>CM033449.1:61076450-63576450 GCA_019425775.1 Rafetus swinhoei
GAATCTTACTGTAAAGTAAATGCCTTTAAATATCTATTCCTTTGACTCAAGTTTTTTAATTCGTTGATTAGGACTAGCTGTTTTGCCATGCTGTCTGGAGTTTATTTCAGTGCTGGTCCTTGATTTTTAGACTCAATCCCGGTGGTTCTGGAAACTCAATTTTTATCAGGAGACAGCTCTTCTCTAGGAGTACAGAGATTGATGCAGAAATAATTTAGACACTTCTGTTAGCAAAGATGGCCCACTAGCCAACACTGTGTGCAGCACTTTTGCAACATACACTGCTCATAATCAAATATAAAATGTTTCTCTTGGGATGTTCCATTAATTCTATTTGTAGAAGTAAAAGATCACTTCTTCATACATAGTTCTGTGCTTGAGATATGCATCAAATAAATGGCAGTATACTTTTAGGGCTTGATTCATCTCCCGCTGAAGTTAAGGGAAGCCTTTCCATTTGATTAAGTGGGAGTTGGATGAGGCTTTTAATAATGTAAAGTTCCTTCTATTATCACATTCTTTCTATGCCAGATTTTATTTCTTTACTGCATGGAAAACATAAAATATAATGATTATAACAAAATATAACAAAATAATTGGAAAATATAGCACTCGTACAACATATTTAAATTCTATGGGGGTGCTATAGGATTTCCAACAAGACTAAGTACCCACAACTCTAGTTAGGAGGACTGTAGATACTTAGCACTACTAAAAATCAGAAGTCTATTTTAATTGCCTTTATGTTTATTTTCTGTACCTGAATTTTGTGGCATGTGTCATAAGTAACACATTATTTACTCATTCATTGCATGAGCAGAGAAAAACATTGGTTAATATTTTAAAGTGCAGGACACAAATATCATGTATGCTTTCATATTAATAGTTGGTCATTTAATTACAAGATGAACACTGTGTAGTGGGATATCTATTGCCTTGGTGTAATATCTTGAGCCTGATTCTGCCATCTTTGATTTTAGTGGGACTTTTTGTGGAGTGATATGAGCAAGGGTGGCAGAATCTGGCGCCAGGGGCATATAAGTTTATTTCTGTTTTATATGGTTTCTTTGGTTATATGGTAATAACAGGAAGCTGTAATTGTATAGCTTCAAGTCGTTTTCTTCCAAGAAGTCCTGCTTAATGAATTACTGCATATGGAAAAACTGTTAACATGGTTTTGACTCTGTAATTTCAAAGTTCACTGCATATTCTAATAATCATACAATTTGAAGTAGACTCTCCCCTACCATAACATATAGCTCATGGTTTAATCTAAGCCCATGTATGGGGCAAATCATATGTCCCTGGATCATGGGAAAAGGGCTTTGAAATAAAAAAGGGGCAAACTATAAGGTGGGTGTGTAACTGGTTGGATAACCATTCTCAGAGAGTAGTTATCAGTGGTTCACAGTCATGCTGGAAGGGCACCACAGAGATCAGTTCTAGATCTGGTTATCTGCAATATATTCATCAGTGATTTAGATAATGGCATAGAGAGTATGCTTATAAAGTTTGTGGATGATACCAAATTGGGAGGGGTTGCAAGTGCTTTGTAGGCTAGAATTGTGATTCAAAATGATCTGGACAAACTGGAGAAATGGTTTGAGGTAAATAGGATGGCACTCAATAAGGACAAATGCAAAGTACTCCACTGAAGAAGGACCATTCAGTCTCACACATACAGCATGGGAAATGGCTGTCTAGGAAGGAGTACTGCAGAAGGCGATCTAGGGTCATAGTGGATCACAAGCTAATTATGAGCCAACAGTGTTGCAAAAAAAGCAAACATCATTCTGCGATGCATTAACAGAAGTGTTATAAGCAAGACACAAGATGTAATTTTTCTGCTCTAATCTGTGTTGATTAAACCTTATTTGGAGTATTGTGTTCAGTTCTGGGCACCACATTTCGGGAAGGATTTGGAGAAGGTCCAGAGAAGACCAACAAAAATAATAAAAGGTCTAGAAAAGATGACCTCTGAGGAACTGAAATAATTTGGCCTGTTAATTTGGAAAAGAGAAAACTGACAGGGCACATGATAACAGTGTTAAAGTACCTAAAAGGGTGTTACAGTTTGGGCCTCCCTGATCCGTCACCCTTGGGACCTGACTGGTCCCAAATAAGGGGATTTGCCAGACCAGGGGAGATCCTTCCCCTCCTGGTCTGTACTAAACCACTCTTCTGCTGTCCCCCCAGTTAGGGCTGCAGCCTGACCAGCCGTTGCTTCCTGAGCTAGAGCTCTCTAGCTCCCACTGGCTCCACTGCTGCCAGGGCTGGAGCTGCGTGGCCGGGACTGGAGCTACGCAACCTGCGGCCAGAGCTGCACAGCTGGGGCTGCCAATGCGCAGCTGGGGCCAGAGCTCCCTGGCTCCTTCCACCGGCCCCCTGCTGCTGTCCAGCTCCTGGAGCCAGATCTCTGCACTGCGCCACCCTCCACCTCCCATGGGGCTCCCAGTTGAGTTGCTGGTCCCTCCTGCTGCATGCCTGTCCCATGGCAAGATCTCCCTATACCTGGACTCTGTGGTCCAGGAACATCTGTGATCCTCCTGGATCACAGATGTTGCCGGACCAAAGAGTCCCGGTTAAGAGAGGTACAACCTGTACAAGGAAGAGGGAGAAAAATTATTCTCCTTAATCTCTGATGATGGACAAGAAGCAATGGGCTTAAATTGCAACAAGGGAGGTTTAGGTTGGACATTAGGAAAATCTTCCTAATTGTCAGGGTGGTTAAACACTGGAATAAACAGCTCAGGGAGGTTGTAGAATCTCCATTATTGGATATTTATAAGATCAGGTTAGACAAACATATATCCGGGATGATCTAAAGTGTACTTGGTCCTGCTATAAGTGGAGGGTACTGAACATGATAACCTCTCAAGAGCCCATCCAGTTCTAGTATTCTATGATTCTATGAAATCCTTTGTTGTCTGTGTTTTAACCCCATCTAAAGTAGTTAGTATGGAAAGCATGGTTCAGTGCTTAATGCTGTGATGAGTATTATCTTCTACAAGTATTTCTTGTAATATTTATAAAGTAAAACTCCAATAGTCGGGCATCCAATTGTACGGCACTCCCAATAGTCTGGCATCAAAATGGCAAGAGCCTAGTGAGTGAGCTTCAGCAAAAAACGAGTCACAAGGCAGCAGCGGCAGCAGCTGAACCGAGTGAAAAGGGTAAAAAAGGGTTAAAAAAACTAAAACATTACAGTATACTGTATACAGTATGTACAATAAAAAGGGTTAAAAACACTTTATATACAGTATATACTGTATACAGTATATATATAACCAGGGCTTGACAAGCAGCGGCGAGCCCCGCTCGCCAGCCGCACAGTTTGGCACGCTGTGCATGCGCAGACCATGCTGCGAATGCGCTGATCGTGCTGAGGCGCCGTGCCGGGCGGGCTAAAATCTACTCGCCACGGGTGAGTAGATTGCCCTAATTGTCGAGCCCTGTATATAACCATTTTATAGTACCGCCTGGTAGTCCGGAATATTTGATAATCCGGCACCTCCTAGGTCCCAAAGGTTCCGGATTATTGGAAGTCTACTGTACTTGGTTTGGAGGGGAGTAAGAGTCCTAGCTAGGGATGCTAAGAAGCGGGTAATTTGCTAATCATGTAGTTGATAGAATTGTTATCAACTACACGATTAGTTGATAAGGGAAGACAGATAAAGTGCTCTGTCCCAGCTCGCACCAGGTCTGGGAGCTACCCCTCTTCAGCTCTCCATTTAAAACATAGTAGGAGACAGGTGGGCAGGCAGCCCATCTCAGTCCCAGCTCACACCGGGTCCGGAACCAAACCCCTCTGCGGCTCTGCATTTAAAATGTAGTGGGAGCCGGGAGGGGGGGAGGTTCCCCACTGCACCTCTGCATTTAAATGCATATAGTCGATAGCCTTATCCAATAAGCTTTTGCTTATTAGTTAATTGATTATACTATTACATCCCTAGTCCCAGCATTTCTTGATTCAGCTCCCCTTCCAGCCTGACATCCAGCAGAAGCTCACCAAGTTCATAAATACGCAGGCATCATGGGGTATAGATCATCTCTTTCCACTGCTTTCAGGGCCTATCTGTCCCTATATGATCCTTTTTATATTCTTTTTCTGGCACAGGGAGGTGTGCATTTGGCCAAGTGTGAAAGGACTGTATATATTCAGATCTACCAGTTTATAAGTGGCAGAGCATCCAAAGATCCAAGTCCTTGAAATACCAACAGGAGTAGTGAATACAGTTCATTGTAGGACATTCCTAATATTTTAACATTCCTTTTTTTTCAAAAACATTCCATTTTTGAAACATAACAGGATTTAGCACCTTTTTCATTGTTACTGCTCCATTAATGAAGGGATGTTATATAAATAACTTTAGAGGTTCCCACCTAAGAAAGGACCCATTAATCTCCATATTTAAGAGGTCAGATTATCAGTGGATGAAAATTCCATTAGACATTGACTGTGTTGATAGAGCACATGCATATGAAATGTTTCGTGCCTCAACTCTGCCTAAACTATTCTGGGATTCAGTCTTTGGAACATTTCAGCATCCAGTGTTTTCAGTACATATAGATCAAGAGGCCCAGTGAAAAGCCAGAAGATTTTTTTGTGTCTGAATTCTCTATTTTGAGGTAGGCACTGAAAACTCAATATAGGTTCATTCTTTCCTTCCTCCAGATTAAGCATCTAAACCTGAGAGGTGCTGATTATTAATTATTATTATTATTATTATTAATTATATTAGATGTTTCTATTATGGTAGCATCCAGAGTTGTGCCCCATTGTGCTAGGTACTGTGCAAACTCAGGGTAAAACATAATCCCTGTCCCAGTTTTATAATCCAATTTAAGATGTTGTAACAAGTGAGTGCAACAATAGTAAGGAAAAGGGGATGGAGGATAAGGGTAACAGCAATAAGAATTTGTAGTTGGATAACATAGATGCTATGCATAAAACTTAGTATTTCCAAAACTATTCCTCTCTTTCTCCAGATATGTCTTGCCTTGCTCTGCTGCCCCATTTGCTGCTATATTGTGTGTATACACGCGCACACACATACACAATGTGCACACACACACACACACACACACAATGTGCTGTAAATACAAGACAGCAAAAGGGGCAGCACAGCAAAGGCATTTGAAGTGGGACATGAGCATGATTTACGAATTAGAATGGAATGGAATGAAAAAAGGAAAAAGGCAGACAAATTAAATGAGAGCAGAAGCTCTCAGTAGGTGCTCAGGATTAATCCCACAACGTGAAAGACTTAAAAACCCACAACTTTGTCTTAGTCTGGCAAGTTTTAGGCTATGTCTAGACTACAGAGCTTTTCTGGGATAGCTCTGCCCGCGTCCAAGGAATGCATCCGCTTTTCCAGAAAAGCGGACGCGTTTTTTGGCATCCCTGTAAACCTCGTTTTACAAGGAAGAAGGGATGTTCCGAAAGAGGGTTTTTCCTGACATTTGGCCCCCGTGTAGACGGGCCAAATGTCAGAAAAGCCTCTTTTGGAAGAAAAGCGGGAAAAGATACGCAAATTGCAGTTCACAATTTGCATATCTTTTTCCGACTTTTCTATGTAGTGTAGACATAGCCTTAGTGGGGAGTGACAGAATTAGGCCAAGAGCTGTTTCTTTTTTGGGTCAAATTCACTACTTTGTGTAGAGTAACACTAGACCTATGTACTACCTACATCCCAATAAAACTCTTTAAACAGGACTTATGTGGGACTAAAGTGATGTGTGGCTTTTTACTGTGTTCTTTGTAAACAGCTGGGGCATTTTTCCCTTCCCAGACATCTGAGAATATGAAGGGGTGTGTTCACTTTACACTTCATTATAAAGAGAGTTTGGCCTGAGACAACTAGTTTGTTTACATGTGCAATTTCTGACAGGGAGGTTTTAGTATTTTCATGTTGTTAACAGAGAAACAAGATTGAGACCCATAATATAAGACTTTTTTTCCTGTATTGTGCATAGTAAAGTGGCTATTTCAGTCCTTAGCCCTGTGGTGTGTTAGGGTATGTCTAGATGGCACCTTTTTTTTTTTTTCCAGAAAAAAGTATGCAAGATGCGTTCATACCTTTTTCCACTTTTTTTTTTCTGAAGAGGCTTTTCCAAAATTTGGCTTGTCTACACTGGGCCAAATTTCAGAAAAACCTCCTCTTTTGGGAGATCCCGTCTTCCTTGTGGAACGAGGAAGACAGGGCTTCTGAAAAACCAAATCTGCTCTTCCGCAAAAAAAAGCGGAAGAGCAAACGTGTTCCCTGGATACAGCAGTTTTTCTAGGATACGTTATCCTGAAAAAACCTTGCAGTCTAGACATACCCTTAGATTCTATGTAAGCTTCCAAGCATGGATTCCAACAGATAAGAGAACTTTGATTTTAAGTAAATTTCAGAGCCATTTCGTTCTCAGGCCTTGCCAAAATTACACTGAACTTAACAGCTTCTTTGACCATTTCAGTAATAACTGGTGACTCCAAAACTTCCTTTCCTGTCCTTGAAATATGTCCAAAATAGAACTCCTAATTCAACAGGATTGCTTGTGTTGACCTATTTAATTATTTTAGTACTGGAGTCTGGTTCGCCATTATTAAAATTTCACTGTCAAGCATTGACCAGCTTTGTTCCTATATTTACAATACCTTTGACTGAGATGTCTAAGACTTTTAAACCTATGCTTTAAACGGCAGACAGTCAGCTCTGACATTTCTTAGAAATCTTTTCAGAAGGCCATGTGGAATAGTTCTAATCCGGGAAGAGCCCCTGACTCACTGTGTGATCTGACAGAATGACATATCACTTGACCTCAGTCACACCAGCTGTAAAACTAGGTTGAAAAATAAGGCCTTACAGAAAACCAGATGATGCATTTGAGCAGAGCTTTCTTGGGTAAATAAATTACAAACTCCTGATCCTTTCTCTTCCTTTCCTCCAACCGCCCCCTTCAAAAAATTGATTGTAAGTTATAAGCAAGAATTTGAGTTGCAATGTTTTCATTTTATTTGTACTGTGCAATGAAATTTCTTTTTGCAGAGTAATGAAATGTTATGCAGTGACCATGTGAAGGTTATTTAAGGTGAAACAGAACACAAGGAGTAGGTTTTTTTGCTGAGAAAGTTAGCAGTCTCAAATTCAGTTATTTTTGCCTGAATGAAAGTGGAAGCAAAAGGAAAGCTATAGTTCTGTCTAGACAAAAATATCACAATCCATGAAATCAAATTCTGATTATTATTGCCCATGAGTAAAAGAGGCATAATTTTAATAGGAGAAGTAATGACATTGAAGTTACAAGACATGTGAACTAGTTTGTAAATTTGAAGCAATAGTGTGAAAGACTGAACTTCTGGGCATTTAGCTGCAGGGGGCGCAATATCTCCTCTATAGCCAGATGATTTAAACAGCGTGGTTTGATTTGACCTTTAGTATATGTTGTGTTTTGGCAAAATAGAACCAAATTATTATTTTAGTACTACATTTTTTATAATTCAGGAGTCAGTTGAAACTTCCAATTGTAGAATAAACCCTGGCCAGAGTTATAAATGTATCCACACAGGCACACCGTCTGTAAACTAAACATGAATGACATACTTCCCCTGCAAAGTGGAAATGAGTGTCACAACTTGAAAAAAGAGTTTTATTTAACTCTTTTTGGAATTAAAGCTGAAGCAGCACAGCTTTTCCAACCTGTTTCTTGTCTGTGAGAGAACTTTCCAGAGAAGTACAATAGCTTTCACCTTTTTTGTGGAAGGGTCAATGGTCCTTTCATAAGTAAAATAAACTATGTGCAGTTCAGTCAGATGATCTGTTTCTAAGTAAGGTGGTCTATTAAAAGTACTACATTTGGAATAGCAGCCTTACCTCTGCCAAATCTTTTGACATTGACATTACCAAGTGTTTAGATTCCAGCAATCACATGTCTAAGGGTAACTTTAAACAAAGAGTCCTTCTCACCAGCTGTCCAGGACTCTTAGCTGTTAAATAAAAGATGAAAAATAAAAGTTAACTGAAAATTCCCCATCTTAACTAAGACACAGATTTGACAAACAATGGGTCAGGTTTTACTGCACAAAACAGCTGGAAAGCTGCCTTAGAAGGGCAACTGGAGATTCCCCTTGTATAGGAGATTTTTTTGGGCGGAATAAGCTGGCATAGCTGGCTCTATGCCTTCTATCCTTCTGCCAAACCTCTGTCCCTCAGAGTAAGGAGATAACTGGGAGTTGAAGGGTTTGTGACCAGAGCAGGTAGGACTCCAGTGTATCTGGGATGGTGTAACAACCCTGTTCCAGCTGGTGAAAATTAGATGAGCCCTAAATTTGCTATAACTTGTGCTGGCTTGAGCCCTGGCTTCCCTGAGGATTGGAAGGGACAAATAGCAGCTCCTATCACCTTTCCTCGAGTGTGTGTAATATGGCTCAGACACACCTGAGTGGTCTCATGTACTAAGGACTAATGTGAAAACAAGTTAAAAATGAAGATAAGAACAGAAAAACAGTGACGTCCCCCTTCTATCCTGTAATAAAACCTTTTTTACACAATACCCTCTACTTGTGCATTCTGACACAAGTGTTGTGCTGTCCAAACTGCTCTGTACTGCTAGCTTGCCTGAGCTATCAGGTGCTAGTGTCTGAGTTAAGGATGTTAAAATGTGGTTAATTGACTAGTTGACGGAATTTCCACCGACTGGTCGATGAGTCGATAGACACTTCCACATTCCTCCTTTGAAATGTACAAGAGCCCCTGCCAGCGGGAAGTCCCGCTGACTCCGGACTGCTTGCGGGTGCCTTCTTTGAAATGCACAAGAGTCCCCAGCGGGGGTTCTTGTGCATTTCAAAGCCATGGAGCCCAGGATCAGTGGAGGACTCAGAGTCCCGCGCTGACCCCGGGCTCCATGTTACACTGCATGCTGATAGGAGCCCAGGGTCAGCTGGGGACTCCCCAGCTGATCCTGGCTCCCCACGGCATTTCCTGGGGAGACCAGGGTCAGCTGGGGACTCCTCAGCTGACCCCGGGCTCCCCGGAGCTGCCCCTTTGAATAGTTCAGATGCATGGCTCAAAGGGACAGCCGCCGCACAGCTGATCTGCAGATCAGCTGTACGGCGGCTGTCCCTTTAAACCTCGCATCTGCACGATTCAAAAGGGCAGTTGCCTGGAGCCCGGGGTCAGCTGGGGACTCCCCAGCTGATCCTGGTCTTCCACGGCATTTCCCCAGAACCCAGGGTCAGCTGGGATCAGTTGAATAGCCCTGGTTTAAGGTGTCAGCCAAGTCTGATCTAGAAATAGAAACACAACAGTACTCCTTGTTCTCCAGTGTATCTTCCCCAAGCCCCTTTCCTCTGCCCATCTATTATCTGAAACTAGAAATAAACCTAAGTCTGGAGCCAAACCACCACAAAGTTCTGAAATGTTCTGATCTCGGGCTTTAGTCCAGCCCATTATCAAGATAGAATTTGGGATTTCAGTTTACTCAAAGTTTTGGAGTATTAATAATATACTTGTGGTTCAGATCTGGGCTTCTCTCTACTAATAATTTTACAAATCACAACCCCTCATTCTCAGCTACCTCACATAAACCAAACCAACTAGAGGCTAAAGCAAGTATGGATACTCCAGGTAAAGAGAAATCACCTCTCGCAGTATAGAAATTTGCCTGGTCACTGACCCCCTCTGGGTATGTCTACACTGCAGGGTTTTTCCAGGATACCAGAAGTAGCCCAGAAAAACTCTGCTGCATCCAGGGAACGCGTTTACTCTTCTGCTTTTTTTTGCAGAAGTGCAAACACGCTTTTTCGGAAGCCCTGTCTTTCTCATTCCATGAGGAAGAAGGGATCTTCTGAAAGAGGGGGATTTACCGAAATGTGGCCCAGGTGTAGACGGGCCAAATTTTGGAAAAGCCTCTTCCAAAAAAAAATCGGAAAAAGCTGTAGTGTAGACCTCGTTTCTAAGGCTACATCTACACTGCGGCGCTATTTCGGGATACTGGAAGTATCCCAAAATAGCTATTCTGCGTCTTTTGAGCATGACCATTATTTCAAAATATAACGGGCTCGCTATTCTGATGTCCCTGTAAACCTCATTCCACGAGAGTTAAGGGACGTTTTGGAATAGTGCTTTATTTCGAAATAAGCTACGCAATTTGTGTAGCACAAATTGCGTAGCTTATTTCGAGGTAAGGGTGCAGTGTAGATGCACCCTAAGTGCATGGTGATCTTACCCACATCCTGTTAACTAGTGTCAGCAAATAAAGGGTGCTTATTAATTAAATAGCACTCCTAATTTTTCCCTCACTTATCTCTTTTTTGGATTTATTTGTAGAAACCTTATTTAATTTTAACTCCTTTAAGATAGCATAATTTCCTAGGGTTGTTTATCTCTATTACTTTATCACTTGCATACTATAATTTATCTGCTTCATTAAACATCATCTTTTTTCATTTCCTGTCTAGTTCTGTTTTCCATTTCAGTTCCTTACTAACTTTTGTCACCCATACTTTTTCTTGGGAGCTCCTTGTACTTTGACCTCTTAGCATTGAGACCTTGCCTGCAGGTCTTCTTCCAGCAAGTACTTTTGCCCATTTACTCTCCTATTATTTTCCTTGTGTTAATGTTCACCTTACAAAATGATAATGTCATATATTCAGTTAATTTAAACTTTCTGAGCAAACTGGAGTCATGTCTGAACTAGAGGCATGCAGTTACACAACTTCCAAAGATATTCCAATCCCATTAGAATGCAGAAGCAGGATATTTGTAGCCTAATTATTACAGCCTTCTGAAACTGCTATTTTTTTTTACAGAATAAGGCCCCAATCCTGCAAACACATAAGTCTGTGCTTTAACTTTATGAATGTGCATAGCCCCATTGAATTCAATGTGGTATTGATATGCCCAGTTAAGCATGTGTGCAAGGCTACGTCTAGACTGCAGGCTTCTTTCGGAAGAAGCTTTTCCAGAAGAGATCTTCCAAAAAAACTTCTTCCAAAAGAGAGTGTCTACACAGCAAAAGCACATTGAAAAAGCAATCTGCTTTTTCAAAAGATAGTGTCCACACTGAATGGACGCTATCGTGCATTTCAGCTGTGATTACTATGGATGGAGTGGCCACCAAGGCACCTGTGCTTTTTCCTCTTTCCTCTTCTTTCGAAAGAACTCCCTCTTCTGCGTTCACACACGCCTTTTTCCGAAAGAGCTCTTTCGGAAAAAGGCTTTTTCCTCGTAGAAAAAGGTTTACCAGTGTCGGAAAAACCCCTCTGTTCTTTTGATTTTTTTCCAAAGAATGCAATTGCAGTATGGACATAACTGGAGTTTTTCCAGAAAAACTCTGCAGTATAGACATTCCCCAAGTGTTTGCAATACTGAGTCTAATGCAGTTTTCACATATATCATCAGGAATAAGTGGCCATGAGTTTGTTAAGGTGTAAACTCTATTAATTCACCAGCCAATGGTAATTAATTTGCTTCAAAGCACAAAATTCCCAAATATCCCATGGCTTCTTGTTCCACTTTTTTGTGCATTAATATCAAATCCAGGATCAGATCACATTTGGTACTGGTGTTTCCCTTTTGTGTTATAGAGAAGTACAGTCTCATTACATTTTAATGGCCTGGACTGTGGAGTTTCAAGCACTGTGGGGCCAGAATTTAAACCACTATATTTCCAAACGCTGTTCCTATAGAAAATTTAAAATAATAAATCATTAATAATAAAAATAATACTGAGCATTTTCTAGCATTTTTCATTGATAGAGCTAAAATTGCTCTATAAAAGGAGGTAAATATCATTGTCCTGATTCACAGATGAGGAAGATGAAGCAGAAAAATTGTTTTGTGATTTTCTCAAAATCACCCAGAAAGCTAGTGGTTCAGGTCCCAGTCCCCTGAATTGAAGTCCAGTTCCTTTCCACTAGGCAATACTGCCTGCCCTAGTAAGAGACTGTTTATCACCAGTTCACTAAGAACTGAATCAAAAAAATTAAGTTATAAGATATTCAGAGTTTAGTAGTAATGAACCATAAAGCACCTGTTTTGAGCCTGTGGCAGCGCACATGCTCCCCATCACTGGGGTGACCACATTCTGGGGTGCAGACACCGCCTCCTCAGCCACAAGGCAGTTGGCCGTCTCTATGACCTGCAAAACTTCCCCAGTCTCCGGGTAACCCCGAGTCCATAAGCGGCCCTGCTCACCAGGCAGTGTGGCCCTGTGGCCAGAGTCAGGATATAGCCCTCAGTTCAGGGTAGTATGTCTTACAGGTTAGAGTCAGGAAATAGGAGTCCTAAATCCAGGGCAGTGTGGCCTACTGGCCAGAATCAATAAATAGCAGCCCTCAACCCAGGGCAGTATGTCTTACTGGTTAGACTCAGCAAATAATAGCCCTCAACCCAGGCAGTATGTCTTACTGGGTAGAGTCAGTGAATAGTAGCCCTCAACCCCTGACAGTATGGTCTACTGGCCAGAGTAAGTAAATTGTAGCCCTTGGTCTAGGGCAGGATGGCCTACTGGCCAGAGTCAGTGGCCATTTGGGGGCTAACATCCTTGTAGGGGGACCCAGCCCCACTCTGCTCCACTGGGTCCCAACCCAGGGCCCTGTGAGCAGCAGCACGGTCTGCTACTCCCTCAGCAGGGAATCCAGCCGAAACACACCAAGAATGCCTGGGTGGCAGAGGCCGCTCCTGCACGCTCCCTGGGTTACTTCCTACCGCTCTGGCTGGATCAACATCCCATGTAGTAGCTGGGTCTTCCAGCTCTCCGGCAGGTGCTTCTCCTGGGATTCCACAGGGGTTGCATGGTGGCTGTCTCCCGGGTCTGCGGTTCTCACAGTTGGGGGGAAGGAGGGAGGGATGGCTGGCTGGCTGCAGCAATTCAGGCACTCCAGCAGGAGGTCCTTCTCTTTCACTGGTCCACCCAGACTGAGCTGCTCTGCTGCCTTTTATACTGTTCCAGCACTTGGAGCATTGCCCAGTCTGGGTGAAGGTGTGAGACTTCCTCTGCCCATAGAATCTTAGCCCCCCCTCCTCCCCTTCAGTGTGAGGGTATGCTCTCCCCATCACAGAGCCCAATATTATAGTCTTGCCTCATGCAACACTGGTAATGTTGTGTATGAAGGAATTTCAAGATAAGGCATCCAGATGCTAGTCTGCTGTGTCTGCTTTTTTATTGGTTGTGTGATATGCAGGGTCTGACTGGTCTGAGTTGTGATGTTACTGAGTGCATCCCTTTAGGCAGAGCTTTCTCAGGAAGCACATTCCTTCCCAGAGCTCCCCAGCAGGGGGAGTACAATCTGCTGACACATCTGCTCTGAGCCTGCTCTGTTTGTGCCACCTCTTCAGCCCCAAAAATACAAGGATAGGGCAGTTCTTGAGCCATGGACAGTGGCTAGAGACAATCTAGCCCTTAACGTGGGGTTTCCTAATGGTTTAATTATTTGCCTTACCCTTACGTTTCTTCCAGTAAATATCACTTTAATATTCGCTGTATGTTTTTATATGTGAAAATGGGATGCAGCTGGCTCTAAGAGTTTCTCAAATAACAGAATTTTTCAGTGGCTTCTCTGCTGAGATCCACACAAAATTACATATGCACATAGAAGAGGCTGCACTCAAGAACTGCAGGCAACCAGATGTGGCCCAGCTCCTGTGTATGTAATTTGAAGAAGCTAACACGCACACATGCAACAGAACGTTTCTGGCAAAAACACGCTGACGCTAGTGGGTTTTGTGGGTGAACTCTTAAAGGTTGTATTGGGCAGATGTTAGCCTCCTGAGTGTGTGTGAATAGGTGTTAATGTGGATGTTGATGTTTACACCGGCCAGGAGTAGCTAAACGTGGAGGGATGCATTTGGTAAATTTACACCCCATACTTTCCAACCCCACTGATATCAGCGTATTCCTAAAACAAGCACTATTTTACAAAATCTCTTTATGACTGGGCCTTGGGTAGTGACTAGAAAAGCATCTATTGAACTTGTTGGGGAAATCTCGCTCCCCTGGGGTACAGAGTCCCCAGAAGGGTCCGAGGCTGGAGGTCAAAGCAGTGGGGCAGGAGAGAAATCTAGAAGGAAAACTTTATTATGCATGCATGCAGGCTGACAGCTACCAGAGTGGAGCAGCAGCAGCCCTGAGAGACAGGTTCAGGGATCCTTTATACAGTATGCTCAGACAGTTTAGTTGTTGATTGTTTTCTTTAACATATCAAAGTCTCAGCAGAAGTACTCTGAGTATGCTAGAAGTAAGTTTACAGTACAAAGGCACATGAGAACCTGAGTGAGGAGCCTACAAGGCAAACTGTGACAAATATAAGGATTTACATGACAAATTGTGACAGACTAGGAGTCTTCATGAAGTTGAGATAGGAGGCATTGTAAGGGTCTTGATTAGAGTTAAGATGATTTCTCTCTGTTACAGGGAGAGAGGCCTGGAATACTTTTAACCCTTACAGCAGTTTTCTTTTAGAGAGTTTTGATTTCCTGCACAGTCCCCCCTTAGACACAATTGGAGTTATTTGATTTTTCTCCCACAAACTGTATAGGCCAAACTGTTTGCTAGAGTGAATGGGAGTCCCCGCTGAAGTCTGGGATCTCCTCTGTCTCAGACTGTGCCAAGGATGATTCCAGCAGAGGGGAGCTGCAAAGATGGCATAAAATTTGCCTTTGTTCCACATTTCTTTCTGGGCCTATTGAGATGTTGAGTCCATCTCAAAGAATTCAAGCCCATAGTTGAATTGTACCAACTGTTTGCCAAAACATGCTAATGATGTTGGCAGGGTTAATAGCTCATCGTATGTTCATATTGACTACCAGTGGATTGATAAATGACATGCAGAAAATTAAGATAGATTTCAAAACTGATTTATGCTAGATAAGGCTTCTGTGCTGTAAGAATCTGACTTTGTTTCTGATAAAGCCAATTTTATGCAGAGCTTTGCAAATGTAGGGCATGTCTAAACTCAGAAAAGAGATATGATCTTAACATGGGTTAGTTCCCTGTATTAGCTGATTTGGGTTAAAATAGTAGTTAAGACTCCTCAACTTGGTGTTTAAGTTGTTAGCAGCTTGAGTTAAAGTCTGTAGGGCAGCTTGGGGTCAAACTTAAGGATCCTTTCATATAATAGGTCCTTGTATAATAAATAAATATAATAAATGGGCTTGCGAACAGGAGCAGCAAACAGGGAGTTTTGAGAGAGAGTTCTCCAGGTAAAGGAGGAGTAAATACGGGACCCTTGAGGTAAGTGGCTGTCTGTAGTGTGTGTTTGTGTCGGGGGCGGGGAGGTTACTTGCTGTGTGCTGAGCTTGTGTTTGTCTGGTTGGTTGGTTGGTTTGAAGGAGCATGTGCTGTGGCCGGCAGCTGGAAGCTGTGAGTTTCTAAAGCTTTGAAATCTAGAAGCCTCTGTTAATTGGCTGAGCCTTAGTCAGGGGGCGGGGCTACCAGGGATTTATAAGGCTGTGAGTCAGTGACCAGGGAGCTTGTGAACAGGAGCAGCAAACAGGGAGTTTTGAGAGGGAGGTTAGAGGGTGCTAGTTACTTCTGACTTTCTTTAAACATAACTTTTATAATAATCTATATTCCAGACATTTAAAAAGAAGCCCAGTTTATAATTAAACTTATTCATAATAAAAATGGAGACAGAAGCCCAGCAGCAGAGTGGGGGCTATCTTGTTTATTGTGTCGAGTGTAACATGTATGATTACCTGCCCTGTGGGCGGGTGGTGTATGTATGCACCCATTGCAAGGAGCTCCTGACCCTCAGAGACCGAGTTCGGGCTTTGGAGGCCAGGGTGGCTGAACTGGAGGAGCTAAGGGAGGCAGAGAGCTATGTTGATGAGACTTTCTGGGACACTGTAGTACTGTCCCACTTCCAGTCTGAGAGCCCCAGTGCTCTTAAGGAGGATGAAAGGCTCAGGGAAGCAGAGCATTCAATGGGAACAGAGGGAGACCATCCCATAGTTAGGACCCTCCTTCCAGAGGATGTTGCGGTATCCTCTCGCACTAGGGATACCTCTGAGGGGGAGGGAACGCCAGTTGTTAGGAAGAGGCAGGTGTTAGTAGTGGGTGATTCGATCGTTAGAAACATAGATAGTTGGGTTTGTGATGACCGGGAGAACCGTATGGTGACTTTCCTGCCTGGTGCGAAGGTTGCGGATCTCTCGAGGCATCTAGATAGGCTTATGTGTAGTGCTGGAGAGGAGCTGGTGGTCATGGTACCTGTAGGTACCAATGACGTAGGAAAGGGTAGGAGAGACATCCTGGAGGCCAAATTTAGGTTGCTAGGAAAGAGACTGAAATCCAGGACCTTTATGGTGGCATTCTCAGAAATGCTTCCAGTTCCACGCGCAGGGCCAGGTAGGCAGGCAGAGCTTCAGAGTCTCAATGCGTGGATGAGACAGTGGTGTAGGGAGGAGGGGTTTAGATTTATTAGGAACTGGGGACACTTTTGGGAGAGGGGGAGTCTATACAGGAAGGATGGGCTCCACCTAAACCAGGGTGGAACCAGACTGCTGGCACTGAACATTAAAAAGGCCGTAGAGCAGTTTTTAAACTAAGAGATGGGGGAAAGCCGATTGGTGCGGAGATGCACGTAAATCAGACGGAGACTTCTCTTAGAGGAGAATCCATTGATAGAGATTCTCTAGGCTGTAGTCAGAAAGAGAGGAGGGAAGAGGACAAACAAGGGGCCAGAGCAGACAAACAACCACATACAAAGGAATCTAATACATCAGGAAAGGGCAGACAAATAAAGAGTGGCAAATTTTTAAAGTGCTTCTACATAAATGCTAGAAGTTTGACTAATAAGATGGGTGAACTAGAGTACCTTGTATTAAAGGAGGAGATTGGCATAATAGGCATCACAGAAACCTGGTGGAATGAGGAAAATCTGTGGGACACAATCATACCGGGATATAAAATATATCGGAAGGATAGAACAGGCCGTGTGGGTGGCGGAGTGGCACTATATGTGAAAGATAACGTAGAATCAAATGAAATAAAAATCTTAAATGAATCAACATGTTCAATAGAATCACTATGGATAGTAATTCCATGCTCCAACAATAAGAATATAGCAGTAGGGATATATTATCGACCACCTGACCAGGACATTGATAGTGACATTGAAATGCTAAGGGAGATTAGAGAGACTACCAAAATAAAAAACTCTATAATAATGGGGGATTTCAGTTATCCCCATATTGACTGGGTACATGTCACCTCAGGAAGAGATGCAGAAATAAAATTTCTCAATGGCTTAAATGACTGCTTCTTGGAGCAGCTGGTACAGGAACTCTCGATTTAGTCCTGAGTGGAGTGCAGGATCAGGTCCAGGAGGTAACTATTACAGGACCGCTTAGGAATAGTGACCATAATATAATAACATTTAACATTCCTGTTGTGGGAAGAACACCTCAGCAGTCCAGCACTCTGGCATTTAATTTCAAAAACGGGAACTACACAAAAATGAGGAGGTTAGTTAAACAGAAATTAAAAGGCACAGTGACGAGAGCCAAATCCCTGCAAGCTGCATGGAAACTTTTTAAAGACACCATAATAGAGGCCCAACTTAAATGTATACTCCAAATTAAAAAACATAGTAAGAGACCTAAAAAAGAGTCACCGTGGCTTAACCACCATGTAAAAGAAGCAGCGAGGGACAAAAAGGCATCTTTCAAGAAATGGATGTCCAATCCCAGTGAGATAAATAGAAAGGAACATAAACACTGTCAAATTAAGTGTAAAACTGTAATAAAAAAAGCAAAAAAAGATTTTGAGGAACAGCTAGCCAAAAACTCAAAAAACAATAGCAAAATATTTTTTAAGTACATTAGAAGCAGGAAGCCTGCTAAAAACCAGTGGGTCCCCTAGACAATCGAGATACAAAAGGAGCAATCAAGGACAATAAAGCCATTGGGAGAAGCTAAATGATTTCTTTGCATCAGTCTTCACGGCTGAGGATGTTGGGAGATTCCCAAACCTGCACCGTCCTTTGTGGGAGATGAATCTGAGGAACTGTCCTGGATTGAAGTGTCATTAGAGGAGGTTTTGGAACAAATAGAAAAACTTAATGTTAACAAATCACCGGGACCGGATGGCATTCACCCAAGGGTTCTAAAAGAACTCAAATGGGAAATTGCAGAACCGTTAACTGTGGTTTGTACTCTGTCCTTTAAATCGGCTTCCGTACCTACTGACTGGAAGATAGCTAATGTTACACCAATATTTAAAAAGGGCTTGTGACGGGTCGCCCCCGACCCGCACGGGGGACGGCTGGGGCCGCCGCGCCGCGGGAAGCGGAGGGCGGACCCAAGCCCCTTCCTCCGGCCGCGGTGCAGGCAGGGGAAGCCGGCGGGGCTGCGTTCAGCCTCCGCGCCTCTGCCGGCAGGGATACACTAGCCCCTTCCCGGCGGCCGCACCGAATGGGAACGGGGCCGGGCTAGGCGGCCGAGTCACGGTCGGCAACGCCGGCGCGCCGCCGGAAGGGGAGGGGCTCCGGGCGGCGTCCGGCGCGGCGGGCCAGTTTAAAAAGGCCCGCTGCCAGCGGGGAAGGGGGCGGCCTCCTCGCAGGGAGGGAGGCGAACCCCCGGTCCCAGGACAGACCCCGAGCGGCACCGAGGCCAGCAATCAGCCCGGCCTCGGCCCCAGGATTCCCGGGACAGCCACCGCAGCTGGCATCCGGCCAGCCCCGGCTCGGACGGAGATTGGGCCCCGCTCCGGCAGCCCTGGAGAGGACAGCCTGGCCGGGAACGGACCCGGCGGCGGGAGTGGACCCCCGAGGCATCACCGAGACGACAACAGGCCGGAACGGCTGGACCAGGGTAAGTCTCGGAGGTGGGGACCACGACCCGAGGGAACTCGGGAAGGGAGGAAGGAGCCCGGGGCCGGGCGCTTTTGGCGGCCGTGGGTAGACGGGTTACGGGCGGAGTGACCCCCGTCTACCATGTCGGGGCACGAGCAAGCCCCGACGCTTAGGGCCCTGGGCTGGGACCCGGAGAGAGGGCGGGACTGGGTCCCCCTCCCTCCCCCGAAGGAGCACTCAGCTCCGAGCAACGCCGGCTTGGGGCGCGCAATAGAATCAGGGCCCACCCCGGATAGGTGGAGCCCGGATTGAGGGGCTCCGGCCCCCACCCCGCAGGGACGGGTGACAACTGCTGGGTTCGCTGACCCCCCCTTCCGTCTGGGGAAGGGCTGATCGCACCCGACTGCCCTGGGCGCCCGAGCAGGGGCCGGGAAGGACACGGACGGAAAGAGGCAAAGGGGTCCGCCGAGCCCCCCTTTCGTCCCGGGAGGGGGTGATCGCACCCCGAACTCCTCACAGGGCTCTATAGGTGATCCTGGCAATTACAGACCAGTAAGTCTAACGTCGGTTCCGGGCAAATTAGTCGAAACAGTAGTTAAGAATAAAATTGTTAGGCACGTAGAAGAACATAATTTGTTGGGCAAAAGTCAACATGGTTTCTGTAAAGGGAAATCATGTCTTACTAATCTATTAGGGTATGTCTACACTTGCAGCCTATTTCGGAATAGGGCTGCAAATGTAGGCATTCGGAATTGCAAATCAAGCCTGGGATTTAAATATCCGCGCTTGATTTGCACCTTCCCGGCCGGGCGCCATTTTTGAAATTTACAAGCCCTGTTTCATTGCAGGAGGAATAACAAGTGGTTCAAAATCGGGCTTTATTTCGAATGCCCGTTTCAGTGCCGCGTGTAGACGCGGGCAGTTATTCCAGGCTTGTAAATTTCAAAAAATGGCGCCCGGCCAGGAAGATGCAAATCAAGCGCAGGATATTTAAATCCCGGGCTTGATTTGCAATTCCGAATGCCTACATTTGCAGCCCTATTCCGAAATAGGCTGCAAGTATAGACATACCCTTAGAGTTCTTTGAAGGGGTTAACAAACATGTGGACAAGGGGGATCCAGTAGATATAGTATACTTAGATTTTCAGAAAGCCTTTGACAAAGTCCGTCACCAAAGGCTCTTGTATAAATTACATTGTCATGGGATAAGAGGGAAGGTCCTTTCATGGATTGAGAACTGGTTAAAAGACAGGAAACAAAGGGTAGGAATAAATGGTAAATTTTCAGAATGGAGAGGGGTAACTAGTGGTGTCCCCCAAGGGTCAGTCCTAGGACCAATCCTATTCAACTTATTCATAAATGATCTAGAGAAAGGGGCAAGCAGTGAGGTAGTAAAGTTTGCGGATGATACTAAACTGTTCAAGATAGTCAAGACAGAAGCAGACTTCAAAAAGATCTTCACAAGACTAAGTGATTGGGCAACAAAATGGCAAATGAAGTTTAATGTGGATAAGTGTAAAGTAATGCACGTTGGAAAAAATAACCCCAACTATACATATAGTATGATGGGGGCTAATTTGGCTACAACAAATCAGGAAAGAGATCTTGGAGTTATCGTGGATAGTTCTCTGAAAACGTACACACAGTGTGCTGCAGCGGTCAAAAAGGCAAATAGAATGTTAGGAATTATTAAGAAAGGGATAGAAAATAAGACACAGAATATCTTACTGCCCCTGTATAAAACTATGGTATGCCCAAATCTTGAGTACTGTGTACAGATGTGGTCTCCTCACCTCAAAAAAGATATTTTGGCCTTGGAAAGGGTTCAGAAAAGGGCAACTAAAATGATCAAGGGTTTGGAACAGGTCCCATATGAGGAGAAGCTAAAGCGACTGGGACTTTTCAGTTTGGAAAAGAGGAGACTGAGGGGGGGTATGATAGAGGTATATAAAATCATGAGTGGTGTGGAGAGGATGAATAAAGAAAAGTTATTCATTAGTTCCCATAATTTAAAGACTAGAGGACACGAAATGAAATTAATGGGTAGCAGGTTTAAAACTAATAAGTGAAAGTTCTTCTTCACACAGCGCATAGTCAACCTGTGGAACTCCTTGCCAGAGGAGGCTGTGAAGGCTAGAACTATAACAGAGTTTAAAGAGAAGCTAGATCATTTCATGGAGGTTAGGTCCATAAAAGGCTATTAGCCAGGGGGTAGGAATGGTGTCCCTGGCCTCTGTTTGTCAGAGGCTGGAGATGGATGGCATGAGACAAATCGCTTGATCATTGTCTTCGGTCCACCCCCTCCGGGGCACCTGGCACTGGCCACTGTTGGCAGACAGGCTACTGGGCTAGATGGACCTTTGGTCTGACCCAGTACGGCCATTCTTATGTTCTTAAATGCCTGGTGGAGTTTGCTTGCTTTTGAAAAGCATATACTGTGTAGGGATTATAGCGCCTTTTGATATTGCTGGTTAATAAACTTTACCTATTATTAGTGACCTGTAATGATAGTTACAGTTTTTATGGAAGCCAAAGTTATATATACCCGTGCATCTGTGGCTCAGGTAGCAGTCATTTTTCATGCAGAAAAGTCAATGTTTGCATGTGGACTAGGTGCAGCAAATTTTTTTAAGGTGCAACACAGGTGCCCATGTTTGAAAATTTAGCTCCCAAAGTCTCATTAATTTCTGTAGGATTTTGTGTTTGTGACATCAGGATAGTTTTCTAGAATGCAGTGCAAAGTGTTGTTAATATTCATTGATGGCTAATTCCTGTAGTCTGTGTTGAATGTGTGGGAATTTGGATAACAAAATACTCTGATAAATAAGGTGTAGGATTTGGCCCCAACAGTATACATTTTGATTGATCAAATATCTGTATATCCAGATATACACATGTAGCCAGACAAGAACCCCCCCGTAACATCCATTTTTGCTTGCCTGAAGCACACAGAGCAGTAAAAGCCTTGAACAGAAGGCCTAGATAGGCCCAGGCTCAGCGACCCTGAATGGCTGTAAACAGAGATACGCCAATTGCTGATCAAGAGGCTGCAGAGGAGTGCCCTTGACTGAAACCCATATTGATACGAAACACAGCCGTCCGCGGGGGGAGGAATCTCTCGCCCAGTAAAAAAATTGTGAGTGTCTAGTACTCACAATTTAGTTATCTCTCTTGCAAGTGTAAATTAACTTGAAACTTGCTTGTAAGAACTGGTGTCACAAAGACAAACCAACACAATTTGGCATCTTAGATAAGAAAGAGGATACGGGCCCCTATGGGTATAAAGATGGGTCCAGCAGCACATTTACTCTGAGTGTCAATCTACCATCTATCTGCTGGTCGGGTTAGGTGTTTGACCTCCCAAGGTTCCATGGGGACGCCCACCTCGTATTCGTCTTTCCTAGGAATTGAGGGACCGGCCCTGGCTTGACCCGCTGGAGTCGAGAGGCAAAGAAGGGGGTTAAAATTGTACCTGTATGTGTCCTTTGTCTTAAGTGTACACATAGATTTAGAGCTCTTTAAAGATTAAGCTGTCACTTGGTACAGTAAACTTTCGATAATCTGGCACCTTTAGGACCCGGGGGGGCCGGATTATCAAATATGCCGGACTATCAGAAGGGGGGGCTATGAGGGGTCTAGGGTGGTGGGGATGCCACCCCAGACCCCTCATAGCCCCCTTCCGATTGTCGGCTCTGCCCCAGGCGTCCCCGATTCAGCCGCTGCTGGTCAGTTTCAGCAGCAGCTGAATCGACGCGCCTGCAGAGCAGCTGGGTGCTGCCGGTTGGTCCGGTAGTGCCGCCCCTTGGCGCTGCGAGACCAACCCGGCAGCACCCCTGTTGCTCTTGGGGACGCCTAGGGCAGAGCAGCTGGGGTGCTGCTGGGTTGGTCCCGCAGCGCCAAGGGGCGGCGCTACCGAACCAACCCAGCAGCACCCCAGCTGCTCTGCCCCAGGCGTCCCCAAGTCAGCCGCTGCTGAAATTGACCAGCGGCTGACTCCGGAAGCCCGGGCACCTCAGGCTTCCCGAGTCAGCCCTGGTCAGTTTCAGCAGCGGCTAACTTGGGGACGCCTGGGGCAGAGCAGTTGTGCTGCCGGGTTGGTCTGGTAGCGCTGAGGAGCAGCGCTACTGGACCAACCCGGCAGCACCCCAGCTGCTCTGCTCAGGCGTCCTCGTCAGCCGCCCACTGAAACTGACCAGGGGCTGACTCGGGAAGCCCGGGCAGAGCAGCTCTGCCTCGGGCTTCCCGGAGTCAGCCGCTGGTCAGTTTCAGCTGCGGCTGACTTGGGGACAACTGGGGTGCTGCCGGGTTGGTCCCGCAGCACCGTGGGCAGCGCTGTGGGACCTACCGGCAGCACTCCAGCTGCTCTGCCCCCAGCTTCCCCGATTCAGCCGCTGGTCAGTTTCAGCAGCGGCTGAATCAGGGAAGCCGGAGGCAGAGCAGCTCCAATGGTCCGGCTGGCTGGAGCACTTCCGGGTTCCTGATGGTGCCGGACCATCAGGAGTGCCGGACCATCAGATGCCGGACGAATGGAGTTTTACTGTACCATTATTTCTATTTTCTATCTTTATTTTCTTTGTAACCATTTTTAAGATCTATATTTGCTAGCAGTTAAGAAATAGAGCAATAGCCATTGTAACCATATGATTTATAAGCTTGTTTAATAAACCTGTAACTGTTTAAGTTTTAACCTGACTCCTTCAGTTGCTGTAACAGAACCAAGCACAATTTAAAAGAACTTCAGCCGGTCATAAGGGACAGGTATAGGAAGAGCTTGGGCGTTTTGGATCGTGTCACTCCCAGGTGACAGATCCGTTGAGGCATCTCTCAGTCTTCCCTAGACTGCCCGGAAGGGATCCTGTATCCTAGCAGCTGAAATCTGAGATGTAATAAGCTCTTCCTATAAACTCTGGGGGGTCTGTCAGCCTGTTGGCTGCCCTCCGCGACGGGACCCCGGTCCTAGCGGTAAAGTCACGGAGTTAAACCTTTTCTCGGTAACACACACACACACACACACACTGTCCTGACCATCGGCTGACAACACAATGTCAAGTCAAACTGTTTTACACAAAATCTCGCTCAAGCTCAACAGGTTCCACAGCACATCATTTAGTGCATGGTACTTTGGCAGGAGTGTAAGTATAGCATGTCAGAAGGCTCCCTGACAGCTTTGAAGACAAATAGCAACAGGACTATTGGCATTTTTAGTGTTCTAATTCAGCCCCCTTAAATAAAATGTTGAATTAACCTTTTAGTGATAAATGGAACTCTTGTCCAAGGTTTTCATGTGGGTCCAGGCCATTTTTGGCCATTATCCTTTAATTTGATATTATGGAGAATATCCGTGGGCTCACCATTTTTCTCATTACCATCTATTCCTCTTCATTTGACATTGAAGCATTTATTTTGGAATGAGGGTGGAAGCTCTGAGAATTACCAAAACATGGGAGATATTTTGAGAGAAGCAGGCAAATGTGTTGTGCGGCTAGGTCTCTTTAATCGGCCCACATTTCTGCTTAAAACTCAGGTGAGATTTCAGTTCATCTTGTGGGGCAGTACAGTTTTACAAACTCTGACACCAGCTATTGATGTTTGCCTTGAGTCATCTCTTATTAGTACTGTACCTTCGAACATTTTGGGATTTAGTTAAAAGATTTATTTACCAAATACATTCACATTCCAAATATTTCTCTACAGAAGGACACAAAACCAGCAAGATTGCCCATCACAGGACATTAACTGATGTGATGCTGTCGTTTTGTATGTGTAACTTCTTGCCTTCAACCCCCATGCTGAGTTCTTGTGTTCCTTTTCTCCCCAGGGTCATGTCTTACACAGAATCCCCACTGTGACTTTGCTCTGCTGGGTCAACAGCAACATGGGATGACAGTTTTCACCTTTGATTATTATTTGTCTAAATTTGGAGAAAAATAAGATTCCTATCTATTATATCTCCACATTTCATCTTACAGGAGATAGGGAGACAATAAAGACTGATTGGTTTCAAGTCTTTAGACTTCGTGGGCCTTTAAGAAAGGGGTAGGAAGGATGGCATTTAAGAGTAGCTGTTTTTTTCTGAATAGTAAATGTGATCCAAAGAGTGGCTGGCAAAGGCTTCTTATATTTCTTCTAATGGCCGCACTGGAAATATTTCATGCATATATATATATATATAAGCATTCATGTAAACAATTGTTGTTTTCTGCAACTATTGTGAGTTTCAGTAAAACGTATTAAGTATTGTTTCCAGGTGTTTGTTTGTTTGTTTGGTTTGTTTGTTTGTTTGTTTGTTTGTTTAAAGAAAAAGCCTGCATTTTCTGCTATTTCCCAAGAGGCTTTTTATCTGTTTAAATCAACTACGGATTTTTCACATATTGACATAAGCATTCATTTGCTAATTTGCTGGGCATTAAACTGCACGGAGCCTCCCCCAGTGTTATTGAATGAGACTGAAATACTTGCATACTTAGTGCTGCTCAGACGCCGCATCATTCCTCGTACACATATGGTTTTTCCTCCTCTATCTCCTAGATAAAAGTCACTGTTTGATCGCTTTAAGGAAAAGAATGAGTTAAATGGACCAATATTCTAGGCTTGGCTCAAAAACTGGGTCTTTTCAGAAACTCCTCAGCACCTGCAGCAGCGAGGTCATTTGCACATACATAAATAAATAAATTAACAATGAATAAATAATTTAATCCCACCACACAATGCCACCTTGCAGATTTGATCCTTTGCTCCCAGTGAATTTGTCCATTCCTCATTCTTTTTGATAAAGTCCTCAGATACTTGCTGACTGTCAGGCTAATTTTCTTATTGTTTTCGCTTGATTAGTTCTCTATGACCTAAGGTCGCCCCTAAAATCCACATCTCTCGTGAAGACTCCAAAAGGCCTTCTTTTTTTTTTTTTCAAAGGGATGGAAAGTGCCTGCCATTTCTCCGGACAAAAGCCTGGAAGGTTTTCAGTTATTAGCCTCCTGAAGCAGCCCTTTCGCTCACCCAAGCGCAAAAAAAACTCATTAGGGGGCACCTTTCTTTCTGGCCTTTTTATCTAATACATGTAGGGTTTACGTATGTCAAGATTTTCAGGTCTTGGATGAATTTGGACTGTCTCCCCTTTAACCCTTCTGGTGTAGCTGTGCCCACCGTGTAGGTTGCCTGTATCTCTGTGTGCTATACTGCTTTGAGAATTGTGATGTTTTAAAAATCTATTTTACAGCCTGCTGTGTGGTAAATACTAGACATGTGCTATGGATAGGTATCACTGCACAATTAGAAAGTCAGGCCAGTCACTGGTGGAGGTTCTGTCTGGACTCTCAGCATTTTGTACTTTGGATTTTTTATTCTGCAATTTTTTTAATCTGAGTTTTAGTCACACAGTTCCTGTTAAAGCCAAAGGGATTTGCATGGCTAATGCTAGGTTATATGTGCCCTGCCCCATTGATCCTACTGCAGGGGCCAAGCCCACATATTGTCCATGTGATTGGTTGAGAGCAGTGGCTATGTGAGGCTACATAGCTATTCTAAGGTACAACACTTCCTGGAGCTCCCACTGGGGAAAAAAGCACAATCTGCCTCTTCCAGGCACAATGTTTCTGGGCTTTGCCCTAGTGTGTGCACTGCACAGTAGCAATCCATTCGCTCTCCTTGGCTTATAAGTGGTATAAAATCAGGATGACATAATATTCATGAAAATCATGCGACTAGATACACAGCAATGCAATGCTTATGGTTACCCCTTTAGAAGCAACATAGCATGAAGCCATAGAGGCAGGTAGTACTGTGAACTAGTTGTGCTGGTTACCCCTGGTTGGACATTTTACTGGATTTTGACACATTGACAGGCAGACAAGAAGGGGTTTGGGATTAACTATTCTTGTAAGACACCAGCAAGTGATAAGAGGGCGGCAGGTTAAATTAACTGTATTCTCTTTCAGCAGAGGGTTGCCTAGTCTCTTTGATGAGAGATCTGTAACAAATTCTGCGTGTGAACCTAACGAAGACAAAGATGGGCAGAAACAGAAAGAAAATATCCCTAACCAGAGTGTGAAATACACCTATGGAAGAACTCCGAAGCAGGTACAGGCGACACACATAACCTGTTATTGTAAACCTACATTTTTTGAGTCATAAAAACATGGGTCTGGGAGGGACCTCGAAACTAATGCGTGTCCTAAGCTGATCCCTTCTTGATCAAAATTCTGCAAGAAATCTATGAACTGTATTGTGGATAGCAGCCAAGGACTATATGACCACCTGTCCTACCTGTCTCAATTTCAGAGGCACAGTGTTTTGTCTTTATGTCCTCTCTACTTTCACTGCAGACTGGCAGCCCCACTGACATGGTGAGCAAAGGGGGCAATTGCACAGAGTCCTGGTGTTTCATAGGAGCCTGGAGCTCCCAGCCACTACCCCTTTGAACTGCCATCGGAGCACTGCTCTCCCCATCTTTGAGGGCTGGGGAGGGGCGCAGCGCCGCAGTCCAGCCAGCTCTCAGGGCTGGCGGCCCTAGGTCCCACCCTTCCAACCTCGGCCCTGCCCCTTCTGGATCACAGAGCCGGGCCACCTTCCAGTGTTTCCTCTAAGCTGCATGGCAGCACAGCGTCACAGGTGATTAATCAGCCCTGCCCAGTCAGAGGCTCAGGGCTCTGTGCCTGGAGCTGACTGACTGGGCAGGGGCTGATTAATCACCTGTGAAGATGTGCTGCCGCACAGCTTAGAAGGAACACTACCCCCTTCCCACCTTGCCCTGAGGCCCACAGTGGCTGTCAGCCCCACCGCAGACTGGTCAGCCTGAGTGGCTTTCTTCCCTCCTGTGTTCATGATGGTGACAATAGATTCAGTTACCTATAGGTATGTCTACACTACAAGGTTTTTGTGCAAAACCGCCCGTTTTTGCGCAAAAACCGGCGCAGCGTCCACACCTCAAGCGTGCTTTTGTGCAAGTAAATCAGCAGAAGAAAAGGCTTTTGGCGGTACAGTTATTCCTCTCCCCACAAGGAATAACTCCTTTTTGTGCAAGAGTTCTTGCACAAAAAGACAAGTGTGGACGCTCCACAGGGGTATCTTGCGCAGAGCACCTGAAAAAGCACAGGTGCTCTGATGGCCATTCTGTGAATGGCCATCAGAGCTTTCTTGCGAAAGAGTGTCCATGCAGTGTGGACGCTCTCTTGCTCAAGAGCACATTGCTTTTGTCATGCACTTTGAGGTCTGGACGTGCTTTTGCGCAAGAAGTTTTTGTGGAAGAACTCTTCTGCAAAAGTCTTCTTGCGCAGTGTAGACAAAGCCATACAGGAATGCACATGTGCCTACACAGAGCTGCACTTTCTAGTGGGCCAAAATCTGATCTGTATCGGTGGTGTTACTGCTAGCTTTAGAGACTTGTCAGTGAGAGCAAAATGTAGGTCTTATATTGTTTGCCTGTGAAATGCCATACACAGCTATGGCACTATATAAATAATAATAAGAGCACACACTCTACACAACCTCTTCAGCACATTGCCTTGGAATAGTGTTGTGGGGAAAGAGTCAGAAGTTGGAGTCCAATTTTACAACAGATTCTCTGATCAAGGCTAGTGTGCACCCTGCTAACCTCTGATCCTGTAAACACTTCTGAATATTCTCAAGAATAAAATTAAGCAGCTCATGTACATAAAGTTAGGTATGTGTGCAAAATGGGGGTTATCAACCTGTGGTCTACAGTCTGTGTTTCAGAGGTCCATGAAACATTGCCATTACCAGAAAACAGTGGTTTTCAATCTGGGATCTTCGCACTATAGCTAAGATTTCCAAAGGGGTCTGGCACCATCATTTGAAATGTTTAGGGGTCCTCAAATGAAAAATGATTGAAAACCACAAGAGTAAGTGTTTGCAGGATTAGGTCCACAGTTTGTAATACTATTGCTCCTGGAACAAGTCAACTGTATGAAGCTTATGGAAAGCCGGCATATAGGGGGAAAATGTATGCTGGAACAAGTTGTGTTGGAGGAACTGCTGCACTCCCTCGCTTGAAGAAGTTTCCATTATATAGAGGGAATACAGTTTGATTCTATGGCTCTTAGCACCCCACTACAAAAATTGTTCCATCATCCTTGTACTGAAGTCAAAATAAAATGAAGGAAGTAAATTTCCATGGAAATGTTTGGTGGACTGGACCCTGTGTCATTTTAATTTGATAGCATGAATGAGGAAGAAAACAAAAAACAATGCTAATTCTGCAAGGTTATTAAAGTTATTACATGTGACAATTGAAAACAAAACTGGAGATATGGGACAATTACTACAGTTACAAGTGTATAGGAGTATAGCGTGCACCATCCCCCTTAAACCAAGGTTTCTCATTCAGTAGCAGCCTGCTCTGGCTGCTAAGCAGTTGGAGTGGGTATTTGTGTTTATGCTTATATATTTGCCAGTTGAATAACTGGAAAATTCATGTACCTCTTAATTGTACTTGAGTTTCCATGCTCAGTGGAAAAGTCCTGAGGTTACATCCTGTCTCATAGCAGAATTCTTATGAACTCTGTAAGGAGGTAGTGAAATTGTGCTTTTGGAAGACCATAGTCACCAGTTACCAGAGAACTCCTTGTTCGAAAGAAAAACTCCAGGAGATATTTGTGCCAAGATAATTACAAATAAAGTGTCTCTGTTTATAACCCTTCACACCTATCTTCTTTCCCCCCCCCCACAAAGCTGTTCAAGACTATTAAAAGCTTACTAACTAAATGCTACCAACCAATAGAGAAAGAGTTTGAAGATTTAGATGAAATGAACACCCAGCGCCTCACTCAGGAGACTATGTACCTTCTCTTGAAACGGTAAGGAGACTGGTTTCTGAGGCTTCTGTGAAGACTTAGGGCTAGATTCTTGGCTGATGATAACTTCCAGAGAGATACTCATTTCCACCAGCTGAAGACCTAGCCCAGAGGGTTTTTTCCCCCCAACAAGCAATAACAATCTTTCATCACTTTACCTTTCTGCTATCTCTTGGTGTAAAGCTGAAATCCTTACTCAGCAAAACTCCTAATGGCATCAATGACCACACTGGACGTTTGCTTTGTAAGCACTTTGAGATTTGGGTCGTATACCAAATAGTTTTCTGCTTTTCCTCTTAGTACAAGTCCATATGTGGGGGGTGGGTACAAAGGGTGCGAAAGCACCCCTCTCAAGATCTCCCAAGTAACCATGCTCCAGCTGGCCAGGGAAAGGCAGGAGTGGTGCACTGCCCAAGCCTCCCCCACCACCATGCTCTGGCTGGCCGGAAGAAGGCTGGGGCTGATTTCCCCACTTACTAGGGAGATTATGGGGGTGTGCATTCACACCCTTGCGGTCCACATTTACAAAAAAAAAAAGCACACATACACACCACAGTAATTCCTGCGTACGGGCCTGTAGTAGTTATTACTACTGATGTTGCTAGTGTCATTACATTTGTCTTTTTCAATGTTTTGATGTAAGGTTTGACATCCAACCTGAAATAACTCGAGGTGAAATCCGCAGGCTGTGGGAAACTTTAATTACAAATCAGGACAATACCCTTGACTTCATGGAGTTTGTGAGATACTTTGGCTACTCCTCCAGCTCATCATGCTTCCCCAATGCAAAGATTAATCCACCCAGAAAAGGGGACAATAACTTCAGGCTGCGTTCTAAAAAACTCAGCTGTGATTCTGACATACTGGTGGACAGGGTCAGAGCAAAAGTAAGCTATTCCAGTTTAAAGAAGTAATGCCAGTTGGAACTAAAATCCAGCAGTGTGTATAGTTACTTTATTCCTTAAATATAAATAAAATTAGTAAGTTATTTAAATTCCAAAGCAGACCACTAGTGCACGAGAAGAAATTTGCAAACTTTTTTCTTTAAAATGCATGATGTTGAGCTTTGTTAAATGTACCGAGAAAAAAGTGTGTAACATTAACAATCCCTAAGAATCACACAGTATGATAATATGTTTAAAGGAAAGCACAGCCCAGAACTTTTTTCTAATAAAAGAAAACAAAATATTTGTGTGGGCAGGGTTGCAAATGGATTTGTTTGTGTCCACAGTATGTTTGTTATGGGAAGTCAGGTTTTAGTCCTACATGGAAATACAGAGCTGCTCTGCAGATTCATGCTGGCAACCAGACCAGATCAGTTTCATATCCTTTAACTTAGGAAAATACAAGGTGGACAGTGTCCTTGCCACTGAAAAGAGGATCTGGTTAAGAAATTGACAGTGAGCACTTCATGCCTACGATGGCTGGATAATAGCTCTGACATTTTTGCCCTCTCTATATATATTTCAAATTTAACTTTAAAAAACTACATTAAAGGGGAGGACAAAAAGAGGCATAAAGACCAAAATTTGGCCTTCATTCATCAAGTTCAGATGAAGATCTCATTTTTAAATATTAGCTTTGTAGATTTCCTAACCATAGAAATGGCATTGGAATAGATCTTATTCTCATATGTGCCACGGGTAAATCTACAATACCCTGCAGAGGTTAATGCAGTTATTCTGGAGACAGATGTCACTAAAAGCAAAAAATCTATCCTATTAACTCTGACTCCAGAATCTGTCCCATCCATTTCCTTAGGAAAAACATAAGCCTCTAGCTGCATGAGGATTAGGGCAGGAATGCTACATTATCATTACTGCATGAGGAGTATATGCTGCAGTGTTAGAGAATTGGGTATAGATCCTGAACACTACAGGATTGTATGGGGTTTGTTTCTTGTAGGTGGAGTATTTTTGGGATGATCTCCAGAAAGAGTTTGAAGAGCTAGACCCCAACCATACAGGCTTTATAAGCAAAGAAGAATTTAAAGATATTTTGACTGAGCTCTGTGTGCATCTTAATGAGTATGAATGTGAAATGCTGGGAAAGAAATTTGAAAGCAATGGAGATGGACGGTAAGTTAAACTTGGAAATTAGAAGTAAGTTGGTCCATAAACATATGATAGCTAAGTGGAAGTCTATAAAACTGAACAAACAATAGTGGTGTTTGATACTGTAAGTGACACAATGAGCTAATGCACTTTTTAAAGACAGGAATTCAAATTCTTGTTTAGGTCATTTGATTTTCCTGTTTTAGTCTCAGCTGGACATTTTTTTCAACTCATCTAAGCTTGATTTCACCAGTATTGCCAGCTTTACTACCCTTTCTATCTGCTTCTTATACACCTATCTCCACACTTTCTTCCATGTAGCCGCAAAGTTATGGAACTGGATCTGGTCTGCACAGCCACTGCCCTCTACTCTTTTACATCCCTCTTGAAAACCCACTTCTTTCATGATGCTTGCAAGGTAGATCCTACGCCTTAATTCTATCCACATGTCCCACTTGTATTACTTGCTTCACCATGCTGTGCTCTAACGTTTGCAGATAACTGCTTAATCTTAATGATATTGTCCCCACTTTCCTCTTCTTCCCTTCCATATTCTCATCTTACCTTTCATTGCATCATGTGTGAAATTAGTGTGAAAGTTCTTCATGGCCAAGATGTCCTTTATCTGTGTTGGATGGAGTCTCTTCACATTTAGAGTAATGTTAAAATAAAAAAATAAATCTAAGAAGCTGTAACTTTGGACTGTAAAGAACACATTTACAAGATGTACTTTGTATCAGCAGCCACAGAATTGCATGCCTGCTGATGCAGAATAGATGGCTAAATGGTCAACTACTTGATTTGCATGGACAAATATGAAGTTTATGCATGGAAAGAGTCACATACACGATATTTAAGTACACAGGTTTTGAGAAGGATAGAAAATTTGGAGCACAGTATTCAAATGAGGAAGATGAATTAAGATACCATCTAGGTAGGTTTGGTTTGTAGCAACATGAATGTATTTGTTCTTTCTCTTTCTAATTTTCTTTAAGGGTTTCATATCAGGAGTTTCTGAAGCCATTTGCTTTAAGTAGACAAAGATGGAAGAATGGGAATAACATGGCTGCTGTTATGCAGGCACCTCAGGGTGAGAGAGATCAATCCCACACAGGAACGCAGACTGTGGTGCTGGGTGGTCTGACAACCAGACTACGAAAAAAGGTATGATAGCTGTCATGGCTAGTGGCTTTGCTTTTAAATGTGAATTCTCATCCATTTTAAATTGCTTATCCATCAAATTTAAAAATTCAGTAATCAGCTGTGCTAGAACATACTCTTAGGCTAGGTCTACACTGCTGCTTCTGTAGTAATATGCAAATGAGGTTGCGTGGAATATCGCCGAGCCTCATTTGCATACCTAATGAGCCACCATTTTTTCAGAAGAGGCTCTTGCGCAAGAAGGAGCGTCTACACTGCCCCTTCTTGCGCAAGAAAAAACCCTCTTGCGCAATGCCGTTCTTCCTGAAAAGTAATAGGTGTAACAGCATTGCGCAAGAGGGTTTTTCTTGTGCAAGAAGGGGCAGTGTAGATGCTCCTTCTTGCGCAAGAGCCTCTTCTGAAAAAAATGGTGGCTCATTAGGTATGCAAATGAGGCTCGGCGATATTCCACGCTTAGCCTCATTTGCATATTACTCACGCAAGAAGCCGCGAGTGTAGACATAGCCTTAATGTTCTGGCTTTATCTGCCAGTGGCAGCCAAATTGTAGAACAGTCATCGAAGTTCTCTCTTCAGTGGCAGGACTTGCTGTGTCTACAATCTGCATGTGTTTATAAATGAAAGTCTCAGAGGGTTAGTCATGTTAGTCTGTAACTTTAAAAACAATGAGCAGCCCTGTGGCACCTTAGGCTATGGCTACACTGCACGCTTATTTCAAAATAAGCAATTTCGGGATAAAAATTCCCAAATAGCTTATTACAAAATAGCACGTCTATGCTACAAATACCCATCGAATAGCACTGAGCCATTTTGAAATAGTGTCCACACTGATTGTAGCCTCAGTTGCATTTAAAGCCCTCCTGGAATCACTTCAGGTAGGGCATCAGGATAGCAGTCACTTCCTGGAGCTGCTGCCTGAGGCTAGCTGGGGTTTGTGCATAAAGGGACCCCCTGTACAGTCGTGTCTCAGGCTCTTCACCTTTGCCTTCCTCCTTGAGGGACAGCAAATTTTTCTCTGTGTGCTTTGGTTTCCCTTGCGGACACCATAGCACTCCCAGGCATGGAGCTGGGCCTGCTAAAAAGCAGTTCCCAGCTCTTGGACCTGCTGCCCCATCTCCTGGTGCAGTTACTGCAGGCAGTCTTCGGGGCTCTGCAGGAATAGGACCTGCTGCTCCTTGCAGGGCACCTCCTCTCCTCGCTCCATGAGCTGTTCATGCAGCACAACCCCTCACCCTCCTCTGCACACCGTGCACCACCGCTTCTGGCACCGGGACACCAGTTCCAACTGGTGGGACTGCATCGTCATGGAGCGGTGGGACGACCAGCAGTGGCTGCAGAATTTCCACATGCAGCAGGACACCTTCATGGAGCTCTGCGAGTGGTTCGCCCTGCCCTCTGGCAGTGGATACCCACGTGAGACCTGCCAGAAGTGTGTTCCCCTCACACTTTGGAAGCTTACCTCGCTGGACAGCTACTGCTCTGTGGGAAACCATTTCGGCATAGAGAGATTGACCGTCAGAATCATGGTCATGCAGGTATGACTCTCTCATGCTATTGTCCCAGGAGGGTAGTAAACTAGTGGAATGGGATTCCTAGGGCAGGAGGAGGGGTGGTGAAAGCTCCCTTCCTGGTGGGTTTTTCAGTCCCACCTTCACAAAGGCCTGCCAGGGGATGGGGTAAATGGGGGATTGGTCCTTGTGGTGGAGTCCCCACTCAGGCCCCTTGGTCTGGGACACCTTCTGGCCCACGAATCAGCCAGAGACACTTCTGGTGCAGTCATCTGTGCTTTTATTGTTAGTTCCCACCACCTTCTATTTACGATGTTTACAGTCAAGTCAGCCAGCACCTCTGTCTATCTGGGAGCACATGGAGCCGCTCCTTGCCCCTTTCCTGGCTTCCTTCCTCTGCCTTATATAGCCCTCTGCCAGTGAGGCCCACAGCTGCTTCCAATAGCCCTTCAGGCCTGGGCTTGCTCAGCTGTTTCCCCTCAGCCTCTTTAGCAAGACTAAAGTGGCACAGCTCTGGCTTAGCCAGCAGCCTGTCACAGTCCTCCCCCCTTATGAAGGGCTGCCACTCCTTAACTCTCTCTGCCTTGGGGTGGCTTTTCCCCATTTTTTTCTTGGGGTCCTCTTGGGGAACTGTCCCTTGCTCTTGGGTTCCACCCTCCCTGGGCCACTCGGGTCCTTACCAAGGGGGTCCTTTCTGGGCAAATCCCCACCTGTGCCCAAACCCTCCCTTGGGGCTTTTCCAGGAGGCTCTTTTGTTCCCTCCCCACAAAATTCACAGGGGAAAGGGCCTGGCCCATATAATTCAGGTATTGCCCACAGGTGTTCACACCACCTGCACCCTCATTGGGGCCCTTCCTCCAGTACTGCTCTGACCTGCACTGGGGAATCAGGGTCTCTCCCCCCTTTGTGCGGCACCATCTGTGCCTCAGTTTCTCTCATCTCCCCAATCAGGGTTGATGTCTACTTCTAGGGGCTGCTCTGGGGAATGATCCACTTGTGCCTCCTCTCCCTGGGAGGGAGAAGGGCTACCCATTACTGCCAGACTCACCTTCCATCTTTCTGTCCCCACTGGGTTGAAACACTGTCCAACTATGTGTTCTAGTTCCCCACACCCGTAGCACCGCCGGCTTCGCCTCAATCTCCCTTGAGGAGATCTCTTGACTTTCCTTGAGGCTCCCCTCTTGCTCTTTGTGGCAGATTGGTCCCAGTCCTGACCGACCGCCACAGGGTATGGTAACCAGTCCATTACCCGCACCCGCTTCCACTGGAACCGGCCTCTCACTTCCAGAGGCACTTGGGATACTCTTGTCCCCATGGACACATTCTAGTGCCACCTTTACTACAGAGAGCATCCAGTTTGGCCTCACCAGCCCCTTCCGCATGAGCAAGTGGGCTGATGCAGAGTCCATTAGCCCTCGCCAGGCCTTCCTCCCCACTCAGCCTCCTATCAGGTCCTCCCACCTGAGTCAACCAACAGAACCCCACATGTCCACAATCCATATTGTCCTGGCAGTCCCGCTTTCTATGCCCTGGCCTTCTACATTGCCAGCAGGTCATTGTGCCAGCCCCCATAGGTGCTCCTCAAGGTGACTCCTTCCTCCCCGGACCTTTCCTAGAAAGGGGCTCCCCCGGCATCCTCCCTGGTTCCCTGTCCTGTAGGGTCGGCCTTCTCTCCAAGGAACCTCCGCCTTGATATACTCCTCCACAAACCTGACCGCTGCATCTAGCGTGTCCGGCTGGTGGCTCCTGATCCACACATGGATACTCTTCAGAAGGGCTTGCAGCAACTGCTCAAGTACAAGCAAGTCCATTATTTCTTGTACTGTCCGTGCCTCTGGCCTCAGCCAACGGGTTGCCCAGTCTAACGACTTTTGGGCAAATGCCTGAGGCCTCACTGCTGCTGTCCATCGAGATGACCGAAACTTCTGCCAGTACTTTTCTGTGGACAGACCCACCCAGTCCAAAATGGCTGCTCTTACTGCCTCATGGCTACGAGCTTGATCATCCCTCAAGGTCACGTAGGCCGCTTGAGCCTCTCCTGCCAGACAGGGAGCCAGACGCAGGGCCCAGGTAGCCCTGTCCCATCCAGCACCTATGGCTACCCGCTCAAATGTCCTCAAAAATGCATCACGGTTATCGGCTGGCCCCATTTTACAGAGTCCCAGGCCTAGCAGTTAGGTACTATCCCCTTCCCCAGGACTCACCAATTGGTTCAGGACTGGCTGCTGCATTGTGCTCTGCTCTTTTATAAATTCCTGCAGGCTTTCCTGTTGCTCTGCCTGCCAAGTTAGCAATCCCTGCCTCTCTGCCTGGTGGGACTGCTGGAAGCTTTGCAGGGCCTGCTGCACTTGCTCTTGCTGCTTGACCAGCCACTGCAGGGTCTCCTCCATTTCTGGGCCACCAACCACATTTGCTGGCGCTGCACCCCACTCCTGGTACCACATGTGGCAGAGTCCCCACTCAGGCCCCTTGGTCTGGGACACCATTTGGCCCACAAATCAGCCAGAGACACTTCTGGTGCAGTCACCTGTGCTTTTATTGTTAGTTCCCACCACCTTCTTTTTACAAAGTTTACAGTCAAGTCAGCCAGCTCCTCTGCCTAGCTGGGACGCACACTGAGCCACACCCTGGCTCCTTGCTCTCCTTGCCCCTTTTCTAGCTGCCTTCCTCTGCCTTATATAGCCCTCTGCCAGTGAGGCCCACAGCTGCTTCCAATAGCCCTTCAGGCCTGGGCTTGCTCAGTGTTTCCCCTCAGCCTCTTTAGCCAGACTACACTAGTGGTAGAGCTTTGGCTTAGCTAGCAGTCTGTCACAGTTCTGGTGTGTGGGAAGTAGGGGTTGGGCTCGGGGAACTCCCAAGGGCCCTGGCAATCCTGTGTGTCTCTATTTGTCTCCTTCTACAGGTAGTGAGGGCCATCAACACCATCCTGCTGCACAGGGTTGTCATCCTGGGCAACGTGGACCGCATTGTCACTGGCTTTGCTGCCATGGGCTTCCGCAACTGTGGGGGGGCCATTGATGAAACCCACATCCCCATCCAGGCCCCAAACCACCGGGCATCGGACTGTATCAACTGGAAGAGACACTTTTCCATGGTCCTGCAGGCCCCCATGGACCACCGAGACCACTTCACGGACATCAGCATTGGGTGGCCGGGGAAGGTGCACAACACCACATCTTCAGGAACTCCAGCCTGTTCCAGAAGTTGCATGCCGGCACTTTTTTCCCTGACTGTACCATCAGGGTCAGGGATGTGGACATGCCCATGTGCATCATGGGGGAAGCAGCCTACCCTCTGCTCCCCTGGCTGATGAAGCCCTACACTGGACACCTGGACCCTGCAAAGGAACGTTTTAATGCCAGGCTCAGCAGGGCCCGCATGGTTGTGAAAGGTACCTTCGGCCATCTCAAAGGGAGGTTCTTTTGTTTCCTCACCCACCTGAACTTTGGCAAGCAAATCATCCCCCAGGTGGTGTTGGCCTGCTGTGTCCTCTACAATATTTGTGAAAATAAGGGGGAGATGTTCCTGCTGGAGAAGGGGCCAGAGGCCAAGTGGTTGGCCAGGATCTTTGGACAGCCGTGCACAGCTGCCATCCGGCAGGCCCATCAGGGGGCTGTGCACATCCGGGAGGCCCTGAGTGAGAGTTCCAGACAAGAACACTCCCCTGGCCTTCTCACAAGGGGCCTCCTCAGTGCCCCTCGGTGCCTTTTCTCCCCCACCCCTCCCTTCCCCTGCCCTCCCTTCTCCCCCTTCTTGCCCCTCCACCCTGCAGACACAATCAATAACACCTTTTGTTTTTGAACAAGAAACTCTTTTTTTAAAATTGGGGTAAGTATACCTGGGGAAGGACTGGGGAAGGAACCAGAGAGGAGGGAGGTGGAAGGGAGAGAACGGGTGAGGAGGGGCTCAGGGATGGGGATGGGACTGGCGCCTGCCTTGGGCCGTCCCACCACCTTGTGTGCAGGGCTTCAGCAGCCGAGGGGGCTAGGGGAAAAGCTGGAGAAGCCAGGATGGGATCAGGAGCAGATGCAGGGGAGTCTTTGGAAGGAGCGGGTGTGGGGGAGTGGCTGCTGGACCACTCAATCGCGGTGACCATGCGGTTGGTGGCAGCGCTGTACGCCGTGCACATGCTCTGGGTCTCCTGGGAAAGCTCCCACCAAGCCGTGTGGCACATCTCCCAGTCAGCATGGCGCTCCTCCAGGTCCATGTCCAACCTCCAGTCCTGCCGGTCCAGAGACCACAGGAGGGAACGGAGGCAGGCTATGTGCTCCCACTGGAAGTCCTTGCAGAGTCAGCAACACCTGCAAGTCATGTGGCATTGGGAGGCTGGCATGGGAGATGTGGCTCATGCCCCGCTCACACCTGGTCCAGCTGTGAAGAAAAGCAAAAAGAGCAGTCATTCCAGGAGACAGTGTGCCTGAAGTCTAGCCCTCGGCTCTGAGCCGACATCGAAAGGTCTTGGGTCAGACGATGGTGATGTGTTTGGGGCAAGGCCATTTGAGGCCTGGATAGTGGGCACTTTAATGCAGGGGCACAGACAACCCAGGGGGGAGCCTCACTATCCCCACGTCCCGGGGACAAGCAGGCATGAGAAGGTGCAGGCAGGGGCTTCAGAGGTAGCTGCCAGCTCCATTGTAGCCGTGGAGGGCTCGGTGGGAGCACAAGGGTCACTCATAGTGGCCTGGAAGGCAGAGCAGGCTGCTGGTGTGTGGCACAGGGCTAGCAGGGCTTTCCTTGTGTCACAAGCCCTTTCCCCTGAGGCTGCATCTTTAAAGCCTGCAGAGAAAGGGATGAGTGTGGACAGAGTGGCTACCAGGGCATCTGTGAGAATTGCTGGAGGCCAGTTATTTCGAAATAACCACAGCTGAGCTGTCTACACACACCCTATTTCAAAATAACTGTTTCAAAATGGGTGTTATTCCTTGTGAAATGAGGATTACAGAATTTAGAACAAACCCGTTATTTTGAAATTATTTCAAAATAACAGGCCTGCTGTGTAGATGTTCACTTTATTTCAAAATAATGTGAGTTATTTTGAAATAATGCTGCTGTGTAGACATGCCCTTAGAGACTAATAAATATTATATCCTAAGCTTTTGTGGGTAAAACCCACTTCATAAGATGAGTTGGAGTGGAAATTACAGAATCCAGAGTATATATAACAGCAAAAGCAGTTACCTATCAATTGTAGGACAAGTGTTAATTACGCTAATTGATTCAGACTGAATGTGTCCCATTCATAGCTTTTGATGTGTAAATGTGTATTGTGATGGATTTTTGGGGTGCGAATGCCCCCTCCCGGCGGGGGGAAGGGGCTCAGCGGACCCACCGTCTATGTCCTGTGAATGTCTGTCCCGGGGCGGGGCCCCAGGATGCGGAATGTGAGTGCGATCACCCGGCCCTATGGGGCGCCGGGGTTCAGCGAACTCACCGCCCAGCCCCCTCAGGGGTCCCTGGGTCCGTGGGGGAAAAGGAGCGAGGGGGCGGTGGGGGTCAGGACTGTCAAGAGTTCACTCACAGCCTCGGTTGTGCGGCTCCCGCTTGGATGCGGCCTGCCCCTGTGCGGGAACTACCAGGCGAAGGCCGGAATGGCAGTCGAAGGGGGAAGGGTGTGGGGGACCCGGGCCCACCCTCTCCACCGGGTCCCAGCCCGGGCCCTAAGTGGGAGGAGTAGTGCCTGCACTCCCTCACGGCAGGTGGGGATTATCCCGTACGCACCTGCCCACGGGCGCCAGAAGGGCCCTGCCCGGGCTTCTTCCACTCCCGCCCCTGCCTCGCTTCCGGGTCGCCCGCCGGGCTACTCACCCGTTGAGTCGGTGGCCTCGCCCGGCTCGTGTCTTGGGCCTCGGCCCAGCCCTCTTGCCCTCCAGCGGCGGGCTGCTCGCCCTCGAGTGCGTCTTGCGGCGCCGTCCTCCCTTTCTGGCTGGCTCTCCCGGCCCCTTTTCAAAGGGCCCGGTTCTGGACGCCAGGGACGCCTGCCCCGCCCCCCCGGCATCTCCCCGCCCCTCCACGTAAGGGTCGGGGCTGTGGGCTCCGCCCCCTGCCCTGCGGGGGCCGGCGTAGCCAGCGTGTCCGCTGCTTCTGCGGCGTGCCTCCCGCAGCCGGGTCTGGCCCCCCCCGGCGTGGGGCCGAGCGCGTCTCCTCGCGTCGGCTCGCCGCCGCTCCGGGGTTTTCCTGGCTGCCCGGGTCAGCCGTCCGCCTTTCCCTTGCCGGGGTGGGGGTACTCCCCCGGCCCGGCACAGTGCGGACCGTGCCGGGTCCGTCACACACCTCCCCCCTTTGGGGAGGTCCCTGCGGGGTCGGCTCTGGCTCCCCTATCCGCGAAAAAAAATCCGCGTTTTGGTGGGTCGCTCCCGACCGATGTACTATTTCAAAGCAATAGGGTTGGAGCGCTAGGTACCATCGCATAATGCGGGCATTCGTATCCTTCATCGAGTTTAGCCAGACCAGAGGGGCATGATCGGTTATTAATTTAAATTTATTGCCCCATAGGTAGTATCGCAACGCGTCTACCGCCCATTTTACCGCCAATGCTTCCTTTTCTATGGTGGCGTAAGTTCGTTCACGGGGCAGGAGCTTCCGACTGAGGTATAGGATGGGGTGTTCCTCTCCGCGACGTTCCTGAGCCAGCACTGCACCTAGTCCCACCTCTGAGGCATCTGTGTATAAGAGAAAGGGTCTATTGAAATCGGGCTGAGTCAATACCAGGGCTGCTGAGAGCTTCCCTTTTAATGTCCGGAAAGCTTGCTCGGCCATTGGGGTCCACCTCACCCTCGTTGGTTCGGTGTTCCTTACCAGTTCTGTTAGGGGCGTTGCCAATGTGGCAAACTGCGGCACGAATCGCCTATAGTAGTCTGCGAGGCCCAAAAACTGTCGCACTTGCCTCTTAGTAGTCGGAGCCGGGTAATCCCGTAGCGCCTGCACTTTGTCATAAATCAGTCTTAATTTCCCCCGCCCGACCGTGTACCCTAGGTAGGAAACCTCCTTTTGCGCGAAATGGCATTTTTTTGGATTTGCCGTGAGGCTGGCCTTACCTAGGGAGGTGAGTACCTTCTCTATGTGTCTCAGATGATCTTCCCACGTCTGGCTGTAGATGACAATATCGTCTATGTATGCCGCCGCGAATTCGTGGTGGGAGCTAGTAAGCGATCCATTATTCGCTGGAATGTGGCGGCGGCCCCGGGTAGACCGAAGGGCATGGTGATAAAATGGTATAGGCCGAAGGGGGTCGAAAATGCGGTCTTCTCCCTCACCTCGGGGTCCAGTGGGATCTGCCAGTACCCCTTTGAGAGATCTAGGGTGGATATGTGGGTGGCTTGGCCCAACCGCTCCAGGAGCTCGTCTACCCGGGGCATCGGATACGCGTCGAAGCGGGATATCGAGTTAACCTTGCGAAAATCGATACAAAACCGAGTTGACCCGTCGGGCTTCGGGACTAAGACAATCGGACTCCGCCACTCACTGTTTGATTCTTCTATCACTCCCCAGTTCCGCATCTGCTGGATCTCCTTTGCTACTGTATCCCATACTTTCCGGGGCAGAGGCCGTAGCGGCTCACGTACAATTTTGCTGCCTTCCGTGACTATCCGGTGGGCCCCCAGGGTCGTGCGCCCGGGCCAAGTCGTGAGAGTCTGCCGGTGCCGTTGGAGGACGTTCTGCAGCTGCTCGCGTTGTTGGTCCGTCAGTTCGGTGCCTATGCTCCTCACTTCCCTTGTCTCCTCGTCCTCTCCCCTGGGTCCGAGGTCGTCTCCTTCTGATGGCGGAGCGATCATTAGGGTCTCTCGCGGGACCCATCGCTTCAGCAAGTTTACATGGAAGATCTGGGTGCCGCGCCGGTGTCCTGTCAACCTCACCTCATAGTCCACTTCCCCGATTCTCTTAACCACCTCGAAGGGGCCTTGCCACTGGGCTAGTAGCTTAGATTCCTGCGTCGGTAATAAAAGCATGACTCGGTCACCTGGTTGGAACTCCCTTTGACGAGCATTGACATTGTAGTACCGGGCTTGCCGCTGTTGGCTGGCTTCCAGGTTTAGGCGAGCATATTCCCCCAGGCGGCTCAGCTTCTCACGTAGCTGCGTGACGTACTGGACGGTCCCGCGTCCCGCCGTGGCTTGAGTCTCCCATCCTTCGCGTAGCAGGTCCAAGATCCCACGGGGATGGCAGCCGTACAATAGTTCGAAGGGGGAGAAGCCCGTCGAAGATTGGGGGACTTCCCGCACCGGGAACAGAAGGCCTGGGAGCATCTGGTCCCATCCCCGGGGGTCGTCCTGGACGATCCTTCTTAACATTCCCTTTAGCGTCTGGTTAAACCGTTCGACCAGACCGTCAGTCTGCGGGTGGTACACGGAGGTCTGCAGCCGCTTAATTTTCAACAAGCGGCACAGTTCCTGTATGACCCGGGAAGTAACATTCGGGCCCTGGTCGGTTAAAATCTCTTGGGGCAGCCCCATCCGTGAGAAGATCCTCACCAATTCCCGGGCGAGGGTTGGGGCCTTAGCGTTTCTAAGGGGGACCGCCTCCGGGTACCGGGTCGCATAGTCCACTACCACCATTATGTATCGGTGTCCCCTTCCTGAGGGTTCCAGGGGTCCCACCAGGTCCATGGCCACCCGCTCAAATGGCACCGTGACGATTGGTAGTGGCACTAGAGGCGCCTTTGGGACCCGGGCTGGGGCGGTTCGTTGGCACTCGGGGCATGATTCGCAGAAGTCTTGCACCGCTCGGAACACCCCGGGCCAGTAGAACCTCTGCAATATGCGCGCTAGCGTCTTTTCCCGCCCCAGGTGTCCCGACCAGGGGGGTTGGCATGTCCGAGTTCTAACACCTCCCGGCGGAACCGTGTGGGGACCACTAGTTGTCTCGCTTCTCCCCCCTCCCTTTCCCTGGTCACCCGGTATAGGCGGTCGTTTAGTACCTGGAAATGGGGTCCTTGGGTTTGGCAAACCGGGGCCCCATCCTCGCCTTCGGGGACGATGGCCTGGTCCCATGCATGCTGGAGCGAGGGGTCTTGTCTCTGCTCTACCACAAAGTCGGGGCCGGCTTCCGCTCCCAAGCAGGTCACTCCCCCCTGCGGCGCCTCTCGTGTGCCTCCCGCCGAGCCTTCGTTCGGCCCGTTCTCCACGGGTCCGTCGCTGTTGATCCTGTAACAACTGCCCAAACCCTGGCCAGTCCGGTCCAATCAACACGGGATAAGGTAATTTCGCCGCTTTTCCTACTCTCCACACTCGGTCCTGCCTGCCCCCCTGCATGCGGATCCAAACTGTGGGGTATGCGCGCACGTCCCCGTGGACGCACCTCATCCACAGCGGTTCTCCCTCGGGTCGTCCCGGGGGGACCAGGTCCGCTCGGACTAATGTCATCGTGGAGCCCGAGTCCACGAGGGCCTCCGTCTGTTGGCCCTCTATCTCTATTCCCAAGAGGGCTCTGTGTTGTCCTGGCCCGGGGTCCTTTGGGGTGGCCCGCTCTTCCTGACTCAGGGTGCAGTCCATGAGGGGGCAATCTCTTTTAAAGTGCCCTTCCTGGCCACACTGGAAGCAGGGTCCCCTCGGGCTTGGCCTTACCTCCCGCTGGGTCTTGTCCGGGTCTCGTCCCCCTCCGGGTTTTCCCCCGCCTGGGGGGGCCACACCGGCGCCAACCTGGGGATGTGGTCCCGCCCTCGTCGAGCCCCCAGGGGTTGACTTTTCTCTGCGGGTCTACCTCCGGTTCTTGGACCTGCGGCTTTCGGGCCCGGTAGCGTTTCCCGCCTACCGCCCCCATCCTCCGCCTCGGCCAGGAGGTGGGCCTCCATCAGGCTCACCGCCTCACTCAATGTCGTGGGCCGGTTCCTTCGGACCCACCGTTGGCCTTCCCGGGGAAGGATGTGCATAAACTGCTCCATCACCACTGTTTCCATTACTTGGGTGCCCGTTTTATGCTCTGGCTCCAGCCATCGGGCCGCCCACTCCCGGAGTCGCTGGGCTACCGCCCTCGGCCGGTCCCCCGCCTTAAAGGCCTCCTGCCGGAACCTCTGCTGGCAGGTCTCGGGGGAGTGTCCCAGCTGGTCCAATATTGCCTCCCTTACTTTATGATAGTTGAGGGCGTCGGTGATGGATAGGCTCCGGTAAGCCAACTGGGCCGGCCCACTCAAGTATGGGGCCAGCAACGTGGCCCATTGCTCCGGGGCCCAGCGGGCAGTGGTAGCCACCCGTTCGAAGGTTGTAAGGAAGGCTTCGGGGTCATCCTGTGGCCCCAACTTGGTGAGGCGTAAGGGTAGTCCGGGTCCCTCCCCTTGTCCCGTGGGTGTACTGACCGGTGTTTGGAGTCTCTTTTCAACGGTTTGGCGCCACTGGTCCTGCTGGGTCACCAGTTCTCGGACCAGCTGCCTCTGATGCTCTTGAAATTGCGTGGCTAACTGCTGGACTAGTTGAGCCTGCTGTTCTTGCTGTGCCTGTTGCTGTTGCCGCTGGGTTTCCCCGAACCATTCCAGCAACTGCCGAGGCTCCATGGAGTCGTCCGAGCTGCTATCGTCCGATACCCAGAGTCCTCGCCGGCTGCCCGGACATCTAGAAACTATGGGGGTGGGAAGTCACACCGTGCTGACTGCCCACATTCTCCACCACTGTGACGGATTTTTGGGGTGCGAATGCCCCCCCTCCCAGCGGGGGAAGGAGGCTCAGTGGACCCACCGTCTATGTCCTGTGAATGTCTGTCCCGGGGCGGGGCCCCAGGATGCGGAATGTGAGTGCGATCACCCGGCCCTATGGGGCACCGGGGTTCAGCGAACTCACTGCCCAGCCCCCTCAGGGTTCCCTGGGTCCGTGGGGGAAAAGGAGCGAGGGGGCGGTGGGGGTCAGGACTGTCAAGAGTTCACTCACAGCCTCGGTTGTGCGGCTCCCGCTTGGATGCGGCCTGCCCCTGTGCGGGAACTACCAGGCGAAGGCCGGAATGGCAGTCGAAGGGGGAGGGGTGTGGGGGACCCGGGCCCACCCTCTCCACCGGGTCCCAGCCCGGGGCCCTAAGTGGGAGGGGAGTAGTGCCTGCACTCCCTCCACGGCAGGTGGGGATTATCCCCGTAACGCACCTGCCCACGGGCGCCAGAAGTGCCCTGCCCCGGGCTTCTTCCACTCCCCGCCCCCTGCCTCGCTTCCGGGTCGCCCGCCCGGGCTACTCACCCCGTTCGAGTCGGTGGCCTCGCCCGGCTCGTGTCTTGGGGCCTCCGGCCCCAGCCCTCTTGCCCTCCAGCGAGGCGGGCTGCTCGCCCTCCGGAGGTGCGTCTTGCGGCGCCGTCCTCCCTCTCTGGCTGGCTCTCCCGGCCCCTTTTCAAAGGGCCCGGTTCTGGATGCCGGGGACGCCTGCCCCGCCCCCCCGGCGTCTCCCCGCCCCTCCACGTAAGGGTCGGGGCTGTGGGCTCCGCCCCCTGCCCTGCGGGGGCCAGCGTAGCCGGCGTGTCTGCCGCTTCTGTGGCGTGCCTCCCACAGCTGGGTCTGGCCCCGCCCACCCCCGGCGCGGGGCCGAGCGCGTCTCCTCGCGTCAGCTCGCCGCCGCTCCGGGGTTTTCCCGGCTGCCCAGGTCAGCCGTCCGCCTTTCCCTTGCCGGGGTGGGGGTACTCCCCCGGCCCGGCACAGTGCGGACCGTGCCGGGTCTGTCACATGTATATCAAAGGCCTTTGATACTTGATATCAAATTATCTTTGACCTGCATTAACCAGTTAATATCTTTATTCAAGGCCAAGTTGAAAGTGTCGAATTTGTAAATGATCTCCAGTTCATCAGTCTCCCCTCTGTAATTGGGTGATAAAATTCCTTCGTAGAAGAATGGCTACTTTTAAATCCATTATTGAATGTTCAGAGAGGTTAAAATGTTCCCCTATAAGTTTATGTGTGTTACCATTCCTGATGTCTGATTTGTGTCCATTAATCCTTTGTCACAGATTCTGGAGTCTGTAATTTCCACTCCAGCTCATCTGATGAAATGGATTTTACCCACTAAAGATCATGGTGTAATATATTTTTTAGTCTCTAAAGTGCCACTGGACTGCTCGTTGTTTACAAATGAAGTGGATCCTTATTGTTTATGGTCAGTGGATTTGTTAGATGAGATGAAATAGGAACTTTACTTTTGCTGAATCAGTCAGAGTTGTACTAAACTTGATGCTGCACATTATTTTTTACCAGGGCAGAGGGGGAGAGCAGCTCCACGCTCCTGGAAGGGGGTGAAGCCTCTGGTGGAAGGGGTGGAGATGGAGGCAGCCAGCCCTACACACTGCCCAGAGTGTGCTTTCCCCTACCCCCACCAGCATCATCCGGAGCATGGTCCACACACACACACACACACACACATACAGCCCTCGGAGTCACCTGGAGCAAGGTGATTTAACAGGCCCAGGACTCTGGCTGTTGCAACTACTACAGGAGCAGGAGCAGTGGCTGGGAGCCCTGGGCCCCTTTAAATCCCTCTTTGTCCCCTCCCTATTGGTGGGCCCGTATTTTATCATGGATATTGGTGGTGCCTTTCAAATATCTAAGTGTGATGGGGCGCTTGCCCCACACTGGCACATAAGGGGCTAAAACAACCCTGAGAGAGAGCTGGGGCTAGGAGCCAATCACAAGTGGGTTTGAGGCAGCCAGTCAGGGCCTGACTAGGCCCTATAAGAAGAGCTCCTGGACAAGAGGAGCTCACTCTTGCTGCAGCTCTGGAGGGAGAGGGACCTAGCTGCCTGCTATCAGGAATACCTTGGACAGAGCAGTGCTGGGAAAAGGCAGGGGGAGCTAGGAGAGCTCAGGCCTAAATAAACTCCAGGCTGAGGTCCAGCAACAGGGGCCCCTGGATGTACTAGGGCCAGATGAGCAGCCAGAGCAGGAATAGGCAGTAGGTTCAACCTGTTTGCCAATGATTAAGAGGCCAGTTTAGCTCACAGTTTGCTCCTAAAGGAAGGGGCTAGATGCTGAACTGCAGTGGGTCACTGAGGCAAGATGGGCTTAGAGGTAACGGAGTTCCCCAGGAGGGGAGGAATCCAGACATGGACACTGACTGGAGGGCAGTACCTTGAGGGATGGGTGCTGTGGTCTGTGAGGGACACAGGTCCTGACGAAGGGTGGAGATTGACAAGAAACAGGCAACAGTAAACAAGACCACGGGGAGAGGGTGCTCTCAGGCTGGACCCAGCTAATTCCCAGAGTGACCAGCAAGAGACATTGTGGTGTTGAGTCACGAACTGCTACACTGAGGCTGTGTCTAGACTACACCTCTCTGTCGACAGAGAGATGTAGATTAGGCACGTTGAAATTGCTAATGAAGCAGGGATTTAAATATCCCGTACTTCATTAGCATAAACATAGCCGCCGCTTTTTTCCGAAACGGAGCTTTTTTTTAAAAAACGGCAGTCTAGATGCGGATCTGTCAAAAATAAACCCTTTTTCAACAGATCCTGTAAACCTCATTTTTTGAAGAATACAGGATCCGTTGAAAAAGGGTTTATTTTCGACAGATCCGCGTCTAGACTGCTGTTTGTTTGGGGTTTTTTTTTTTTTTTTCGCAAAAGCTCCGTTTAGGAAAAAAAAGCGGTGCCATGTTTATGCTATTGAAGTGCAGCATATTTAAATCCCTGCTTCATTAGCAATTTTGACGTGCTTAATTAGGGATGCAGTCTAGACATAGCCTGAGATAGATGAATTAGAATACTTAGTAGGCAAACATGGATAAATTGGGCCTGTGCATACATAATAGTTTACTTTCATGCATCCCCTTGCAGTATTTGAGGACATGCTGTTGTTGTCCAAGTATGGCGCATATTATTTCTTATGGTATTATGTTGCGATCCCATAAGTCAGCTTCCAGGAACTTCCACTTGACAAGAATGAAATAAAATACCACAGAGGTGAATTCGGGAAGGAGCAGGTTGAGATGCATCTCCAATAATGACCAACCAATAAAACATTTTTTCAGGAATTGTGCCTACCCCATGTTCAGGAGGGAAAGGAGGGAAGTCTCCTTGACTCTGTCCACTTTCCCCCTCCCCCCACAACCATTATTCTCTTATGAGAGCTAGCTGCTACTTAATCTGGACGCCAACATTTTCAAACTTGGGTGCCTAAAATTAGACTTTTAAATCCATATTACATGTCTAGATAAGTGATGTGATTTGTCAAAAGTGATGGTAGTCCAGCAACTGCCACTGACTTCAGTTAGATTTGTGAAAATGAGGCTCCTTATTTCTAAGGTTTCTAACTTAGGTTTCTAACTATGGACATAGAAGCATAACTTCAGGCAGCCATTTTTGAAAATTTTCATTTGAATGTTCATGGAGCAGTAAAGTGCAAATTATATTATGTGAACCTTGCCAGTGTGACCTATGAAATTATGCAGGTATGTACTGTAAAACATGCTATTGCATATCTCACAATTTAGTAGTTCAGATGAACTATAACATAAGACATTGGTGCCTCACAATACATAATAGTTTGGTTGTTATTTCACTGTGGTAATTCAACATCCCAATTGTTTTCTTTCTGGCTGTAGTTACGAGGGGACTGGAAGACCCTCCAAAGAGCCTTTAAGAAGCTGGATATTGACAGCAATGGCTACCTCTCCTTGCCAGAATTCAGATCTGTTCTGAAGCTCTGTAACCTTCTGCTAGATGAGAATGAGGTCTACCACATTCTGTCTAAATGTGATCCCAATCTGGATGGGCGAATTGATTACAAGTCCTTTTTGGAAGAAACTTGCAAAAAAGGTCAATGACCTACAGCCAGAAAATGTGCTGCTAATCCACAATAAAATAATGTAGAATATTCCTGTGAATAAAAGAAGAAGAATGGCATCTGCATTAGCTGTTTCTCTTTCCAGCTAAGTAATTTGCTTCTCCTTGGTCTGTGCATCTCTGCTTTGTGTCTATTGGCTACTCATGAGTTGCCCACTGTATTGCCAGTTGTTTTGTAGGGGAGTAATAACTCTGAGAGTAAAGTGTGAACTGAGTATAAAACAAATAACATACTATATTTTAAATGTAATTCAAGCTGTTGCTAAGGAAACTAACATTCTCAAATGCAGAGGTAAGGATGCAGCTTAGAGAAATGCTAACATTTAAAAAAATAAAACTTTCAGTGAAATTACCAGGTGGATTTTTGCAATTTAGGATGCAATAGCAATGGGAAACAGTCCCTTTGACTTTATTGGGAATTGAGTTCATCAGGTCCTTTGTGTGTAGCTAGAATTTTGTCTTTAATATAAACATACATTGCCATGCTTAGTTAGCTTTTCTTTTTCTTACAAAAGTATTTTCTCCATAGAATACAACAGAGGGCCCAATTCTGCAGCAGCTCTGCATATGACTTCACTAAATATTCAGTGCTCAAAGTACTTGTATGTTTAGACCCAAATTATTTGGGGTTTTTTTGTAGTACAATTACATTTTAATAAATGTGTATGCATATAGCTGCTTGGTTAAATAAATATCTGTATTCACTTAAATGTGTCATTTGTCTGCTCAGTACATAGGACCAAATTCACTGCTGGTGTAATTCTTAGATCTATTATAGATATAGTTCCACTAATTTCAGCTAAGCTTTGCTGATTTACTTAAACTGAGAATCTCACCAGTCATGTCTATGCAAAGGTATTGCTGGGAGTGAGCAGTCCTTTTTGATTTGCTTTGGACATACTCTTCCCCTGCAGCTTCTCACTTGAAATCCATCATAAGTAAAAATGTGTTGACTTGGATGGCTTTGCAGGATCCTTGCTGTCTATTTATTTTGGGAATCATACAGGAAGAGATTAATTCCTGCTCTGGCTCCTTTTCCAAATTCTTTCACCTGCTTGCAGTCTCCTAGTGTACAATATTCACAGAGTTTTAAGTAGGAACACTTCTGTGAATCTGTCTTTAAAAAAATAGAAGAAAGTGTATTATATAGTGAAAAGGTTATGGTACAAAAAAAGCTATTTTAATGCCATGGTTTTACAATGATTTACAGTAATTAGAATAAATTGATTGCCATAATAGTCCAATAGATAATTCTATTACATATAATATATGCATTAGCGAGGTTTTCTGAAGAGTATCAAAAAAGGTTTGCCTTTGTTAAATACAGTTCTACTTGTAACATGGCTCTGTTAAAAAGTTTTGTCCGTGTTTGTTGTGTCTCACTGAGCATTGGTCTATTTTTCTCAGTTTACAATTTGAAAGAAAAGTTGTATTTTTTAAACAGATTCCAGTTCAGAAAATCCATGCTGGGATCTCAGAGTCAAAACTGGTCCTTTCCTTCTCACAATTTCTGTAGGTCAAACCTACCCTCAGCTATTGTGGTTGTGTCCAATAAGAATAAACTATCTAATTGACTAAGTGGGATTGCACTGAGTAGATTTAAATAAATGTATAAATGAGTAGGTTTTGGCCCTTGTATGATTAGGAATAGAAACCAACTCATTCCTCTCCAGTTGTGATGACTGCAGTGTGAACAGGAGTAAAAAGTAGTTTAAAAGAATTATGTGGACAGTAAAGAGAGCAGATGTAACACTCATTACATACCATGGAGCAGATCCCCAACTGATTTTAACAGTCATGGATGGCTCTATTGAAGTCAATGGAAGTTTGGTGATGGAGCTGTGACAATTTACACCAGCTGAATTAAGGCCTTGACCCATCACTGAAGCACCCTGCAGGAAGGTGCCTGCTTTTCTGTACCTACTACGAATTAGAACTTCACGGTAAGCTCTTACAGTAATGAAGCTCCCTCTCAACTTTTCACTGAATAAGCAAAATATACATATTTCTGTTAACAAAAACATTTATTGTTAATCTAACTGCACTAATCTTAATAGAGGTGATGAAATAAGAGATGAAGGATTTTGTATTGCTGTAACTTCAAATTTAGCATTACAGGGTTTACTTTTAGGATGAACCTAGCTTTGACATTTTCAGTCTCAGTCACATTGAACTTTCCAAATAAAAGTCTCTCTCTTTTTTTTAACATATGCATCTTCAGTTTTATCTGCTTGCTATCGTTCTTTCAATCCTTTCATTATATGCCACACTAAGGTATAAAGTGTGGCATGTAGGTCAACATGTGCTAGTACATTTTGCCATTGTTACACGTTGTCTAATAAAAAGGGTCAGGTGTGTTGTTCCGAGATAGACTTAGGTCTTCTTACTTGTTCTGTAAGGTAAGTGAACAGAGATGGACAAATGGGGGGAAATATCCACCCCCACTTAATCCAGGGAAAATATCCATCCCTGTTAGAACCAAACAAGCTGAATCTGGACACTGTAAAATCAGGTTATGAAGCAGCTATCCTCTGATTAGGGAAGTTGCCTATCAAGAAGTCTTATTGGGATTTGTCCTGCCTTGTGCAGGGGGCTGGACTTGATGACCTCCTGAGGTCTCTTCCAGCTCTATGATTCTATGACTCTAAGTCTGTCACCAGCAGCCTGCCTTCTGGAGGAGAACATACCATAAGAATTGTCATACTGGGTCAGACCAAAGATCCATCTAGACCAGGGGTGGGCAAGAGGCAGTTAGAGGGCCTGTTAACTAACTAAGCCACCAGATCCAACCCACAGCCACTTCACCGGCACCGTTACTACACAGTAGCTGCCACTTTAAAGTCTGGCTCTGCATGGTCTGGATGCTGGGAAGGGAGGAGGGAGGCTTCACTAGCAAAATCCCTTAGCTCCCCTTGGCCAGCTTCCAGCCAATAGGAGCTGAGAAATTTTGATGGCGGCAGAGGCAGCAAGCAAAGCCTCCTCCCTCCCTCCCTCACTTACCATCCTTATGCTGGAGCAAAGCCATGTGGAGCAGCCAGCCCATAAGATAGGCATGGAGCCTGTCTCAGGTTCCTGCAGGGCTGTTAGCTGGGAGCCACCTAGGTAAGTGCTTCTCAGCCAAAGCCTGCCTCTTTCCCCCCAACTTTCTGCCGAGGTCACCACCTAAACCTTCTGCACCCCCTTTTCCCATTTCCTCCCAGTCACAACTCCCTCCCAGACCCTGCACTCTCTCCTACACCCCTCCCCCAGGCCAGAATCCTCTTCTGCACCCATACCCTTCCCTGATCCTGCACTCCATTCACTTGCCCCCAGTCACTACCCAAACCCTCTGCAATCCTTTTCCCCTCCTTCTCCCAGGTCACAACTCCCTCCCAGACCCTGCACCTCCTCCTATACCTCTTTTCTAGGCCAGAATCCTCTCCTGCACCCATACGCCCTCCTGGACCCTGCGCCCCAAACCCCTGCCCATGATCATAACTCCTTCCTTCACCCAAACTCCCTCTCAGACCCCACACCTCTCCTGCATCCCAATCCTCTAGCCCAAGCTCTTTTCTATACCCTCCCCCCCGCCATCCCAGACCTGCACCCCCTCCATAGAAGTGCAGGCCTTGACCACTTACCCAAGTGTTGGAGTGCCCCTCCATTAAAAAATTATTGCCCACTGCTGAACTAGACCAGTATCCTGTCTTCCAACAGTGGCCAATGCCAGGTGCCCCAGAGGGAATGAATAGAATAGGTAATTATCAAGTGATCCATTCCTTATCACTCATTCCCAGCTTCTGACAAAGAGAGGCTAGAGACACCTTAGTTGCCCATTCTGGCTAAGTGCCATTGATAGACCTATCATCCATGAACTTATCTAATTCTTTTTTGAACCCTGTTATAATCTTGGCCTTCACAACATCCTCTGGCAAAGTGTTCCATGGATTGACTGTGCATTGAATGAACAAATATTTGCTTTTGTTTGTTTTAAACCTGCTACCTATTAATTTCATTTGGTTCCAGGCTGGACAGATTTTTAGTCTGTCTGAGAACCTGGGAAAGCCAAGGCAACTTCTGCCTTAAGAATCTGCCCACTTATTTATCACTCGGTAAGAATCTGATAATTTATATCTTACCTATTTAGTGTGTTATGCTCGGTTTGCAGTTTTTCTTTACTACAGTAATTGGCTTTGATCTGTTTACTGAGCCCTTATAATTACTTAAAATTTACCTTTTGTAGTTAATAAAATTACTTGTTTATAACATAACCCCAGTTTGTGCAATTTATATCTGGAGATGGCTAGAAGATGTGCATTCCTATCTTCACATTGAGGGAGAGGGCAAAATTTTATGAGCTTGCACTGGGCAGATCTTTGTATACAGCACAAGACAGTATCATTTTGGATTTGTCCCCCAAAAGGGGTGTGCATATTAGAGATGTTAAAGACTAGTTGATTATCCGATAAGCATTTGCTTCTATAAGATAGAGGCAGCAAATGGGGGGGAAGGAGTACTTCAAAGTGGCAGCGCAACACAGCTGTGCTGCCACTTTGAAACCCCAAGGCGGCATTTCAAAGAGGCAGCCGCTGCACAGCTGATCCGCAGATAGACTATGTGGTGGCTGCCCCTTTAAAACACTGCCTCCGAGTGTTTCAAAGGGGCAGCCATGGAGCTCCGGATCACAGCATTTTTCCCGGGGCTCCTCAGTGCTGCCCCTTTGAAATGCTAGAGATGGTGGATCAGCTGTGCAGTGACTGCCCCTTTAAAACACCGCCTCTGGTATTTCAAAGGGGCAGCTGGGGACTGCCCAGCTGATCCCGGTCTCCCTTCAGCATTTCCCCAGAACCCAGGATCAGCTGGGGAGTCCCAGCTGCTGACTTGGGCTGGCCATTTGTGAAAGATATAATCCAGCTCCCATGTGTTTCAATGTACTCTATAGGAAAATGCACCCATGTTCCTCAAAGCAGTACTCAGAAATGTCCAAAGCCTCCCCACTTAGCATGAAGATATCCAGAAACAAAGATGAAAATTACTGGAGAAGGGTCCAAACATATTCATACCTCAGCAGAGAAATATGTGAACTATGATGTCATTGACAAACACCATGGGGGAGAGAGATGTGTAGAACAGCAAACACCATCAACTGTGTGATAATTTCCTGTGACAAGGAAGGGCACTATGCCTGAGAGTGGGGTGTCTCCCTGTGTATTGTTTCCATGAGTGTGGAGTCAGTGACTTGCTCTTGCTCTCTCTGCAATGTGTAGCATCACCTCAGGAGATCACAATATAATACCTGCTTCTGAATGTATAAAATAGATAGTGCTATGTTGTTGCATTGGTGTCAGTTGATAGGTGATCCTTCAAGAACACTTGCTCTAAAGAAGGGTAATGTGTCTTGTGGCTATGGCATTAGAATGAGACTCAGAAGATATGAGTTCAATTTTGGTTTTTGGGGGTTTTTTTACAAATTTTCTGAGGACTTTCTGCAAGTCATTCAATCTCTGTGTGGCTCAGTTTGCCCATATGCTGCAGACAGCACTTCCCTGGTTCCTTGGGGGTTGTGTGGTTGTAAAGTGAAGTGGTAGGGGCCATTTACTAACTTAAATAGAGACATCAGTCATGTCGTTAGAGGACCTACTGCTGCATGGTCTTCCAGAGGCAGCCTAAGTGGAGAGATGGCAAGGCGCTCTGGGTGACTGTGTGCTGAAGGAATGTGTCTGGGATTGTTTGTGTGTGTTTGTAGGTGTGCCAGGGTATGTCCTTGTGTTCTGGGAAATGGGTGGGTGGCATCTGGATGCATTTGTTGGGACATCATTGTGTGTACCATTGGTATGTGTCTAGGTGGCATCTCGGTATGTGTCATGGGAATGCGTGTGTCTGCTTGCACCTGTGTATCAGGCGTGTGTCCGTGGGCTCTGTAGCATTTGTGTGTATGTGCTGGGAGAGCGCGTGTGTTTCTGTGTGGGTTATGGGATGCCTCTGCATGTGCTGCTGGAGTGTGTGTCTCCTTGTGGCCTCTCTCCCTGTGTCAGGGGAGTGTGTATGTTAGTGTAGTAGGGATTGTGAGTCTGGTGCAGCTTGTTTAACGCAGCAGGAGGCACTTAACAACCCTGCCTTGTAACTCCTAGGGAATCCGCAGCGCACACGAAGTGTATCTTCGCGCGGGTCTCTGAAGCCGCTCCCCAAAGCCCCCGGTCTTGCGGCACACGTCGAGCCGGAGCTGGCTGGACTCCCCCGTAGCTGGTTCCTGTCACCTCAGCCCGGAGAGGGAATCGGTTGCTCGCACCAGCTTGCGGCAGCCACCCCGCCTGCCTTGCCGTGCGCCCGCCCTCTGCTCGCCCGCGCTCTTTGCCCAGAGTCCCCAGGGGACCCGCCCCGCGCATCCTCTCCCGCGGCTCCCCGCGCCCAGCTCGCAGCTGCCCCGGGCCCGGCGGCTCCTCCCCGCGGGCTGGCAGGGGCGCGTTGGCGAGCCGCTGGGGGCGGGAACACGGGGCTCTGGCGCGCGAAAGCACCAGTGACCTCTGTGGGGAGGAGGCTGCGGGGCGCTGAGGCCAGGCGGCCGGGACAGCTTCTCCACCGGCCGCGGCCGAGTCCCGCGGACCGAGCCCCAGCTCCCCCGCAAGGCGCTTTGTTCCCCACTTCTATGGAGAGCTCCTTTGATTTCATGGCGCTGATTATTTTTATTCCTGCCCACTCAAGGATGAAGCCCAAGAAACAAGAGATTGTCCCTTTCAGCGGCTCCACAATGGGTCACCTCCAGCGCACACCGCCCGCCAGGAGCTCTGGCTAGGGGCTGAGGGGGCTCGCTTGGAAAGCGGACAACTTACTCCCAGGGAGCGCGCGGGGAACCAGGGGCCCTGGAGCTCGGCATAGCGGGCGAGGGCAAAACAGGTTTAGCCCGCAGGCTGGCTCGAGGCAGGGCCCTCCGAGGGGCGAGCTGCCATTATTCATCTTCTGGGAAGTCAAACCAGCCCAGCCCCGACTGCTGGCCAAGACTGGGGAATAGGGGAGAGGTTTCAGAGACCGATAGACACGAGGGAGGAGGGAAGCGGGGGAGACTTTTATCCCAAAGTCATTGGCAATCCAAAGCAGGATTTATCCTCCACAGTTAAATGAAAACGAGGAGAACAAAACAAAACAAAAATCGAGAATAGCAACATTCAAGTTACAAAGACTGTCATGGACCAGTGCAAGTTTGCAAAATTATATGTAAATGACCAAAGTTTTGACCGTGGTGGCCCGGTGCTAATCCCAGAGAGAAAATCTACTTAGCAAAGGAAAGTTTTTGTCTAATTTGGTTAACAGTGACCAAAATGCTGCATATATTAATAATTTATATTTCCAGGGTAACACTATATCTTTAATGCTTCAGTGCAAAAGGGGATTCGGAATGGCTTAATGCTCACAGAATAAAAATCGTGAAAGACTTGCTTCATTTTCTGCATCAAGCGCTGGTGAAAATGAGTGTAAGACATGTGTTTTCATAATAGGCACCAGCCATTCTTCTGCTGCTGAATACATTTGATTTATCCCATATTGCCCTACGTCTATTTAACAAGAGGTATTTTCCTGCTCTCCTCGCTTGGATTTAAGGTCCTAAATGTATCCTGATGAAATAGCTTTTTTCCTCCTCCCGTTACTCTGCAATACGACCTCTTTCTTGTCGATCTGAAACACCAGCCTTTTCTGTATTTACAGTTTAAATGGGAGGTACACATTACACTTTTTACTCATTGTAATGAAGATCTTTTTGTATGTCTGTGAATAAAGGAGCTGATGGTTTACAAATTGTGGGTCAGCCCATTCCATGACCTCAGTAAACAATCCGGGTCAGATCTCCTTCAAGGCTGCAACGTGCAATGGAATAAGTTAATTTACCCTTTCTCAACTGATCGGGGAGTGCAAACCACATGCAAAAATGCTAACCACATCTGGAATCATATGTAAGAAAGAAAAATTCTCTTATACCACAGATGAGGTTGGTTCTTATTGAGTGACCTAACGGATGTAGGAAAATTTCAACTGCTGACCTAAGAGCGCAAAAGGAAGGCATAGCTGGGGAAATGAATATTAGGTAAGCTATTGTTTGCCTGAATACAAATGTTGCTTTTCTAGACACATTAAACCCATAGATTTGTTCCTTATACTGAGAGGCTTGTTTGCTTCTTCACGCCTTCTGCTTCTCGTTCTTTTTGATGCCTCTATAGCTATTTTATTGAAAATCGAGCTCCATGGAACAAGTACCCATCACCAATTAGGAATTGTAAGTGTCTCTGCCGTGAGACTGAGAGCTGAGTGCAGCATCTAAAAGCAACTGATATGCCAGTGTTGACCAGAGGACGAGACGCGGTGAAATAGCTGGTTTATTGAAAAATATCATAAGAAAAATCTGCCTTTGGCCACTGTTCAAGTCAAAGTCTACGGCCAGTTCTAAACGCCTAGCTCCTGTTTTTTTCTCTGCGCGCATTTTCCCACCTGCCAACCTACTCTCTGTGATCTGACTGCTACAGAGCCTCATCTCACTTTGTTCCTTAGGCCACTTCTCTTCCTGCTATTTTCCTCCCGGGGAGATAAATGACCAGAAGGAAACTCCCGAATAGGGCAGAAGGGAAATCGTGCCGTGCCTTCCTAGTGAAATATTCCTTCACGGGTCAACCAAAAACGCTTCCCTTTTCTTCTGTTCCCCCACAGAGTCAGCGCCCGGACATCTTGGAGGGAAACGGAGAGGCTGGTTCCTTCCTGCCTCTTCTTTGCCCCTAAGGAATTTTCCGTAACAGCTACTGAACGGGTTTAGTGTGCGGCCTGGGGGTTATCGTACAGTAACTGTAATAAGGTTAGAATAACATGGAGTTACACACAGGGCCATACATTTGCGAGACTCTCCTGTACAGAGCCCTCTCATCGGGATCACGTGTACTGCTCAGACACACCCGGCTTAGCGTTATATATAAACACGTGTCGCTACAAACACAGACTCAGAGAACCATTGGGAGATTCATGAGTGTTACTGTATTTTAAAGAGTGTGCGGAGAGCGGAGGTTTGCGTGCACACCGAAGCACTGCCGGGTGTTCCCTTCTGGCGCGCCGGGACACCAGGCACCCGGTGTTAGGCAACATATCTAGAGCCAGGGCGCACCATGGGCGCCAGTCCCACCGCTTGGAGACACGCGTCTCCCCGACCCCCTTTACCACTGCCGTTGCCATTGGGTTTATTTTGCCCTCTGGAAAAGACGTGCCCGTGGGAAACGAGACCAAAGAGTTCACATTTATTCCAAGCGCTGTACGTGGCTTGCGCCAGGCTCAGAAAAGCTAAGCGAGCAAGGACAAAGCTAGCGGGTGGGATAAAGAGCGCATCGCAAAAGCACGTCCCGCTGGAACAATCCTTCGCCCCTTTCCCAGTGATCATTTACCCGACCCCCCTCCGCAGCAAACTTTAGACTTCCCAATCACGTGTATTTACATGTGTACACTACCGCTTGCTGGGTGAATATACGCGTCTGTGGATAATTTACTCCCTTCCCCCCATAAATATGCAGCCCGCAGGCCGAGTCTCTATAGCACGGAAGGGTGCTGGCCATGGGGCAGGCTGAAGGTGCTGGGGTGGGAATGGCCGATGAGGTTGAGATAGTGTCTGTCCAGACCTTGTACTGACGACAGGAAAGTGTTGCGTTGCTGCCCGGGGTTGGGGAGGGGCATGGCTGCGTTGGAAAGGTACGGGATGGTGGGGCTTCTGGCAGGACCATGCCAGGAAAAGGGCCCCCCGGACCCCTGCTGAAACACAGACTCATTGGGACTGTGAGCCGGGCACTCCGGAGCCGGGTGAAACTGGTAGGAGAAGTCCGGTTCTGGAAGTGACCCCAGAGAGGTGAAGATGGGTTCGGTGACAAAGCGAGCTTTGGACTGCAGGAAAGCCAGGATCCGAGCATATTTGGTGTCTTTGGTCTCCATCCGTTCCACTGTGGTCAGGTAATGGACTAGATTCTTCATACACTCATGGTAACCATAATGAAAATAGTTGGCGAACTCAGCTAAAAGCTCTGCTGGAAAGAAATGGAACAGGATAGCGGGTCAGGTCCTAACCTCGCTGCTTGCCCCTCTCATTTCTCGAGACTCTGAGACCTAGACTTGTACCCGTTGAATGTTAACACAGTCCAGGCAAACCAGTACGCAGTTTATTTAATTATCCGCCTGCCCAGTCCTTACATGGAAGGATGGGATGTTCCCGGAGTGGTTGCACAACCAGTCCGTGCTTGCAGTAAGAACCCCCTACACACATACTCGCCGTGCGCCAAACGTGCAAAGATCGCTATAGGCACCGAGGCGCCGGCAAAAGGTTGTACCTACCCTTTTCTCTGCCACGAGGGAAATCTGCAGAATGCAAGGCTCGCAGGTACTGAACAGTCATTTCCAGGATCTCCGCTTTTTCTAACTTCCCAGAGCTCTGAAACACACAGACAAAATCCTCCTAAAACCCCCGGGACAAACCAGAGCCCGGACTACTCTTGCAGCGTTAACCAACCCCCTGGATACTAACTCCGGTGAGGGAAGAAGCGCCAGGGACATTGCAAGGCAAGTCACTCCTGTGATGACTGCCTGAGTACCTTCCCAGACACACTTCGCCCACGAGAGCCATTCAAACCAAAGAAAGTAACTGCAGCTACAAATTTTCAGCCTTAAACATGCAACTAGGTGACACTTCCACCTTGGTCAGGGGGCCATGCATTTGTAAACCCTCTAACTAGCAACTGGAGCATACCTGCTTTGCCAACGCCATTGGCACAGTCTTCCCCAATTCATTGAGGCAGCGATTGATCCGGTCTCTCCTTCTTTTCTCAATCACTTTGTGAGACACTGGAGTCCTCTATGTAATACATGAAACAAGGTGTTTGAAAAAGGAGCAGAAATCACCCCAAAACGCACAGAGAAATCCCCCACATCCTTTGGTTTCTAATTGTATCCAGAGATATTCACCTTTTTTAAAAAGTTCCTCTAACGTCAGGTATTTGATCTGCCCTTGACTAAGCCACTTGCACATAATTTGCCCTAGATTATTATTATTTTTAAAGTCTCATTTTGTTCCCAGAAGCGAGCGCTCTTCCAGCCAGCCCTGCTTTACTGCATATAGTAAAACCACCTGTCCAAACCTGCCCTCTAGAGCAGCGATTTTGCTGAGGCTCACTCTTAGTATTAACCTCTGGTTTCCAAGCCAAACAGGAGCCCACGCTTTTTGAGAAGCCTAGAAATAAACCTCTGGGTCTGTCGCGGCTGAGAAAGCAGCCGGCAGCCCCGGTGCGCAAGGATTAACTCCAACTTACTTTCCGTTCCTTTAGTTTAGAGGACATCCTGGGGACCCACCACTGGGGAAAGTCTAGCAGTGAGGAACCGCTGTGTCTCCTCAAGTGTCTCAGGTGGACTGCAGCCCCCTGCCCTCCAACCGGCTGCTTATAAAGCGATCATTTCTGGGGGGAGACTCGGTGTATTCATGGCCTGCCTGATTCCCTAGGATTAGGGAGAGCAGTTTGGGGAATGTATGCATTAAAGATCAGTCTTAAAGGAGTAAAAAAAATGTTTTTTTTTCAGTCAAGGGGGCTAGCAGGGGGCAGATCAGCTTTGTTACTCCACGTGGACCTTCAAAGGACACGTGATCGCCCCCAGAATAACATTTGCATGGCAACAGAACTAAGGGGAGCAGCAAGCAGAGCGCAGTGGCGCGCTAGCAGCGTGTGAACACAAGCTCTCTTCTTTAGTTCCAAGCGCCTGGTCTCTCACACGATCGCCTGTTTACAAATCCCAGGCACCCCCCCCCCTTCCCCTGTCCAAGCGCTGACTGCATTTTAAAGCCTGTCCAGAGTCATTAAAGTAATTAAGTAAGCCCTTAATAGGCTGTTCCGCCCAGTTCAAGGGAGAGCCCTTGGAGACGGAGTGGCTCCGTTTGTTCTCAGGCTTTTCTCACACGACTTGGTGACACGTCCATCTTTATGAGAGATGGCAGCGAGGGTTTTTGTTTACACCGCTTTATGTGCTGGGACACCCCGGCAGGTGTGGGACTGGGGGCTGGCACACGATCCCCCCTTTTTTCCTCCTCCCCTCTGCAGGCCCAGGGAGGCTCCCGCGAGCCTTTGGCACACGACGGTCCTTTTTGTGTGGTGTGTGTCTGTGTGTTGTTGTTTTACCCCCCTACTCCCCCCTTTGGAGAGGCTCAATTTGTAGCCTATTATCCTATAGGAAAATGTCCCATTGAAAAGTATGAATAGTTTCATTGGGCCTAAATTTTAATAATGCGGGTCAAAGAAAAGAGGGGCAAATAAAGAGGAGATCGCAGCTGGTCTGAGAGTGCATTATTCGGTGTCACCTGCAAGAGGGGTCGCCTACAGACCCCCTATTCATTTGCCTAATTTTGGTCAATTTAACAAACTTCAGGAGAAATTATTGTGGCATTGTTCGGGAGGGTAAAGCTTTCTGATCGAATTAACAGCATGTTTTGATCCGGTAAATGTCATTAAAAAGAAAGAAACAATCGCGTTTAAAGGGCTCTGAGTTAAATGCGCCAAGTGGAGACGCCAAAGCGCACAGCTCACAAAGGGAGCAAGTAACTGCCACAGGGAACTTTTGTACACGCACATTGCTGAAGTTTTTACACAAAAAGGCATTATTTCATACTTGAATACGTTTAATCCAACAATTGTCTATTTTCTGCAAACATATTTTCACAGCATTGTTAACTTTTTTTATGTCCTCTGTTCTGGCAGCCGCGTTTCTCGCCTCGAGAGCGCAGCGGACTCCTTTTCGAGGGGATGGCAGTGTTTGTCCCTGGGGGGGAGAAAGGGAGGATGGGCGAGTTTAGGGAAGTTGATCTCTCTCTTTTTAAAGGGTTTAAGAGGAAAATATCGAAAACACACAAACAGAAGCCCGAGGAAATCAGCTGAAAGGAGGCTGGGAAACCCCCCATCTCCACAGCCTCTGAGCGCGTTTCCATGGCTCTTTCACGGCTCCTTGCCACCTCCCTTGCTTTTTGCATTAGGATTCTTCCCCCGCCGCCCCCCGTAGCCCACTTTACACATGTACTAAATAAACAGCAAGTCTAACGTGGATTGTGTCTGTACCCTACAGAAGGAAATAAAAACATCACTTTCACTGAGGAGACGTATGGTAGGGGTTGACCTGACTTCCCCGTGTTTAGTCCTGCCCACCTGGGAAATGTTGCAGTCCCCAGAAACATTATTAAAATACCATTTATTCCAGTCCTATCAGCTCCAGGACATTTCTTCCAAACACCCACTTCTCTTTATTTACTGTGTTGCGTTATTTTCTCCCTATTTCTTTATAGTTTAAATGAGGAAAACCTGACCCCCGTCTGATTTTTCCGTATAAGTAACATGGATAGATTCTTGTCCTTGTAGCTGAGCATGGGTGCCCCCCTTTCCAGTGCAATATAGTCAAATATACTTAGTCCAGCGAGCAAACCCAGATTTACATGCAAAAAGTGTAGAACTCTACTGTTACAAAACATAGACGTAATTCTGTAACAGCACCTTTCCAAATGTTTGTATGCCAGACTAGATTCAAACTCAGACACTCCAGTGTGGCGTTCTGTTTGCAGTAGATATTCTTTCAGGACGCTTGTAGGTTTCAGTATATTCAGTCTCATACAATGGGATTAAAAACTAACCGTTATCATCCAAATTAACTAAACTGTGAATAGCAAATGCGAGGGCTTTTTTTCCCTCTTCCTTTTTTCTTTCCTTCGCCAGCGGAGATGGAGTTGATCCTCTTACAGTCGGTGTTAACCACCAGCTGCAGGCATCCGCAGGACAACTTTTTACACCACTAGATTTGTTTTCTTCTTTTCTGTCGCAGATTTGTAGTTCTGCATTTTAGCCCAAATCAATCTAGGATTTTGTCCAGGTTCAATTTGACAGAGAAGGTTGGGAAGGAGTAAAATGGTGGGTTGAAAAAGTGGGTATGCTAGTAGTCGGGGTGGCGAAGTTGAAGAGCTGAAAATGTTATGGCGTATTAACTCAAACACGTTTGCATTTCGCTTTTCCTTATTATATAGTATCTCCGAACACAGACCTGGTTGGAAAATTTCCTTGACCTCTTTTACACTTTCCAACTCCTTCAGAGAAGAGACGGATTTATATTTGAAACGCTCCAAAAACGACACTTTCATTTTCCTAAAGCAAGATTGTGCTCGGTTATCTGACAAGGAAAAACTGGATACCTTTAGTATCCTTTAGTGAGTCGCTTTAGCTCATTTTTAATTATTCTCCTACAATCTGAGACCATTTTTGATTTTGTTGTTATCGCCTTTAGATGCTTAATGCAGATGTTTAATCAAAACTTGCATTACACATGCAAACAGTACAAGGAGATTTAAAGCCATAAGCTCAGAGGAATAGATCAAGAAGGGCTTCTCCTATGTCCTTCATTATACTCCCCTCCACAAATACACAAGCTCTCCTTACATATACACACCACGAGGGGCCCAATCCTGAAGTCAGTGGCCAAACGGCCGTTTACTTTCGTGTCGGCAGAATCCTATATTCCGGGGTCTAGCTAAGCGGGCTAAAGTCAAGGCGGGGCAACCATCCTCAGCTGTTCCTGGGCTCGGTATCTCAGAACCAGGGAAGCGGCGTTCATTGAGGTGCTCAGGGCTCAAGCTGAGGGCGCGTTAGTGCCGCTGCTCTGTTACTGCCAGCACGAGGGGAAAGGACTCGAAGGAGGAAATAACAGCGAGCCCCGAGTTTGCAGAGATGCTGCGGGCCCGATCCGGAGCACGGAGGAACTTGGGGGCGCTCAGCCCCCCTGAGGACCAAGCCCGCTCTTCCTGACGTTCCCAGGGCGTGGGCTTGGCTTCCGGCTGCTGAGCCCCGCACTCAACCATGGCCTCTGCCCGGGCCAAAGCCGGGCTCCTGCGCGCAGGCGGGAGACGGTAGATGGCGAAGGCGGCTGGCAGGCACCCGTGGGCGGCTCCTGGGCTGGGCTTCGTGCCGCAGTCGCCCCTCGCTGTAGCCAACCCCGACCCCCGCTAACCCACACGAGGCACCGCGGCACTTCCCCAGCGCCCTCAGTGTCACACGTGGCAGCCCCTTCCCGCCATTTACAATCTGGCCGTGCAAGAGGCAGGGCGGGGCAGCCACCTCTTCCACGGCGCCCGGCTGAAATGGAGACGCCCCAGCGTGAACAAGGAAGCAAAGCTTAAGAGCTCCCCGAGGTCACCCCCTAGCGCTGTCCTCACAGCGTAGAGGGCAGCTCCAAATATGCTGAGCAGCTCCGCAGAGGGACCTGGAGAAACTGAGGAGCCACTTACTGCTCTCACCTCAAAAAAGAAATCACCCTGGGCTCCCAGTGCTGGAAGACAAAATCAGGAAAGTTACCTGGAAACCAGGTAAGAAATCAGAAGTTGGTCCAGTAAAATATAGTCCCTCACCCACCTTGTCTTTCCAATATCCTGGGACCAACGGGGTACAACATTACACGCCTTAATAGGCCATTTAAAGAAAGCCCGGGCCATTTACCCTCAATTTGAACCGAGGTATATTTTCAAAAGGAGACTTGAACTTTTACCAAAAATGGGGCAACATTCTGCTGTGATAGGCTGGGTGGAAAACATTAATCAAGGCTGCTACTTGGGGTCATCAGCACCTTAGTGATTTTAAATAGAACTCTTCAGCAAGCTCTTTTATGGCCATGCATGCTGTCTGATTTCTAAACTGCTGAAGTCAGAGTTCGGTGAAAATCGCAGACATTGTTCCACTGTAAGGCCCTCCCCACTCTTATAGCCTCATCTAGTCTCACCATTGTTGATGTCTCAGAGGGTAGCCCTGTTAGTCTGTAACATTAAAAACAATGAGTAGTTCTGTTGTATCCTAGGCTATGTCCAGGGCCGGCTTTAGGAAGTGCGGGGCCCAAAAAAAGCACGCAAAAGTTTAAACGGGGGGCCGCAACTCCAGTTTGTGGCGGCTAGGGCTATCTGTGGGCAGAGGCTGCTCAGGCACCAGCCTCTGTCCATGCCCAGCCCTGGCTGTTGTGAACAGGGGCTGATGCCGGAGCAGTCTCTGTTTGTGGTGGCCAGGGCTGTCCTCTGTGAACAGGGACTGCTGGACTCAGTGCAAGCCGAGACCAAGCAGTCCTGGCTCGCGCTGATCTCTGTGCCGCTGCATTTTAAATATAGTAAGAGCCTAGCGGCTCTTACTACATTTCAAATGCAGAGCTGCAGCACGGGTGGCTTTAGAGCTGGCACAAGCCAGGACTGTTCAGTCCCAGCTCAAGTCAGCTTCTGGAGCTACCCCCGCTGTGGTTCTGCACAGTGGAGCTTATTGACTAATCGTATCAATAGAAATTGTATTGACATACGATTAGCCAGATAATATTTTAACATCCTTATCTCTTCCTTACCTTTAGCACTCAGGTTATTGTTTTCTTCTTTTTATTTGATTTTTTTAAAACACTTTTAAGGGCATTCACTCACTAATTTTAGGCTCACCTTATTCATTTTAGTACCCCCTTGACATTATTGGTACTCAGCATGGATGAGCTGAACAGATTTTGGTCTTGTGTGAAAGTTGGCATCCAAGGAAAAACCATATTGATTATAAAGGAAACTGACAAACCATTAACTACAGTAGTGTTGTAGAAGGTTGCTGCTATACTCTGTGCAGGGCTTAGCAGGCTGTTTAGATATGTGTGAGCAAAACAAGTCTTATGAGGCTAGCTAGTAAATCCAACATCAATGTCTAATTCCCATCACTCATGACAGTTACTAGCAAGAAATAGAAGGAATGCAGTGGAGGTAGCAGATTCAGCCCAGAGGATGGAGTATTTCAATCATTTGACAGAGCCCTTTCTGGGTTCTAAGAAGTAGTTGACTGAAACTAAAACATTACAAACTCTAAGGCTACGTCTACACTGCAGGCTTTTTGCGCAAGAACACGTGTTCTTGCGTAAAAACTTGCAGAGCATCTATACTGCACGCGCATTATTGCACAAGTAAATTTACAGTACCGCATCGGGAAAACAGGACTTCTTCCAGAAGAGTTATTCCTCTCCCCGCGAGGAATAAGCCTTCTTGCGCAAGAGCTCTTACACAAGAAGGCAGTGTAGACAGGCAACATGAATTTCTTGCACAAGAAACCCCTATGGCTAAAATGGCCATCAGAGCTTTCTTGCACAAGAGAGCGTCCACACTGCCGTGGACGCTCTTGCGCAAAAGGACATCTCTTGCACAAAAGCACATGGCAGTGTGGATGCGCTCTTGTGGAAGACCTTTTGCACAAGAACTCTTCCGCAAAACAGTTCTTGTGCAAGAAGCCTGCAGTGTAGACGTAGCCTTTAGTGCTTCAGTTCTTAAGACCATACTAGGTTCATCTGTGAGAGTGTCACACCTTATATGCTCACAAGGTCAGCCATGGTCAGAGAATTTAAGAGAGACATCCCAGGAAATACCACAGCACTACAGGAAAGTGCTGTTGATGATCTGATTTATGATGATCTTCCCCTGGAGTTCATAATGACCAAATGCCCAAGCTTGGTACTATGGAGGGGAAAGATGATGTTTGGATGAATTTAAAACTGTGTTTCTAATTCACCGGGATTGTACGTCCCCTAATCAGTTAACCAGTATGTTTAACTGGCTAACGGATTAAACGGCAGCAGGAGGGGGAGCTGGAGCAGTCATCCCCCACCCCACTCCCCTGCTGCAGCCAGGGACTGCTCCAGATGGACTGGAGACCCCCTCCCCGCCCGCCGCAGCAGGCCCCACAGGGCTGGAGTAGCCCCTGCCCACAGCAGGTGAGGGGCTGCTCTAACCCACCAGTTAACCGTAACCAGTAAGCATCACCCAGTAAGCATTAACCAGTTAACTATTCACATCCCTATTCCTGATCTGTGTGGTCATCAAATAGCTCACAATACTTTTAGTGTATGAGGAGGAATATTAATCCTCATGTCCTGGCCAAATCCATTTGGAATAGTTACAATTGTCCTACAAAAGTACATCTACATTTTCAGGTGGGTGTGATATTATTTTTCACTTGCTGTTTTATATTCTGTCACATTCCACTCCAGAAGTAGCTGCATTTTAGTATTGGGTGAAGTTACCAGTGTAATATCTATAGCTTATATATAATTTTGTAAAGCAATTTGAGATTCTTTGGGTTCAGAGGCCCTCTGTAAACATAAGATCTGAGCCTGCCAAATCATTGCGTAATTCTTGTTTTATGCAGGGGGAAATCTAGTGAAATCTGAATATCGAAGTAGTGAATCAAGCCAAATATTTTTATGATGATAAAACTGGATTTCTTTTTAAGATGCAAAATATAAAGGTCAAGGTAAATGAATGATGGGTAATTTTCTACTGGCACAGATTCTGAATCAGAGGCCCCTCTCAGTCATTTCACACTTCTTCCATCTCACTGATTATTTAACCACAAATGTTGCTAACTGGAGCCTGTGTACTGCACGATTACTCTATGGATGCTTGGGATGTTGCAACTGAAGTGGATGGTTTAAAAAGGGATGTTGAGAACAGTCCCATTTAATCTGTAGATTTGGTGAAATATTCAGTAGGTGCACACTAACTCAAAAGGCATACAAAGGAAAACTATTCAACTAGACTGCCCCCTCCACTTGAGCACACAGGTGAGCATTGCCTGTGATTGCAGTCTTTCCTTGCTAAACTCTGACTACCTTCTCAATACTGATAATCTTTTCCAGAAGTGTCCTTTTTTCCGCCATCACTGATACTATAAAACTGGCTGGATACTCACACAAAGTCTCGCTGAAACAAAATATTCATTTCCACATAAATACTTTCATTCCCAATCAAACTAAAACATTAAAAGGCTTTTATTATGTGTGGGCTACTTGACTGGTGATCATACCAGTCAGTGTGTCAAAGACATAGGCCATACAATGGTGCTTTCCTAATATGATCTTCAGTTCTAGTAAGCAGAGCTGGTCTTAGGGGCGGGCTGCGACGGCATTTCAGCCCAACCTCCTGAATCCTCCCCAGACCCTTTTTCCCCCCCTGGTGGGTTTTTTTTTTCCTTGGGGCTGCCAATTGGTTAGGACCGGCCCTGTTAGTAATATTTCAAAAAGAAGAACCTGTATTTAGGGTTGCCACATGGTTTCAACAAAAATACCGGACAGTTGACATTACATCACAATCTGCATTACATCTTATTTAGAAAATACAGTAATTCCTCGCTTAACACGTTTTCGCGATAGCACGATTTTTTTTTTTTTTTAGGGAACATTTTTCGAACAACACGACCGTCCCCGCAATAACACGATTTCCCCGACTGGCCGGCCAGTTGCCAGCAGCTGCGCGGGGCTTCCCCTGCCTCCCTGCAAAAGCGGCAGAGGTTTGCCGCTTGCTGCCCCGTTCCCCGGCGACCTCCTCTGACCAGATGCCTCGCTCCCTCTCCTCCACCCCCCGCTTGCAGCCGGTGGCTGGGTTTCCCCAGCTGGCCAGTGGCTGGCAGCTGCGCGGGGCTTCCCCTGCCTCCTTGCATCCAGCAGGGAGGGGTCGCTGGGGAACAGTGCGGTGAGTGGCAAACCTCTGCCGCTTTTGCAGGGAGGCAGGGGAAGCCCTGCGCAGCTGCCGGCGACCTGCCAGCTGGGGAAACCCAGCCGCTGGCTGCAAGTGGGGGGCAGAGGAGAGGGAGCAAGGCATCCAGCCAGAGGGGGTCGCCAGGGAACAGCGCGGCGAGCGGCGAACCTCCGCCGCTTTGCAAGGAGGCAGAAGAAGCCCCGCGAAACTGCCGGTGACTGGCCAGTTGGGGAAACCCAGCCACTGGCTGCAAGCCCCCTCCCCTGTCCTTCCCCAGAGCCAAACACCTCCCCTCCCTGCTATAACCCAGTCCCCTTTCTCCCCCAACCTTATGTCCCGGTCCCAGCTGCTAACAAGTGCAAATGCAACCCCCACCTTTTCCATTATTTCCAATGGGAAAATTGACCCCGGATAACACGTTTTCACTTAGCACGATCATTTTCTGAAATGTATCTGCCGTGTTAAATGAGGAATTACTGTACTGGACATTTATATTTTCTCATTTATATTTTCTCAATTTGTTTCCTGAACAGAAAGCTCAAATACTGGACTGTCCGGTTCAAAACTGGACACCTGGCAACCCTACATGTATTACGGTATTCAGCATTATCCATTAGTTGTGTGCAGTACAAAAGCTCTGGTGTTTATCTTTGTTGACAGTATTGGCATATTCCTCAAAATAATGCACCATATATACAGGGTTGATACTAATTTTGTACTTTAGGTTCATACACTCTCTTTAGGGACCTCTCAGGGCTGCAGAGACAGGACTTCTTGACAGAGTGACTAAGAAATGCAATAGACAGATCAGTTCATGGAAGGTCACCTCTTAATGTTCAGAATTGACTGCATTCCCTAAGTTTGATATGCTGCCATCATAATGGCTAGCTATGGAAAAGAAGCTTTTGATGGGAAGTAGTAAAAATTCTCTCTCAAACCTTTAGCCAGAGAGCTAAAGCACAACTCAGTTCCACCTTTCCAGAGGTGGTAACTTTTGGAGACCCTGTTATAGGGTAAGTAGTGGCATATCTAGCCACAAGGGGAAATCATGCAGGTGGGCTTTGTCACAGGCTCAAACTACAGGCGCTCTAGCAACAATTGTGCATATAAGATCTATGCCTGTCATTTCTCATCTTCTAAGAGGTGACTTATAAAGGCTGAGGTTAATGCCCAGTAAGGCAATACGGACTCTTTACACCCGTGGTCACCAACCAGTAGATCGTGATCAGGGGCACGGCCAGTCAATCTCAAGGCAGTGTTCCCAGCCCCCTATTGTTCTCCCCAGCCCCAATGAGGAGCCCACACTGGCACCGCAACTTCCTGCCTGCAAAAATAGAGCTAGCTCCGGTTTCCTGCGGCGTGGCAGGGAAGTCCTGCGGCTCCGCACCAGATCCAGCTCTGGATCTGGCACAGAGACTTGGGACCACCCCCTCCTCCCAACGCCGCAGGAAGTAAGGCAGGCAGGGGCGGCCTGCCCATATAGGCAAACTAGGCAGTCGCCTAGGGTGCCAAGCTAAATGGGGCGCCAAATGGTGGTGCAATATCATTGAGGGGTTTGGAGGTGGAGGCGCCGATTGCATGGTTCGCCTAGGGCACCAGTTGCTGGCAACTAGTCTAGGGCTGCCCCTGAGCAGGGGTGGCCCGTGCCTATAGGCAAACTTGGCAGCCACCTAGGGCGCCGAGTTAAATGGGGCGCCAAATTCCCTGCCACTTCCCCTTCCCCTAACATCTGGCTTCAGCCCCGGAGGAGGAGTGTGGCAGCTTCCCTGCACCGCAGGAGGGGTGAGTCAGCCCCGAGGAGGAGCGCGGGGAGTTGGCCCCAGGGGAGGCGGTGCGCGGGGGTTCCCTGTGCCGTGGGAGGGGGGATCGGCCCCGGGGGAGCAGGCACACGGGGCTTTCCCCGCGCCATGGGAGGGGGGGGTCGGCCCCTGGGTAGGAGGTGTGATGGGGTTTTCCTGTGCCGCGGGGGAGGGGTCGGCCCCGGGGGAGGCACGCGCTGGCTTCCGCTGCACTGCGGGCGGGGGGGTCGGCCCTGGGAGAGGCACGTGCGGGGGTTCTCTGGCTGTGGGAGGGGGTCGGCCCTGGGGGAGGCGGCGCGCAGGGGTTCCCTACACTGCGGGAGGAGTGGGTCGGCCCCGGGGGAGACAGGCGCCAGCTTCCCCTGCGCCGTGGGGAGGGGGGGGTCACCCCGGGAGAGGTGCGTGCTGGCTTCCCTCTGGGGGGGGGAATCCTCGGAGGAGGCGGGTGCAGGGGACTCTCTGCCTCCACTGGCACCCTGTCCCCACTCCCCTGTCCCCAGCCACAGAACCAAAAACCTCAGTCTATGTCTGCCCTTGGGGTTGGCGGGGGGGCGCCGATTGCATGGTTCGCCTAGGGCGCCAGTTGCTGGAAGCTAGTCTAGGGCTGCCCCTGGTCTTGGGGAAGGGGTGGGGTAGATCTTGGCTTGCCCTGACATTTAAAAAGTGATCTTGGGTGTGTAAAGGTTGGAGACCACTGCTTTACACAATCCATTTTCCACAGAAAAGCAATGACTAATGACAAAGTTCATACCACCTTACACTGTCTTGGGTCAGTGGGCTACACAAATAATAATACAGTGTAGTACAGGTTGTACCTTCTTTCATTGGAATGCCCTGGTCTGGCAACATCCATCGTCTGGCATGGACCATGGATGTTCCTGAACCACACAGCCCAGGAACAGGGAGGTCTGGTGGTGGGGCAGGAGCACCGTATGGGGCACTGGTGACTCAGCCAGGAGCCCAGTGAGTGTGTGTGGGGGGGGTGGGGGTAGGGGGGAAGGGGGAGCATTGCAGGGAGCTCCCTGACCCCAGCGGCTGGGGAACTCTAGCCTGGCAGTGGCTGTGGAGCTCCAGCCCTGTTCTGGCTCCAGTGGCCAGGGAGCTCCCCCCAGCCCCAGCAGCAGCCAGGCAGCTCTGGCCTGGGCCGTGGAACTCCAGCCCCAGCTGTGGAGCCAGGCGGCTGTGGAGCTCTGCCCTGGTTCGCAGTTCTGGCTGTGGCACTCCACCCTGGCAACAGCAGGGCCGGCAGCTTCTAGAGAGTCTCTGGGGGCTGAGCCAGCAGCAGGAGCAGGCTGGAGCCCTAACCTGGTGGCTGCATGGACCTTCCCTAGGCTGGCAAATGCCCTCGTCTGGTACCAATCGAGTCCTGAGGGTGCCAGACTAGTTAGGCCCATCCAGCCTGGATTGCAATATTGCATTTCAGTCAAGGACTAGAGCCCTGTTGTGCTAGGCACTGTACAAATGCATAATGAAGCTAGGCCATAAAACGCTCTTCCAGCATTTTAAGTGAAGGAGCACTACTAATAGTTTTAATGGTTTTTAATGTAGCCTATAATCCATGCTGGGATTCTGCAGTTTCTTCTAACTTCAACCAATAACATGAATACTGTTGTTTAACTATTTACATGTAGAACTTCAAATTTTAAAGTGATCACTGTACCAGGGTTTAGTCCTGCTACAATCAATTCCTAGATTGACTTGGTATGTTAGAGCTGGTAAATAATGAATTTCCATTTTAATAATATAATGGCCTGGATTAATTGTGTTTACACCATAGAAATCTGACTTAATTCCACTGAACTCAAGGCTGTTACACTTCTGGTGAAGTCAGAGTGTGTGAGAGGAAAGTCAGCTGTCTGTGGTATTGTAATTTACCCTGTAGTGCACTGTAATTTGATATATAAAAACTCTACTTCCTTTATACTAATGTATACTACATAAACCAAATTAAATTCAGTAGGAATTGGGCTCCAAACTTCGGAGGTATTTAGGTGCTGAACTTCTGTTGACTTCAAGGGAGTTAAGTGCCTAAACATTTTGAGGATCTTTATGTAGGTGTCTCCCTTTGAAACATTTTGTCATAAAATGTATCTAATTGAGATGGCGAAGGGAACCTTGAAAGGATTAATCAATGGCATCAGATTGGTAATGAACCGGCTTCATGTAAACAGGTAGTCCAGAACTTGATTGGCTAAAGATGTAAACCAGGGGTGGGGAACCTAAGGCCTGAGGGCTAGATGCGGCCCCTGACTTGTCTGGATCCAGCCCCTGAGGATCAGGGCTCCACCATTAGCATTGGGGAGCCTGCACTGGTGCTGCAGCCCCACCCCCCACTGTCTTCTGTGGGGCTGAGCATACAAAATCTACTAGCCTGGGCCCCTTAGGCAGTGGTGTGCAAGGGAATGTGGGGAGTATCTTTCTGCTTCTCAGTCAGGGGCCAATTGAGTGAGAGTTTTTTTTTGGGGGGGAGGGGATTGTTTCTCACTTGTGTGTGGCCCTGTGATGGGGTATACCAGCCCTGCACTGTGAAGGCTGAGCCTAATCAGGCCCAAAGAAGCCCTGCCCCCATAACCCTGCTGAGCATGCTCAGACTGTAGCCCAGGTATAAAAGCCCAGAGGGAGGCTCAGTCTGGGCTGACTGCCAGAGGGAAAGGACCTCAGAGGGGAGCCCCTGACCAGCACCAGCCAGCTGATCAGAAGGGAGCTACCAGCCAGCCAATCCGAGGGAAGACAGCAGGAACTCGGGCACCAGCTGGGACGTCTCCCCTGTAGCCTACGAGGGAGAAGCAGCCCCCTGGAAAATAGTGGATTTGGTGAGCACGTGGGACGCTATCTCGCCAGAACAGGTAGAACGTGGTCCAGGGAGGGGACAGAAGCCGCCTCTCCCAACCCGGAATCCTTGGCGTGTTTCGGACGGATTCCCCGCCGAGGGAGTGGTGAGTCCTCCTGCCACTCTCAGAGCCCTGGGCTGGGACCCGGTGGAGTAGGGTTGGCCTGGGTCCCCCTACCAGGGGTGTAGCCCCTACGTGTGACTTGCCGCCACCGATTGGCGGACCCTGCCTTAAAGGGCCAGCTATTGACTTTGCTTATTGACTCTGGCCAGTGGGCCAGCGGACCCTGCTTTAAAGGGCCAGCAAGCATTTCTATATGACCAGTTCTGGTTGAGCAGCCCATCAGGCCCTAGAGTTGGGGCCAGGCTACAGCCCGAGGTAGAGCGTGCGGGGCGGACAGTAGACCCGGGAGGGGGGAAAAGAGAAGCCGCCCCGTGACAGGCCCCCAATTAATTTTTCTGTGAGTCAGCGGTCCTCGACCTAAAAAGGGTTCCCCACCCCTGAATAAACCTTTGAGACGAACCCAGTTGTGGTGTAACTTAAGAGGTAAACGGGCCAAACACTATTCTTGGTTATACTGGGTTGCATGACCCAGCCTACCCCCCAAAAAACATTTTTTTTCAGAAATGTTTCACCATTGCTGATAGCAGTTCTATTGCATAGATATTAACAATGTTGGGAGTCCCAGCCTGGATGGATAGACTGCCCCGCCAGCAGGTTAAGCATTGGCATGGTACTTAGAAATACAGCAAAAGGAGCAAAAATAATAAAATATTCTTTCAGCCCCTCTCTGCAAGCATAGTAGATGGTGCAGGTATAGGATAGCGAGATCACTGGTCATACAGTCTATAAGTACCTGTATGAGGAACAAATAGGCTCTTCAATCTAGCTGAGAAAAGTATAACACAATCCAATGACTGGAAGTGGAAGCTAGACAAATTCAGACTGAAAATGAGGTGTAAACTTTTAACAGTGAGTGTAATTAACCATTGGATTAGTTTACCAAGGGTTGTGGTGGATTCTCCATCACTGACACTTTAAGAACGGATTTGTTTTCTAAAATATCTGCTCTAGGGATTATTTTGTGAAAACTGGCTTGTGTAATACAGGAGGTCAGACTAGATCAGTGATGGGCAACCAAGACCACTGAGTGGGCCATATGAGTGGCCCTTGTTCATCTCAGTGGACCTTAAGATTAAAATCCAGTGGTGGGCAACCTGCAGCCTGCTGCCCTTTTTGGGTTCTACCTCCCTTGCACCCGCCTCTGCTCCCTTCCCCTACACCTCTCATGCACTGGAGACCTGCATTTACTACTCCCCCCGCCTCCACTTTTGGAATGCAATGAATCAGATAATTTGTGCTCCATCCCTGCTTCTCCCCCTTCCTCCCAGAGCTTGAACGCTGCAAATCAGCCAATTCACAGTGCTGGAAATTCCTGGGAGGGATGGGGAGGAGTAAGTGTGAGGCTCTAGTACCCAAGTGCGCGAGAGGCATGGGGGAAGTTGGCGGGGGGGCGGGAGGGAAGGGGTGTAGGCCACAGGTGGAACCCCAATGGGTTGCATGCGGCGCACAGGTTGCTTGCCACTGGACTAGATGATCACAGTGGTTCTTTCTACCTTTAGAATCTGAGTCTGTATATTTTGTGCTAATGGCTGGCTTACCTACTGCCAGCCTACAGCAGGGGCTAACATGCCCAAGGCTCTGATTTGTTTGGTGATACCATCTGATAGTTCAGGACATGTCAATGGACTGCCCTCCTGCTCCCCCCGCAGTGTTCCTAGAGTCAGAGGGTGGCTTCTGCTCCAGCAGGGGCTCCAAATACTACTCTCTTTGCATCTACTAGGCCAGGGCCCCCATTTGTCACTGCTTAGTTGTGGGCCCTCCAGCTTGCTCTTCTCCCCCCGCCCCGCCCCCCCGGAAGACTGAGCCTTCCTTGTTGCCTGCATATGCCCCCTAACATTAACAGTTGAATCCAATGATGACGCTAAGTTATGATCCCAAAAGCTGGGAATGCACAACAGGGGAGGGATAACTTGATGATAACCTGTTCTGTTCATTCCCTCTGGGGCACCTGGCATTGTCTCGTTTTGGAAGACAGGGTATTGGACTAGTTGGACGTTTGTTCTGATTAAGGATGTTAAAGGCTAGTCAACTAGTGGACTATCGGATAAGCAAATACTTATTGGATAGTCAGTCGACATGTCAATTCTCCCCCCTCCCCCCGCTGCCTTTATCAGATAAAGGCAGCAAAGGGGGGGAAGAAGAGGTACTTCAAAGGGCAGCACCGCACAGCTGATCCGGGGATCAGCTGTGAGGCGCTGCCCCTTTGAGACACCGCCTCAGCATTTCAAAGTGGCAGCACTGCCTAGAGCCCGGGGTCAGCTGGGGACTCCCCAGCTGATCCTGGGCTCTGCGTGGCATTTCAAATTGGCAGTGCAACATGGAACTCTCTGAGTCTCCCCACTGACCCCAGGCTCCATCTGTGCACTTCCCCTTTGAAATGCACAAGAGCCCCCACTTGGGACTCTTGTACATTTCAAAGCTGGCATGCTGCATGCAGCCCAGAGTCAGCGGGACTTCCCACTGGTCCTGGGCTGCAGGCGGAACTTTGAAATATACAAGAGCCCCATTGAGGGCTCTTGTACATTTCAAAGGAAGAATGTGTTAGGGTTGCCAGATACCTTCACAAAAAATTCCGAACAGGCAGGGAAATATTGGTTGAGCAAAAAAAAAAAGGCTGCGCCTTTAAATTACCTCGCCTCCCCAAACCCGCGCCCCCCCCCCCTGCCGCCCTCATTGGCCATCTTTTTGAGGGGGGGAAAAAAAAAGGCCACTGCGCTTTTAATTTACCGCGCTCCTTGCTCCCCCTGCCCTCACAGATGCTGCCAGCCTTCCATCCGAGGAAAACAGAAAATACCGGACATTTTACATGTCTGGAATTTTCTGGTTTTTTTACCAGATGGAATGCCAAAATACCGAACTGTCCAGGCGAAAACCGGACACTTGGCAACCCTAAATGCGGAAGTGCCTATCGACTACTCGACTAGTAAATTAACCACAATTTAACATTCTTAGTTCTGATCAGTATGGCTGTTCTTATGTAAGTGTAGTGTTCTCTATTTAAAAAAGGGAGAAGAGAGTCCAATGAAAATACAAGAAAGCTTTTGCTTTTGTTCAAGCTACTATGAGCTTGGACATCAGATGTTATAAAAGTGAAAGGCTGGTACCTGACCTCATGCTGTTAGCAGAGTCCCAGTTCCTAGTTGCTTCATGGAGCTGCCAGCCTCCTTACTGCTCGCCCAAAAGTCTTGCTTCCAGGAAGGTTTCTTTTTACTTCCTCAAACTAAAGTCTCTTTTATTCAAGGACCACTTTCAGGTCATACTGGAGCTTGGACCAGCCCTTTGCTCTGGATGGTCCAAGGAGAGTTCTATAGACTGCATATGAGGAATTCATAGCCCCTCTCCCTCCTTTTAAACTCTTTTGCAAGAGTGGTAATACACTGAACACCCTGGCTTCAAACAAAGGCACGTGTGGCATAAGCAAAGCTTTTGAGGCAAGCCATCTCCTTCAATGGAGGGAAATGGCAAAATCTGGAGAGCCTAGGCACATGGGGAAACAAGGGGTAATCAAATGTTCTCCTCCCCTCAAGGAAAAGGGTTTGTTTAAAAGAGGGGGTGAAAGTCCCTGGCATTCATAAATCAGAAATCAGGCCTCCAAAATTATGACTTCAAAAGTAAATTTTGGGGTTTTTATTGCTTTTTGGCCTTTCAACTTTTTAGATGGACATGTCAAGCTTTTCTGCACAACCATGAAAGCTAGAAACTCTTTGTAAAGTGAAAATTGAAACTTTTAATGTAGTTCCATTTACTCCAGAAGCAGGGGCTTTTACTAAAACACAAATACAATGAGATGCCAGATAAAGTTTGATTTGGCAGCACTGGGGGGAGGGGGGGGGATGTCTGTTTTTCCTTTTAGTTCATGGCTCTCATTCTAATCTAGACCGACCTGCTGCAAAAAAGTGTCTTTATGAATCTTCTGGCTCTTCTACTGGATCTGTCTATGCCTACTACCATTTTGACAGATTAAAATCCAAAGGTATGTTGCTTACTACTCTCTGCTGCTTATATCCTATTCCTTCTCCCTGTTCAAGTTTCACCCGTGAAGTGGTTTAAAAGACTTCATTTCAGTCCCCTTCCTCTTTATCAGAGAGGGTCTCAATGTGATGGGGTTTTCACTCCTCGCTAGCCTAGAAGGGGTTAATGAGGCTGTGGTGAGTTAACCAGACAGGTCACTGCTGAAGGGAATAAGGTGGCCTAAGTAATCCCCTGAATGATGAAGGAGCCTTGCTGAGGCTAGGATAAAGCCAGGAAGCTGACAGCAGAAAGGGCCGGAGGTGAGAGAACCTATAGTTACTCTCTGGGCAAAGGGAAAGGGGAAGATGGTGTAAGGAAAAGGCTCAGGGAAATTGCAGCAAGGTATAAGATAGTGCACCTGATTAGAAGATCCTAGAGCTGGTACCAGGAGCAGAAGGTAGGCTTGGGTTCTCTTACCAGACATTGGGGGAGTAGCAATGAGGTTTACAGGTTCTTTTGAAAAAGTGCCCTGTTTTCGAAAGAACCGCGTCTAAACCGCAGTTTTACTTTTGAAATGGCACTTGTTGGAAAGAGCGCCATTACATGATTATGCAAATGAAGCGCAGGATATTTAAATCCCCGCTTCATTTGCACTTTTGAAGTGCTTCATTTATATCCCTCTGCCGACAGCCTTTGGGGCAGTGACTGGGAAGACTGCCCAAGACACTTTGTATGGAAAGACTTTGAAATCCCAGAAGGGGAAAAGCACCTAGTGATCTGTCCAGTGGGCCAAGCCATGAAGGGAGCACACCAAGAGGGAGTTGCACAGAAAAAGAGAGAGGTGGCAGCACATGCAGCAAGCAGCAGAAAGGAGTGTTGAACCTGGAAGGAGATAATCCCCAGAGCAACCAGAAAGAATTGCCCTAATGGAGATGGACTTGGTGACTCCCAGTATCAGAGAATGGGAGAAACTCAGCAAAGAAGCAGTAGTGAGGGTGGAGGTAAAGAAGTGCAGATAATTTACTCTCATAAGTAGGGGAGAATTTTCAGATACAGTTTCAGAGCTTGGAATTCAGTCTCTTTCCCACTCTTGTCTCTCCTCCTTTGCACTTCCATTTCATGCATGGCTCGCCACTCTGTCGCTATAAGATCATAGGAACGGCCATACTGGGTCAGACCAAAGGTCCATCTAGCCCAGTATTCTGTCTGCCAACAGTGGCCAATGCCAGATGCTCCAGAGGGAGGGAACACAACAGATAATCCTCACGTGATCCCTCTCCTGACACCCATTTCCAGACATGCTACTGCTGTATATGCAGGCTAGAACAGCAGTAGCATGGAGGAAAGGTGCAGAGTACATAGGGGATAGGCCTAAAGGATGCCACAAACAGGCTTGTTCCATAGCATTGGCAGTGAAGGATAAGAACAAGGTTTTAACTCCCAGGCAGTTTCAGCAGGACATCAGTCCCACCACACTATACCAGATGCTGCCACTCTTACTCATACTAAGTAATACTTTACTCTGCCATCTCAGCGCTTCTTTAAAGCCCCCAGAGCAGATGATGCGGCAGAAGGTGGTGTGGCCATAGTATCCTTAATTCTATCTTCTTGTTTCCACAAGCTCCAAAAGGGCTATGGCTGTGAGGAGCCTGTGCCCAGGGCTAAACCAACTGCTGTCAGCCCCTAAATAAGGGGGTACACACTAATTCCCCTCAGTCTTTGACAGCCCTAGCACCACTCCAGGGTTGAAGATTAGTGCTAGTCTCTCTCCCTAGTGTAGACTAAGGATGTTAAAATGCGGTTAATTGACTAGTCGATAGGCACTTCTGCATTCCTCTTTTGAAATGTACAAGAGCCCCTGCTGGGCTCTTGTACGTTTCAAAGGAGGAATGTGGAATTCTGCTTACAGCCCGGGGCCAGTGGGAAGTCCCACTGACTCCGGGCTGCACATGGAGTGCCTGCTTTGAAATGCACAAGAGTCCCCAGTAGGCTCTTGTGCATTTCAAAGCCATGGAGCCTGGGGTCAGTGGGGAACTCACAGTCCCCAGCTGACCCCGGGTTCCGCATGGCACTTCCCCAGAACCCGGGGTTAGCTGGGGACTCCCCAGCTGATCCCAGGTTCTGGGGAAATGCTGCAGAGAGCCCGGGATCAGCTGGGGAGTCTCCAGCTGACCCTGGGCTCCACGGCTGCCCCTCTGAATCGCATGGGGGGCGGCTTTTCAAAGGGGCAGCCTGCCACACAGCTGATCTGTGGATCAGCTGTGCAGTGGCTGCCTTGGGGTTTCAAAGTGGCGGTGCTGGCACTTTGAAGTACCCCTTTTCCCCACCCCTTTGCTGCCTCTATATTAGAGGCAGCAAGGGGAGGGGATATTGATTAGTTGACTAGTCAAAAAGACTATCCAATAAGCAAATGCTTATCGGGTAGTTGACTAGTCTTTAACATCCCTAGTGTAGACTGCTTCATGGTACAATCCTATTTATGGATAATATTAATGTGGCAATGCCTGCTTGTGGTCCTTGTTGTTCAGCTTCTGGAGCTGTTAGCTGAAACAGCTGTCTTGTCTTGTTTTTGTCTGGCTGATTCCAAATGGATCTCACTAGGTTAGTAGAGTTCACCCCCACCCTGTCCATCGCTGACCAGAAAACATCTTGAAGTGTTGTCCTGAATAGGGACTAGGGCTATACAATCCTGCTTAATTAATGAACCAGTTAAATGGGGGACTGGAGTGGCCCCGCACCTGCTGCAGCCAGGTTGGAGCAGCCCCCACCCCAGGTGACGGCTGTTGTGGCCAGGCTGGAGTGCCCCCTGCCTGTGGCAGGCCCTGCAGGACCGGAGCAACGCCCTGCCCATGGTGGGCGGGGCGCTGCTCCAGCCCCACAGGTTAACCATTCACATCCATAATAGGAACAGGCTGAAACACATCTTTAAGAGCTTTCCTGAATTAGGAACTATCCTGGATACTTGCATTGCTCAAACATGTTTTATTCAATGAACTAATAGGTAGTACTTGATGACAATTCTGATATCATTAGCCAAAGCTTTTCTCAGCTAGAAGTTGCTTTCACACACATCCCTATACTAGCTTAACTTAGGGTGTCAATTCCTGCCCTGCCCTGCACCTTGTGCTGTCATTTACACTTTGCACTGATATAAATGACTGCACAAGACACAGGGCAGAGAATCAAGGCCACAGTTGGCATCAGCATTTATAATGTACAAACACCCTCACTGTTCAACAGCAGAATAAGGTGCTTGATTTATTCACAGCTACTCACCATTAGAAAAGAGTTTGTTTCTCACTAAAAGTTCATAAGTCTGCTTAATATGAAGAATTATTAACTCTTTGCATAAAATAACTGAGTAATTTTTTCTAGCACAATTTTCCAGTTTACTTTGCCAATACTGAAAAAAGTAGGTCAGTGCTTTCCTTTGCCTATAACTGGTTGTGTGTATTACATGTGGGCAAAATACTTGTGGGCTCTGTAAAATGGAAATCTTATTTTTCTTATCAGCTAGGAAAAGGGATAAATAACTGCACAAATGCTAAATATTAACTTTATTACTAATAGGCAGAAAAATCTTATGGATACAAGCAGTTATTAGTCTTGTCAAAAATCTCTCCCATTAAAGATAGTTGGAAAATTATTTTTAGACACATCTAGGTAAAACACTGCAAAGAATTTCACTTGGCTATGTAAAATCTTTGCCTTGTCTATGGAACCTACATTGTATTTAGAAAAAAATCTGGGTAGATCAGGAGTTGGCTGCTGCCATCTAGTGATGAAATATATTACAATGATTTTCTATTTTTTTTTTTTTTTTAACAAAGTTGTTACACAGAAGTAGTGCAGGGCCTCAGATCCGGTAAATCACCATGGGTACCAATAACTCTGTCTTGATAGCTCTCTAAGGGCATGTCTATACTAGGAAACTATTTCAAAATAACTAAAATCAATTTAATAACTCCCAAAATCGAAATAGCATGTCCATACTGCAGGGAAGCCTAGAAATTAGTCCGAGGCAGGCTCTGTTATTGTGGACATGCTACCTCAACTTAGAGCACCAGAAAGCACTGGAGAGTAATTACTTCAAATTGCTCTGGGAAGTAGTTATTTTGAAAGCAGCAGTGGAGCATCCACATTAGCACTATTTCAAAATAACTATTTATTGACCAATGAAAGCAGGAGTACAGATTTCGAAATAACCAGCCTGTTAGTTTGAAATAATGGGCTTGGTAGTGTGGACACTCCACTTATTTTGAAATAAGGGGGGTTATTTAGAAGCAACTCACTAGTGTAAACCAGAGCTAAGACAATTGTCTCCAAACATATCAGCTGATGATAAATCTATATGATCACCTGTTGGACTTCTTTCCCTTTTCAAGGGCTTCCTCACAAATGACTCCTAAAAGGTTCAGCTCTAAATATATCTATAACAATCCCGCTATTGTCCTCTTATAAATAAAAGCACTACATTCTAGTTGAATAAAAATCATGCTTCCATTTAAAAAACCTACAGGTTGAACCTCCCTAATCTGGGACTCTCTGGTCCAGCAACATCCGTGGTCTGGCAGAGCCATGGATGTTGCTGGACCAAAGAGCCCTGTAGGTGGTAGTGGAAGCCAGCTGAGAGAACAGGGAACTGGGGAGCCCTGGCTGGGCCAGCAGGGACCCCTGGATTCAGCTGGACCAGGCACTGAGGAATCCTGGCCCCAGCTGGGGAAGCCCATCTGCAGCAAGGCTTCCAGTGACCCTGCTGACCCCCACCATGGCAGCAGGGCTGTGGCAGTTGGGCAGCCCCGGCTTGGACTGCAGGATACCCCTAAAAGCAGGATACCCCTAATGCCCAAGGAGTTCCCAGCGGCAGCAAAGCCGGCTGTAGCAGCAGCGTGCTGTGGCTGAGCAATCCCAGTGAACCCCCAGTGGCAGTGGGGCTGGCAGTGGCTGGGTGGCCCCAGCCTGGGAACCCTGGGAAACACCATGTGGTAGCTCAGCCAGCAGTGGCCACACTGTCCCATCCGGGAACTCTGGGAGACCTTGGGGCAGCGTGCAGGCAGCGTGATGGCGAGCCTGTGCCAGGCCAGCATTAGCGGGGCTAACAGCAGGGCAGGGACCCTGAGGGAGAGGAGCCCGGGAGCAGAGCAACCAACAGGGGAGCATTGACCTCCCCGGTCCGGCAAATTCCCTGGTTTGGGACAGCTCAGGTCCCAAGGGTGTCAGACCAGAAAGGTCCAACCTGTATTTGGAGACTTCATACGCTAGTATAGGTTGGACCTAATCTAGTACAAGTTGGCACCCTTGGGACCTGACCAGTCCCAGATTAGGGATTTTCCCAGACCAGAGGAGGTCATTTCTGGACCCCTGCCACCGGCCCCTGGCCCAGCCCATTGGCCTTCCAGACAGCTACTCCCCGCTGCTGGCCCCGCTCCTGTGCTGACCCCACTGGGCAGACATTGCTGCCATGACTCTGGGACCCATGTGCGCTGTGCTGACGCTCCCGGACCCACAGGACAGCTGTGCGTGCCATGCTGGAGCTCCCGGACTGTGTGCCGTACTAGGGCTCTGGGACCCAATGGGCAACCACGTGCCGGGTCTGCCAACCCTGCTGGGCAGCCCCGCCATCAGCTTGCTGTGGGCAGCCCACTGCCCTGCTGGCCCCGCAGGTATCCTTGCCCCTAGCCCTCCACCAGGACTCTCTGGTCCTGCAACATCTGTGCCAGACCATGGATGTTTCTGGATCAGAGAATCCCGGTTAAGAGAGTTTGAACCTGTAGTGAGGGCAAACAGCTGAGAAATAGGAGAATACAGGGTTCTAATGATTGTCTCAGTTGAGTCACTGAATAGAAGGAAGATCTGGGTTCTTTTGTTCTTCTTGCCATTAATCTTTGGTGTCTATTGGCAATTTAAAAAATAAGGAGTTGTCTTTTTCATTTGAGCTAGTGATTCAAGACACTTGCACACTGTGACAAATTTTGATTCTCATTACTTGCATGCAACTCCCGAGCAGAACTTTGCTCTTTTACATCAGTGGGAGTCCACAGTGTTTCTGTACTGGTCAGTGCAACTGTGAAACTAAATAGGAAGGGTCTAGGCTTGCCAATTGTGTCTGGACATATTCCTGGAGATTTAATCACATGATAGTCTTTAATTAAAGATTAATCTTTAATTCCTGAAGGAATGGCAAATCTAAATGGGTCTGAATATTTGTTTTAACTAAAATGAGACAAACTCAATAAAGCTGTGTACTAAACCTTAGCAAACCTTTCTTTTACATGTGCTACTTCTCAATGAATGTCAGTACTATGAGTTAGGAGTGATCATACAGAGCAGCAGATAAGGGACCTGCCATTACCAGATCCTCAAAACACTAGGGCTATGTCTACACTGCTGCCTCTGCCGCAAAAAATATGCAAATGAGGCAAAGCGTGGAATATTACCACGCCTCATTTGCATAATTAATGAGGCTCTGTTTTTGCGCAAGAGGCTTTTGCGCTGTCTACACCACTCCTTTTTACTCAAAACCCCCCTCTTGCACAAGAGCCGTTCTTCCTCTTTTTTTTTTCTCAGGAAAAACGGCTCTTGCGCAAGAGGGGGTTTTTGTGCAAAAATGGAGCCTCGTTAATTATGCAAATAAGGTGCAGTGATATTCCATGCTTCGCCTCATTTGCATTTTTTTGTGCAAAAGGGGGCAGTTTAGACATAGCCCATGTGTATTGCACTAAGCAATGATGAGAGACATAAAAGGAAGGGATGCACACCATATCTTTTTCCTGGAAAACAAATGAGGATTGTTAGCAGCCTTGAACTAGTTTTCTGAAATAGAATTTAGTAAAATGCATTTGTTTGAATTCTCTCAACAATGAAATATAACTTTCAGTTTATAGAAGTGGGTTCATCACATGAATTGATGAGTTCCTTGCTTATGCCCTCCTTTATTCCATTATTTTCAAGTAAATAAATGTCGTTTATCTTTAGGAGAGGCATAACTTTGACATTCATCACTTCTTTTAGATAAAGCCCTTTATTTAAGGACAGAGATTACCAGTGCTTGGCATTGTGATGTCACCAGAGATTCAGTGATACCTTTGTTTATTATTTTTAAATTGCCTCTTGTAAAATCATCTTACAAAAGCCAGAAGTTGAGAAATGTGGAACTTTACAAAAGTATGAATTACTTGCAAAGCTCACACTTGAAAGGAAAATGTATGGAATAAAATTAGTATTCATAAACACAAACTTCCCACTGTAGGATGCTGATTCATGCTCCAGTGAAGGGAGGGAAGAGATGAAAAGATTGGAAAACAATGAAGAAACTTTTCTTAAATTAAATACTTAGGCAATTTATGAAATAGGGTTTCCACCATTCCATTTTGAGGGATTGTTCAAAATTGTAAAGCAATGGATCTTTCTGAAATCCTCTTTGAGGGTACCCAGAATACCTCCACTGTATGTTCTTAAACCTCCTATGGCATTTTTATGTTGGTCTCCATGTAATGTGAGAACACTCAAACTGCATCTGATTAATGCCAAAATGTGAGGCCCAGTTCCAGGCATCAGTGATCAGAACCCAATTGATTTAGATGGCGACTAGAAGACACAAAAGCTTGACTTCCACAGAAATCACCAGATGGTCACTCAGGATACAGGGCTGAGGTAGTGACCTCAGGATGAAGTTTACTGGCTCCCTTAGCCAGGTCCCTTGCTGCTCCAATCGGATTAGCGAAAATCCAATTTTTCTGGTTGTCACCAAAATCAACAGGGTTCTGGCCAGGGTAGGAGTGAAGGTACTGGCAATGAGGGACCAGTTGGGCCTACATAAACGTGGTGTGTGACCCTTCAGCTGGCCAACAAATTCAAGTCCTATACTCAGTTTGATAGTTTGTTTAAAATCTATGGCAAAGCTCCCAGTGACTCTAATGATTTAGCAGGGGGTTCTGCATTAGAGACCTAGATACACCAGAGGCAGCAGAGGTATGGTGGAGTTAGAAAAAAGAGAGGCCAACCTGACACTAAATGTGAGGGAAGGGAGAAAGAAACCCCAGATAAGTTTAGGGGGAAAGACATCTTGGCATGTACAGGACGAGAATAGGGAGAGACCCTCTAGATTGAGGGGATGGAGGTAGAGAAGGAGAAACTATCAGCAGATTAACAATTGCTCAAATGCAAATTAATTTTCTGTTTAATACTCCGAACCTATCCCTTTTGCTCCTGCCTGTGTTGGCAACCCAGTGTGGAAAAGTTGGGTAAGAAAGTGTAGATTTGCTTGGACAAGTATATCTTGCTCAACTTGCACTTTATTAAACACCATACCCACCCTACCCAACCCAGCCCACAAGAAATAAGTACCAGATACATCAGGTGAGGTACTATAATGAACTCCTTTGCTCAACTGGTAGGATCACAAGTAGTGAATGCTACTCCTCTACAAAGGGAGAGGAAATGAGGTTATTGGATTAGATTAAAAGAAAATACATCTTTGGCACTCCCATCTGTTACACACAGGAGGTGGCTGTAAAGATTGTATTTAAATAATTGGCTTACCTTGAAACTTTCACTTGCTTCTGTTAAGCACTGAAAAGTCTGAGGAGGAAATCAAAATATTGCAGAAGAACTGCAAGACTGAGAACTGCTGTTTAAGGAAGTGGCAACAGCTACCAGTGCAAATTTCAAACAGGACTCCCCCTTTACTGAGTAACAGCCACTCACAGATATTAAATTGTTAAGGGGAGTTCCAGGTTTGCATTTGAACCATGGCAATTTTACAGATATCCTGTTTCAGCAGTGAGGTTGGTTAAGACACAAAACACTCTGTTTTGTATGACTCTCAGGGCATGTCTAGACTATATCCCTCTTTCGAAAGAGGGATGTAAATTAGACAGATCGAAATTGCAAATGAAGCCGGGATTTGAATTTCCCACGCTTCATTTGAATAATGGTGGCCGCACATTCTTTCGAAAAAGGGCTTTTCGAAAGTGAAACCACCATCTAGATGCGATTCTTTTGGAAAAAAACCTCCTTTTTCGAAAGATCCTGTATTCCTCAGGATCTTTCGAAAGAGGAGTACAGGATCTTTCGAAAAAGGTGTGGTTTTTTTTTTTCCCCAAAGAACCATCTCTAGACAGCGGCTTCACTTTCAAAAAGCCTTTTTTCGAAAATGCGCGGCCGCCATTATGCAAATAAACCGCGGGAAATTCAAATCCCAGCTTCATTTGCAATTTCGATCTGTCTAATTTACATCCCTCTTTCGACAGATGTAGTCTAGACAGATGCCTTTAGGGTACGTCTAGACTACAAGCTTCTTTCGAAAGAGAGTGTCCACATTGCACAAACGCATCGAAAAAGCAATCCACACTCATTGGACGCTCTCTCACATAAAAGGCCACCTGGAACCACTTCTGGCAGGGCATTAGCTCAGCAGTTACTTCTGGATGCTGTTGCCTGGGTGCTGTTGCCTAAGGCTATCTGAGACGCGCTTAAAGGGACCCCCTCTGGACAGCCGTTTCTCAGCTTCTGCTGCTTGCTTGTCTGCCTCTCTGACGAACAGCAAAGCTTTAGCAGTGCGTGGTTTGGTTGCCTAGCTTTGTGGGACGCCACAGCATTATTTTGTTTTTTGCTATGGAGCCGGAGCTGCCCCTGGGCATGCGATGTCCTCACACTGTCATGCTGCAAGTTATGCAGCAGTTTCAGCAGATGGTCTTGACAGTCCTGTCCCAGGTCGACTCTAAGCTCATCTGTGAGTCCCTCTGCCTGGATGCAGGAGCAATGCCCTTGTCCCCACACCACGTGGTCGAGACACGATTTTGGAGGCTGGACACCAGTTCCAAATGGTGGAACCAGCTGGTGATGGAGCAGTGGGATGACCAGCAGTGGCTCAACAACTTCCGCATGCAGAAGGCCACCTTCTTGGAGCTGTGTACCTGGCTTGCACCTGCCCTCCGGAGATGCGACACCCATCTGCGGCCCGACATCCCCCTGGAGAAGTGGGTCACTATTGCCATATGGAAGCTTGCCACCCCCGACAGCTATTGGTTGGTGGCCACCAGTTCGGCGTGGGGAAGTCCACCATCAGGGTCCTCCTCATGGAGGTGAGGCACTCTTGGCTTGTAGTCCCTGCACAGTGGGGGGAGGGGAGGAGAGTCCTGGAAAAGCGGGACCCTTGGGAAAGGCCTGTGGGGGGGTGAAGTGGGGTGGGGGGAAGGCCCATCCCCAGGGGGGTGCTGTCCCGCCCTCACACAGCCCTGCTGCTGGGTGGGCGGCCTCATAGAGGATGGCTCCTGGGGAGTTGGGGGGGGGGGGGGGAAGAAAGGGGATGGGCATCTCCCAAGGGCTCAGGCACCCCCTCTCATTCTATGTTTTGTGTGTTTCGTTGTCTCCTTCTGCAGGTTGAGGGTCATCAACTCTGTCCTGCTGTGCAGGGTCATCCACCTGGGAGCCCTGGACCCCATCAGGGCTGGATTTGCTGCCCTGGGCTTTCCTCATTGTGGAGGAGCAACTGATGGGACCCACATTCCGATCTGCGCACCACAGCATCGAGCCACCCAGTACATAAACAGAGAGGACTATTTCTCCTTGGTGCTGCAGACCCTGGTCAAACACCGGGGACAGTTTCTGGATATTTTTGTTCGGCGGTTGGGCCGGGCACACAATGCCCGCATATTCAGGAACTCTAGCCTCTACCAGAAGCTGGAGGCTAGCATATTCTTCCCTCAGTGGACTTTCGCCTGGGGAATGTAGAGATGCCACTCTGCATCGTTGGGGACGCGGCCCACTCACTAATGCCATGGCTCATGAAGCCCTACACTGGCCACCTGGACCCCACCAGGGAACACTTCAACGTGCACCTCAACCGGACTCCACCGCATGCAGGTGGAGTGTGCCTTCGGCAGCCTCAAGGCGAGGTTCAGGTGCCTCCTGACTCACCTCGATGTGGGGGAGCGCAACATCCCCAAGGTGGCCACGGCATGTTGTGTTCTCCACAACATAGTGGAGAGTAAAGGGGAGGCCGTCCTCCCAGGGTGGGGGACAGAGGCTGGCTGCGAGGGAAGGGCGTTCAACCAGGCGTGCACAGCTGCCATCCGCCAGGCCCTCTGAAGGACCCCAGTAACTCTCCGCAGGGCCTCCCCACTGGGGGCTTGTGCCTTGCCCCCCCTACAGCTTTCCCACCACAACCCTACCCTTCCCTTCCACCCTTCCCTGTATAATAAAGACACCAGGTGTGAGTTGAACACAAACTTTGTATATTGTTTTTATAATAAAAGTAACTGGGGTGGAGGGAGGCTGAGAACCTGGATGGGGGGAGGGAGGAGAGAGGCTTAGGGCTGCGAGTGGTGTGTGGTGCAGCTGGAAGTGCCACCTCGGGTCCAGGGATCTCGATGAACTCAGGGTTGTGGGGGGCCTGGGACAACTGCAGGGTGAGCAGGAAGGGGGCTGGAGCAGGGTCAGGTCTGGCAGGGGGGCAGAGGGAGGGGGGCATGGGCATGACAGGGGGAGCAGGGGTGGCGAGATCATGGGTAGGGGGAGCAGGAGTGGGGACAGGAGCCGGGTGTGCCAGCACTTCCCAGATGGTGGCACACATGTTTTTCCTTGCCACACAAGCTGGTCTCACATACGATTATGCCAATAGGTGTCATCGTGGACTTTTTTTCTAGATCTGCTGCATGTCACGCAGGATGGCCACGTGCTCCTGCATTAAGTCCTCATTCACCCTCCAGTGCTTGCGGCTCCCCTGTGTACGGGCGGCTGTCTCTGATGGCGTGGATCACCCCTCAGCAATGGCTGGTCCGGCTGTGGAGGAAAAGAGAGAGAGGCAGTCAGTCATCCATCCAACCAGACATTGTCCCTGAGGCCGTGCCCTCCTCGGTGAGTAAGGCCCTTGAGCAAGGCCATGCGTGGCCTGTACAGCAGGCCCTGCCTCACAGGGGCCTCAAGGCTCCCATGGGACCATACTGCCTACCCCCCGGACAAGCAGGCCAGGGAAGTATCTGGCCACAGTGGGATCCCATGGGTGGGACGGGGCCTGGAGCAGCCTGACTCTCCTTAGGGCCCACACACACACCTGCACCTGGCAGTGCTGCCTGTGGGAGCGGGTGGTGCCTTGTGCATGCAGGCATGGCCGTGTGCTATGTGTGACTCTCCTCCGTCTGTGTGGGGTCATGCGTGTGCCCTTGTGCCCAGCCTGCTTCCGGCAGTGGCTGGCGTGGGGAGGACGTCCCTCCTAGGTGTTGGACGTATGTGGGGCCTCCCCTCAGCCTGTGAGCAGCAGCCTGTGTGTGCTCCAGGGCTGGCTCCTGAGACCACATCATGCACACTGCTGCTGCACGTGCTTACACGTGCACAGACAGCAGCACGCTGTCCAGACCGAGCATGCCAAGTGACTATCACACCCCATCCCTTCTGAGCCCACCTCCCCCGCCCTGTGTGTGTGTGACAAACTGAGAGCACCCACCTGATGATCCCTCCCTGGCATCAGATGATGCCTGGGATATGTCCAGGGCCTGGGGTACTGGCTACAGCATGAGGGTGACCACGCTACCAGTGTCGTCGTCGTCCTCTTGCAGCTGCTGTTGGTGGTCGTCGTTGTCCTCCTCCAGGAGCTCTGACCGGGCAACCATGGGTGTCTCCAACCCCAAATCCACCAGTATGGGTGGGGAAAGGACTTCCCCACCCCCCAGGATCTGGAGTAGCTCTGTATAGTATGAGCAGGAGTGGGGTCGTGCCCCAGAGTGAGAGCTGTGCTCCCTGGTCTGGGGATACCCTTGCTGGAGCTCCTTGACCTTGCTCCGTACTTGGTCAAGGGCGTGAGGGTGGTGTCCCTTCTGGGCCAGAGCTTTGGCCATGCGCCTATAAATGTCCGCATTTCTGGACTTGGAGCAGAGATCCTTCAAGGTCTGCCTTCCCCCCACAGCTCCAGGAGGGACAGGATCTCTGGCCCAGTTCAGGAAGGTGCCCGGCATTTGGTGCCCCTGGGTGGGTCCTCTGAGCCCTGGTGCTGCTCCCTGTGCAGGCAAGGGGGGGCGTGTGGCTCTGCCATGGGTCAGCAGGCCTTTGGCAGTCAGAGCTGTGTGGGCAAGGTCCTGCTGCAAGGCCGGCTTCCTGCTACAAGGCTAGTCCAGGGTACCTACAGCTTTAAGAGCTGCCAGGACACAGGAACTAGAGAGCTGTGATTAGTGTGGATGGAGTGGCCACCAGGGCACCTGTGCTTTTTCCTGGAGGCCTCTTCTTTTGAAAAAACTCCCTCTTCTGTGTCCACACATGCCTTTTTCCGAAAGAGCTCTTTTGGAAAAGGTGTTCTTCCTCATAGAATGATGTTTACCAATGTCGGAAAAACCCCTGCATTCTTTCGATTTTATATGAAAAAATGCAATTGCAGTGTGGATGTAAGTGAAGTTTTTTCGGAAAACGTTTTTCCAAAAAACCCCTGCAGTCTAGATGCACTTTTGAGGTGCTTGTGGTTTGTCCAAGAAGCTGGCAGGTTGGGATTGTCTCCCCTTCATGGCATGATCCTGCACTTTTAAAGTCAATGGGAAGATGAATCATTTTTAACAAGTAGGTATTATTAAACAAGCTTTGAATTAAATGTCAGAGTATTTACGATCTGTATTACTTATATGGAAACTTGAAATGTGTGTGCTTTCTTCAAATAGAAGTCCTCAATGATCTTAGATATTCTAAACTATGTTCTTGATCCAGATACACACTTAAGAAAATGCATAACTTTAAGCACATGATGTCAAGTATCAGAGGGGTAGCCGTGTTAGTCTGAATCTGCAAAAGCAATGAGGAGTCCTGTGGCACCTTAGGGTATGTCTACACTTGCACCCTCTTTCAAAAGAGGGATGCAAATGCAGCTGAGCGAAATTGCAAATGAAGCGCGGATTTGAATTTCCCGTGCTTCATTTGCATATTTGCGTTATGGCGCTATTTCGAAATAGCACTATTTCGAAAAAAGAAATGCTGTCTTGACGCGGTTATTTTGAAAGAAAACCCTTCTTCTGAAATAACCCTTATTCCTCCTACAGCTAGGTTTACCATTTATTTCGGAAGAAGGGTTTTCTTTCAAAATAACCACATCTAGACAGCATTTCTTTTTTCGAAATAGCGCCATAACGCGACTATGTAAATGAAGCACGGGAAATTCAAATCCGTGCTTCATTTGCAATTTCGCTCAGCTGCATTTGCATCCCTCTCTCGAAAGAGGGTGCAAGTGTAGACATACCCTTATAGACTAACGGATTTATTGGAGCATAAGCTTTCGTGGGCAAAGACCCACTTGGTCACTTTGTGGGTCTTTGCCCACGAAAGCTTATGCTCCAATAAATCTGTTCGTCTATAAGGTGCCACAGGACTCCTTGTCGTTTAAGCACATGAGTAGTTCAGCTGAATTTAAACATGTACATAGGCCCAAATCCAGCCAGGCACTTATCTGTCAGCAAATAAATGACAGGTAAACAATTACTGTGGGTATGTCTACACTGCACCTGGAGCTTGAAATAAGCTACACAATTTGAGCTATGCAAATTGCGTAGCTTATTTCGAGTTAATTTTGAAATAGCTTATTTCAAAATGTGGCACTGTATACACAACACTTATTTCAAAATAAATCATTATTCCAAAACATCCTTTACTCGTTGTGGAATGAGGTTTATAGGGATGTTGGAATAGCAAGCCTGTTATATTTCAAAATAACAGGCACACTCAAAAGACATGGAATAGCTATTTCGAGACACCTCTGGTATCCCAAAATAGTGCTGCAATGTTGACATAGCCTATGTCATACTATTTTAACAGACATTAGTTAAGAATCTCTAGACTAGGGGTTTCAGATGGGCCTAACAAAGTTAGGCATCAGCTCCAGTTTAACTATTACCTCCCTTAGGATCTTCTCAAAATACCATCTTGTCTTCTGAGGCACAATATGAATAAAACTGGCAACTCCGGTTACCCTGGTTTTTAATCTGTATTAGGGTGAAATCCTGGCCCCCTGAAAGGCGTGTCAAAGATACTTTGGACTTCATTGAGGTTAATAGTTCACCCTGGATGTCTATTTAGCATGTTTCAGGTCTGAGCTGGAAGACTGTAGGTATGTTTGCATTTTTGCTGATACCATGAGTGATTGATGACTATCATATAGAATTCTTAGCTTCCACTTCAAAGTCTGGTCTCCCGTCAGCTCCACTGGCCAGGTCAGGGTCAACTGCTCCATTAGTTAGAGCAGTTCCTCAGGGCCAGACCTACAGTGCAAGAGCTTAAATGTTCTCTCTGGTATGGCCTGCTTCTCAGGAAGCTTATTCCTCTGATAGATGTTACAGATCTCTACAACAGGTCATTCTGATTGCTGGTTCTTCAGGTACTTGCAAAGTCTTAATTCTCTAAGTGTTCTAACTCATCCTCTTTGACCCAGTTTTACTTTGTGTTGAAGGTCATTTAATGTATGTATTCTGTATATAGAGGTGCTATGCTTGTAAAGCAATACATACATAATCTCAGCAGCCAAAATGGTCATATAGGGAACTAAAAACCCTCTACAATTAACTTTTCCATCATATCATTTACTCCAACCTGTTTGGCCCATCATACCTGTGGGGAAACATAACAGTCATCTTCACCTCGGGCCCCAGAAATATCATGGAGTAGGTCCTTAAGGAATCCATTTTGAAGCACTTGGCGGAGAGGAACGTGTTCAGAAACAATCAACATAGATTCATCAAGGGCAAGTCATGCCTGACCAACCTAATTGCCTTCTATGATGCTGCTGAGTTGCTCTGTGGATATAGGGGAAATGGTGGACATGATATACCTTGATTTTAGCAAAGTTTTGATACAGACTCCCACATGATACTTGCCAGTAAGTTAAAGTAGTATTGCTTGGATAATTGGACTATAAGCTGAATAGATCATTAGGCTCAATGAGTAGTGATCAATGGTGCTATGTCTAGTTAGCAGCTAGTATCAAGTGGGAAGGGGCACCACAGTCTGGTAGGGCTGCAGGTCCCAATGTGGTGGAGATTGTGAAGGGACAGGTAATTGCAGGTGAGACACTGACTGGAGGAGGGAGCTTATGAGATGCAAGAGCTAATTCTTAGGACTAGCCAGCAGGAAATCAGGTGAAGTTATCTTTATCGGATCTTTTCTTTCACACAGAACACATCTGTATCTCAGGTCTTAAACCTCCACACACGCCCACCACCAAAACTTATTGTAGCTTAATCTTTTGGAGATATCAATGCATGGATGTAGGCATTCAGAATCAGTATTAAATCTGTGGTTCATCTTGATTTGAGCCTTGCATACCACCTGAAAACAGTCCTGAATAGTATTCAGCAAAGATTCAAGCAAAACTCTTATATCTGAATGCAGGGCACTGTCTGCGTGAGTTTAGCTTGCACTGAGTTGATGCACACTAGTTGATGTACAGTAGTTAAGCTGTACTAACAGCATGCCCGTGATTATGCCTCTTTCAATTTGCATCATTATGTACATGTAGCAGGAGCTTAGTGCAAACTAAGCATCTTACCTTCTGAGGGTATTCCGCAATCCTTTATACAGTCATAGAATCATAGAGCTGGAAGAGACCTCAGGAGGTCATCGAGTCCTTTGCTTTGCCTCTGAGGAATGTAAATTCTGGGATTGTTCTTACTGAATGATGAAAGATGCATAGCAGAAGTCAGCAAAATTCTAGGACCTGGGATCAAATTTTTAAAATCCCAATGATTCTGCTTTGTTCTATGATTTACTGTTTGCTGAGCAGACTAGTGCCATTTTCAAATAGTTGTTGGCCAGGAAGTACCCACACCACTATACTGGTAACCATGAAATACACAGCGGTATTTAGTGTTTACTTGAACTTCCATAGCTGAGGGACTAGGCTTTGAAATTTGCCAGCCACACCACCGAGCAGATGTCTGCAGCTGGGGTTCCTCTAGTAGCGATGGAGGAAAGAGATTAAGGAAGACGGGATCGATGCTTAACAGCTGCTACTACTACTACAATGAGCTTAAGCTGGAGCATCTCACAATGCAGGACTATTTCTGGGCTTGTGGCAAAACTAGCATCACCTGTAGGGAAAGGATTGTTTTGCGGATGTGAGATGGCTGGCAGTGGTGAGAACTTCAGATTGGGAAACGAAACCTTTAAGATGTTTTCAACTAGCGTTGTAGCTTCAGCAGCAGCCTACTAGCATGTGAAACCCCATACAAGCTGAAAAGTGAATTGCTATTGCCATCTGGAAGCTGGCCACTTCCTAATTACCTGTTTGTAGTTAACCAATTTGGTATAAGGAGATTGAGGACACTGCCATACAGGGGTGTGGTGCCATGCATAAGATACTGTTCCACTGGGCTGTAAGTAAAACTGTATCAAATTCATGGCTATAAAAAAGTGTCCTGGACTGTGAAATCTGGTCTCCTGTGCATTTTTTACCCTATACAGAAGTACACAATGTTTCTCAAACTGAGGGTCCCAACCCAAAGGGTTTTCTACATTGCTTGACTCTTCCCCAAGGCAGTAATGGTGTCTGGTTTCTTTGCCATGTAAGAAAACAACTTGTGAGCTGTGGCATTTAACTCCATGTTGGAGTGATTATATTTTCAGCCCAAAACAGTACACCCCTATACTAATACTTCCTGTTTGTTCCCCATATTCTTTGCATTTGTATATAGATATGTAAGATGTTGAGCAGATTCCCCTGCTAACTTCCCTCTTGTTGCTTCTATCAACCTCTGTTGAAAATATCCACCTGATAGTTATTTTTTTTCTCCTTTGATAAATACTTGGAAAAGAATATGTGCAAAAGGTCACCCAGCAGGCTCTGTACACATAATGCTTGCATTTGTTTGTCTTTTGGCAGACACTAAAAGATTTTAACCCACTTTGCCCAAGAATTAGAAAGAACCTTGACATAACCTTAATTTGGTCACAGTGATGATAGTAGGGCTGGAATAAATGGTAACTTTTTTTGGTCACTGGCCTTAGATCTTGCAATCATTTGAATCTCTCTCTGAATTGTTGGGTCCTGATCATGTACCCCCTGAAGTAAGTGACAAAGCTCCCTCTGACTTCTGTGGAATAGAATCAGTTAGGGCCAAAGTAGGGATGTAATAGTATAGACGATTAACCGATAAGCAAAAGCTTATAGGTTAATGCTACAGACTACATGCATTCAGGGGCGGCCCTAGACTAGCTACCAACAACTGGTGCCCTAGGCGAACCATGCAATCGGCACCCCCACCTCCAAACCCCTCAATGATATTGCGCCACCATTTGGCGCCCCATTTAACTTGGTGCCCTAGGCGACCGCCTAGTTCGCCTATATGGACGGGCCGCCCCTGCATGCATTTCCCTCACCCCTTGCCAGTAAATTTTTTAGTAGGCTGGCCAGCAGCCCAGCTCAGTCCCAGCTTGCACTGGGTCCTGGACCTGCAGCTCTGCATTTAAAGTGAATTAGGAGCCAGGCGGGCAGGCAGCCCAGCTCAGTTCCAGCTCATGCTACGTCCAGGAGCTCAGACCCCTTCCCCACAGACAGGGGCTGCCCAGGGACTATAGAATAGTCGACTAACCGAGAAGAATTCATGAGGTTAATCAACTATTCAATTAACCGATATTTAACATCCCTAGGCCAACTTAAAGAAGTAATAGTGTAGTCGATTAACTGATAAGCAAAAGCTTATTGGTTAATGCTACAGACTACACGCATGTCCACACCCCCCCACATTGCCAGGAAATTTTTTAGCAGATTGGCCAGAAGCCTGGCTCAGTCCTGGCTTATACCGGGTCTGGGACCTACCCCTGCTGCATTTAAAATGTATTAGGGGCCAGCCCTGCTCAGTTCTGGTTCGCGCCGGGTTTGGGAGCTCAGCCCTTCTCTCCCCCGGGACAGAGGTTTCTGCCTCCCTGAGCTGCTGCTTCTGTATCAGAGGCAGCAGCATGGGACAACAGGCAGCCAGTCTGTGGGTTCAGCTGGTTTTTTAAACTGGCTCTCCTTGTGGACTAGCTCCTGCCTGGCACCCCGTGCTGCTGCCTCTGATACAGAGATAGCAGTACAGGGTGGCAAGGGGTATCTTGGGAGTGGGGCCAGAGCTCACTGGCTGCCGGCCCCACCCCCTGGGGACTATAGAATAGTTGAGTGACTGATAAGAATTCATGAGATTAATTCACTATTCAGTTAAGGGATATTTAACATCCCTAGGCCAGATGCACAAAAGGGATTTCCAATGTGTCTGCACTTGGAGTTGGAAGATGTAACTTTCAGCATAAGCAGGCATAACCATACTAGCTCTATTGGAGCTAGTGCATTAAAAACAGCAGTGTCAAGGGGCTAGCTGCCTGAGAAATCTTTTCAAGACACTAGGTGTATATATTTGGGTGCCTAGCCCTTCCCATCACTTGTGCCACTTAGTTACTCTCTCTATTTTAGCACACTAGCTCTGAGCTGGTGCAGATATGTCTCTTCAAACTGGAAACTATACCTCCAGCTCAATGTTGACATAAGGCTGTAGGAAGTTGCCTAAAGGTAATGTTAATATATTTGGACTTCCGTAAGGCTCTTGACATAGATAAGGCCCATGTGATATTTTGATTTAAACATGAAATAATTTAGCAATGTTAAATAAAGACTAGTTAACTGATTGCAAACAGGAACTATTATGTTAAGACCTAACAAGCTAGGTGTATTTCTAGGGTAGTCAGTTGGAGATTGGTTCCTATGTTAATATTTTTTTTAAACAGGGATCTGGAAGAAAACCTGAAATCTTCACTGAAAATTTGCAGATGACCCAAAAATTGGGGGAGTGGTAAATGAGGACAGTTTATTGATAGTCATCTGGATCACTTGGAGAGCTGGGTGCAAGCAAACAATGTGTTTTAATATTGCTAACTGTAAATGCATGTAGTAACAAAGAATGTAGGCCATACTTACAGAATGGGAGACTCTATCCTAGGAATTAGTGACTCTGAAAAATGGTTGGGGGTCATGGTGGGTATTGGATAATAAGCTAAACCTCTGCTCCCAGAGCAATGCTGTGGCCAAAAAAGCTAATGCAATCTCTGGATGTGTAAACAAGGAAATCTTGAACAAGAGTAAAGAGGTTATTTAACCTCTGTATTTGGCGCTGGTGTGACTGCTGCTGGAACACTGTGTCCAATTCTGCTGCCCACAATTGAAGAAGGATGTTGAAAACTGGACATTGTTCAGAGAACACCCACAAGAACAACTAGATTTGAAAAATATCTTACAGTGATAGGCTGAATTCCTTGAATCTATTTAGTTTAACAAAGAAGGTAAAGAGGTGACTTAATTAATCTAGAATTACCTACATGGGTAACAGATATTTAATATATTTTTCAGTCTAGTAGAGAAAGGTATTACATGATCCAATGGCTGGAAACTGAAGCTAGGCACGTTCAGACTGGAAAAAAAATATAAAATGTTAAGTGATAACTAACCATTGAACCAACTTACCACGGGTCATAGTGAATTCTTCATCACTGGGTGCTTTTAAATCAAGATTAATCTTTTTTCTGAAAGAAAAATGCTCTATGAATTATTTTGGAAGTTGTGTTTATACAGGAGTTCAGACTAGATGATCCCACTAGCCTCTTTTCTCCTTGGAATCTGTGAACCTTGACCTACTACCTCCCAGATGAGCACACTAACCACTGAGCTAGCAGGTATTTAGGGGGTCGCCTCAGTTTCCACCATTGAAGCTGTTCCACTTTGTGTTAAAGGCTTAAGTAGGCATTGGAGCAGGGGTTGACCCTGGGTTTCCCAGTTGAGTGCCCTAAGCACTGAAGCTATAGAGTCACTTTCTCTGGTCCAAAGTATATTAAAATATTTCTTTCTCCTTGCCTGGATGGCATTCTGTGGGTCACACTTGCTAATGGAGCCTAGAATATATTTTGCAAGGGTAGTGCAGCACTTCTGGTTAAGAGTCCAAAAGCTGCTGAACTTGCAACTGTTCAGTGGATAGAGGTCCAGTAGCTAGGACACTAGCCTAAGTTTTGGAGACCCAGGTTTGATTCCCTGCCACAGACTTCTTGTGTGACCATGAGTAGGTCACTTAGCCTATATCATCACCCATTCTGAGTCATAGCAGGAATTTGAATTCACAATCAAGGAAAAAGGCTGGCGTATGCTGGCATATTCCCCTGGTTTAAAGGGGGATGTGAAGGCAGTTGTTTAAAAAAAAAAAAGGGAAGGGAGGAGAAGAATATAATTCAGAAGATAGGAATTGTAAAAACAAACACACATAATAGGATGTTAAATATCAGTTAATTGAATAGTCGAGTAACCTCATGAATTCTTATCGGTTACTCAACTAGTCTATAATCCCCAGGGATCCCCAGTGCGCTCTGGCCCTACTCCCAGGAGTCTCCTGCCACTCCGTGCTGCTGCCTCTGTATCAGAGGCAGCAGCGTGGGGTGCCAAGTGGGAGCTGGTCTGCAAGGGGAGCCAGTTTAAAAACCAGCTCCCCTTGTGGACTGGCTGCCTGATGCCCTGCACTGCTGCCTCTGATACAGTCTGGTGCGAGCCAGAACTGAGCCGGGCTACCTGGCTCCTGATACACTTTAAATGCAGAGCTGCAGCGGGGGTAGGTCCTGGACCTGGCATGAGCCAGGACTGAGCCGAGCTGCTGGCCAGCCTGCAAGGGGGTGGATGGAAAATGTGTGTAGCCTATAGCATTAACCTATAAGCTTTTGCTTATCAGTTAATCGCTTAATCGACTACACTATCACATCTCTAAGACACAACAAGAAGTCTATGGCCTGCAGAGTTCAGGGTAATAAGAGGTTTTTAAAGCGTCGTGTGAACAAAAAGAATCATAACAGTGGGAATTGGTCTGTTACTAGATGAAAATAGTAGAATTTTTGAAAAGGCAGACGTGGTCAGTAAATTAGCTATTTGAGAGGGGGGAAAATTTGTGATTGAAAGTGTTATCACATGTCAATTTCACTAGTATCTTAGGAAGATGGTAAAGACCAGGTACTAAAGTAAAATTTGTAAATCAGAAGTTCCAGATAATTAGCATAAGGGTTTTTTTTTTGCTTTTAAAGAGCTGGCTGTGTAGCTTTTTGGACTGTTCCTAAAAATCAACGATAGGTATTGGAACATGGGAAGTTCCAGAAGAAAGCTAATGCGGAGCCAGTATTAAAGAATAAATGGATGGCCTGGGTAATCAGAGGCCTGTCAGCCTGACATTGATTCTGGGCAAGACAATAGACTAAATGATATAGGACTCAACTAATGAACATGGGTTTATGTTAAATGGAGAGGGGAGAGAGAGAGACTGATTTCTCAAGTGTGATTGTGCAGCCCTATCAGGTGGAGCCAGCAGCAGCCAGACCCAGGTTCAATATCTAGGGGTTCCTCTCCATCCATCCAACAAAGAACTGTCCTGAGCCCCCGCCCAATAACCTAGGAAATTCACACACCACCTTTGGGCACCTCTGAGAGCCAATACTTCCCCACTTGCAAGCACAGAGTCTGAGTGTAGAAAATAAACTTTTAATAAAAGGGAGGGAAGTAACTTGGCATTAATTTGGGAAAACACCACAAACAGCATTCATAAACATAAACCATGAGTAAAAGTCCTTCCCCAAGTACATTGGGCAGTGTCCTTCTCCTCTCAGGTTCTTAAGTCCAGCAATCTGATTGCCCCTTTCACATGCCCAACCCTTCTTTGCGTCTCAGTCACGATTGCTGCCTTGATCAGAGCAGACCCAGAGTTCAGAGGTGCATCTGCAAAGTTCACCTCCCATCCTGGGTGAGTGGATGGGGAGGTAAAGAGGCATCTTAGTCCACTGGTCGCCTGCTCACTTACTGCTCCTGCTTGTTCATGGTAGATTTGGCTCTGGGTCCTACCACACGTGATTTCAGCTCAGTGATTTCCACTCTTGGCCCAAAACACATTTCAGTCCCAAGATATTTCAGCATCCACTAGAGTATATTTTAAATAATAAAAGAGACGCCTTCTGAAGCCTATTTTAGCTTTACTCTTGAGACAGTGGGGAGAAATAGGTTGAATCATTCTTACAGACAACACTTTGAGGACACATAGCCTGCTGATTGAGAGTCCTGTCCTCCCCTCTTAACTTCACTGAACTCTAGCAGTGGAGTCCTTGTCAAGAAGAGGTTCTTTAAACACGTGTCTCCTTCCTTTGAAACAGGTTAAACAGAGGCTGTCTTTTCTATATTCCCACAGTAATTGCACACAATGGTGATCACATTTCACAATCCCTGCATTTAGTGACCCCCCACACACAACAGCCAAATTGATTACAATGAGCAAAACATCACTTCATTAGTTGAATTTCTAGAAAATCTAAGCAAACAGGAGTGAACTGTATTTACATCCACAAGTCCTGGGTCACACTCTTTAAACAGAGTGTTTCCTCTCTTTTGAGCCAGGTTAAGCACAGCCTTTCTTTTTCTGTACAGCCTCTCTCATGAGCCTTTCTCTCATGTGTGAAATAGGGATAATAGCACGTCCCTACCTCTTGTATGTAGTGAGGCACTCTGGTATGAAAAGGGATGATATAAGTACTTTTCAGAGCATATTAGAGGCATCACTTGTATGCAGTTGTTTCCTAATGGACGGGCACCATTGACACCATATGGTGTCTGAAGGAGAAATAGTTTTCCGTCAGCCTGGGGCATTCTTGCACATTGCTCTTTACATAAAAAATACCATGCTGCTAGAATCTTGAGTGACTTAAAAATACGTATAACAATGTCACTGAACTGGTAGGGCCTCATGGAGAGTTATTGGAGCCCCTAATTAAGGATCATTGAGCTCCATGAAGCAAACTCCGGGCTTTTTGTTTTTAAAAGAAGTCTCTAGCTTTTTTCTTGCAGCAAGACTTGGAAATGCAAACCAACTGCTAGTAGAGCAGTTCCACGCTACTTCTGCAAGGGAAGATTGGAGGGTTCTTCAGATAAGAACATAACACCAGCTATACTAAGTCAGAACAAAAGTCCATCTAGTCTAGTACCCTGTCTTCTGACAGTGGCCAGTGCAGGTACCCCAGATGAAATGGACAGAACTGGCAATTCTCAAGTGATCAATTCCCTGTTGCTCATTCCCAGCTTCTGGCAAACAGAGGCTAGGGATGCCATTAAGACTAGGGATCCCTCACTTACAGCTATAGATTTAAAATTAGTCAATTCTTATCTTTGGGGTATGCTCCAAATTTAGCTTGCTAACCCTCCAAGCCATTAGGCAGGCACAGAACAATGTGATAATGAACAGGAATTGGCTTCATTTGAAGGTGTTCTTTAGGCCTGTCCAAAAATTCTAATGCTAGCTCTGCTTCTTAATTTTCAACCTTCACTGAGGTTGGGACGGAAGGAGCAGCTGCACTGTCTCATCTGCTCTTGACTCTGATTACTAGAACATCTGAGCACTTCTCAGTTGTTACAAAACAAACATGCTAGTAAGGATTTCTTTTTGTCTGTAGATGAAAGAGCTTAATTAGTGTGTGACTTGTGCTTCAGACTGAACCCAAATCTCTGAATCACAATTTCTAGCACTGCTACAAATTTGTTCTATATGACTTGGGCAAGCCTCAGTTTCCTATAGTACTCCCTTTCTCTTGCCCTATTTAGATTGTAAGCTTTTTTGGGGAGCAATTGTCTCATACTCATTTGTCTAGCACAGGGGTGGGTAATAATTTGTTGCTGGGGGCCACTTCAAAAAGTCGCACTGCAAGGGGCAGAGCCTTGAGTGGAAGGAGTGGGGCTGGGATACTTCCAGGATCCCCACCCCGAGACCATGATTGGTTTGGGGGTGGGGGAGTGCCTTTGCCCGCCCGCCTCCCCCCCTTCCCCTTAGGTGCCCATGCCCCTGGCTAGGAGGAGACTTCCCACACTCCCCTGCCCCCAGGCCAATCAGGGCCTGGGAGCGGGAGAGCGTACAAAGTTTCCTCCGCTCTGTCCCTGCCCTGCGAGCAGCGCACGGCGCTTCTAAGTGCCGCGTGCTCCTCACAGAGCGGGGCCAGGGCAGAGGAAACTTTGTGCGCTCTTCCCACCCCCAGGTCCTGATTGGCTTGGGGGTGGGAGAACATGCAAAGCCTCCTCCAGCCCTGTCAGGAGAGACTGGCGCTTCCAAGCACCACGTACTCCTGGCGGGGCGGAGCAAACTTTGGGTGCTCACCCTGATTGGCCTGGGGGTGGGGGAGCGGCAGGGCCTCAGCGGGCCGGATCCACCTGCTTGGAGAGCTGGATCTGGCCCGCAGAGGCCCTTTTGCCCACCCCTGGTCTAGCACAATGAGGCGCTGACATCAGCTGGGGCCTTTAAATACAACTGGAATAAGCATGTGCATCTGAAATACTTATTGTAGGAAAGGAAAGCCAAAGATGACTCATTTAGTTCTAATCATAGTACCACACATGACTTGCCAGCACCACTGCTGAATGCGGCAGCTGCAGAACAACCGACTGCTACTGTGGCGAGCAACCTCTATAACAGCAGTAGGTAACCTAGGTGAGTGAGTGGGCTGCATGAGTGGCTTTCCATCTCAGTGTGCTGCAAGATTCTTGTAACCAAGGTGGTCTCCCAGGGTAGGGTTGTTTTGCTAACTGTGCTTGCGTATTTAGAATTTGCAGGGTGTGCTGACAGAACTGTAGCAGTGCTTTATTGGATGCTGAAGTAGCACATGGCTCTGTCAGTCAGTCAATGTGTGCAATCAGCACACACCTCACTTCACATGTCCTTGCTTTACGTGCATGTCACTATAGTAATGCTAGTAGGGAAAAAAACTGCACGGATGGAAACCAGCACAATCTGGCAACCCTGTTCGTGGGCAATGGTAAACAAAATGTCTTGTGGGGCACATAGCACCCTGATGGGTGCAGGTTGCCCACCACTGCTCTATAAGATGACAGAGTAGGAGAAAGGGAGTGAAGCATGATGGATTAAGAGGCAATTAGCCATCAGAAGAGTAAATGGTTTGGTGGATTTAGGTTGCTAACATGGACTGAAGGACTCACCCTTCTTGGGGAAAAGAGTATGGGTACGTCTACACTTGCTCCCTATCTCGAGATAGGGATGCAAATGTAGTGTACCGGAATTGCTAATGAAGCACGGGATTTAAATATTCTGTGCTTAATTAGCATAATCGTGTCTGGGCACCATTTTGAAATTGCGTTATTGCGAAATAAAACACCTTGTGTAGCAGTGTTATTTCGAGAGAAAACCCTTCTCTCGAAATAACTGTTACTCATTTGTCTTAACTTATATAAATCCTGGACAATATTCATGACTTTCCTTAGTGATATGATTAGCACACTGTGGTTTTCAATAATGCTTTTTAAAGAGAAAGTCTAGGGGGATCAAATAATGGCTCTCTTTGCCAAATAATTGCATATGAAATTCTAAACTTAGTAGGACTGATTCTCATGTATGCAAAGCTTTGATTTCAGTTGGATTACTCAGATGAATACATGTTTGCAAGATCAGGCCCAACTTCCATACTGAAAAGTATGGAAAAGTTCATGTTTAGAAATATAGTCCTCCCTCAGTGCTTTAGCTCTGCAAATAAATGAGGGGAAGATTAACATGTAGTGAAGCTAAACGCCCTTGGTTGTATTCTGTGAAATAATGTCTGTGGTGTCCTCCAAAAACCTAGATGTACTGCTTGTTTTTTATGTTTTTTTAGCAACCCAGTGCACGTTGTACAGTGATTACGAAAACTGGAGTGGCAACTTTGCAATCTAAAAAGTTTCTTTATTAGGTTATCTTTGTCCTGGCATTCTAACCTCTAATTGTCTCCACCAATCAGAATGGAGCAAGTGCTGTTTTGCCCCCTAAAGGCACATCTGCATTTGTGAATGGTTAACTTTGATCCCAGATAACTATTAACATTCTTGTAGGAAACCCAAGCAGATGACATTTTAACCTTTCACCTAGTTAGTTGTTGTTGAAAAAGTTATTAAACCCTGTCTTACATTCTACACTCTAACCACTGTAAAGGAATACTCTGGTCTTTAAGATATACATTCACCTGACTTTACAAAGACTTTCCTCGTTGCACTATTCTCATGCTGTTTTAGCTGTTTGAGGTCTGCAACTATAAGCACTTAGAATCACTTTTCATCTCATCTGAGTTTTCATAGCATCAGAATATATTTATTGTCAGAATATTGGCAAAGTGAACACTGAAAATACAGACAGGTAAAGGGGGCTCAGTTTCCCCAAACCAATGTGACAATGCTGGTAAATGATCAAGCCTTTAAAAATAGACTTGGAGGTGATTCTTTGCCACCACTATACATACTGGAAGTGCCAAGAGAACAAAACAAGCTTCTGATACTGAAGCTTCTGTGAAATGTGAAGGACAGATTGTGTCACTCCTATTGAGTAATGCTTCACTCTGGAGGTGCAACGTAAGGGTGGCACAATCTGGCCCTAAGGGGTTTAAGATGATTTGAGAGATCTAGATATCTCAGATACGGTATCTTTTTTGCAATGAGCAGATGTGCTGGAACAATGTGTGTGGGGAAGGGGGGAGGGTTGCTGAGAGCTATTGAACCACTGTAAACACTGTATACAATGGAAATCAGTTTAAGCTAGAGGGTGTGTTCACACAACCGTTAGTACAGGCCAGTGTTTATTGTACAAGGGAGTGAAAGAAGGATCAGATTTCAGGAGAGGCCTATTTTGGTTTCCAAGAGTTTAGAAATGTAATTTAATGGCCAAGTTGCTACAAGACAAATAATGGCCTCTCTGTTTAATAAAGATGGGTTCCCTACTGCTCTGCCTACAGGTGAAGGGGCTTTCTATTGTGCTGGGGGAGGCCTCCACCCCACAGCTCTGCCCTAGGGTTGCCAGATAGTCTCCCAAAAAATACCGAACACAGGGGCTAATTCCACCCCAGTCAGTTTTGGCTGAGAGCCCATGGAAGGCGCCTAAACGCAACTACAAAGCACCTGCTGGCTTCTCTCCTGGACTACGGCGCCACAACGTGCTTGAACAGCGCTCAAGAACAGAGCTTCTCCTCCTCCCCAAGGTGTCACTCCTCCTCAGACGCAATCAGCTGAGGGCTCCCAGCGCCAATTGCGCCCCACCTCCCAGCCACTCCCCCCGCCCACGCCAGGCTTCCGTCCGGCACCCAGCCGGAAAAACAGAAAATACTGGACATTGCACATGTCTGGTATTTTCTGAATTTTTTTACCAGACAGAGAGCGCAAAAACTGGACTGTCCGGTAGAATACCGGAAACCTGGCAACCCTACGTCTGCCCAGGGCCGGTCCTAACCAATTGGCAGCCCCGGGCAACCACACAAAAATTTGTTGAGCAAAAAAAAAAGGTCGGGGAGTAACCAGGGAAACCTGGGGGGAGGATTCAGGAGGTCAGGCTCTGTCAGTGGCCCCTTGAAAATGGCAGCCCCGGACAACTGTCCAGCTTGCCTGCCCCTAAGACCGGCTCTGGCTCTGCTCCAGGCCCCACTCCCACTCCACCATTCTCCTCAAGGCCACACTCCTGCCCCACCTCACTTCTTCCTGCCCCTTTTCCCCCCATCCCATATTTTCCCACCCAGTTCTGCTCCCCCCTCTCCCAAGTGCACTGTGTCCTTGCTCTTCTTCCCCTCCTCACACACCAAGAAACAGCTGCTTGTGGTGGGCAGGAGTTGCAGGAAGGGAGAGGGAATTGCTGGTCTATGGGGCCTGTTGACAGGCAGGAGGTGCTGCGGGGGACAGGAAGGTGCTAATAGGGGGTTTCCCCACTGGTGGGTGGGTTTTCCCCATGGGTGCTCCAGTCCCAGAGCGCCAATGGAGTCAGGTCCTATGTCTGCCTACTTGTTGAATCTCTTTCTGCTAATGAAACAGGGCCTTGGTCTTGACTGAAACCTCTGCCATTACCACAGTATAAATGCAATTTAATTATTTCCTGACTCGTAACCCCAGAATGAAAAGGAGAAGCAGCCAATAACAGAGGATAAAAAGGCAAGGAAGAAGAGAAGAGCAGGTAGTCTGACAAGAAGCAGGGAAGATATAATGGAGGTAACTAGAGATTAGAGGAGGGTAGATGATTTGCAGAAAATTGTAGGTGAACATGGAAGACAAGACTTGCAGCCACAAAGGGAGAAGGTCTGAGATTTGAATCAACACCCTGAAGAGGCAGTGCTACATCATTTGGGACTTCCTTCTAAGATGATCAGCCAGATCTGTCACTGGAGAGGATCCAGAGAATAGAAGTGTGGAGCTAAGATGCAGGATGTGAACCTGAATCTGATAAGGATCCTAATAGGAGCAGGAAAGAATCAGATTGTTCTTCATGTGGGAACAAATGCTGCTGCTGCTGATGTCTAACCGGAAGACACTTAAAGAAATGGAAGCTCATGTAATCTTCAGTGGGATTCTACCTTTCCCTAGAGGACAATGAAAGTGAAACAAGATTATGATGGTCATCAAGTGGCTCAGAAAATGGTGCTATTAGGAGGAGTTGGGGATGTTCAACTACTAGAAGGCATTCCTTGTTCTCATGTGATGGACTCCATCTAATTAGGGAGAGTAATAGTCTTCTGGGGTGGAGGTTGACACATCTGATTAAAGAGCTATAGGCTAAGTCTACACTGCCAGTTTAGTGCATTGAAACTTTCTGGCTCAGGCATGTGAAAAAATATCCTCTCCCCAAGTGCAGCAAGTTACACCAGCACTGTGAGCTACTCCCCTAATGGAAATGGTTTACCTAGAGTCCTGGGAGAGATCGCTCCTGATACTTGTGCTGGGGTCATCTTTTCACTTTAAAGCTCTGCTGTGGCAGCACTTTAATTTTAGAAGTGTAGACAAAGCCTTAAACTAGGAATTTGGAGGAGGTGGCTGAGATGCTCTTGTAAATTGCCATGCCTGAGTCTAATGCTGTGGGAGGAAAATCAGAGCAGATGCAGATTGCCACAACAAACTGTATGCCCAGGATCTGATTTGGTTATGGATAGAAACTTTAATATTAATTATCACACAATTAGTAGAAGTTAGTTAGTAGTTTAAACAGAGATTGAAGGACAAATGCTACTAATAGGCCCCAAATATTCCTGGATGTGATGATTGACAGATTTCTTTATCAAATTGTCATTGAACCAACAAGACACGATGCCAACAAGACGTGATGCCATTTTAGATTTAGTATTGGTAAGTAGTAAGGACCTCTACAACCAGTTCTTCCATGAGGACAACCTGGATTCAAATGATGATGAGTTAATTTCCTTTAAACTAAATGGAAGGATATACAAATAAGTAAACTTCTTTAGAAAATTAAGGGAAATAATTCAGGAAGTAGACTAGTCTGAAGAACTTGAGAAGCTAAATGAGGAATAAGCTTAGAATTAGTTTCTGCAACTTTGACTTAAAATGATTGGAGCCTGCATTCCAAGCAAGGAGAAAAAACTCATAAGGAAGGGTTTCAGACCAAATTGGATGAAAAAGGATCTCAAACTGGTTATTAAGAGGGGAAAACTTCTAAGGCAGGGATTGGCAAATGTTTTGGCAGGGTATGGAAATTGTATGAAGGGCCATGAATGCTCCTGAAATTGGGGATGGGATGCAGGACGGGGAGAGGGCTCTAGCTGGGGATTTGGGCTGTGGGGTAGGGCTGGGGTCAAGGTTTGGAGTACAGGAAGGGGCTCCAGGCTGGAACCAACGGGTTCAGAGGACAGGAGAGGGCTGTGGGAGGGGGTTGGAGGGCAGGGGTATGAGTGTATGAATGAGGACTCCAACTGGGGATGAGGAGTTTGGAATGCAGGAGCGGGATTGGCTCAGAGGTGCAGGCTAGAGGCTGTGTTTATGTGACACAGACAGGCATAACTGAATCTGGGACCTCTGGAGCTTAGTACCACTTGAGCTAAAAGCAAACTGGCTCTCATCTAAGGCTATAGAGCAGACTGATTTTTTTCTCTGTGTAAGTGGTCCCAGTGCCACTACATGGGACAGTGACCCACACCCAGCAGGTATGTGGGTTACACTTATTTCCTCAAACAGCTCACAGAAGCAGTAGCAGGTCCCCCTTTTGGCTGGCTCCTACAAGGAGGAGCATAAGGCGGCTCTCTGGTTCACAGCCAATGGGAGCGGTGCTTGGAGCTTGCATGGAGCAGAGCCAGCCATAGACCCTGCTCTCCAGTGGTAGCTCAAGGGCTGGATTAAAATGGCTGTTGGGCCAGATGCAGTCTGCAGGCTGTAGTTTGCCTGCCACTGCTCTAAGAAATGGATGGATCTGTAAGGAAAGTTACTTCTTGGAGATCAGGAAGTGTAGGGGGAAAGTGAGAACTGCCAAAAGCCAGGCTGAGCTGGATATTGCAAAGGCCATCAGAATCAATAATAAATGCTTCTTTAGCCATATAAATAGCAGTTGGCAGTCCTAGTTCTTTGTTTTCTCAGTATGCATGAAGATTAGACTATCTAGGTATGGCCTAGCATAAAAGATTGTTTTACCTTGGTTTTTAATAAGGATAATAAGGAGCTTGCTGGTAGTGGCAGGGTGACTAACGGGAACAAGGATATGGAATTAGAAATGACCACATCTGAGGCCGAACATTAACTCAAACAACTTAATGAGACCAAATCGTGGTGCGTGACTAATCTCTATCCAAGAATATTAATGGAATGATACATGACTTGCAAGCCTAATAGCAAGGATTTTTAATGAATCCAAACTTAGGGTTGTACTCAGACTGGAGAATTGAAAATATAGTACCTATATCTAAGAAATAAGAGAAAGTTATCTGGGAAACTACAGGCCAATTAGTTTAATCTTGTGTATGCTAGGTCTTAAAACAAATTGAGAGAAAGTAATTTACGATATACAGGAAAATGGGAATTGGGCTAAAATACTATACGTTTTTCTTTTTGACCAATGTGTGCTTTTTTCTTGAGAACTGATTTTCCAGGCCAAAGAACCGCAGTAGATCGAATCTACCTGGATATCAATATCACATTTGGTACAGTAATATATGGGAAACTCTCAGAGGGGTAGCCATGTTAGTCTGTATCTTCAAAAACAACAAGGAGTCCTGTGGCACCTTAGTCCTGGTCTTCACTAGGAGACTAACAGATTTATTAGGGCATAAGCTTTCATGAGTAAAACCCACTTCAGCCCTATTTGTTAAAAGAAAAGACCACCACTGTTAGATGAGAGTGAGGTTACTAGTGGAGTTCCTCAAAGGTTGGTCATGGGACCAGTCATATTTAACATTTTCATGAACAATTTTGTTCCTATATCTTATGCTGTGCTAATAATTTATCTTCAAATTTTTTGGAGGAATCAGAATAACAAACAAGAAGATCTGAATTACTTTAACCTCAGTAATAGAAATAGTATGTAGTTTAATAATGCAAAGTGCAAGGTCATGCACTTAAAGACTAATGAGGACCTACCAAGCTGGGGAACTACCAGCTGGAAGTGACTATGAAGGAGAAAGAGTTGAGTTGATCTCAGCATGATTATGGGTGGCTAGTGGGATATAGCTGTGAAAAATGCTAATAAATGTCATTGAGAGAAAGAGAAATGTTATGTCAGTATGGTTGCCCCCTATAAATACATCAGAGGGATAAGTGCCAGTGAGAGAAGTTTATTTAAGTTGGCAGAAATCAAATCCAAACTGCCTGTTTTGCATGCATGACTCAGTGTGTGACACTGTTCTCTATTTATTGCCCCACAGAGAGGATGTAGGACCTACTTCTTCTGTTACGTAAGCAAGTTCCCGTAGTTCAAGTGGCAGAGGCATATATGATTTGAGCTAAAGAATAAGTATTTTAACCACATCCCCGTAGGCAGACATGGGGTCTATAACCCGGATTCAGTTCACTATGACTACTAAGCCTTAGGCCCAACAGAAATTTAATGAAATGGTCTTCTAAATTGATGAAATTCCTTGTGTGAACACTTTTAAATCAGGTTGAGTGCCTAATATTAGCTTAATAAATTGAACTAAGCTAAATCAATAAATGGCAGACTCTAAAGCTGTTTTAAGATTATCCACAGAAGGGGATTGCCTTGATTTAAATAGATCTAGAAATCAATTGAATCAAACAGGTGAAATTTTTGTGTAGACCAGCTTTTAGCTTTTGTGTAGAAAAATATCCTACATCTTTGATAGCTTAATTCAAGTGGTACCAAACTGTTTTAATATTCTTGAAAGAGAAACCAAAGCAAAAATGAACAACACATGATATTAGGATTTGATATCAGGAAAGGCTATTACAAAAGGATACCATAAATATCTATGACATACCTATAGCTACCATTACTGTAGTATCTTAGCAACTCCCAATGTTAGCAGCACCCTTATGAAGCAGAACTGTGCTATTATCCCCACTCTATACAAGCAGAACCAAGTGACCTGGCCAAGGCCATACAGGAAGTAAGTACATGGCAGAGTTAGGAGTTGAACCAAGGTTTCCTGAGTCTCACGCTTATGTTGCTCAAGGCTTATGTTGCTACAGTGCAAAACATCAAACTCACTGACATTTCAGAGGACTCAACTATCTGTTTGGTTAATAGAAACAGGCATACAAGAGTAAAGTCAAAAGTTTAAATGTATTACTACACTTAATAAAACCCCATGGACTTTCAACACTTAAACAGTTCTTGCTCAATGGTAAGAGCTAAAGTACAAGTTGAAATGTGCAGATAGAATGGCCATCTTTGGGACAACCTTATTGTATATCAAGGGAAACAAAATATTGAGAGGCTTCAGCTCTGGGAATCTAGTAAATTATTCCAAATATATCATCAGGAAAACAAAACCTTAATATGGAATATTTGTTTTCCAATGATATGTTGGGTCTAAAAGTACAGATGATTCATAAATATTTAGCATTGCAATAAGATAAGGTCATTTGAGCTAGGTTTCCTGGGACTATATGCTAACTAATAATCACTAGAATAAAATTTTGCTGCGATCATGCCCCTCTTCCAACTCAGCTTCAGCCCATGGGGGGAGGGTTGGAAAAAGGCTGGGTATGCCAGCTGAGAATTCCCCTCATGCTCACATAAAGCAAAAGAGCAAGAATCTGGTCCAATGCTTTGTTCTTTAGCATCATGCTTGAAATTGGGATATACAAATACTGGCTGCTACACAGAGAGGACTAGTTGCACAGAGGGATGTAAAAAATGAATAAAAATATTAACTGTGTAACCAATAGAAATTCTACTGATATTGGATCAGTAGAAACAATTCCCATAGCTGAGATATCAAAAAGATTCTGCAGTCCCTGGGTTTTGCTTGGTGGTCTGGTTTAGGTGTATATAATATCTTAGCTTAAAAGATCAGTTTCTATCCTGTTCAAGGTACTATGGCTGCAGCATGATGCAATGTTTGATTCCCTGGAGCAGCACAGAGAGTCCCCCAGGAAGTGGGGGCAGCCTGGGGAGCTAGCTGCTCTGTTTCCTTGTGGAAAAAATTGAACAGGAACAGGGTGTGTTTTTCTTGTTTGCTTTTTCCAAAATGAAAGCACTTTGTAATGTCCTTTCCCAAGGGATTTATTTAATGTTGGAATTTCCCATAGAACAGAAACTCTGAGGTTTTGACTAACTCTGGTTAAGAGAGCTGTGACATCATAGCCACTGCTTCCTAAAGTCATACTAAAGTCACTTTAGTAATACTAAGTACTAAAGTAACTTGAGTCCAAACCCTGCTTGAAATTGGGATATATAAATACTGGCTGCTGCACAGAGAGGACTAGTTGCACATAGGGATGTAAAAAATGAATTAAAATATTAACCGTATAACTGATAGAAATTCTACTGGTTACATGGTGAACCACTCCTGGGGCTCTTGGTGCTCCTGGCTCTGCGGTGCTGCTGGGGCTGTTGGCCTCGTGGGATGCTGGCAGCCACTTGCAGAGTTTAAGTATCAGCCTATTGGTTAACCAGTTAAACTCTTACATCCCCAGTTGAATGTGCATCTAAGTGCAAGTGGCACAGAGGTGGCTTAGCTGCCTTTTCAGCAGACCCTTTCCCCATGACAGGAGTGAATCACACAAGTCTGAGATCTGTGCTTGGGGAGCATGTGAAAACTGGGTGGGTCAGAGACAGGGAATACACATTTCCCACATCCAGTCCCATAGGCCTTATCAGAAAAGAAGCTACAGCCATAATCTGTGTTACCATGTCTCCTGAGCCCTTCTGGTGGTTGTGGAGATAGTTGTGATTAAGTGCAGTCCCTAAGGATATGTCTACACTAGCCCCCTAGTTCGAACTAGGGAGGCTAATGTAGGCATTCGAAGTTGCAAATGAAGCCCGGGATTTAAATATCCCAGGCTTTATTTGCATGTTCCCGTCAGGTCGCCATTTTTAAATTCCACTAGTCCGAAGTAACTGCCCGCGGCTACATGCGGCAGTGAAATGGCAATTCAAACTAAGTCCTTAGTTTGAATTAACTGTTACACCTCATTCCATTCCAAGGACGTAGTTCGAAGTGCTGTTTCACTGCCGCGTGTAGCGGCGGGCAGTTACTTCGGACTAGCGGAATTTAAAAATGGCGACCTGACGGGAACATGTAAATAAAGCCTGGGATATTTAAATCCCGGGCTTCATTTGCAACTTCGAATGCCTACATTAGCCTCCCTAGTTCGAATTAGGGGGCTAGTGTAGACATACCCTAACTGTGTGGAGAAACTTAGGGCCCACAAGAGTCTAAAGCTGGTGCAGGGGTATGTACAGGTTTTGCCTGCCACTGATTCCTGAAGATCTGATAGAGTTGAGGATGGGCTCTGAACTTGCTTCTATGTGAAGGATGATCAATTCTGTTGGGTAGGAACTCTGTGAGCAGGTCTGTACTGAGATAATCCTAACAGAGAAATCTCTTCTACAGATGTTACTGTAGGATGAGGTCACCTGGTCCTTCAGAGGGGCCTAGTGACTTTTAGCCAACTTTCAAAATAATTGGGGAGGATTGCATGATCATTGCGTCAATTTTGGACTAGTGGCTGTAAGCACTGTTGCATTAGAATTCCTCTAAGCTGTTATACAAAACCTGTAATAATGCAATTGTCAATATGGTGATAAATCAGTCTAGACAGGAGACTTTACAGAGTTTCTAAATGTTTTGGTAAAGGAAGCTAATTTAACTGTGAATTAATGTCGCAAGAACTAAAATATATGACCTTTAGTATGAATAAAAGTTTTGTGCTTTCTCAAATTCATAACAAAAATAAATCAGAATTGTTGCTACATGTTTATTTTAAATTATTCCATTTACTGCTATGCAGCCTAGAAATCACCAGAACATCATGCACCAGTCATGCAGGAACAAATCTAGGGATCTTCTTTGATACAGTTATTTTCCTGATAAGTGATCACTGAACAGCCCAAAAAGTTTTTATGAAAAACTTTGCTATCATATCTAAACTGCAAATTAAGATCATTATAAATCACCAATGGTACTGAAAGTGCCACTGTAACACACTGCTGGGGATATCCTGAGTTGTGAGCCACTGTTACTGCTCTGCCTCAATAATGGTATGTCTAGACTGCAGCACTGTTTCAGGATACCGGAAGTATCTCGAAATAGCAATTCCATGTCTTGTTCAATAATAAGTCTTTGAACCAACTTGTTATTTTGAAATGAAATAACGGGCTTGCTATTCCGACATCCCTGTAACCCTTGTTCCATGACACGTTTGAGAATAGCAGTTTACTTTGAAATTTGGTGCTATGTAGACAGTGCCAAATTTTGAAATAGGCTATTTTGAAATTAGTTTGACATAAGATGCACAATTTGTATAGCTCAAATTGTGTATCTTATTTCAACCTATGGGTACAATGTAGATGGACCCTAAGAATTGAGCAAATAATCTCTGTCAGCTCCCTGCCACACAAGTTTCTCTTCCTCACCAACTTTTTTCACCCAGACTTTGCCTACCAGGTAACAATTGGGGAACTCTAGCCCACAAACTCCTCACAGATGTTTCTCGGCAGCACACAGCCTCTACAACTGTACATTCACATATAGATATTAAGTTTGCTTCTTTGTTAGTACATCACAGCTTAGCTGTTTAACTGGGTTAAATACACTCTTCCCTTTCAACATAGCATGGAACTGATTCATAGTAAAACAAGTTTAACAAAAGAGCTTGAATTAAGTGATGCCACATAAAAGAGAGAAAGGCAGAGATAGTTACAAGCACATAAGAGTGAACGTATGTATCTAAAAGACTAAAACTTAGTCTAGCAAGATACTCTTTGTCCCAGACGGTTTCTCTCACCTCTGATCTCCTTTTCAGCTTTTTACAGGCACAGACATCATATAGCTTGGTTTCTTTGTCTCCTAAGGCAAAGGATCAAGATGCAGTCTGTTCCTTATATTGGCAAAGAGATGGTGTTGTCTTACAAGTTGGGAAGGCCTCCAAAGAATTCAGTGTATCTCTTTGTTTCTTTGGCATGCAGGAGCAGGTTAATTCTCTGTCTCTTGAGTTCAGCAACAGAATAACCCTGCCAGGTTAGCCTGATGGATTTGTTTATGTTTAATACATAATTTGAAGTAAACCCACATTCCTTTGGCTAGGTCAAACCCGTTTATTGCCTTTAAGGCCAGACAGCCTAGCCTAGGTACACTGTCCTAGTAACATCATACAGAGGGAATTAACAATTTCACATATAAGGTTAACATGTATTTTACAGTGATGATAACCAGCCTGTTAATAGCTTTTTTATTATGCCTCCCAAGGCATATTTTGTACAAATATTATTGCAGTTGTATATAGGGTGTGAATACAGAGACGCCTAGGGTCACAGCCACAGTCATCTTGGTTCTAATTTAGGCTTCGATGTGGTTCCCCTGAATTCCCAGCTACAAATCAGATACATATATAGAAATGTTTTCACGGTCATATCAGGAAGTGATGTGCATGTTGTCCATGTAGAAAAATGTCTCAACCAGACTATCCAATGATGATAATCATCTACCTTTGGGAAACATTCTAAGCAAAGTTTCAGATAAAATAAAATGAGGTCAGTTTGCAATGGCTACATTTTCAGATACTGGTACTATGTGTTGCAGTCAGCGCCTAGTGGGTGCAGCAGAAAGGTAGGGCATGACCTCCAAATCTGAAGGGCATTGGTCCCAGGTACAGCTTCAACCAACCGGGTGGGGTTGCTTTAACATGTATCAGATGACACTGGATCCCAAGTGAATGTTCATGGAGTATAGCTAGAGAACAGTGAACATTGGCCATACCTGTTCCATGTCCCTCCATGTCTTGTTTTGCCAGAGGATGTACATAGAGAGGCATATGAGACAGTTGTGCTGGCTCCATACCCTCTATGCACTATTGCGTGCCAGGGGCACATGCAGCTGGGGTAAGTAGTTAATCTTTACTTCTCTGAGCTGCATGGGTGGCATAAAAGCAATAGAATGGGACAGAATCTCCTCCCTTGGGTGGCTCTTGTTTGCACTTTGTTTTTAAATCCAAGCATTGATCCTGCTTCAAATGAAATCGGGGCCAACATTTTCCACTGACTTCAATGAAACATGAATCAGATCCTCTCTCTAGAAAGAATAGCAGTGGAAAAAATTCCCCAGACAATAATAATGGCAACAAACTTCTGGGGTATTTTTTGGCCAATTAACCTATATTTATGACTAACTTGGAGTATAAAGAATACAGCAGGTACTGTACTGAATATACAAGAGACAATCTCCAGGATTAAGTCGAAACTTCTGTAAACCTTCTGGTATGTGGGTCAGGAGCAACAAAGATCAGGTTCAGTAGCTACGAGGTCTTCTCAACAATGCAAGATAGAACTGATTTGAACCCCCATTCTGTCATACCAAGGTACAATTCAGACCAGTGTGGAGCTCACCCCCTACTCTGTAATGTAGTGTGCCTTATAGTGCCTTGCTAAAGTAGCTTCTACTGGGGCCACTCAGAAACTGCCTTCCAGAATGCAAGTCACAGCCTGAGGCTACATCTAGACTATGGGCTTCTTTCTGAAGAAATCTTCCGAAAAAACTTCTTCCGAAAGAGAGCGTCCACACTGCAAAAGTGCATTGAAAAAGCGATCTGCTTTTTCAAAAGAGAGCATTCAGACTGAATGGACACTCTCTCACATGTAAGCTGTGATTGCTATGGACGGAATGGCCACCAGGGCACTTGTGCTTTTTCCTCTTACCTCTTCTTCCAAAAGAACTCCCTCTTCCCCATCCACACACACCTTTTTGCGAAAGAGCTCTTTCGCAAAAAGGCTTCTTCCTCATTCCATGAGGATTACCAATGCCTGAAAATCCCCTCTGTTCTTTCAGTTTTCTTGCGGAAGAACGCAATTGCAGTGTGGACGTTCCTCAAGTTTTGTCGGAAAAATGGCCATTTTTCTGACAAAACTCTGTAGTGTAGACATACCCAGAGTGTGTAACTGCGGCCTGCCAGCAACACTGTGGCTCTCTCCAGCCTTGGTTATACTGCAGGGTGATGCTAACACACCCCAGTCCTTGACTGTTCACCAGAAATGTAGGTCCTGTACTGCCCAACCTTCTCTTGGACAGAACAAAAATACTAAATGCCCTTTACCTTCAAGGAAATATGCCAGTTTATTATGTTAAATAGTTACCCAGACCTTTCAATTTGAATACACTGGATTAGATTAAACATGTTTATTAACTCAGAAAGAGTCTTTAAGTGAGTACAAGTAATTTGACATAAAAGTCAGATATGGTTACAAGAAAAATAAAGAATAAAATCTTGCTACAGGTTGAACCTCTCTAATCTGGCACTCTCTGGTGTGACAACATCTGTGGTCCAGCATGATTTTAGTTAGCTGGATGTCTACTTAGCATGGGTGTAGCCAAGTTTCCTGCGGTCCCATAAAATATGTTTACAGCCACCAGTCCTGGCTCTCAGTATCCTGTGTTGTTATTTAGCTCTAATTTACTCCTACATGTCTTCTAAGAGCCCTGTAAGCAGTGGAAATATTAATAATGCTGTTAAACAATATTGACTTTCTGTGGTCTGGCAAATTCTCTGATTCAGCACTGGTCAGGTCCCAAGGGTGTTGGACAAGAGAGGTTCAACCTTCAGTGCACAACTTAAACTATATTAGATTCAAGCAAAATTTATCACTGCATGCTTCCAACAAGGTTACTATCCAACCTCTTCAGGTCAGGACTTCTCCCTTCATCTCCACCCCACCCCAGACTCCTATGGCTGTTTTCTTTGGTCTTCTTAGGTGTGATGCCAGAGACAGAGAAGGTGAGATAGGGAAGGAGCTTGGAGTGTTCTCCCCCTTTTTCTAGTTTCAGTTCCCCTTTTGAAAAACAGTTCCAGCTGGGAGCTTAGAGGGGACAGAAGTCACATGGAAGGATGTTCTCTGCTGTTTCTTTTTCATCCGTTTGAGCTGCCTGAGCTTTCTCTTCTTGCTGATGACTCTATTTACTGCTTAAGTGCAAACAAAGGCAAACATATACACTCCTTTGTTCAAGACAGGCCTGTTAACCAGTTTGATGCTAAGTGAGTTTCAACAAAGGGAAAAACCATGCAGCACTTTAAAGACTAATAAGATGGTTTAATAGGTGATGAGCTTTCGTGGGCCAGACCTACTTCCTCAGATCATATTCTGGAAGAGAATTGGCATGACCATATATACCAAAGGAATACAATGAAAAAAGTGAACACATTATTAAACTGACAAATCAGATTTAGTATAGAAGGTGGGGTGAGGGAGAGGGAGGGAGGGAATAGCTATTTATGAGTCAATGAATGGCTAATCACGGGTGATAAGTGGGGAAGCTATCTTTGTAATGGGTAAGGTAATTAGCATCTTTGTTAAGGCCCATTCATAAAGTGTCAAATTTAAGCATGAAAGAAAGTTCTGAAGTTTCCCTCTGTAATCTGGTGTTAAAGTCTCTTTGAAGTAAGATGCATGTAGTAAGGTCGTTAAGACTATGTCCAGGTAGGTTGAAATGAAAAGCAACTGGTTTTTCCTTGTGAAGATATCTGATTTGTGGGCATTAATTCTTTGGCGAAGTGTCTGAGAAGTCTGTCCAATATACATAGCAGAAGGACACTGTTGGCACATGATGGCATAAATTATATTTCTGGATGAACAGGAATATGTGTTCTTGATCATATAACTGACATGGTTAGGTCCAGTGATGGTGTCACCAGAGTAAATATGTGGACAAAGTTGGCAACGGGGTTTGTTGCAAGGAAAAGTTCCAGGGTTGGTATTAATGTGGTATGTCCTGTGGTTGTTGGTAAGAATCTTCCTGAGGTTAGGTTAGACAATGTCCATTTTATCAGGACATTATTGACTAGCCGATTAAGAGCTTTCAAATGATACCTTACAAGGCACACACTGTATCAAGATTATCATATTGTGTACTGTTGAGTGTGAATACAGAGGTGCATTAGATCATGACACTATTCCATAATCTGGGAAAGTTTACCACCACTTCTTGCACATTTAAAAGGTGATACTTTCCCACTTGCAAGTGCTGAGTTTGTGTATAACAAAAGACGGCATCTATTAAAAGGTAAAGGAAACCAAGCATTAGTTTTGGAAAACATCACAACCACATTCAAAAGCATGCAACCATGAACAAACCTGACCTCACAGGGCAGGGGACAGTGTTCTTTGCCTCAGTTTCCCACCATGTGGTGGGAAAGTACAACAAATGAAAGTCTCTTTAGCACACCACTTTGTTTTCCCTTCATTGCTCACCATCACAGTTGGTTGTCTTTGATAGGCCCAGACCCAGCATTCAGAGGTGCATTCACAGGATTTACTTCTCATCTGTGATGGGGGGCACCTCTGCTGCTGCCTCTGCACCTGACACACAACTACCTCTACTTCTCTCAGGCTGCTGGCCACTTTTTCTCTCCTTCCACGATGCCATGTTCTGAGGTTCCACCACTTAATCCAGGTCTCAATGATTTCAGCAGGTATTGGAGAACCTCACAGCTAGTGCAGCCCCTGTGTTGTTTTTCACTGTCCCCACATGGGGTCTAAGACTTGGCTCCTAGATCTGATGAGCTGTGATGTTGGCTGTAGGAATCATTACAGGCAGCAGCGCAGTCGGGGGGCAGGCAGGAGCTGGTGCTAGTCTCTTTCTTAAGAAAGAAGAAACGTTCAGCTGCTTGGAAAGAGTGCTTTTAGTGAATATGGAGGTTTTGTTGGCTACTTAAAGCAGTGTTAGGAATTACATCTTAGGAAATTGCTTCATCAGACTATGACTTTGGGTACATCTACCCTGCGAGCTTCTTTTGGAATAAGCTTTTCCAGAAGATATCATCCGGAAAAGATTATTTCGAAATAGAGCATCTACACACAAAAAGCGCAACCAAATAGCAATGTGCTATTTCGAAAGATAGCGTCCACACTGATTGGATGCTATCTCACATTTAAGGCCATCCGGAACCAGTTTAGGCAGGTTCCTGGGAGCGCTGGTCCTGGGAGTGGGTGCTGCCTTGAGCATGCAGGCATGCCTGTGTGCCGTGTGCAGCACTCCAGAGTCTGTGTGCATGCGTGCGTGTGTTCTTGTCCCCCTCCTGCTTCCAGGGGTGGCTGGTGGTGGGAGGGTGTCCTCCCCGAGGGTCAGACTTGTGGGAAGCCTCCCCAGAGCCTGTGAGCAGGAGCCCAGGGGTGCTCCAGGGCTGTCTCCTGAAGCTGCGTGGTGCATACTGGCGCTGCACGTGCATCCACGTGCACAGACTGCAGTGCAATGGCCAGGTCGAGAAGGCCAAGCGACGATAGCACACTAGCCCCTCAGCGCCTGCCAACTCCACCCTGTGTGTGTGGAAAAACTGAGAGCACTCACCTGATGGTCCCCTTCTCCTCCTCCTGGGCTGGGACTTCCAGACGGGCGACGACGGGCATTTCCAGCCCCAAGTCCACCACCAGGGGTGGTACTGTTCATCATAACAGGGGCAGGAGTGGGGTCCTGCCCTGGAGCATGAGCTGCGCTCTCTCACCCTGGCGTAGGCCTGCTGCAACACTTTTACTTTGCTGCAGACCTGCTCCAGGCTCCTGGTATGGCCCTCATGGCCAGGCTGTCAGCCATCCAGCTGTAGATGTCGGTGTTGTTCCATCTGGAGGGAGATCCTGGAGGTTCTCCTCATTGCCCCACATGAGGCAGGAGGGCCAGGATCTCCGCTCCAGATCAGAATGACGCACACCTCTTGCGGCCCCTGGCAGGCTCCTGGGAGGCTCCTGTGCATACTCCCTGGGATGGGCAGAGGGATCTTGGGGGGCTTGTGGCTGGGACATAGTGCCCAGACGTGCAGCACTGGCAGCTGCGCTGGCGCTGGAAACTCTGAGGGACTGCTTCCAGCCACAAGCCCTGTTCCCTGTCTGCAGCTTTAAGAGCTGCCGTGGAACAGGAACTATAGAGTTGTGATGAGTGTGGATAGTGTTACCTTAAAAATATTCTCACTGGAGACCACCCAGGGTTACACTAGTATGGGTTTATTTCCACTAGGTAAAACTAAAGAGTAAGCAGCCAGCAAAGGTTTAAACTAAAGAAGATAGAACTCTGTCTCTCTCACACACACACAGACAAGCAAGCAAGCAAGCACACACCCCTCCATTCACTCACTCATTCATACCCATTCATTCCTGCCCTCAGGCAATCACACACTTACACAGACATATGGGTTGCAGAAGGAGCCAAGGCATGTGGATCCTGGCGGGTCTGTCTGCTCATCATGGCTGGGGAAGCTGGTCAGGAGAGAGAGACACTGGAGAGGAGTGTCTCAGGAGCAGGGGAAGGAAAAAGAGAGAGTCTCACATGTGCTCCTTCTCCTTATATTGTGTCTGAATGGCCCCTGTGACTCATTCACCTTGTCATCAGCGAGCATGCCCAGACTTCCCTTTATCCAGCAAGGAGCATGCCCAGACTGTGATGACTCATTGCCATGTGGTCCATTGTTCCAAGCCTTCTTCAAACACACTCACACTCTCTCTCCATTCACTCAGGGGAGAATGCAAGCAAGGTGGCTGCATGTTACAAAGATTACAAAATTGCTGTTTACAGTAAATTTGAGAGTTACACAGATTACAAAGATTGACAAGGATCACAATAAGTTGCAGTTTAAAACCTTAGACCTTACAGTTTGGTGTAGCTTTAGAAAATCCATGTATATAAATCTAGTGAGCTCAGGTGGAGGCTTTTTTATGCAACAGATAGAGTGGCCAGCAGGGCATTTGTGTTATTTCCTGGAGGCCTCTTTTTTTTTTTTTTTTGACAAAATTCCCTATTCCATATCCAGACACACTCTTTTCTGAAGAAGCTTTTTCGGAAAAAGGCTTATTCTTTGTGGAATGAGGTTTACCGCTATTGCAAAAAAGCCACCCGTTATTTCTACTTTCTGTTGAAATAATGGAATGGCAGTGTGGACACTAGTATTGTTTTTCCGGAATAACTCCCGTTATTCTGGGAAAACAGTGCAGTTTAGATGGAGCCTTTGTCTCTTTTGAAGTCTTACAAACTGGTAATTTAGTTCTACCAAAAAATGCTGACTGGCTGATGTTACATCCATTTCTTTAGAGTTTGCCTATCTAAGAGCCTTGTATAGGTCATCTTCATGCTTATGGGCTTGATCCAGCAATCCATACTCATATGAGCTATTTCATTGACATCAACACACACTGAGACTGTTTGCAAGAGTAGTAGTGGAAGATGGGCCCCAACACTGCAGAATTAAATATTTTTTTAAATCCTTTTTTCTGTCAAAGTAGATTAGTTTGATGGCTATATATTAGCAAGTACATTTTGAAATTCATCAGATCTTTTTCAGTTAATTTCCAAAATAAACCAAATAACTCTTAATTTGCAGCAATGAGTGAGGCTGCCTTGTGGATACAAGATTACTTCACCAGATTACTTCACTGTATCTATACCCACTTAACAGAAGTAAATTTGACCCATCAGGTTTTTTTTTGTCACTGTATTTATATGATGAACAGAAGTTACACACATGGAGGAAAAATTTTAAAAATTGAAAAATGCCTACTCTGGATACTTTTGAGAGTGTAAAAATACAAAATCAAAACTCACACAACTTTAAAATATTACTAAACCATCTTTTTATCGTTGTATATTTTTATCCAGTCCTCCTCCTGAAGTTACATTTTCTAGTAGATATGGATCTGTGTCTTAGTGGTGTAACGGTATCACTCAAAATCTTAATCCTCACTCTTTGTACTACTCGTTATTTTGCTAACTCTTAGATTATTAATGTAAAAACAGAACAATTTCCAAAAATTAAAATAATTTAAATTTACTGTTGACAATGCAAAACAAAGATTTTTTTAGGTCTGCTTATCCAGATAATATTCTATGGGGGTTTTTTTGTGTGCGTTTGCATGAAACTTGTGTCTCAAAAAACTGATTGTAGTCAAAATACCATGTCACGTGCATATGAATTTTTATGTTCTGCAGAGAGACATGGTCAAAGTGCATTTGCACCAACATTTCTGTAGCCAAATTCAGTTATTCCAGTATAAATCTACAATTTCCTTTGTGACTTTGGGAAAACATAACCATTTGGTATGACCATAACAACTTCACTGTACTTGAAAGGATACCCCAGAATGCACAATAAACTTTGTGAACTTTCTGTACTTCATTTTTACTATGACTGTTACATTGCAGATGTGTGAAAAACACAGTGAATGTCAAGCATTTGAGGAGCAGCAGAAGCCTTATTACTAAAGTTGTCATCTGCTGGTATTTTAAAAAGTATGGATTTTTAGCTCTGTGTGTGCTCTTTGTTTGTAATGATAGATTTCCCCTCTTTCTCCCTCTCAGAAATGTGGTTTATGTAAAAACTGGCATTCTAGTTGAAACAAATATGACATGTATTCTCTATTTGAGGGGGGAAAAATCAAATCTGGAGGCAGCATTACATGTGTAAATTACTTAAGTTTAGATGAGTATTTCAGAAGGAAATACTTGCTGTCCTAACTACAGATGATGTAGTTTTTTGTACACGTTTTTTCAAGTAAATCACAAACCTAAATACAAAGTCTAGCATATTTGTCAAGAGTTCTTGGAACAGTTGTCTCAGGTTTCTGTTTGTGTTCAGAGTATCTCTGGATCAAAGAGAATAATGGTGTGCAGTTTCCCCTTTTAGCCACTGCTCCTGCTAAGTTTTCCCCAAGACTTTACTAACGTGGCAGCCATTGACCCCCTCCCTTTCTCCACAAAATGAATATGATCCATAAAAATGGCAGAAAAGAGGGCAGACTTACTTCTTGTTCCACAAAATGTCCTGGGAAGGGATAGAGGTCACTAGTCCACCTTCCAAGAGCGGTAGGCTCATAAGCATAATTAAGGGTACTGAATGGCCGTGTGAGTTAGTTAAATCTCCAGAAGTCCCCAGAAGCATCCAATCTTTAGGATATTTATCCAAATCCTGATTTTTTGCAGGTCCTCTCTCACTGATTTCCCATGGATTTTTGCACTGTTGATGAGGTGTGGGGGATGGGTTATAAAGTGCCAGAGCTCAAGCAATTTTTTAAAACTTTCTTAACTAATGTGACAAGCTCAGAAATGCTAGGGCTATGAACTGTAAGGGTAGGGGTACTTGAACTCAGACCTAGCAAACTATGGCACAAACTAAGCACTGATTTTATATGCTTCCATTTTTTCCATTATGTTGAATGATCTAACTAACTCTTTGCATCAGTTCATGACGTTGATTTTTTTCTTTACCTTTTTAGCTCCCAGTTCTACAATTTACTTCAAAAGGGACAGCCTAAGGCTGAATTTCAATCTATTGTTTGTACTGAATTTCTACATCTAAGAGCCCCAGTCACATCATTGTGCTTGGTGCTATGCAAAGACAGAACAAAAAAGACAATGTCTCTGCTTTCTTCTGATCAACTCTGACCAACTTCAGGTTAATAATATGAAAGAAAAATGGTTGTGTACTTTGATAGTACTCTGTGACTCACTGACTTTCATAATCAGTGTAACAATGTTGGGGTTCATTAAATAACAAACCAGTGAATGAAAAAGGAATACAACTTTATTAAGACAAACTAGAGAGCTTCTGTAGAGAGCTGCTGCACACAGCCATGTGGTATTCCCAACCCTCACTTCTAGGACACATCTACAAATATGTATGTTCATAATACTGTCTCTTATGAGGGAGTGTCTCTAAATTATAATCTTTTACAAATATATCTCTACGCTCAAGATGTCCAGAAGCACCAAGTCAGATATCAACAGTACTTAATTTGTAATGAAAGAGATCCCTCACACAAATTTAGCACTGGCTGGGTGGCCAGAGAGCCGTGGCTGCTGGTTGGGCACCCAGCTCTGAAGGCAGTGCCACCTCCAGCAGCAGTGTAGAAATAAGAGTGGCACCGTTTTGTGTCACAACCCTTATTTTTGTGCTGCTGCTGGTGGAAGTACTGCATTCATAGCTGGGAGCCTAGAGGTGTCAGGGCTGTGAATCACCAAATCTAGAGGTGCCAGGAGTTAGTCCCAGCAAGCCCCAGCACAAACTAAGCACTGGATGCTGGCTATTCGGTGATGGTGTTGGTGAGGATAGTGGCCACTGTTCATTCAGCAATTAGCCTCACATATTTAAATGTTAGAAGGGTCAACATCAGACAAAATACAATAGTTATCACCTAACTCCGCTCAAAAATTGCCATCAAATCATGAGATTCCTCCTTAACAGATGACATGGATTTTTATTGACAATTACAAGAAATAACAATTTTTCCCTATTATCATCACCATCACCACATAGGGATGGGGGAACAGATGTTGTGCTTTGCCTGGTAAAATTGCCATGACAATCATGAGAGGCTGCTGGGGGCATACAGAGGGTTGAATTTTGAACTCTGAAGTATGCCACCTCTGGGCAGCACAGCCTTAGTAATATACTGTAAAGCATCAGTAGTGGGTATAAGTTCATGTTTTTGCTGGGCAGTGGAATCTACAAAACACTAAACTTTATTTGGAGGCAACAGTGCTATTAGTCAAGTCATTCTTACGCCTATGTCAGTGTTCTTATGAACTGAGGACACATGCTGAATCAGTGATTCCAAACTGCAGTAAAGAAAGTTCAGCTGTGTGCTATTCTGTAGCCAACTGCATAGTAAAAAGGTCATATGTGATTACTATACACACTGTAATACATTTAAATGGAAAGAGGATGACTGACGAAATGAGAGTTGGTATGGCCATCTGTTTACAGTACCTAGCAGTATTGCAGTGTTGCAGCACTTTGGTTTACCTCAGAGGGTGAAATGCAATGGGTTGAAAACTTTGAAGGGAAGTTTTTAAAGTGTGTTAGATTCAGTGTGAATTGTTTGGAAAGAAAAAGTAAATGCTTTATTTTTAAAAGGAGATTATTATTTTATGGGAATTTAGCAATATTCAGTTAACTTTGCCGATGTATATGAAATGAATATTGTGAAGAAAGAGTGAGAGAAATTAAATGACTGAGACAAAGAAAAGGAAAATGAGAATGAGTCGGAGTGAGAGGATGAGAGAATGCAATGTTAGGATTAATTCGCTGGTGAGATGTGGTCCTTGCTCTATTTCAGTGTTTCTCAAACTGTGCTCCGAGGAGCCCCAGGGCTCCTCGAGACATCTCCAGGGGCTCCGTGAGGCTGACAAACTGGAAACATCGATAGGTACAACACATACAATCAGTGGACCGCTGGGGCTCCGCATAAATTTTTATGCATGTAAAGGGCTCCGGAGCCCAAAAAGTTTGAGAACCACTGCTCTATTTGTAGCTGGATAGCAACAATGGATATTTAACATCATGTCAGAAGGATGGCACTTTTAACCACGTAGTATTCCTGTAAATGCTGGGGGGGTTTCTATAGCTACATGAGAGCTCTTGCTAAATGTGGAACAGCTACCACACTGGCTGATGTGGCCACTGGGCTACCTGATTTTCTCACAATAAGCATTAGTTTACAAAGTTCTTTGGGGAGGTATGAAAAGGCTGTACAGAATTATTACTATGGGAAAGTTAAAATATGCTTGCTGTAGTTGAAATCCCTCTTCTCTTTTGCAATTTCCCTGAATTATGATTCAGAAGAATCTGTACTGACAGCATGTGATTGATAGGCAGCGCTGTCTTAAGGAAGTTTCCTAATATATCAAACACAGCTGGTCTGTGCTGATGCAGTGCAGGTCATAACTTCCCTCTGTCTGTAAGTCACATTTGGGAGATGGTGATTATTCACTGTGCAGCTTTCTGTATGTCAGGAAGATGGACTTTCCAGTTCAAGGCCTGTTTTTGATGTGATAAGCAGGTCCTGAGCAACTCTGCTGACTTAAAAAAAGTTATTCCAGATTTGTACTAGTGTAACAGAGCAGAACTTAGCTTAATTCATCCATCCGTAGAGAAACCGCAGGACTTTTAGTGGGCTAGGAAGTTTGATTGACTCCCTTTTAAAGAGAACAGAGCCTGATCCCTCCATCCTCCTCCTAAGTTTGCTGTTGAAAATGCAGGAGGGGGTGGGAGGATTTAAATCTCACTTTTACTAAGAGCCTATTTTAGGAAGCCTTAGTGTAAAAGAAAAGTAGAACTATATCTGGTATGAGACTATATATGCTCCCAGTGATATCTGAAGTACATTGACTGTGGCACGTTCAATCTGTTGCAAAATGAAGACCAGCTACAGATGACAGCTTTCATCACTTGTACCTCAGGCTGTGAAACTGCCTCTCCTAGGAGCTACTGGATGAAATGCTACCATTAAGTTGACAGAGAGTATGGGATGGCTTTCCTGCCTCTAATGGGGTTCATCCCCCTTGTGAAAGCTGCTGTTCAGACATGAAGGAAGAAGTGGTAGTTGGAGAGGCAGGAGGGGGTCAGTTTTTTGAGGATGGGGAGATTTGAAGATGCTTATGTTGTAGGGATGTGAATGGTTAACCAACACCCTTAACAGGTGATGCTAACTGGTTATGATTAACAGGCACGCAGGGGGCTGCTCCAGCATAGCGAGGCCTGCTGCAGACAAGGGCATTCCAGCTCAGCCGCGTCAGGGGGGCCGTTCTAGCCTAGCCAAGCTAGAGCGGCCCCCCCCATATGTCCCTGTTTAAGTGGTTAACCGGTTAAACATACCATTTAACTGGTAATCTGATCAATGAGATTTTACATCCCTATTATGTGGTGCAGAGAAGCAGCCAGAGAGGAGAGTTTGAAGGAGCCAACAAAGTGGAAGCAGTGGAGGTCAGAAGGCAGAAAGTCACCAAGCAGGTGAAGGAGCTATATTGGGCAGGCAAGCAGGAAACTTCAGGGCTGATGTTAGAAAAAGAGGAGGAAGCAGTACTGGGAATAAAGGAAGGGAAAGAAGATAGTAGGGAGCATGTGGCAGGTCTTATCCATGTTCCCTTTGAAGAAGGAAATGAGAACTTGAGGAGAAGGAGGAGAATGTGGAAGTGAGGCTCAAAGTGGTGAACAAGAATCTGGACTAATTGGCTTGCTACAACTAAACTCTGGATTGGTGGGTGGGTGGGTGGGTGCGTGAGGAAGCGCCCAAAAGATTTAAGATATGCTTTTCAAACCTGTATGCCACTTAATCTTGCTTAATTTGCACATAAGGTTGCTGACGCTGAAGGAACTTTGGTTTGTATAACTTCCTCTTCACAGGTGCAGCCCCAATTTCATCTCCCCATTTGTGAAACGTTGTTAAGTGTAAATGGTTTGCTTAGGGTAGAAACAGAGAGTGGGTGTTTCCTAGCTTTTGCACAATGCTGCATCATGTACGGTTTCAGTTCATTCTTTCCAAAGGACAAGAGGCAATTCCAACCATAGGCTTGAGTCTCACATGTGTCAAAGGTCATCTCAGAACAGCTGGGCATGGGGGCATTGCTCCAGTTACTCCTTCTCAAGTTCCATGGGTCACCAGAGCCTCTACCACAAGTTATAAGGGTTTGCGGACTGCTCGAGCTTATGGCCTGCTCAAGACTATTTTGCTGTCTCAGGGACACCACAGCACACACAACTTCATGCCACTTATGCAAAAGGAATCCCCACCTGTTCCTTTAGGGCAGGTCTCGTCATGGGGTATTGTGCTATGTAGGGCAAGAGCTGACTCTTTACCTAGTAAAAGTGTTGAGACATTTAAAAATAGAGTCTCATACTCTATAAACTTACAGAAGCAGCTGAATTAATAGATTAGGCTCCCAGTGTTTCAACCTGTGAACTACTGAGACAGATGCTCCTGTGGGACAATGCAGATCACAAAGTCCCAGATGAAGCATGGGAGAGCTGAGGATAAAATATTCTTGATTAAGGGGATCCACTATGGAACAGCCATTTTGAGATCAGGTAAATCGAGTGTGACATAGGAAATGCTGCAGAACCTTCCTCTTTGAAAAAGCCTTTCCAGCATAAGAATGACACTTACAACATTGTGGGTATGTCTACACTACAGCGTTATTTTGAAATATCTAATTTCAAAATAGTTATTTCAAAATATCTTATTTCGAAATAACACGTCTAGACACAAAATGCATTTTGAAATAGCATTTTGATATTTCAAAATAGAGCGTCCACACTGATAGGATGCTGAATCGCATTTAAGACTGGATGGAACTGGTTCTGGCAGGGCATCAGGTCAGGAGTTACTTTGTGTGGCTGCTGCCTGAGGCTATCTGAGGCCTGGGCTTAAAGGGACCCTCCTGGACAGCCAGTACTCAGGTTTCCCTGCTTGCTTGCCTACCTCGCTGAGGGACAGCAAAGCATTTTTTCCTCTGCATGCTCTGGTTGTCCTCACTCAGGACACCACAGCACTCTGCAGCATGGAGCTGGAGCCACCCCTGGGCACTCTGGTGCTTCTCTTGGACTTGTTGCTGCAAGCCTGGCAGCACTTTCTGCAGGCTGCCTCGCAGGATCTGCAGCAACCCAACCCCCAGGCCTTCTTCCAGACCCTCCTAGGGTATGGGGAGGAGCAGCTGCAGCTCCTGTACGCCAGCGTGCCCCGCCGCATCTGGCGTCTGGACACCAGAACCGACTGGTGGAACCACATTATCCTGGAGCGCTGGGGAGACCAACAGTGGACCCAGAACTTCAGGATGAAGAAGGACACCTTCCTGGAGCTCTGTGAGTGGCTCGCCCCTGCTCCGCAGCGACGGGACACGCACATGAAGCCTGCCATTCCCCTCCAGAAGCACGTGGCCATCGCCCTATGGAAGCTCTCCACGCCGGATAGCTACCGATCCGTGGCGAACCAGTTCGGCGTGGGGACATCCACCTTTGGAGCGGTGCTCATGCAGGTATGGCAATCTCCGGCCACTGTGCCAGGAGGGGGAGTGCGAGGAGGGAATAGGCTGCCCTAGGGAGAAGGAGGGGGAGGTGGTGAAAGTCCCCTCCCTGGTGGGGTTTGTTCTGTCCTGCCCTCACTAAGGACTGCCCACAGTGGCCAGGATTGCAAGGGGGGTTGCTCCTGGGGAGTGGGGGTGCGGGGCAGTGGCGGGGAAGGAGCACTCTCAGCCACCCTGGCACCCCAGTGACTCTCGGTTTTGTGTGTCCCTCTGCAGGTGGTCAGGCCATCAACAGAGTGCTGCTCCACAGAGTCATCCACCTCGCCGATATTGATGCGGTCATCGAGGGGTTTGGCGCCTTGGGCTTCCCAAACTGCGTGGGGCAATCGACGGGACACACATCCCCATCTGTGCCCCAGACCAGCAGGCCTCCCTGTACATCAACTGGAAGGGATACTTTTCTGTCATTCTGCAGGCTGTGTCTGACCATCGGGGCCACTTTGTGGACATCAATGGGGGCTGGACCAGCAGAGCACGTGACGTGCGGGTCTTCTGCAACTCCTCCGTGTGCCAGAGGCTGCACGCCGGGACTTTCTTCCCCGACCGCCACATCAGGGTTGGAGATGTGGACATGCCTGTCTGCCTGGTGGGGGATGCGGCCTATCCCCTCCAGCCCTGGCTCATGAAGCCCTACACGGGGCACCTCAACCCTTCCCAAAAGGCATTTAATGCCAGGCTGAGCAGGGCCCGCATTGTAGTGGAGGGTGCCTTCGGCCGGCTGAAGGCCCGTTTTAGATGCCTCCTCACCCGCCTGCACCGCTCAGAATGGAATATTCTGCACAAGGTGACAGCTTTCTGTGTGCTGCACAATTTGTGTGAGCGGAAGGAGGAGGCTTTCCTGCCAGGCTGGATGGCAGAGGCCGTCCACTTGGCTGGCCTGTACCCACAGCTGCCATCCAGGAGGTCCATCGGGGGGGCTGTGTGTATCCAGGAGCCCTGCGGGAGAGCTTTCACCCGAAGGAGCAGTAACAGTCTCCCTGGTGTGCCCCACCGGGGACTTGTGCCTCATTCCTCCCTCACGTCCTTCTACTTACCCCTCCCTCACCCCCCTTACTGATGTCAAATAAAATACACGTGTGTTCATGAAAACAAAGTCTCTTTATTGAACAAAATTGGGGTGGGGGGGAATGAAACTCAGGTGAGACTGGGGAAAGAGGGGAGGAGAGAGGGGAGGGGGAAACCTGGGAGGAGGGAGCTGGAAGGGAGAGGCAAGGGGAGGAAGGGGGAAGAGAAGCTCAGGGTTCAGGGTTGGGGGTCTTGCTGGCCAACTGTCTCCCAGCACCGCAGGTGCGGGTGCCTCGGCGTCCCTGGGAGGGGTGGAGAGGGTGTGGAGGGAGAAGCGGGAGGGGGAGAAGGAGTGGGAGGAGGAGCGGTAGCTGGGGAGACAGCAGGGGCTGGAGCGGCAGGAGGCAGCACGCTCTGCACCAGGGTCTGCAGGTGCTCGCAGATGGCACGGCCCTGGGCAAGCTGCTCCCGCCAGATCTCCCGCCGGAGCCACAGGTCTTCTTGCACCCAGTGGTCGAGGGTGTGGTGCAGGGCTTGCAGTGCGCCCCAGGTGCTGCCGCTGGCAGTCTTCTTGTGCATGGGTCAGCCTGCAGAGTGCTCGGGTGCAGGAAGATGTCCTGGGTGGGGTGGGGTGCCCTGCACTCGCAGCTGGTGTGGCTGTGGAGAAACAAGAGAAGTGGTCAGTTATCCCTGGGGACAGTGGGTGAAGCCTAGCCCCCCTCTGTAATCAAGGACGACAGTTCTCCGCACCATCAGAACCGATGTGCTTGCACACAGGCCATGTTCAGGACGTCCTGCTATCCCCGGGAGTGGAAGCTGCCCCAAGACTGCACCCATGCCCCTGTGCTGCATCAGTGTGGGTGTGTGTGGGGGGGGGAGATGTCCCCTGCCTCTGTGTAGAGTGGCCTTATGAAGGGAGGGCATCCTGCTGTGTTCCACCCGGGTTCAGGAGCATGTCATGTCTCTTCACACACGCGTGTGGCTAACAGGCCAAGGCCCCTGTGTGGCAGCCAGATGGGGCCATGTGCCCAGGGGTGGCACGGCACGTACTCGCACGTGCACAGGTTGCTGCATGATCCATGGTCAGCAAAGCCCACGCGCGCAGTCCCTGGTCTCCCTCCCCTCCCGCCCCCGCATAAGGGGACAGTGTTGGCACTCACATGTTGTTGCCTCACTGGCCTCGGATGACACCGGCGACAGGTCCGCTGGGACGGCTTGAAGGTCCTGGCTGCGCGTCACACTCCCTCGGGGCTCCTGAGGCTCCGGGCCCTCCTCCTCCTCCTCCTCTGTGCCCTGGTCAGGGCCCTCTGCCCTAGGGTCGATGACCACCTGGGGGGCACGGACCATCCTGCCCCCCCAGGATGCGGTCTAGGGCGTCCAAATAGGGGCAGCTCTCTGGGTCTGCCCCTGGTTGGGAGCTGCCCCCTGTGGACCTGGCATACACCTGCCGCAGCTCCTTGATTTTCATGCAAACCTGCTCCTGGGTTTGGATATGGTCTTTGGTGGCCAGACTGGCAGCCATCCTGCCATTGATGGCCGCATTCCTCCGTCTAGTGTGGATATCATGGACGTTGGTGGCATCCCCCCAAATCTCAATCAGGTCCACGATCTCTGCACTGGACCAGGAAGGCGCCCACCTCCTATGGGAGGCTCTCAGATACTATGGTGATATGCAGCAGTATAAAACACAAAGATACGCCGTTGGATATGGTGCAGAGTAAGATAAAGCTCTGATGCAGCCCACATCCTTAAGTGCATATGCAACAAGAAAAAAGGAAGGAAACAGATGCATAAGGGGAGACAGTTCCCAAATAGCTATAGTAAAAATAGAAAGTAACTTCCACTGCATTGTTTCCCCCTTATGCATCTGTTTCCTTCCTGTGATGTGAAGCAGTATAAAACCCAAACTTGTAGTGTATGGGCTTGACTGTGCATCTTGTGTCATCATTCACACCTGTGCAAGGTGAATGTAATGCACTATTGTGCATGTGTTACATGTATCTATCTGAAAAGCTTCCATTCAGTTACTTGGGAAAGGGGATAAAATTAATGTATTTTTGAATTAATGCAAGCTAATGATTAAAAGTACCTGCAGTGAATAAGCTGACGGAACTAATCACAGTATTTTCCCTCCTCCGTTTTGCTGATGCAGGGAGCCATAAGTTAAGAGCTAGACTGTGACTAGCCCATCCCTAGATGAACAGGGATGATTTCATTTCACTGCTTTGGGCAGGGAGTTGGACACGATGACCTCCTGAGATCTCTTCCAACCCTATGATTCTATGAACAGGAAAATCACAGAGAGTAAAGATTCTTTACCCCACATGAAGTCATTTACAAGTGTTGCCTCTTACTTTGGAGCAGAGTTTCTCAACCTTTTTTTTATAAAGTATCCCTTTAAAAAAAATTATAAGTACCCCCAGTACCTACAGTTTTCAGACACGCACAATTTTTTTCTACCATTGTAACACATTTGTTTAAACAACTTAATCGTAGCCGGGCGGGCGATGAAATTTTTGGGTGTAAAAAGTACAAAAATAATAAAGAGCTTTAAAACTTAAAACAAAAATTCAGTTTTCTCCAAATTTCAGTTGTGTTGACGTACCCCCCAGACTTCTCTCGAGTACCCCTAAGGGTACTTAAGTTGTACCACTGGTTGAGAAACACTTCTTTGGAGCATGCCTAAAGGGTGCAATTTACCCTAAATCAGCAGAGCCTTTTCTTTCTGTGTATTTCCCACCCAAGCCATAAAAGCACTTCTTCCTCCATATAAGAATTCCTTTTTGTTTTCCAATGATAAGGATCTAACACTGGGGTCATGATCCGGATTGTGACTCCTGAGAACCACAAATTACAAGGAATAATAATTGATCTAGTATACTGCTAGATTGCAGATCACTGGTGCATGGGTGTGACATCAACAAAAGAGGCCCATCCCACCCATCAGAATGTAGATTTGGTCAGTTATTGTCCCCAGCCTTATTCTAACACAAATACCCGTATCTGTCTCAAAGAGCTTTAGTGAATTATAGTTCTATTCACAGTGTTTTCATGGCAAAATGTTCTTAATATTTATTAGTATTGCACTTAGAGCTCATAAGTCATCTCCATATGTGTTTTTTGTAATATTTAAGACCCAGAAGAAATGTAGGTGATTTATGAATCAGAGTTTAGTATAAGTGGAACCATCTTACTAGCTGAAGAGGGGCAAAGGGTGGGGAAAAGTTAACTTGCCAACTAACCACTTTATTGTGATGGGTGTGTGGAGCCATGACTCATATACTGCAAGCGAGGACATGTAAGAGTACATTGTTGCTTTGTTTACAGTCTATTTGGGGAAAGAAACATACAAAACAAAGACATTTAAATTGGCTAATATTGTGGTCTTTCCAGAAAAGCATAGTTCAGAGTCACTAAGCCTTTCAGCTCTGGGTAAGAATCCTGGAATGTTGATGCACGTATAAGGTTTCAAAAATAGATTGGTGTTTACATGGTGTGTACAGATTAAGAAGAAAGGAATTCAGAAGAAGAGAAAGTAGTATGTATTTTTAAAATAGTGATGAGCTCTAAAGGTACAATCTCCAAGCTTCCACAGAGTTCAGGGGTGTTTGGATCCAGGCTTTTGGTTTGACTTAGCATAGGTATAGTAAATAGCTGCAGAGTTCTGATCTGATCTCCCTAGGATCTGGAGATTTTCAGACCCAACATTTTTGGTCTTATTTCTAAATTAGATTAATTTAAAAAAAGCTTTTTGGCATATTGGAATATCCCATGTATTTTGGGATAGATTTTAATTAGTTTTTCAACAGAATAATACCTAGCTCTTTGATACTAAGCACTCCTGGAATCACACGCTACGGACTACAATCTTAGTACAAAATATGCCTTCAGGCATCATTTGAAAACTATTACTAATTACTGATACTAATTACCGATCAGTAATATTCTTGCATGATGGAGGTATGCAATGGGTATTAATATCTATGTATATATGCTGGAGTTATTACTAAATGTGTGTGATATGGTAGGAAAACTAGTAAACAGGTCTGCATTAGACAAAGGAATGAATTTTCCCAACCTGGAAGCGCCAACCCCAGAGTATGTGGAAAGACAATAAGAATGTATTTACATCAAGTAACAAGGGGTGAAGACTAACCTCATACTAACAAGTGTGGTAGGAGACAGCATGGCTGGAACTGGGGATGCTGGGGGTGCTACTGCACCCTCTGGCTCAAAGTGGTACAGGGTTTACAGTTTGGTTCAATGACTTTCAGCAATCCCACTATACAAATGGTTCCAATAACCCTGATGTAATCTGAGCCCCAGTAGGAGAAAGAATCTTGATCTTCCCAGAAGAATCCTTTTCAAAGATTTACTGACCTATAAAAATGGGGGATTGAGCCTCAACTGATAAGCAACTGAATCAAGTGATAGTATATAATATTACTACATTTTAAACATGTAGAGAACGAGGACTTTGCTGAAAACTAGTGACACACTGATAACTAATATCAATATGAAATGTATGTAATAATACTACATAGGAGTTATGGATATTTATTGATATTAGGATATCTGGTTTGCTCAGACAGAATGGAATGACACAACTAACTGCCTGTCTCCTATGCAAATTTAATAGAATCAGAAATCATGGAAGCCCATTTACAAAATCATACTTGAACTTTGGAAGATACAAGCAAAGACAGGAGCCATGTTTGGCATCCATCATTAACCAGACACAAGAGAACTGAGTTCTTGCAAGCAGAGAAAGGTGGGTTCTTTAATCAAGGTATGTCTGAGGCAGATGGTTGGATTGTCTGGAAACTGAATATAGGTGAGCATCTTGACTTTTCACCTAAAAAGAAAAGTCACCTTGTGATTTTGTGTAAGACCTTAGCCACAAAAGCAACATTTGTTTTTACTTTTGAACAGCTGCTAAATTCTCAAAGATTATGGCAATGTAGTGTAACTTAAGGAGAAAGAATCTTGAGTAAAGGGAGATGAATAAATTGCACAACTCTGTGAGGTAGTCTGACTCAGATATCTTCTGCTTCCCCCCTGCCTTTATCAGGATAATTGAGTAGTAATAATTTGCTTCTGATCTAGACCCGCAACAATTAATATACCCCTCCATGCTGACATAGCTACATTGGCCTGTACTCTGGGGAATGAGTCTGGCATTCCTTTTTTTCCAGTCCACTTGGCATATGCATCTTTGTTTCTGTGCAAGGTCTGGGCTTCAGAGGGGATGTAAATGGGGTTCTTATTCCCTTAAAATGGTGGCTATAGAGTTTAAGCCTCAATCTAGCTCTTAGAAGCCAAAAGCTAGTTACCAACTACGCTTAAAGAGCTACATTTTCATCACATTGTAGTACCATAAAAATGGTCACACCGAATGTTGATCAGTTACACCTTTCCAGCATTTTTTAAATGTAGAGAGTTAAATGTGTTCACTGTTCCTCCAGTTCTATGGAATGTCCCCACAAAAGGATGTGATAATTTTACACAGTAACTAGCAGATGTACCTGACATTGCTCAGGTCTTTAACAGAAGTAATTATTTTTTTGAAAAATAAATGAAAAACATACATGCTTTATTTCAATGATTGTATTTTTAAAAAATGAAGGAAAATGAAGGCTGGAGTGAGAGTTTGGGGGTGAGGAGCGACAGGGAGTGGGTAGCTCAGGGCAGGGGGAGAGCGTGCTGAAGTCAAGGCAGGTGGGAGGTACAGGACTCAGGGCAGGGGGCTTTGGGCAGGGAGCTTAGGGCAGGGGACTGGGAGGGGGGCTTAACGTTGTCGCCTGTGGTAGCGAGGGTGGTGCTGCTCCAGTTTTAACTACTCCCAGGGGGTCAGGGCAGTGCTCCCCTGCCAGCAGGCCCCCCAATTGCCCTCCCTCAGTTTGTAGGCTGTCTGGGAGAGACCTGGATTTGGAGGCTGCCACCCTCTCCATTGCCCCCCCCCCCATAACCTGAAGGCTGTCTGGGGGGCCAGACTCAGGGGGATGCCACCCCTTCAGTACCCACCTTGCAGCCCGCAGGATGTCTGGGAGGGGCAAGGTTCCTGGTGCTGCCACCACCCTGCAGTGCACTCCCCAGGACTTGCAGGCTGTTGAGGTGGGGGCGAGGCTCTGGGGGCTGCCCCCAGCCTCTCCCTCCCCGTGGCCTGCAGGCTTTCTGGGGGTATCAGGCTCCAGGTGGTTCACCCCTCCTCAAATGGACCCACCCCCGTGGCCTGCAGGCTCTCCATGGTGGGAGCAGGCTCTGGGGGCTGCTCCCCTCTCCAACAGTGCCCCCAAAGCCTGCAGGCTTTCACAGGGGGGCAGACTCCAGGTTTGGGGTAGAGGGACTACTTACCCAGTCTGGAGGCAGGCAAGATAGCAGAGCCTCAGCCCTTGGTGCTGCAGCTGCCTTCACTGGCCACTCTCAGTATTGTATTCCTCCTCTCTCTGTCCCCTCTCTTTCCATGTTATGGAAAACAGTCCAATTTCTGGCACTTCCTATTTTTTCAGGCACAGCCAAACCCTGACCTTGGTTTAAATTAATGCAAGAGGAAGCTGCATACGCATTTGGTGGCCCTACCTCTTACAGTTTAGGAGGAGTTCTTGAACAAATGGACGTATAGACACATAGACAAAATGGACTCTCAGACAGACACATTCTAAAACATATATATAGATACAAGATAACAATTGTCTTTTTAAAATGACCTATATGAACACATATTAATACACAACACAAATAGTTCATCTGTCTTGCGTTTGTGAGTCTGCAATAGCATTAACTTAAAAACAAACATGTGCTTCTGTAACCTCTACTCATGGGAGGACTCCTTACCAGTTAGAGGAGTCTAACTGAAAGCAAGAAAGGATTACTCTTGTGAGTAGGGGATACTGCATATGGCCCATAACTTATTCTTCCCTCATTGTATGATACAAGTTGAACCTCTCTTATCCGAAACTCTCTGGTCTGGCAACATTCATGGTCCAGACCAGAGAGCCCCAGTGGCAGAGGTTGAGAGCGGCTGCGAGCAGAGCTGGTCTGGTGGGCAGCAGCCCACAGAGCCAGTGATCTGGGGGCAGGGAGCCCTGGGAGACGCTGCTGCCCCGCAGAGGATGGGGGCAGAGAGCCCCTTGAGCAGCTGCCGCTTTGTGCAGGGTCAGGTGGCCCCCCCAGGAGCAGTTGCCGCTTTGTGTGGGGCCAGGTGGCCCTCTGGGAGTGGCTGCAGCTTTGCACGGGCCAGACGGCTGGGGGCAGGGAGCTCTGGGAGCAGCTGCCATCCTGCGTGGAGTTGGGCAGCCTGGGGCAGGGAGCAGAGCTTCACATGCAGGCTGGGGGCAGCAGGCGGGTGAAGGAGATCACGCCTCCATGATGTCCCAGGCCAGCAGGCAGAAGAGAAGCCCCAGGAGAGCCCGGAGGTCTGACCTCCCCTGGTCCGGCAAACTCCCTTGTTCGGGACCACACTGGTCCTGAGGGTACCAGACCAGAGAGGTCCAAATCTGTAGTTAAAGATTGTGTATGTGATTGAGAACTGCAGACATGAATTGATCTTATGGCATGGTCCAAGTCAGTGGAAAGATTCTGAATTACTTTCCTGGGCCTTAGATCAGGGCTTAGAATATTAGAAACTCTATGTGGAAGATGTTCAGATACTATGATCATGGCTGGCAGGATACAACTTTTTAAAATAGATTTTTTTTTAAATATTGATGCTTCAGTTATTGTTTTGAAAAACTGGTAATTTATATAGTGTATGAAAAGTTATTGAAATATTGAACTAAATTACAAGTAAGCACAGGCAGTTTGAGATGCCCTTGATAACCTACTTCTCATTCACGTTTGCGGAGACCTTCTTTGCTTAGATGTTTCTATTCTGTAATCTTGAATTGCATTTCTGCTATGTACATTCAGCTGATGTACATATAAACTAGAGTATTTCCTACTTTGTGCACAGGGTGGACAAACACAGCAATTGTTTGAGCATGTTGTTCTTTCCATTTATCACGAATATTATCTTATCGATTGTTATATAGTGCATGCACTACAACCATTTGCTAACTGCAGATATTGTACTAAAATATTCAGTTTCAAACACATGCACGCTATATAACTAAATAGAGAATGTATTAAAAAGACTTACAAATCACAGCGGGCAGGACAGGTTTGAAAAAGGAAATGTTTTATAACACCACTGAATTAGTAAAAATGTGTGACTTGTATATATTTGAAATTTTAAAAAGTGTGAGAAACACAGCACTGTTTACCCAGCATCATATTTCCCCAGCAAATGTTTTTCTATCAACTGAAGAATTGCAATAAAATCTTTAACTGAATAATTAAAAATCCACATCAACACACATTGGCTTGTATTCCCTGCTCCAGCCATGCTATGGTCAGTGCAAGACTGGAAGATATGAGTGTGAAATACAAATGGTTCCCAGCCAGCCACCTTTACAGTTCCCTAGTCCTAGGGCCGGCAAGAGCCTGGCCAGATGGTATAAATTAAAGCACGCCTCCCAGGCCCGCTAACAGTGTGGCAAGAAGAGCAATTAGGGTTGCCAGACAGTTTCAGAAAAAATACCAAAAAAAAAGGACCCCAAGAGTTGTTAAGCAACAAAAAGAAACAAATAAACAAACAAACAAAAATAGCGTGGCCCCTTTAAGAAATGCATGGTGAGGCTTTTTGGCCCTAACAGGCTGCCGGCGGCCGCCTGCCATCTTGCCTCCCTATGTGGGGCTGGACAGCTCCCCTGCGGAAACTGGTAAACCTAGTTGCCAGGCTGCCTCCGTATTGAGCTGGAGAGCCCGAGATTTTTGCCTCCTGGCCGGGAAAAAATCAGAAAGTACCGGACATTTTAGGTGTCCGGAATTTTCTGAAATTTTTTACTGGACAGCAGGCGAAAATACCGGACTGTCCGGTTCAATACCGGCCACCTGGCAACCCTAAGAGCAATTGCCCCGGGGCTTGGCGATTCTAAAGGACCTGGGGATCTGGCCACCAATGCTGCTACCTTAGGCCCTTTAAATTGTCACCGGAGTGCTGCACGGCAGCTCTAAGAGTGTGGGTGTGTGTGCACCGTGCTCTGGTTGATGCTGAGGGCTGGGGCATGGTGTGGCATGCTCGCTTCCCCGGCCCTGCCCCTCCCTGCACCTTGCCCAGGGGCCTGGTATTGCTCTTGGCTCCCCTGAGTCCTCCACTCCCAATGGATTTACACACAGGTGAAAAACAATCTGGCTTAGGGCTGGCGACAGACTTCACCAGTCCTGGGCAATGTTTTGGGAGTGAGGGACTTGGCTTCGGCCCCGAAAGAGGTGGGGCTTCAAAAAAAGGGGCGGGGCCACCTGGGCTGTGCCGTGCCTCCCACAGCCAGCTCTCTGCTCTGTCCAGACTGTGCTGTTCAGGGCTCCAGTGGTGATTTAAAAGGCTGTGGACTCTGGTTGCCATTGCTGTTGCCGTAACAGCAGTGGCTGCCCTTCTGAATCATCAGGCCCCATGGCAACTGCTGCCTTTGCACCCCACTCCACCCTGTTGACAGCCCTGATCTGGTCTTTAATTGTAAACATACTAGATTAGATAACAATGTTGCTAACCCTAACCATTTAAAAATCATGAATTAGGACCCATGAACTCATCAGGTTGGCTTAAAATCATGAGATTAGTTTTTATAAATGTTTTCTTTAAAGCTAGCTGAAGTAGAAGGAAGAATAGAAATAAACAGAACACTAGGTTAATTCTGGGAGAGGGCAGAGAGACCTCGTAGGGCTGCAGAAAAAAATAGAAACAGTTGATAGTAATTCAGAGGTTCTTGTGAAGGAAAATGTTTCTCTCAATAGGAAATTGGAACACTTGAAGAGTTACTGAAGAAAAGAGAAACAACGATGTTGGGATGGCCAATTGATCGTAACTGAAAAGAAACTGAAAAATTGCTCAATTGTTTTTGGGCCTAAATTTGCAGTTACCTGCTCTGCAAGGAATAGTTGATACAATTCTGTGCCAATTGGGGGATTCCTTTAGTTTGGCCCAGTCCTACTTCCGTTGAGGTCTATGCAAATTTGGCCATAGATTTCAGTGAGAGCAGGAGTGGATCCATCAACCATTTTTTATCCAAATCCTGCTCTTGATTTGGTGATGTGTTATTGAGTATGACGTACAAAGAATCTTTAGTGTAATTAGTTCATTAAATCTTGAAGGGCTCAAAAGAACCTTAATATTAGGGGAAAGGAATACAAGAGAGACCACAATAAATGAAGCTCAGAGTCGGAAAATGTAACTTTTTTCTTTGATTGTAATAGATGTGTATTTCATGCATGTATCTTTAGGTATTTGCTATGCAATTTTATTATACATTTTTTAAAAATTACAATAAATGTTTTGGAACAAGAAAACTATTGAAGGTAATAAAAAGATAAGCATTATCTATACATACAAAAAAAAAATCTGCCAATATTCTAAGAGTGAAATTCGCCCCTCTTCACACAGTTAATTTGACTATCCTCTAATGTGATATATGCACATTAAGTGCCAGCAGTGCCCCTCTGCCATGTATATTGGCCAAATTGGACAGTTTGTATGACAAAGGATATGGTAACACACATAAACCCGAGTAGGGGAAGATTTTAACCTGCCTCTGGCACTATTAATGGATTTAAATGAGTCATTCTTCTACAAAGGAATTTCACAAGCCAGCTACAGAGAGAGAGAGTGCGGAATTGACCTTTATATACACATTTGACAGTGTTTCACTTGGGCTTAACAAAGATACTAGCTGGATGGCCCATTATGAAACCAGCCTTCCTTACATTTAACATCTCATTGACATCAAAAGCTAAGTATGGGATACTTCCAGCCTACTCAATTAGCCTCATTAGCACTGGCACTACAATTGATGGGTACTTTTTTTTTCCTCTCCCTTCTTTTTCTGTTATGTATTCTGCTTCCCCCCTTTTTTCTCCACTCATGCTCATCTGAAGAAGTAGGTGTTGTTCACGTAAGCTCATGATACTATGAATATTTTTGTTAGTTTCTAAGGTACCACAGGACTACTTATTGTTATGCTAATATAACTTGTTTACTAGCCATATTAGTGTCCTCCAAGTTCTTCAGTTCTTCAGTTTGTACACTGCAGTAGCCACACTGACAGCCATTGCTTTAGTAATTTTCCCAGGTCCATCTATAACCGTCAATAATCTTTACAGAATAGGAGAGGACAGTTTACTTCTTATACTTAAGTAACCACCATGCTGTGACTTACCAGTAGGAACCCTGTGGGAGGCAGCTATGCCTAACCCACTGTACCCCATTCTCTGCTTTTCTCCAGCTGCGAGGAGCCCAACAGGGGTATGTGCTGCACATATGTCCACCAAAAGTTGCTGCTGTACTGACACTGAAGAAGAGTTCAAAGCTGGAAGTGGAACAAGGCAGCTCCTGCCAGCCAACAACAGGTCGGAGAAGCCCCCCACCAGGAGAATTCCTCTCTCCACCCCTGCCCTGGGAATTGCAGACATCCTGGAGCCGTCCCTTAGCATGCAGCTCTCCCTGGGGCCAAAGGGGAGGAACTCCTCAGCTCTACTGCAAACTCCTCACCCAACTCCTATTAGTCTAAAAAAAAAAGTTGGGGAAAAGATACTCTTGAGGAAATGGAAGTAGTAGGCAACCAGTGGGTGGTAGTTTTTCCAATCTAACTGCAAATCTTCTCAATCTGTTAAGCAGTTCTATGGTATCTCAAAGATAGAATGGCAATGTTTATTGACTTCAGATTTTTGTGTGGGTCTGTAGCCCTACTATAGTTGGGCTCCCTAGCAAGTTCTCTACAGTTCTTAGGTATTTTAGGGAGATGTATAAAATTCCTGTCTTAAACTTACAATGTTTGCAGTACAGATGAGTAAGATCACCTTTCTTTTATATTGATCCTTCCTTCATCCACAATGCATCCTCTATTTTCTATTTATGTTCATTAGCTACACAGTTAACACACTGTTAGGTTGCGCTTTTGCAGAAGCTCTATCCTCTTAACCCTGCACTCTTGGTTTGTTTCTGTTATACCATTGCGGAGCTCTTGAGCAAAACACTTATGTGCCTCATTACTGATGCAATTATGGTTTAAACCCTGTTTAGTCAATCTGACATTTTATTTTGTACAATAAATAGATACATCTGACCATAAAACAGAGGAATGATCTCTGTCTTTCAGTTTCTCTATATTTCTTTTATTTAATGTACAGTAAAGCCTCGGAGTTATAAACACCATGGGAATGGAGGTTGTTCGTAACTCTGAAATGTTCATAACTCTGAACAAAATGTTGCGGTGGTTCTTCCAAAAGTTTACAACTGAAAATTGATTTCATACAACTTTAAAACTTTTCTATGCAGAACAAAAATGCTGCTTTCCCTTGATTTTTTAGTAGTTTATGTTTAGCACAGCACTCTACTGTACATGCTCTCCCTCTTCCCAGCCCTGGCCTGATTGTGTACTTTTGGTTCCAGATGAAGTGTATGGTTGACTGGTCAGTCATAACTCTGAAGTCCTCCTGTATCTACATTCTGGAGAGTGAGAAGATACATTTTTAAAAAGCCCCTAAAGGTATGTCTGTGGTCAAAAAACAAAAATCCCACAGCAGTAAGTCTAAGAGCCCAGGTCTTACAGATTCAATCTTGCGCTACAGTGCTAAAAATACCTGAGTAGATGTTCTGGTTTGGGCTCTGAAGTCCATTCCTTTCTCTAGGCTTAGATTCCTATGTCACTTAGGGCTTTGGCAAGTGTTATCCAGTGTGTCCTACAAATCTATGCGTGGATTTAGTTACAATGATATTGTCCTCATGTAATTCCTACAGTTCTTTCTCATTTAAAATCTAATAAGAACTTCATTTTTTAGAGTGATATCATTTAGTTACATCCTTTCCCATGTTTTGTATGTCTCAATAAAATGCTAGATATCATTAGGTAAAAACCTATTTTCAATCTGAATTATTTTTTCCTATTCATTTTATAGTTCTGGAGTTTTATATCTCAAGATCAAGAGTGCTGTTTATCTCACTAGAAATATTACCCATTTTAATCAGAAGAAATCCTTTAATAATACTTCACATTCTAAATAAGTCACTACTTAGCTTTCTTTTCAGGGAATCTGTTTTCTTGTTTATCCTGTGAAATTTGTTTTTTTTTCAGCTAACCTAATTTAATTATTGCAGTATGTTCCCTGATTATAACCAGAACCAAATGTAGGGAGGGAATAGTAATTTAAAATGTATCACCAGGTTTTCTTTTCATTTTTCTTGAACTGGTTTTGAGTTAGATTTTTTTTTACTTCATGCATTATTATGCAGCATACACGTGTAAATGATTGCTATGTAACTGTGTGTTTCTTTAAATTCATCACTGGTGCTCTGATGTTTTGGAATTTAAATAAATGTTATAAGTATTTGAGACCAGTACTATCAAAATACTGGTGGCCAGACTGTAAAATCAGTTTACTTCTGGCCTGTTACACCATCAATAACAATAAAACTCTCTAATAGTCAATTATTATCTGAAATACATGTCTGCATACTAACACCTGGACAGGATTGGCTGACATCTAATCATAAGAGTGGACTGCAGATACAGAGACTGTATTCTTCTTTTCTTGACTATGATTGAAAAACAACAAAGTCTTAAAGTTGACTGTGCATTTTCCCTGCATTCAGCAAGAAAGAAGGAAGCCTCTGTTAGAATACACAGCATAGAAGCTGGTTGTTTTTAATGCCTGCTTCAGAAACCATGGTAGTACCATGCTAGGAGCTCTCACGGCTATTAACATGCCTGCTGACTATGCAGATTAAATTGGGTCCAGAGAGCAGTGCTGCTACTGCTGATGCTAGCAGAGCTGACCTACATTCCCAAGTCCACCTATGGCCAAAGTTCCCTCTAAGCTGTGTGGTAGCATGGCACGCAGATGCTTAATGAGACCCATCCAGACAGGGGTTGCTGCTCTGTTCTCAGCAAAGAGCTGCTGAGGGAGAAGTGCCCGTCTCCCAACCAGGCCACTCCATGCCTGGAGCCCTAAAGCCCCTGGTTGGGCAGTGCTCATTAAGCAGCTGTGGGGCCATGCTACCATGCAGTTTAGAGGGAACCTTGCCTGCAGCACGCATTTTCTCTCAGGGCCCATTCCAGTGGCTAGTGAAGTCAATAGAAGCTGATTCATTGACTTGAACTGGTATTTGAGCAGACTCAGAGGGGAGGGAGTATATTACAGACCTGGACATTAAAATAAGCATGTTACTAGCTAGGATGATCTTGCGGTTAAGGCAGGGGTGGGCAATAATTTTTTGCCAGAGGCCAATTCAGAAATTTGTAAAGTGCTCCCAAGCTGCACTAGAAGGGGCACGGCCTCAAACGGAAGGGGCAAGGCCAGGATACTTCCCTGCTTCCCCACCCACAGACCCTGATTGGTCTGGGGGTTGAGGAGCACATAAAGTCTTTGCTGCCCCGCAAGATTTCCCCTAAGCACCCATGCAGGGCCGGACTAAGGGTGGGCTAGCTGGGCAGCTGCCCAGGGCGCCAACCTACGGGGGGCGCCCGGCTCCTGGCGGGCTGCAGCGGCTGCCCAGGGCAGGGGCCGTGTTAACCCCCGCAGCACCGTCCAGCAGCGCCCTTCCCCCTGCGGCTGCAGGGCCCTGCACGGCCAGGCACAGCCTGCCCCGGGTGGTCCCGGGCTGCGTGCCATCAGCAGTGGTCAGGCCGACTGGGCAGCTCGTGCACTGTGTGTCCGCCCACGTGCCCCTGGGCTGGGCCCACGCATGCGTCGTGTGCCCAGAGGTGGGGCTGCGCGTCCTGGGGGCGGGCCTGCGCATGCGCCGTGCGCCCGGAGGCGAGGCCGTGCACCCCGGGGGCAGCGCTGCGCGCCTGGGGCACTAAAATGGCTCGGGCCAGCCCTTCACCCATGCCCCTGGCAATAGGAGGAGACTTTGCACGCTCCCCCTTCTGCCTCCAGGCCAAACAGGGCTTGTGGGGGGGGGGAGGGGAGGAAGCATGCAAAGTCTCCTACCACCCTGCCAGGAACGTGTGTCGCTTCTAAGCACCGTGCTCTCCTTGCAGGGCAGAGGAAACTTCATGCACTTCTCCCTGCCCCCAGGCTCTAATTGGCCTGGGGGCCGGAGAGCAGCAGGGCCTCTGTGGGCTGGATCAACCCACTTCAACCTGTGCAGGCCCTTTTGCTCCTGGGTTAAGGCATGGACTGGGATTCAGGATACCTATGTTAAATTCCTGGGGGTATGTCTACACTGCAAAGGTATTTCAAAATAGCAGCCCTTATTTCGAAATAACTTTCCTAGCGTCTACACAGCCAAACCGCTATTTTGAAATAAATTCGAAATAGCAGAGCGCTTATTTCGAATTTGGTAAACCTCATTCTCTGAGGAATAACGCCAAATTTGAAATAGCTATTTTGAAATAAGTGCTCATTAGACACTTATTTCGAAATAGGGGGCCTCCAGCCTTCCCAGGGTGCCCTGGTGGCCACTCCAGCTTCAACCAAGAACACTTCTCTCCCTTCCTTCCTCCCCAGAGCCCTTAAAGGTGTAGACTCTGGCCACAGTGCCTGTGCCAGCTCCAAGTCTGCCAGCCTAGAGCCAGTGTCCCCAAAGCATGAGCCAGCAAGGCACTGGCAGCCAGCCCTCCACCGCTCCCCAGGAGCAGTCTGCCAGCTCCCAGGAGCCTGCCAGGGCCCGGAGAAGGCGGGCGCCTTCCTGGTCCAGGGTGGAGACCATGGACCTTATTCAGGTTTGGGGGTCTAAGATCTCCACACTAGATGGAGGAACGTGGCTGTCTATGGCAAGATAGCTGCCAGCCTGGCCACCAAAGGCCACATGAGAACCCAGAAGCAGGTTTGCATGACAATCAAGTTGGTCCAGCGAGACCCCCAACCCTGAGCCCTGAGCTTCCCTTCCCCCTTCTTCCCCTTGCTTCCCCCTTCCAGCTGCCTTCTCCCAGGTTTCCCCCTCCCCTCTCCCACCCTCTCTTCTCCCCTCTCCCGCCTCCTTTCCCCAGTCTCACCAGATTTTCATTCCCTCCCCCCCAGTTTTGTTAAATAAAGAGAGTTTATGTTCACGAAAGTACGTGTATTTTATTTCACATGAGGAAGGGGGGTTAGGGAGGGGTAAGTGGAAGGATGTGAGGGAGGAATGAGGCACAAGCCCCCAGTGGGGCAGACCAGGGAGGCTCTTAGTGCTCCTCAGGGTGAAAGCTCTCGCACAGAGCCTCCTGGATACTGACAGCGCCCCAATGGACCTCCCGGATGGCAGCCTGCAGAAAGTGTAGCCAGGCTCGCAGCAACGCATTCAAGAGAAGCACCAGAGTGCCTAGGGGCAGCTCTGGCTCCATGTTGCAGAGTGCTGTGGTGTCCTGAGTGAGGGCAATACGAGCACACAGAGACAAAATGCTTTGCTGTCCCTCAGCGAGGTAGAGAAGCAAGCAGGGAAACCTGAGAACTGGCTGTCCGGGGGGGTTCCTTTAAGCACAGACCTCAGATAGCCTCAGGCAGCAGCCCCACACAGTAACTCCTGACCTGATGCCCTGCTGGAACTGGTACTGGCCGGCCTTAAATGCGATTCAGAGTCCACTCAGTGTGGACGCGCTATTTCGAAATACGAGAACGCTATTTCGAAATGAATTTTGTGTGTAGACGCGTTATTTCAAAATAAGCTATTTCAAAATAACACTGAAGTGTAGACATACCCTAGCTTAGTCACAACATTTCTGTATGACTGAGATAAGTCATTTAATCTCTGAGTCACAGTTCCTGTTCTATAAAATGGGGGTAACAATACTTCCCTGGGTGTGGACTGTGAGTATAAGAGGCAAGGGGAGGCAATGTTCTTTCTGGGTCTTAGTGCTCAACTACTCCCTTCTTCCTATTCTGACTGTTCCTGAAGGCTCCCACAGCAAGCTATTGCAAACTGGTGACTCTTCCTCATAAATGGATCTGTTAACTTCAGTGTGAAAAGCTTTCCAGCTTGCCACAGCTATTAGCATAACATGGAACCTGTGAAAGAGTCATTAAGTGGTAATAAAACCATTTAACAGGCATGTTCCTACTCTGAATTTACCGAGAAAAATAGTTGTGCATTACTATGCCTACAGGATTTTAGTTTAAAATTTGCTTTAAATGTTTCATTAGTTTGTTGCTAAAGATTATAAAATCACATTTCTAAAAGATCCATGCATAGATATTTAGATGCACAATCTGAGTATTCAGCTTTAGCTTTAAATGCTTTGATCCTTCAGACATAGAGGTTTTTAATAAATTCTTCAAAAGACCATTTTTATCTAAAATAAACATTTTTAATATAGTACAAAAACATGCTTCCAAAGTCTTCCTATCCTTTCTATCCATCCCCACTCTCCTTTCATCCAATGTTGAAAGAGCCCTAAAGGGACAACATTCCTTTTCTTCCAGATAGCTGAACAAATGTGTTTCCCTTTCACTTCTATTTGATGAACTAGTTTTAAGAGACCCTCCACCAAAATGAGTACCTTACTAAGATATAAAATCCTTTGTTATGCATAACAACTTTTGAAATATATTTTTAACATAAATATATAGTGAAGTTTCATAAACATGTCTTGTTATAAAAACAAGTAGTCCTGTGGCACCTTAGGGTACGTCTACGCTTGCTCCCTAGTTTGAACTAGGGATGCAAATGAAGGCGACCGAAATTGCTAATGAAGCGGGGATTTAAATATCCCACGCTTCATTAGCATGATCTCGCTGGTGCGTTACTCCGCTCAACAGCTATTTCGAAAGTGAAAGTGCGCGCCGGGATGCGTTAGTTCGAACCAAACCCCTTGGTTCGAACTAACGTCACTCCTCCAAAAATGAGGAGTAACATTAGTTCGAACCAAAGGGTTTGGTTCGAACTAACGCGTCCCGGCGCGCACTTTCACTTTCAAAACAGCTGTTGAGCAGAGTAACGTGCCGGCGAGATCATGCTAATGAAGCGCGGGATATTTAAATCCCCGCTTCATTAGCAATTTTGGTTGCCTACATTTGCATCCCTAGTTCGAACTAGGGAGCAAGTGTAGACGTACTCTTAGAGACTAACAAAAATATATATAACATCATGAGCTTTCATGGGCAAAACCCACTTCTTCAGATGAGCTTGAGTGGAGAAAAAGGGGGAAGCAGAATATTATATATAACAAAAAAAGGGAGATAAAAAAGTACCTGTCAGTTGTAGTGCAGGTGCTAATGAGCCTAGTTGAGTGGGCTGGAAATGTTCCATCATTAGCTTTTTATGTTAATGAGGTGTTAAATGTAAGGAAGGCTGGTTTTACAATAGGCCATCCAGTTAATGTCTTTGTTCAGGCCTAGAGAAACACTGTCAAATTTCCATTTGAAGCTCAATTCTGCACTCTCTCTCTGTAACTAGCTTGTGAAATTCTTGTTATGAAAATCACACAAAATAAATTAGTGTTCCCCTTTTCTAAAAGCAATTAACTTTGTTATGAACACACTAAACCACTCTGGTTTAATTTAAAATTATGTCTTAGTTTTAGTGAGTTTAAATATGTAGTAATCTAGAATGATTACTTTATGAAGGTTTAAGAGAATCTTTTTGAAATATAAAATCATTTTAGAAATACTGATGAAGAAAATGTGAAACAGAGAAGGGCTGCATCATGTATTCCATAATATTTAATGTTGTATTCAACAGGACAACTGATTTGCCCTTACTACAAATGTTTTGCAAATAAATCTGAGACAAACTTCAGGGTATATTAAAAAAAACTGTGATTGACATTTTTTATTCCCCAATTAGTGCTTTTAATTAGGTACCTTCTGCATGTCCAGTCTTCACAATCTGGCATGCTGTAGAAAACATGCTCTATTTTCTTTAGAAAGACATTTTACCAGAGTATTTCTTTCAAATGTCATTTGCTACATTTGGGTTCAGGGATTTGCCTGGAATGGGTGAGCAGAGAGAAGAGAGACACTATGGGGAGGGGGCAAAGCCTGGGCAGAGCAGGGGTGGAGTTTGCGTGGGTCCACAGGCTGTGGAGCTTTCTTCATCCATTGCCCATGTTCCCTGTTTCACAGGGATTTGTGAGCAGAGGTTTATTAAAGTCTGTGAGCGGCTCAGATACTGAAGGTGTCAGATATTTCACTTGCAAAGAATGAAGCTGAATGCAGGTTTAGTTAAACAAGTGGAACTTCATTAAGCTCTGTGCTCTGTTCTGTCCACGTAACTGAGCTGGTTCCAGCCTAACTCTCCTGCCTGTTTTCCTGGTGTGGTATCCTGTCAATAACAGTTCCTCAGTAACAGGAATATGGAGTCTCCAGCTCAAGCTTCACTGTGAAGAATATACTGGAGGCCTTACATCTAGATAAAAAAAGATTGGTGTGTATTGGTGTTAATTGTTTGAGAGGGTGAAGGGATGTTCTCAATATGTTTGCATGAAAAGATATTGTTTCAATACCCAGCAGACCTAACAAGGGATGCAGAAGGTCATTACTGGCAAATACTGCTAATTGTTGCATGGCACCACAGTCTTGCAAGTGAACACCACCAGGAACCACAATTATGGAAAAGATCCTCACTCCTTGTATACCTTCTAAAAGAGACAATCTAAGGAGGGGACACTGTGAGGGTATGTCTACACTAGCCCCCTAGTTCAAACTAGGGTGGCTAAATCCCGGGCTTCATTTGCATGTTCCCGGGCGGGCGCCATTTTTAAATCCCCTTAGTTCGAACTGACTGCCCGTGCCTACACGCGGCAGTCAGAAGTTAATCCGAACTAAGTCCTTAGTTCGGATTAACTGTTACTCCTCCTGCAATGATGTACCAGTTAATCCGAACTAAGGACGAGTTTGATTAACTCTCTGACTGCCGCGCGCAGCCGCGGGCAGTCAGTTCAACTAAGGGATTTAAAAATGGTGCTGAACATGTAATGAAGCCCGGATATTTAAATCCCGGCTTCATTTGCAAGTTCGAATGCCTACATTAGACACCCTAGTTCGAACTAGGGGGCTAGTGTGGACATACCCTAAGAGTGGAGTTCAAGTGTACTGTCATAGTAGTGTTTAAATCTGCTGTTCACTCCAAGAAATATATGTATGTATTTCACATATGGAACAATGAAACATAGATGCTTAATGTGGAAGGAAAGTCTTGGTATTCCTATTGAACTAAAAACAAGTATTAGGCAACAATTTATCCTTCAGAAAATATTATTGCTTTAATGATGTCATTAAAAAGTCAATACAGCTCTAGTGCATCTTTAGAGAATTAATTAAAATCAGTCCAATGATTGTATTGTTATTGCAACCTTTCCATTGAAGCCACTTATGAAAATTATTTTAGGGGTTTAAAAGTTTTTTAGCATGATCTCTTGAAATATGTACAGGTTACTATTTTGTGCTTACATTTAAAATCCAGTGCTGCAAGGGATGTGTATAGTAGGGTTATAGAAAAGCTCAGCAACTATAGGGTGCGTCTAGACTACAGGGTTTTGTCGACAAAAATGGCCTTTTGTCGACAAAACTATACCTTGTGTCTATACTACCGCTGTGTTCTGTCGACAGTAAGTCGACAGAACACGGCAGTTTTGTCGACAGTGGTAAACCTCCTTTTATGAGGAAGAACGCCTTCATTGACAGAGATCTGTCAACAAAAGGTGTGTGTGGACGCAGGGAGCCAGTTCTGTCAACAAAAAAGGCTCCCAGGAAGAAGTCCTGGTGGACAGTCTAGCCTTTACTGGTACAGCAGTCTAGCCTCTGTGGTTCCTGGCCACAGCCTCTTAAAGGCACAGGCACCGAGACAGGCCTTGCTGTCCGGCAGCTAGCCAGAGCACCCGTGCCAGCTGTGATAGCCATGTCCCCGCCTCAAGGCCCCCCTGGCCCTTCTTGGGACAGGGGCACCAAAAGGTGGGCACCAGCCTGGTCAGGGCCAGAAATCAAAAACCTCCTGGCGCTCTGGTCCCAGGAAGAAGCCCTGCAAACATGCCGCAGGAATGCAGACATTTATGTGCGCCTGGCCCAGGAATTGGCCACCAAAGGGCATCACCCCCGCCCAGGGCACAAGTCAGGGCCAAGGTAAAGGAGCTGTGGCAGGGATATGCCAGGGCCCGGGACCAGAGCTCCTGCTCCGGGGCAGCCCCCGAGACCTGCCCTTACTACGAGGAGTTAGAGCAGATCCTGGGCAGTGGGAAAGCCCAGACTCCACTGCGTGTGGTGGAGTCTGCGTTACCCCACCACATCATGGACTGACCCCTCCTGAGGGAGGAAGACCAGGCAGGAGAGGCGGGAGAACTGCACCAGGAGGAGGGGGAGGAGGAAGAGGAAGCAGCAGGGACCCAGACCTCAGAGGCCTCCCAGGCGTCTGTGGACATTGGGGAGGGAACATCAGGTGAGTGCTTTGAGGGGTCACCACACACGGGCGGGTTGGCAGTGTGGGTGGCCAGCTAGCCCCATTGCCAGTGTGGGGCCCCTGTGGGGCTTTCAGGCCGCTGCCGAACTCACACGCAGTGTCACGTGTAACACCCCTGAGTCTCCTGTCCAAAGCAGAGCCCCTGACAGCCACGGTATGCCCTCAGGGACAGCAGGAGTGCACACAGACAGTGATTGTCTCCTCTTTTCCTCCAGAGCCGGACCCTCTACCCAACAGGGGAGCACCACACCTGCCCCACCACCATCCTGGACCCGTGGCACCCGCAGGCACTGGCGTGTGTACACAGACCTGCTAAGGGAGCACATTGTGGCCCTGCAGGACCTCATCAGGACCCTCCAGCAGAGGACGGAGGCAGAGGCCAGGTGGCACACCAGGCTGCTGGACGAGCTGGTCCAGCAGCGCACTACCATCTGTTCCACAATGAGGGGAGCTCTTCGCCTTGCCTGCTCTTGTCACGGGCACCGCTCCTCCTGCACGCCAGGCCCCTGCTCCTCCAGCTCCCCCAGCCCCTCCAGCCCCCATTTCCCCCCAGCCCCACCTGCTCCCGAGCCCTCACAGGCCCAACAGCTGCCCCCCCATCCTGCCCAGGCCAGGACTAGGTCTCGCTCCACCCGATCCCAAGGCCGTGGCGATGCCAGGACACAGGAAGGTGGCAGGACCCTGCGATCAGGGAAGCAGCGGCCCTCTTGAGCCCCCTCCCCCCCTTCCAGGTTTTCAGTCCCCTACCACCCCAGTTAAAGGACATTTCAGTTATGTTACAAAATCTTTATTTCTGACTGACAGATTTACTTTGTGGATAAACAGGTGAACAGTTAAAAGAGAAAGTTGTGTTAAACAGTTCACACATTTTCTTTACTGCTAGTGTTTCTAATAAAGCAAATTTCTGTTTACAAAGAAAAGTGAGTCTTATATGTGTTCTTAATGGGAAGAGAGTGAGGGTTGTGGAGGGAAAGGTAGGGGTGGGCCTGGCCAAACCCCCAATGGGGGAGACCCTGGGGAGAGTCAGTGGGCTCCTTCTGAGAATCTCTCCCTCAGGGCCTCTTGGATTTGGACACCAGCCTGGTGAGCCTGGCAGATGGCAGCCATCCGGGGCTGCTGAAATTGCCTCTCCTCACCATCAGGACCTGTCTCCCACCCCGGCAGGAAGGCCTCCCCTTTCTTCTCCACCAGGTTATGGAGGGCGTAACATGCAGCCACCACCTCCGGGATGTTGCGTTCGCCCATCTCCAGGCGTGTGAGAAGGCAATGGAACCTCCCTTTCAAACGGCTGAAGGCGCATTCCACCTGGATGCGAGCCTGGCTAAGATGCATGTCGAAAAGCTCCTTGCTCGCATCCAGGTGGCCACTGTAGGGCTTCATGAGCCACAGCATCAGGGGTAGGCCGCATCGGCCACTATACACTCCAGCATCTGCACGTCCCTGAGCACAAGGTGCCGCTGGGGGAAAAATGTTCCTGCCTGCAACCTGCGGTACAGGTACGAGTTCCTGAATATGCAGGCATCATGTGCCCGCCCCAAACACCCAACACAAATGTCCGTAATGTGTCCTTGGTTGTCTACCAGGGCCTGCAGCATCATGGAATAGTAGCCCTTCCTGTTTATAAACTGGGCTGCTCGATGGGGCGGTGCGCAGATTGCAATGTGTGTCCCATCGAGGGCTCCTTCGCAGTTCGGGAAGCCAAGGGCGCGGCAAACCTGGCAAGGATGTTGTCCAGGTCCCCAAGACAGACGAGCCTCTTCAGCAGCTCCGCACTGATGGCCCTCACCACCTGCAGCACGAGACAAATAGACAGACAGAAACCAGGGAGTTAGACAGGTTACCTAAGTGCTTGGGAGGAGAAACCCCCCCCCCAACCCACCTCTCCCCTTGTCAGGACGCCCCCCTCCCCCACATCAATGCAGGGGTGGCCAAGGAGCGGCCTCCAAGTGCCACTACATCCCCCACTCCCTCTTCCCCTTGCGTGGCAGTCCCCCTTTCTTAACCCCCCCACTCAGCAGGGCCTGTCCCCCAACAGTGACTTACCTCCATCAAGACGGCCCCGACGGTAGACCTCCCCGTGCCAAACTGGTGTCCCACAGAGCAGTAGCTGTCGGGGGGTGGCCAGCTTCCACAGGGCAATTGAGACCCGCTTCTGCAGAGGGATGGCGGGCCGCAGGTGGGTGTCTTGGTATTCCAGAGCAGGGGCGAGCCAGGCACACAGCTCCAGGAATGTGGCCTTCCGCATCCAGAAGTTGTGGAGACAGTAGTCGTCATCCCAGAGCTGCATGACGTGCCGGTCCCACCAGTCCGAACTTGTCTCATGCCTCCAAACCTGCCTGTCCCCAAAAAAGTTTGGGGGCAAGGACAGAGCTCCCGCATCCCGGAGGAGGGTCTCCTCGGTGCGGTCTGGGTTCATATGGGGCAGGAGATTCATGACAGAGTCATGCAGAAGCTGCAATATGGCAGCGTGGGGCCATCGCCTACCCAGGAGCAGCTCAGGCTCCATGGCCAAATAAAAGGTGAAAAGCAGAAAAAAACCCAGAAAATAAACTGCTGTGGTGTCCGAGGAAGCAGGGCAACCAGATCAAGCACTGCAGCAGCCTTGCTTTCCCTCTAGGAGATAGGCAAGCCGGAAGCAGGAGCAGAGCAACAGCTGTCCAGGGAGATCCCTTTAAGCATGCGTTTCTGCAAAGGGCAGGCAGCAGCACCTGGAAAAAAAGGCTGCCCCCATGCCCTGCCAGAAGCAGTTCCGGGTGCCTTCTTTTGTCAGCAAAGCATCCGGCAGTCTGGATGCTCTTTTTTGAAAAAGCAGATTGATTTTTCAATCCGCATAATGTCATCTAGATGCTCTTTTTCGACAGAGGCTTTGTCGACAGATACTGTCGACAAAGCCTCTGTCGAAAAAGGTGTGCAGTCTAGATGTAACCATATTGTGGCTATAACATTACTAAACAGCATTAGCTCTTCTGAAGCAGAATATGCTGCACTTATCTGTAATTTATTTATAACTGGAGCCAACTCCTACTGAAGTAAATTGGAGTTTTTCCGTTGTCTTTAATGGAAGTTGGATAAGGCCATTAGTTAATATCAATATTTGCATACATTACTATAAACCTAAAAGAATGTTAAGACTAAAGTCCTGTTTTCTTACTGGTTAAAAGAGCATTACTGTCAATAGCATGTTGAGCCTGACAAATTTTAGCTTTTTAACAAATAAAAACTAAATTAATTTTATTTTTCTCTTTACACTTTGTTTAATTGTTTATATAAAACACTAACATCTGGCTCAGGTAATCCCTAGCAATTAGTAATGGGCTAGTTAATGAAGGCTGGGTGAACTATGCCAGCTGATCATAAATTGACTAAATTCTGAGTTACATTCTGCCTAGCTACATTTCCCCTGAAGGGAAATTTATTTGGATATGGTGTTCTTTACTTTGTGTCATAAGATGTTGTGTGACATTGCTGCTGGATACTATTAAATAGCTGCTTCATTCCTCTCAGAAGTGGTTGCAGTCTATTGGTGGAAAAATAATTTGGAGCAAAATTCTGCCCTTTGCTGTATTAATGCAAAATGGAGAAATAGGGTTAGGAGCTTCTTGCCCTGATGAAATCAGCAGGGCAGTGCTAAATAGTTTTAGTCTGGCTAGTGTTGGACTGTACATTACAGCTCCAAGGGTCTGAGGCTAGGTGTTTTGTCTAGGCCCTAGCTAGTTAGGGATACCATTGATTTTACATAGGAAGCAGTAGTTATAGGCTGTTCAGGTGGTCTTTAGGGTTGCCAGGTGTCTGATTTTTTTATCAGAATGCCTGGTCAAAAAAAGGACACTGGGGACTCTGGTCTGTACTGCTGACACGGCTGTTAAGTCCAGTCACACCCAAGAGCTTTTGCATACTCACCCAGGAAGCCCTGCTGCAGGAAAGCAACCCGCAGAATAGGTGAAGATATCTCCCAGCTTGACTCTAGACCAAAAGATCGAGGCATCTGAAATGATCAACTGGAACCAGGATGTATTCTTGGCAAAACTAGGCTGGATGACCAAAGCATATCACCACATCCTCATGAACACCAGAGCCAAGGTGAAGTTAAAGACCTACTGCATCCCAGCAGCCAAACGGGAGGAAATCAAAGCTGAAGCAGAGAATGTTGGATTCAGGGATCATCAAGGAATCCAACAGCCAGTGGTGCAGCCTGATTGTTCTGGTGCCCAAACCTGATGGCACCAAAAGGTTCTGTAATGACATTCACTGGCTGAACAAGGTATCCCAATTTGATGCATACCCTATACCTACAAAGATGAGTTAGTTAACCAACTGGGCAACAAATTGGATTTGACAAAGAGGTATTGGTAGATTCTCCTAGCCAAAGAAGCAAAAAGAAAGACTGTGTTTTCCATCCAGTGGGACTATTTCAGTACACTTCGAGCTATACATGGCCACAGCTACCTTCTAGTACCTCATGGACAAGTTGTTATGCCTCTATACCAGTTATGCAGCCACTTACCTTTACAATGTGATCATCCATACTCTACACTGAGAGACCTACCTGGAAAATGTGGAAGTGGTGCTGAATACCCTAAAGAAGACTAGTCTCACTGTCTATCCTGCTAAGTGAGCCATAGGACTAGCAGAGGCTAACTGCCTTTGGTACATTGAAGGGAGAGGCATAGTAAAGCCTCAACTAAATAGGCTAGAAGCAATACAAAACTAGCCCTGACCGAACTGGAAAAAACAGGTCCAAGTGCTCCAAAGCATAGTGGGGTACTACCAGTATTTAATCCCCCACTACTGAACTGGCTGAGAATTTGAAAGCAGAAGGCAGCTTTGGAGGAAGTGATCATAAAATTATAGAGTTCGTGATTCTAAGGAATGGTAGGAAGGAGAACAACAAAATAAAGACAATGGATTTCAAGAAGGTAGACTTTAGCAAACTCAAGATAGATAAGATCCCATGGGAAGCAAGTCTAAGAGGAAAAACAACTGAAGACAGTTGACAGTTTTTCAAAGAGACATTATTAAGGGAACAACAACAAATTATTCCACTGCATAGGAAAGATAGGAAGTATGGCTTAACCAGATCTTGAATGATCTAAAAGGAGACCTACAAAAAGTGGAAATTAGGTCTAATTACAAAGGATGAATATAACCAAATAACACAAGTATGTAGGGGCAAAATTAGAAAAGCCAAGGCACAACAGGAGATCAAACTAACTAGACATAAATGGTAACAAGAAAACATTCTACAAATATATTAGAAGCAAGAGGAAGACCAAGGAAAGGGCAGGCTCATTACTCAATGAAGAGGGAAAAACAATAATAGAAAATGTAGAAATGGGAAAGATGTGTAATCTTCCTTGTTTTGGTTTTCAACAAGAAGTTTGGTGGGGATGGGACACCTAACACCACTGGCAGTGAAAATGGGGTAGGATCAGAAGCTAAAATAGGGAAAGAACAAGTTAAAATTACTTAGACTAGTTAGATGTCTTGAAGTCACCAGGACCTGATGAAATGCACCTTAGAATACTCAAGGAGTTGACTGAGGAGCTATTTGAGTCATTAGCTATTATCTTTGAAAAGTCATGGGGGGAGTTGTAGATGTCGTATATCAACACTTTAGTAAGGCTTCTAATACATTCTTGCACGACCTTCTGATTAATAAACTAAGGGTATGCGACCTAGATGGAGCTACTATAACAAGGATGGACAATAAGTGGTCTGGGGGCTGGATGCGGTATGCCTGGGTGGTCAGATGCTCTATTTACCTGCATGTCCGCTAGTAGCTTCTATTGGCCAGATCGCTGTTCCCAGACAATGGGCACTGCAGGAAGTGACATGAACAGAGACACCACTTCCTGCAGCTCCTATTGTCTGAGAATGGCAATCTGCAGCCAATGGGAACTGCAAGTGGCCGTACCTGCAGACATGCAGATAAATAACGCATCTGGCAGCCCACCGGGTTAATGCTGGCAAACCATGTCCAGCCCGCAGGCCGCTAATTGCCCACCCCTGTTCTATAAGGTGAGTGCATAATTGGTTGGATAACCATTTCCAGAGACTAGTTATCAATGATTCACAGTCGTGCTGAATGGGCAGAATGAGTGGGGTTCTGCAGGGATCACTTTTGGGTCGGTTCTGTTCAATATCTTCATCAATGACTTAGATAATGATATAGAAAGTACACTTTTAAAGTTTGTAAATGATACCAAGCTACGAAGGCCTGCAAGTGCTTTGGAGGATAGGATTCTATTTCAAAATGATCTGGACAAACTGGAGAAATGGTCTGAAGTAAATAGGATGAAATTCAATAGGGACAAATGTAAAGAACTCCACTTAGGACTAATCAGTTACTCACATACAAAATGGCCTCAGGATAAGCAGATCCCTTGGCTTTCCCCCTAGTAATTAAACAGGGGTTACTGCAGGTTAATTAGGACATCTGGGGCCTCCCAGAACATATCTGCATTCTGATAGGTGTGTGCAATAGGAGCAGTGGGGAGCAGGTGTGTTACTAGAGAGCAGGATGATGCAGACACTGACAAATTCCAGGAAGGAGCCCTCACAGCTATGGAGATGAAGAGCAAGAAAAACCCTGCCCAATATGGCAAAGAGCTCTTCTGGGCTCTAGAGGTAGGGATGCCAAACATCAGGAAATTCATGGCCAGTCAGTAAAAATGATAAAATTGGACCTGTCCATAAAATCTGTAAAAAATATTTAGATATCAGTAAAACAACACTAAGCCTTGCAGCGGAATCTCTCCTCCTTGAGCCTGGGCTCCATGCTGTGAGACACTCCTGGGAGTCTACAATTCCTGGAGCGGGGTGGAGAGGGAAATTCTCCTGGTGGGGGCTTTCTCCAACCTGTCGCTGACTGGCAGGGGCTGCTCTATGCTTCCTCTGGCTTTGAACTTTTCTTTGGAATCATTAGCATCTGCACAGTAGCAACAATTGGTGGGTGTGCATGCAGCACATGCCCTACTGAGCATCCCTTGGCTAAGGGAAGGCAGAGGATGCAATACAGTGGGCTGGGCATAGCAGCCTCCCACAGGCTCTCTACTGGTAAGTCACAGCAAGGCGGTCACTGGTGGTGGTCCCTGGTCCTAGCCAGCCACACGGCTATTAGTTATCCTCTTCCACGGTGGGAGAAAAGCCCAGAGGGGCTGTAGTAGGTTTGCGTCTGCATGCCTGATCAACATGCTGCAGGTCCAGCTTTCTGTGTTGTAGGCTCCTCCCTTCCCAAAGGATCCTGCCTGGCTCAGTTTGCCAGCTGGACTGGGATTTCACAGGTGCCATCACTGTCAGCTCAGTTGAGAGGCAGGTGTGTTGTTATGAGTGATTAAAAAGAATATTTTTAACTTTTGTCCTTTTGAACCATCTTTATATTATGTAAGAATGTGTTAATAAAAAAGTTTGGTTTTCTGTAAGTTCTTTTCTATACTATCCATTAAAATAATTTTCAAGACTGTAAATCCAGGGGCGAGGGAAAATTCCCAAAGAGAGAGGGATCCACCAACTCACCACTAACAAAGCACAGAACCTACAGAGAAGAGGTGCACTGCCACAGTTCTAGCTATCATGGTGGAGAAAAGGTTAAAAATGTGACCCACATACAAATAGAAAGGGCCCCACATTTATTATTTATAGAAATTGCATGATTTTTGAATGCTTGGGGTTGCAAATACAACATCTGTATCAGCTTACAAATAATAAGCTGGAACACATGATCTCATCCCAAGCCTAGAAGACATGTAATTGTTGCAAACACTCCCAATTTTCTTGGCACAGTACTTGGGTTGTGCTTTATCTCCCTCTCCCTGATCCTCTGTTTGGCCCAAGCAGTGATGACTAGGAAATATTGGCCGAAGATCTGTCCTCCTGTTACTAGGGGTCACTATTTCTTTTGGAGCCTTCAGCGGCTGCCTGTCCTTCTCTTCCTGCTCTCCTTTTTCTGCCCACCCTTCTGGCTTGCCAGGAAGGAAGACAAGAAGGCCTGTCTCCGTGGTGATTGATGCCCCTGCCTGTGCCTGTGGCAGCAGTGACAGCCCTTCAGCAAGATGAAGAACCAGGACACTGGCAGGTGGGGGAAGGGAGCTAGGGGGATTCTCATGAGGGCAAGAGGAAGGGCAGCCCATGGGGGTTGGAAGCATTACACAGGAGCAGGAGGGGCAGACCACAAGAGAAGAAGGAACCCTATGGGGATGAGGAAAAGGAGACACCCCAGGGGTGAATAGAGGCATCTAAGCCAAGGGAAAGTGAACAGGACCCAACAAGGAGAAGCCACAGAAGGGTGGTGAGAGAAAGCGGGAGGAGATAACCCCTGAAGACATTGTAAGGAGATGCATGTGTACTGGCTTCCTCAACCACATTGAGAAGGAGGAAGCCATCATGCTTTCCTGTAAGGCCACCTGAGCTAGTTGGGAACCACAACCTCTACAGTGAAAGGGTGTCTTGGTAGGTGAAAGTCACAGAGTCAGGGAGGAGCCTTCCTATAATCCAGACTTAAGGATTTTTATCCAGATTTCACACCTGGGGAATTTTGTTGTGGGGGAGTGCCTGCAAAGCAGCTAACAATGTTCTTAGAGTTATTCACTTTTGAAATATCCTTGCCGTTTTGGGGGATAGAGTGAATGTTTTTGCTGAACAGATTGATTGTAAACAGTTTGTTATATTAGATGTCAGATATGTTATATTTGAAAATTGAGCTGTGCTGCTCAACTGTGATTGTTTTTGTTTTGGTCCCTGCTTGGATGAGTGTACTTATAATCAGAAAGACCTAAAGAAGTCAGTGGAAATTGAAATTTCTTAGGGAGAGAGCAATTTAGGCAGTGAAGCAAATAATCAGGGCTTTTAATGTTGACCTTGCCTACCTATTTTGAGGTAAAATGTCTTCATGAGGATTGCTAACTTGCCTTAGTTATCTTGCTGTAAAACACTCCTTTTATGGCAGTGAAAACACAGCTGAAAGCTGAGCACCCAAAGTCAGTTGCTGCTTTTGAAATATTGACTTTATTATCTGGATGGAGAGTCTAAATGTAATTTTCTCTCATTTAATTCACACAAAGTAATGGTGAGTACATGCATGCACAGAATTAATTATAAACAATATTGTCAGATAGTGGTGTGGCTTCAATGATGTAGACAAGAGGAGGAGAGGGGACTAACCCCCCAAAATAAGGGATTGAAGGGGCATGGAGATCCTCTTACATCTGCAAGTAGTCTTGTTAGGCCAATCTGGAAATACATTGGTGGGACAGCATAAGGAAACCTGTATTGTTGCTGACTTAATTGTACCTTCCTTTGTTAAAAATGGACTTCAGTTGCCAGGACTGTCAGTCTAGCACCTTTTTCAAACATTACATTAACTACAAAAATATGGGTATTTTTTCCCCCCATGTACAAACATAACTTTGCATGAATAAGAGGAAAAAAATCAGGTTCCTGGAAAAGAGTAGGCCTGTTGAACCCTTGGTGTTTTGTCAACAACTAATTATTATTAGCCAGAACTGGGTAGGAATGGTGTCCAGAGCCTCTGTAGGGTCTGGAAATGGATGGTAGGAGAGGGATCATGTGATGATTACCTGTTCTGTTCACTCCCTCTGGGCCATCTGGCACTGGCTACTGCCAGAAGACAGGGTACTGGGCTAGATGGACCTTTGGTGTGACCCAGTACGGCTGTTCTTACATTAACTAATATAGAAAGAACATGGAATCTTGAATTCAAGAACTGGCAGGTAGGATTTTACTCCTCTTGGATCTATTGAAGTCAACGGTTTTTGCCACCCCGGGAGTCAGGATTTGCCCAGGATCTTTGCAATATTTTTAACTGCACAGATCAGTGCTTAAAATAATTTAGTAATAACAACTGCACTTTCATCATACCTTTCACAGAAACATACAAATGTAGGGCTGAAAGGAATCTCAAAAAATCATTTTGTCCAGCCCCCTGTATTGTGGCAGGAATACCTAGATCAGGGAAGGAGAACCTTCATCCTGCAGTCTGGACCCGGCCTGCTGCTTAATTTCATACAGCCTGTGGCAAATCTCCATTAGGGATGTTAAGTAGCAATTAATTTGCTAGTTGAGTAATCGATGGAATTTCCATTGACTAGTCGATAAGCACTTCCATGTTCCGCCTTTGAAATGTACAAGAGCCCCAGCAGAGGTTGTGCATTTCAAAGTTGGAACGCCAGGTGGAGCCCAGGGAAGTCCCACTGACTCCAGGCTCCATATGGGCGCTTCCCCTGGGGCTCTTGTGCATTTCAAAGCGGAAATGCAGCATGCAGCCTGGGGTCAGTGGGGACTCAGGCTACGGCTACACTGCTGTTTTTTTGCGGAAGAGGATATGCAAATCGCGCTCACATTTGCATATCTTCTTCCAATTCTTTTTGTAGAAGAGGTTTTGCCGATAAAAAGCCCTGTGTAGACGGGGCCATTTGTCGGGAAAACCCCCTTTCGTAAGACCCTGTAAACCTCGATTTACAAGGAATAAGGGGTCTTGTGAAAGAGGGTTTTTTTCTGACAAATGGCCCCGTCTACACGGGGCTTTTTATCAGAAAAAGCTCTTCCGCAAAAAGAATCGGAAGAAGATACGCAAATGTGAGCGCGATTTGCATATCCTCTTCCGCAAACAAACGGCAGTGTAGTCGTAGCCTCAGAGTCCTGCACTGGCCCCAGGCTCCATACTGAGCTTCCTCTTTGAAATGCACAAGAGTCCCCGCAGCGCTGGGGACTCTTGTACATTTCAAAGCTGGCATGCCCATGTGCAGCCTGGGGTCAGTTGCGGATTCCCCAGCTGATCCCAGGCTGCATGTGCAGTGCTGCTGCTTTTAAGTACCTCCCTCTTCTCCCCACCTCTTGCTGCCTCTATCTGATAGAGGCAGCAAGGTAGGGGGAAGCGACTAGTTGACTATCCTTTCAGCTATCCAATAAGCATTTGCTTCTCAGATAGTCGACTAGTCCTTTACATCCCTAATCTCTATGCAGTGGGCCTGGAGCCCAGGTATGTCCCTGGGAACCACAGCCAATGGAAACTGAGGGGGTGGAGCCTGTAGGTGTGGGCAGTGAGCACCACACAGATCCACCTGGCCCCTCTGCTTAGGTGCTTGACATGGTGTCCGCTTGTGGAAGCAGCATAGGACCAGGGCAGGTGTGGAACTGGAAGCTGAAGAACTATCCCAGAATGATGTGTCACTGAGGTGTCATTAGAGGAGTTTTTGGAACAGATTGATGAACTAAACAGAAATAAATCTCCAGGACCAGATGATATTCTCTTGGGATTATTGATTAATCTTAATTACTACACGTAACCCCTACCTTGCCACCTCTGTATCAGGCAGCAAGTGGGAATGAGGTGGGAACTGGTCCCCTAGGAAGCCATCTCCCCACGTGTGCCAGCTCCCATGGAGCCGCCTGTCCCCCCTTTCTGCCTCCCACAGAGGCAGCAGAGTGCGGAGGGAGTAGGAAGAGCCAGTGTTTGTGGGGGTTGGCTTAAAGGCATGTCACTACACAAAACAAAGGCAGCAGATAGAGAGGCAGCAGCATGGGGCGGTGAGGGGGGGCAAGAGGGAGCCAGAGCTTGGGGGGAGCCGGCTTAAAAGTAGCAGCTTCTCGCTCTCCCTGGTGCACCTAGATGCACCGCCTTGGTGTTGGTTGCTGGGGCCATCAGCAAGGGCTATACAGATAACTGGGGCACAATACTGGAGGAGCAAACAGACTGCGTTCCCACCTTCCCAGGATCAGTGAAACTCAGGCCATAGGGCTCTAGCTGTGTGGTGGCAGGTCTTATTCTCTTGACAGCAGACTTCAGGCTCCAGCCCCCTGTTGTCTTTCCATTTAGCCTCATTTCCTCTGGCCTTGCTATCTCCTCCAATCTCTCATTCAGGGATTAATTTGTCCCCAGACTTGCTGGGGCTAAGTAAGTCTGCTGTGAAAACTGGTACTTGTCTGATTACTAATATCACTTTTCACAACAGCCTTACTAGCTGGCGATAAATACATTGCAATTATTTGGATTTGTGTATTTGTTTTTCCTAAAATTAATTAAGTATTTTAGAGAAAAGTGTGAGAGCGGCCATCAGCAAGTGTTGGTGGTGACCACACTTTGAAGCCACCAAATAATTTGTCCTAAGAACCCCCAAAGTGTAGTAGCAGTGGCTCTGGTAACTTCAGCTGTTTGTTTAATATTCCTGTAATTTCATGTTTACTATCATGCATAATCCTAAAAAATCAGTGCCATATGCATGACTTTGCCTCCAGCTGGGGGTGCTTGATCCCCCTGTCCTCACCCCTATACTCTCTTCCCCCAAACTCTCACCCCTGTCTCTTCCCACCCCAGTTCTGCTGCCACCCCACACATCTTCCTTCCCCTCACTCACAGAGCGTCCTGAATGCTGCAAAATAGTTGTTCACTGAAGGAAGGAGGCACTGGGAGGGAAGAAGGGAAGGAGAGGGAAGATTTGGTTGGTGAGGCTGCCAGCTGGCAAGATGCTGGGGGAAAGGGGTGAGCTTGTCTTCTGGTGGGTGCTGAGCACACGCTGATTTTTTTCTGTGGGTATTCCAGCCCCGGAGCACCCACAGAGTCAGTGTGTATGGTCAGTGCATAATGTTATCACTATGTTGCCTCTGTGTAGCACTGTACATTATTTTGAGCCTTGTAATTGAAAAGTGATCTTAAAGTAGTGGGGCTTTGTACCGCCAGGGTTGACTAAGCGCCATGTGCTCCCCTGTCCCTAGTACCTGATTGGCCTGGGGGTTGGGGAGCAGCAGGGCCTCCGCGGGCCGGATCAACCCGCTTGGCCCTTTTATCCACCTCTGGTCTAGCTTGTCCCGTAGGGTATGTCTAGACTACATGGCTCCGTCGACGGAACCATGTAGATTAGTTTACTAGATATAGGAAAATGAAGCGGCGATTTAAATAATCGCCGCTTCATTTACATCAAAATGGCTGCCGCGCTGTGCCGATCAGCTGTTTGGCGGCACAGCGCGGTAGTCTGGACGCTCTGCAGTCGACAAGGGAAGCCTTTGTCGACCGCCCTGGTAAACCTCATTCCACGAGGCATAACAGGGCGGTCGACAAGGGCTTCCCTTGTCGACCATGGAGTGTCCAGACTACCGCGCTGTGCCGCCAAACAGCTGATTGGCACAGCGCGGCAGCCATTTTGATGTAAATGAAGCGGCGATTATTTAAATCGCTGCTTCATTTTCCTATGCCTAGAAACCTAATCTACATGGCGCCATCGACAGAGTCATGTAGTCTAGACATACCCTGATAGATGTCTCTTGAGCCTGCTCTTAAATATCTCCCGTGATCGAAACTCCACAACCTCCCTAGGCAATTTATTCCAGTGTTTAACCACCATGATAGTTAGGAAGTTTTTCCTAATGTCCAACCTAAACCTCCCTTGCTGCAATTTAAACCCATTGCTTCTTGTCCTATCCTCAGAGGCCAAGCAGAACAATTTTTCTCCCTCCTCCTTGTAACACCCTTTTAGATACCTGAAAACTGCTGTAATGTCCCCTCTCAGTCTTCTCTTTTCTAAACTCATTGGTCATGTTTTCTAGACCTTTAATCATTTTTGTTTCTCTTTCTGGACCCTCTCCAATTTCTTCTCATTTTTCTTGAAATGTGGTGCCCAGAACTGGACACAGTACTGTAAGTGAGGCCTAATCAGCGCAGAGTAGACTAGAAGAATGACTTCTCATGTCTTGCTCACAACACTCCTGTCAATGCATCCCAGAATCATGTTTGCTTCTTTTGCAAGTGTCACACTGTTGACTCATATTTAACTTGTGGTCCACTATGACCCTTAAATCCCTTTCTGCAGTACTCCTTCCTAGACAATCATTTCTCATTCTGTATGTGTGAAACTGATTGTTCCTTCCTAAGTGGAGTACTTTGCATTTGTCCTTATTAAACTTCATCCTATTTACCTCAGACCATTTCTCTAGTTTGTCCAGATCATTTTGAATTTTGGCCCTATCCTCCAAAGAACTTGCAACCCCTCCCAACTAGGTATCATCTGCTAACTTAATAATCATACTCTCTATGCCCTCATCTAAGTGACTGATGAAGATATTGAACAGAACCATTCCCAAAACAGATGCCTGCGGAATCCCACTTGTTATGCCCTTCCAGCGTGATTGTGAACCATTAATAACTACTCTGAGAAAAGTTATACAGCCAGTTATGCACCCACCTTATAGTAGCTCCATCTAGGTTGTATTTCCCCAGTTTATTGGTAAGAAGTTTTTGTCTATTGGCCTGGTGGATTGATAGACAAGGTAAAGTCATGCAGAATCCTTGTGGGGCAGTATGCACAATTTATTTGTTCCTATCGTGCTGCTTCTCCTACCATGCCGAGGTGATCCCCAGTATCCAGTGACAGAGATGCCAGGCCACGGTGGTGGCTGACCCCTCAATTCCATATAGCAGGAGAAGATATCCTTATGGCAGGTGCTGACCATTTACAATTCCTAAGGACACAATCATTCCAAAACATACATTTTCTACTTTACTTTATCAACGAGAGACTCACATAGCCTGTTCGCTGTACCTGTTTAGGAATATCAGTAGGGACTCATACCGTATTGAATAGGTAACTTTGTTCATGGACACTAGATAGTATGATTTTGTATATAGTGCAGTGTATTTCAGTAGGCTGAATGGGTGGTAACTGAAGTATGCGGAAAGAACATTAGCTATATAATCTGTTGATCCTTGCATTTTGTTCTGTATTTTCAAGTAAGATGTGCAAAATGATAGCCCTGGGATTTCTTAGTTGGGTGTGTATTAATCATAGTGCAGCTTATCCAGACTCAACAGAAGATTCCCAGTGCTGGTCTTCACCACTTTACTTATTACATAAGTGTTGCCCTTAACTTGACTCCTGACCACGCACAAAACCCATTGAGTTATCTTGAATGGGTGGGTGAGGGAGGCAAATAGACTAAAACTTGACTGAGCATAGCTTAGCATTAGCAGTGCAGACACAGGCTAACACCAGTGGAATATTGCTAGTTCTGCAGCATCTTCTCATAATTCCCCTTATGTGCCTAAAAAGGCAGACAAGTTCTCCCATAATGCACTGGGAAAAATGCAAAGAACAACTGAGCTTAGTGCAGGACAAAGAAATAGGGGATGTGGCTCTAGAAGTCTGAATGCCACACATGGGAGTGCAGCACCTGTGTGCATGCAGTTACTCATGTAGATTCAAGTTTACTGCAATGAAGACAGACCCTTTGTCTTCAGGCACACAGACGTTAGGAGGAAGGGTTGGTCTGAAAGTTACTATGGTGATGAGTCTGATATAAATTGATAGGTAGGTAAGTGGAATTCTTATTTTTTACATTTAGTTAGTACTTTTGGTTCAGTTTTCAAGTTCCTCTGTGTTCTTTGTAGATATTTGTCACCATGTGACTGAAGCTTCTGATCATCTGCCATCCATTCAGTTTCAGAGAAATGGATTCCCTTGTCTCTCCCCCACATATTTGGCAAGCCTCTTTGTATGCATTTAGCCATACATTTGATCATTTGCAAAAGAAATGTAGAGCCACATTTCTAAATATGTCTTCCAGCTCGGTGAATAAACACTTACACCAGAGGCTCGGCTCACGCCACTTCCCGCGACTCCCCAGGACGAAACTGAGTCAATGGCAGCCGCGAGGCCAGTAAATAAACAAACTGGGGCGGCCAGTTAATGTGTTTCTCAAAGTGATTCTGCGGAACACTTTCAGAAACACTGGTCTAAACCGTAAAGGGGAAAGAGGCATTCAACAGAAATAAAATACCTCATTCACTACAAGTGAACTGACTTTGCTCAATACAATTGTGGAACAAAATAGGAGGAACAATACGAATAGGAATGTTAAAATGTGTTTGTGTAAACATGAAATTTTCAGTGGATACACATTTACACACTGGGAGAAGCAGACTCTGTGGAAGCTGGCACACAGAGGGAGCTGGCTTAATCAGAGGAAGCAGCGCGGGGAGGGGAAAATTGGCTTGGAGGAAGCTGCTATGTGCGGAGAAGCAAGAGCGTAGAGTTGAGGGAAGGTGGCTCCGTGGAAGCTGGTGCTTGTGGAGAGCCAGCTTCTAAGAAGCCATGTTTCATTTTTAAAAAGCCATGTTTCATGACTCTCATCAAGTTAATGTCTTTTCCTTTTCTTTATATATTTAAGTAATGAAAGTGATGGAACCAACATGAACCAGGCATAGTTTGGATTGGTGTTGTGCAAACCTTGGCACGTAGTTCTGCCTGTACAGTTCACTTGTGCCCTCCAATGCCTCTATTGTGAAAGGCTGCCAATTGTATCAAGTTGCATGTTGGTTTTGTGATGTAGCCAAATAGCAGCTAGCACTTAGGAATTCTCCAAAATTCATTTTCGCTTTTACAAGTTTATATTTTGGCATGTAACTTAGTCTTAGTTCACTAATTCTCATCGGTTTTCCCCTTTTAGCAAAGTCTTGCCATGAATATAGACAGTGCTGTACAATTTCTCATACATTTTCACTTGACAAATATATTGCAAGGAGTAGAACAATTGTATCATTATCAGGACTTGTAGCTTTCTCTCAAGGCTATAAACTAGATTTTTACAAACATAGTTACAACTACTGCATTTACAGATAGATGCCCATCAAGAAAGGAAAAAACCCTTAATTAACGAGGCTTCATCCATGAACCAATCCCTTTAAGTGGTTTTTAAGATAGAAAGTCTTATTTTAACAGCAAGTGCATCCTTACATAACACTCCCTTATTTTTTCCCTCTCTCTGTGAATTCCCTGTAAATGCAAATGGAGGCAGATATATTGAAACAAAGGAACAGACCAACCTCTAGTTCAGAATGGAGCTTCTGTAGGTGAAGGAGACAAGCTTTTGAGCTACACTGAGCTCTTCTTCAGGTCAGGTTGAAACTTCAATATCCTGCCATGTATCACTGCACTGGAAATGATCCACTTTGGTTAATCTCCTCATTGATATCCATGTCTCTGCACCAGCAGGCCTGTGGATAGGATCTCAGTTCAGTTCTTCCTTTGTCAGCCCACTAGAGCTGCGTGTGGCATCTTATAGTGAAATGGGGTTCAAGGACTGCGTGTCCCTTGCACATGGGCAGTATTAGTCAGTGTCGGGGGCCAGACCCACACAATGGTTGGGGGACCCACCCCAAAGGCAGAGTCGACATCCCTTTTCACAAAGGCCGTAGGGTCCCAAAATATGAATTCTCCTTTTTAGGGTAAATATGGCCCTATGGGCCTAGTTAAAAGTACTGTCCCCTCTTTCCAGGTGAATACAGCCCTGTGGGCCTAGTCCAAAAAGTACTGTACCCTCTTTAAGGGAGAATACGTCTCTGCAGGCCTAGTTCCAAACACAGTTGTCTCTTTCTGGCAGGCTCTCTGGCCTGAAGGCTTAAGGCCCTGGTAAGTCCCCCCCGGCTGTTAGGGAGATGAGCGCCATAGGGTAGGAAGGTAGGGTGACCCGGACCCTCCTGCTCCACCAGGTCCCAACCCAGGGCCCTGTTGGCAGTGGACACTTTCATTGCCAGCTCAGCGGTGTTTCCTGCCAAAATGCGCTGAGCTCCCAGGAAGGACAACCCTCTGCCCTGGGTTACTTCCTATCATCACCCCCTTCTCAGGGCATTGCTTGACAGGTCCAACTCATGAGGATGGCCTCCCTGGTCAGGGTTGTCGCTGAGGCTGTGGCAGCTGCAGCCACTGTTCGGGAGCTCCAGCTTGAGTTCCTTCCCTGCTGGCAGTCCACCCAGACTGAGCTGCTCCATTGGCTTTTATGCAGCTCCAGCACTTGGAGCGTGCTCAGTCTGGGAAGAAGGACTTCCTCCACCCAGAGGCTGTGTCTAGACTGGCCAGTTTTTCCGGAAAATCAGCCGCTTTTCCGGAAAAACTTGCCAGCTGTCTACACTGGCTGCTTGAATTTCCGCAAAAGCACTGACTTCCTACTGTAAGAAATCAGTGCTTTTTGTGGAAATACTATGCTGCTCCCATTCAGGCAAAAGTCCCTTTGCGCAAAACTTTTGCGCAAAGGGCCAGTGTAGACAGCTGAGATTTGTTTTGCACAAAAAAGCCCTGATCGCGAAAATGGCGATCGGGGCCTTTTTGTGCAAAAGCGTGTCTAGATTGGCCACGGACGCTTTTCCACAAAAAGTGCTTTTGCGGAAAAGCGTCCGTGCCAATCTAGGCGCTCTTTTCCGAAAATGCTTTTAACGGAAAACTTTTCCGTTAAAAGCATTTCCGGAAAATCATGCCAGTCTAGACGTAGCCACAGAGTCTTAGCCCTCCATCCCCTTCAGTGCGGGGCACATCTGCCCCGTCATAGTCAGTTTCAAGGCTGCTTATGCCTGTGTTTTTTTGTTAAAGGTCCCAGCTGAAGCTGGCTCACAATGACCAAACGCCTTAGCTTCCCCTTTATGGGAGAATACAAAGAATGCTATGGTTATATGTTCTGCTTGCTGTATTTACATTTAGGAAATATCTCCTTCCTTCCTGTTTCCACCTACTTTGTCTCCACCACATTATTTTAGTTGAACAAAACTAGCTATATTCCTCTCGGGGGGTCTGACTGAATTGGTGGGACTGTAGGCATAGAAGAGGGGGCAGCTCGGTACTCCTGAAAGGGGTGGGGCCTCAGTTGAAAGGGGTGGAGTGGGGCTGGGCAGCCTGTCCTCAGTGCTGCCTGGAGTGCGCCCAGAGGTGAAAGTAACTTAAAATTTCTTACAGGTACTGTCTTATTGCAACCCAGGTCCCTGCTAGCTCTTTAATTAGCTCCTTGCTGGCTTTTGCCACAGCTCAGCCAGCTCTTGCAAGGGCTGTGCACCAGGGTGCATCTGCTTACTTTCATCTCTGAGTGTGCCCCTCCCCATCAGCCCCTAACATCGCCCAGTGTTCTGCACTGCAGTGGTGATTTAAAAGACCTAGGGCTCTAGTTGCCACTGATGCAGTAGCAGTATCAATGGCCAGGAGCCCTGAGCCTTTTTGAATCACCAGGCCCCAGGACAGTTGCCTGCTTTGCCCCACCCCCTTCCTGGGTCAGTGAGCCAGTTCCCTTTTTCCTCAGAACACAACCTGCTGATCAAGGTCAGCTTCAGAGAATAAACACAATCCATGAATTTAAGCATGGAAAAATTGAGTAGAAGTGAGGTGGGATATTACCATTATATAGACTCTTATTGGAAAAGTCTAGTGGAGCATTAGTGAGACTCTTATTGGAATTCTATATCCAGTTCTGATGGCCATACTTTAAAAAAATATATTGTCAAATTGGATATGGTTGTCAACTTTCCTGACCGGATGGACTGGATGCTGTTCACAGCAATCACAGCCAGGCTGTCCAGTCAGGAAAATTGGCAACCCTAAAACTGAAAGGGGTTCAGAAAAGCAACGATTGATTTGAGATTTGGAAAATTTACTTTGTATTGGGAGACTAAAGAAACTCAGTCTACTTGGTTTATCTAAGAGAAAGTTAAGGGATGAATTGATCATAGCCTATAAGCACCTATATGTGGAGAAGATTTCTGATAGTAAAAGGGCTCTACAGCAGACAAATTCAGCACACAAAAGTATAACAAAGTCTGCTGTCTGGAAGATTAAATTCAATAAATTCAGACTAGGAATAAAGAGCAAAATTCTGTGATGGCATAAATCTCTGTCACTTAAAGTTGATTGCTTGTCTTTCTGAAAGATATGTTCTAGCTCAACAGATGTTAGAGGTTTGATGCAGGAATCACTTGGTGAAATTCAGTATCCTGTGTTATATAGGAGGCCACACTAGATGATCCTAATGGTCCCTTCTGGCCATAAAATCCATAAATCTATGAACCACATAACATGATATCTGGTGATATGACAAGGTTACATACAGAGAAGCAAAGGGCTAACTGAATTTATTGTAGAAGTAATTCCTAGGTGATATTTTTCAGCTCACCACACCTCCTCATATGCCATGTTATTATAAGGTACCATCTGAGCAGAAGCTTCCATGAATTCATTTTCTTCATCAGTAATAGATGAGGACCAAAACCTCACTATACAAGTGTAAGCCTCAAAATAGATGGATAGTCCCAATAAAGAGAAGTCCCTTCAGTATCTTGTAAAAGATTACACATATGTATGTAAGGAAAACACATAAGATGGGCCTTTACCCTAAACCAGTCTCAGGTAAAAACCCTGACAACACCCATGAAACATGATGTATACAAAACTAGAAAACCCATGGCAATTTGGAATATACATACATGACTTCATAAAGATTTAAGCTGAAGCTTCCCAAATTCAGTGGACTGTTCAAATACGCAAAGCAAAACAAGCTGTAAACAATGATCTTGTAAACAAAGGTCACTGAAATCTGGCTCACTCACAGTTCCTCCAGCTATCACATACTTTCTCTACTGCTCCAGAATGCAGACAGAATATGTAATATCTATGATGAGGAATTATCGTTAAGTATTGTTCCTTCACAAAGCTTGACTGTAGGTAACAACAGATTATTCTCCACAAAATTTGCATTTTCAAAAGGTGATGCTAAATTATTTTATCCCCTCTCTCATTTGTAATTAGGTCTGCAAATCTTTGACATTGGGTATCTACTCTAGTAACCTTGGAAGCAGATCAAATTTGTCTTTTAGACACTGGCGGGAAAGGTAATTCTCTGAGAAAGTGACAATTTTTCATTTATCTCATAAACTTCATGCTGGCAGACCAGCTTCTGCCTGCTGCAGAGCAAACTTAAAGAAGGAAAAAAAAACTGGCTTAAAATTATGAGGCTGTCAGGGCCTGTCTTTCTTTGCAGTGGGGAGAATGGGTATCCCATCAGTCACTGCCCCCTGCTCACTCACACAGAGTGCAGCTTGGTGGAGAAGAGGAAGAAAAGAGGCAAAGCCACAAGCTGCCTCTCCTGCACCTCTCTGTGAATTGAGTGGCTGGCTGGAGATATGTGCCTGTTCTTCTGGGGAGACCCAGGCCATCTCAAATGCTTGGCAAGGCAGTGTTTCCTCCCACTTCCCTTCCAGAGCAAGAGAACTCCTAGTCCCAGGCAGTAGAATCATAGAATACTAGGACTGGAAGGGACCTTGAGAGGTCATCGAGTCCAGTCCCCTGCCCTCATGGCAGGACCAAATACTGTCTAGACCATCCCTGATAGACATTTATCTAACCTACTCTTAAATATCTCCAGAGATGGGGATTCCACAACCTCCCTGGGCAATTTATTCCGGTGTTTAACTACCCCTGACAGTTAGGAACTTTTTCCTAATGTCCAACCTAAACCTTCCTTGCTGCAGTTTAAGCCCATTGCTTCTTGTTCTATCCTCAGAGGCCAAGATGAACAAGTTTTCTCCCTCCTCCTTATGACACCCTTTTAGATATCTACAAACTACTATCATGTCCCCCCCCTCAATCTTCTCTTTTCTAAACTAAACAAACCCAATTCCTTCAGCCTTCCCTCATAGGTCATGTTCTCTAGACCTTTAATCATTCTTGTTGCTCTTCTGTGGACCTTCTCCAATTTCTCCACATCTTTCTTGAAATGCGGTGCCCAGAACTGGACACAATACTCCAACTGGGGCCTAACCAGCACAGAGTAGAGCGGAAGAATGACTTCTCATGTCTTGCTCACAACACACCTGTTAATGCATCCCAGAATCATGTTTGCTTTTTTTGCAACAGCATCACACAGCTGACTCATATTCAGCTTGTAGTCCACTATAACCCCTAGATCCCTTTCTGCTGTACTCCTTTCTAGACAGTCGCTTCCCATTCTGTATGTGTGAAACTGATTGTTCCTTCCTAGGTGGAACACTTTACATTTGTCTTTATTAAACTTCATCCTGTTTACCTCAGATCATTTCTCCCAATTTGTCCAGATCATTTTGAATTATGACCAGGGCTCGACAAATAATACAATCTACTCGCCACGGGCGAGTAGATTGTAACCCGGGAAGAACCAGGTTCGGGCGATCTGCGCATGCGCAGAACGATCTGCGCATGCGCAGATCGCCAGACAGCGCGGCTGGCGAGCGGGGCTCGCCGCGGTTCGGCAAGCCCTGTTTATGACCCTATCCTCCAGAGCAGTTGCAACCCCCCCCCCAGCTTGGTATCATCTGCAAACTTAATAAGCATGCTTTCTATGCCAATATCTAAATCGTTGATGAAGATATTGAACAGAGCTGGTCCCAAAACAGACCCCTGCGGAACCCCACTAGTTATATCTTTCCAGCAGGATTGTGAACCATTAATAACTACTCTCTGAGTACGGTTATCCAGCCAGTTATGCACCCACCTTATAGTAGCCCCATCTAAGTTGTATTTGCCTAGTTTATTGATAAGAATATCATGTGAGACCGTATCAAATGCCTTACTAAAGTCTAGGTATACCACATCCACCGCTTCTCCCTTATCCACAAGACTCGTTATCCTATCAAAGAAAGCTATCAGATTGGTTTGACATGATTTATTCTTTACAAATCCATGCTGGCTGTTCCCCTATCACCTTGCCATCTTCCAAGTGTTTACAGATGATTTCCTTAATTACTTGCTCCATTATCTTCCCTGGTACAGAAGTTAAACTAACTGGTGTGTAGTTTCCTCAGTAGTAAGCAGCATCTTAGCAACAAAACCAGGCTGGCACATGAGGCAGTCCTGAGAACAGTGGCTCCCCTCAGGAAGGGCTGTATGGGGTCAAGCACACTAAAGGCTAGGGAAACTTACAAACCCCAACAGTTGACTGAGAAACTCCCCACTGCCAAATACAGCCCCTCTTCTGTAACTGCTGCAGTGACAAGGAGCTAGGTTCCCCTTTATGGAGTACAACATGGCAAATTAAGTGTTGCTCCTTGAGGAACAGAAGGAGTCTGGCCCTGCAGACTGCCATCCTAATTTAGATATTCTGCAGATGGGAGCAATTCAGAGTGAGACCTGTTGTTCCTAGTTCCTCCTACTCCCAGCTCCCCCAAAAGAAGCCATAAAGCTTCAGAACAGTTTTCTTCTTCAAATATTACAGCAGATGGATGAATGGTGACAAGAATGTAAAAATGCAGTTAAAAAGGTAACCGTGTAACCATTAAAAATCATAGCAGTTACACAGTTACATGTGCTGCAGGCTCTGCAGTATAACGCTTACATAAGCTTTATATATTGCAGAGCCCGCAGCAAAGTCAACCCCAGGGCTATGTCTACACACGCGGCTTCTTGCTCAAGTACAGCTGTTCTTGCGCAAGAATCTGCAGAGCGTCCACACTGCCTGCCCGCTCTTGTGCAAGGAAATTTACAGTACGGCGTGGTAAGAGAGGGCTTCTTGCGCAAGAAGTACGCTCTTTTTTATCAGGTGTAAGCCCTCTTGCGCAGGAGCTGTTGTGCAAGAGGGCAGTGTGGACGCTTGGCAGAGATTTCTTGCGCAAGAAAGCCCTATGGCTAAAATGGCCATCAGAGCTTTCTTGCGCAAGAGAGCGTCCACACTGCCATGGGAGCTCTTGTGCAAAAGCACATCTTGCACATGGCAGTGTGGACGTTTTCTTGCGCAAGACTTCTTGCACAAGAACCCTTATGCAAGATGTTCTTATGCAAGAACCCGGCAGTGTAGATATAGCCCAGGAGTGGGGTTGCCAGTCTTCAGAGAGGATGCCGGAGCAGCCTCTGCCTACAGTGGACCTCTCACAGGGCTGGAGCAGCCCCATGCCTGTGGCATGTGGGGAGCTGCTCCAGCCCCCACAGGTTAGTCTTAACCAGTAAAAACTTCACATTCCTAGTGTTCATGTGGGATTGAATATGGTCCAGGATCTGGTCCAAACATGGTGAATAAGAACAGCACAAACTGGAGACAAGTCAGGGCAATCCAATATGGTCTCAAAGCTCTTCTCCTATATCTGTACTCTCTGCATGTGCTTGCTGATCGTGCCAGACAAAACATCAGTCGGGTCATATCTGAATAGTTGAAGGGAAACAAGATCTATAGTCCTTCAAGGAGAAGCTCACCTCCTGATGACTTGTGCAGAAAATGCAGTTAATTCATGCCCTTCACATTCAAGGGAAAAATGAAAAGTTACAGGTGACCGGCTCAGCAGGCAAAAGTTAGATCATGCAGAATGTAACTCTACACTGGGATGACTTGCATCTCCTGGCAAAGGAATTTAGTTTCATAATGATAGATGTTTGTATTGTGATGTGTGCATCAGTATGACAGATTATAGTGCTTAAAATGACATACTACATACAACTGTTAACACATTGTGATTACTTATTGTAAGACAATGAAGTTTAGCAGTTGTGAAAGTGAATTTGGAATCTATTCATGTCCTGCAACCACTGGCACATGTTTATCACCAGGAAGTCAGGATGGCAACTTTATGGACTTCTCCAGAAACAAACCTAGGTGTCTGATAAACTCATTGATATCTTCAATTTATGTATCTGTGAGATGTGGAGTGTGTCCTTATGGTCTGATTGCTCTCAGCTCCCACAGAGGACAGATTGAATACTTTGCAAGACCAGGCCTTTATTTTCTAACCACTCTGACTAAAGAGGTAGATGAAATTATGATGGATTTTTACAATCACACTAGCAGGGAACAATTTGTGTACACAGGTGATGCATGGGGTGGGAATGCACGTGGGGCCACATACACCCCTCAGGAGTCTGCTCCATGTCTGTTCCCCCCAACCCCTGCCCGCCACCGGGAAAGGTGCAGGCAGCGCTGTTCCCTGGCCTGGCAGCTCGGGAGTGCTGGGAAGAGGCAGGTGGGGTGGAGCAAGGGGCAGGGAGAGGTGGTGCTGGTGCCTCCCCCTTCTCCTGTCACCAGCTGCCACTGTTTATATACTAATTACTTGATGCTTGTGTGTAAAATCTAACAATGTAAAAAAATGCACATTGCATTATTCACTACTGTTTCAGTCTTTAATCCCATGTTTGACCTACTATCCCATTTCCCTCCTTTTGGTATAAATCTGACTGAATTTTCAAGAATACCTTTCTGCTCCTTAAAGTAAGACCTGCTTTTGTATTTTTGGTATTATTTTCCCAAACATTTTCCTTTGAGTGGGGGAAGCCTGCTTGTTATACAAATACTAATCTGTTTACTATTAGCAGTAACATAGATTCTACTGATCTAAGTGTCTATAAAAGTTACAGAAGTGAGAGGGAAAGTAGGGAGCTGTTAGCAGTAGAAACAGACATTCCCAGCTATGGTTAGAGCCCTGCAAATCTGCAGATATCTGTTTTATAGCCATGTTTATCTGCAGCTCATATTTCTGGATATGGATGCAGATGCAGATACAAATTGTATATGGGAAACCTTGCAAATATCCACACCTGCGGCTGTCAATGCGGATATCCGCGGCTCATTTTTGCAGCTACAGATGCGGATACAAATGATGCATCTGTGCAGGGCTCTAGCGATGGTCCAGGCGGAGCTGAGACACTGCGGAAGCACATTTGCAGGGGAGCAGAAAGCTGGGAGACAGGTCTGTGCCTGGACTGACAACGAGTGACAGCGGGTTGTTCCCTGGAGCTCGCGTCACGCCGTTCCCCCGCACTTGGCACACAGGCGCCCTCTTGGCGGGTGCTTGGGTCCGGGCGCGCTTTGCGTCCTTTTCCTGCGCTCTCCGCCGGGCACGCGCATCCCGCTCGCCACCGTTTCCCTGGAGCTGCACGAGCAGACCGGGGCCGGCGGGAGCCACGTGGTATTGCTGGGGCGCGCGGCCGGCCCGGGGAAGGGCGCCTGGGCCGTTGTGCCCCGGCCGCGCGCCCTGCTCTCGCGGTTACGTGCCCCGGCCCCGCCTCGCGATTGGCCCGCGGCAGGCGGAGGGGCCCCGGCGTCGTAGCGGCTCGGCTCCCCGCGGGCCCTAGCGCCGGCCGGCCGGCTGCGGGGCGGGGGGTGGCCGGAGGAGGCGGGCGCGGCGCACACGCACCACGCCGCTCCGGCGGCGGCTTGTGTGGGCGGCTTAAATAGGGCGGGCGGGGCGCCGGGCTGCACTGTCCGCGCGGAGGGTGCTGCTGCTGCTGCTCGTGGCGCCGGAGCGGCCAGGCCGGGCGGTGAGTGAGCGGCGCGGGGGTGTTTGGGCGGGGGCTCTGGCTCTCTGTGGCGAGCTGCCACCCGCCGCTCCTGCCCCCGCCGGGGCCTGTAGAGCGCTGCGCTGTGTCGGCTCTGCCCGGCGGGGTGCCGGCTCCCCCGGGCAGCTGCGAGTCTGGCTGGGGCCTCTCGCTGCGGCTGAGCGGCCGGCTGGAAAGCCCCCTTCTTAGCGCATCCCCGGCAGGGGAGCGGGAATGCTGGAGGCGACTGGGCTGGCCGGTCCCTGTCTCCTAGTGGCGAGCGTGAAAAGAGGCTCTGCGCTCTGCGCGTCACGGGCTCGCTGCAGGAGAGTGGCACCAGGGAGCTTGCACGCCCCGAGGAAAAAAACCTGCACTAGGTGAACAAAAGAGCGCAAGCTTTGTGGGAGGGGACCTGGGTCTCCTTTTCTAGAGGAGTGTTTCTCCGTAAGGGCCAGGCCCACGTCTTTGGGAATCTCCCGGGCACGGGTTAGCCGCAAACTGGCCCTTGGTATCAAAATGGTTGAGAGATACTGTTCTAGAAGGTGTTCTGCTCAGCTTCAGTAAGAAGAGGAGTCCTAGATCCAGGCCCACATCTAGTGACGTTCAATTGCCTAGTGGTGCTGTCAAATTGGGATCTCAGAATTCACTCTAAAAGTGACTCCTTGTCATTATCTGGAGCTCTAGCTGTATTGCCATTTGAATGACAAAATTCTGTGGTTCACAGGTGCTTTAAGAAAAGCCCACCAATGGATGAAAGACTTTTGCTGTGGCAAGTAGTGTGACCCGCTCTCTATCTGCAGGAGTACTCTGCTGTGACAACAGGAACCCTGCTCACAGGGGGTAGAAGTATTTTGTTGGCTAAAGTGTCAACTTTTCATGTTGGTAGACTTTTAGTGATGTGACCATATCAGTAAAAGTCTAATTCAACAACCTCTTAGTGCAAATCCATGGTATGCTGTAATGTACTACTGAGGAAAAACTTAAACAACAAATAGTCTAGCAGCACCTTAGACTAACAAAACATGTAGATGGTGTCATGAACTTTTGTGGGCACAACCTACTTCTTCAGATGAGTGGACTACTGAGGTTATAGATATTCATGTCCTTGTAATACGCGTTCCCTTTTCCTGGTGTAAAGAGACACTAGAACAAGGTTAGGCAAGATATGGTTTGTGGGCCAGATCTGATCTGGCTTGTGGCCTTCTGGGACCCTCAGGCAGGCTACTTGCCTGCTACAGCTGCAGGCTATTCAAAATGGCTGGCTGCTGGGTCCATATGCCTCTAGTTGCCACACATCCTGATTTCCAGCCAATGGGGTCTGTAATGATTGTGTTGTGAGCAGGGGCAGCACATGAAGTTGCTCCCGCATGTGGCACAGAGGCATGTGTACTCGCAGCTGGGAGCCTGCGTGAGGTCCCACTAGGCTGCTAGCTGGGAGAAGCCTAGATAAATACCTCCTGGCCAGAGCCTGCATCTGGCATTCCAGCAATAGGTCACCACCTCCACCTACCCCAGGTTTTCACCCAAACCCTTTCCGGCCCCCTTCCCTCCGACCCCCAGCTCAGACTCCCTCCCAGACCCCACTCTCCCTCCTTTGCCACAATCCCCTACCCTACCATTCCTTTTGCACCCTACCTCCATTCCAGAGTCCACATCTCCTCCTTCAATATGATAGAAAAGTGTGGCCCTTGATCACTAAGCAAATCTTTGAAGGGGGGCCTCCCCCATCAAAAATTGACCACCTCTAGTTTAAACACTGAAGGGACTAGAGTCCATTGTCATATTAAAGTGATATTAGGTACTCCTTTTCAGGGCTTGACTAAATCATCTTGCACTTGATTTAACTCTTGGGCCCTCTGTGTGAAAACTAAAATAACTTTATAAATGTAAGCAAGTAAATAGCATGATAAAGGTAACTAGATGTCTTTTACAATGGCTTAGAAGTACAGCTAAGAACGTAACACTAGAACCTGATTGCCCCATATGTGGTGTATGTTGTGTATGAACTTATGCAGCATTCATTATAACAGTCAAAGCTGTCTTGGATATGTAATAAGGAAAATTAGCTTTTTTAAGGGCTTCCTTAAAAGGACTGGATTAAGTTGAAGCCACTAGTTCTCAAATATTCTACCATTTTCAGAAATCTTATCAAAGCTTAACTTTTAAAGGTTACTGTGCTTGGTCAATGTAGGATAACTTCCTGTAGGATCATGACTCTTTTTTTTTAAAAAAAAAAGTGCAAACCACATGCCTTCAGATGTCATGTTGAACCCTGACATTTGTGTAATCTCAGGATTCAAAGTAGACCCTATTGGTAATCAGGCATATTTGGCTAAGAATTGGGCCCAAAGGGGTGTCTGCAGCATAGATATCTGGGGGTAGAGTCCAAGATGCAGAGGCTGGCTTCTATGATAGGAATGGCTAATGTCCAAACTAACTGCCTTATCAAGCCCTATCTACTTTTCCATCTACCTAGTTTGGAAGACTGTTTGAAAATGGCTCTAGCAAACTTTCCCCTGGCTTATACTATTAAGGTAAACCAGTCTCTAAACCGGTTAACATTAGTTAATGTTAATATATTTGTAATCTGGTTGGGGGCATACTCTTGAAGTGGTTTGGCAAGAAATTTTGGACTGATACGCTTAAGGTTCAAGAGGAGTGCATCAAGTACACAGGCACACTTGAAAAACTCTCATTGTAAACAATAATAGTACCAGTTGTCCAAATAGCTTTTTTAAATGTTCCAATTAAACACATAATGTGGCTCTGTCTGGAGCTGTGCTGTTGGCCTTGCAAGTGTCAACTTCTAGCTAGTAGTCATGACAACTCTGTCTGAAAAGCAGCACTTATTCTCGATTAAGAAAATGTTTGGACCCAGTCAAGTTTTTGGGGTTGGGAGGTAGGGGGCAGACAGGGAAGTAAAGCTTCTAGTTAATTAGTAATAGTATACACTCAAGAGTATGAGCAGACAGCTGACGGGGGAGGGAAGAGTGGAGGGGAAAGGGTGCAGGCGCCTTGGGGGCTGATTCAAAGAGGCCTGGGGCTCCTGGCTGTTACTGCTACTACCACAGCAGTGATGGCTAGAGCCCTAGGCCCTTTAAATCACCACCAGAGCACTGTGCTGTGCAGCTCTGAGAGCTGGGAGGAGGGGGGGGCATGCTCTGGGTGGTGTGGTGGGCTGGCACCTTGCCCAGGGGCCTGCAGAGGCTGTTAGCTCCCCTGACTATGAGCAAACAACACGAGCCTTCCTTGACAATTGCAGTGAATAAATTAAATCTAAATATGTTCAACTTACACATTTGGAACTTATTTTGCAACTGTAAACCAATAAATGTTAGGTTGGATTAATAATAGATATGTAGCCGTGTTCATCTGGTCTAGCTGAAACAAAAAACAGGACTATGTAGCACTTTAAAGACTAACAAGATGGTTTATTAGGTGATGAGCTCTTGTGAGCCAGACCCACCTAATAAACCATCTTGTTAGTCTTTAAAGTGCTACATAGTCCTGTTTTTTGTTTCAGGTTGGATTAAAGATGTGGTTGATCACCAGTCACCCGGTAAGCATCACCCTAACTGCGTGATGCTCTACCAGGAAATGGTTAACCAGTTCCCTGGGAGCAGCCTCCCATGGGGGATCCTGCTTAGTTGGTTAATCAGGTAAATGTTAGGCTAACCTAACATCTAACCTAGGGACATAAAATCCTAACTAGTTAAATCTGGCTCATCAATTTCATAGGGCAAAAAGTTCTTCCATTTTATCTTTCCTGGAAGCAAGGCTAATATTATAAAACAAAACTTGTTCTTCCAAAAGGAAGGAGTGAGATGACTTTTTAGTCCTTTTAGGTGAACTTTCCTGCTTTAGAGTAAATTTACTAGTCTACCTATCTGGTTGTATCACAAAATATGAATTACTAAATTAAAAATTTTCATTTTTAAAACTCTGCTCTGAGGGAATGAGTGCTGTTGTGAGCATCTTGGTCTCCTTTGCAGCTACTTCCAGCATTGCAAAAATGACAAACTTTACAGTGTGAGGGCTGTTTTGGTTTTCAGGGGTGTGTGGGGTGGGGAGGAGAGGGAATTGACTTGGTATCATCATAAACTTCTTGGCGTGTTTAATGATTAACGATCAGTGGAGATATGAGATGGGCCTGGATAGTTCAGGTAAATAACGGACATCAAGATTTTTCTGTCCCTACTCAGGTACACTACAATGAAGCATGTGGTTGGCTCTACTAGCTCTTCATTACTCTTTCTGAAACTTTATTTTCCTCTCGCAATGAACTACAAGTAAGTATTTTGGCCAATTAAGCACTATTGCTAGAGAATCTAGGTCTGTGGACCTCTGGCTGGCTGCCATGGTCTGGTTTTTCTAGTTACAGTAAGTATTTCTAAAATATAGTCAAAACAAATGCATCTATTGCATGTAACTGCTATAGCTCCCACAAGCGTGTAATGCAATCTCTTTTTAAAAAAAAAAGGGTAATGCCCAGCTATGAATGGAAGAAGTTTTCCATATCTTAGGAAAAGTCTCCTGGTTCATACAACAATAAAAACTTTTGCCCTGCTGCCCATCTCAATCACTTTTTAGACAACTCTGAGATGTGTAAGAGAAGGATCTTACAACTTTGACAACTGCTTCCAACCCATCCTCACCTGTCAAAATTGGTTCACTTCACAACACCAATGGCTATACTTCTATTTGCTACATTAAACAATTGGTGTCAGTTTGTTTTCAAACAGTAGGCTATGGTTCATTGGGAAAAAAAATTCCCTTAAAAGGCTCTCAGGTGTGTGTGTGTTGTTTTTTTTTTTCCTTTTTCTCATAAACCACATATACTAGTAGCTTGTCCGTCACTGGCTGAAAATAACTTTCATATTTTACTTACCAGAAAGCAAAAAAAATTCTTGGCGACAAGACGCTCTATTGAGGGGAGGGGTCGGCCAGAAGGGTGCACTTCTGATAGCTTAAGCCCTGTTCTGTGAACACTTCCACGCAGGCCTATGGAGGAGAGGGAAAGGCTTGCAGGACGAGGCCGTTATCCTTAAATTCAGAAAAAGCCTAGTAGCTCATACAGAACACGTAATCTAAGAATGGCCATGATGGGTCAGACCATTGGTCCATCTAGCCTGGTATCCAGTCCTCTGATAGTGGCCAATGCCAGGTGCTTTAGAGGAAATTAACAGGACAGGCAGTTGTGTTATCCATCCCCTGTTCTCCACTCTCAGCATCTGACAGAAGCTAGGGACCCCCAGAATATTGGGTTGCATCATCTTGGCTAATAGTTGTTTTTATTTTCCATAGATCACACTGCTTGCACAATTAAAAGGTTGGCATGGTAGGCAGTAGCAATTGACTTGTGGCAAGGATTTCTTCTGGCTTAATTCAAGCTACCTCTACACTTGCTGTAGGTGACTTAGAAGGAACTGCAATATAGTGTCTTAGCCCTGAGATGTGGGAGTCATTGAGTTTTCTTGTAAATAATGGTTGGAATTAGTAGACCTTACTCTTGCACTTCTGTTCCAGGAGTGAGAATAAGGGTAATGAACCCGGTTGCTTCCAATAAGATCTTTTTATTAATCTACTTGTATCTGTTTGTTTAAATTGTGATTTCATTTTTTTATTCTAAGAACTCTAGTTTAAATGCCAGAATATTAGTTTGTTACATGATTTAACTTGAACTTGTTCGACTTTTTTATTTACTCTTTCTTGCATTGTAGGTGAGTAGGTGTGCATAAAAAGCTAATTCTTGCACTCTTTTAGCATTCAGAATATACATGATGCCTTTACATGCATACTAGTGGTCCTGAACAGTGTTTTCCTGGTGCTATCAGAATGAGTAAGATAACGTGATTTTTGTCAGTGCCTGTGCCACCAGGAGAGTGCTTCTATGTATGACTAGCAATAGACTTCTACAGAACAATATTCATCTTGTGGTTTTGGGGGGTTTTTTGTTTAGTGAAAACATACTGCAAACAGAAGCTTGGGTATTGCTGCACACTTCAGAAGAAAGTTGTAGATGTGTTGATTCTAATGGGCTTAAACCTCACTTCTGAAACAGCACAATCATTCATACTAAGCTTCCTAATGATTGCAGAGGTGAGAACAATTGAATGTTCTAGATATCCACAAGTAGATATCTCAGTCTAAATATTAAAGTAACTAAGTGAAAAGTTAAATAAACTATTTTAATATGTTGTGCTAACAGTTTCACCTGCAATATTTTTAACTCTCAACAGATGTTTGGGCAGAGTTTTGTCATATACTGTCAGTGCTATACTATCAGACTTGAGAGCATGCTGAATTGGACACTAACGTTGTAATAGTGTCCAAAAGATGAAACTTAAAGTACAGCTGCTGTTCCCATGCACTTAGGGAAGCATTACAGCCATAGGTTTAAGGGCAGAATTCAGTGCCCGTCTAGAATGTATTTCATAATTACACTACCGTATAGACTGCTCTCAATCTGTTTAATCCTCAATGTGTGTGCAGTTTGCAGAGTAAAAGGAATTATCTTAACTGCTAGATCAAATTTACTTTGCAAGGACAGGCTATAGACTTTATTATGAAGACTAAGAAATCCATATGAAACCAACAGACCAGATTTTCAGGCACAGTGTAGCAACCTGTATCTCTAGAACAATCTGGCTGTAGAAGCAATATTACTAGTCCTGGGAGTCTTACATTTAGCACAATGGCTTTTCCACCCCTTCTTCATTTGTAGACCCATAAAAAAGGTGCAGAACCCACTTGGAAATTCAGCCTATGGTCTGTGGCCCCATATCCTAGCAATCTTAGCTGAATTCTGTTTGGTTACTTTTCAGTCTAACATGTTTGATGTGGCATTTGGTGTAGTATAAGAGAGAGTGCTAAACTGTGGACTTCTATGGTAACTATAACACTCCTGGGTTTTGACCTACCTGTGGGGATGTTCACGTACTTTTGATCAGAAAAATAGACTACCCTTTTCTGGAATTTGAAACTCTTTATTTTCATAGCTACCTTTCTGTTCATGAGTTAATAAGTCTTGCACTAGCACAGGGATCCATAGTACAACAGCTCCTATGCCTTCTGTTTTCCCTGTTGCAGGCATGAGGCTGGCTGGGCTTCCTTTAGCTCTTGTTGCTGTCTTTTGTTTAAGCCCCTCAAGGCCACTGGCTACCAGTGTAAGCTGATCTGCAAGGCATACCCCTAGTAAAGGCTGGACACTTAATTTAGTAGGAATGACCCACTCAAATGAGCATAGTCTAGTAACTTTTAGAGGACCAGTGCTACTTCCTAAATGATGGGCGAGGAAATCTTAGCAGATGTCACTCAATTTGTAGGCGGTAGCAATGGCCAATCATACTAGAGCAAGTTTCCATTGTACTAGTCCAGTGGTTCCCAATCTCTTTGATGGTGGGGACCAGTAAACCCATTCACAAGCTTTTGGAGGACTGGTAACATTTATTTGCATATTCATTAAGCAAATGATGAATATGCAAATTGTGTTGCTGGTCCTACCTGCCTGGCGGGTTGTTCCCCTGGCCTCAATCCCAGCTGCTCTATTGGCCAGTGCCAGCTCCCCCCGGCTGCATCCAGTGTCGGGTGTTCTGCATTGGTGTGCATGGTGCCCGGCTTTCTCCCTGGGTCCTAGCGCCTGCTGGATCTAGCCCCGCTGCCCGGGAGCATGCCTGGCAGAGACACCAGGGCGACGGGCTCTCTCCCAAGAGGGCTGTGCTGCCGCGCTCGGCGGTGCAGGGTGCTGCTACCCTGTCACACAAGTTAATAGGATCATGCATGATGATTTTTCTAAGGACCAGTATTTTTTTTTTTCTAAGGACTGGTACTGGTCCATGGACCACACTTTGGGAAATGCTATACTAGTCACTGAATCTCCCTTTAGCACAAGATACACTCTGGCAACCCCTGTGCTAGCTGTCTTGCTAAATGTAAATGCTTGGCTGTGTACACATGACAACTTACACTGGTACAAGTAGGTTGCTCAGGTGCCCCTCAAGCAACATCAGTTACACTGGTGCTTAGGTCAGTGTATGCAACACTGTATCTGGGGAAGAACTTCTGCCAGCATAGCGTCTGCTGATAGGGATGGAGTAAATATGTCAATAGGAGAGCTCCCATTGGCTGAGTGTTTGCACTAGCAGTGCTATAGTGGCACATCTGCAGTGGTGCACTATAATCTCTTTAGTCTCTGTAATGTAACCATAGCATTTGGGAGGAGAGGAAGAGTAGCTATTGGGTCTTGTGTTTTTTCTCTAAGCAATAGAGAAGCTGACTGTTGCTCTCCTGTTCTTGTTCGTTGCACTCGAACAATGTCTGGTTACTGATAGACAATAGAGGAGCTTTTAGCCCTCTGTAAATGAATCATTGTACCCCATGAGTGGGAGGAGCAAAGAATGGCAGTATCTTGCCAATTTGGCTTACTGCCTCAAGATACTGTCCTTGCTGTAAAGGTCAGTCTTGGACACTGTGCTCATTAGTTGGGTCAGAAAGGAGCTTTCTTTACCTCAGTGGCATAAGCTTTTAACAGAATTGATATGAAGAGTTAAGGAGGACTCTTTCACAAATGGAAAGTCAGCTCTGTCAGTGTTTGCAAACTGATGCTGTTTGCCTCAAGGTAGGTAGATTACTGAGTAGGGATATTGGATATTGGTTAACTGAATAGTGGTGTAACTGCATGAATTCTTATGTTACATAACTATTCAGTAGTCCTCAGGGGTGGGGCCAGGGAGTCCCCTGTCACTCTTACTGATGCCTCTTCATCAGAGGCAGAAGTGCCGGGTAGCCGTCTGGAGCTAGTCCACTAGAGGAGACAGTTTATAAATCAGCTCCCCTTGCAGACCGGCTTCCTGCCACTCTGTGGGGATCTTGCTGTCAGGGACCAGCTTCTCTGTGGGGAGCTCAGACCCCCACACACACAGACAGAGGTTGCTGCCATGAAGCACACTCTAGGCCCAGGCTTGCCACAGGCAGAGGCTGCTCTGTGGGATGCAGAGCAGCCTCTGTCCACAGGGAGCTTGGGGCCACTGTGTACAGAAACTTTCTTTGCGGCAGCTTCCCTCCTCCCCAGCTGCTGCCTCAGAGGCAACAGCGGGTGGGTGGAGGAGTGACAGGCAGCACCGTGGAGCCAGCTTCTCTTTCTCCCCCCCCCCAGCACTGGCTCCTGCTCCCCACTTTGCTGCTTCTGGCTACGTATAGACTGCAGGCTTCTTTCAGAAGAAATTTTTCTGGAAGAGCTCTTCCGAAAAAACTTCTTCTGAAAGAGTGTCTACACTGCCAAAGTGCATCAAAAAAGCTCTCTCAGAAAAAGGCTTCTTCCTCGTAGAAAGAGGTTTACCAGTGTCAGGAAAAACCCTCTGTTCTTTCAATTTTTTTTCCGAAAAAGCGATTAAAGTGTGGATGTAAGTGACTTTTTTTCTGAAAAAACAGCCTGTAGTGTAGATAGTGTCTGCATAAGAGGTAGCAAGGAGGGGGGATGCATATCATCTACAAGATTAACCAATAAGCCTAAGCTTATTGGTTAATCCAGGGGTGGCCAACCCATGGCTCGCGAGCCACATGCGGCTCTTCAAAGAAAAAATTGTGGCTCCCACATCCGTGGTTCATGGCTCTGAAAGGGGCAGCATGTTTGTCTGTTTTTCTCAGCAACTCGGCTCTTTGCGCTGTATCCGGAACTACTTTGGCTCTTCATCTGTAACAGGTTTCCCACTCCTGGGTTAATCGGATAGTTGACTACATATTGACATTCCTATTACTGAGTAGCTTTCAAAGAGTAAAATGAGAACTTTTTTTTTTCTTCCTGCTAAAAACCCACTGCAAAACTAGCAGCTAATCTAGGCCAGGCTACAGTAAAAATTTCTTACTGGCTACTCTAGGTAAGGGAGTTTAAAGTTTTCATAGAAGAAAAGGATCAAGAAATAAGGAATCCATCTACACGGGTTGGGGGGGGAAGGGGGCAGGGGGAGAGAGACATTTCAGCAGGAAGTTTCAGATGCCACCCAGCTGATTAGCTGAGCACCCAGAACTGGCAGCATGTGTTTCTACTGGTGGTGCATATCTACACATGCCTCCGTACACATAACCAGTGCTTTTTTTGTGACGGTACGCCCCGGGACAGCGTACTGGCACCTGTTTTTCCCTGCATAACTTAAATCAATTGCATTCCCCTCAGGCATACCAGCACCTTTTCTCCTGGGGTGGCTGGGTTCCCGACAGAAGCCTGCTCGGGACACGTGGCTCTTAAAGGGGCCACGATGGCATTTTTGGCCCCCAGCGTGGCTTTTATAATTTTAAGTAAAGCTTGGGCTTCCTTACTCCTAATTCTCCCCCTTTAACTCCTTGACTACACTATAACTCCTGTATGTGAATAGGCTATACATATGCACATTCTTCACCAATTAGTCAATCCCTGAAGACCAGCACCTAAGCAAAATCTATCATCTATGTATAAGAGTATATGTAGGACACATCTTGTTATTTTAAGACCAAAAGCTGCTCAACCCTAACCCTGTAGAATAAGCACAATGCAATAATAGTTACTGCACTTTAAACTAGTGTTTAACTCTTCAAGTGTGGCACCTATGTAGGAGGAAACACTAATGCCCTGTAGGAGAAAAGTACTATGAAGCTAGAAAAACTAGCAGTAAGGCACATTCTGTAGTAGGGCTTGCTATCTAAATTCAGGTTTCTAAGTTGAGGGCTTTATTTATGGAACTTTCATTACTGTTTTCAGCTGTTACTTTAGATCAAGGGTGGTCAGAATTATTTCCCATCTCTAATATTTAAGTTTTTAATGCTGCACAAAATAAATTGCTCTCCAGTTTTGGAGAGCAGAACTTAAAGCCATGATAGTGCTTCATCAACTATTCTGATGTACTCCATCAGTGAGATGAATTAATAACTTAGATGTTTCCAGAAATTCTCTCAAGAATACAGATTAAAGATTTTTTTTTTTGTAGCTCTGTACCTAAATAGCACCTATAGTGGGGATTCTCAAGACAACTTTTTTGGTGGCCTCAGAGTGGTCACCAATGTTTGTTGGTGGCTGCTTGCACTTTTTTCTAAAATATTGAATTAGCATTATGGGGAAATAATAAATATGCATGTATACACATCCAAATCATTGTAACTTATTGTTAGCTAGCAAGTCTACTGTGAAAATCGATATTAACAAACATACAAGTATCGCATTTCACAGCAGACTTACTTCATTCCAGGGGATAAATTATGCGCCGGATGGGAGGCAGCAAGGGGGATGGAGCTAAAGTCCCACTACTGGGTCCTGCTTGTTGCACAGCTGGAGCCCAGGGCTGGAGCTTGAAGCCCCTCAGCCAGAGCCTGCTACCCCACTTGCCCAATCCCAAGTCTTGGGAAGATGGGGAACTCATTAAGTGCCTGCTCCTCCAGCACTGTTCCCCAGTTGTCTCCAGCGGGAGGCAGGATCCAATCCTTGCTGGCTTCCCCAGCAGCCAATATTAAGGCAGGACACCTAGGAATAACAGGGAGAGGAAGGGGCTGCTACTCCATACTTTCTCTCTCCCTTGTCTCCATGAAGGAGACTGTGGGCACAAGAAATGCTGACCTAAAGGCTGTAACGGAGCAGCTATGTTAGGCCAGAAATTCTGACTATAGGATTGTCTTACTAACAGAACAAGACCGTGTGAGAAGAAGGCATATCTTACTTTACAGATGAGGAAACCGGCTAAGTGACTTCCTCTAAGTCAGTTCAATTCCTGGCTCTGGAAGGGCTGAGCCCTGGTCCAGTGTCCTCATCTCAAGACCGTTCTTCTCCATCCTCCTAATTGGTATTGTGAAATGCTAAACTTTCTATGGCTTTTTTCAATCTCTGGCAATCTAATTCTTATTCAAACACTTGTGGACATCTTGTGAGCTAGGTAGCTGCCTGTTGCCTAGTTGGGTACCTCATTGCAGTACAAAGATTTCAACAGACTGTAAATTGGGACCATTCTGTAGCAAGAACACCTTAATTTTAAAGGGAAGCACATCTTGGTAGCACACAACTATGACTAGTGTCCTTTGTGTAGTTTTGCTTTGTTCTAACTTCACAACATTCACTAAAGTTAACAGCTTTAAGCATCTAGGTAATTAACTCTACCAGCTTCTGAAAACAGAATTTGCTTGACATAACATCAAAATATCCACTACATTTTTCTCTAAAAGCCTGTTGAGACACTTTTGCGATAGGTGGTATGAGCTGGAAACAGGCATTTATGAATGTCCCTGCCACTTGAGTCTGACATTGTGTTCTTGCCAGTCGCCCTTTTGTGCAGTGGTGTGACTCCAGACTTGCTTGCCATTGGCCTGCCCTCCCTCCACTCAGTCAAGTATGGCTTGTCTGCTAGTTACCTTTAGCCTAGTGGGCAGGAGCTGTTGGTCTCAGCATGTGACTATGGCCTGAGAGACCTTGGCTGAGAGGAAAGCAGCAGCTGAGCTGACAGCAATACTTTTCCCCTCCCATCTCTGTGGACTGTTCCTGCTGCAGTCTGTCATTAGTATTTGATGGCAGAGAGCAAAGACTCTCCAGTGCATTTTTCTGTATATAAGCAGCAGATAAAAATCCATTTCCTACGCTTATTCACTTTGCCTTGCACTACTACGTAAAACTTCTTGAAATGTCAGTTTGTTCTGCTGTGTGAACAAATATACACTGATGTCATGATGGGAAATGGGATGCCTCTAACATATCTGGTGGCTTTTCATAGGTCAGTTGTGACGACAGCTCACTTCAATTAGCTGTGGAAAGTTCAGCCTAAAAGCTTAACTAGCTGGACTTGCAAAGTGGAAAATGCTGCTGCTGTTGTGTTACCAGGGAATTAAGGGGCTTGGCCACTCTCATTCTGGCACTTGAAGGCATAGTGTTCAAATGTAGGCAAAAAACAAAGCAAAGGTCTGCTTAGGTTTCTAATCCTCAGGTTAGATTCCAAATGTTGATGAAGCAGTTTTACAACATAGCTATTTCATATGTGACAAAGGCACAGCCTACTATAAATAACTTTCCCTTGAGAGAGAAAGTTAATAGTTTGGTTAGTGTAGCACGTGCCAGCAGTTGGCTTAGAATTAGAGTATTTTAAAGCTCTGATCCATCCACTTTTATTTAATAAACTGGTCCTTTTGTTATCCAGAATTGATATTAACTAATAGTTGTCTATCTGAAACAGTGCAGAGAACAAAAAGTTGTAGGACAAAATGTGTTATCCCACCTGTTGGGGGGGCATAGGGCAAGTGGAAAGGAATTGTCATATGTAAAACTGTCTCTCCTATCAACAGACATCAGCATAAGGAACAACCGCAACCAACCACAATGCAAGCACATGAATTGTTCAGACATCTGCGAATGCCAGAACTTGACGATGTCAGACAATATATGCGCACTCTTCCAACAAATACGTTGATGGGATTTGGAGCATTTGCAGCTCTTACAACATACTGGTATGCCACAAGACCCAAAGCTCTGAAACCACCATGCGACCTAGCCATGCAATCTGTGGAAGTAGAGGTAAGCACACTTCTGTCTAGCCATGCTTAGCGCAGGCATTGTTTAAAACTTGGGGTACTACAGTGTGTAGAATCACTAACCTCCTTGTGGGGTATCTATCTATACCTGCTCTCTTTGTGTATGGGAGTAAGGGGCAAGAATAAAACTTTTACATTAGGCAATTTCTCTAGGTTTGAGTTCTTTCCACTCTTGGTAGAATATCTTGAGTTCCAGGTCTGGATTAGACACTAGCATTCTGCTCTGCCTTTTTAAGTAAAGACACTGACCCCCTGGCCCATTTCTCTTCAGAAAGATTTCATTTTGATTACTCATTTCCAGCTAGTTACTACTATAAGAGCTTGTCCCTGACACTCTGATCCTATTTGCAATACAGAAATCTTACTACATTTAGTCATACTTTTTATGTATAGCTGAATGGAAAGCATTTTATGCAATTCCAAAAGTGCATGACTAGCAAGATACTGCACTATCCTGGCTGTAACTTTCATCTCAGGAGTATTGTCCATTGATACCTACTCCCTTAATTGTGCCTGCAGATGATCCAGGCACACTTGAAATTGCCTAGTCAAACCTAGACTGACCTCTTATCCATATTGGAGGATATCTGAACAATAATAACTATCAGCTTGATATCCATGCACCTTGCTTAAGTATATGCAGAATTCCACATTAGAATCTGAATGCCCAAAAACTCTTGAGGACTGGGCAGGAAAGGAATCCTTTCAAATGACAACGTGGATTATGCTATTAAGTTGCCTCTTGTAGCACTTTGTATAAATCTAGATCAACTCTCTAGTGCAGTGTTTCTCAACTAGTGGTATGAGTACCCTTAGGGGTACTCAAGAGAAGACAGGGTGGGGTGGGGGGGTGGTATGTCAACACAACTGGAACTTGGAGAACTGAATTTTTGTTTAGTTTTACAGCGCTTTATTATTTTTGTACTCTTTACATCCAAATATTTCATCTCCTGCCTGGCTACGATTAAGTTGTTTAAACAAATGTGTTGCAATGGTAGAAAAAAAGTCTGAAAACTGTAGGTACTGGGGGTACTTGTAACTTTTTGTGAGGAAAAAGGGGTACTTTATATTTAAAAAAAAAAAAAAGGTTGAGAAACACTGCTTTAGGGCACACTAGTGACCTCTAGCGTCTCTAATGATGCCTGATTTCATAACTCTTCCAGAAATATGGCCCACTGAGCCTTCAAATGTTGGGCCATGCAACAACTGGAGGACTGCTTCATATTTTCCAGTTGCATTATAAGGATTGTATTATAAGCTTTCATGGGTACAACCCACCCACGAAAGCTCATGATACTATCTACGTGCTTTGTTAGTCTTTAAGGTGCTGCTAGACTATTCATTGTTAGTCTGTAACTGGAAAAAACTTAACTTGGTTACCCCTCTGAAGATTATAAAGATTGCCACTTGCCCTACTAGCTTTTCAAGGACATAGCTTCAGGCAAGAGGATCTGTTTGGGGGGGGTTTGTCTTCTATTATCAATGGGAAGACACAAGGCTAGCCTGTTCCCTGTAATGTCGTTTATTGGATTTCTGACTGTTGCAGGCAGTCCTATTTTTCTAGATTTTGGGGGGAGGGGAAGTATCTGGTGAAAGGTGCCAAGCTTTGAAGGACTTTAGGGCAAGAATTTTAAATGTGGATGTTTAAGGTGTCAGAGTTGTGCTCGGAACTGGTGGGGCTCATGAGAAGATCTTTCTGGATTTCATAACTCGTTAATCTCTTTTGAAACATCTTTGGTCTCAAACTAGCCACCAGAGTCTTCATTTTGTTGTTCCTGCTTCCAATATGTCCTATTATTCTCTCAGTCTATAAACATATATAAAACTTTTTTAGGGTGGTGAGTATGCTCGAAGATCATCCCTGCTTCACAGTGATGAGCTGTTGACATATTACTATGACAGTGTGAGAACAGTCTATGAAATCTTCCAAAGAGGCTTGGAGGTGTCAAGTAAGTCTTTTGTTTACTGTTCATAAAAAACAAAACTGTCTCTTCATTGTCAAGAATTTCTGGCGTCTGAGACTGAGGAGGCTTCAGGATAAGCTTGTATCTTTAGTAGACAACTAATGCTCTAGCATACTAGGAAGGCAAAGGTGATGCTTCAGACCTCCAGAAAACAAAACTGACTGGTGATCTGATGTGAAGCAGGGCTGTGCAAGAAAAGTCCAACCTAGAGCACACTCCATTCAGCCAAACAGGAACAAATGTAGGTTTTGGCTTCTATTAGACTCTTAGTCTCCCGTCAGGATTAGGCATTATCTGAACTGAACAGCTAAAGTTTCAAATAATTAAAAGGGAGACAACAGTTATAGCCTGAACAAACTGGAATAACTGCCACTTTTTTTCCCCAAGATAATGGTCCCTGTTTGGGTGTTAGAAAACCAAATCAGCCATATGAATGGATCTCTTACAAAGAGGTAAGTAGCCACTCTAGTTCTTGATCTCAAAACAAATTTGGTTTTCTCTCCTGGCATGATCATTAGTAAAATACCAGTGATGTAAAATCTTAAAACTTTGCAGCTTTTTCAAGTACTCACACATTCACACTGCTCTGACTCTGAAAAATATTGCAAGGAATAGGGGGACCAGACTTTTGTTTTCAAAGGGACAGTCCCTTATTTAAGCCTTTCCACAGGTGCCCTAACTTTCTTAAATGGATGAATAAATGCAGCATATGGACTTTTCCCTGCTGATCCATCAGCATAGCCCCCCACTGCAAGCCAGCTCTCATCCAGCAGGACTCCATCCCATTTCTAGCTAGCACTCGCTGCATGCTGTGAGTGGCTGCTCCCCACACCTCACCAACCATTGCCGATTACATGTCATCTCTGCTGTACACTAGTCAGCCCTCTTTTTACGTGGTCCTCTCACTGTCCCCTCTTTGCTTTTGCCTCTTTGCCTTCCCCAGCTCTACTGCTCCTCCATGTTTTTCCCCTTATGGAGCATGTCACACTCCCAATGCTATGCAGAGCCAGTCTGTGACAGTAATACGTAGCTCACCAGCACCCTAGCTGGCAGGCTTCTTCCTTTCCCCATTGGCTCTGGCACTGGCGAGGAGGATGTAAGCCCTGTATATGCCACAGTCCCATACAGTGCTGGCACATTGGAGCCTCTCTGCCCCTCAGCTAAGCTCCAGAGTGGTGAGGGGGGGAAGCAATTTCTACCTTGTTCACATCTTGAACCTGCAGGCTCCATAGCAACCACTCAGCTGGGGGTGTGTGTGTGTGTGTGTGTGTGACCTCCTGACTGCTGCTTACGAGAGAGGCTTGGCACCCTCCCTTGCTGAGCCACCACTCTGGCCACATTTGCTGCTTCCCCTGTTGCATTCACTGGGCCCTAGTGCACAATGCGTTTTTAGGCCTTACTCCTCCCTGACTGCACTGTGTCCTGGGGACAGGAGGAGGCTGAGTTGTCAGTGGGGTTGCTGTCTTTTTTGATACTGTGCAGGGAGGGACAAACTGCTTTTAGCCACATGGCAGGGTGGAGGGAGAAATGAGCTAATGTAAAAGAGGGAATGGCATGAAAAACATTTCATAGAAGCCTGTGCTTTTTCTGACTGCACATCTGATTGTGAACAGTCCTCGATACTTATGGGGTACCTCAACCTATTCCACAAATGGTAAGAGCCCATCTTTGAGTTAATCACTTCAAGACTGTCCCTGAGAGATCTAGCCTATACCACTGACCCATTTAAAAGGAAGAACCTTCCAGGTGCTGCTTAGACAGCCTTTTTCCCTGTTGGTCAAGCTCAGTGGTTTTCAACCAGCTTACCATTGTGGGCCCCACATGCAGCTTGGTGTGGATGTGGCCCATATAATATAATATGGCCCCTGAGGCTGTTGCATGTCTGCAGTTGTGTGCTGATTGGGCTGCAAGCCGCCTGCTGATTAAGAACTACTGGTCTAGCTGTTGCAAACATGATTAATGCCACGTGGGGAAAACCCTGGATTTAAACTTCAAAGCTTTTGAGGCACTCCAGAAAGAACAAGTGTGTAGTATTGTTGGGAAAATGTGCAGAACACAAGAAGCACATGACTTCACAGCTTTTGACATCTAGAGCAGTTGGGAACTGGCCCTAATGTAATGTAAATCTTTTTGAACAGGAGTCAGTTTGACTACAGTTCTAAAAACTAGGAGCAGCACCGTGAGGCTAGAACTGAGTGGTTCCTTGCCTCTCCAGTTGATGATGATTTTTATCACACTCCAAACTTGTAATAAGATTTTTGTAGTGTGTACTGCTGCTCTCTCAAATAGTCCTAGCTGCTAGAATTTTCAGTTGGAGAAAACTCTCTCCTTCAAGAAAGAGCCCATTGAAGTCCTTTTTAACAGGAATCTTCACACTATAGGATAGCGGCTCTTTGTCTCGTGCTGTATGTAATCACATAGCGTATACTTGCTTGTGTAGTATTCTTATTCTAGATGAAAGGATGGCAACTCTAAACTGGCTGTAGGCATGACACTAGAATAGAAAAGCAGGCTTAAGGAATAGCTTTGAGTTATCAGGGGTACACCGTTTCAAGTATCAGATATTTTGTAGTCTTCCGTGCCCATTTGAATAGTGAACCAGGTGGATGACATGCACTCTGCATGGCTGAATCAAGCAGAATTTAGAAGTTGAAATCCATTCCAGTATTTCATTCCTTGGGTATACTGCAGATGTACCTAGTTGTATCAAATGGAGAGCCCTCAGAATAGTGTCTTGACATGAAGGACTGTAGAGAACAGCACAGTGGTTAACAGTCAAACTACGGTAGTCAACTTCCTCCAGTGATTTGACCTAAAATAAGATGAATATTGAAATGACTAAGTCATGGAAACATCCAAAAATAAAAAAGCCAGTGGAATCTCTCCTTGCATTTTAAATCCCAATACATAGTGTAAAATCAATGGACTTGAAATGTGTTCTGAGGAGTTGGTGTTAACTTTAGTTGGCTTTCTGTTTCAGGTATCTGAGAGAGCAGAGTATGTGGGTTCAGCACTACTCCACAGAGGCTACAAGCCAACCCCGGACCAGTACATAGGAATCTTTGCACAAAATAGACCTGAGGTAACTAAAGGAAGAACATGTTAGTGACTTAAAATAAACTGATCCATTCAAAGTCTGAAAATATTGGACAGTGCACTAATCTTAGTACGGGAAATATATTGAAGGTAGCAGGGTACTATCATATAAGCCAGTGGTTTTCAAGTTTTTCTCCTGATACAGTTGAAAACTGATGCCTGCAACCCAACATAATTTGACAAGTGTAAGCTCCAGGGTGGGGACTGAGGATGAGAGCTTTGGGTGAGGGTCAGGGCTGAAGCAGGAGGGACTTATCTCGAGTGGCTCCCACTTAGTGGTGCAGCTGGGGTGCTAAGGCAGGCTTCCTGCCTGTTCTGGCACTGCAGACCATGCTTCACTCCAAAAGCAGCCAGCAGCAGATTCCCAGCCAGTGGGAGTGCAGAGCTAGTGCACAGAGCCCTGTATCCTCTTGTCCCTTTTCTCCCCTAGGAGCTGGGCCTGCTGCTGGCTGCTTCTGGGGCACAGCACAGTCTGCCGTGCAGGACCGGCAGGAAGTCTTGTTGGCATCCCCACTGATCATCCTGCAGCAACCAGACCCAGTGCCTGACATTCCCAGGTCACAATCCATAGTTTGAAAACCACTGGCATAGGCTTACAAATATACATGTGGCAGCGATCCTTAGGAAAACCATGCTTGGTAGCTACTGTGTAGTAGTTACTCCTTCTGACACATCCATTGACACAGGCTCTTTCCAGAGACCCTTCCAGAAGGAAGGGATAATTTCAAAAGATGTAGAGAATCCCAGTGGGCCTAACATGTCTCCCCCTCTTCCATTAAACACTTTGTACTTCAGATAGGAGACCTATTCCTCATTGCTAGTTTGTTGCCCTCTAAATCTGTGTATTTCATTTGAATGTGGATTAATATCTAAAACTCTTAGAAATTGGTGTATACAAAACTGTATGCCATACTTGTGCTCGCTAATGTCTTGAAACTGATTTTAGCATATCTGGGGAATTGCTGTCCTCTCATAGGCAAACACTAAATGCTGTGCTGCACACAAGTGTCAGTTCATGCTGCAATATCATGGATTATAATCTTACCGAATACCTGCCATTTCTGTGTAGAATCTGTTCTCTCAAATGCAGTATCTTGGACTTTGCCTTCAAATGAGCTGAAAGCAAGCTCAGGTCCTCTTCCAAAGGAGAATATGTGCAGCTGGTAGATTGAGAACGTCATACCCTGGCAGGGAGGAGGTAGGGAGCAAGCAGGGCAGGGGGAGTGCACAAAGTCTTCCCCCTGCTGTGGCACCTAGAGGGAGTCACAAGGTCTCCTAAAACAGCTGGCAAGTCTCTAGAGGCGGGGGACAAAGACTTCACATGCTCCCCCAGCCCCAGGACAATCAGGTCTGGGCAGGGGAGTATGAGAAATCTCCTGGCTCCGCCCCTTCTGCCTGAGGACCCAGGGGTGGCTTGGGGCCACTTCATAAATTTCTGAAACGGCCCCCTTTTAAAAATTATTGCCCACTCCTGGTATCAGAGAAGAATAGTTAAGACAAGAATACCCTTGCAGTTTGACTTCCTCTCCTCAAAGGGATTGGTCAAAATACATGTCTATTTGTGCTGCAACCACACTGTTTTCAATATAGATGAAAACAAGCCAGCCTTTAGCAACTGGGGTATTGGAGAAGCCTTTGGCAGGTGGAGTAATCTTTATTTAGTGCTCCATCTTTCCCTTGTCTCTTGTGGCATACAAACGACACATCTTTGCCTTTCAGTACCTCCTGATATATTTGGACAAATCCTATGCAGTTTGCCTTGGAATGATGTATTTGTCTCTGAAGAGTGGTGGTGGTTTAATTAGGTCATCAGTGAGCTGGAAAAGTTTCACTTAAGCTTTCTGTAACTTCCCCTCATCCAACTTTTAGGAAGCTGGCATGGCCTTCTTGGAGTCAGATGTCTTCAAAACGTTACCAGTTTATGGGAACGCTTGATATAAAATCCCTAATAAATAACTGGGCAAGGGGGAGCCAGTGATCAAACTGAGTTTGCCAGTAATTGAGTGTGTATTATAGATTTCTTCATCTCCACTGCTCCTCTGTCAACATAGATGTCTTATGCTTGCAAACTATTGAAATATCTCTATTTTGTAACTCTATATTCAGACAGTTTTCAGAATATACATTTTCTTGATAGACATTTAAGGCCTACAGAGTTGAAACCTTTTGAAACGGAACATTTTGTTTGTATATTCATTCAACAGTGGTGTGTAGATCTGGTTCCCAGCATGAGCCCCTGACAGACCAGCTCTGCTGTATTTACCTGCACCTTCACAGGAACGGGCAATTGCAGCTCCTGTTGGCTGTGGATTAGGGATGTTCAGGGCTAACCAACTATCTAATAAGCAAATGCTTATTAGATAGTCAACAGGATAGAGGCAGCAAGGGGGTGGGGGGAAGGAGGAGGGTACTTCAGAGTGGCAGCACCACATGGAGCCCGGGGTCAGCTGGGGAGTCCCCCAGCTGATCCCAGGCTTCATGCGGTGCTGCCCCTTTGAGAAAGGGTGGTGGTGGTTCAAAGCAGTAGCACAGACCAATCAACTAATCGCATTTTTCATTGACTATTCGATTAGTGAATTACATGCTACTTAACATCCTTACTGTGGATCACCCTTCCTGGCCAATGGGAGCTGCAGGAAGTGTTGTCCTGGTCTGCGCCACTTCCTGCAGCTCCTTTGGCCGGGAATGGTGATCTGCAGCCAACAGGAGCTGCAATTGCCCATACATGCAGAGGTGCAGGTAAATATAGTGGTGCTGGCCTACCAGGGACTAACCCTGGGGAATTATCACTATTTTATTGCCCACTCCTGCCATGCAAGCTATCCTCCATTGTGCACAGCTAAGAACTAGTGTCAGGACTGAAGGCTATAATTTTAAGATTGGCCTAACTCTAGGGTGTGGTGGGGAAACTTCCTCATTGCTATTAGCCTAACACAAGTGCTTGAATTCTGCTGGCATTTAATGCAATAACACCTTGCATTAAAAGTAACTTTGTAACATAGTGACTAAAATGGAGGCTACTTTCAGAAAACTTTAAACTATCGGTATAAAAGGTTGCAACACTCAGGCGCCCTTATCAAGATGGCTTGATAGTATTGCAAGACTAAACTAGCAGGTAGTCTCTATTCTGTGAACAATTTGGGATCAACTGTCAGAAGTCGGTATACTGAAACTTTCTAAAGGAAAATGAGAACATGAGCATGGAAAGATGATGCAATTTATCACACTCCTTTCAAAAAAGAAATTGTCAGTATTGAAATAGTACCATTAATATAGGAAACACAAAGCTTTGCTTGACTTAACGGTTTGTCTGTCTAGGAAAAGCTTTAAGGCTTGAAGTTGAGCAACCTGGGAAGTGTATAGAACAATGTGAGGTGATTAACCAGTTTTATACATACTTCATTGCATGAATAAGTGGAACCAAGTAACAGGCCAACTTCCTCTGAAAACACTGAGGTTTTTCCCAAAATTATTGCAGTAGTGAAAGCTTAGAGCCTTTTAGGATTATGGATCCAGTTTCAGAAACTTTAAAGATGCCTGCTGCTTTCATCACAAACTGGGATTTGTGGACACTACAGATCTCATATCTGTTACTCTGAGTTACTCCTACAATAGGATTGTATCTGGAAGGAAGACTTGAATTGTGTGGTGTTTTTTGTTTCTAGGCGCACAGAAAAGCCAGTGAGTTTCATCTTGTGCTATAATCACAAATCCTAGAATTTGGCATAGGTACCTGGGTTTTGCATATCACTGGTACTCATTAGTGAACAACTTTCACTGTTGTGTTTTTAGAGAGCCTTGTACATGCATGATTACCTTGTACAAGGATGCTTAATGATCTCTGCTTAAATTATTGGGCATAAGGTGGTAATAGCTATTGGGGTTGCTGGGATATGTAGTTAATTGTGCAGTACTCTCTTCCAATTTCAACTTGCAGTGTGGTCCATTTGCTTGGTGATGAGCTCTGCACAGGTGGGGATATATTTAGGTCTGCTTTTACTACAGAATGGTTCCCTACTAACTAGGTATTCTCTCCCCATTTGGACTCCATTTTATGGAAGTGGTATGTGTGATCACAATCTCCAAAGCAATAGAAAGCCTCCATTTCAAGAGGGAACTGTGATCATTTGGATTATTAGTAGTACATCATCATCACCCTCCATGCCCACTGGCGTATGGGGCAGCAACAAAGGACCTCCACTTCTGTCTGTCTCTGGTCAGCCTCTCAATAGTGCCCCAAGTGTGATTCATGCTCTTCATTTCTACTTCAGCAGTCTTGTGCCATATTATCTTGGGTCGTCCTCATTTCTGCTTCCCTTCAGGGGTCCAGTGCACAGCAATCTTTGTGATGGAGCTTCCATCTTTCCTGAGCACGTGCCCAGTCCATCTCCAGCATCTCTTCATAATGATAGTAGCCATGTCATCTTGCTTGCACCACGCAATTATTCTTGGCCAAAAAATACGGAGGATCCGCTGAAGACTTCTGGTGTGAAAAGTCAACAATTTATCGAGGTCGTACTCTGTCATCTGCCAGCATTCTGATCCATATAGTGTTGATAAAACACAGCTCTGATAAAACTTCAGTTTGGTATGGATGCTGACTTTCATACAGCATTCAGACTCATGAAGACATTTCTGGCTTTACTGAGTCTGCTCTTGATATTGCTTCTGATGCCTCCATCTTGCCTGATAATACTACCCAAGTATGTAAAGCTCTCTGCAATAGATAGGTCATGCCCATTGATCTTAACTGATGGTGGTGCATCAATATTTAGGGTCATGACTTCTGTCTTCTGGCTAACTCTCAGTCCAACCTATTTTCCAAAGGTGCAGAGTGGATTAGTAGTACACTTCAGACAAAACTAGATTGGCTTGCTTCAGTGTGCTAAACTTTTTCAAGGCTCCCACACACCTGACCATTATGAGACTGCAACAACCAGCACTGAGTGATAAGTACTTGAGTGATTGGTTCATACAAAAGGGTGCCATGCCATGACCGTTTGAAGCATTGAGTGAATAGAAATCCTGTGTTCCCACCTATAAAGGTCACACTCACGGATGACAGGCTGAATCAGAAGGAGGGAATGAGGGAGACTAGAATAGAGTGGTTGCATGTAGGGTATGTAAGCAGAAGCTAGAAAGTAGAAATAATTTGTGTTTTTCAGAAGGATAAGGCTGATTCTTGGGTGTGAGGGGTCTATGCCAGGACTAGCATTTCCTTCCATGCAATTGAGAACTATTAGTGCACCATTTTACTTGTTGGTTCCTCTGAAAACAAACCACCAATCTGTGCTCTCCTGGGTAAACAAAGGACAGTTAAAAGAACAAGCAAGTCTTGTTGAGCAAATATCTCCAAGTCTGCTTTATACTAGAGATTTCTGTATTTGAGTGCTAACATCAGAATCCCTCAGTTCTGGAGTCTTCATGCTCTCCTGTTTGGATCAGTAAACTTGTATTGACTTATGCTCTTCTTTCTACACAGTGGGTTATCATTGAACAGGGATGCTACACATACTCCATGGTGGCAGTGCCACTCTATGATACGCTGGGAGCTGCTGCAATCAGTTATATTTTGAACAAAGGTATGATTCTTTCAGTTGCTCAGCAGCTAAACATCAGATGACAGGCTTGAGTAGTAAAAATGATCAGGGCTTGACGAACGGCGGCAAAAACCGCTCACCAGCCCCTTACTGCGCATGCGCAAGAGCCGCAATGCGCATGCGCGTGCCGCGAATGAACGGGGCGAGTGGCTGAAACAGGGCCTATGGCGAGTAGATTGTATTCTGTCGAGCCCTGAAAATGATCATTGTCTTAGTCAAAATATCCCTCTGATACAAACATGTCTAATAGCTAGATAAAAGTCAAACTTGTACTGATAGCACTCTTCTCCTAATTCAGCTGATATAGAACTGGTTTTCTGTGACCAACCTGACAAGGCCAAGCTTCTATTGGATAATGTGGAAAGGGGAGAAACTCCAGCGCTCAAGACCATTATTATCATGGAATCCTTTGACAGTGTTCTCATAGAACGTGGGAAGAAATGTGGGGCGGAAGTACTCAGCATGAGAGAACTGGAGGTAAGAACTGAAGACTTCCCTACTTCATTGTACTTCTGTGGGTATAGAAGTGATACTGGATGGAAACAGTAAACTGCCTTGGAATGGAAAATTGAGGATTCAGCAGAGCAATTCTTCCTGTTCAGATATCCAGTCACACAATCTTTTGTAACCAAAAGTGAAGGTTAAAGGTTTGATGCCTATTTACACAGTAAATCCTTGTTAGCAAATAAACTAGTGATGTTTCACAATGCTTAAATGAGTCTGCCCTGGAAATTTTGTAGATAAAAAAAAGAGTGAAATTGGTTCAAAGATAAGATTTAGGTTTTAGTGTTTAACATTAATATTTACATCTAGAACTGTCCAAACAATTCTGTGGTCTTAGTCCTAATTCATAAAGTACCAACTAAATAAAACTTACATGGTTGTAGGTTTATACCAGGGTGGATTGACTTAAATCATTAATTTTAAGTCACCTTGATTTGTTAAATTTTAAATCACCAAAAAAAAATTGACTTTTTAAATCAAGTTACCAAAAAAGGTAAGACTGACTGTGCTTAGAGTGCACTAAAGTTTGGAGTAAGCCCCATTGAACTCACTATCACTTTGGTTTTTTGAGAAAACAAGTGTAGAATAGGGATCCCTTGGAAAAGCTAAGTTATGCTGAAGAAACAGGAAATAGATTTATGACATCACCATCATGGTATATAGCCATGATCCTCCAAAATAAGGAGCATGTATAATTAAACAAGCCATAAGGATAAGCTAAGCTAAACTCTTTTTATTAGCAACATCCAACACAGCAAACAACTTGAGAATTTACTTCAGTCACATTTATACTAAAAAGCATTGAGAGTCTTGAAGAATGATGCATTGCAAAGTGAATTACTTAAGTTACTAGTCAGTTGACCCACTCAGCCATATTCACATCTTCCTCTCTTTTCTCCCAACAAGCAGTTTCCTTAGGATAGTTCATTCTTACAGCTAAGCCGTGCATCATCTTTAACAGCTTACACTTGACAGGTTTTTCCTTTTTTACCTACGGAACCAATTTCTTCAAAATATTCCCAAATGGGGTCTCTTATGCCCAGAAGCCATGACAGATTTCGGTGGCAAAAGGGCAGGGGAATATAGAAAACACTGTGTCCTGAATGTCTTGCCTTTTTCTTCCTAGTCCACTCCACTGTTCTTTTCTATGCTGCCTCTATCCTTTCCTATATATTGCCTCAAGACAATGTCTTGACTAACTTCTCTGCTTTGCTTGGCCAAAGTCCATCATTCTGGATCTGAGGCTGCGGTACAGGTATGTGGGGCAGGTGGGAGCTGGTACTCGTCGGGAGCCAGCTCCCTTCCCTTTCCCTCCCCCGTCCCCTCCTCCCTGCACTGCTGCTTCTGATCCAGAGGCAGAAGTGCTGGGGGGTGGGAAGAGGGCAGACAGCTCCATGGGACCCAATATGCATGGGGAGCTGGTGCATGTGGGGAACCAGATTTTGAGGAGCCACTCCCCTCTAACCCATACCCCTTTCAGACCCTACATCCCTCCTCCAGTCATAACTCCCTCCCAGACTTTGCACCTCAGTCCTCTACTCCTGGTCACAGTCCAAATCCCTGAAACACTTCCCCTCCTCCCGGCCCCGCAATCCCTTACCATAAGCTACCTTCAGCTCCCCACATCCATTCTGTACCCCATACCTCCATTAATATCATGGAAGAGTGCAGCCCTTTACCACTCTACAGATTCTTGGAGTGGTCTCTTCTCTCCCCCCCCTCCCCCCCCAATCAAAAATTATTGCCCAGCCCTGTATTCAAGCTTAGGGCCACAGTCAAAATAGGAGGTACAGATTATGTTCCTATTAGGATGCAAAGGGAGCAGAAACAACCTGCAAGCTCCCTTCCCAAACTCTGGAGTACAGAACATGGCTAAATGGAGAAGTATGCTCTTGCTATTTCAACCTGACATGGCCTGGACTCTTGAGGACAGCTGTCAACTAGTATAAATTGGAACAGTCCACCAAGCTGTTATAATGTGGGCTATAGCTGAGAATGCAGGAGTTGTACCCATCCTGCACTCTGTTCTGAAGCTGCCTCTGCTTGGAGTGCCCAAAAGTTGAAGCGCCTATCTTGCTTTTCCTGGAGTTCCCACAGCCTGAGTAATGAAGCAAGTGGAGCTTCTCTGCTCCATTACAACACTGTCAGGGAAGAAATGGCAGCTGGTAATTGCTTTTTATTCACATCAGAGCTGTTGTATAGGGAAACCGTCAAAATCAGTTGTTGGGGAGCACTTAGTACAAGGGGATAAAGGCTGTGCTAAGCATTTCCATTCAAAAGTCTGAGGAGCATATTTCTAATTCATAAACCCTTGAAGTCCACGGCATGGATGCTATCATGCTATAATAGTGGATTTGTCTTCCAAGGTGGTATTGGCATGATGTTGGGCACTAAAGCCTTCTGTATCTGGCAGCAGCACAACAAGTGCTCTCTCTCTATTGATGGAACATGTGACACGAGGAGTCCCTGTTTTGAAAACACAGTGCAGAAGTAGTAATGGTGACTCAAAAGTAAAAACTGTCATAATGCTAAGCAGTACTCTCTCCAATACGTCAAGTGGCTTCTGTTGCATTAAAGGTTGACTCTGCTGAATACAAACATATTATGGCCCACTAGATTAGAATAGGAGTGTGAATGGTTGATAGGCACATCACCTAAATTCTCTGTTTTATAGCTTCTCTACCACATGTAAATTAGAAACCATGGTTAATCTTATTCCATAGATCTCAGGTTATTTAGCATTTCATAAATAAGATATTAAACTTATTGCTATGTTCTTGAAGAGGCATTTTTCAGGCTGTTTTTTTGCTTATCTGATCCACAAGCTTATGTCACTTCTATTAAACTTTATTACTTCATGATCAGAAGTAACTAGCTTGGTGAATAAATGAAAAATTTTGTTACTAAATGGATAGAGCTTGAAAATATTGTGAAAACTGTAGTTACCTACTTATGTCTGTCTACTAAATTTTTAGGAGGTGGGGAGAGAGCACAGACGCAAGCCTGTGGTAAGTATCAAAACACCAAAAGGAGAATGGATATCTACTAGCTATGATATCTGTCTTTAGATCAAGTTAAGGCACCAATATGTCACCATCTCTGGCTGTTTTCCCCTGCAAAATCTCTTTATGCTTAACTTCTCTCTCTTTAGCCTCCAAATCCAGAAGATCTAGCAGTTATCTGTTTCACCAGTGGAACTACAGGTATATTTAATTATACTGGGTTTTCTGTATTTACTCTTTTAAACAAAGACCATTTAGAAGGCTCCTTACTACATGCTCAATGCTTCCTCTGCTGCTTCAGCATTTCACCTGTTAGGGCAGGAAGTGGTAGATGGCAAACTCTTGCTATAGAAATTTTTGGGTCAGCAAATAGGAAGTTGAAGTGCTTGACAGACAATTCCTGGAGACCAAAATGCTCTTTCAGAAGACTAAGAGCTCTGAGTAGCTACAAATCTTGTTTTCTTTAGAATATCTCAGCCCCTCATCTTTCAAACACAGGGGCTATGACTAGACTATAAGCCTCTTTTGAAAGAGGCTTTTTTGAGAAAAATCTTTCGAAAAAGCAGTTTGCATTCAATAGCACCTTTTTTCAAAAGAGTACTTTTGAAAAATGGCATTATTCCTCGTAAAATGAGGTTTACCACAATCAGAAAAACTGCCATGTCCTTTCCATTTACTTTCGAAAACGCGGCTGCAGTCTAGACGGAGGAAGTTTTTTCAAAAAAAGCTACTTTTTCGAGAAAACCCTGTAGTCTAGAGACACCCTGAGATTCACATTAAGAGAATCTGTAGTATTGAACATAAGATTTCAGTGTTAAATTTGACAAGTTTTCTTTTTCCAAAATCCTTTGTATCTTAGGCTGTTCTACCAAACACGAAAGATATTACAGGCCTTCTATCTTCCTTTATTTTCCAGAATCCCTTGAACAGAACTGGCAAAGTCTACCTGCAAATCTGTTAGCAGTTCTATCCTGTCATTAAGTTTTTGCTTACAATTAGGCTTTGTTTTGACAAGTGATGTTATCTAACCATTAAAGCCCTTTCTAGACTTCCCTAGAGATAAGTTATAAAGTGAATATTATCTCAACTTGATATTTAATGAGTAGAAACCCTTCAATGTTGCATTTTAATATTGATTTCCTTTTTAGGAAACCCTAAAGGAGCTATGATCACTCATCAAAATATAGTGAGCAATGCTTCAGCTTTTGTGAAAGCTACAGAGGTAAACTTCAAGGCTAAGTCACTCAGTGCTTTCCAGATTGTTAGGGCTTAGCCCGTAAGGAGGAGGAAAAACTTTTCAGAAAAAAATGGTATTGAAAAATATCGGGTCACTATTTTGCTAAGTTCTTTAGGCTCCTAAAGTCTGGTGGATACTACTTACCAAACCTTATCAAAGCTTCACCAGTATAAGTCAGCTCTTCTGAAACTGGCAATTCTGTACACAGAATTCCTTAAGTTACTCATAATTGCTCTCATCCCCCAAAAAACTTAAAAGTAAAATATCAGATCAGTTTCTCTTGCTAATTCATTGGTCTGTGGTTGATTTGACAACTTGCTATTTAGTGATTTCCCAGGCGAGAGATTGGTAAGGCTGCAAACTTGACTCCATCTAAAAATCCAGTAACCCATCTTTCTTAAGTAGTTCCCTCTAACAGAGAGATAGGTTACCCACCCATATGCTGATCTCTGTGTAGAAATTATTATAGTAACTTATACTAGTATCCATGTGCATCAAAGTCATAGGTATATCTCAGCATGCATATATCTCTCAGCTGGAAGGGACCTTGAAAGGTCATCAGGTCCAGTCCTGTGCCCTCATGGCAGGACCAAGTGCCATCCCTGACAGATTTGCCCCAGATCCCTAAATGGCCCCCTTAAGGATTGATCTCCCAACCCTGGGTTTAGTGGGCCAATGCTCAAACCACTGAACTATCCCTCCCTGTCCCGTCCTTCTAGATGTCTTGGAGTTAACTATGGTAAATGAGGTCTTGGAGTAGTGGTGCAAGTTGAACAATTGAAGTGTATACCCTGAAACTTCCCCATCTGAAGACTTGTCTCAACTTGCAAAAATGACAGAGTATAGTTTAGCTCCCACTAAACATACATGAGTTAATTTCAGTTCAAATTCTCCCTATCCTAATGTGGGGGCTAATGCTTTTTAGTTATTTGGGATGTCACCTAGGCTCTTACCCTCTCTTTACTAAAGACAAATCCTAAAAAAGGGTCAAGCAATGGCTTCCCATATTACGTGTGGTTTTTTTAAGCTGCTTTCTTGCAATACAACAGTCCATAAAACTAATCCTTTTAATCTATGTAGTATGTTTTTTCCACTGACTCTCTAGAGCAGATCGTAAGAGCTTTCTTTGCTTTTCCAACTACAATTTGGAGACTACTGTACTGCTGACCCAATGAGTTTGGACATCCTATTTCTATGGTCCGTATGCTTGGAGCTGCAAGTGCATGAGTCTGCAAGAAGCATAACTGTTCATACTTGCTGTTGGGTGCAAATCTTCAGTTTAGGGTGCAGACTGACTAAAATCCAATTTTGGTGACTACTAAAACAAACCATTTTAAGATCATGAAAATATGGATGCAATCCAACAAACTGTAGTATTTCTAAATATTAACTTGGCAAAATAATGAACTGGGGTATGGACTGTTTGGGGAGAGGAGGACTCTTCTGCTAGTACAACTTCAGAAATGCTCTTAGTTCACTCTGATTCCAGTGAAGTCTGTGATTAGTTTCAACATTAAGCACTCATAAAATCCCACCTTGAGATTTTGGAGATGCATATTTTTTATTTTACCTTGATGTGGGTGTGAAATTAGATGTGCAGTAACTGGCCTGTAAAGCTTGTCCAGGAAGGATTCTTTCCCTCATCTGGCAATTGGAGACAGTGTGCCTTAGTGCAAACTTACTAAGGCTATTCATAATACAGAAGAAGGGGGAAGGGCTCTGACAGGATTTATAGAATTAGAGGAAATGTAGGTCTCAAGTGGTCATCTAGTCTCTCCTCCCCATACTTAGATCAAACTGTCCTTAAACCACCAATGACAAGTTTTCCTAAAATCTAATCAAGCTATGAGGATAGTGAAGTACTGGAATAGATTACAAAGGGTGGTTTTGGCATCTATAAATTTCCCTTGCTGCAGATTAAACCTATTACTACTTGTCCTCCGTTCAGTGGACATGGAGAACAATCAAACACCGTCCCCTTCATAATGAATTTGTAAATTGTTGGGTTTCCTCTTAGTGTTTAAGACTATAAATATAATAACTCTACACTGAAACACTTATATCCATTTGATGGAAGTAACTAGTCATCCTGGAATACTGTTGCCTCTCCAACTAGCTACATTAAATTGCAGGTATTTTTTTTATTTTCAAATGGCAAAGTCACTCTAGTCAATAAAATGTCTGCCTTTGAGCAAACACTAATGCAAAAACATTGGAGGGTTTGGGGCTGTAGAAACATAACAGTAAGTCTGTTTACAGGACAGTTTTACCATGATAGAAATATCTACCTGCTAGTAGGAACTTGCTGGCTTGAGTTGACAAGAATAGACCAGTGGTGTAGGCAATACATTGCTGAACTATGCTGGCTTGTGCACTACTTCTGTTTACTTAGTGGTACTCAGCCACTGGTATGTGTACCCCGTGAGTATGCAGAGGTCTGTGGGTACTCAGCTCCTCTAGATCAGTGTTTCTTAAGCTGGGGATTGCCCCACCCCCTCCTCCAAGAGGAGGGTTTGCAGGACAGATTTAGGAAGCTTCAAGTACAGGGCTGGTATTAGGAAATAAAAGAATAGCAATTGCATTGGGCCTCACAAAGTTTTATATGCTTCAGCCTCAGACAGCAAGGTTTGGGCTTCAGACAGGGCTCTCACATGAAAAACAGGCTCAGGTATCACACAAAGTATTCTATTCTTGTACGTAACTGAATTTGCTTATTCTCTCTCTTTTTACCATGATTGTCAAAGCATACTTATACTTCTATATTTCTATGTATGATTTTCATAAGCAGCTAGTTTGAGGTGAAACTTAGAGTGCATGAGACAAAAGGGGTAGTAGTCTGGAAACATTGAGAACCACGGTTTACTGTACTTTATTTAGCTAGCTGTTTGTACTTGTGGCAAGTGGCAGGCGGGGGAGGGGGAACGACAACTTTTGAATGGGATAAATGCTGCTTTTCCTACCCAGGGACATAGCTGTAATCTGGTTCTTTTCAATGTGTACATCTTCTGAACACTTGACTACTCTTAATTGTCCAAAAGTGACTGCCCCTTTGTAGGATAAAGAAAAGGAGAATTCTGAATGGCTACTGTACACATCACAACACTAACCTCCAGAAGATAGAACTCAAATCTAACTTTTTACATTAAAAAGTAACATCCCTATCTTTGACTAAAACTCCAAAATATGTAAAAGCTGAGAATACTCTTAAATAAAATAGCCGAGTTTGGGATGTGTCCTAAAGCTGTAAAATGTTGCAATAGGCCTTTGTGCTACAAATTGTAATTATTGTGAAAATTCAATTTGTTTCTTTTTCTCTCTTGCTTGGCATTTCCCTCACAGAAATCAATCGCTGTCAATACAGAAGATGTTCTGATCTCATTCTTGCCCCTTGCCCACATGTTTGAAAGAGTTGTGGAGGTAGGAATCTGCATGTATTACATAATTTGGAAATCTTTATTTAAAAAAAGTGAATGTATCTTTTTGCCTCTTGCACACATGTTTGAAAGACTTAACCTGTTTCTTTCTGACACTTACCTGGACATCTGAACAACAATATTGAGCATTTAACTTTCCTGTTTATGACTTTAGCTTTACTGAAAACAAGGAATAAGGAATTTAAAAATATTTATACTGGGTGTGACTTTTTTCTAACACAATCGGTACTGCATTGAAATACCATGCTTTTCATTTAAATTGCTTTCAGCTAGTCATAAGTGTGCAAATACTATTCTGTCAAATCATGCAAATATAACTCTGAACTAATGGTGTTTTTCTACTGAGTTTAAAGAATCTCATTTCCAGGGAGTAGTGGGATTTTTGCTTTTGTGCTGTGATTGGACCCCCCCATGCTTTATGAAATGGACTTTTATGGACATAAATATACATAACTCAGCAGTGCCTTGAGCAAATTATTTCATGTAACTTATCAATCTTCATGTCATCTGCTGGTTCTGTTTATCATATTTTGGTGTATGTATCACTTGTTTGTGTTTAAAATTAGACATGTGGAGTAGGGAATACTTTATGATTTTTAAATGTGTAAATGGAAAGCCATCAAGGGTAATTCTACTGCTGGGAGGCCTCAATGTCTGGGCAATCATATGCAAATAGCCTTTTGTCCTTAAGTCTTAGCAGTGGTTGGTAGGGAGCAGCCAGGTGACTCCCCATGCAATAAGGCAGTGGTCCCCAGCGCAGTGCTCGTGGGCGTCATGGTGCCTGCCAGGGCATTTATGTGCGCCCATCGAGTGACCAGGGCTGGCCCAAGCCATTCTTGCATCCCGGGCTCGCGGCCAGGGCTGGCTTGAGCCATTCCTGCGCTCCGGCCCCTAGGCGCGCGGTGCCTGACCTCAGCCCTAAGGGGCGCCCCTTACAGCTGCCATCAGGTTGGCGCCCTGGGCAGCTGCCTGGCTAGCCCCCCCTTAATCCGGCCCTGCGCATGTGCGGAACTGGCCCCGGGCACGTGCGCGGCACTGGCCCCAGGTGCGCGGCATGTGAGCAGCCCCACCCCCGGACACACGGCAGCCCCAAAAGGTTGGGGACCACTGCAATAAGGGAATTCTTTAAAAAGAATAGGAATAGGAAGGTAGGTGTCTTTAGTTCACCCTCCGTGGGTGTGTCCAGCTAAGGAAAGACAAAAGACCCCAGGGTGAGGGACTGCCCTGGTTTAGAAGGCTTTACTGGAAAAGAGACCATTCTAGGGTGAGTTTGTGCTGAGGATTGTAGTGTCAAAATTAGCTAAGTGGTCTTTTGTTACTTTGCTCTGCCTGTTCTTTCTTTCTTAACACTTAAATCCTACTGCTTGTACTTAATAAAATCACTTTTACTATCAAGCCCAGTGTAAATAATTACCTGGGGGAGCAATCAGTGTGTACCTTCCCCCCCTTCATTGTTAAAGGGGGCATACCCAAGTAATCCATTGGGGGTTTTGATCCCATTTGGGATCAGTATTCCAGTAAGCTGGGCCCTAAACTGCACTCTCCTTGGACCTGAAGAGGTTCAATGTCTGTACTGCTTCTCAGGGTGGCAGTGATCTCACCTTGGTGTCTTGGTTGGGGGAGATCAGTGGAGCTGGTCCAGCAGGACCGAGCAGTGAAGCCTCAGAGAGCAAGGAGGAAGGCAGTGGCCTTGTCAGTACACCAGAAATCACCCCCAAAAGGTCTTCTGTGACCACCCTGTCAGAATCTCATAATGAACAGGTGCCTCTATTCTTCCAGGGAGTGAGATTGTTGGACTTGTGGGTAGTTTTTCATTTAGAGGATTTGAAAGGCAATGAAACTTTGAGCTGTTGTACCAAACTGCATGATTTTTTTTTTTTTTTGGCAAGGTCCTTGAACTCCTAATTTGGGGGGGTAAGGGATTTGACAACTATATTGATAGTCTGTATTATGGGTGTCATTGAATTCTTGATTATTCAATCACTAAAATCACAGGTGCTGGAGCAGTTTGATTCAGTGGTTCTCAGCACCTCTGCCATACAAATTGTAAACCCTGTATATGATGAAACCATTTCTAGGAGCACCCTACCTCCAGCACCTGTGGCTAATGTGGATGACTTGATGAGGGCTTTCAGTTCCTGGTGAGGGGAAAAGCCTGCAGATCACGGCAGGGACATGACCCCAGTGCAGACTAACCATGGCAGCACTGCTCATTCTTTGCTACTTACCGTGGACATGCAGGCTTCCTCCATGCCAGAGCCTTCCAGGCAGCACAAGATGTACTTACCATGCTGGTGCTATCTTTGGAGTCAGTCAGGCCCTGGGATAGGGAAAACCACCTTTTTTTAAATCACATGATCAGGGAGCACCCAATGTGCTCGATCCCCAGCATGTGCAGACCGAGCCCCTCATAGCCCCACCAGGGCAGAGTGGGACAGTCCAGGACCAGACAGAGTCCCTAGTGTCACAGGGCTCAGAGCAAAGGCCATTTGAGGCACATGCCCATGACTGCCGTGGCACTATAGAGAGTTTCTCCCCATGAGTCTCACTGCTCCAGGGACTATTCTCCTTCTCCATGGCACCACTCCCCTCGATGCTGTCACTGTCACTGAGCTGCTCTTGGTGTGATAGGCGGTCATATCAATCCAGATCCACATCCTGGCACCAGCAGTCACCATCTCGGGATAGAAGGAACCCACCAACCAGATGGTCTTAGCACCTCACTTTGTCACCAGGATCTCTGTACCGGGGGGAGTGCAAAGTACACTCCATGTCATGGGCCTCTACCACCATCCACTTGGCAGGTGCTGCATCAAACTCAGCCTCCCTGCCTTTGGCACAGACCTTAGCGCTGCACCCTGGGCCTTAGCAGCCACTGGTGTAGGTGGCCTCACCCTGAAGTGGCAGATACAATTGTGCCTATGGACTCCCTGGGACTTCTAGTTTCAACTCTAGGTAGCCTGATTGGTGGCTGGAGCATCAGAGCCTCCCTTGGTTCCCCTGCCCTCCCCTGCAAGCTGTGTTCAGGCACTGGAGGTGGGCGGACAACTTACCCCTCAGGTGGAGGAAGGAGTGGGGGATTCAACCTGCATCGCTGGAAGAGGGCCCTGTGGGCCAACCCTCATCTTCCTCATCACCTGAGGCTATTGTGGCGTCTCTGCCAGTGGTCTTCCTGAATGATATAAAGGCTCATCAGGACTTCCTCAGGAGGGTGGCGGCTGCCACTTGGAGATCCAGGTTGGAAGTCCCATGAAATGTCTGACTTTCTCTTTGGGGGTTTTAAGCCAGGGGGTACCCACCAGACTAGCTCTACCCCTGCACAAAGTGGTAGAGTGCCTGAATCATCTTGGCTGGCAAACCTCCTCATCGATACCACTGATCTCTAAGTAGGTGGAGTGAAAGTACTTTGTCTGTTCCTGTTGATTAGCAAGATCCTCCAGAAGATCCAGCAGGACTCGAGGTGATTCTAACTACACCAGCATGGCTGTGCCAGTATTAGTTTGGCACTCTTGAGCCTCCTGAAGTGGGCCTGTTGCCACCTCACCCAGATTTCTTGTTCCAAGACCACGGCCACCTCCTCCATCCAGACCTTCGACCACTCCACCTAATGGCATGGCTGCTCCATGGTTGAACACACAGGAGAGAGCCTGCTCAGCAGAGGTGCAACACATCCTCCTTGAGAAGGAAGCCCTCAACCAGGCCTTCATGGCAAAGTGGACTTTGTTTGTCTCCCATTAAGAAATCAACCCCAACAAAGCAGTGTTCCAGCTGATCCTCTACCTTGCACCTGAAACACAAGTCTCGCCCTCACTTAACTTAAGGTGCATCTCTCAGCACCTTTAACCTTCCATCCACCGATTCAAGGTCTTGCATGGTCTCTCATCTCATGAACTGCTTTTTTTGATGGGCGGGAAAGTCTATTCCCAGTAGGCTCTGGCCCCCTCTTTCCTCAGTGGGATCTTAACTTGGTCCTCTTCTCCTCCTCCCCTCCCTCCCCCCTTCACTTCTTTTGCAAAAGGTGGCTTTCCTTGTCACTGTTCTGTCAGCACCTGGATCCTCTTCTGGCAAACAGTGGAAGGTGGTTCTGATATCTTCAAGGATAACGTGCAGCTTAGATTGCACCTGGCTTTTCTCATGGGCCAGGACCTTTTCCTTTCTGTCTTCTATCCAAAGTCTCATATGACCAATGAGGAGAGACTTTTCAGTGCTTTGGACCTAAGTAGGGCACTCGTGTTTATCTGAAGAGAACAAAGCCCTTCCACAGCTATTTGTGGCTTATGCAGATAGGATGAAAGGTCATCACAGAGGATGTCCACACTGATCACCAGCTGCATCAGTATGTGTTACGACCTAGCTGGTGTTCTGCCTCCAGAGTTGGTTAAAATTCATTGGACCAGCGCATAGGCCTCTTCAACTCCCTCTTTGGCCAATATCCCAATCCAGGACATCTGCTGGGCATCAACATGTGTATTTTCATGGCCCATTATGCAATTGCACATATTATGAACAGTGCGGTGTTGTGTAGTTGCAATCCGCATGTCCTTGAAACTCCTACCTGCCTCAGTAGATGCTGTTAGTACTCACTGACATTAAGTGGATATGAGCAAGAAGACTAAAATAAGTGGTGAAGACAGACTCCGTTGTCACTGAAAGTGCTACCCTAAGTACAGATACGTGAACTTATTGAACTACAATAGGGAAGCCAAATAAATGTGAATAGATGTCATGCTTTGTATTTGGCTTCAGTGTTTTAATAGGTGTGGCTAGATTTCCTATAGTCACAAGTACAACTTTGCTATTGCTTGCTTTTCAATCCCTACGAACTACTTGCCTACCTGGCCAGTGCTCTCCAACCACTGTGGCTCGCTTCTGCTGCTAGGCTCCTCCCGTGCCTTATTTCTCTGTCTTAAGGTCCCTAGCCTGCTTCTGCAGTTACTGTTTTCCCCCTTTGTGCTTCATCGTTCCTGTCCTACACTGAACTGAAATACTTCAAGAGGCTCCCTCCCATAACCAACACTGTAGCCCTACTATAACAATTTGGAAGACTTAACATGGGTAGGATGGCAGCTGTCAGACTAGATTAAAATATCCAATCAGTTTAACCTATTCTAAATGTATCTCTCTAACAATAGCTCACATATTAAAAGCAGTTTTGTTCTCTTAACAGTGTGTGATTCTCTGCCATGGAGCTCGGATAGGATTCTTCCAGGGAGATATCAGACTACTTATGGATGACTTAAAAACACTGCAACCAACTGTATTTCCTGTAGTACCAAGATTGTTGAACAGGATGTTTGACAAAGTAAGTCTAGTAGCATTAATCTAAACCTTGATCAAATACAACTGAAAACCACTTTCAGAAAGCTGTGCCCGTTGTAGAGTAGGACTCACTAGCTACCAAAACCTAGGATAGATCTCACCAAACTTAGTGATTGGGCAACAAAATGGCAAATGAAATTTAATGTTGATAAATGTAAAGTAATGCACGGGGGGGGGGGATAATCCCAACTATATATACAATATGATGGGGACTAATTTGTCTACAACTACTCGAGAGATCTTGGAGTAATTGTGAATAGTTTTCTGAAAACATCCACTCAGTGTGCAGCAGCAGTCAAAAAAGCAAATAGAATGTTAGGAGCCATTTAAAAAAGGGATAGAGAATAAGACAGAAAATAGTTTATTGCCTCTATATAAAACCATGGTACACCCACATCTTGAATACCGCGTACAGATGTGGTTGCCTCATCTCAAAGATGTATTGACATTGGAAAAGGTTCAGAAAAGGGCAACAAAAATGATTAGGGGTTTGAAATGAGTCCCATATGAAGAAAGATTAAAAAGACTTGGACTTTTCATCTTGGAAAAGAGGAGACTAAGAGGGGATATGATAGAGGTCTATAAAATCATGACTGGTATGGAAAAAGTGAATAAGGAAAAGTTGTTCCCACAATATAAGAACTAGGGGTCACCAAATAAAATTAATAGGTGGCAGGTTTAAAACACAAGGGAAGCGTTCTTCACTCAGCCTAGTGTCAACCTGTGGAACTCCTTGCCAGAGGATGTGGTAAAGCTAGAACTTTAACAGGGTTCAAAAAAGAGCTAGATAGATTCATGGAGGTTAGGTCCATCAATGACTATTACCATTCCTACCCATCTTGGCTATCCCTAGCCTCTGTTTCTCTGGAAGTGAGTGACGGGAGGGATCACATGAGGATTACCTGTTGTGATCCCTCCCTCTGCGGCATCTGGTATTGGTCAGTGTTGGCAGTCAGGATACTGGGCTAGATGGACCGTTGGTCTGATCCAGTATGGCCATTCTTATGTTATGTTCTTAATGCATATGCCTACAGTAATGTTAATCTGTCTCTGGCAGAGGTAGGGAACTTTTTTTGGATTGGGGGGCCACTGACCCACAGGAAAAACAGTTGGAGCCACACACGTGAGAAGGCAAAAACCCCTCACTAATGTGGCCCTCGACTGAGAAGGAGAAAGCTATTCCCCCACGCACACCAGAGCCGAGGGGGGCTCAGCCTACTAGATTTTTTGTGTGCTCCAACCCCATGGGACGGGGGAGGGGAGGACTGGAGCACTAGCGCAGGCTCCCCAATCCTGAGGGGGGGCTGAATCCAGGGAAGCTGGCCCCCAGGCCTGAGGTTCCCCACCCTGGTCTAAGGATTGAAACTGTGTAGTTAACACTTGGCTTGCTAGATCTCCTTAGAGGCAGAATGTTCTGGTGGAGACTGAACTGAGTCCGACCTGGGTTCTAGTCACTAGCAGAGGTGTACAATCTGTGTGGCCTCAAGTCACTTGAGGCTTAGCTCCACATAAACACTGAAGTCATGGCAGGGTGGGGAGTAAATCTCTTCCATCCTAGCCTGAAGCATGCAAAATGTTTGTGTGGCTGATAGCATGAACCAGCAGCTCTTCAGTGTATTCTGATTCACCATTGTTTCAAAGCAGGGTAGATCAACACTAAAGAACTGTCAGTTTGTCAAGAGTCCATGTGAACACTTAGCACAAATTAGCCTAGTGCAAGGTAGATTTACACCTGAGCTTACTATGAATTTAAATAGTCCTGTAGACAGGCTCTGAGCTTCTGTATTTTAAGCTTTCCATCTGGGATAAGCTGCTACTCTGAAAAGCAGGGCTGGGCAAAGTATGTCCCATGGGCTGGATTCAGCCCACAGACACAGCAGGGAGTGTCAGAGAGGCTCCCTGCGTGCCCTGCAACCCATCTCCCTGCCTTATAACCCCCCTCTTCCCCAGCATGCTGCTCAGAAAAGGCTGTCAGGTGCTGTTTGTCTTTGAACAGCTGCAAGCCTGAGAGGAGGCTTCTGTTTCCGGCCAATGGGAGCTGCTTGTTTTGAGCATGCAAAATCTTTTTCCCCTCAGGCTCATAGCTATTGAGACCCATGTGGCCCCTGACATAGCTAGACAGGCAGGGAGCCTGCCTGACAAACATGCTGGGCTGCTGGCTGGGAGTCACTCAGGTAAACCACCTAGCCAGAGCCTGTCTCTGGCACCCCAGACCCTCTCCGAGACCCTGCACCTCAGTCCCCTGCTCCAGATCACAACCTCCTCCTTCACCCAAAGTCCCTCCCAGACCCCACACAGCTTCTTGCACCCAACTTCCAACCTAGAACCTGCACCTCCTCCATTAATATGGAAGAGTGCAGCCCTTGACCATTTTCCAAATTCTTGGAGTGGCCCCCCATCACAAGTTATTGCCACTCCTTCTGTAAAGGCTCCTGAGAGAAATTTAACTCTTGGGTGGTGGTGGGGGGGCAGGAATGACTTTCTATAGACTTTGCCATAAGAATGAACTCTGTCCTATAAACTTTCTAATTACACTATTTAACTCCTTCATATTAGATCTTTGGACAAGCCAATACTTCACTGAAAAGATGGATCCTGGACTTTGCTTCCAAGAGGAAAGAAGCAGAACTTAAAAGTGGCATAATTAGAAAGAATAGTCTGTGGGATAAACTGATCTTCCACAAAATACAGGTATGCTTCAAACTGTCTCTGCTCATACATTTAAAAAAAATCTCATGTTATAAATATTTGGCGGATTACTCCTTACTAGTCCTAATGTAAAAAATAAAAATACTGCTTTAGACAGGCAAAATAATAGCACAGAATATCTGAGTAAACTTTCTCTTCTCTACACTGCATGTTAATAGCTGTGTACTGTACAAAGGCCTTAAATTTTCAATAATCTCACTAGACTATCCTTTCTCTAAATCTGTTTCATGCACTTTGGAAAGCCTGGAAACTTCCTACCTGGGTGCTTAACACCTTAAAATATCTGATGCATCTAGTGACCTTGACATTACTGTATGCAAAGCACTTTCTAGTAACTGAGCTGTAGGTGTCAGACTATAATCACTCAAAACCATGTGAACGAGTGAGCGATTTAGCTGTGAGTCCCATTAGTGTGGATCAAGGATGACTTGGCAAGTCAAAACTCATGGCTTTAGGTGAAAAATCCAAGTAAGCAGTTGGCTTGGTGCTTTGGATATTGAAGGTTTACTTTTTCACCTTAGATTACCTGTACCACTGACTGCTCCTCTCAATATTGTAACATTGATGTTATATGGCTAATGAGAATAGTTTGACACCCTCCCTACTGCAAAACCAAGTTCCATGGAAGGGGCATGGCTTAGGGCTCGGTATGCTTATAGCTTTCACACTTACAGAATGAGAAGTGACTGTCTAGGAAGGAATATTGCAGAAAGGGATCTAACGGTGATAGTGGACCATAAGCTAAATGAGTCAGTGTGACGCTGTTGCAGAAACATCAAACGTGATTCTGGGATGCATTAACAGGAGTGTTTTGAGCAAAACATGAAAAGTAATTCTTTGGCTTTACCCTGCACTGATTAGGCCTCAATTGGAGTATTGTCCAGTTCTGGGCATCACACTTGAAGAAAAATGTGGAGAAATTGGAGAGTCCAGAAAGAGCAACAAAAATGATTAAAGTTCTAGAAAACATGACCTAATAGAGAAGACTGAAAGAATTGGGCTTGTTTAGTTTAGAAAAGTGAAGACTGAAAGGGGACATGATAGCAGTTTTCAAGTATCTAAAAGGATGTTACAAGGATGAGGGAGACAAATTGTTTCTTTGGCCTCTGATGATAGGACAGAAGCAATAGGCTTAAATTGCAGCAAGGGAGGTTTAGGTTGGACATTGGGGGGGGAACTGTCAGGATGGTTAAACACTGGAATAAATTGCCTAGAGTTTGTGGAATCTCCATCACTGGAGATACTTAAGAGCAGGTTGGATGGACTTCTATCTGGGATAACCTCGATGGTGCTTGGTCCTGCTGTGAGGACAGGGGACTGGACTTGATCTCTTGAGGTCCCTTTCAGTTCTAGGATTCTATTATAGTTGAGTCTTAGTATGGACTTTGTGGGTAATGACTGAAAATTGAGTTTAGTGTATGAGGCTAAAGCATGTCAAAAGTTAGCTCGTCCTTCTGAAGAGGATGTCTTTTCAAACTATACATGAGTGCCCAGCACTGTGGTTCTCTTGAGTCTTTCTTGGGGGAGGCAGAGGAGGAGTACTTCTGATAATCTCACTAAAATGCTATTACTGCCCAGAATACCTTGTCTCTCTTTTTTTAGGCAAGTCTGGGAGGAAGAGTAAGACTAATGATCACTGGAGCAGCTCCTGTGTCTGCAAGTGTATTGACCTTCCTAAGAGCAGCTCTTGGTTGTCAGGTGAGTTCAGGTTTCAGAGACTGGATTGCATGCATAAATACATGTCTGAGTAGTGTATAGAGTCGTAAATGGTGGCTGGAAATGTACCCATTAGGCGCTTGCAATGAGATCCCTAAAAAATTACGCTATTTTGCTCTAATCAATACAGTCTAGTAATGGAGTACTGAGTAATGCCTAACACTTTTGGAATTGTACATGAAAGCTGAGGAAGAAAGACCTTCTAAACTACACATCTCGGAATTCACAATTTGAGATTATCACTAGAGCTCTCTGATAATCCAACTACTTTCTCTGGTGTCCTGTATCCTTAGCATCCTTAAAGTATCTTTGTACTCTGAAAAGACATGCCAGTGGTAACCTGAGATTCCATGGGTTTTTTCCTCTCTCTCCACTCCATAGCAAATACGACCATTTTCCACGTCCTTCTAAAGGATAGTACTTGAATCTAAAATTCTGGGTGGATTTCCTTGTAGCTGAGGTATACTCTAACAAACCTTAAACATGTCAGTTGGATCTAGGTAACTAATGTCATTGAGGCCAAAATATCCCCATTTAACTCTGGGAACATTGAAAAAGCTGGCCATTTAACACACAAACCCTGCACCCTTGGAGATGAGAATTGTGAGTCAAAATAAGTTTTACCTCTGTATATTTGGCACTAGAAATAACTGAGTCTTTAGCCTAGGAAAAGGAGGGTTAACACAATACAGTAGCTAGAAGTTGAAGCTAGACCAATTTGGGCTGGAAATAAAAATTTTTTTTAACAGTTGGTAACAGTTGGAACAACTTCAAAGGTGGTTGAGGATTCTCACTGACAACTTTTTAAATCAAGACTAGATATTTTTTCCTAAACTAGTGTTCTAGGGGAGTTGGGGCTGTTCTGTGGCATGTGCTATACTAATGACCACATGGTTCCTTCTGGTCTTGGAATCTCTTAAGTAGTGTACAATCACATTTGCCAATATGGTAGGAGTATAGTGCCCTCAGTTTAGGGGGAATCTGGCTTGCAACTGGTTGTCAGCAAAAATGTTCTTAACCAGACCACATGAACAATTGGGTTGTGAGTTTTTGTCTTTCTGCTATAGAATGGCTTCTTGCCAGCAGCAAGTGGATGTGGTGGGAGGGAGTGCAAGAGAAGATCTGCGATTCCTCTGGCGCTGACTTCATGGGATCCTGACTCCTTAAAAATGAAGCATTAATGCAGAGATGCTCATGACCAAACCTTTCAGGGCCTCTTAAAATTAGTGAAGCTGTACCACTACTACTCTGTGCTGTCTATAATTTTTATGGGATGAGGGAATCAAACACCTATTTTTACTCCTCCTAAATAGATTTCATTGGCGTAAGCGACTTTCTTCAGGAAAAATGTGTCTGAATCCAAACTTTGTCAAATCCGATTTGCTCAACTGGTGGCTATTGTGTGTTTCACACACACTGCATGTTGAACTCTGTTGCACCTTAGACCAGAGATTTGAGGCAAGAAGTGTTCATTAGTCCAGGAAAGACTGAAAACTTTACCTCACCGAAGAATGTTTTCATTCTGTCCTATCTTCAGTCCCCTGTTCATCTGGGCTGGTTCTCCTCAACACAAGAACACTTTAACATAAGAAACCTCTTTGAGGAAAAGAGGATCTTGCCCTTCTGTGTCAGTAAATCAGAGCACACTTCCAATTGTGGAATAGGAGCCTACTTCACTACTAAGTGAATCCAACTCTTGAGCCTAGTCTTTCCCAGGGGGAAATCAAGCTCGGGCAGTACCTATAGAGTTTCTTGGAGCATCCTCAGTCTCCTCATTATGACTACTCAGGACCTTGGGTACCATATGCCTTGGAGATGAAGGTTAGCTGATTAATCCTTCATATTGGCCTTACTGGGCTCCTTGGGGCTCATGTAAGAGATGACCTTGGATCTGTTCAAGAATCTCTCCTATCTTCCTCTCCCAGCCAATAGCAGTTGATTCTTGTCGGTTCCAAAAGTCACACTGGATCCACCAGTGCTGCTGGATGTCCTCACCTGAGAGTTGATCCATCATTTCCTACCCTGCCTGATGACCCCACACTCATGTCAAGAGCTGTTAATAGGTGGTATTGTGGAGTTTGGCCAATTCTTGGCATATGGCATACCCTATTGGACATTCTATAACCCTGTGGCCCCAGTAGAGTTCCTCCTAGTCAGTTAAGCCATTTTAGAATCCTTGGGTCTCTGGCATATCTCTGCCTCTTGAACCCCTATCTTGAAAAGACTAGGGGGGAGAGAACCCCATACCAGCTGTAAGGGATGGAGTTCTTCTTTTCCCACCCAGTGTTCAATTACTTAGTGGTGCAAGCATGTGTAGAGGCCCATGATATAGCACCAAGACTAATACCCTCCACCCCAAGAGGTCAGGTGGAGCCATCAGCTAGTCTCTTCAATTTAGTTGCTAAGTAGTAGGTGGTTTTTTTTTTTTTTTTTTTTTTTTTTTTTAAATTCTTCAGGAAGGTAGGGCTCGGTGCAAAGTCTGCATTGGTTGGTGTTTAAGAACTTGAAGCAGCAGTGGCCATAACTGATTTTACAGTTTTGGTGATGGTTTTAGATGCAGTCATTGGGTGTGAATCATGGCTTCATTCTTTGGGGTTCCCCAGAAGGTCCAGAATACCAAAGTGATAAGATTAATCCATTAGACTGACCGGTTCACTCTCTCTCTTCCTTCACCCTCTGCCCATGTGGGACAACCTTATGCTCTCTGGGCCCCACCTTCAAAGGCAGCACCATAAGCAAAAGGACAGCCCCAGACATCATCTTCCCTCCTTCCTACCACACCCCATCGTTCCAGGCATTTTATTGCCAAAGTGCTTAAATTGCCCCACAAACAACCAAAGATTCAAAGACCCATTTATGCAGTTTCCTCCACTTCTACAACCACTGCCCAGTCCCATCTGCCATCCAAGGATTTCTTTTTTGTCCAAGCTTATGGACTGTGTACATATTGATGCCATGTCACATTGCTCACAAACATTTGGCTGCTTTACATTGCACAGAATTGGAGGCAGTAATGGATAAGTGGGTACTGGAAAGCCTCCAGTTGGGTTACATAATTGAGATCTCACCACTCCCTTCCTGGGGGGCGGGGAAGGAGGGCCACTTGCATGAGGACATCCTTTATAGGAAGGTGAATGACCCAAAGAGGGGACCCATAGAGGAAATGCCACCCCAATACCAATGGAAGGGCTTGTTACTCCCCAAAGATCCAAGAGAAAACGAGTATGGAGACCACTTCTAAATCTATATCAATGATACTTTTAGTTGCAAATCAAAACATTAGTATTCGCTCCTGGAAGAGAACCTGTTGGTTTTCTCACACAGGCTGCAAAAGGCTTGCTTTCATGTGGCTGTTCACCGCTCTCCCAGAACATTTCAGATTCATGGTACGGATGTAGTGGACTACCCAATAAGCATTTGCTTATCAGGTAGTCAAGAACTTGACTAGTCGCTTCCTCCTCCCCTTGTTTCCTCTATCAGAGAGCAACAACAAGGTGGGGGAGAGCAAGAGCTGGTGCTGGGCAACCAGTTTAAAAGCCAGTTCCTCCCCAGCACTGTCTCCATTGGGGGGGGGGAGGGGGCGCAGAAGGGAAGTGGCATGAGTGGGGATTGAAACAGTCCTGCTCACGCCAGTCCCGCTGCTGCTCCTCTCCCTTTGGAATGGACAGGAGCCACCTGCGACTCTTGTACAATTTCAAAGGAAGAGGCAAAGAGGGGAACCCGTGCCAGTGGGGACTGCTTTGCTCCCTGCTGGCACGGGTTCCCGCTGTGTCTCTCCCTTTGAAATGTACAGGAGCCATGGGTGGCTCCTGTACACTTCAGAGGGAGAAGCGCAGTGGGATAGTGAGCATCCCCCCCCTTATTGACTAATTGAGTAGTCAATAGAAATTCCATAGACTAATCAATTGGCTGACTAATCAAAATGTAACATCCCTATTTAATGGTAGGACAAGACTACTGCAAGTTCTGAGTACTCCCATTTGGGTCCAGTAACAACACCCAGGGTCCTCAGTACAGCTCAGACTCTCATATCAGCCCAGAGGAGATGCATCTTCCTATGTTTGAAAGATTGACTCAAAGGCAGATCAAGCTAACCGGTCTATTCCTTTTCTTTCTGGCATTGTTCAAGGTCTGTTAAACAAAAGCAAGTCCTTTTTGACTTCTGTAAAAGCTATAGCCTTTATGGGAGTGACCTTAGATTCCTCTGGAAAGGCTTACATCCTCCTAGACTTTAGCCTGTGGGCAGCCTGATAAATCAAGTCCTCCCTCAGACCTCTCACCACAGTCATGGTCTGTCTTTTCCTGCTGGGCCATATGGATGTGTTTACATATATAACTTGCCAAACTCCACTTCTGCCTACAGGCCTGGCTTTGGTCTGTTTTAGTCACCTGACAAGGACATGTATTTCAGGGAAGCAGTGTTATAAGAGAGTCTGACCTTTGACAGCAGACAATAAGTCCCTTCCCATGCGTGATGCAACCATAATATGGTTGCATCCTTCATAAGATGGGTAATCCATATGGACAGGCACAGGGCACATGGATTCCATGGGAGGACAGAGTGCATATCTGCTGGCAGCTGACAACACATTCATCCCCCTCCTAGCAACATTGCATCCGTGTATGGAATATACACAGGAACTAGCACTTGAACTGTAGGTTCTTCAATATATGTGCTCCATAGCTGTACTACACTGCCCACCCTCTTTCTCCTGCTTTTGTCTCTTGAGAAGGAACTGGATAGATTTCTGTGCTTCTCCTTATGTCCTCTGCTCAAAGCACCAGGAAAGTAGCTGCACATGCATGGATCAGTGGATGCTATTTGTTTAAAAATTTCTAGGCTCAGACATACCTGTTTCTCAGAATACAAATAGAGACCAAACATCTGGATGAACCTCCAGTTATAGGGAAGTAACTGCCATTTCTGCCATTGTTAGTTCATTTTGAAAACTGTTTTGGCTGGAACTTGACCAGTGTTACAAAGCCTACACAAGATGGCTAACAATGCTTCTCTTCTATCTTTTTAAATAGTTACTTTACAAAATACATAGTTTAAATACAAGAATTGCTTTTTGGTGGGAGAGGTTGTAATGCACCTACATGCACCTCTGAAGAGATCCAACACAAGTGCAAAGTATGATATGCTGTGATCGTGTGTGTGTGTGTGTGTGTGTGTGTGTTCAGGTACTTCCCCCACTTGTGATGCTTCAAACTTTACAGAATTTTGAAACCATATTTTAGTAGATGGTTTTAGCTGGTATATTTAATTTGGCAGCTTGCCTTTTGTAGAATACTTAAATTAAAAGTTGCACAACTCCAAGCTGAACTGTACTGAACTAAAGAACAAATTAAATTTCTCCCGTTTTTACTTCAATACTGAAACACAAAAATGACAAGATATCAAGGTCCCTTGAACAAGTTATTTTTGTTTCAATTGAATAGTTCTACGAAGGCTATGGACAAACTGAATGCACGGCTGGCTGCTCCCTGACAATGGCTGGTGACTGGACAGCTGGTATGGCTTCTTTTAATCTTCTCTTCAGATGACTAAAGTAGCTGAATATTTCCTTTGTAGACTTCACTTATATTGTCCTCCTAAATTGTCCCTGAAGTACTGTATTAGATTACGTGAATTTTCTCAAGTGCAGTGTAGTAAAGGGCTGCTTGCAGTTGTCACTTGACACAAGCCATTTATAACTAGATATGAATGTTACAAAGCTGAACCATGTGACTCCTTTCCTGTGGCTTTAGGGGAAGTTGAAACATGGAACCTAATATCCTCTAGTTTCCTATAGGAACTAGATGTCCAGAGAACTTGGATAGCTGTCTACAAACAGTCATTAAACTCTGGTACAATATTTGTTTCTCTTAAAGCAGACAAGCATTTCTCCTGTTCTTATGTAATTACAGTCTCTAGCCATCTGGTGAACTAAACCAAATAGCCGTAAATGTGAATTATAGCAGCTTAAATGTCAAAGTATCCTGCTTCTGAATGGAGCATTCTACATTTCCTGTGGGGAAAACTCTAGATATGTTAATGAAATGATGTAACCGGTCATGTCCCAATGGAACAAGTCTGTAATATCTTAATCTGGTCTAGCTCATTTTAGTCAGAAGTCTCAATTGGTTTTCACTGTGAAGTCATGCAGTTTCAGACTATTCTTTGAAAAACAAAACTTCAAACTACTGCCTAGTGGTAATGATACTTCTGTGGATATCCAGTGACAAAGTAGGCATTTTTCTTGGAATATTTTCACACACACCCCCTTTCTCTACCCCTGCTCTTAGACTTGCCTGAAGGAATCAAATTTATGTATATTGTGTTAGCCAGTGAGGCTGTGCAGGAAGGAAAGTTGGCCTTAATGCAATGCTGGGCAAATCAAGTTGGTCAGATCTAAGACTTACAGACTCCTTTTACTAAAATGGTGCTGTTTAGCAGTGTATGAGCCAGTGGCTGGAAAGCCAGCTTCTTACTTACTTACTCCTGAAACTGTAAGCTTGAAAAGCTCTGGTAAGCAACCTGAACATAAATGCACTATTTATTCTATTAAAGGTCATGTTGGAGCACCAATGCCTTGCAGTCTCTTAAAGCTTGTTGATGTAGAAGAAATGAATTACTTTGCTGTCAAAGGAGAGGGTGAGGTGAGTAACATTTAAGGGACTATAAAAGACTTCTAAAGGGATTTGCAGAGGGTTCTTGTGCAATCTCTCTAGCCATCTGGTGAGCTAAAATCAAATAAGACTTGTTTTTGAAGTTGCGGAGATTAGTGGGTGCTTGACCAAAGTAGCTCTCCTAGTCTATTTCTGATTGGAGGAGTTTGACTATCAGCTGCACAAACAGATGGGCCTCTATCAGGGATCTTAAGTCATCCTGCCTCAATGACACTGGAGCAGGTTAATTGACAATAGTTGTATGCTTAAGCAGTTGCGTATAAACAATTATTTGCTATTTAACTATTCTATTAAAATCTGTGTAATAGAGAATTCAGCTGGGCTGACATTTTGTAGCTATTTAGAAACTTACTCCATTTTGGTGCTTCTACAGACAAATGGGGAAACAAGTTGGTGTGTTTTTTTTTTTTTTGTTTTTTTTTTCCCTCTCCACATAACATTTATTTTTTATTGCACATGAAACTTAATTAACAAACTCATTTCAGGTATGTGTGAAAGGGTCAAATGTATTTCAAGGCTACCTGAAGGATCCAGAGAAAACCGCTGAAGTTCTAGATAGAGATGGTTGGCTCCACACAGGTGATATTGGAAAATGGTTACCAGTAAGTCAGCTTGTGTTGCTTAAACATGGTTTAGTAAAGTGAACTGCATCTGTTTGTCAATGGTTGAGATGCTGAAGAGGCTTTCCTTAGGGTTGAGTCTCAGTTCATGTTTTGCAAAAGTAGGGATGTGAGGGTTTAACCATTTAACAGGTAAGCCTCACCCTTAACAGGTGAGGCTTACTGGTTAAGGTTAACTGATGGCACTCCAGCCTCCTCCCCTGTGGGGGAGGGATGAAGAGGGGAAAGAGCCACCATGGACGGGCTGGTCTGACTGGGACGATAGAGCATCCCCTGCCTGTGGCTAGGGGAAGGGGGACATTCCAGCCCTACAGTGAGGAGGAGGCACTCCAGCCAGGCTGGAGGGTTGCCCCCTCTAATCAACAAACCAATTACATGGGATTTTACATCCCTGTTGCAAAGTACTATAAATGAAATTTGAAACTGGCACAAAGCATTACAGATGCAACAGTCTAACCATTTAACCAATAAGCATGAGCTTATCTGTTTCCATTATGGTTAATAGTAATAGATATGTAGCAGTGTTAGTCTGGTCTAGCTGGAACAAAAAACAGGACTATGTAGCACTTTAAAGACTAACAAGATGGTTTATTAGGTGATGAGCTTTCGTGGGCCAGATCTGAGGAAGTGGGTCTGGCCCACGAAAGCTCATCACCTAATAAACCATCTTGTTAGTCTTTAAAGTGCTACATAGTCCTGTTTTTTGTTATGGTTAGTCTTCTGTTGGCATGTGCTGGTTCCAAGGGAGCTGGCTGCCACCCCACATTGCAGGCTCTACAGTATAAAGTTTATACTGTAGAGCCTGCAGTGCAGCTGGCTCCCCAGGAGTAGGGCCAGCATCTGGGAGCCAGTTTGCATAAGCCAGCTCCCAGGGAGCTGGTTGCCGCCCTATGTTGCGGGTTCTGCAGTATCGGAGTCTACAGTGTGGAGTGGTAGATGGCTCCTAGGGAGCCACTGGAGCACCCCTCCATCATCCTTCCGTCCCTGGTTTCACCCGGGCAAAAACAGTTAACCTTGTAACTGCTAGGACTCTCTTAACGGTTACATGTCTACTTTCTTAAACCTTTATTTAACATTCCTACAAAGTACTAACCACTCTTGTACTAACAAAAGATGGAAAAAGTAGCAGTATCTTAGTCTGCCCACTGTGTGATGCTGTTGAAGATGCTTCATCAAATATCAAAATGCTTTGAGGAATACCTTCATTTATTCCAGTGTTGAGAGATTTAGTGTTGAAGACTGGTACTTTCAGTTATGGGAATTTTTGCATTGAGTACCATCGGTCCAAACGTTTTATATGCATTTCTCATGATTCTGTATGTTCAATGATATGGCTCAAATTCAAAACCACTTTCTGCCCTTATTTTAAGAAGTTTGAGTTTTTTTTCTTAGATGAAAACACTGACCATCAAACATAAGCGTGAAGAAAAACTAATAGCATGCATGTAGCACACTGTCTGTCAGTATTCAAAGCTGTTCTAGGCTATGCATAAATGTGGAGGGATAAATGATACTTGGTGCTCTTTTTTTGCTGCTCCTCTAAGGTTACAGTGAGCAAAACACCCTTGATCAGGGGTGGGGAATCTATGGCCTGCAAGCTGTATCTGGCCCGCAACTTTGCCTTGATAGAAGCTTGGGGCTTCCCTCCACTCCTCCTCCACAGCAGCACAAGCTGGCAGTCCAGCCATGCAGGAGGGGGGCCGTGGCTGGACTGCCAGTGCTAGCTCCCTGCTGGGGAAGGGGAGAGTAGCCCAGAGCCTTGTGGGCCCGATCAAGGCAAGCTGTAGGCCGGCTTCGGAGAACGGGCTCTGCCTGCAGGGGAAGGAAGTGGCTCTGTGTTGCAGGGAAGTATTTGCTTCAGGCACTGCCCCCTGCCATTCCCATTGGCTGCAGTTCCTGGCCAGTGGGAGCAGCAGGGGGCAGTGCCTGCAGGGAGCACTTCCCTGCAACATAGGCTGTCTAGACTGTAGAGCTTTTCCGGGATACTGGCGGTATCCTGGAAAAGCTCTGCTATGTCCAAGGAACACGTCTGCTTTTTCAGAACAGTTTCCAAAAAAGCGGGGTGTGTGTGTGGGGGTGTGTGTGTGTGGGACGGGGGTTTCCAACATCCCTGTGTCACTCCTGGTGAGTGGAATAAGGGATGTCAAGAGGAGGCTTTCCTGAAATTTGGCCCTATGTAGATGGGCCAAATTTCAGAAAAGCCTCTTTCGGGTGGGGTGGGGAGGAGGGAGAGCAGGTTGTCTTTTTGACTTTTCTGTAGTGTAGCAATAGAGCCACTTGTGCCCCTGCCCCAGAAGCTGTCAGTGCCCTATCTCCTGCCCACTCCCCAGTGGGCTTTGAGGTTGAAGGGAGTGTCTTTTTTTTTTTTTTTTTTCTTTCCCCCCCTCCTCCCCCCTGCTTCTCAGGTGGGGGGGGGGGGCACATCTTGAGGCTTACTTTTTCTCCTTATGTGGGGACCAGGTCACTGAAGGTTCTGTGAGCATTTAATCTGCAATGGTGTTACATAAAGCTTGTAGAAGTGGCTCCTAAAATGCCTGCCTTGTATTAAGAGAGAATTCTTAACCCACAGAATGGTACCTTAAAGATCGTCGACCGGAAAAAACACATATTCAAACTCGCACAGGGAGAGTACATAGCACCAGAGAAAATAGAAAATGTGTATATGAGAAGTGAACCTGTTGCTCAGGTGTTTGTGTATGGAGAAAGCTTGCAGGTAGGTATCCTTCAACTAGATGCAAATGCTAGGTACGGTTATCAACAGGGCTCGACGAACTGCGGCGAGATCTACTCGCCAGGCCCACACTGCGCATGCGTGCAGCGCCGGTGAACGGGGCAACCGGCTGAAATCTACTTGCCACGGGCGAGTAGATATAGCAATTTGTCGAGCCCTGGTTATCAATGCAATCTCCCACCTTAAAAACTGATACTGGGTTGAATAATCTTGCCACATTTAGGGCATTAACATTGAATTTACAATCAAATTGTAACCACTTTTTCCAGATCTGCTAGACAAGGTGGGTGAGGCAATAGCTTTTTATTGGAACAGCTTGTGTTGGGGTGAGAGCCCCTTTCAAGCTTATATGGAGCTCTTCAGGTCTAGGAAATGTACTGAGTATTATAGCTCAGTACAAAGTGGAACAGATTGCTTAATCATGAGTAGCTAAATTTCCAGGGACCATTTGATGTGAGGCATCTGATTAAACCCACCCGTCATGATCATGGCAGAGAGTGGGTTATAGATTGTTTGTTTTATAAGCCATAAATACCATATAAGCCTTTAAAATTCAAGGACTGACTGTCTAGCCAAGTTAGGAATTTAAGCTCCCAGGTTCATCTTTTGAAGGTGTTGTGCAGGTTGTCTTTGAGGATGAGATCTGAGAGGTCATATACAGTGATCATTTTGTGAAAAATGTTCACCTATCGCTGATTTTGTCTTTAATTTTTCTGTGAGCTCATTTGGGAATACAGTAATTGTCTTATTGGAACATTTAGGCCTTGTCCACACTGCTGCAGTCTATCTAATCTATGACTGCAGCTGTTCCTGGTGGAGTACCAGTCAATGGGCGAACACTTATCTTAGATGCAATAAATCTAAGTGCTCTCCCATCGACTCGGTAGTCCACCAGGACAAGAATAGTAGTTGTAATTAATGAGAGCAGCCCCTGCCAAGCTTACTGCTCAAAAGACTCCATGGTAAGTACATAGACTTCAGCTATGCTATTTATGTAGCTGAAGATATGTAGATTAAATTGAGGGTGGGGGGCTAATGTAGATAAGGTCAGAGATGGATGCAATAAATGATGGCTGGTGGATCAATTGCTTCAGCATTGATCCATGGCATAATGGAGACAAATCCTTAGTGTACTGGATGAGGTACACCACAGGTGATAGGCATGGAATAATTTCAGGAATTATGAAACTATTTGGAGGGGTTGAGCAGTGGAGGTTTGGTCATTGAAGCAATGTCTACATTTGCACATGGTTCAGTGAGGATTTCTGTTAGGATGAGGTCCCCACAAGTATAGGTTGTAGTTGTTTTGTGACCTCACACTTGGAACCCATACAAAAGGTAGTAGGCAACAACTAGGTGTGCAGTTGCATGGAGTCTTATTTCTGTAGGGAAGTTGATTCCCTTGGGGTATTTGGAATCCAAAGTTTATTGGGTTTTTGGGAACTAATGAAATGCAAATTTGGTTGCAAACCCACTGTGAAGGGGAAATACTATTTTAAACTCAGATTTAACTATTAATATAACTTTTTTCTAACTTAAAATGTGGTATCTGAACAGTATTTTTCAAATATGATACCCTGCATTAAGGGAATCATGAAGTGCCTCCAGTTTCTAAATGGAGCAAGCGAGATATGAAAAGTTATAGCGAACATAGTATTTGCAACATGTCAACATTTTATGGGAAGCAAAGGTTGTTATAGCTAACATGAAAGTGTTAATCTACATGCAGATAAATGATCAGTGGAGCATTGGGGGCGGGGGACTTCCAGAAAATTGGTGTTTGTTAGCAAATGTGTGCGCTTTTTTTTTTTTTTTTTTTTTTAAGGCCTTCTTAATAGCTGTTGTAGTACCAGATGCAGAGACTTTGACTAACTGGGCCAAGAAAAAGGGATTTGAAGGTTCATATGAAGAACTATGTAAAAACAAGGTAACTATATTGTAAGAGCAGAGTCCAGTCATTGGTCTCAGTTCTCTCGCTAACCTAAAGAATGTAATATGGTGTATATTTTTAATCATTATAGGACCTCAAAAAGCATATTCTGGAAGACATGTTGAAGGTTGGAAAAGAATCTGGTTTGAAGTCATTTGAGCAGGTGAGAAACTCTCATTGTAGCCCTTGAGTTAATTCCAATTGCACAACTTTCACTCATGAAAGAATGAATATAGGCAAACAACACAGGAATGCAGGGGCAAGATTAGAAAGGCAAAGGCACAAAATGAGCTCAAACTAGCTACGGGAATAAAGGGAAACAAAGTATTTTTATAAATACATTAGAAGCAAGAAGAAGACCAAGGACAGGGTAGGCCCACTGGTCAGTGAGGAGGGAGAAACAGTAACAGGAAACTTGGAAATGGCGGAGATGCTTAATGACTTCTTTGTTTCGGTCTTCACCGAGAAGTCTGAAGGAATGCCTAACATAGTGTATGCTAGTGGGAAGCGGGGAGGTTTAAAAGAGAAAATTTAAAAAAAAGGGTTAAAAATCACCTAGAAAAGTTAGATGCCTGCAAGTCACCAGGGCCTGATGAAATGCATCCTAGAATTCTCAAGGAACTGACAGCTAGAGGCTCAGATACCTCCTCTATCATCTTTGGAAAATCATGGGAGACAAGAGATTCCAGAAGACTGGAAAAGCGCAAATATAGTGCCCATTTATAAAAAGGGAAATAAGAACAAGCCAGGAAACTACAGACCAGTTTAATTTCTGTGCCAGGGAAGATAATGGAGCAAGTAATTAAGGAAATCATCTGTAAACACTTGGAATGTGGCAAGATGATAGGGAACAGCCAGCATGGATTTGTAAAAGAATAAATCATGTCAAACCAATCTGATGGCTTTCTTTAATAGGATAACGAGCCTTGTGGATAAGGGAGAAGAGGTGGATGTGGTATACCTAGACTTTAGTAAGGCGTTTGATACAGTTTCGCATGAGATTCTTATCAATAAACTAGGCAAATACAACTTAGATGGGGCTACTATAAGGTGGGTGTATAACTGGCTGGATAACTGTAGTCAGAGAGTAGTTTATTAATGGTTCACAATCCTGCTGGAAAGGTATAACAAGTGGGGTTCCGCAGGGGTCTGTTTTGGGACCGGCTCTGTTCAGTATCTTCATCAACGATTTAGATATTGGCGTAGAAAGAACGCTTATTAAGTTTGCAGATGATACCAAGCTGGGAGGGGGTTGCGACTGCTCTGGAGGATAGGGTCATAATTCAAAATGATCTGGACAAATTGGAGAAATGGTCTGAGGTAAACAGGATGCAGTTTAATAAAGACAAATGTAAAATGCTCCACTTAGGGAGGAACAATCAGTTCCCCACATACAGAATGGGAAGCAACTGTCTAGGAAGGAGTACAGCAGAAAGGGATCTAGGGGTTATAGTGGACCACAAGCTGAATGAGTCAGCAGTGTGATGCTGTTGCCAAAAAAGCAAACATGATTCTGGGATGCATTAACAGGTGTGTTGTGAGCAAGACATGAGAAGTCATTCTTCCGCTCTACTCTGTGCTGGTTAGGCCTCAGTTGGAGTATTGTGTCCAGTTCTGGGCAGAGCATTTCAAGAAAGATGTGGAGAAATTGGAGAGGGTCCAGAGAAGAGCAACAAGAATGATTAAAGGTCTAGAGAACATGACCTATGAAGGAAGGCTGAAAGAATTGGGTTTGTTTAGTTTAGAAAAGAGAAGATTGAGGGGACATGATAGCAGTTTTCAGGTATCTAAAAGGGTGTCATAAGGAGGAGGGAGAAAACTTGTTCATCTTGGCCTCTGAGGATAGAACAAGAAGCAATGGGCTTAAACTGCAGCAAGGGAGGTTTAGGTTGGAGATTAGGAAAAAGTTCCTAACTGTCAGGGTAGTTAAACACTGGAATAAATTGCCCTGGGAGGTTGTGGAATCTCCATCTCTGGAGATATTTAAGAGTAGGTTAGATATGTCTAGCAGGGATGGTCTAGACAGTATTTGGTCCTGCCATGGGGGCAGGGGACTGGACTCGATGACCTCTCGAGGTCCCTTCCAGTTCTAGTATTCGATGATTACTTGGCTCTCTAAACAGATCTGCATAATCTGACTATGCAGAAACTTTAACTACGTTCTTCATCCTTCTAAGTGATCTGATAAATTCTTAGTGTATCACTTTTTGCAAGCACTTTCTGCTATGGGATGCACTCAAAGTAAAATGAATCTAGGCTAATAGCTGTTCATTTTCCAGGTCAAAGGCATTGCCCTGAGCCCAGAGATGTTTTCAATAGAAAACGGCTTATTGACACCAACATTGAAGGCAAAAAGACGAGAACTACAAAAATACTTCCAGTCACAGATAGATGAACTCTATACTAACATCAGGCTGTAACTGAGGGGAAAATTTATTTGAAGAGAGTGGCAAACATCCAGCATCTATGGTTGGCCTTCATATTGGTAATCTGACTGCAGCAAACATAGGGAAGGAAACTGCAAACACTAACTTGTACACAAATGGGTACTTACCATAGGAATATTGAAGAAAATGGAACATTGCCTTACTGTCCAGTTGTGTTGCAGACCATTTTTATGGTTACCTACAATTTCCAAAATTAGCCTTAAACTGTAAATGTAACTACGATTAAGTTATTTAAGACTTCCTCAGCCAAAAATGTGACCTTTTTTGTTAACCAGGGAATTAAGGTTTTCTTGTTGCTGGCATGTTCCTGTCTGCTGGATACCTTGCAGCTGTCCATTCCAAAGGATTTAGCATATTGGAGAGGCTGTATTGTACTGCGGGTGAAACAGTTATTCATTACATAAAATGTTATAGCTGGTAACATTACTTCTTGCATTAGCCCTAAAATTGGGTCAGACCATGCTGCTCTGAAGAGAACTCCCTTCAGTGCTCCATTTTGAAGAGAACTCAAGACGCTTACTCTTGGGTAAGCTAGGTGTTGAATACCAATCAAAGGAGAATACTCCTGTGCAAGAGGTGAATGATGCAATATTGGCTCTCTAAATTTAGTCTAATTCTTCTGCATTAGTAAGTTGGATGCAACTAATTCATCAACATAGCAAAAACTATTTAACACAAGCTTCAGACCTAGTGGTATAAATGGAACCTTGGAACAAGACTGAAGTTTAAAGAAGGAAACCACTCAAGAGGTTGGCTTCTGCTAATGGCCAGGTAAACATACATCTTGCATTAGCCAAGTGACTCCTGTAATAGGCCCCTACTGTACTCAGTTTGCTTTGTTTCATTAACCTGCTACGTGCAATGGAATATCTTCCATCATACTCCCTCAGCTGTCTGATTTTTTTAATGTGTGAGCAATTGAGTCCCTTGACTGAAATGTGTGGCAACAGAGAAAGCAGGATTTTTTTATTTTATATATTTTGTCTCAAGCACACATTATAGCAATTGGAAGTACTCAGACAAGCTAGCAGAGGAGAGAACTAGACTTTTCTCCTGAACAAATTCCTACACATAGTATAAAAATACATAGCTCTTAGTTCACTGTTCATTTGGAAAATTGGCAAATTAAGCCTTGTTACAGATAAGCATTTACTAGTAGCATTCATTACTGTTTTTGGAAACACGGATGTATGTAAAATACAAGCACAAGGTTTGCACTAAGATGTGTGATTAATGCACTAGTTAGTATAACGTCATAATGTGTATTCTTAATTGCACACATCCAAATCAGTACTCTTAAAATATCAAGTAACTTGTTATATGGGAGTTCAAATGTTTGCTTAGTGTTGGCTATTTTTATGTTTTATAAACCAAAATAATTTCCAAAACCAATGAAGGAAACCAAAATAAATATTTCTGCATTTCATCTGAGTGGAGGACTTATTTTTCCAAGGTAAGAAAATTCTAGCTAATAACATGCTGACAGAGCATGAAATAAGGCTATCTATCAGAACATCTGTAAACATTTGGATGGCTTAGTAAGCAATGAATCTTCATTCTCCTCTGAAATACTGGAAGTAGTACTGGTTTAAGCTTGTCTCTACAAAACTAAGATGCTCAAGGATAACTTCTCAGTCTACTACTACCTATCTGTAGACTCTTGGCTAATATGCCTATAAGAAGACAAAGCATACTTTGTAACTTAAGCATACTTGCTTGAGCAACATAGACCGATTCCATTCTCAAAGGAAGAGCAAAAGTTCTGCAAATTCCTTCTCTGCTCTCTACTTCCTTGCAAATAGCTGGCAGCTGTTGTCTGGAGGCATGAATACTGAGTAATTCTGTTCTTAAATGGAATCCTTTGGCAGTTGTGGTTTGTCAAAACTCCATGGGACTAAAGCTTGACATAAGTATGTTTTTATGACCTACTTCATAGCACCTTTAAATCTAGCCTCTAGAATCTGAGTGAGAGGCTTGCAACTTTCTTGGTATCTTAAGTTGACTCATCTCCTTGACCATTGTCAGTCTGATTTCTAACCTAGGTGTGGAATGGAGATGAAACTAGTTGATCTGGTGAGTTATCTAAGGATGGAAGATGAGGTGTCAGTGTTTTGACAGAGATAGCTGTCCTTGGTACTTTATCAGTGTGGCATCCACTTTATATCAACCCTATCAACACTCATCTGCAGATAAGTGGCTTGGTACCTCCCTTGTAGAGTGGTTAACCAAATGGTAAGGGTGAAACTGCTGCCATCTAAGAGTGTATACTCCCACCGAACTCTTGTCACTCTTGTGCAATATGTACATGATGCTACTGGAAAGACCATGAGTCTTAACTGTTGTGTCCACATTTTTCCAGTCTGGCCCAAATAGGTGAGTGACATTTAATGCCTGGGTGACATCAGTTGTCATGCAGGCCCTGAATTTCAGTCCAGGAGAAATACCAGCCTTTCTACTAGATCTGCTTTCATCTCCAAGTGCTACTAAATATCAGGTAACAGTAATAGGAAAACTACCTCACATCATCTCGGTCTAGCAAGCTGCAGCCATTAATCTTAAAGGCAAACATTTGCAACGGTCACCTCCTAACATTCAGCGTAGACTGATAGAAACTCTGGAAGAGCAATACAGAAACTGGTACAGAACATAGTGGTCAGTCTAAGTGAAATGTCCTGGTACGTAGAATAAGATCTGTGCTCTAGAACCCACTCTGATTGTCGGAGTTGATAGTTCCAGGTACATGTAGGCTTTTTGAACTATAGATCCCTAATCACAGGACCTACGTGCCCCAGACCACCTTGTGCCCTCGAGCATGCTACTACAGTGGAGAGAATGCTAGCTTGAGTTCCATAGCTTCATTGGCATAAAGAACAAGCTGGCAGCAGAGCATTTTCAGAGGCAGTTGCAACTTTGGAATAAGAGTTCCCTTCCCGGTCCTAAGTACACTGAAATCTTCCACTTAGGACTCAGTGGAAATCTTGTCAACTTTGAAAACTGAAAGGAAGGTGGGGAACTGTTGGAGAAGGTGCCATTCTGTTGCTTTTAAGCCCTTGTACTGTTTTGCTGGTGATTAGATTGTATTTGGCTGCATTTTAATAATGGAGAGTGCTGAGGGCATATGGATTATATCCCTTTCAAGGCACTTACATGATGAATATTAAAATGTTCAACCCTGCTTCTTGGTTCTGGTCACTGATTTAAATCAAGTGCTGACTTGACTCATCCAGCTTGCTACAAACCATCATTTTGCCCCTCAATGGTAGTCCTCAAGACTAGTTTTTAAGGGTATGCAGTATAGCATAACCAGACATCTCAGCCTACGGGCTGCTCTACTGGAGTGTAGAGATTCCAGCTTTGATGGCACCCAAGTTCTAGATCCTTCCCCTCACTCTAGGCTAGAGGCTAGACTGCAGCCTGAGCCCAAACACTTAACATTGCAATCAATCAGAACCCTAGCCCAAACCAGAATCAGGTGCCATGGGCCAGCTGCAAATCCTATAATTCTAGGGTGGATATGCCTTGGATTACATCTTACTTTAGTTCCTGGATGGATGTATAGAGTTGCAAATTAATAATACCCTTATCTTCTCTACTGGAGTGTAGACAGTGCAAACTAAGTATTAAGTTAAAACAGTAGTGTACATATGGCAACTGCACTTTTAATTTAAGCTAGTAATACAAATTCAACTCCAGAATACCTGTTAAGTTTGAATTTGAGTGGGTATCGGGAAGTGTTGAAGATTAACTGCTAAGCTGAGTTAAAAGCATTCTTAACCTAAGTTAGCTAGTATGTATTAACAATGTGCATATGTAATGTAAGCTAAAGCTATATCTCAGTGGTAGAACTGTGGTGTGCTATAACAGAAACAGCCTAATAGCTAGTTGCTAGGTCACAAGGCCAAATGTTTCAAGTGTATTCTACATTCACTTCACATTTATATGTAACTTTAAAGCATCAACAGTGCTTTCCTTCCCTGATAGGATTGTTGAATGCAATTATAAGTGCAGTGTCCTATTCAATTGCTTTCTTCCCTACATCTTGTTAGTGATGCACACTTATTAACCAAGTTCTACTTAAAACAAATTTTGCCTTCATTTACAGCTGTTCCCTTATGTGGAAAAGGGAGGTGTAGAGCTGTGAACAAAAATAGAATGTTAGAATAATTCTGCTTTTTACAAGAGGAAATAGTCCTTTGCCTTTCTCAGGGGTGGGTAAGACACCTGTCACAGGCCAGATCCAGCCCATCAAGTCACTGAATTCAGACTGTGGACCGCCCCCTCTTGACAGCAATTTTTCAGACTGTGCTTCAAGCAGTGAAAGAACACCACATAACACATGGTTCCTGGACTATACTCATTCTTAAGATCTAATTTCCTTTTTAAAGTTTTGGATGCAAGAGTAATAGTTACTTGCACTAATCTAGTTTGCAGTAAGTGGGGATAACTAGGGCCTTGCAAAAGCTATGGACATCTGCATCTACAGATGCAGATACAAAATTTTGTATCCATGCAGGGCTCCAAGGATGCTTGCTATTCCAACATAGGCAACCACACTGTGACCAGCAATCTATATAGGTTGAACCTCTCTAATTTGGCAGCCTCAGGACCTGACTGGTGCCAAGCCAGAGAATTTGCCAAACTATGGGATGTTAACACTGTCTAGCTGCATTGTCAACACTTCTGTTGCTTACTGGGCTCTTTGAAGACATTTAGGGGTGAATTAGAGCTAAACAACAGCCCAAAACACAGAGCCAGGACTGGCAGCTTGTAAACAAATTTTATGGGATTCTAAGAAACTTAGCTATGCCCATACGTGACCATCTAGCTAAAATCATACTGGATCACAGATTTGCTAAGTAAAAGTGCTGAATGAAAGAGGGTCAATTTATACTTATCCCTGTGCTTGTAGTTTCCTGGATCTATTACTTTTGTGAGACTAGTTGAGTTCATCTCTTATGCCAGTTCAGTAAAGACAAGGAGTCCTGTTGCACCTTTAAAGACTAACCTTATTTGGCCATAAGCTTTTGTGGGCTGGAACCCATTTTGTCAGATGCATCAACAAATAAGTTTGTTTAGCTTTCAAGGTGCTGCTAGATTTCTCATCTCATTGTTTTTGCTGAAACTGAGAAAGTTAGCTACTCCTCTGCAACTTGCCACCAGTTCAAGTAAAGGCTTCAGAGGATTGGTTAAACTCCCATTTTCCCCCCCCACAGTACTCTCCAAGCTTATGCTGTAGAACATAGAAGTGAAGTGCAGAAACGCCAGTTGTGGTGGAAGCATTGTTTAAAGGTACCATGATGTTTGTAAAACAGCGGCCTGTAACAGTAATTAGGATGGTGGGAGGACTGTACGCCTGAAGGAGCTAAGGGCTGTTCAGCGCCCCAGTCTTCTGATAGGCTCAATCCTTAACTGCTTTGAGTAGACGCAAGTCCCTTGTAACCCTATTTTGCGCTCCGTCAGTGGCAGCTTCTGGCATTGTGGGCGAACAAAAAAGGGGAAGATTTTTGCCGACACCCTGGCGTAGAAACGCGACAGGAATCCGGCCCCAGCGGCAGGAAGGCTCAGGCGCAGGAAGGCCTCGTCCCACACCCGTTCCCTCAGAACTAGGGCTCCTTCCCTCCAGGGGGTGGCCCCCTGCCCTGCTGCCTTCCACAGACCTCCACCTCTGGACGCGAGAGCGAGGTTCCCCGGCCCCGGGCGTCTCAACGGGGGGGCGCGGCCCAACCTCTGCGGCCCCGGCGAGGGCAGGCGGCAGCTCCCAGCCCGGGCTCGGTGGAAGCGCAAGCCTCGCGGCGCGGGAGGGGGCGGCCTCGGCCGGCGCTGGGAACGCGGCCGCTAGTCCGCACTCAGGGCCCTGGGGGTGGGCAGAAGCTCCGCGTTTCAGGCAAACCGCCGCACCACAGGAGGGCGCTAGTCCGCGGGCGGATCAGACCATTTACGCTGCGGGCGAGGGTGCTACCACCGGACCCTCTAACCGGCGGCGTTTCTATAGAGATTAACCGCACGCGAGAGTGGTGGCAGTTAACTGGTTCCTTCTGTGGGGCGAAGCTGTGAGCAGCGCCAGTGCTGGAGTGCGCTCTTCTCCCCCCCCCCGTACACGGATGATGGGCGAGTCTGCCACGGCGGTTCGAATTGTCGCGGGAAGCTGCTCCCTGGGCGAGTGATCGAGCGCGCGCACGGTTCCTGACCTCCCCCGCCCGCGCGCGACTACTGAGCCGATCCCGGGCGCCGGTTTATTTCTCCCCCTTCCCCACGCAGGCAGCACGGGCGGGGGCTGCGGGAGGCTGTTCTGCTCGCGGTTGGTGCGTGTCTTGCCCTCGGCTCCCTCGCTAACCGGCCCGGGGGGCGGGGCAGGGTGAGTGGAGGATAAGAGGGGGTTGGGGCTTTGGGCAGGGCCGTGGGGGCGCTCGGGGTGGGAGGCGGGGAGGGGTATCTGAGGCTGCGTCTGGGACATTAGCACAGTTTGTCCCAACCCCCAGCCATGCCCTGGCCGTGTCACCTATCGGCTGCATCGGGGGGGTGCAAGGTTCGTCCCGGCCTCGCCCCCTTCCCAGTAGCGTGTGGGGTCGGTTCCCCCGCCTTGTAACCAGGCTGCAAGCCCTCCCCTGGGTGTCTTGCATCATGCACCTGGGTTTTGTTTCCCTCTACTGAGGGCATCCTGCCTAATGCTAGAGCCGTCCCTGTGAGGCCGTGTAGCCGACAAGTCCGTTTCAAGTAACCTCTGATGACCTTACTGGATTGATTACGTTTTTTGTTAGTTTTGTGTGCGGGGCTCCAGTGTGAGCATACTGGGGCACAGTGCTCCTCCGCAGCTGAGAAACACAGGGTGAGATTGGTTGCTTGGAGCTTTTGGGGGTTAGTTTCCCATATTATGCTGGCCAGTTTCTAGAGAATATAATTCCTGGAATTCGTTTTTGTTTTTCAACTTTCTTATGTGCTCTTTGAATGTCAGCATTTATTCTAACGTAACCCCAAGGCGGTGTTCAAAGGGGCAGTCCCACATGGCTGATCCTGGGATAAGTTGTGCGGCATTGTCACACATGGATCCTGGAGTCAGCTGGGGACTCCCCAGGTGATCCCAAGTTCCAGCACAGTATTTCTGCAAACCCAGTATCAGCTCCAGAGTCCCCAGCTGACCCTGAGTTCTGGGGAAATGCCGCACACAACCCACGGTCAGCTGAGGAATCCCCAGCTGTTCCTGGACTCTGCATGGCATTTCAGCGGAACCCGGGATCAGCTGGGGATTCCCCAGCTGACCCTGGCTCTGCATGGCATTTCAAATCGGCAGCGCAGCATGGAGCCAGGGGCAGCAGGGGACTCTGAGTCCCCCACTAACCCTGGGCTCCATGCTGCGCTGCTGCTTTGAAATGCCCAAGAGCCCCTGCTGGGGACTCTTGTGCATTTCAAAGCTGGAATGCGGTGTGCAGCCCAGAGTTAAGTCAGCAGGACTTCCTGCTGGCCCTGGACTGCATGCAGAGTTCCACATTCCTCCTTTGAAATGTACAAGAGCCCACTAGGGGTTCTTGTACATTTCAAAGGAGGAATGCGGAAGTGTCTATCGACTAGTTGATGAAAATTCCATCAACTAGTCGACAAATTGTTGTTAATTGACTAAACATATTTAGTACATATAATGTCCAACATCTGTCAGGGATGTGGTTTTGGGCAGTCTTTCACATTAGACAAACAAATTATCGGTAATGTTTTGTGTCAGAGCCATCTGTAATATTACTCAATCAAGTTAGAGGTAAAGCCTTCCTAGTCAGCTTTTCTGAAGTTGAATTTTGGCAGGTACTATATTTTCTTGCATAAATGTTGTATGCAGTCTGTGTTAGGAATGGGAAAGGTTAACTGGTTAACCAGCGGCTGTAGCAGCCTTTATCTATGGTGAGCGTGGGTACCACACAGGCAGGGGCGGTTCTGGCTGAGCTGGAGCAGCTTCTGTCCACAGCAGGCCAGATCATGGAATGGCTGCTATGACAACCCCTCTGAAATAGCATGCATTTTTAGAAGTGACAAAGGGTAAGATGGAATTGTATCCCTTGTTTCATCATTTGTTTTGAAAAATACATTTATCCTTGAAGTCATAGAGCATGGTCAAGTCGTTTCTTGACTTCACTTCTCAACTTTTTCCACATTGTCATTGGAGTATCACCAGATTGTGTTGTGACTGTTCATTCACCAGTGACATAGCATGGATTTTCTGGCAAGAGTTGGTCAGTTGACCATACCACCTGTTCACTTGGTGGCTTGTATAAGAAACTACTACTATCTGGTCAAATTCAAACTTAAGTTTTATTATACCAGGGTGTTTCCCAGCAGTGTTTTTGCCTATATTTTGTCACATACAAGTACTATGCTACTGTCGGGGTTGCTTTTAATCTTTGTAGCAATGTGCATGCCAGGAATGCCTGTCCATGTTTCATCATGTTTAGACTAGGTATGTTAAATATTAGTTAATAGAATTCATAAGGTTAATCAACTATTCATATTGGTTACTTGACTATTCTATAGTCCCCGGGGGTGGGGCCAGCACCCAGTGTGTTCCGGCCACACTCCTGAGGAGCTCCCTGCCACTCCACGCTGCTGCCTCTGTATCAGAGGCAGCAGCATGGGGTGCCAGGCAGGAGCTGGTCCACAAGGGGAGCCAGTTTAAAAACCAGCTCCCTTCGCAGACCGGCTGTCTGTCACCCCATGCTACTGCCTCTGATAAAGAACTGAGCCGTGCTGCCTGTCCACCTGGCTCCTAAAACACTTTAAATGCAGAGCTGCAGCGTGGGTAGGTCCCATACCTGGCACAAGCCAGAATCTAGCGCGGTTGCTGGATAGCCTGCAAAAAAACTTACTGGCATGGGGGAAGGGGAGAAATTTGTGTAGTTTATAGCATTAACTGATAAGCTTTTGCTTATCAGTTAATTGACTACAGTATTATGTCCTTAGTTTAGACCACCGGATTATTTAGTCTGTCTACTACTCTCCGGTGAACCACAACTAAAAGGAGACCCAAGTCTTATGCTGCAGTCCTTCCTATGGACTATACCAATGCCTGAGGCCCCCTCAAAGACAGAGACATAATTGAGATGCTTCAGAGGAAGGAGATTCCCAATTCCCACACCCAGAATATTTAGGAGGATCGCTTCCTGACCCCTGCAATGTCTCTTGCAGGTACATTATGTCTGCACTCCTCCAGGTAGAATGTCAATTGAACCATCTGCACAGAATCCCTCCATGCTGAAACTGACGATTTCCTTTAGCTGAGGCTCTGAAAAGGGGCTGTTTATGTCAAGGATTATATTGGGGAGGACGGGGAGAGAGGGAGTTGGGGGCTGGGTGTTTGAGGCAGGACTGGTATGTGTGTTACAGATATGTTCACATCGTGGCCCTGCTTTCTCCCATTACAGCTAGTTATGTGAGAAACCAAATCTCCTAATATGCACTGCAACCAGCATAGAAGGGAAGCTGAATGATGGGAGAAGAGTGCAGGAGGTGGAACCTAACTCTGCTTTTTTGCCTGGTTAAATCTGAGGAACTTGCTACGTTTGGTGAAATTGCTCTGAACCCCCCTATCATGGCCCCTGCAGCAGCTAGCATGAGCTTGCCCCACGCACTGTCCTGGGCCCCAGCGCTACCCTGTGCTATATGGGTCTATTCAATACCTTGATTCCATGGTGCACTGTTAATGACATACAGGTAGCTTCATAGACGTACAATGCATTCCATGTACTCTTTGTTTGTAAAGGACAAGTTCCATGTTAAATGGAGACTAATGTGTCATCGCAGAAAAGGCATTTGAATACAAAACTTCTGTAAGTGACATGGATAAGAAAAGACACGTGTCTGCCCTGTAAGTAAACAATGCTATAAGTTTTCCATTATCAATATACTCCCGTTTCTTTAAAGTGAATTGAAATACTTCACCTTAACACAATTGAGACAGAGGGGTTTTTTTTTTTTTTATGGGTGCCGAAAGTCAATGGGTGCTGCTAACTGTTTAGCACTTTTAAAAAATCAGGCAATTTATTTAGGAGCCTTATAGCCTGATCTGGTGGCTGTTTCCTTATAAACACAGGAGCTGCGCACATATACCCATTTGCTGTCAGGGCCTAAATAAGGTCTTAAGGTCCCTGTTTTGCAATTGACTGTGCTTGGGTGCATTGTTGTATGCCTGCATCGCCTTATTGGCTTGTGTAGATTTGAAATAGAATCTAAATAAGATGCACAATTTGTGAAGTGCATATTGCATATTTTATTTTGAGTTTAGACTGCTGTGTAGACGCATCCTTGCTTTTTCTCTGCAGTGGGTGGGTAGGGAACAGGATATATGGCTCTAATACCCACTAATAACTGGCCTGAGTAGGTAATTGAGGAAAAGAGCAGTTGATTTCTTGCTTATAAAGGCCCTCTTTAAACTGTACCCTTTGGAGTAACAGTAATGCTTGGGTTTATGCCATTCATGCTCCTCCCCTTAGTAAGTATTGCCTAAATAGAAGTTTGTTGAGGAGTATGTAATGGTTATTTGTTTTTGTCTTTAAAAGGAAATAATTAACCTCTTTTTTTAAACATTTCCTTTGTCATTTGGTTTAAGATGTTATTGATAAGAAGTTAGGCACAAGTTATGTAATATGGCCCTAATTCTGATGCAGGAATAAAAAGAACAATAGTAGATTTATAATGGAATTGTTTTAAAATAACTTCAGTATATTCAACTGTATATTTTCTTTTGTACGTATTTAATAGTGAGAAGACCTCAAAGAAAAAAATGAAAAGAAATAAATTGGATGTAAGTTACTTTAGTTTTGCAGTCATTTAAACAATAAAATGTACTATGCCATTGAAGGACTAGATCCTCAAAGCTAATCTTTGTGTGTGGGCATAGGGGTCTGCTTGCCTGGACGAGCTTTCATCCTCTCTGAGAACTGCATTTTGTAATCTGACTGTTTATCAGCTTTTGTGAGATTGATGCACCTTGAAGACAAATGGACAGTTTGCTTGAAAATGTGACAATAGTTATCAAGCCTTTACCAGGATTTGAAAAGTATACCATGATAAAAAGAGACCATCCAAGACAGGATTATTTAATCCGTTTATTTTAAACTTTCAGTGCCACAAAGAAAACTTTTAACTTGGGGAACTATAGTATGCTCATAGAATTGAAATGCAGGTAATTGATGTCTCTTCTCTGATCTTCACTTGCACCTGCATAACTCGCCTTGAAATGAATGTGAGTTGCAAACATACAACTGGCAGGCTGATTGAGTAACCAAATTCAGCCACCAGTGACTTTTTTAAACCTGCCTTTTCCCTGTTCTCCTAACAAGCAACTCCTGCTGAATGATCTACTTATACTTGCTGTCTGCAATTTTCAGCAAATTAAAAAATGAAATAATTTTAAAGTACAAGTTTTACAGCACTGGAAATCCATAATTAAAGCGCACTATAGCAATATGAATAACAGGTTGGTGGTTGACAATGTCCCTTGTCTGAAAATTTTAAATAAAAACGTATTTTGAAAAGATATTGGTTCTTAGAATGTGCTGATCTTTTATGTGTCTAAAGTAACACTTCTTACAAGTTTTATAATGTGCAACTAAAACTAATATTCTAGCATAATACAAAATAGTAATCTGTATCACTTCACATTACCTACATTTTTCTCATTAAAAATACTAAGTTTGAAAAAGAAAATGTATGCATGTTACCTTTCAAATGTTTTGCATCATAGTTCATCATGACTTCTATTTTAAATTTGAATTCTAAATAATATTCTAATTAAGTATTTGAAATTGTCATTATATTTAATTTGTTTTACACTGGAAAGTTTAGATGTAGAAGACTTTGCTTTAATATCCACCCAGGAATATAAAGCCAAGTCTCATCCTCGCAGTAAATTACTTCCTTGTGAAGAACCAGATGTTTCAAGGATATTGAAGATAACGGAGTCTGGGCAAGTTGAGGAGACCGATGAGTCATTTGGTTAGTATTTAACTTCTTAAAAATTGTTTAATATGTTGTTTTTACAAGTTATCTTGCAAATAAGTTATTAAAAACCATAAACAAAGACATCAAAGTATTACTCCTTGCTTATGGGAATGAAAAGGGCAAACTACCTCTTTTGTTTTGGGCTTTTGTACTTTTTACTTTTGAGTAAGGCTTACATACTACATTGAAAGGTGCTATGTAAAAGTTTAAGATAGACAGTAGATAGCAGAACTTCTCTCAGAGTTATACAAAATGGCTTTTTTTGTGGTTCTTGGTGTTTGTCATTTTCTTCCATTCTTGTTCTTCTAGGTGATGAGAACTGTGAAGTGAACCTGTCATTCTGAAATCCTAAGAATATATGTGGAGATATTTTAAAACATTTTCAAGAGCAGAGACATTGTGCTGTCACTCTCAAATATTATGAAAAGGAAATAGCTTATACTCAACCATATATACATTATTTTCATGCTTCATGTGGGGCACTTTGATAGAAACCCCTTGCTTGCCCCCAAGACATTTTTTATTTCTTCTCACAAAAATTTTAAACAGTGTATTTTTAAATAAGACTTAATATGAAAAAGATACAAAGGAGACATAAAAATCCTAACCGTGCCCAATTGTATGCAATATGCCAAAACAGTGCTAGGGTAGCTAGGTATTTTGCCTAAGCAGACAGTTGGAAATGTGTTTGTCTGCTTTTTGTTTTTTTCTGTGTTTGTTTTTTTATATATTAGATCACCCTTTACACAGCACTGCTGTAGATGCTGATGGCAATGTAGAATTGCTGAACGAGGAACACCTGTCAGCTGGTCATTCATCTGCTTCAATTGCACAAGGGAAAAATGCAGAAAGAAGGTACAATAAAGTAAAATATTTTCCAGTCTTGGAAAACTATTAGATAATGTTTGGAAAACTTGTGCTTGCTTTTCTATGTTGTTGTCACCTCAGAATCATCCCGTTATTTCAAGAAAGATTTTAAAACTTCATATCTTCATAGCTTTTTAGACTTCTAACTGCAAGACTATTCAGCAAAAATGGCAAAGAAAATGTTAGAAAAAATTGAAAGGGAATCTAATTTACGTTGAGTCTGGTATACTTTTGTGGACCTGTGAAAATTCCTCTTCATTTCAAACTCTATTGTAAAACAATTTTCGTTCATACAGGTCTGCTCTGTTAAAACAGATTTTGTGTAAATACGAAGTAATGCTTGTTTGCATGAACTTATGAAGACCAAAAAATAATGGTTTTGAGCTTTCAGGGAACCTTTTGTATCTCGGAATTCCTGCAGATCATTTCTTCCCATCCCTTCATCATAATTTCAACCACACGTCATCCACTTTTGGAGCCCAGGCAACACAGGGATTTTTATGGCCAGTCAGCGCTCGGCTGAGCTCCTTTCAGAACCTTTTAAGTTGCGTTTCTTAAACTGACCATGTGGGTTGCTGTTGAAGGATATGTGGTTGCAGCAGTGCTTTTTGATCACCTGGAATTTGAAAACTGAGAGAAAATTAAATATGGGACTCCTGCAAGGTTGCACAGAACCTCCCCATTAGGTCACCAAAGAACACTTGGCTTTGTTTTTTTTATATAAAGCATGTTGAGCACAAATGTGGTTACATGAGTTAGCATGTAATGTGTTACGCTTGGTTACAGATTTTTTTTTTAAATCATGCATCAGAAAAGTTTTTATTACTCATCCTTATTCTAGAAAAAAATGGTGCAGATTGAAAATGCCTGAAGATAACAAATCAGAGATGGAGAATTCTGAAGATGAATCTCCAAAGGACAATGAGATACAGAAAAAAGTTCGTAAGAATGTCTCAATAACTTCTATGTAGAACACATTCTATGCCATATTTGTATTAAATGAAGAAAAGGGAATAGTGATAGTGATTTTAATCTGAAGAACATTATAGATATTTAATCTTCAGAATACTCCCATGAGACTGGCAGATATTTAGTGCAATGGCCAAGGCTCAGATGGAATATCAGAGCAAGAATTAGAACTTAGGAGTTCCTGGATCCTACCAGTCCATTGGTCCTTCCTTGCTTGATGTGCAGCATGTTTTTTCCTTAACAAAAAGGAAATAAAGTTATTTATGAAATATACTGTCATTCTTAAAGAAATATAGATAAATACTAAAGAACTATTCCTTATTTATCCAGTGTTAAAATTACAACAGACTTGTAGGAGTAGAATTTCGAGTTGATTACTAGAACTGCTTTTAAAAAATTTATATTAGTGCTAGTCAGGGCCATCTCTAGGGAGGTGTGGGACCTCACATAAGAATGGCCATACTGGGTCAGACCAAAGGCCCATCTAGCCCAGTATCCTGTCTGCCGACAGTGGCCAGTGCCGGGTGCCCCAGAGGGGATGGACCAAAGACAATGATCAAGTGATTTGTCTCCTGCCATTCATCTCCAGCGTTTGACAAACAGAGGCCAGGGGCACCATTCCTCATCCCCTGACTAATAGCCTTTTATGGACCTAACCTCCATGAATTTATCTAGCTCTTTTTTAAACTCTGTATAGACCTAGCCTTCACAGCCTCCTCTGGCAAGGAGTTCCACAGGTTGACTGTGCGCTGTGTGAAGAAGAACTTTCTTTTATTAGTTTTAAACCTGCTACCCATTAATTTCATTTGGTGTCCTCTAGTTCTTATGGGAACAAATAAATCACTTTTCTTTATTCACCCTCTCCACACCACTCATGATTTTATATACTTCTATCATATCCCCCCTCAGTCTCCTCTTTTCTAAACTGAAAAGTCCCAGTCTCTTTAGCCTCTCCTCCTAAGGCACCCATTCCAACCCCTAATCATTTTAGTTGCCCTTTTCTGAACCTTTTCTAATGCCAAAATATCTCTTTTGAGGTGAGGAGACCACATCTGTACGCAGTATTCAAGATGTGGGCGTACTATAGTTTTATATAGAGGCAGTAAGATATTCTTCGTCTTATTTTCTATCCCTTTTTTAATAATTCCTAGCATTCAATTTGCTTTTTTGACTGCTGCTGCACACTGCATGGACGTTTTCACGGGATACTGTAGTAGTTTTGGTGGCTCATGTTTTCTCAAACTTACTTTAAAAATTCTTACTATAGTTTTAATGCCATAGAGTTTAGATCTTTCAGAATAATATTGCTGTTCTTGCCTTTTTTCTTTTGCATATTTAAAAATCTGAAGATTTATTTTATTATTTATAAAGATATCAGAAAACGTCAAGACCGAAGTGCGGGACTCAAAGTTATCATCTGTATTAGCACTGAGGAACAGCTCTTCAGAAAGCAGCATATCAAATAAGGTTACAAATTTAGTGAAGAAGTTAAATGCACCAAAGGTAAATGTTGTCCCAACTATAGAGTCACAGAAACTATCAGAAATATCTCTACAGTCTTGTGACACTTGAGAATTAAGCACCAAAGCATATAGAGTGATCCCTCTTATCTGTTGAAAAGTGGGAAAATGATTGTATTCAAGAAAGAATAATAGTTTTGGATGTGAGGGGTAAGATAAAGGGGTGACTGAACAGAGGTCTTGTTTAATATTTCATTTAAATATTCTCACCTTGTGCAGCTTCATCAGTGATACTTGTCATAGTTCAAGACAACTGCATCTATATTCCTCTTCTGTGATCCCTCAAGGCCTCAATGCAAATCTTCTGAATTCTTAGCTGTCGTCTCTCTTGGGCAGAGAGCCACATTTCTTTCCCTCCTAACTGAGGATTTTCCAGGCATCACAGTTCCCTGCCTACTCTTTGCTATCCCCAGCAAGCCAGTGTCTGTGCTTTGCTTCCTCTCCAGAGGCTATGCATAGTTTGCTTTCAGTTAGAAATTATTACGCAACTCTTTATAAGAAGTACATTTACTTTTAAGGTGAAAGTTACACAGAAAACAATAAAAGAACCTACAAACATGTTGAAAAGCTTACCAGAGCTCATCATAACTCCAGTCTTGGGCTCAGCTGGTGTCAGTCCTTCAAAAACACACAACTGGATTATCCCTTTGGTTAGGAGTGTGTAACTGTCTCAGAACCATCATGAATAGTTCAGTTGGGCCTTTGATCTTCGTCTCATACAATAGGTGATCAGCAGACAATGGCCTACTCCTGAGGACTTAGCTTCAAAGGGCTGGGTGTTTTTTTTTGTTTTTTGGGTTTTTTTTTGCATAACCAGAGGTCCCTAGAGAGTCCCCAGGAAAACCATTTAACACTTTTTGTTCAAAAAATCCATTCCTGTTTGACACTTTGTTCAGCATAGTCCTTTGGGACACCTCCCCCCCCGGCCGGGATATATCATGTATCTCCACCCTCAAGAGGTTACATACATCCTGGTGCACAAAAATAAGTCATTCATTCATTTAATACAATGAACACCAAGCTACATTAACTTCAATAAGGTCTCCCAATAATATTCCCAGTAATACAGCTTTACCAGTGATATCAACAGTGGGAATGCTAATGCAATCTGGCATTTCTTTTTCACTGGCAGCATTATCAGTGTGTATCAAAACTCTACACCAGGGTTTCCCAACCTATGGATCGGGACCCAAATATGAGTCGCCATTACATTTCAAAAGGGTCGCCAATTGTCTCCCCAGATGGCTCTGCCTCCCCTCCTCCCCCCGTTTTTGAATTGCCTTGGGTCACCAAGACTTTCTGAATTGTCAAAATGGGTCCCCATCTGGAAAAGGTTGGGAACTGATGGTCTACACAGAGCATATCTAGATTACACACTTGTTAAAATCTCACTGCTTGTTCTACATTAGTGTTAATACCAACGGCTGTAATTAAAAATAGGTAATCGTATTATGGGTTTAAAATGATTGAATATAATTGTTCTTGGAAGTTAATCTGCTGCATTTTGTGTTGTAGAGGCCCCAAAACCGTGCTAAATCCCATGTGAAACCAAAGAAGTCACCTCAAAAGAGAGCATTAGATTCTTCTGGTAAAAGGAATTCGATACTTTTCTCTTCATAATTTTAAACTTCCTTGTATTTTTTCCTCCTTAGCCATTAATTGGTTTTCCGTAAAATGGTTTTGATAATTTGGCATTGTGCAGTCTATAGGGTTAGAAATGGGAGCTTTATATAATTGGAATAGGGAGATTTTTATAGTTGGACTCAGCATGCACTCACTGGCACTATAACATCTTGAGATACTGGGTTTCAAGACTGTGACCATTTTAAATATAAACAAACTCTTTGATAATGTTTTCAGATGTCTTTCTGACTCCCTCTGGATCCTGCCCAGTTGGAGTCATGTATTTGGCTTTATATATGGAGATAACTAAACTGAAATGTATTTTATTTAGGGACTCTCTAAAACATTCATAAAATAGCTTTTCCATAACAAATGCAATGCACATGTGATTGTATGGTATAAAAGCTTCATCCACTTGAGTTTGGGAGGTCTGTATTACTCATGGTGGCCAGGAGTGGTTTATCTTATATATGTGTCTGTGTCCTTCATACAAAAACATTGTGTATGTCTCAGAAAAACTATAGACTTTAAGCTTTATATGAAATGCCTTGAATATAATAATAGTCTTTCTAGCAAAGTAAAATATGTGCATCTCACCTTGTATATTTCAGGATTTTGTACTTTACTAGTAAGCAGAGTTAGTGACATTCAGTATGTTTGATGTTAGTTAAAAATAAATTTTACTTTATCATAAATATACCTTGGTTATTTATGCTGAATCTGTCTTAAAGTTCCCTTACTGAATATCACTAGGCTACGAAATAAATTTACATGTTACCTTCGCACATTGTTTTTTACTTTAAAGTTTGCATAAGCAGATATAGGTAGCTGGCATGCATCTTAGACAGACAGGTGAAATAATTACCATTTTAGAAAATTCTCTCTTGTTCGCTTAATATGAAAGTCAGTTGAGCATTAATTTATTTTAAAACAAATGTTTTAAATTTTAATTGCATATTTATTTTAATTAGTTATTTTTGTTTCAGCTGATGCTAGCCCATGTTCTTTAAAGATTTGGTGCCCAAAAGGGCTGAAAAGATTTTCCCAAGATATTACAGAATTCGATGTGGTTCTGGCTGAGTTTGAGAAGATAACTGTAGACTACAAGTAAATATCTTGCTTTCCTTTGACTGAAAATTCAAAGTTGACACCATATATTTAGGTTGTTTGAAACCAGACATCATGGAGCATTAGGAAGTACAATATAGTGTGGGGGCAATCCTAATAGAGTGGGGGACATAAGATGTGATCCCGGGGAATTATCTCAAAGATTTGGTATTGCCCAAATATAAGTAATATTGCCATTGTAGATCACTATTTTGATTGGGGAGCTGTTTCTAAACATAATATATCTGAATATCAGCTTGAAGATTGTACATTGATACATCACGACCCATGAGAGGTTGGAATCATCCTTGTTACCTTAAAAATATTCTCACTGGAGACCACCCAGGGTTACACTAGTATGGGTTTATTTCCACTAGGTAGAACTAAAGAGGAGAAAGCAGCCACCAAAGGTTTAAGCTAAAGAAGATAGATCACTCACACACACACACACACAGACACACACACACACACACACACACACCCATTCACTCCTGCCCTCAGGCAATCACACACTTACACAGACATATGGGTTGCAGAAGGAGCCAAGGCATGAGCAGACAGACCCTCCAGGATCCACATCATGGCTGGGGAAGCTGGTCAGGAGAGAGACACACTGGAGACGAGCTTCTCAGGAGCAGGGGAAGGAAAAAGAGAGAGTCTCACATGTGCTCCTTCTCCTTATATTGTGTCTGAATGGCCCCTGTGACTCATTCACCTTGTCATCAGGGAGCATGCCCAGACTTCTCTTTATCCAGCAAGGAGCATGCCCAGACTGTGATGACTCATTGCCATGTGGTCCATTGTTCCAAGTCTTCTTCAAACACACTCACACTCTCCATTCACTCAGGAGAGAATGCAGCTTAGAGAAAGTTACAAGCAAGGTGGCTGCATGTTACAAAGATTACAAAGTTGCAGTTTACAGTAAGTTTGAGAGTTACACAGATTGCAAAGCTTGACAAGGATCACAATAAGTTGCAGTTTAAAACCTTAGACCTTACAGTTTGGTGTAGCTTTAGAAAATCCATGTATATAAATCTAGTGAGCTCAGGCAGAGGCTTTTTTTATGCAACAATCCTATGTTAAGCAGATTTCATGGGCTCAGTTTATTTATAAGATTCCTAAATTAAGGAATTGCCTGAATTTTGATTGAAACATTCAGCTTTGATGCTTCCTTAATATGCAGTTTTTTCTTTTCATCGGGGCTTTTGTGTTCTCAGACTGTTATTTTGGTCTCTTAATAAGAATTGAAGAGTTTATTCAGTATAAAATATCTATCCTAATTAATTAACTGTATAACTTTTTAATTCCTAGCACTTATGGAAAAACACTGGTGGTCGTCCCACAAGTTAGCTAAAGTCTACATATTAGACTTGCAAGCTTGTGTGGATTTGCGTTTAGAAAGAGGAGTGATTCATGATGTATTATTACCAGGGCTTGACAAATTATACAGTCTACTCGCCCATGGCGAGTAGATTGTAACCCAGAAGAGCTGGGTTCGGGCGATCTGCGCATGCGCAGAATGCCGGACAGTGCGGCTGGCGAGCAGGGCTCGACGCGGTTTGGCGAGCCCTGATTATTACACTAGGAAAGTTACAAAAAGTGAAAAAGGGAAGCACTAGATGTAGTTTATAATTGGCATTGCTTCTTGCTGCCCAGAAAATCTCATTGCTCTTATAATCCCCGTGCTAATTTCTGTGTGCTTTGCCTCACTGAAGAATAGAAAACTTTCCTTTCAAGTAGTAATGTCCAAAGAGGTGAACTTGGGACAAGGAAAAAAATTTTAAAAACAACCAAATGTTTTATTTCCTTAGCTCTGCAGTAGGCATATGAAAAGGGGGAGGAGGGCTGAATGAACTAAAATTCTTGGCTGCAGAAGTCCTCACAACTGGCAGACTTTTCAAGGGGAAGAGTTAGGCTGTTGCCAGTAACTGACAAGTCTGTCTGTGCCTGCTATACTCAAAGTCCAATGTTAGTATCTGTAAATTTTGCTACTTGAAGAAAATACTCAGATATGCACAGATACGGTTTTCCTATACTAACCCCAATTGTGTGTGTTCTACCCCCTTTCACCCATATTCCAGACAAAGGGTGGAGTCTAGGATTTGCAGGTTGGCAATTGATAACTTCTATTCTGGCTTCAAGGAACAACTCACTAATATTGTAAGTAACTGTATTACTCAAATATGTTTATAATTACTAAGGTGATTGGAAAATTTTAGTACACCTATTTTCGTATGGTCTTTTACTAATGCATCTCAGGACACTTTAAAAATCTACCTTGTGAGTTATGAATCATAGAACACTAGAACTGGAAGGGACCTCGAGAGGTCATCAAATCCAGTCCCCTGTCCTCATGGCAGGACCAAGCACTGTCTAAACCATCGCTGATAGATGTCTATCTAACCTGCTCTTAAGTATCTCCAGAGACGGAGATTCCACAACCTCCCTAGGCAATTTATTCCAGGGTTTAACCACCCTGATAGTTAGGAAGTTTTTCCTAATGTCCAACCTAAACCTTCGTTGCTGCAGTTTAAGCCCATTGCTTATTGTCCTATCCTCAGAGGCCAAGGAGCACAATTTTTCTTCTTCCTCCTTGTAACACTCTTTTAGGTACTTGAAAACCACTATCATGTCCCCTTTCAATCTTCTCTTTTCTAAACTAAACAAGCCCACTTCTTTCAATCTTCCCTCATAGATCATGTGCTCTAGACCTTTAATCATTCTTGTTGCTCTTCTCTGGACCTTCTCAAATTTCTCCACATCTTTCTTGAAATGTGGTGGCCAGAACTGGACACAATATTCCAATTGAGGCCCAATCAGTGCAGAGTAGAGTGGAAGAATGACTTCTCATGTCTTGCTCACAACACTCCTGTTAATGCATCCTAGAATCGTGTTTGCTTTTTTTTGCAACCGTGTCCCACGGTTGACTCATGTTTAACTTGTCATTCACTATGACCCCCTGATCGCTTTCTGCAGTACACTTTCCTAGACAGTCGCTTCCCATTCTGTATGTGTGAAACTGATTGTTCCTTCCTAAGTGGAGTACTTTGCATTTGTCCTTATTAAACTTCATCCTATTTACCTCAGACCATTTCTTCAGTTTGTCCAGATCATGTTGAATTATGACCCTATCCTCCAAAGCAGTTGCAACCCCTCCCAGCTTATCATCTGCAAACTTAATAAGCTTAATATGCTTATTAAGCATACTCTCTATGCCAATATCTAAATTGTCGATAAAGATATTGAACAGAACCAGTCCCAAAACAGATCCCTGCGGAACCCCACTTGTTATGCCCTTCCAGCGTGATTGCGAACTGTTGTTAACTACTCTTTGAGAACGGTTATTCAGCCAGTTATGCACCCACCTTAAAGTAGCCCCATCTAAGTTGTATTTGCCTAGTTTATTGATAAATAAATGATGAATGAAGATCTAAAACTTTGATATCACATTACTAGGGAGATTAAGAAGTGGGTATTTCATTAATCATGTAGTTGATAAATATTCTATCAACTACATGATTAGTTGATAAGGGAAGGAGCTTGCGCCTGGTTTGGGACCTACTCCTGCTGTGGCTCTGGAGTTTAAATGTAGTAAGAGCAGGGTGGGCTGGCAGCATAGCTCCTATTGCATTTTGAATTGCAGCAAGGGTAGCTCCTGGACCACCGCAATGCAAGCTGGGACTGAGCAAGTCCAACTCAGTCTCAGCTCGTGGTGAGTCCAGTAGCCCCTGTTTGGGCGGGGGGGCGGAGGGGGTCCCTGCGGAAAGCTGGGACCCCTCACTGACATGGACTGCTGCTGGAGCAGCCTCTGCCTGTGGTGGGCTCAGGCTTGCCATGGGCAGAGGCTGTTTTGCAGCTGGAGGCAGCAGCATGGGTGTGGAGAAGCAGGTGGTACTGCGTAGACCGTGCTGGGGGGAACCAGCTTTCAAGCCAGCTCCCCGTCCCCGACCCCTGCTGCCTTTGATACTGAGGCAGTGGGGATGGGGAAATGAGAGTAGTCAAGCAGTTGACTCGACTAACTGGTTAGTCAACAACTCAAATACTTGCTTAGATCCCTAATCATTATTCCAATTTGCTGCACATGGACAGATGGCTGCATCTGTGCAGAACCCCAGGGGTTCCAGCTGGGCCCAGTAATTTGCTCACAGGCAATAAATTACAGGGTTGGAGTATTAGATTGTCAGCTTTTGGGAGACAAGGAGACAAGGACCTTCTCTTGTGCACTTACCACTGTAAAGCTGTGTGTTCAACATGTAAAGAAAAGGTGGAGACACTCCTACAATGAGCAAGGAAAAGAAACAAGTGATCCTGTAGCACCATGGAGGCTAACATATATAGTATCATTTAATGTGTGCGTGTGTGTGTGTATGTATAAATATATAAAATTTTTGTTAGTTTTTAAGGTACTACAGGACAACTTGTTTTGGGGTTTTTTTAAGTTACAGATTAACAGGCTACCCCTCAGAGTAATGAGTGGATGCAAATTGAAGGATTGAGACTTAGAGTTGAAGGTCTGCCAAGTTACATGGTGTACTGCTTTTGTATATCTGCCTCAGTGACCTTGCATTCATGAAATAGCTTTCCTGCTACTTGCAAGAGGGCCATGAATTTAGTAAAGTTCAGGTCTTTAAAATTAGTTTAAGGGGCTTCTGGAATATATTGCATGGAGAAGACTTTATTGATATCATTTTTCAGAACTATTGACTGTAGAGAACAATAATTATAGTTGTGATAATTAAGATTTAATATATATAGTGAAATACATTTAGATTGTTGGTCTTTAATTATGACGTTTGCCACAATCAATATTAAAATATTAGTTAAATGTTAAACTTGTCCTGCTAATAAATCATTTGAAACAACAAAACTTCACATTATTTCTATAAAAAGGTAAAAAACCCAGAATTTTTAGATGGGGAGCTAGAGAGGGTCAGTCTTGCCTCCATGGTGGTGGAGAGAGTAGCATTTTATAATAGTCCTTGTTCTGAACTGGGGATGGGGAAAGAACATGCCAGGCAAAATTACCAGTGACTAATTTCTTTAAACCAAAGTGAGCAAATGATTTTTTTTTCAAAAATAATTCTTATAGCAGTGATTATAAAGAGAAACAATAAAAGGATAGGGGAAGGTTGTCACATAAGTCTTGCTGTCAGTACTCAATGTTTTCTTTTACCTGTAGATAACAGAAGTCCAGGAACTGAAGGATTTGAAAAGAGAAAATGCTAAGGTACAATAGAGCCATTATCTCTTTAGTTGATGCTATGTTATTTTTAAACACTGGCTCAATACATTTCTGTATTTATAATGTTCAATTGTAAAATCAATTTTTGATGTTTGTTTTTAACATTATTAGACAACAAATATACCTAGATCTCAAAGCTGGTGAAACAAATTTTATCTGTGAATAACTCTGTAATGTATTTGTAAAGTGCACCCAATCAAAAACCCAGTTTGAAACGGTTTATTGCCAGACACAAAGATTTAACCAATTGTACTTGTTCATTTACCAGCAAACAGTCTATATAAACCAAAAATTACTGGAAGCTCTGTATAGTCTGATCTGTGCTAAGTCTTGTGTGTGGTATTACGGAAAGGTAAATAATAATGCCTGCCTATGTGGAAGTGTATCAATAATTCAACACTTTAAAACCAGTACAGTAAACAAATCAATACACACTATTTAGTTTTTATTTCACAGCAGTGGTGTCAAGATATCACTTAAAAGAAGAGTCCAATGTGTACTAGGGATGTGAACGACTCTCGCAATTGCTTATTGAACAGTCTACAGGCTAGTCAACTAGTCGTCGTCGTGGTCCCCCCTCCCCCCCCGGCTGTCTCTCTCAGAAAGAGGCAGCACAGGGGTGGAAGAGGAGGGAGTGCTTCAAAGTGGCAGCGCCACGTGGAGCCTGGGGCCAGGGCCCAGGCTTCACACGGCGCTGCTGCTTTGAAACATTGGATGCAGCCCTGGGCCAGCTGGGGAGTCCCCAGGCTACACTCGGGATTTCAAAGCGGCAGTGCTGTGTGGAGCCTGGGATCTGCTGGAGACTCCCCCGCTGACCCTGGGCTCTGTGTGGTGCTGCTGCTTTGAAACGCTGCGTGGAGCCTGATGCCAGGCTCCCCAAGGCTTTCCAAAGTGGCAGTGCCGCAGGGAGCCTGGCATCAGGCTCCACGTAGCGTTTCAAAGCAGCAGCGCTGCATGGAGCTCAGGGTCAGCGGGCGAGTCCCCAGCTGACCCTGGGCTCCATGCGGCACTGCCACTTCGAAAAGGTGCAGGGAGCACAGGGCCAGTGGGGGACTGCTTGAGTACCCCACTGGCCCTGTGCTCCCCCACAGCAGTTTTGCCTTTGGAGGTGCCCTACTGACTAATCGAATAGTTGATGCAATCTAAATTTAACATCCCTAATTTGTACTTAAATTGCATTGTCAGTTTATTTTCATAAGTATCCTATGGCTGCTGTGTGAAACTGATGCATATTGTGACTACAACCAAATGACACAAATAAGCAAGTAATGTGCTTTTAAACCAACATGAATACTCTGATCATATTCTGATTTGCCTTGTGCTTCATGTATATGAACATGTACTCTTACTTGAAATATGAGCACTAATGAATAGTTATTGGGACAGAGTGAGAATGACTTTATAGCTGTGATACTTTCATGTGTCTCCTGTAGCTTTTTATAGCACATGATATTAAAACAGTGTGATTTAATTATTAACCTCTTAGGATGCTTTTACTATAGTTAACCAATTATAGTTGATTAAAATACTTGGTCAGTCATTTTTGCTGTGAGAATATATATTTTCTATCATACTGTTTAAATATGAATATATAGTACTATAATCAATGAAGTGATGAATTCACACTACTGTGACTCTTGAGTAATGTTGATTGCTACTTTTGGCTCCTGAAGTACTGTATAATATAGCATTGTGGTTTAGGACATTCATCTAGCAGATGGGAGACCCACATTCAAGTTCCTGCTGCAATAGCTATTTAATTATTTATACAAAATGAAACAGCTTCATCAAGAAAGACCTGTCCCAGAATATTCCATTGGCTAGCAGGAAGGATATTCTTCTTAATGTGTAAGACCTGAATTCAAATATTTCCCCCATCCAACAGGTTAGAATTGATCCTGCATCTCCCTCATCCCTACTGAGTACTCTAGCCACTGGGCTAAAGCATGTAAAGGAAGCTGCTGCCTTCCTGACATTTAAGTTCCAACAAATCTATTAGGCAGAAACTATTTGTGAATTTGATGTGAATTCACCAAATAGTTTTGGGTTGATCAAAACAGCATTTATCGTTGAACAAACTATTTGTCAGATATACTTGTGAATTAGAAGAGGGCAAAGTTTATTTTAGTCCAGCCCTGAAAATAGCAGATCAGCCTCACCTAGCCATTCTAGTATATTTGAATCATCATCTTTGCATTCTCCTGTCAAGTGGAGTCAACGGCTTTTGTACGTTGTCTCCCGGCAAGCTTGTCAAGTTCATCTGCTCTACCTGTGCAGAGCAACTTGCAGGATCAGGATTGTATTTTATTCAGTTACTTGAAGTAATTACAAAATAATATAGAAAAATCTTAAATTTACAGAGCATGTTTCATTCTGAGGGATCCTAAAGTACAGTAAAACTCCATTAGTCTGGCATCCAATGCTCCAGCACTCCTGATGGTCCGGCACCATCAGGAACCTGGAAGTGCTGGGGCAGCCGGACAGGCTTCCCCCATTCAGCCGCTGCTGAAACTGACCAGCAGCTGAATCGGGGAAGCTGGGAGCAGAGCAGCTGGGGTGCTGCTGGGTTGGTCCCCTAGCGCTGCCCCTCGGGGCTGCGGGACCAACCCGGCAGCACCCCAGCTGCTCTTGGGGACGCCTGGGGCAGAGCAGCTGGAGTGCTGCCGGGTTGGTCCCGCGGCGCCAAGGGACGGCGCTACGGGACCAACCCGGCAGGACCCCAGCTGCTCTGCCCCAAGCCTCCCGATTCAGCCGCTGCTGAAACTGATCAGCGGCTGATTCCAGGAAGCCTGGGGCAGAGCAGCTCTGCCCCGGGCTTCCTGGAGTCAGCCGCTGATCAGTTTCAGCAGCGGCTGAATCGGGAGGCTTGGGGCAGAGCAGCTGGGGTCCTGCCGGGTTGGTCCTGTAGCGCCCAGGAGCGGCGCTAGGGGACCAACCCGGCAGCACCCCAGCTGCTCTGCCCCAGGCCTCGATTCAGCCGCTGCTGAAACTGACCAGCGGCGTCAGTTTCACCAGCGGCTGAATCCGGACGCCTGGGGCAGAGCAGCTGGGGTCCTGCCGGGTTGGTCCTGTAGCGCCTTCCCTCAGCGCTGCGGGACCAACCTGGCAGCACTCCAGCTGCTCTGCCCCAGGCATCCCCAAGAGCAGCTGGGGTGCTGCTGGGTTGGTCCCGCAGCCCTGAGGGGCGGCGCTACGGGACCAACTGGACAGTACCCCAGCTGCTCTGTCCCAGGTGCCCCCAAGAGCAGCTGGAGTGCTGCTGGGTTGGTCCCGTAGCGCCCCCCCTCGGTGCTGCGGGACCAACCCGGCAGCATTCCAGCTGCTCTGCTGCAAGCATCCCCAATTCAGCTGCTGCTGAAACTGACCAGCAGCGGCTGAATCAGGGACGCCTGGGGCAGAGCCGGACTATCGGAAGGGGGGGCTATGAGGGGTCTGGGGTGGCATCCCCTCCTACCCCACTCCAGACCCCTCATAGCCCGGCATATCTGATAATCCGGCACCCCCTGGGTCCTAAAGGTGCCGGATTATCGGAAGTTTACTGTACTACACAAATGTCATGCTATTCTTTCAAGGGAAAAGCATGCTTGTGAAAGCTTATTTAATTGCATATACTGTGGTGTAAATATTTTATAGATGAAAATTTGGGATGCCTATATTATGGCTCACTTTGCAACTCCTGAGTCAGAGATCCTCCCAAATAAGTATTAATTAAAAAAAAAATCTACACTGGCATTTTATGCCAAATGTTACTGAAAACTTACTTTTAAATTGTCAAGCATTTCAAAAGTATTATTAATTTACCTCCTTAGATGGACAAGAATCCTTTAGTGTACAGCAAGAGGGAAAATTCTAAAAAATTTTAGAGACTTTTTGAAAACCCTCAAATAGCACTTCCATAGGTTGCATTGCCTTGAAGTTTAAGACTTGATACGTCTGTCTTCTATGTCCAGAATCCAGAGCAATGTAAATTCAAAAGGCAGAATGGCAGTAGGGAGGAATCTACCTTGTCATTTTACTGTCTTTACTCTTGAGATTCAGGAGTGATTTTCAAGCACTGCTGTTTCACTTACTTATAGGTGATCACACACATCAACAAGAAAAGATGGCGTTTGTTGGAAGTTAGAGAAGAACTAATTCGGTAAGTTTCTATTTCTTGAAATATATAGTGATTTACATTGATTGATTGAAAGCATACAATAACCACCTATCAGTGGAAAATGAGGAGTCCTGTTAGTGTTCTGAAAATCTAAGATAAATCTTTTTTTGTTTAAATAGCAGATGAAACATTTAAGACCTGCACCATCTAAGCATATGTATTCCTGTCTATTTGCAAAAGATAAAGTTAATCCTTCCATCTACACAATGGTTGTGGAACTGCCTAATAGATACAGGGAGAGAGTCATTTTCACAAGCTATCTCTAGCTAGTCTAAATTCTTGGGATAATGTCTTCCAGTGGGGCTGCATATTCAAGAAGAAATACACCAGCTACATGACTAGAGATGAGATAATTATCAGCTAGGTTAAGACTATTTAACATTAACAGTAGTTCTTGATGGCAAATGTGATCACTGGCTTCCTGTCAGTTATTGTATTATTGACAAGATTAAAGAGATACTTAAACAGTATGCACACTTTAAAGGACCTTATTCCTGTCTAGTTACTGAGCATTTATCCTAATAGAGAAAAATAGCAGGCTGTTGCCCTGTGTACACTTTACACTTTTATGACCGTTTCTCCCCCCCACCCCACCCCACCCCACCCCACCCATTAAGTTATGTTCAGTAGAAATGGTACATTTAAAGTAACTCGTGAAAGAAAAATATTCAGAACACAATCCTTAAGCACTGATGTTTTTAAGGACTGGACCACAACTGAAGCAACTACAAAGGGAATATGCTGAGCTACAAGAGAGAGAATCTTCTCTCAGGAATACAACCCAGTTCCTAATTGATTTAAAGGAGGTGCAGCAACATTACTTAAATTACAGAAAAGACAACCCAAAAGAAAAAGTAGTAGTAAGTATATATTGACTCTATGATGTTGCACAAGCTAATTCAAGTTTTGTCTCTTTAGGACAGTGGTGGGCAACCTTCAGCCCATTGGGATTCTATGTGTGGCCCATGAGATATTGTTTACCATTGCCCACATAGAGGGTTGCCAGATTCCGCTGGTCTCCATCCACATTAGTAATACCAGTAGGAAAATACTTAAGTGACATGCACGTAAAGCAAGGATATGTGAAGTGAGGTGCATTTTGATTGCACATAAGCTTACCTGAGAGGCAATGAAAGGGCATGCTGCCTAGAGACTTTCCCTGCTGCTCGCATAGTGGCCAATAGAAGCAGCAGGAGGTGGTGTTTGAGAGCGCCTGGGGCTGTGAAGTGCCCCCCCCCATTTCTCATATGCCCAGACCCCCAACCTCTATCTCTCCCCCCCCCCCCCACTACCAAGACCCCGCACACCCTGGCATCCCCCTACCATCCCTCTCATTTTTGGCCTCCCTGCAAACCCTATGGGGGTGGGCCCTCAGAATCTATTAACCTCAGACCCCAAAAGTGTTAATCTGGCCTGTGGGAAACCCTGAACCTTGCCCCCCCCCCCAAATGGGGCTGGAACACAAGGGAAGTGAGGGGTCTCAGTTGAGGATTTTTTTTGCCCCTTGAGTGGCCCCCCAACTGATTTTTACTCTGGAATAGTGGCCTCCGACCTAAAAAAAGTTCTTCAACCTGGCCATAAAAAGACAATGTTGAAACCTTTTGTTTGACATAAATTTATATTTTACTTTATCATGTTAGTTTGCCAGACTTCATTTTAAAGCACTTATCTGTTTATTTTGATTAATATTTCATTTCTTACCCATTATATACACCCCCTTGTTATAGCTCCAGTAGCCTAATATAAATAATTTAGTATTTAAGATATTTAGGGATATTAAGGGTTTTAAGGTATTTAGAGATAAGTAAATGCATTCTCATCAGGGGTGGTTGGGCTGGTGAAACATAGAAAGGATTTACATTGAGCAGGGTTGGTAGTAGATCAAAAAGTTTGAGAACCACTGATGTAGAGGTCAAACTCTGGTGCCCAGGAGCTTCTCTACATACAAGAATGGCAGTGTTTGCTACCTTTCAAACCTCAGTGTATTTTGCAACCCTTTTTAACGCTCAAATGTCTATTCAGCAGCTTAGCACTGATAGCAAGCTACTTAAACTACATATTTGGGAAAAAGAGGAGGTATCCTTATAGCCTAGAATACAAGTGTCATCTCTCCTAGGGTACTGCTGACCTTCCGGTCCTCTACTTCAGGAAATATGATCTGCTTATCCTTAGCATAGCCAAATTTCAAATGTTCTGTTTAACTCAAGTTAAAGAGACATGATATCAAATTGTAATCAACTCTTTCAAATATGAAAAATAAATGGAGCACTTTCAAACGAACCATTACTTTATCCTAAGGGTTAAAAGTAATGCTTTGTAATTTTTCTCCCCAATAACAGTACGGAACTTCCAGCATTCCTGCTCTTCTAGTGGAATCGCAACAAATTCTAAGAGCTGAAAGTCATTTTCAAAATATCAGCATACAATTGCAAGAAATTCTGAAGTTGCAGAAGAAGCAGCCAGAGAAATTTTAAATGCTTTATACAATATGCCTTCTTATAGACTACTACTTGCAGCTAAGTACAGTTAACATCTTAAGTATATGGCTACACTTAACTGAAGCAAGCTCCTACTTATGGTAGGGTAAATTATACATGGTTATGATATTCCTACTCCATTTAGATGTTCGTAGCTTGTGTTTTCACTCTTACTTTTGGTATAACAAACAGCAACTATTTAAATATTCTATACATATTTAATAAAACAAACATTGTGTTTAAATTGTTTGACTTCAAATCTTTCATCTCTAGTGAAGTTAAAATGTTTCTAAAGATTTATTAAAGTGTGAAGGAAAGGTGTTGATTTTTCCACTTTGATGTAGTTTGAGGTGAACATTTCTGTGCTTCCTCAACATGTGTCTCAGCAGTATAACAAACCATTAATGATGTCAGTGAAAAAATTTAGTGCTTTAAAATTAATAAGCTTTTATTACCCAAGTAATCACTCAAGCAGACTAAAATGACAGGAATAAACATTAAATATTTTCTTTAGGATGAGCAAACTGATTTTTCTGCTAAATAGTTAGAATTGCAACTGATAAAATAGCACAGGGGTGGGCAATAATTTTTTGGCGGGGCCACTTCAAAAATTTTCAAAGTGGCCCCAGGCCGCACAGGAAGGGACAGGGCCGATATATTTCCAGGTTCTCCCCCCCCCCCCCCCCGGACAATGATTGGTCTGGGGGTAAGGGAGTGCCTTTGCCCCCATCCCAAGTTCCCCCAAGGTGCCCATGCCCCTGATGTCGGAGGAGACTTCCCTCGCTTCCCTGCCCCTAGGCCAACTAGGGCCTAGGGGCGGGGGAGCATGCGAAACCTCCTCAGTTCTTCCCCCCGCTTGAAAGCACCACGTGCTCCTGGCAGGGCGGGGGCAGAGCAGAGAAGGCTTCATGTGCTCCCCCAGGCCCTAATTGGCCTGGGGGCAGGGGAGTAGCAGGGCCTCCGCAGGCGGGATCCACCCCTGAAGTAGCATGAAGATAGGCTTTTGTCACAGGCAATTTACAAAGAGACACAATGAAAACTGACACTATAAATCCCTTTTTCTAATCAAATTTGTAGAATTGGCTTCCAGTATAATGGTGCACCATAATACGGATATTTCTAAAACTAGTGTGGCTTTTAAAAAATTGCTGAACAAGTCATACAGAATTAGTGAAAAACAGACATAGCCAAATCCACACTTCAGCTATCTCTGCGTAGGCCTGCCTCTTGTAAAATGACTAAAAGTATAGTACAGCCTATGACAAAATCCTAAACATTTTGGCATATGAGAAGCAATATGTTTTAACCATGCTTCCAGCCCTCTGAGTTTTCCTGAATTGTTGACCATGAAGCTTTTTTTTTTTTTTTTTTTTTTAAATTTAGTGCTCCCAATACATACCAGACTGGTAACCCTTGAGTCTGTCTCTTGCTTTAGAACATGAACAATACAGGTAACGCAACTACAGTAAGTTGATTACATGGATCTTCTATGAACCACCATAGAGAAGATAGTTCAGTTTTTCATAGATTTTCAGTCTTTGGCCTCTGCAAAAAGAGGGCGACTGATGCTATGTTATATTGCTGAGGGTAATTAATGGTGGTTCTACTAAGCTAGAATTTAAACAAGAAATGTGAGATTGTCCCATTAAGCCAAACTTCATTAGTATATAAATCTAATATACAAAACCACCACTAATGGCAAGTTTACTATGCATTTTCATGTGAAGAGACGACAGTATAGTTCTCACTTTCTTTTGGCAGTGTAAACTTCAGACATAGTACATTTTATAAAGCTAAAATTTAACTCCGCTGTATCTTAATGAATCTAAACAGCTGACCTTACTTTATGCTTTGTTACCATACAATTCCTGTTTCCTTAAAACCTCTACAAGCAGCTCATCAGGTATTTCTTCCAGGTCACAGTTCTGCTTGGTCATACTGCCTGCAGCTTCTGCAAGTTCAGCATCTTCAGTAGCTTCCAAAAAAGAGGCATCATCAATCACATTATCCCAGTCTATATTTAAACAGAATTGGTCAAGAGACTCCTTATTTTCTTGACATGTCCTTGATGCTGTGCTTTCTGAGAAATCTGTAAGATTAGATGACTTTGCTTTTTCTTCTATATTTCCACACTCATCCATAAAAAGTATATATTCTTCCTTTAAAAAAATCAACATGTAAGTGTTCATTACTTCTGGGGAGGGAAATAATTTATTATTAATTGCATGAGAGCAGTCAGGCCAAGGCTAAGCACTTTGAAAATGTCATCTCTAATGAACACTGTAGGTCAGCTGACAAGGCAAGTTTTAAGTGTTTTTGGATTATGGGCAGGGCTCGACAAATCCGCTCGTCCACTTGCCTGTGGCGAGTAGATTTTGGCAGCTGGCGAGCTGTGATGGGGCGGAGCCACCCCGCAGCGGTGAGAGTGACCCGCCCCGCTCTTCAATGGTGCCGACCCCCGTGCCGCACAGAGAGCGCGGCGTTCTGACAGCGGTCTGCACCGCTTGTGTCCATGCGGCCGCCCAGCTGAGCGGTGTGCAGGGGGGCCAAGTCCTGGGACAGGAGCTGGAAGCAGGGGCATGGCCGCATGTGGGGCCGCAAGTGGGCGTAGGGCGGGGCCAGAGTGTGCGTGCGTCCTTGACGTCAGGGGGAGAGGCGCCAGCGCAAGAGAGCGCTCATTCAAAAGGAGAGCAGCGGAGGAAGGCAGAAGGGAGGGGAGAACAGAGGAGTGAGCTAGAAGACGGCGGTGGGCGGAAGAGTGAAGGGTGAGAGTGGAGGAGGATGGGAGACAGAGGAGGGAGACAGGGAGTGGAGCAGAGGATGTGAAAGGAGAAGCGAAGGTAGGAAGCAGCCCAGGACGGGGCTCCTTAGTGTCTCCGCTCTGGGCTGCTTCCTACCTCCGCTTCTCCTTTCACATCCTCTGCCCCTGCGCTCTGCTCCACTCCCCGTCTCCCTCCTGCCTTATCTGACCTCCTCCCACTCCCGTCCCCCCCCGCTCTCACCCTTCACTCCTCCACCCACCGCCCTCTTCTAGCTCACTCCTCTGTTCTCCCCTCTCCCTCCGTTACTCTCCTCCTTCCTCTCTTCCGCTCTCCTCTGCTCCCCTTTTGAATGCAGTGCTCTCTTGCACCGGCACCTCTCCCCCTGAGGTCAGGGACGCACACACGCTCTGGCCCCGCCCTAAGCCCGCGTGCGGCCCCACTTCCGGCTCCTGTCCCAGGACTTGGCCCCCCTGCACGCTCAGCTGGGCAGCTGCACGGGAGCAAGCAGCGCAGACCGCTGTCAGAATGCCGCGCTCTCCGTGCAGCACGGGGGTCGGCACCGTTGAAGTGCGGGGCGGGTCGTCCTCACCGCTGCGGAGCGGCCCTGCCCCGTCACAGAAGCAAACATGCTGTCCTGGTCGTCCCGTTCTCCGGGTGGTACGCACCTGCGTGGTGGGAGTCACGCGGTGAGGGTGGCGAGTCCCTTTTTTGTCTGGCGAGTAGGGTTTTCTATAATTGGTCGAGCCCTGATTATGGGTATTTACCACACAGCCAAACACTAATCTTATAAAAGTGAGTTTCAATAGGGTCAAAATGTAGTTCCTACAAGCACTACTGCGTTTGCAATAGCTGCATCCGTAGGAAGATACTACATTATGAATGTGCTGCTGCAAAAAGAAAAAAATTAGATGGGGTGCCCCCTTTCAATAATCTAATCTTTTCCAAGCAGAACTATGAAACCGTTAACAAGGTAGATTAAAGTTTGTCAACAATGTCTCTAAATCAATAGTTCTCAACTTGTTAACCCAGAGAGCTACATATGCTGCTCATAGTGGTACTGTGAGCTGCAGCTGTGCTGAATGGTTTGCAAGTGGCATATGGGCTGAGAACCACTGCTTTAAATAGTGGTGATTCACTTAATTTTTACTGCAAGTTTATGACATCCCATATGAATCAGAACAAAGCTTGGTTGAGAGTGGTAATGTCAGCTATTGAAAAGCTATTATATTAAAGATCAGAGTAAGGGTTACTTGGCCAATAGTCTTATCTACAAAGGTTGAATATTTACATTAAACAATTTGAATGCTTTACTACACTATGAAAGGACTTTTCTAAATGAAGATGAATTTTAAAGTCAATGATTATCATTTAATTGCTATTAAGTATGAATCACTTGTTTCAGAATACTAAATCACTAATGCAAAAAGAGCAGGATTGACATTCTTAAAATACATATTAATTATGCTACATCCTATTGTGTGCTGCAAATGATCATTGAAGTCTCATTTGTATTTGCCTAATCATCAAAAAAATAGAAAACTACTTTGTTGAGGATTCAAAGAATACATTTAAAGGTGGCATTCCTGTATTGGTCAGTTAGTGTATATATCACCAGAGAATTTAAGAGATCTTATGCTAGACCCTAAGGAAGAGATTTGTCTTAGGCAAATTGACCAATCTCTCACCTAGATTATGACCAGCCTGTGTACCGCTTCCCTGGGCGAGAGGAGTAATAGCAGGAGAAGAAATATTTGGGGCCCAAGTATGTAGTCATTACATCTGATTACCATTGTCATCCATGGAACTACCGACAAATAAGGACTACATAATCAATCAGGCTCTTTAGTATAGGCAAGACACTGAGAGGGCAGTTTGAAGTTACTGTTAAGCCTTCTCTCTTTTTTGCAGGGGATGGGGGAAAGGAATACAAAAAAAATGCATACCTCTTTGAAAAGAAAAGGGAGGCATATCTCAGAGGGTAATGGAATACCTAAACAAAATATAAATACGTGTATGATTTAAGTTAATGTTTCTGAAACAGTTAAGTGTAACTTTGTTGAAAACATACTCACTCTCTGATTTGAAGTTTTTTGGCTCTGCAGACCGGGTCATAACATTTTTGATAGTAAACTTCTTTTTTTAGATCTACGAGAATCCTTAAAATAGAGATGCATGGGTTGGGCTAGCATTTAAACATTTACACCCTAGCTAATGCTGTTCTTAAGTGGCTAAGGTTAACCGGGGGGGGGGCGCTGCTCCAGCCCTGCTGGGGGTCTGCTGCAGGCAAGGGCTGTGCCGGTGTCTGGGGCAGCCTCTGTTTGTTTGTAGCAGAACCACCCCCCTCAGGGCTAACCAATTAAACAGTATTTTACATCCCTAACATTAGCTGCATTATACACATAGGGCCCAGATTTCACCCAGAGAGTGAAGACCATGTTCTTTGTCTAAATAGTCTTTGTACATGGACTCTGGCCCATTCACAATTGAAATTACATATAATATGCAGTGCAAAGAAAGGAGGGAATACTGTAACATTTATATCTTAAAATGCTGTATATCTTAAATGTACAGGTTTTTGGCATGTTATTCTAAAGCCTAGGTATTGAAAGTGAGGTACAGGTTGAATCTCTCTAGTCTGGCGCCCTTGGGACCTGATTGGTTCTGAACCAGAGAATTTTCCAAATGATGGGAAGTCGATATTGTCGAGCAGCCATACCAACACTTCCATTGCTTACTGAGCTGTTAGAGGACCTTCAGGGGTAAATTAGAGCTAAAGAACAGTAAGAGCAAAACTGGTGGCTATAAACAAATTTTATGGGATCACAGGAAACATGACAGCACACGTGAAAAGTGGACATCCAGCTAACTAAAATAATTCTGGATGATGGATGTGTTTGGACTAGAGAGTTCTCGGCTAGAGAGGTTCAACTTGTACAATTATCTTCAGGTGGCATTGATATCTTATTTTTCATCTTTGTTCAGAATTAAACAAACAAAATTAAACAAAACATATAACTACATCTTTTAAGATAGTTATAAAATGTGAATTAAAACCCTCCCTCTTGCAGTGAGTATAGCTAAAACACTTTTACAAATTCTGGTACTTAACACAACCATATGACCTGGATTTGTAGTGTGGGACAAATCAAATTTTGTGGTGAGATACTACTATGCCATTTTAGCTGCAGCTGACTAGACTATTGTTTAATAGCATGAGTTGTACAGTCTCTCAGTCATTCTTTTAAAAACATTTGAATTTAGAAATAGGATCCATTTTGAAAGATTTCTTTTAAAAGCATGCATTTGGTTAGTCTCACAGGGTATGTCTACACTACAGCATTATATCAAAATAACACATCTACACACAAAATGCCTTTCAAAATAGTGTTTTGCTATTTTGAAATAGTGCGTACACACTGAGTGGACACTGAATCGCATTTAAGGCCGGCCGCAACCAGGCCGAGCAGGGCATCAGGTCAGGAGTTACTTTGTGTGGCTGCAGCCTGTGCTTAAAGGGAACCCCCTGGACAGCTGGTTCTCTGCTTGCTTGCCTACCTTGATGAGGGACAGCAAAGCATTTTGTCTCTGCGTGCTCTGTCCCTCACTCGGGACACCACAGCACTCTGCAACATGGAGCCATAGCTGCCCCTGGGCACTCTGGCGCTTCTCGTGGATGCGTTGCTGTGAGCCTGACTGCACTTTCTGCAGGCTGCCATCCAGGAGGTCCTGTGGGAGAACTTCCACCCAGAGGAAGACTAAGAGCCTCCCTGGTCTGCCCTACTGGGGGCTTGTGCCTCATTCCTCCCTCATGTCCTTCCACTTACCCCTCCCTAACCCCCCTTTCTGATGTCAGATAAAATGTATGTATTTTCATGAACACACTCTCTTTATTTAACAAAACTGGGGGGAGGGGAATGAAACTCTAGTGAGACTGGGGAGAAGAGAGGGTGGGAGAGGGGAAGGGGAAACCTGGGAGGAGGGAGCTGGAGGGAGGAAGCAAGGGGAAGAAGGGGGAGGGAAAGCTCAGGGTTGGGGGTTTTGCCGGACCAACTTGATTTTCATGCAAACCTGCTCCTGGATTCGCATGTGGCCTTTGGGGGCCAGGCTGGCAGCTATCCTGCCATAGACGGCCACGTTCCTCCATCTAGTGCGGAGATCATGGATGTTGGGGGCATCCCCCCCAAACCTGAATAAGGTCCATGATCTCCACCCTGGACCAGGAAGGCCTTCTCCGGGCCCTGGCAGGCTCCTGGGAGCTGGCAGACTGCTCCTGGGGAGCGGTGGAGGGCTGGCTGCCAGTGGCTTGTTCGTTCATGTTTTGGGGCCACTGGGTCGGGCAGTGACTGCTGGCCAGAGTAAACTCCTTTAAAGGCTCCGGGGAGGGGTGGGGGGGGGTTCTTGGTTGAGGCTGGAGTGGCCACCTGGGAAAGCTGGAGGCCCCCTATTTCAATATAAGTGTCTACACAGCACTTATTTCAAAATAGCTATTTCGAATTTGGCGTTATTCCTCGTGGAATGAGGTTTATCAAATTCAAAATAAGTGCTCCGCTATTTCGATTTAATTTCGAAATAGCGGTTTGGCTGTGTAGATGCTAGTAAAGTTATTTTGAAATAAGGGCTGTTATTTCGAAATAACTTTGCTGTGTAGATATACCCACAGTCAAGAAGACACTAGCAGTTGCTTGTCAATTTTTCTCTGAATAGTAATTTACATTTAGAATGTGTAACCTAAAAAATTGTGTCTCATCAATATTCAGTTTTCTAAATAAGATTAAACATTTTGAGTGAAATCCTGACTCCAGGAGGTCATTACCTCCCCACTATTCTCAGCCACTGGAACTAACTCCATAAACAGGTATAAATGTATGCTCAGTTAAAGAGTAAAGTGAAAATATTTTTATTTCCAGTGAATAGCACCCAGTAAGAGTAGGGACCCTTTAATAGGTGCTGTAAAAAAACATACTCCCTTACCTGAACAGTTTTCTGTTCAAGCATTTCTGGATATTATAGTTATGTAGTGTAGAGAATGCTGCATACTTAAAGAACATACATTATGTTGTTACTTTTGTGGGCTCTTCCAATATTTTTACACCAGCGATATCTGGATATGTCATAAACAAGGAGTTCTTCCAAGGAAAAATAATTCCATCGTCGTATCCCTGGAAAATTAAGTACCTTTTTTTAAGTAATTGTAATAGCTTGGAAATGGATGCCTGACTTAAAAAAAAAAAAAAAAAGGGGGAGGGTTGTTCCTTACCTCCATGATGATCATCTTTATTAACTAAGGAAAGGACAAAACAATCAATTTCTGGATAAGGTGAATATTGATATCCTCCTATGGTATCTGTTTAATAATGCACAAGTTACTGTTACAGATTATGCAAACTCATAAGTGTACTTGAATCTCACTAACCATGAAAGATCTATTCTTGGTCTCATTAGCCTCAATAAAGCAGGTCCTACTGTCTGACTGGTATTCATATTCAAAAGCATTTTTCATTATACAATAAGTTGCCCTTTTTCAGGAAGTCTAGATCTCTGTTTTGGAAATGGCAGGTAGCAATTTGCACATGCTCATATGGTTTAGAGAAGACTTGTCAGTGCTTACTATTCCTGTGAACAAGAAAACTGCACTGTGGACTGACCCTTGTACTGAATACTAGTTTCCACTACAAACTGCTCTATTGATGGAGTATGGGGGCATACAAAAATAATTAGATCAGTGTTTCCTAATTTTATTTGGCCATGGAACCCTTTTCAGAATTTCAAGGAACCCCTAGGTTTGTCAAACAAACAAAAAAAAAGGGGGGGGGGGACCCACCAATGCATGAAAATCATATTCCTTCCCCAAGACCCCACCCCTTTGAGGCCCCATCCTCTCTGTTCCCCTCCTCTCCATCACTTGCTATCTCCAGCCCTTATACACTCTCACTGGGTTGAGACAGGAGGTGCGGGCTCTGGGGTGGGAACGAGGGATTTGGGTGTGGGAAGGGGTGAGAAGTGCAAGCTCTGGGAGGAAATCTGGATGCAGGAGAAGGGGACGCTGGCTTGGGGAGGGGGCTCAGGTGGAAGGTTGGGGGGCCGAGCAAGTCACAGTCTTGTGGATGTGAGGGTGCAGGAGTTTGGGTTGGATATGTGAGAGTTTCAGGGCATGGAGGCTGTGAGTATGATGGGCTCAGGACACAGATTTGTGATGTGTGGATGGTGCAGGAAAGTTGTGGCAGAAGACTGAGGATGTGGGGATGCAGGAGTTTGGGGATGTAAGAGGCTCAGGACAGGGGGTTCCAGTGTATGATAGGCTCAGATTTGGGGTCAGGTGGTGCAGGAGTGTTATGATGCTGCAGTGAGATGGGGATTTGGCCCCAATTGGGGGCATGTTGGCCAGGCTTCATTTTTAAATAAAATATTATGTCAAACTCAAAAGGTTTTAGCTTTGTCTTTATATATGAGAGGGGCAGAGAACCTGTTTTGAGTCAAGGGTCACTGACCCACAGAAAAGTCAGTTGGGGCCACACAAGTGAGATGCAAAAAAACCCCTCCAAAACCCCCAAGCCTCACTAATGTGGTCCCATCTGTGCTGGTGGGAGCAGGGGACAGGGTGCTAGTGGGTTTTGGGGCTGGGGAGAGGGTGCTGCTGGGTGGCAGGGTGCTGGGGTCAGGGACATAGTCCTGCTGGGCACTAGGGTGTATGGCAGGGTGCTGGGGCTGGGGCCAGGGTGGTGCTGGGTGGCAGAGTGCTGGGTGGCAGGGACAGGGTGGTGCTGGGTGATAGGATGGATGGCAGGAGGCTGGGGATAGGGTGCTTCTGGGTGCTGGGGCCAGGGCAAGGGCCAGGGTCCTGGGGTGGGTGGCAGGGTGCTGGGGCCAGGAACAAGGTGGTGCTGGGTGCTAGGGTGGATGGCAGGGTGCTGGGGCTGAGGACAGGGTGCTGCTGGATGCTGGGGTGAGTGGCAGGGTGCTGGGGCCGGGGCCGGGGCCAGGGCCAGGGCCAGGGGTGGGTGGCAGGGTGCTGGGGACAGTGCTGGTAGGGGCATGGGACAGGGTACTCGGGGAAGGGGGTCTGGGCAGGGGACAGGGGCAGCTGGGACCAGTACCTGGCAATCCTGCAACAGCTCTGGATTCCAGGAAGTGTGCGACTGCACTTCCCCTTCCCAAACAGCTGGCGCGTGCACTGCCTGAACAGCAGGGGCTGTTGCACTCCAGCAACTTACTTCCGCAATGCCGTCCTGCGGCGAGGAGGATGTGGGGAGTCCCAGGGCAGAGTGCGCTGCCTGCACAGTCGGAGCTGTGCAGACCCAGGTCTCCTGACCCCTTCCCCCCTCCCCTGTGCAGAAAGGCCACGGAACTAAGTTAGCGGGTGCCACAGCCCCAGCTGTTCAGGCAGCACATGCTGGCTCCTTTGGGGAGGGGAAGTGCTTCCCTTCCCGCTGTGAGTCACATGGGGTCACCCCTGTCCGGCACCCCTCTAGTGTGCTGGCTGGGAGCAACTGTTCCCCTCTGCCCCCGCCTCGCTATGCCTCTGCATTGCCAGGGAGGAAGGGGAAACAAGTGTGCTGCTTCTTTAAGAAGCTGGTTAGCCGGCTCTCTCAGAGGGGGTTGGGGAGTGCTGGCTCCTCGAGGAACCCCTACTTTCACTTCGCCGAACCCCAATTGGGAAACACTGAATTAGATTAACAGACTCTTATCCTTATAAATTTCAGATTTACTCTACAGCCTAAATGTAAAACACCCAAGTTATTTTTCATAGATCTTACTCTGGAAGGATCTATAGATCAGAGAAAGAGAGACATGAGTAACTAGTTAGGCAGTCTCTGTGGGAAATGAAGGGCATACCCCGTTGCAGGACTCAGCTAAATGGAAACTGCCTAAATAAGCTGCAGCAGTTAATTTCCACTGATGTATAAGAACAACAGCCCAACAAGAATGCAGTTTATCAGCTGTACAGTTGATATATATATTCCATAATTACATTAGGTGAACTGTAATAATACATATAGCAAGTTGACTCAAACACTTAAGATTTTGAATAGAAGAAATTACATATTTGAATTATGTCATTATGAATTACCTGATGTGATACTGGTAACTCTGTCTGGTTTTTTAGACATGGTTTTCTTCCCTTCTGGGATGTCACAAGTTAGGGCTCTTTCAATTTCTGAGAACCTGGTGGGGAGAAATAAATCATAATTCTCAGACTTCTGGACATACTATACTTCCTTTTCCAATTCCTATGGTCCCTATCTTCCTTGTTGAGACAAAGGATTCATTTTGACTTAGTCCAGCAGAGGGCAGTTTCCTCTTTCCACAGAAGAGACAAGATCTACCTTACCAAATCCAAAATCCTCTGCACCACTTCTAGCCCTATTTGCTATGTATGTCACTCTTGAAGAAAAATATTGTTTATTTTGAATGGCTTTTATAAGTCTTGCATTTTATCCTTTTAGAGTTAGAATCATCATTTGCAAAGTTTTTTCTTTGCCACATTTCTGGCATAGATCCAAATTCTATAGATAATTTGTCCTTACTCAAAAAAAGACTCAATTGAAGTCTCTCTTAATATGGGGATTTTAGGCATCAATTCAGCAAGTTATTTAAGAACATGCTTAACTATCTGTTGAATTCAGGTCCAATGACAACCAAAGATTTACAGGAAGTTTGAATGTAAAATGTATCTTTAAGAAGATATTTAGGGAAAAATACAATCAAACATCCATAAAAAATGCAGCTGCACTGTGGCTTAATCCTGTGAGGTGCTGAGCACTGAAATTCATTAGCAATTCTGGTTGCCTTGAATCTCCCAAAAAAAGCATTCAGTAAAGTGCAGAACCTTAGATTCTAGCCTCTTTTGATAAAATAGTGTGTTACATGTGTTTGTGCAGCACAAAGGAAAACTGCTGGTGCTCACTAAACTTTATTCACAGAATAATAGTTTTTACTTTCTTCTGTATTTAGAATGAATATCTAGATTGGAGTTATTCCCTCAAACGGGGTTCAGTGGGGTAATTTTATATTTTGTTCCATTTGAGAGTCCTATTAAATTTACAATGGTAGAAATGTAGTACTTCTCAACTGAATAACGTTATTAACAACTCAAATTCTTCAGCTCAAACAAAAATAAAAAACGTACAGAATCCCCAAAATACAACCTCTCTCCCTTTATACAGACACAGAGTGCTGTTCAGAAACAAATGGCACAAGTTCAAATTGTATATTTGAAGCTATGCGCATATTGGATTTCTGACAAACTTTTTGCTTCAAGGAATAACCATCATAAAATTTTACCTGCTGAAATCAATTGCTGAACTTTTCTAGAATAGAACTAATCAATGTCAATGGAATGCCATCCTCACCCCTCAATAGTAGTGGTTGCTCCTTTGGCGATTATAAATATTACTGAAGTCTACATTTTAAAGTATTTAAGTACCACTGTAATTAAATTCTTACCTAACATTGCAGACCAAGGAGGAAAGGAAATATTGCTCCTCAATAGAAATGTTCTTTTTGGGTTTAGGAATAAATTTGTTATCTTCCGCTATCTTCAAAATTGCATGCTTTCCTGCTTTCGATGATTTATACAGCCGGAAATTTCTATTCCTTGTATAAACGCCTAGAAAGAGACAGAAGAGAGAGAGAAGTTTCATAATGTAGTTACAGTTGGCTAGGTTCTCTCATATGTATTGTTTATACACAATATTTGGGAGTCTGAGAAAAAAGCATTTAAAGGTATAAAACACAAACATATTTATTCCAATTCATTTCTCACAGTAGGGTTATATAGCAGGGTAAGAATGAATCATGAAGTCATATATTTATCCATAACATTCAAATATAAGGACAGTCACTCAAAAGGGATGTACAGGCATTTTAAGTAAATACTACAGTTCTTTGGTACTGTTTCACAATCTCTAGATCATTCTCCATTCTAATTGTTTTCCTAGCATGAAAGACCTTGTAACTGCCACACCTACCAATTTCCTGTTCTGTCAGTGATTATATCATAGTCGCATTTCAACAAGTATGGAAGTCAGAAAAATGCAATTTGCATCCCAATCTCAAAACAAATATAGATTAGCAATTATGAGCCATGGGACTTGAGACTTTTTTGCTGGGGAAGAGAGATGGAAGAAAAGGGTTGTTTAATTCTGTGACTGAATTTAGTTCTCATGAAAGTAAAGGATTAAGAGTCATGACCAGTATATTGCTGGAAGTGGAGTTATAAGCATTCCCACCCATTCTATCAATGCATCTCAATTTTGTCTTGAAATATCTGCTCCAATTTCTTCTTGGTCTTTGTTCTAGTTCACTGTGCACTAAAGCCAAAAACTGAAGTAAAAAAAAACAAAAACGATGTTATCAGCTTAGTGTGTCACACAACTATACCCTCCCACATTTTTTATTCATTAATCACTGCAGGAGTTACTGTTAACATATCCTACATTTATACTACAGCTGGAATTGACAACCTGAGATCGATCCACTGGCAGTCAATTAAGTGGGTCTAGTGAAGAAGGCCCACCAAACCAACTGCAGATTGCTCTGCAGTCGACCCCTGACTAGAAGAGTAAGGTAAGTCAATGAGAGAGTTTCTCCTGTCAACCCCCTACCACGTCTACCCCAGCAGTAACTCAATCTAAGGTACATTGACCAGCTACATTATTCACACAGCTGGAGTTGCATAATTGTACACATTTGTTTGTCTGAGTGATTGGCTGAACAAGAAGTAGGACTGACTGGATTTGTTAACTCAAGTTTTACACTGTTTTATTTTGAATGAAGAGGGTTTTTTGTACATAATTCTATATTTGTAAGTTCAACTTTCATGATGAAGAGATTGCACTACAATACTTGTATGAGATGAAATTCAATAAGGACTAATGTAAAGTACTCCACTTAGGAAGGAACAATCAGTTTCACATACACAGAAAGGGAAGTGACTAGGAAAGTAATAGAAATGTAGCTGTGTTAGTCTGGTCTAGCTGAAACAAAAAACAGGACTATGTAGCACTTTAAAGACTAACAAGATGGTTTATTAGGTGATGAGCTTTCGTGGGCCAGACCCACTTCCTCAGATCAAATAGTGGAAGAAAATTGGCATGACCATATATACCAAAGGATACAATCAAAAAAATGAACACATATGAAAAGGACAAATCAAATTTCAGAACAGAAGGGGGATAAGGGGGGGAGGTAAATGTCTGTGAGCTAATGATATTAGAGGTGATAATTGGGGAAGCTATCTTTGTAATGGGTAAGATAATTAGCGTCCTTTTAAGACCTAAGTGTAAAGTGTCAAATTTAAGCATGAATGACAGTTCAGAGGATTCTCTTTCAAGTCTAGTGTTAAAATGTCTTTGAAGCAGGATGCAGGTAGTTAAGTCCTTGAGACAATGCCCTTTCTGGTTGAAATGGCAAGAAACTGTTTTTTCTTTGTGATCCTGTCTAATATCTGTTTTGTGTGCATTGATTCTTTGGCGAAATGTCTGAGACGTTTGTCCAATGTACATAGCAGACGGACACTGTCGGCACATGATAGCATAAATTATATTTCTGGATGAGCAGGAATATGTGTTCTTGATCTTATAACTCAATTGGTTAGGTCCAATAATGGTATCAGCAGAGTGAATATGTGGACAAAGCTGGCAACGGGGGTTTGTTGCAAGGGAAAGTTCCAGGGTTGGTATTAGTGTGGTATGTCCTGTGGTTGTTGGTAAGAATCATCTTGAGGTTAGGTGGCTGTCTATAAGAGACTATGGGTCTGTCTCCCAGAGCCTCTCGGAGTTTAGTATCCTGTTCCAGTATAGGTTGTAGTTTACTGATAATGTGTTGGGGACGGGTTTAAGTTGGGGGCTGTAGATGATGACAAATGGTGTTCTATTGTTGCTTTTCTTGGGTCTGTCTTGAAGTAGATGGTTTCTGGGTATTCGTCTGGCTCTTTCAATTTGTTTTTTTTTATTTCTCCGGGTGGGTAGTTGAGGTTTATAAATGCTTGGTAGAGATCCTGAAGTTTCTGGTCTCTGTCAGTGGGATTAGAGCAGATGCGGTTGTATCAAAGGGCTTGGCTATAGACAATGGATCGTATGGTGTGTTCTGGATGGGAGCTGGAGGCATGTAGGTAACTGTATGAGTCGGTGGGTTTTCTGTAGAGAGTGGTGTCTCATTTACCATTGGTGATTTGTACTGTGGTATCCATGGCCCCACAGTACGCTGACATCTTTATGGCTGACTTAGAATGTTTCCTCAGATCCCGTCCCCTCTTACCCCTTCTCTACTTATGCTACATCGATGACATCTTTATGATCTGGACCCATGGCCAAGAAACACTGGAGACGTTCCACAGAGATTTTAACCACCTACACCACGCCATCAATCTCAGCCTGGACCATTCTACACGAGAGATCCGTTTCCTGGATACCTGGATCCTGCTTCAAAGACATTTTAACACTGGACTTGAAAGAGAATCCTCTGAACTGTCATTCATGCTTAAATTTGACACTTTACACCTAGGTCTTAACAAGGATGCTAATTATCTTACCCATTACAAAGATAGCTTCCCCAATTATCACCTCTAATATCATTAGCTCACAGACATTTACCTCCCCCCCTTATCCCCCTTCTGCTCTGAAATTTGATTTGTCCTTTTCATGTGTTCATTTTTTTGATTGTATCCTTTGGTATATATGGTCATGCCAATTTTCTTCCACTATTTGATCTGAGGAAGTGGGTCTGGCTCACGAAAGCTCATCACCTAATAAACCATCTTGTTAGTCTTTAAAGTGCTACATAGTCCTGTTTTTTGTTTTATCTAGAAAGGAGTACTGCAGAAAGTGATCTAGGTGTCATAGGGGACCACAAGCTAAAGATGAGCCAACAATATAACAATGCAAAAAAAGCAAACATCATTCTGGGATTTTTAAGAGCAGGTTAGACAAACATCTATCAAAGAGATTCTAGATGGTGCTTGGTCCAGTCATGAGTACAGGAGACTGGACTTGATAACCTCTTGAGGTCCCTTCCAGTTCTAGTATTCTATAATTATATTAATTGAAAAATACAATGTTTTTGTTGTTTATAGAGCAAATATTTATATTAAAAATAAATGTGAAGTGAGCACTATACGCTTTGTATTGTGTCATAGTTGAAATCTATATATTTGAAAACATACAAAAATATATAAAATAAATGGTATTCTATTATTGTTGTAACAGTGCAATTAATTGTGCAATTAATTTTAATTGCTTGACAGCCCTACTTTACATTATATATACACAAGGGGTGCGTCTAGACTGGCAAGATTTTGCGCAAAAGCACCCGCTTTTGCGCAAAAAATTGCCAGCTGTCTACACTGGCCGCTTGAATTTGCGCAAGAGCACTGACTTTGTAAAGTACAAAATCAGTGCTTCTTGCTCAAATACTTTCACGCTCCCGCTCAGGGATAAGCCCTCTTGTGCAAGAATACTTGCACAAGAGGGCCAGTGTAGACAGGCACCTTAATTTTTTGCGCAAGAAAGCCCGATGGCTAAAATGGCCATCGGCGCTTTCTTGCGAAAAATCGCATCTATACTGGCCACGGATGCTTTTGCGCAAAAGCACTAATTATCTTACCCATTACAAAGATAGCCAATCTAGACGCTCTTTTGCGGAAATACTTTTAACGGAAAAACTTTTCCGTTAAAAGTATTTCCGCAAAATCATGTCAGTCTAGACGCAGCCAAGGTGTTCAGAAACATACCTTCCTTATACTTATAAACTATCAAACACTCTTCTAGCCCCCATCTTTGTGATCAAGCCACCCTCATTTAAGTGAGCCAATAACCCCAAGATAAAGACTAAGCCAAGATAAAACTGAAGTGTACAGGGGCTAGAGTTTTTACTTATGTGGAACATAACTAAACTAAGTAATACTACAAGTTCCACAAGCAAGTCAACATTTAAGGCCAAATTTAAAACTTACCTTTTAAAATCATTTGTTTGATTTTTATTTAATTGAATACTGCATTTTGTTGTATCTTTATTACTTAATGATATTACTATACATTAAACAGAACACTGTGCAAATGGTGCTGTGGTAAAAGCTTACATAGTCATTGGCTACTTAACCTTTGTTGCATTCCAGTACACATAACTGTAATAGGAGTATTATATACATAATATGGAGCCTAATTCTCACTTACGATGTGCATGCAAATTAGGGATGCAAAAGGTTAACCAGTTACCTGGTAAGCATTAGGCTTATCAGAATGCTTACTTGGTAACCAGTAGGGCTGTCAATTGACCTGCGTTAACACCTACAATTAACGCAGGACAGGATTAATGTGTTAATTTTTTTAACATGTTAATCGCAGGCATTAATGCTGTGCTGCCTCTTTGAAGTGCCATTCTGGCACTTCAAAGGGGCTTTGCAATGCGGAGCCGGAGATCGGCTGGAGTCCCCAGCTGATCCCTGGCTCCTAATGTGCTGCCCCTTTAAAGCGCCAAAATGGCACTTAAAAGGGGCAGTGCAAGCGGAGCCAGGGATCAGCTGGCCCTTTTGAAATGCCACAGCGGTGCTTCCAAAGGGCGGTACTGCATGGACTCGGGGGTCAGCTGGCAACTCCAGCCTATCCTGGGCTCTATACAGCGCTGCCGCATTGAAACGCTGCCGCAGCGTTTCAAAGGGGAGTTGCATGTGTTTAATCGTGATTAAAATTTTTAATCGCTTGACAGCTCTAGTAACCAGTTAACCAGACTGCCAGCTGCATGGAGCTAGTTGGCGTGAACCCGGCCAGGTCAGGATGGCAGACAGGCAGGCTGCATGGCAGGCAGGCGGGACCCTGGCTGTGGCAGCCTAGTGGGGACAGACTGCATCTGCTGGCCCCACCGGCGCTCCGCCCCCACCTCGCTGCCAGACTTGCCCTGGCCACCACCTCAGTGGCCCCAGCATGCCTGCCCTCGCTGCTGCTGCAGTGACCGCAACCTGCCTGCCCACAGCCTCGGTAAGATCTCCCGCCCTTGCTGCCCTACCCCCACCAACAGTTAATTGGTTAAACAATTTAATTTTAATCATTTAACTAGTTAACTGTTTTGATCAATATTTACTCCCTAATGCAAATGTCTCCTTTCCCCAGGCCTCATTTTCTGTGCAGTTTGGCCCAATGCTGTCAGTAACTAATTTTCATATTTACCCAGATCGACAACAAGTTGCTTGCCTCCTTCCTTATCATTTACAACTAGAAAGGAAAGATCTGGATTTTCTTTCTGTTGCAATGTTCCATTTTCCAGCATTTTGTGTTTATTAGATTGCCATTTCCCAGACGTCTGCTTCACTGCACCAACGTTTATAACAGAACCATCTAATTCAGTTGTCGCTTTGGAAGAGTGGGAAACACTGTTCATCTCTTCTCCAAGAATAAGAGCATCAGCTTTATTTTCAGTTAAAGCAAGAGCAGGTTGCAAAATTCTTTTCACAAAATTACCTTTAAAAATAATAAGAAAAAATGGATTAGGGGGTATTTAGTCACAAGTTAAATCTGCATTTAATAGGTTTTGTGCAAAGACTTTTAAGTGAAAAATCAAGATAGAGCATCCCTCTCTTTTTCCTAAGCTTGGTGCACTACCTGTGCTTTTACCTGCTAAATGGGAGGCCCAAGTCTTGGAGAAAAGACATAAGAATGGTCATACTGGGTCAGACTAAAGGTCCACTTAGCTCAGGATCCTGTCCTCTAACAGTGGCCAATGCCTGCTGCCCCAGAGAGAATGTACAGAACAAGTGATCCATTCCCTGTCACCCATTCCCAGTGTTGACAGAGGCTAGGGACACCATTTCTAATCATCCTGGCTAATAGCCATGTATGGACCTATCCCCCATGAATTTATCTAGTTCTTTTTTGAATCCAGATAAAGTTTTGGCCTTCACAACATCTGGTATGGAGTCCCCCAGGTGGATGAGTATTAACTTTAGTTGAAATTAAAGTTTGTGCTGCTGTTTTTTGTTAAATGGGTATGGAAGAACTGTCCATATTTTGGTTCTATCATTCTCTCATGCCCTTTGCCATCTTGTGAGCTCCTCAGAGAAGGAGCCATGTGTTTCTAGTTATTTGTACAGCACCAAGCAACAACTGGGTCCTGGTCCCACTGGAGCCACTGGGTACCACCTCAAAAGAAACCAATAATAATTAAAATTGAACATGTTGTGAAAGGGAAATGTGTAGTAATGTCACTATGGCTTCTCTAACTAAAGTTTCACATTGAGGAAAAAATCTTGGATGCCTGTACAAAGTCCTAGTAAACAAGCCTTGTGCAGGGTTTCAAAGGAAAATCATACTCTTCTCTACCAACTTGACAGGAGGGCTCTTGCTATTGCCTAACAACTGTTACTACTGGTGATTGTCTGGTGCTTCATCCCCGATTAGAGCACATAAGGCTGCTGATTTTATTAAAAACTGCCAATGATCAGCATGAGCCAGAATTTTGGTTTAGACATTGACTGTGTTCTTGGATCTCGCATTAGACCACTAGATTAGATTTCCAGTAAACGAAACTGATGCTCCACTTTCTTAGCAAATTGAAACCTCAGTCTGTGAACACTTACAAACATTACTGTACGTGATTTGAAGGGGACTACTCACATGCAGGACTGGACAACATGTCTGAACTTTGGCAGATGAGGGACCATTAGCCACTACAGCAGCGGTCTCAAACTGTCAGCCCATGGGTCATCCCCAGCCAGAGCAATTGTGCAATACAGTCTGGCACTTCCAGCGAGCTGGGCAGAGGCGGGGAAAGCTTGTCACCACCACCCCCAAGCCTGACCCCTTCCCTCCATTGCCCTGTTCTCTGTCCCTGAGAACATAGCTTTGGAGATCACCGGGGCACCTGGTGCCGTGTGGTGGCAGCAGTTGAGTCCCCTGCACTCCCCACAGTGGCAGGAGCCACAGGGGAAGTGGAGCACAATAGGTGCACAGTTCCTGCCAGCGCAGGGGCTCAACCACTGCCACCGACCCACACCAGGCCTCCCTGGTTATCCCCGAGGCCGCATCCTCAGGGATGGAGTACATGGGGTGGGGGGTCAGTGGTGGAGGAAAGGGGCCTGGCTTGGGGGGCCAATAGTGGACAGCCTCCCCCTCCAGCTCTCTGGGAGTCCTGGTCTGGATTGTGCAATAGCGGCAGCTGGGTAAGGCTCACAGTCGGAGAGTTTGAGAACCCTGGACTACAGCTTGAAGCCTGAACAACACTGTGCATGAATGAATGAGTGCAAGTCCACGGTTTCAATGGAGCTGATCTTGCTTACACCAGCTGTGAATTTAATCTCTTTGTTTTAATTTTGTCAAAGATTGGTAGAAAAGTAATATCCTAAAATATTAAGCCAGGAAGTTGTAGCCAGACATGAACCCCATCTTGTTTCCCCCCCCCCCCCCCCCAAAGAGCAAGAGAAAGGCAGTCAGCCTTTGATGCCCTGGGAACGCGGGTGTGCTGCCTGTCCCTGACTCTACCATAAACAGAAACCAGACAGTAAATGGGCTAGCTGACGACCCGGGGGCCTCCCGCCGCCCTGATGGCTAGTACCAGTAATTGACACGCCTGCACTGTCCCAGGAGAGGAATCTTCGCCCATCACATACTAGAAGTGCCCATTGTCTGCATTTTCCCAGGTGTGAATTATGCTTTGCACCCTTTGTGGGAAACTTGGCATTCAAAGCCATTTTTCCTAATTGGCCACTTGAGACCAGGAAGAAGCCTACATGACCCAAGGGGTATAAAGAGGGGTTTAGTAGCCCACCCCATTTGAGCTCCAATCATCTATACCTGCTGGCAGGTATTGATTGTCTCCGAGGTCTGTGGACGCCCAACCTCGCCCTACTTCTTCCCGAGGGATTGAGAGAAAGACGCTGGCCACGCCAAGTCTGGAACGCAGGGGTGAGAATATATACCTGCTATGTGTCTATTTTGCATGCATTTAATAAGAGCTCAGAGAACCAAAAGGGTTTCATGGTACCTGTAAGTGACTTTTGTTTTAAGTGTAATTTCTGTCCTGTCCTTTTGTAGTGGCTGTGTTATCTGTAACACAGCAGTAGCATTTAACAGCTAAGTTTACCCTGTAACAATAAAATAGTAACTGTTTAAGCTTTAACCTGACTCCTTCAGTTGCTGTAACAGAACCAAGCACAATTTAAAAGAACTCCAGCCGGTCATAAGGACAGATCCATTGGGGCCTGTCAACCTCTTCCAGGTTGCCCGCTGCTAAGGACCCCGGTCCTGGCAGTTGAAGTCTCGGGTGTATAATACACACACACACACACCACTCACTGCCCTGACCAATCGGCTGACAGAAGTCCGGTGGGCGAAGGGCCGGTGAAGTAGGGGGATGGCAGCAGGAACCTGAAATGACCTCCTCAGGTCTGACAAAATCCCTCTTCCGGGACTAGTCAGGTCCTAAGGGTGCTGGACCAGGGAGGTCCAACCTGTACTAGCCAAATGAAAACAATGAGCAATGTGCTGCTTATGCTATATGCCAGGTGAGGCTAGTAACACTGCTGACCAACATTTCCCATTGTAGGAATCTGTTTGAAGTAGGGATGTGAATGGTTAACCAGTTACCTAGTAAGTGTCACCCTTGCCAGGTAATGCTTACTGGTTATGGTTAACCGGCAGGGGCTAGAATAGCAGGTCTGGGCACTCCAGCCTGGTCAGAGCAGCCCCCACACTTGGTGGACCAGGCCTGGCACACCATGGACAGGGGTGTTCCAACCCAGCCGAAGCAGCCCCCTGCCTGTGATGGGGAGTAAGCGGGAGTGGGGGGGTTCTTAGCCCGCCCCCATTTAATTGGTTAACCAGTTAAACAGAATGTTTAACCATTTAACTAATTAAATGGGATTTTACATCCCTAGTATGAAGTTGCCAGTCTTATCTGTTTGGTTTGAAATTTTCCATGTGAGGTCTCTGGTTTCTTGTTCCTCCCCGCCCCCTCTTTCTTTTTTGGGGCAGGGAAGAGACAGGAAAGAGGTTTCAGCCAAAATAATTTAGCTGCTTATAAAACTGAGGTTGGGGAAAATATGTTTTGCAATATTATAAAATATTCTGTTGTCCTACTCTTTGGTAACTTCCAGAGCCCCTATCTTTGAACCAGGAACTTGAAATTTGGCAGGGTATGCCTTTGGCCAAGGATTTGTACATAGCTTTTGCTGTTACTGTGAAAATCTGGTCAAGTTATAAAACTCTGAAAAAAATCTCTGTTCATACATGCGCAGTAAGCACTTATTACAGCTTTACTGCTAAATTTTCAACATTGTCTGTCTTCATTGAGCATGCTACATCCCTCACAGCCCCAGGCTGTGTATGGTTGCAGTCCTGATAGGATTATAATTCAGAAAAATCTGGACAAACTGGAGAAATGGTTTGAAGTAAATTAAATTCAATGAGGACAAATGCAAAGTACATATTGAACCTCTCTAATCTAGAACTCTCTGGTCCAGAAACATCCGTCATCTGGAATGATTTCAGTTAGCTGGATGTCCACTTTTTATGGGTGTGGCCAAGTTTCCTGTGGTCCCATAAAGTTTGTTTTAAGCCACCAGTCCTAGCTCTTAGTGTTCAGTGCTGTTATTTAGCTCTAATTTACCCCTAAATATCCTCTAACAGCCCAGTAAGCAGTGGAAGTATCGGTAACTCTGGCAGACAATATTGACCTTCCGTGGTTCAGAAAACACTCATATTCGGAACTGGTCAGGTCCCAAGGGTGCAGGACTAGAGAGGTACAACCTGTACTCCACTTAAAAAAGAACTATCAGTTTCACACATACAGAACGGGAAGTGACTGTCTAGGAAAGAGTACTTCAGAGTAGGTCATAGTGGATCACACGCTAAATATGAGTCAAGAGTGTGACACTGTTACAAAAAAGCAAACATAATTCTGGGATGCATTAACAGGAGTTTTGTAAGCAAGACACGAGAAACAATTTAACCAGGATGGGTAGGAATGGTGTCCCTAGCCTCTGTTTCTCTGGAGGTGGGTGACAGGGGAAGGATCATGTGAGGATTACCTGTTGTGATCCCTCCCTCTGGGGCATCTGGTATTGGCCACTGTCGGCCGACAGGATACTGGGCTAGATGGACCTTTGGTCTGACCCAGTATGGCTGTTCTTATGTTCTTAACTGGAGTATCATATCCAGTTCTGGGCACCACATTTCAGGAAAGATGTGGGAAAAATTGGAGAAGATCCAGAGAAGAGCAAAAACATGATTAAAGGTCTAGATAATATGACCTATGAGGGAAGTTTGAAAGAACGGGGCCTGTTTAGTCTTCAAAAGGGAAAACTGAGAGGGATAGCTGTCAATTACCTCAATGGTGGTTATAAGAAAGAGAGAGAAAAATGATTCTCCTTAACCTCTGATGATAGGCCAAGAAGCAATGGGCTTAAATTGCAGCATGGGAGATTTAGGTTGGACATTAGGAAAAACTTCCTAGCTGTCAAGGTGGTCAATCACTGGAATAAATTGCATAGAGAGGTTGTGGAATCTCCATCATTGGAGATTTTTAAGGGTAGATTAGGCAAAAACCTGTCAGGGATGGTGATTGGTCCAGTCATGAATGAAGGGGACTGGACTTGCTGACCTCTTGAGGTTCCTTTCAGTTCTATGATTCTGTGCATTATCCTCACAGAAACGAGAAGTCCTGTAGCACCTTAAAGACTAAGATATATTTGAGCATAAGCTTTTGTGGGTAAAAAACACTTCCGTTTTTACCCATGAAAGATTATGCCCAAATAAAATTGTTAGACTTTAAGATGCTACAGAACTCCTTATTGTTTTTGCAGATACAGACTAACAAAGCTACCTCTGAGACTCATCTTCACAAAGTGATAGCACATGCTCCATGAGAAGGGTTGCAGGGTCAACATCAGATTTTCTTTGTAATTGTTGCTCCAGGCTGAGGTATGGCCAGCTATTGGAAATGAGAGCAAGGAACCTGTCTCTCCAGCCCTCTCAAATCACCCCCAGGCAGCTTTTTTTTACTCCTACAAAATGAAAGATTTTATTGTAATCCCATTGGTGTCAATAGCAAAACTCCCAGTGACTTTAATGGGAGCAAGAATAAGGCCCAATGTGGGCATTCAGGGCCAGATTCTTGGTTCCAGTTTGGCTTCTTTCTATCTTTCTAGAGCACATAACAGCCAAAAATCTGCTCTGAAGGACTCCTGAATGTTCTCCCTGCATGGCAAACTCTCTGGCTAACATAGGGCTAGCTATGCAGGTACTACACCACTTCCTCCAAGCCCCACAAGAATAAGTGGCACTGTTTTTTGGTGATTCTGGGCTGGTAAAATGGCCCATGAAGAGCTGTTGTAACTTAGAAGACTTTCCAACTTATGTCCAGAATCAAAGAACTTCCTACTATCCCCTAGATCAGGCTAATGGAAAGGTGGCTTTAAGACATACCTTTGTTTTGTCATTCAGGTCTTGGGCTGAGCATATCTCAGCTGGAGTCAAGAATGTGGCCAATAACATCTAAATTCAGCCAATAAAAAAACCCCTATATCTACAAAATAAGTAGGCAACTGTAAACCACTATCAAGCCTGTTACCAGCTTTTGTGATGTCTTTGTTCAGTAGAGTATTACATACACACCCAGTAGCTATTTCCTTGAAGTAGAAAATTGAGAAGATTGCACTGCTAGTCATAGAAAACTAAAGAAAATACATAAACATGAAATGAGCTGAAGCACAACAAAATGTAAATATGTAATAAAAAAGAGGGTTACTCACCTTGTGCAGTAACAGAGGTTCTTTGAGATGGTTGTCCCTGTGGATGCTCCACCTTAGGTCTTTGGGGTGCTGCTGCACACCTAGTGGGAGATTTATGGTAGCGGTACCCTCAGTAGTCCGCACAAGTGAATCCTGCCACTACTACACATGCGCAGCCAACCATCCCCTCTGTTCCTTCTCTGCCCCAGACGAAACCGACTATGTCCAAAGCAGAGGGTAGAAAGGGTGGAGCACACACAGGAATAACCATCCCTAAGAACTTCCATTACTGCACAAGGTGAGTAACCCTCCCTTCTTCAAGGAGTGTCCTTGTGGGTGCTCCACCTTAGGTGACTATAGAGCAGTACCCATAATGAGGAGGTGGGTGCTTTGGCTAGTTAGTATGCTGGACCATGGACAGCACGGCATGCCCAAAATTGGTGCCCTGGGATAAGTAAGTATCAAGGGCATAATGTCTAGCGAAAGTGTGGGTGGAAGGCCATGTTGCAGCTGTGCAAATATCTATAAGAGGGATGTTACTTGGAAATTCTTGATTGAACGTGGGGTAGGCTAACCGGATGCAGTCCACTATCCATCTGGATAATCTCTAGGTAGAGATTGGTGTGCCCATGGATCTTTCTGTAGTGGACATGAATAGTCTAGGTGTCTTGCAGATTCCCCTTTTCCTGTCCAAATAAAAGGCAATTGCTCTGCGTACATCAAGCGTGTGCCACATAGCCTCTTTAGCGTTGGCATGGGGCTTTGCGAAGAAGATGGGTAGTATCACAGGTTCACTGCAGTGAAAAGAGATGGATACTTTTGGCAAGCACTTTGGGTGTGGTTGTAGAATCACTTTATCTTTGTGGAAAAACTGTAAAGCGTGGATTCGCCTTTAATGCACCAATTTCACTCACCCTCTTGGCTGATGTAACAGCTATCAATAGAGCCACCTTCATCAATTAAGTGGAGCATGGAGCCATGGGTTTGAATGGTGTATGGGTGAGAGCACAAAGTACTAAATTGAGGTCCCAGATTGGGACTGGAGATTTAATAGGCAAAAAAGTGTACTGAATGCCCTTAATGAAGCACTTAGTTGTAGGATGGGCGAAGATAGATTTGTTTTCAGTGGGTTGATGAAAAGCTGTTATAAGCCAAAAGGTGAACCTTTAATGAACTCAATGAAAGGCCTGAGTGTTTTAGGTTTAAAAGCTATTCCAAGATGGCCAAGAGTGGTATTGTCAATGGGTTTGCAGACCTTTGTTTTACCCAGAGCAAGAATCTACGCCACTTATACAGGTAAGATCTTCTGGTTGTTAGCCTATGGCTGTTCAGTAAAATTTGTTCAACTTGATCAGTGAATGTTGTTTCTATTGAGGAGAGCCACTGAGAAACCATGCTCGGAAATGAAGGATCTGGAGGGATGGATGGTGAATTTGTCCATCCTGCTGCATGAGAAAATGGGGAAAGCAATGGGAGATGCCATGGTGACCTCCTGGACATCTGTAGCAGGTAAGTGTACCAGGTCTGTCATGGTCAGGCTAGAGTGATAAGAATTACTGCTGCTGCACCTGCTGCTATTTTATTGATTACTTGATGCAGAAGCAGAATTGGAGGAAACACATAGAAGGGATGCACTCCAGGGTATTGTGAACACATCCCCCAGGGAACACAAGCCAATGCCCGCACATGAACAGTATTGTGGACACTTCCTGGCATCAGCTGCCAACAGGTCCACTGTGGAGAACCTCGGTGACTGAAGAGCTGTTGTAGAAAGTTGGTGTCCATTTCCCATTTATGATTGGAGTTGAAATTTCTGCTGAGACTGACTGCAGTAAGATTGTCCTTGCCCGGAAGGTAAGAAGCTTGTATGCGTACATTGTGAGCAATACACTATGTCCACAGACTGATAGTCTCTCTCAATGAGACCTGGCTCCCCCCGCCTGTTGATGTAATACATTGTGGCTTGGTGCCCGTAAAAATCTGAACTGTATTGTTGTATATAAGATGAAGGAAATGTTGGTATGCGTAAAATACTGCTCTGAGTTCTAATATGTTTATGTGCAGGGTGTGCTCCCGTGGAGACCAACATCCTTGAGTCCTGAGAGCACCAGAGAGTGCGCCCCATCCCAGGAGGGAGACGTCTGTTGTGATGGTCACCATCGGGGAATGTCTGTGGAAAGGTACCCCACCGTATACTTTTTCTGGGTCCGCCCACCCGACTAGTGATCTCATTTGATTTTGTTTAAGATTGAGAGGAATTTGCTGATGCTGTTGTAATGAGGTCTGTATACAGTCCTTAGCCACTGTTGCATGGGCCTCATGCATAGCCTGTCATGAGCTACCACTCATGTGGCCGCTGCCATATGGCTTAGTAACTGAAGACAGGCATTGGCTAGAACTTGTGGGCTGGTTTGGAGCAATGCAATAAGGTCCTTGATGGACTGGAATCTTTGCTGTAGGAGGGAGGCTATCACCTGAACGCAGTCAAGGTGGGCCCCAATAAAATCCATAGTCTGCACTGGTTGTAGTCTGCACTTGGGTAGATTTATTTGTAGCCTGAGGGTCTGGAACAGAGTCCTGGTTAATGAGACTATGTTGTGGGCTTCTTGGCTTGTGGTTGCCCTTATCAGACAATTGTCGAGGTAGGGGAATATGGATACGCCTTGCTTGTGGAGATGGGTGGTGACCACCTTAAAAAAACCCTTGGGGCTGTGGAGAGTCCCAACGGTAACACCCTGTATTGGAAGTTGCCCAGGGCAAATCTTGGGTATTTTCGATGTGCTGGGTGGATAGATATGTGGAAGTAGGCATCCTGAAGGTTGAGAGTTGATAACCAGTCCCCCTTGTTTAAGGATGGTATCATAGTGGACAGAGTGTCCATCTTGAAGTGTTGAGAACATATGTGGCAGTTGACCCTTCTGAGATCGAGCATTGGTCTCCCTCTTCCCGATGTTTTTGTCGTGAGGAGGTAATGGGAGTAAAACCCCTGCCCCTGTACTGGTGAGGTATGGGTTCTATGGCCCCTAGAAGAAGATGATGTTTGATCTTTTGTTGTAGAATGGTCTCGTGAGATGGGTCCCTGAAGAGGGATGGGAGGGTGGATGGGAAAGGGAATAGAAGAAAAAGGGGTGCAGTATCCATTCGTCACGGTGTCCAACACCCACTTATCAGTCGTAATGGAGGACCATTGATGGTAGAAAGGAAGTAGGCGATGGTAGAAAACGTGGTGGAGTTGCCTTAGATGAGGGGTTATCATCAGACTCTTGACCTGATCTTCAAAATGTTTGTCTCGAGGTTGAAGGTTGGGAGGTAGAGGGATGGGCAGGGATCTGCCTCTGTCTAGTTTGGCATTGCCTTCTCCTATTGTTGAAGCACCTCTGAGCTTGAGTAATAGGCAAAGGCAAATAGCATTGTATAAAATATCTGTCCTGTTTATGCTTTGTTGCAGAGACATGGATGTTGAGGGTGTTAGGCCCAGAAAAAGGGCCTAGTGCAGTTGTGCTAAGGCAGTCCCCAAAGAGTCCAACAAAGGTCTCTGGGTAATCCCTAGGCAAAAACTGGAGACAAGTTCAAGCAAGGGCGCACCCTCCACGCTTGCTTAAGTTGCAAAAGTAAGATAAGTAGAAAGTTGCATTCCTGTACCTGTTATGTTGAGGAACAGTTTGTTTTGAAAACTGATAAGGAAACTCCCTGTTTCTGCTCTTCCCCTGTTTGTTCCAAACTCCCTGTTTGTGTTCTTCTTTGGCCATCACAGGCTGTCTCCTTGCTGCCCAGTACCTGTCTTTTGGGCTGATAAGAAATTGCTGATGCATTATGAATTGCTTAAGGCCATGATGTATAGTTAGCCAGGTGTGCATGAATACTAAAAGTTACTAACCGATAAAGGGGGGTAGGTTGCTTGGGTGAATAGGCTATGACGCGACGGAACTGTCTATATAAGCCTACCTGTTAATGAAATCGGGGCTAGTTCTCTTTGGAGACAGGCCGCTCTCTATTGTTGTGTGCATTATTCAATAAAGAGCTTGTGATTGGACCTTGCTGGTGTTGCCTGTCTCTTCGCGGTCAGACAACGAACAGGAGCCGTCTGGGTTCGAGTCCCCGACAAGGGTTTTTAATGTCGCCTGCGAGTCCTTGAGAGAACGGTGTGACACATGAGTAGTATCTGCAAACAATTTTGAACCCTAGAAAGGAAGGTCCTCGACCGTGGCCTGTACCTCATGGTAGACAGGTGGAGCCATGAGAATATCCTCATTACAATGGCAGCGGCAATTGATCGTGATGCTATGTCAGATGCGTCCAGGGCCACTTGTAGGGGCATGTGGGATATCAATTTATATTAGCTCTGAACTCTTCTCTTTTCTTGTCTGGAAGGCTGTCAATAAAGTGAAAATTGCTCAAAGATGTGATGCATATATTTTGCAAGCATTGCTATGTAGTTGGATATACGCAGCTATAAAGATGCAGAGGAGTAAGCCTTTCTACTCATGAGGCCTAGGCACTTCCAGTCCTTATCATACAGCGTGGTCCTGACTGCACTCTGTTTTCCCCTCTGGTTAACAGCATCCACCACTAAGGAGTTAGGGGATGGGTTAGGGTGAGGGGAAAAAAGGAAGTTGGCACCATGAGGGCAACATAGTATTTACAGTGAGATCTATTGCAGATTGTGGCTGGCATATGCCAGATGATATTGGCAGGATCCATAAGCACCAGGGCCATTGGTAAGGCCTCTTTAGCAGCCGGCGAGGCATGAAGTATGCTGGTCAATTTATGTTGCATTTCAGGGAGACTCACTAGAGAGACCTTCAGAACATCCACAACCCTCTTGTATAGTTCTTAGAATAAACGGAAGTCATATCCCACCTTGAGGGGTGAAAGCATTAGGGTATCATCAGGGGAAGACAAGGATATGAGAGTTGGAGGGTGGGAAGATACAGTGGATCCCTCATCACTTGAGACTGGGTAATCTTCCTCTTGGTAGGCTGACCTGTCAAGAGATGGCAGGGATGTCACTCTTGATGGTGCTGCAGGAGTTGACTGAAGTGGAACCAGATGTAATTGCTGGGCTCGGTATGATGCCATGGGTCCCAATAGGGCCAGTTAGGCGGGAGTGGCACAGAAGTGGGCAACCATTGTGGTGGTTGCCATTGCAGTGCTATCTGTTGCTGTTGTGGCTGCTTTGGGGAGGAAGAGCTTGGGGTGTGGGTATCAACCAAGGGTTCGTCTTCCTCGTCACTTGACAGTGGCGGTGCCGAGCCTGATGTAATTGAGAGCAGGAAGCTGCCGGACGAGGGTATACAAATAAAGGGGTTGTGGACACTGACATTACTCTGAGCTCCTCCGAGGTAGTGAAAGGGAGTGGTGCCAGGGTCTCCAGTGCTGACCGCAGCATAGATGGTGTTATTGCCATGTGGGAGATCATCGGTACCAAACTCTTCAGTGCTGATGGTGCCGTGTGAGGCTTGGCCTTCTTTGGTGCCAACAGTGCTTCAGCTGAGGCTGATTTGGCCTTTGCTTTTGTCAGTACTGGGACGGGTGGAGACGGTGCCGGTGGTGCCAATTTTGACTTAGGTTTGTCTGATGCCTTAGTGCCTGTCTTGGTGAGGTCCTTGGACCCTCAGGAACCGTTGGTGCCAGACAGTCCCAGTACCTCTCTGTCCGGTGCCCTGGTAGAGGTCAGTGCAGGGGGTATTTTGGGTGCTTGTACCCATTTCTTTGAGGGAGAGTCATCCGTACCTGAGGAATGAAATCTCTTCCTGGACTGCTCAGAGGAAGAGTCTCAAACTAGAGCTCGCCAGAGCCGCCTTCTCGGACATGGCAAGGGGAGAGGATTGCCGAGGTGGGGTAGAGTGCTCCGGGTCTGAGGCTAGCTTCACCATGTTCTCAATTGAGAGAGGTTTGAGCTGGAGCTCCCTTGCTTTGCACATGCAAGCTGTTAGCTGCTTGCAATGCTGGCAATGAGCGGTGGCGTGTGCCTGCCCCAGGCACCGTACACAGTGGGAGTGCCTGTCAGAGACAGGAATTGAAAGCAGCATTTAAATCCTGGGGAACCAGGCATCCCAGGTAAACAATTTGTCTAAGGCAGAAGATATCCTTAACAGGAACAGAAGAAGAAGAAAAAATTTTTTTTTAGTAACAATAAGTGTAACTAGAAAGAACTACTACTAACTATAAAACCACTAACACTATACTAACAGATAAGAACAAGATAAATTTGAAAATCTATTGTAAAACTGGAGAGCAACTGAGGTTCCAACCAACGCCACTGATGGCAGAGAAGGAACTGAGCGGATGGTTGGCTGCGCATGTGTAGTAATGGCACTATGCGTGCCATAAATCTCCAACTAGGCGCACAGTGGCGCCCCAAAGACCTAAGGTGGAGCACCCACAGGGACACTCCTTGAAGAGGGAATATATTGGTTTCCACCTATGATCCCCATTACCATAATATCTGAGTGCTTGATTATACTTTTAAGACATAAACTTTCCACACATTTCCTCTTTATGTACTGGAAATAAGAAAACTTGCTTACCAACATGAACATTATCCTTAAATGCTGTCTTCTGAAGCAGAAATATTAAGTGATGGCTAAATTTTTCATCAGTACTGGAATCTAAGTTCAAGACATCTTCAGCTGAACATTTAACTCTATAAAGTTCTTCTAGCTTTTTACTAACAAGCTGAAAAATACAAATAATCGGGCTTTTTTAATGTTTTTTAAATAACTTAGTGGTATCCATAGATATTGACAGAAGGGGAGATTTTATGTCTTCATTCATTTCAAAGATATTTTTGGTTTTAAACATAATTTTTTGTATTATGAAATTCCATGGCTTATTAAATACTAATACAAATAAAAACACAGGCTGCACCAGTAACAGACTCTTGCAAATTTCCAGTTTCTCACCTAAAAGCCTAATATACGGCTTCATCTGCACATTTTTGTTACATTGCTTCCAAAGTACAGTTTACAGGTCCAGTGAAAACATAGTATCAGTTAACCGTTTAAACCAGTGTTTCTTAAACTTTTTAAGACCAAGGAACACCAAACATTTTTTTTTTTTTTAAATGAGGAACACCAAGGATTTTTTTTGTTGAGCAAAAAAAAAAAAGTCGCCTGCTCCTTTAAAGGCGGCCATTTTTAACTCTGTTGTTCTTCATGGCACACCTCCAACTGCCTCGCAGCACACCGGTGTGCAACTGAACAGTTTAAGAAACACTGGTTTAAACAGTTATACTAAGCATGAGTCACCGTAATGATTACACGCAGACTCCCAGCCACATACCTGGGGAGCCAGCTGCTATCCCATTCTTCTGGCTCTGTATCAGACCTGCAGCACAGGGCAGCAGCCAGCTCCCTGGGAGTGGGGCTGGGAGCTAGCTGCCACCACACACTGCTGCCTCAAGATAGCAGCTTGCTCCCCAGGAGAGGGACTGCAGGTGGCCAGCAGCTTAAAAGCCAGCTTCCGGTGCACCTGGCTCTTGGGAAGCCAGCTGCGCAGCTGCAATATGAAGCTTATAGTGCAGGGCCAGCAGCTGGGATCCGGCTCCCAGCCACATTAGCTGCCAGCTCTACTCCCAGGGAGCCTGCAGTGTGTAATCATGTAACCACTGTAATCATGTAACCATTGTGAACAGTTACATGGTTACCTAATTAATGATTTTTAACATCCCTAGTGAAAACTAATATTGGAGACTTTACAATCCAAACTTACAATAATTTAGTCATATTATATCTAGAGCCAGACTAAAGATCTTAGATCCAGGAAGTCCAAAAGTTTCAGATCTTGGTACCTCAGATCCCTCTCTTTTAGATCCAACAATTTTCTTTGAGGATTCCTTATATTTCAGAACTGACTCACATGCCCACAAAGAATATGGACCCTCCAAGCACTTCTCCAAGAGGAAAACTCTCATTCAAGTCTGTGACTCCTTTCTCTCCTAGCAATAAGCATGAATGCACAAAGCTCTGGAGATAACATTAGAGATAACATTCCATTACAAGCCCCACCAAATCCACTTGAAAATTCCACGTGCTAATTACTAAAATCAACAGTTAACAAGAAGTGATTCTACTGAACAATAAAAAAGGTCTAAGTTCAATAAAAACAACACTGGGGGAAAAGGGACTGACAACTGCAGTAGCTAGGAAAGAGAAGAACTTAGGGAAAAACAGAGGAGGAGGTATTTTGTTAGAACTCAGGAGCATGCCAATATGCTCCCTAATTGTACTTCTTTGTTTGGTTCTATGGTTCTTGTATTAGCAGGGATGAAAAAAAATTCTTACAGGTACTGTCCTATCACAATCCACCCCAGGGACGCCAGGTAGCTAGGCTGGGAGTGCCTCTCCCCTTCCGCAGCAACTAAGTGCCCCAGTCAGCCAGTTTCTTGCCGGAGTGCTGCACCAGAGTTTACTGGCTTACTTTTGCCTCTGTGTATTAGGGCACATAATCCATCATGAAAGAGAAATTACAAGCCTCTGGTGAACATGCTGTCCTACCAATCACCACCACTTTTACTGTTCATTAAAAAGCAAAGTTTTCTGGTTTTCCTTTGAAGTGAGAAAACCAGAAACTTCGCTTTTAAACTAGCTGCATCTAAACACACTTTTCTAAATTTTCTCTAAAAATGTGTTAATCAATTTTCATTTCATTTGGGATAACTTCAGTTATGGACTAACTATAAGGAAAATGTCTTCACTTTATTCTCCTTTTGAGCCGTATTAATGCCAATAACAAGTAAAACAGACCTACAGTACATTCTATTCTAATTATTCCAGTTTTACCTCAATTAACTTTGCAATCATCCTCTTGCCATCAGCTCCTGGATTAACTGGTTTATAGAACTCCAAATCAAAATACAGTTTGCAAACTGCTTTTTCAGGAATAACTTCATAGCAGTGCATAAGACTTGTTTTACGTTCTTTGCTAAACAGAAAATAGTCAAGAGTGATCATCCATGTTTAGGAACAATAATTCAAAAAATGAAAGATTTTTATTTCTCTTTGGTGAAACACTTGTTGAAATTCTTTAAAGACTAGCCCTACTTTGTTCTGATCAACAAAGTATTTTGTGACTGTAATGAAAAAAACACTGTAAACATACATTTGGCCTAAACTTTAAATTTTGTAAAAAATAAATGTTTACAAACACCTAGGACCAACAGATATGTTTTCATGATTAAAATTAACTAATGGAAACAATCATTTTAAACAATGAAACTATCCTTGTCACGTTTTATAGTGCAAACCACCAGTGCTGAAAACCTTAAAGTAAATCTATAATGAAAATGGAACCAACTTCTCTGAATTTTGATATAACACTGAGAAAAATGCAAAATGTAAAGAGCTTAAATAAAAATGTTATTTTTAGAATTCTGTCACTTGATAATCAGATGCATTATTGCTAAATCATTTACAGATTTTTTTAATTTTTAAGATGATTTTAGATCTTTATTAGACTTATCAAAACCAGAACTTGATCATGTGATATGTTTCTATTAAATGACTGTTAAGAATTATATAGTAAAATGGTTGCTGGAGATGTAATCATTTCATCTGGTGATGCACGAGAATGAAAATGGATCATTCACTATGGATATGAATTCTCTTCTGTGTTCAAGCACTATAGCACATTTGAGGGGATCAGTGTCAGGGAGCCAGTTATGATACCCCTGCTTCTGAGAGCTGGTTTATACCAGCCCCAATCCTGATGAGATTTAAAGCAGCTGAGTATACTCACTTGTAATAAAACCAAAGCTCTGTATATGTTGTCACAAGATAGTACCTTTGTCCATCTTCTTTGTTCATTTCCAAAGCAAACACACGAACATCCTTTTTAAATTAAAAGAAAGAGTTAACTGTTCCTTTTTCAGATCACTAATTGAAATCTTTTGCTTGATATTAATTTCTCAGAGCAAAGATTAATAATTATTTTCTAACGAGCCAATTAGCCCGTCATAAGACGGGATTTTCAGGTCTCTCCTCCACGTCGGTCTTCTCTCCTGAGCCTCCGGTCTCTCGCTCCATCTCTCTCTGTCTCTCTCTCTCCTCCTCCTACTGCCTCCCCCCAGCCCTTAGCTCTCCTCCGCCTTCTGCCTCTCTCTCTGTCTCTCTCTTTCTCTTCTCCTCCCTGTCCTGCCTCTCACTCGGGGGACCATGGAGCCCAAATGGCCGTTTGGGTGCTGCACTCCCCGTGCTGCATGAAGGGTGTGGAGCCCAAACGGTCGCTTGCACCACTTGCTCCCACGCGGCGGCCTGGCTAAGCAGCGCAGAAGTCAGCCGAGCGCCACGGCAGGAGGCGAAGGGGGGTGGTGACGTTCACTGCCAGGGGGCAGAGCCTGGAGCCGCTGTCACGCTGCACGTCACCGCCCCACCCCCCTTCGCCTCCCGCCGAGGCGCTCGGCTGACTTCTGCGCCGCTAAGCCGGGCCGCCACCTGGGAGCAAGCGGCTGTTTGGGCCCCATGCTCTCCATGCAGCACGGGCCGCCCAGAGGGAACAGCCAGCATTTCAGCAACAGCGCCCCCCAGAGGGAACAGCCAGCATTTCGCGGCGGGACAGACTCTCAGACACTGGGCTACTATATATATGATGATTAGCAACAACCTATCAAATGATGGTTTAGGCTTTTTTCTTTAAAACCCAAGTACCTTTTATTGCTAAGTAAGAGCCAACTTTTTATTTAAATTACACCACTGTAACTTTTGAAAAGCTCACTGAAGCCAGTAAAAGCTACTATGGATTTGCATTGGTACACATGAGATCCAAATCAAACCCTCAAGTGGTATTTGCCTAGTAAAATCTTATTTTGATCATCGGCACAGTACTATCAGTAGGAAGAGAAAATGTGGAGAGAAGAGGATTCCTAATGAAGAGAGAAGCAGCATATGGCCAAAATCAGTGGTGGGGGGAACCTTTTTTGGGTTGGGAGCCACTGATGCACAGAAAAATCAGTCAGAGGCCACACACAAGTGAGAAGAAAAAACCCCCACACAAATGTGGCCCCTGACTGATAAGCAGAAAGATACACTTCACATTCCCCTTGCACACCAGAGCCTAGGGGGGCCCAGGCTTGTAGATTTTGCGTGCTCCAGCCATGCAGTGGGGAGGGAGGGGCTGGAGTGCTAGCATGGACTCCCCAATGTGGGGAGGGGGAGGAACCCTGAGCCTCGGTGGCCAGATCCAGGCAAGCCAAGGGCCACATCTGGCCCCCAGGCCTTAGGTTCCCCACCTCTGGCCTAAATCAAGCAAAATTATGTAAAATCCTATAGTGCTAACACTACATTTAACCATTTAATCGATTAAAAGGAGATAGGCAGGGGGGCTGCTCCTGCTGGGTTCAGGCTAGAGCAGTCCCTGCCACAGGCAGGGGCTGCTCCAAACCGGCTGTGGCCACAGCTCCCAGCCCCTCCCCCCTGTGCGGGCTGCTGCTGTGACCATGACTCCCAACCTTCAGCGGGGGCTGCCGCAGCTACATCTAACAGCCCCCATGGACTGGGAGCTGGCAGCCCCACATGGGGGGCCTGGCAGGACTGGAGTAGCCCTCCACCTATGGTTGGGCTGTGGGCAAGGAGCTGCTTCCAGGTACCACTTTTGGGGCCAGCCGGGCTGGGCCAGTGCGTGTGTGTGTGTGGGGGGGGGGGCACACTTCTGTGGGATGCTGCGTAGTCTCTGTCCCCAGGGAGCTCAGACTCCCCACAGACAGGGGCTGCTGCCATCCTGCGCTGCTGCCTCTGATACAGAAGCAGCAGCATGGAGTGGCAGGGGGCTCCCCAGGAGAGGGGCCAAGAATGCATTTGCTGCTGGCCCTGCTCCCGCGGGGACTATTGAATATTATTGGTTGCATGACTATTTTGTGCGGGTACACAACTATTCAATTAATTGCTAATATCCCCACTTCTATTATTAGACATTAATCACACAACTAGAATCTTATGTTAGAACAAGCCCCCTATTAAATCGAATAACAGAGTCTAATGTTAAAACTGCCATGTATTACAACAGATATATCATGTTGATCTTTAAGGAAAAAAATTGTCCGATATATCAGGACTGTACAACTAAAGAATTCTGAAACCTGAACCAAACTGTGTAGGTTAACAAATGAAGTTTCTAAATAATGAAGACACCTTCTACCAATTTAATATCTTACCTCCTTACAGGTTTTTGCATAGTTAAAAGCCTGAGCTTGTCGATGAAACAAATTCCAAACAGAGCGCGGTTGCCATGGTTTAGATAAGTGTGGCCTGTAAATAGGGCAAAGTGGCTTTCTTTTATATTGAGATGCTAGTTCATCAACTTTCTTCAATCTTTCTTCCCATTTTCTCTTCATTTGCCCTAAAGCAGTCAGGAAATGAACTCTTAGTACTACCTTAAAAATAACTAAATCAAAAACATTTTGCATGTGCTTCAATTTCTCATATAGCTGTGCATACCTCTGTGATTGATCTGCACTCTGCTTCATGACTAAGAGCAGCCTATATTCCCAATCAACACACAACTTAGCTGTGAAACTCCCTTTAATACTAAGTTCCCCACACTGATTTGAAAATATGAGAACATCAGTTGTATGAACAATCAAGTTATAAATGGCCAGGCCTATTTTATTATCAACATAAAGTGGAGGTTACTCACCTTGTGCAGTAACTTGTGTTCTTCAAGATGGGTGTCCCTGTGGCTGGCTCCACTGTTGTCTTGATGCCCCAGCGCTTGGAACTGGAATTTTTCAGCAGCAGTACCCCGAAACCCAGGTGGCAGCGCGAACGTGCCGACACACGCGCGCCATCAACCACCCGTCCGTTCTTTCTCTACCACAGAGAGATGTTACAGCTTCACAGTGGAGGGGAGGAAGGCAGGTTATAGAGCAACCACAGGGACACCCATCTCAAAGAATTCCAGTTACTGCACAAGGTGAGTAACCTCCACTTTCTTCTTCGAGGAGTGTCTCTGTGGGCGCTTCACTGTAGGGGACTACAGAGCAGTGCCATCAGTCTCTGGAAGGAGGGGCTTCAGATGCAGATGGTGAACTGTGGCTAGCACTGTCTGCCCGAACGTAGTGGACTGTGAAGCTTAAGTATCTATAGCATAGTGCTTCGCAAATGTATGGGCGGAAGCCCACTCTCCTTGCCGTTGTGGTTGCTAGGAGGAAAGCCTCCGTTAACATGTAAAAGTATGTGTCCTGGAGGTCAAGGGACGACATCCAATTTCCCTATTCCAATGATGGAATTATCTTTGCCAACATTACCATTGTGAATCTTTGCTTTTTTAGATACTTGTTCAGTCTGCGTAAGTCCAGAATAGGCCTCCAACCTCCTGATTTTTTGGAGTAAGGAAGTATCTTAAGTAAAATCCCTTTCCCCTGTGATGAGCTGGTACAATTTCTATTGCCCCTAGTTGTAGCAGTCTGTTTACCTCCTGTTGTAGCAGGGGCTCGTGAGAGGGGTCCCTGAAGAGAGACAGCGAAGGAGTTTGTGTTGGAGGGAATTTGGTGAATGGTAGGGTGAAGCCTTTCTGTATTACCTCTAAGGCTCACTTGTATGTAATAATCTTGGCTCACGATTGGTAACAGGGCTGCAGACTGCATTGGAAAGTTGCACAGGGAAAACAACGTCGAACCCTCAATAAGATCTTCAAAAGGCTTGTCGGCCGTTGGTCGTATGAGACGTGGTTGATTGATCCTGTGTCTGCCTACGTTTTTGTTGTCTTTGCCGCCTCCTGAAGTCGTAGCTTGTCAGGGGTGTGAAAGATTATGATGCTCTGCCCTGTGGTGTATATTGCCTGTTTAGCCTTTTTCCGGGGTTGGGGAACATAGATGCCCAGGGTCTTCAAGGTTGCTCGGGAATCCTTGAGGGAGTGAAGGGAGGCATCTGTTGTTGTAGAAAAAAGGTTTTGGCTCTCGAAATGAAGATCCTCGATGGTATTTTGTACCTGTCTAGGAAATCCTGAGAGAGAGAGAGACAGGATACCTGTCGCATGACTACTAAGGTAGCTAAGGACTGTTCTGCAGTGTTTGCCATGTCGAGGGATGCCTGAAGTGCCATCTTGGCTATAAGGAATCCTCCTTCAATGTTGGATTGGAAAGATGGTTTACTATCATTTGGAAGCTGTTCAATAAAATGTTTCATACTGTCAAAGTGGTGGTATCTGTATTTTGCCAACAGCACCGTATAGTATCTTTTGCAGATATCACCTCTCGAGGTTTGTCCATACCGGACTTCCCTGGTGCCTGCGCATCCTCAGTAGCCTTTCCCTTAGGTGAAGGAGGGTTACTATGGGGAGATAGTCTCTTTAGTGTTCTCTCTGCCGAGGGTGAAGAATGCTTCCTTTTGGTGCTCTTTTTGGCCAGGATGTCTCTTGGAACTGAGGGGCCTTGGTCAGGAGCTGCCATTGGTGAGGTGCTCACCGGAAAGACTTGAGGTGCCGGTTCGGAGGCTGGTCTCTCCATTTTTTCCGAGTAAGGAGTTTTTTAACTGAAGCTCTTTCGTCTTCAGAGATCTGGCTGAGAGTTTTTTGCAATGGTTAATGTTTTTTGCCTAGGCATCAGATGCATTGGACATGTCCGTCCAAAATGGGTATGGACATGCAGCATGTCAGACACCGTTTAAATTCCAGTGAAACTGGCATGTTTGAACAACCTACTGTAACTATTGAAGCAAAAAGAACTTTTTTTTTTAACAACTAAAACTAACCACTCGGAGGGGTAAACCATGACGAGACCTAGCTAACACCACTATCTAATAATAACTCTTAGTAAATCTTGAGTACTTCATGGAACGCTGCTGTGTTCCAACCAAACCAGGAGCAGTTGAGAAGGAACTGATGAGCAGTTGACGGGTGGTTGACAGCACGTTTGCTGCGGCGTGCGTGCTGCCATTCGGGAGATACTGCTGCTGCAAAGTTCCAGTTCCAGGTGCTGGGGTATCAAGACACCTACAGTGGAGCGCCCACAGGGACACTCCTTGAAGAACAGAAATTATTTAGAATAGGGGAAAAACTCAGGATAATGCATGATACTGTGTTTACAGAATGGTATTTAATAACATTTACATCTTCAAAATGTACAGATTGCATTAATTCATTCTCGCACCATCCTGTGATGGTAGGTAAATATCATACCCATTTTATAGTCAAGAAAATGAATTAAGAAAAGTTAAATGATTTATCTAGGCTGACACAGGAAGTCACTACCTGAGTGAGGATTAGATCTCAGTGGATTCTGTCTCTTAGCCTTATGCCTATAAGGCCCAACTGCCACTCAAAGGCTACATCTAGACTGCGAGGTTCTTTCGGAATAAGCTTTTCTGGAAGAGATCTTCCGGAAAAGCTTATTTCAAAAGAGAGCGTCCACATGCAAAAAGCGCAATGAAATAGAGATTTGCTATTTCAAAAGATAGCGTTCAATCAGTATGGACGCTATCTCACATATAAGGCCACCCGGAACCACTTCAGGCAGGGCATTAGGTCAGCAGTTGCTTCCAGGTGCTATTGCCTAAGGCTATCTGAGATGCATGCTTAAAGGGACCCCTCCAGACAACTGTTTCTCAGCATCTTCTGTGTGCTTGCCTACCTCTCCGAGGGACAGCAAAGCATTTGCAGTGTGTGCTGTAGTTGCCCAGCTTTTGGATACCATAGCACGCTCCTTGCCCAGGAGCCAGAGCTGCCTCTGGGCTTATGATGGTCCCATACTGCTATGCTACAATTTCTACAGCAGTTTGTGCAGGCTGCCTTCATGGTCCTGCAAGAGCTTGACTCCAAGCTCATCATTAAAACCCTCGGCCTGTGTGTGGGAGCAAGGCCCTTGCAACTGCACCCCATGGTGGAGAGAAGGTTCTGGAGTCTGGACACCAGTTCCGACTGGTGGGACCGGCTGGTGATGGAGCAGTAGGATGACCAGCAGTGGCTCCAAAACATCAGGATGAGGAAGGCCACCTTCATGGACCTGTATGCCTGGCTCGCCTCTGCCCTCCAACAATGACACACGCGCAGATGCAACCCAACATCCCCCCGGAGAAGCAGGTCGCCATCACTGTCTGGAAACTCGCCACCCCAGCCAGCTACCGATCTGTGGGCAACCAGTTTGGTGTGGGAAAGTCCACCATCAGGGCCCTCCTCATGGAGGTAAGGCACTGTGGGGCTGCAGTCCCTGGAAGGGGGGAGGGGGAATCATGAAAAGGGGGACCCTAGGGAAAGAGGGGAGTCTCGGGTCAGAAGCCCCATCCCTGGGGGGGTTCTGCAGTCCCACCCTCACCCAGCCCTGTGGGGAGGTAGTCTCACAGGGGGTGGCTTCTGGAGTGTTTGTAGAGGGGAGGCAGGGGGGCTGGGGACCTTCCAAGAGCTCAGGCTCCACTTTTGATTCTCTGTTTTGTGTGTTTCTTTGTCTCCTGCGGGTGGTGAGGGCCATCAACTCTGTCCTGCTGTGCAGGGTCATCCACCTGGGCGACCTAGACGCCATCATGACTGAATTTGCCACCCTGGCTTCCCTAAGTGTGGCAGAGCCATAGATAGAACCCAGAGCCCCATCCAGGCCCCAGAACATTGAGCTGCCCAGTACATTAACAGGCAGGGCTATATTTTGATGATCGTGCAGGCCCTGGTTATGGTGGTCAAACAGTTTATAGACATTTTTGTTGGGTGGGTACAGAGGGCACATGACACCTGCATTTTCAGAAACTCTAGCCTATATCAGAAGCTGGAAGCTGGCATATTCTTCTTACGGCATGACTTCAGGGTTGAGGATGGGGAGATATCACTGTGCATTGTGGGGGATGTGGCCTACACCCTCATCCTGTGGCTTAGGAAGCCCCTACACTGGCTACCTGGACTTGAACAGGGACCGTTTCAATACCCGCCTGGGCAGGGCCCACATCCAAGCCAAATGCACCTTCGGCCACTTGAAGGTGAGGTTCAGCTGCCTCCTGACCCGCCTGGATACAGGGGAGCACAACTTCCCCCAGGTGGTCTCGACTTGTTGTGTTGTTCACAACATTGTTAAGAGCAGGAGGAGGCCTTCCTTCCAGGATTGGGGGCAGAGGCCGGCTGGGAGGGCAGAGGCCGGCTGGGAGGGAAGGGCCGTGGAGCAGCCACACACAGCTGCCATCCGGCAGGCCCGTGAGGTGGGAGTGCGCATTGGGGAGGCCCTGAAGGAGAGTTTCTCTCAAGGACCCCAATAACTCTCCCCAGGGCCTCCCCACTAGGGGCATGTGCCCCTCTCTGCCTTTCCCACAGCAACTCCACCCTTGCCTGTACACTCAATAAAACAGTTGTGTGTTCAAAAACAAATTTGTTATATTTTTTTTAGAAAATAAACGGGGGATGAGGGGGGCTAAGAACCAGGATATTGGAAGGGAGGAGGTGGGCTCAACCTGAATATAGGGAGGGAGGCTCAGAGCAGTACATGGTTTGGCTGGAAGTTCCACTTCAGGTCTGGGGACCTCGGGGTTGGGAGGCCAGGGATAATAGGAGGATAGGCAGGTTGGGGGCTGGAGCAGGGTCAAGCATGGCAGGGGGAGGGGAGGCAGGGACAGGAGCCGGGTATGCCATCTTCTCCCAGATGGGGGCACACATATTGCAGCCCTGCTGCACTAGCTCGATCCACATTTGGGTCTGCCATTGGGCATCATCCCAGACCTTCTGGGCCAGAGCCTACTGCATGTCCTGGAGGATGGCCATGTGCTCCCTCATAAGGTCATCCTGGACCCTTCAAACACCTGCAGCTCCCCTGGGGTCGGGTGGCTGGCTCGCCTACTAGCGATAGCCCCTCAGTCCTGGCTGGTCTGGCTGTGGAGAACAAAGAGGGAGAGGTGGTCAGTCATCCATGCAGACACTGTCCCTGAGGCCTTGCCCTCCTCTGTGAGCAACAGTCCTTGGACTAGAGGACAGGGAGGACCCGGGACCAAGGCCATGTGTGACCTGGCCACTGGGCCCTGCCTCATAGGGGCTCTGAGGTGCCATGGGGACCATGCTTCCCACTCTCTCACCCCCATCCCACCGACAAGCAGGCAAGGGAAGTGTCCGTCCACACTGGGATCCCATGGGCAGGAGAGGGGCCTGGAGCAGCCTGGCCTTCCATGGGCCCCCCCCCCCACACCCCCCCCCCCACACACACACACACCTGCACCTGGCAACGCTGTCCTCAGGAACAGATGATGCCTCGAGCGTGCAGGCATCCCTCTGTGCAGCACTCCTCAGTCTGAGTGGGGGGGGGGGGGAGGTGTGTGCATGCGCCCTTGTCCCCAGCCTCCTTCCAGCAGTGGCTGGTGGTGGGAAGGTGCCTGGGGGTCAGATGTGTGTGGCCTCCCCCAGAGCTTATGAGCAGGAGTCCACGGGGTACGCCCAGGCTGCCTCCTAGGGCTGCATGGTGCAGACTGGTGCTGCATGTGCATCCACATGCACGGACTGCAGTGTAAGGGCCAGAACGAGAAGAACAAGTGACGATCGCACCCCAGCCCCCACCTCCCCCACCCTGTGTGTGTGAAAAACTAAGAGCACTCACCTGATGATCCCTCCTCAGCCTCAGAGAATGCCTGGGAAACATCCAGGCCCTGGGGTACCGACTCCAGGCTGGGGGTGACAGTGCTGGCCACCTCTTCCTCCTCATCATCTGGGACCCCCAGGTAGCTGACGACAGGTGTCTCCAGCCCCAACTCCACAACCATGGGTGGGGAAGGGGCTGCCCCGGCCCCCAAGGATGTGGTGGAACTCATTGAGGTAGGGGCAGGAGTGGCAGTCTGCCTTGGAGCAATAGCTGCACTCCCCAGCGTAGCTCTGGTGGAGCTCCTTGACCTTGCTCCAGATCTGCTTAAGGTTCGTGGGTGGTGGCCCCCCTCGTGGCCAGGGCCTTGGCTATCCAGCTGTAGATGTCGGCGTTTCTGTGTCTGGAGCAGAGATCCTGGAGGGTCTCCTCTTCACCCCAGGCCTCCAGGAGGGCCAGGATCTCTGCCCCAGACCAGGATGGCGCACGTCTTTTGGTGCCCCTGGCAGGTTCCTGGGAGCCCTGGGCATGCTCCCTGGGAGGGCAAGTGGGCTCTCAGGGGGGCTTGAGGCTGGGCCATGGGTGCCAAGGAGTGTGGGAGCGTGAGCCATGTGGTGAGGTGCAGCTCCCAGGGCCAGCTTCCTGCCACAAGCCTTGTCCCAGGTGCCTATGGCTTTAAGAGCTGCCAAGAGACGAACTATAGAGTTGTGAGGAGTGTAGACAGAATGGCCACCTGTGATTTCCTGGCAGAGGTGGAAAGTAACTAAGTAGAAATACACTACTCAAGTACTTTTTTTTTTTTTTTTCCCAGTATTTGTACTTTACTCAAGTAATTTATTTGTGATACTTCACTACAATTTCTGGAAGCACTTAGGCAAATCAGAATGATGAAAGTAGTGAGTAACTAAGCATAGCTGCATGTACAAGCACCCAGATCATCCAAAAAAATAACTGATCAATAAACACAATAACCCTGCCAACAAAGAAGCCTTCTAATAGCCCCAGCAACACCTTTTCACTCAAAAACAGTATCTATGCAGGCACTGCCAGCCTGAGACCTGAGCAAGCAGGGTGGCTGCCCAGGGCAATGTGCTGAGGGGGTACATTTGAATAGTCTCATGTGACCTTACCTGGGGCCAGCCAGCTAAGCAGGAGGGAAACCCAGCAGCCAGCTCAGCCAGGGCCAGGGAGGACAGAGGCACCTCCTTTTGTCAGGTAAATCCTCTGCTCTTGTGGAAGCAGCAGCAGGGTGGATGGCCAGGGCAGGGGCTCCCCATTCTCCCTAGGACAGAGGGCCCCCCTGTAGAAGTCCTGTGACAAGAGGGTGGGGTGGGCTGGGCTGTGCTGGAAGAGACTCAGGATGGGCAGTTGAGTTTGGTGGGGATTGAAGAATTGTGTCTGTGTGCACAGCTTCCCTCCGAGTGCTGGCTGGCTGGGATTTGGAGCAACCCTGCTATCTGGATGTGTGTTAATATGGAACAGGTATGGGTCCACCCCTCGCCCCCTCTTTTTCCCCCCCTTTTCCCCCCTAAGAGCCCTATGGGGAACTGAGGAGGGGCTGGGTTACTGGCTCAGGAGGGGGATAGAACACTGAGTTGTTGTTGGGGGGGGACCTTTAAATTGCCCCCCCATGAGCAGTTGGTTTTATCCTCCTGCTTCCCTGGCTGGCTTAGAAGTTTTGCTCACTTTTTTGGGGTGGGAGGCTGCTGCTTCCCCAATGTGAGGCAGATGGGTGCAGAGGAGATGCGTGTTACTGAAATCAGCTCTCCCATGTGCCCCCTAGGGAAATGAGTCACAGTGGGTGATGTCTGGCTGGATGGTTGAAACACATTTACCTTCCATTCAATTCTTAATGACCTATCCACACCCTCAGGTTTTGTTTATGTTTTCACTACAAGTTGTATTCATCAGTACCCTGAAATTTCTCAGGTCAGAGGGCCTTGTTCAAGCTGTTTTGAGCAATGTTGTTCTTTCATTAAGATTAACAATAAGGAAATGTTCTTTGCTCCCATCGTAACCTTCAAACCTTCTTCATGCTCTGGGAGACACTGCAGTTCCTAGTGTGAGAATCTGAAGAGAAGGTGTGATTGTCGTGACTTGCAGTTTCAATGAGGCACTTAAACTCAGAACAACTCAGTGGGAATATAGGCTTCCCCCCCCCCCCCCCACTTCATCTCCTGTGCAATGCTTCACCCCTGCTGCTCTGGCTTATAAAAAAGCTTGGTGGAATACACTGTTTTATAACTTTGTGTAATGTTTTAAGCTTTTCTTCTTTTTATAATTTTCACAGTTATTGGGAAATTATGGAGGGAGGTCTGAATTTTTTAATGATGAAATGGAGATGCAAAGAGTTCAAGCTTTAAAGCGGTTAAAACCCAAACAAAGACAAGGTGGGTGAAGTAATCTCTCTTTTTAAATTTTGGAACAGTTTTGGTTGGTGAGATTAGCCCTTTGAGCTTCACGGACCTGGAGAAGAGCTCTGAGGAGTTCCAAAGGTCCAATTAAAGATATTACTTCACTCACCTTGTCACTCATCCAGGCACCAACATGACTACAACAAAACAGCAAAACCCACCATATCACATGTCAAGATACATGTCCAGATATACAAAATAATTATCCTAACACCAGACATAATTTGTTGATTTAACTATTCAGTCACTCGTCCATTTGTGACAAGCACAGTTCAGAAGTTTATATAATTGAATTTTAACTCTAACAAGTGCTCAGGAAGCATTTTTCTTGCTTTCCCTATGTGTACATAATATTATAATTGGGGGGGGTGTTACCTCTCACTTGTGTGACCCCACTTGATTTTTCCATAGGTCAGTAGCTCCCGATCCAAAAAGGGTTCCCCCACCCCGATCTACAGTTTTCCAGAAGGAACATCTTCTTCATCAACAGTTATTGTGGCTTTACACACACACACACACACACACACACACACACACACACAAGTATATATGCATATATATAAATGCACAATGAGCATATGAAAAATAGTGGTGCCTTATGATAACTTAGGTGGTTAACCATAGATTTCCATAGGACAGCTATTTTTTACTTCTGGATACTTGAGTACAATTAAAATGTGATACTTTTGTACTTTTACTCAAGTAGTTTTCCAGAAGGATACTTTGACTTTTACTTAGTTACATTTTTTTCAAAGTAGCAGTACTTTTACTCAAGTAACTTTTTGGGGTACTTTATCCACCTCTGTTTCCTGGAGGCCTCTTTTCAACAGAACTCCCTCTTCCACATCCACACTAAGGATGTTAAGTCACAGTTAATTTACAAGTCGAGTAGTTGATGGAATTTCCATCAACTACTCGACTAGTCGATAGGCACTTGTACATTTCAAAGGAGGAATGTGGAACTCCGCATGCAGTCCAGGGCCAGCGGGAAGTCCCGCTGACTTCAGGCTGCATACAGCATGCCAGCTTTGAAACGTACAAGAGTCCCCAGTGGGGGCTCTTGTGCATTTCAAAGCAGCAGCGCCGCCTGGAGTCAGCAGGGGACTCTGAATGAGAGAGGGGCAGCAAAGAGGCGAGTCCCCTACTGATCCCGGGCTCCATGCTGCACTGCTGATTTGAAATGCTACGCAGAGCCAGGGTCAGCTCCACACAGCATTTCAGCGGAAACTGGGATCAGCTGGGGACTCTCCCCAGCTGATCGCGGATTCCACATGGCACTTCCCCAGCTGATCCTGGGTTCCGTGGAAATGCCACGCTGGGAGTCCCCAGCTGACCCCAGGCTCCATGCATGGCAGCACTGCATAGCTTATCCCTGGCTCAGCTGTGCGGCACTGTCCCTTTCAAACACCAAGGTGGCTTTTCAAAGGTGCAGCGCCATAGAGCTGATCCCGGCTCAGCTGTGCAGCACTACCGCTTTGAAGTACCCCCCCTTTGCCGCCTCTCTCTCAGAGGCAGCAAGGGGAGGAGGGGGGAAATCAACTAGTCGATTAACTCTCTGATAAGAATTTGCTTATGGGATAGTCAACTAGTCCTTTACATCTCAAGTCCACACACACCTTCTTCTGAAAAAGCTTTTTTGGAAAAAGCGTTATTCCTTGTAGAAAGAGGTTTACCACTGTTGGAAAAAGCCCTCCGTTCTTTCGACTTTGTCAAAAGAATGCAATTGCAGTGTGGACGCAAGTATTGTTTTTCTGGAATAACGCCCGCTACTATGGAAAAACGTTGCAGTGTAGACGTACCCAAATAGACAAAGCAAGAGGATTCAAAACTGAGGAACACTCTTAGCATATGGCTCCATATCAACGAGGCATGAAAAATCCTGTTAAATTATGTTTAACTGGTTAACCACGTGAACAGGGACGGGCAGGGGAGCGCTCCGGCCCATCTGGGCCGACAGTTAACTGGTTAGCCATTGACATCCCCAATATCAACAATACTTTTATCTACTTAATAGCCTCAATATATGTTACCCTAATTTATTTACTCAATTATCTGTCTCAAAATTTTCAAGACTTTGAAATAGTTAACTTACCAGTACTCAAAAGAGACATTTTGCCCAACAACACTCGCTATCTCTCAACCTTTGGACTTCTAATCACATGAAGCAAGCACATGGTAGGAAGTCTGAAAAAAATCAATGCACAATCAAAAACTATAATTACATTTAACATTAGCATCATTACAGATATGTTTCAATTTAATATTTTTTGTCCAGGGAAATTCCCTTCCCTCAGAATTCTTCCAGATGGATAAGAGTTGAGATTCTTGGAAGCAGAGGGAATGGGAGGAAGGCAAATGGAAAATATGTTATTACAGAGATTGTTCTGTTTGAGTACATTTAAACTACATCCCTTTTTCAATAAAGGGCTGTAAATTAGATGTAGCAAAATTGTAAATGAAGCTGGGATTTGAATTTTATTTACATAATGGCGGCCACGGCTTTTTTTAAAAAGCCGCTTTTCAAAAAAATGCGGTCAAGACAGGGACCTTTCGACAGAAATGCCCGATTTCGAAAGATCCTGTAACCCACATTTACAAAAAAAGCCTCGGCCACCATTAGGTAAATGAAGAGCGGGAAATTCAAATCCCGGCTTCATTTACAATTTTGATACATCTAATTTACATCCCTTTATCAAAAAAGGGATGTAGTTTAGATGTACCCCTAAAGCTACCAGACCAGTAGCATTACTCTGTCCCCAACCCTTTGATTTTTTTGTCTGCATTTTGTGTTCCCCCTAGCCCTGGTTTCTCCACATCTCTCTTCTTACCTCCAGTTACCCCTCACTGATCCCCCTCCTACTTGTGTCTCTCAGCAATTTCTCAGTGAGAAACTATCTTCTCATAGTAGAAAGACAAGGTGGCTGAGATAACATCTTTTACTGTACCAGCTTCTGTTTGAGACACAAGCTTTTGACCCAAACAGAGCTCTTCATCAGGTCGGGGAAAGGAACTCCGACACCTCTATTAAAAAAGAGGGGGTTAGTGGATTAGATTATTGTATGGGTTTCCCTTTCCTATCATCCTCAAAGAAAACCTGTACAACAGATTTTACTCCTTCTCATGACAAATAGTCAACAGATTAAAGCAAACAAAAGTAAGTATTTCTTCACACAATACACAGTTAACCTGTACAACCCTTTGCTAGAAAGCCAGGACTATAATAGGGCTCAAAAAAGAACTAGATACATTCTTGGAGAACAGATCCATCAATGGCTATTAGCCATTTTTAATTTCTTATTGTTTTGATTAATCTTTTAAGTATGCTTTTACTCAAAAGATATTCAGTTGGAAAAAAGTCATCTGAGAATTCGTGTCATGATTTCAATTGTTTACTTTCTTCAAACAAGGATTCAGAAAATGAATCTACGTATAGTGGAAACTTGATATTTTTGCACAAGATAGTCTTACATTTTATTTATTTTAGAATTAATGGAACAAAAGGGACTAAAGTGCTTAGTAATAAAGATTAATGCCATAAAACAAGAGAGTAAACTGTTTATATCATCACATATAGAATTATAGCTTTGTAATTGGTTCAACAGTTACTTGTGAGTTTTTCCATCACTCTCAAATAAAAATATATCCATCTGAACAGTTTTTTAAAACCAGTTCAGGCTAACATTTTTAAACCCAAGTTCCCTGGCCTATGTGGACCAGGTGTAATAATGTGATGGTAGAAAACATGGGTTGAAAAATGGTTATGCATGGTCCACAGTGACCAAGCAACTCATGTTTGAAATGGATTCAAATGATTTCCCCTCTCCAGTATTCGGCCTTAACAGAATCTACTATGATTGCTTGTTCCTCCAGTGCTAAATTTCATAATCTTATGGAAAAGAAAGAGAGGAATGTATCAACTACTTAGAGCAGTGTGCAGAGATCTCTGGCTAGACATCAGGATCCACAGATCCACTGGGTTCTCCTCCCAAGAGCCACTGCAACCAATGGAGAGGAGTGTGGTCCCGTCGCACCTATGAGCCAGTACCCTGCACCAGAGGCTTCTACCAGCTGTGGGGCTACACTGCTCCTATAGCCCCACCCCCAGCTGCCGTGTCATCTGTCTGGGGTTGTATAGCAGGGTTAGAGGCGGTGCAGCTGCATTGAGTTGCTGGTGCAGAGCACTGGCTCCCAGGCACAACAAGACCATGCTCCTCTCTGTTGGCCCCAATGGCTCTTGGGAGTAGATCCCTGCAGGTCTGTGGATCCTGATGTCTATCTGCAGGTAAACATTTCTATCCGTACAGGTCTTTATACTTTTTAAAGAATACCTCCAGGCAATCCCTCTGAGTAACAGAGACTACTGCTTCTACAGGAGAAATACATTCTAAGGAAAATCCTGGTTTCCAAAGGAAACCTCAGATCTTATTCAACATACACCAACAACTGAGACTTTTCTAGACGGAGTTCCACCAAGTTAAACAAAAAACCCAATACATGCAAATTCTCTGCTACTTACACTTGCATTAACTATGACAATAATACTGGGATTTGGGCTCTTTACCTTACTAACGTTAATAAACCTGATGGAGAAGAAAAATTCCAAGCTGAGGTGCATTTTAAATTATACAAGAAAAACCTGCCGTAGTTGCTGAATCAAGAGGGAAGTCTAGCTGAGGCATATCAGAATGATATCCCTGACTTGCAACAAAGACAGGATATTCTGTAGAAGTAAGGGAAGACTATTCATAACAGAGGACCTGATTTGAAAATCCTCATCCCTGAAAATAAGTCCTACTGAAGTCAAGATATTTATGAGTTTTACTTATGTCCAGCAATGATTAATCCCCTGCGGATCAACTTGCAGTTTTGCCAACTCCAGTGATACTTTAAGTTTTTCTTAACATTCCAGTTCCTGAAGTCATGAGAATCTCAGCTTTCATTCTTTAAAATAGATGTTTAGACTTCCTAGTTAGAGAAAGGCTAAAAAACACTAATCCTAACAGCTCAAAAAACAAAAGGCAAATAAAACACTCTTATCATGATTTTAAAGCTAATCCTCATGATTTTCAGGGGCATGCCTCAAGATTTTTTTTAACACTTTTTAGGGCTGGCAATACAGAATTCGTAGGAACTTAGATTATAAACACCTAGGCTCCGTCTACACTACGAGTTCTCTGCAAAAAATATGTTAATGAAGGACTCATTTGCATATTTTCTGCCGATACTTGTTTTTGCACAAACACGGAGTGTGGACATTGTCTTTTTGCGCAAAACGAAAACGTCCACACTGCTTGTTTTTGCACAAAAACCCTAGCGCAAAACCAGATTGGCAGAAGATATGCAAATGAGATTGTGACTCATGCAAATGAGTCCCTCATTAACATATTTTTTGCCAAGAAAACTCGTAGTGTAGACATAGCCCTAGGGAAAGGGAATCAGTCTTCTCATGTATCTGCTGTGCTTTATTCCTGATTTTCTCCATAGTTGACTTCTCTAGATCTGCTTCCAGTTCAAAACCCAGTTGTGGAGATTAGAAGACGGTTGCTAGAGAAAACCAATTGCCTGCCCTTGTGACCACATTTTTGCCTTGCGCAAAAGAGAAATTTAGGGGAGCACAGTTTCCAAAAGTAAGGAAGGAAAAATTCTAGGAATTAAAATGTAGTAGTAGAGAATTCATGTTTTAAAGCCACAAAATACAAAGTAGTTTGGTAACTTGATCTTTTGGATCTATGAAATTTTGGAACTTTTTTTAAAATCAGGCCTCTTAACTTGATCAATTAATGGGAAGTTGAGGCAAACTATAATTAAGGGCTTGTCTGCGCTTAAGATGCTGTGATGGAACAGCTACACCACTGTAGCACTTCAGGAAGACACTACCTACTAGGGGATGTAAAATCCCATTTCATTGGTTAACTGATTAAAGGGCAGGTATGCAGGGAGGGGGCCCACTCCAGTCCAGGGCTGCTCTGGCCTGCTGAAACAACCCCTGTAGACAGGGACTGCTCTGGACAGTTGGAACACCCCTTGCTGTGGAAGGCAGGGAGCTACTACTGTCTCCACCAGTTAACCAGAACTATAAGTTTCATCCAATAAAGGCGAGGCTTACTGGTTAAGCATTCACATCCTTTCTACCTACTAGATCAGAGGTGGATAATAAGTAACCCACAGGACAGATGAGGTTCACCAGGGTTAGCCTTTGGAGGACTGCCAGATGCTTTTTTTACTCACACATCCACATGTACAGTCACTTGCAGCTCCTGTTGTCCGCGGTTGGCAGCAAGGGAGCAGGGGAAGAGCAGGGGGTGCTTAAAAGCAGCAGCGCTGTTTGAAGCCTGGGGCCAGAACCCGGGCTCCACACAGCACTGCCCCTTTGAAATGCTTCATGAAGCCTGGGGCCAGCTGGGGTGGCCCCAGGCTGCTTGCAGCATTTCAAAGTGGCAGCACCACATGGAGCCTGGGATCAGCTGGGGACTCCCCCACTGACCTCTGACTATGCAGTACTGCTGCTTTGAAACACCGCATGGAGTCCGATGCTGGGCTCTCCACAGTGTTTCAAAGCGGCATTACCGCATGGAGCTCAGGGCCAGCAGGAAAGTCCCCAGCTGATCCCAGGCTTCACGGGGGCACTGCTGCTTTGAAATGCCGCATGGAGCCTGACGCTGGGCTCCCCGAGGCATTTCAAAGTGGCAGCGCTGCACGGAGCCCGGGGTCAGTGTGGGAGTCCCCAGCTGACCCCGAACTCCATGCAGCACTTTCACCTTTGAAGTGTAGCAACAGCCCTAGGGGGGATTTATTAGCACAGATATAACCAAAGAGGCTGATGGCAAAGAGACATATAGAACAGAACATTGATCTGTTACTGAAAAGAGTTCTCAGCAACATATCCCTGAACCTCATTACACTGGAGAATCATCTGTTTAAAGTATTAGTACTGGACTATGCATGAACGCCACATTAGCACTCACTACATCCAGCTCATCAACCCTATTTCACTTAGATTTATCCCTACTTCTTAATCTATGTCTATACAGCCGGTCCTCGAGTTACGAATGGTCGATTTACGACCGTTTGTACTTACGACCAAACCTCCCATTAAGTGGTCATAAAGGCGGTCCCCGAGTTACGAATGCAATCCGTGCTTATGAACAGCACGGTCGCATGTAAATGAATGGGGTCCAACTTACGAACACTTGAAGTTACAACCAAGTGTTTGGTCTGTAACTCATTCGTAAGTCGGGGACCAGCTGTACTGGCAATTGAGCACCAAAACTTTTGTCATTCGGTGGTCCTAACCTCTCCTCCCCCTCCCAAAAGACAAAAGTTTTGCTGCAGCAAGCATCAGTGTGAACAGTATCAGCTGGAGAACTCTCCTGTCAACAATGTGAACACTGCTCATTGGGGGTACCTTGTCAGCAAGAGTGCCAACAATCAGTGACTATACTGCCTGACTTTTAGCGACAGAGCTATGCCACTGAAAGCTGTGTAGCATAGACAAAGCCTTACACTTGCATTTTATAGTAAAGAAAGACAAACACATTGCCACCAGGGAAATTCTCATAGCTCCCAGAAGAGCTGATTAATGCAGTGGATTGCAATAGGAGTGACTGGTCCACTGTGTGAAGCAGAGGGGGAAGACTAACTGTACTATGATTTTGGTTCTGGATATCCAACACTCCAGTCATCTGAAGTGGGCTGTGCCCACAAAAGCTCATACCACCATCTACATGTTTTGTTAGTCTTTAAAGTGCTACCAGACTATTTGTTGTTTTTTAAGTTTGTACCATGATAGTGTTGTAAAATTAGATCCTGTCAGAATTTGCTACTGGTAACTCAATGACATACAACATGCTCTGTCAGAATTTGCTAACCATCACTAAGGCTAAGATTTTATCATGGTTATTTTTACTAAAAGTGACAAGCAAAACACAAAAATTCAGAGAGCTGTGACCTGTCTATGACTTTACTAAAAATAATCTGGGGGCAGGGCTAGGTAAGGGGGAGGAATGGAGTCCCAGGGGGGAAAAGGGTGACTGACAGGCCAAGACCCCTGCCATGAGCCTCATTTCACTCAAGAACCATGTATTTAAAGATTTAGCCCCGACTCCAGCAGTTGCAGATACAGCCACCACTATGAAGCTGGCTGCAGCTGCAGGACATGGACGAATAGCCCAGGTAGCAGCCCCCCCCAAACCTCAGCCACAGCTAGGGACATGTGGAGGGAGGAGAGGTAAAAATTAGTGGGATGCCACAGGTGCATACTACCCCCATTTTCCTACTGCAGCCCCTGAAAAGCAAGGCTGAAGCACATGGCCCAAGCTGCAGTCCCCAATCAAAGCCACAGGTTGGGCTGCAGGGTCCTGGTTCCAGCCAGCCCCAGTTGCAGGGCAGGGGCACACAATCCCATCTCCACCTCCTGTAGCCCTAGAAGTTATACAAATAAAGAGGCTGTGGCTTTACTTGGACTGCCATGACCTCTACAAATAAATTGTAGCCTCACCCATCATCCTTGTCCATTTGCTTGTCAGGGTACCTATCAGTATTTGATAACTGGCCAGGGAACAAGGATAGCAAGTTCTGTTAGATGACTGTCACAATTTTCTACCCTTTCCCCTCTTTCTCCGTTCTTGTCCTCAGTAGTAACTTTGAGGGAGGTAGATATCCCTGTCAGATATCCCAATCACCTTTCTGCCTCCTCTAGACCCTTAGATGGCAGTTTATCCTCCAGTACTCACAATAGCTACTAGAAACGGTGAAGTAGCATAGCTGCATTTGTAAGAAAACATGAGGCAGGTTTACAAGACCGTGCCATTGTTTACATGGAGTCTCAGATTTGAATTCTAGCATTTATCAACTTGCCATACAACTGCCATTAACTGGGTTCAATGTCACTATTAAATGATTGAAGGATTAAGTAGGCACATATTGGCAGAGCTGTCACGGATATATGAAGAGAGAGGTACATGTATACATTTAGAGATCAATCATGCTTTGATTACCGAATTCCGTAGGCTGTCAATAAAGATACACAAGGTTCTCTTCTTGCTATGGGGGCTAATCAGCAGGCTGCTGGCATAGAGTACAGTGACCTCCAGAATATAGTGAGGGATAATGAAGGTCATGTCTCAAGCAACTCACAGGGAAGGGAAAAGAGGCAGTGACATTTTCAAGTCGGGGTGGTTAGTATGGAATAGGCTTAGTTTTTAATTTTACAGTAGGTGTAGGTACCTTCTGTTTGCTATATACCCAGACCACTGTTCCCTCTAAGCCACTGGTGGGCAACCTCCAGCCCAGATGCGATAAATTGAGGTTATATGGGTAGCCTACAAGACATCTTGTTTACCACTGTTCACGCAAAGGATTGCCAGATTCTGCTGGCTTCCATTCAGTGTTTTTTCCTACCAGGAAGTGAGGTGTGTGCTCATTTCACTCAACATTGACGGTAAAAACAGTGTACTCCCTCTGTATTCAAAGTGCTGCTGTGATTCAGACAGTACCCACTGCAAATTCTAGGTATGCAAGCGGAGTTGGCAAGAGTACCCTAACCCGGGAGACAGTCTTTGTAACAATCTTATGGCCCAGTAAGATGAAGGAGGGCTACACACGTGATGCATTCACTAGCCTAGGTGAGTCTGTCTCCATTACTGCTCTAAGCCATGCACTTAGGTAGCCACACAGGAGAAATTCAAATATCACCCAGCTAATTAGCAGAGTGCCCACAGCCGACAGCATGTGCTTCTTCTGGTGGCGCTCATCTGCACATGCCTCTGTACAGATAACAAAAAGTTTATTCTGTAGACAGGTGGGAAAAGTTAAGGGAACATTGCCTCTGACCTAAATCCTAGTTTCACTAGAGCAAAAACAAATGTAGTCCACTGTAAGTGTGGTTTCCAGGGAACAGAGTACTACTGAGGCCATCAGAGCACCAACTAAAATAAATTTGAGAGCTGCTATTAAGCTGTGCACGTTTCCCTTAGGTTAACTGACAAGGAATTAATTTAACGTCAAAGATAGGTTTGATACTCATGGAGAGTTTTCAGATGACGGGTGTGAAATATTTCACCAAAGCCAGTCTCCTCCTCTGGCAGCGCAGCAAAGCAATTCAACTTTGAAAATAAAAAGCTGCAGAGCCTACTCTGTACCGTGGAGAGCACAGCTGGCGGGAGGCGGCTCAGGGCTTCCCTTTCTCTGCCCCCCCCCTTGGCAACCTCAACAGCCCGCTCTCTCCGCGGGGAGGGGCTGTCACTTCCGCGCCTCCTCTCTGGCCACTTGTCTCCCTCTTTCTTAGCCCCACCTCGGCTCTGATTTCGGCGCCTATTTCCCTCCCGCACAAGGGCTGCCCGCCTCTCCCTGCGACCAGCCCCCGCTTCCCCCCGTCACAGCGCCGAGCCCAACTGCGCGGCCCGGCCCCGGCCCCGGCCCCGGCCCCGGCCCCGGCCCCGACTCACCCGGGGACGTGGGGAGAGACACGCTCGCCAGCTCAGCGCGCCCCGGCCGCCTTTTGAAACAGCCGCCGCCCTGCGCCCGTCCCCTCCCCCTGCTGGGCGGGGCCGGGGCGGAGCTGAGCGCGCAGTTGAGTCCAACCGACACCCACCCGCAGCGCGCGTGCGTCTGGATCCGAGGGGAAGCGGGCAACCGGCGGAGGCAGGTCGGTGGCCGTGCGGGGCGCGGGGCAGCGATCGAGCGTGGGGTCCCCGCGCCGGGGGCGGGCGCGTTGCCGGAGCCTGGCTGCTCGCACGGCGGCGCGGCCCCCTTGGCCCGGGTAGTTCCTGCCCCGCCGCCTTGGGGCGAACAAAGAGTCGGGGCGGCGCCGCTCCCCAGGGCGGGCTTGGAGCGAGCCCGGGACGCCGCGGCCCGCTGAGAAAAGGGGTCTCGGCTCGTCCTCGCCGCCTCGCCCCCCTTGCGTGGGAGCAACAGACAATCCAGGGTCACTGCCCCGAGGCATCTCCCCCCCCTCTCCCCGCGCCTTTCCCGAGCCGACAGCGCCCCCGCGGAAATGCAGCCGCTTCTGGGGTGCGACGTGTCCTGTGCCTGTGCAAAGCGGGAGGATGCGCTAACGGGGTGCGCTTGGGCCAGTCACCTCCCCCGGAAAAATTGGTCGGACAGTTATTTCTGTGCGAGGCACTAGCCCGGGAGCACCTTTCGGTTTAGCTTATTTCATGTGGGCTAGTTCTGAAATAATTTCAGGAAATTTCCAAATGTAGACAAACCCGGACCCATCATGCATTACAGTGTCAAAGATGAAAGTAAAGTAACACTAAAAGTCAATATGGATGTAATAGGAATTAAATAATATAATGTTTATAATATAATGCAAGATTTCCTCTTATCTGCAACTAGAGTCACAGTGTTTCTCAACCTTTTTTTTTATAAAATACCCCCTTTAAAAAATATATATAAGTACCCCCCCGTACCTACAGTTTTCAGACACAATTTTTTTTTCTACCATTGCAACATATTTGTTTAAACAACTTAATCATAGCCAGGCGGGCGATTAAATTTTTGATTGTAAAAAGTACAAAAATAATAAAGCGCTGTAAAACTTAAAACAAAAATTCATTTTTCTCCAAATTTCAGTTGTGTTGACGTACCCCCCAGACTTCTCTCCCCCTGAAGGTACTCATACCACTGGTTGAGAAACACTGGACTAGTCCAACCATTTTCAGTTTTCTAGTGTTTGTTTCTGTCTTTCCTATTCCTTCACAGTGCTGTAGGAAAATGTTGAAATCTAAGTGGCTAATTGAATTGACTTTAAGGTTTTGTTTGGAAATAGTAATGATAAATTAAACTAAAGGTCTAATATTTCTGGTGTCTTACTGTCCACATATAGCAGTGGTTCTCAAACTTTTTGGCTCGTGGCCCACTTAGGTCAATGCAAACCTTTCCATGGACCACCAATTGCTAATGGAAACTCGTTAATTACACACAAGTCATTTTGCTAGTGCTGAAGCTAGGGAGAATCGTTTAATTTAACCAGTAAGAAAGGAAATATTAATTTAAATTATTAAACATATTAAGCACTTGAACTTTATCATGGTAGTTTATCAAACGTCATTTTAAATACAGTGAAATATTAATTTATGTCCAACACAAAAGGTTCCCATGTTTCCTTTATGGCAGGGGTAGGGAACCTTTTTTGGATTGGTGGTCACTGACCCACAGAAAAATCAGTTGGGGACCACACAAGTGAGTAGAAAAAAAAACCTTCCAAAAATCCCCCAATCCTCACTGATGTGGCCCCCAACTGAGACACATCATTCCTCTGGTGCTCCAGCCCCACTGGGGAAGGGGGAGGGCCAGGGAGGACTGAATGTTCAGGGCTTCCCAGAGACCAGATTTGCTCTTTTGGGGTTCCAGAGTTAGTGGATTTTGTGGACCCTCCCCCCAGGCTCTGGGGTTGGGACAAAAAATGAGGGGTTCAGTGTGTGGGACAGCTGCCAGTGAGAGGGATTGGGGGGTATGAGCTGGGTGGGAGGTGAGGTACAGGAGGGAGTAAGGGTTTGAGGTCTGGATGGTAGGTAGTGTGCAGGAGCAGGCTTGGGGATAGGGTGTCTAGCCAGGGGTTGGGAGCAAGTGCAAGGGAAGGTGCAGTGTGTGGCCTACGGAAGTTAAATTTAGATTAATGAACTAATCCAGGGGTGGCCAACCTGTGGCTCTTCAAAGGAAAAATTGCTGTTCCTGCACTCAGCTCTTAAAGGGGCAGCATTTTTGTTTGGTTGGTTTGTGGGTTTTTTGGTTTTTGTTGGGGTTTTTTGCTCAACAACTTTCCGGCCGACGGAAGCTTGGGCCACACGCGGCTGGTAAAGAGGCAGCTTTTTTTGTTTTGTTTTGCTCAACAACTTCTTTCCCTTTGCTCTTTGCGTTGTATCCACCACTGTTTTGGCTCTTTGTCTGTAACGGGGTTGGCCACCCCTGAACTAATCGAATACTCGATGGGATTTCCATCAACTATTCGATTAGTTGATAAGGACACCTCTGCCGTTGAACTGTAGCAAGAATCCTGCCTTTTGCTACTGTTCAAAAGTGAAAACCCCGCAGGGAGACTTTGAAATGTACAAAAGCCCCAGCAGAGCTCTTGTACATTTCAAAAGTAGAAGCCCCACAGGGAACCTGGGGCCAACAGGCTCCTCTTCTCGTCCCCCCTCTTCCCCCCCCAGGCCTCTTGCTCTCTGTAGGACTTACGCTTTTGAAATGTACAAGAGTCCCACTGGGCCTCTTGTACATTTCACAAGGAGAATCTCAGGAGAACTGGTGGGAACAGAGACTGCTTCGGTCCCTGTTTGTACCGTTTTCCGCTGTGCCTCTAAGTCTCCTGCCCCTCGCAGTCAGTGCTGGGGGGAACTGGCTTTTAAGCCAGCTCCTGCTTCCCCCGCCTTGCTGCCTCTTTCTGATAGAGGCAACAAGGGGGGGGGGGGGAACTAGTTGCATCACAAGTCAACTATCTGATAAGTTTATGCTTATCAGATAGTTGACTAGTTGCTTACATCCCTAGTGGGGCCAGGAGGGTGGATGCAGGAGCAGGCTGGGGGTGCGGGTCTCAGTGATGCATGAAGGGGTGGGGGGCACTTGCTTTCACATCCTGCACCAGTCCCAGGCACCACCTCCTGCTGCCAATGGGAGCAGCCGGGGAGGGGAAGGGGCAGCGCTTCTTCCCTGCAAGCCAGACTGGGCAACAAGGCTCGGGGCTTTCTCCCCTACTCTCAGCAGGAAGCGGGTGCTGGCACTCTCACCAACATTGCTGGGGAGGAGGGAGGGCAAGGCGGAGCGCTGGGAAGGAGGAGGACTGAGCTCGAGCCGCTAATTACCTGGAAGGAGGATGAGGTCCACAGACCACAGTTTGAGAACCACTAACATATAGTAATACTAAATTACAGTGTAGGACAGAAAACTGGCTGTAGCATTTACCCAAATTTTTTTTTAGAATCTTTAATGAAAAATGGTACCTCAACTCATTTTTCCAGAGCAGGAAGGTGGGGCATTGGAGGTATAGGAAAGCCTATCCTGATACACACAAGTAGCCATGTATCCCTCCTTGAAATTAAAATCATTCTGTTTAGGTAGGTCTGCCCACATGGAACAGAGTGTGGAATTAGCACTTTAAAAGGAAAAGGTTAGTATTTGCTCTGTCACTGACATAGTACAAATAATAATAGTTATGTGCTTCAGAGGAGTAGCCAAGTTAGTCCATAACAGGAAAAACTTAAACAACAAAGTCTAGTAGCACTTTAAAGACTAACAAAACATGTAGATGGTATCATGAGCTTTCGTGGGCACAACCCACTTCTTCAGATGACCAGAGTGTTACCCCCAAATCCCGCTTTGCCTCCTGCATTTATAATTGTGTTAAATATTTTTAAAAGTGTTTTTAATTTATAAGAATGGTTGAAGTCAGAGGCTTGCTGTGTGGAAGGAGTCACCAGTACAAAAGTTTGAGAACCACCCTTTCTCCTACTAGGAAGAGTGAGAATGATATTTCTGCCAGACTGCTGTCACTGGACTCTGCCTTGTGATCCAATAGGTATCTGAGAAATTTGAACTACTCCTCACTCTAAGAGCCTCTACCAGGTGCTCAGATACTATGGTAATAAGCAGGGTTTGACAAACGGTGGCGAAACCTACTCGCCAGGCAAGACCTGCATTGCACATGTGCACGCCGCTGGTGAACGGGGCGACCGGCTGAAATCTACTCTCCACGGGCGAGTAGATTCAGTGATTTGTCGAGCCCTGGTAATAAGTATAGTGTAAGACCCTATGTAGTAGATGAGAGGGTATCTACTATTCTAATCAGCCTCCAGGCTTGATTTTATTATAGCTGCTTGTACTTCTCAAGCTGCAGTTTGAAATTGACATAATTCTTGATAGTTTTACTACAGCCCAATGGATTAGAGTAGCATCAAGGAAATTGTCTGATTGTATTAACTTCACTTTTGTGACTGGTAAAATTATTAACTTACAAAATCATTTGGTCCAACTGTATAAACTCCATTAACTTCAGTAAGCCTCTGCATAGGCACGTGGAGATACACAACTCTACCTATCAATCACTATATATCAACATAAATTGCCACCAGTAGAGCCAAGTGCTTGGAAGAGAGTGTTTAAGAGTGCTCCTGGATTCCTTGCTGATGCAAAATTCTCACATAGTAATATTCATCAGTGACTTTTTACCATCTCTGGTTGGATAGGAGACTGCCTCATCCTGACCAACAATAAGTTCTACACAGCTCTACAGGTCTTTATCACATCCTCAGGCAAAGTGGAACTCTACCATAAAGGTAAAGCACTTCTGTGGAGGAGATAGGACTTTCTCAAAGACCAGTTGAGATTGTGGAACAAACACCTGTTGGAACTAAAGACCATCACAAACCTCACTGCCTTTTGCTCCAACTACAAGGTACATTTCATCAACTCTGCCTTCTTTAACATAAATGAATTTGAAACAAACCAAAAGCCTACCAAAACTAAATACTACAAAGTACACCAATTCTCCCTCCTAGGAGAAGATGAGAAAGAGAATCAATCACACCACACAGTGCTTAATACACTTCTGTAATGGGCTAGGAAACTACATTGATGAGTTCCATATAAGATCATGTACAGAATAGAAATAAGTCTTGATATATCTTGGTGTATAGAACTTTCAGAGAAGACTGTATGGTAAGGGGTAGTCAGTTATTTTTTGTCAAGGTCCAGATTTCTTGGTCAAGGTATAGTCAAGATCTAGACTCCAGTGAAAATAACAACAGTAATGATATAACATGTAAATAAAAGATTTGGGGGTTCATTAAAAATGTCTGGCTCACAGTCCACTTGTTTACTGTTCATGCTCTCTAAAGTAGCCTAATACCCAAATATTTCCACCTTAATATTGTAAAACTAATAAAACTAATAAAAGAAAGTTCTTCTTCACACAGCGTGTAGTCAGCATGTGGAACTCCTTGCCAGAGGAGGCTGTGAAGGCTAGGACTATAACAGAGTTTAAAGAGAAGCTAGATAATTTCATGGAGGTTAGGTCCATAAAAGGCTATTAGCCAGGGGATAAAATGGTGTCCTTGGCCTCTGTTTGACAGAGGCTGGAGAGGATGGCAGGAGACAAAGCGCTTGATCATTGTCTTCGGTCCACCCTCTGGGGCACCTGGTGCTGGCCACTGTCGGCAGACAGGATACTGGGCTAGATGGACCTTTGGTCTGACCCGGTACGGCCGTTCTTATGTTCTTATGTTAATCTGAATAGATAGTTTTAAATAGTTCTGATAAATTAATATAATATAGCCACTGTATTAAATGTTCTGTGCTTCCTAAACTGTAGCAGCATGTACACACACACACACTGGTCTCATCTATAAGTATGTAATACAAACTAGGGACGTTACATTTAGATTAATTAACTAATCAAGTAGTCGAATTTGATCTCTGGTTGGATAGGAGACTGCCTCATCCTGACCAACCCAGAGCCTTGCTGGGTTTTTTGAAGCTTTTCCTTGATGATTCATGAGAGATTCTTCAAAAATTCTGCTTTAGGGATTGGGAGATCAGGAAAGATATTTATTTCTGGGTAAGGAAATGCATGATCAGCAATGTTCCCTCTGATCTTTTCCATCCATGTGCAGATTTTTACCATTTATATATGGAATAATTTTTTTTATGAGCACCAAGGCATTGAAACAAAAACCTAGCTGTGGGCACTCCGTAATCATCTGGGCAGCATTTAAATCTCCTGAATGGCTGCATAAGTGTCCAGCTTACAGGGAACACTGATGATCAATATTGACTGTCAAAGCCCAATGTCATTTATTGTTGTCTTTCCATGTGTAGAAGACTGGGTGAGACTCTCATTAGAACTTTTCATGCTACTCCATAATTGTCTGGACATGGTGTTGCAAATCCCTTTTTATTTTCACTTCTTGTCCACCAATAATGGACAAGACATGGACATATTTTCCAGTAGCAATTGCAGCATTGTCTTTCAACAGTATTTTGGTGGCGGATCTTTTAAGTTATGTAACCATTTTACAGTATATTTGTACATATTGTAATGTTATTTTTTTCAGTTTTAAGTTGTCCTTGATATTCATGGATTCTAAGCTAGGAAATGGCTTGTGAGACATTTTTCTGATCATGTGCTTAGAGTGGCTTGTAGTCTCTTGTTAGGTGAGCAGCTCACCTAGCCAATAGTAATCACAAATCAAGGTTTCAATAACATTATGATTGCAACCTATAATGGTCATTCCAGTATTTCATTCATGAATGTATTCTATTTGATCACTTAGTTGAATATTTTCAGGTTTTACATTATAAACATGTAAAGTGGGAATTTGTAAACTCGGAGAAAATCGGTAATGATAAAAAAAAAAAAAGATATTGAGACATTTTGTTTTGCTATGAGGACTGCTTCATAACATAGCTGATATATATGGAATATGTGTTGTCTCGTCCGTTATGGTTTGTATATTTCAGGGATAACAAAAGATCATTTAGTTATTTGCTTTCTCAAGTCAAAGAAATGTTAATATTTATATTCTGATTCTCTATTACTTTCCCTTAAGATATGTTTCATAGTTGACATGTAGTGCTAAAAAACCTCTCAGTGATTGCACTACCTTAAAACATTAATGTCCTACAATGAAGTATTGTCTGACTGAGTGTAATTTCAGTAAGTCCAGATGATGTTAGGGATTGGATTTGCAGTTGTTGTAAGTCTTTTGACTGCAGTCAATAAATTATTTTAGTTGTTTGTCATTGTCCTAGCAAAAGGAATAATTTAGAACATCTCTGTCATTTAAAAAGTATCTGATTTGAATAATATTTTGTGGAGGGAGACTGTTATTGCAGTGATATGTTGTAATTTGCTAGCAATTTTGGGACCTGTTTTAACTGATTCTTTTTGCTCCTTCCCCGTTAGTAAGCTCTAGGGAAAGTATCTTTTTTGTGTCTTTTATCTCTTTTGTGGCTGCTTATCCACTTGAGTACTGATTTTTTTTTTAAATAAAACAAATCAAACAATCCTAAATGATAAAGAAAATAGCCCAGAAACTAAGGAAAAAGGATCAGTATTCTGCCAGTAATCACACCAGCTTTTTTAAAAAAGCTTCCTTTTTATATAGCTGATATTTATAACTCAGGAAAAAAATGTCAAAGAGCAGAATAACAGTTATGATTAATTCTAAACATGATTGCTCAAACGTACTTTTTTGTCCCCTGTTGCATGAGATCATCCTCTCAAGATAAATGTGCATTTTCCGTGAAAGAAAATGACATCATTGCATTAGCTAAGATGAGGTAATTCTTAGTAATCTAAGTCAGTGAGAACCAGCATTGTCCTCCCAAGAGTATTGCTACTACTTAGTATTGGCATCAGTGCTATGGAAAAGAGAAAAATTATTGCTGACTGTGAGTGCACAGCAACAAAACAGATGTCTGTTGATGGGTCTCTGTTTTTTTTGTTTTTTTGTTTTGTTTTTTAAACAAGTGTAGATAATTTGTTTTATTAAGAGACTCAAATATTCCATAAACATTAAAGGTAAACTACCGGTCTCATTTTGAAAATGAGGTAAGTGAATCTGTAGTTACTTAATGTTCAAATAGAAAAAGTAAATAAAACATTCAGCACATAACTCAGCCTAACTTTTTTTTCCTGGCACTGCACCTTCCCAAAGTTGCACAGGCCATCTCCACTCAGCATAGAATACATCAAACTGGAAATTTGAGCTACCACTGGAACACTGCTGAGCCATGGAATGGCCCCAATGGGGTCAGCCTTTTGGCCAAGATCAAATGGTATTTTTGTATTTTGTAACATAGTTTTGCAAAGTGTTTTCATATTGTTTACAGTATTTTTAAAAGCACTGAGTCATGTTATAATTCAGAAGTCCCACTTACTAGTGTCCCTATTGACAAGTCAAATGGGCTTTAGTAGTAACTGGGATGTTTCTAAATTATGTTTTTGTGACTTTGGAGGAGAGCAAACATATCTGACTTCAGTCACCATGAAGTTGTGGGTAAGAATGAATTAATTTAAGATAATTTATTTGCTGAAGGCCCCACATTTTCTTCCTATCTGGAGCAGTCATTGTTACTCTGTTAATTATATTACACTAGCAGACTTACCCGGAGTTGCACAGGTCCTTCAGGGCAGAGCCTTGGGAATGTGTAGGGGGTTGTATGATAGGGATGTCAATGTGTAGTTAACTACATGTTTAACCAATAAGCCTGGGCTTATTGGTTAAGCCTGTCGACTACATGCACTATTCTCTTTTCCCCCCCAACCCCCCACCCTTGCTACCTCCGTATCTGGCAGCAAGAGGGGACAGGTAGGAGCTGGTGCCTGTGGGGAGCCAGTTTTTAAGTGGATATGCATACCTGAGGATATAAAACGGATTTCCACAGATTTGCAGGGTTCTAGATACAAAATTTGTATCCACATCTGCAAAATTGAGCTGTGGATATCTGCATCCACATATCTGGATACCCATGGATATAAAGGGACTGCTGCCACTTCACACTGGGTTATGTCGGAAGAAGGGTGTTCTGAAATAACCACATCTACACCGCGTTTTGTATTTCGAAATAGCACTATTTTGAAATAGCGCCATAACGTGATTATGCAAATGAAGCATGGGATATTTTAAATCCTGGCTTCATTTGCAATTTCCAATGTCTTCATTTGCATCCCTCTCTCGAAAGAATGTGCAAGTGTAGACATACCCTAACAGAGCTACCCATATAATTATTGACAGTATGGCTGCAAAAGGATCAAACTTATGTTGCCAGCTCTACACTGAACTGAGGTAGAGAGTGCTATTTTTCTTCATCTTTTCTAATCAGCAGTACGTGCAACTCGATATCTTTGGCTATATAAAATTTTATATAGATCCATCTACTATATATTTTGAAGAGTTTGTTTGTGGATTTGTTTGTGCAAAATAGTCATACTTCCCAATTACCTACAGATACCAAATTTTGCAAGTACAATCCTGCCACTTAAATGAGCAGAATGCACTCCTTTTTTACACTGTATTATTCAGGGTGAAAGGTTTATACCAGTGTTTCTCAGTGGTCTGCAGATCTACTCTGAGAGAGCTGCTACCAGGCCACTCCAATTTATTTACTTACTTGCTCCGCAGTCACGGAGACTCGCAGCTCCCATTGGCTGCTGTTCGCCATTTGCACCCAAGGAAAGCTTCAGGAAGTAGTGTGACCTGGGCCATTGCTTCCCACAGCTCCACTTGGCTGCAAATGGTGAACTGTAGTCAATGGGAGCTGCGAAAAGCTCCATGGCTGTGGAGCAGGTAAGTAAACAAACCTGAGCGGCCTGGTAGAAGCTTTCTCAGAGAGGATCTGCGTACCACTTTGAGAAACACTGGTTTGAATAATGTTTTTGTTTTTCATCAGAAAAAAGTCATGACTATTATGATTAGAGTTCATAAAGTATTTGCTAACAAAAATAAAACCAAGTCGCCTATTCAACTGTCATTTTAGTGCAAAGAAAATGTTTACTGTTACAAATCACAAAATAATTCAAATTAGTAATGGAAGCTTTATGAGTTTCTGATTGAAATTTACTGTTTATGGTGGGGGGGGTTGAGGGAGGGGGTGTGTAAAAAAAACTTTTCCTGTGGGTCAACAGAGTGACATCAGCATGTCACTCTGCGTCCAACCTGACTCCTCCCTCCCCGTTCTCTATTGCTCAGCTGCCATGCTTCAGCCTCCCTCCTCCTCCTTCTCTGGCGGCTGGGGGGAGAGCCCAGGGCCTGGCAAGACCTGGAAGTGGCCCTATTCCCCCTCCTGAAGCAGCCTCTCTCCCCCCCAGCGGCCAGGGGAGAGCTGGGCACGGCCTTGGAGCCCTCCCCGCCCCTGGTGACCAGGAGAAAGCTGGGCATGACCTAGCTCCAGCCCCCCTCCACAAGAGCCTGTGAGGGAAAGAGCCGGGGCCACCTCAGACCATCCTTGGTGGGGGCAGGAGCTTGGCCTGACCCCTCCTGGGAGCCGGGCCTGCCTCATACCAGCCCAACCCCTCTGGCAGCTGGAGGGAGAGAACCTTGGCCTGGCCCAACCTGCCAGCAGCCGCAAGAGGGGAGAGCCAGGGTTGGCTTGGCCTCAGGGGGCCCAGTGGCTGAGGGAGAGGGCCAGGGCTGCCTATCCCCAGATAAGGGGGTTGGCGAGTGTAGCAAGCAGGGGGCACAGCCCCTATTTTTAAATAAAAAGAATAATGTTTGCAGTTAAAATCCTACAAATTTAAAACAGTTCTTTTACTTCCCTTTTGCAACCAAATTAATAAAAATTCTATTACATATATTTAATTTCTTGAATTTTCCTATCATTGTAATTTATGCAAAATGACTTTGCCCCGTCAATGCCAGGCCTCACCTGCTAGTTTTGCCATATTTTTCAGAAGGTGATGTAACCATCTTTGCAGTGGGCAGTTACGGGATAATCAGCCCATTGAAGAAGTTTCTTTCAAACTCATTTCATTTCATGCCTGGCTTAGTCTGTGAAGCATGAGAGTTTATATTTATAGCTCTCACTTTTTTGTCCTCTTTGTAACAATAAATGTTCCTGCCCTCTGTATAATAGGGATGTGAAAGGTAAACCAGGAAGCATCACCTTAAACTGGTAATGCTTACCGGTTCTGGTTAACTGGTAATCAGTGGGTGCTAGAGTAGTTCCCCACCTGCCACAGGCAGGGGGCTGCTCCACATCTGCAGGGGCCCTCCATGGATAGGGGCTGCTCTCATGTTGCTCTAATCCAGTGGTCCCCAACCTTTTGGGGCTGCCAGGCGCCCGGGGGCGGGGCCACACACGCGCCTGGGGGCGAGGCCACCCATACTCTGCGTGCCCGGAGCTGGCGCCACCCATGCACCACACTCCAGGGGCTGGCGCCGCAACTGTGCTGCACGCCCAGGGGTGGGGCCGCCCATACGCCGCGCGCCCAGGGCCGGAAAAGCCCATGTCCCGCGTGCCCGGGGGCGAGCCCGCCACCGCCCATGCGCTGCGTGCCCGGAGCCGGCACCTGTGCCACGTGCCCAGGAGCCGGCAGCGCCCATGTGCCACGCGCCCGGGTCGGCACCGCCCATACGCTGCAAGCCCGGGGCCAGCACAGCCCTCGCGCTGCTCACCCGGGGGTGGGGCCGCCCATGTTCTGCGTGCCCGGGGCCGGCACCGCCCCTGTGCCACGCGCCTGGGCCAGCACCGCCCATACGCCGCACGGCCGGGGCCGGCACAGACCTCGCGCTGCGCACCCGGGGGCGGGGCCGCCTAACCGCCGCGCGTCCGGGGCCGGCACTGACCGTGTGCTGCGCGCCCGGGGCCGGCGCCGCCAATGCGCCCACGGGCTGGCATCGCCCATGCGCTGCACGCCTGGGGGCAGGGCTGGCCCCCGATCACTCGGTGGGCGCACAGCAATGGCCCGGCGGGCGCTATGGCACCCGCGGGCACCGCGTTGGGGACCAGTGCTCTAATCCACAGTGGGCCTGGGTGCCCTGCAGGCAGGGGCTGCTCCAGCGTCCAGAATAGACTTTGTCCGCAGCGAACCCAGGCACCCCACAGGCAGTGGCTGCTCTGGCAGGGGCTCAGAGCCGCTGCTCCAGCTGGGTGGGAGCTGTCCCCAGCCTGGGATCCCTCTTAGTCGGTTAACTGGTTAAACGTTAGGTCCCACTTAATCAGTTAACTGGTTAAACACAGCGCAGGGCGGAAGACGTGAACTGGTCCGTGAGGGGAGCCAGTTTAAAAACCAGCTCCCAACGTAGACCATCTGCCTGCCACCCCGCGATGTTACCTCTGATACAGAAGCAGCAGCATGGGGTGGCAGTAGCCGCTTTCCACAGCAGGTCCGAGTACCCCATGGTCAGGGACTGCTGCTGTGGGAAGCTCGGACGCCCCCATAAACAGGGGCTGCTCCCACGGACCAGCCTCTGTCCATGTAGACCCAGGCTCTCTGCAGATGGAGGCTGCTTCACAGCAGTGTCCTATGCCCCTCCGCTCCTGCGCTCTAGGAGGCAGTAAGGGGTGGGGGTAGGCGGGTCCACAGAGCCAGCACATGTGGGGAGCCTGTTTGAAAGCTGGCCCCTCTAAGTCTGCACGCTGCTGCCTCTCTATTAGCCACCCCGCACTGCTGCCTCTGTATCAGCCTGGGCTTATCTGTTAATCCTGTAGACTACACGCACCTTCTTCCCCTCTTCTTCTATCAGAGGCGACAGGGCGGGGGGCAGGTGGATCTGGTTATTGAGGGGAGCATGCTTGAAGTCAGCTCCTCACAAGCACCGGCTCCTGCTCCCCCTTCCCGCTGTCTCTGATACAGAGGCAACAAGTTGGGGAGAGAGTGAGTGTAGTCTACAGGATTAACCGATAAGCCCAGACCAGTGGTCCCCAACCTTTTGGAGCTGCCAGGTGCCCGGGGGTGGGGCCGCTCACATGCTGTGCGCCCGGAAGCGGGGCCGCTCGTGCCCCCGGGGGCGGGGCCGTGCATGCGCCGAGTGCCCAGGGGCGACGACCCCATGTGCCGCGCACCCGGGGCCGGCGCCGCACATTTGCCGCGCGCAGGGCCGCCCATGCGCCCCGGGACCGGGGCCGCCCATGTGCCACGTGCCCGGGACCAGGGCCGCCCATGCGCTGCGCGCCCGGGGGCGGGGCCACCCAGGCGCCCGGGGCCGGCGCCGCGCATGCGCCACGCGCCCAGGGCGGGGCCAGCCCAGAGCACTTGTCGGGCGCATGTAAATGCCCCGGTGGGCGCCATGGCACCGATGGGTACCGCGTTGGGGACCACTGGCCCAGACTGATACAGAGGCAGCAGTGTGGGGTGGCAGAGTGCTCCCCGGGAGTGGGGTCGGGACCACACTGGCTGCCGGTCCTCCCCTGAGGACTGTCAAATAGTTGTTTAACCACTAAAATGTGATGGCGTTACATGACTATTCAATTACATGCTATCAAACACCCCAAATATATTTATTTAGTTTTACATTTGCTGCCATTCAGTTCTCAGTTTCATCATCAATTCCTTTTCCTGTGTTATGATTGAAAGCAAATAGATATGTTTTCTATGCTGTTTTGTTATTTAATCTTTTTTTTTTAATTATTTGTTACAGTAGCATCTAGAATGCTCATTAGGATGAGAACCTCTTGTTCCAGGTGCTCAACCCAATCTGTAGGAAAATGTTGTTCTCTCAGAGGCTTGTAATTTAAGATCTATCCTATGGAAGGAAGTCTCAGATCATTTTTATTGACAGTCTCTGGACCTCTTCTATTTCTCTTGTGGGGTGGGGTGGGGTGGGGTGTGTTTGTTTGTGTGTGTGGGTTTTTGTTTGTTTGTTTGTTTGTTTGAGATGAGGGTATCAGAACTGAACACTGTATTTAAAGTAAAATTGTGCCATGTATTTATGTAGCAACATTATAATTTTCAGAAATATTTTTTTATCCATTTCTTTCTACATCCCTTTATTTTGATCGCTTATTTGAGTTGATGTTTTGAGTGAGTACAATTAATATAGAATCCAGATACCTTCTACCCAAGTTCTGTCTTTTGAATTTGTAAACACTGAATTTTGTCTGTCTTGCTATCCTGTTGCCTAATTTTGTTATGCCTGTCTGAATATCTTCGCAATAGCATAACAGGAAACAGTTGTTGTTAAATTGTGAATAAAAGGAATTTGTGTCTTATATTTCTATTTTCTTCTGTTTTCAAGTTAATAAGAACAACAATGGCCAATATAAAAGATGGACTGCAGTTGGGTCAAGATGAGGCAGACACAAAATCTCTCTTTGGTTCCCAAGGGTGAGTGTGGTTTTTATAGTTTTCTTTAAATTTTATATTTAGTGTCCTGAGAAGTAGCTCTCTAATAAAATTGTATGTAGAAACTGCGAATAACACAAACAATAAATATCACAAATGTTAGTTCTTCAATATTGAAAAGCCAGTAAATAACTCTTTTGAAAAATCAAATTCACACCCAATGTATCTTGTCTACTGCAAAACTGAAAGTGTGTGTGTGCGCGAAAGGAACTGAAGAAAAAAACATAAACCATGGAGTCACTACACCCCTAATAACTAACAAATAGTTTCTTTTAGTGTTCCAGTTAACATTGGTTTGGATTTGGCAGCCTTACAGGTTTTGAAATCAGGTTCTGCGCATGCAAGTACGGTTAAAGTGCAGTAGCACTAAGATGGTACAGCCAATGAAGGTGAGGCTACCATAATTGAAATGTTTAGTAGATGAGGACGATGAGTAAGGGATTTTCAGTAAGCATAAAGTTCTCTGTTTGAAGCTGTATAGGCTTGGTGATTTGACAGTTTTATCCAGAAGACGTATAACAGTTTCACCATTGAGAATAACTTTGCACAGGACTCAAACCAGTTTTTTTTGTGAACTCTTTTGTGTAGTTTGTAAAGCATACAGACAATAAAAGTTCTACATTAGTGTTTGCATGGGATGGTGTGAATTTTGTACATCCACTGGCCATTTATAAAAATTACTTTAAGGTCTCTCTCTGATACATATATACCACACAGAACTGCGAGCTATTATACATGTGTACCTATTGTTGTTTTTTAAAAAGGCTGTGTATTATTTCAAAAATAGAATGTTATATAATCATGTAGGCTCCAGTCTTGCAACAGCTTACACATGGGCGAACTGCAAGAATGTGATTTCAGTAAACTGTAAACTGGATCAGAGTAATGAACTGTATTGTAATTAATGTATACATGGGAACAGAATTAAGGTTGCACATGAAGTTTTAATTTTCATTTCCTAACTCTTGAGCACTTACCTATGTAATCTTAGCATTCTGTTAATAGAGGTTTTTTTAATATACATTAATTTTAAGTTTAAACTCATAACACCAAATCTGTCGTCAGATACACACACAACTATTATTTACTCATGTAAGTAGAAGTTGTATGTGTGTCTGAGGATGAAAGGATACAATCTGAAGGATACGATTTTTTGTTGGTTGTGCTTTTTGGTATGGCCATCTGTTTTCTTAATTTAGATTTTTTATATCCCCCTTTGTTCAATTTAGGCACACTTCTGTCTAAATATTTTTACCTAAGATTGTTGCAAATTGCATAGTAGGTTATTACAAATGAGAGATTAAAAGTAGATTTTTTTTTTTCATTTGTGTGGCTGCATGTGTGACAGGACAGTATGCAATCAGTTTGACACATTAGAGCCTAGCTATGCTGGGCAATCGTGCAAGTTGTTTTGTGCGTATGACTCCAGAACCCATATGGAGCCTAAGTGACTTAAAAATCAAGCGGTTGATTTGATCTCATAGAGGTACTTACAATATTTAATGAGCAAGTAGTGAAAATTATCATCACTTTCACTACTTGCAGAAGACTCTCTCCATATTTCTTATTAAAAATTAGAAAAAAGGCTAGTTATAAATCAGTTTTGGAAGTTTCCTTTTGTTAAGAATGGTGGTTGTTTTTTGTAAACTCATCTGTTATATTGTCTGGCTTCCATACAGAAAGAGCCTACCAGTTAGCAAATCCATGGACTCTGGAATACAGTCAGATGAGAGTTACAAAATGGATTATCCAGAAATTGGAATATGTATAATAATAAATAATAAGAACTTCCATCCAGCCACTGGTAACTGTTCATACTTCTGTTTTATTTTTCAAGCTCTTCTTAATTGAAAGAAACTGGTAAAATTTAATTTTCTTCAACCTTAAATACGCAACCAGATTACAGCTTTTTTTAATGTAAAAATGTTGTAGTTTAAATGTGTGTAAATTCTCATAGTACCTATTTCCAAATATCTGTTTGGAGGGAGGAGAATTGCAAATATAGGAAATTCTACTTATCAAGCTGATCTTAATAGCCCGTATCTCACCTTTGCAGTTTTCGAGATATTAATGTGGTTACTTAGTCCCAGAGACTTTGCAAAAAAAATCTATTTGGAAGAAAATACCATTTTTCTTTGAAAAATCCTTTGCTTTATTTGTGGTAAATACATAGAGTCAAATCCTGTTGTAAATCTGGAGTATTTGCTTCCATTGAGTTGGTCTAGACCAGTGGTGTCCAACCTTTTTAAGCATGAGATCACTTTTTGAATTTAAGTGCAATCCAGGATCTACCTCAAACCCAAACACCCTTGCCCCACCTCCTTCCTGCCCCTTTTGAGGCCCCGCCCCTGCTCTCTCCATCCTACCTCCCCCATCCTCCCTCACTTTTATCAGGCTGGAAGCAGAGGGTTGGGGTCCGGGGGAGTGGCATGCAGACATTGATCTTGGGCTAAAGGCTTTGGAGTATGGGAGGGGCTCTGAGCTGAGCCTGGGGCAGGGAGTTGAGGTGCAGGAGGGGGCCCAGGGGGCAGGCTCTGGGAGGGAGTTTGGGGGCAGGGGGACTCAGGGCTAGGGCTGGGGTTTGGAGGACAGGAGGGGTTCAGGACTGGGGTCGGGGTTTGGAATGTGGGCTCCAGCTGGGCACTTCTTACCACAGGTGGCTTCTGGGGTGGTGGTGCAGGAGGCTAAGGCAGGTCCTGCACCACTCCCAAAAGCAGCCAGCAAACTCCCTCCATCCCTGCCCCCCGCTCTGTGGAGATGGGGTACAGGATGGGAGATGGGGAACCCTGACATCAACCCCTGCCTTCCTCCCATGCCCTGCACAGCAAGCAGGAGGCTCCTGGGGGCGAGGGGCAGCTCCAAGGCAGAGAGCAGGAGGAGCACAGCAGTGCTGAGGGGCAGATGAAGGGCCGGCACTTGATAGCCTCCTGGCCAAACCTGTCAGGATCACCTGCCAACGGTTCCAAGATCTACCAGTAGATCCCAATCTACTGGTTGGTGACCACTAGTCTAGACTTATTCTGTAGTAACTAAACAGAATTTGGCTCTGACATCACACATCAGGAATACTGTGTTTTTTACATTGTTAAAATGATTCTTCTTTTCATATCCAAAGGAATGGCATTCCGGTCAGGTACTGATGCAGATGCTGCACATATCAGAGATACTTTTATGACTTTGGGATATAAAGTCAACCTTAACAATGATCGTACATGTAAGCAAATAGTGGACATCTTGCAAAATGGTAAGTGGTATCAGTGGTCTGTATTAAGATAGATCTATAATCTTTTTCTAAAATTATAAATGTCAAAATTTTAAGTAAAAGAATAAGCGTTCAGTACTTCTTAAAGTGGAACATTGTAGATGCACTGAAGCATGTGAATAGCCATACATAATCAATAAACTACTCACATGCTTAAAGTGAATCATGTGCTTTGCTGGATTGTCCCAGATGGCTCAGTACCATGCATGATCAAACCCAAGAACCCTAATATCGCAAGAGTTGTGATTTGTACTTTTTCAGGAAACCTGGCGTGCAACTTAGCTGGGCTGCTGGGGGAGCCGAGAAGCCTGTTGGGGCTGGCAGCAGGCTGGAGCAGAAATGACTTCCCATATCTGGCAAAATCCCTCACCCACAACCAGTCAGTTCCTGAGGGTGCCGGATCAGAAAGGTCCAATGTGCAGTACTAATGACTTTCACAACTGCTGCTCTAAACAATGCATGAGATTTTAAAGGGGCAGATCCTCAGAACTTGTCTTGGCTGTTGGGAGTATAAGGAGCAGCCAGGCAAGCACCACCCTTAAAAATTAGGTGTCCAGAATAGGGATGTAAAATTTTGATTAATCAGCTAATCGAATAGTCAATGCAATTTGCATCGACTATTCAATTAGTTGATAAGGACGCTTCCACCTTTGAAGTGTACCAACAGCCCTGCGGCTGTTGCCACATTTCAAAGGCGAAAGTGCTGCGGGGAGCACAGGACCAGTGGGGGACTCAAGCAGTCGTCCTCTGGCCCTATGCTCCCAGCAGTGTTTCAAAGCAGCAGCACCGCATAGAGCCCGGGGTCAGCCACGGAAATCCTGGGGAGTCCCCAGCTAGCCCCGAGCTCTATGCAGCGCTACCGCTTTAAAACGCCACGAGGAGCCCAGCGTCAGCCTGCACGCGGTGTTTCAAAGCAGCAGTTCCGTGTGGCTCCCAATGTCAGCTGGGACTCCCCAGCTGACCCCGGGCTGAATGCGGAATTTCAAAGCGGTAGTGCCGCATGGAGCCTGGGGTCTGGTCCCATGCTCCACGAGGCACTGCCACTTTGACGCACCCCCTCATTTCTTCCCACCCCCCCTTGCTGCCTCTTTCTTATAGAGGCAGCAAGGGGAGGGGAAATGACTAGTTGACTAGCGTGTCGACTGTTCGATAAGCATTTGCTTATTGGTTAGTAGACTAGTCAGCCACATCTCTAGTCCACAGCAGCCAACAACGTAGTCTACTTCTAATGTTTGCTCCGGTCAGTTTCTCATTGTCACAGGTGAGGCACGATGGCTGACCTGCATGTGTACGTGTGCCACTCTTACTGTGTGTATACACAAAGGTTTTCATGACTCTCATCTGGCATATTTTGTGAGTACAGTAAAACCTGTGCTATCTGGCACTTAACTAGCCGGAAAACTTTAGAAACCGGCAAATTTCCGAGCTGGGAAAAAACTTGTTAAAAGCAAAAAGAAGGTAACTGGCGCTTTAAGCCAGGCCGCTCCTCAGACGCTCTCTCCTCCCCACCCCCTGCCTCTGCCAGATGTGCATGCAGCACGTACCTGGGGAAGTGACGAACGGCCGCTCTGGCCTCCTGATGCCAGGCCGCATCCCAGCAGCCCGGCACCGCCACAGCTTGTGGGCCTCCGGCACCCCTGCCCCATGCCTCCTGGCCTCCTCCCCAGCAGGTCAACCCCCTGCGGCTCCTGGCAGCCCAGCCCACCCGCACCTCTGCCCCCTGGCTTCCCCCACCATTAGGCCACATCCTGCCCCCAGCAGGCCACATCTCGGTCCCTGCTCCGCTCCCCCTCCCCGTAGGCCCCACACAGCTCCTTCCTTCCCTCCTCCTCCCCGGATACCTGGAATTTTTAGAAAACCGGCATGACCTAATCCCCAGGCATGCTGGATAACACAGGTTTTACTGTACTATGTTCACACTCTCTCTCACATGCACACAGTTTCATTTTAGCTATTATGAAGTGATGGCTGAACCCAATATTGCCAAACAAGATCCTTGTTAACATAATAAACAAACTTTTCTATAATATGGGAAGTTTCAAACGCTAATTATTTCTCTTATTTTTTTCAAGTTGCTAAAGATGATCACAGCAATCGAAGCAGTTTTGTGTGTGTGTTGTTAAGCCATGGTGAAGATGGATTAATCTATGGTACAGATGGTCCTCTTGAATTGAAAATATTAACAGGCTTGTTCAGAGGAGACAGGTGCAAGAGTCTGGCAGGAAAACCAAAACTCTTCTTCTTTCAGGTAAAGCACAACTGAGCTGGTACGTACTTGAATAATGCAGTTTTTCCATTAGATACTGAAGCAAAGCTCAAAATTGTATGCTGCATATATTGATTTCAAAGGAACTATTTCCAGAGGAAGATACTGTTCTTCTTGAGAAAAGGTGGCACTTTCTAGCTTTATGTAAGTAGGCAGATGAAAATCAGTCAGAATTTCAATAGGTTGTTAGATGCAAAACCAAAATTTAGAATTAATAAACCCATAATGTAGTGAAACTAAATTGATGCATTCAGTTACCTAAACTCCAATTGTCATATCTGGCATTTAAACATCAGTAAAAAAGTGAAGTATTAGGAATCTTTATTTTCATAGTTCATTTAATTGTTTTTCACAAAGTTTGAAATAACAGTGAATACCACGATGGTGTTTATTGCTAACCTTTACTATTTATTTAATTTGTTTCCCCTCCCTTCTCTCAGGCTTGTAGAGGGACAGAATTAGATTCTGGCGTTGAGACAGACAGTAGATCAGAGGAAAGCACGTGTCAGAAAATACCTGTAGAAGCAGACTTCCTATACGCATATTCCACTGCCCCAGGTAAGAGCAGCTCATGGAAAAAATTCTTCATTGATAAAATCCATAGATATTTGTTTGTATTAATATTATATTTGATTTGAAGGCGGTTGAATACATTATTTTATTCTTTTATAAAGCAATTCCCATTGCCTTTCATTTTTCACTTTCTTGTGCTTATGTACAAAGTGAGGTAGAGCTTGAAATGCTCATTCCTACAACAAATTGAATGTTAAGGTTTTCTTTTTCACTGTCAAATCCTCCAGATTCAAACATTAATTTGCGTAGTACTGTGTGCTCACTTAAATGGGTCTATGCAAATAAATTGTGGTGAGAAACAATGAGTATATTACTATTTGAGATGCCATCAGGAATACCTGACAGTTAAGTTTCTTCTGAGGTATAGATTCTACCCTCATTTGTAGTACAGTAATTCCTCATTTAACACTATAGATATGTTTCAGAAAATGATCGTGTTAAGTGAAAACGTGTTATGCGGGGTCAATTTTCCCATTGAAAATAATGGAAAAGGTAGGGGTTGCGTTTCAAGTGGTGGTGTCTGTTGGGACCCGGACATAAGGTTGGGGAAAGGGGACTGGGTTACAGCAGGGGGGGGAGGTGTTTGGCTCTGGGAAAGGGAAGGAGAGGAGACGGGAGGGGAGGAGGATTGGGTTGGGAGTATGCCCCTGTGACGGGTCTGCTGGGACCTGCACTGCGTTCGGCGAGGGGGTTTGCCGGGGAACGGCGCGGCGAGCGGCAAACCCTCCGCCGCTTTGCAGGGAGGTGGGGGAAGCCCTGCGCAGCCACCGGCGACAGGCCGGCTGGGGAAACCCAGCCGCTGGCCTGCAGGTGGGGACGGAGGAGAGGGAGCAAGGTGTCCAGCGTGGGGGAGTCAGCGGGGAGCGGCACGGCGAGCGGCGAATCCTCCGCTGCTTTTCAGGGAGGCGGGGGAAGCCCCGCACAGCCACCGGCAACAGGCTGGCTGGGGAAATCATGTTATTCCGGGGACGGTTGTGTAATTCAAAAAACGTTCCCTAAAAAAAAATTGTGCGATCGTGAAAATGTGTTAAGCGGGCACGTGTTAAATGAGGAATTGCTGTACCTGCACAGCCTAGAAATAGTGATTGTGAGGAGGGTCTCCAAATTCTTCACATTGTCCATATGAGACTTAGTACTGTAACTCATCTGAAGCCATTTACAATTTCAGTGGAGGGTATAGATTATTTGCAGAAATAAAGAATTAAATAGAAACTGCTGCATTTACAACATTGGGTGGTGAAAAAGGGATTTCCCAGCTTTGACTCTTCCTTTACCTAGGGTTTGTCTGAACTTGTAAAGGAAGTCAGGGCTTCGCAATCTGAACTAACCCTTTGTGCTGGATTTTGGGGTCACAGTGGTCATGTCTGTTGATGTTATATTGTGATTATTTAAGTAACAAGCTAGAGTTATTTATTTTTAAACCTTTATTTAATTATTTTAACTCTTGATAGAAAATTACTCTTGGAAACAAACTTTTTTTTCCTGACTGCTAGTCACATTTTGCAGAACATACATTGGACCAATTAAGTGTATTTTATTTAACAGGTTTTTTTCTTCTGTAGGTTATTACTCTTGGAGAAACTCATCAGAAGGCTCCTGGTTTATTCAGTCACTATGTTTAATGCTGAAACAGCATGCAAAGAAACTTGAGCTTATGCAGATATTAACACGTGTAAATCGCAAGGTTGCAGAATATAGTTCATATTCAAACCATCCAGATTTTCATGCAAAGAAGCAGATTCCATGTATTGTGTCCATGCTCACCAAAGAACTGTACTTCCCTCACTAAAGCATTTCACATTGTAACTTATATTTCTCCCACTAAATAATTTCACATATTTGTATTTGTAATGTATGCACAAACTGTGAGAATACAAAGCTAGCACTGAATACCACTTACAAATCTGAATTAGTGTTCCCTACTCTACGTCGGAGGTTATAAAGATGAGACTTTAAGACTCTACTCAGAGTTAAACTTGTCTGTTGTTAGAAGAGTAGAACTTGATGTTGCTCTCCAGAAACTCAGGTTCATGTATGGACAAACTTGAAAGTAATGCTCTGACCTTCTTGAAAAATAGATGGAAGAGACAGGTTGAATTGCTTATTTGTTCTAGTATGACATTATATTTCATTCTAGCTGAAGGAAGAAAAAGGAAAAATCAGTGTATTCTAAATAGTTTCTCTTTTCATCCTTGACATAATTAGGGAGCAGATTCAGAATATGGCATACACCAGCACCATGTTGTTATTTTTGGCAATATTAGCCTCACTCCAAATGAGTGAGTTTTAAAAGTACCACAGAGAAATGTGCAAACAATAGAATCAGGTTATTTATACAATGATGTAACTTATTCAGAGTTACAATAATTTTTGTCTTACATTCTGGCTTTTATAACTTTTTATCAAACATGAAAATGTATAAGAGATTTATCTTGTTAGTGCTTTCTACCCACTTAAAAACACAATTTCTCCAATTGATTTTTGAAGTTGAAGAACTAAGGGACCTGTCTTGCAAAATGCTCTTTGCATTCTATCTTCAACTCCCTGGGATATGAGGGTCCTCAATGTCTTGCAAGCACGTTGGTCTCAATCCTGCAAGGCAGCAAATAGAACTGCATTTCTGAGTGTTAAATTTTTCTTTCTGATACATTTGATAAGTATTTTAAGTTTTTCTTTGCATTATGTACTACATTTGATCAGTCCCATAAAGTAGTTTTGTAGTGCTAGAGAAAAGTTAGTGGTTTTTGTTTAGTATCAAATTAGATAATTAACTTTAAAGGTTTGGTAAAACAGGTATAGAGAGTAAAATATGACACTGTAAATCAATTCTCTTGATTTTGCATATTGTGACAGTAAACTACACACAGCCACATTAAAAAAAGTGAACCAGATTTTTTGTTATATATTAATCATACATTAATTTTTTTTACTTTTGATTCAGACTGACAATCTGTACCTTTTGATTAACGAAAAAGAAAACTCAGAATTGTCATGGCAGCATTGAGCACTTGCGGATAAGACTTTTTAAACTTTTAAAAAAATAAGTAGCATACCCTACGGTAGCAACTTGACCATGTCATTTCAATAAGGAGTCTTTGGATCTTTTTTAATTACTAAATTAAATATTTCCTAAGTTAAATACAGTGCTTTTCTGTCTTTATTCTACCATTCATTTTAAATTCTAGAAATCATCCGGTTCTAACTTTTTAATTTGTTTAACTGCTTTTTATCCAAGCGTTGTGGAACATTTTTTTCTTTCCCCTCTTCGCACCAAAAATTGAGAGGTAAATTATTTAAAATACTATTAATTGAAACCCAATTCTCAGCATTTGGCATTGATTGATTATTGGAATAACTGAGTTATTAGTGCAACTAATTTTCTCTCATTTATTTCTCTAGAATTTTGTCCTCAGATTTGCATGTAACATACTTTTAATTGAATTGGTATTTTGAAGATATATTTAAGGGCAGAATTTGGCCCTATAGTTGTATATGTTCTATGCCTTTAAAATCATTTTCTAATTTTTGAGTAAGATATTGACTTCATCTAAGTACAGACTTCTCATTTGTTGCCAGTAGGATTTATATGAATGAACTGAAAGCAACAAATGCTTTTTTGTGTCATTTGGTGGGATACTTTTTCTTTGTTAATACATAGTGGTGTCTCTGGTTTAATTTTATTGTAAGGGAATGACTATTATCCCCTTCATCATTGCCTCGCCCACAGTGCCTGGAGCACTAGCAGTGATTTAGAGGGCCCAGGACTCTGGACTCTGCTTTTCCTACAGTAGCGGCAGTCAAGAGCCCTGAGCTCTTTTAAATTGCTGGGCCCCAGGGCAACTGCCCCTTTTGCTCCCTCCTTCTCGCCCGCTCCGCTCTGTTGGCGGCCTTGATGCTGATCACTGCTTGCAGGTCAACTTGTGTGAATGTGGAATCCATATAGGGACAATCACTTAAACAAGAGAAGGAAGTTACTTACCTGGATCTGGCGGTTCTTCAAGATGTGTGGTTCCCAATCTGTTTTCCATTATCCACCCTTCAAACCCTCTGCTTCAGTCTGGCTTCCATTATGATATGGAGGAGACTGAAGAGGCGTAGACTGCACCAACATTATACCATCGGCTGTGAGCACAAGGAGATGCACTATGCACGTACTGGTAAATGGACACCGCTAAAAATATTTCCAGACTCGGTATGTCTACACTTGCCCCCTAGTTCGGACTAGGGAGGCAAATGAAGCATACCGAAGTTGCTAATGAAGCACGATTTGAGTACCTCTATACATAAAGTATCAGGAGAAAGGGTGCTAAACTTGAGTAGATAAAGATCAAAGTCAGTGGATGGATTGATAAGGCAGGAAGGATATCATTCAGAAACCCTGAATGGTATCCTTCCTGCCTTAGCAATCCATCCACTGACTTTGATCTTTATCTACTCAGGTTTAGCACCCTTTCTCCTGATACTTTATGTATAGAGGTAGGCAGGTGGGCGACAGAGCATCTTTCTCTTTCCCCCCCCTTCCCTTCTCCTATTTATTTCGAGTTTTCTTATCCTCTAGTCATAACTCCGGTCATCTGAAGAAGTGGGCTGTGCCCACGAAAGCTCATGATACCATCTACATGTTTTGTTAGCTTTTAAAGAAAGTGAGGGAGAACAAGTAAAATATGCCTTTGGTTAGCATGATACCAAATTATGTTGCAATCTTAAAACCATCTTTTATATTTTAAACCAGATCATAACCTATTAAAACATAAAGCTAAATTGAAGCAGAAGCCCAACTGAACTGCAGATATATTCGTCTTTAACATATCTAGCAAGAATAACCCTTTTTAGGTATAACATTTGATTTACATAGGAAAAAGGAAGAGGTGTCTCTCAAGAGGCAAATAAGTGTTGAACCACAGGCAGCATTAATTCACTTTCTTCATAGAAAGCACTAAAATATAAATTACATGATTTATAATAGTTACGTGCTTTAGACACTGAGAAAGGATTAAAAAGCTGTTTTAGAATTACTTCAGTAAACTATAATGTATTTCTTAAACTCAGAAGTACAAATAGATTATTCTCATTATACAGGACCCCCAAGTTTTAGGATAAAGAAAATCCTTATCCCCACTGAATGACAAAAAGAAGCATTTGTTGCTTTCAGTTCATTCATATAAATCCTACTGGCAACAAATGAGAAGTCTGTACTTAGATGAAGTCAATATCTTACTCAAAAATTAGAAAATGATTTTAAAGGCATAGAACATATACAACTATAGGGCCAAATTCTGCCCTTAAATATGTCTGCACAACGCCAATTCAATTAAAAGTATGTTATATCTTCCAGACCCAATTCTAATCTTGTACTGTTGTAAATGAAAATCAGGACCTACTTTGCAACATTCCAGAGTGAAGACGAATGATGGTACAGTTATACCAATAGATTTATAAAAGTGTATCTTCTGTATCATACAACTAAAATCTTCTTGAGCTGCTTTAAGGAGCAGTGAAAATCTGTCAAAGATGGAAAAATAGAAATGGCAGCCTTTATTAACCAGTAAACAGATAAGAATTAGCACTTAGAATCCTTTACATTTTCAAAATGCTATATAAAATAAGGACCTCAGCTATGATTGGTCCTGACCCAGATGTTCCAGTGATGAAAATTGTTATAAGAGGGACTGAGAAAAGACCCCAATGGATCTGCAGTTATGTGTATACACCAGCCATTTTCCCCTATGCAGGGGACTTATTCTGACTGCAGGGTTATTGCAGCCATCCAATTACAGTGGTCACAAAATGGCTCCTTGTGCTGGAGAGAGGATTCCTTCTTCTGTCTTACACGTGTTGCCAATGCACACAGCCCAGCCATTTGGGCTTGACACTGGGATCAAAGATTTGGGCTTAAAGGCTAAAATAGGAAGTCAGGAAACCTGGCTGTACTGCTAATGTTTTTTGATCCTGTGCCCCAGTTTCCTCATCTGCAAAATAGTAGGATAAATGCTCTCTGTTGCGTTAATATTTTGGATGAAAAGTCCTATGTAAATATTAATTATACATATTGTTATTACAGTAGCATCCTGCAATCTTCATTCACATGAGTTATCACAGTGAAGTCCTAACTGCAAATAAATAATGAAACTGGATTATTAATTATCCTAAAAGAATGGGGCAAAGGCAAAATTACTTCATGGCCCTTTCAAATCTTATTAAATAAACCCAAAGAAAAGGTAGACCTCGTGAGATTTAGAATGGTGAAAGAAAGTTGTATTTGCTATATGGGGTAAGGTACAATAAATGTCTTTAAAATCGAAAACTACCGAGATGATTCTATAATATTGTCATGATTTAACTATGTTCAGTGACAGAATAGGATATATAGGAGGATGTAAAAACAGTCCAGGACTCTAAATATGCTCTCAGTTTCAGGGTTCATTCCCAGCTATCAAAATAATTTAGATTAATCTTTAAATGAAGGGCAATGTACTGCTCTTAATCATAGCTCCCCAAAACCATTCCAGTCAATATTGTCATATAGATGTAACTGAGAGGGGAACTGGCTCATTGGCACCAGCTTTAGCCTTATATACTTTCATAAGCTGTCATAAGTTTTATTTCTTTCAGTTATAGCCAGATTCCTTGGTAATACCATATGTTAGTAATTTATACTATATACAGGTCCAGTTTTCCAAGTCCTGCCCCAGAGATTTCATGATATCTTTCTTGGCCATTAACATGCCATTCCCATGTGAATGTATCTTTTATGCCATTACCTTTGCTTTTAGATACAATTTTTGAAAACTTGCTCTGTTATAAAAACTTAAAAAACAATGACCCGGTAGCACCTGAGAGACTTAACAAAAATATATAAATAGTATCATGAGCTTTTGTGGGCACAACCCACTTCTTCAGATGACAAATATGGAGCAAGGGTTGCACGGAGTTTGAAATATAAAGCAGAAAATTAGAGGAGTGGGGGAGGAGAAAGAAAGGAAGGGAAAACAAAACCTGTCAAACTGTCCGTGGTAAATGAGGCTAATAGAGTAGGCTGCAGGTGCCTGATACTTAGCTTTTGATGTCATTTGGTTGCCTTACCTGATGTTCCCATAGTCATCCTATTCACTTCTTTTATTCATTTATTGTGACTATTTCAATAATTAGGTAATTTAGATAAAACATGCTGTAAATAAAAAGACCAGCCATAATGCTAGATATTTAGTGCCTCGGCACACAGACTGACTGACAGATAGATTTGCCCCTTTCCACTGTCAGCTCTTTATTTTCCAACTGTCTTAATTTTGTGTTTGATACCGTGCTGAGCACATATCTGAATTTAACAAATTATTGTCATAATTTTAACAAATTACTCAAATCAGTGAAACAGTAACAAAATTTTATTTTTTGAAATACCCCATACATTTTGTTCAATCAGACCATAAGTTTGGGAACATGGTATGTCAGATGATGGCAATCATTTTCAGTTCTATATTTTTTGCTATTTTTTTGTAGGTGGTACTATTGACTTGTCAGACTATTCCATGTTTTTCAGATTCCAAAGACAAGGTGGGTGAGGCAATATGTTTTGCTGGACCACCTTCTCTTTGCAAAGGATATACATTTTCAAGCTACACAGAGAATCACAGGGCAGCACATGAACCGTCACTTTATTTCCATTGGGTGTCACTGGAGATAATAGAATAAACCACACAGGCTAACAGCACATTGATGCTTTGTGATTTTAATCAGCCTGACTGTGCATTGCCTTTTGTGGGCCTGTATCTAAAAGCACTTGATGACATCAGACTGTTGGATTTTAAAATGTTTCCATGTGAACTATTTTTTTCCTCTTCTCTCAGCAAAACATGGCAAAAATGTATTCCAGGAGAGAATTGTTTGTTTGTTTTGTTTGTTGTTTGTGTAATCAGGCCCTATTGAGAGAGTCCTGATGAGCAATTGGCTCAGGGGAACATAGACTTTGAATTCAGACAACACTACCAAATTTACAGACAACTACATTGTGGAGCCCCATTTTTCCAATAGCATATTGAAAGGCTAGTATGATTGCTTCAGCATCTGTCCTGTACGGTATGAAATACTATGCTGATTGAGAGCTATGAGATCATAACAATTTGTCATTATGTTAACTCTTTATTTTGGCCCTTGTTGGAGAAAGGTTTTCCCAATCCTTCTCATCAAGAACCATCATCTGTTAGCCTGCCTTGCTCCTCTGGGCTTCATCCCCTCAAGCTGACATAAGAACAACCATACTTTGGTCAGACCAAAGATCTATCTAGCCCAGTATTATGTCTTCTGACGGGGTCCAGTGCCAGATGCTTCAGAGGAGATGAAGAGAACAGGGCAATTTGGAGTGATTCCTCCCTTGTCATCCAATTCCATCTTCTGGCAGTCAGAAGTTTAGGGACACCCAGAGTATGAGGTGTCCCTGGCCATCTTGGCTAATAGGTCCATCAATGCCTATCTTCCATGAATTTATCCAATCCTTTTTGATGTCCAGTTATACTTTTGTTTTTCAAAACATCTCTTGGCAACGATGTCGGCTGTGTGAAGAGGTACTTCCTCATTTGTTTTAAACCTGATTAACAAAAGAATCAGGAGTCACAGGATGAAATTAATAATGTGAAGGGATAAATAACACTTCCTTATTCACTTTCTCCACATCATTCATGATTTTATAGATTTCTATCATATTCTCTAGTAGTTGTCTCTTTTCTAAACTGAACTGTCTCATTCTTTAATTTCTACTGCTATGGAAGTTGTTCCATACCCCTAATCAGTTTTGTTGCCCTTTATACCTTTTCCAATTCTAATCTATCTTTTTTTTTAGATGGGCCAAACAGAATTATATGCAGTATTCTATGGCTACGTATACACAACAAGGTCTTTACGCAAAAAGTGGCGGAGCATCCACACCTCAAATGCGTTTTTGCGCAAGAAAACCGACAGAAGAGAGGGCTTTTTGCAGTAGAGTTATTCCTCCCCCATGAGGAATAACTCCTTTTTTTGCAAGAGTTTTTGCACAAAAAAGACAAGTGTGGACACTCTGCAGGGGTTTTTGCGCAAAAATTGGCCTCCAGGGAAAAACACAGGTAGCCACTTGGGTGCTCCGTAGCAGGCAATCACAACTCTCTTGTTCCTGTCTGCTGGCCCCTCTTAAAGGGGCAGACACCCTGCACAGCCATGCTGGCAGGAAGCTTGCCCACAGCCAGCTGCCTTGCCGCATGGCTTTGTCAGCACAGATGGCGGAGCAAGCTGGTTCCCGAGACCCCCTGGCGCTGACAGGGAGCAGCCACAGTGCTCCCAGGACACCCCCCCAGGGGCAGCAAGCGCTGTGCACCAGCCTGGTCATCGGCAGAAATCGCAACCCTCCTCGAATTGTGATGCGAGGAGTCGCTCCAGGAACCCAGGGCCAAACCGTGAAATGCCGAGATTTTCACCCGCATGGCCACATCCCTGATGGAGCGAGGTCACCCTGCCTGGACCACAGAACAGGTCCGGGCCAAGGTGAAGGAGCTCAGTCAGGGGTATGTGAGGGGGTAGGACCCCACATCTGCCCCTACTACAAAGAGCTCCACCACATCTTGGGGGGCAGGGCCGGACTGCGGCATGGGTGAGCCGGGCAGTTGCCCAGAGCACCAACCGATGGGGCGCCTGATGGCAGCTGTAAGGGGCGCGCGGTGTCCCTTACAGCTGCCATCAGGCGCCGCGCGCCTGGCTCCCGCAGCGCCGGCCCCATGGTGCCGGCCAGCAGCGCCCTTCCCCCCCATGGCCGCAGGGCCTGCACGGCCCAGCGTGCACGCCAGCAGCCCAAGCCAAAAGGGCTCAGGCCAGCCCTGCTGGGGGGGAGGAACCCTCTTCCCCCTCCATTGTGGTGGACTCGGGGCTCGAGCAGCCCGTCCTCCAGCACCTGGAGTCTGCTTCCGGGCCGGAGGAGACAGAGAGCCAGGTCCAGCTGCTGCCAGAGCAGGACAATGAGGATCATCACCCTGTCCCTGGAGTCAGTCCCTGCCAGCCTGGACGTCTCCCACATCTCCAAGGAGGCTTGGGAGGGATTCTCAGGTACGTTAGCACGCTCAAACACACACCGGGCGGGGGCGGTGGCCGCACAGGGGGCCGGGGACACAGTGTCATGTGGGCAGCTAGGCCAGCACATGCTGCTGCAGTATGGGAGGGTGAGGCACGCGGCCACAGCAACCAACCACTCAACCTGCCCAGGAGCCTGCTGCCAACCTCATGCCTGGCCACATGAGCCCTGCCCCCAGGGGGGAAGGGGCACAGCCAGCTGCAAGCAGGCTAGTTGCAAGGGCGCGGGCACCACCCCCCGCCCGTGACGGAGTGCTGATCACAGCACAGAGGCATGCCTGCAAGTGAGAGGCAGCAGCAATTCCCACTTGATAGTTCAGCGAGCTGCAGCTGTGTGTGCAGACCCCATGGAGGGCCAGGCTGCTCTCAGCTCCTCCACACCAGGATGTGATGCGGCCGTACACTTCCCTTGCCTGCCAGGCCCTAGTGTGGGGGAGGGGGGAAGAGAGAGGGCAGCACAGTCCTCTGGCCACTCGGGGCCCCTGTGACACAGGGCGTGCTGTGCAGACCACACATGGCCTTGCACCCAGGACATCCCCCTCCTGTGGGCCGCGGACTGGTGCAGTCGCCACTTACACAGGAGGACGCAGCCTCAGGGAATGTGTGTGCAGGGTGGACTGAACGGCCCTCTCTCTTGCGTCTTCTCCACAGCTGGACCAGCTGGGACGGAGGGGCCAGCCACACTACTGTCGCAGCCACCTGCCAGAGTCCGGGGCGCCGCAGACGAGCGAGGCCTGGGGAGGAGCTGATGCGCCAGCACGTCCTGGTGATGTGCGATATACACACCACTCTTTTGCGCAGGCTTAATGCCGACCTGAAGTGGCAGCAGCAGGCGTGGAGTGACCTCATGATGCACTGCGACACCCTGGTCGACATCCTGTCCTACCTGGGGGAACAGGCGCCTGCTGCCGCTGCTCTCGCTTTCCACCCTCCTGCCCCCCTGTCCTATCCCCATGGCCCACCTGTCTGCCCACCCTGCCATGCCTCTCCTCCCGCCCCATGCCCTGCCTCTACTCCCTCCCTTCCACGTGGCCATGCCTCCTCCCCCCCCCCTGGTCCCGCTCCAGCTGCCCTTCCTGCCCACCCCATTAGGGCCCCCAGAGCTGCCCAACCCCAATGATATCCCCGTAGCCGAGGGGGCTCAGCAAGCCGGCCCACCACTTCTCTCAGTTCAGACAGTCCCCCTCCCCCTGCCCACCCTCATTTATGTTTAATAAAAAAAAGACTAATTTTGTTTGAAAACCACACAGGTGTGTTTACTGGGAGGTCGTGGTAGGGGCAAGGGGAGGGAGTGAGAGGGGGAAGGGAGAGAGAAGGAAGGGTGCAGGCCCTGGGGAGACTTACAGTGGTTCCTGCAAGAACCTCTCCTGCAGGGCCTCCCGGATGCACACACTGGCCTGGTGGGTGGCAGCTGTCCAGGGCTGCTCAAAGCCCCGGCCCTCGCGAGCGGCCTCTGCCACCCACCCCAGGAGAAAGGCTTCCCCCTTGCACTCCACCAAGTTGTGGAACACATAGCAGGCTTCCACCACCTCGGGGATATTCTGTTCCCTGATGTCCGGGCGGGTAAGGAGGCAACAGAACCGTCCTTTCAGATGTCCAAAGGTGCACTCCACCTGGAGGCGGGCTCTGTTGAGGCGGGCATTACAAACGTCCTTTGTGCAATCCAGCTGTCTGGTGTAGGGATGCATTAGTCAGGGCATGAGTGGGTATGCCGTGTTCCCCCACTATGCACACTGGTATAGTCTGGTTGCCCCCAGGAAACTCCCATTGGGGGAAAAAAGGTGCCCGCTTCCAGCTGGGCACACAGGCTGGAGTTGCAGAAAACTCGGGCGTCGTGAGCCCTACCTGACCACCCCACATACATTTTCATAAAGTGCCCCCGGTGGTTCACCAGGGCCTGCAGGACTACGGAGAAGTAGCCCTTGTGGTTCACAAAGTGGGCTGCTTGATGGTCCGGGACCCAGATGGGGATGTGTGTGCAGTCGATGGCTCCCACGCATTTAGGGAACCCCAGCACAGCAAAGCCGCCTATGGTGGTATCCAGGTCCTGCAACTGGATGACTCTGCACAGCAGCAGGGAGTTGATGGCCTGGACGACCTGAAGAAGGAGAGAAAGAAGCACACAAAACAGAGAATGAGAGAAGGGTTGTGTGCTCCCAGTGGGATGTGGCCACCCCCAGTGAGCCCGTGGCCTCTTCCCCGACCAGGCCAGTGTGAGGGCTAGAAGGCACTAGCTCCCAGGGCTAGGGCTTTCCTCCCACCCCCAGTCCACTGTGTACAGTACCCAGCCCTCCTGTCCTGAGGGTCCTCCTTATGCAACACTCCCCCCTCCCCACATGTGGGGGCTGAAACCCGTGATGTCCTTACCTTCATGAGGACGGCCCCAATGGTGGACCTCTCCACCCCAAACTGGTGTGCCACCGAGCAGTAGCTGTCTGGGGTGGCCAGCTTCCACAGGGCAATGGCGACCTGCTTCTGGAGTGGGATGGCAGGCCGCAGGGGAGTGTCGTGTCATTGGAGGGTGGGTGCCAGCCAGACACAGAGCTCCTGGAAGGTGGCCTTCCACATGCGGAAGATCTGCACCCATTGCTGGTCGTTCCACCGCTCCATGACAAGCTGGTCCCACCAGTCCGAGCTGGTCTCCAGCTTCCAGAATCTTCTGGGTATAGTGGGCTGGGGCAGTCAGAGTAGAGCACCTGCAGTCATGCAGAGGCTGATGAGGAAGACCTTGGGGTCCACCTCCAGCTGGAAGAGGACCGCTGCAGGGAGTGCAGCATGGCCCTGAGGGTCTGTTGCATGCCCAGAGGCAGCTCTGGCTCCATGGCACAGGGCAGAGTAGGCAAAAGCTGTGTCGTCCCAAAAAAGCACAGGGCAGACACTGCTGAAGCTTTGCTTTGCCAAAGAGGGTAGCAAGCAGGAGCAGCAACAGAGAAGCGGCTGTCCAGGGAGGGTCTCTTTAAGCGCGTGTCTCTGGAGGGCTCCGGCAACAGCACTCAAGGAACTGGTGACCTCTAGCCCAGCTAGAACTGGTTCCGGGTGGCTTTTATATGCAGGAGAGCGTCCAATAGTGTGGACGCTCTCTTGCGCAAAAGCGCATCACAAAAGCGATGCACTTTGAGGTGTGGACACATTTTTGTGGAAAAAGTTTTTGCGCAAAAACTTTTGTGCAAAAGGCTTCTTCTGCAAAAACCCTGCAGTGTAGATGAAGCCTATGTGTGGGAGTACCACAGACTTAATATAGTCACATTATGATATTTTCTGTCTTATTTCTGTCATTACTTTCCTAATGATTCCTAACATTTTCTTAGTTTTTTTGCCTATCACTGCATATTGAGCAGCTACACATGAGTTTCAGGAGAAGAAGAAAGATTGCACACTGGATCCTGGGAGTTATATCAGAAGATCATAATCAACAATCTTCACAGGGGGGCCCAAATTTGCTTGTGCCAGCCCTCTTGGAAATCACACCCTATGTGTATTGTGGGATTTTTTTTATTGTTGCTGTACGGTGCAGATTAAAGCAATAATTTAGAGTCACATTAGCATAATAATGTGGGATATTTAAAGAGAAAAAATGTCATTGTTACTGATATCAACAAATCTGAACAGATGCCGAGTAATAGTCATGCTGCTAGTTTGCTTTTGTCATACTGAACACTTGTTTCATTGTACAGAAAAAATGGCTGAGGTGAGGGACTGGGTTTAAAGACATCTAGATTTAGTTCCTGGCTCTGTCAAACTTCATTTAGGACCCTGAGCCAGTCATTAACTCTTTATGTGCCTCAGTTCCCCATTTTAAAATGAAGATAAGACTTTCTTTGTCTGCTTTCCCTGTTTAGATTGCAAGAGCTCCAGAGTAGCATCTGTCTCTTACTCTGTATTTTGGATGGTGCCTGGCACAGTAGTCCCCTGATCTTGGTTAGGGTCTCTAGATGCTATTGTTATAATAAATATTAAATTATCCAACAATTATGAAAAGGAAGTGCAAAGTCCTCTGTAATGTCTGTACTATTTGGTCTTTATGCCTGTCAACCCTACAAATGTAACTCTGGAGCTAAAGCATCAAGCTGGGATTGTCCTGGACAGTTAACATTTGTATCAATGTACAGTGCTTTAACTGCTATTTTAAACCCTGGCCCTCAGGGATGATCCCCCCTCTAGGAATTCCAGATCCATGCCCAGTCAATCTTCATTTCTTTGCTGAAACCACCAGCTGAAGTGGTGGCTTTTGGGGTGGGGTGGAGAGTCTTCTGAGAGCCAGACTAAGGTTCACAGCCATGCCTTATCAACCATAATTAGAAATGAGGCACTATCTCAGAAACCTCAATACAAATAGCTAACTCCCTATACTTCAAGGATTTAGGAAGTTGGAGATATGGCTCAGATCACTCAAAAGAGAAAGGTCCAGCAGAATCAAGTTCAGATTTCAACACGTCTACCTCAGCCTTCAAAGCACTGATATGGATCCAAACTACTGTTGGTGACTAACAAAGAAACCCAGAACATTCAGTGGAGGCCATTCAGAAGTGTCCTGTTACCTTTAAAGAAAGATCACAATTTTTCCAGCATTGTCAAGCATTAAGATCTGTTAACATATATTATGTTGTTTGATGAATATTACACTGGGAAGCACTTGATATTAATTAAAAAATTTCAGTGCTACTTATTTAACCATGGCATCCTTAAAAAGAATGGTGGAAACTGTTCACATTCAGCACCTTATAATCTTCCTTATGAAGATATAATGAATGCTATTCTTTGAAATCTACCTTGGAATTTCTCTCCGAGGAGATGTTCTCAAAGTAAAAGCCATAGTTTCCTCTTTTACTTCCTGTCAGTGCTTCAAGTTTGAGTGTTAAAATAAGAGCATAGGTTCCTTTATTGAGCTCAGCTGGAAATAGTTTTCTCAACCCCTTCCGCATCCTCCACACATTCCCTGCAGTACTTGTCTGTGCAGTTCAGTCCATTAGGCTCCTGATCTGGACTGAGTGATACAATAATAATAAAGTAACCTGTGATATATAGTTTTTCTTTAAAATGGGAGGCACAGGAATGACGAGAGGAGAAAATTTAAAAACATCACAGAACCTCATATTGCAGGAAACAGTGGGCCATACGTGAATGGACAGTACAGTGTTTAAGTCTAAAGGTGATTGCTACAAACCCTACTGAACTAAATTAGAGGAAAGCATCCAGGTACAACATGAAAACCAGGAACTGCTGCTTCTCTAATTAGTTCATTTATTTTGAATTTATTATTATAGTCTGTAATCTACAATCTAACCTGTAAAATGGGATTGTGTATATGCTATAATATCTATTATCTTGGTATCTTGCTACACATAAACATAATTGCTAACGCTTGATATTTTTCTGTTCCAAAAAATGCAGTGCCAAAATGTTTCATGGATTTATATTGGTTTTGCCACATTGTTCATGTTGGGGAAAAAAATCTCAACATTTTTGGTTTAAAACAAATTAGGTATTTGGGTGCTGTTGTGCTCACCCTTTGCAAAGGTGAAGTAGACATCTTGGTACCTTTGAGGTGCTGGAGCATAGTAGCTGCCTGAGTCACTGTAGAATACAGTTATGCCTAAATACATTTAAAATTTGGATCTATATCTGTGGGCTGCTGAGGATTCACCAAGGTGATCATAACTCTGTAAATAAATAATTAAAATAACATACAGCCAAACCCCATTTATCTGATCTAATTGGGACCGGGGCCAGATTAGATAATCAAAAATTCAGCTAATCCAGAGCATGGGAAAGTGCAAGGCTGCAGCATCATCCAGCAGCCACAGGAGAAACAGCCCCCTTCTGGACCTGTGTGCACTGGTTGTTTGGACAATGGAGGGTTTGGATAAAGGAGCTTTTACTGATTTGCTCTAGAAACAAAAATCTATGAGAGGAGAAGCAGCAGTGACATAGTGGGATCCCCTGCCACCCCGAGAACCTACATAGTATGCTGCTGTAAAGACTCCTCTTGGGAGCAGTTGTGCTTTCTAACAGCTGCCAGCTGGCCCTACTGCTGCTTGCAGTACACAGCTTGTCATCCAGGTGCATGGACCTGCTTGTGCAACCTATGCCCCTTTGGGGGTGAGAGGCATGCTGGTCTCAATAGGTATGTATTCCTTCAGGCACACTCCTGTCTACTGTGGAGGGGTGCTGTTCTCTAAAGTTGTAGGTCTTTTTACAATAGCTATTTCCAGTGCACTTAACCCTGCAGTGTGTAGGAATCAAACAGGAGTTAACTTGACTCCTTAAGACTTCCTTAGTTAGCTTGTGTTATTTCAGAGAGATGGAAACAGCCAGGCATAAGATATTAAGACCAGACTGCTTAAATCTGCATGCCTGTAGCGAGGCACCTTATCCATATGGAGACTCCTAAATAAGTGGCTCGGTTTTAAAATGTACTGAGCATCCACCTCTCCCATTGAGTTATATACACTTAGGAGAAGCACTATATGAATCCTGGATAGTTATTAGCATGTTCAAGATTGTTAGCAATGAAGTTATATAGCCATTTTTATGTGCAGCCAGGACAGCCCCCTTTGAGAGAGATGGGGGCTTTACAAGGGAATAACACAGCACCTCTGCTACTTTTACAAAGTCTTTTAACTTGGGCATTGACCTTAGGAATGTAATCAGAGATCTGATTATAAATAGTTCATGCAGTTGCTGATGGGATTAAAATATGCTGTGGCAGCCAATTAAACAAGAAGCCTACCCAGTGTAGAAGAGTGTGCCTCAGATACTGTATGTTTGTCAATGGACAGCTGAGTGACTGGCCTAAAATGAGAAGTGACTGGAAAAAAAATGCTCAATAGAGCCAAGCAGTGAAGCAGGAGGGAGCAGCCTTAGAATGCAGAGAGGTGAGGGACATGGGTTTGCAGTAGGCAGAGGGAAGGGGGGGGACAGTAGTAGGAGGGAAGCAGTGGTAGAAAGGGACTAGGTGAAGGGGGGGGGCAGCAGGACCCTGACCTAATTCAGAGTACAGAATACATTATACTGTGGGAATGAATCACGGTAACATATAAGCAGGTCATTCATCAGGTTTTAAATGAATCTCCTTTTTGGATGATTTGTCTGCTGCTTGGTACTGAGGCAAAACTGGATGTGGTTTGTCCAATTAATATCACATGGAGGATGCCATTTTGAAGAACACACTGCTCTGCAACAGCATGCAGTGCATAAGAGGTCACACTGGTGGGGGTGGGCTCAGCCATTGCTGGGAATGTCTGAGTGGCCACCATAGTTATGTAGTGGATTAGGCTGTTGTCTATAAGACTCTTGCTTCATTTGATGCAGAAGTCTTTATGGTGTTAGTAGCTGCACCTTTAAGGACTGAGCTTCCCAGATAGTCTGTTGGGATACTATGAAGCTCTATGCATAGCCCGTTGGTACCAGACACTGAATGAAGCAGAGATCTTCTGACACTTTGAAAACTAAGTAATCACTGAAAACTTCAGTGATTGAGACAGGCTTGCAGGAAGAGAAAGGATGGTCTTGTGGTTAAGGCAATTGAATGTCATGCTGGAGACTTAAATTATATCCCTGTCTCTGCTATAGAAGTCCAGTGTAATGCCAGACAAGTCATTTAAACAAAACTTTTAAAAGCTGGTCACTAACTGTATGTTCTTCATTTTCTAGGGACAAACATGAGATACCCTGGGTAAAGTTTGCAGCGGTAATGCATGCTTGCAATGGCAGCCAAAGGTGATTGGTGCTAAGCTCTGAACATATAAAGTACTATACAAATGCTTAGTACTCTAGAAAAATCAGGCCATAGGTGTCTCAAATTGGCCACCTAAAGGTGATTAACAATTAACATTAACCATTTTGACCTTTATTTCTGTGCTCAATCCTCAACTGTAAAACTGTGATGATGATAAGTCTGTACACAGTACAAACTTTGGATATAGCTAAAAAGGCCTGGGGTCTCTTATTGAATAAGGAAAATCTATAAAAAAAGAATTGCTTATTTAATGAATGAGGCAGGAATGTTATGGAAAAATAGTTATCTGATTAAAGAGTGTATCATATTGTAGATACATAAGGGAGCTGAATTGATTTTGCACCGGTAATCTCTGGCATATCCTACCAGAAAATTAAGATTAAAGGTTTTTAGACTATGAAAAATACTCCTCTGTGCTTCTGTTCATACTAGGGATGTTAAGAAGTGGGTAATTTGCTAATCATATAGTTGATAGAATTTGTATCGACTATACAATTAGTCAATAAGGGAAGGCAGATAAAATGCTCAGTCCCAGCTTGCTCCAGGGCCAGGAGCTAGCCCGTTGCAGCTCTGCATTTAAAACGTAGTAGGAGGTAGGTGGGCAGGCAGCCCTGGTCACTTCTGGCTTGCGCTAGGTCCAGGACCAGACCCTGCTACAGCTCTGCATTTAAAACATAGTACGAGCCAGACAGGCAGGCAACCTGGTTCCTACTACATTTTAAATGCAGTGGGGGTAGGTCCCCCGCTGCAGCTCTGCAGTTAAATGCATATAGTCGATAGCCTTAACTGATAAGCTTTTGCTTATCAGTTAATCAACTATACTATTACATCCCTAGTCTGTACTGTAGTTCCTGAGAAAAGAAGGGAAAATGCATTTTCTTAGCTAGCTAGTTTTAAAACAGAAAGAAGTTTTCCGGTAGGTTGATTGGAATGCACAGAATGTGTGTTAAAATAGGTATTGAGACATTACTGCTGAAAGTCTAAGGGCTGAGGGCAATCTTTCCCTAATATTCTATGGGAATGTCTGGTTGTGATGAGAATTTGGGATCTAATTATAACTGTAGAACTAGTATGACCATAAAAGCGTCAGGATCCCATGCTTCTCAGATCACAAGGGCTGTGTGACTCAAGTCATTCACCAAAGAGGTGTCTGTCACAGGCCCCCTTCGCTGGCGAAGAATATGTTCCTATAGCGATGGGAGGCATTTTTTTAAGTCATGCTCTTCACTTGCGCTGTAGGGGATAGACTGGGATATTTGTTATCATTATAATATTGATGTTGTAGTACTTTGTTCAGAGATGTTCCAGAGATTGCTACAGTTTTTTATAGATAGTTTTATTGAATTTACAAGAGAGACAGTAACAGAAATCATAGCTGCCAAGTTGTACAAAATTCTAGATCAATAATGGGGTTTCCATAGCTACTCTTGAGGAACTAAATGTAACTGGTTGTTGTTGTTTGGATAGCTTCTTTCCCCAGCAATAGTATTTGCAACATGAACATTGTCAATCTGTGCTAGCATGTTGGAACCAGAAAGTGAGACAGAATAGACACTGAAGAGAAAGAGACAAAGTGGAGGAGGTAATATAGTTTATTGGACCAACCTATGTTGGAGAGAGAGACAAGCTTTCAAGCTTACACACAGCTCTTCTTCGGGTCTGGGGAAAGTATTCCCAGCATCCCAGCACAATGCAAGATGGCAACTTCTGGAGATGATGTTTTCTTTCTTGCATTTGCTAAGCTCGTAGATGTCATGTTGTGCAGTTGCCATTTCCAGGAGCTAAATTTGATAACTACACTACTTAGAAACCAGAGCAACTGTTATCCAAGCTGCAGGCAGCACAAAAAAAGGAATGCAATCAGCTGTAATGTGAAAAGTAAAATCAGATTGCTAGGCTTTATTGTGTTTTAACAAACTAAGCTGCTGTTGTTGCCTCAGGTAAAGATATATAGATATAGATACGGTCACCAAATGAACCTTATTTTTCTTTTCTATGCCTAGCATGTATTATTTATTTTATGTGAAGTAAGAGGAAAAATAAATTTTGTATGTGATTGTAACCCACACACCTCCTGTGGTTACTGAGCAATGCAAGTGGTACCTAGACCACAGCAACAGTTAAGACCAAGAGACCTCTACAACATAGACTGGGAGCCACCTAGCTTTTAGCTCACAGGGTAAAGGCTCCTATATTCTTTCTCAGAGGTCCCAGGTTCAAATCTGCCTGGTGCTCTCAGTCTGGGGAGTTACTATGAACTCATTTTGATGTAACTGAGATCAGAGTTGGATTTTGGATCAGTTGTTTGAATTACATTTGCAGTTGAATCATATTTGCATAGAAATAAAAATACTGTGATACTGAGATCAGGCTTTGTCATAAAACACATATATTTAGATATTATAGGACCCCTTCAATTTATGTAGGAGAAACAGTAATTCCTCATTTAACACTATAGATATGTTTCAGAAAATGATCGTGTTAAGTGAAAACTTGATATGCGGGGTCAATTTTCCCATTGAAAATAATGGAAAAGGTGGGGATTGCGTTTCAAGCGGTGGTGTCTGTTGCAAGGGGATGTGGATTGCAACTGCTTTAAACACTAAGGAGAGGGGATCACCACATAGGAGCATAAAGGGTCTGTTTATTCAGTTAAAACTGGGAAGGGAGGGGAAACTCACTCATACACTCAACCACACTTACAGTCCCAGGCAAGATGATAAGGCAAGTAGAAGGCAGTTCATGGTATCTGATCTTCCCATGTTGACTCCTGAGCTGGTCCGCTGGCCAGACAATCCGAGCATAGGGCGTTCTGGGAGGCTCCACTTGATGGTCAACCAACCATGTCTCTGTCCCTCTCTCCTTTAAGGATCAGCTACATGCAGCGTCTGAGGGTACATCTACACCAGCCCCCTAGTTTGAACTAGGGAGGCTAATGAGAGCGACCGAAGTTGCTAATGAAGCGCGGGATTTAAATATCCCGCGCTTGATTAGCATAATCCCGGCCGGTTGCCATTTTGGAAACTGACTAGCCCGAAGTAACTGCCCGCGTCTATACGTGGAAGAGAAGCGGGATTCTGAGATAAACCCCTTAGTTCGAATTAACTATTAAATCTCATTCCACGAGGAGTAACAGTTAATTCGAACTAAGGGGTTTATCTCGGAATCCCACTTTTCTGCCACGTATGAGGCGTGGGCAGTTACTCGGCTAGTCAGTTTCCAAAATGGCGACCAGCGATTATGCTAATCAAGCGCGGGATATTTAAATCCCGCACTTCATTAGCAACTTCGGTCGCCCTCATTAGCCTCCCTAGTTTGCACTAGGGGCTAGTGTAGACGTACACTTAGTCTCTGGGCCTCTTGGGGCCATGTGCACTCCCTGCTGGGGCCGTGTACACTGTTGTTTACTCCTGCTGTTTACCTCAGAGTTTTCCCGCCTCTGGTGTCCACTTCAGACATTCTTCTGCACTCACTCAGGAAAGGGATAGGGGGTAAACAGATAACACTTTTAACAGTTTAGGGAACCAAATAACATCATTAACAGGTGAGAAAGAGAACAACATCCATTTTAACTCTCCCCTTGCTCCTCCTTTGCCTCCAACAGTATCAAAGTCAATTTTCTGTTGGTGCTGAGTCGTCAACGTCAACATTAGACGATGTAGGTGGAACAGGGCTATCTTGTTCATCAGATGATCTTCTTTTAGGTTGAACATGAAAAAAACTTTTGATAGAGAGCTGCTTTGCTGCTTTTTGTTTTTCATTGTAAAGTTGCTGGTAGCAACATATAGCACTTTCTAAACTTTTTGCTACTTTTGAGCTCCATTCACGATCAGGATCATTCTCATAAAAAATGTTAATTGCATCACTTATAAGCGTAAATGCTTCAACCATAACTTTCATTGATAATGTTCGAATAACTGGCTCAGCATGTTCAGGCTCATTTTCCAGCCGCTGCTCATCCAGAAGCTTCAACTCGTTGATAGACAACTCCTCCCCATGAGAATCAAGCAACTCTTGCACATCGGTAGCATCCACCTCCTCTAATCCTGCTTCATGGGCTAGGGCTACAATCTGCTTTTTAGCTTCAGCTATTTCAGTGTCAAACTCCCTAAACTCGTGAACACATGCAGGCCATATACCGTGCCAAACTGCGTTAAGGCAACTTGATGAAACTTCTGCCCAAGCCTCTGCTATAATATCTATATTATAATATCTGTTAAATTTTCTCCAGAATTCCTTGATTGTAGGCTTATTCTCGCCATCTGTCTCCCTTATAAGCCTAGCAAATGTACAGCGCAAGTAATACGCCTTGAAAGCAGCTATCGCTCCTTGATCAAGAGGTTGTATTAACGAGGATGTATTGGGGGGTTAAAATAACACACAAATGTTTTCTGACAGATCAGTAAGGGAAGGAGGATGCCCTGGTGCATTATCTAGAAGAAGTAAAATTTTGAAAGCAAGATTTTCTTGCAAACAGTAGTCTTTCAACTCAGCAGTTAGGCGATTGCAGAAGTAGTCGGTGAAGATGCTTGCAGTTACCCATGCTTTCGCATTAGATCTCCAAACAACAGGAAGATGATCCTTTGAATACCCAGCTAAAGCTCTAGGATTGGCGGAATGGTAAACTACTACCGGTTTGAGCTTACGATCCCTATTGGCATTGGTGCTTAGCATCACAGTGATACGATCCTTTGCAGCCTTAAAACGGGGTGCATAAGCCTCATCACGAGAGATATATGTGCGTGCTGGCATGCGCTTCCAGAAGAGTCCTGTTTCATCCAGGTTAAACACCTGTTTAGACGAATAGCCACCTTCCTTTATAATAGCTTCAAATATCGCTGGGAATGATTCAGCAGCCTCCATGTCAGCAGCAGCAGCCTCTCCAGTTATTTTTATATTATGTAAGTTTGAACGCTTTTTAAAGCGTTCGAACCAACCATGACTTGCATTAAATGGCTTGGCATCAGTTTCATTCAATTCTATTTTAACAGCATTATATAAAGCTTTGGCTTTTTCCTGAATAACAGCCAAACTCACTGGCATCTTTCGTTGTGCTTGTTCTTCAATCCACATAGATAATCGCCTCTCCATATTTTCCATTAGGTTAGATCGTGTAGGAACAGCCTTCTTCACATTTACTAGGGTTGCATTTTTGCAACTTTCCTTAATTTTCTCAGCTTGGGCATGGATTGTGCGCACGCTAGACTCATGCATATTCAAAGCATGGGAGATATCACAAGTGCGTTCTCCTTTTTCAATTAGCTTAATTACTTCAAGTTTCTCTTCTAATGTAAACGATTGTCTATGCTTCTTGCTTGCAGAAGCAGATGTATCACTTTCCTTACGCTTTCCACTCATGATAAGGGATACAGTAATACACAGCAAGATGCAGTATCTAACAATTCAGTACAAGACGTCGCAGTTCGTTAACACACGATAAACCCGTGAGTGAGCAGAGGAGCACTGTGACCACATGCGCAGTATTCATCTGCTCATGCGTACAGTAAAACTCCCAATAGGGCATCAGCTGGAACCTGGAAGTGCTCCCTGGGCCGGGCTGCTGAGAGCCACATGTGCAATGGCGGCTCCAGCCTGCACTTGTTAGCACCCGGCCACTGAGCACAGGCAGCTGCCTTGGGACCGGGACGTAAGGCTGGGGGAGAAAGGGGACTGGGTTACAGCAGGGAGGGGAGGTGTTTGGCTCTGGGGAAGGAAAGGGGAGGACAGGGGAGAGGCTTGCAGCCAGCGGCTGGGTTTCCCCAGCTGGCCGGTCACCGGCAGCTGCGCGAGGCTTCCCTTGCCTCCTTGCAAAGCAGCAGAGGTTCACAGCTGGCCGCGCTGTTCTCCGGCAACCCCTCCTTGCCAGACGCAAGGAGGCAGAGGAAGCCCCGCACAGCTGCCGGCGACCGGCCAGCTGGGGAAACCCAGCCACTGGCTGCAAGCGGGAGGCGAAGGAGAGGGAGCAAGGCATCTGGCCAGAGGGGGTCGCCGGGGAACAGCGCGGCCAGCTGCGAACCTCCGCTGCTTTGCAAGGAGGCAGGGGAAGCCCCACGCAGCTGCCGGCGACTGGCCAGCTGGGGAAACCCAGCCGCCGGCTGCAAGCGGGGGGGGGCAGAGGAGAGGGAGCGAGGCATCCAGCCAGAGGGGGTTACTGGGGAACAGCGCGGCCAGCTGAGAACCTCCGCTGCTTTGCAAGGAGGCAGGGGAAGCCCCGCGCAGCTGCTGGCGACCTGCCGGCCAGTCGGGGAAATCGTGTTATTGCGGGGACGGTCGTGTTGTTTGAAAAATGTTCCCTAAAAAAAAAAAAATCGTGCTATCGTGAAAACGTGTTAAGCGGGCACGTGTTAAGCGAGGAATTACTGTAATAGCATTGAATAAGAGGCTGCTACAAAACAAGGAGACTGCAAGAGATGTGCAAAACTCATTGGGTTATGTCAGAAATGCTGACTCCGGGCCTTTGATTTGAAAAGGAATAAAAATGAAGAGGCAGGAATGGTAATTTTTTTTCTGCTACAAGTTTCTTTTTCTGACTCATGTCCTGATTGCTGTATAAGTAGAAGAGATAACATATCTGTGGTATAGGTCACCATTTACCTACTTTCTTAGACACAGGATCATTTGTTTCACCAGATCACAAAATACTGCAAAAGGATAAACATGTCAGTTGCAGAAAGAACTTCACTTTACCATAGCTGCAGCCAGTATAGTCTAACTAACAAACCCATTTTGCTTTAATGCTTGACTAGTCACAGGTCTTACAAAAGATAGCAGTTTGGTAACTGTGAGGGGGAGTCTGCCCTGTGCTGGTCCTTTAAGGGTAAAACCCAGCCCTGGCTGAGAACAAAGCCACAGCTGAGGCAGATACTGCCAATTAGGGCCCAGCTGGGGGATGTATAAAAAAAGGCTCTGGGAGGGAGGGAGACAGACAGACAACACTTGCTCTAGCTGGGGTTCAGGAGGGGCCTAGCTGCTAAGGAACCTTGGACACTTCCCAAGACAGAGCAGTGCTAGGGAAAGGCAGGCAGGGCTGGGGAACACTGGCCTGATCTCACTCCCTTGCTGCAGGGCCTGAAGCAAGGTCTGAGGCTACTAGGGCTGCAAGGAGGCAGCCAGGATAGGAAAAGGTGGCAGGTCCACACCTCCTTGCCAAGGATGAGTGGCCATTTCAGACTGCAGTTTGCCCCTGAGGTAAGGGGCTAAATGAAGACTATTAGTGGGTCACTGAGGCAAAGCAGGTACAGGAGGATTGGGGGTTCCCTGGGAGGGGAGGACCCCAGAGTGCAGAGACCGATAAACACCCCCTGGAAGGGGAGCCAAGAGACACTGGAGTGGGCACTGCTGGAGGGCAGTGTCCTGGTGGGGACGCCGTGGTCCCGGACCCACGTCACTCTCCTGAACTTGGACGTGGGGAGACACCAGCCAGAGGGAGACGCCCTGGTGACAAGCTAATTCCCAGTGCTACCAGCAGGAAGTGCTGTGGCTATGAGTGTCCACCTGATGACAGTACCACAGATATTTATTGCACACCTACCAGCATTTGTCAATACTGTGGATTTAACAGAGAAATGGATATTAAAATATTATGTGATTTGGGTTATGGATCTATGTTAGAGACATGAGCCAGATCCTGTCTGCCTTGCTTATGCAATCAATTCCATTGACTTCTGCAGGGTGGCTCACATGACTAAGGCAAGCAGGATTTGGCCCTAAGTCTTATTCAACACTCATTCATTATGAGTGAAATAGACCCGAGGGCAAACCATACATCAGGCTCAGGATGAATTTCACCCTTTGGGCCTAATCTTCAGCAGGTATGAGTTGATTTACATGCATGAAAGTCAATGGAACAGTGCCAGGTGAAGATCTGGCCCTTTGAGTCACCCCTGCTGACTGTACTGACAAGGGGCCTGAAGAATTGTAGAATGCTCATTCCATACTTGCTGAGGCAAAAACCACAAGGGCTACATCTATACTGCACCTCTCTTCCGCAAAAGCATATGCAAATGAAGCATGGATTAGCATATTGCTGCACTTCATTTGCATAATTAATTAGGGGCCGTTTTTGTGCAAGAGGCTTTTGCACAAAGAGGAACTGTGTAGATGACTCCTTTTTGCGCAAAAACCCTGTCTTGAGCAAGAGATGTTCTCATTTTTTTCAGGAAAAATGGCTCTTGTGCAAGAGGGGGTTTTGCGCAAAAAGGAGCCATCTACAAAGCTCCTTTTTGCGCAAAAGCCTCTTGCAAAAAAGGCCCCTAATTAATTATGCAAATGAAGCGCAGCTATATGCTAATCTGTGCTTCATTTGCATGAGACATAGATGTAGCTAAGGAGTCTAGTGGCTCCTTAAAGACTAACAACTTTATTAGGGCATAAGTTTTTATCCTTCATAAACCTGATACCTTGCTGAGATAAAACTAGCATAAAATCAAAAGGATTTTGTCCAAGAAAGGACCACAAACTAACTCTCTATCCTAGTTAGCAAGGCCAAATCATTAGTGCAATGGAAGACGGATTCTTCCGCACCAAGGATGGGCAATAATTTTTGTAGGGGGGGGCCACTTAATGAATTTTGGTATATGGTCACGGGCCAGCTCCACCCCTGGAAGGGGTGGGGCTTAGGGCAAAGGGGCGGGGATGGGGACTAATCCCCCCCCCCCGAGTTATCTGAGCCCAGAGGCTTTGAATTAAAAACACAGCAAAGGCCCTGCACCTCCCAGCTCTGCTGATGCTAAGTTGCCTGGCAGCCACTTGGGCTATTTAAAGGGCTTGTGGCCCCTGCCCCTGCCAGGGTAGTGCTGCGGACCATGAGCTGTATATATAGGATCCTGCTGCTGGAGCCACCACCTGGAAATTCAGTAGCATGGGCAGCAGGATATAAATAGAAAGCGGCCATATGTAGACCATGGGCTGGATTAAAATGTTAGGTGGGCCAGATCTGGCCCCGAGGCCACATCTTACTCAGTCCTGTTCTACACAGTGCATATCATTAGGACTGCATGTTTGTCAGGGTTGGAACAGCAATCCTGGTCTTTGTGTTTGACTTTTGACCTTTTTGTAGGAGGTGGGGGGAGAGTGCATCCATGAATACGGGATGGGAAACAGATATAAATTTTCACTGAGAACCTAAAGAGTTGCCAGACTGCTCTAACAGACTATCAGACTACGACTAAAAAAAACCCCCCTCTTTCACGAGACCCCTTATTCCTTGTAAATCGAGGTTTACAGGGTCTTGTGAAAGAGGGTTTTTTTCCTGACATTTGGCCCCATCTACACGGGGTCAAATAGTGGCAAAACCTCTTCCGCAAAAAGAATCGGAAGAAGATATGCAAATGCGAGCGCAATTTGTATATCTTCTTCTGGAAAAAACGGCAATGTAGCCATAGCCTCAGAGAGCAAGAGTTCTGGAACAATAGCACACTGGCCAGAGCAGGGAACTTTAAGAGCGGGTGTACCGCAGGGTAACAAAACAAAATAAAAATATATGAAAAAATACCCTGTAGTGCTTTCCATTTAGGTCTCCAAAGATTGGTTCTGGTATAGTGACAATTTTACCCATATCTTTGTAGTGTTATCTCAGCTCAAGAGGTTATTTGCACTAATATGGGGGAATAAAGGTTGTCTGAGGTTCAAAACAATTCCACAGGTTTTGCTTTTTTCACCATGACCCTTGTGACTTTTCCTCCAGACAGCAGCAGCCCTACACAAGCGGATGAACATGGTCTGTGTTTTTATTAGGAAGAGATGATAAAAGCAACACTTCTTAATTTTTTATTAATATTGTACTTTTTGAATCTGTGCTGTCAAGTGGAGAAACAGAAGAGAAACTGTGAAACTAAAGTCTTTTATAAGTGCATAGATAGTCCAATTTTCCTGTTAAATGAATTCTAAGTGTAGTAAATGAGTAAAAATAGGAATAGTTTGCAAAATAGGCAATTAGGGGAAAAAATCTTCTTTTAACTTGAGAACTGAATGAATTCACTATGGAATTCCTTGAAAGGAATAAATATGTATCCCCAAAATGCTAGTTATAGACACCTTTCAAAGTATAATCATACTTTAAAAGGCAAATTCAATTCTGCTCTAAGTAGGCACAGTCCTCTAAAAATCAGTGAATCTCCATAGAGCCTGAACTATCTGTAGTTGGATCAAGTCTCGCCAACATTTGTTGAGCAGAACACCAAACTGAAGTCAATGGAGATGCATTCACTTGTACCCCTGCTGAAATTGGTCCTAAAAATTGTTTCTTATTCTCCAGAATTAAGCTTTAAATTTGCTATAAGCACTGTTTTAAAATCAGTCTTTGCAGCGCACAGAAATTTTTAAAAAAAAAGATGTATTGTAACTTTTTGTACATCCACATTGCTGGATAATTTACTGCGTAATGTCCATTCACGTTCCTGGGAGCTTCTTTGAGAAATATTACTTAATCCAAGCCAGGATAGTCATGTTCAGGTATTCTGGATACCCACGCCACACTTTTTGAACTTTCTGCCGTCTCGGAAAGCAATGTTGGGATGTTTAAAATAGCTGACCTATCTTCAATTTAACGGTAGAAATAATACATGAATACACTCAATGGCAGCACAGTCTAACCTCAGACTAGCTGCTCTATGAATAATGTCAGAAAATAACTAGGACTCCCATTTTTTATCTAGCCAAACACTTGGAACACCTGCTTTCTTTTCATTGACTTACTGGCTCTGCTCACCTCACATGCCTGAAGTTCATCATATGACTAAGTGCTTTGTTAGATCAGGGATTACACAAGATGATGTGAGTTTGTTATTGTTTTGGTTTGGAGTTTGTTGGGGAGTTTGGTTATTGCTGAAATCATTATTTATAAAAAAGAGGGAATTCATGGCTCACAGCCTATGTTAACATGCAGCTTTTGAGGGTGAGGGTTGTTTTGAAAGGGGATGTTGCTTTGAATTTAAAGTCAGTGCTCTTGAAAAGTGCTGGATTGGCAGCACTTGAGAGAGACTGGAGTTCTCTTTTTATTCACTGAACAAGTCCAGCACCAATTGTGGAAGTAAAAGGTTCACATATTGTCCTGCTAATATGCCTAAAATCTGTTCTAAGGGTAAGGGGTAGCTTTAGACTCCAGTATCATTCAGATTTAGAAATTACTGATGAAAGCTGCCAGTCTGACAGCAAATAAATCTTCTGTGGAACAGAGGCAGACACATGGTGTTTTCTCTGCGGAGAGTGACAGGAAAAATGCGTTAGCCAATTTTATAACATGTTTTTTATTATTTGAATTCAGCTATTTCAGTCAGTCCTAAATCCAAATTCCTCCAAACCTTGAAAGTTCAGCTCCAGATCCAAACTTGGTGGCTCTTTCATCTAATAGGAAAAAATAATTTTATGTAGGCCACTAAAGAGCCAAAATAGTGACAACTTTCCATTGAGACTGAACACCTCCATTTCCTGAGATACCATTTTTAAGGTAACAAATTCCAAGGGTTAACAAAATGGACAACAAGATCCTTTTTCAAACAAAACCAGAGAAGATTATAGCTTCATTCTAGATTACTAAATGTAGAGGTGCACAAACATCTCTCCTTAGCATCTGTCTCTTCTAATGGTAACTTCATTAGTGGAAAATGAATATTTCAATCCAACACAAACTCATAAACTTTTCAAATATGGACAAGGGCCATGTAGCTTTCTTTTTTTGCTGGTGGAACTTTTCATAGCAATGATTGTTTTTGTAAGCACTTTTGCTATGCATCACTCCTAACAATTTAATGAAGAAATAAACCCTTGTGTTTTATGCTAAAATTGTCATCGACAACAGCATTCTTATATTAAGTCTTTGCTAAGTCTTTGCTGTGCATTTTGTTATAAATCAAACATACTTTTGAGGGACAATTCGAAATTAATATTCAAAGACCTGATCTTGCTTTCATTGAAATCAATGGCAAAACATCACAGACTCCTCTGGTAGCAGGAATAAGAATTTAGTATTTAAATCAATGTACATGATCTTGCTTGGATTCATTTAATAAGTTTGCCCCATATTTCAGCCATAATTTATTAGGAACATAAGAATGGCCATACTGCATCAGACCAAAGGTCCGTCCAGCCCAGTATCCTGTCTGCCAACAGTGGCCAATGCCAGGTGTCCCAGAGGGAGTGAACTGAACAGGTAATGATCAAGCGATCTCTCTCCTGCCTTCCATCTCCACCCTCTGACAAACAGAATCTAGGGACACCATTCCTTACCTATAGTGGCTAATAGCCATTTATGGACTTAACCTCCATGAATTTATCTAGTTCTCTTTTAAACCCTGTTATAGTCCTAGCTTTCACAACCTCTTCAGGCAAGGAGTTCTACAGATTGACTATGTGCTGTGTGAAGAAGAACTTTGCAGAAATTCCTTTCTCTGGTCTTTTCCCCCTGAGTCAGCACAGCGTGGAAGTACTTGTTTAACTTCAAATGAAGTCAGTGACACTTAAGGATATTGTTGAATTGGGAGTTATAAAAGAGCTTTGCTGGATTCTTTTTTAATGGCCCAAATTCTCTTCAGGTGCAAATGGGGGCTGACCCATTGACTGCAGTAGAATTCCACCAATTCAGTAGCAGAGAATTTGTGATCAACTCTTGTTGAACCAACAAGTTCACCTTCATACATTTGTGAGAGAAAGAAAGCAAATTTTTCTTAATTGTGTGAAATAGTAAAAAGATATCTAGCCAAGACTTTAGATGCCCTAGCATATCATTTGTGATATCAAAGCATCCCACAAATATTAAAGTAGTATTTTAATAGGTGAACTCCTTGTAAACTTGCCTTGTGATTAATTCAGAGTTCAATAAAAATGGCAAGTTCTGGGAACAGATCACTTAAAATTAATTTTGTCATCTATACTGCTCAATGAAGATAAAATCGTCCAAGCTTTGCTGCTGATTACCTATGCTTTCTTTGTAACCTGTGTATGACATATGTTTTCCTTTGTTGTATGGGTTTAGCTGAGCTGACAAGGGGTAACTGTCAAAATGACAGAAATGACTTGTCATAAAGAGAAGTGCAGAGGAGATGGGCTAAGAGAAGGATGAGTCATCAGTGGTCGGTATTTCAGAAACAGCTCACCCTGGCCAGCTGCTGTACATCACTATATTGCATCATTTCAGAAAATGAATGTGCTGTACTTCCTGTGCAAAGTATTGCTGTGGAGCACATAGGCACAAGATGCACTAACATGACTTCAATTACTTCATTGACTTAAATGGAAGCTGCCCCAGTTTTGTCAGGTTTGGATTTGGTCCCCTTTACATGGAAAGGTGGGACACTGAAAGATGGGCAGTTTTGTATGCAAGGAGCTACAAATCTGTTCCCTAGCTCCTTTCCTAGTGTGTGTGTGTGTGTGTCTCACACAAACTCAAGGATACATTTGGCAAATTAGTAAAAAAAATAAAATTTTTAAATCATGAGTTATAATTAAGTGCCAGCTATGATGTTTAAAGCAGCTGAAACTTTAAAGGTGTTTGCACATGGACTGGAAATATTTAATAACTTTTAATATAAAGCAGAGGAGTTTTTTTGTTAAACCTACTTAGAGAAGCTTAAGTGACAAACTGCCAAATAGTCCACTCGGTTGCAGTCAGGGAGATGGATCTCCCAAAAGAAAGAGAACCCCTAAGTAAACTCTTGGAAATGTAGTACCCATTTTTACCACCTTTGCTGACACTGGACAGACTGTGCATTACAAAATGGCCCCTTGATGCCAACATTGTGTTAAAAGAGCTGAACAGGTGCTTAAATAGCCCTCATAGAATCATAACCCTGATTGTAGGTGCTGGCATAGAGTTGGCATAATGGCATTATGCTGCTCACTCTCCATACCCAACATAGGGGAGCATGTCAAGGATGGGTTCAAAGACGCAAAGGTGAATGGCCACATGGCCAGAGGACACTGAACTCTGGCTGTTCTAAGTCAACACAATAGTCAATAGAGCAGAGGTAATCAATTAGTTTTTGTCAAGGTCCAAATTTCTTGGTCAAGGCATAGTCAGGTGCAGATTCCACAGAAAATGCAAAAAATAATAAGTAAATAAAAAGATTTTGATGTCCATTCAGAGATTCGGGCAGTCTGGATTTGGCCCATGGTCTGTCTATTTACTACCCCAACTATAGATCAGTGATTCTCAGCCAGTGGTATATGTACCCTTGGGAGTACATGGAGATGTTCCAGGGGATTCATGCATTCATGTAGATATTTGGCTAGTTTTACAACAGGCTACATAAAAAGCACTAGTGAAGTCAGTACAGGTTGAACCTTTCTAGTCCAGCACTCTTGGGACCTGACCAGTGCCGAACCAGAGAAATTGCCGAACCATGGGAGGTCAATATTGTTTAGCAGCATTCCCAACACTTCTACTGCTTAGTGGCTCTTAGAGGTAAATTAGAGCTAAATAACAGCACAGAACAGGAGAGCCAGAACTAGTGGTTGTAAATAAACTTTATGGGACCACAGGAAACTTGGACACACCCATGATAAGTGGACATCCAGCTAAAATCATGCAAGACCATGGATGTTGCTGAACTAGAGAGGTTCAGCCTGTACAAACTAAATTTTCAGATAGACAATGGCTTGTTTTATACTTCTCTATATACTGTACACTGAAATGTAAGTACAATATTTACATTCCAATTGCTTTAATTTATAATGCTATGGTAAAAATGAGAAAGTGAGCAAATTCTCAGAAATAATGTGCTGGGATACTATGGTATTTTTATATCTGAGTTTGAAAGCAAGTAGTGTTTAAATGAGGTGAAACTTCTGGGTACAGAAGAAAAAACAGAATCCTGAAAGGTGTACAATAGTTTGGAAAGGTTGAGAACCACTGCTTTAGATGGTCATTACAATGTAGTACATTCTACACTGCAATTGGATTCCTGCAGTTGGCCCAAGCCAGACCCAAGGTCCCAAAACACCAGGCTCCAGTCTGAGCTCAAGTGTCTAAACCACAATTAAACAGCCCCTTAACCCAAGCCCTGTGAGCTGTAGTCCGTTCAGCTGCATGGGCCAACTGCAAGTATCTAATAGCAGAGTATGCAGTGTAGTTGTAGCTTTTGTTCCCAGGATATAAAAAAGACCCCCTGGGTGAAGTAATTTATTAGACCCTGGGACATGTGCAAGGGCACCTGCCCCCCAGTAATTGTTGGCAGCACAAACTTTTCTGACTCCAGAGGCAGGGAAAATGGAGCTCCTGCCTACTCTAGGGACGGAGGCAAGGAGGAGGGAGAGGAGATGAAGCTATTCCAGGGGCCAGGTTGGGGGAAGGGGACATTGAGCTCAAAAGGAGAGGTGGGGGTCCGAGATGGATGTTGGGTGCAGAAGAGACCTTGGGGTAATGTATTGGGGATGTAGCAGGGGATGTGGGATCTGTGAGGGAGTATGTGCGAAGAAGGAAGTAGTGACTTCACCTGGGTCAGGAGACCTATATATTTTTTTGCCTGCCCCTGTTTCACCAACAGGGTAGAAAAGGCATGGGAATGAAGTGCTGGGGAGAAGAGAGAGCGTGGCAGGCTCATTAGGGACAACAGACTTGTTGGACCCCTAGGCAAGGTGGGGAGGGTCAGCTCTGTGCTCCAGAAGGGGAGGGACCTTGGTCAGAAGGGGCAGAAATAAGGGCTAGTCTTCCCCCCCCGTCTCCTCTTTCGCTCCCTCCCCAGCCCTTCAACGCTGCCTGGGGTGCACTGTTCAGGGCTCCAGTTGCTACTGTTGCTGCAGTAGCAGCAGCCAGAAACCCCGGGCCCTTTTATATCACCGGGACCCCAGGGCAGTTGCCCTCTTTGTTCCCTGATGTTGGCAGACCTTGGCTGGTTTACCAGAGTCTTGGCTTGGCCATTGCCATTGCATTTCTCAGATATATCATCTGTTTTTCCAGTCCTTGGCTCATTGAGCTAAGGATTATATGAAATACAGTGCTGCACAAGTTTAAGGTGATGGGAAAGAACCCGGTAAATAAATTGCACAAGACTAGAAGAAAGTCTTCCAGTGATTTGTGTCTAGAAAAGTGATATAGTGGTGATGCCCTGTCACAGAATCTAATTGTAAAAGATCCAAAAAACTTGGTGTTAGAAAAATGTCCGAAAGAAGAGGGAGTGCTCAATTTACTCACAAACAGCACTTACGAAATTGTTAAATCAAAATCTTCACTTAAATCTAAAATTTGATAAAGATATTAATAATTCATTGTTTCTGGAAGATAAAATTTGCTTTGTTTCAGCAAAGTGAATGAAGATGTATCACTTATCCTTCTTATCCTACACTCAATTTAATTGGGGGAAAAATTGCCTTAGATGCATCCATTTAGAGTGAAATTGTCTAGTAAAGTACAGAAGCTTTTGAGATTAATTTCAGCTAAAGTATATTGAAGTTGTTTGGCTCTATTCCATGCCCTTTACACCAAGAACTACTTAGTCCAGAAATTGCAAGGTAAAGTAAAGTTTTTAAAAGGGATAGATTTCCTCTCTACTAAACTGTTCAAAACATGAGCATGAGAAAGTGTCAAGAGACACAAATAACAAGCAAAATCACATTGTTGATATTAAATCAACCAGTGATATCTGCTACCCTCCTCCCCTAAAGAAAATTATATAAAAATGAATAAGGAAAACTGTTTGACAGAAAGATGGAGCATATGTACTGCAGCAAAACCAAGAACACAACTAATAACATGAAGAGGACAGAGAGGCTAGATTTCAGTTACACTTTTCTGTTTCATTGCTACTGTTGTTGGCTTAAATGCACCCTGGTCTTTCCCCACTCCTGTACTCTATTGTTTAGCCAACAGGACAAGGCCTGTTCAAGGCCAATATTGTACACTTTAAATAAAAAAGGCATCACTGCAATATGGCTTTTGTTTGTGACATTAATAGTTATTTGTGTCTTCCTGGCATGCATTTCTTCAGCAACTTGGTAAAGTGGCATTAACGACGTCTCTTATTTTTGCAGTGATGGGTGGAGGCAGGAATAGGGGGAAGAGGGCAGCCTTAGGTTTTAAGTGAACAGACCAACCCTTGCATTTGACAACTCATCAGCTACCTTCTTCAGGAATTTACCTGAACACAATTAGCTGCTGGAGCACTGGAAAGAACTGCAGCTCTTTAGGGGCAGGGACCATGTTGTTTTCCTGTGTTTGGTCAGTGCGTGGCACAATGGGATCCAGACCCAGGACTAGGGTTCCTAAGGGCTATGATGACAAAAATAATCATACCGTTGGCAATGAGGGAGGCTGGTTGGAGAGGTATTTTTATATGGGTGCAAAACCTGACAATTAAAAAAAATCCCATCCAGAACATTTTCTGCAAAGCTGAACATTTCACTATTAATTCAAATTTCTGACCTGAGTTCCCTCTGTAACCTCCCTCTCCTAGGCTATGTCTACACTCGCGGCTTCTTGCGTGAGTAATATGCAAATGAGGCTAAGCGTGGAATATCGCTGAGCCTCATTTGCATACCTAATGAGCCACCATTTTTTTCAGAAGAGGTTCTTGCGCAAGAAGGACCGTCTACACTGCCCCTTCTTGCGCAAGAAAAACCCTCTTGCGCAATGCCGTTACACCTATTACTTTTCAGGAAGAACAGCATTGCACAAGAGGGTTTTTCTTGCACAAGAAGGGGCAGTGTAGACGCTCCTTCTTGCGCAAGAGCCTCTTCTGAAAAAAATGGTGGCTCATTAGGTATGCAAATGAGGCTCTGTGATATTCCACGCTTAGCCTCATTTGCATATTACTTGCGCAAGAAGCCGCGAGTGTAGACATAGCCCTAGTGTTAAAATAGCAACCTTCTTAGATAGTTCTGTCCTGAAGCAGCGTTCTGTGTAAATTGTTATTAAAAAACAAACTCCTAGCATCAGGAGGTAAAGTAACGTTTTAAAGGAGTTAAGTTATATGGGGTACCTGTGTAGTCTCACAGCAGTCAATAAGCCCTGTTTAGGGTCACTAACCCTCCAGGATTGTCCTGGAGTCTCTAGGGATTAAAACCTCCAGGATATGGAGGAATATGTCCCACCAAAATTGGCAATGCTAGCACTGTTCCTGTTTCCATTTAACACCTCAATTGTGCAATCACATACACAACAGCTTAATTTTGTGCACAAGCATAGTCCTGCTGCGATCAGCATCTGACCTGTGTGAACAGGACTGAGCCCAGGTGCAATACCTGACATTAATACAGATATTCATCAAGAAGCTGATGCTACTCCCATTGGAGTTAATAGCCCGTCTCATCAACAGTGCAGGCCTGACCCTAAGTAACTTGAGCCTGTAAAATCTTATGTGTGTAATACAATTGTCTTTCATGGGATTACATGTATAAATAAGAGTTGCAGGATCAGGCTCTTGCATCAGAAAGGCTAAGTGCTTAGCATCTGAAACTATCAGAGACATTTCTGTTCCTTCTAGAAATACTTATAGCCCCATTGGGCAATACCAATGTCATATTCTGACACCCCTTTGTCAGGAAGTGGCCAAAGTCCAGGGCCTTCTAGGGGAGGAGAAATCAGTTGCAAAAATTCTATATTTTAAACTTGTCTTATGCACACATATATACCAATCCTGAAACAAAAGGGGTCAAACACCATGCAGGGCAATCCCTTCTTCCAGGAAACTCAGCCCAACCACCAAGATAGCACCCCGGGAGCAAATCTGCATCAGAAATGGATTATATTCAGAGACCTTAGGCCATGTCAACACTACGTATTCTGGTCAACACAAATTACGTTGGCACACAGCTGCCATAGTATATTGCCTGTGGGCATGGGCTCCTTAAGTCCGTGCTGTGTTTGTGTGACGCACAGCATGGTGCACCATCGGTAGGTATCGCAGTGTGCAATGCACTGTGGTTCAGCACCCTGTGTTTCAGGACATTTTGGCAATGCATAGTGGGGCAGAGAAAAGGTCCACAGATGTGCCTGAGAGAAAGGGTCAATTTCCCAGCATGCAACTTTTTCCATCCCATAATTGCATCTATAGCTCATAATTGTCATGCTTTTTAAAAAAAACCAGGAATGCATGTGGTCCTTCTCAGTGTCCACCATCTCTGACCTATACAGCTCTGTACTACTGTCATGAGTGTTGCAAACACAAGGTGAATTATCCCCTCCCGCAGCAGGGAACAAGACACTTTCTTGTAGGAAATATTGCTGTGGAATATAGTGAAAACCAATTCAAAGCTGTTGGTGGCATTCATGAAGCAGCTGCAAATGCTGCTTCTGGGTCTGAGAAATGAGCACTGACTGGTGGGATGGCATCATAATGGGGATGAGACAATGAACCAAGTGGTTGCTGAACATTTGCTGCACAAGATCAGTTTCCTGGATCTGTGCACTGAGCTTATCCTAGCCCTCCAAAAGGGATACCAAAATGACATCTGCTCCAACAGTTGAGAATCAAGTGCCATTTGTACCATGAAACTTGCAACGCTGGACCACTATTGGTCAGTGGGAAACCAAAAATCATTTTGAATTTGGAAAAATCCATTGTCATAAGGTCATCATCACTGAAGTGTGTAAGGACTCTAATCATGTCCTGCTATGCAAGACTATGACTCTTGGGAATGTACAGGGCACAGTGAGTGGGTTTGCAGCTGTGGGGCTTCTGACCCATGGTGAAACAATAGACAGAACTCATATCCCTATTTTGGCACCAGACCACCTTGCCCCAAATAATATCAACAGAAAGGGCTAGTTTTTATGGCTATACCAGCACTAGTGCATGGGTTCCCAAACTGGGGGGTGTGCCCCCCCAGGAGGGGCATGAAGAAATTCCAGGGGGGGCACGAGGCAACCCAGCCTCCTCCCCAATCAAGTTTTGCTGCCCCGCTCAGTTCCTCTTTTTTTTTCTCAACAAGTTTTGCTGCTTTTCTTTTTGGCAGGGGGGGCGTGAGGGTTTTTTAAAAAATCAAGAAGGGGGGCATGATGCCGAAAAGTTTGGGAACCATTGCACTAGTGGATCACCAGGAATGTGTCACCGTCAGTGTTGCCCATCCAAGAAGATACATAACACTTGTATCTTTAAGTTCTACAGAAAGTTGAGACTTTCTTTCCTGATTGACAGATTTCCTTCCCCCTCTCCCCTCTTTTTCTGCTATTTATTTGTACCTCTGGACTCCATGCTCCATTCATCGGAAGAAGTGGGTTGTGTTTCAATGAATAACCTTGATAGTGCATCATGATTACATTGAGTATTGCACTGTTAATAAAGATATTAGTATTGATGAAACCAGAATTAATATACTCTGACAACTAATCTCCCTTCTTATTAGAATGCTTTGTACCCTGTAATAAAAATCCTTAAAACAATTTCTCATATACTGATTGCCTGATATTCCATCAATTAAAACAGTTACAGTATATAGAGCTTGGTAGGATTCAACACACTAGCTTGGGATCCGGTTCTAATAAGGTACTCCTACACCAATAGTCTCCAACCTTTTTAAGCACAAGATCACTTTCTGAATTTAAGTCAGTCCAGGATCTATCTCAAACCCAAATATCCCTGCCCCACCCCTTCTTTAAGGCCCCACCCTCCTCACGCTGTGAAGATAGGTTACAGGGAAGCAGGACAGAGTGTCATCAGCGCCCCCCCTGCCTCTGTCTCCCGCACGCTGCACAACAAGCGGGAGACTCCCTGGGGCAGCGCTGAGGCTCTGGACAGGAGCAGCAGGGCCGTGGGGGGAGGGGCAGCTGAAGTGCCTCCCAGCCAAACAAGTCAGGATCACCTGTCAGAGGCTCCAAGATCTACGGGTTGGTGATCACAGCCCCACACTAATGACAGTACATGTGTCCCCAGACATGTGCCCCCTCCTCGTCTGGCCACTACATGCGCCCACCCCCATCTGGCTGCTATGCATGCCAACCGCCACATCTGGTCACTGTGTGCACCAACTGTTTCCCCGGTCTGGCTGCTATGCTCGCCAATGCCCTCCGGCCGCTATGCTCACCAACCCTTCCCCCAGCAGCTATGCTTGCCAACTCCCGCTTCTCTCTGGCCACTATGCCCTACCACCAGCCTGCTCTTGCACACACAGACACACACACCCAGCCAGACAACCTATCCCTATCCTGCTCCTGCACCCTTCCCCTTAGCCCCACACTCTACCCCCAGCCTGCTCCTGCACCCTTCTCCCTGGCCAGACATCTTACCCTCATCCCACTCCTGCACCCTCTCTCCTGGCCAGATTTTGCACCCTCACCTCCTCTTGCACCCCTCTTTCCACCCAGATCCTGCATCCCCATCCCTATCCCATTCACTGGCCGGGGGGGGGGGGGGGGGGGGGGTAGGAGCGTGCGCAGGAGGGAGGAGGCCACATGGCTCCCACTCCCGAAGCAGGGAGAGGGAGGCGACCACGTGGCTCTCGCCTCCACAGAGTACTGGGAAGAGAGGAGGCCACACAGCTCCTGACTCCCTGAGGTACCCGTGTGCAGCTCTTGCCCATGTGCGGCTGCGGCAGTGGCTCCCCCAAGGGTTGCAGGGCAGCTGGGGGGGGCTAGGCTCAGATGGTGGAGAGGACCCAGCCCCAGCAGAAACAGCTCCTCCCCTGCAATGCAGCCCCCAGGGTGTGAAGTGTGAGCCAGAGCTGGAGCAGCCCATGGCCGGAGGGCACGGCGCTGAGGCTGGTCACAGCAAGCGGCTGAGGATGGAGGTGGCGGTGAGCAGTGGTGGTGCATGAGGATGCAGATGATGTGATGATATCACTTTGTCATCTCACAGGAATTTTTTTTATATATATAGGGAGATATAATAATGATTAATAAAAATGAACATGTAAGCATGCCTGAGGGGTATGGGTATCTACATGCCTTGGGCAGTGACATGACTCCTTTCCCATGCTACTGTGCAGTGTGGACAGGGGAAAATGGTGTGTACCAGGTCCCATATTTCAACAGGCCATCAGCCTAAGTCCCACAATGCAGTGACCCTTTTCCTGCCTGATCTTTACCCAATCTATTAAGGTCCTCATCCCCTGTTACCACTATTAGTAGGGAGCTGAGTTGACCATTGGAGAACAGTTTTTGAAAAGTACAGGTGAATACGGATCATGTTCTGGGAGCAGTTATTTGACCTGCTGACCCAGGTTCTGAGAGTAGAGTGTCCTCCATGACTTCTACAGCTGCAAGAGCATTTACCTTCTCCTATGCTGGAAAATTTCCTGGAGGCTGAAGGAGGCAGGTGCTCACCAGTCTCTGGTCCAGTGCTGAGAATGGATCAAGCACCTGAAGCTCCTGTATTGGAGAGCAAAAAAGCTCCTCCAGGAGGGATCCTTGAACATGCCCATTTTATGGCAAGCTGGACCGGTGTTATTCAGGGCTACCAGGACAGAGCCTGAAGTTATTCACAACCCCCTTGTCAGCCCCGTCAACCTCACTGGCTGATGGCTTGCCAATGCGGGCAAGAGGCAGTATGGGATACAGAAGAAGCGCTGCAGGAAGAGCAGCATGTCGTTTTTTTTCACCTCTGACCAGAGGAGCTGAAGCAGCAACCCCATGATGAAGGACCCAGAGCCATAGGAGGAACCAGCAGCACCCAAGTTTGGTAAGTTACAATGGACTCTGATTTTAAATCCAGCCCCCACTCTGCACTACCCTGAAATGTTCCTTGAAGAAGACAAGGCTATAAATCAATTATTTTATTGGGTCGCCATGAACTATTGCTACTACACATTGGGTAGAAACTATAAAACAAATAATAAACCAAGAACTCTCGTGCCCCTAGGTCTGTGTATTTCTTGGCCAGCATATCATCCGTGATGGCCTGGGGGCTTCCTGGACCATCTTCGTAGCTAACCAAACCCCCCCATTCACCAATATGAGATAACATAAGAATAGCCATACTGGGTCAGACCAAAGGTCCATCCAGCCCAGTATCCTGTCTGCTGACAGTGGCCAATGCCAGGTGTCCCAGAGAGAGTGAATTGAACAGGTAACGATCAAGCGATCTCTCTCCTGTCATCCATCTCCACCCTCTGACAAACGGAGGCTAGGGACACCATTCCTTACCCATACTGGCTAATAGCCATTTATGGACTTAACCTCCATGAATTTATCTAGTTCTCTTTTAAACCCTGTTATAGTCCTAGCCTTCACAACCTCCTCAGGCAAGGAGTTCCACAGATTGACTACATGTTGTGTGAAGAAGAACTTCCTTTTATTTGTCTACTCCAGACCACCTACCCAGACAGAAGAGGTGGATGAGGCTTTTTTAAACAACACTCAGAATCATCCAAAGCACAGGATTTGGTGGTGATGGAGGACTTCAACTATCCAGATATATGTTGGGAAACTAACAGAGCAGAGCACAGATTATCCAATAAGTTCTTGGACTGCACTGGAGACAATTTTTTATTTCAGAAAGTTGAGAAAGCTATTGGGGGGAAGCTGTTCTAGATTTGATTTTAACAAATAGGGAGGAACTGGTTGAAAAATTGAAAGTGGAAGGCAACTTGAATAAAAGTGATAATGAAATCTTAGAGTTCATGGCTACGTCTACACTGGCAGGATTTTGCGCAAGAACTCTTTTGCGGAAGAGTTCTTGTGCAAAAACTCTTCCAGAAGAGAGCGTCTACACTGGCATGTGCTTTTGCACAAGAGCATGCTTGCCAGTGTAGACGCTCTCTTGCGCAAGAAAGCTCTGATGGCCATTTTAACCATAGGGCTTTCTTGTGCAAGTAATTCACGTTGCCTGTCTACACTGGCCTCTTGCGCAAGAACAGTTGCGCAAGAGGGCTTATTCCTGAGCGGGAGCATCATAGTTCTTGCGCGCAAGAAGCACTGATTTCATACATTAGAATGTCAGTGTTCTTGTGCAAGAACTCATGGCCAGTGTAGACAGGCAGCAAGTTTTGGCGCAAAAGCAGCCGCTTTTGCACAAGATCGCACCAATGTAGACACAGCCCATGATTCTAAAGAATGGTAGAAGGGAGAAGAGCAAAATAGAGAAAATGGATTTCAGGAAGGCAAATTTTTGTAAACTCAGAGAGCTAGTAGGTAAGGTCCCACGGGAAGCAAGACTAAGAGGGAAAACAACTGAAACGAGTTGGCAGTTTTTCAAAGGGACATTATTAAGGGCCCAAAAGCAGACTGTTCTCCTTCGAATGGTGTCCCCGTGGGTGCTCCACTCTGGGTGCTGGTGTATCCTCATGCCAGCGACCGGAGACTTTTCCAGCAGTTTTCACTGTGCCATGCACGTGCCGTGGTGCCCCCTTGTGCCGTTGTTGTCCGTTAGGCATGCGCGCGGCGTGGCGCAGCCCCTCTGTTCCTTCTCTGCCGTCCTCGGCAGCAGACAGAGCCTCCGTTTCTCTTCGTATTCTATCAAAAAAACCAATCAAAACCCAGTTTAATCTCATCAGTTACCTCAACTTACAAGTTATTTTACCCTTATCACCCGCCCCAGTCTAAAAAAGTAAAAAAAAAAAAAAAAAGTTTTTGTTGCAGCTTGCCGCCTTTCCTCCCGCGCCTCATGCTGGGATCTCCCGGCTTTAAAAGGTGTGAGTTGTGCTGAGATGCTATGCCCATTTCAGACGGGCATTCTAAGTGTATAAAGTGCTTGGGGGAGTCGCATCAGACACAAAAGTGCCCCCACTGCTCGAAACTCATGGCTAGAGTGCGCCGTGATCAAGCCAACAGGCTGACGACACTCCTCTACGAAAAGTCACTTCAACGATCGTCAGAGGACACACCAGCAGTTCCAAAACCGGCTTCCCAGAGCAAGGGTATGGATAAATCTCGTCCCTCTGCCCCCTCTGCCCCTACGATCTCAAAAACGGGTCTCTCTCCAGCCCGTTCACTACTCTCGGCACTGACAGCCACAAAGGTCAGTACCGCGGATAGGCCCAGCACGTCTGGTACGGCACCGCAGAAGAGGGCCCACTCGGAACTGAAACAGAAACAATCAGCACTGCCTGCACCAACAGCACCGACCTCACCAAAAGCACCAGCGGGCCATCACAGGGACCGCTCGGCACCGAGACATCAACCTCAAGCGGCACCGACATCCATGCCTAAGAGGCCCCGCACCAACATGCCTCCGCCAGATCACATGGCACCAGCCGCACCATCGGCACCGAGCAAACCACACACCTCAGCACCGTTCCAGGAATGCACAAGCTACCGATCCCCAGTCAGGAGCTGCACGCCAATGGCACCGATTTCACCGGGATCCTCTATTCAGTCGGTGCACTTGTGCAGATCATCAAACATCTCCCGATCTTCGAGCGAGGTGGGCACTGAACCCAGGAGTAGATTCTCTTCCCAACACTCCAGTCCTGCTCACAGACCTCCCTCTTGGCAACCTGGCCCCATGGCATACGCATACATCCTACCTCCACCGCCATGGTATGCACAACAATATAGCTACCCACCACCGCCGTACACTACTCAATGGCAGCCATGGGATTCATGCCCTAGGAAAAACCATCATCCTGCTCCTTCCACGATCTCTAGACCACCACCGGCTTCTCCTCAAATCATCACCTCGGCAACTGAGCCTGATTCTCCTCCCGAGTCCGAGGTACAAGACTCTCAGAGGGAGAAGACAGGTCTCCTTTGCATAACTCCTCATCTTCACCTGATGAGGCAGTTATGGTTGACACCCCACCATCGGGTGATGACTCAAAGAAATTCCAAGACCTCTTTAAAAGGGTGGCTCTGGCACAAGAATTATGACCTACAAAAGGTACAAGAGAAGCAATACCGGCTTTTGTGCACATTACAGCCTCCCACTACTTCCCGAATAGCACTCCCTATGGACGAAGCCATTATGGACCCAGCAGACAACATCTGGCAGACTCCTGCTTCCATTACCCCAACAAACAAAAGGGCTGACTGAAAGTATTTCATTGCGCTGAAAGGAATGGATTTCCTCTTCACCCGCCCCCCACCAAACTCATTAGTAGTAGACTCAGACAGACTTAAAGGCAGACAATCTGACCTCAGGTCCACACCACAAGACAGAGACCACAAAAAAGTCAATATCATGGGTCGTGAGGTTTACTCCTCTGCCACCCTGCTCCTTAGAACAGCAAACTACACTGCCATGCTCGCGGATTATGACCACGCCAATTATTCCAAACTGCAGGACCTACTCCAATACTTACCGGAACACAAGAGACCAACACTTCTTAGCATCATGCAAGAAGTCCATACTGTTTCCCATATAGCCCTACAGTCCTCAATGGACGTAGCAGACACCGCGGCCCGTATAACAGCATCTGCCATCGTATTGCGGAGGATTTCATGGCTGCAGGCATCTGGAGTCCCAAGAGATTTACAATAGAAGGTTGAAGATTTGCCCTTCGACAAGACCAACCTCTTCGCTGCTAAGACTGATGCGGTACTATATTACATGAAGGACTTCCGCACCACCCTCAGGACCCTGGGAATGTACACTCGCCCTTTTAAGAGAACGAGGTATACAACCTACCAGAGACCCAGGGAGCCATACAGGCAACAATCCAGATACAATCTCCGCCAGAAACAAAGGCTGCAACGTCGTAGACCCCAACGCCAGCAGCAACAACATTCCTCTGTGACTCACCCACCCACAGCCAAAGAATAAATTTGAAAAATATGTAGAGAGCCAGAAAGCTACCTCAATATCACTTACACCCAATCATCCTCAATTCAACCATCGTCTCCGCACCTTTTTCCACCAATGGACCCAAATCACATTGGACAAATGGGTCTTAGAACTCATCCAACATGGCTATGCCATTCCCTTCACCTTTCTGCCTCCCACTCACCCTCCCACCCTGTCCCTCTTCAGGGAACCCTCTCACGAGACCCTTCTTCACCAAGAAGTCTCACACCTGCTACAATTGGGTGCCATAGAACAGGTACCACCAGAATTCCAGGGTTGAGGGTTCTACTCAACCTACTTCCTAACCCAGAAAAAGAGTGGAGGATGACAACCTATATTGGATTTGAGGAGACTCAACAAATACATTGCTTACCACCATTTCAAAATGGTAACCCTAGCAACAATAATTCCCGCATTGGATCAAGGAGACTGGCTTTCGGCTCTTGACCTCCAGGATGCCTACTTCCACATTACAATCCATCCCGCACACAGACGCTTCTTACGATTTATGGTGGGCAACCAACACTACCAATACCAAGTGCTCCCCTTTGGTCTCTCAACGGCCCCCAGAGTATTCTCCAAAACTCTGGCAGTTGTAATGGCCTCACTACGACATTTGGGAGTCATGATATTCCCATATCTAGACAACATAAACTATGCAAAATCCACGCTCCACCCAACCCAGAAGTTGGAGTTTATAGGAGCCCTCATCGACACTGGCAGCAAAGGCAACTCTGCCCGAACACAGATTCAATACAATACGCAATCTTATCAGAAGTGCACAGTGAGCACCGACCACAACAGTTCGTGAATGCCTCAAAATCCTTGGACACATGGCTTCCACAACATACGTTGTCAAGTTGGCCAGGCTCCACATGAGAGGCCTACAGTCGTGGTTAGCCACTACCTACATGCCATCCAGAGATCAACTTTCCAAACTGGTTACCATCCCACCACGGATCCTCAACTCCCTTCAGTGGTGGACGAACCCACAAAACATGCTAGACGGGGTACCATTCCAACAACCTTCCCCCACACTTACAATGATGACTGACGCATCACTCATGGTTTGGGGAGCCCATTTAGGGACCATAACAGCTCAAGGCTTTATGGAACAAACATTTCATATCAACCTCCTGGAGTTACGAGCAGTCAGATATGCGTGTCAACACTTCCAACCTTACATAGCCCACAAGTCCTCACTATAATGATGGACAACACCACTTGCATGTACTACATCAGCCGACAGGGAGGTGCACGATCCCCTTCCCTTTGCACAGAATCCATCAAACTATGGAACTGGTGCCTTATGCATCAGGTTACCCTGGTAGCCTCCTACCTTCCTGGAGTACTCAACATCACGGCGGATATGCTAAGCTGCACGTTCCATGACCAGCACGAATGGGAAATAGACAAGTGTGCACTCGATCTAGTGTTTCATCAGTGGGGCCAAGCAAACATAGATCTCTTTGCCACCAGAAGCAACAGGAAGTGTCACCTCTATTGCTCCAGGGCAGCCCTAGGGAAGCTCTGCTCCTTTACGCCTTCCCACCTTTTCCTCTCCTGCTCAAAGTCCTCAACAAGATCAGGACAGATCAGGCTCGAGTCATACTGACCACACCAGCGTGGCCCAGACAGACTTGGTATCCTTACTTTCACAAGATGACAATGGCAGATCCGTATGCCTTCCCGCTGCATCACAACCTTCTATCGCAGAACCACGGGAAGAATCTCCATCCAGAACTCCACAAGCTTCATCTCCACACCTGGCTCCAGGATGCCAAAAACAACTGTTCAGAAATGGTGAAAGAAGTACTGATCAACAATAGAAGACAATCCACCAGGAGAACGTACCTCTATAAATGGAACAGATTTTCTCACTGGTTCAAAGATCGCATATGACACCCCCGGAATCTACCCCCTTCCCCATTCTATTGGACTACGTATTATACCTTAAACAATTGGGCCTCGCTCTCAGCACCGTTAAAGTACACGCAGCTGCCATCACAGCTTTTCATCACACCGAACGAGGGGTTTCCTTCCTCGCAAACCCGATAACCAAGAGATTCCTTAAGGGCCTACAGAACACCTTTCCACCAGTCCGCCCACCAGTTCCGGTCTGGGATCTGAACCACGTACTTAAGAGCTTGACAAAACCACCCTTCGAACCACTAGTGACTTGCTCTTGATCACATCTATCGATGAAGGTGTCCTTCCTCATTGCGATAACCTCCAGCAGGAGAGTGAGTGAGCTCGCTGTGTTGATGGCTGAACCCCCGGACACGGTGTTTACCAAGGACAGAGTTATACTTCGACCCCACCTGAAGTTCCTTCCCAAAGTACCTTGTCCCTTCCATGTCAACGAACCCATAAACTTACCTGACTTTTTTCCCAAGCCGCACGCCGATCCTGTGCATGCTGCATGGCACACCCTCAACGTCTGTAAGGTGCTTGTGTTTTATATTGACCACACCAGAGCCTAGCGAACATCCCCTAGGCTGTTTCTGTCCTATGCAGAACGATCCAAGGGATAAGGAGTCTCATCACAGAGGATCTCAAAATGGATCTCCTCATGTAGTCGAACATGCTATACACTCTATGATAAACACTTACCTGAAACCATCACAGCGCACTCCACCAGGGCGATGTCTTCCACTACCACTTTCCTCAGCAACATCTCTCTCCAGGACATTTGTAACGCTGCCACTTGGTCATTCGACCATACATTCGCACAGCACTACACTCTCTCCTCTTCAATCGCATCATCCAAGGCAGTGGGACAAGCAGTACTATCCACAGTGACTAACACAGGGCTCCAAACCCACCTCCACGGGCTGACAACTGCTGTGTAGTCACCCAGAGTGGAGCACCCACGGGGACACCACTCGAAGGAGAAGAAGGAGTTACTCACCTTGTGCAGTAACAGTGGTTCTTTGACATGTGTGTCCCCATGGGTGCTCCACTACCCTCCTTCCTTCCCCTGCTTTGGAGCCCCATGCTCTAACAGCACGGGTAGAGAAGGAACGGAGGGTTCGCACGCGCACCTAACGGACAACAACAGCACAAGAGGGCGCCACGGCGTGTGTGCAGTGGAAACTGCTGGAAAAGTCTCCGGTCGCCAGTGCGAGGACGCATCAGCACCCAGAGTGGAGCACCCACGGGGACACACATCTCGAAGAACTACTGTTACTGCACAAGGTGAGTAACTCCTTCTTCCGTTGCGTAGGAAAGATAGAAAGTATGGCAAAAGACCTCCTTGGCTTAACCAGGAGATCTTGCATGATCTAAAAATAAAAAAGGAGTCATATAAAAAGTGGAAACTAGGTCAAATTACAAAGGATGAATATAAGCAAACAACACAGGTTGCAGGGGCAAGATTAGAAAGGTAAAGGCATAAAACGAGCTCACTCTAGCTAGAGACATAAAGGGTAACAACGACAAGGAGTCCTGTGGCACCTTATAGACTAACAGATGTATCGGAGCATAAGCTTTCGTGGGCAAAGACCCAGTTTGTCAGATGCACGTAGTGGAAATTTCCAGAGGCAGTTATAAATATGCAGGCCAGAATAAGGCTAGAGATAACGAGGTTAATTCAGTCAAGGAGGGTGAGGCCCATTTCTAGCAGCTGATGTGGAGGTGTGAACACCAAGAGAGGAGAAACTGCTTTTGTACTTGGCTAGCCATTCACAGTCTTTGTTTAATCCTAAACTGATGTTGTCAAATTTGCAGATGCACTGTAGCTCAGCAGTTTCTCTTTGAAGTCTGGTCTTGAAGTTTTTTTGCTGCAGGATGGCTACCTTTAAATCTGCTACTGAGTGTCCAGGGAGATTGACGTGTTCTACAGGTTTTTGTATATTGCCATTCCTAATATCTGATTAGTGTCCATTTATTCTTTTACGTAGGGATTGTCCAGTTTGGCCGATGTATGTAGCAGAGAGGCATTGCTGGCACATGATGGCGTATATTATATTGGTATATGTGCAGGTGAATGAACCAGTGATGGTGTGGCTGATTTGGTTAGGTCCTGTGATGGTGTCGCTGGTGTAGATATGAGGGCAGAGTTGGCACCGAGGTTTGTTGTATGGATTGGTTCCTGAGTTAGAGTTATTGTGGTGTGGTGTATAGTTGCTGGTGAGAATTTGCTTCAGGTTGGCGGGTTGTCTGTGGACGACGACTGGCCTGCCTTCCAAGGCCTGTGAAAGTGAGGGATCATTGTCCAGGATGTGTTGTAGATCACTGATGATGCGTTGGAGAGGTTTTAGCTGAAGACTGTAGGTGATGGCCAGTGGTGTTCTGTTGGTTTCTTTCTTGGGCTTGTCTTGTAGTAGGAGGCTTCTGGGTACATGTCTGGCTCTGTTAATCTGTTTCCTCACTTCCTCATGTGGGTATCATAGTTTCAAGAACGCTTGGTGGAGATCTTGTAGGTGTTGGTCTCTGTCTGAGGGGTTGGAGCAGATGTGGTTGTACCTTAGGGTATGTCTAGACTACATGGCTCCATCAATGGAGCCATGTAAACTAGTTTACCCGGCATAGGCAAAGAAGCGGGGATTTAAATAATCCCCGCTTCATTAAAATAAACATGGCTGCCGCGCTGTGCTGACGATCAGCTGATCCGCACAGCGCGCAGTCTAAGACGCCGGATCTGTCGGCTGGGAAGCCTTTGCCGATCGATCCTGTAAACCTCGTTTTACGAGGCATAAGGGATGAGTCGGCAAAGGCTTCCCCAGCCAACAGATCCGCATCTGAACTGCGCTGTGCCGGATCAGCTGATCGTCAGCACAGCGCGGCAGCCATGTTTATTTTAATGAAGCGGGGATTATTTAAATCCCCGCTTCTTTGCCCATGCCGGGTAAACTAGTTTACATGGCTCCGTCGACAGAGCCATGTAGTCTAGACATACCCTTAGTGCTTGGCTGTAGACAATGGATCATGTGGTGTGTCCGGGATGGAAACTGGAGGCATGAAGGTGTAGGCATAGCGGACGGTAGGTTTCCGGTATAGGGTGGTGTTTATGTGACCATCGCTTATTTGCACCATAGTGTCCAGGAAGTGGATTTCTTGTGTCGACTGGTCTAGGCTGAGGTTGATGGTGGGGTGGAAGCTGTTGAAATCATGGTGGAATTCTTCCAGAGTCTCCTTCCCAAGGGTCCAGATGATGAAGATGTCATCAATGTAGTGTAGGTAGAGAAGGGGCGTTAGTGGACGAGAGCTGAGGAAGCATTGTTCCAGGTCAGCCATAAAAATGTTGGCATATTGTGGGGCCATGTGGGTGCCCAAAGCGGTGCCACTGGTTTGGAGGTATATATTGTCACTGAATCTGAAATAGTTGTGTGTGAGGATAAAGTCACAGAGCTCAGCCACCAGTTGTGCTGTGGCATCATCAGGGATACTGTTCCTGACAGCTTGTATTCCATCTATGTGTGGGATGTTTATGTAGAGAGCCTCTACATCCATGGTGGCTAGGATGGTGTTTTCTGGAAGATCACCAGAAACAAGAAGACATTCTATAAATATATTAGAAGCAAGAGGAAGGCCAAGGACAGGATAAGCCCATTGCTCAGGCAACGTCTAGACTGCAAGTTTCTTTCGGAAGAAGCTTTTCAGGAAGAGATCTTCCGGAAAAACTTTTCACGAAAGAGAGCATTTACATAGAAAAGCGCAACAAAAAAGTAATCTGCTTTTTTGAAAAATAGCATCCACATTGATTGGATCCTATCTCGCATTTCAGATGTGATTACTGTGGACAGAGTTGCCACCAGGGCACCTGTGCTTTTTCTTGGAAGCCTCTTCTTTCAAAAAAACACTCTCCTCCACTCATGCCTTTTTTGAAAAAGCTTTTTTGGAAAAAGGCTTCTTCCTTGTAGAAAGAGGTTTACTGCTGTCGGAAAAACCCCTCCATTCTTTCGACTTTCTGTTGAAAGAACACAATAGCAGTGTGGACGTTAAGTGTAGTTTTTCTGGAAAAATGGCTATTTTTCTGAAAATACTCTGCAGTGTAGACATACCCTCAGTGAGAAGGGAGAAACAATAACAGAAAACTTGGAAATGGCAGAGGTGCTTAATGACTTCTTTGTTTCAGTCTTCACCAAGAAGTTAGATGATGAAGGGATGCCTAACATAGTGAATGCTAGTGGAAATGCGGTAGATTTAGAAGTTAAAATAAAAAAAGAACAAGTTAAAAATTACTTAGAAAGTTAGATATCTTCAAGTCACCAGGGCCTGATTAAATGCATCCTCGGATACTCGAGCTGATAGAGAAGGTATCTGAGCCTTTAGCTATCATCTTTGAAAAATCATGGAAGTCAGGAGAGATTCCAGAAGACTGGAAAAGGGCAAATATAGTGCCCATCTATAAAAAGGGAAATAAGAACAACCCAGGAAACTACAGACCAGTCAGTTTAACTGTTGTGCCAGCAAAGATAATGGAGCAGGTAATTAAGGAATCCATCTGCAAACATCTGGAAGAAAATAAGGTGATAGGTAACAGCCAGCATGGATTTGTAAAGAACAAATCATGGCAAACCAATCTGATAGCTTTCTTTGATAGGATAACAAGTCTTGTGGATAAGGGAGAAGTGGTGGACATGGTATACCTAGACTTTACTAAGGCATTTGATATGGTCTTGCATGATCTTCTTATCAATAAACTAGGCAAATACAACCTAGATGGAGCTACTATAAGGCGGGTGCATAACTGGCTGGATGACCATTCTCAGAAAGTAGTTAATAACGGTTCACAATCATGTTGGGAACATGGCCAGAGAAGGGACCTAGCCCAAAAACAGGTGCATGCCCTACTCAGACACTCATGCTATTGGGGCCCATCTGCTGCTGAGGCCACTGCTATTCTCCAGAAACTGGCATCACTTCTTCCTCCTTTTACCCCCTCCTCCTCCAGCTGCCACCAAGGTGCTGCAAGACCGAGGAGCCTGCCCCTTACCCCCAAGGACTGAGAGAAGCCCTACAGGACTCTAAGCACAACAACTTCCACTGGTACTCAACCCCTTGCAGGGAAATCCCCCTCCCCCCAAACATGCAGGAGGGAAATGATGAGTGTGACGCAATCTCTAAAGCCCAGCAAGTGTCTGGCCCCCAAATTCTATGCAAGAGACATCCCAGTTGACCCCCCCCAGACAATTTTCCATAACTGTTTCCCTCCCTTGTCAGGGACAGGGGTAGGGAGACAGGCAAAAAGGCAGGTGCAGAGACATTAATGCTTGATTAGTGCTCAGAGAGTCAGACCTGCTGGGTGTTCATCTGTAGTTCCTTTTTTTTAAAACTTCACCTTTATGGTACCTGTGCAATGAAAATTTGTTTCCTCACTCAGAAGTTCTGAAGGCATTGCTTGTCATCCCTCGGTTTCTTAAATGATGTGATCCCAACTTTTGTTTTAAATGAAAGCTGTGATGGTGATATGATCACCTGACTCCAGTAGCTGAGACTTTAAGGAAGATACCAGATATTGAGAGATCTGTGATAAAAATTGCAAGCGTTGGCAATGGTACAGTGAGTAGCACCAGATGTTTGTATTTATTGGGAATTCTGCATTGAATTTTGTAATCCTAAAATTGTCAGATCATATTGATTTTACAAAATCTTGAGAGATCACAGTCTCTTTTGGATAAATTGACTCACCAGTGACAATTAATAAAATAATATAATAATAACAATAATAAATATCTCTGTTTCCCTTCCCTTTTTAAGCACTACAAAATGATTATGACTACAACATTGGCCCTCAGCAAGTCATGTGAACCACTGCTGAAGTCTATCAGTTTTAGTAAATGCCTAGATCCTAATATATGTGCTCTAACTGTGGCCTTAGAAACTGTCATTTATTACTGTTGTCTGAGAATAAATATTAAATTAAGGTACTGCAATGGTCCAGAGATTCCAAACATTACTCAGAGAATTGCTTTCTTTTAATGCACCCATGATGGAAGGCCCAAACCACAAGGAAGTCAATGGGAATCTTCAATTAATGTTAGTGGATTAGGCCTCAGGAAAGCAAATGGTTTCATTCCATGTAACTGTAAAGATTACGGAAAGATGAATAAACATACTAAACCAGCTTGCTTTCTGTTTTCAATGGATGGGCCAAATGATTTAAAAAAAAAAATTGTCATTGACATTGTTGCCCTTTCCAAAAAAAAAAGGAAGATTTCCTTTTTTTCTATATTATTACATATAACAAGTATTTTACATGCCAGAAAATTGTGTGAAAAAGAAACTATAATCTTTTAAAGATAGATCATTCTGTAAACAAACTGAACAAGCCACTGAATATTGCATAAGCTCATCACCATCACTGTTCTCCTTTTCCAGAATGAGTTGTTTGAGCCAGTGCATAGGGATTTTTCACCTCATGGATGAGCGGCAGGTCATTCATATTTTGCCTTTTTATTTTATGATTTACGATACTGTGCTTTACACAAAAAATGAATATGATTTATAAATTCAGACCACTCCTGCCAGTCTTGAAGACCAATCATCGAAAGATGCATGCACGTCAAAGGGCTTACTCATATGTGCAAAATTAAGTAAGGGTGTAAGGATTAGTACTCTAAGTTGTCTTCCTTCTGGCCTTTTGGATTGTGGCCTATGTTTTCAAGAAATACATGTCATCCTAATTACTATGGGTATTTCAGTGCTCTGATTTTACCATCAGATATTTATTTTTAGGGCTCCCATTACTGTAGCACCTGAGCACATCACAGTCTAAAAATATTGAAAATCATAACACCTCTCGGAAGCAGGGAACTAATATCATTCCCATTTTACAGATAGGAGCTGAGACATTATTCCAAAATAACATAGGGTGCATCTATACTGCAAGCAGTTACTTCAACATAATGTTGAAATAATGTTGAGCTGGTGGACTTCTTACCCTGACTCCTGTAACCCTCATTTTACGAGGAATAAGGGAAGTCCAAGGAAGAGTGTTCTTCCTTCGACGTACTGCTGTGTAGACAATGCCAAATGCTGAAATAAGCTAGCTGAAGTTGCGTAGCTTATTTCAGCTTTAGCCCTGCTGTGTAGATGTGCCAGAGAGATTAAGGTTATGGCTACACTACAAAGCATATGCCTGTATAACCTGCTGGTAGAATACATTGACAGAAGGAGACAATTCACTGGTATGAGAACACCATCTGCCCAAATGCCATTAGCTATTTGCCCAGAAGCCCTCTTCTGTCAGCATAATTGTATCTATACTGGTGGTTTAGTCTGCATAGTTGTGTCACTATAGTGTGCATGTTTTTCACACCTTTGATCAATATAGCTATACTTGTATACATTTTAAATCATATAGAAACTCTGTGGTGAAGCTGGAAAACGAGTCCCAGGATATTGTTCTAACCACAAGACCATGTATTTTCTGACACAACATACTGCAAAGACCTGAAGAATCCTGAGGTCAACTCCTTCAAAGCATTACTCAGCTCCATCTGAGCAAATGGGAACTCTTGATGGGAAATATATATTATTTCAGTGACAAACAAAGCTTTGAATACAGACTAGGAAGGATTGAAAATTAAATAAAGATTTTCAGATGCAGTGGTCAAATTGCATATAAGATAGATAAAAAATAGAGTATGTGGTGGCCATCAATATGCTGGTCAACTGCTGCATAACATCTTTGCATAGAAGGAGTCAATGTAGTGGTAGCACAGTACTGCATTGTGTTGTCAGGCCTACAAAATTTGTGGACTTATTTTAGCTTCAACCCTACCACACTGGCTTATAATTTAGGCCCATTTCTTATATACTTGAGACACTAGGATTGTTTTCCATAGCATTTTATTGTCAGCACATAAGCTTGTTCAATTTCAGCACATACGCTTATTTCCCTTTAAACCTAGATTTCCATAGAGCCGAAAAGATTGTGACATTCTGCTCCCCTCTCCCCCCCCGCAAAAAAACCCAACAACATTCCACCCTGGAAAAGAACAATCTGCCAGTCACTTTAATTGTGGATTTTTTTGGAGGAGGGAAAAAACATGAAGCTGTTGTCTTGTGTCTTTAGTTTTCTGTGCCCTGTAACAGAAAGCTCTTTCTGTCTCTCTGCCTCTACACATCACATGCTGCTGCTCGCTGCCGCTGCTGGAGGGAAGTGAAAATGAAATCGACTTTTCCGAGAAATGATGAAAGCGGCTGTGTCTGCCAATGAAAGGCTGCGGTAAACTTCCGCACCTCTCCCATCTCGGCTCCCACCCCCTCTGCACAAACAGGCCGGGGAGAGGTGGGGGGAATTTCCAAGCCTCAGCTCCTCGCAGTTTCCTCTCCTTGTTTTGCTTTCGATCTGGACTCTTCTCAGCCAAAGCAGAGGGAGTAACTTTTAGTTTTGCTCCTGCGATTATTCAGCTGGGTGTTTTCATTTCCATTTTGCATCCCCTGGCAACAGCGTTAACCTTGAGGAATTATATAAATACCGTGAATACCACATTAAACAAGGTAATTTTTTAAACTACTACTGTATCTGTATGTGGATTTACACAAATGTTTGGCAAACAGGAAGTGCCTGCTCTCAAATAATATTGATTTAGAAAGAAAAGGTCAGCGTTGTTATGGATCATATGATTTTAGGTGAAGCTGCTGCTAGGGAGAGGAAGGTTAATTTCACTTTTACATTTGAAAAGGCTGAGAGGGTGATCGCCTGGAAGGACATGTGTTTGTCTCGGACCGTGTCGAGACCAACCGTGTGCCCAGATCGGCAGGGCTTAGGCTTTACATTTATTTTGGGTCTAATGGGGGGAGAAGATCAACAACGGAAACAAAGGAGGGAAGCGTTTAATTCTCCCGCTGTGACAGATGGGAAAGGGAGAGCTGGACGGGAGGAAAAGACGCCAAACAGCACGGAGGGACGGAAAAGCAGCAACTTCCACCCCCGCGGCGCGAGGCCGGCCCGGTAGCTGCAGCACGCGGAAAGTTAATGGAGTGGCGGAGCTGAGCGGGGGGTGGCGGGGCTGCGGACATTTCCTGCAGGTGATCAGCTCCCCCTTCCCTCGGCGCGGCCGGTGCCGCTCGGGCGCGATGCGGGGGAGGCTTGTACCGAGCGAGCAGCCGCGGGGAAGGAGCCGGAGTGGCGGGGAGGGCAGCGGCTGCGCCCCGGGCTGTGCGCGGGGGGCGAGTGACCCCTTCCCCGCCCGAGCGGGGAGCGAACGGCAGGCGGGGCCGGGGCACTTGTTGCGGGCCGAGGCCCCGGAAGGGCGAGGGGCGAGTCCCGCGGGCTCCTGCTTCCTGTGGGGCTTGGCGGCGGCTGCAGGCCCGAGCGGGGGGCGCATGGGCGGGAGGTGCCGCGGGCGGGGGCGGGGGCGCGCGCGCGGAAGGGTGTCAGTCCCCCCCCCCCCATGCGGCAGGCCGCCTTGGTGGTTATACAAGCCCCAGCACTTTCTCCCTCCCCTCCCCCCCGGCAGGCAGTGACGGAGCCGCCTCTGGCGCCCAATGGCGGGGCCGAGCGTGGGGGCCTGCCGCGCGCCACTCGCTGTCTTCGCCGCCAGCCTTCGGGCTCTGGCTGGCAGGCGCGCGCTGCTGGGCCCCCCCCGGCGGGGCCTCTGCTGCGGAGAGACTGGCCCTTGGTGACCCCTTCCCCGCCCGTCGGGGAGGGAGACTGTGGCCACTGCGAGTCATGCTGACAGGGCCCAGCCCCCTGCCTGCAGGCCGCGTGCTGGAGCCCGGGCCTGTGCGCGCTGCTGCTGCTTGTTTGTGTTCCAGCGGCATCGGCTCCGGGCTGCCTTCTGCGCACTGCCCAGAAACAGAGAGAGCGTCCCCGCCCTGTGTACTGACCCACCTGCGTGCGCTGGGCCTCCAGCAGAGTTTGTGCTGGCAGCCAAGCAGCCTTTTTTTATCCTCGAGTAGCTCGGGCTGCACTGGGGGGAAATGAGCCTAGTATTTGCTTGCTCAGTTCTCCTGGGCTACGTCTAGACTGGCATGATTTTCCGCAAATGCTTTTTACGGAAAAGTTTTTCCGTTAAAAGCATTTGCGGAAAAGAGCATCTAGATTGGCACGGACGCTTTTGCGCAAAAGCACTTTTTGCGGAAAAGCGTCCGTGCCAGTCTAGACGCGGTTTTGCATAAGAAAGCCCTGATCGTCATTTTCGCCATCGGGGCTTTTTTGCGCAAAACAGTCCTGAGCTGTCTACACTGGTCCTCTTGCGCAAATACATTTACGCAAGAGGGCATTTTCCCGAACGGGAGCAGCATAGTATTTGTGCAAGAAAACTGACAATCTTACATCAGATCGTCCTTGTTCTTGCGCAAATTCAAGTGGCCAGTGTAGACAGCTGGCAAGTTTTTCCGCAAAAGCAACTGCTTTTGCGGAAAAACTTTGCCAGTCTAGACGCAGCCCTGGTGTTCTGCAGCGCCGGGAGCCCTGTTGTGACCTCTGGTCTCTAAGTTGGGCCTGTAACAACCCTGGCGTGTGTGCGCAGGCACCGATCTAAGCACGGTGAGCCAGTTAGGGGATATGGAGCTTAAAACAATAGTGGCAGATGGTGGGGTGCTTATACTAGGGCTCCCAACCTTGGTATTAGTGGGAAATTTTTAAAAAATGCTCTTCAAGGCATTACTGCTAATCCGTAGGTGTAGTGGCAGGAAGACTTTCGGGGACCTGTATTCTGTTTTGAGCAGAAAAATGGTGCTTAGTAGTATATGGAATACAGACTTTCCTTGTTAATTCCCCAATAAGTTTACAATCTAAGATGCCCATTGATAAGTATGAGTCATTGTCTCAATATAAACACAAGCAAAATGTCTTTGAAACAGAGGTCTATATTACTATCTTTAATAGCTTCAGAGAGTTCCTCTGTAACAGGAAATCTTAAAAAACAACAGATAGTCTAGTAGCATCTTAAAGACTAACAAAACATGTATGGGAGCGGAAATCCATCAGCTACACAAAGAAACTCGCACAGGTCCAAACAGACATTATCTTCCTTTCCAAGTACATGTTTTGTTAGTCTTTAAAGTGCTACTAGACACTTCGTTGTTTTTTATTATATTAATACACTTTTTTTAGATTAAGATATTTCTAGCTGTTTCTGAGGTATAAGAAGATGCTTGTAAAATCAGCTCTAGATAATAACATTGGGTTTGTTTTCTGTTGTGCACATTGGAATTGTGATCTGAAAGGGATAGTGATATCTAGTAAAACACGACTAAAAATATTTCTGTCATGCGCCATTCATAAATAATGCACTAAGGTACCAAGTTGATCCACCCAAGCAGTTTCCTAGTATCTGCTTGGGAGCCTTATTGATGCCAGCAGGGCTCTGCATAGGCACAGAGTACCACCCACATAAATCAACTTGCAGACCTGAAGTCTTAATATTTTTTAAAAAATACTCGCCACACTTGCACTACTTGAAGTTTCATCCTTCAGCTGGTATTGATGTTTGAAATGTGTTATCTATATTAGTTGTCACTAAGCACATTCTGGGTGATGTGCGTAGGACAGTGTTTCCCAAATGGTGTTCTGCGGAACCCTGGGGTTCCGCGAAGTAAAAATAAGGGTTCAGCGAGAAAATTTCATTACAGTAACATTTTATGATTTAAAAAATAATATTTAAGAATTTATGAATTGTATTGAAAATAATTTTCATTTGTGTTTGCCACAATAAGTATCCCTGTGTGATGACAGCTTAGCTAGAGAGTGGGGATGATGATGTCACTACTCAGCACTGATGTCACTGCTAGACTGCTATTAGGGGTTCCGCAAAATTATTTAGAGTTTAAAAGGGTTCCGTGGCCAAATAAAATTGGGAAACACTGGCATAGGGTCTGATTATTAATCCAAGTGAACACCATCAGATTCAGGGCCATGTCCTGGACACTTTTCCCAAACAAAATTCCCTAGGAAAACAATAGTGAGTCAGAGGAGTCACTGCTTTCAGGGTCAGAGTCTAGAACTTCGCTCGTTCTTAGTATATGATTATAGCACAGTATGACGTGCAAAGATTTTTAGATTGCAGTCACTTAGATGTATTAAGAATTGTAATCTAGCACTCCAGTTTGTTGAGATTAAATATCAACTTCTAAATTTAAATATGTTTAAAATAAATCTATTAATAGTTCTGCATAGTGTCTCTCTTGAAATAAATGCTTAACTTAGTACAACAGAAAGAGAATTGACCACTGCACCATTTAAATTCACTGTAATGGGAAAAATGATGACATAATTATGAAAGCAGCACAGTTAAGATTCAAAGTCTCTTCGAGACAAATCAGCATTCTGAATGTGAGTCTGAATCCTTCCCCTACTATCAGATGTTGCTTAGGGCATGAACAAGGTCTATCTATCCTGGACTGCTCTTTCCATGTCCTCTATGTTGTTAAGTCCAATAAATTTACACTGTGAGTATTCTTCAATGAAGGTATTCTTTTGATTGGCCCCCTCCACTTTATCATTCATTTACATTGGCATAAAGCAACAGAAGAGCTGAGTGTTGAGTTTGAGAGCAATGGCTTTCTTGATACAATATTCGCTTGAACTAGCAATGGAGTGTGTTGCGCTCCACCATACTGCAGTTTTGTAACCAGGAAATAAACTCACAATAAGGGCAATAATAAACGGTATATTTTCCTTCTCTGTTCATCTGTATTAGTTTTCTGCAAACATGCATATATATAGTTTTAAGCAAACGAGTAATCTTATCAACGACAGTGGAGCTACTCATGTATAAAAGTAAGCACGTGTGTTAAGTGTTTCTAGGACCAGAACCCAGCCCTTGAGCTGTTTAGACCTTCAACACAAAGTTTTAAAGTACAGGGTGGTGTCTGCTTTGAAAATTACTACAAATTGCTGGCAGTAGGCACAAGGAATCAGATTCACTAGTACATTCTAACTGCTTTGCACCACTTCAGTTATGCAAAGCTGCCGTTAACCCAAATTAATTGACCATCAATCAGTTAAATTGGGTTTATGACTGCTTGGTGTTACTTAAATGCATAAGCAGCTAGGCCAGTGTTTCTCAACCAGTGGTATGAGTACCCTTAGGGGTATTTGACAGAAGTCTGGGGGGTACGACAAGACAACTGAAATTTGGAGAAAACTGAATTTTTGTTTCAAGTTTTACAGTGCTTTATTATTTTTGTACTTTTTACACCCAAACATTTCATCGCCCGCCCGGCTACCATTAAGTTGTTTAAACAAATGTGTTGCAATGGTAGGAAAAATTTTTGTGTCTGAAAACTATAGGTACTGGAGGTACTTATAATTTTTTTTAAAGGGGGGTACTTAATTTTTTTTTTTTTTTTTTTGGAAAAAGAGCACTTTATAAAAAAAGGTTGAGAAACACCAGTGCTTTTTTTGTAAAAAAAAAAAAAAAAAAGTGCCGATACTATAATTTTGTTGAGCAAAAAAAAAAAAAAAGACCGCCTGGGAGTCGCGAAATGCAGTCGCGGCCCCTTTAATTGCCACGTGTCCCGAGTGGGCTTCCATCCGGCGCGGCAAGTGCTCCCAAAAAAAGGTGACAGTACACTGTGCTGGTGCGTACCATCACAAAAAAAGCACTGAGAAAAACTGACCTAGGCCATATTGGTGAATCTGACTGATAGTGTATTATTAGAGTATTATTCTCTTTATCAAATATTGCAGAAAGTTTGATGAAATTACATTTTGAATTCGACTTTGTGTGTGTCCACACTGGTGGCCTAGTGCTGAGGTATGCTTACCTAGTCTGAAAAGAGGAATTTACTGTGTGACTTGTGGTCACTCAGAACAGTTCTATTTCAGATTTTGAATAATAAATATCCATAATGAACTGATTGTAAATAAGCCACTGACTAAGAATTATTTGTAGAAATTGTTCAGCAAACAATTTCTGAGAACAAATCATTTGTAAGAAAAATTTTAGACAATTCCAGGCAGTACGCATCTATGTTCTGATATTCATGATAATAATAAAAACTTAATTTGTTTCCCGGACAGAAAGCTCAAATACCGGACTGTCCGGTTCAAAACCGGACACCTGGCAACCCTACGTGGCCCCCAACTGAGAATGAGAAAGACACTCCTCATGTTTCCCTCGCTAGAGGGATCCCAGGCTAGTAGATTTTGTGTACTCCAGCCCCACAGTGGGGTGTAGGGGGGCTGGAGCACCAGTGGGCTCCCCAGTGCTGGGGGAGAGCCCTGAGCCTCAGGGACCAGATCCAGGCAAGCCAGTGGCCACATCCGGTCCCCGGGCCTTAGGTTCCCCATCCCTGACATAGAGCAATGGGAGAGCTCTCTCCCAGCACTTGTGCGTGGCCACACTTTCAGTTTAAAGCACTTGCCACAGCGGTGCCTTAAACTTTTAAGTATAGACAAAGCAGAGGTGAAAGTAAGCAAGTGTGCCCAGGTGCGCAGCTCCAGCAAGAGCTGACTCAGATGCTGCAAATGTCAGCAGGGAGTTATTTAAAGAGCTGGCAGGGACCCGGTTGCAATAGGACAGTACTGTACCTGTAAGAAATTTTAAGTTACTTTCACCAATGAGACAAAGTCTTCATACACACATTGCATGTGTACTTCAGTGCTGCATGAGTAGACTTGGCCTTTGAATTTTTCCCTTTCTACAGCAAACTTGCCTGCATTGAGTGGGTGGCAGACCCTACTTTAAAGATCACTTGTTATATTGTAAGAATGAATATTCATTTGAGCAGACATGTGAATCAAATTAAACCTTTTTTAAAGGGTCATTGTTGACTTAAATTTGATCCAAACATTACATTTTGTAGAAACAAATTTTTATAAACATTGTCCAAAAATATTTTTACTATAAACAAAACCAGAAAAAAGAAAATTAAAATAGTTTTTTAAAAAAACCTTTCCCTGCAGCATCTGAAATCCAAACATTTTTCAGTATTAAAAATCTGAAAACAAAACTGACTGTAAACAAAATTGAAACTAATCATAAACAAAACTGAAACTACCGCCATTGGCTTTTATTTTCCAGATGACAGAAGTGAAAAAAGGAAACAGAACATAAGTAGCACAAACAAAATTGGGTTTAAAAATGGTCATTTTTAATAAATTTAAAGTCATATTAGGTGAATATTTGTGTGATTTAACTGAATACATGATAAAAGAATTAGAGAAATTGCCATCTGAATAGTTTGGCCAGGATAAGTTCTCTCTCACCTGAAGGTATATGCAATTGTACAATACAATATTACAAGATAAGTTGTTGAGATGTGTGTACCAGTATGTATTAATAATTTGTGGATGACTTTTTTTTGAAATGCTAAAATAAATTTTTACAGGGTAAAATGATAGTAGTCATGTCATTCTGATTACAGAGAGCTATTTAAACTGTTTTATATAACTAAAATTTATTCAAAATTATTGGTATGTTGAGAATGGAGTAGTTAATATGATTGATAACAGTTTATAAAATGTTTCACTTGTGGAAACTGGTTCAGATCCAGGCCGGCTCAGTAGTAACAAATAACATTTTTACATCAAATGACTGCTTGCTTCATAATGTGAAATGAATTGAACTCAGTTCTCTGTGGACTGGTGTTCACAACAGAATACTTACCACCACATCAGGAACTAATTAGCATGCTAGCTGGGGTCTCAACAAAGGGGCAAAATTCTGAACAAACAGGAGCCCTGACTTAAGAGATGGTCCTTCCAGGTCTATGTTGAAGGACAATGTGGGGAAGCTTATATAGCCGCAGATTATGTTGGAGCTGTTCTATGGATAATGAGAAGACTTCCATTTCCCGTGATTTCAGACTGATGTCTTTGAGATACACTAAATTCAAACACACCAAAATTAAATTCTTGGCATGCAAAGAATGTTCTGGAGAGTTGAGATTTGGAAGAAAAGTGAATGAAAATGAATCTTTTTAGTTAGATTTTTTCCTTATCAGATTATAAGTAAGGAGTGAATGGGTAACGGTTATATGGTTACTTGCGAGCAGCCCCCCCACCTGTGGCCTGCCGCAAGTGGAGAGCTGCTCCAGATCTGCTGGGCTGCTGTGTGGAGCCACCAGCTGGCAGCCCACTCCACCAGGGATCCTGCTTAGTTAGTTAATTGATTGATCGGGATTTTACATCCCTAATAATAAGTGTAAATAAGTTTGGTGGTCTTGATTTAATTAAGTGGATATTTGCCATGCATAGATAATCTCTAGTTAGGAAAGTCTCAAACATCTAAATTAAAAAATAGAGAACACCGTCCTTCATTCTGTATCAGTGGAAAGAGCCATTGTTGTTACAACAATTGGGATTACATCATATGGTCTGAGTAAGAGACAGTACTGAGTATTTCATATTTGATGTTTCCTTTAATGCAAATCTTTAATTACACTCATGAAAAGAAGCAGTTTTCCTATAAATTTCTGAGTAATTTCATTTGACCCGTAGCTTTGTAATAAATGCACTGGTTAAATATGTCTTTTGTGTACACATCTGCTTCTTTTGTGTGCTGTTTTTGCAAGCTTAAATAAGTTCATGCGTCAGAAACATTTTCAGTATGTAGTCTGGGTGATTCAAAACATTCCCGGTCCCAATTACGGTATGATTCTGTTTTCATAGCTAGAACGATAAATTTAGAGGTGGAACTCAATGAGCAGGAATAAAGGTATTCTTATCTTTAATAATGAAACTTCCAGACAGGTGTGAAGAAAATTACAGTGCTTTTCAGTTAAGTGAGGTGAATCACAATCTCATGAGCAGACTGTTTGATACACCCATGTGGCTGGGCATTGGTGGTCTAAAGATAGCAATAAAGTCTCAGAGGAGCGGCTGTGTTAGTGTGTAACTAGTCTTGTGGCACCTTAGAGACTAACAAATTTAGGAGGTTGTGAGCTATTGTGCATAAAAAGATGAAGTGAGTTTTACCCATGAAAGCTCATGATACGGATGTTAAATTTAGATTAATCAACTAATCAAATAATCAATAGAATTTGCATTGACTATATTAGTCGATAAGGGCACCTCTGCCGGCTCTTGCTACATTTCAAAGGCGGAAGGGCTGCCAGTTCCCCGCTGTGCCCTGCCCCCCTCTCACGGAAATGGTGCTGGGGGTAACTGACTTGTAAGTTCCTGCTCCCCCACCTTGCTGCCTCTCGTATAAAGCCGCGGGGTGGAGAGCAACTAATAAAGTCACTGGTCGACTATCCGATAAGCACATGCTTTTGACTAGTCGCTTACATTCCTAGCTCATGACCTAATAAATGTGCTAGTCTGTAAGGTGCCATAGGACTGCTCATTGTTTTTAAAGATAGGAATGCCTACCTTTGACAGAAGTGTAGGTGCAGGTTAGTTATTAATTAGAATGATAGAAACAGCCCACACCTGGACTATTAAATGAAATCTTTAAGCAAACATTAGACTGTGCTTTAGTATAGAGTTCAAACAGTCCTAGCTGTGTATTGCAGGTAAAAGTATGTTATGTAAACAAAGCCAATCCTGAGATGTAAATACTGTTTAAATGAGCTGTCGGTCAGGTTCAGTGGATGGCTAAAGTACCTGAAAACTCCTCCTTTAATTGTGCTTCCACAGAAACTGGCTTTTTCTCTCCTCCTCGTCACTTCAGAAACGTAAACATAGCATTATTAATTCCCTCTAAGCTGCTACAACACCACTAAGGGGAGACTAAGATCATGGGTTTTTTTGTTTTGTTTTGTTATTTTTAAATGTATTTTTATTTCTGATAGTGAATAGTGTACTGACTGTGTACTTGGTGCTGGACAGGAGACCAAGCAGAATCAGACCAAGCTCCTATGAAGAGTTTCAGTTTAAAGTTGCAATTCTTCAGGTGCTTATGCATGTGATTAGTCCCAATGGCCTATTCATGTCTATAAAGTAAAGCAAATGCTTTGTTTCAGAAAAGGGCCTGAAAAACCAGTCACAGAGAAGACAGGATGTACTGGGATGCCAGGCCAAATGAGTAATTAAAAAAAGAAGTTATTAACTCAGTTCTTGTGGGCAACACAAAAGAAGTGATTCTTTAAAGGGACGTGAGCCATAACAAAACACTTCCTCTATTTCAGCAGTATCGGAAAATTCTTGCACAACAGTCATAAAATAATGTGTTTGTCAAACATCTCACTAGTCTAAGATTATTTTTTCCCGAGGGTGTGGCTGTACAGTGAAATTGACTGGCATAGTTTTGGCATCTTGAGAGGGGCTGAGCACCTGCAACTTAAATTGCAGTTTTAAAAATACCTAGAGATTGAGAGACACTGTGGGTAAGGTAATACCTTTTATTGGACCAGCTTCCATTTTTGAGAGAGACAAGTTTTGGGCTTACACAGAGTGAGGGATGTAACATAAGGTAGGAAAGAATGCTGCCTTCATAGCATTTTTACATAATTTTAGTAACATGGTTCTTTCCTTTTGGGACCAGCTTCTGCTCCCAGTAAAGTCAGCTGTTAAATTCCTCTTATATTGAAAAGCTTGAGATTTTCCTCTTGGTTGAACAAAATTTCCCACTTGGTTTCTGTATGACATGGGTGAAATAAATTGCTTTTCCATCTACTTACCACTGGAAAATAATCTATACCTTCTTAAAGTGAGGCCAGACAAGACTGAGGATCAAGGACTTCAAGAGCTCTCTTCTTTGTGCCTTGCCTGGATTAGGGATGTGAATGGTTAACCGGGAAGCATCACCCTCACTGAGTGACGCTTACCCGTCCTGGTTAACCTGTGAGGACTGGAGCAGAGAAGGCTATGGCAGGGGGTCTGCTCCAGCCCACCTGGGTTGATGTGCCCCCTCCCTCACCTGCATTTGTTTAATCTTTTGATCAGTTAAACATAATGTTTAACTGGTTAACTAATTAAACAGGATTTTACATCCCTAGCCTAGATATGAATTCCCAAGGACTTTATCTTGGTTTGAGTGGATGGAAGTCTTGTTTATGCTATGAATCTGTTTTCCAAAAATTTATGATCCTGGGGTGACAGTGGTGAAATTTATCTGTGGTGCTGAGGTACCAGCACAAGGAACAGTGTATAGAGACTGCACAAAGAGGGCCTGACATAGCAAGGTACTTAGGCATGCGCTTAACTTGAAGTGTGTGCTTAAGTCAGAGTTCCATATAATCCATGTGCAGAATAAATTTTGTTAAGTGCACCAAATCACATGTGGATATGCACCACCATTAGAAACACATGCTGCTGTCTGTAGGTGCTCTGCTAATCAGCTGGGCAGCATGTGAATCTTTCCTGAGTGGCTGCCCAAGCGCTCCGCTTACAGGGAACACAGGTTTAAGTGCTTTGCAGGATTATGGCTAGATAGGAGTTGGAAATGTTGCTGCACTGGATGCACCATAGGAAGGGTATTCTTGTCAGCCATGTATAGGCTGGTATACAGAGGCTGAAAAGGGTATGGGCTTGGAAATCTGCAATTGCTGTGCGGGGGCTGTAGATGTGATTCCAATTTGGGTAGATGGAGTTCACCAAATCCTCTGCATCTCACCTTCATAGAGTCCAGTGACTTGGGCTGTATGCAAGTGGAATGTGTGGTGTTCCATGTTATTATTTTCCTGGTTCATAGAGGAAGATTGTTAGTATATCTATGAAAGCTATATTGCTTCATGGTGTTGATTTTATTCCCTCAAAAGATTAGTAAACTGCATTTGGCAAGTTAAATCCCTTCATTTTGAATTATGACTTATATCACAAAGCAAGTTGAGACTATGATCTATAACTATAGTGTAAATATTAAGGGTGAAATCCTGATTATGTTGAAATCAATGGGAGTTTTGCCACTGACTTGGATGGGGCCAGGCCAGGATTTCACCCTAAAGGCTTTAACATTTTAACATTACATTTAAATATGTGCTGAACCCAGGTCTTTGGAAGATGTAAATTGCTGTGGCTCTGTTCAAGTCATTTGATCTACTTTTTCTGTATTATATATGATTTAATGCTAGTGGCAATACTTGTTTTAGAGAACTGGCGAGGATGAGGTATTCTGCGTGTTTTAAAATTTGCAAATTTAATGATGTGAATGAGTCTTGTAGCTGTGCTGTATTCAAGCAGGGTGGGTTTTCTTCAAGACATTTTAAGCTCTGTGTCAATCCAAGAGCACCTTTGCTAGCAATGACTGAGATCATTGTAATATAACAGCTCTGTCTTTGCTGGTGAGAGAAAATGAGGCTTTGCATGGAAACCAAATGGTAGAGTTTGTTTTGATATGTAATATCTGTAACTCAGCTAGAGTGTGTTAATATCCTTTAGATGGGGCAAGGATGCTATTGTGCTATTGGACTGATGAAATAGCCTCAGTATAGCGTTGGAGTCTGTTGGTTAACCTTGTACAGTTTCTAGGACATCTCTATCCTGCACTCTGTTATGTATGTGTTTGTTTCAATATATGCATAGGATATGTTGCCCTTCACAGTCTTTTGAGGAGATAGGAAGATTTGGGTGTTGGTTTTATTTTTTTTCAAGGAGAACTGTTTTTCGAGCTTCCTTTGCCCTTTTGGTGTATATATATGTGTGTTTGTGTGAAAGAGAGCTTCCCTTCACTTCCATTTACCTTGCATTTCCAGTTTTGATAGCTGTTAAAATCTTGATACCATTGTATGCTATTCTAAATCAGTCTGCAGTGCTTTCCCTTGATCACTGATAATCCCGTTAGCAGTACATTTTTTAAATTTAGGAATAAGGGAAGCAGAGAAACTAAGGGAAGCAGAGAAATTGTTTGGCAGGCTGATTCTTTATTAAGGGCCAGATTATGTCTAACGCTAGGAATTGTCAGGGGTCAGCCATCCCCCCCCACATGGTTGTATTAGAGTTATCAGTATCTTGGATTCTTGGGGTTACTCTTCTGTGCAAGCAAGCAGGATGGCAGATGAATGAAGTAAGGTGTACCGTTTTCTAGGTTGCAGGTAATGATTTGTTGGTGACGGTATGAAGAAATATAATCCAGCTTTGTTTTGCTGCTTCTGCAGTCCTAACAAGAATAAGAAGCAGGAAAAATATATTTGCATTGCTGCAGTGAGGAGCTAGAACATAGATTACACCAGTGTTTCCCAAATAGTGCTCCGCGCAGAACCCTGGGGTTCCGCAAAGTGAAAGTAAGGATTCTGCGAGAACGCGATCATCCCCCCCCCCCACCGAGCCGGTCCTAGGGTTGGGTGTGCCAGGCGGTTGCCCAGGGCTGCCATCTTCAAGGGGCCGCTGGCTGCCATGGTCTTGGGGGCGAGCCGGTGTGTTTTATTTTTTGTTTTGTTTTGTTTTTGTTGTTTTTTTGCTTGACAGTTTTTCCACCTTGATTTATTTATTTTGGTCTAGCAGTTTCCCTTGGTGGTTTTTTTCTTAAAAGGGTTCCGTGGCCAAATAAAATTGGGAAATATTGGATTACATACAGTGAGTGACTCTGTAGAAGGAGAAAATGCCACTTGTCAGGGCAGAACTACATATTTAAACTAAAAAGAACCCAGAGTGAGGGTTCCTTCTATCAGGAGTTATAATGAAATCACCAAAGGATTCATGATGTTTCCTCAGTGCGTTTTCGATAACATATCAATAATGTTCCGCAATAAGACAAGAGAGGCACCAGCAGTGGTTGAGATAAATAGACCAGATAGCACAGCTTCTGCCTTCAGTCTTGACCTCTTTTGCTCAACAATCCAAGGTCTTTTGGTTTAGATTGTTTACTTTCCTTAATCTTATCTCTAATTTGACAGTTTCAGGAACTTCAGACAACTTCTTTAGAAATCTTAACCCTTGCAAAACTAAGAATGGGTACACCCAGGAGCATACCAGATTGACAGTGCTGCCACTTATTTGTCCCATGCTGCTGGTTACATGATATATAGTTTTTCAGTCTGTTTGCAGTGTTGTAGCTGTGTTGGTCCTACAATGTAAGTAATACAAGGTGAATGAGGTAGTATCTTTTATTAGACTAACTTCTTTTGGTGGACTTTACAACCTTTCACACTACACAGCTAGCTTTTCATCAGGTCTGAAGACGGAAGCAAAGTGTTGTCAGTTTGACATTCTGAGATGATTTTCTTTCCCACTGAAGGACAGGTCATTACTAGGTAATAGAGGGGAGGCAGATCAGGATGGGAGCACTGGCTTATACCTGTACCTAAAGTTGATATATGTGTATTTTCATCTTGTTGGTTTATTCAAGAAAAAGCATGTAACTTGACTATTGCACAAGATGCAACTTCTCAGTTCTTTGCTGAAATACTAGCACTACAGAGGAGAGGAGGCTCCTTTTATTAGAGGTTTTTAGGATCAGGGAGACTTAAATGGCTTGAACTGTATAATTGAAAAGTGAATTTATATGACAGTGTATGCAACAAAATACAGATTTATATCTTTTAAATACCTCTTATTCAGGTTAAGGATAGAGCCCCCTTAAAAGCTGGTTTCCCCATCTCTGCAGGGGGCAGGTGAGTAGTGGGGACTGGGTGTGAGCTGAGGACTCTTAATACATTTTAAAAATCAGAAGCTCAGCAGGGGAGACCCAGCACAAGCATGCAGTCAGCTGTCCGGGCTTGTGCTGGGTCCCCTCCTGCTGTGCTTCAGCCTTTTAAATGTATTAAGAGCATGCTGGCTCATAATACATTTAAAAGGCAGAGCTGCAGAGGGGTTAGCTGCCAGGACCAGGCACTGTGGCTCCTCTGCTTATCGACTAGTCGATGGAAAATCCATCGACTAGTCGATTAGTTGATTAAAGTATATTTAACATCCCTAATCCAGGTAATATTAGTGGGTCATATTACCTCTATGGGGAGGGGGGAATCGGAATTTCATGGGCTGGGGCTTGTTTTAAAACTATTTGCAAATATTGTATACATCTTTAAGAGGGTAGAAAGTATGTTGATGGTGGTACAATCTTAGGTTCTGATTCTTAAATGACTTGCACTGGTACTTAATGTTGTGCACTATGACCCTGTTGACTTTAGTGGGACTACATGCTTAATTTTATATATTGCTCATGTATTAATCTTTGCAGGAAACATGCCTGGTGATACATATTTCTCTACCTAAGCAGGATCAAATGTGATGTTTTGGGGACTCCCCAGACTGGTAAGGGATCCTGTCACTGCCTGCCCTTTAACTTTGGGGGCTCTTGTGCTGTGTGGCGGTGGTTCAATTCCCTGACATCAGTAGCCAGCCCACAAAATGTTTCTTACCAGCCTAATTACTCCTTGCAAGGTGATATCAACTGCCTTCCAGTCCCAGGTCTCCCCAAAGACATCCTCCCCAAGTTCTTAATTACCAGACACCAGAATGCTCACCTCTGGGTTGGTCACAGACCCAAAGCCATGAAAGCAGCCTCCCAGATACCAGCTTGCTTTGGTACATATTCCACGTGATTTGCACATCTGAGACCAGCTTGGGTAAAAATAAAAATTTAGAAAAACCACAGATTCAAAGATAATAGCGAGGGATAACAAACACATACAAGTGATATAGAAAACATGCATAAAAATGCAATCTGATTTTACTTTTTAATAAAATCCTTTTTTCTAATGTAAGTTACCTGTTGCCTTGAGCTAATTTTGCAACATGCCCTCTGGTTGCAGCAGGGATCCAGCATTCATAAGCAGTCTTTTGCCGTAAAACTGTCCCTTGGCATCTAGATAATAAATCTCAAGTCTACACTATTAATTTAAAGCCACTTAAGTGATGTGGCTGTATGGTCACTGCAGTCATTAAATCTCTCTTGTACATCCACACTAGCTCCTTCTGTTGGCAGTGCATGTCCTCACCAGGAGCACTTGCACCAGCTGTGGTATTGTGGGCGTGCTGACAGCCTGAGAGCCCCCAGTAGTATGGCTCCAGTGACACTGGGTTGACTTAACTACATTGACTTAATTGGCCTCTTGACCTAACTCTAGTATAGAACTAAGGTAGGCCTGGGCAAAATACAGCCCACGGCCTGGATCCGGCCCGCCAAGCCACTAGATCCAGCCTGCAGACTCAGCAGGGAGCCCCAGGCAGGCTCTCCTGCTTGTCCTGTAGCCTACATGCCGCTCAGAAAAGTGGCTGCAGGGCTGTTTCTCTTTCAAAACTGTGATCCCGGAGAGGCGGGGGGAAGACTTCGCCCCAGCAGAATTCCATTGGTCAGTTTCTGGACAGAACTGGCCAATGGGAGCTGCCTGTTTGAATAACAGGCAGCACATGAAGTACCATGCTCCTCTCCCCTCCGGCTCAGTTATTCACACAAGCACATGGCCCTGTAGCCTGTGCAGGCGCAGGGCAGGCAGGCAGGCTGTCTGGCTGAGAAATATTTTAAGCTCTGCAAGCATTTAGTTCTGCAGGCAGGCAGACTAGTTGGGCTGCTGGCTGGTAAGTCTCCTGGCCAGAGCCTGCCTCTGGCACCACAGCCCTTCCCTTCCCCAGCCCTCTGTCCCCCCACTCAACATACCGTAACCCTCTGCCCCCCTCCTGCACCTATACGCTCTCCCAGATCTGAAACCCCAATCCCCAGCCCCAGATCACAATCCCCTTCTACACTAGGTCATAAACCAAACCCCTGCACCCCACTCTCCTGCCCAAGGTCACAACACCTTCATGCCCTAGGTCAGGGAGGACCAACCTGTGGCTCTTGAGCCACATGCGGCTCTTTGCTCACAGAAATGCGGCTCTCAGGGTTACAGCTCGTTCGGAGCCGCATGCCCGCTTTGTGCACGTGCCCCAGTTCCTGGAGGGAGAAGTTTGTGGCTGTGGTGGTGGCAGCTCCGGTGAGACCGAGGCATTGGGTTAGAATGGGAGGGGGCTGGGGGTGCCTGGCTCTTTGGGAGGGGTCTGTGGCTCTTTGCACTACTATCCTCAACTCTTTTAGCTCTTCGTGTCTAACTGGTTGGCCACCCCTGTCCTAGGTCACATTCCAAAACCCTGCACCCCCCGTTCCCTGCCCTAGGTCACTACTGTCTCCTTCACCCAAACTCCCTCCCAGACCCCACTCTTCCTCCTGCACCCCAGTCCCTTACCCCAAATTCCCTTCTGCACCCAACCTCCATCCCACACCTCCTCCATTAATATGGAAGAGTGTGGCCCTCAACCACTTTCCAAAACCTTGGAGTGGCCCTCCCATCAAAAATTATTGCTCACCCCTGGACTGAGAGCTTGTCTGCACTGGCAAGTTACTGCACAGCACTTTAAATTTGTAAGTGTGTAGACAAAGTCTAGGCCTCAGTCCCAAACCTGTTTTTGAAAGACTTTTTTTTTGTTTAGAAGCTTCAGGGGGTAGCTGAGTTAGTCTGTACAGAAAAAACAATGAAGTGCTACCAGACCATTTGTTGTTGTTTTTTGTTTGTTTGTTTACCTTTCCTTTCAGTACATGGTGACTTATGTCTATATGGAGTGGGGAAGTTCCCTCTTGAATTGGTAGCCTGGATGTCTCATTGTCTTCCTAACTAATTCTAAAGATCCATCATTGTCTTTTCCTGGGCTGGACAATGGATTATTATTTGAAGCAAGTTTTGCGTAAATACCTAGCTTGGGAAGTGCCTCTCCCCACTTGGCTGCTCACTCCCCTGCTGTGTGGCATAGTGGAAGTTGGAATATAAATTATGAGCACAATTTTCTATATACACATATACGTGGATTATAATCTTAGCTGTATACATATCAAGACTAAGTTTAAAACATTACAAACTGTGATTAATACCATAGTGTCCAACCAGTTCTGAAGCAGTAGCCAATATAGTGAACTATTAACAGTTATAGTGAACTAGCCACATTCAACCAGCCAAATAGCCACATGTGGCTAGTGTATTGGACACCATGGGTCATAAAAGATCTTACTTGTATACGTTTACACCACAGTAATACAGTACGCTATGCAATTGGTTTAGCTGCTCATTTTGGGGGTTTAAACATGTCATTCCTTTGGGAAGTCTGGAGTTGATTATCGCACAGCCCCTTGTGAGTCTGAAGGTGGAGTGTTGATCACTGACCACAATGTAAGCTTTGCTTTTGCTGCACCTTCTTTACTGGATAGAGTGTCAAGCCTTGTTCTTCAACCCCTCACAATGTTTAATCTCCCTATTCATATGCCTGCACATTATATTCATAGCAATCTCGAGTTTTTGTTCTGTGGGGCCATAGTAATAGTGAATGATTTGATTACACTACGATCCGCCTATTGAACAGGTTGGGTCTGAGTGATTTTATTGTCCATAGGATAACCTACCTTTTTATTAGAGTAATTCTGTTCCATGGGAGATCTTTTGTGCTTAGAAATGCAGTGGGTGTTTTCTTGTTATCTTCCCTGGTTCCACAAAGACTGCTCTGAGATCTGTGATGGATGCATTAATACACAATTCATTTTTTAAAAAAAAATCTGGACTAAATGATTGAACCTAGTTTTTTTAATTTTGAGGACAGGCCAATTCACAATAGTTTCCACTTTCCAGGGATCTGGGTGGATTTGGCTTCTGCCTGTCCCAGTGGTTCTCAAACTGTGGTCCGCGGCTGCCTTAGCGGTGGTCCGCAGTTCGAGCTCAGCCTCCCCTCTCTCTGCAGCAGGGAGCCCATGCTGGCGTTCCAGCTTCACGGTGGCTATGAGGCTAGAGCACCAGTTTTGGCTTCCCGCTCGGAGGGTGCCCGGGGGAGGGTGTTTGTGTTTGTGTGAAGAAAGCCCCGATCTTCTGTGCTAGACCCGGCTAGCAGAGAGGGACAGAGAAAGCGGCTCCACGCGCTGTCACTGTCTTCCCTCCCTCCCTTGCTGGGGGAATGGCAGCACAGAGATGCACTGCCTGGAGGCTTTCCCCGTTGCTTCCATTAGTTGGATTTGCAGCCAGTGGGAGCAGTGAGTGGCCATGCCTGTGAGCGAAGCCAGGTAGTGCCCCCCTCATGCCAGACTCTACACGCCAAGACACGGCACTCACAACTTCCTCCTGTACTGTCCCTCCTGGCCAGACATCCTACCCCTACCCTGCTCCTGAACGCACCCTTGCTCTTGCACCCTCCCTCCTGGACACACACTGCACCTTCCCTTGCTCTTTTCCTCTCCCCCCTGGCCAGACACCCTATTCCCAGCCTGCTCCTGCACCCTACCTCTCACCCCATCCTGTATCCCACCTCCTGTCCAGATCCTGCACCCCCATCCCTTTCCCACTCACTGGCAGCCCTGTCCGACACACTGAACCCCTCATTTTTGTCCCCATCCCAAAGCCGGGGGGGGGGGGGATGTCCACAAATTCCACTAACCCTGAAACTCCAGAAGAGTAAATCCAGTCCATGGGAACCCTGGACCTCAGTCCTCCCTGTCTCTCCCCCTCACCCAATGGGGCTGGAGCACCAGAGGCGTGAGGTGTCTCAGTTGGGGGCCATATCAGTGAGCGTTGGTGGTTTTTGGAGGGGTTTTTTTGCTTCTCACTTGTGTGGTCTCCAACTGATTTTTCTGTGTTTCAGTGGCCCCAGATTAAAAAAAAAAAAGGTTTCTTACCCCTGACTTAAATAAAGAAAACATTGAAAACTTTTGTGTTGGACATAAATTAATATTTTACTTTATTTAAAATGAAGATTGATAAACTAACATGAGAAGTTAAAGCGCTTAGTCTGTTTAATAATTTAATATTTCCTTTCTTACTGGTTAAATTAAGCCATTCTCCCTAGTTGCAGCACTAGCAAAATGGCTTGGACTTAATAATGTAATTAACAGTGAGTTTCCATTAGCAATTGATGCCCTGATGGTAAGGTGGTGGGGTGGATTCCGGTGTGGCCTAGGGGATAGGGTGCTTGCGTGGCATGGGGAGGGTTGTGGGTTCAAGTCCCGCCTCCCCTGGGTCTGGGTGGCCCAAAGCCAGACAGCCCCCAGGCAGGAGGGATAAGGGACACCCCCCTCCCCAGGCCTTGAGCTAGATGGGCCATGGGCCAAAAAGTTTGAGAACCATTGACCTATCCAGTGACCCAGGTAAGAGATCTTTGTGCCCAGACTGTGCAATTTGATACCTTGACTGTGTGCCCTGCATCTCTGAGGCTTTTAAACACCCTTGCCACGTGTTGTGTGTTCCTCCCAGGTGTTGTTAAATATAACAATATCATCTACGGTGGAGTACATACTCCTGGAACCCAGAATGCACCTGCTGGGCCAGTTTCTAGAAAAGTGGCAGCTGCATTTAATTTATCTGAAGAATACTACTTTAAGGTTAGAAAGTCCAAAATTGGTAATCAATGCAGGATCCTAGACTCCTAGAGTCTGGAAGCTTACACAGCAATGAAACAGCCCTGCAGTCCCAGTCTTGAGTTGGTTGACATGGACTAGCCACGAGTTTTTATTTGCTATATAATATACTCTTAAGGGGCTCCTTGAACTCTCAAACATTACATCCAGGAGAGGCAGTATTTTATGATCCTCAACTGTATTATGCATATTATGTTTGCTGTACACCTCTCTGTTATAAAAAAAGTTCAGTCAGTTATATGTACAGCTGAGGGTTGCACTGACCATAGGGTGTCAGTGAGTCTTCGTTACCTCAGAGGGCCCGTCTGGGAGTTCTGCATTTTATGCGTTATACAGGGGCTAATAACAGAACCAAATCACCTACATCGAAGACTCTTTCACTTGCTTTCTTGTCATACTGTCCTTTTTTGTACAAGTTGGCTTTTTTCCCCCCCAAAATTATGCAGTATCAGCTCCATACTGATTTTTAGCTCTGCTCTGAGTTTAGATATCAGTTCTTTCACTCATTCCTCTTCTGAGTCAATGTTCACTTCCCACACACTTCTCACCAGATCTAGGGGGTCTTTGACCTTCCTTCTGTCTAGCAGGTTGAATGGGCAAACCCTGTCAATTCTTGGGGTACACCTCTGTAAGCAAATATGGAAGGCAGTAGAACACCCTACTCCCTTGCCTTTTTGTGTCCATACATTGTTATCATGGATTTAAATGTTTCTTGAAATCTTTCAATTAACACATTTGTTTTTGAGTGATAAGGGGAAGACTTTCATTTTTCACAGTTCAGAGAATATGTGGACTTTGAAATTTGACCCCCATTCTGATTTGACCCCCATTTTCTATTTGAAAATACACACTGCTAAATATGGAAAAAAGTGCACTTGCCAGTTTCTGCTTCTATATTAGCTAGAGCTACTGCCTCTGAGTATCTGCTAGTGAAGTCAGCTACCACCAATATATATTGCCATTTTTGGATGGATTAGGTTAGTGGTTCTCAACCAGGGATATATAGAGGTTTTCCAGGGGGTACATCAACTCATCTAGATACTTGCCTTTTTACAACACTCCACGCAAAAAGCACCAGTGAAGTCAGTACAAACTAAAATTTCATACAATGACTTACTCTTCTCTTTAAACTAAACATTTAAATATAAGTACAATATTTATATTCCAGTTGATTTATTTTATAATTCTTTTATAATTTATTTTATAATTTATAATTTAGAAATAAGAAAGTGTGCACTAGTTCAGTAATAGTGTGCTGGGACATTTTTGTATTTTTATGTCTGATTTTGTAAGCAAGAAGTTTTTAAGTCAGTAAAACTTAAGGGTATAGTAGTCTAGAAAGGCTGAGAGCCACTGTCTTAAGGAGTGGACCAGTAATGTCCATGGCAACCCTATGGACTGTTTCTCCAATTATAGTTAATGGCTACAATGAGGCTTTGTGGAGACCTATGTTCTTTTTTTATTCTTTTGACACAAGTCACAAAACTAACAGTATCCCTTCTAGGTTTATACCAGGCCAATTAAAATGTTCCTGACATCTTTCAAATATCCTCTCTATACCTAGATGGCCAGTTGCCAAAATGGAATGAATATCCTGTGTACCACCATAGATACAGACCATATTGCTCGGGGCAATATCTCTTGATGCAGAGCTCAGTAGAGTTACACATATAGCATTTTCTTGGAACCTTATCTTGGGTCAGGGGTTTGTAACCGGGGTTACTGAGTGGGTGCCTGTTGGGATATATTTGGCTTCACTTCCCCTCTTCTTCCTTTCCTGAAGAAATTGAGGACCCACTTTCACATGGAGCCTTTGCCCTTCCCTTTGGGACTGTCACTCATTCAGTACTTACTGTGGCCCTGCACATGGGCACCTGCTGTGAATCTCCAAGGGCCATGCCCCTTCACAGCAGCAAGCCCAGCCACACTGGCTCAGCTGCCAGAGCCTCGTCTCAGGTGCCTGCAGGGCATGGCTGGGGTTCCCAAGTACCCAGCCTGGCCTGAGGTGCTGCCCCCAACTGCCCAACCCAGGGCTCCACACAGCACTGTCAGTGGCATCGGCCTAGCTCGCCACGGGAGGCAAGACTGCATCTCCCCAAGCTCAACCAAAGCAGCTGGTTCATCCTGGGTCCTTTGTGGGGAGGGTGGAATGCAAGTAGAGTAGTCAAGTACTCAACTACTCCCTTACATCCCTACTGTGGAGCTGCAATTTAGTCTGCTGTACCCGAGCACCAGTTCTTCTAGGGGATTACGGTCTGGGTTGTGTCCCAGCTGTAGTTCATCTCCACTTCCACCTTCTGCTAAAATGCTCAGTGAACAAGGTTCTCAGATCCTCTACTGATTTCGCCTTGTGGTGTGTAAACTATATTGCAAATATAATCTCCCAAGTTGTTTTTTAGCTATTCTGTCCAAGGACTCTATTCATTTACCCTTTTCCTGGTTGTCTTTCTTTTAACACAAAATAAAAGAATAATGTTCTTTAAGCTTGTACTTTGCTCCTACATACTTGAATCCATTAGAGTGTGTTTATAAAAATATTTGGAGTGTGACTGTGAGGGGTTCGGGGTGCGATCACCCCCTCCCGGGACGAGAGGGGGGTTCGGCGGACCCCTTTCCCTCTTTCGGCCCGTATCCTTCCCGGCCCCTACTCGGCAGTCCGGGCAATCGGTGCGATCACCCCTCCCTGGACGGAAGGGGGTCAGCGGACCCAGTAATTGTCACCCGTCCCTGCGGGATGGGGTCTAAGCCCTCAATCCAATCTCTACCTACTGCGCGGCCCTGGTCCTAGGGCGCCTCCGTGTTGCCTAAAGCTGGATGCTCCTCCGGCGGGAGAGGGGGACCCGGTCCCGCCTCTCTCCGGTCCCAGCCCGGGCCCTAAGCGCCGGGCTTGCTCGCGCCAACGCGGTAGACGGGGGTCACTCCGCCCGTAACCCATCTACCCACGGTCGCCAAAAGCGCCCCACCCCGGGCTCCTTCCTCCCTTCCCGGGTTTCCTCGGGTCGTCGCCCCCACCTCCGAGACCTACCCCGGTTCAGACATTTCAGCCTGCAGTCGTCCCGGCAATACCTCGGGCGTCCGCTCCCGCCGGGTCCGTTCCCGACCCGGCCGTCCTCTCCAGGGCTGTCGGAGCGGAGTCCACTCTCCGTCCGAGCCGGGGCTGGCTGAACGCCAGCTGCGGTGACCTTCCCGGGAGGCCCGGGGCCGCGGCCGGGCTGGCTGCCGATCGCAGCGCCTCGGGTCCGCCCTGGGACCGGGTTTCTCCTCCTTGCGCCGGAGGCTGCCCTCTCCCGCTGGCGGCAGGCCCTTTGAACTGGCCCACCGCGCCGACGCCACCCGGGCCCTCCTTCCGCGGCGCCAGCGCGCGCCGGCCGTGACCCGGCTGCCTAGCCCCGCCCCATCCCCATCGGCGCGCGCGGGCTAGCCTTTCCCGCCGGGCGGAGGCGTGGAGGCGGCACGCAGCCCCGCCGGCTTCCCTTGCCTGCGCCGCGGCTGCGGGGAGGGGCCTGGGTCTGCCCTCCGCTTCCCGCGGCGTGGCGGCCCCAGCCGTCTCCCGTGCGGGTCGGTGGCGACCCGTCACAGTGACCTTCAGTTCACGGATATTGGTGTGCAACTTATATGATGACTGTGCTACTTTGTTTGTGGACTAGTAAGGGGCTCTGTCCGTGCCTGCTCTGTAATTTCATGGGCCTATGTGCTATGCAAATATGGTTCATTTCCCTGACACCAGGAGTCAGCCTGCAAGCATAAGATCTCACCCTGGCTCTCACCAGTCCAGTTACTCTTTGCATGGTGAACCAACCAACCGTTCTAAGGCTTCCTAAATCCATCCCTTCCTGAATTCTTAATTTGCAAACATTTTCCTCTGCTTTGAATGTCCCTTTAATGGGACCACTTAAAGTACATAAACTTTAGCATGCATATAACTTTTTGCGGGATTGGGGCATTTTTGGTAGACTGCTTTAAAAGATGCTTGGTGATGCATGTTTCTATTTCTAAGCAGGATCGAATCTGTGATCAAGGGGCAGAATTTTCATCCAAGGGCTGGTCCTTAAAATAGGATCAGTGCTCCTTTTCATCTTGGAACAGTCCCAGAACATGGACAAACACAGACCCAAGTTCCCTGAATCCTATAATTAGCAGTATGGACTCCTCTTAGCATATCTGTCCAGTCATGCAGGATGCATGTGTATGCAATGAATCTGCATCTTAAAATAAGGGAAGTACAAAAAGAATATCAGCTAATAAAGTTATAGTCTCATTATTTTTATATATTTAGTTCTCTTTTATAAGTGCGCAATAGAATAATAGAATAATACTTCTCCCACAGCATATTCCCGGAAGAGTAGGTTTTTTCACAGCTCTGGGTCTCCCAAGGGTGTCTCTCATCAACTGCCTCTCCAGAAGCATTTACATTTTTTTTTTCAGATTTCAGCAAGCTTAAGACTTGCCCAACACTTACAGTGCTGAATTAGTGCAGCTATAGTGCTTTGTGAAGATGCTACCTACGTTGATGAGAGAGGTTCTCCCATTGGTGTAGGTATTCCACGTCCCCGAGAGGCCATACTATATTGAAAAGAGGAGCCCTCTTGTTGACAAAATGCCATCTATACTGTGAGTTCAGTGAGTATAACTGCATCACTCTGAGTATGGATTCTCCACATCCCTGAGTGATGTAGTTATACCAATATAAGCTGGTAGTACAGACAAAGCTTAAATCAACTAGTTTGCACCGAGAGAACATTGTAGGCAGAAAACGTGCCATTTTTTTTCCTTTAGAGAAATGAAGCCACCTAATGAATAAGTTAACCTTGGAGGGCAAAAGAGAAGAAGTGTATCAATTGCACTTTTCAATTATTGTCGCAGTTATTCCAGTTAAATGCATACGAACATAAGAATGGCCATACTGGGGTCAGACCAAAGGTCCATCTTGCCCAGTATCCTGTCTGCCAACAGTGGCCAATACCAGATGTCCCAGAGGGAGGGAACACAACAGCTCATCCCCACGTGATCCCTCTCCTGTCACCCATTTCCAGACAAACAGAGGCTAGGGACACCATTCCTACCCATCCTGGCTAATAGCCATTGATGGACATAGCCTCCATCAATCTATCTAGCTTTTTTTGGAACCCTCTTAAAGTCCTAGTCTTCACCACATCGTTTGGCAAGGAGTTCCACAGGTTGACTGTGCGCTGAAGAAAAACTTCCTTTTGTTTGTTTTGTTTGTTTTTGTTTGCATCTTATCTGCTTGCTAGCATAAAAAAAATGAGTAGTCCTGTGGCACCTTACAGACTAACAAATATATATAGTATCATGAGCTTTTGTAGGCAAATCCCATTTCTTCAGATGATGAGCTTTCTTCTCTAGCTTATCATCTGATGAAGTGGGTTTTGGCCATGAAAAGCTCATGAAACTACATATTTTTTTGTTCGTCTCTAAGGTGCCATGGGACTACTCTTTGTACACGGCTACCCCTCTGATACAAAAAAATGAAACTGATGGGCATGGAATATCTTGTTTTGTTCTGACCTAATGTATGGTCTGTGTTAGTTTCACTTTCTATGTCTGTTCTAGTTCTGATGTGGAGATTTTCAACCATAGAGTTCACATGTTCTATATAGTGATTATATTATTGAATATGTACTACTCAACAAATTGGTCTTTTGATTTTTTTTCCAACAAAGTTTTAATCAAGAATGAAGGGAAGCCAACAAGCTCTCACTGAGCATGAGAGAGCAGGAGGAAATGTGGAAATATGTTGAAAAGAATCCAGCATTCTTAACTTTTTAGCGTTTAGTTTGTCTTTAAAGAGGGAGATTTTCTCAGAGGAGAGAGAAAATAAAACTGTAATAGGATTATTAGCTGTTAACACCTTGCAGGAAGACATGACTTGCACAGAAATATACCAGGCAAAATGAGTATAATGCTGTAGCCAATGGAGCTGCAGTTTTTCAATGAAATCATGGGCATGACTTCCCCCAGAATTGCCTAGCAATAACCATGTTCTTAATGATCTTAGCATGACTGTGCAGGAAAATTCAGCACTCATTTACACAAGCTGTCACTTAGTATGTTTGAAGCCATATTGTGGTCATGAGAGAAAACTGTTTTCTTAAGTTCTGTCTATATTAAACCAACCACCAGTTGTTGTTATTACATTTTCAGCATAGACAGGGATTTCTTGCTATAGCTTGCCCTCTTATCAGCATTTCTGAACATGGTTGTAAGAAACAACCTGATCCCACTGACCCTTACTCAAGCAAAACTAAAGTGGGAAACAGGTCCCCTGGTAACTCTATGGCGGTATGATTCTATGACACATAGCCATCCTAAGGAAGAATGGAGAGGCGTTTGTATAGGTGTACAGAGTTCTTTTAAAGAGGCTCAGCTGCTCTATTTACAGTGCAAATACTAAAGGAAGGCTGGGTGGGGGAGATGGTATGAGGAAAAGTTAGACTTAGTGAAAGAACTTGCCAGGCTTAGTGGTACATAGGTCTCTTGTTTGTTTCTGGTTTTCATTTGTTTGTTTTGAAATTGATATATTTCAGTGAAGGGTGAGGTCAGGCTGGAGTTTTATGACAGGCAATAGTACTGTCCACTTCTATGCTGCTTTCATTGAATATTTCAAAGTCCTTTACATGCTTTAATTACTTAAATGGCATAAAGTGTTTTTTTTCCCATTCTTGATTGATTGATTGAGCTTTAAAGTACTTCCATTGGAGGCTCTAAGCACATGTACAAAAAAGAAGTAATAAAGCACATAGCAAACCGAGAGAATGCCTTGGAGAAAAGATGAAGCTTTGCAGTGTGAAGTAAAGCCTCCCCAAAACGGGCTCCAAAATTTACAGGGGAAGCAAATTGCAGAGTTTTGGACCCTTCTCTAAAAATGCCCTGCCTTCTTCCATTAGATGCCATGAAGTTACTTTGTCATCACCAAGGGGTGCATCTACACAGCAGGGCTTAACCCAAAATAAGCTACGCAAACTGAGCTATGTCAATTGCGTGCGTAGCTTATTTTGAAATTGGGAGCATCTACACAGCAGAAATAGAGCACTTTTCCTCCAACTTCCCTTACTCCTTGTACAGTGAGGGTTACGGGAGTCATAGTACTGTCCTACATCTTGACAGTATTTCAACATTATTTCGAAATAACGCTAGTTATTTCAAAATACTGTTGCTGTGTATATGTACCCCAATAGAGTGAGATGTTGGAAGAGCAGTATGTGTCTAGTGTTCTGTATGCCCTGGAATACAGAACTGATTTTAGGAAATTTTCCACAAATTCGTACTACTGATTAATTGCTTACTATTAAGATTAAGTATATTAAGTATTACTACAATGTTAGTTTAGCTGCATTCTATATCTTGTATATTTATGATATACCCATAACCAGGGCTTGACAAGTGGCGGCGAGCTCTGCTCGCCAGCCGCGCGGTTTGGCACGCTGTGCATGCGCAGACTGTGCTGTGCATGCGCAGACCGCGCTGCGCATGTGCTAATCGTGCTGTGGCACTGTGCCGGGCTAAAATCTACTCTCGCCACAGGCGAGTAGATTGCCCTAATTGTCGAGCCCTACCCATAACAACATAATTATTTTAAACTGTACATTTTACAAGAAAAATAGGAACACAAAATATGACATTTTATGGCCAAGTTAACATTACAGAGGAAGCTTGTGTATTTCCCGATTTTGTTTTCCTTTCTAATTCTGCACCAATATCAACGCTTTAGGGTATTTTTCTCTATTTAAATAATTTGTATCCTGAGCTACATTAATCCTGTGTTAATAGTGTACTTTGTGTAACGGAGTGGTTGGTGTGCAGCTTTTTAAAGCAACCACAATATTTTGCTGTATCAGATGTGGTCAGTGTTCTCTTTCTGAGAAAACTGCCTGGAGATTCTTCTGAAAATGCTACAGCTGTGTTTTCTGTAGCAAAACTCTGAACATTGCCTCTGAGGAGCATTGCCTGGGCTCATATATATTTGGATTAACAGTGGCTGTGCTTGCTCCTCTGTGGAAATGTATCCCAGACAATGTCCACAATCTCCATCTGGACGTTGGAAGATTTGTGTTTTCAGTTTTGTTTTGTTTTAAAATAAATAGGCCTTAAATCCCTCTCTCCTCCTAAAGGCCTTTGATCAGACTGAGGTGAGTGTGGCTTTATATACAAGTATATATGGTAGTAATTGCAGATAGCACCCCAGTTTTGCCTTGAAAGATAACTAGTCTGGAGAAGAGGAAAAAGCACTGCACCTCCAGGTGAATAGTAGGGAGACCCAAAGGAGGCATCCATCTCTGTGGGAGAGAAGAGAGAGCCACACAACTCTGTACTTCCATCCCACTCAAGAACAGCTTCTCTTGAGCAATGGTATTGGCAGCTGTTTACTCTGCTCCTGGCTAGACTCAAGCTAGAGCTCACTGCTATTACTAGTTGGAGAGCTGGGCACTTGAAGAGAAGTGAAATTAGCACTGCTCTCTTGAAGATGATGATGGTCTCCCTCCTCTTTGCCTCTTCACTAATTAGTTCCCCAAAAATAGGCCTATAGGTTAGTCCTGAATTTTTGGCTAATAAACATATATACAATGTGTGCTCTTGCTGAGTTTGAATGCTCACACTTGGAACACGGGGCTGCAGTGCACCTCACCAGGCGATATCTACATCATTTACATAAAGAAATGCACGCATTCACAATATTTGCTTGTGCTTGTATCTTCCTTGACAGAGTAATAGAAAACGTGGTTGGTTGAGTTCACCAGCAACAGAAATTGTCAGTTGCTCAACTTTTTCCTGCCGCAGTTGTGGAGAGGTGGTGTAGGGGGCTGTTTTTAAGGTTCCTCTGGGTGGTTTCTTGTCCCTGTTGTACAAACAAAACATGCAGCTGACTTGCTGGAAAGCTAGATATTGCATTTAGGGTTCAGTCCAGTTACATAATTTCTGTCATAGAGGATTCAGTGTGTCAGCCTTGAGCACTCCTTAAGACGGGGAGGGGACGTTTTTGGGTCAGGGGCCACTGACCCACAGAAAAATCAGTTGTGGGCCACACATAAGTGAGAAGCAAAACAAACAAACAAAACAAACAAAAAAACCCCCAAACCCCTCACTGACATGGTGCCCTACTGAGAAGGAGACACTCCCCACATTTCCCTCACGCACCTAGGGGTGACCAGCCTAGTAGATTTTATGTGCTCCAGCCCCATGGGGGAGGAGGGTTGGAGCATGAGTGTGGGCTCCCCAGTGCTGGAGGGGTGGGGCTCTGAGCCTTGGGGGCTGGATCCAGGCAACCTGGGCGCTGCATCCGGCTCCCAGGCCTGAGGTTCCCCACCCCTGCCTTAAGATGTGTATGTATGGAGTGTTTCCAGTTAGTGAATTCTGCATGAACTCAGATACTGTTCCTGCGGCTGCAGACATTTCTCAAAGCATATACCATGTGAGCAGATGAGCCTGCTTTGGTATGACACACATATGTGCGAGCTTTGTAGGGATGTAAGCGACTAGTTGACTACTGGATAAGCCTAGGCTAAACTAGTCACTTTTCCCCACCCCTCCGCCCGCTTGCTGCTTCTGTATCAGAGTCAGCCAGGGGGGACGCAAGAGCCTGTGCAGCCTTAAAAGCCGGTTCCCCCTAGTACTGTCTTCACGGGGGGCAGGGGAGGAAGAGGCGCAGCGGGGGAAATGGCGTGAGCGGGACTGTTTCAGTCCCTGCTCGTGCCAGTCCTGATTGTTGTGCCTCTGCTTTTTAAATGTAGTAAGAGCTGCAGATGGCGCTTACTACATTTAAAAGGCAGAGATGCAGCCGGGATAGAGAGAGAGTGGATAGAGAGTGCCCCCTTCCTTACTGACTAATCAAGTAGTTGATGCAAATTCCATCGACTACTTGATTAGTTGATTAATCAAAATTTAACATCCCTACTTTTTTGGCAAGTCTGACATGGTGACTGAAACTTTGTACATGGATTCAGCTATGGTCAGTTTCAGGAGAGTTGGTTATTTTACATATCTGAAGCTGATGGGACTATGCAAACGCTTCAGAGGGGTAGCTGAGTTAATCTGTACAGGATAAACTTAAAAAACAACAAATAGTCTATTAGCACTTTAAAGACTAACAAAACATGTAGATGGTATCATGAGCTGTCATTCAGATGACCAGAGTGTTATATGTCGAGAGCCAAAATTAAATAGGGGAGAAGGGGGGGGGAGGACAAAAAGAGGCAGTGGGTATATAAATATCAAAGAGAAAGCTGAGCTGGTATCTAACAAGCAAAGACTCGATAGTTAAAGGAAGCAGATAAGGACCATTAGTTAGCATTTAGAGAGGAAGAGTACTATCACCAGAATCTACACAAAGAACCATTGGCACCTTCATTGTTTAGTAGGTTGATAATGTGCTAGCCATCCGGTATCTCGATTCAAACCATTGGCATGAGAATTAAACTTCTGAATGAATTGTAGTTCCAACCCTTCCCTGTGTATTTGGCTTGTGGAATTGGTCTGTAATAAAACAGCAACTTGAAGATCTCTTAATGGGTGACCAGGCAGATTTAAGTGTTCACCAGCAGGTTCCCTTTACGGATATCTGATTTGTGTCCATTGATTCTTTCCCGTAGGGACTATCCTGTTTGTCCAATATATACATTGTAGTGGGGCATAGATCACATTACTGGATATGCAGTTAAATGAGCCTCTGATTTGGTGGCATATGTGGTTGGCTCCAGTGATGAATTTGCTTGTATAGATATGAGGGCAGAGTTGGCACTGGGGTTGATTGCAGGGCTGGGTTCCTGGATGCTTATGATGTAGCTGTGTAGCATGGTTACCGGAAAGAATTTGTTTCAGGTTGGGGGGTTGTCTGTAAGCAAGAATAGGTCTTTCCCCAAGACTTCTGAGAGTGAGGGATCATTTTCCAAGATAGATTGTAGGTAATGCGTTGGAGGGGTTTAAGTTGTGGACTGTAGGTAATGACAAGTGGAATTCTGTTGTTTTCTTTTTTGGGTCTGTCTTGAAGCATTTCATGTCTGGGTACTTTTTTGGCTCTGTCAATCTGTTTTTGCACTTCTCCAGATGGGTATTTCAGTTTTAGGAATGCAGTTTATGTAGATCCTGTAGGTGTTTGTCTCTGTCTGTGGGATCAGAGCAAATCTGGTTGTATCTTAGGGCTTGGCTGTATACAATAGATTGAGAAATGTGTCTGGGATGGAAGCTGAGGCATGAAGGTAAGTGTAGCGGTTGTTAGGTTTCCAGTATAGGGTGGAGGAAATTTTGTCCATCATTTAATTGTACTGTAGTATCAAGGAAGTGGATTTCCTGTGTGGACTGGTCAAGGCTAAAGTACAGTCAGTCATTTTCAAGTGCTTAGTCATTGTAGTTAGTGACTGTAAAGACAGTTGAGGTTTAAACATTAGATGCTTACTCTACACCACCAATCTAAGTTAATAAAATGTGACTGCATGTTTGCTAAGAGTTTAGGGTGATCATGCTTGTTATAAATTTACCTTTTTGTTTTTAAAAAATTTTAAAGAGCCATATTGGTTTCAGGAAATATATCTTCTATGGGCAGCAAGAGGAAACCTGAATTGTTAGTTTGCTTGATTGTTTGTAATCCTATAAGAAAAAGAATAAACCCATTTACACTAATTTCATTGCTGTCCACTTTCAAATGTATGGCTCTGGCCCTTTTAGAAGTGTGGTGAAGTACACAACAATAGCAGAGTGGAGAAGCTGGAAGTAATGCAAATTCTTTCTCTGTTTGTTCTTTATGTCAAACTGGAAAGGGGAGGGATTTAGAGTGGAAAAAAATTAAGCAAAAGTCTTTGAACATAGAATGATTGATTACAGGCTCCTTAATAGTTTTAATGTGACCCTTAAATCTGTGTGCAGTTCTAGTGTCTAGTTTTGTGGTCATTGGCACCTTAGAAAAGCCTGAGTTAGGTTAAAGATTTTTTAGCAGGTTGAAGACTTTGTACTCTGGTGTGAATAATTTACAGGTACAAACAACGAAAGGACATCAGATTTGTGTGGTGTATAAAAGAAGCGAGTTTGGGCCTAAACTAGCTACACTGAACAGGCAAGAGGCCTGAAAAGCACACCTTGCCCTCAGATAGAGTGATAATTGCTACTAGATGGCTGCCCAGTAAATTACAGTATGCTCTCTTTAATCCAAAGTCCAAAGCCCTATTATAAGTAGGGTTGCCAGATGGTTTATCCCCCCCAAAAAGGGGGAGACCAAAGAAGTTGTTGAGCCAAAAAAAAAAAAAAGGACCCCAAGAGTTGTTAAGCAAAAAAAATACAAAAAACCAGTGTGGTCCCTTTAAGAAACACTTTTGAGGCTTTTTGGCCCTAACAGGCTGTCGGCAGCCATCAGCCATCTTGTCTCCCTGTTCCGGGCCAGACAGCTCCCCTGAGGAACCAGGTAAGCATCCGGTATTTTCGCTTCCTGGCCGGGAAAAAATCAGAAAGTACTGGATATTTTAGGTGTCTGGTATTTTCTGAATTTTTTTTACCGGACAGGAGGCGAAAACACCGGACTGTCTGGGTCAATACCGGACACCTGGCAACCCTAATTAAAGGAATCACTTCCTTGTCGTCTACAGGTTGAACCTCTCTAATCTGGCACTCTCAGGACCTGACCGGTGCTGAACCAGAGAATTTGCTGCACCATAAGAGGTCAATATTGTCTAGCAGCATTACCAACACTTCCACTGCTTACTGGGCTCTTAGCAGACATTTGGGGTAAATTAGAGCTCAATAACTGCCCAGAACACTGAGAGCTAGGACTGGTGGCTGTAAGCAAACTTTATCGGCCATGGGAAACTTGGCCACATCCATGATAAGTGGATAATCTGGCTAACTACAATCACACCAGGCCACAGATGTTACCAGACCAGAGAGTGCTGGATTAGAGAGGTTCAACCTCTAGCACAAGATGCTTGAGATGCAGGCCCTCTGCAGCATGTATCTCATGCAGGGGCACAGGAAAGAGTTTTGGATAATAGAACAAAGACTACTAGCCAGGAGTGAAGGAGGCCCCCCTGCTGCTGAATGGCAGCTGCCTCCTGCAAGGTCTGTGCCATCTGATCCCTCAGGCACAAAGCAAAGGGAAGGCTGGTCCTGGCACGACATAATAGAGTCTTGACCAGATGTCTCTGCTCCACCCTGTCACGATTGTAGCCTCCCCCTGCACGTTGCGGCTACAAGGATTGGGTGTCACTGGCTTTGCAGCAGCTCAGGGAGCTCTTTGCAGACAAGCTACCAGGACTGTGAGGTGGAGCCCCTGCTGTGGGAGAGGCCACCCCACAGGTGAGTGGCTCCTGTCTTCTTGATTATCTGAATTCCTAGTTATCCAAATAAAATCCATATACTCCATGCTGTTTGAATGATCGGGAGGATACTGTGCTGTAAAATATGTTGGAAGGGTCAGACAAGTTCCTGGTGGACAGGTGTGCACAGTACAGAAACAGCCCTCCCAGAAGAACAGACTAAATAAGAGTTTGAACTGTTTGATCTGTTTAGAGGTGGTCCCTCCAGAAGGTCAAAGTTGAGGCATGGAAAACTTCACTGTGGCTGTCTGTGCAGGACCAGATGCTGTTTACCCAGCCATGTGTTCATACACTTTTAAAATATACCAGTTGAAATTTGCCTACTATTGATAAGAAAGAAAAATCTACTTTTCTGACTGTGACACAGTTAAGTAATTGTAACACTGTCCTTTGTTTTCTTCATTTTGTTCTACTAAAGGTAACAATGCCTGTGGAAAGAATGCGGATGCGTCCATGGCTAGAAGACCAAATAAATTCAAACACAATACCAGGGTTAAAATGGCTAAATAAGGTAAGATTTCTATGTATGTGATAAACAAATCAATTATAGCAGGGTCTGAGACACGGTTGTGATCTAATTCTCATGGCTTCCAGTGAGGAAAAGCAATGAGGGTAGGCAGAGTAGAGCTTTTCTTGCTGAACCTGTTCGTCTAGCGTTCAGGATTTAAGGTGCTATTTTTGCTTATCAGATCAGTGACTCTTTTAAAAACCACTTTTCTTTCTCGGTCTTCTTTTGTGGGAGCAGGTGCTATGGAAACTCCACTGCTTTATGCTGGGAACAAAGTGCAGAGCCAAGCAGCTGTAGTGGGACTAAAACAGAATGTTCTTCTGAACTCTAACTGTCTCCTCTTCATTAACTCCTGAGCTAATATGCTGATCCCTGCTTGGAGCATGGATACTTACTTGATTTTATTCCTACAGGTATTATCAGGGCTCGACAAATCATGTAATCTACTCGCCTATGGCGAGTAGATTACAACCCAGCACAGCCGGCACCGCGCGATCTGTGCATGCGCAGCGCGATTTGCGCATGTGCAGCTCGCAGAACTGTGCGGCTGGCGAGCGGGGCTCGCCGCTGCTTGGCGAGCCCTGGGTATTATGATAAAACTTAGAAGGGCAATGGGTGTCTTTTCCATATAAATCCTGATCAGCATTCCATAATTACACAGAACTCTCCGTGGGAATTTAAAGTGTAATTGATTAACTGATTAACCAATAAACAAAAGCTTATAGATTAATGCTATAGACTACACGCATTTCCCTGGCCCCTGCCTCCCCAAAAAATGATTTTTTTAGCAGGCTGGCCAGCAGCCCAGTTCAGTCCTGGCTCATGCCAGGTCCAGGACCTACCACCACGGCAGCTCTGCATTTAAAGTATAATAGGAGCCAGGCGAGCAGGCAGCCCAGCTCAGTTCCTGCTCATGCTGGGTCCGGGAGCTCAGACTCCCTCTAGACAGGGGCTGCTGCCACTCCGCGCTGCTGCAGACCAGCTCCCGCCTGCACCCTGCGCAGCTGCCTCTGATACAGTGGCTGCCGGCCCTGCCCTTGGGGACTATAGAATAGTTGACTAACCGATAAGAATTCATGAGTTTACTCGACTATTCAGTTAACTGATATTTAACATCCCTAGTTCAGAGAATACAGGCTCAGACCCCAAAACATCAGAGTAAATGGTTTTCTTGAGCTAATTTTTAAAAGTTCAAAATAAATGTAAGACCTAAAAAACCACAAATAAAATCACATGTATTCTTACTATAGAAAATATTAATTTAGCACATATAAAAGCATGAATTGGTTATTTTCAGCAGTAGTGTGCTAATTTATCATTGAAAAGCATGGATAATACATGTTGTTAAGGTGTGTTCTGATCTATAGAAATGTAGGATTTGCCATTCAAGATTAGACTTTGATCCCATTAGATGGTTATCCTGTTTCCTGTAGTAACTTGATGTTCAAGTCATCACCTTTTGAACTAATGTATGATATTCAGCTTGTATTATTTTTCTCTTAGCTTGCATAATGGTAAATGCCAGTGGTCACCAAATTATCAGGTACTTTTTAAAATTCATTCATAATAGGGAAAAGTTATTTACCCCGTCACACAACACAAAAACTAAGAATCACCTGTTGAAATTAATAAGCAGCAGGTTGAAAACAAGTAACAGGAAGTGCTTACATAGTGGGTCCAACTAAAGATCCATCTAGCCCAGTGTCCTCTCTTTGATAGTGGTCATTGCCAAGTGCTCAGAGGGAATGAACAGACCAGGTAATTATCAAGTGATGATTCTTCACACAGTGCACAGTGAACTCATTGCTAGGGGATGTTGTGAAGGCCAAAAGCATAACTGGGTTAAAAAAAGAATTACCTAAGTTCATAGAGGCTAGGTCCAGCAATGTTTGTTAGCCAGGATGGTCAGGAATGTGACTCCATGCATTGGATGTCCCTAAACTTCCACTTGTCAGAAGCTGGAACTGGACAAATTGGGATGGATCACACAAAATTGCCCTGTTGTGTTCATGTCCTCTGATGCACCTGGCACTGGCTACTATCAGAAGATGGGATACTGAACTATCAGGACTTTTGGTCTAATCCAGCATAGCTGTTTTTATGGTCTTAGGCCAGGTCTACACTAAAAGGGAAAGTCAAATTCAGATACATAACTACAGCTATGTTAATTACGTATCTGGAGTCTATGTACTTTGATTCAAGTTTCCCCGCCATCCCCACAGTGGGAGGCCAATGGGAGCAAACACTCCCATCCGGCTTCCCTTACTCCTGATAGGATCAGGAGTACCCATTGCTGATGGGGGTGCCCTCTGAGTTCAATTTAGCAGGTCTTTACTAGATCCACTAAATCGAACTCCAGATCAATCGCAGCAGCATTCTCTGGAATGGAGACATGGCCTTACACTTGAATATGGCATCTGATCTATCCCTCAAAATTCACATACCTTCATAGTTGCCTCTAACAATATAAAATGGCTTCCCAAATCCACTTCTAAGTGTTTTAATTTGCAACTGCTCACCTCAAAAGTCACTAAACCAAAAATAATTCCTATATTTAAGTGTAAATCCTGACCATAAACAAGGTGATGCATGTAATATATGGCATTTATACCAAAGATTTTAGCAAAGAGATTTTTATTTGAATTCATGGACAGGAGGTGGGCAATAAACAGTAAATCATGGAAGTCCCAGCTCTGCCACAGGGAGGTGAAGCTTGGAGCCCCAGCCGTGCCACCAAAGGCTGAATTATTGGAATTTTCAGGAAGTTGCAGAGGTCTCAAATCATTCTTTCCATGATAGACTTGGTAGCCTTAATGATACTGTATCAGTTGTACTCATAGTTTTGTTTATACACAGAACCTATGAAAAAATGAAGAGTCCTGTGGCACCTTAAAGACTAAGAGTTTTATTTGGGCATCAGCTTTTGTGGGTAAAGACCCACTTTGTCAGAGTCTTTGCCATGAAAGATTATGCCCAAATAAACCTGTTAGGGTATGTCTATGCTGCAACACTATTTCGAAATAACTAGCACTATTCCAAAATAATTTAGTCCGCGTCTACACAGCAGGCAGATATTTTGAAATAGTGTCAAAATACTGTCAAGCTGGAGGACTTCTTACTCCGACTCCTGTTACCCTCTTTGTACAAGGAATAAGGGAAGTCAGAGGAAGAGTGCTCTATTTCAGAATAAGTGCTGTGTAGATGCTCCCTATTTTGAAATAAGATACACAATTGACGTAGCTCAATTTGCATAGTTTATTTCGAATTAAGCCCTGCAGTGTAGATGCACCCTTAGTCTTTAAGGTGCCACAGGACTCCTTATTGTTTTTGCACGTACAGACTAACTACCCCTCTGATACTTACCAATTGCAATGGTTTTTTGGGGGAGGGGATAACCATAGTTCTGCAGTGGTTCATGGTTTAAAAAAAATAATCTGAGTAGAATGAATAGAGTGTCTGCTATTATAGTACTCAGCTTTTAAGATGTATTAAATGTGAAGCCTTGAAAGTTCAGTATTAGGGCTTCCATATTTCACTTTCATGGGAAATATTGTCATTTTTCATATAGAATATTATTTTGGCTAAATGGCATCCCAAGTAGCTACCTAAATGCTCTCTGCACTTTCAAATGGAGAAGTTATTTCTTCACTTCCTGTCCTGTCCTATCCTGTGCATAAGATTACTGTGCACTGCTAAATAGTTACTTTGTTCCACTCTAGAAGTAGCCATGTTTCAGTCCTAGGTAAAATGATTCCTGTGTACTGGACTTAAAAAAATCCAGTTACTGGTTTAGCCAGGGCAAGCAGAAATTTTGTCAGGGTGAGTGGCAGAAAGACAATGGTTGTTCACCCTCCTGTTGAGATAAAGTTGGGGGATGGGAGATGACTCTCTTTGGAAAAGGCAGAGCTGAGGGAGGCGTAGTGTCCCTCATGCAGATGGAGTCAGTGCTGCAGTGGTGCTGAGCACATTCAGAAGACCAGTAACAGGAGTAGAAATTGAAGCACTTGGTTACATGGACATGTTTGGGAAATTTCCATCAAGACAGACACAGACTATTTGAAACTCGCTCTGCCTCTCTAGTTAGAAAAGAGCTGCCTTCATACGTGTCTACCTGTTGTGAGAGTTTTGCAGTATAGCAAGGGAACAGTAAACCTTTTATATTGTTTTCCTTTTTTAGTTTGTTTCAAGATTTCAAGAACTGTCTCCACTTCCCTCTGATGTCTCCAGCTAAAAGTGGTGTTAGCAATTGTTATTATACTACTTTACAGTAGAACCTCAGAGTTCTGAACAGTTTGGGAATGGAGGCAGTTCATAACTCTGAAATGTTCAAAAGTTTCAGAGGGATACCCGAGTTAGTCTGTAACAGAAAAAACTTAAAAAACAACAAATAGTCTGGTAGCACTTTATAGACTAACAAAACATGTCGATGGTATCATGAGCTTTCGTGGGCACAGCTCACTTCTTCAGATCATCTGAAGAAGTGGGCTGTGCCCACGAAAGCTCATGATACCATCGACATGTTTTGTTAGTCTTTAAAGTGCTACCAGACTATTTGTTGTTTTTTAAGTTTTTTCTGAAATGTTTGTAATTCTGAACAAAACATTGTTGTTTAAATGAAATGAACACAGAAACAGTTTCCCTACCTTGTCAAATCTTTTTGTAACTTCTTTTTTAGTAGTTTACATTTAACACAGTATTGTACTGTGTTTGCCTGGTTTTCTTGGGGGGAAGGCGGGAAAGGAGGTGTATCACTGATGCTGCCTGATTGTGTACTTCTGGTTCAAAAGGAGGTGTGTGTGGTTGACTGGTCAGTTTATAATGCTGGTATTTATAACTCTGAGGTTCTATTGTAATTATTTATGATTCACATATTTTTCTCTATTTTCTGAAGATGAGCCTGATTAATTTATTCCCAGTGAGAGTCAGCATCCTCCATAAATTCCTCAATGACAAAATAATGTGTGTACAGTACGTGACTGAGCAGAGCCAGTAATCTTGGGAATTTTCAACACTGAGAGACCATCTCCTTTGCTATGGGAGAGTTCCATTGAACTTAATAGAAACTGCGCGTTCTAAATTAACTGCAGTCATTCAGGGCATCATTTTGGAAAGCTCAATGAAAAGCCTGTGCTTAACATCTGTCAAAACAGAAAATAATGGCAGGATGGAAGGAGTAGGATGGAAAATAACATTGGTGATATATTACTATTCTAGAAATCTGTGGAAGGCTGTCGCCTGAAATATTATGTTCAGTTCTGCTCTTAAAAAATATAAACCAGAAACACAAGTGATTCAAATTTGGGTGATTAAAATTATTAAATACAAAGGAGATTTCCATGTGAAAAAGATAGAAAGACACTGGGACTGTCAGTAGAGGTGTGTCAAGAGAGGTAATGGGTAAAAGGGACCATAGATGTGTAGAATATAACAGAGAGTAGAGAACATCAGCTGAGGGCTCTAGTTATACTTTCTCATACTGCAATAACTAGGGGACTGTGTTTGCCGGAGACATCTTACTTTCTACCAATTGTTGATCCTGATGAGAAAATGTTAAGTAGGTTCCGCTGATCCTTTGAGGCAGGTGCCTTGGGGAGAGGTAATGAGCCATTTCTGGAAGCTGTGATAGTGGCTTTCCAGAAACAGAGAAGATAGTGTGGGCTTAGCTGTGCTTGGGTAGGACCTCTAGCTGCAGCCTATGGAAGATACTTGTCATTATTTGTGTTTTATGTCTTCATTAATACAAGCAAACTCCATGAAAGGGATAAGTGAGTTTTTGATGCTACAAAATCTGGATCTTGCTTTAGAATACGTGGGTACAGCCACCTGCTCACAAGAGCTTTCAATGAAACTGAAAAAGAAACATGTTTCACATTGAGAAAGATCTGCTTCTGTTATCCAATCTATATTTAACATGTGGAGCTTGTGATCTCACTGGTCAGAAGCTTACTTGTAGGTTTCAAGAAAGGATTAGATGTTTCTGTGACTAATGAGAACATCTATAGTTATATTAGATAGGCTTGTTCTTTATCTTACGTGATATAAATCCTCGTGCTGCAGGCCATCAACCAATTGGAGTTAGGTAGAACCTTGAACTTCAGGCAGACTACTGTCTAACTGGCAGCTAAACATTTTCTTGCATGTTCCTTTAAAGCTTGAAGTATTAGGTGCTGACTACTGTTAGCAGTAAGATGCGGGGACAAATGGACCGGTGGTCTTAGTCAGCATGGTAGTTCTTATAGGGCTTTTAAGAACCAGTATACAGAATGGAATAAATGTAAACTCACTGCTCATAACGTTTGCAGATGACACAAAGATTGATGATGGCATGATACATAATTAGAATGACAAAGCAATGAAAGAGAGCAATCAGGATCACTCAGTGAAGTAGCTGGGCCTGTTCAAACAAAATGTGTGTTACTACAGCCAAATGGAAAGTTATACACCTGGGAACAAGGAATGTAGGACATACTCACAGAATACTGTGTCCTGCAAAGCAGAGACTGTAGAAAAGATTCAGGGATCAGAATTAGAGCCCTGAACCGTGTGTGTGTGTGTGTGTGTGTGTGTGTGTGTGTGTGTGTAAAAAAAATATACAGGTTGGACCTCTCTGATCTGGCATCCAGGGAATTTGCTGGATGAAGGGAAGTCCCCTGCCAGCAACCTCCCAGGTTACTGCCCTTCCTCTGGCTGGCTCTACTCCAGCCCTACTGTCATTGGGTTCCAGACCTGCTGCTACAGGGCTTGTGCTCGGCACGCTGCCGCTGGCTGGGGCTCTCTGAGGATGGAGCTCCCAAGCCACCGCAGCTCGCTGATCCCACGATGCCCTGCCTGGCCAGGGCTCCCTGAGACAGGGCTCATTGGTCTGATGGTGGGGCTTCCCTCAGCTGGACTCCTTGAGACAGGGCTCATCGGTCTGATGGTGGGGCTCCCCTCAGCTGGACTCCCTGACTGACTCGCATTCCTGGGTGCCAGGGCTCTCTGGTCCAGCAATATCCATGATCCTGCTGGACTACGGATGTTGCCGGCACAGAAATTCCCGGATTTAAGAGGTTCAAACTGTATATGTTTTGGGGGGAAGGTTGTTTTATTTCATTTTATCTGGCAGGGGGGAGGTATTGGTAAGATTGGACCCTGTTCCAGGTGATGGGGTAAGGGTGGGAGGCACTTTGCATGGGGTCAGGCCCATGGGGTGGGTGTTAGGAGTGGAGGGTGGTATGCTTTGAAGATGATTGCACAGTGAACATGCCCCACATTCCATCTGCAATGACAGCTCCTGTCCTATGGTGCTGGGCCTGACTCACTCTCAGCATTGTGATCTGATGAGGTGTGGCAAAGCAAGCCCATCCTGCAGCAGCAGCTCCTGTCCCATGGAGCTGGGCCCAGGCAGTATAACCAGGGGCATAAGGTGGCAGAACCATTCAGGTTTCCCCAGCAGGCCATTCATCATGACAGCGGGATGACTGGGCCAAACCTGAGTGGTGCTGCAACCCCATGTGCCAGGTCACAACCCCCAGAGCGGGTCCCTGGGTCCAGTCCTGAGAACAAGAGCCGGTGCTGCAGGAGAGGTTGTTGGGTTTTTTTTCTTCTTATACATTGATTGTCATTTCATGTTACTTTGAATTTTCCAAAACAAGGGCTCTAGTCAGGGTGGACAAGAAACTCAATGTGAGCTCTCTAAGAGATGTTGCACGAAGGGCGGATGCAATCCAAGGATGTATAACTAGGAGATAAGTGAACAGGAACAGGGACGCAGTCTTGTTTCTATACAGAGTCAGAGAAAGTCAAATAGAAAATAAAACATATTTTTAACAATGAGGATTATTAATCATTGGAACGCAATAGCAATGTATGTACGTTCTCCACCATCTGTTGATGTCTTTAAGATCAAGACCGAATGCCTTTCTGGATGATGTGCTTTAATCAAACACATTTATTGTGTACAAAGCAAGAATAACGGTGTGAAATTGAAGCACCCGTGTTATGCAGGAAGCCAGACTAGATGATCTAATGGTCCCTTCTGGCCTTAAAAGACTATGAATCTGTGAGTGTGATCTCTATGAAATTCTATAGACGTTAATTTAAAAACCTAGAAAACTCAGATTAAGTTTCTGAAGTACATAGCTTGTGTTTTATCCCTGTTCGATTGTGTAAGACGTTTCCGCAAAGTGTACTTACCGCCATCTTCAACATACATCTCTATGGAACAAATCCATCTTTTATTAATACAGAAGGTACATAGTAAATAACCGGCAAAGTAAAGAAGAAGAAAATTATATATTTAAATCTGCCTTGAAAAAATCCATTTACTCATCTGGGCAAGTATTTTGTTAGTGCCTTAGGGATGTAAAATCCTGTTAACTGACTAAAGTGGGATGTGGCTGGAGCAGCTCTCAGCTTGCAGGGCTCCTACCCCGTCTGTGGTGGGTCCTCTGTTGGGGCTATCTTCATTGTTGTTAATGTAGGTAAGTGGAATTTTGTGCTAGGGCTGATACATTTTCACAACAATTTTTGAAACAATGTTTAGAGAGCACATCTGAACCCAAACTTTGATGGTGTTTTTTTTCTCTTGCTTCATTCTCCATCTCTTCCTTTTGTTTCAGCATTGCTTTGTTGATTCTCTTGAATATATTCTCCTTTGCTGCATGACCATCTCTCCCTTTGGTACTCCTCTTAGTTCATGGCACATGTGTTGTGTATTATCCTGGGGAATGTTCTTTGAAAAAAGCGTCAGGGCAGCACTGAGCAGCTGCTTGGGAGTGCTAAATCATTGACTTAGCCACTTCCTGAGTCACTGTTGTGTTTTGCGATGCACTGCTGTTTGTACTTCCTACTGGACAGTGCTGGTGGAGAGCCCTGATAGCGCTGACCTGCATTAAGGCTCAAGGTTTATCCTTGCTGGGTTTTGATGCAGTGGTGCTTTGGACCCAAACATGGTGGGGTGGACAAAGACCTGACGCCTTAGATATGATCAGTTATAGTTGTGGAAGGAGGAGAGCTTCCTTTTCAGGCTGATCACTGTCTTACAGGGGAGAAAATAAGGAGGCAAATGGAATAAAGAAAGGGAGGTGGCCTACAGATAGAGACTGAATGGGAAGAATGATGAGAGAGAGGAATGGACATCATATGTTAAAACTCTGCTTGTACCAAATTAAAGGGAAGAGAGAAAAATGAAAAAGGAAGAAGATGAACATAGTTATATGTCTGAACAAGAGAGAGAGACATTTGAATGGAACCAAAAGCTGAAATAAAAGGCAGAATCAGAAAAAGAAAATATCACTGAGAGATGAGAAGAGAAAGTATTAGTTTTATAAAAGTATTAGTTTGGGAGATAATATATATGAGATGTAGACTCAGTGGAGCACAGAGAAGAAAATAAAGTGGTATTGAAGGAAGAAGAAGAGAAGAGAACTCTGTAATAATGGGGGATTTTAATTATCCCCATATTGACTGGATACATGTCACCTCAGGAAGAGAAGCAGAGATAAAATTTCTCAATGGCTTAAATCAGTGGTCCCAAACCTTTTGGATCTGCTGGGAGCCCGGGGGTGGGGCTGCTCGCCCGCCCGGGAGCAGGGCCGCGCATGCACCGCGTGCCCAGGGGCGACGACCCCATGCGCCGTGCGTCCGGGGGCGGGGCCACCAATTCGCCGCATGCCTGGGGCCAGTGCGCCCAGGGCCGGCGCTCCCTATGTGCTGCGCACCCAGGGGCGGGACCACCCATGCGCCCGGGGCTGGTGCTGCGCATGCGCCGCGTGCCCGGGACCAGCACCGCGCATGTGCCGCGTGCCCGGGGCAGGGCCAGCCCCGAGCACTTGTCAGGCGCATGTAAATGCCCCGGCGGGCGCCATGGTGCCCGCGGGCACCACGTTGGGGACCACTGGCTTAAATGACTGCTTCTTGGAGCAGCTGGTACAGGAACCCACAAGGGGAGAGGCAATTCTCGATTTAGTCCTGAGTGGAGCGCAGGATCAGGTCCAGGAGATAACCGTTACAGGACCGCTTGGGAATAGTGACCATAATATAATAACATTTAACATTCCTGTGGTGGGAAGAACACCTCAGCAGTCCAGCACTCTGGCATTTAATTTCAAAAGGGAATTACACAAAAATGAGGAGGTTAGTTAAACGGAAATTAAAAGGCACAATGACTAGAGCCAAATCCTGCAAGCTGCATGGAAACTTTTAAAGACACCATAATAGAGGCCCAACTTAAATGTATACCCCAAATTAAAAAACATAGCAAGAGACCTAAAAAAGAGTCACTGTGGCTTAACCACCATGTAAAAGAAGCAGTGAGGGACAAAAAGGCATCTTTCAAGAAGTAGGAGTCCAATCCTAGTGAGATAAATAGAAAGGAACATAAACACTGTCAAATCAAGTGTAAAAATGTAATAAGAAAAGCAAAAAAAGATTTTGAGGAACAGCTAGCCAAAAACTCAAAAAGAAATAACAATTTTTTTTTAAGTACAGTAGAAGCAGGAAGCCTGCTAAAAAACCTGTGGGTCCCCTAGATGATCGAGATATAAAAGGAGCAATCAAGGATGATAAAGCCATTGTGGAGAAACTAAATGATTTCCTTGCTTCAGTCTTCACGGCTGAGGACGTTAGGGAGATTCCCAAATCTGCACCGTCCTTTGTGGGTGATGAATCTGAGGAACTGTCCCGGATTGAAGTGTCATTAGAGGAGGTTTTGGAACAAATAGAAAAACTTAATGTTAACAAATCTCCGGGTCCGGATGGCATTCATCCAAGGGTTCTAAAAGAACTCAAATGGGAAATTGCTGAACTATTATCTGTGGTTTGTAACCTATCCTTTAAATCGGCTTCCGTACCTAATGACTGTAAGGTAGCCAACGTGACACCAATATTTAAAAAGGGCTCTAGAGGCGATCCTGGCAATTACAGACCGGTAAGTCTAACTTCAGTACCGGGCAAATTAGTCGAAACAATAGTAAAGAATAAAGTTGTGAGGCATGTAGAAGAACATAATTTGTTGGACAAAAGTCAGCATGGTTTCTGTTAAGGGAAATCATGTCTTACTAATCTATTAGAGTTCTTTGAAGGGGTTTACAAACATGCGGACAAGGGGGATCCAGTAGATATAGTATACTTAGATTTTCAGAAAGCCTTTGACAAGGTCCCTCACCAAAGGCTCTTGTGTAAATTACATTGCCATGGGATAAGAGGGAAAGTCCTTTCTTGGATTGAGAACTGGTTAAAAGACAGGAAACAAAGGGTAGGAATAAATGGTAAATTTTCAGAATGGAGAGGGGTAACTAGTGGTGTCCCCCAAGGCTCAGTCCTGGGACCAATCCTTTTCAACTTATTCATAAATGATCTGGAGAAAGGGGTAAGCAATGAGGTGGTAAAGTTTGTGGATGATACCAAACTGTTTAGGATAGTCAAGACAGAAGCAGACTGTGAGGACTCCAAAAGATCTCACCAAACTGAGTGATTGGGCAACAAAATGGCAAATGAAATTTAATGTGGATAAGTGTAAAGTAATGCACATCGGGAAAAATAACCCCAACTATACAGTATGATGGGGGCTAATTTAGCTATGACAAATCAGGAAAGAGATCTTGGAGTTATCCGGATAGTTCTCTGAAAACTTCCACACAGTGTGCAGCGGCGGTCAAAAAGGCAAATAGGATGCTAGGAATTATTAAGAAAGGGATAGAAAATAAGACACAGAATATCTTACTGCCCCTGTATAAAACTATGGTACGCCCACATCTTGAATACTGTGTACAGATGTGGTCTCCTCACCTCAAAAAGATATTTTGGCCTTGGAAAGGGTTCAGAAAGGGCAACTAAAATGATTAGGGGTTTTGGGGTCCCATATGAAGAGAGGTTAAAGCGACTGGGACTTTTCAGTTTAGAAAAGAGGAGACTGAGGGGATATGATAGAGGTATATAAAATCATGAGTGGTGAGGAGGCGGATAAAGAAAAGTTATTTATTAGTTCCCATAATAGAGGAACTAGAGGACACCAAATGAAATTAATGGGTAGCAGGTTTAAAACTAATAAAAAAAAGTTCTTCTTCACACAGCGTGTAGTCAACCTGTGGAACTCCTTGCCAGAGGAGGCTGTGAAGGCTAGGACTATAACAGAGTTTAAAGAGAAGCTAGATAATTTCATGGTCCATAAAAGGCTATTAGCCAGGGGATAGAAATGGTGTCCCTGGCCTCTGTTTGTCAGAGGCTGGAGAAGGATGGCAGGAGACAAATCGCTTGATCATTGTCTTCGGTCCACCCTCTCTGGGGCACCTGGTGCTGGCCACTGTCGGCAGACAGGCTACTGGGCTAGATGGACCTTTGGTCTGACCCAGTACGGCCATTCTTATGTTCTTAAGTTCTAAGAGGAAATATGAGCTACAGTTTGAGTTACTTTTTAAATTATTTAATCAAAATGCATATAATGCATTGGTTACGATGTTCTGAGGTGTAACTTAAACAGTAAACAAAGAGTACACTCTTCTGCTCTGTATTAAGATACTAAAATGATTCTTATTCCACCCCTTCTGCATCCTGCTTCCTTAATGACCTTTGATTTCTGCTGTAAAAGATGCCATCACATTTCACTATATTATTGTGTCTGATTGCCTTTCCTCACCCAATTTTAGATGTCATCATCTCCCACTGTGTTGGTGCTTCACAGGTTAAATGTTAAGCCCCCCTCACACACCCAAAATTAGCTGTGCTGTTTATCTTCATACCAATTTCTAGTCATAAAAAAGAAAAAAAATCTGCACTGGCAAATGCGCCTTGATTTGAATGTTTCTAATTTTGTGGTGCCGCATGTTTTATACATGTGTCATCTTGGAAACCTGCTAAATTTTTAGTCCATAAAGGGGCACCTGAAGCACTTTCGATCCTGCTCCCTCTGATACCAATGGGTATTTTGTCATTGATTTCACTGATAGCAGATTTGGGCCGTAAGGGAGAAAATGAAACAAAACATTTGCAGATGCTGGAACTGTTGGATGTGTTTTTAAATGAGTGGATTAAAAGTCCTCAGAAAATCTGTGGGTTAGTCAGTGTTGACATATCCTGTTTGTTTTTCTTTCTAGGAGAAGAAGATTTTTCAGATTCCCTGGATGCACGCTGCACGACATGGGTGGGATGTTGAAAAAGATGCTCCTTTATTTAGAAACTGGGCAATTCATACAGGTATTAAAACTCCATACTGGAGACCAGATTTTGTTTGCCTTTGTGTTTCTCTTACAGATTTGCCCTTTTGTTTTGTTTGAATGTAAGGGTCTAAATCGATGAGGTGCTCAGTGCCTCTTGCGATGTCCTTAGTACCTTCCCAACTTTATTGATGGGCTATAACTTGTTTCCATTGAAGACAACTGCGAAATTTCATTGACCCAAATGAAAACAAATTGGTTCAAAATCAGTAGGTGTGGAGATGATTCAGTAGCCCTTATACTCTTGAACTTTAATACAGATTTGAACTAGGCATAATATAAGTAAATGCTGTAAAAACGTATTCACATTACTGTAAGGATGTTAAAATGCGGTTACTTTCCTAATCAAGCAGTTGATAGATTTTTTTATCGACTTTTCGGTTACTCGATAAGGATAGGCAGTCACAGTGCTCAGTCTGGCTCACACTGCATAACCTCCCCCGCTGTGGCTCTGCATTATAATGGACTGGGCAGCCAGTGCATGAAGACACTGGCTCAGTCCCTGCTCCTGCAGGTCTCTAGTGAACTGGCATAACCTCCCCCACTGCCACTCTGCATTGTAAGGGACTGGGCAACCAGTGCACGAAGACGCTGGCTCAGTCCCTGCTCCTGTGGGTCTCTCTTGAGCCTGCATAAGCTCCCCCACTGCCGCTCTACGTTGTAAGGGACAGGGCTATCTTAGCACACTGGCTGCCCAGTCCCTTACAATGCAGAGCCGCAATGGGGGAGGTTATGCAGGCTCACGAAACCTGCAGGAGAAGGGACTGAGCCAGCGTCTTCATGTGCCAGCTGATCAGTCCCTTAATATTGCAGAGCTGCAGTGGAGGGGAGGGGCAGGATGCAACTAGTCGATAGTGCTAACCGATAAGTTCCTGCTTATCGGTTAGTCGATTTGTTACTTACATCCCTACATTACTGTAGCATTACATCTGATATGCAACACCCACACTATTCCAGCTCTAGGCCTTTCTCGAGAAGAAGCTGCCAATCATATAATCTAGAGATGTGCATGAAAATGAAATCACCAAATGTCCCTTCTTTTGTGACCTAAACTGTGGTTTTGAACTTGTGTTTCCAGAATCAAAAAGGAGGGACCTGACACTAACTCATGGTTACTATTAGCTCTCCTTGGGCTTTGGGGAAAAAAAAGCGAAATATGTACCTAACTTTCTTTATTTTCTTACTTGTTAGGAAAATTTCAACCAGGAGTAGATAAACCTGATCCAAAGACATGGAAGGCAAACTTCCGATGTGCTATGAACTCCTTGCCTGATATAGAAGAAGTCAAAGACAAAAGTATAAAGAAAGGAAACAATGCCTTCAGGGTTTACAGGATGCTACCCTTATCCGAAAGACCTTCCAAAAAAGGTAAATTAAGGGACCCATGAACATGAAATCAGTGTTAGGTACCTAACTGGATCTAAATTTGATGATGGAGACATTTATTCCAGAATCTGAGACCTGCAAAATATGGCTGTTGTACCTTGGTAGTTACATGTATTTATCCAAAATACTCCCTGAGTTTAGGAAATTTTCACACACACATGCACACACACGATGTAATGTTTGAAGATCAGGTGTCAGATATAAATTGGATTCTCTCCATTGAAGACAATAGAGCTATATCAATTAGCATCCGAGGCTCTGACCGCAGATATCTGGTCTGTTTCATATGTGGAGCAACAAGGAAACATGTTATGGTCAAAATGTAACATAGAAATTCTGATGTTTGCTACATTTAAAACTGAAAAGCTTGCTTGCTTCTACAGGTTGAAGCTCTCTTAACTGGGATTCTCTGGTCTCGTAACATCTGGACCACGCATGTTCCAGGACCAGAGAGTCCTGGTGGAGAGCTAGCACTGGGAGCCCTGCAAGCTGGCAGGGGAGCAGGAACCCAACCCACTCCAGCAGGACAGTGGGAGTCCCACGTGCGGCAGTGGGCTGCCCAGTAAGGCAGCAGGAGCTGGGTGTGCAGAGGCTGCAGGGCTGCCGGGTGCTGCAGTGAGAGCCTGGCACGCACAGAAGCGGTGGAGCTGCCGGGCGCTGCAGCTAGAACCTGGTGCACATAGGCAGTGGGGCTGCTGGGGGCTGCCAGGGCAGTGAGGGCCAGTGAGAGGGAGGAACCGGCTAGGAGGCCAGCAGTGGGGCCAGAGCTGGAGGGAGCTGGTGGCAAGGGGGCCAGAAATGACCTCCCCTGGTCCGGCAAAATCCCTCATCCAGGACTGGTCAGGTTCCAAGAGTGCTGGACCAAGCAGGTCCAACCTGTACAATGGTCCAATCATTTCACCTCCTCTCTCAGAGAAACAAATTGACCTTTCCCCTTTCCTATGAAGTTTCTAAGTGTCTAATTGAGTGTCATTTAGCACTAGAACAGGCATACTAGAAATGCAAATGCTTTGTAGCACATCCTTCCTGCCCCCTTTGCCTGTACAAAAAAGAACTCTTTCTGAAAGAAGTGCTGATGTGTAGTGTTCGAAAAAGCATTAATCTATGATAGGTATCTGTCATCTTATCTATGGAGAGGGTATTGGGTTTGGGATGGAGGTTGGGTTCAGAAGGGAGCTTAGGGTAGGTGACCGGGGTGCAGGAGAGGGTGTGGGGTCTGAGAGGGAGTTTGGGTGAAGGAGGGGGTTGTGATCTGGGGCAGGAACTTGGGGTGCAGGGTCCAGGAAAGGGTATGGGTGCAGGAGAGGATTCTGGCCCGGGGCAGAGGGATACAAGATCTGGAAGGGAGTTGTGACCTGGAGGAGGTGGGGAAAGGGGGTACAGAAGGTTTGGGTGGTGGCCTGGGGCAGGTAGTTGGGGGGAATGACAGGGGGAGATGGAGTGCCAGAGGCAGGAGGCGCTTACCTAAATGGCTCTCAGCCAGCAGCTCTACAGGAACTTGAGGAAGGCTGGTCAAAACATCTGGCTGCTCCATGTGGCTCTGCTCCAGCATGGGGGGGAGGGGACAGAAGGGGAAGAGGAAGGGAGGGAGGAGGCTTTGCACACTGTCCCTGCCCTGAGCAAAATTTCTCAGCACCTATTGGCTGGAAACTGGCCAATGGGAGCTGAGAGATTTTGCTGGAGGGCAGGGGCAGCACACACAGCCTCTCCCCCTGTTTCCCCAGTGGCATGAGCTACTCTGTGCATAAGGGTCTTGGGGAGGCAGCCGCAGGCCGTATGCGGCATGTTGGTGGGTTGAGGCCGCATTGCCCACCTCTGCCATAGCGTGTTCATAAGGGAGAAGAGATCAGGCATCTCTGCCCTCTCTTCAGGCCTCCTGGGAGATTTCTCTCTGATAAGGGTATCCTCCTTTCATGGAGGGAGATTAGAGGAATTGTGGAAATGATTATAGTTAACACAACTCATTCATGTGGAGGCAGCCATCTTGCTGTTTGATGGCAAATTAGTTTGGGGGGGAAAACCCACTTTCAGTTGGATTCAGTGGCATAAATAAGGTACATCCAGAGTGTAAATGAACTAGGGTCTGTGTGGACATACTTTTTTCTGTGCAGTGGTGTTTTTTTAAGTTATGTTTTCTTCATAAACAGTGGCAATGAATTTCAAAGAAAACAGAAAATACAACTTCTAGACCTAGTGCTCCTCTGCAATCTGCTTCCCATCCTATGCCATTCAGCCAGTTTCTGCCCCAGATCCTAGGTTCCCTACCTGAGTCCTCTATTCCTATCTGCCTCTAGGTACCTATCGCTCCTATTGGCCACTCTGTTTTTCCCAGTCAGTCAGAGGTTTCTATGCTACCTATCAGGAAAAAAAGACCATTTATAGGTGCTGCAACTAGTGATCCTGGGGGTGCTGCCTCACCCCTTGGCTTGAAGTGGTTCCATCACATACAAGGTTTACAGTTCGGTTCAGTGGCTCTCAGCATCTCCACTGTGAAAATTGTCCCATCGTTTTTGGGGCTATTCCACGCTTCCTGCCTGTAAGCCAGGCTGAATTGAGGGGGTGATCTATGTGTGGTGAACTGCATATATTGATGCCTCAGAGATAAAGTGTGTTCAGAATTAAACAGCACCGTATGACATTTCCTAGTTAACTGTTTTGTTTTGTTTTTTTTGGCTGGGGTGGGAACATGGGTGTAAGAGAGGTGATTGTTTCTCTCACAATTGGTTGTAACAATCCTTCCTTCCTTCCTTCCTTCCTTCCGTTGCTCCAGGAAAAAAACCAAAGACCGAGAAGGATGACAAATCCAAACAAATTAAGGTAAGAGTTGGCTGTTCCACAGTGAGAGACACTCTAACTTCTGTCAGTAATTCTGTTATAACTTTTCTTATACTCAACCTAAAATAATATCAGAGCTACTTTGCAGTTCATTCCACCATTTTTCTTTGCCTGTGGTTTCTCTCATGTCTTCAGAATGACATACATTGCATTTCTTTAACATGGAGTTTGTTGAAACTGTGGCTGATGTGATCAGACTAGCACTAGCCTTTGTGTTGCAGCTGGATATTGGGAAACCAGCAGCTTGTGGATATATTTAGCAAATGCACATTTATGTTATTAGAAATAGAATAAATATGTAGGGAATGGTCCTAGGCAACAAAAACACCCTGGGTAATTAATTTGTGATAGTGTTGTATTGGAAATTAGTTTGTAATTAGATAAGAATGGTAGCTCTGATATGGTTCCAGTCTGTATTCATGACTCCTTTGCACATGCCTGAACATACTGTGGAGTTCCTGCCAAAACATACTGTGGGCCTGAACTTGCAAATGCTCACTACCAATAGTTGTGCTTCCGATCTGGAGTAGTTCCAGAAGTCATTAGAAAGACTCTGACGCATTCTACAGAGTAAATGTTAGCAGGACTGGGCCGTAAGCCAGAAAAAAATCAGAAGTCTTGGTCAGAAAAAAACAATTGAAAACAAAGTTTGCAGTCTCAAATCATTAGCAGGACATTGGGCAAACCCTGCAACCTTTTCTCAGGCAAAGCTGACATTGAAATCAGTGGCCACAATAACAGCAAGTTTCCCCACAATTTGAAAACTGACAGAAACCACAACTCCTTTGTACAGTATGATCTGTAGCAGTATCCAGTAACAAGCAACTGCTGACTTCCCTGATACTCCCTATTAAAAAAGAGGCCAAATTCAGCCCTGACATTAGCAGGTTCAGCTATGTCAGGGGTCAGTGGGAATTTTGTCTGCTTACACCAGAGGAGAATTTGGCCCCAGCAGTTTTGAAGTCAGCAGGAATTCTGCCTGAGTACATATCACAGGGTATGGCCCTATATTTTCCCTAATTAAAATGAAATTTTTGAGGAGAAGGAACTAGTTTTTATAAATGTGTGAGCTTCTCCACTTAGTAGGACATGAAAAAGGATTTTATGTATGATGATCTCTAAGGCCCTTTTTGAAATGCAGCCTTGTTAAAACTGAATTCTGGAAAAAATTCTCCTGATGCATCAGATTCTCCATAGTTGGACAGTAGTTTTCAGTGGAGGGAGATGGCAAACAAAACAGTGCTTGCATTTGTCTCACTTAATACATAAGCATACTTAATATTTAAAATATCACTTTATTGTATTTTTACTGAGTTTAAGATTGTTTTAAGACTACATTATTTAACTGTTATCCAGATTACATAGCCACCAGTATTAATTTTAATGTATGTGCCAATCATCATTTGCACCCAGAGAGATGCAAATTGCCAGCAAAGAACAAATGCTCTATCCATACTTTCTCTGATCGGAGTAGCAGCTGGTGTCTTTCAGTTATGTTATCCTGTAACATTGGAACATGTTAGCTGTTTGTCTGTGTTTGCAGCCCCCTCTTCCAATGAGCTCTCAACTCACCGGCCTCTTTAAGCTGGAGCCAGGATGCTCTATCCCAGAGTATTCTGGCTTATTTTAACAACTGTACATGTGCCAATTTTAGATTTGTTTATGTTTTAAAACGATTGCAGTTTCTATACTTGACAGCTATTAAAATGCCATCAATCATTAGAGGAGGAGGAGAAGTGATCCTTAACTCAGACCCTGCCAGACAGATGAAGGATGAACTCATTTACAAATATGTTATTTGAAAATTGAAGCACACTTATCATTTTCAAGTCTACAGAGCTGTGGGTTTGATTTAGATTTTTTTTAAAGAAAACTTTGCACTTTACCTTTAAAATAGTGTCTCAATCTCATGGAGATTACTGGGAAACTTTTCCATGACATGATGCCTGTTAAAGTGCCTGGCATAATTCCATTGTCTATAATATACAGCTGGAACAGATGAAGGACTGGAAGCTTAGTGCTCAAAAGGAGCTAGGTTTGTGACATGGTGCCTAACTTTTAGTTGCTCAGAAAAGCATGGGAACAACACTGCAATTTGCAACGCTTGAGTTATGCACCTCGGCTTCCTTATACAATACGGCTACCTTAGATTGATATTCTTAAAAGCCAACATGTGCAGCAGGGAGCCATCTAAAACTAGCCGCAGAGAGATACTGACAAGAGGATTGTATGTTAAGCCTTGCCCCTCTTAGAGAGATAGGTGCTCAAGTCCAGGCTGCAAGGAGATGCTGATTTCTGTTGGTGCTGGTGCTCTATATTATCTTTTAGAAGTGTTCTATTTAGCATTTTCCAACCTACAGTAATTTACTCAGCATCAACTGATAGCAAGAGAGAATCTGTTTTTCACTAGAATTTCCACAATCAATTCTGATTTTTAAAAAATCACAGAAGAAAATTGGTGCATGTCTCAAGACGATTTGGGACTATTTTGGTTGTTAGTTCTTGCCGTAAATTCATCCTGCTTGTGTCCACCCGACTCTGTTTTTAGCCCATTCCTGGCCCCAGTGAAATCAGTTAGAATTTTGTCATTGATTTCAGTAAGAGCAGGATCAGCCCTGCTGTAAAAAGAGTAAATGGTGGTTTTGGAATTTGTTTCATAGCATTAGGCATGGCATATGGGAACTGTAGCAGGGAAACAGCCCACTAGAAACATTTCCAGGACCAAGTTTATAACTTACAGCCAAAGGTGAAAGTAGGCTAGTGTGCCCCAGTGCAAGAAAGGAGCAGTGCCGGGGGTGCTCTGTTGCAGGTGGAAGCATGGCGCACACTCCCAGGTGAGCTCCTGCTAGCTTTGGGGATCCCAGCCTGTCCTGCTGGCCCCGTGCTGCACCAGCTAGAAGCAGCAGGTACACGCGAGCAGTGCAGAAGGCTAGCTGGGGGGTGGGGCACTGGAGTTGGAGGTGCATGCTCCTAGACAGGCTCCTGCTGCCCCTTACCATGCTGGCTGGACGCAGTACAAGCATGTGCTGTCCCTGTGGCATGTGGCCCTGGGGGGAGGAAGCAGTGGTGGAGGGGTCTTTGTGCACCCATTACCTGCATGCAGCACTCTCACGGCCACAGCTCCCTTTGACTGGTAATGGGAGCAGTGCAAGGCAGGGACCAAGTAACGTGAGACCTCCACCCCAGCCCCTTGCCCTGACTCCTGCGCTCTCCCCTGCTCACAATACAGTAGCCAAGCTTTGAGCTGTTCCGAATATAAGTAGTACATATTATCTAGATGATATATGTGAAAATATTTGCTTTATAATGACATACATCCACAGAATCCATTGTTCCCCAATTAACAGTCCCATATGCTTCCTCTTTTCCACAGTTCCTAAGTGTGTGTGCATGCGTAGACTATGGCCCTGATTCATTTCTCATGCTCATTTAAATCAGGAGTGACTTCACTGAATTAAATCAGTGTTAGTCAAAAGAGAATTGCTGCCTAAGTAATGTAAAATGTAAGTTTGACTTTGTATAGTCCAGATCTTTCTTTGCTGTGCATGGATTCTATGTGATGGACCAGTGAAAGTTGTCACCATTCATCCTTTCCAACTGTGGAATGAGGACTGATGCTCTGATATTTGCATATAAAAGGCCTGATTTCCATTTATGCTAGTTATTTAATCTGCTGTGTCAGAGTACAAAGTCCTTCAGGTGCGATTAAATTACATTTTCATTTACTTTAAGGCTCCATTTTAAAGAAAAAGAGGTGTAAATAAGAATCAGGACCAAAAATAGAAACTTCTTGGTTGGTAGTACAGTAATTCCTCATTTAACACGTGCCTGCTTAACACGTTTTTGCAATAACACGATTTTTTTTTTAGGGAACGTTTTTTTAATTACCCGACTGTCCCCGGAATAATATGATTTCTCCAGCTGGTCCATTGCCGGCGGCTGCGCGGGGCTTCCCCCGCCTCCCTGCAAAGCGGTGGAGGGTTCGCTGCTTGCCGCGCCATTCCCCGGCGACCCCCCCTTGCCAGACACAGTGTGGGTCCCGGCAGACCCATCACAGGGGCATACTCCCAACCCAACCCCCCTCCCCTCTCCTCTCCTTTCCTTCCCCAGAGCCAAACACCTCCCCTCTCTGCTGTAACCCAGTCCCCTTTCTCCCCCAACCTTATGTCCGGGACCCAGCAGACACCACCGCTTGAAACGCAACCCCCACCTTTTCCATGATTTTCAATGGGAAAATTGACCCCGCATAACACGTTTTCACTTAACACGATCATTTTCTGAAACATATCTATAGTGTTAAATGAGGAATTACTGTACTTCAACTATGCATGCCAAAAGCTATCCAATTAGAGCAAGGCCATTAGAAAAGAAACATCACACTGCCCCCATAGTATCTCTTGACACCGTGATCATGGAGTTTATTGGATTTACAGAGGGAAGGACTAGGAACAGAAAAGTTGAAGTCTAATTCACCTTTTCCTTGCATTTGTGCATTCTATTATAGCCATGCAAAGTGAGTATAAGACACAACCAAATCCAAGTGGTATTATTTTACATCTGTTTTGCACTCACTTTGCTCAGATGTAAATGATCGCACAAGTTTCAGGGCAAAATTGAAGCAGGCTCATACTACTAATCCTGGCATTGTCCAAAATGAGATTTTGTCCTTTATGATTTATAGGCCTGGTCTGGCATCCAGCAGGGAGGAAGGCTGATTTTTTTAAGTTAAAGCCTGTGTTAAAAAATTATGATAGCCTGTTAAAGAACTTCCCAGTTTTGTAAAAGCTTCTTTCTATATATATTCTGTATATTCAAAGGAGACTTACATAGATTTCCCAGCTAACCTATAGCAAATGCATAGACGTATGTTATATGTAGAATAGGTGTTGTTTTCCCAACAGAATTGTCTTATGGCAGCAGTTATGATGAAATTTAGAAGGTTTAATTTAGAAATAATGCTTTTTTGTTTTGTTTTGGGCTCTTGTGATAAAGAAAAATTAAGGCTAGAAATTAGTAATTACTGTACAAACACCTTGGGTGTTATTTACGAAAGGATTCAGTGCTGCAGTATGTTTGGAAAACTATGAGGATGAATATTTAATAAAACATTTTTAAGGCAGTGTGGCAACCTCATTATCCTCAATGTTAATCTTCTATAAGAATTAGCATATTAATTGATCTTTGGAGACTCACTGTCAATGTAAAGAATGACTTTTAGCTTCAGTTTAAATGGAGAAGGCTTGGAAATATAGTTATCTTTGGCCTCCTTTTGGAGAATTTAAGTATTGATATTCATCCTACTTCTACCTGGGGTCAGTGAGTATGTGATAGGCAGATACTGACTTGATTATGTTGTTGTTCTTGGCACAAAGACATGAATAGGGAATAAAGTCAAAATTGCTAATATAAATCAAAGCTAAATCTGACACAACTCCATTATTTTCATTCTAGCAAGAACCAGTCGAGTCATCTTTTGCAGTAACTAATGGGATAACAGAGATCTCGTCTGACTATTACCTACCCTCCACTATAAAAAGTGAAGTTGACAGTACCGTGAACATTGTAGGTAAGTGCTTCCAGTGCATACTTCTCATGAATGTGGTAAACCAGTGTGTATGTGGTCGTTAGACTTTAAACTCCATAGATTGTATGAGAATAGTACAAATGACTGCATGAAACTGACCCTAGCAACAGTATTTTATATTTTGGAGTATGCCAAAGTTATAAAATGTGGTTCACAGGACCAGGTTTATGGTCTAAAGGTATGTCACAAAACCCAAGATATGAGTTCAGGTTTCTAGCTATCCCTTTCTCCAAGGCTAGTAAGGGTTGGGAGAAACAAGCTCATCTTCTCAGGGAAGAATAAAGTACTTTTCATCCTTTTGGTGGCCCTTCCTAACATTACCTAATTCCAGAGAGAACCCTATACAGTGCTCTAGAACCATAAGAACAGCCATACTGGGTCAGACCAAAGGTCTGTCTAGCCCAGTATTCTGTCTTCCAACACAGGCCAACACCGGATGCCCCATCAAGTGATCCACCCTCTGTCGCTCATTCCCAGCTTCTGGCAAACAGGTTGATATTTTATCCAGTGCATGATGGGTAGTAACATTGGGACATAGAGGGTGACATTCTCATGATTCCAAGATGGCTTGAAGGGCTTTATACAGGTAGCCATTTTGGTGGTGATTGAAAAATTGTTTTAAATGTGGTTTGACCCATTTTTTTTTAATCAGCACGTCAGTAACAGAATATATTGCTAACATCACAGTGTTAACAGCGAAAATCAGTGAAAACTAATTTTAAAACTGGTGCACTAGGAGTTAGCTGTCAGAGTAAAATGTGAATACTTGGTTCTTAGCAGTGTAAATTGGGTTATGTTTTGACAGCTCTTTGCTGCAGTTATTGTTACAGTGAGGTTCTTGGAAATGGAATCCAGTCACCAGTTGGCCTAGCATTTTTTTCTGTATGAGATAAAGTGTTTGAAAATACATTAATTTGCTCTTTGCAGAGATTGTCTGTTTTAGTTGCAATGGCTTGTTTTATGTCTTGTTTATTTTGAAAGCCAAGTGTAGCTTGTTTCACTCAGAGACATATCTGGATGGAAAATGTATCGGTGTTCCAGTGTCCAGGGAGCAGTATATTTAATTGCACTGTGCTTTTGTGAGCATGTTTAGATTTCTGCTCCTTCTATTACAGAGGGTCTTAAAATTAGCATTGGAGGAATTCCAGCACTGTAGTAAAACGTATTTCCCAAGTAAGTTGGACCCAGGCTCAAAAAAATGGAAATTTGAAATACCCAAGGTTGATACGGAGCCGGTAGAAAGAAATTTTATACATTTTTGCTTTATTTAGCAAACTGTAAGTCAAACAGTGGACAATTTAAACCCTTCTGGAGGGCATATTGAGCCAGATCCATGGTCCACTGAAGTCAGTGGGAGTCTTTCTTTTGATTCAATTCTGTGAGGTATTGAGTGCTTTCAACTTCTGTATAACTTCACTGGAAGTTAAATGCACTCTGCAGTTGACTAGAGGCTCTCAGAAGTTCACAGAAAAAAACAGTAGATGACACTAATATTTATCAGAGCCTGGTCTATGAGTCATAATAAAAATAAAGAAAGTTAAACTCAGGAAAACAGAAATGAATCCAAATGTCATAGGGCTTTATTTTTGCCATTGTTCCTAGGTATATATCATTCATAGCAGGAATACCTAGGGCCAATCCTGCTCCCTTCATTCATGGGAATAGTCTTTATTTCATGAATAAAGCATTTAGGATTTGGTCTGTAATTGAGCATCCTGTTTGTGTGAATGTGCATTCTTGTTTAAAAGTTTCAGAGGGGGTAGCCGTGTTAGTCTATAATAGAAAAAACTTAAAAAACAACAAATAGTCCTGCAGCACCTTAGAGACTAACAAAAATGTAGATGGTATCATGAGCTTTTGTGGGCACAGCCCTTCTGAAGAAGTGGGTTGTGCCCACGAAAGCTCATGGTACCATCTACATTTTTGTTAGTCTCTAAAATGCTGCAGGACTATTCATTGTTTGTTAAGTTCATTCTTATTTAATTATCTAGGCTGTGTGCTGCCTATCCATACTAAATAGGGGAATCCTTATTTACTACTCCAAGCAGTTTTTTAGCACAGAAAGCAACCCTCCAACCCTCCCCTCCCCCCACACACAAAAAACCTTCCAGGAAGAATAGATTTATCCTCTGTGTGCTGGGGAGGAAGAGGGAGACAGCATAAGAACATAAGAACATAAGAACGGCCGTACCGGGTCAGACCAAAGGTCCATCTAGCCCAGTATCCTGTCTGCCGACAGTGGCCAGCACCAGGTGCCCCAGAGGGTGGACCGAAGACAATGATCAAGCGCTTTGTCTCCTGCCATCCCTCTCCAGCCTCTGTCAAACAGAGGCCAAGGACACCATTTTATCCCCTGGCTAATAGCCTTTTATGGACCTAACCTCCATGAAATTATCTAGCTTCTCTTTAAGCACCTGAAATGATTCTAGCATGGTACAGCTGAGGCCAAGCCCATGGCATTTGGTGCTGTATTTTTGCTGATGAGCACTGAAGTTATCTCTTGGGGTTGGAAAAGAATTCTCCAGGCACTGAAGAGAAAGATAAGGCCATGAAGGCAGATTGTTCTTAATAAGGCATTGCACAACACAGCAGTTTCACACTGATAATGAACATGGGATTCTCTCTCCTCCCACCCCCATCCCCCTCTCTGCTCTTGTTGAGAATTTGCTGCAGAACTAGGAAAAATGTTGTTTACAGTGGGAATGAATATCTGGAACAAAATGGTAGGAATTGTAAATCAGGCTACTTTTAAAAAGGCTAGTCAGTGTATGTTTGAAGTTACCTTTGCTGGGATTGCCTCATAAAATAAGCATTCTAGTTTGGGGAGGATTACAGATTAGCTGCTTGTCTTTTTACAGGACAAAAGTGTACACAGTTTTTTTTAACTGGGGAAAAATACTTCTTTCCTTCTTCTTGTTAAATACTTTTGTTAAGAAGAATAGCATCTGCAGTTATGTCACCTCTGAGTAGAATTACTAACTCTGTCATATATTAATTTGTAATCTCAGCATCATTTTGGGACTAGAAGAAATGTCTCCCCTGGATCCCTCGTATTACAGTATTGTATAATTCTTCTTCTTTGAGTGATTGCTCATGTGTATTCCAATTAGGTGTGTGCGCGCAGCGTGCACGTGCCGTCGGAAGTTTTTCCCTCAGCAGTACCCTTAGGGCCAGCAGGGGAGCCCCCTGGAGTGGCGCTGGTATACTGGCCCATATATACTCCTGCTGGCCCCCTCACCTACTCAGTTCCTTCTTACCGCGGTGACGGGGTGACGGTCGTTGTCTTCAGCATTGTTCTTCTCATTCTTTCAATTAGTCTCCAGCTAAGTAGCTGCAAATTAAGTTAAAGACTCTTTTGTTATTTTCTGTTTAGTGCCATGTGCCCGCGGCAGGGCATGCCTGGTCCACAAGGCTTTAAGCCCTGCAAAAAGTGTCACAGGCCTATGCCCTGTGGTGATCCCCATTCATCGTGTCTAAAGTGTCTGGGGTAGGCTCCCCTCACAGAAGCCTGCAAGATCTGTAAGGCCTTCAAACCCCATACTAAGTGTGAGAGGGAATCGCACCTCAAAATCCTGCTAATGGAGGTGGCTCTCAGGCCGGCACCAGCGTCGAACCCGGCACTGGCCTCTCAAAACGCACCAGTGTCGGTGCGGGACAGTTCTGTGCACCGCGCATCTCCGGCACCTCAGAAAAAGGTCCCGGCACCGGTCCCAGTCTCCAGCACCTTAGAAAAAGAGGAGACCTAACAGGCTGGTCCCTGTCCAGACATGCACCCTCCGTGCACCCTCCAGCGGGGCACGTGGCGCCGACGAGTCCGGAGCCCGGGCCTTCCAGGTCGGGCGGACCTTCCTCCCAGTGCAGAGAGATCAGTCCCGTGGAAGACTTCCCTGAGCCCTCCATGCCGAAGGCCTTAGAGGCAGCGAGGGTCCTCATTGACTCCTCTTCCTCTCCTCCTCCCACCCCGACACCCTCCAGACAGCACGGGGGAGAATCAGCACTGGCCCCCTTCCAGGACATCTGAAGGTCTGGTGCAGGAGGTTGGACGCCACCGACCACCCCTACTGATCCCAGCGGCACCGCTCATGGAACCTGCCACCGGGATGTCCTTACCCTCGCTGCCGCCCCAGGACGCGGCACCACCGTTTGGCACCGCTACCAGTCCAGGGGGGCCCTGCACCTACCTCTGCGTGGGACGCCCACACCCCCATGCCACCACCTCCACCTCGGCACCGCGGCAAGCCGGAATCCATGGCCAGACAGGCGATAGCTTTGTCGGCAGCCATGTTAGCTCCACCTTGGTTCACCTCGGAGTATTCGTCCAACTCTGAGGCGGAATCCACCTGGTACTCAAGGGGTTCCCAGTCCCGTTCGCGGCACCGCTCCCGCTCTCGGCACCCCTGATCCTGGATTACCTGTTGGATCTCAGGCTCCAGGACCTCTCTTCCTTCTCCATCAAGGTTCACTTGGTTGCCATCTCGGCCTTCCACCCGGGGGAAGGGAGGAAAACCCTGTTTGCTAACCCAGTGGTCAGCAGGTTTCTGAAAGGGTTGGACAGGCTCTACCAACACGTCTGCCAACCTGTCCCTACTGGGACCTAAACCTGGTCCTTTCCAAACTTATGGGACCCCCGTTCGAACCATTAGCGACGTGTTCCCTCCTATACCTATCTTATAAGGTGTCTCTCCTGGTGGCACTCACATCTGCCAGGCGAGTATCTGAACTGAGGGCGCTTACCTTGGATCCCCCCTACATGGTGTTTTTCAAAGATAAGGTTAGGCTCCGCCCCCATCCAACTTTTCTGCCCGAGGTGGTGTCTTCTTTCCACACCTCCCAGGATATTTTCCTGCTGGTCTTTTACCCCAAGCCGCACGCATCTGGGAAAGAACAGGCTTTACACACTTTAGATATGCATTAGGCATTAGCCTTTTATTTAGACAGGACAAAACCATTCAGGAAGCCACCGCAACTCTTTGTGGCCATCGCTGAACGGGCGAGGGGCCAACCCGTGTCCTCCCAGCAGATCTCCTCCTGGATAATCGCTTGCATCAAGGAGTGCTATGCCCTGGTGGGGGTACCGGCCCCGCCCCTTAGAGCGCACTCCACAAGAGCTGTGGCAGCCTCCACCACTTTCATGGCACAGGTTCCCGTCTTGGACATCTGCAGAGCCGCTACATGGTCCTCTGTCCATACCTTCGCCAATCACTATGCGCTAACGCATCAAGCCAGGGAAGACGCTGCCCCGGGCAGGGAGGTCCTCCGCTCCTCTGTAGCTTCAACATCCGGCCCTCCTCCATAGGTTCTGCTTTGGAGTCACCTAATTGGAATGCACATGAGCAATCACTCGAAGAAGAAAGAACAGTTACTTACCTCGTAACTGTGATTCTTCGAGATGTGTTGCTCATGTCCATTCCAAATCCCCGCCTGCCGCCCTTTCTCCGGAGTATTCCGATAAGAAGGAACTGAGTGGGTGAGGGGGCCAGCAGGGGTATATATGGGCCGATATACCGGTGCCACTCCAGGGGGCTCCTCTGCTGGCCCTAAGGGTACTGCTGAGGGAAAAACTTCCGACGGCGCGTGCACGCTGCATGCACACACCTAATTGGAATGGACATGAGCAACACATCTTGAAGAATCACAGTTACGAGTTAAGTAACCGTTCTTTCTCTACATGTGATATAGGTACTTTTTATCTTATTTTGAAGCATCCAGTACTGATCACTGTCAGAGACAAAATAGCAAAATACATTAATTATTGATCAGATCCAGTATGATGATTCCTATTCTTTAAAATAGGCAACGCAGTCCATCATTTTAAAATCTGTAAATCTAACAGTGTATCACTACTCATAAATCACTCTGAACCAAATGCTGCTGTACACATTCCCAAAAAACTCCCATTGAGATCCATAAGACTTTTGCCTGAGTATGGAGTTTTAACCCATCATATTCCAATGAAAGTGTAACGTTTATCTTTTGTCTTTGTCAATTCTGTGAAACACGAGATTGGCTCTAACCCTGAGCTTTTTATCACCTGCTGGTTATTTTAGATTTATATTTGTGCATAACTTCTGCTTAGCAAATGTATTTCACATCCGTGCTGGAATCCCTGTTAATTTAAAAAACCTTTTCATAGTATAGTGTGGAACAGACCACATACTGCATATGTGCTCTCTGTAATATAATGCCCCCACCATTTTCTACACAGAGAATGAATTTTATTAGTGTAATTGTTTTATGTTGATATTGTTGAGATAGTGAAGTTGTACAAGGAGGAAGTATTTGTCTGTGGGTTGAACACATGACTGGAAGTTCAAGGTTTTCTGTCAGTTATTCTCTAGGTTTCTTAGTTTACCCATCTCTAAAACATCTTTAAAATATTTAGTTGTCTCACAGCTGTGTTGTGTGGCTTACCTAATGTCAGTAAAATGTTTTGGAATACTTGGATGAAGAGCTTGCGGAATATTATAGGCTTCCTCAACTTTGTAAGGAAAAATATGGAGCTTTTTCTAACCAAGGTGTGGAGCTGCATTTGCCTGCTGAAGTGGGAAATTCCTTAGTTAATAGTTAACCACACTGCAGCGCAGAGATCGTGAGATACATTTCAGTCACAGTCACACCCTGGTGTTTTTAGCTTGGCTAGCAGCTCGACATTGCTTTTTACATTTACCGTAGCTGGTATTGAAGTTCCTGCTTCATTCCTCTCTCCAGAAGAAACTTAGCCATATTCAGTCCATGGTTAAGACCACTGAAGTCTGTAGAATTACCCAGGGATTAATTTGGGCCACTGTTTCTGAGTTTTGAACCACTGTGCCTTATAGCACAGGATGTCTGTCAGGGCATCCAAAGTCCACAAAGAACTGGCAGCTTGCCATGAACAGCATCTGACATTAAGAGGAATGTATTGCAGCTACCTATCATCATTAATACAAAAGTGCAGTCTCCAATAGGGATGTTAAAGGTGAACTGATTAACCAGAGGTCTCCCCCTGCCTACAGTGGTCCAGCCAGCAGGACCGCAGTGGATTGCAGGCCCAAAGCAGTTCCTGCTGCCTGCAGCTGCAGGTGGGAAAGTAGCCTCCGCTGCCTGTGGTGGGCAAGGAAAAGTCCCTGCCACCAACTGCAGGGAAGGATCAGTGTCTGCAGTTGTTGGTGTAAAAGAAGCAGCTCTTGCTTCCCATGGTGCAGCAGAGAAGAAGCAGCCCCCAGGGCTGTGGCGAGCAGAGACTGGAGCAGCCCCCGCCATTCACAGCCAGTGGTTAACTGCTTAAACAAATCATTTAACCAGTTAACTATTCTTGGCAGCTTTTATATCCCTCGTCTACAGTAATCAGTGATTCGAGCAAGTAATGTTCTGATAAAGATGGAGAATTGCTTGCTGAGCCCTGTACATTCTGGTAAGGCCTCATTTGTGCATTGAAGATGAGCATAGCTACAGGCTGCATTTTGTAAGTTTGTGGGCTACCTCTGGCCGTGGGCCACACTTACGGAGCTTAAGCATTTCCAGTGACAACTGGAAAGGAAGGAGGAAGCTCTAAAGATGTTAGAGACTGAAAACATCAACCAAAATTTTCTTAGAAGCCTAGCTAGATAGAGAGGTGGAGGAAAGTGCAGAATTTGGCTACTAACCCAACAGTGCAATGTGTCTGACAAATCAGGGAGTCTTGCAATAACTTAACTGTTCTTTCTATTATGGAGTTGTAGGACAGCCTCACCTTGATGGCAGTGCTGAGGAGCAAGTGATAGTTGCCAATCCTCCTGATGTTTGCCAAGTAGTAGAGGTGACAACAGAGTGTGATGAACAGCCCCTCAGCATGAGTCAGCTGTATCCTCTGCAGATCTCCCCTGTCTCCTCCTATGCAGGTAAGTCATTCATCAAAAGCACTTGCACAAAATTCAGGAGAGCTGCTAGAATGTTAGGCAGATACGACAGCTGGGGATATATAGGTGGTGGATGGTTTCTTTGCTTTGTGACTTGGTGTAGTTGACAGAGATTCTGAAAACACTTACACTTCACTGCTCATTTTTTGGACCTGAGTTCTAATACTTGCAAGTATTTTCCCTAATATCACACTGGGAAGCCAGAAACCAACTTCCATTTTAGGAGGGAAACATAAGTGCCAATTAAGTAATTAAACTTTTGTAGCTTAAGTAAACCTTTGTAGGTGCAAAAAACCAAGAATGCACATCTTTTATTAGAAAGACAGCGTCAAGGTAGAATGATGGACCACTTCATCTTGAATGGTGCTTTAGAATAAGTGCTCACTACTTATGCTAAAACTATCTGTTTAAGCTTGTATTTAGCTGTGACTCTGAGTTCCTTTCCCAGACCTGAAGAAAGGCTCTGTGTGGATTGAAAGCTTGTCTCGCCAACAGAAGTTAGTCTAATAAAAGATAATATTTCACCCACCTTGTCTCCTTATGCTGCAAACAAGTTTCTTTCTCTATTACATCTTTAATTATAAAAGGTCAAAGACAGTTAAAAATCCAGGCTATGTCTACACTATAGCCTCTTGCGCAAAAATATGCAAATGAGGCTCTGTTTTTGTGCAAGAGGTTTTTGTGCAAAAAGGAGCTGTCTACATGGCTCCTTTTTGCACAAAACCTCCCTCTTGTGCAAGAACCGTTCTTCCACAGTTTTTTCAGGAAGCCTCTTATGCAAAAACAGAGCCTAGTTAATTATGCAAATGAGGCACGGCGATATTCCACTCTTCGCCTCATTTGCATATTTCTTGCACCAAACGGGTGCAGTGTAGACATAGCCCCTGTGTTTCTGCCACTATTTATATTGCACTATTTATATTTTTGTGGGTTTTTTTTAGCTTGAACAGTGAAAAATCAATTCATTTTGTTTTGCTGACACTTTAGCATTGGCTTCAGATTCTCAGTTCTGCAGTTTTGGGGCTTTAAATGCTAATGAAGAATATTTGTTTAAAAACAACTCTTTTCATTGGATATTTTCAATATTGGAAGCATTGCTGCTAGAATATTAAAACTGGAAGGGACCTTTAAAGGTCATCGAGTCTAATCCCCTGCTCTTAAATACCTCCAGTGACGGAGATTCCACAACCTCCCTAGGCAATTTATTCCAGTGTTTAACCACCCTGACAGGAAGTTTTTGCTAATGTCGAACCTAAACTTCACTTGCTGCAGTTTAGGCCCATTGCTTCTTGTCCTACCATCAGAGGCCAAGAAGAACAATTTTTCTCCCTCCTCCTTGTAACACTCTTTTAGATACTTGCTAGTCTTACATTTCATAAAAGCTTCTTTTTACAACATGTCAATGGTGGCCCAAATTTAAGTTGACAATATTATTTTACTATTACAGTCTTTATAGCATGGATGTTGTTTTTAGATAACAGGTTTCAGAAAGATGGTGCAATATTAGTCTTTTTCAGCAACAACAATAAGAAGTCAGGTGGTGCCTTAAAGACTTAACAATTTCATTATGGCATAAACTAGCTCTGATGTAACACTCCCATCTCTGTATCCCTGTTATCTGTTTCTTTTTCTTTCATTTCATGTATCTGCCAAAGTGAGTTGCAGCTAAGGAAAGTGTATGCCATAATAAAATTTTTAGTCTTTAAGGTGCCACCGGACTCCTTGTTATTGCTGTTTTTAGAGTCATCATATTTATTCTTCATCCCACGATTTTCCTTGATTAGTCACTATAATTGGTTTACAGATGAATCCTATTTTAAGCGGCCCAGGAGATATAATGGCCTGTTTTCGCTTCTCCTCCTCTCCCTGCACAGCCTTGTTTTTACATATTGTATCCCCCATTATCCTCTTCAGTTTTCTTTAATATTTATTATGCTACTAGGGGGTGGTGCCCCCTGCTCCTTACGCTTGCCAGCCCCCCGTCTGAGGGGGTATGCAGCCCTAGCGTCTCGGGCCCCCCCACTCTCCAGCCGTTAGGGCTGTGCCAGTCCCCAGGGGTGGGTGAGCCTGGCTCTCCCCCCGGCTGCCAGGGAGGGCTGGGGTCACGCCAGACTTGGCCTCTCCCCCGGCCACCGGAGCGGGGAGAACCAGGAGCCACATCAGACCCAGCCACTGGGGAGTGGAGATAGTAGGCAAGAGCAGACCTGTCCTCTCCCCCCACTTCCCCCAGCTACCGGGGAGGGATGGGGTTTGTGCCAGCCCTGACCTCTTGGCTGCCACCCTGGATGACTCTACCCCCCTCCCCAGTCACAGCCAGCCCCAGCCTCCCCACCACCTCTCCAATTGCAGCTCTGGCCCCTTGGCCCCCCTACCCTGGTCACAGCCCTGGCCTCTTGGCCCCCAACATCTGACTGCAGCCAGCCTCAGCCTTCCCTCCCTGGCCAGTTGGCCTCCCCAGCTCCTTCCCAGTTGCACCCAGCCCCGGCCTCCTGGGCCCCCCCCACCACTCTCCCTGGTCACAGCTAGCCCCAGCCTCCCCGCCTTCCCACCCCAATCGCAGCGAGGGTGGAGCCTGTGGAACGCCAGAGTGACGTGATGATGTCATTCTGTCGTCCCACAGGAAAAACTTCTTTAGATAGATAGATATAGATATAATTATAGCAGGGATGTTAACTAACATGTATTTGTGTAAATGTGTAACAGCTGGATTTTTTAGCAGTTATAGATTACACGTGTGGGGGGTGCAGGCGAGCACCAGCTCCCCCCTCAGCCCCGCTGGCTCTGATAAGATGCAGCAGTGCAGGGGGCAGGCGGCTCCATGAGAGCTGGTGTTCATGGGGAACTGGCTTTTAAGTCAGCTCCTAACAAGCACCAGCTCTGTGGGAGGCAGCACGGGGGAGGCAGCTGTGCAGAAGCCAGCATGCACGGTGAGACGGCTTAAAAAACAGCTTCCCACGCGTACCAGCTCCCATCTGCCCATCCTGTGCTGCTGCCTCTGATACAGAGGCTGCAGTGGGGGCATGTCAGCTCGGTGGGAAGCAATATGCGTGGGGGAGCTGGCTTCAGAGCCAGCTTTCTGTGTGTACCAGTTCCCACCTTGCCCCACCCCCTGTGCTGCTGCCTCTCTATCAGAGGCAACAGCGCAGGGGGGCAGATGGCTCTGCAGGAGCTGGTGCTCGTGGGGACCTGGCTTTTAAGCCAGCTGTCCCTGAGCACCTGCTCCGGCCCTCCACCCCCGCGCTTCTGCCTCTGTAGGAGGCAGCAAAGAGGAGGCAGGTGGCTCTGCAGGAGCCAGCTCCCTATGGGCACCAGCTGCTGCCCTTCCCCACCCCCCCCCTTGCTGCTTCTGATATTGAGGCAGCAAGGGGGGTGGTATGTGTAACTGTTATGATTAACCGATGAACCCAAGCTTATTGGTTGATTGTGTAAAGGGCTACACGCTAACATCCCTACTATATAGTAACAAAATCATAAGTACAGTATATTTTGTCCATCTACTGTTTACATGTATTCTCCCATGTAATAAGTACAGGGAACAATGAGTCAGATACTGCTGGCCCTACTCATATGATTAGAAGCTTGCTCCCTAAAAGGCTTCAGTGGAACAATTCCTGGAGAAAGGTGTTAACATGGGAAGGGCTAGCAGAATCTATCCCTGAATAGTCTAAACTACATTTAATTACAGGTTGAACCTCTCTAATCCAGTAGTCTCTGGTCTGGCAATATCCATGGTCCGGCATGATTTAATTAGCTGGATGTCCACTTACCATGGATGTGGCCAAGTTTCCCACAGTCCTATACAATTTGTTAATAGCCACCAGTCCTGGCTCTCTGTGTTCTGTGCTGTTATTTAGCTCTAATTTACTCCTAAACATCTTCTAAGAGCCCAGTAAGCAGTGAAAGTGTTGGTAAAGCTGCTAGACGATAGTGACCTTCCATGGTCCAGCAAATTCTCTGGTTTGGCAGCAGTCAGGTCCCGAGAGTGCTGGACTAGAGAGGTTCAACCTGTATTACATATTTTTAATCAACCAAAATATTTCAATGTAGTTATCAGTAATCATTTAAAAATGTTTGTAGTTAAATCTGAAGGCACATTTGAAAGCTTTAGTTTCTAAGGTGCCTAAAGTAAGTATTAGACTAAGGAAATCTACACAGAGTACTTCATAGTCTGTGGGTGTAGTTGGAGATACATTGTCAACATCCCACTAGTACCCTTCCTCCATGGTTCTAAAGTTACAGTTTATGGAGCCTCACAACAGATAGAGAGGAGAATTGGGAGATGGGCTTAAAGTCTGGGCCTGAGCTCTTTGGGGTGAAGACTGTCTCTTTACTATATGTTTTTGCACAATGTCTAACACAAAGGGACTGGGGCCTCTAGGCACTAATGTCATTCAGCTGATGATAATGTCACTGTGCAAGTGTGTAATTGGGCGCTTCAGTGCAAGGAGGGGAGCCATCTCTGTTGCAGAGAGGTCTACAGAATGGCGGAGCTGGACAGTTATTGATATAAGCATACTTGAAAGGTGGCAACAGTTTGAGATACAACATGTCCTTCATTTTTGCACTGTCAGCTAGCTTACAAGCCTTTGGAGGGCATGGGTAGAAATAGAAATGTGTGTCTTTCAGTTAGTCTCTAATAGACTAATTCAGGGCTACTCAACACACGGCCTGCGGGCTACATTCGGCCCGTGGCCCATTTGTTTGCAGCCCACGGTGCAGTTTGGGTTTAGGCAGGGCTCAACATACAACCCGCGGGTGGGAGCCAAAACAAAAAAGTCGTCAATATAATGGTCTTTTGTTGAGATGCATTTTAGTAGTTAAATTCCTGGACTGTCATTGCTCATTAAAAGTGTTGTCACATGGGTGAAAAACGGGTAAATATTGCATTTTATTAATATCAGCAGAACTGACTTAAATGGGGCCTGTGGGTTGTGTAGTCCTGCCTTAATCTTTGTATTCATGCCCATCAGTGTGAAAGAAGCTATTTGCATATATTTGCATGTATATGCAGCCACACTTAAGTTGTGGCCCTCGGCATGTGCTGTGAGTATCAGTGTAGCCTCTGGGGCTTCCAAAGTTGAGTAGTCCTGGACTAATTGGTCTGGGTATGACAAATTATTCTCTCTGTGGTTTTACCTTGCAACTATTAGGCAGATTAGTTTGATACATTTTTACAGAAAATATTTTTATCTTAATGTCAGGGCGAATAGCATTGTGTTCATAGAATCATAGAACCGGAAGAAACTTCAGGAGGTCATCAAGTCGAGCTCCCTGCCCAAGGCAGGACCAATCCCAATTAAATCAACCCAGCCAGGGTTTTGTCAAGCCGAGACTTAAACACCTCTAGGAATGGAGACTCCACTACTTCCCTAGGTAACCAATTCCAGTGCTTCACCACCCTCCTAGTGAAATAGTTTTTCCTAATATCCAACTTGGACCTCTCCCACCACAACTTGAGACCATTGTTCCTTGTTCTGCCATCCATCACTACTGTGAACAGCCTTTTCTCCAGTCTGTTTAGAACCTCCCTTAAGGAAGTTGAAGGCTGCTATCAAATCCCCCCTCACTCTTCTCTTCTGCAGACTAAATAGACCCCACTCCCTCAGCCTCTCCTTGTAGGTCATGTGCTCCAGCCCCCTAATCATTTTGGTCGCCCTCCGCTGGACCCTCTCCAATGCGTCCACATCCTTTCTATAGTGGGGGGCCCAGAACTGGACACAATACTCCAGCTGTGGCCTCACCAGAGCCACATAAAGAGGAATAATCACTTCTCTGGATCTACTGGCAATGCTCCCTCTTAATGCAACCTAATATGCCATTAGCCTTCTTGGCTACAAGGGCACACTGTTGACTCATATTCAGCTTCTCATCCACTGTAATCCCCAGGTCCTTTTCTGCAGAACTGCTACTTAGCCAGTTGGTCCCCAGCCTGTAACAATGCTTGGGTTTCTTCCATCCCAAGTGCAGGACTCTACACTTGTCCTTGTTGAACCTCATCAGATTTCTTGTGGCCCAATCCTCCAATTTGTCTAAATCACTCTGGATCCTATCCCTGCCCTCCCGCGTATCTACCTCTCCCCCTAGCTTAGTGTCATCCGCAAACTTGCTGAGGGTGCAATCCATCCCCTCATCCAGGTCATTAATAAAGATGTTGAACAAAACCGGTCCCAGAACCGAACCTTGGGGTACTCCACTAGAAACCGACCGCCATCCTGACATCGAGCCGTTGATCACTACCCACTGGGCCCGACCTTCCAGCCAGCTTTCTATCCATCTTATCATCCATTTTTCCAATCCACATTCCCTTAACTTGCTGGCAAGAATATTGTGGGAGACCGTATCAAAAGCTTGCTAAAGTCAAGGTATATCACATCCACCGACTTGCCCTTCATGAATCCATGCTGACTACTCCTGATCACCTTCCCCTCTTCCAAGTGCTTCAAAATGGATTCCTTGAGGATACCCTCCATGATTTTTCCGGGGACTGAGGTAAGACTGACCGACCAATAGTTCCCTGGATCGTCCTTCTTCCCTTTCTTAAAGATGGGCACTACATTTGCCTTTTTCCAATCATCCGGGATCTCTCCCAATCTCCACGACTTTTCAAAGATAATGGCCAAAGGCTCCTCAATGACATTTGCCAACTCCCTCAGTACCCTCAGATGTATTAAGTCCGGACCCATGGATTTATGTACGTTTAGCTTTTTTAAATAGTTCCTAACCTGTTCTTTACCCACCACGGGCTGTCCATCTTCATCCCATCTTGCGTCACTTAGCGCAGAAGTCCAGGAGCTGACCTTGTCCGTGAAGACAGAGGCAAAGAAAGCATTAAGTACTTCAGCTTTCCCCACATCATCTGTCACTAGGTTACTGCCCTCAGCCAGTACGGGCCCCACACCCTCTCTGATCACCTTCTTCTTGCTAACATGCCTGTAGAAACCTCTCTTGTTATCCTTCACATCCCTTGCAAGTCGCAATTCCAATTGCGCTTTCACCTTCCTGATAACTCCCCTGCATTCTCGAGCTATACATTTATACCCCTCCCTAGTCTTCTGTCAAAGTTTCCACTTTTTGTAAGCTCCCTTTTTGTGCTTAAGTTCACCAAGGATTTCCCCGGTAAGCCAATCCTGTCTCCTACCATATTTGCTTCTCTTGCTACTCATTGGAATGGTTTCTTTCTGTGCCTTCAGTAAGGCTTCTTTAAAATACTGCCAGCTCTCCTGGGCTCCTTTCCCCTTCATGGTTAGCATCCATGGGGATTCTGCCCATCAGGTCTCTGAGGGAGTCGAAGTCTGCTTTTCTGAAGTCCAAGGTGTGTATTTTACTACTCTCTTTTCTTCCTTTGGTCAGGATCCTGAAATCTACCATCTCGTGATCACTGCTTCCGAGGTTGTCACCCACCTCTACTTTTCCCTATTAGTTCCTCCCTGTTTGTGAGCAGCAGGTCAAGCTGTGCATGGCCCCTGGTCAGATCCTTCAGCACTTGTGCCAAGAAGTTATCCACAACACTCTCCAAAAACTTCCTGGATTGTCTGTGTACTGCCGTATTGGTCTTCCAACAGATGTTAGGATGATTAAAGTCCTCCATGAGGACCAAGGCCTGCAATCTGGAAACTTTTCTCAGTTGTCCGAAGAAAGCCTCATCTACCTCATCCACCTGATCCGGCGGTCTATAGCAGACACCAACCACAACATCACTGCTGTTGCTTACACCTCTGAACTTGACCCATAGACTCTCAACAGGCTTTCTCTTGAGATCAGTTCGAGGATTGGTGTTCTCTTGGGATCAGCTCGAGGATTGGTCTGTCACATACCAATACATGATCATCATGTCCACTGTGGTTAGTCTGTAATAACCAGAGCTTCACAGGGGCTTTGGGAAGAGGATTTTTATCATATGTATTACTAATGGTAGATTAAACCTTAGAAACATTTGTCTGTCTGTCAAATGCTTCTTGCATAACTCTCCCAGTATAATAGAGCATGATATAGATGTATCTCTTAAACCTCAGCCAAAGAATCTGAATAATTTGAGTACACAGAAAATGTGTGGAACTAGATCTTGAGAGCTAAATATGAGTCAAGAGTATGACGCTGTTGCAAAAAAAGCAAACATGATTCTGGGATGCATTAACAGGAGTGTTGTGAGCAAGATACGAGAAGTCATTCTTCCACTCTACTCTGCGCTGATTAGGCCTCAATTGGAGTATTGTGTCCAGTTCTGGGCACACATTTCAAGAAAGATGTGGCGAAATTGGAGACGGTCCAGAGAAGAATGATTAAAGGTCTAGAGAACATGACCTATAAAGGAAGACTGAAAGAACTGGGCTTGTTTCGTTTGGAAAGGAGAAGACTGAGAGGGGACATGATAGCGGTTTTCAGGTATCTAAAAGGGGGGTGTCACTAGAAGGAGGGAGAAAAATTGTTCTCCTTGGCCTCTGAGGATAGGGTAAGAAACAATGGGCTTAAACTGCAGCAAGGGAAGTTGAGGTCAGAGCCGGCCCAAGCTACGGGCTGAGCGGGCTACCGCCCAGGGCGCCCCATTGTAGGGGGTGCCACGCGGGGCTGCTGGACCGGGCGGGGGCGGGGCTGCGCATGCGCCTGGGGCCCGGGGACGCCGTGCGCCCGGGGGCAGGGCCCGCGCATGTGCTGCACTCCCAGGGGTGGCGCCGCGCTCCCGGGACCTGGGGCACACGAATGGCTCAGGCCGGCCCTGGTTGAGGTTGGACATTAGGAAAAGCTTCCCAGCTGTCAGGGTGTTTAAACACTGGAATAAGTTGCCTAGGGAGGTTGTGGAATCTTTATCTCTGGAGATATTTAAGAGCAGGTTAGATAGCCATCTATCAGGGATGGTCTCAGTACTGGGTCCTGCCGTGAGGGCAGGGGACTGGACTTGATGTCCTCTCAAGGTCCCTTCCAGTTCTAATGTTCTATGACTCTTATGATTTTGTTTCTCATCTGCTTTACACCACTCCATTGTCATGAGGCAGTCCTGTAGTCAGCACAGCTGGCCATGGGAGGAACACCCAAGTGTAGGCATAGCCCCCCAGTGTTAGTGTAATGGCTTTTATGCTACCCCCACTTTCTGGACCCAGTATATGGGGCATGCATGGGAAAAGAGGGGGCACAGTTGTGGTGACCCTATGAATTGCTAATCCTCAGATGGGATCCTGGGAGTCTTCGTGATGCTCTAACTCAGGGGTGAAGAACCTTTTTTGGGTCGGGGGCTGCTGATGCACAGAAAAATCAGTCAGGGACAGGGGACTGTGGAGAGGTGGGGGCAGGGAGCTGGAGTGCCACCAAGGACTCCCCAATGCTGGGAGAGGCCCTAAGCCTCGGGGGCCAGATCCAGGCAACCCAAGGGGCTGCATCCAGCCCCTAGGCCTTAGGTTTCCCACCCCTGCTCTAACTCCATACTCAAGGGGCAATCTGGTGCCCAGATAGTTCAGGCTTGGGTAAGCACAAAGATGACTTACTGCCACCTTTCCCCTTCATGAGTGCATTTCATGGCATTGCACAAGGATCTCGTCCAGGATTATTTTTAATCATACACATGACGGGCAGGCAGGATCGGAATCCTGTAGGTTTTATGTTAAAGCTGCCACCAATCCTGAAATTCATAGGATAATCTCACTTCCCTGGCTCTACTTTGCACTGTGCAAATCCAAATGCAACAGCCATTCAAAAGTCCCAGGTTTGTTTTGGACCTTGCAATGGCATAGTGTGGCAAAGCAATACACACAAGGGATGTACCTGATGCATCCTCTGTGCAATATTGCATAGTGTGAGAGGGCCACGACATTGTTTAGTGACGTACCACGATAACAATTATTTTATCACTGGTAGCATAAAGTGCTCTGAGAGACCCCTTATACCACACAAAAATGTTTTCTTGAAAACACCCATTAACCTCCTTTTAGAAGCTATTCAAGTGAATAATGCTTCTTATTGCCCTCATGGATCCTCTGGTATTTTAACTGCTGTCTGAAACTCTTTAGTACCAGCCTCATTCTTTCCTTACCTCACCTTGTTGACAATAATTCAAATAGTCTTGCAAACTCTCCTTAGAATTTTGTGAATCGCAACATTCTCTTAGCAGTGCTAAGCCTTCTCTTGCTCAGCCTTTGGTAACAATGAGGACAGCTTCCTTCTTGTTTGCATTACAAAATTCTTTATTACCACACTTTTCTGTCTGCATGTAAATTCCTTCTACCCATGTCATTCTCCCATCCTACCTTGTAGCTTGGCTTAATTAGTAAAAACCATTTTGTGGCAACTCTGTTTATCAAGCGTCTGTTTATCCAGCAGATGCGAAGCCATGAAAAGTCCTAATCAATGTCAGAGTAACTGTTCTGCTACAGCTGTTTCTGTATAATTCCCACAGGTGGCTGGGCTATTCTGCAATAAAAGTGACTCTTCCAGAATGCAATGATCCTATCTATTTACTTAGCACTGTATGTGACACAGAAAAGGGTCTATGGCCTACCCACCCCCACGTGGTTACAGTGTGCGCGTTTGGGGTTGGAGACAGGAATACAGATTAGGGATATAAGCAACTAGTCGAGTGTACGATTAACCTAGGCTTATCAGTTAATCTTCTCAACTCCTCGCACTCCCCCCATCGCTGCCTCTGTATCAGAGACAGCAAGTGGGAGTAGGAAGCAGAAGCTGCTGCTGGGAGGAGCTGTGGTGCCACCTGCCATGCGGGGCCGGAGCGGGGAGGAGGCTGCTGCAAAGCAGCCTCTGTCTGTGGCGGCCCGGCTGCAGGCAGAAGCTGCTTTGCAGCAGTAGCCCTTGTCTGCAGGGGTCCCCAGCGGCAGAGGCTGCTTTGCAGCAGCAGCCTTTTCTGGGGGGTTGGAGGGCAGTAGCACGGGGTGCTAGGTGGGAGCTGGTCTATGAGAGGAATCAGTTTAAAAACCAGATCCCCTCGCAGACTGGCTGCCTGATAGAAAGGCAGCAGCATGGGGTTTCAGGGGGCTCCCCGGGAGGGGGGCTGGAGCACACTGGTGGGATATTAAGGGCAAGAGAAGGAAGGGAACAATTCTATAGTAGCAGTAACAAAATGTGTTACAGAATTCAAGTCCTAAAGGCTGAAAGTTTAGCAGCTTTCTCTTGGGGTGTGGTTGTGGATAGAGTTGTTTTGATAAAGCAAAAGAAATAACTTTGCCTGTAACATTTTAGCAAGACCATGCTTAACAAGCGCAGTGGTGAAGGAAAAATAAAGTCTCTACTTTGCCCCCAAAGTGAAGCAGTCATTACCCCTTGTGCATCTGCTTCTCTTTAACATTTTCCACAGCACAGTGTAGTCTGTTCTCCTGGTTTAAGTGCACTGGCTTGTTTATCACATTAACCTTTTTGGAGTTAATTCATACATGACAGGGAATGAAAGCTGTTGTACAGTTTATTTGTGTGTTTCTTTTAATTTCTGTTATCTCTAGAAGATGTTATAGGGGCCTGTTTTTTATTAGGGGATATTGTCTGTTTCGATGGATTTTGATCCTTCAAGTAGAATGATGCCCACTTTCATTTTTACTTCCATTTTGTCCAACAGAAAGTGAAACGACAGACAGCATTCCCAGTGATGAAGAAAATGCAGAGGTAAGCACTTAGTTTTATAGTACTCAAGAGAAATTCTTCAAGACACATATTCTGGGGGTTCTTTCCGAACAAGTACATTACTGCTCATACAGTATTCATTTTAATAGTGAAGGGAGGGCTGTATGGAGATGAATGTCCTGATGCTTGTAGAATGAAGTTGCCTGTAAAATTTAAAAAAAACACCATGATCTCTGAAAATTAGAAGTAAAATAATTAATACAGTAAAATCTTGGTGGAGAAAGACATGTAAAATGTTGGTGCATGTTAGGGATGTTAAAATGTATGTATTTGTGTAAACGTGTAACTGCTGTATTTTTCAGCAGTTACACTTTTACACGTGGAGGCAGTGGGAGCCAGTGCTCTCCTCCCTCCCTCCCCCCGCCACCGTATCAGAGGCTATGTCTACAGTGCGTTTTTTTTCCGGAAAAAGAAATGCAAATTGCGAACCACAATTTGTGTACCTTTTTCCGCTTGTTTTTTCGGAAGAGGCTTTTCTGACATTTGGCCCATCTACATGGGCATAAATGTGGGAAAAACCGCCTCTTTTGGAAGATCCCTTATTCCTCATAGAATGAGGAATACAGGGATTCTGAAAGAACACGCCCACTTTTTTGGAAACTGTTCTGAAAAAGCAGACGCGTTCCCTAGACATGGCAGAGTTTTTCCGGGATACCTCTGGTATCCCGAGGCAGCAGTGTGGAGGGTAGGCAGCTCCGTGGAAGCCGGTTGTGGAGGGGAAGGGGAGTGGCGTGTAACCAAGAGGGTTAACTGTTGAGCCCAGGCTCATCGGTTAACTGCGTACTTGAGTACACATTGACATCCCTTGTGCATGTGCGCTTTCTTGACGAGTCTATCCTCATGCCTCCAATGAAAAGAAATCAAAGGAAATACTATATAACCACCAAATTGTGTGTGGAACTACTGCTTGTGATCTAACAGAACCCATGGACTAATGTTTTATTTGTAGCCTCTAAATTTGCACCTGATGAAATGCATGCACATCTATTTGTACATGTCAATCTCAGCCTTATAAGGGTATTTCATGTAACTGGACATAAAATACATATGTGTATTAGAGACAAGGCTAAAATTTGGCTTCAGGGTTCCAGCTTCATATTCATAAAAGACTTCCTGCAAGGCCCTTTTCTTGTTCTGTTTAAAGAAAAATAGAATCCTTTCGGGGAGAGAATTCTGTTACGAAATTAAAAATGTGCAGCAACGTTAACTGTGCTGGCAGTGTAGTTACTTCAACGTTAAATAAGCTCTTAATCCCTTATCCTGCTAAAGGGGAAGGGGAGCTTGGGGGAGCACTTACTCAGCTAATGACATTTCATACTGTAAGAAGAAGTGAAAATTCTCTAAGGATATAAAAATAGCATCTTGCAGGATTAGTGTGCTGGAGTATGGCTGAGCTGCTACCTGCTGCCAGATGGAGGGGCAGCTTTAGTAGGGCATGCATAAGGAATAAGTGATCCTAAAACATGGCTGATTCCGTGGATCATATTTTCCATCCTGCTGTTGCAGGCAGAGGAGAATAAAACTCAGTAGCCTCTCCTAAGACAGTCAGAACAACCTGGGGATGGGAAATACCTCTACTTACTTCCCAGTGCAGGGCTTAGCACTAGTTTTGTAGTAGTATTAACCTGCTCCCCAATCTCAGAAGTCACTTCCTGGATGTGCACTGATGATCTGCATGCATTAGGGGATGGAGCAGATGCGCTCTGTGGCATGATAGCCTACAGGCTACACAGATATCAGAGTGGATAGCCCATGAAAGAATAATGCTAGCAACATTAACAGCTGCTGGATTCTGTGCTAGCTAAGTCACAGAAAAGATATCTATGTTTAGGCCCTTGGCTTCTGTGGATAACCAAACTTCCTCTAGTGTCAGAGACTGAAACCCTTGCTCATTCCGAGGAGGAACCTACTGAAAGATCCAATGGGGGGGGGGGACGATTTTTCACTTTGAAGATCAGAGATCCTTGCCTCTGTGTCCATGTTTCCAGAATATGTTCTTTGTTTTCCATCAGCAGATTGAGTAGAGGAACAGCTAGACCAGGGGTGAGCAAATACCAGCCTGCTATATTTATCTGCACGGCTGCAGGTGCTGGCGATTGCAGCTCCCACTGGCCGCAGATCGCCGTTCCTGGCCAATGGGAACAGCAGGAATGGTGATCTGTGGCCAATAGAAGCTGTGATCACTTTACCTGCAGCTGTGCAGGTAAATATAGCAGCAGCGGCATGTCCTACAAACCACCGCCATGTTATTTCCCACTCCTGAGCTAGACCTTCAAAGAATGGGACATTGGAAGGAAAAGAAACCTCAAAGTCACACTTAAAAGACTAGAAGCACAGGTTTTAGTGGCTATGACTTTATTTGGCTACAACCATGTAATGCAATATAGGGCATGACTGAAAGAGAGAAGAGAGCAGCCTCTGTATCTGTTACAAACTCACATTCACTAAAGGTTTTTTTTCTTTTCAGGGTCGGCTTCATTGGCAAAAGAAAAACATTGAAGGCAAACAGTATCTAAGCAATCTGGGTATGAGGAACACTTCTCATATTCTTCCGAGTATGGCTACCTTTGTGACTTCCAACAAGCCTGACCTCCAGGTCACCATCAAAGAAGAAACCTCCCCATTGCCTTACAGTTCCTGGCCCTCCTTCCCAGCTATCCCTCTCCCACAAGTAGTGTCTTCACCTTCTGCCAGCAGCAGCAGGCCAGACCATGAGACGCACGGGCTAGTGTCATCAAGAAAACATCAGACATCACCCAGTCGAGAGTCAAGAGCTGCTAAGCCTTTGGCTGTGTCTCTTTAGTTTTGGTTTGGTTTTGTATTTTATGTTTCTCTAGAAGAGGTGCAACTTGGATGCACATTAGACAAATCTAAGGGAAAGCCTTGACAATATAGAACATTGCTGTGTCCGACTCCAGTACTGGAGCTTTTTAACTCAGGACTCCAGCCATCCGTATGTGTACCTGAAACCAGATGGATTTCCAAGGTTACTGCATAGGAAAAACAGAACTTTGGCCCACTTATCTTAAGTTTCAGTACTTCATAAGAGGACCAACAACCACAAGGGAAGTGGTGCTGCTGCACTTCTTGCAGTCAAGGCTGTGATGGAACTGAAAGCCTCAGAATGGAAGAGAAAATGTGAACTAGCTGGAATTTTTTTAAATAAAAAATCTATTGTGAATATGTACATAGTGCAGTACTAGCAACATTGCAGTCTGCTTCTGCACCTTATTAAAAAAGCACTTATGAAAAGGCCTTTTATTACCTTGCTCTAATTAATGGCACATTCAAAGCCCCCTTCCATCTTTATTCTTTTCCAAGGCTATTCTTGCTAACAAGACTTGAGAAGTAGGGGAAAGAAGAGGAAGGTAAACCTTCCTATATGGATTTCACACATTGTAAGACTGCTTTTCTCATGTTTGTTTCTAATTTGCTATGCTTGAATGCTGCGTGGTACAATAGGAAGAAAAATATTACAAAGATATTATGCAAATTCCCAGATTTCAAGAAGAAAAAAAATCCTCTAATTCTAACCAGAGCAAGTTTTTTTTTTTATTTTTTATACAGGGGAATATTTTATTCAAAGTAAAATTCTAAAGTGAATATAATTGTTTTTTTAATCTTTTCTACGGCAAATTTATAATTTTAAGATTCAGTTCTTGGTGGGTTATCAGCAGTTATTACATCCTTGTGGCACATTTTTTTAATTTTGTAAAGGTGAAATAGCTTTTATGAGCTCATGTAGCAATCAAATTATCCTGTGGATTGATAATAAATATGATAGAGTTAAATTTTTAATAATCTTCTTGTCTGTCATTTTTTTAATCTTACCAGAAGTCCAGGCAGTGTGGAAGATGAAGCTGAAAGGTGTCACCCTTCACCACAGGAAAACTGGGATTAGCCTTTGCTTTAGAATTGCAAACTACTCTGTACATTCTGAATGAAATGAGCAGGCAACTGCTGCACAGATAGATCAGGAACTAGGACTTAACAGCAATATGGTCCATCAGTCAGCGCACCAATCAAGAGACCAGGGCTCTGTTTCCAACTCTTACTGTCTCTCCTTGGGCAAGTCATTTCCTCTCTGTCTGCCTCTGTTTCCCTGTCTAGGAAATGGGGACATAAGTCCTCTGCATAATAATTAATAGTGGACTCAACACAGAATTGGCAGTCATGTAAACGCCATGTTGAGTTCTCAACCAGCATGAGACTAAATCTGGAAATAAAAAAGATCAGTGTTTTTAATTAGGTACCTTTCAGCATGTCCAGTGTTCACAATCTGGCATGCAGTGGAAAACATTCTCCATTTGCTTTCGAAAGACATTTTAAAAGAGTGGGTTTTTTTTCCTAAATGTCACTTGCTACATTTAGGTTCAGGGATTTGGCTGGAATGGGTGAGTGGAGAGAAGAGGGAGACAGTGGGGAGGGGTTGGGGTGGAGGCGATGGGCTGGGGAGCTTTGCCTCCCCAAGTAGCAGCTGCACCCATTACCCTCTCTTTCTAATCCAGTGGTTGGGATACTTGCCTGGGTTGTAGGTGATCCTGGTTCAAATCCCCCAGCTGCCTGCCCAAGAGGGGTTTGCCTCCTCGGTGACTGTCCTTTGTGGTGGGCCGTTCTTGTCAAAACCTCCTCTCTTGCTTTCTCAAGAGGCCATTCTCAAAAGAGCAGGGGCGTGCCATGGGTTCTGCCACAACTTGGGCCTATATCCTGATCCTATTGGACAAGAGTGTATGTGTGGGGGAAGGGGGGGCGTTACTGCCCAGTAGCAATGCCTCTTTACTAAAAAGTAGCAGGAGGGACTGCAAATGGTCTCTTTAAAAGGAGCTCTGCTCTCAAACCCCACCCCACAGGGGCTTCTGCCTGGCAGAGTAGGGATTTGATCTAGGGCCACTCACCCCAGTTTGAGCACTCTAACACCCATACCACAGAGGGCTTTGGAAGCTTCTCCCAGGTTAATAGGGAACAACTGAAGGTACTAGATCACACTGCCACTCATTTCCTCAACAAACAGAAAGGGGATTTGAACCACCATTTACCTTGCCTCTGGGGCAGGTACCTAAAGCACAGGGCTACAGAGGGAGTCACGAGGGTTAAGTGGCCCAATTCTCTTTTCACATTTCCTGAACATGGCCGCTGTGAACAGAAGAAGCTGAAGGAGCCTCCCATCTCTGACCACCCTGCTAGGCCAGCACTTAGGCCATTCATTTGAGAAGTAAGAGCTCAATGTTCAAATCCCTTCTCAGGGAGCAATAAAGGGGATTTGAATGAGCGCTTGTGCTATTCAGGGAGCAAACATCCAAACCCCTGGATTACAGGGAGACCGGTGGTTTACTTGTGGCTCAATGACTATTTAATTACATACTGAAGGTCACCCAAAAGGAAAAATTGAGAGCCAGCATATTGGAAAACCTCATAGCCCTGTCACTTGAGAGGTAAGAGATCAACAACCAAGAAGGGGAGATGAGCCATGCAGCTGCTGGGCACACACGTAACCAGTGAACTACACACACTTGTTTATTGGGCTTGGCCTGATGAATATGTACTGAATGTGGAGCAGCTTCAGCAGAAAAGAGCAAGGGAGGCCCCAGGTCAGAATAGCACCTAGCCTGGTACTTAAGCCATTCATTTGAGAGGTCAGAGGTGAGGGTTCAAATCCCTTCTCAGCAAGCATAAAGGGGGATTTGAACCCCACAGTAACACCCAAACTACTAGGTGCCACAGGGCTGCTTGCTAGCCTTGTTGTGACCCCCCATGAATAGGGAATGAAAGTGGAACAACTGCAGCAGAACAGGATGAGGCAGCAAACACCAGGCCCACCCCCCCGGGGGGACCACCTCTTTGCCCAGCAGCTGTACATTCACTTTAGAAACAGCTGCTCCAGTCCCTTAGCCTGAGGAAGGAGTTGAACCCACACAGCTGGGTAAGCACCCAGACCACTGGACTACAAAGGGAGTCACCAATTAAACCTTGCCCAATTGCTACTGCATAACAATGACAGCCTCAAGCTGCTACGTGGCCTATCCCTATGGGGCCATGGCCACCTTCGCCTAGCCCTAATGTCCCTGACAGACACACACGTGACGAATGCAGAGCCCTACGCAAAGCTCTTCTCATGCAGGCAGAGGGAAACCGAAGCAGTAGCTACCTGTCTTCTAGGTACCCACCTCTGCTTACGAGACCCTGGCCAGGAACCATTGGGGGGGGGGGTGGCGTCAAAATAATTTCTCGTGAGGTCCCTTTGCATGCCCCACCAAACACCCGAGGCGAAGGGGGGGGGAGGGGGGCGAAGCTCACCTGTGTTGGCAGGGAATGGGAGGGGGCCTGGAGCCTAGTTCAGCATGGGAAACCTATTACAAAGGCGGGATATAAACGCTATAACGTGTGTGGCGACGTAAATAAGGGCGTGTTATTTGCCCTTCACAGGCATCAGGGTGACTCAATAGGCAGCTGGTTTAATCCAAACCAAAGATGGTACATCTTCCTGCATGTGGCCCTCTTTACTAGTCAACGTCATGAAGGCCAATCTATAAGTGGGTCCACTAAAAAGTGAGCAGTTACATGGAGACTGGTTCCACCAAGACCTACTAGCCAAGATGGTGAAGGTCATAGTCCTGTGCGCCAGGCATCCCTAAACCTCAGACTGCCAGCTGCTGGGAGTGGCCAACAGAGGATGATCACATGATACCGGCCCTCTTCTGTCCATTGGTTTGGAAGCCTCTGGCATTGGCCAGTCAGAAAATGGGCAACTGGGCTAGCAGGATTATTGGTCTGACCCAGCCTAGCCATTTGTACCATCTTAATTTCCCCAGTGGTGTATGAGGCTCTCTCCCTACTGGCTTCTCTAAGGGAGTTGCTGGGCCACATTCCCTTTTTGCTCCCTGAAAAGGAGGGCTGTACTGCAGCCCATGTCTGTGCCTGCGTTATACAGCTAGATGCTGTGATGTTGGCAGACTAGTTCCCAGCTCATGCCAAGGTCTCCAGATCTCCCTCCCTCACCACCGGGAAGGTGGGCAGCACAGGGTGCAGCAGGAGGGGGCCTGGGCACGGCCAGAGCAGCAGGGTGGGGCAAGGCCATACCATAGTGGACGGCATGGCTGGTGTGCGACGTCAGGGTGGAGATGGTATCGCACATCCTGTCGCACCACTAGAGGAACTACCCCCACGCCTGCTGCTGCCACTCCAGGTCGGCCCGGATCTTGGTGCTGACCACCTCCTCCATCCGCTCCACGCCCTGCATGTGCCACCGGAGGCGCTGGTCGTGCTGCCTGGCCCGCCTGGCTAGTCCCTGCATCCTCGGTGCCGGTGGCGCGGGGCTGGATGGTCCCTTGCTCCCAGCTGGGCCTGCTGCAGAGAACAGAGAAGACGGCGAGGCGGTCAGTCAGCCCGGCCCACAGTGTCCCTGAGCCCCGTGCCCTCCTCCATGACCCTAATGTTACACCACAAACTGTGGCTTGGGCCCAGTCGATACCTGTGTGTGTGTGTTCACGTAAGAGCTAGTTCAAAATCCTGGGAGTGAAGTGATTCTCCATGGATTGTAACACTGGGACACATCACTGTGAATGAAGACCTTGTCTGTGTCCTAGCCACGCGACATGCTGTGTCTGTCAGTCTAGAAATGTGTACACGCCCAAAGGCAGAGCAAATGGTTTCTACGCTTCTCACTGTGAGCATACACCATGATGCTGTAGTCATGTTTGCGTGCACATCCCCACATTGCATGGGAGCAAGTGTGGCAGACAAGGTCTGGGTTCTTGGACTACTGTCAATTGATTTCCTCAGAGACGCAGCCAGGACTACTGGGGAGTGTACTGTCCCTGCAGCAAGACTCATTGGGCCAGAGGCTCAGGCTGCCCGCTTCCCCGCTCCCCCTTCCCCCAGCCCTCAGACAAGTAGCCCAGGGAAGTGTGTGGCTGCAGAGGGGGGATTCCCTCCGGGGCAGCAGAGGGACCGGGAACAGCCTGGGGGCTCCGTGGGGGCTGCGCTCACAGGGCTGGCTTGCTGCACTTTTCCTAGGAGCAGCTGCTGTGTCACACAGGCAAGCATGGCTGCGTAGTGTCTGTGTGTGGCACCCTTCAGGAGGTGTGGGGTGTGGCCTGCACCCTTGGGGCTTGGCATCCCCCTTCTCCCTCCACCCAGGCAGGATGGCTGCGTCTAGACTGGCAAGTTTTTCCGCACAAGCAGTTGCTTTTGCGGAAAAACTTGCCAGCTGTCTACACTGGCCGCTTGAATTTGCACAAGAACACTGACGATCTAATGTAAGATTGTCAGTGTTCTTGCAAATACTATGATGCTCCCATTCGGAAAAAGCCCTCTTGCGCAAATGTATTTGCGCCAAGAGGCCAGTGTAGACAGGGGAGGACTGTTTTGCGCAAAAAAGCCCCAATGGCGAAAACGGCGATTGGGGCTTTCTTGTGCAAAACCGCTTCTAGATTGGCATGGATGCTTTTCCGCAAAAAGTGCTTTTGCACAAAAGCATCCGTGCCAATCTAGGCGCTCTTTTCCGCAAATGCTTTTACCGGAAAAACTTTTCCGTTAAAAGCATTTGCAGAAAATCATGCCAGTCTAGACGTAGCCGATGTATGTGAGCAGCAGGGTCCCGGGCTGGAGCTGCCTGCTGCGTCCATGTGCCACACAGTCAGGCTGCATGAGGTTGCACGTGCTGCGTACTGCTGCACGGTGCCCGAGTGACACTCCTCCTTGCACCCCACCCCCCCCCCGGCCCGCGCGCACCCACCTCCCCTGCCCTTGCAAGTGACAACCGCTACACTCACTGGAGGATCCGTCACCGGTTTCCAACAAAACTGGGAGCTGTCCCGTCTGCGGGGCACTGGCTCGAGGTGGAGGGTAATGGTGGCCAGGTGGTCCTCTCCCGCGTCCTCGGATGCGGTGGTCAGGTCGCCCTCCTCCTCCAGGTCAGGCGGCCTGACCACCAGGGTGCGCAGACCGGTGTCCACCATTGGCGAGGGGCTTTCCACCGCTGTCTTCCACAGGATGGTGTGCAAGCGTTCATAGTGGGGGCTGGTGTTGGCTCCTGCCTCCCCACCCTCACTGGCCCTGACGTAGGCCAGGCGCAGCTCCTTGACTTTGGCCTGGACCTGTTCTAGGGTCTGGGCCAGGTGTCCCTGCTTGGCCAGCGCCTGGGCCATGAGTCCAAATATGTCGGTGTTCCGGCGCTAGGACCAGGAGTCTTGGAGGGCTTCCGCCTCCTGCCCCCACAGGTTCAGGAGGGCCTCCACCTCAGCCCCAGCCCAGCATGGAGCGTGCTGCTTGGTGCCCCTCCATGCCTGCTGGGAGCCTTGGGCGTGCAGGCACTTGGGGTGGCTGAGGGGCAGACATGCCTGCAGAGCTGCTGGAATGCAGAGATGTGTGGTGGAGCTGCCAGCTGTGCTGCTGCTGCCACGCGGCGTCTGCAGGGTGCCTGGGCCTTTAAGGGGGGGGGTGGGTCCGGCAAGCAGGAAACAGCGAGCTGTGAGTGCGGGTATGGAGCGTCCAAGCGGCCACCTGTGTTTTTTCCTGGAGGCCAGTTCTTGTGCAAAAACTCCCTGCAGCCATCTACACTGCCTGCTTGCACAAGAACTCTTGTGCAAAAAGGCTTATTCCTCGTACGAAGAGTCAGAGCGCTTGCTCAAGAAGCATGCTCTTCTGACGCTTTACTGTACATTTCTTGCACAAGAATGTGCATGCAGTGTAGATAGGGTTGGCAGGTGTCCGGTATTCAACCGGACAGTCCGATTTTTGGGCCCTCTGTCCGATAAAAAAAAAATTCAGAACATACCGGACATGAGCAATGTCTGGTATTTTCTGGTTTTCTGGCAGGGCGCCCGACGGAAGCCTGCCGGGGGGCGGGGGGAGTGGCTGGGAGGCGGGGGCACGATCAGCACTGGGAGCCTCTGGTTGCGTTTGACATAGGAGTGACGCCTTGGGGAGGAGGAGTGACGCCCTGTCCATTCTCCTAAGCGCTGTTCAAGAGCGTTGTGGAGCTGTAGCCAACTCGCTTATGCTTCGCCGGGACCGTGCGCAGGACAGGCAGTGCCCTGGGATCTGCATGTGCCCCGGTCAGTCCCGCTACCCACCAGCCGATTCTCTCTCCCCACCCCCGCTCCGGCCAGCCCCACTCCCCCCGACCCCGCCCGACCAGCCCTGCTTTCTGCTGGCCGGTTCTCCTCCTCCCAATCTCCCCCAGCCAGCCCCACTGTCCCTGACCCCGCCAGCCCTGCTTCCTGTCCCCCTCCTCCCGGCTGGCCCCGCTCCCCTCCCCTATCAAGTGTGTCCGGTTTTTTTTTCTGAAGCTACCTGGTAACCTTAAGTGTAGACGCTCTGCAAGTTTTTGCACAAGAACAGCTGTTCTTGCACAAGAATCCTGCAGTGTAGACATAGCCCTAGAGTACATCTACACAGCAGGGCTATTCTGGGATACCGGAATTATCCTGCTATAGCTACCCTGTGTCTTTTGAGCGTGCCTTTTATTTTGAGATAGGGCTCAAAATAGCGGTCATGCTATTTTAGCATCCCTGTAACCCTCATTCTACGAGGGTTAAGGGATGTCTCGAAATAGTGTGTTATTTCAAAATTTGGCGCTGTGTAGATGTGCCACATTTTGAAATACACTATTTTGAAATTCAATCAAAATAAGATACGCAAATTGTGTACCTTATTTTGAGATTAGGATGTTGTATAGACACACCCTCTAGTGTGGTTGCTGTTTATACTGGAAAAACTGTGCTTTTTAGCAGTTTAGTAAAACTGCTTCTACCCTCACAAGTGAAGCACACTACCCTAGTAAACATGCAGTGTGGGGTTGTATAGCTGTAGATACAGCAGGCAAATGTGTTTGAATAGCTCTAGTCAGTGGGGATCACATCCCTGGCTTGGCAGAGAGCTACAGTGTGGTTGGGGCCTCTCTCTCACTGACAGGCAGTGGTGACTTTTCATGCCGCTTCTGAATATGAGACTTAAGCCTGGCTCCTTGAAAGGTATTGAGAGGACTGACTTAAAAGCAAGTTACCTACCAAAATAGAATTGAGGATCTGTGCCAAAGTCACACAGGTGCGTTAAAAAAAAGTTTCATTCACCAATAAAGGGCCTGGTAAGAATTTTCATAGCCTAGTCACTAACTCACATAATAATTTATGCTTTCCAGCTGCTACAGCTTAATTATTTTCTCTGTATATTTTGACTTATTAGGCCCTCTGATAAAGTGCTATCCACTGAAGCATTTCCATTTTTCAACAGGCATTTCCCTGGTGCATTACTATTTGGAGCTTGCATCTGACTGAGTTTTTCATAGTGCTGTGCTCACAGGAGAAAACCCCCCACATCAATGACCATTTGAGTAAAGCCTACTTCCTTCCCTGTAGTAATACTGACATGTGCAAGATTTTTTTAGTTACCAATACTGAAAATAGCTGTTAGGAGGAAGGAAACTGCAGGGGCCAGCAGTTAGTTTCAGTACCAACAGCATTTTGTCCAAGAACTTGCTTGTGTATCTATTAAGATACTCACATTAATGCAACATTGAGTTTCACCAGGTTTGAGAATATATTACTGATAATCATTCCAGTCATTTTGATATCTTGCAGCTTTAAACAAATCAGTCACTACCGAGGAAAATGTCTTTCAGGGTGAAGCTGTTATTTGTTGATGAGTAGTTTATGATACTATTCAGCTAAGCTAAATAATTCAGCTGCATTTAAAGTATGACAGAGTTAAATGTTGTTAGAGTAATCATTAGCTCACTACCTATATTTGACCACTGGCCAAATTCTCTCCTGATAGGAAGTGGTGGAACTCCATTGACATCAGTGGAGGCTGGTCCTTTATCTTCCTATTTAAAATGCCTTTTGTGCTTCTATACAGAACAATCTTGGTTTAAGCTATAGCTTTTTTTAATATTACAATTTTCATTCTCACCTCATTGATGGTTTTAGCTATTCTAAGGACTCCTTGTGTTTCATTAATTCCATTATTTATCTGCGGTATGCTTTATATTTGTCATTGTCTACGTTATACAATAAATTAGATCAGTTACACATTTTGAAAACTGTGTATATTTCTCCAAAGAAAAACTATTCTTTGGGGTATAGTCAAATTTACAGTATCTTATGCCATGTTCTAACGCAGATTGCTTGCTTAGTGGAATTTGACAGGATTATCCAAGAGTAACTATTAACTCCATCATACAAGCATTTGCAGATGAAACGTAACACAGAGGCAGGAAACTGGTTTAGCTAAGAATAGTTGCTCCAGCGCTTGCAAAATTTTTTCTAGTTTCAGTTTTCAGTAGTAGTTTTGCTTACATGCCCCATTGTTTTTTAAAAACTTTAAAAGCAATCCCACAGTAACTTTTAAAATAAATTATTTTGTTCTTGCCACATATCTGTAACAGAAATAACGCAAACGGTTGTCACACAGACACAGCCATTTGAATACTTTTCCAACCAGGAAATAGGACTCTAACAACATAGGAAAATATTAGCTCCTTTGGACTGATAAACATTGGGCCAAATTCATTGCTGGTGTAAACCACATGCAATGGTATTAAAACATATTTACTTGCGTGTCTGTGCTAGAGCCACCCTATTTTTGTGGGATGTACGGGACCAAATTCATCCATGGGATAACTCCACTTATTTTTGTGTAATGTTACAACTAATACAAACTGACAGACTCATTTTTTTAAGTCACAGGAAGTAGCACTGATAAATTACCTCCCCAACCACCTCACACATTTTAATTACAAGCCTCTGAAGTATGCATATAAAAATAGTCCTCCAGAAGACATTTATGTACTTTGGGTTTTTTTGAGTTCTTGTTTGTCTTTGCATCAGAAAGTAACTCATGATTTGAGAATGAAGGGATCAACATATTGCTATCTCATTAGCACAGAGGACTCACATTTCACTTCCTTCTGTGCCTTACCAACTTTGCCTTTTTTTTTTGCTACCTCTCACACTGATGCTGCCTGAAGAGCACTGAAGAAATCAATGGCCCAATTCTGTGTTCAGCCACAAGGATGCATCTCCTGCTGAAGCTACAGAGAATTGTACCCATTCATCAAAGGGAAGAACTGAGCCCACTGGCACTTCCAGAATTCCAGTGTAGCAGTTGTATACGATGATATCCAGAGGCCTCAGACAGCATCCAAGCCTCACTTGCTGAATGATTTACAAGATTCAGTCCTTACTAACAGCCTATAGTTTCTTATCTCCTGGATGTGGGCAAATCCTGTAGTAACACAGTGTTCTAATGAGGAAGGAGGGTACAATTTGGACACTTGCATGAGCTGAGTAAATCATGAAAGCTGAGGTGGCCAAACATTTTGCAATGAGATAAAATGAGAGTGGCTTTTTTGCCTCACTTTGGTGTGTACAGGTGGAAGGGGAAGAATATATGTGGGGAGGTGAGGCCTAAAATTAGATTCTTTGAGAGTACAAGGAAAATAAATTCCACCTACAATATTGTAAGTGAGAAGTAGGGAACCTAGATCAGTGGTACAAATTAGGATACCCTCTTTACCCTCCAAGACACAGTCCAGTGTTCATCAGGGGCAGACTGGCCGGCGGGATACCGGGAATTTCCCGGTGGGCCGTCCTCCGAAGGGCCAGCCGAAGAGCTGAAGGGCTGGCTGCTGGAGGAGGAGGGGGATTGTGACAGGGCGCTGCAGCCCCGCACTTTAAATTCCCCGGCGCCAGCAATGTACGGGGCATGGGGGGGCCGAGGGAGCGCCTGCGCGGCATGCTCAAATGCTGCACAACAGCTGAGAGGGGAGATGCCCAAGCATGGCGTGACGTCATGGCTCGGGACTTTAAAACCGCCCGGCCCAGAGTTGCACCGCGCGACCCAGCTCCAGGCCTGGCAAGTGGTCTGGAGCCCTGGAAGCAGCTGCGGGGACTTCTGGGGTCCGATCACAGACTCCAGCACCGCAAACTGGAATGCAGAAGGTGGGGGAGGGGAAGGGGGAAAAATAGGGGGAAGGGATGAGAAAGGAAGGGGCTTGAGCTGAGGGGAGGGGGGAAGGTCAGGAGAAGAAAGGGGAAGGCACCAAGGGACAGGGTGGAGGAGAGACAAATGGCAGGGGGCCAAGTGCAGACAATGAGGAAAAGGGCAGGAGGGGAGGTGTCAGTGGGAGGGGACAGGGTTATGCAGGGAGAGGAGAGAGTAAGGGCATTGGGAGGTGGGGGGAGGGGAGGTGCTGGGAGAAGGCATGAAAGAAGGGGTGGGCATGAGGAAGGTGGGGATGGAGCAAGTCATGTGTGAGGGCACAGGGGCATGAGGGAATGGGGGCAGAGGGTGGTGAGGGGTGGGTATCAGGAAAAAGAGGGCAGGGGGTAAGGGAAGGTGCAGGTGCCAGGGGATTCTGGGGTGAAGCAGAAGGGCAGACACTTGCAGGGAGGGACCAGCACCAGAGGAGAGAGGCAGGGCAGGTGTGTAGAGGAGGTGTTAGGAGGGGATGAGGAGGGGTAGCTCACATGATCAGAGTGGGGCTACTGGAGGAGTGGGCACAGGGGGGAGAGAAGGACTGGTGGAGGGCGGCAGGTCGCAGGAGGGCTGAGAGCAGTGAGAAGGGCAGGAGTCAGGACAGCAGAGGAGGGTGAGGGGAGCTGATGGAGTAAGGGGAGGAGACATGGCAGCAGAGGGAAAAGGTAGAGGTTTATAAGATATTTATTAATAACTTGGGTGCCACAGTGGCACATCCAAACAAGCCACATGAACTCAGTACAGGTGCACAACACAAAATTAATTCTGCTCATGGGAGGAAACTCTTAGAGGGAACACTTCCCCCAGCCTCTCTGCCCCCTTCGCCCCCGAGTTAATGTCACATACATTGGGTTAATGCAATTGCAGGATAGTTGCATGAGGGAGGTTTGGTCGGGGCCAAACTAATCCCTATTGGTAGGAGGATGGTGGGAGAAGTCACATGACACCTTTTACTTCTGGTCATGTGTCCATCTTGTCCCGAGAGTGCTACCTCCAGAGGCCTGGCTAATGAAAGTCAGGGGGTGTTGCTAATGGGGGTCAGGGGCATGGTTAACAGGGGTAAGGGATGTGGCTAATGGGGGTCAAAGAGTAAATTTTTAAAAAATTCTTTGATGTGAAAAAGTGAGCCATTCTCAACCCATTTCCTGGCCTATTTTGATTGCCAGTCCGCCCCTGGTGTCCATACGTTACACAGAATATAATCAAAAAATCAGACATACAATTCTAATGTCCGAGGAGGGGGAAGACCCTGTTTGCATACAGAATGGCTAACCTAGTGAGGAGGGCTTTAAACTAGGTTTGACGGGGACAGGTGAGCAAAGCCCACAGGTAAGTGGAGAACATGGAGACCTGGGAGATGGGTCGGAAATGGGAGGGAGTGTGGGCTACAATGGCAGAGAAAAAGGAGGGTCAGGGCAAAACTGGGAGGCAAGGTCAAATCAGGATCTTAGATGCCTATATACAAATGCGAAGTATGGGAAATAAGCAGGAAGAACTGGAAGTGCTAATAAATAAGTACAATTATGACATTGTTGGCATCATAAACTTGGTGGGATAATACACATGATTGGAATGTTTGTATGGAAGGGTACAGCTTACTCAGGAAAAATAGACAGGGAAAAAGGAGGAGGTGTTGCCTTATACATTAAAAATGAACACACTTGGAGTGAGGTGGAGATGGACATAGGAGACGGAAGTGTTGAGAGTCTCTGGGTTAGGCTAAAGGGATTAAAAACAAAGGTGATGTCATGCTAGGAGTCTACTACAGGCCACCTACCCAGGTGGAAGAAGTGGATGAGGCTTTTTCAAACAACTAACAAAATCATCCAAAGCCCAAGATTTGGTGGTGATGGGGACTTCAACTATCCAGATATATGTTGGGAAAATAACACTGCAGGGCACAGACTATCAATAAGTTCTTGGACTGCATTGGAGACAACTTTTATTTCAGAAGGTTGAAAAAGCTACCAGGAGGAAGCTGTTCTAGATTTGATCCTAACAAATAGGGAGGAACTGGTTGAGAATTTGAAAGTGGAAGGCAGCTTGGGTGAAAGTGATCATGAAATCATAGAGTTCACAATTCTAAGGAAGGGTAGAAGGAGAACAGCAAAATAGAGACAATGGATTTCGGGAAGGCGGATTTTGGTAAGCTCAGAGAGCTGATAGGTAAGTTCCCATGGGAATCGAGACTGAGGAAAAACAACCGAGGAGAGTTGGCAGTTTTCAAAGGGACATTGTTAAGGGCCCAAAAGCAAGCTATTCGATGTGTCGGAAAGATAGAAAATATGGCAAAAGACCGCCTTGGCTTAACCACGAGATCTTGCGTGATCTAAAAATAAAAAGGAGTCATATAAAAAATGGAAAGTAGGACAAATTACAAAGGATGAATATAGGCAAACAGCACAGGAATGCAGGGCAAGATTAGAAAGGCAAAGGCACAGAATGAGCTCAAACTAGCTACGGGAATAAAGGGAAATAAGAAGACTTTTTATAAATACATTAGAAGCAAGAGGAAGACCAAGGAGGGTAGGCCCACTGGTCAGTGAGGAGGAGAAACAGTAACAGGAAACTTGGAAATGGCAGAGATGCTCAATGACTTCTTTGTTTGTCTTCACCGAGAAGTCTGTAGGAATGCCTAACATAGTAAATGCTAGTGGGAAGGGGGTAGTTTTAGAAGGTAAAATAAAAAAGAACAAGTCAAAAATCACCTAGAAAAGTTAGATGCCTGCAAGTCACCAGGGCCTGATGAAATGCATCATAGAATACTCAAGGAGCTGATAGAGGAGGTATCTGAGCCTCTAGCTATCATCTTTGGAAAATCATGGGAGACAGGAGAGATTCCAGAAGACTGGAAAAGGGCAAATATAGTGCCCATTTATAAAAGGAAATAAGAACAACCCAGGAAACTACAGACCAGTTAGTTTAACTTCTGTGCCAGGGAAGATAATGGAGCAAGTAATTAAGGAAATCATCTGTAAACACTTGGAATGTGGCAAGGTGATAGGAACAGCCAGCATGGATTTGTAAAGAACAAATCGTGTCAAACCAATCTGATAGCTTTCTTTAATAGGATAATGAGTCTTGTGGATAAGGAGAAGCGGTGGATGTGGTATACCTAGACTTTAGTAAGGCGTTTGATACGGTCTCGCATGATATTCTTATCAATAAACTAGGTAAATACAACTTAGATGGGGCTACTATAAGGTGGGTGCATAACTGGCTGGATAACCGTACTCAGAGAGTAGTTATTAATGGTTCACAATCCTGCTGGAAAGGCATAACAAGTGGGGTTCCATGAGGGTCTGTTTTGGGACCGGCTCTGTTCAATATCTTCATCAACGATTTAGATATTGGTGTAGAAAATACGCTTATTAAGTTTGCAGATGATACCAAGCTGGGAGGGTTGCGACTAATCTGGAGGATAGGGTAATAATTCAAAATGACCTGGACAAATTGGAGAAATGGTCGGAGGTAAATAGGATGAAGTTTAATAAAGACAAATGCAAAGTGCTCCACTTAGGAAGGAACAATCAGTTTCATACATACAGAATGGGAAGCGACTGTCTAGGAAGGAGTACGGCAGAAAGGGATCTAGGGGTTATAGTGGACCACAAGTTGAATATGAGTCAGCTGTGTGATGCTGTTGCAAAGAAAGCAAACATGATTCTGGGATGCATTAACAGGTGTGTTGTGAGCAAGACACGAGAAGTCATTCTTCCGCTCTACTCTCGCTGGTTAGGCCTCAGTTGGAGTATTGTGTCCAGTTCTGGGCACCGCATTTCAAGAAAGATGTGGAGAAATTGGAGAGGGTCCAGAGAAGAGCAACGAGAATGATTAAAGGTCTAGAGAACATGACCTATGAGGGAAGACTGAAGGAATTGGGTTTGTTTAGTTTAGAAAAGAGAAGATTGAGGGGACATGATAGCAGTTTTTAGATATCTAAAAGGGTGTCATAAGGAGGAGGAGAAAACTTGTTCATCTTGGCCTCTGAGGATAGAACAAGAAGCAATGGGCTTAAACTGCAGCAAGGGAGGTTTAGGTTGGACATTAGGAAAAAGTTCCTAACTGTCAGGGTAGTCAGACACTGGAATAAATTGCCCAGGGAGGTTGTGGAATCTCCATCTCTGGAGATATTTAAGGGTAGGTTAGATAAATGTCTATCAGGGATGGTCTAGACAGTATTTGGTCCTGCCATGAGGGCAGGGGACTGGACTCGATGACCTCTCGAGGTCCCTTCCAGTCCTAGTATTCTATGATTCTATGATTTGTTCCACACTGCAGATGTTCAAGGTGAAGAAGAATGGGCTTTACTGGGGCCATTTCCATCCTTTCTGGATCTGAAATTTACACTCTTCAGTTACCAAAACATTCTGGCTACGTCTAGACTACAAGCCTCTTTCGAAAGAGAGCGTCTAGACAGCAACCAGTATTTTTGAAAAAGAGAGCCGCTTTTTCGAAAGGGAGCACCCAAGCAGTCTGTATGCTCTCTTTTGAAAAAGCACTGTTTGCGTTCAATAACACCTTTTTTCGAAAGAGCACTTTTGAAAAAAGGTGTTATTCCTCATAAAATGAGGTTTTCCATGGTTGAAAAAACTGCCGCGTTCTTTTGATTTAATTTCAAAAGAATGCAGCAGCAATCTAGATGCAGGTGAAGGTTTTTCGAAAAAAAGGCCACTTTTTAAAAAAAAACCCTGTAGTCTAGACACACCCTCTCTGCCCTGCTAGTTTCAGTTTTCAGGTGGATGATTGTATACAACTGCTGGCATTTAGAGCATGTAGTATTCAAGGAATGTACTTCTCAAGCCAAACTTTTTGCACGTGAAGATTATTTGTCATTCTGAAAAGTAGGAGTTGATAATTTACCACACTGGCTGTTACCAAAGCACAACTAGGAAGCCACCAGCTGAGCATGAACGGAAGTCTTACAGTCATGGCATTCCCTGATAGGAAATGTCTAAGAAACCTTTTATTTTCTTCTTTGTATTGTGTTTAATTCTCTGGTCCAGCATTCTAGTCTTATCATAAATAATCAGTAATAACACAAAACATCAGTATTCTTTGGAGAAACACAGTGCAAGGAAACTAATGTAGTGTAGTGAAACTTCCATTACTTAATTAGTAGTTTGCGCTTCATCAGCAGCACAAAGTAGCCCGAAAGCCAGTTTAACCAGCATCCTGAGGATTCCCCCTGCAGTAAGGAATCCATTAGTGATGTAGGACCTCTACACTAGATCCTGCTTGGTCCCCAGTTCAAGGGGCATGTCCAGCTGTGAGAATGGCCCCTTGAGGGCAATGAGCACCCATACCTGGGATTACCCTACTTTGTGACAAGGGACAGAGCCTGTACAATCTGGCTCCAGTTCTATCAGATAGAGTGAGATCTGAACTAGATTTGGGGCTCAACCCTGCAAAGGACTGAGCAGGCTCCATTCTCAAAGAAGTCAAAGGTGCTCAGATCTCTGAGACAATGAAGAACAGGGTCCTTAATCTCTGTTTACAACTCACACATACACATTCCCAGATGTGCACCACATAGTATATTCTGTTCCCAATGTAAATTCTTGCAAGGAGGAGGAGAAGCCATTTGTAAGATGTCTCACCCTTTAACTCTGTTTTCCCCACTGCTCTAGCTCATGCAGTTTGACTCATCCTGACTTTTGTAGACTCAGAGGCACACAGGTTTCATAGCTTCCATTTGCAGTTGCCAAGCTTAGCTTCCTGGAATATTAAAGTGTTCCTGCATCGTTTGAGTACAGATCGAAAGATCTATTATAAAACAGTTTAGAACACTCAGTGAACTGGCAAATCCTGTAGGGATCAGTGTTCAGCACTGCTGCACTCGAGACCTAATTCAGAGTCCCAGTCCTGCTCTCTCCTCCATCAGTTAAGGGATGGCACTCTGACCAGACTGCCCAGACATCCTGAAGGCTGGTTCTGTAAAGCACAGTAGGGGTGGTGCAAGACACTCCCGACTTGCACCAATAGTTTGGAAATTTAAGATAAGGAAGTTACCAAGTTCACAGGGTTTTGTGATGATTAATTCACCCAATATGAAGAGCTCTGAGGGCCTTGGATGACATACTGTACAGGATATTACTACAATCGATCACCAACACTGCCTCATGTGGTCAGAGTCAGGGCTGAGTGGTTTTTAATTGCTATAATCTCAATGGGCCATCACACATACAGATTTATATAATTTCAGACCCCAGACTGACTGGGACAGAGAATGCTGCTACAGACAGCTTAGAACTACCTTTAGAATCCAATCCGGGGTACACACAGGAATCATGTTGATTTAAATATAAATATCTAAATCAATTTTGCTGAATGAGTGCAGCCCCTTGTGTGGACATCAATTGGTTTAAGCATGGTTACTATTAAGTGAAGGTAATTCAGCATCTACACTGCAGACTCTGTTATGGCGGTGTGTACAGCACATGCACTGCACACCCAACAAGGATATAAATAGCCATGTAGATGGTAAGGCATTGCGTAGCCAAGCACACATGCCAGAACCTTGCCATGCCAAGCAGTGCATTCTCCAGCGACACTGCTATTTTTAGAATTGTAATGTCCCGCTTCCTCCATGCTGACATAGCCTTTCCCTGCTCCTCACCTTCCTTCAGGGCAGCGATGGGCAACCTAGGCTAGTGAGTGGGCCACATGAGTGGCTCTCCATCTCAGTGGGCCGCAAGATTGGCGTAACCAAGATGGTCTCCTAGGAGAGGGTAGATTCTCTAACTGTGCTTATGTACCTAGAATTTGCAGGATGTGCTGATTGAACCTTAGCAGCACTTTGATTGGATGCAGAGGGAGTGCACGGCTCTCACAGTCAATGTTGTGTGCAATCAGCTTTACCTTCACATGCCCTTGCTTTATGTTACATAAAGCAGTGACTATATTTACATGAGTGTCACTTTAGTAATACCAGCAGGAAAAGACTGTGCAAATGGAAACATGTGGGCAACATTAAACAAAAGGTCACATGAGCCTCACATAGAACCTCAATGGGCTGCAGATTGTCAGACTGATTCAGAGCCTTTCATTGCTGCTTGTAGCTACATATCAGTATAGATACAGCCTGCTTTCACAGAAGCATGTGGTGACACACCCTCATGGATCTGCAAGTGTAGACAAGGCCTTAAATAGGTTTAAGGAGTACCCACATAAGAAAATTACACTGATGATTTTACAAACCCTTTTAGTTAATTTGTGTGTGTTGATAAGCTCTTATTTGGAGATTTTCATTTTAATACTCCTCCAGCCCCCATCAAAGGGCTGCTTTATACTTAGTAGTACTCTTCATATTCCTATCCTTTCCTTTATCAATACACAGAAATAATTAGCTGGAAGCCAGCATGTTTAAAAAGAGTATTCAGGCTGGGGTCACTTCAGGTAAAAATGACTGGGTATGCATTGATTTCCCGTCCCTGAGCAACAACAAAAACTAGAACCACTTTAACTGCAGCCACTGTCAGACCCACATTGTGTGTTAGCCAGGGCAAGATGTAAACAAAGCCGTTTTTATGCTCTAGCACAGTGCATGGTGACAAGACATGACATGGTGAATGCAAGTGTCTGACCTTTTGGTGGGCTTCCTTCACTATTAGAAGAACTTGCAAAGGAAACCATAGGGTTTCTTGTCTACAACTTGCTATTACTAGGGAATACCATGCTGTTATTTGCTGCAACTTGCTGTTATTAGGAAGTACCATGACATTCACGAGCCTGGGTAAAAAATTAAAAATCTACCTCACATTCCAAGATGAACTCATTCTCCTCTATTCCGCCCTATTAGGAAATTAATTTTAAATGTGGATTTAAAACAGTATCCATAAACATAAGCCCCAATTCAGGAAAGTACTAAAAGGATAAAACAGGACTATTCATGTCCTAAAAGTTACACATGTATTTAAAGTACCTCCCTGAATTAGGACTTTGGTTGTGCAGACCAGACTGAATGGCACACAACACGGCTCACCACAGAAACGGACTGAAGATTAACCTGAGCCTGAGCCGCCTAATCCTGACACTTAACTAAAAGATTTACCAAAGTTTAATAAGCCACAGTTGGGTCTCTTCTGTCGCCCTCCTCCTCTCTGGCCACCCCATTCTCACTATTGTGAGTGCCTTCAACAGTTTCCTCTCACTTTCTGCAGGATATTGGGTGTATTTCAACAGCATGTCCGGAAGGTTTAAATAAATACAAAATTGACATGATACATAATACAAACTAAAGAGCTCTGGGGAAATTAACAGAATTAAATATAGTGTTTTCAAAGATCATTTTAATTCCTTTTTTTGGGTACAGTCATAGCAGACTATTGACCAATACTCAGAGCTGAAAGCTTTCACCTCCCATTGGCGTCAAAGGGAGTTGCGTAGGTTCAGCATCTGCCAGGGCTGCACTCAGAATGAAGCAATGTTCTGATGACATAAGTGGCATGACTAGAGATGGGCTGGAGCTGCAAAGATTTGATCTGTGGCAGAACTCTGCCCAGAGTTCAGGGATGTTGGAACCTTTTGGGTTCCACAATAATAATGCTTTCATGTACGTGGTGCTTCGCAGGTCAAAGGCATAGACTGAATCATTCTCAAAACACCTCTGTGAGGTAGGTAAAGTAATAGAGTCTCCATTTTACTTTTAAAACATCCATATCTATGTGGAAACTGAGACACAGAAGTGAGGTGACTTGCTTAAGGCAACATAGCAAGTCAGAGGCGTTTCTGGGAAGAGGTTGCAGGTGCACCATGAGCCCTTCAAACCATCATGGCACAAAGCCATACAGGTAGTAGCCACAAATCTCATCCATCAACTTCAGCAGGAAAAGGAATGAGTCAGTTTAATGAACTAAGAATTAGAAGTAAGCTATCCAAATATAGCAACAGAGCTACTGCATTGTAGTACAACTCTGTTCGCTATCCCTTCCTGCAGAGACCGAGAATACTGCTACCACTGCGCTTCCATTTGTGTTTTAAAACTGCTAATCAAAAGGCCCAGATCCCTGCTGTACATTTGTGGACTTTCAGTAGGTCCCATGCAAAGTGGTGATTGGTGTGTTTCCACCTAGTGTAGAAAACAAATCAAAATGCTGACGCTTAAAATTCTTCTGTACCTTGGAATATTTACATTCATTTCACTTATCCATACAAGCCATCTTTAGTATATTGCACATTAAATCAATGTTTTACTGGCTACTAACAATAAGATAGGGCTGTGAACAGCAAACAGCACAACATTCAGTAGACTTTGTATTTCAGTTACCACTATGTACCATTTAACTATGGAGTCTACAAATAGCTCATTTGAAATACTGCATTGGATTAAAGACAATTAGTGCTTTTCCATTAACTTTAGAATAATTAGTGAAGAAAATAGCCACCTAGAAGAATATTAGGCTTAAATCCAGAATGTTAATGTGCTTTTTCCTTGCCCACACTCAGAAATTTTAGGATTACTGAGAGTGGAAGGTGTTGAACTTGTGGCTAAATGCTCCTCAGAGATAAATTCAGAATGCTTGAAACAGTTACAAGAATTTAATAAGGACAAGGACAAGTGAGTATCTAGCAAATTAAACGAGTTAGGCATTCCAATGTTCTACTCACTGGGTGAAGTTATACAGATTTATTGGATTTACTGATCCAAATTCATCCTTAGTGTAACATCATCGATGTCAGTGAAGTTAGACAGCGGTGAACTAATGCACCAGTCACTGACAATCTGTACATATCAGGTTTTCCATAGCGTAGAGGAGATGCTCAAAGGCTAGATCAAAATTTTATATTTTTTCTGTATGCCATAGGAAGAACAAGAGATATGGTCTTCATGCTACAGTATTTCCTATGAAAGATCAAATTGCTAGAAAGAGGAAGCATAGCTCAGTGGTTAAGGCACTAACCCAGGACCTGAGAGACAGTGGGCTCAATTTCCTGTTCTACCAGACTTCCTGTGTGACCTTGCATAAATTATTTACCTCTCTGTCTCAGTTCCACGTCTGTGAAATGGGGATAATAGCACTTCCTTCCCTCACATCAATCGCCAGTAAGAATAAATGCATTAGTGCCAGTGAGGCACTTGGCTACTATGGTTGAGGTGGGGACACAGAACTGCTGAAGACAGACGATTAGGGAGGCAGCATGGTCTAATGTAGTGTTTGCCAAATGTTTTATGTCATGCCCCTCCCCCCCCATAATGGCATCTATTCACACTCCTCTGGGAACTGTAGTTGGGAGTTGGGGCCAGAGCCACAGCAGAAGGCTGGGAATAGGAGCAGGGATGGAGTTGCAAACAGGGCTACAGGTGAGGCCAGAACAGGACTGGGGGCCAAGGGTCACTAGAACAGGGGAGAAAACTTTGGGGGGAAGTGGTGGTGTGGGGGAAGGGCCTCAGGGAATGGAGCAGCACAAGGAGTCAGGCCACAATTCAGGCCTGAGGCCTCCCACTTTTAGGGAGCTTCTGCCAGTCCTGGTGGGGTATCCCCTCTCTGCCGCTCTGGAAGTTGACTCGGCCCTTTCCATGTGACTCCCACCCTAGGGGTGCCTCACAGTTTGGAGACCACTGGTCTAACAGTACAGGATTGGGAGTGTGCACAGGATCAGGAACCTTGGCTGTGTGCACCTGTCACTCATCCTTTCTGTGCAGCTGTTTCCTCTTTTATAAAAATGAATGCATTGGCATTCCCAGCTGTAAAAGCGCTATGCAAGAGCAAGTTATTGTCATTTGAAATATATACTCATATTTTCAGATATGTGCGCATATAATTTGCCTACATAACTACAGTTGCATCCAAAATCTTAAAAACTGTAATAATCTTGTATGTGAATAATTACACAGACCCACCTCTGAGGGGACGTGGGGGGCAAAATGGATAGTTGCCCTGGAGCCAGTAATTCAAAGGAGTCTGAGGCTCCCAGCTGCTGCTGCTTTGGCAGCAGCCCCTAGACCTTTAAGTTGTCTCAGGAGCCTTGTGCCATGCACTTTGGACGGCTCTGATGTCCCTTATACAGTAGAACTCATCCCACCTCCTGTTCATCCTTTAGCTGCTGTGGTGGCAGTCCAAGGCAGGACTAGAACCCACCACCCTTTGTTCCTTAGGCTAATGCCCTATCGCCTGAGCCATGTGGGGGATACAAGGCTATATAGAGGAGTGGCTGCCCCTAGCCCCTAGCCCCACCCTTTCCTCCTGACATCCATTTCCTTCAGCCCTGGTCTACTCTAGGGAGTTATTTCAAAATAATATGTGGAGCATCCACACTACAAAGCCTGTTATTTCGAAATAAGGGGCTGGTTATTTCAAAATCTGTATTCTTGCTTGCCTCGGGGAATAATGCTTATTTCAAAATAGTTATTCCAAAATAGCATTAGTGTGGATGCTCTGGTACCGCTATTTTGAAATAACTACTCCCCAGAGTAATTCAAAGTAATTACTCCCCAGTGGCAAGGTAGTGCACCCACATTAATGGAGCCTGCCTCAAACTAATTTCAAGGCTCCCCCCTAATGTGGATGCGCTATTTCAATGTTGTTATTTCAGGAGTTATTTTAATTTAGTTATTTCAGAATAATTTCCTAGCATAGACATGCCCAGAGCCTGCCCTCCCCACACCTTGCCCAGGGACCTGCACAGGCTATCGGCTCCCCTGGTTACACACAATATATATACTAGTCTCACAGTTTTAGCAGCCAGATTGAGGCCCTTTTAAAATTTGGGTTAATGATCAGTGGGTTACTAAATGGACACGTTTGTACTGTATTTGCACTATTAGTACTGTGTGATATTGAGTGACTACAAAAATAAAAGCCAGTTAAAACATAATGTGTTAGATGCTTATACAAAACATGATAAAAGAAAATTTTCAAGTTCAAGGGTGCCTGCCTGCATAATTGAATCTTAGATGTCAATAAGAGATTGACATCATTTATGTGCTTCATGCAAGAACTAGCTCTGCTAGTCACACTGTTCCCGAGTTGCTATAGTAACTTCTTGTCTGCCTTGCCATAGTAACTGCCATTATCTCATAGTACCTGTGTGACCTCATTTACAAAACAATTTTTAAAGGGACAGTGTACACAAATGTCTCATACTGCTGTACAGGCAGTCCCCCGGTTACGTACAAGATAGGGACTGTAGGTTTGTTCTTAAGTTGAATTTGTATGTAAGTCGGAACTGGTACATATTGTAGGGGAAACTCTAGCCAAACATTTCTCCAGAGCTCAGTTTTATTCTCCCACACCTCACTTCCCTCAGTCCTTTATTCTCAAGCTGAGGTGTCTGCTGAGAAAAGCGCTCCGCCTCCCTGGTCTGCTGGGGCCCAGCAGACCAGGAGACGCGGCGCTTTTCTCGCCGCGGAGGACGTGGGCGGCGGGACCACGGCGCGTCTCGGCGGTCTGCTGGGGGGAAGCGCAGCTAGTGCGGGGTTGCCTCACACCGTTTGTAAGTAGGGATCCGATGTAAGTCGGATCCATGTAACCCGGGGACTGCCTGTATGTTCTATCTAGTCTGTAATGAACAAATTGTATTGTATAACAATCAGACCTATTTTGTGTTTTTAAAAAGCTCTGATTTCAAACCATTGTTTGGTTTTCCATTAAGTTAACTATGTTCCCTGCTTTAGGGAATAAACAACTTTTATGAAAATTTACACAAAGGATTGAGTACAGCTCGATGATCAGGTGAAATGCCATTTGAGTAGAGAAGTGGGGAAATAGGATGTCTTGTGTTATATCGGTCTATATTTTATTACTTCAGAATGCCACTCTCAGCAGTGGCCCTTGTGTATTGATCCCTATTGAAAATCTGTCCTCATATGACCAGAACCTACTCCTAATGTTACATTCTCTAAAGGTGACTGGAAGAGACAGAAAAACTATCCAGTGAAGTGACTATACATATGTTGTGCATTCTCAATTTATTGTTGACATTAACTCAGGAATGGTATGCTGAAGAGTAATACCTTTTTTTATGTTTTCTATTCTATAAAAAGCAAAAGATAAATAGCAGCCCTGTCTTTCAGGAAGTGGCAAACCCAGCTGATATGAAAACAAGTAACACTATTAGCTATAGAATTCAGACACAGCATTTGAGAAGTTGTCACAAATGTTGGCTGCTTCATCTTTTGGGTATTAAATATGTCTCAGATTGGGCGCTCAGAAATGAAGGCATCCAAGATCAGTGATCCTTCTGGAAAATTTGTCCTTTAATGTGCCGTATCACTCTGTATCAGTCTAGTAGAAATAAGAGCTGGGAGTTTCTGAATAGCCATGTTGAATTTTCTTAATTGTTCCTACCCTTTTCAATAAGCGGGGGGTGGGATGGGGGGGAGGGAGATGATAGGATTATTCTGGAGATTTATATTCTACCATTGTTTTGCCAGTTTCTTTACCACACCTTGGGCTACGTCTACACTGCTGTTTTTTATCGGCAGAAGATATGCAAATTGTGCTCTCATTTGCATATCTTTTGGCGATCCTTTTTGCGCAAGAGGTTTTGCTGCTAAAAAGCCCCATGTAGATGGGGCCATTTGTTGAAGAAAAACCTTTTTTGCAAGATCCCTTATTCCTCAAAAAATGAGGTTTACAGGATCTTGCGAAAAAGGGTTTTTTTCCAACGAATGGCCCCGTCTACACGGGGCTTTTTAGCGGCAAAACCTCTTGCACAACAAAAAGGATCGCCAAAAGATATGCAAATGAGAGCACAACTTGCATATCTTCTGTCGATAAAACATGGCAGTGTAGATGTAGCCTTGATGATCTTGGCTGATACATTGTTTCATTAGGTGGGATTATGAAGTTGGGCAGATTGCTAGAGGCCACATACTCACTTTGCTTCTGAGAATATTTTGGCAGAGATCTATAGGCTGGATTCCCCTTGCAGAGGAAATTCTTCACGGACATAAAACTGGTGGAGGCAGCTCAGCATCGTATTCTTGCCAGGGAGAGGAAGAAAGAGATCCACTCTTCTGCCAGTCCTCCATTGGCATAAATTCCCTTAGGAATCTTTGGCTCAAGCAGAGGGCACTCTCACCCAAGGATGTAAGCGAGTAGTCGAGTAGTGAACTAACCAATAAGCCTAGAACTAATGGTTAATTTAGTCGATTACTCGCATTTTCCCCCCTTGCTGCCTCTGTATCAGCATTCTGTAGCAGAGGCAGCAGTGGGAGGGAAGGAGGAAGAGTAGGAGCTGGTGCTGGGAGGAGCTGGCTTAAAAGCCAGTTCCCCCCAGCACCATCTCCGTGCTATCTCCTTCCCTCTCCCCTCGCCTCCCCAGTGCATGCTGCTGTCTCTATCAGAGGCAGCAGCATTGGGGGGAAGGGGACAGGTGAGGCTGCCACAAAGCAGCCTCTGCTTGTGGAGGGCCCAGCCTCACCATGGGAAGAGGCTGCTCCACATCCCATGGAGCAGCCCCTGTCTACGGTGGCCTGGGCTGGCCACAAACAGAGACTGCTCTGGCAGCAGCCTCTGTCTGCTGGGACCCCCCGAGGACGGGGCTGCTGCCACGAAGCAGCCCCAGTCCACAGCAGCCCAGGCTGGCTGCGAACAGAGGCTGCTTTGGCAGCAGCCCCTGTCCATGGGGGGTCCCAAGTGCCCACTGTAGACAGGGGCTGCTGGACAAAGTGCAAGCCAGGACTGAGCAAGTGCAGCTCAGTCCCTGTTCATGCTGGGTCCGGGATCTACCTCTGCTGCATCTCTGCAGTTTAAATGTAGTAGGAGTCAGGCTGCCTGCCCTCCTGGCTCTTACTATGTTTAAAATGAAGAGCCACAGAAGGGGGTAGCTCCCGGACCCGTCATGATCCAGGACTGAGCACTTCCTTATCGACTAATTGTGTAGTTGATAAAAATTCTATCGACTACACAATTAGCAAATTACCTGCTTCCTAACATCCCTACTCTCACCTGCTCTGCTCCATTGAGCAGCGCAAGGATGCAAGGGAAAACTGAGTTCAGTGGTCATGGAGTGGAAGCAAGCCTTAGAAAACACCTTGTCTTACTACTGTATTTTTAAATTCAGGCACAATATGAATCCAGATCTCAACAATTTGATGATAGATTGAGGTCTAAACTGATGCTACCACTCTACTCTTCAGGCAGGCTGGTACAAATAACTTTAAAACATGTCAGAGAATGATATGTAACCAATATGGTAGCTGCAGGTCTTGTGGTGACACTGTGCTTGGTTGAGCTGGACAGCATGGTGTTAGTATACTAGAATATTGTCTAATGATCTGCAACCACTTCTATGAAAATTGACCCATGGCTTACATACCAGATTAAATAAGTTTCTTCTGCTTGGAAAAACAGGTAACAGTTTTCACCTTACAGAATTTGCAGCCTCCATAAGCAACATAGGTTGAGCAGTCACTTAAAGTCCTGAAGTCCTGGCTGGCCACTACAGTATAAGCATGGTGCAATGGACTGGAATGTGAACAAGACATCTTTAGCTTGCTTAAGAGAATACATTATTCTCTGAAAAGCTATACAGAGTATCTATACATTTCATAGGAAGACATCAGCCTGCAGAGGAATTTTATACTGTTTTTAGAAACATAATTCATGGAATCCTCGCTTTTTGATGCTGCCACTTCATTGTGTTATTTGTTTGGAGCAGGCATGTGCATTTCTTCTGAACAAGTTTCTGGTACTTCTCATTGCAGTGGCTCTTTGGACCTGTCTTCGGATGCCTCATTCAAGAGATTGGGGAAAAGAAACAGGAACTTCTGTGGTGATTTTGTTTTAACAAAGAACTGAGAGAAGAAGTGAAATTAAGGGAAAATGGCTGCTTTTAGTAGAGTTTTTTAAAGATGTTACTCCTGTAGATAAGCAGTACTGTGGTCAATGGAGAGCTGGCTGGATTGATTGTGCTGGTTTCCATGCCTTGTTTCCAGCAGCTAAGATGCAATGAACATCAGGTAAAAACCACATTAAATATTTCCCTGTTACGCTTTCATACAGAGGGTAGGAATCAGTAAGGGAATGTCTTGATTAAAATGTAGTCTGCGCTAGGAAAGGGTTTCAGAATGCTAGAGCCTTCGTGTTCTGACTCTAGCTACAATGAAACATTACATAAATGCAGCTGCAACCTCAGAATGCCTGCTGTGATTAATGTGTCAGATACTTGTCTCAGCATGGAATAAAACAACATCTGGACTATTACTCTGTGCACCTGAGAGTTCAAAAGCAAGAAACAAGCATATTTGTGAAGGCAGCAGGAGAGAAACACAGACTTTAGTCAATAATGGCACAATTCACTATTGTGTATTATAACTGTGCATTGAAATTTCTCTAAAACGCATGTGCTGCCATAGTAACAGCAGGCCAGATTTACAAAAGGTAAGTAAGAACATAAGAATGTAAGTGTGATTCTGAAAGATAATGCCAAGGCCTCTAGAGCTGAATACTGACAAATAAATAGCTGGAACTAATCTGGCTAACCTGTGTATTAGCATTGTCCAAATAGGTATTAGAGTTACAGGTATTAAAGTTTCATATTTAGATTTTATGAAATGCTTGTAAGTTACTACATTCATTAAATCTTGCTTATGATACCGGTGGTATCCTATGTTATGAGAACGTATTTAAGTGTTTGCTCAGCAACTGTAAATCACCAGATAAGAGGAATAAACAACAAGTGTGAAATATTAATTTCCAAGAGGAAATGTTATCTTTGCCTAACAAAAGAAGGCCCATCTACAGCAAACAAACCATTGTGCTACAGCAGACAAACTACTGTGGAACATCAGAAGAGAAAAAGGCCTTGTGGATTGCTTCTCCTCCCACTCCCCATGAAGAGATGTGCACCTGAATTCTTCCCAACAGCTGAATTTGCAGCTAGAAGCAGAAGGTAGAAAGGAGTAAAAAGCCAGAAGAAACTGTAACGTTTATGCTGCTTAGATTCTAAGAGGAAAGGATTGTTAACAAAAACAAAAGATAAATAGAAAATCCTCAGCGCTTAGCCTAGGGTAGCCCTAAAAGACATCTATAGCTTGCTTATTATAGAATTTGTTATTGCTTTTTTTTTTAAACTTACAACTGTAACATGTTTGTGTGTGTATATAGATGTTTACCTGCTTCAACCTTGTAAGTAAGATTTATTTCCTTTCCTGGTTAATAAATCTTTAGATCGCATATTATAGGATTGTTGGTCTACAAGTGTTGTTTCTGGTGGGAGATGCAAGGTGCAATTGACCCGGAATAAGTGACTGGTCTTTTGGGACTCAGGGGCGGCCTTAGTGAAAATGATGCCCTGAGTGAACTTGTATTTTGGAACCCTCCTCCCCCTCCCACCATCATCCCTGGCTCTGATGGGGCCCTCCCTCCCATCACCTCTGGGCCATTACCTATACTTTTATGGCATGTTCACAGGAAAAATTCAATGTAGATGGGAGTCGCCCATTATCCATTGTGAATTAAATGTCCTTTGATGAGCCACTTAATTTGACTAGTCCCTTCAAGATGTGCTGGCTTGTGGGCATTACCCCAGAAGCAAACATTTAAAATACAAGTATAGAGCCAATACTCATAACTTCAAAGAAAAACAATACATGCATACAAATAAGTATAATCATATTCAACAATTCATAACCTTTTCAGAGCCATCTTACATGCTGCATTTTGTACAAGAGTTGTTGCAAATATGTAATAGTGGTTGCAACACTGATCTACATGGTCATGTTTTAATCAGATAAAGTCACAATGAGTAACTACTACAGCTAGGTCACTGTCAGCAGAAGCAAGGGTGGCATGGTATTATAGTGTATTGCCACACTTCAGAGTTGCTGCGGTGGCTTGTGATGCCTGGTGCATGCGTGTCTGTGTGTGAGAGAAGGAAGTATGAGAGACAGTGAGGTCACTGTCACTTAAAGCCCCCCCTCCCTCCTGTGCTCATGTGGAAGTTTTGCTCCTCCAGGCCCAGGCCCAGGCCCACACACTGCTAAAGACTGAACAGTGCAGGCAGGGAGAGACCCCTCCCCCCTGCTCAGTGAGTAGTGGCCTGGGCCATCAGACCAGTCTGGGGTATCTGGAGCTGAAGAACTTCAGGCAGCCAGCTGAGGAGCAAGGAAGTGAAGGGTGAGGACTGGGGACAGGGAGAAACCCCCTGGCCCAGATCCAAGGAGGGTCTAGATAACAAGGGTTACTGGGATGCCAAAATAGTGCTCCCGTTATTTTGAAAAATATTTCTAAATAACGGGCAGCTTGTGAAGACACGGAGTAGCTATTTTGGGTAGCTATTTTGGGATACCTCCAGTATCTCAAAATAGTGATACAGTGTAGACGTACCCTAAGAGAAAAGCCAGGCCACCAAAATCAGCAAGTGGAAGCCCAAGCCCCTTGTAGTGGCCCCCTGCCTACTGTGCCGTGGGTGAGGGTTCATATTGCTTAGCCCTAAAGCTGTTGGTGCTGGGAATAACCTGAACATTGTTGTGATTTTTGGTGCAAGGGACCACTTATCACAAAGGCAGACTGAATTGGGTGACGAGATAGATTGGAGAACCCAGGGAATGTTTGTGATTCCATGGTTAGGCAATTATACTGACTGAGGAATTCATTTGATACTTGGCAATCTGCCCTGAGGTTGGTCCTCAGGCTCTTGAGACAATGCAGAATTACTATGCTGAGTCAGACCAATGGTCCATTTAGCCCAGTATCCCCTTCCAACAGTGGCTGGTGCCTGATATTTCAGAGGGAATGAACAGAAAAGGGTAATTACTGAGTGGTCTATCCCCTTCCGTCCAGTCCTAGCAGTTGGCAGTCAGACGTTTAGGGACACACAGAACATGTGATTGCATCCCTGACCATCATGGTTAATGGACCATTAATTGATCTAGTTCTTTTTTGAACCCAATTATACTTTTGGCCTTCACAACATCCCCAGGCAATGAGTTCCACAGGTTAATTGTGTGTTGTGTAAAGAAATACTCCCTCTTGTTTCTTTTAAACTACTGCCTACTAATTTCAGTGGATGACTCCTGGTCTTTGTGTTATGTGAACAGGTAAACAAATACTTCCCTTTTCACTTTTTCCATGCCATTCATGGTTTTATAGGCCTCTGTCATGTTCCCCTCTTCAACTAACTTGTCTCAGCAGTTGCAGCTTTCTCCCTGCTGCCCTGTCAGTTGCCTGCTTCCTGGCTTACAGAGACTCTGTCTGTTCCTGTACAGGTGAGCTTCTTCTCTAACAGCCTCCAGCCTAAAGTTCCCATTTGCAGATTAATCAGATGATTGGACCTACCAGGCCCAATTCAGCTCTTGCAGGGGCAGTATTGGGAGCACATCCCATCACACAGGGGAATGCTTTAATGGGGCATCCAAAACACCCCTGCAGTCTATCCTGCAGTGATACGATTAGGATTTCATTGATTGTGATCTGACATTAGATTAATCTGATTTTTAAAAACACATTATTTCTTCCCCTTATTGCACCACTACCACAAGGTGCTATATCTTGCCAACATAAGTTGTGCTCAAATCCTCCCCTGTCCACTGTTAATCTATGTGCAAAGAAGTGCTATAAAATTTAATCACTGTAAAAAGCAGATTCACTTTGGGGGACGTCTATCTTGAGAATCTCTTGCTCCAAACCTCCAGTTTTGCTGCTTGTACAATAGGCCTGTCTTTGATGTGCCTCAGCAATTTTCAATACAGTCTGTCTACGCAACAAGATTTTACAGCAGTTAGGTCTGGTCTAAAACTTGGGTCAACTTAGATATTTGGCTCAGTGCTGTGAAAAATATCATGCTGTGTGCAATGTACTTAGGTCAACCTGTCCCCCACTATGGATGCAGCTAGCTCAACAGAATATTATTCCATTGACCTGCTTATTGCTTCTTAAGTGAGTGGATTTACAACAGCAATGGAAACCCTCCCTTTAACTGTTATAGTAAGTGTCTACACTACAGCGCTACAACAAGCATAGCTATAACTTGCAGCGTAGCTATAACCTTTAAAAAACCGCCTCTAACAAACTCTGCTGCCTTCTCCCTAACTATGGAGTCACTGCTGTTTACTCATCAGACAGCTAGAAAGGCTGGATCTCAGAAAAGTTACAGATGAAGAGGCAGCACAATTTGGACGCTGCTTGGATCTGTGTATGAAGGGACAGAAAGATGAGATAAGAAGCATTCCCAGTTCTGAGCCAAAGTGATACAAAAGTTGGTGGTACTGTCAACATAACAAAGACAAATTTTCTTTTGACTTTTCAGGTAGCCAAATTTTTTTTTTTTTTAAGTTTTTTAATGATTTGGGTCAACCAGGAACAATTTTTTTTCTAATTTTCTCAGGTTGTCAGAAAATCAGAAAATCCATTATTCTCTCAGCTCTACATTGATCTACTGTCATTTTTGTTCATTGATCCACAGGGCTAAAAATGGTCCCATAATTCTTTTAATGGGGAGGCTATTACATAGGCACAACACTATTTCTGCACAAATTCTCTAATTATCATTGGTTCTAAATTAAATGAGGTCAACTATAAAAACTTGTTAAAGAAACAAAGAGAAGTTTAAAACACACACATCTTCTGTCCATTTAAGTGACACAATGTCAAGAAATCTTTTATCCACACCAAGTGCAAGATGCACCAAAATATAACACACAGTTGACAACCTGCCTGTGAAAGAAATGGAACTGTTCAATGAATGCAGTGTGCCACTTACCAAACTATGGCCCCAGCCACAAATCCAGCATGTGGTTTACATAATATGAGTTTAAAGTCCTTTGCTTATAGGATCAGATCTATTCAAGAAAATAGATCAGATGCTGACCTCCATTATAGTGGTGTTAATCTGGAGTGATTCCACTGAAATCAAGAGTAACTCTGAATTTATATGCTTGTAATAAATAGAATCTGGCCCAGTATGGCTTAGTTCAAGATTGTTATAAGTTCAATTTCTAGTGGGATTTTATCATATATTTAAGAACGTCATGCACATGGTCACCAGTTCGCAATAACTATATATATACTTGAAACAGAAATACATACTTCGCTGTGCACTAAATTTACACTGAAATACATCTGAAACATTAAACTAATAAATCAGATATACATGAAACATAACCAGTATGTAGTAAATCAAAGTAAATAATAAAAATTGCAGCATATTGCAAAGCAGGAAAATTCAAATTTAGGAGGCTTAATTCACCCAGTTGAAAGGTAGAGTATGTAGATAATCCCCTTTGAGGGTTCCTCTTTAAAAAAATATATCTATATATACAGAGCTCGACCATCACGGCGAAAACCACTCGCCAGCCCCGCACTATGCATGCGCGAGACCTGCACTGCGCATGCATGAACCGCCAGTGAACAGGGCGACCGGCTGAAATCAACTCGCCACGGGTGAGTAGATAAGTGGATTTGTCGAGTCCTGTATATATATATATATATATATATATATATATATATATATACACACACCCCTGTTTTTTATATTAATATATATCTGTCAAACTAGACTGTCTCTTGCCAGCATTTTGAGCAGTCATATGGAGGAATTAGAGTAGAAAGTACACTTGAGACATCTTGGGCCTCAGAACTCTAAAAACTGTTAGCTTGCTCCATAGCTAGCACTTCTGTATATGTATTAGTGCACTACTGTATTAAATCCCTGTCCTTCCCACATTTATGCACGGGAGAAACTGTGGTTCAATGGCACTTGGGCGACTAAAGTAACTCTTGCACATTAAGGCTTTGAGGGGCAAGTGCTTGTAGAGGAAAGGTCCCAAGCACTGTATCTCACAAAGTCAATACAATAGTATCTGAGGACTACAGTTTAAAATACTGCAGTATTTTTTTGGAATAAGCACAAACTACAGGGCAGGTGGGGAAAGACTAAGATCCATGCTCCCTCAATCATTATTTCCTTCAGTTCCAACTGGCTGTGCATAAGAACAAAGGCTTCTGCTGAGACACTCTGTCAGTGGAGCTCAGCCCCTAAGCCACAATGTCCTCCATTACCTAGGCCTTGTGCTGCTCCAGGCTCCAAGAAAACTTTTTGTCATTGGGACCATGCCAATAGGGTAGCCAAATGGTTTAACCAAAAATACTGATCTCCCTTCCCCTCCCCCCAAAAAAAAACCCCACACAGGGGAAAAAATTCTGTTGAGAAAAAAAGGGGGAGACCAAAGCTGTTGAGGGAAAAAAAAAACATTTAAAAAAAAATCCAGCATGGCCCCTTTAAGAAATGCTTTTGAGGCTTTTTGGCCCCAACAGGCTGCCGGTGGCTGTCCGCCATCTTGTCTTACTGCTCCGGGCCAGACAGCTCCCCTGCAGAACCAGGTAAGCACCTGGTATTTTTGCCTCCTGGCCAGGAAAAAATGAGAAAGTACCAGACATTTTAGGTGTCTGGTATTTTCTGAATTTTTTTAACGGACAGCAGGCGAAAATACCGGACTGTCCGGGTCAATACCGGCCGCCCAACATGCCAAGGTCTGCACTGACAGAATGAGTCCAAGCCCCATGGATATGTTTAAGTCCAGCTTTGCACAATTGTCCAGAACTTATCAGCCCAGGCACAGAAATCGACTCACTGACCCTTTGCTACAATAATTGCTGGGGAGGGAAAGCTAGAAAGTCACGTATCATACCAACAGTTGCTTTAAACCAGCGTTTCCCAAATGGTGTTCCATGGAACCCTGGGGTTCCGCGAAGTGACGATAAGGGTTCTGCGAGAAAATTCCATTACAATAACATTTTATGATTTAAAAAATTAAGATTTAAGCATTTATGAATTTTATTGAAAACAATTTTCTTTTGTGTTTGCCACGATAAGTGTCCCTGTGTAATGCCAGCTTAGCCAGAGAGTGGGGATGATGATGTTACTACTCAGCGCTGCATGCACAGTCAGTCAATGGTGCGATCGCCTGTTATACACCACTGTAAATCCCTGTACTCACTCCCGGGGAGCGTGGAGTACGTGGGTGACTGAATATGAATATACTAATGCCTCATCAGACAAAGTTGAAGCTTTAGCTGTCAAACCAGTTGCTGTTATTAGGGGTTCCACAAAATTCTTTCAAGTTTAAAAGGGTTCCGTGGCCAAATAAAATTGGTAAACACTGGTTTAAACTATACATATGTTGGGCTGTGGGTGTGGTCTGGTGAGACAGCAATCAGGCCCGCATGCAGGGAGGGGGGTGCAAAGGGTGGGAAAGCACCCCTCATGATCTCCAAGTAAGCATGCTCCGGCCAGCCAGAGGAAGGCAGGAGCAGCGCACTGCCCAAGCCTCCCTCCTCCATGCTCTGACCAGCTGGAGGAAGACTGTGGCTGATTTCCCTGCTTACTTGGTGGAGTATGGGGGGGGTGCATTCACACCCTTGCAGTCCACATTTACAAAAAAAGCACCCCCCACAGAAATTCCTACGTACCGGCCTGGCAATTAATAGCGCTGGATGTCAGGCTGAAAGAAACAGACCTGGGTATCAGAGGCCTATAACTGGAGAACTCCTCCTGTAGCTAACTTGCCCTTGTCTTTGGAACTGGCTCCTCTGGGCAGTGTGTCAGAGCCCAGTGTTCTTTAGGGGGGTGGCTTTGGTACAGAGTTAGAGGTCAATTGGCTGTTTGTTTTGTTCAGAGCTCACAAGTTTCTGAAGTGTGTATTTGTTTGTGTTTTAATCTCTGCCATTGCAGTACTGGTCTGCCACAGTGACAGACACTAAAGAGATTAGCAAATAAATAATGCATCTAGTCAAAGCCATAAAAGTGGCAAGCTGAGACAGGGAGATAAGAATTTGCTTAGGTTGCTAGACGAAAAATATTTTAATCCCCTATTTCCTTTTTATCAAATAGGGATAGTTTTCCATTTCTTCTAGATTCCATCCTTATCTCACCCAATCTCCTGAGAGAGATAGAACAGAATAAAAAAAAAAAAACCACAAAAAACAAAAAAAGCAACTCAGACAGTATCTGAGTAACATACATAGGTTACCTAGAGACGTTTTGGAATCTCCATCAGTAGATGCTTTTAAGAACAGGCTTGAGCATTCCTGACAGGTGTTTGTCTAAGGGTATGTCTACACTTGCCCCCTAGTTCAGCCTAGGGAGGCAAATGAAGCATACCGAAGTTGCTAATGAAGCGTGGGATTTAAATATCCGGCTGATTAGCATATTATGACGATCGCCATTTTAAAATGCCGTCGCCGATTTAACACGGCGTGTATACGCGGTAGTCATTAAAACCCTTCCCTCGAATTAACTGTTACTTCTCATTGCGAGGGTAACAGTTAATTTGAGGAAGGGTTTTAAATCAGACTACCGTCTACGCGTGGCAGTTAAATCGAACAACCGCATTTTAAAATGGCGACGGTTGCGATATGCTAATCAGCGCGGGATATTTAAATCGCTTCATTAGCAACCGGTATGCTTCATTTGGCTCTCTAGTGCGAACTAGGGGGCAAGTGTAGACATACCCTAAGTATACTTAACTCTGCCTCAGCATGGGGGGAGACAGACCAGAGGACCTCTGATGTTCTCTGCCCCCCCTATATCTATGATTCTATAAATAGCTTTATCAACTAAATTGACTATAATCTCAGCTAATTGTTGCCCAAATCACATCAGGATAGGCCCTGAATATTTCGGGAAAGAAAGGCAGTTGGTACAGGATAAACTCTAGGCTGCTTTGCACTGAATTACACTGTTTTTTTTTACTAGGCCAGAAAACCTTCTTGACTGAATTACAGCTTTGAAGTTCATTGGGGATCATTCATCTAATTGTATACAGATCTTATTGTTGATAACTAGGTGAAGACTTACGATTCCTTAAAACTGATGAACTGGAATAGATTACTAGTAAGGCTTGAACAGTTAGTCGTGGAAGTAAGGTCTCAATCCTATAATGTGTTGAGCACTCTCACTTCCTATAAAAAAGTTAATGGTTTCAGAGAGCATCCACTACCATTATGGAGGCAATGAACAGAGAGAGCCCTGCAAATCCACAGCTATCTGCTTTATATTTGTGAGTATCCGCATCCACAGATGTGGATAAACACAGATCATTTTTGCAGATACAGATGTGGATACCAATTTCCTATCTGCAGGGCTTTAGCAATGGGCTTGAAACTAACTGTACCAAATTCAGTATGAATCCTGCTGATATACCGTGTCAAAAACCTGCTCTGTCTGGGGTACAGCCTGGCACTTTATTTGGCTCATACTGCACACAGGTGTAGAGACTTTTTCATCTGTTTGGACAAATTATTGTGAATGGTTCCTGGGAACTGACTCGTCTTGCAGCACGTGATGCTGTGTTGAGTCACAGTTTCTGACAGCAGGACATTAAATATTATGCAGCCCATCTCCTAAAGCAGTTTGCAAAGAAAATAAGTAAAGAAATTAAACACTCCAATGCAGGACCTAACAAACAATTAATTTTGCAGTCTGAGAACTTTTGTGTCATTCCCTTGGGGTTTCATTTTTAGCTGGGTATGATGGGAGCAGAGATTAGTTTATATCTATTGGCACATCTGGGACTTGTATGAAACAATGCGCATGTATGTCTGTGACAGTGGCAACAGCAGAGGGTGAAATGTCAAAGCGGAACTTTCCAGCTGAACCTTTCAGTCAGTCACACAGCTGTGGTGTATGAAAGGGGAATGAGCTTCAGAATTAACCAGAGCTATTGGCAGCTGGCCTAGAACACTGGTTTGCATTTCTTTTTATTCCATTCTACAAAGTATTTAAATTAAGTGATTTTTCTCCTTTAATCCTGGCCAGCCTCCTCTTGATTAAGAAAGCAGCCAAATTAGATACAAGAGGAATAAGCCTCCTTCCTTTTCCAGACAGAACTCTTCAGACTTTTTCAGTGACTTTACAGATGAAATAAAATCTTTCAACCGTGTTTCAAGTGCAAGGAGGACGTAGTGGTGCAAGTAAGAGCAGGGTGCCCTTAAATCTAACTGCACCACCTCAAAAATAAACTCGGTAAGGATGTGTGGCCAAAACTATATCTTTGCAAATTTGCCAACTTCTAGACAAAGATTTTTCACTGACAAAATCTACACAAGGATCAGGGCTGAGGTACCAACTATAGAAACCACTTGCCCACATCCTATTTTGCCCTCCCTATCCCTTGTGATCCACTGGGATGTGCCACAGAATCCTACATCCAGGAGTCCATTTAACTTTTCCAGCAGCCCCTTCACTTTACTGAAGAATGTTAGCCTCCAAAACCTATGTGGTAGTCCTCCTCTCTCCAGAAATTTTCTTCAGATCCAGGCCCGTAAAAGAACTCTTTCAGGCTAGGATTTCATGTTGGTTTTAGACCAGGCAGAAAAGTAATTGGAGCAGCAACAATCCATTTCCAATCCATCTAAAAGTGATTCCATCAAACAGTTATTAGAAAAAATGTGTTTTCTTCTCTTCATTGCTCTGATGGGCTTGTCACATCTCTCTTTGCAGTCTATAGCGATCAGTCCTCCTCTTATAACTAGCAACATGTATCCCCAGGACAGGCAATAATGTACTCACTGATTAAATAGAATGCTTGGTTTCAGCTCACTTCTAAGAAAATATAAATCAGTGCTGTAAAAATGGTCTGCAAAGTCACTGCTTGTATTAGAAAATAAAGAGCTGATTATGGACAGTAGCCCTGAAAACTTTAGTTTGGTTGTTTGACATCAAGGATTGAACTGCGCATGGTAATACAGAATCAGTTGCAGTCCTTAATCCAGAAAGGCCAGCCCTGTGATAAATATAGAGACGGCAGAATTGTCCTTTCAATGCTGGGGCTGGTATCACACTGACCTTTCTTCCATTACTATCCTTGGCCGGTCCCCATTAAACTGCATGAACTTTCAGTGCAAGCAAACAGTAACCATGATGCAACTGAATCACATATTACATTAGGCAACACTGTGAGTTTAAAAATAGCTTTCCTCATTGGAGTACAAACTACTCCTATTCCCAGATAGGCAGTGAGGGGAACAGTAGGCAGAGGCTCCACCAAGCTGTTTGTATGATCCTAAAAACAATGCTCAAGCTCAGACCACACCAGTGTATTGTAGGAAATGGATTCAGTGTCCAATTCTGATCTCATCTTCACTGGCTTGATGCCAGGATAATACCATTATTAACTTAAAATGGATTAACTCTTGATTTACACTTGTGTCAGCTAACTGGGAATCAGACCCTGAATAGCACATATTAAATGATTTATATCTTAGACACTCCAAAGCCCTGCTAATTGGCACTAATGACTGGAAGACCCATTGTAAATGACTGGATTTTGTGAATCAGCAAAGCAAACAAAGGCTAAAAACAAGAATATTGCCTGACAAGGTGTGAATTGGATAGTGGTTTTAATTAGTGATGACGTGACAAAGTTCACAGGATAACAATAAGTATACTGTCATATATTTAGTAAAAATAATAGTCTTAGTAATATCATAGAATCACAGAACTGGAAGGGACCTCAAGAGGTAATCGAGTCCAGTCCCCTTCCCTCACAGCAGGACCAAGCACTGTCTAGATCATCCCTGATAGGTGTCTGTCTAACCTGCTCTTAAATATCTCCAGTGAGGGATATTCTACAACTCCCTGACAGTTAGGAAGTTTTTCCTAGTGTCCAACCTAAACCTCCCTTGCTGCAGTTTAAGTCCATTGCTTCTTGTCCTATCATCAGAGGCCAAGAAGAACAATTTTTCTCCCTGTATGTACAGCAGCTGCTATTAAACCTTTGCACAGGGCCTAGCTAAGAGGAGGTTATAATTTCTCTGGAAAGGCATGATTTTGCCTCTTCGTGGCAGCGACATAGACTGTGCCATGTAACTTGGATTTTGACAGAGGGGTCAAAACAATTTGTGTAGTGGGGATGGTGAGAGCCACTGAACCAAACTGTAAATCCAGTATCTGATGGAAACTGTTTCAAGCCAGAAGGTGGGACAGCATCCCCAGTTTCAACACCTATGGGTTTTGAAGAGTTTGACAAGATACATTATGCATACGGGACTTTGTTTTAAACTGGCTCTCTCTACTGACTCTCAGTATGTATTTTTTACTTCAGCCCATGTGGCTTTTAATTTGCTATTGGAGAATTTTACACAAGGGGTGCGTCTAGACTGGCAAGATTTTGCGCAAAAGCGTCTGCTTTTGCGCAAAAACTTGCCATCTGTCTACACTGGCCGCTTGAATTTGCGCAAGAACACTGACGATCTAATGTAAGATTGTCAGTGTTCTTGTGCAAGAACTCTGACGCTCCCGCTCGGGAAAAAGCCCTCTTGCGCAAGTGTTCTTGCGCAAGAGGGCCAGTGTAGACAGGGAAGGAATTTTTTGCATAAGAAAGCCCCGATGGCGAAAATGGCCGGCGGAGCTTTCTTGTGCAAAATTGCGTATATACTGGCCACGGATGCTTTTGCGCAAAAGCACTTTTTGTGCAAAAGCATCTGTGCCAATCTAGACACTCTTTTGCGGAAATACTTCTAACAGAAAAACTTTTCCGTTAAAAGTATTTCCGCAAAATCATGCCAGTCTAGACACAGCCAGAGTGTCTCAGAGAAGTGAAACAATCTTTAGCCTCTGAGAAGAGATAGAGTAAAAATAGAGTTTGGAGCAGAGCAGGCTCCCCTATCAAAGAGGACTGGGACTAAGGGGATCTTTTCCCATGAGATGCAGAACCGTCAGGGCTGCAGGCATATAGCAGTAATAGAGAATCAGTCTAATGATTCAGACAAGAACTGCCTTTCAAAGGTTAAAGGCTGCACCATGTAATTGATTTTAACAGCTGTTGGCCAGCACTACACTGCCAAAGTTGGTTGATTCCACACGTTCTTGAAATGATTTACATCCATGGTGACTGATGTCAGGAGGACTGCAAAAAGGGAAACAGATGCAGCCATGTTGTCGGACTCTCTTTTTTTCTCTACGCCCAAATCTATTCATCCTTTCTATGCTTCAGGGCAAACCCAGATCTTTGTAGATAACTACCAATAGGTTGGGTTATGCAAATATAATAAATTGGACAATTGCACAATTGGTAACATTAACCCTAATCCATAACTAGGGCCCTACCAAATTCATGGTCCATTTTGGTCAATTTCAGACTCATAGGATTTTAAAAATAATAAATTGCATGATTTCAGCTATTTAAATCTTAAATGCCACAGTGGTGTAATTGTAAGGATACTGAATCAAAAAGAAGTTACGGCAGAGGTGGGCAAAAGCTTCTCAGCGGGCCGGATTTGGCCCACCTAGGGCTTTGATCTGGCCCACAAGGTAGTTCCAGGCTCCACCCCCTCATGTGTTGCCTCGGAGCAGGAGTGGGGTGTGAGCCCTTCTAACTCTTTCTATTGAAAGGGCTCACGTCTTCCTGGGCCTTCCCTAGCAGCCGCAGAGAAGGTGCAAGCCCTTTAAATAGAAACACTGAAAAGGCTCCGCATCTCTGGCTCCCTAGCAACACGCTAGAGGTGCAGGGAGCTCCTAGCCCTTTTAAGTGCTTCTATTTAAAGGGCTTGTGCCTTCCCTGCGCTCGTCAGGCAGTGTTGCCTAGCAGCTGCAGGGAACACGCGAGCCCTTTAAATAGAAACAGCTGGAAGGGATTGCGAGTCTCTGGCAATGCGCTAGAGGTGTGGGGAGCTGCAAGCCCTTTCAGGTGTTTCTATTTAAAGGGCTCTTGTGTTCCCCCCCACGGCTGCTAGGCTATGTTGCCTGACAAGCGCAGGGAAGGAGCCAGCCCTTTAAATAGAAGCACTTAAAAGGGCTCGCAGCTCCCGGTGCCTCTAGCACGTTGCTAGGGAGCCAGAGACGCCAGCCCTTTCAACTGCTTCTATTTAAAGGGCTCACCTGCTAGGTGGCTGTGTTGCCTGGCAGCCACCTGGCAGGTGCAAGCCCTTTAAAGTAGGGATGTTAAATATTGAATAATTGACTAATCAAATGGTCAATGCATTTTGCATCGACTATTTGATTAGTCAGTAGGGCGCCTCTGCCTTTGAAGTGTAGCAACAGCCGCTGTTGCTACACTTCAAAGTCAAAAGTGCCGTGTGGAGCCCGAGGTCAGCTGGACCCACTGACCCCAGGCTCCATGCAGCGCTGCCGCTTTGAAACACCACAGGGATCCCCGAGTCAGGCTTCTTGCAGTGTTTCAAAGCAGCAGTGCCGCATGGAGCTCGGGGTCAGCGGGGGAGTCCCCAGCTAATCCCAGTCTCCACAAAGCACTGCCACTTTGAAATGCTGCGTGCAGCCTGGCAGCGTGTGCGGTGTTTCAAAGCGGCAGCACCACGTGGAGATCAGGGTCTGGCCCCAGGCTTCATGTGGTGCTGCCCCTTTGAAGTACTCCCTCCTCTTTCCCCATCCTTGCTGCCTCTTTCTGATAGAGGCAGCAAGGGAGGAAGAAGCGACTAGTCGGCTAGCCTGTCTACTATCTGATAAGCATTTGCTTATCGGATAGTTGACTAGTCCTTCACATCCCTACTTTAAACAGAAGCAATTGAAAGGGCTCACAGCTCTGAAGTGGCTAGGGTTACCAGGTGGGTTTAGAAAAAATACCGGACACATTTGATGGGGAACCGGCTGGGAGGGGCGGGGCAGCGTGGCTGGCCACAGGAGATGGGGCGGGCAGCGCGGCTGGCCCGGGAGATGGGGAGGGGAGGGGCAGCGCGGCTGGCCGGAGGAGATGGGGGTCGGGCAGCATGGCTGGCCGGGGAGATGGGGGCAGGGCTGGCAGGGGCGGGCAGCGCAGCTGGCTGGAGGAGATGCGGGGTCAGGGCAGCGCGGCTGGCTGGAGGAGATGCGGGGGTCAGGGCAGCGTGGCTGGCCGAGGGAGATGGGGGGAGGGTTGGGGCAGCACGGCTGGCCAGGGAGATCGGGAGGATAAGAACTGGCTGGCAGGAAGCAGGGGTGGCTAGGAGGGGGTCGGGGGCAGCAGAGCTGGTCGGGAAGGGGGGGGGCAGGACTGACCTGGGCACATGCAGATCCCGGGGCGCTGTCTGTCCCGCGCACAGTCCGGAGAAGCGCGAGTGAGTCCGGCTGCGGCTCCACCACATGCTCAGGAGCAGGGACAGGGCTTCTCCTCCTCCCCAAGGCGTCAGACGCAGCCAGGGCTCCCAACGCCGATTGCGCCCTGCCTCCCAGCCACTCCCCCAGCCCCCGCCAGGCTTCCGTCCGGCACCCAGCCAGAAATCCAGGAAATACCGGACATTGCACATGTCCGGTATTTTCTGGATTTTTTTTACCGGACAGAGGGCCCAAAAACTGGACTGTCTGGTAGAAAACCGGACACCTGGCAACCCTATGAGTGGCACGTGACCCAGCTGGTGGGAATGCGTGATGGGCGGCTGCCCTGTGTGCCGTGGCTGGACCTGGGTCACGGTGAAGCTGTCCCTGCTGGAGCAGCCTCACCACAGCCCTGGTTCCTGCTCCACGACAGCCACGCAGCTCAGCCGGCAGGGCTGCATGGTGGGCGGCTGTTCCGTGTGCCGCAACTGAAGCTGGGCCATGGTGAGTCTGTCCCTGCTGGGGCAGCCTCACCACAGACCCAGGTCCTGCTCTGGGGCAGCCATGTGGCCCGGTCGGCAGAGCGGTGTGGCAGCTGTCTGCTTCTGGGGCCAGAGCTGCCTCGGGGGGTAGCCAGCCCACATGGAGGAGAAGGGCACCCCCGAGCCAGCTGCTGGGGGCAGGCTGGAGCTGGGCTATGGTGCAGTTGCTGCAGGGAGGCTCACTCTGGGGCAATGTTTTCCTGCTTCAGAGGAGGGAAGAGGGTTGTGGAGCCGCCTTCCAGTCCCTCCGCCACTGCCCCTCCCCCCCGACTCCTCCAGCCTGCCACACTCTGCCCTGTTGCACAGCCCCAGCCATGCAGCCTCGGCACTCCCTGCTCCGCTTGCCTCCCTTTCTGCCTCTCGGTGCCACAAGCAGGTGGGCTAAAGACAGTGCTGATGTCATGCCCAGACACCAGCACTGCTGCAGCTGGGCCCCCGCTAGAGGGCGAGTGCTGCCCGGGCTGCAACTCCCAGGGCTGGGCAGCAGTGGGGGTGGCTGAGGAGAGAGGAAAACTTATGGGGGGTCCTTCTGCCCCAAAGCTGCATTGGCCCCTGGGCTCCTCGGTCCCTGGCAGGAAGGCAAGGGCACCATGGACCGGACCCCCACACGACCCCACCCCCAGCGGGGCTGGACACACCAGGGTCACCCACCATCCACCCCCACTTTTCCCATTTCCCTGAACCCCCTCCCCAGAGCCACCCTGACTCCAGCCTGTGCTGGTGATCCAGCACTGTGCCCCTTACAAGATTGGAGCCAGTGCTGGCTTCATGTGGGGGCAGGGTGGAAGTCCCGAGGCTCTGCACTGGATCTGGCTTGCAGGGAAGCATGTGTGCGCTGCTCCTTCTCTCCCCACAGGAAAATTCGGAGTGGAGCCTAGGGCAGGAGACTAAGTGGGGTGCGTGATGAACAGAGTCCCCCCCCCCAGAGAGCAGAGAGGCCCAGGGCAGGAGGCTTAAGTCTTGGCATGCCACTTCAGAAAGTTTGCTGACCCCTGTTCTAATCATTCATTACTTGGACCATTGTCTGTGCTGTTTGTTCTGCTTAGAATGTATTTCCTGAGTAGAGGGCCCAGCTCTCCTCTAGTCTGTATAGTACCAATCACACTGTTAGTGCTTAAAAACAGTGATAAGGAGTTAATTCTAGTACATGCAGTATACCAGTGAGACTGGAGAAGCAGTTTACATATGTGAAATGGAGTTGGAGACAAGTGAGTGTGATTAACCACTTTTACAGAAAAAGCAAACAATTCAGGAGGCTGTCCTGTGTTCAGCTCCGGCTTCCTTAGCCTTTATTTTACCAAAGGATTTCTCTGCAAAACTGATAAAGAAATGTTATCTAAAATAAAGTCACCATTTTGATACATATTATTAAGAAAAATGAATACATTTAAAACACTACTTGTCAAAAGATCATCAGCTTGCAGATTGTTCAATGAGCATGTCCCCAGCAAAGGCCTATCCCATTTATCACTGTGATTCACCAACACTGGGGGCTTTGCAGAAGGGTGACAGAACATTAAGGTCCAATGCAAAGGCTGTTTATGGATACCAAAGAAGAACCAACCCTGTCATGTGCTAAATTATATCTGACACAAAAGAGAAAGTTTGATCTTTACACTTTACACTTAATCTCAAATTCACTTTCATTTGAAGAGCTAAAAACAGGAGGTAACAAAAATAGATTACAAGACTTGGGCACAGGTTCAAGTTAATGATGCAAATGCAAAAGTTCACTTTAAGTTACAGTGTGATTCCTGACTGCTCTAAACATAGATTTTACTTCTTATAGTCTTTTAATAAATACTTCTGTTCCTTTTTTATGAAAGTTTAGCACTGATGAAGAGAACAGCATGACAGTCTGAGATCCTCCTTTAGTTGTAGACCCCCTCGACATCAGAGAAGCCAGAATTTGAAATTCAGGTTAAAGTCCTAGGCTGGTGGTGTGATGCAAACATGATACCTTTCATAACATGAGAATCTGATGAAGAGAGTGTGTTGGGCTCACTTTAGCACATGTGACCAGGGTAATTTTGAATGACTCAGATCTGTACCTGAACCATTCACCTTCTCCCAGTGCCTTTTAACAGGCATTAAAAGTCCATGACTACTAATTTCAATGGGAGCTGAAATGTTTGCATTCAATAATTGCAATACACCATACGAATGTGCAAAATAAAAGTTCATGCCACAAAGCTCAGAAAGAGCATAATAGGTGATTATCATATGTAGCCCCTCCTGTTCACTTAGGGTTGCCAGATGGTTTCAGAAAAAATACTGAAAAAAAAAGGCCCCCGAGAGTTGTTAAGCGGAAAAAAAAACCCCAAACCCCCAGCGTGGCCCCTTTAAGAAATGTGTGGTGAGGCTTTTTGGCCCTAACAGGCTGCCGGTGGCCGCCCACCATGTTGCCTCCCTGCGCGGGGCCAGACAGCTCCCCTGTGGAGCCCAGTAAGCACTAGGGTTGCCAGGCTGCCTCCGTATTGAGCCGGACAGCCTGGGATTTTTGTAGGGTTGCCAGGTGTCCGGTTTTGAACTGGACAGTCCAGTATTTGAGCTTTCTGTTCAGGAAACAAATTGAGAAAATATAAATGAGAAAATAGAAATGCCCAGTATTTTCTAAATAAGATGTAATGTAGATTGTGATGTAATGTCAAGTGTGTCCGGTATTTTTCTTGAAACCATCTGGCAACCCTAGATTTTCGCCTCCTGGCCAGGAAAAAATCAGGGTATGTCTACACTACAGCGTTATTTTGAAATATCTTATTTCGAAATAGTTAATTCAAAATAAGTTATTTCAAAATAACGCATCTACATACAAAATGCATTTCGAAATAGTGTTTTGCTATTTAGAAATAGCGCGTCCACACTGAGTGGACGCTGAATTGCATTTAAGGCTGGCTGGAACCAGGTCTGGCAGGGCATCAGGTCAGGAGTTACTTTGTGTGGCGGCTGCCTGAGGCTATCTGAGGCCTGTGCTTAAAGGGACCCCCCCCGGACAGCCGGTTCTCAGCTTTCCCTGCTTGCTTGCCTACCTCGATGAGGGATAGCAAAGCATTTTGTCTCTGCATGCTCTGGTTGCCCTCACTCCGGACCCACAGCACTCTGCAACATGGAGCCAGAGCTGCCCCTGGGCACTCTGGTGCTTCTCTCGTGAACGTGTTGCTGCGAGCCTAGCTGCACTTTCTGCAGGCTGCCATCTGGGAGGTCCATCGGGGGGCTGTCGGTATCCAGGAGGCCCTGCGGGAGAGTTTCCACCCTGAGGAGCATTAAGACCCTCCCTGATCTGCCCCACTGGGGGCTTGTGCCTCATTCCTCCCTCATGTCCTTCCACTTATCCCTCCCTAGCCCCCCTTCCTGATGTCAAATAAAATACATGTATTTTCATGAACACAAACTCTCTTTATTTAACAAAACTGGGGGGGGGGAGGAAACTCTTGTGAGACTGGGGAAAGGAGGTGAGAGAGGGGAGAAGAGAGGGTGGGAGAGGGGAAGGAGAAACCTCGGAGGAGGGAGCTGGAAGGGGGAAGCAAGGGGAAGAAGGGGGAGGGGAAGCTCAGGGCTCAGAGTTGGGGATCTCGCCAGACCAACTTGATTGTCATGCAAACCTGCTCCTGGGTTCGCATGTGGCCTTTGGTGGCCAGGCTGGCAGCTATCCTGCCAGAAACAGCCGCGTTCCTCCATCTAGTGCGGAGATCATGGACGTTGGGGGCATCCCCCCGAAACCTAAATAAGGTCCATGATCTCCACCCTGGACCAGGAAGGTGCCCGCCTTCTCCGGGCCCTGGCAGGCTCCTGGGAGCTGGCAGACTGCTCCTGGGGAGCGGTGGAGGGCTGGCTGCCAGTGGCTTGCTGGCTTATGTTTTGGGGCCACTGGGTCAGGGGCAGTGACTGCTGGCTCTGGGCTGGCAGGCTTGGATCTGGCATAGGCACTGTGGCCAGAGTCAATCCCTTTAAGGGCTCCGGGGAAGGGGGTGGGAGAGGAGTGTTCTTGGCTGAGGCTGGAGTGGCCACCAGGGCACCCTGGGAAGGTTGGAGGCCCCCTATTTCGATATAAGTGTCTACACAGCACTTATTTCAAAATAGCTATTTCAAATTTGGTGTTATTCCTAGTGGAATGAGGTTTACCAAATTCGAAATAAGCATTCTGCTATTTCAAATTAATTTTGAAATAGCGGTTTGGCTGTGTAGATGCTAGTAAAGTTATTTCGAAATAACGGCTGTTATTTCGAAATAACTTTGCTGTGTAGACATACCCTCAGAAAGTACTGGACATTTTAGGTGTCTGGTATTTTCTGAATTTTTTTACCAGACAGGAGGCGAAAATACCGAACTGTCCGGTTCAATACCGGACACCTGTCAACCCTATGTTCACTGGCTCAGGATGAGGTTATTCAACATAGGGGAAGCCTTGTGATGTTTTACAGAACTTCGGGAGACTAGGCCTGAGGCTCCTTTATGTGTTCTGCATTGTGTATCAGTGTGAGCACCTCAGATCAGACCCACTCAGACAAACCACCAGGAACAGGATGTTTTCCAGGGCTGGCCTTACCATGAGGTTAACTGAGGCAGCTGCCTCAGGTGCCAGACTGTGAGGGGGGGGGAAGAGGGCGCCATTAGGACCCAGAGTGTAGAAAATTGTGTCTGCTGCTGGTGCATATGTATTCTCTCTGCTCTAGATGCACAGAGAAGGTGGAGTGCTGTGCTGGAGGAAGGAGGGCACAAGAGACATAACAGGCAGGCTGGAGAAAAGGAGGCATGGGGGCATCACTTGAGCTCCCCGCCTCAGGTGCCAAAATGTTGTGGGCCGGCCCTGCTGTTTTCTGTAAAGAACACAGAACAGGATTACAGTTCAGCAGTCTCTTCTCTGCTTGCAGCCTAAGTGCTCCCAGCTCAGTCAGTGCTGAAACTCTGCTGGGGGCAGGGGACAGAGCAGAGGGTACATCCTGGCAGGAACCAGGACATTCTCCCAACTTGCCACATTTTGTAGTCCACAACTTGTAGTTCCCAGGGCTGCTCCTGAAGAACACTGGACCTTGGGCTACACACAGGTAAACTAAAGTGAATTCAAAAATTTAAGGTTTGCTTTAACAGGCTGTAAGACACCTAGCTCAGGTAGGCTAGGATTTCTGTCAGAGCTACTCTATGGTTCTTAGTAAAAAATGGAAAACCATCTAAGAACTCACTGATATACCTGGGAACAAAGTCTGCTGTGGTGTATTTTCTTACGTATATTTTGAAAACAAAAAATTAAGGAAGCTGCAATGACCGAGGCTACAAAGACTAAAATTATATTTATGTTATTTAATTTAAATTAGAAGGGCATAACAGCTCAGACTTTGAAGATTGATATCACACCTGGAATACTGTGTTCACTTCTGCACAACTTATCATCAAACAGATGGTGACTGACTGGAAAGGATTTGCAGAACAACAGAAATAATTAAGGAGCACTGGAGGAACTGACTTGAGAAATTATTAAAAATATTAAATATTAAGGAAGAATGAGTGGAGGGACATCATACGAATATTTGAAGAGTGTCAATATAACAAGAGGGAGGAACTGTTTAGCATACAAGTGGGAATAATCAGGAGTAAGGGAACTAAATTCAGAAAAATATAGGCTACATATCAGGAATAACCTTGATACTAGAACAGGCATTCAGCAAATGTGGCCCCAATTTCCATATGCAAATTTACCCCCAGACTCTCACTGCTTTTCAAACAGTTGTCCCAAAAGAACTTTCAAGATGGCTGTGTAACTGCTTCCAGGTTGCATACATAAGTATGTACATGTATTTAGATAATTAGCATGTTTCTGACACTTTCCCCTTCAGCCAATAAATTTTACTCACTCTAATGCTTGCAAGATTTTAAAATACCAAAAAAATGAGATGGTTTTGTTCAGATCAATGTTTGCAAATACCTTTTTGTACTATTAACTTAGAGCTTCTCTTAACTGCAAGATTTATTCCACAAGTGGGGGAAACTTTCTGATCTGAGTAATTTAAAACTGGACAATGCACTATAGAAGAACCGGTATTTTGTAATCCTGCTGGCTTCCTCAGAGAGGAGACTAGATTATCTAATAGGCCTTTTGCCTTTCTCAGTTTCTAATATTAGTCTCCATGTCTGTGGCAAATGAGCCTTTGTTGAAAAAGGACATAACATTGAAGATTTAAACACATCCAAAGGATTTCAAATATTTATAATGTTCTGAACAGAGTCTCTTGTGCAGCTGGGAGTCCGCATGCGGCTCCTTGCTAGATGCTGCATTTCCTGAGTCTAAAGGCAGAAGAGCTACTTGACAGTAAGAGGTGCTTCTTTCAAGGGCAAAAGTGAGCCTTCACTGCAGTGATTTCCTCACTAAACACTGCTCTGAGGTTTGTTTACTGCTCCCGCTTTGTAGCCATGACAGCAATTGGTGGGTAATGAACTATTGCTAGGATCCCAGCCAGAAGCAAGACGCCCACCCCCAAAAAGCTAAAATATCCTATCATCAAAATGCAAGACCCCACTTCCACTTTTTAAATACTGAGGTACTTCATGTTAATTCCTGGAAAAGAAATCTTCTGTCACATCCTGTCTCTGATGAGCAGCCCTCAATGGTAACCCTGTGACCTCCCCCCCCACACACACACACACCCCAATAATTAAAGTATCACTCATTGATTGCCCTTTAGAATCTCACTAATCATGGAGTGTGCATTGTTTGTACTATGTTTTTTAATTTATTTTCATGGTATGCAAGAACAAAAAGTGATATCTATTAGGGATGTAAGCGACTACTTGAGTAGTCGACTACCAGACAAGCTCAGGCTTATCAGGTAGTCGAGTCACTACTCGACTACTCGCTTCCTCCCCCTTGCTGCCTCTGTATTGAGCACCAGCGGGCTCTTACTACATTTAAAATGCAGAGCTGCAGTAGTTCCAGAGCCGGCGCGATCCAGGACTGCTCAGTTCTGGCTCATGCCACCCCAGGAGCTAACACCGCTGTGACTCTGCAGTTTAAATGTAGTAAGAGTTGGATTTTCTGCGTGCCTAACTCCTACTACATTTAAACTGCAGAGCCGCAGCTGGGGTAGCAAGTAGTCAATGGAAAGTCCATCTACTACTTGATTAGCTAATTAACCACTATTTAACATCCCTAGTATCAACAATTCACCAAACCAGTTTACATGGAAGTTATCCAAACAATGAAGTAAGGATAACTAACCATCTATGCCAACAGAACAAACTACATATAGAGCTGTCTAGGTAGGCCAGGTTTTTATATATGTATGTGTGAGTGTGTATAAAAATGATGGATTCTCTGTAACTTGAAGTCTTTAAAACATGATTTGAGGACGTCAGTAACTCAAACAGGATAGAGATCTATTACAGGACTGCGAGGTTCTGTAGCTTGCACATGCAGGAAGTCTGATTAGATGGTTACAATGGTCCCTCTTGTCTAGGAGCCTATACATATGTAACATAAATAACATTTTTAAAGGTCTCATTAAAACACAGAAAAATCCTTCACTGCAAATGGGAGATATTTTTTAAAACTGCTAAGGCAAAAATGTGGAAGTGTTTTGAAATCACCAGTGCTACTTAGACCTCTAATATGACAGACAACAGAAGTAATTCTGTTCTTGATTGCATTGGCCTGAAATTTAGGATAAAGCCACTAACTGCCTCTCAATGCCTGTGGATTTACACAGGTGTAAATGAGAGCAGAATTTGGCCTATAGAATCTGACCTTGAAAGTGCTCTGTGTATGTGTATGTTTACCACCACCGGGCGGATTTGAACCTGGGACCTCTGAAGCTTAGTATAGGAGCCTCTACCCCAGGAGTGGGCAATAATTTTTGGCCGGAGGCCACTTCAAAAATGTTTGAAATTGCCCCGGGCCAACCTGGAAGGGGAAGGGCCTAATCCAGAAGGCCTTTTGCCCCCTTCCCACTAAGCAGCCATGCCCTTGGCAGAGCAGGAAGAGGCTTCACACACTCCCCCGGCCCCAGGCCCTGATTGGCCTGGGGGCAGGGGAAGCACGGGAAGCCTCCAGCCCTGCAAGCAGCGCGTGGCGCTTCAAAGCGCTGTGTGCTGCTCATAGGGCAGGAGGAAGCTTCGTGCGCTCCCCCGGCCCCAGGCCTAGGGGCAGGAGAGCGGCAGGGCCTCCGTGGGCCCCATCAACCCGCCTGGCGGGCTGGATCCAGCCCGTGGAGGCCCTTTTGCTGACCCCTGCTCTACCCTCTGAGCTAAAGCCCAGCTGGCTCTCAGCCCATGCTGTAAAACAGGGCTATTCAATTTTGGAAGCCCTGGGGGCCACACTGATACTCACAGCACATGCCGAGGGCCACAACTTAAGTGTGGTTGCATATACTTGCAAATATATACAAATAGCTTCTTTCACAATGACAGGAATGAATACAAAGATTAAGGCAGGACTACACAACACGCAGGCCCCATTTAAGTCAGTTCTGCTGATATTAATAAAACGCAATATTTACCTGATTTTCACCCATATGACAGCACTTTTAATCAGCAATGACAGTCCAGGAATTTAACTACTAAAACACATATCAACAGAAGACCATTATATTGACTACTTTTTTGTTTTGGCTCAGACCCGCGGGCCATGTATTGAGCCCCGCATAAACCCAAACCACACCGTGGGCCGCAAACGGGCCGCAGGCCGCATGTGGCCCATGGGCCACCTGTTGAGTAGCCCTGCTGTAGAGGTCTCTTGATCTTAGCTGTTGCTGTGATCTTGGTGACATTGCATGGGACAGTGAACCACACTAGGTGTGTGGGTTACATGTGTATAACTGCCACTGCCTTTTCAGCAGCTTTTGTAGGATTGGGCTTGGTAAACTTGAATAAATTAAGACTATTAAAACATTAAAAATCAAAAGTTGGGACTGGAAGAAAAAGGGGGGAGTGTGATCAGAGCTGGTTCAAGCAAATGTGGGACTCCTTAAGTTCCTGGCTTCAGTGTCCAAACCTAAATACACAATCAGCTGCACACATACAAAATGAGAAATGACTGCCTATGAAGGAGTACTGTGGAAAAGGATCTGGGGATCTATTATGGATCACAAGCTAAACATTAGTTAAGAGCAGGGGCAGGCAAGATATGGGCCACAGGCCGTATCTGGACTGGGAAGCTGTGATGGACTGGGCCGGGTCTGGGCAGAGCTGAGGGCATCCGCTCAGGGCGAATTGCTCAAGAACAGGGTTCCTTACAGCCCCAGACTGGAGGCCCTTCCCAAAGAGGCCACAAACCAGTCACACCGAGTGCTTCAGCTGCCACTCCAGCCAGCAAGAAGCCTCACGAGCAAAACCCCTCTGACACCCCAGCTCTCCCTGTGCCAGAATCAGTCCTGGACCTTACACACAGGTGAGGGGTTATAGAACCCAATCTCACCTACCCTGAACGGGTCTTTCCAGTCCCAAAGAACCAGCCACAAATCCCCAGTCAATTTACACTTTGGATCTTACCCACAAGATCACGCTGGGCCAATCCTTTAGAATCTAAAATCTAAAGGTTTATTAATAAAAGAAAGAAAAGGTGGAGTTTAAGTCTGTTAAAGAAAATACATTACATGCATCGAATCACCAAGTTCTCAGTGCAGGCTCTCAGCAGAGATGTTACAAACTACTATCTTAAAAGTCTCTCGTGTACATCCTACATTAGGATGGGCCAACGATTCTTCCCGGCTCGCTGTTCCTCACAAGGCTACATCTGGAATCAGTAGCAGAACTGAAGACAAGATGGAGATTGCCACATGGGCCTTATATACCTCTCCTGGCATCTTCCTGGCTAGAGTAGGTCACATGGCCCAGTGACCTATCCCCCTTTCACATGCTGGCAGCCATTATGCCCTGGCTGGTTTGCAGGTCCCAGACACATTCCTGAGGTGTGTATTTGGCACCTAGAGAGCCATTGTCCCTGGAGCCTTGCTAATTATCATAGTCACTGGCTGAACATTCTTTGCCCACTGCTCTGTCTCAGAGAATCTTCCAGCATAGGCACAGAGTACATATTTATAACTCCACATATAGATATCACACAAATACGTGAATAGCATATACAGAATCAGTAAAACACAAGCTTTCATTTGACACCTCCCATGCCCCCCTTTGTACATACTTTGGGGCAAACACCCTCCCCCCCATGGGTGCAGCAGTGATCTGGCATCTCCCTTTAAAATCCAGTAACATGACAGAAGCCTTTTGATCTGGCTTGCAGCCTGCCCCTGCAGCACAGAGCAGTGGCTGCTCAAAGCAGCTGGCTGCTCACTGTGGCTCTCTGTGCTGTGGGAGGTGCAGGGGCAGTGTAGCACAATTTCTCAGTTTCCATTGACCGATTTCTGGCCAATACGAGCTGACAGATTATGCTGGGGATGGCAGAGTGTGAAGCCTCCCTCCGCAGCACAGAGAGCCACATGGAACAGCCAGGCACTTTGAGTGGACAGGGGCTGCTGGCAGGCAGGGAAGCCTTCCTGAGAGTGCTGTTGGCCAGGAGCTGCTTAGGTAAGCACCTCTTGACCAGAGCCTGCCTCTGGCATTCCATACCCTCCCATACCCCCTTCTACACACCCCTACTCCATGCCAGAATCCTCTCCTGCACACATACCCCTTTCTGGGTCCTGCACTAGGTCACCACCCAAACCTTCTGCACCCTCCTCGCCCCCACCCTAAGTCACAACTCCCTCCCAGACCTTGCACTCACTTCTCCATCCCTTCTCCAGGCCAGAATCCTCTCCTGCACCCATCCCCGCTCCTGGACACTCACCCCAATCCCCTGCCCTGGGTTACAACCCCCCTTCTCCCAAACTCCCTCTTAAACCCCACACCCTCTCCTCCACTGTACACTAACCTCCCTTCTGCATCCAATCTGTCCCAGATCCCACACTCCCTCCATAGAAAAGTGCAGCCTTTGCCCACTTACCAAAATCTTGGCGTGCCCTCCCATAAAAAAATTATTGCCCACCCTTGGTTAAGAGTGTAACATGGGGGATGGGGAAGCAAACATCATTCTGGGCTGCATTAGCAGGAGTATTGCAACCAAGACATGAGAAGTAATTCTTCCTCTCTACTCAGCACTGATTAGGCCTCAACTGAACTAGTGTGTCCGGTTCTGGGCTAACCATATCAGGAAAGATGTGGACAAACCTCCTTTGCTGCAGTTTAAGCCCATTGCTTCTTGTCCTATCACAAGGATGAGGGAGAAAAATTGTTCTCTTTAACCTCTGATGATAGGACAAGAAGCAATGGGCTTAAATTGCAGCAAAGGAGGTTTTGCCTGGACATTAGGAAAAATTTCATAGAATCATAGAATCATAGAACCATAGAGCTGGAAGAGACCTCAGAAGGTCATCAAGTCCAGCCCCCTGCTCTAGGCAGGACCAATCCCAACTAAATCAACCCGGCCGGGGCTTTGTCAAGCCGAGACTTAAACACCTCTAGGGATGGAGACTCCACTACTTCCCTAGGTAACCCATTCCAGTGCTTCACTACCCTCCTAGTGAAATAGTTTTTCCTAATATCCAACCTGGACCTCTCCCACCACAACTTGAGACCATTGCTCCTTGTTCTGCCATCTGTCACTACTGAGAACAGCCTCTCTCCATCCTCTTTGGAACCTCCCTTCAGGAAGTTGAAGGCTGCTATCAAATCCCCCCTCACTCTTCGCTTCTGCAGACTAAACAGACCCAACTCCCTCAGCCTCTCCTCATAAGTCATATGCTCCAGCCCCCTAATCATTTTGGTTGCCTTCCGCTGGACCCTCTCCAGTGCGTCCACAACCTTTTTGTAGTGGGGGACCCAGAACTGGACACAATACTCCAGATGTGGCCTCACAAGAGCCGAATAAAGGGGAATAATGACATCTCTGGATCTGCTGGCAATGCTCCTCTTAATGCAACCTAATATGCCATTAGCCTTCTTGGCTACAAGGGCACACTGTTGACTCATATCCAGCTTCTCATCCACTGAAACCCCCAGGTCCTTTTCCGCAGAACTACTACTTAACTGGTTGGTCCCCAGCTTGTAACTATGTTTGGGATTCTTCCATCCCAAGTGCAGGACTCTGCACTTGTCCTTGTTAAACCTCATCAGATTTCTTGTGGCCCAATCCTCCAATTTGTCTAAGTCACTCTGGACCCTATCTCTGCCCTCAAGCGTATCTACCTCTCCCCCTAGCTTAGTGTCATCCGCAAACTTGCTGAGGGTGCAATCCATCCCCTCATCCAGGTCATTAATAAAGATATTGAACAAAACCGGTCCTAGAACCAAACCTTGCGGCACTCCGCTAGAAACCGACCGCCATCCTGACATCCTTCTAGCCAGCTTTCTATCCATCTTACTGTCCATTTATCCAATCCACATTCCCTTAACTTGCTGGCAAGAATATTGTGGGAGACCGTATCAAAAGCCTTGCTAAAGTCAAGGTATATCACATCCACTGACTTTCCCATGTCCACAGAGCCCACGTCCCACGTCCACCTCATCATAGAAGCTAATCAGATTGGTCAGGCACGACTTGCCCTTTGTGAATCCATGCTGACTATTCCTAATCACTTTCCTCTCTTCCAAGTGCCTCAAAATGGATTCCTTAAGGATCCCTTCCATGATTTTTCCAGGAACTGAGGTAAGACTGACCGCCTATAGTTCCTGGATCGTCCTTCTTCCCTTTTTTGAAGATGGGCACTACATTTGCCTTTTTCCAATCATCCGGGATTTCTCCCGATCTCCACGACTTTTCAAAGATAATGGCCAAAGGCTCCTCAAATGACATTTGCCAACTCCCTCAGTACCCTCGGATGCATTAAGTCCGGACCCATGGATTTGTGTATGTTTAGCTTTTCTAAATAGTTCCTAACCTGTTCTTTACACACCAAGGGGTGTCCGTCTTCATCCCATCTTGCGTCACTTAGCGCATAAGTCCAGGAGCCGACCTTGTCCGTGAATACAGAGGCAAAGAAAGCATTGAGTACTTCAGCTTTCCCCACTCATCTGTCACTAGGTTACCTCATTCATCCAGTAGGGGCCGCACACCCTCTCTGATCACCTTCTTCTTGTTAACATGCCTGTAGAAACCTTTCTTGTTATCCTTCACATCCTTAGCCAGTCGCAATTCCATTTGCGCTTTCGCCTTCCTGATAACCCCCCGGCATTCTCGAGTTATACATTTAAACCCCTCCCTGGTCATTTGTCCAAGTTTCCACTTTTTGTAAGCTTCCTTTTTGTGCTCAAGTTCACCAAGGATTTCCCCTGTAAGCCAATCCGGTCTCCTACCATGTTTGCCTCTCTTGCTACGCGTCGGGATGGTTTCTTTCTGTGCCTTCAATAAGGCTTCTTTAAAATACTGCCAGCTGTCCTGGACTCCTTTCCCCTTCATGTTAGCATCTCAGGGGATTCTGCCCATCAGATCTGTAAGGGAGTCAAAATCTGCTTTTTTGAAGTCCAAGGTGTGTATTTTACTGCTCTCTTTTCTTCCTTTGGTCAGGATCCTGAAATCTACCATCTCATGATCACTGCTTCCCAGGTTGTCACCCACCTCCACTTCCCCTATTAGTTCCTCCCTGTTTGTGAGCAGAAGGTCAAGCTGCGCACGGCCCCTGGTCGGATCCTTCAGCACTTGCGTCAAGAAGTTATCCCCAACATTCTCCAAAAACTTCCTGGATTGCCTGTGTACTGCCGTATTGGTTTCCCAACAGATGTCAGGGTGATTGAAGTCCCCCACGAGAACCAGGGCCTGCGATCTGGAAGCTTCTCTCAGTTGTCTGAAGAAAGCCTCATCTACCTCATCCACCTGATTCGGTGGCCTGTAGCAGACACCAACCACAACATCACTGCTGTTGTTTGCTCCTTTAAACTTAACCCGTAGACTCTCAATAGGTTTTTCTCCCTCTTTATACTGGAGTTCAGAGCAATCATAGTGCTCTCTTGCATATAGTGCAACTCCTCTTCCTTTTCTCCCCTGCCTGTTCTTCCTGAACAGTCTATACCCTTCCATGACAGCACTCCAGTCATTTCCTCTCAGAATACTTAAGGACTGGAATGAACTGCCTATGGAGGTTGTAGAATTTCCATCATTGGCGATTTTTAAGAGCAGGTTAGACAAACACCTGTCAGGGATGGCCTAGATAATACTTAGTCCTGACTTGAGGATACTTTTGAGGTTCCTTCATGCCCGCCAAAATAGGTGGCAGGATGGGACACATACATTGCACGGAGCTCTGGAGAGAATTTGTGGATAGTTAGGCACAAGTATCTAGGCAGAGTGTCCGCAGCGATTGATCTACTGGGGGGCCAATTTAACAGGTGAAAGGAAGACTAGGGATGTTAAAAATAATGTAATTCAGTAACCATTTAACCATTAAATATCTTGTCAATTACACGGTTAACCGTTTCTTTTACAAAGGGTATTTACTACAGCCCACTGCGGGCTTTGCAGTAGGAGCTGACAGGCTCAGTCCCAGCATGCGCTGGGTCCTGGCAGCTGCCCCTGCTGCAGCTCTGCGTTTTGAACTTGGAGCTGGCAAGCTGTCTGAGTCCTGGCACACACCAGGTCCTGGCAGCTACCCCCACTACCAGGATGCCCCAGTTCCTAGTTTTTTAAAAGGCAGAGCTGCAGTGGGAGCAGCCTGGGAGCAGCGGCTAAACCAGCCTCTCCGCTAGCTTCAAATTTACTTGCAGAGCTGCAGCGGGTGGGTGTTCAGTTAACCGGTAACATTAACCGATAAGCTTCTGCTTATCAGTTTACTGGTTATACTCTAACATCCCTAGTGAAGACTTGCGAAATTGACTGCTGATGGCTCAGACTGCCATTCTGCTTCATCACTGGAAAATGTTTCCCTTTGACTCAGCAGGGTTTGGACCTCATGATAATAAATCTAAGCTAAGCTTGATTTGAGTTATGCTATTAATATAACTCAAACTGCGTAGCTTAGATCAACTTTCCTCCCTAATGAAGACCTGCCCAGGCTTAGGGGGAACAGTGGATGGGGATTTTCTCCAAAACAAGAAGAGAGGAAAATGCATTAGATCCCAGGGCCAAATATAATAGGAAATATTCTAATTCCCCAGATAGTTCCTTTTATGCCTACAGAGCGCTTGATCAATATAAGTCAGCTCAGAAACTGCAAAGCACAAGTAACAGGAACAACTAGACTGTCTCTGGTGAGGCTGAGCCACCTGTAGCCTCAGGCTATGTGGCATGGTCTTGGCCAGGACTCATTGTTTTTGCAGATACAAACAAACATGGCTACCTCTCTGAGATGTGTTACCCAGTGCTGACAGTGATAGTCAGGAAGGAAGAGGACTGCAGAAATTCACCCCTGTGAGGGACTGGTCACTTTCCAGCGTCAGCTGACTTCCCAAGAATAGAACTTCAGAAGGTACCCGTATGAAATTCCATTTATTTTGGCTTATGTAAAGTACATAAAATTACGTAAAGACTTTAAGTAAAAATATAAACTCTTGTCCTCCATTCCATAATAACCAGCACTTTGTCATTACAATGCAGACTGCAGGCAGAACTGGCTGCTATTTAGCTGCAACAACTGAAAGAAGAGAGGGTGCTTTATTTTAAATGTTTGTCTTTCAAAGCCTGGAACATCAAAGCCTCCTGCAAAATCCAGGAAAACTAGTTCAGCAACATTAAAGCAACTTTAAAGATTTGCATAACAACTCACCTGAAAAGATGCCCAATCAATTTGTTAATGAATTTGCATAAAGCTGTTAAAGAGTTTGTCTGAGAAGCAACTGAAGGCCTTTTAGAACAATGCTGACATCTAGTGTGTGGAGCCTCAATGTGAATGAGGACAGGTTTCAGAGGTAGCCATGTTAGTCTGTTTCAGCAAAACATCCCCTTGAGACTGGTGGCACCTTAAAGACTAACAATTTTATTATGGGCTGGCATAAGCTTTTGTGAATTGCAACTCGCTTCATCAGATGCATGAAGTAAAAGAAAAAGAAACAGATGGTAGGGATATCAAGATGGGAATGTTACATCAGAGCTGATTCAATCAGGGTGCAGGACCATTTGTTGTTTTTTTTAAGTTTTTTCAGTTAGGGTGGGCACATGTTAATCCTGGACACATCCACTCTGATTGAATTAGTTCTGATGTAACACTCTCCGCTCTGTATCCCTACTATCTGCTTCTTTTTCTTTCACTTCGTGCATCTGATGAAGTGAGTTGCAACTCACGAAAAAAATCAGTGAAAAAAGGGGACTTAATGTCAACACAAATTAATTATCCTACCACTGAGTAAAGCTTTCTTCCTCCAGAAAGCCCTTGTTGAACTGTTCATCCAGCTAAGCTTAGACAAATGTAGAGAAATAGCTCTGGGCCCTCCTTTGCTCCAGGGAGGAATTCCTGCCTTCAGCCAAACCTCTTCCCCTCCTCCCCCCCCCCTTCCCCTTTTCCCCTTCCCTTATTTATTCTTGGATCTGGACTTCCAACACTCTTGTCATCTAAAGAAGTGGGTTATGCCCATGAAAGCTCATGATACCATCTACATGTTTTGTTAGTCTTTAAGGTGCTACTTTACTTTTTGTTGTTTTTTAAGTTTTTCCCTCTTACAGACTAACTTGGCTACCCCTCTGAAGCTTATTATGCCAGTAGTTTAACAATATAGCACCATCTAGTGGCTATTTTCTTTCTTGTTATATATCTGAAATGCTATCATGTTATACCCGCACACTGCTGAAAGCTTGTCTGTAGAGTCCTGTATGGATACACAATTTTGTATCCGCATCTGTATCCACAAAAATGAGCCACGGGTGCAGATATAAAGTGGATTCTGTGGATTTGTTTGGTATATTGTGCAAACGAATAGAAAAGCATTGAACTGATTTTTCAGGTGAGGAAGAACACAAATTAAGGTTATAAAATATGGTCAGTCAGTCCCTCTCTCTTGTCATATATTTTCCTCCCATCTTTAAATTGTGATCAAGACTGTAATGAAAGAGATTTTAAGAGCTAAAGAGGAGTTCCAGAATTCAAAGCCAGATGCAGATACAGCTGATTTGGAGTTAGGTAGAAGTTCTCAGAGGACCTTGAATTAGGTGTAAATAACCTCATTGCTCTACTTCTTTGTACTGAAGAATACAGACTATTATCTATCATCTACATTAACATTTGTAGGCTCCAACTAAACTCATGGCCCTACTAGGGTTGCCAGGTGTCCGGTTTTGAATCGGACAGTCCAGTATTTGAGCTTTCTGTTCGGGAAACAAATTGAGAAAATATAAATGAGAAAATATAAGTGTCCAGTATTTTCTAAATAAGATGTAATGTAGATTGTGATGTAATGTCAAGTGTGTCCAGTATTTTTGTTGAAACCATCTGGCAACCCTAAGGCCCACTCTGATAGATACTATATGGAGGGGAGGAGGGAGTGTGCAGGGAAAGCAGACAGGGCTGGAGAAGGACCCAGCCGTGAACTTTGGTGGGGAAGGGCCCTTGGGCCAGAAATATTCCTTGTCTCTGGGCACTACAAGCCCATATAACTCTCCACCTATGCTTACAGTCACGAACTCTATCATCTCATGATCACTTTCATCCAAGCTGCCTTCTGCTTTCAAATTCTCAACCAGTTCCTCCCTATTTGTTAAAATCAAATCTAGAATAGCCTCTCCTGCAGGAGCTTTCTTCATCTTCTGAAAGAAAAAAAAATTGTCTTCAATGCATTCCAAGACCTTGTTGACTAATCTCTGCCCTTGCTTGTTAGTTTCCCAACAGATGTCTGGATAGCTGAAGTCCCTCATCAGTCACCATCAAGTCCTGTGCTTTGGATGATTTTGTTAGTTGTTTAAAGAAAGCCTCATCCACCCCTTCTTCCTGGTTTAGGTGTTTTTTACCCTTTTATCCTTACCCAGAGACTCTTAACGAGTCTGTGTCCTTTTTCCATCTCAACTTCAGTCCAAGTGTATACATTTTTTATATATAAAGCAGGACCTCCTCCCTTTTTTTTCTGCCTGTCCTTCCTGAGCAAAAACTGTACCCTTCTATACCAATAAACCAGGCATACATATTATCCTACCAAGTCTCTATGGTGCCAACTATATGACAGTTGTGTTTATTTACCAGCAGTATGAGTTCTTCCTACTTATTCCCATGCTTCATGCATTAGTATCCAAACAACTAAGATACTGATTTGATTTAACCCCCCAGTTCTCTCTTGTGTCTCCTTTATCTCTGCTATTACAACACATGCTCCCTTAATTTCTCACCTGTCTCCCAGGTCTCCTGTGGACTTTGGTCTCCTGCCCCTGTTGAACCTAATTTAAAGCCCTCCTCACTAGGTTAGCCAGTCTGTATACAAATACTCTCTTCCCCTTCCTCAGTAGATGGACCCCATCTCTGCATAGCAGTCTTCCTTCCTGGAACAGCATCCTGTGGTCAGGGAAGCCAAAGCCCTCCTGGCGATACCATCTTCACAGCCAGGCATTCATCTTCAGGATGCATCTGTCCCTGTCTCAGCCCCTACTCTTGACTGGAAGGATTGAAGAGAACATCAACTGCACTCTAAACACCTTCACCCATACTCCCAGAGCCTTTTAGTCACGTCTGATCTGCTGGGGAGGTGGGGGAGTCACACCTCACAGCATCATTAGTGCCCACATGTGTGAGTAGCATGGAGTAGTGGTCAGAGAGAGGGATGATCCTCGACAAATCCTCTGTAACAACTTGGATACAGGCCCTTGGCAGGCAGCATACCTCCGGGGATGCCATGTCAGCATGACGGACGGGTGCATCTGTTCACCTCAGAAGGGAGTCTCCAACTGCCACTACCCTACATTTCCTCATGGAAGTGGTGGCTGCAGAACCACTCCAGGATCTAGGCAGAGGCATAGGTGGAGGAGACAGAAGCAGTGTTAGTTCTGGCAATGCAGCTCTTCATAACCATAGTGGCTATGCTAGGCAGGGGTGCCATTTCAAATTTGGTTGGGGGAGGGGGGGAGGCCTGACCTGTGCATGTGTGGTCATGGGGGGGCAGAAGAGTGAGGGAGGAGCAGAATGAAGACAGCGGATTCAGAAGTGTTACTGAGAATGCTCAGTACAAGCCAAAGAGCAAATTGCGGGGAACTGACCCCATCTGTCCTCCCCCCCACATCATCTCTTTCTAGGAGCTACTAAGGTACTGGAAAACTCCAGTTTTTTGGCAGATAACTTAGCAATTAGATGACAGAATTGACAAGATTTTTTTATTCTCTTTCCCTCTCCATCTCCCCTCTTTTCCTGCTATTTATTTATACCTCTGGACCCCTTGCTCCATTCATCTGAAAAAGTGGGTTATGCCCATGAAAGCTCATGATACTACCTACATTTTTGTTAGTCTCTAAGGTGTTACAGGACCATTCATTGTTTTTTAATTTTTTTCAGTTACAGACTAACATGGCTACCCTGCTGAGATTTTCTTGAGTGGTAATAGCTATTTTAGATTCCATCATTATTGTACGTATAGTTGGGATTGTATTTTTCCCATGTGCATTACTTTGCTTTTATTAAACACTGAATTCCATCTGCCCTTGTGTTGCCCAATCTTCACCCAGTTTTGTGAGATCCCTTTGGGTATGTCTAGACTACACCTCTCTGTTGACAGAGAGATGTAGATTAGGCATGTCGAAATTGCTAATGAAGCAGGGATTTAAATATCCCGTGCTTCATTAGCATAAACATGGCTTTTTGAAGCGGAGCTTTTTCGAAAAAACAGCAGTCTAGACGCGGATCTGTCAAAAATAAACCCTTTTTCGACAGATCCTGTATTCCTAAAAAAATGATGTTTACAGGATCTGTCGAAAAAGGGTTTATTTTCAACAGATCTGCGTCTAGACTGCCATTTTTTTTCGCAAAAGCTCCATTTCAGAAAAAAGCGGCGGTCATGTTTATATTAATGAAGCACGGGATATTTAAATCCCTGCTTCATTAGCAATTTTGATGTGCCTAATCTACATCTCTCTGTGGACAGAGAGGTGTAGTCTAGAGACAGCCCCTGTGACTTTGCAGTCAGCTTTGGACTTAACTATTTTGAGTAGTTTTGTTTCATTTGCAAATTTTTGCCACCTCACTGTTTACCCCTTTTTCAAGAACATTTATGAGAAGTTTAACAGCAGTGGTCCAAATGCAGATTTATCTTTTAAGTGGAGTACCAGAAAATGTTTTCATGCTGCTCTAACGATCCTTCAATCACTTGAATAACAAAGCCTTTTGTTATCTTAATCACTCTGCCTCCTCCAAAAGCAAAGCTGGGAGCAGCACAAACTCTATTGCAGTTAAGAACTGCCTCTGGCGCTAAGGCATGTGCTTTAAACCCTCATATGTGAAATTCAGGGGTTCAAACTTCGGGGGGGGGGGACTGACTCACTTAACTCCCTATAAATGGCACCTTTGTTTGTAGGACTCACTCTAAGAGTCCTAACAACTCACTCTGAAATTCCCCTGTTGGTTAGCTCCGCCTCATCCCCTTGTCACTTAGCCTCTGGCTTTTAAGGCCTTTTCTCCTAGGTTAGCCCTACCCCCGCATTAATCACACAGTGGGGAAGAGCGATCACAAGGCTGACTGAGGCTGATTAAAGATGTTCAAGGGTGATCAAGGGAAGGAAGGCTCAGTTCCCAGACACACAATCCCAACTGACCCAGTAACTGAAATAGCTAACGGAACCTAAATGAGAAAACTTAAAAAACAACAAATAGCCCTGCAGCACCTTAGAGACTAACAAAAAATGTAGACAGTCTCTAGGCTTATTTTGCACTGTTTTTGTTACTGTTCTCAATATTTTTCAATTTTGAAAAACTGAGGAAATATTTTTAATAACTAATACCCATAAAGTTTAGGATAGGCACAAATGTACAGGGAATGAAATAAAATCAATATTTCTGAGTGACCATAGCCAAATCCATTTGTTAGATTTTTCTCCCACCCTGCTAATTAATTTGTATTTTGGAAAGAGACTGAGCTTAATAAGTTTATGAAGGGGATGCCTACAATGGCATGTAACCAATGGCTGGGGATGGGACACTAGATGGGGAGAGCTCTGAGTTACTACAGAGAACTCTGTCTCAGGAGTCTGGCTGGTGGATCTTGGCCACATGCTGACAGTCTAACTTATCACCATATTGGGGATCAGGAGGGAATTTTCCCTTGAGTCGGATTGGCAGAGACTCTGGGGATTTTTCACCTTCCTCCACAGCATGGGGCATGGCGGGTCACTTGTTGGCCTGGGAGGGAGCAGGGAGAGTTGGAAGGAGCAAGACAGGGTATGCGTCTCCTGCCCCATCTCTTCTTGCACCCTCCCCAAAGCACACCTTGCCCTCAGTTTGCCTCCTCTCCCCTGCACCTCCTGCATGCCACTGAATAGCTGATCCTTGGCAGGCAGGAGGCACTGGAAGCAGGAGGAAGAACTGAGCGGTGGGGCTTGCAGGAGGGTGCTGAGCAGAATTCCCTGTAAGCTGACTGCTTGGGAAGCCACCCAGGAGAGATTCAAATGTTGCCCAGTTGATCAGCAGACTGCTCACAGCCAGCAGCATGTGTTTCTACTGGTGGTGCACCTCTGCACATGCCTTGATGCACATAACAAAGTTTATTCTGCACATGGATGGAAAAAATTAGATAGAATATTGGTGCTGAGCACCCACTATTTTTTTCCATAGTTGCTCCAGCCCCAGAGTGTCAGTACCTATGCCTGGGAGGGACAGAGCAGCCAACCAGGAACACTTCAGGACTGGAGTCAGGAGGAGCACTGTACTAGGGAGCAATCACCTGAGAAGGACAAACCAGTGGGGGACTCAGTATCACTGGTACCCAGAGCTGTATGGTGCTGTGAGTACTGGACTTGTGACTTTGCATTGGGAATCATTGGGGGGATAGATGTTTGTCCCTCTGTTTGGTTTTGCAGAAAGTTGGAGAAGAGGGCACCAGAGGGGTTTCTTGGGGAAAGTTTACTGGTGCTGAAGATGGCCAGAAGCACCTAAGATGGACTGTTCAGGCCTGTACGCAGGGGGAGGGTGCAAAGGGTGCAAAAAAACCTTCCATGGTCTTCCAAATAAGAATGCTCTGGCTGGCCAGCAGCATACTGACCGAGCCTCCCTCCCTCGTGCTCTGACCAGCCAGAAGAAGGCTGGGGCTGATTTCCCCACTTACTTGGGGGACCACTGGGGACACATTCACACTTTTGTGGTCCACATTTACAAAAAAAGCAACTCCCACAGAAATTCCTGCATACAGGCCTGCCACTGGTACTGGAATTTAGTCCAGGATCCTGAACTCTGTGTGCCAACACTTCCCCACAGGGCTAGATTAACTCTTCTGTGCACCTAAGGCTATTAGATTTTTGTGGGGTCCCTGTATACAGATCTTTTTCCTATGATACATGTGGAGAAAGGAGGCTTGGGGCTTCCCCTATGCTCCATTGTGGGGCCAAAAATGAAGGGTTCAGGAAGGGGCTCCAGGCTGGGGTAGAGGACTGGGGTGCAGGAGGGGGTAAGGGTTCCAAATGAGGTTGGTAGGGCTGGGAATGAGAGGTTTGGGATACAGGAGGGGGCTCAGGGCAGGAGGTTAGGGTGTGGGTGGGGAGTCTGGGAATTAGGATGTGGGAGGGGGTTCAGGGATGGGACTGGCACTTGGGGTGAAGGGTGCAGCTCCCGTTTGGTGGCACAGTGGGGTTGAGGCAGGCTCCCTGCCTGTCCTGGCCCCACACCGCTCCCAGAAGCTGCTAGTATGTCCCTTGTTGACTGTGCCCCACAAGGGTAGTTGGCGCCGGGTGCTGCCCTCTCCTGCAGATTCTGCCCCCATGATTCCCAACAATAGGAGCTGCAGGGGTGTTGGCTGCAGGTGAGGGCAGCATGTGGAGCTTCCCTGATCACTGCAAGCCAGTGCTCGCAGCTCCAGCCCAGCGTGGGAAATGGCAGCATACCAGGGGCTGCAGAGACACGCCAGCTGGAAACCGCTTCTGTGAGCAGTGTAGAGCCACAGCATGAAGGCAGCCTGTCTGAGCACTGTGCTGCACTGCTGCAGGGTCTTTTTGAGGGGCTCCATGCTGCAGCTCCTAAAGCCCCTGCATTAGTCCAGCTCTCCCTCCCCCTCAGGAAAAAGATTTAAAGGGGCCATGCTCGCTAAACCCCAAAAGGGGTTACTGTAATGAGAGCTGAGACAATGAAAAGCTATCACCCAAGGCACTGGCCAGTGTGGCAAGGCCTGGACCGAAGCTAAGCCATGTGGCAAAGGGTTTTCCCTTGGGAGGGAAGGGTTGCATGCGTTTAGTGAGGGAGCATTGACTGGCTGCAGTTGTGTCTCTCTGGGTTTGAGAGAGGCAGAAAGTGCCTAGAAAGCCAGCAAACAGCAACAGAAGCTGTGATGAGCCTGGCCCTGGGCGGAAAACAAGAGAGAGAACGTTTTTGGGGCACAGTTCTTGCTAAAAAGGCAGAGTGGGATTTCTGCACAAGAAAACTGACTCTTTTGTTGTCTGTTTCTACTGTGTTCAGGGAAACCACACTGTGCAGTCTTTGTAAATAAACAGGGTTGCACAAAAGAAATATCTGATTTCTATCATAATTTCTCCCTCCAATTAAAACAATGTGGCAAAGCTGTAAAGATTGGTTAATTGCTCAAGCCAACAATATATAATTATGATTGGAATGTAAATACACAATGCATGTATTAGGAGTGACTAAATTTTGCAAGATCAAAGGTTGGGTTAGCAAACTACCAAATGCCAGAGGCCAGATCTATTTTGCATAAAGTAAAATCAGCTGAAATAGAATGGTAGTATGGCAGGCAGAGATGACAACTCTCAGCATACAATGCTCCACTTTGAACAAGATGGAGGCTGCATGGCTCAGAATATAACACTGCATTCTGGACCATGGTCCACATTTTAGATCTCTGTGGGCAGCATTTGATCCCTCGCTGTACTTTGGCTACTTCTAATGTATTGTCATGGCACGTTGTACATCAACAGAATACAGAACCCCTGTATAGGAACCCCGATATTCATCATGGTGATATGGTATGTTTTGTACCAGGTACACCTTGTGAGGTATCATTTTTACAAGTCTTGATCTGTTGAACATCAATATCTTGTTGGATTGTATGTATTATTACTGTATGTGAAATTACACGGTATTACTCTATATTTTACTGAAATATGTTGTGAGGTTGGAAATACCTCCGAATGAGACTTTCAATTACAACACAGGAGTAGCCATCAATAATCATGTAGGGTGAATGGCTCATCAACACTATATACAAAAAATATGAGACAGAAAGAGAGAGAGCCATCACTTGGCATCTCCCCCCCCCCCCAATCTCAACAGCTGGATGAATGTCTGGAAGACAAAGATTTGGAACTAGGAAAGAATGGTCCCAGGCTGGAACCGCTGGACTGAGGAACAGTAATCTACTTGTAACATCTGTCAAGGTGAAAAAAGCTGCTCAATTCATCTCTTTGCTTAGATGAAAAGTTTAGGATCAAATGAAATGACAGCCCCCAGGATATCAGAAAAAGTCATTCTACCACAAATACGGAGCTGCTTTTTATTAGCAATTATCTTTGAAAAGTCATGGAAGATGGGTGAGATTCCAGAGGACTGGAAAAGGATAAATATAATGCCAAACTATAAAAAGGGAAATAAGGACAATCTGGGGACTTACAGTACAGTCAGCTTAACATCAATACCTGGACAGATAATAGTAAAAAATAATTAAACATCAATTTACAAATAGCTACAAGTTGCACCTCTCTTGTCCAGCACCCTCAGGACCTGACTGGTTCTGAACCAGAGAATATTCTGGAGCATGGGAGGTCAATATTGTCTAGCAGCATTACAATACTTCCACTGCTTACTGGGCTGTTAGAAGACATTTAGGGGTAAATTAGAACTAAATCATAGCCCAGAACACTAAGAGCCAGGACTGGTGGCTATAAACGAACTTTATAGGATGGCAGGAAACTTGGCCATGCCCATGAAAAGTGGACATCCGGCTAACTAAAAGAATTCTGAACAACAGATGTTTCCGGACCAGAAAGTTCTGGATTAGAGAGGTTCAACCTGTAGAAGGTAATGAGGTGATTAGTAAGAGTCAGCATGGATTTGTCAAGAACAAATCATGTCAAACTACCTGAGTACTTTCTTTCACAGGGTAACAAACCTTGTGGATGGGGGAAGGGGTAGGTAGATGTGGTTTATACTGACTTGAATAAAGACTTTCGATAATGTCTTACATTTCCTTCTCATAAACAAACTAGGGAAATACAACCTACATGGATCTACTATAAGATGGGTGCATAACTTGTTGTAAAACCATTCCTGGAGAGTAGTTATCAATGGTTCACAGTAAGGTGGAAGAGCATATTGAGTGGGGTCCCATAGGGATCAGTTCTGAGTCCACTTCTGTTCAATAACTTAATGATTTAAATCAGGGGTTGTCAACCTTTCAGAAGTGGTGTGCCAAGATTTAACTTATTCACTTCTATTTATGGATCTGAATGCCGGGTGGAGGAGGAGGGAGGGGAAAGCTGGGTATAGTGACCATATTTTCTGAACCAGCTGCAGCTAGGGGAGAATGGTTTAATTTAAATTATTAAACAGATTAAACTAACATAAGAAAGTTAAAATGTTTATCAAACTTCATTTTAAATAAAGTAAAATATTAATTTATGTCAAACACAAAAGGTTTCAATGTTTTCTTTATTTATGGCAGAGGTGGGGAACCTTTTTTGGGTTGAGGGCCACTGACCCACAAAAAAATCAGTTGGGGACCACACAATTGAGAAGCAAAAAAAAAACACCTCACTCCTCTGGAGCTCTAGCCTCACGGGGTGAGGGTAAGGGATAGGGAGCACTGAGGTTCAGGGCTCCCCATAAGCCAGATTTACTTTTCTGGGGTTCTGGAGTTAGTGGATTTTATGAACCCTCTTTAGGCTCTGGGGTGGGGTCAAAAGTGAAGCGTTCAGTGTGTGAGACATGGCTGCCAGAAAGTGGGGTAGAGATGGGGTGCAGGATCTGGGAGGGAAGTAGGCGCAGAAGGGGGAGAGGTTGTGAGATCTGGGTAGGAGGTAGGGCGCAGAAGCAGGTTCAGAGTAGGTTGTCTGGCCAAGTGGGGGAGCAGGAGCAAGGGAGGGTGCAGTGTGTGGCCAGAAGGGAGGGTTCAGGAGCAGGATGGGGGGTATGGTGTCTGGCCAGGAGGGAGTGTCTGGCTGGGAGGGAGGGTGCAGGAGTAAGGGAAGGTGTTGGAGCAAGCTGGAGGTGTGGGGTCTTGGTGGGAGAAGGGGAGTGAGTGAGGGGGATTGGGCTGTGGGGGTCTGGGCATGAGGGGGGATGCTTACTTGGCTTCACGCCCCCTTGCAGTGGGGAAAGCCTCACATGTCACTGCACTGCCATTCCCCCAGAGGGATGGGAAGGGGGAGGGAGCTCAGCCCCCACCCCCCCACACACACATCAGGGAGCCCGTGCAGCTGCAGCATCAGCTCTGGCTTCCCGCTCAGAGGGCATGCAGGGGGAGGGGACGTAAAGAAAGCCCCGACCTTCCCCACCAGACCCGGCTCATGGCTGAGAGCGGCAGTGTGAGCGGTTCCATATGCTGCCGCTCCCCCAGCGGGGTGGGGAGGGGTGGGAGGAAAGAGAGCAGCAGAGCATGGAGGGCACCTGCCAAGCCCGAGAACGTCCTGCTTCGTAATGTTCCAGTAGGGCTCCGCGCAGCCCCTCATGTAGCTAAAGCAGCTGCTACAAGGCACCGAGGTCCAGGAGCGGCTCCGCTGGGTTTTTCCTCGGACCCAGACCCCTGCCCCCTCTGGCAGCAGCAGCCGCTGTAACAATAAGCGGCTGCCTGGAGACGGAGGAAGAGGCTGTGCGGCTGGATGTGGGGCAGAGGTAGTCCCGTGGGGGAAAGGAGGAGGACGCGCAGCGCGTGGTGGTGGGGCAGTCATAGTGGGTGGTGGGGGCTCGCCAGGACTCAAAAAATACTCCGGATTCCGGAAACTGCATGCCACTGTAAGCTACCCTGGCTGCCTGCTGTCAAAGTGCCCAGAGCACCTACGTTTTCTGGGGGGAGGAGGTAAGGAGGCCGTTGCTGCTGGGCCGCATCAGCGTGAGCCTAGCCCAGCCAGGGGAAGGCAAATGGCAACACGCAGAGCCGGGGTGGCTAGTGTTCCCTGCACGATGGATCGGGCGGGGAGGTTTACGTGCCAGTGAAAATCACCTTGCGTGCCACTTATGGCACACGTGCCATAGGTTGCCAAACCCTGATTTAAATAAGGACATAGAAAGGACAATTATAAAGTTGGTGGATGATACCAAGCTGGGTGGAGGGTTGCAAGTGCTCTGAAGGATAGGATTAAAATTCCAAGTGATCTGGACAAACTGGAGAAATGTCTCTGATGTTTAATAAGGGCAAATGCAAAGTACTCCACTTAGGAAGGAACAATCAGTTGTACACATATAAAATGGGAAATGGCTGCCTAGAAAGGAGTTCTGCAGAAAGGGACCTGAGGGGTGGGCATAGTGGATCACAAGTTAAATATGAGTCAACTGTGTAACACTATTGTTCAAAGTCCCTCATATTATTCTGGGATGCATTAGCAGGAGTATTGTAAGCAAACATGAGAAGTATTTCTTCCACTCTACTTTGTACTGATTAGACTTCAATTGGAGTAGTGTGTCCAATTTTGGACTCCACATTTCAGAAAAGATGTGGACATCTTGGAGAAAGTCCAAAGAACAACAACAAAAATGCTAAAAGGTCTAGAAAACATGACCTATGAGGAATATTGAAAAAATTGGGTTTGTTTAGCCTGGGGAAGAAAAGTCTGAGAGGGGACATTGATAACAGTTTTCAAATACATAAAAAAGGGGTTGTTACAAAAAGGAGGGAGAAAAAAAAGTGTTGTCCTTAACATCATTGAGCTCAAATTGCAGGAAGGGAGGTTTTGTTGGACATTAGGAAAAGCTTCGGAGCTGGCAGGGTGGTTAAGCACTGGAATAAATTGCCTAGGGAGGTTGTGGAACCTCCATCATTGGAGATACTTATGATCAGGGCTCAACAAACTGTGGCGAAATCCACTCGCCAGCCCCGCACTGCGCATGTGCCAGACCCACATTGCGCATGCGCACGCCACCGGTGAACAGGGCGACCAGCTGAAATCTACTCGCCACAGGCGAGTAGATACACTGATTTGTCGAGCCCTGCTTATGAGCAAGTTACACAAACACCTCACAGAGATGGTCTAAGTTAGGTCTACTCAACTTTGGAAGCCCTGGGGGCCACAATGATACTCACAACACATGCCAAGGGCCGCAACTTAAGTGTGGTTGCATATACATGCAAATATATATGCAAATAGCTTCTTTCATACTGATGGGCATGAATACAAAGATTAAGCCTTAAGCCGCGGCGCTGGACCCAAACGTGGCCAGTGAGAGCCAGTCAGCACCTCTCAGGCTCTGCCCACGAGGCTAAGCAGCCAGCACTTCCCACAATGCCTCGGCGCTCCTAGCATTGCCTCCCTGGGAGCTAGAAATGCTGTACCCATCTGCTCCAGCCAGCCTGTTCGCTTGCGTCTTTCAGTGCTCACCCCACCTGGGAGACATCTCGCCGTTGTGGAGCGTGTTCCCAGTGGAGTCCATGTTCAAAGGGGCCGTGTGTTGAGCCCTGCGTAAACCCAAACTGCACCGTGGGCTGCAAACAAATGGGCTGCGAGCCACACGTTCAGTAGCCCTGGTCTAAGTCCTGCCATTAGTGTAAGGGACTAAATTAGATGACCTCTTGAGGTCCCTTCCAGTCCTATACATCTATAATTTATTGGAGCAATATAAATGGTAGTTAGATCCAAGAGAAAATTTAGAGCATGTCCGTGGAGTCCCCGATGGTGCACAATATTGATGTGAGGGATTTCATATTATTTTCTACTCCTTCCCATGGTTAAAAAATTCTCACTTCCAGACTGAAAGAATTACTGACAACAGACTCCAGGCTCTAGTAGCAATAAGAGAGTTTGTACGCTACTATTGTAATGCTAGAGTTTCCCATGCCATCTGGGGGCTTTGTGCAGACAGTGTGTTTACAAACGAATGTGACCCAAACACTCAACATTGCTTGGCAGGGATGAACTCTAGTGCCAAATTCTCTCTCTGCCAAGTTAGACTGCTTGGCACAAGTCCCATTCTTCAGGGGAATCGCCTGCACAAATACAATTTAATATTGTATAGAGCCACAGTTACAGGGCCAGCTGTACCATTGACTTCTCTACTGTAGCGGAATCTCACGATCCTCCCATTCTTAGACATGTCCTTGGGCCACAGTACCCTGTGTATCAAGTGTGCTTAGACAGCAGGTCCAATTGGATTTGGTACCTTGAACCTCCACCCAGTAACCTGGGTGATTCACACTTTAACCCTGGGCACCTCTGAGAGACAATGCTTCCCCACTCTCAAGCACAGAGTCTGAGTGTAGAAAAGAAACTTAATAAAAAGTTTTAATAAAAATTTGGCATTAATTTGGGAAACCACCACAAACATAAATATAAATCAGGAGTAAAAGTCCCACTACAAATAAGTCGAGCTGTATCCTTTTCCCCTCAGGTTTTTAAGTTTAGAAATCTGAATACTCCTTTCACATGCCAACCTGTCTCTGCAGCCCCTCACAGTTGCTAACCCAGAGTTCAGAGGCACATCCACAGAGTTCACCTCCCATCTTGGGTGGGAGAGGTTAAGAGGCATCTTAGTCACTCCGCTGGTCACTCATAGCCTCAGACTCTACCAAGTGCAACATCAGCTCTGGCAACCCCTTTGTGGTCCTGACCCACAGTTTCAGAACCCCTGATCTTGGTGAAAGATCCCAGACATAGGTATACTAATTTTGCTTTAGCTCAACAGATAGGCTGTGGCCTGCAGGTCCTTTGTGTTGTGACTAAAATATAATATAAACCTGTAAACCTATTATAATAGAACAAACAAACCCATAAGAAAATAGGAAAAAGATATATAGGCAAACAAGTGGGCCAGCCTTAATTGTATCTCATATCTGTTATGTATGTCAGTTCATTGCCAGGACACTTCTGTGGATTAATTATTTACCTGTGGTATGAACATCCCCATAAACTCTATTTTCAGTGCCCCAGATAGTTGGGGTTTTCCATTAGGTCATTTATTTGTGCTAAGTTTATCTGTTCAGAGTTCATAGGTCTCAAGTCTCATGCTAACTTGCTGAAGTTAATGTCTTAACACTTACAGGATATAGGACACAGCATGTTTCTTGCATTACTGTTGAACATAATGCAAAGCAGTGGCGTGGAGTGGGCAGGAATGGGGGGAGTGGGACACGAAGAATGGGAGCGGTAATCCCTGCCACGCCTCCCTGGCCTGGAACATTGGGGGTGCAGCAGGGAACTCCCCGGCCCAGCGTGCCAGGGTGTAGCAGAGCGCTCCCCCCTTCCCGGCCTGGAGATACATGCACAACTAGTTTGACATAAGCTGCCTTCCATTGAACTAAGTTTGTAGTATAGGCCAGGCTTAAGCCTTGAATTCTGAGGCTAACACAACTGTAGGTAGAAATCACCTCTCTCTGCTCCCCCAATAACTACACATAGCTGGGGTATAAACAGGCCAGCTGACAGAAGGGCAAAGTGGACAATTGCATAGGGGCCCAGATGATTTAATAGGGTTGCCAGGTGTCCGGTTTTGAACCAGACAGTCCAATATTTGAGCTTTCTGTTAGGGAAACAAATTGAGAAAATAGAAATGTCCGGTATTTTCTAAATAAGATGTAATGTAGATTGTGATGTAATGTCAAATGTGTCCAGTATTTTTGTTGAAACCATCTGGCAGCCCTATGATTTAAAGGGACCTGGGTCCTGTAGCCACTGTTGCAGTAGCAGTGCCTGGGAGATCAGTGCCCTTTTACATTACTAGGGCAGGCTGCAGGGTTCCTAGGTGTGCTGCTGAGTCCCAGCACCCGCTGGGGACTGCAGAACAGATCTGTTGGGTCGGTGGTGCATCCAATTTCATCTTCCTGGTGAAAACTGACACAAAGAAGTTGTTAAGCACCTCTGCCATGTCCACATTTCCTGTTGCTGGTTTTCCCTCTTCATTGAGGAAAAACACCCTGTCTTGGTCTTCCTCTTGATTTTAACATATTTGTAGAATGTTTTCTTGTTACCCTTTTTGTCTCTAGGTAGATTAAGTTCATTTTGTGCCGTCGCCTTTCTAATTTTGCCCCTACATACTTCTGTTATTTGTTTTTAGTCATCCTTTGTACTTTGACCAAGTTTCCACTTTTTATAAGACTCCTTTTTGATTTTTAGTTCATTCAAGATCTAGTTAAGCCAGGCTGGTCTCTTGTCATACTTCCTATCTTTTCTATGCAGTGGAATAGTTTGCTCATGCATCCTTAATAATGTCCCTTTGAAAAACTGTCAACTTTTGCTTCTCATGGCACCTTACTTAAGAGCTCCCTGTGTTTACTAAAGTCTGACTTCATGAAATCTATTGTATTTATTTTGCTGTTCTCTCATCTACCATTCCTTAAAATCATGAACTCTTATCATTTCATGATCACTTTCACCCAAGTTGCCTTCTGCTTTCAAATTCTCAACCAGTTCCTCCCTATTTGTTAAAATCAAATCTAGAACTGCCTTTCCCATTCCAAGAACTTGTTGGATGATCTGTGCCCTGCTGTGTTATTTTCCCAGCAGATGTCTGGCTAGTTGAAGTCCCTCATCACCACCAAGTCCTGTGCTTTGGATGATTTTGTTAGTAGTTTAAAAAAAGTCTCATCTACCTCTTCTTGATTAGGTGATCTGTAATAGAACCTTACCATGACACCGCCCTTTTTTTTACCCCTTTTAACCTGACTCAGAGAATCTCAACAAGTCTATCTCCTATGTTGATCTCAACCTCAGTCCAAGTGTACACATTTTTAATATATAAGCCAACACCTCCTCCCTTTTTCCTTGCCTATCCTTCTTGAGCAAGCTGTACTCTTTTATACCAATATTGCAATTGTGTATTATACCACCAAGTCTCTGTGATACCAACTATGTCATAGTTGTATTTATTTACTAGTATTTCAAGTTCTTCCTTCTTATTCTTCAGACTTCTTGCATTTATATACAGACAACTAAGATACTGATTTGATCCCCCCCCCCCCAGTTCTACCTTGTCACCCCTTTTCCCCTGCTGTTATAGCCCAAGCTCCCCTGCAATTTCTGACCCATCTCCCAGGTCTCCATGTTTGTCATTTACTTTTGGGCTTGGTCACCTGTCCCCATCTAACCTACTTTAAAGCCCTCCTCACTAGATTAGCTAGTTTGTATCCAAATACTCACTTCCCCTTCCTCAATAGGTGAACCCCATCTCTGTTTAGCAATCCTTCTTCCAGGAACAGCATACTGTGGTCAAGGAAGCCAAAGCCCTCCTGGAGACACCATCTTTACAGCCATGATGCACCTGTCTCTGCCTGGGCCCCTACCTTTTACCAGAAGGATTGGAGAGAATACCACCTGCAATACAAACTCCTTCACCCGTACTCCCAGAGACCTGTAGTCACTTTTGATATGCTCAGGGTCACTCCTGGCAATATCATTAGTGCCCACATGGATTAGCATGGGGTAGTAGTCAGAGGCGGGGCGGATGAGAGTTTTGCGGGGCCCAGGGCAGCACAATTTCACGGGGCCCCCCTTTGGAGAAAAAATAGAAAAAAGGCATCTCCCCTGTGCCCACTCCTCCAGTAGCCCCACTCTGATCATGTGAGCTACCCCTCCTCATCCCCTCTCCTAACACCTCCCTCTACACACCTGCCCTGCCTCTTTCCTCTGGTGCTGGTCCCTCCTGCAGGTGTCTGCCCTTCTGCTTCACCCCCAGAATCCCCTGGCATCTGCACCTTCCCTTACCCCTGCACCCTCCTAGTGCCTCCCCCTTCCCTCACTGCCCCTGCGCCCTTTGCCCTCTTTTTCCCTGATGCCCACCCCCTCACCACTCTCTGCCCCCATTCCCCTCATGCCCCTGTGCCCTCACATGCTCCATCCCCACCTTCCGCATGCCCACCCCTCCTTTCAAACCTTCTCCCAGCACCTCCTCCTCCCCTTTAGCCCCAATGCCCTTACACTCTCCTCTCCCAGCATCACCCTGTCCCCCCTCCCACTGACACCTCCCCTCCTGCCCTTTTCCTCATTGTCTCCACTTGGCCCCCAGGCATTTGTCTCTCCTCCACCCTGTCCCTTGGTGCCTTCCCCTTTCTTCTCCTGACCTGCCCCCCTCCCCTAAGCACAAGCCCCTTCCTCTGCCATCCACCTTCTGCCTTCCAGTTTGCAGGGCGTCCGTGACCCCGGCCCAGGCTCCAGACCACGTGCTGAACTGAGCGGTGCAATGCTGGGCCGCGCAGTTTTAAAGTCCCAGGCCGTGACATCACGCCACGCCCGGGCGTCTCCCCTCTCAGCTGTTGCGCGGCATTTCAGCATGCCACACATGTGCTACCTAGGCCCCGCATGGCCCGTACTGGCTGGCGCTGGGGAATTTAAAGTGCAGGGCTGCGGCGCCCCATCAGAATCCCCCTCATCCTCCTCCAGCAGCCGCCAGCCGGCCCTTTGGCAGATGGCCCACCGGGAAATTCCCGGTATCCCACAGGGCCAGTCCGCCCCTGGCGCTGGCGCGGGGCCTATTGAAGCGCGTGGCCCGGGGCAGCCGCCCTGCTCGCCCTGCCCTATATCCACCGCTGGTCAGAGGGCTGGATGATCTTCAACAATCCTTCTCTAATGTCTCAGATATGGGCCTCTGGCAGGCAGCATACTTCCCAGGATGTCATGTGAGGACTACAGATGGGTGCCGCCGTCCCCCTCAGAAAAGAGTCTCCAAACACCACTATCCTACGTTTCCTCCTCAAAGTGGTGGCTGCAGACCTCCCCGCCTTGGAGGTACATGGCTTCTCCTCCTCCTCCTTAGGGGGTGATTCTTTATTTTTCATATCCAGGGCAGTATAGCATAGCATTAGTTTGGATATGTGAATATTTTTCAGGTCACACATTTCTGAGAGGAGATGCCCAGACTGCTCTGTCTCTGTCTCACGTTTATTGTCCTGTCTACGTCACACTCTCTTACACACACACTGTTCTGTTCCCGCCCAATACACACATGCACACTGTCCTATCCCTGTGTCTCTCACATTCTCACACACACACTGTCCTATGTCTCACATGCGCAAACTCACACATACTTTGTCTTGTCTCTGTGACACCCTCACTCCCCAACACATACTTGTATTATTGTTATTGTTTCCACTTGGTACTTCCTGCAATGCACAGATATTCTTTGTAATTTTATTCTTTCAAAGTGTGCTATTTTAGAGTTTTGAGTGGTCTGTGCATTTCATAATTTTTATTTCTCTTGCACTGATTTTTAATTCTTTGAGTAGTGAGTTCGTGTCTTAGCTGGAGTAATTATACCTACGGTAACTTTTCAAAAATATATATTACTAGATGATTTACCCAGAATTGCTTGGGTCCTTCAGGGCAGGAGGTTGGAGGTGTGGGTGAGGATGCAGGATTCAAGACAGGGACTTGGGCATGTGGAAGTCTCAGGGCAGGGGGCTTGGGTGTGGGGGATGCAGGAGTCATGGTTGGGTGTAAGGAGCGGCTCAGGGCAAGTGGTGGGGATGCAGCAGTCAGAGCAGAGGGGTGCAGAAATCCGAGTAGGGAGTTGAGAAGTGTGGGGGGATCCTAAGGGGAGGAGGTGGGGCAGCCAGTGGATGCTCCTTGGGGTTGGCCAGGAGTGGCGGGGGCCATACTGCCCACAGGGCAGTGGGGGCATGTTTGCTTGCTGCCCCACTGTGGTCATTCGGGCATATGACTGTTCCTGCTATCACAGCCCTCCCTTTCCATTTGATGAGAAACAATCATGTGCCATGCACAGCCCATTGCCCTGGCCCAACCAAACCCTTACCATGGGTTAAGTTATGATAGGAAGAAGCTGCATAACAAATTTGGTGGTCCTAGTTCTTACCGTTTAGGAGTTCTTGAACAGACTCACAAGTTGACAGACGGGCAGACAGACAGGCACACACATGCTCTCAAAAATATAATAGATATCTAGGATTTTTGTTTCTAGGGATGGTGCACATGTGTACATACTTCATTGCACATTAAATGTATTGCTTACATACATGAAAAATGTAAGATGGAACATGGCACAGGCAAAGTACGACTGAAATGTCAGGCGGAGTGGCCATAGGGGGAGAGGTTAAAAGGGGAAAGGGAGAGAATATAGGACAAGGAAGTCCCAGAGTCTTACTCTTTCTGTCTGTACATTTGTTCTGCACTCATATGCCATAGAAATGAGTGTGGAATCTCTGGTCTGGCAGATATGCACGAGGGGAATCAAAGGACTGCTACAGCTTGGTGCCACTGCACAAGATGTGAGACTTGGGAGAAGCATAGCAGGAGGGGTTCAAAGGAGATCAATCTCTGTATGGAAAATTATAGATTTTGGGCTTAAATTGATCACCTTGTTTGGTAATGGGTGGGCAGGAGGAAGCTGAATTGTTGTTTATGGGTAAAATTAACATGTTTTTCATGTGTGAATTTGTAAATCACTCAGTTCCTAATGGATATTTTAAAATATTACAGAACAGAACACTAGTCCATTTACAACAGGGCTGTGTTAATAGATTGTCTAGTATTCCCACACCACAGCACAAGTGGGTACTGAGGCTGTAAACCCTTTGGAGCAGGGTTAGTTATTTTGTTCTGTGTTTGTACAGCATCTAGCATAGGGGTACTGGTCCATAACTGAAGCACCTATGTTCTATGGTAATACAAATAAATTAGGAGATGTGTGTGGGAGGGGGAAGAGGTGTATGATAATCTTAGTCCAGTTTTCTACAGCACGCCATGAAATAAAATGCACACCTACGTCCCTAGAGATCATTTTAAAACACTCAAAAAGTGGTCTTTAAACTCCATAAGAGTTCTTCTTCTACTTAACTTGGTTACTTTTTAAAGCTGTTTGCATTATTCCTGTAGCTTTTACAGACATAGCTAACCTAGTGGGACACAGAGTTCTACACTGAAAGAGACACGTAGCAATTGGAAACCTAAATGCTACATTATTCCTGCTGTTTTCTTTTGTTAGACCAGAAGGCAGTGTGAACTTAACCCTGGCTTTTCGTCTTAGTCTCCAAAGCCTTGTACACAGTGTTTTCCCGTTGCTTAATACATTTCTTGAACACAAAGGTTACATGCTCTCTTTTTCACACACACTGTACTGTTAGATGCAAAGTTAATCATACTTCTGCAATTAATCTGTAACCTTGCAAGCCTAACAGTTTTAATAAATGGTGCTGTACCTTTAAACTGTGCCACGTTGAATCAGTTAAGCGAGGAGAGCAGTGTAAGGTCCAGCCCCTGAAAGCAGCTTCAGATATCTCATCCAGAGTCATTGTGAAGGGACAGGCGGCACTGACAGTGCTCTGGGGAGAGTTCTATCAACATGGCAAAGCACACGACCCTCTCTTTCCTCCTTGTTCTCACTATGGCAAGCTCATCCTTTGCACGCCGAAAGCTTTTAGTGTTTCTGATCGATGGCTTTCGCTATGATTACATCAATGACAACGAACTGGAGTCCCTGCCTGGCTTTAAAGAGATTGTGGAAAGGGGAGTGAAAGTGGATTATATGACCCCAGACTTTCCCAGCCTTTCCTATCCAAATTATTACACACTGATGACTGGTGAGTGCTTTCTTTTATTTGTTGTGATGTTCTTAAGAGCTGTCAGCTAGCTTCCTAGATGTAAGGTCATTGGATTTTGCTACGCAGATGAATATACTCTAGGTTAGGCTTTCAACTGGGCTGTTACTCTTAGTGAGATGTAAAAAGTCTTACAGTACTCACTCTGAATTTCAATGAGGACAGCAAGACAATCAGTTCTCTCCAATCTAAAGTAAAATCGGACACATGCTGTGTAAATATAATCTTGCTCCGCAGTTAGGATTTGTTTTCAAAAGTTTGCTTTTTCACTAGCTCACCAGCTATGTATTTTGCATAATAAAGTTTATTGAAAATTATTGTACTTGCGGTTCCGTAACTTATATGCAGAGGTGAGCTCTGCTTGCTTCTCCTGTTGCATTTCGTTTTCTTTGAGATACAGGACAGACAAAATTCCTCAACTTTGTCTAAAATGTTATTTTTTCCAACTTGTCTGGAATATCTGCAATGCTTGAATACTGTATTACTAAGTGTCTTTTTTCTTTCTGATACAGTTAGAAAGTAGAAATGGATGGGAACCATATAGAATGTAAACTTACAAAGTATGTCCTGGAGACTTAATTTATGTATTTAACAAGGACTAATATAAACTGAGGATGACCAAATATGTCTTGTTTTCAGAAGGCAGAGCTGCTCTACACAGTTCTGTGTTAAACTGGTCTTTAAACAAAACGGTGACATCCTGCTTTGGCAGTTAGATTATGGGGATTTATTGGATTCTGTTTTTATTCTCCTTTAAGACCCAATATTTGTAAAAGATTAGGAAGCATCTAATTAGAAAGGAAAGAGTGTAATGATTCTTGCTTTTGCTCATTCCCATTACATATTGCCATTTTCTGAATGCCAAGGAAAGATTCTTACAAAGAGGCAATGTGATCAAGATATTACAGATGCTCATTCAATCTGTTTTCATAGCATATGTTAAAACTGTTTTCTTTTTAATTCAGCATGACACTAGACAATTATGCAGTAGCAGACTAGCCTGGTACATAGGAAAGTTACTTTGGAGAATAAACATCAGATAAATAATCAGACATTACTGTAAGCAGGGAATAGACTCTCAAACTTGAATGCCTCCCCAGTTATTCAATAAACAAGCCCTTCCTACTCACTAGAAAAAGATCAGTTATTTTCTAGATATGCAGTGACTATTTCTAGAACAATACAGTGACTAACAGTTCATGTACTGTTTGTTTGAAAAGAATCAGGTGCCACTGTAAATCAAAAAATCTGACATTGGTTTTACCTGGTTTATTTCAAAATTACTTAATCCTTCCTTCCTGAACTTGGAAGTGAATGCCCTTTTTCAATGCTAATTTCTTAGAAAAATTGCAAATGGCCACTTTTCATCACTGTCCAGGGCAAGTCCATGAAGAACCCTTTTTGCAATGTCAACATCATTATAAAGAATAAGGATGCAACTGCATCACGGATCATTTTCTTGATATGTAAACAAATCACATATCACTAAATATTCATAGAGTCATAGAATACTAGAATTGGAAGGGACCTTGAGAGATCAAGTCCAGTCCCCTGCCCTCATGGCAGCCGTGGACCCAGTAATGGGACCATCCCTGATAGATGTCTATCTAACTTGCTCTTAAATATCTCCAGAGATGGAGATTCCACAACCTCCCTAGGCAATTTATCCCAGTGTTTAACCAAAAAGGCTTCATAAAAAGACTTTTCCTGAAGTTGGCCCAAAAATGTAGAAAAAGTGATTGCTTTCTCTCACGTCAAGCTTGACCATCACAGCCATTAGGTTTATACAGGCAGAGCCACCGCGAGGGGACAAAAAGGGGAGTTTGCCCCAATGCCCATTCCTTGCAGTGGCCATTTACTGTTAAGTTCCAGCTCTTGCCATTGAGTAAGCTATATTTAGTTCCTCAAAAGTTAAGGGGAGAGTGAAGTATTTGGACTAGTGCCTGCAGGCTGTGACTGAGGCCTACAAGGACTACATTCTTGCATAATCTTTAGCAAAACAAGTGTTGAGGTGTGGTGTCACAGACCTCATCTACTGCATTCCTCCTAAGGGTAAGTGTTGGCACAAAAGTTGAAGCATGTGGCTCACTCATTTTCATGCCTTTGAAAACATTTTGGACAATACCATTTTAACAATCGTTCAGCTTTGAGTAGGTCTGTGATCTTTCCCATGCGTGTAAATTGCAATGCAACAATAATTATGTTTACAACAATATTATACCTCAGTAATTATAACTTTACCACAATAGTACATATTTAGCTAATGCCCTCCCTTTGAACTCGTTTATAAACTTTACACAGTCTATAAATGGTCTATAAACAGTCTATAAATTTTAAACAACACAAAATTCACCCCATCAGAATCACTGGCATACTGAAGATAGGGATGGTCCTTTGTCTCTCAGCACTAGGTACTCAAGGAAGGGTGGGGGTATACAAATTTAAGGGCATGTCTACACAGCAGGGCTAAAGCCAAAATAAGCTATGCAACTTGCGCTATGTCAATTGCGTAGCTTAAGTCAAAATAGCTTATTTTGGCTTTTGGTGCTGTCTACACAGTAGGAAGTCTGAGAAAGAGCTTAAAATGAGGGTTACAGGAGTCAGAGTAAGAAGTCCTCCAGCTCGCCATTATTTCAACATTATGTCAAAATAACTGCTTGCAGTGTAAATGCAGTGTTATTCCGAAATAACACTGCTGTGTAGACATACCCTAAGAGCTTATGTAAAGAATGATACAACAGATATCCCCGGTACAGGTTGAATCTCTCTAGTCTGGCACCCTTGGGACCTGACTGGTTTTGAACCAGACATTTTCTGGATGATAGGACGTCAATATTGTCTAGCAGCATTACCAACACTTCCACTGCTTACTGGGCTGTTAAAGGACATTTAGAGGTAAATTAGAGCTAAATAACAGCAAAGAACACTGAAAGCTAGGAATGGTGGCTGTAAACAAACTTTGTGGGATCACAATAAACTTGTCCACACCCAAGAAAAGTGGACATCCAGCTAACTAAAATCATTCTGGATGACGGATATTTCTGGACCAGAGAGTTCTGGACTAGAGAGGTTCAACCTGTACTATATTATTCTTATATCTTTTTCATGGGGTTTGGAGCTTTTCTGGCTTTATTCATTATGTTAATACAAATCTCTAAGAGTTTACTTTGCCCTTGCAATCCACCCCAAAGCTCCCAATAAGATATTGGTTTTAATTCTGTGTAGTCTGATGTGGGACAAGAACCTTATGACCTTTTGGTCAAGTGTCCATCAATAATACAATTCAAAGGGTCAGGCAATAAGAGCTTAGAATATGTCCTACTTTAAAGCTCCTGCATAAAGAAATCTCACATGTTTTCTTGAGGTTCCATAGCATTTATAAAGACATACGATGGCTTTAGATGATGAAACAGGAATATTAATTCTCCTATATTACCACACAGTTCTCACACCCTATCCCAAAGCTACAGCACAATTTGCAAAGCAAAATTCTTGCCAGAATCACACTAATTAAATTTAAATGTCCTGTGTCATCCGAGGATCTCACAGCATTACAATTACAAATTAATTTTAAGTATTAATTGAGCTTCATAAAACTAAGGTATGAATTAAGTGAGTCATTAGAAAAGCCAAGAACAGGACATAAGGGCTGGGAAAACCCAAGAAAGTTCATTTTCTGCAAATGACTACAAAGTTTGGGGCATGCGGAGAACCCAAACTCAGCCTTCATCTATCCCTCCAGCTCTTCCTTTATACTTCAGGGATACGTTCCAAGAGCTACTTCTGGGTCAACTATGGAAAGTATATAGCATGGAAGGATGATATTTGTGCCAAAATGCTGCAACTCCATGTTATGTTTTGGTAATGTACAGTATAGTTATGTATCTGTCACTGAAGCATCGTAAGGTGAAACCTTTTCATTTTAATTTCTAACTCATGTTTAGCAGACTTTCATACCACAAGCTGGGGGCATACTTGCATTTCTGTCCAAAGTATTCTCCTAACCCTATTAGACATAAATTACTTTTCAGGCTTAGAACACTTATCACAATTGTTTCCTAGAACTCAATATTCCCATCATTTAAACAAAATATTCTTCACATCTTGTTCTGTTATACTGTGGACTGTTAAACTGTTCTCATGTTCTAACCTCAGAGGCAGCTGCATTTTAGTGCATGTGTGTCTGTCTAGGAATTTATATAGCACTTATTGTCATCATAGTATGACATTAAGAAAATTGAAGTCAGCAATGAGTCAGCTGGGCTTTGTTTACACAGCTGCGTTATTCCAAAATGACATAGTCCGCGTCCACGTAGCAAGCAGTTATTTCGACATAATGTCGAGCTGGAGGACTTCTTACTCTGCCTCCTGTAAGCCTCATTGTACGAGGAGTAAGGGAAGTCGGAGGAAGAGTGCTCTCTCTCAGACTTCCTGCTGTGTAGACAGTGCCAAAAGCTGAAATAAGCTGTTTCGACTTAAGCTACGCAATTGACGTGGCTCAAGTTGCATAGCTTATTTCGGCTTTAACCCTGCTGTGTAGATGTGCCCACAATGTTTAGTTCTCTCCTGACTTTACTCGGACATGTCACATTTGACCAGGACAATACTCTCTGATAGGAATTTATCTTCACCAAACCATACTGATAGGTTTGTATCCAGAGAGTCAAATCTGACCACTCCTGCTACCTCCCTCTAGGGCTCAGATCCAAAGTTTGTTTTTGGACCATCTCCAACAGTAGTGAGAACCCACATATTGATATCTTATGTATCTATCACCTCTCATTGTAAAGGGATCCAATTACTTCACAAATTACACTGATAGTCACTACTAAAATGTAGTTATTTGTAGAGCAGAAGGACATCACCAGCTAAACACAGAACAACAGCCTAATAGTTACATGTAGTGTTGTAGCTGTAACAGTCCCAGGATATTAGCCAAACAAGGTAATAGCTTTTACTTGGACTAATCTGCAGAGAGAGAAGTATTGAGCTTACCCAGAGCTCTTCCTCAGCTAGGAAAACTACTCAGAATGTCACAGCTAAATACATAAACAGTTAGCACATATTGGCACAAGATCTTGCATGGTCCCTTGGAATATATTGGGCTAGTAAATGTTGTCTCACCCACCCACATGGCCTTGTAGTCTCCAAGATGTACTGTAGTCTCCAAGATGTACTGTACTGAGTTTGTTAAAGAACAGAACACAACTAATACAGTAAAACCTGTGTTATCTGGCACGCTCGGGAATTAGGGTGTTCCGGTTATCTAAAAATTCCGGTTTTCTGAAGGTTCCAGCTGCCCGGCCCAGCTTGGGGGCAGGGTGTCAGGTCAGGAAGGAGGATACAAGAGGGGACTTGGGACAGGGTGTCAGAGCATGCTGGGAATACGGGGTCTTGGTGGAGGGAGCGGAGTGAGTGAAGGGGATTTGGGTGCGGGGTCTGGGCATGTGGAGGGACGCTTACCTGGCTTGGCACCCTGCTGCAGCAGGGAAAGCCTCCAGGCAGCACACTCTTGTTCCTGGGGAGGGGTAGGGGGAGAGGGAGCTCAGTCCCCCCCCATGCAGTGGGGAACCCAGCACCAGGTCAGGCTTCCCGCTGGCAGGGCGTGGGGGTGTGTGTGTAGAAACCCCGACCTTCCCCGCCAGACCAAACTCTGCCACTTCCCCAGCAGGCTGGGCAGGGGCCTGGGGGAGAAAGAGCAGCAGCTCATGGGGGGGCAGCAAGCCCGAGCGCGCCCCAAGGGGGGCGGGCAGCAGAGCCTGAGCTGAGTTCTGTGCAGGCGGCAGTTTAAAAATGCCGAGGTCCGAGAGAGGCTACTCAGCACATCGGACCCAGCCACCCCTTCCCCTCCCAGCTAGGGTTACCAGGTAGACCCCCCCCCCAAAATACCGGACACACTTGATCATGGGTGGGAGGGGAAGGACCGGCCGGGAGGGGGGCGGGGCTGGCCGGGCGGAAGGGGGTGGGAGACGGGGCTGGCGGGGGTCGGGGCCGCGGGGCTGGCTGGGAGAAAGGGGGCAGGAGGCAGGGCTGGCGCGGGGCGGTGTCCGCGTGGGGAGGGCTGGAGAAAGGGGCAGGAAGCAGAGCTGGCGGGGGGGGGGTACAGCCACTGGCTGCAGCCGGAGTCCAACAGGCCGCGCCCCCGGCAGGCACTCCCTCTAGTTACTAGTAGAAGCTGGGCGTGGGTAGTGGCTGGGAGTCCCAGCCACTGCCCCCGGCCCGCCCCGGCCCGCCCGGCTTTTGCACGTGACCGCAGGGCTCCCCGCGTCAATCGCGGCCCACCTCCCAGTCGCTCCCCCGGCCCCGCCAGGCTTCCATCTGGCGCCCAGCCGGAAATTCAGAAAATACCAGGCATTGCACATGTCTGGTATTTCTGAATTTTTCTACTGGACAGAGGGCGCAAATACCAGACTATCCGGTAGAAAACCGGACATCTGGCAACCCTACGCAGCAGCCACTGTAAAAGCTGCCGCCTGCACGCGTGGAGGAGGAGGCTGCACAGCACCAGAGTCCCCGTGGGACGGGGGCAGTCCTGCAGGGTGGGGAGGGGGCCGCACCGTGTGCAGTGGTGGGGCAGCCGCAGTGGATGGTGGAGCGGCCAGAGCCATGCACTTCTGGAAGCCCACGCCCGCCTGAAAAGCTCCAATGGGAGCTGCCTAGGGGCTCTGCAGGGAGCGGGGGAGTAGAATTTTTTCCGAACCCTTAGTTCCATTTCATAGAACCCCGAGGTTCTGCGGAGCACCATTTGGGAAACACTGCCCTAGGAAATTTGCCGGTTTCTAAAGTTTTCCGGATACTTAAGTGCCAGATAGCGCAGGTTTTACTGTATGTGACATACAACAACAACAGAAGAATCACTAATAGGCCTGTGTTATAATACTGAATAGTTTTTGAATGCCTTATGTTTGTGGATCTGAAGGAACTTCATGAACATTAATCCTAACAACATGGAATGTCCAAGATTCCTATTATTATCTTATTAACAGGTTGTTGTATGTTCCTAACAGCTCGTGCTACTGGGTTTCAGTTGACTACCTGCAGGGGCTAGGAAGGCATGTTCCCTCCAGGATATCCTGAAAGTTTGTGTGTGTGTGGTTTTTTTTAAATTTCTTTCCTCTGAAGCATCAGAGCAGGCCACAGCTGGAGATGAGATATTGGACAGGGAGGGCTCGGGTTCTTAGCTGGCACCAAATATTCTCACTCAGATGTTTGGCTGATTCTTGCTCACATGTCCAAGATCTAACTGATCCTCAAATGTGAGGTCACTGGGAGTAATGAGAGGCGCAGGGGGGATGGTTACCCTTCCTCTGCTGTGTGTGGGGCTTGGTCACATGCCAGGATTACCTGGGTATCTCTCAACCATTGTGGGGACCTTGGACAGTGGTGCACCTTGGTCCCTGTTGTTTTTTGTCTGTGGCACATCATAGTCTAATCTCCAGTGGGCTGTTATACTTCAATCTCACTTTGGTTGTTGGGGTTAGTGGATGGGTGCTATTAGTGGCCTGTGATAGGGTTCAGAGGTTCTAAAAGACTCTTTGTAAGAGCTGAGTAAACAATAAGATGGATATAAAGAGACACTCGCTCCATAATGAGCATCTCCAACTTCCTGAATGAATTCCCGCTGAATGAATGCAGCATCTCATAAGGCCTTTTATAATTTAGGCCTCAGCCAATACTAATAATTGGATAGTGTCATATCTTAGCTGGAACTTAAGGAGGGAATTTTTCTAAGACTTCATCAACAAAAATAGTTTTTTTGGCACTTCAGTTTTTAGAACAAGTCAGAAAACCAAATTAATCTAAAGCATTACATTCCAAAAAATACATTTCTTTTGGCTTCCATGAAAAGGAGAGGGCATTTCTACTTATGCAGCAGGTGGAAAATTGCTGGAGTAGGAGCAGGTAGCAGAGTGGAGTTTATAGACAGTTGAAAGATTTTGATCTAAAATGCAAGGTCCCATTGAAAGCCATGGTATTTTGGATACAATGAAATGCAGTGGTTTAATGTAGAACTTTTTATTTGTTATGCTTCTCAAATCACTTCATAAAGCATTTAAGTCAGTGGTTTTCCAGCATACCACTTCATAGGAGAAGGGTCCCAGCTATGACACCTTCTCTTGACTTTCCTACTTCCTGGCCCTCAATATGGAAATAGGGTCAGTCCCTTGATCTTTATATAGCTATATTACAGTTCAATAGCATGAGTCTGGTCTTCTACAAAGAGAAGACCAAAACGCACAGCATGATGGCCTGATGTGTTCACAGTCCCTTCCTGTTTTCATACTTGTTTACAGAATCTTAGACTAATACCGCACCTTTCCTCTTTGATGAAATAGGACATGTTCAAGACAATTATTCCATGTTTATTAGTAGTACTTTTGAGACTGCCTTCCAGTAAAATGTGCCTTCTGCTCTATCAACTATGTGTCCTTCCTTGATTTGCATCCAACACATTGCATACCCAAATAATCTTACATATTTTTCACTTGCTGTAAAAGTTCTCCTGCTCGATAGAACAGATTCTCAGTATTTAAACAGCGAAGGGTTAACAGATACAATCTCCTCCTTTGTGATTCACAAAGGACAAAACATGGTCTGAGCTGGAACACAAAAGCTGTGATTCAACCTCTGAGCCTTGCTGTTAGTTTTAAAAACTGCATTTTCCTAAGTTGTGACTTCAACAGATATCAGAGTTATTACTACAATAATGCAAGATGCATTCTGTGTTAGCATATTAAACACAAACAACACTAAAAGAATGGGGAATGGAAATTAATGCACATGAAGGCAGTATGGGTCAGCCTTGGCAGCTAGTTATTCTTGGCAGCTAGTTATTAGAGCAGCATTTTTAAAAGAAATTATTAGCAGACTATCTAGTGAATAATGGCAAAATCCAAACCCCAAACAGCACTTGACGCTTACAGTTTTAGCTTCATTGTTTTTAGAGTAAAATGAAGATTCATCTTCAGCTACTGTCTCCTCCCCAATCAAACCTGGGATGTATCAGGAGGACTAGAGCTGAGCAAATAACTGAAGTTTTCGTTTAACAGACAAACCAAAAATCTGGGGGCGGAGGGAAGGAAATAAGCTGATTTTGAACAAAGAAATGTTTCGGGTTTTTCTAAATTTAGAGCCAATGTAAGCTTCTGTAAGAAACAGACCAAGATAATGTTTCATGTTTTAAAGTCTCAAATGAAATATCAAAGAAAACATTTTAAAATATATAAACATCACCTATGAAGTGTTTGAAACACAAAAATCCAAGTATTTAGAAGCTGAGTGAAATTATAAACCAAATAGAGACTCACTTCACTAATTTACATTGTCCAAGCTGAGAGCAATGCAAAAAGTGAACAAAGAGCAAGAGCATTGTCACAAGTAGCTTGAAAGTTTCCTTCTCTTTTGACAATCAAAGGTTTTATTAGCAACAGCAGTAACATGTTTGTTTATGCATATCATTTTTAAGTTTAGTGTCCCATCTTATTGAGTGTGGTGCTGTTAAATTTCAAATGACATTCTGTGAATCACATACTATAGCTAGCTTTGCACCACCACTACTGTGAGGCTGGTTACGCCACTGGAGAATCTATAAATATGTCTACACTGCAGTCAGCTAGTTTTGACCGTGTGTCAGCAGAGCAGTGGCACAGGCCTCACTCCCAGAGGCGTAGCGAGGGTGTTATGCGCCCGGGGGCAAAGGAAAAATTTGCGCGCCCCTCCCCCCCCACCGTCGCCGCCATGTGGCAGGGCTCCGAACCTGGTGCACAGCTGAGCCTGACCCTGGGAGGACGTGGGGGGAGGGGAACTTGTACCGCATCGTCCCCTGCCTGCTCCAGTTTGGGGCCAGGCTCCTGCATGCACTAACCCGCGGGCAGAGATGGAGGAGGGTCGGGCTAGGAGCAGAGAGGCAGGGAGGAGGCTCTGGCTGCCGGTGGCAGGCGGAGTAGGAGCAGGCGAGCTGAGGGATGACAGGGGGAGCAGAATGGGATTAAATTGGTGCCTCCCTAGCATGGTGCCCGGGGGCAACTGACCCCTCTGGCCCCCAAGCTACACCACTGCTCCCCCTCCTGCAGATCTATCATCTTATGCATGTGCAAGATCTGTGAGAGCCGTCCCATGCATCTGCAGTTAGTGTCTGTGGCACCTACTTCTGTGGGGTGTCGCAATGCTGCCACATTCACCTCCAAAGAGGGGGCTTCCCAAAGCAGGTCCTTGCTGCTGACCCCCACGGCATCCACAGGTCCAGTCTCCTTTCAATGGGCCCACTTCCCAGGGCTCATTGGTCTTGGATCTGGCTTCCATCCCCTCTCCAACCCTTGCAACTCCCCACAGGTGCTCGCCTTCTACCTTATCCATTCCCACCTCATTCACCCCACAGGGACAGTTTCTACCTCACTTGTTTTAGGGACTATTCTACCAAGACGTAATACAAAGTTTCCATGTAAAAGGACTCAATGCAAAGCTAAAAACTTCAATGAGAGAATGATTAATACAGAGACGTGTCTACATCTGCTGCAGGGAGACACCTCTGTCTGCCTCCACCCATCTCCCCTAGAGTCTACAGCCCCATTGCAAAGTGGGGGAGGGGAAGGAAAGGGGCTGAGGCCCATCCAATGGGACTGAAGCAGTCATGAGCAAGCCATGCCCAGGAGCCATTCCCCTGTCCATTGCTGGTGCTGTGTTGCTTCAGGCATGCTGAAATGCAGTCACCTCTGGGGTGTGCTTGACAGCTGTTTAACACCTGCACAAGGGGTTTCAGGCAGGGGACAGTGCAACTTGCCTTCCTGCAGATCATCCGTCAGAACCGCTGAGCCCTCCTGGCTAGGAAAAGGATAAACAGGAGGATTGGAAATTAACCCACCCAGTCTCACTTCCCCTAGGCAGGGAATGAGCCATCTACATTAGGCCCCAGCTGGAGTATCGTGTCCAGTTCTAGGCCCCACATTTCAGGAAAGATGTGGAGAAAATGGAGAAAGTCCACAGAAGAATAGCACAAATGATGAAAGGTCTAGAGAACATGAGCTATGAGGCAAGGCTGAAGGAACTGGCCTTGTTTAGCTTGGAAAAGAGAAGACTGAGAAGGGACAGGACAGCAGCTTTCAAGTATCTAAAAGAGTATCATGAGGAGGAGGAAGAAAAATGGTTCTCCTTGGCCTCTGAGGATAGGACGAGAAGCAATGGGCTTAAATTGCAGCAAGGGAGGTTTAGGTTGGACATTAGGAAAAACTTCCTACCTGCGAGGGTGGTTAAACACTGGAATAAAATTGCCTAGGGAGGTTGCGGAATCTCCATCACTGGAGATATTTAAGAGCAGGTTAGACAGACACCTGTCAGGGATGAGCGAGGGCAACTCAACTTTGGAAGCCCTGGGGGCCTCACTGATATTCACAGAACATACTGAGGGCCTCAGCTTAAGTGTGGTTGCATATACAAGCAAATGTATATGCAAATACATGCAAATACCTTCTTTCACACTGACGGGCATGAATACAAAGATTAAGGCAAGACTACACAACACACGGGCCCCATTTAAGTCAGTTCTGCTGATATTAATAAAATGCAACATTTACCCCATTTCCACCCAAATGACAGCACTTTTCACAAGCAATGACAGTCCAGGAATTTAACTACGCATCTCAACAGAAGACCATTACATTGACTACTTTTTTGTTTTGGCTCCCAACTGCAGGCTGCATGTTGATCCCCGCATAAACCCAAACCGCACCGTGGGCTGCAAACAAACCGGCCATGGGCAGCATGCGGCCATGTGTTGAGTAGCCCTGGGTGCTTGGTCCTGCCGTGAGGGCAGGGGACTGGACTATATAACCTCTCAAGGCCCCTTGCAGCTCTAGTGTTCTGTGATTCTATACTGCCTGTATGGGGTTAGATAGGGGCTGGTGTCCCCTAGAAGGGACATGTCCCCAGAGCCCATCCATACCTCTGTGAGCCAGCCTGTGCCCCCTGCCCTCGGACTGAACTGGAGACAGTGCCCCAGAGAAGTCCTGTAGCCTCCTGAGCACCAGTGGGATTTTGGTGCAAGGGATCCTCAGGTGGATCCCTTGAACTGGGGGTCAGGTCAGGCCCTGTTCTCTCCCACACTGTGGGGTTCCAGGGGCCAGGCCCTGTGGTGCCTAAGGCAGGTGTTGCAGCGTGAGGGGAGTGAATTGGCTAGGTCCAAAGCATTCCCCCCATAGGGCTCAGCAAGCCTTAGGGGCAGGGCTGAGCAGATGGGAGAAGCGGGGGCATGGGGTGGCTGCCAGGTATCAGTCTCTGCCCCTTGCTGCCGTTAGTTGGGCTGCACCGTGGGCTGGCGGGCAGCTCCCAGGACTGTCTCCTTTGAGCAGGGGCGGCTTGATCGCAGCATGAGCTAGCCTGGGCGTGATTGCTGAAGCCCCCCCACCCCGTGATTGTCCCCCACATTAGCCAGATTACAGCGAGCTGGGTAATGCCGGGCTGTGCTGCGGTCACATCTTCACTACCCATGTAGACAGCCCCTGAACCACTGGAAACTGAGCTTCTAGTTCAGCCTGGTGTGTGATCTCAGGTATGTCACAGCTCCCATTGTGCCTCAGTTTCCCCAGCTGTAAAATGGGAACAATGCTCTGGCCTCCTTGGGAAAGCCTTCTGAGTGCTACCAATGGGCGGAGCGAGGGCTGGCGAGGATTAGCCTTGCCTTGGTCATGTGGGCTTGGTACCATTCCAGCGGGCGGATGGTGCCGTAAGTTGCTTGACAGCGCTTTGTGTCCGTATGAAATCAAGTGAGGTGGTCCAGTGACAGGCAGGTGAGTGGCTGAAAGTCAGTGGGCAGGGAACCGGGTGCCAGGCGCCGGGTCACTGGCAAATTCAGCGTACGGGGAAGGGGGCTCCCCATGCCTCAGCTCCTAGCACTTGCAGGCAGAGTTCACAAATTACAACTCTCTTCTCCCTTCCCCACCAGCCAAGCCATCACTTTACTCCGGGTCCTTAACATGTGCTGGCCCTTGCCTTGGCTGGGCACTGCTCCAGGGGCGGGCCCGGCTCTCCTAGCCCAGAATCACAGAAGTGCCCAAAAAGTGTGGTTGGGGGGCACAAGCACCTGGACCCGGGATCCCCCACCCTGCTGTTCTTGCCCCAAGGGCCCCCCCACACACACACTGTCCCTCCCCCCCAAAATGCTCCTGAGCTACCTCTTCCTCCCAAGACCCACCCTCCACATGTGCTCTCCCCCTGCCGTTGCCTGCCCTTACACGCCTCAGGCTCCCCACCCCCTGCTCCGTGCCCCCTGGCCCTGGCCTGCCCAACCATGGGCTGCCTCTGGAGACTGGCAGGTTTTCTACCAGCTGATGCCAGAGCCAGCACCCGTCCCCCCTCCCAAACCAAATCTCCCTCCCGCAGAGCCAGGGACCGGAGGAACCGGTCGGGTAAGTTCATCTTACATTTAAAAGAGGCCGCTCCTGCCACCTGAGCGGCTGCCTCTGCTCGCAGTGTGTTCCGGGGGCAGCACGTGGCCCAGCTGATGGCTCACTGATCTAAGGGTCAGGTGGGCCTGCGCAGCGTGTGCTCTGCTCCCACTCTGGCCCGGCGCCCCCCCCTAGCATGGCACCCGGGGGCACCTGCCCCTCCCTGCCCCCCCTTTGCTATGCCTCTGCTCACTCCAGGCCACAAATATAACCCCGCCCAGAACCCTACATAAATAAGTCCGTGGTGCTTCCCATACTGCTGAAACTACACTGCTGCTGTTGTTGCACCAACCTGCTTAGATCGAAGATAGCTGAGATCAAAGCTAGATCAGGTGTGTCTAAATCAGCTTCACTCACTCTTCCTGATTATAGTGTCAGCATACCCATAGATTTCCCAAGTCTTGGGAGAGTCATAATTTTGTTGTTGACATATGCATTCTATAAAATGTACACCTCATCTTGTGCATCTGCCAGTCTGAGACAGGGTGTGGTTCTGAATGCCATTCCTTTTCCTTTCGCTCTCAAAGATGTTGGGAATATATGGGTTTGTTTTTATTAAAAAAAAATCCCAAGAATGAGATTAGAAAACATTTGTACAATTCTAGAGATAATTTCATATGACACAAATAGAAGCATGGAGTTTTTTATTTATCCAGTACCTAAAACTTTGTATTACACATCTGTCTATTTATGATACTTCTAAGAATATTTGTATTACCAGCTAAATAAACTAGCAGTAGCTGGACACTAATATCTCTAGGTATTTGTATACTCAGATCTGAAAGTATATAACTGTTCAGCACTGGAAGACCTTTAGACAGGGCTGGCCTTACCATGAGACGAACTGAGGCAGCCACCTCAGATACCAGACTGTGTGTGTGGGGGGGGCGCCACTAGGACCCAGAGAATTGAGACCTTTCAAAGTTTTGGCCCAAGCAAGGGGACATGGGGGCGTCCTTTGAGCTCCCCGCCTCAGGTGCCAAAAGGTTGTGGGCTGGCCCTGCCTTAAGAAGTATATGAACTTCTAGTCATTAATTCAACAGTTCTACCATTTAACAGAGGCATTCATTAGAGCCTCTTAAAATATAGATCTTAGATCGGTGGTGTCCAACCAGTTCTGAAGCAGTAGCCACTATATACTGCTATAGTGAACTAGCCGCACTCAACTGGCCAAATAGCCACATGTGGCTAGTGGCTAGCATACTGGATACCACAGCCTTAGACCAACAGTCATTATCATCATTAATACACCAACGTAAGGATTCATGCCATCCTCTGTCACATGGTCAAATGGATCTTCCTTAGAAATCAGAAACATGTTACTGAGTTTTCTTTGTCAACCATTTGACATAAGATTTCCACTAGAACTGCACATTTGCCTATATTCTAGACCAGTGAAATCTCTCCTGTAGCTCAACTGGATTTTGGAGGATCATAACAGTATTGTAAAATCTTCATTAACAAGCTCTACAGAGACCAAAAATGATCTTGCAGGTGTCATTTTTTTCTGAGCCCTCCCACAGATGGCAGGAGGACACATCTGCCACAGGAGCACTCTCTCTCTTTGAGCTTTCATAAGACATCCTAAGCTATGTCTAGACTACGGAGTTTTTCCGGGATACTGGAGGTATCCCGGAAAAACTCCGCACCATCCAGGGAATGCCTCATTTTTTGCGACATTTTTTGTGGAAGAACAGACACGCTCTTTCGGAAGCCCTGTCTTTCTCATTTCATGAGGAAGAAGGGTTCTTCTGAAAGAGGAGGTTTTTCTGAAGTTTGGCCCACTGTAGATGGGCCAAATTTCGGAAAAGCCTCTTCCAAAAAAACAATCAGAAAAAGGTTCACAAATTGCGGAGCGCAATTTGCGTACCTTTTTCCGACAAAAAACGGCAGTCTAGACATAGCCCCATTGAATTTTCTCCTTCAGACAAGTAATGAAAGAATTAACACTAGCATCGCCTTTGAGGTCCGTCTAGATTTCAGTAAGATGCAAGCTCAGGCTCCCTCAGAGAATAATAGAGGCCCAGGCCATTTTGAGTTTTGTGGCCCCAGCCCAGCCCTGCCCTGCCTCAGGCCCCTGACATATGTAACTTCTCATCCGCAGGATCATACTAAAACCAAAAGAATATGTGAAAATGAACACCTGAGACATTTATTTATTAAGTCATTATACCAATAGCATATATATTAAAAATCTAACTTTAATTTAGTGAGTTTCCACTACAAGTGGAATTTTAGGAATGCTTTTCTGTCTTTGTTGTATGCAAACTCATTCATAATTGAAGAAAAATCTAATTTACATGCAACATCACTATTAATGTTAAGCATTGAGAGCCCATTCAAATGCTCTTGTCCCATTGTAGAACAATGATCGTTCTTTATTTGTTTTAACACATTGAATGTACATTCATCTGAAGCCACTTATGCAAGAGACTGACAAAAATGCGTAATGCAATTGTGATATTAGGAAATACAGTCAAGAGGCTGAGATTGAATAGTTCTTGAAGCAGTTCTTTTGGCTTTGTAGTCTGATTTAAAATTGGTGGAATGTATACATTTCAGGAAGATGATCTTGTCACAGAGCTCTCTTGAAATTTCCTTGTTGTACCTTTGTTGAAACTGTTTAGCCGCTGAATATAGATCTTCATTACTTAGTTCCCTGAACTCCCAAAGGAATCCAAAAAGGGTACAAATTTGTTGCAATGACTCAAATTGACATGTAAGACCAGATTTGATGGAGTCAATAATAACAAAAAAAGAATGGACTTGAAGGTGCCTTTCTGCACCAGATTGAGATGTTAGATGCAATTGGTGGAAAACTCAGATGAAATATCAATACCCTGTGCTACTGATTTGGACTCAGAAAGGATTGTCCCCCATTGATCACGAATCTTTTGAATATCTTTAAGAAGTCATTCAGTGTTATCCCTCTCAACATCTAATGTAGCATTGCATGCTTCAGTTACAAGATTAGTTTTGTGGATCATTTTTAGCAGCTTCATCCACATGGACGACATTAAGATACATTGAAATTTGGATGTATACTTCTGAATTGACTTAAGCTTAGTGCAAGCCAGCCTGTGCTGTGAGAGTAAGAGATTCAAGCTCACTTAAAGCCTCTCTCACAGAATCCGAATGCTCTGCAACTGGTTTAATGCCATCAATTCATGCTGACTATCTCATTGTTGACATGCCGTGAAGAGAAACAGGCAGATGCTGCTTCAGAATTTCCCTCTTTGAAGGACTGCTACTGAAGAGGTTGTACAATTGCTGGATTGTTCCAAAGTATGTGATTGCTTCCTTGCATGATTCAGCACCATCAAAATCGACAAGATTTAGCGGGTGGTTGCCACATCTGGAGAAAATACAGTTTGGATTTTGCTCAAGAAGGACCGCTTGTACTCCATTGTACTTCCCAGCCATATTGGAACCATTGTCATAGGCTTGGCCAATGCAGACTTGAAAATTTAATTTGAAGCCTTCCAGAATTTCTAATACATGAGTTGTGATTTCTTTTCAGTTTTTTTCGTGAAATCATTGAACAAAATGAATCGTTCTTCAATTGAAACCTTTGAACTTCCAGCAATTTTAATATATCAAACTACCAAGTTCTTTATGAGAACAGTCTGGAGTTGCATCAATAATAATTTAAAAGTACTTCACGTCATATCTCTTCAAAAATTGTTGTTTGCACAAATGTCCCACACAGCTCAATAAACTCGTTTTGTATTCTGATAGACAGAGAATGGACTTGCTTGCATTTTCTGCTCTCTTGTGATTCATGAACATGTTTACATGGCCTGATAAATGTGGGTCATACTTGCTAAGAAGCTCAAGTATACCAATAACATTTCCATTTGTAGGGTCACCGATACGTTGACTGGAACCAAACAAAGCCAATCTCCATTCAGAAAGAAAAAGAATGATATTCAATATGTGCTCATGGAGGGGTTTTTTCAGTTATTAGTTTCTGTGTTTATTTCACTCAGAAGTAAGTTTTCAATTGAACTGTCAGCTAGTGCTGCTCTACTAGTTGATTTCCATGTAACCTAGTTATCTTTATGTGATACTGAAATTTCATATGCAGGTATTCAGTCTTTCAGCTTCCTCCAATCTCTACTGATGCTCCAACCAGATGGATCAGACAGTACGGATGCATTTTAAGTATTACTGTTAAAAATGAAACAGAGTACACAGTATAGAACTGCTTTTCCATGCTCCAGCAGAGCCAGTCTCTTGTGTAGATCTCTCCATTTGGAAGAGTTTTTGTCAGCAGATGAGTGGGAAAAGCATGATTTTCAGCATTTTTCATCATATTATTTGGAATCTGAAAACAACTCACTTTGAGAAACAACTGCATTTAAGCACCATTGTTCTTATCAAGAAGTCCAATATCAGGTTCTGATGCCACTGTTGTTACATTGTGTCCTGTTCTAGTCATAAGTTCTTGCTCTTGCTGCACAGCATCTCCGAGGTCCTAATTTTCTGCCTGCACAGTCTCTAAATAGAGTCGCTGATCGATAGATTCTGCATCTATTGCTACTGTTGGCATTTCTGTGTCTTAATTAATGACTTCCTCATTTTGAGGCAGTGGCATTGAAATATCATTTGTGGGTACAAAGTTTACATCATCAGAACTGGAAGTGTCATTGTCAGTATGGTCCCTGTCTAAACTCTAATGGCTAAGGCATCTTTTCTACAAGAAATGATGTTATTAGCTTTAAACTCTTAACTGCTCTTTCACTCTGTTGCTTTTGCTATCTCTTACTTGCACCACTTTCACATCTTCACTTCATTTTTATATAGAAGGGGTTCTTTTAAAACACAGTAACACACAATAAATTAATTCACTAAAGGCTATTGGTTATACAAAATTTTAATTGTATATACTTGACAATTAATATTATATAATAATGGATTAGGGGTGTTATTTACTATGGCCCTTAAAGCCTTATTTCAAAATCTTGAAATTTCATCTGCTAACATGTTCCCATTAGTAAATTCCTCTAATAACTGGTGTGTTATCATGAATATGAACACTGGGCGATTGCCAGATTAGATTTGAAGTTTATTAAACAACTAGAATTAAAAAGTTTATCACAAAAAAGTATTTAAAGGTGACTCTAAAACTGGACAAAGAATTAGCTTACAAAGAGTTGAGCCTGGTATGGTTATTGTATACGAAGACACACAAGAAAAAACAGGAATACGAAAATCTCCTATGCAGAGATAAACATCTAATTTAAAGGTTAAACTCACCCTCAGACCAAGCAAATCACTTTACAGTAACAGAATTAATTACGACTTTCAAAACCTCTAAACTATGCAAAGACTATAAACGTTTCATAACGTAGAATCACTAATCACAGAAGCTACTCCAGTCATGCAGATGAAAACTCAGGTGTGACCGAAAATTAGCAAAGGCCCAAGGTCCCACAATGATTTAAATCAATTTTTTGCAAGTGTATATTGCTTCTTTTGCTGTCTCTGTTATAAGTTCAAGGTATATAATAAATGGAAATGAGTTGATAGAAAAATGTCAAAATTTGAGGCCCCTTTGTCTCTTGAGGCCTGGGCCAAATGTCCTTCCTACCCGCCTCTGATAGGGCCTGCAGCAGGCCCAATGGCATCTGGCAGTAAATTAGAGCAGCAGGTGGTGTAATTTAGGGTTGCCAGGTGTCCTGTTTTGAACTGGACAGTCTGGAATTTGAGCTTTCTGTCCGGGAAACAAATTGAGAAAATACCGGACATATAAATGTCCGGTATTTTCTAATTAAGTAAGTTTTATTATTATGATGAGTATCAGTATGTAGTTGCGTACTGCCTGGCTGATAGACATGCTCACACTGCGTGAGTGTGTCTACCAACCAGGCAGTATGCAACTGCGCAGTAGAGAGGAGGGGAGCGGGGCTGGGTGGGATGGAATCCCCGGGGGCAGGGTGGCCCGTGAGCCTTGCCGGGACCGTGCGTAGGACGGGCACCATCCCAGGATCTGCGTGCGCCCGTATCAGCCCCGCTCCCCACCAGCCAGTTCTTCCCCCTCCCTCTCCTGCCCCCACCAGCTCCGCTTCCTTGTGGCCAGTCCCCCCCCAGCCAGTCCCGCTCCCCCAAACCTCCTCCCGGCCAGCCCTGCTTCCCACGGCGGTTTCCCCCTCCTCCCTATCTCCTCTGGCCAGCCCTGCTCCCCTGACACCCTCCCGGCCAGCCCCGCTCCCTGGCGGCCAGTTCTCCCACAGCCAACCCCGCTCCCCCCAACCCCTTCCTGACCAGCCCTGCTTCCTGCCGGCTGGTTCCTCCCCCCCCCAGCCCGATCTGAGATCCAGTGTGTCCGGTATTTTTTTTAAACCATCTGGTAACCCTAGTGTAATTTGACAGGCAGAACTTGGGGCCTTCAGGAGACACTATTCACTAAAAACCAACATTATATAAGGCAGCAACACCATGTAAATTGCTTCACCCAGTGAATAGGGGTGAGGAGTCCTGTGGCACCTTATAGACTAACCGAAGTCTATAAGGTTAGTCTATAAGGTGCCACAGGACTCCTCGCTGCTTTTGCAGATTCAGACTAACACGGCTACCCCTCTGATACTTGACACCAGTGAATAGGATGGCTCTGATTTTATAGGGGCCACACCCTGACTTTTCTAATCAGTGGCAATAGGAACATATAATGCCCAAAAAGTGATTCACCCAGATATCCACTGAGGAGAGAAGTTGGAACTGAGAGCTGCAGAATTTTCCTGAACCTGTTTACATAGTACTGTTCAATGAACTTTCTTTTGTACTTTTTGATTGAGTGAAACTGCAGTGATGTGTGTACATCAGTTGTGAAGAGCCAAGTGCACTGTTTGGCTATGCAAATAAAAGACTATACTAGTAATAAATAACTAATAATATAATTATGTCAGACTATCCTGCATTATTCCCTTTATTCTGTCATTTTAAACAAAGCAGTGATGGCAGCAGGAATGAAAGAAAATGAAATTTCTTACAGGTACTGTTGTATCATAACCTCCCCCCTTGGGAGACAGCTCAGGGCAGTGGGGTAGGGAGGTTACTGTACAACAGTACCTTTAAAAATTTAAGTGTAAGGTGGAGTGCGGGGGCTCAGGGCAGGGGGCTGGGGTTCAGGCTAAGGTGTGTGAGGGGTGCAGGGGTCAGGGTAGGGATCTAGGTATGTGTGTGGGGTGTAGAAGTCAGGGCAGGGGATTGGGATAGGTGTGTGGAGTGCGCTGCTCCTGTTCCCAGCCAAATGAGAGCTGTGGGGGCAGCACCCATAGGCACAGGAAAGAATCTCGGGGTGTGGGAGCTGCTGTAGCATCCCTGGGCTCCTGACCCAGTGCCTGGGATAACAGCTGCCACCCCACACACCTGGGACTCTCCTGCCAAACCTGCTGCCTTGCCATGCACCTGGGGCTCTCCTGCCGACCCTGAGCACCAGGTTCTGGCCGCTGCCTTGTGAGTCTGGAGCTCTTCTGCCAGCCCTGTGCACCTGGGGCTTTGCTCCCAGCATCAGCTAGGCTGGAGAGGACGACAGGGGTGAGGGGGCTGGATCAGAGCCCCATCCCCAGCTGACCACTTTCTTATGGGTATGCTGTACCAAGGTGCTTCGGTTTACTTTCACTTTTGAATGGCAGACTGAATATTACCCTTCTCTGGTAATCAGCTATGTGCAGCCAAAGTGCAAACACTTTCTAAAAAACAAGACTTAGTTTAGCCTACTTTCTTCTGCCTATGGGGAAGATCTGGAGTGAAACCCTGTGACCACTGAAGATGGGAGTTTTGCCAAATATTTCAGTGGGGGATAGATATCACCCCTCGGCAAGGGCACAACTAGGGGACATGAAGGATATGCCACACGTGAAGGTCCACAGCCACAGGGGGTCCCCAAATCCAGAGGTAAAAGTAAGCCCGTGCGCCCTGGTGTGGCACTCTAGCAAGAAGCTGGGAGGCTGGGGAACTCAGCTGCAGCTGCTCCCCACGAGGCTCCTAGAGCTCTGAAGCAGGCAGCCAGGCAGGTGGAAGAGGCTTACTGGGGATGTTCAACCGAGCCCCTAGGACTCCCCCATGCCCGTTAAGAAGGGGGGAGGGACCGTACCCTTATGTACCTGGAACTCTGTTGCTCTTCCCTTGCCCTGTCTCTCAGGAAGTGAGGGGAAAGTGCACAGCTTGTGTGCCTTCCTATCGCTCCCAACTGCCCAGGGAGGCACAGAGGAGACTTTACAAAAGCGGTACACTTCCCCTCACTCCCTGATTATCAGGGGAAGAGGAAGAGCAGCAGTGACCCAGTATGTGTGGCTGCAGCTCCTGACCCTCCTGAAGGGCCCCCTTGATCCCTCACACTCACCACTAAACCCCCCAACCCCAGCCACCTGCCCCGATTCCTGCACCCCCATTCCCTGTGCCCTGAGCCTCCCGTCCCCATCCTCTGCCCTTATTCCTGAACCCCCAAACCTCCCTGCCCTGAGCCCCCCCCAACCCTCTTTAATTGCTCTTTAATATACTGAGAAGATGGGGGAAATAATTAGGGTTAGCTAAATAGTAATGCTCAAGAGGTGAGCCATGAGAGAATAGGGGGGCCCAAAGTCATATCTTGCATGCCCGCCCCTCCCCCCCCAGAACAGTTTGTTGCACCACTGCCTCTGGGTCTTCAGGTGGTCTAAATCAGACTGCCGTACCCCCAGAGCACATTGCTCTTATAGGCTACTTAGGAAATGAGAAACTTCCTTAGGTTGAGCCCTACCACCTGTCCCTCCTGGTTTAGCTCTCTGGGGGTTACGTCTGTGCTACGGGAACCGTGTCCAGGGAACGTGTCTGCTCTTCCACTTTTTTTGCGGAAGAGCAGATACGCTCTTTCCGAAGCCCTGTCTTCCTCCTCCCATGAGGAAGAAGGGCTCTTCCGAAAGAGGAGGCTTTTCAGAAATTTGGCCCAGTGTAGACGGGCCAAATTTCGGAAAAGCTTCTTCCGAAAAAGCTATCAGAAAAAGGTACACAAATTGCGGAGGGCAATTTGCGTACCTTTTTTGTATAGATCATTGTAGTGTAGACATTGCCCAGGAAAGGCTGCATTAAGTGTTAGCAGCTGTGGAGGCAGAGAGCTTTTAACTCTTTCCCTGCCCCCTACAGGATGGGATCTATGCCTTCCATTTCACTGTGACTGTTATTCCCTGGTGTTTCCTTTTATTCTATCTGAATAAATAAAAATAAAAAGGGACTCAGAAGAAGGCATATACTGTGCTGATTTAACCCCAGCTGCAGGGAATCCTATGCAAATCTAAAAAAGGGACAAGAGATTACTTGAGTGATTCATTCCTTTCTTTGCAAGAGCTCCAGAGGGTTAGCTTTGGGCTTGCTTTTCTGCCCTCTCATGTGAGGAACCTTTGGTTTCAGTGTGTGTATATAAATGCCCAAATTTCCCTCTCTGAGAGAAGCGAGGACATGCTACAGAGACAGCCAGAGAGGGAAGCATTCCCCTCTCTCATACAAACTCCAAACTTTGTTTATCACCTGTGTTTTGTTTGGGCTACCCCAGCAGGGGAAAGCCCTAGGACAGCAGTGTCCCAGGAGGGTGGACCATGCCACTGGAGGAAGCAGTTGCTGCCGGAGAGACAAAGAGAACTACCAGGCTACAAATAGCTGACAGAGGCTGCCTTGTGGCACATGGACACCCTTCACGCCGCCTTAATCCAGATGGCAACTTTGGGACAATCACTAGAGGGTAATAGGAAGTAACCCAGGGAGGACAGCCTTAAGCATTCCCTTGGAGTGAATACTGGTTGGGGCAGCTGATTAGATATTTTTTTAAAATTTCAGCTTGCGTTCAGTATAATTAGCTCTAGGCATTTTTGCCAACAGCAATTGGGGAAAGGTGCTTGGAAGAGAGCCAAATACAGAAAATAAATGTAGCATACTAAATTAGTTGTAGTTTGTAAACATGCAAATTATTTTTCTGACAGCCTTTCAAAAATGGATGGTACCATACTCTTGGGAATTATCTCCCATTTGTTTCTGTTTTTTGTTTTGTTTGTTTTTTCATTAAATAAACCTTTTATCAACAGTAAATGTGATGCAAATGGGACAGCGGAAGAGCTAATTGTTTTTGTTTAATGATCACTGGGCATTTTGCTTGTGCTTATGTTGTCTACAGTGTTGCTAGTTGTAGGAGTTAAACATTTACTTCTAAACACAGAATGTTGTTCAATAAGATCTGTGTTTTAAAACGTATTAACTGTAGTTCAGATAAACTTGACCGCACCTCAAATTTTTGAAAGTGCCTAAAGATCTTAGAGCTTTGCCAACTTTCAATGGATTTATGATCTTGTAAGCAAAAAGGAAAGTTTTGATACTACTGTTACAGTTACTTTATCTTACTAATAATTGCATATGGTATCTGCCTTTTGCCTTATTGCTCCACTTGAGATTGTCCTGTTAATGTTTAATTATAAAAGGATGCAACAACAGAGATAGTAATAAATACAGCATGTTGTTTTGGTAGCCTGCTAAAAAAGCAGTGATGTAATTTTGACAGTCATTAAAACGATAACTGCAATTCATTTTCTTGGGCTTGAGAAAATGTCTTACAGTAAAAAGACTTAAAGAGCTTAATCTGTTTAGCTATCATAAGGAAGTATAAGAGATTAGGTAATACAGTACCTTCACAGGGAGAAGATACCAGGAACTTGAAAAAGACACAAGATGCATAAATGACCAAAGGTTAAAAGACAGACAACAATCAAATTAGAAAAAAGGCACACATTTGTATAGTGTTAATGGTGGTTAACCATTGGCACAATCTATCATAGGTGCTGGATCTAGGAGTGCTGAAGTAGTTTCCATAAGATAAAGGGTGTAGTTTGGTTCAATAGTTCCCAGTACCCTTGCACACTACCAAGGGAGATGATGGATTCTCCATCTCTTGATGTCATTAGCTGACAACTGGATGCCTTTCTGGAAAAAAATACTTTGGTCAAACAAGTTTATTGAGCTCAATTCAGGGCAACAGGTGAAGTCTTTTGGCTAGAGCCCTGAAAAGATACAAAATTTGTATCTGCATCTGATCCACAATCTACAATCATGGTCTACAGATCGCTGCTTTATATCGGTAGGTATCTGCAAGATTTGCAGGGTTCTACTTATGGCTTATATTAAGCAGGAAGGAAAACTAGGTTATCTAATGGACACTTCTGGCCTATGAATCTGAAAAATATTTTAAATGATCTTCTGTGCTTACTGCTTATAATAAAATCTATTGCAAGTTTGAAATTCCAGTTTCCTCCTCCCCTCATTATGGGTGTGTTATAATAGTTCATTATTGTAGGACCATGGACTTCTGTATGTGGAAACCCTGAACAGTCCAACTCATTCTGTAGATATTTGAAGAACACAAAGTTCTTTTACAAAGTGTGATGGGAGTCTTGAGAATGAAAACAGATGTCCCATGCCCTTGTTGAGCTTGCAGTTACAAAAATAAATAAATAAATAAATAAATAAATAAAAGATTGAATCCACAGCAACGTAAGCTTCTCACTGATCTGAATAATTCTATGCTCTCTGGTGGAGCGAATCTCCAAGCAACCAGCCCTGCTCTGGCCAGTGGGGCTTCCTGCCCTCAGCCACGAGCCCACTGGCAGGGCTCCCTGCCCCCAGGATACTGGCCCTGCATACTGCTAACCACTGGATGTTACCAAACCACAGATGTTGCTGAACCAGAGTCCCAGACCAGAGGTTCAAACTGTACTGTTTTACTATACAGAATGAGATTGTTTATGGAGAAGGAGGTCCCATATGCACCAAGTCTCTGCACAGACCCACAAGGGAGTTAGAAACAGACAGGGGAAGGGGACAGCTTTCTTCCCCCAATCCTATGCATCATTTCCCCACACAACGCCTGTTTCTACTGTTGTAATGGAGCGTGTAATGTAGCTAGCAATAAATGTGTTTTTGACCTGTGGGCAATCACGGACCACAGTGCAGGTGATGGGCCCCTTGGTCTAGTGGTAGCTGAAACAAGAGAATTCACTACCCAAGTCATGGACCAGCATAAGGCCATGGGTTAGAATGGAGGACAAATGCAGACATTGGAATTGATTGGATTGCAGCTGCATGTCTGAGTGTGTGTCAAGCAGAAAGCCAAAAACAGAAAAGCAGCTAGGAGATCAACATAGAAGCACTGGTGAGTGTGGCCCCGAGAGGAAGCCATGACAAAGAGCTTCTTTTGGGCAGAATTGGAATTAGGAGGAAAGCAAATAGCTCCAGTTTGTTCTTATTACATCCAGGAAATAGGGATTTGTGTACATTAATTATAAATAAACAGGATTATACTGAAGAAATGGCTCTCGTCAATTTTAATACCTAATGGAAATAACCCATCAAGCTGTGAAGATGGGCTTACCACTCAGGCCAACAACAACAACAAAAAGCAAGCAACAATACTTTGGCTCTATGCTAGGCAGGAGAGGTCAGAGGGTAGGCAGAAAGTGCATTGACTAGAACGACACTATAAAACATTTAAACTGTAGCATGCTACACTTTGAAATGCTACAGAAATACTGCCATTTCACACAGTAGCTCACAGGACTGAGCCCATTCCATGACTGTGTCTGTATTGCTAGTCCCAAAATAACTCTTCCAGAGGCATGACTCTGCAGTGCAACTGTTATGCATCACACTAGGTGTGCCACAGTTTGGGAATTTTTGAAGTAAAACAAAAAATTAAAATTGAAAACAAACCAGATGCTACTTTTCCATTTAGGGGACAGAAGTACAAGGATGGAGTTGAGTGAGAAATGGTTTGTGTCATTAATTGAATCAATATATTACACATGACAGAGAAAGTGATTAAAAACCCCTTCTCAAGACCATATATACTTAAAGGATATGAAGTCCTCCACTCAAAAGATCTAATTTTAAAAATAATATTGAGATGAGCAGACTTTGACTCCCTCAGAGAACTGATGGGCAGGATCCCCTAGGATGCTTACATGAAGGGGAAAGGAGTCCAGGAGATCTGGCAGTATTTTAAAGAAACCTTATTAAAGGCACAGGAAGAAACCATCCCGATGCGCAGAAAGAAAAACAAATATGGTAGGCGACCAGATTGGCTTACTGGGGACATCCATGGTGAGCTTAAACACAAAAAGGAAGCTTACAAGAAGTGGAAACTTGGACTGATGACTACGGAGGAGTATAAATATATTGCTCGAGAATGCAGGGAGTTATCAGGAAGGTGAAAGTGCAATTAGAATTGCAGCTGGCAAGGGATGTGAAGGATAACAAGAAAGGTTTCTACAGGCATGTTAGCAATAAGAGGGTGATCAGAGAGGGTGTGGGGCCCTTACTGGTTGAGGGAGGTAACCTAGTGACAGATGATGTGGGAAAAGCTGAAGTACTCAATGTTTTCTTTGCCTCTGTTTTCACAGACAAGGTCAGCTCCCAGACAAATTCACTAGGCAACGCAGTATGGGAAGGAGGTGGACAGCCCTTGGTGGGGAAAGAACAAGCTAGGAACTATTTAGAAAAAAGCTAAACATACACAAATCCATGGGCCCAGATTTAATGCATCCGAGGGTATTGAGGGAGTTGGCAAATGTCATTACGGAGCCTTTGGCCATTATCTTTGAAAACTCATGGAGACTGGGAGAGATTCCGGATGATTGGAAAAAGGCAAATGTAGTGCCCATCTTTAAAAAAGGAAAGAAGGACAATCCAGGGAACTACAGACCGGTCAGCCTTACCTCAGTCCCCGGAAAAATCATGGAGGGGATCCTCATGGAATCCATTTTGAAGCACTTGGAAGAGGGCAAGTGATCAGGAATAGTCAACATGGATTCACGAAGGGCAAGTCATGCCTGACCAATCTGATTAGCTTCTATGATGAGGCTCTGTGGATATGGGAAAATCAGTTGATGTGATATACCTTGACTTTAGCAAAGTTTTTGATACGGTCTCCCACAATATTCTTGCCAGCAAATTAAGGGAGTATGGATTGGATAAATGGACTGTAAGATGGATAGAAAGTTGGCTAGTCTGTTGGGCCCAATGGGTAGTGATGAACGGCTCGATGTCAGGTTGGCAGTCGGTTTCTAGCGGAGTGCCCTAAGAATCAGTTATTGGACCGGTTTTGTTCAACATCTTTATTAATGACCTGGATTGCACCCTCAGCAAGTTTGCAGATGACACTAAGCTAGGGGGAGACATAGATATGCTGGAGGGCAGTGATAGGGTCCAGAGAGACGTGGGCAGATTAGAGGATTGGGCCAAAATAAATCTGATGAGAATCAACAAGAACAAGTGCAGAGTCCTGCACTTGAGACGGAAGAACCCCAAGCATTGTTACAGGCTGGGGACCGAATGGCTAAGTAGCTGTTCGGCAGAAAAAGACCTGGGGATTACAGTGGATGAGAAGCTGGATATGAGTCAACAGTGTGTCCTTGTTGTCATGATTATGAGGGTTAGCCAGCAGCCTGGGGATTAAGGAGTTAACTACACCTAGCCAGGTGGAGTGACCAGTAGGAATGTAGGTGGGACTTTCAAACTGGGACAAAGGAATTTGGGTTTTTTCCTTTCTCCTTTTGTCTCTCTGGGTGAGTCCTCTGCAGCTACAGGGAGGGACAAGCATGTCTCTCTCTCTCAAGAAACAATTCTTCACTTTCTGTAAGTAGGGTAAAGTTTAGGTAGTTTCGTTAGGCTTTATTGTTTTAAGGGTTGGGTATGGGATCTGATATCTGGCACTGCTTAAGAGATGTTTGGCTTTTCTTTTAACTAAGTTCTAGCCCATGGTGTAATTCCTCCATGAGTATATTTTGTTACCTTTCCATCTGATCCTTATGCTTGCAACAGGAATATTGTTGTAATAATAAAATTTTTCTCCTTTCTTTTTATTAACCTGGCATTGGTTACTGTGTGTCCTGATTTTTATAATAGGGGTGAGATTTCCCAAATGATCTTTCCCTAATCTCTTATTAATATTTGGGTGGTGGCAGCGAAGTTTTATTCCCAAAATCTAGGTTTTTAAGATTTTGGGGGAAGTTTTATACCAAAGCCTGGTAGATAAGGCTTTGGGGTACACTTGCTGGCCCCCCACTTCTGCATTTATCATGCCAGAGTGGGGAAGGAGCCATGACACTTGTAGCCAAGAAGGCTAATGGCATATTAGGGTGCATTAGGAAGAGCATTGCCAGCAGATCCAGAGAAGTGATCATTCCCCTTTATTCGGCTCTGGTGAGGCCACATCTGGAGTATTGTGTCCAGTTCTGGGCCCCCCACTATAGAAAGGATGTAGACGCATTGGAGAGGGTCCAGCGGAGGGCGACCAAAATGATTAGGGGGCTGGAGCACATGACCTATGAGGAGAGACTGAGGGATTTGGGTTTGTTTAATCTGCAGAAGTGAGGGGGGATTTGATAGCAGCCTTCAACTTCCTGAAGGGAGGTTCCAAAGTGGATGGAGAAAGGCTGTTCACAATAGTGACAGATGGCAGAACAAGGAGCAATGGTCTCAAGTTACTGTGGGGGAGGTCCAGGTTGGATATTAGGAAAAACTATTTCACTAGGAGGGTGGTGAAGCACTGGAATGGGTTACCTAGGGAGGTGGTGGAATCTCCATTCCTAGAGGTGTTTAAGTCTCAGCTTGACAAAGCCCTGGCTGGGTTGATTTAGCTGGGATTGGTCCTGCCTTAGGCAGGGGGCTGGACTTGATGACCTCCTGAGGTCTCTTCCAGCTCTATGATTCTATGATTTTAGTTGAAACTGCTACACTTGTTCTCACAATAATCAAAGGCTGTTATCTTGGTCCTTGCAAATATCTGTGACTCATAGGCTAATGATGAAAGTCTCATACACATACATCAGCGGTTTTTTTAGGATGCGTAAATCATGAACTTTCAGTTCAACTTAATTTTTAACATTATTTTAAAAATTAATCTCTAGGGGTACATCTACACTTGCTCCCTAGTTCGAACTAGGGATGCAAATGTAGGCGACCGAAATTGCTAATGAAGGGGGATTTAAATATCCCACACTTCATTAGCATGATCTCGCCGGTGTGTTACTCTGCTTGTAACATACCACGAACTGGGTTAGCCGATCTGTGCCTTTATTCATATCCCACCACCACCGTCCCCCAGCGGACCCAAGAGTCTGGCCCGCCTTAAAGTCCTGTCTTTACGCTGTGGTTGTCCCACTAGTTGCTCCAAGGTGTCTCCTGGTGTAGGGGAGAGGGGGGTCTGGGCCCGCCCTCTCTCACGGTCCCCAGCCCAGGGCCCTAAGGATATGGACCTCCTGTGGTCCGGTCCGGCTGCCGGGGCTTCCCGCCGCAATGCGCCAACCCGCGGGCTAGCCAGGAGCCCTGTCCTGGGCTGCTTCCTCTCCCCTTACCCAAGCTGGTTTTCCCCCGGCGTCTCGGCCTCTCGCCACGCCCTCGCATGGGCCTACCGGATGGCTGCCCCCTGTGCCGTTCACCCCCCTCTCCCCATGAGGGGAAGCTGCCGGCCTTTTAAACCTTGGTGCCGGGGTATTGCGTCACACCCGGGCGCCACTCCTCTCACTCACGCTGTGACCCCTCCCCTCCTCCATTGCCCGAGAGCACGCCGCGCATGCGCTCTCACGGCCTCCCTGCGTCCCGCCACTGGCCTGCGCCGGGAGGTAGGGGGGACGTCAGCTTTGAGTCCCGGCCCACCTGGGCGGGGAACGCGCAGCACCGGCCTCTTCCCTGCTGCCCCATACCCCATACAGGGCCGCTGCCAGTGGCTCCCGGGTGCGGGGCAGCCTTGCCCCATCACACCACTCAACAGCTGATTTGAACCAGGAAGTGCGCTCCAGGACATGTTAGTTCGAACTAACGCGTCCCAGCACGCACTTCCTGGTTCGAATCAGCTGTTGAGCGGAGTAACGCGCTGGCGAGATCATGCTAATGAAGCATGGGATATTTAAATCCCCGCTTCATTAGCAATTTTGGTCGCCTCCATTTGTATCCCTAGCTCGAACTAGGGAGCAAGTGTAGACGTACCCTAGCTGAGCTTTTTTAAAAGACTAAGTATTCTACAGGTTGCACCTCCATTAACCGGACTCTCTCATCTGGCAAAATCCATGGTCCATCATGACCACGAATGTTCCTGAATGAGAGAGCCCCAGAGCCAGAGGGCCAGCAGCTCGGAGTCCGGCGAATCTAGTAGCGGTGGGGCCACAGCAATCAGGACAGCAGCAGTGCAGGGCGGAGGTGGAGCATGATCTGAGCTGCCTGCTGCCTGGCAGCTGGGCCGGGACTATGGCAGCAGAGGAGGGGAAGCCTGGCCAGGGACGCATCAGCCCAGGAGAAACAGCACAATCGCGGCCACATGACACCAGGCAGCAGGGCTGGTGCTGTGGCTGCAGCAGCCTGGAGGGAAAACCTGGCCAAGGCTGCAGCAGCCCAGAAGGGGAAACTGGGCTGGATTTACAGCAGCCCATGCTACATGGAAGGAAGCAGAGTCGGAGCTGGGGCTGTGGCAGAACGATGAGGCTCTGTGCTGCCCAATCAGCAGCGGAATCAAGTCTGGGATTGGTCAGCAGGCAGCCTGGCTAGCTGAAGGAGCTGGCAGCAGGGAGAAGCAGTGGGCTGAGGAGCTGGTGTCAGGGGACCTCCCCTTGTCCAGCAAATTCCCTCATCCAGGACCGGTCAAGTCCTGAGGGTGCCAAACCAGGGAGGTCCAACCTGCATCTTCTGGTAATGCATGGAAATTATAGACACCCATCAAGAAATACGTGAGCCTAGTTTCTTTTGTTGTATGGTAAATTTACAACAAACTTGTATCAAAAACTATTCTGAGCTTGGTTGTAAAAACACTTAGGTCATCTCCAATGGATGCTTGTCAAGCTGTATCAGAAAGATAAAGTATTGGCTCTGCAACCACACTGTTGTGTTAAAGCATGCTGCCAGTAGACAAAGCCTTACTCTCCAAACTGCACACTAAGCAACCTCCTTAAGATTCTACCTTAAAATTCACTTCTTCCAGTTAGTCTTCAGGTACCCAATTTTTCTAAATGACATCTAAGATTGTGCCTAGGAAGATAGAAAGAAGGGCTGAGACCCCTGTCAAAATGTGGTTCCCACTCTGTCCATTTTTAGGGCTCTCCGTGCCTACTCATATGTCTGTACTGAGGTGCTGGAACAATTTGTATTGTGGAGGTGCCAAGAGCCATTGAACCAAACTGTAAACCCTGTATATAATGGTAACCACTTCAAGCCAGTGAAACACCTCTAGTTTCAGCACCTATGGTCTGTATCATATAATGCGTCTCTCTCAATAAGACTACAAGGGTTTTTGAGCCAAGGCAAGGACCCATTGTTCCCTTATATTGGTAAAGCATCACTTACCCTTATGCAATATATAATGCAGGCTGAATCTCTTTAATCCAGCACCTTCTGGTCTGGCAACATCCGTGGTCCCATAACTTTTTTTTAAAGCCACCAACCCTTCCTCTCAGAGTTCTGTGCTTTTATTTAGCTCTAATTTACTCTTAAATGTCTTCTAAGAGCCCAGGAAGCAGAGGAAGTGTTTGTAATGCTTCTAGACAATATTGACTTCCTATGGTTCAGCAAATTCTCTGGTTCAGAACCAGTCAGGTCATGAGGGTGCCGGACTAGAGAGGTTCTACCTGTTGCAGTTCTGATTCTGCTATCTCTGTGCATGCTGAGTAGTATCTTGCTGCCAGAGTTGGTCCCAATGAGCTTATCAGAGCTGTTTGTATAGCAAGGCACTACTCAAGCTGAGCAAGGGTGGCAGAAAGCAGTCCTGTATTGTAGAATAAGCATAAAATCTGAGGCCTTTCTTACTGTTGCTGAGGCTTTGTCTTTCCAGCCGTAGATCTTATTCTAAATAGTTAAAAAAGCCATAAGATTTTAAATATAGTACTGGAGAAAATGTTCCTGATGCTGCACACAAGAGCAAACACAAGGAAAATGTAATTTACCACAAACTCATGGGCAGCCGGTATGCTCGGCAGGGAAAGGCACTGCCTTCTCAAACCGTGAGCCTGGCCCCGCCCACACTCAGCCCCTGTAGGTGTTCTGGAGTCGGGGAGGCTCAGGCCGTGTGCCGCCTGCCCTCCCTGTGTTCCGGGGATGGGGAGGTTCAGGTTGTGTGCTGTGCACCCTCCCCATGATTGGAGCATAGCCTGGGCAGAAGGAGCGGGGATGGTGGCTTGCCTCCCCCAGCCCAATTTTCACCAACTACCCATGCACAAACTGCCCTATGTTTATTTTTATTTTTTAAATAATACTTTAACAGTCTGCTGTTTGCAAACAGCTTCACTGCCTACACCTTGCATTCTGAATAATTTGGACAGTGAGTGCCATAAAACAGTCTCAGCGTGGCATATGTCTCAGCTTTTTAGTGTTGATAATTTCAATGTTGATAAATGCAAAGTAATGTGTATTAGAAAACATAATCCCAACTATAAGTACAAAATGGTGGTAACTAAATTAGCTATTCCCACTCAAGAGAGAGATCTTGGAGTCATTGTGGATAGTTCTCTGAAAACTTCCACTTAATGTGCAGTCACAGTCAAATAAGCAAACAGAATGGTAGGAATCATTAAAAAAGGGATAGCAAATAAGACAGAATATTTTCTTGCCTCTATATAAATCTATGGTACCCCCATATCTTGAATACTGTGTGCAGATATGGCTTTTTTTTGCCTCATCTCAAAAAAGATATCTTGGTATTAGAAAAAGTTCAGAAAAGGGCACAAAAAATTATTAGGGGGTTGGAACGCTTATCATATTAGAAGAGATGAAAAAGACTAGAACTTTTCAGCTTGGAAAAGAGGAAACTAAGGGAGCTACGATAGAGGTCTGTAAAATCATGGCTTGTGTGGAGAAAGTGAATAAGGAAAAGTTATTTAGTTACTCCATAAACACAAGAACCAGGGGGCCACTAAATGAAAGTAATAGGTAGCAGGTTTGAAACAAACAAAAAGAAGTATTTCTTCAATCAATACACAGTCAACCTGTGGAACTTTTTTGCCAGAAGATGTTGTGAAGGTCAGGTCTTTAACAGGGTTCAAAAAAGAGCTAGATAAATTCATGGAGGTTAGATCCATCAACGGCTATTAGCCAGGATGGGCAGCAATGGTGGCGCTAGCCTCTGTTTGTCAGAAGCTGGGAATGAGCAAGAGAGGATGGATCACTTGATAATTACCTGTTCTGTTAATTCACTTTGGGGCATTGGCCACTCTTGGAAGACAGGATACTGGCAGATGGACCTTTGGTCTGACTCAGTATAGCTGTTCTTATGTTCTAACTTCAGAAGGATCCAAACTAATCAAACCTCTGACATTTGTGTTTGTTGCAGCCACAGCGAGTTGTTTGTCTGGGCTAACTAGTGCAGGGCATACATTATACACATGGGGACATAGAGGATCTATAGGAGGTATCATAGGCAAATTGTGGTGGCACTCAGGGGGTGCACCACCTCTCTGTGCCCCCATTTAAATCTTAATTTGTTAATTGGCTGAGCCTCAGTCAGGGGGAAGGGCTACCAGAGCTATATAAGCCTGTGACTCAGTGACCAGGAGCAGCTAACAGGGAGTTTGGAGAAGGAGTTCTCCAGGTAAAAGAGGAGAAAAATGGGACCCTTGTGGTAAGTGGCTGTCTGTAGTGTGTGTTTGTGTGTGGGGGAGTTATTTGCTGCGTGCTGAGCTTGTGTTTGTCTGGTTGGTTGGTTGGTTGGTTTGTTTGGAGCTTCTAAAAGGTTTGAAATCTAGAAGCCTCTGTTAATTGGCTGAGCCTCAGCAGGGGGAGGAGCTACCAGAGCTATATAAGCCTGTGACTCAGTGACCAGGGAGCTTGCGAACAGGAGCAGCTAACAGGGAGTTTGGAGAGGGAGTTGAGAGGGGGAGGTTAGAGGGCACTAGTGACTTCTGACCTTCTTTAAAACATAACTCTTATAATAATCTATATTCCAGAGGTTTAAAAAGAATCCCAGTTTATACTTAAACTTATTCATTAGAAAAATGGAGACAGAAGCCCAGCAGCAGAGTGGGGGCTATCCTGTTTATTGCGTCGAGTGTAACATGTATGATTACCTGCCCTGTGGGCGGGTGGCGTATGTGTGCACCCGTTGCAGAGCTCCTGACCCTCAGAGACCGAGTTCGGGCTTTGGAGGCCAGGGTGGCTGAACTGGAGGAGCTAAGGGAGGTAGAGATATGTTGATGAGACTTTCCGGGACACTGTAGTACTGTCCCACCTCCAGTCTGAGAGCCCCAGTGCTCTTAAGGAGGATGAAAGTCTCAAGGGAACAGAGCATTCAATGGGAGCAGAGGAAACCATCCCGTAGTTGGGACCCTCCTTCCAGAGGATGTTGCGGTATCCTCTCGCACTGAGGATACCTCTGAGGGGGAAGGAACGCCAGTTGTTAGGAAGAGGCAGGCGTTAATAGTGGGTGATTCGATCGTTAGAAACATAGATAGTTGGGTTTGTGATGACCGGGAGAACCGTATGGTCACTTGCCTGCCTGGTGCGAAGATTGCAGATCTCTTGAGGCATCTAGATAGACTTATGTGTAGTGCTGGGGAGGAGCCGGTGGTCGTGGTACGTGTAGGTACCAATGACGTAGGGAAGGGTAGGAGAGATGTCCTGGAAGCCAAATTTAGGCTGCTAGGAAAGAGACTGAAATCCAGGACCTCTATGGTGGCATTCTCGGAAATGCTTCCAGTTCCACGCGCAGGGCCAGGTAGGCAGGCAGAGCTTCAGAGTCTCAATGCGTGGATGAGACGATGGTGTAGGGAAGAGGGTTTGGATTTATTAGGAACTGGGGACACTTTTGGGAGAGGGAGCCTATACAGGAAGGATGGGCTCCACCTAAACCAGGTGGAACCAGACTGCTGGCACTAAACATTAAAAGGCCATAGAGCAGTTTTTAAACTAAGAGATGGGGAAAGCCGATTGGTGCGGAGATGCATGTAAATCGGAGAGACTTCTCTTAGAGGAGAATCCATTGATAGAGATTCTCTAAGCTGTAGTCAGAAAGAGAGAGGAGAGAGAGGGCAAACCATGGGCCAGAGCAGACAAACAACCATACAAAGGAATCCAATGCATCAGGGAAGCAGACAAATAAGCAGTGGCAAATTTTTAAAGTGCTTCTACACAAATGCTAGGAGTCTGACTAATAAGATGGGTGAACTAGAGTACCTTGTATTAAAGGAGGAGGTTGACATAATAGGCATCACTGAAACCTGGTGGAATGAGGAAAATCTGTGGGACACAATCATACCGGGATATAAAATATATCGAAAGGATAGAGCAGGCCGGGTGGGTGGCGGAGTGGCACTGTATGTGAAAGATAATGTAGAATCAAATGAAATAAAAATATTAAATGAATCAACATGTTCAATAGAATCGCTATGGATAGTAATTCCATGCTCCAATAATAAGAAATTAGCAGTAGGGATATATTACCGACCACCTGACCAGGACAGCGATACTGACATTGAAATGCTGAGGAGATTAGAGAGGCTACCAAAATAAAGAACTCTATAATAATGGGGATTTTAATTATCCCCATATTGACTGGATACATGTCACCTCAGGAAGGAAAGCAGAGATAAAATTTCTCAATGGCTTAAATGACTGCTTCTTGGAGCAGCTGGTGCAGGAACCCACAAGGAGAGGCAATTCTCGATTTAGTCCTGAGTGGAGCGCAGGATCAGGTCAGGAAATAACCGTTACAGGACCGCTTGGGAATAGTGACCATAATATAATAACATTCAACATTCCTGTGGTGGGAAGAACACCTCAGCAGTCCAGCACCCTGGCATTTAATTTCAAAAGCGGAAATACACAAAAATGAGGAGGTTAGTTAAACAGAAATTAAAGGCACAGTGACTAGAGCCAAATCCTGCAAGCTGCATGGAAACTTTTAAAGACACCATAATAGAGGCCCAACTTAAATGTATACCCCAAATTAAAAAACATAGCAAGAGACCTAAAAAGAGTCACCGTGGCTTAACCACCATGTAAAAGAAGCAGTGAGGACAAAAGGGTATCTTTTAAGAAGTGGAAGTCAATCCTAGTGAGATAAATAGAAAGGAACATAAACACTGTCAAATCAAGTGTAAAAATGTAATAAGAAAAGCAAAAAAGATTTTGAGGAACAGCTAGCCAAAAACTCAAAAGAAATAACAAAATGTTTTTAAGTACATTAGAAGCAGGAAGCCTGCTAAAAAACCTATGGGTCCCCTAGACGATCGAGCTATAAAAGGAGCAATCAAGGACAATAAAGCCATTGCAGAGAAACTAAATGATTTCTTTGCTTCAGTCTTCATGGCTGAGGACATTGGGGAGATTCCCAAATCTGCACCGTCCTTTGTGGGTGATGAATCTGAGGAACTGTCCCGGATTGAAGTGTCATTAGAGGAGGTTTTGGAACAAATAGAAAAACTTAATGTTAACAAATCTCCGGGACCGGATGGCATTCATCCAAGGGTTCTAAAAAGAACTCAAATGGGAAATTGCTGAACTATTATCTGTGGTTTGTAACCTATCCTTTAAATCGGCTTCCGTACCTAATGACTGGAAGGTAGCCAACGTGACACCAATATTTAAAAAGGGCTCTAGTGGCGATCCGGGCAATTACAGACCGGTAAGTCTAACTTCAGTACCGGGCAAATTAGTTGAAACAATAGTAAAGAATAAAATTGTGAGGCATGTAGAAGAACATAATTTGTTGGACAGTCATCATGGTTTCTGTAAAGAAATCATGTCTTACTAATCTATTAGAGTTCTTTGAAGGGGTTAACAAACATGTGGACAAGGGGATCCAGTAGATATAGTATACTTAGATTTTCAGAAAGCCTTTGACAAGTCCCTCACCAAAGGCTCTTGTGTAAATTACATGGCCATGGGATAAGAGGAAGGTCCTTTCTTGGATTGAGAACTGGTTAAAGACAGGAAACAAAGGGTAGGAATAAATGGTAAATTTTCAAAATGGAGAGGGGTAACTAGTGGTGTCCCCCAAGGGTCAGTCCTGGGACCAATCCTTTTCAACTTATTCATAAATGATCTGGAGAAAGGGGTAAGCAGTGAGGTGGTAAAGTTTGCGGATGATACCAAACTGTTTAGGATAGTCAAGACAGAAGCAGACTGTGAGGGATTCCAAGAAGATCTCACCAAACTGAGTGACTGGGCAACAAAATGGCAAATGAAATTTAATGTGGATAATTGTAAATTAATGCACATCGGGAAAAATAACCCCAACTATATGTACAGTATGATGGGAGCTAATTTGGCTATGACAAATCAGGAAAGAGATCTTGGAGTTATCCTGGACAGTTCTCTGAAAACTTCCACACAGTGTGCAGCGGCGGTCAAAAAGGCAAATAGGATGCTAGGAATTATTAAGGAAGGGATAGAAAATAAGACACAGAATATCTTACTGCCCCTGTATAAAACTATGGTACGCCCACATCTTGAATACTGTGTTCAGATGTGGTCTCCTCACCTCAAAAAGATATTTTGGCCTTGGAAAGGGTTCAGAAAGGGCAACTAAAATGATTAGGGGTTTGGAACGGGTCCCATATGAGAGAGGTTAAGCGACTGGGACTTTTCAGTTTAGAAAAGAGGAGACTGAGGAGGATATGATGAGGTATATAAAATCATGAGTGGTGTGGAGAGGGCCGATAAAGAAAAGTTATTTATTAGTTCCTAAATAGAAGAACTAGAGGACACCAAATTAAATTAATGGGTAGCAGGTTTAAAACTAATAAAAGAAAGTTCTTCTTCACACAGCGTGTAGTCAACCTGTGGAACTTCTTGCCAGAGGAGGCTGTGAAGGCTAGGACTATAACAGAGTTTAAAGAGAAGCTAGATAATTTCATGGAGGTTAGGTCCATAAAGGCTATTAGCCAGGGGATAAAATGGTGTCCTTGGCCTCTGTTTGTCAGAGGCTGGAGAGAGGATGGCAGGAGACAAATCGCTTGATCACTGTCTTCGGTCCACCCTCTCTGGGGCACCTGGTGCTGGCCACTGTCGGCAGACAGGATACTGGACTAGATGGACCTTTGGTCTGACCCAGTATGGCCGTTCTTATGTTCTTATGTTCTTAATTGCTAAATGGGGTGCCTCTTCAAGTCCCCTCCCTGTTCCTTTAGGGGGCCCTCCCTACTCCCCTTCCCGCTGCAGGCAGCTGTTGCCTATGGGAGGTACCATGGTCTAGACTCTAGAGCAGGGCTATTCAACATGTGGCCCATGGACCGCATGCAGCCCATGGCATGTTTGTTTGCGGCCTGCGATGCACTTTGGGTTGATATGTTTTTTAATAATTAAATTCCTGGACTGTTGTGAAGCCAAAACAAAAAAGTAGTCAATGTAATGGTCTTCTGTTGATATGAAAGAATGAGAAGTCCTGTGGCATCTTATAGACTAACAGATTTATTGGAGCATAAGCTTTCGTGGGCAAAGACCCACTTCGTCAGATGCATGTAGTGGAAATTCCAGAGGCAGGTATAAATATACAGGCATAAGAAAAGAGTTTCAATCAAGAGTAAGGCTAGAGATAACAAGGTCAATTCAGTCAGGGAGGATGAGGCCCACTTCTAGCAGCTGATGTGGAGGTGTGGACACCAAGAGAGGAGAAACTGCTTTTGTAGTTAGCTAGCCATGCACAGTCTTTGTTTAATCCTAAAATGATAGTATCAAATTTGCAGATGAATTGTAGCTCTGCAGTTTCTCTTTGAAGTCTGTTCTTGAAGTTCTTTTGTTGCAGGATGGCTACTTTTAAATCTGCTACTGTGTGTCCAGGGAGATTGAAGTGTTCTCCTACAGGTTTTTGTGTATTGCCATTTCAGATATCTACCCCTCTGATACTGTTGATATGCATTTTAGTAGTTAAATTCCTGGATTGTCATTGCTCATTAAAAGTGCTGTCATATGGGTGGAAATCGGGTAAATATTGCATTTTATTAATATCAGCAGAACTGGCTTAAATGGGGTCTGCGTGTTGTGGAGTCTTGCCTTAATTTTTGTATTCATGTCTGTCAGTGTGAAAAGCTTTTTGCATATATTTGCATGTATATGTAACCACGCTTAAGTTGCAGCTCTCGGCACGTGCTGTGAGTATCATTGTGGCCCCCAGGGCTTCCAAAATTGAGTAGCCCTGCTCTAGAGGGGTGAGTTTGGGATTGGAGTCAATCTCAGCTAGAAGAAAGCTCTTGAGTTTTAATCCTGGCTCTGCTGCTGACTCACCCTGGAGCTTTAGATAAATCACTTGGAGCCAGATATTTTTAAACTGATTTCTAATTGCGTATGCCTCGGCTTTAGGAGCCTCACTGTAGAACCTCATTCTTGCTTACACTTAAGCCCCTTTACATGAGTTTGGCAGTGCAAGAGGGCCTTAAAAAGGATAAATATAAAGGGCTTTCAATATAATGGGGCCTCAGTATCCATGTCACTTGGACTAGATTTTTCAGAAGGGTTGAATATCCACTGCTCCAAATAAGATCAAAAGGAGCTGCTGGTTCATAGTATCTCTGAAAGCTCAAGGCCCATGTGCATAAATGTTAGGGACCCAAAAACGGAGGCAGCTAAAATTAGAAGCCTTTTTTTTTTTTTTTAAGAGTTTTAACTACTCTCCCTCAATTTACCTATCTGCCAAATGGGAAGAATAATTATCTCACGAGGGCATTGTAAGGATTCATTAGTTATTGTTTTTCCAGTACTTTGAAAATAGAATGTGGCAGATAAGGGCTACGAGTGAGAATTAAAACACTCTTTCTTTTTTAGGTCGCCACTGTGAAGTCCATCAGATGACTGGAAACTACATGTGGGACCCAAGTACAGGAACATCTTTTGACATTGGTGTGAATAAAGAGAGCTTGTTGCCTCTATGGTGGAATGGGTCGGAGCCTTTGTGGGTCACCATGATGAAAGCAAACAAGAAAGTGAATATGTATTACTGGCCTGGTTAGTATCTCTAAATGCAATTCCTCAAAACCACCATCTGTTGTTGCATCTTCAAAAATTATGGACAGCTATGTAGGATGATTCTTGAATACTTTGCTGTTATGAAATATATTTGTACACTCCCTCATGACAATTCTATTTAATTTTTAAATTTTTTTATTAAAGTATGCACATGCAAAAGATTAAAGTCACTATTAATGGTTTAGCTTACACAAAAGACAGGAAATGACCAAACTTTTAATTTTAATACCAAATATTCAGAATACGTAGGAAACACATCTAGTGTATCCTGTAAGATAAGCACTTTTCATCATTTCCCAACATTGACACTCTGCTTACTTTTTCCAGACCTGAATAAGAGACCTGTGTAGCTCAAAAGTTTGTCTCTTCTGCCAACAGATGTTGGTCCAATAAAAAAAAATTACCTCCCCCACTTTGTGTGTGTCATATCCTGGGATCAACACAGATACAACTACAAATATCATCGCTATAAGATAGAAATGTTACAAATATGTACCATGGACCTGTTATAAATACACACATGCAAGGCACTTAGCTTTTCACTTTTTGAGGGTTTTTTATCATTTTAACACTGTAGTCCAAGCACTGCATTAATATACTCATATATATGTAATTTACTAGAGGATTACACATCAGAATCATAGAACTGGAAAACTCCAGTGTTGGTGGACACAGTGGGGGAAGCTGACCCACTCATTCAGGCTCCCTACCAATCCATCTCATCCTATCACACATGTGCCCAGTCACATTCTCTTAACACAATACTGTATAGCAACATGCAAGAGAAAGGACAACAGCTCACAAGAACGTACAGAAATGTCAATACAAAATTATTTATGTTCATATGCTGGCAGATAAATTAGCTAAATCAAGGTTACTGAATAAAGCAGGAAACTTTGTATTGAAACATTGCTCTGTGGGCCCAATTACACAAATATTTGCTATCATCAGCAGTGCCTCTTAAATATTTTCTGAGCACCAAAACCCAAAACCTATGTTTATGGACATACACTGTGGAATGTAACAGCTATGAAACCAATAAGCTTCTGTAGAAATGTAACAGTTGTCTATGGAAATTGTTCTAAACACTTACATAATTTAATATTTAAAATGTTGTTATATTTAAACATCCTATATAATTTATAGCATGGTGTCACAGGATGAGCATGCCTGTCTCTTTTCGGGATAGGACGTTAGGCCTCTCAAAGGGTGTTCCACCCTGAGTGCATGGACCAGGGCCAATAACCGCACCTCGTCTCTATGAAGCAGTCAGGACTAGCACCCACAGTGAGTAACACCACTAAGGTTACCAGGTGTCTGGTTTTGAACCAGACAGTCTGGTATTTGAGCTTTCTGTCCGGGAAACAAATTTCTTTCCGGTATTTTCTAATGAAGTAAGTTTTAGTATTATCATCATTATTACACCTCGAATTGAAAGAGATGGTGTGTGCGTTGTTTTGGAGCAATGTTCTCTGAGGAACAGATGGACTTGTATAGTATGCTCAGTAGAAAACTAACAGATGTTGGTGTATATCTATTTTTTCTATTGGTCAGGCTTCAGAGTTAGTAGTGCATCCACTGTGTTTTACCTAGGTCACCTGCTGCTAGGTACTAGGAGTGAAATCCTGTCCCAACTGAAATCATTGGGAATTCTGCCATTGACTTCAGTAGTACTAGGATTTCACTCACAGACTAGGATTGCTATATTTCAATTATCTATAGCCTTCACAGCAGACATTTTAGGTGGAGTTACTATGCCAAAGGACTTAAGCAGATGCTCAATTGTGAGAGTAGTCCCAATGAAAACATGTAAAGGGGGGATAAGGGGACTGTAAAACTAATAGGATTCTATAGAAATGTAATAGGGTTCTATTGAATTTACTCCAAATACAATAAACTATAATAAAGAATGAGATTTTTAAAAAACCATTGTATAGAATTCCTTTACAGGGTAGAGAATTCTCCTTTAAATTCTACAGAGCTGTCAATGTTTAAAAGGTTTAGTTTTCTATTAATTTCTATAATATTTTTCTATAAGGTGAGTTATCCAGACAGAGGGGAAAAGAAGAAAGGCCAGGACAGACAGATAGAGAAAGGTAGAAAAGCAGAAGTGATGGCTTACAACTATTCAGAGTGCATGATCCACATATTTTTGCACTCAGGATTATGTGATCTTCCAACATTTGATTTTTCTTAGGGTACTGTACAGGACAATTTTGCTTAGCAGCAGATCATGGACCTTGGAAATTTGTTATAAGTTCTGATCAGGAAAGATTTGGAATGCTCTAACCGTCACAGAAATGTAGGGTCAGCTTCTTTGTGTTCGGTGATGGGAGGTGAAATTTGCCTTCTGATCAACAGTAAAGACTAATCCAAACTGACATGTATATACAAAACAAGTGCCATCTAGCTAAAAAAGCAGGACTGCATTTTCCTCATAGGAATCAGACAGTTTTGAGACATGAATTTTGGGTCTAAAACATATATCAATATGACAGGTGGATGCTGAAGTTATGTAGACAGCTCAGTGTTCAAGAGAAGATAATCTAAAAATCTAAATTTAATCTAAATCTAAAAAGTTAGCAATTAAGAACATAGAAAGCAGAAAAGGCTTTGTTGTGAATAATCATCTATCACTTTCTGTGAGGATGCAAGAAATAACAAAGCTAAAATGCAGGCAGAGTTGATCTGAGTGGAAACATAGAAGCAAAAGTATCCCCACCAACAGGGTGCCTAATTGCTGTCTGTGTTAAAAAAACATCAGTGTTCTAAGCATTTGTTTTTATGGAACATTTACTCCTTTCTAATCACTACACAAAGAGGTCTGTTTCAGGGATGAACAAACACAATTTATTAAGCAGTCTCTGTTCTTCCAGCCTTTATCCATGGGCAAAATATCATGTATCATAAGAACATAAGAACGGCCGTACTGGGTCAGACCAAAGGTCCATCTAGCCCAGTATCCTGTCTGCCGACAGTGGCCAGCACCAGGTGCCCCAGAGAGGGTGGACCGAAGACAATGATCAAGCGATTTGTCTCCTGCCATCCCTCTCCAGCCTCTGACAAACAGAGGCCAAGGACACCATTTTATCCCCTGGCTAATAGCCTTTTATGGACCTAACCTCCATGAAATTATCTAGCTTCTCTTTAAACTCTATTATAGTCCTAGCCTTCACAGCCTCCTCTGGCAAGGAGTTCCACAGGCTGACTACACGCTGTGTGAAGAAGAACTTTCTTTTATTAGTTTTAAACCTGCTACCCATTAATTTAATTTGGTGTCCTCTAGTTCTTCTATTTAGGGAACTAATAAATAACTTTTCTTTTCAGCCCTCTCCACCACTCATGATTTTATATACCTCTATCATATCCCCCTCAGTGTCCTCTTTTCTAAACTGAAAAGTCCCAGTCGCTTAACCTCTCCTCATATGGGACCCGTTCCAAACCCCTAATCATTTTAGTTGCCCTTTTCTGAACCCTTTCCAAGGCCAAAATATCTTTTTTGAGGTGAGGAGACCACATCTGTACACAGTATTCAAGATGTGGGCGTACCATAGTTTTATACAGGGGCAGTAAGATATTCTGGGTCTTATTTTCTATCCCTTTCTTAATTATCCTTTAAATAATTTTCTGCTAAGTAATGTACAGCAAATTGTAGTGCATCTGAAATGACATGTATGGCCCTATGTCCCCTCTAATTCACTTGGAAGTACTGATATGCCAGTGGACCATCGCACTTCAGAGGATTGCTACTAAGGATGTTAACTAACGAGTAATTTACTAGTCGAGTAGTCAATGGAATTTCCATCGACTACTTGACTAATCGATAGGCACTTCTGCATTCCTCCTTTGAAATGTACAAGAGCCCTACTGCGAAGGAGGGAATGAGGAACTCTATGTGCAGCAAGGGGCCAGCGAGAAGTCCCCCTGACTCCGGGCTCCACAAGGGCAGAAATGCACAAGAGCCCCGGGGGGTGATGCACAGCTGTGTGGCGCTGCCCCTTTGAAACGCCACCACGGCATTTCAAAGCTGCAGCACTGCACGGAGCCCAAGTATGGGCTCCATGCGGCGCTGCTTCTTTGAAGCACCCTCTCTTCCCCCTCCCCCTTTGCTGCCTCTATCTGATAGAGGCAGCAAGGGGTGGGGAATCAACTAGTCGACTCGACTAATCCTTAACATCCTTAAGTGCTACTGCAATGAAAGGATTACAGGTCTCTTTCTCCTTTTCTCAGTCAGTTCTGGTGTGGACTATAACCAATAACCTTATAGCTGCCCAATTTTGCAACTGCATATCCAAGTTTGTTTAAAGTGAAGTATAGAGGCACCTCTTACATGTGAAAGAGAGAAAAAACAGAACATCATTTTCCATTTAAACAAGATAGTTTCCAGACCTATGTGCAGGTCTGGAAAGTTTTCAAAACTTTGTGTTATGACACATAACGTCCAACTGTTGAATCAATATTTAGAAATGAAAGTTAAAAATGGCAGAGGTTCAAGCCTGTGTGTCAAAAAAAGAAAGAAGCAGAATGGCATATAAATCATTATGAAAAAGGTCCTCATTCCTGCCCCAATCCCAGAAGTTTAGTATTTTAAAACAATAGGTCAGTGCTGTGCAATGGTTTGCAGACGACTTAGCCCTAAGAGCATATGCAAGAGAAGACGGATGCCCTACAGGAAACAGCTGAGTGAGTGGGCCTCAGAGTCAAGAGAAGGCCAAGTTGATGCACATTAACAACAGACAGGAAGGTGAAATTGCAATAGAAGGAAAAGCAGTGCAAGAGGTTGACCAGTTTGTATACTTGGGAGGTGTTATCAGCAAGAATGGGGGAACTGAAGAGGACATCAGTGCAAGAATACGAAAAGCGCAACAAGCCTTTGCCATACTATGACAAGTCTGGGGTAAAAAAGCCATTTCAACAAGAACCAAACTACGCATTTTCACTTCTAATTTGAAATCAGTGCTGCTGTATGGCTTGGAAGCATGGCACGTTGTCCAGAGCAACACTAAGAACTCAGACATTTGTCAATAAATGCCTTAGACACATTCTCTAGCTAAAGTGGCACAATAGAATGCCAAACGAAACCTTGTGGACCAAAACAAATCAGAAACCAATGGAGGTCCAGATTAAGAGGAGAAAATGGCAATGGGCAGGCCACATCCTGCGTAAGGACTGTGAGGAACGTATCATGAGACAAGCGTTAGAATGGACTCCAAAGGGAAAGAGGAAAAGAGGACGTCCCAAACAAACATGGCGACTAAGCTTCCTGGACAAAGTAAAAGCAGCTGGCTTAATGTGGGATCAAATCAAGACTATCTCTAAGGATCGCAAGAGATGGAGAATGATTGTGGAGGCCCTATGCTCCATTAGGAGCCGAAAGGACAAATAGATAGAATAGTGCAATGGTTCAATAAAAATGTCTGAAATTAGAGCTGAGTATATACTGCAAAATTCATTTTCACAATCAGTTAAGTTTTGAAACAAATTCACTTTACTTGGTTTTACACACTTCCTATGTTTGCTTTCCATTGGCATGATTGTGAACACATTTACCAGTAGTAATGATCACTGATACAGTGAATTTCAAATAATTATTACTGAATGTACAAGAACATTTTGATTTTGTAACAAGTATTCACACTGGAAGCCTGATTTTAAATGATCAAAGAGAGAATAAAACATATCATGGGACTTTATCTAATCTAGCAACCTGAATTGGAAATAGTCAATACTTCTCAATGAACTGGTCACATAGGTTTTGTATACACTACAGAGAAGATCGAAGCTGCCACTGTCAATCTTTCAGGGTTTGAATTAGTGTGTCTAGTGAAGACATGCTAATTCGAACTGAGAGGGGCACTCTGGTTGATGCCGATAGTCCTGCTTCCACCAGGAGTAAAGGAAGTCAAAGGAAGAGTGTTCTCCCTTCGACTTCCTGCAGCGTGGACAGCGCCAAAAGTCGAGTTAAGTTACTTCGACTTCAGCTATGCAATTAATGCAGCTGAAATTGCGTATCTTAATTCGACCTTATCCCGTAGTAGCACTAGAAATTATTTCTATTTGTAACTACCATATCATGGTGATCACTCAGCAGTTTAGAAATAGCAACTAAGTTACACACAGCCCAACATGGTTAATATTTTTAAAATAATTTAGAAAGTAATTCTGAAAAACTGCATTTGAGAAAACTGCAACCTGTTTCAAGACCATATATGAACAGAAAAAAAAAAAAAGCTAAATTAATCAAATTGATTATATGTTATGTGTAATTAGTCACCCCACTTGAAACACTCAAAATTCTGGTCTGGATTTGTATTCTCTGCCCCTTGAATTTAGGAAAAGTTGGATCTGAAGTTCCAGTTCAGGCCCATCTCTGTATAATGACACATGCACAAACTTAGGGAGATATTGCTCCATCATGATATTGAAGATCAGCCCAATGCTCTTCTGTATGTAGCTACTAGAGGTAAGGTGCTTTCACTGAAGCACTAGCTCTAGAATTCATTCTGTCCCTTGGTGAACTGGAATTCGAGTTAGTCAGCCATCAGTGCACGAGGTGAGGGTCCCTTGTTTACTCAAGCATTTGCTGGAGGTTGGGTTAGACAAGTATTGTGGGGCCTTGTATTGATATTTTCCTATGGGCAATTATGGGGACTGCCCACCTTTTGCTCTGTTACATAAGTGCCGACTTCCTGTTTACTTAGGGGATGTTCACCCCTCCTTTACCCCAGGCTCACCCCCACTCCACCCTTTTCCCCAAGGTTCCACCTCTTCCCTGTTCCCTTTCCTGAGCTTGCTGTGTTCAGGAGGTGCTTGGAGGAAGGGGGAGGAGTGATTGGGATCCACAGTCAGGCAGAAGTGCAGGGAGAAAAAGGGAAGTTGAGCTACCAGTGGGTGCTAAAAATACCCTCTAAATTTTTTCAATGGGTGCTCCAGACTGGGGCCATGGAATCAGCACCTATATTCAGTTACATGTAGCATTCAGTGTTGTAATTGCTATGTAAATATGTTTACTGGCTGTACTATGGGCCCAATATATATGTATAAATTAAATCCAGTTCCAGGGAGAATAGGAAAAAATGGAGAAAAAGCTCTGCTAATAAATCTAAATGGATTCAGCCCTTGTCTCAGAAGTGTGCAGACACTTAAGCCAAACTTATAATTAGTCTATTTAGTATAGGTTAGAAGCCTTACAACAGAACACAGCACCAAACATCAGAAGAGACTTACTACAACATCTGGGCAAATAACTGTTGGCAATTTCCAAGAACCATGGAAGAGTTTTGCTTAGATTTTGAGCATTTTTAGTCATTTTTTAATTTTTACATTATATTATCATAGAATCATAGAATACTAGGACTGGAAGGGACCTCGAGAGGTCATCAAGTCCAGTCCCCTGCCCCCATGGCAGGACCAAATACTGTCTAGACCATCCCTGATAGACATTTATCTAACCTACTCTTAAATATCTCCAGAGATGGGGATTCCACAACCTCCCTGGGCAATTTATTCCAGTGTTTAATGACCCTGACAGTTAGGAACTTTTTCCTAATGTCCAACCTAAACTTCCCTTGCTGCAGTTTAAGCCCATCTATCCTCAGAGGCCAAGATGAACAAGTTTTCTTCCTCCTCCTTATGACACCCTTTTAGATACCTGAAAATGGCTATCATGTCCCCCCTCAGTCTTCTCTTTTCTAAACTAAACAAACCCAATTCTTTCAGCCTTCCTTCATAGGTCATGTTCTCTAGACCTTTAATCATTCTTGTTGCTCTTCTCTGGACCCTCTCCAATTTCTCCACCTTTCTTGAAATGTGGTGCCCAGAACTGGACACAATACTCCAACTGAGGCCTAACCAGCGCAGAGTAGAGCGGAAGAATGACTTCTCGTGACTTGCTCACAACACACCTGTTAATGCATCCCAGAATCATGTTTGCTTTTTTTGCAACAGCATCACACTGCTGACTCATATTCAGCTTGTGGTCCACTATAACCCCTAGATCTCTTTCTGCCATACTCCTTCCTAGACAGTCGATTCTCATTCTGTATGTGTGAAACTGATTGTTCCTTCCTAAGTGGAGCACTTTACATTTGTCTTTATTAAACTTCATCCTGTTTACCTCAGACCATTTCTCCAATTTGTCCAGATCATTTTGAATTATGACCCTATCCTCCAGAGCAGTCGCAACCCGTCCCAGCTTGGTATCATCTGCAAACTTAATAAGTGTACTTTCTATGCCAATATCTAAATCGTTGATGAAGATATTGAACAGAGCCGGTCCCAAAACAGACCCCTGTGGAATCCCACTTGTTATACCTTTCCAGCAGGATTGTGAACCATTAATAATTATAGCAAGTTGTGTATCGAAAAAGTTGTTTTGAACTGAAAAAAATCGAAGTGTTTCATTTACAAAACATCTAACTAAAATGTTTCAACATTTTTGAAAAGGAGGGAAGTTCAAGAGAATTAATTTGGCAAAACTAACATGAACTTGTAAATCATTTTGGCACCACTCATCTGCATTTGTTTGCTGGAAAAAAAAATGTTTCAGTCAAAATTTTTTATTCCATCTTTACTGACTACCTACATTGCTTGCCTCACATCTCAGAGCTACTGCTATAGAAGACTATTTAAAACAGATTGAATCTATAGCCAGTTGCATCAATTCTAAAGAAGTATACCAGGAGGCATATGACCACACCACACCTGTACTTGTTTGATAGCCATACATTCAATTCATGTCTTAACTAACTTCTTTGCCATGGTTGGCCAGGTCCACCACTATGTAAGCACAGAACAAAACCAGTCCTACCATCCTTTGTCTGTCTTTGCACATGTTACTTTTTAGTCTGCTGAGAAACAGAAATTGGAAGCCCAGGATGTTCAAGAAGTAAGAGCTGGTTGTTAGGCTGGACAGGCTACAGCCATTAATTCATTTTCCTGAGACAGTAAGTTTAGGTGTAGCATGTTTGTGATGAGATTTAATTGTAACTTATTTTTAAATGAGAAATTTAGTGTTTAATTATAATAAAAAATCCAATTTAAATAAAAATATTTTTGTAAATCATCTATTTTTATCTACCCTGATCTTCTGCAATACCTTACTGGTTACCAAGAAGCCAAAGTACAGTTCCCTTTAAGCAATCCAGCCTTTGACTCCCACCCAGATAGCCAAGTCTAACATAGTGAGGGTTACTGAAAATGTTATTCACCATATATAAAGTTCTACCAATCCAAAAAAGGTCAGACACATTAGCTACCAGACCAATGAATGTTTCAAATCTCACCCAAAAACATGTGTACAGCCTATTGACTAAATCCAGGATTTTTTTAAAAAAAGAAAAGAAAGAATAAGTGTGGTTGTTATACATACGGATACAAATAAGGTTCTTAGGTAAATTTCATAGCAGAGATTGCAAGGATACGGATTTGCAGAAATCCATAAATGTAAAAGGTTACAGTCCAATAGGCAGTCCATGTTCAGACTTCATTGAAATTCTTATGATAAATTAATGGAGCTCCGACCTGGAGACCTCAGTCTTGCTACTTAAATTTTCCCTGGCAAAGTTTAAACAGACCTGAGATAAAACAGGATCAGGCTCGACTTCCTTTATAGCTGAAGCAAGCTGTGGTCACAGCAGGGTTTTGTGGCTGAAGAATAGGGAATGTATTGCCTTGAGGCTACTTTCTATTTCTCATTGCAATCAATGAGATCTACTTAACTGTGAATAGTCTTCAGAGGAATGAAATAAAGGCATCTAGGCCTACTCTGGTAACTAGTGGTATTCATTAGCATAAGGCAATTAACTCAGTGGTTTCTAGGTCATCTACTACAGGTTGAACTTCTCTAAATTGGGACACACTGATCCAGCAACATCTGTGATCCAGTAGAACCATGGATTACCAGGATCAGAGAGTCCCAGTGGAAGGCTGGTGGCTGGGAGCCTGGTGGTGCTGGGAGCCTGGCGTGTAGCAGAGGGGCTTCCCGACAGAGCTGGAAGCCGGGTGTGGCCACCTGGCTGAGCTGGGAACCCTAGTGGGGCCATCAGGGGGGGAGTTTTCCAGGAGGCTGGAGGAGGGCCAGAAATGACCTCCCCTGGTCCAGCAAAATCCTTCATCTGGGACCGGCCAGGTCCCAAGAGTTCTGGAGCAGGGAGGTCCAACCTGTATATATTTCAAAGAGGAACAAATACAGTAATGTTATTACACCACAAATCCAATCTAAATGACATCCCTTTTTGGTCTTTGAATCAATAGAATACAGTAATGAAACAGTGTAGACCAGAACTGAAGTTTAGCACCTATAAGATAGTTAACACCTACGAGTTTACCTACAAGATATAGATAAACCCAAATACGAGTCACATCCATTCCTAATTCTCTAACAATACAGGCCTATATTTCAAGGACTCTAGTTTATTTAACATGGGTTTGCTAACCATCTGTAAGGAATGGTCCTTGTAGTTCTCTTTTAATATGCCTTTAAGGGTTCTTTTCAGGTCATGTAGCCTGCTGATTGCTTAACCCTCATTGACTCAGCATTATAGCAACATAAAACAATGCTGTGTGACTTTATTTCCTCTTACAACAGACTCTAGCTCCCAGCATTCCTTAAGACATAGCTATTTAATCCCAAAAGATTTGCAAAGTGGCCCAAATTTTGGCGATTTCAGAGTGCTGCTAACACCAGTTTAGGGTAGAAAAATCATCTCTCTTGTTGACCTAGACACACCTCAAAATATTTTGCTGCGTACTATGCCATAAAGCCATTTTGCAAAAGATCTCTCATTCTCTCATGTGTCTTCATCCTGAGAAATTTATATTATTGCGATTTGAGGTCTCCAGGGGTATTTAAAGCTAAATTGCATGAATTTTGTGTTACTGAGTCAGATAGTTATAAATATTAATGACACCCACTAGTGCAGTAACCAGACAAAAAATTGTTCCCAAGTATTAAGAACCAATGTTCTCCTGTAGGATATGTTGCCACACGTTGCTATGCCACAAAATGCATTGTATTTTGCTAGGAAAGGCTGCAGGTTACTAAGAGAATTAATTGACTTTACGTGTTCTAACGAGAACGCCTGATAATTAAATTTAATAGTTCCGTTTCAGTCTCACATAGCAAAATATATTTTATGGAGGGTATTTTTATGCTAGATGTTGGGTATAATTGAAGAATCTACTTTATGAATAATAATCCAGGCCTCTGTTACATTGGATGTTTGGAAATGAAGGAATGAAGATGATTGTATTATTGAACACTATTACAAAAGGAGCCAAGCTGGTGGTCTAAATGGCAAAGACCTGCCACACAGGAATCAGAGTTTATGAAAGGGAAGGTCACACCAATGTGGCACTTTTTGAAGGGGAAAATAAGGATAAAATAAATGGATTTCCCAAGGTCTCCATCAAATGCAGTCCACACATACAAATGCCTTTACATTTGTAAAGTTCAGTCTTTTACAAATTAAGAATGTGAAACCAATGGCATTTTGGCTTTGTCAGACTTCAGAATCTGCAGCAGATATGGCCAGAAGTACAAGAAATATGCTCCCCTCCCACCCCCCCAACGCTTGTAGTTGATAATAAAAACCCAAACAACAAAATGTTCAATATTTGTCTTTTAGGCTGTGAGGTTGAAATTCTTGGTGTCAGACCCAGTTTTTGTCAACCATATTTCAGCATCCCAACGGACACCAATTTCTCTGATGCTGTCAGCAATGCTCTTGAGTCACTGAGGTAAGTAACCCAAGTTATTTAGCATGGTATTTCTTTTCTCAAGCATTAGAATTTGAGCAACTATAGTTTTGCCTTAAGGCACTTTCTTGGGGATTAATGACCAGTTTGAAGGACTTGATGAAGACATAGTTGGTTTTGCTATTATAAAATGGACACCAAAAATATGTATTCTCAGTGTCTTTCTTCTTGCTTATGCTATGGAATGCATATGCCATCATGATTAATTATTTTCCATATATTGGCTATTAATAGAGAAATAAGGTTTAATCAGTGTGTGCATCGGACTACTGGCATTAACTCATTTAGCCACAAAAGAATTTTTAATCATTTAATGTCAAACAGAGCTGTCAAGTGTTTATCTCTTTTGAGATTTAGATCAGGTCACTTAGGGCCTGTCTACACAGCAGGGCAAAAGCTGAAATAAGCCACACAACTTGAGCTACATAAACTGCATAGCTTAAGTCAAAATAGCTTATTTCAGCTTTTGGCACTGCTGTCTACACAGCAGGAAATCTGAGAGAGAGCACTCTTCCTCCGACTTCCCTTATTCCTCGTACAATGAGGCTTACAGGAGGCAGAGTAAGAAGTCCTCCAGCTTGACATTGTTTAGACATTATGTCAAAATAACTGCTTATAATGTAGACGTAGATTATGTTATTTCGGAATAACACTGCTGGGTAAACCTACCCTTATTTAGAAACTTAACATTAGAACCCATATGCAAACTTTCCATACGCAGATGGGCCCAGCCTATACAACTGAGGTCTGGATTTGAGCAATCTTAAGTAGAGGCTTGTTCAGATCCAGCCATTTCCCAACTAAGGATACATCTACACAGCAACATAATTTTAAAATATCTTAGTTGGCGTCTACACAGCAGGCAGTCATTTCGAAATAATGTCAAAATACTGTCAAGCTGGAGGACTTCTTACTCCAACTCCTGTAACCCTCATTGTAAGGGAAGTTGGAGAAAGAGGGCTCTCTTGAAATAAGTGCTGTGTAGATGCTCCCAATTTCGAAATAAGCTATGCAATTCACATAGCTCAATTTGCGTAGCTTATTTCGAGTCAAGCCCTGCTGTGCAGATGCACCCTAAATGTTAATCAAGGAAAGTCCTACTTAGCTTTTAAAACTAGATAAGATCTGGAGTATTAAAGATCAACACAGCCCCATTATCCAGGGCACATGGTACACACCACTTAATTAGCAACTTTGTTATTACCAAAATGTGTTCATTTCCAGGATACCCTTACTCTACTGAACATTTAATCTATTATATCGTTACCTTTTAAATGTGGTAGACTGCTGTATAAGCAAGACTCTATAATGTCTAGGAAGATTATTGTTGCAGAAAATAGGCACCGAACAGTGTTCATTCTAAGTATATGTTTCCAGTGCATAAGAGTCTATATATATTTGCAACTGTATATAAAATTAAATGGACCTCAGTTTCAAACTTTGCCTAAGTATACCATGAAAATTACCTTTCAGACAGTCTAAAACCCTGGGCAGTGGTTATAATAGGCTAGTCTTTCCTGACACAGCTGCTGACACATGCTTGTGACAAGGTGACTCCTCCTCTTCCACTTCTTCTGGGAATAGACTTCAGCATTCCACTAGAGATGTTAGCTATCAGGTACTAGAATAGTCAACTAACCACATAAATTCTTAGCAGTTAGTCGACTATTCTATAGTCCTCAGGGGCAGGGCCAGGAGCCAGTGTTCTCTGGCTTCACTCCCACGGAACCCCCTTCCACCGCACGCTGCTGCCTCTGTATTAGGAGGGGGGGCAGGCAGGTAGCACGTCAGCTCCCCACTGGTTCCCCAAGCACCAGCTCCTTATGTCTCACTGAAAGTCAGTCTTTAGTTCACATTCAAAATTTTAAACTTAACCTTCTTTAAGTGGTAGATAGGCAAACAATGAATCTGAAAAATGTGCCTTGCTTGGTATGGTCTGATGAGTCAACCAGGTGAACACCACCATTGTCTTGAATACCGCTCCCACGCGGCTTAGGAATCCATCCAGTAATTCAGTGGTGTTTCTTCTTACTCATGTGGTTTATGAGGAAACTGGAAATGTGATGTTAAATAGTTTCCCTGTTTGTCGGTAATTTTTGGGTAGATGGATGGATAGACATGAAGCAACTCATCAGCTAGACCATATTTATTAAGTATTCCTTAATGATCAGCATTCAGCTTATTAAGTAATAAGAGAGAACTGAAAACAGTGATTGAAAACTTGATTGTAGGGATAGCATATAGGAGTCAGAATGGTCATGTTTGCTGCTTCCTGGTTGGTTTCTGGGAGGCAAGGTGCATAAGAGGGTTTGGAGCATGGGTTCCCAAACTGGGGGGGGCGTGCCCTCTTGGGGGAGCGTGAAGAAATTCCAGAGGAGGCACGAGGCAACACAGCCACACACACACCCGTCAATCCCACCCCAAGTTTTGCTGCTATTTTGGGGGGGGGGCGCGTGAGGGTCTCTCAAAAATCAAAAGGGGGGGTATGATGCCAAAAAGTTTGGGAACCACTGGTTTGGAGAGACTCTAGTCTTGACTTGGCAGATTTAGAAAATTATTAAAGGTTTGATGAAGTAATGACTGAGTTGTGAAAAATCTGGTTCCTCAAGCTGTTCCTTTGGAAAGCTGAAACCCACTGAAAACATTTCCATTGCTAATTCCCACAGTCACACACAGCTGTTTCACAGCTCACAAGAAGAGAGAGCTGGAAATTTCAGTTAACAGAGCAAACTGATGGTACTGTAATATCTGTAGTAAACACCACCTGTAACCATGCAAGGAGCCAAAACCCTGAAGGTACAGCTGTAACTGGAGAGTTACCACCACCTCTAATTTCCTATTTCCATTTCAAGAAGTTCCTTTCCAACTCTGTCAAACTTCTGTAGGTGAGACAGAGCTCCATTTCCTTAAACTCACATTCTTGTAAGTTAACTTCTGCATACACACAGCAAGGAAAAAATGGAGAAAGGGAAAATAAAATCAGTCATAAGTATTAATAGGATAGCTCCTTACAGAAAATGGGGTGGGGATGAGGAGGAGGAGATAGAGAAAGAAGGAGAAAAGATGATAAAATGCCTCTTACTCCTCATGTTTTCTCTCCTTTCTTTTTTTTTTTTCCCAATCTCCATCATCCATTGTCACTACTTTATGAAACAGTGGGCTGTTTTACTATCCTATGGTGCTAGATATACAGCTGAAAGTAATACTTTGGAAATATAGTTAATTTAGAGGTGTAAATTGGGACCCTCGAGCTCAGTGTAAAAGTCACTTCATTAGTAATTTCCATTATTATGCATCGCCGGAAGAGCTTCTGATTCTTGGTGCTATAAAAGGCAGATAAATAGATCCATTCCACATTATAAAATGACCCCTTTCCACATACTAAATACGTTGTAAACCAACTCATCTCTGGCTGGAACTAACTATGTATGGGAAAGCAGCCCATGGCAAAGTCATTCCTCCACATAAAGGCAAGAATGCCAAGTATGACACACCAGGTTGTCACTCAGTTTAAGATTTGAAGCTGCAGTTAGAAAAGCCTGAAATTACAATCTCCAAAATGTGCACATGACCTATGAAGCAGTTATTAGAAGTTAGTATATTGGACCTGCTCCTACTAAAGTCATTAGCAAACCCTGAACTGACTTCAGAGGATAGAGCCTTTTATGAGTGCTGGCATGGTGTCGGGATGTACCACAACTTGGGTATAGAAAAGGAATTTAATCTTGTAGTGATATTCTGGCTTCACTGAAAGGAGTTTTGTTATTGACTTCAATGGGGACAAGATTTCACATCTGAAGTGTCCACTGACTTGATACAGACCCAGCCCAACTCCTATTGATGTCAAAGGAAAGATTGTTTCAGGAAGATTCCCCCATTTCTTTGAATCAGGCCCCTTGCAAAAGTCACTTAAGCCAACATTTTCAAAGCTGTGTGCCCTAAAATAAACTCCTTTGTCTATATTTGGAAGCCAAATTTTACATATACACATTTGAAAACTTAAGCCAAAATCTGTCTCATTTCCCCCACCTATAAAATGGAGTTATGAAGATGAAATAGTGTTTTGAAAATGCAAAGCATTTCTTGATTATCCCATATGTCCAGCTCTCTTCAGCATTCTTCATGGTAAAAAAGAGGACACTGACAGGTAATAAGAGCTCAGGCTTGTGAGATTCTGGCCAGTCTAGCCTGGATCCTGCAAACTGCTTATGCATGTGCTTAACTTTCGGCATGTGTCTTGTCCCTTTTATCCTACATGATGGAGTCCTTACTAAAAAAATTCATACCTCAGTCTATATAAGTCCATTCATCACAAGAAAAAATAAAAAATATTTAGCTCTTATACAGCTTGTATATAATACTAACTGATGATTTGGGAATGGGTGAGGAGGGAAAACACACCTCAGATACAAGTAAATTGAAGGCTGTAAACATCAAAGAGAAAGAGAATTATTCCAAGAGGTTCAAAAGGTACATATATAGTAGAAGTAACCAAATGAATTTAAGAAAAATTAATTTAGACTGAATAAAGCAGAAATATTGCAATCAATGAGATCTACTTCACTGTGAATAGTCTTCAGAGGAATAAAATAAAGACACCTTAACTTCAAATATTTTATATTAGAGTAGACATGAGGCAATGTTTTGCACTGAATAAGTAACAGAGGTAGGCTAAATTGCTTAACACAATTGCTCTCATCCTTTTCCAGGTGAGGACCTCATTTTGTCTACTGGGATCTCTCTCATTTAGCAATATTGGAAGGATTAGGTGGTCACTACACCAAGACCTGTTCTCAATTCACAAGTTGATAATCCCTAACTTAACACATTCTTCCAAGATCTGATTTCCATGATTCCTCCACCTTTTTTTTTTTTTTTTTTTTTTTTTACTAGTGTGCCCAACAGAAGACATGATTTTCAGATTATCTTGGGATCTCTCTCCAAAACTGGCTGAAGCCAATGAGTAAAAAGGAAAACTAATTAAAGTATTCTACATTAATGGCTCAAAACATGGCAATAGCATTAAAATAGTATTCTACAGTAATGGTCCAAAACACTGCAGTTTATATTAAATAAGGAAATGAAGTCTAAAGAAACTCATACAAAGTCTAATGAGGATGATGGTATGATCTAATGTGGATGATGGTATATTCTGTTGATAATGTATAGTATATCTGATATATGCTAGACAAGTTAAGGTTAATTCAGTGTTTGTATTAATAAGAAAGAGTGATACTGGCCCCTGGAAAAAGTAAAACTGTACATGTTGGCACCTGACTCTTTTAACATGCTACAACCCCAGAAATGGCAGTGCAGAAATGGCAGCAGTGTATTATGAACGCATTGATGTGGAAGGCCACCATTTTGGTCCTTCATCTGTTCAGAGGAAGAATGCTTTGAAGGCAGTGGACAAAGTATTGAACAACATGACCAAACTAATCAAGGTCAGTGATGTGACAAAACATTGTGTGGCTTCATTTTTCTTCTTACTCTGATACTTATTACCACTAAAGCTCCTTTGCAACAATCCACTGGCTTGGATGCATATGGCATTTCACAGGGTCCAAGCTATACATAATTTTCCTTTTGTAAATGTTCTTCCTTGATTGACAGATGCTTGGTACGGAAAGGTTCCTTGTTATATTTGGTGGTTATAGTTCTGTTTTGCCTACTTTCTTGAACATAGTACTTAGATGAATGAATCAGTTCAGAGTTATGAGTTGCCTTCCCCTAAAATAACTATTGTTGCAATAAGTGTGACTAATATGATATTTTTGAAATTGTTTTATGGTCTCAGTTAAATACTATGTTGTTTGAGGAGGTTAACAAATTTCTCTGAAAGACATTATGGAGAATGTTATGCATATTCATACTCAGGGCTCAAATTCAGCAGGATCTGTCAGGAGTGGAGCTTTAGTAAATATTTTTAAACCCACAAGGTTGATGCCCCAGACCCCAATGCCTACAAGGGGGGCTCTCTGCCTCTGGTAATTACTCTTTGAGAATCAAGTCCTGTTTACACCCACGGAGTGGCAATTAAGGTTGCATTTCTGCAATAATAGAGGTTATTGCTATGTTGGGAATTCAAGGCATGATACTTCAGCTCTTAATTTCAGAAGACACCATGGCTATGTCTACACTCGCGGCTTCTTGCACGAGTAATATGCAAATGAGGCTAAGCGTGGAATATCGCCGAGCCTCATTTGCATATTTAATGAGCCACCATTTTTTCAGAAGAGGTTTAGCGCAAGAAGGAGCATCTACACTGCCCTTCTTGCAAGAAAAACCTCTGCGCAATGCCGCTCTTCCTGAAAAGTAATAGGTGTAACGGCATTGCAAGAAGAGGGTTTTACTTGCGTAAGAAGGGGCAGTGTAGAGGCTCCTTCTGCACAAGAGCCTCTTCTGAAAAAAAATGGTGGCTCATTAGGTATGCAAATGAGGCTCGGCGATATTCCACGCTTAGCCTCATTTGCATATTACTCGCGCAAGAAGCCACAAGCGTAGACATAGCCCATATGTTCGTCTCTGTTAGCTTGCATGCTAGTATCAGTAGCCCTAGAAAGCAATAAACCAGTAAGGACATTGCTCTTTTCAGAAACAGATTGTCAACTGGAATTTATACCAGGGAGATGGGTAAAGATTATTCATTTTTATAAGGGCTGTAGAATAGAGAATTACCTTTTATGGCAGATTTATGTTATTCATAACTCTGTATACTGCAACTTTGCTTTTAAAAGTATTCAAATTATTTTATAGTAGGGAATGAGCACATCAACTGCTGGGTAAGAGCCAGTTCTGTGAATTTCTCTGCCACCAGGAAACATGAAGTGTTATTGATACCTGTCCAGTGGTAAATACACCTTGAGGTATTCATTTCCTCAGCAATGAGTAATATGAGGAAGGGGGTGAAAAAAATATTTCAGTGGCAGTAAACTATAAGAGCATCAGAAGAGAGAAAGTTTTATATTCAATAGAATACAGATGGTAGTGTGAACAGTTTCTTCATTCCGCTTTGACTGACGAGAACAACAGATTGGGTCAGATCCTGATCCCAGCAAGTTCAGTGGTAAAACTCGCATTCACTTCAATATGATCAGGATTTTGTGCATAAGCGTTTGTATGAAATGTTCATTAACAACAAAGGTGTAGGAATGAAACACTACCTAAAACTAGAAATAGTGCCAAGAAGTTTGATAGCACTTATCCAGATGGGGATTAGAATTGAGATAGGGAAAGTGTGATGGTCAGGTTTAAATTTGAACCAGCAGTAAGGTTTGGATTCAAATGAGAACATAAAACTCTTGTGACCAGCTTTTGAAAGATGTCAGGGGAAAAGATGGAAAAAGTCTCATGAAAGCTCTCTGTCTGAACAGAGTAAGACCAGTCTTCTTTTTGTTGTTGTTATAATTTACTCTAACATATCCCAGGCAAAGCCCACCCCCAAACATAACTCCACTGATTGCAGTAGAATTAAGGAGAGGATGAATTCAGCCATCTATCACAGAATTTTGAACCCAGAACACAGTGTTCTTTTCAAATTATAATTGCTCTGTTTTCACTAATTTGACAGGACAAGAGGCTTGAGAATGACTTAAATGTCATTCTTTTCTCCGATCATGGGATGACTGACATTTCCTGGATGGACAAAGTGATTGAGTTGAAGAACTATATCAATATGACTGATATTGTCCAAATAAAAGACCGCGGCCCTGTTGTGAGTCTGTGGCCATCTACGGAGAAGCATAATGAGGCAAGCAAAAGAATCACTTCTTATTTCATCTGTTTTATACTAATTTCTCAGCTTTAGTTTGAATATTAGAGTCAAATTCTGCCCTCAGATATGCATGTACAGGCTCCACAGAAGTCAGTGGGACCCTTTCTGCTCCCCCATGCCAGGTCCCTCATTCAGAAGGCAGAATCTGGTCCTGTCATTCAGATTTCATCTAAAGATGGATGGTAAAGTGCAAAACATTTTTTAATAAAATTCCCATCATGCAAATAAAAAACTGTAGTCTTTCTCTGAATTGTATTCTCTGTGCAAATACATATCTTTCCCACATTAGCAACATCTATTTGCTTTAGGGACAGAGGTAGACTTGTTTTCTAAATTTTTTGTTTAATACTATAGAACACTATAGACTTTTTCTAACCTGGTAAATAAATGAGCATCCAACAGCTTCTTTTGAGCTCAACAGGAGCACAAAATGTCTCAGAATTAGGTCAGTTCTACAACTATTTTTAGGCACCTATACAGAACCCTAATTTTCAGCTTCCAGGCTGGGAGTCTCAAAGGTGTTTGAAGAAGTTAAGCACCTCAGTTCCACTGAATTGCAATGGCATTTAGTTGTCTAACTGAATTAGGCTCATTTAAAAATTCTGACCTTTTTTTTTTTTTTTTTTTACAATATCTCTTTACAACAATTTTGAAGTATTTGCATTTTAATTCAATAAATGATATAAACCCAAAACTGCTGGCTTTGAGATTGTTGGGAATAAAATTATGCAAACCAAGTGAAGTTCTACACTAACTTTCGGACAGTGCAATACAGTTAACAATGAAGTATGTCCCCTTGATAGTTAACTAAAAAAACATACTCTTAAAACACTTTTACTATTTTCCATAGAATCTGGAAAAGTAAATGTGTTAAGTGATCCAGTCCAGGTAACTACCAGTGCAAGACTGTTTCCTACAGTTCATCTTCTGGTGACGACAGTTTCATAACTCACTTGTACATTGTAGGTTAAATGATTATAGGAGAAGACAAACTGTAGATTTCTGCACAAAAACAGCCATTTCAGGAAACAGAGCTGGTATTGTATTGACTTGATGGTCTGACCATTTGAAGCGAGTGCTAATGTTTGAAGTGGTCTCAAAGGAGTGCCAGATTTTTCATTTAGGTCTGACACAGGCTATTAAAATACTCATAATGCCCTCTCTCTGTCTCAATCACATCTCAGAGACTGCTATGTTTTTTGACTCGATCTGCAAGCCAACCACCTGTAATGCCTGTTAGTCTCTGTTGTCAGGTCACAGAGTAGGGACAGGATTTACTACCATGGTGTCCAGACTGCTCTCTGGCTCCCTCAATGCTGCGGCTTGCGTGTGTGCTCAATGATGTGTGCCATGTTGGCTTACACACTTAGTCACCACAGCAGACCCGGAAAGAGCCCCCAGATCCACAAATCAGATAAGGATGAAAGGTGCTCGGCCCCGTTTATTGTTAAGCCAAGTACAGTAATAGTTGTCAGTAGACTCTACTGAACCACTATGCATATGTATCCCGTAACAATGGAATTACTTAATCAGTGGGTGGTTTCGCTGCCCCCTAGGTCATACAAAGACTATCCTCCCAAGACACCACTTTTATACAGGTACAAAGAAGTTACACATCACTCCTGCTGTGTCAGGTTGCCCCCCTCTGATGTTGGCAGGTTATCACCCTCTGACACTACTTAGATACCACCCATCACCCTGTACCTCGTGTTTTGATTAGATCATCTTTATCCCTCATGCTGTCATTTTAGACCTTTTCCTGAACCTGAGTCTGTATCTGTGCGGAGTATGTACCAAGCTCTTTTTTAATGAGCTGGTGACACCATGTGCTTTCAACTTATGACCAGTACTAATTGCTTTTCTACACCTGGGCCTATTACCAATTAGTGTTTTGCACTCTCAGACTTGTTCATGCCAAATTCTGTGAGCAGGTGAGCAAGAGGCAGGCCCAGCTTAGCTTTGCTTTATGTTAGCCATGTTTTATCCATTGTTAGCTAGAACTCTGACCAGACCTGTGCTACACAAGCTTATGTTTTAGGCCTTTATCTTACTACGGTCACATGGACAGAGCTCATACCTCAGTTCCACAAATCACCTGTTTAACCTCCCTTAAATAGCTCTAAATCCCCAGGTAGTGATAGAATGCAGGATGTTGCTTCATGGGGCTTCTTTTTCTGAAGGATTTTTCTTCAGGAGTCCAGAGCACAGAGTAATTGCTAGTAACTTTTTCATCTCCTGTTGCAGTAGGGAGCGTCCACACTGAAGCTGGAATATTATAGCTGTGCCACTGTAGCATAAGACAGCATTTTTCAAATTTGGGTCACAGGACTGCCAGGGTAAGCCACTGGTGGGCCCATGCTGCTTTGTTTACTTAATGTGTCCATAGCTAGAACCTCATGGCTCCACTTGCCTGGAAACAGTGAACCACGGCCAATGGGAGCTGCAAGGCTCTGTGGCTACGGACACATTAAGTAAACAAAGAGGCCCGCCAGTGGCTTACCCTGGTGGCCCCACGACCCAAGTTTGAAAAACACTGGCCGAAGAAGCAATTACTTTAACAGCACCAGAAATAGCCATCTCAAAGCTAGCCATGTAGACAGACTCCATTAAGTTAAATTCCATTGGTTTTTTTCCTGTAAATCAGACTCTCCCTTTCTTGACTCATCTGAAGTAAAACTAGTACAACACTTTTGAGTGATCCAATTCAGTTTTGAAGCAGGACTATTTATGAATTAAGGTATTACTCAACATAAGCATGATCCAATGAGTCCAGTTATTATACTGGTGCATTATTTCTTGATGGTGGCTGTAATTGTGCAGAGTTTCAATGGGAAGTATATGTTTGGCATAGAAAGTCAGCCTGCCACAGTGAAAACAAAACAAATCCACCCTGCTGACTTCTGAAACCATCAAGTAATTATTTAGGCCATTGGCCTAACTTCACTTAAAGGCTGTGAACATTATCACACAGTGCACCTATCCTTCCATGTAGGTTATAACAGTGAAAAATGTGGAGAGAGATTTATACCCTCTGAAGTTAAATGACTCTTCTCCACAGATATTTTCTAAATATTTCTGCTCAATGATTCCAGTTAAATTTGTATGCTGAAATTCTAAACAATAGGATAATATTAACAAGATAGTTGAAGTTAGGTAGCACTGTGAATTGTCAAAGCTCCATGAAAACATCAATGAATTAATCTCACGGCATTCTTAGGAGATAGATGAGTGCCATTTCCTCAAACTAGGGCCCAGGGCAATTTCCCCAGAAATGCTCTCCCTACCCAAGCTCCATGTAGCCCTGCCTACTAAAATACACCTGCAAAGTCTCATTCATATGCATTGAGTATGTACGCATAATTGGACATGTATGAAGATAAATTACTCAGTTTAAAAATGCAGAAGTTCTCCTCACCAACAGATGCATATGCAATTTTTATAGGCTGATGGTTTTATAACTTTGGTTTCCTTTACAGGTGTATAATAAACTGAAAGCTGTGCAACATATGAATGTTTATAACATAGGTGAAATTCCAGACAGATTCTATTACAAAAAAGGGAAATTTGTGTCTCCTTTAACCCTTGTGGCTGAGGAAGGATGGTTCATAGCAGAGGTAAAGTGTATGAACAAAATATTGATTTACTGTTGTGATTAAAAAGTACAAATGAACAAGAAAAAAGATTTTAAATTATAAGATTAATGGTGATTTATACTACTGATTCAGAATTTAGCTGGCGTAAATACTTCTGCCTCACATTTAAATATTTCAAATATGTGTTTTAATGAAACTAGTGGTATAGCTGTCACACCATATCTAAGATTGGTCCTATTGTGGTATAATAAGAGATTAAACTTATTCCTTTTGTTTTCTTACAATTCGTTTTCCTCTTCATCCAGTTTATCGTTTCCTTTCAACCATCTTCTGGCTAGATTCAAGGATTGCTTTCTTTTCCAATCAAATTTTATGCTAATATATGACAATATTTCCTCCTTCATAGTACCCTCAACTTGGTTCCCCAGGTATCTTCGTTCCCCAGGTACGTTCATACTATACTGTCCTTTAAAAATACTATCTGCTCTCTAGACTTCCCTCCCTTTCCAGTTATTTGCTACCATCTCCCACCACTAAACTCTACATTACTACAGTTTTCAATAATACAGTACCTTTTTTTCCTGGTAGTTTCTCCACCCATCCTCTGATTAATTCAAAGGAGATGGACTTTTATGGTACAGATAAAAACTTCTTTATAAAGGTGCTTATGCCCAAAGGCAATACAAAATACAGCATGTATTCAATGTAACTGTTTCAGTGTGTGTAAGTGAACGATTACTAGTCACTGAAGCTAAGTACTTCATTTTCTTCCATAAGCACAACTATGTTAATGTGTGTGTATGTGTATATGCATCTCTCTCTCCACACACAGAGTTTGTAGCTGTGTAATTATGTTGATTTTTTTTATAATCTGAAATGTAATTGACATATGTGGGTAGGCTGCTTTATCTAGAAGGAAAACAAAGACTTCAGAAATGGTGGTCTCAATCTTCCGTTCCTTGTATATTTAACTTGGGTTTCAGAAGGAATGCATAATCAAAATCACTGATTTCTGTGCATAGGTCTCAGTTTAATCACCACTGAAATACAATCACTACTGGGGTGGAATACAATGGCTATTTCAGAGTACCTTCCAGAAAGATGCTAAATGCCCCCAGGAGGCACTTATCTTGCAGAACTGGACATTTCTTGCAGTGCATAGATTAACAACCACAGAAATAAAGGCTATATTATGCAATTGAAACTGCAAGTCTGAATTTTAGTAAGCGAACAATTAAATATTACAAAACTCAATTAGTATACAGGATTTAACTTTCATACCAGTTCATTATTATTATAAAATTACAACCATTATTTAGTATTTATATTTCATCTAAGTCTTTCACATTGTATTTAGGTCTGGGCACGAAACAATTTTCCTAACCTGTGAGAATTTTTAAGATTTTGAAAAGTTTTCTAATCTTTTTTTTTTTTTTTGGTCCCAAATTAAAAGTAAAAAATTTTAAACTAAAAGAGTTTCGAATCAAAATCCCAAAACATATGTTTCAAAAATGTCAAAATGAGATATTTCAACAATTTTTTTTTAAAGTTGGGAAATTCATTGAAGTTTTTTCCCCACAAATAATTTCGTATTTGACGAACCACCTTGTTTTGGTGAAAAACATTTCCTCAAAAAAATTTTCAAGCAAAATCCTCAATTACATATGTTACCTAATCCTCACAATGCCCTTCTGAGGTTAGGTAGTATGGTTAAACACATTTTATAGATGAATACATGAAGTCACCACTATGCTAAGTGATTTGTTCAAGGTCACTTGGTAGTTATGTAAGGCAGTAACAGAGTTGGAAATAGAACCTAAGAGTACTAGCTCCCACTCTCTCTAACTAGACCACAAATAACTAGACCACACTTGCCTCCCTAACACACACAGATAAAAAGAGCTCCTTTTATACCTATAATATAATTATCTGAATGCCACATTTCCATATAATACCTCTAGTTTGTGATGGTGGGTTTCACAAACTTTAGGTGCCCTCTTTTTAAAAAGTCATTCTTGAATATGGACAAATGAACTGCACATTTTCAGTTTAAGAATCTAAATGCCATTTTTGAGTTTCAAGAGTATAAAAATTATCTGAAAATTTTCTTTAGATGATTTTTCAAAAAAGGGTTATAACTAAAATATTTTCTACAGAACCAGCTTAACATACAGAACACTTACAAATACTGAAAAAATATTAAATCATGGAAATTTGACAAACCCTTTAATAACAGTGGAGCAAACATTGCTTACTACAAAGTTATTCCCCTCTGTCTGCCCATTCGTCCCTATTGTTTCTGATTTTCAAAATGCTCTTTTATTCAACCTGTCAATTCTTCCTCAGGTTGGGTGCATTTTCATTATTGGAGACTCAGGTTGGAAAAAGATGTCGTGTCGTTTTTAAAGCAATAATTGAGATTTTTCAGTGATCTGGACAGAAAAATAATTGAAGAGTTTGAAAGGCTCTTCCCTACTCTCATTGCTTGTTCAATTTATTTTTTTATTCTCAATTGTTAGTAGTACTCTGAGAAACTTGAAAATTCTACTTCTGTTACTACGCATTATAATTTTGAGCAGAAAGAGGGAATGTCTCTGGAATTTTACCCTCTCAGATGCCATACATTCCAGACATCACTTTTTCATTTCGCTATTCAAAACTCAAATTGTATTTTTCCCTCTTTTTAGTTCTGTTGGTTTCAATGTTGATACTATTTTGTTCCTCCTGAATCAGGACTGAAAATTATTTACTCATTTTTTTCACCCCAATTCAATTTTGAATGCAAAATATTTGTGCCACAGTACCTCTATTACTTAAATGCTTTGCTTGCTAGTCTGTATGTTATGTACAGTACTTCTACAGCTGTACTTTCTGCAGTTTAAACAAGCTGAATTCATAGTCACAAACAAACATAAGCATGCAGGAAAACTTTAGAATGTCAATATGGTTACGGAATTGGAGTGGTCTCACACATTTATGATTCACTTGTTAGAGATCAATGTTCAGTCTTGGTTTAATTTAGATATGAGAAATGGGCTTGTCAAATCTTATTCTAGCTCCCATTTATGCACATCACAAAATAATCACACAAGCTGGCAGAGTTCTGAGCTACTGACATTCTCTTCTCAACAGAAGCCCAGGACAGGGTTACCAAGGGGTTTTTGTTGTAAGTCAGGAGTGTGGTGATCTTGGAAAGCTCTGTCCGGGAAGTTGCATAGCACCTGCTTGTATTACACTGTCTGAAGTCAGTGCTATTAATGACCCCATATAACTACCTGCCAATGTAAAAGAAAGTAGCATGTTTTCTTACCCATATACCAGAAACTGAGATAGAAGTTGCTGTTTTTCTGACTGTGTTTCACATCTGCAGTAAGGCACTATTCTCTGTACTTGGGCTGGTGGCCACAGGCATTCTGTTTCCTGAGTCTGATGTTGCTAAAGAAACAGCCAAGTCCATAATATCTGACAATGCTTTAAAAAGATTTAGCTTCAGCTATGTCATGATATCTCCAAAGGAACTTCGTAACTCAGGTAAGACTTGGCATGGCTTGAGCTGATGCTAAAAAATGCTGTACAGCTTGTTCTGTGGTGAGTAGCCCACTGACAGACAGTTTCCTGGAACTACATTAAGCAGAATAGTGGTGTAGACAGACAATATAGTAGGAAAAGCAGACTGAGTCCGTTTTCCTCTTCTGCTTGCTCAGAGTGCTGTCAGTGAAAGAGATGGAAACAAGACAACAGATTTAATTTGTCAGCTAGAATGGTTCAATTACTCAGTAAATCTGCTGCCTGTTAGATGCAAAGAAATGCCTTGATCCTCAAAGGGTTCCTGCAGTTAGCAGTGTAAAGAGCCCTACACTTTATAATAAAAATTGTTATAGGTTCAACAGTTTTTATTCATGATCAGATATTTGGAAGATGGCAAGGGGGAGGATAAGATCAGACAAAAGTATAAATAAACCAGAAAGAATGATTCAAGATTCCTGTCTCATCACTGATCCACGCGTACTGGAGCTATGGATGCAAGATGTACAAACTGTCACTCTTCTCTTGGACCTAGCCTATCAATACTACTGTCATTCATGAGGCTAGGGCATTTTAACATATCGTTGGTTGATGAGGTGAAATTATTTTTAGAAGTCACTGAAGGGATACAATTATTTCTCACTGGTTACCCAGCTCTAGTCCTGATCCTATGTCTCAGCATGGTGTTAGTAGGCACTGCAAAACATGTCATTTTTTGGATGAGAAGTAAAAGTGAAATCCTGATTCCTGACTACTTGTGTTCATCCAGGATCTCATGATCCATTTTAAAACAGTAAGTATGCCAACTCCAGGGTTCTGGCAAAATTCCAACTCCGATAATTGCATTATGGTCTTTTAAAATTCCCTCTGCAGTTTCAGACAACCATGTTCTCTTCTTTACTTCATGCCCAAAAATATGTGTGCGGCATTGTATGGTGTTCAACAGCTGCAACATTTCCTTCCAGGGAGGATGCAATCCAGTGATGGTTGAGAGAACCCATCCATATTGTTTGTACATCAGTTTATTAAGACCTCTAGGTGCCTCCTGGATGAAAAGTACTACAGTACTAGGTTTATTGAGCTGGAGAGACTGCTTAATGCAAAAAGTACTATTTCTATGTAACATGGTTAAGTGAAAACAAACTGGAGATACAATGACCGTGTACAACAGTCTTTCTTAAACTTTTTAAGACCAAGGAACACCAAACAATTTCTTTTTTGAGGAACACCAAGGATTTTTTGTTGGGGGGGGGGGAGGGAAGGGAAGTCAGGGGGAAAGTTGAGGGGGGAAAAAAAAAGTTGAGGGAAAGTTATTGAACAACAACAAAAAAAGTAGCCTGCCCCTTTAAGGGCAGCCATTTTGAATTCTGTTCTCCACGGCACACTTCCGACTGCCTCGTGGCACACTAGTGTGCCGTGGAACACAGTTTAAGAAACACTGGTGTACAAGCTGCTAAAGAATGTAGACACTGAAGGAAAAGAATTGTTTGGAGTGCAAGGGTGGAATTTTGGGAGGGTAGAGGGGGCAACAGCCATGCGCTCCAGAATGTGGCTTCCTTTTCATTCCATTGCCAGGATTAGTCCACATCTACACCAGCAGGCAGTTATTTCAAAATAACGTCGAAATACTGTCAAAGCTGGAGGATTTCTTACTCCCGACTCCTGTAACCCTCATTGTATGAGGAGTAAGGGAAGTCAGAGGAAGAGTGTTCTATTTTGAAGTAAGTGCTGTGTAGATGCTCCCAATTTCGAAATAAGCTATGCAATTGACATAGCTCAATTTGCATAGCTTATTTCGAGTTAAGTCCTGCTGTGTAGACACACTGTAAGGGAGTGAGGGAAAAGTACTTGCATTCTGTGCATGCCTCTCACACTTGGCTGGTGAGCTCCCTTCACCAGACAGGTGTGAGGTGTGCACAGAATGCAAGTACTTTCCCCTCACTCCCCTCAGCATCCAGGGAATGGGATGAAAAGCAAGCCGTGTCCCTGAGTATGCGGCTGCTGTCCCCACTACCATCCCGAAATTCCACCTTTGTTGGAGTGGTCCATGAAGGAGTACTGGTATAAAACTAAACAAAACAAAGCATAAGGTGAACATTATCAGCAAAAACTTCTTAAATCAGGTCTGTGGAATATTCTCCTAAAGGAAGCCTCATTGTTCCAATAATATACCAAGCAAAAAAGGACAATTTGAGAATTTGTTGTACGGAAGACTTCTGTATTGATTGGAGTGAGTGGATGAATTGGACCAAGTTATTGATTAAGGGGGTCCCCCCCCCCGCTTTTCCGGCTTTTATGACACTAGTAACAAGGGCAAAGGAAAAAATAACACAAATTTTTCCACTGATATTTGTCACAGAAATTGGTCAGAAAGTGACATTGCTAAGAAGCAGCCATAGTAGAACTCAGTGATATGGAACAGTTCTGTATCCATGTTCACCAACCAGAACCAGAGAAGAGGGGAGTAGAAATTGAAAAGGTTATCTTCCCCACTAGCTACCCTCAGGCTTAGGGCCTGACGATATGGTGCTATATACCACCAAGGGCAATAACAATATAAGAATATTCTTATGTGCCTTCCTTTTTCATTTGTATTCCATTTCCAATGAAGTGTCGTTTCAATATACAGTAAACTTCCGATAATCCGGCACCTTTAGGACCCAGGGGGTGCCGGATTATCAGATATGCCAGAGTACCGGAAGGGGGGCTATGAGCGGTCTGGGGTGGGGGGCCGGGGAGACGGCGGGGAACTGCACAGCCTGGGAGAGGGCGGCGCTGCGGGACCAACCTGGCAGCACCCCAGCTGCTCTGCCCCCAGCTTCCCCAAATCAGCCACTGGTCAGTTTCAGCAGCGGCTGACTTGGGAAGCCGGGCAGAGCAGCTGGGGTGCTGCCGTGTTGGTCCTGCAGCGCCGCACGGGTGAGGGGCGGCGCTACGGGACCAACCTGGCAGCACCCCAGCTGCTCTGCGCTTCCCAAGTCAGCCGCTGGTCAGTTTCAGCAGCAGCGGACTTGGGGAAGCTGGGGGCAGAGCAGCTGGGGTGCTCTTCCCCAGGGCTTCCCCAAGTCCACCACTGCTGAAACTGATCAGCGGCGGACTTGGGGAAGCTGGGGGCAGAGCAGCTCCAATTGTCCGGCTGGCCGGAGCACTTCCAGGTTCCAGTTGGTGCCAGACTATCAGGAGTGCCGGACCACTGGATGCTGGACAATTGGAGTTTTACTGTACTTGCTATGTGCCCTATTGGTGACTATATCTTGCCCTTTTAGGGGGATGGATTTGGTGATCTAACAAGTCTTTTCCATCTCTGACTACTATGGCCCTACGTCTATGGTGGCAGAACATAAACTCCATTACAAAATAAAGGTTACAGTACAATTACTATTTACCCAGTTCTTTCATTATTTAAAAGCTCCCTCTTATGGCAACTTGTGTTTTTTTCCCCCCGCAGAATAAAGCGAATCTTCCGTTTTGGGAGAATGGCACAGGGAAAAAGGAGGCCTGGCAGAATGGGTGGCATGGATATGACAATGAGCTTATGAACATGAGGGGATTCTTCCTCGCGTATGGACCAGGTAGGCTAAATGAATTATCAGATAATTATCACAGAAACACTCACTCCACCCCAAATCTACAATAGCTTCACAGAAAAGGCAGACCTACAGCACCGTTGTGGGTGAAGATTGATGTAGATGTTAATTCTGGACATGGAGCCTTTCCATCACAGCCTCTGTGAAAGTAAAGCAAACTTGCTCTGCTTTCAGCCTTTAAATCTTATGTGAAACTGAGGGAGAACCAAATGATTATTTTTACTTTGCCATTCTTACATATCACACTTTTGTTGCCTGATGTAAGTGTGCAGGAACCTATCACTAAGATCCACCAAGACTCAGATCAGCACCAAGTACTCCTTCCTGTTAATGTACTCCAATGCTCACACATGGGCACATCAATAGGTCCTCTATTGTTTGGGATCCTCAATTGTTTAAATCCTTCAGAGAACTTTGGCATATTGACCACTTCTATCCCATGCACTGGCAACAAATAATGAACTGCTATTGTGACAAATCTCCTAATTTCACACAGTGGGTCCTGCGCTTCTGGGCAGCAGTAGGCTGAATATTATCTCCCTTGTCTGGGGAAAAGGGCAACTCCTGGTTTCATTGCTTGCCTCAGTAGCTCACTATAGCTCTCAGTTTACTTCAGGGGCAAGCCATAGTCTGATTTAACCACTCTTATCATTGGCATAGCAAGGGGAAAAGCGAGGAGAAAATACTCTTATTCCCTGGTGGCCTATCTGGGCGTGGAGATAACATATTCTATTTCTTAACTCAGTCTCTCCCTCTTTAGCAGGGATTTATGTCCCTCAGACTTCTAGGGCCTGAAGGGCTTGTTCCCCTCTCGCCCACCTGCCAGGCAGGACTCTCCCTTTCCCTTGCCTCTGTAGTTGCAGAGTTTCCTTCTGGTACCTGACATCATTTCTATTGTTCCTGCTCTCCAGCAGCATGTCTTCTTCCCATCACTCAACTGACTAAAGGGGAGACTTTAAACAATTCCAGCTGGTCTTTGATTGGCTCCATCTGTCCTAATCAAACCTGTCTCAGCTGTTTCTAGCAGGTTCTTGATTACATCCAGGTGCCTTAATTAACCAAGGGGAGACCTTGTTTGGTTACCAGGGAAACAGGAACTTGTTTAACCTGCAGTTAATATACCTGCTTTCTCTTACTTTCTTGTAACCATCTGGCCTGACCCCATCACACTATGTACACTTCCATGATATGCACAGTATCATGGACATTCTAGCCAGCCAGTAATTATCTGGGACAAAGTGGAGTCTCAGGCTCTAATCTCTGTGTATTTGTATATTATGTTACTAATATACTAATAATAATATACAGAATGCTCAGGCTTTGATCTGTAGATGTGAATATACTCTGTAAGTGTGTACTATTATCCCCACTTTACAGATGGAAAAACTAAGCACAGAGACATTAGGTAGTTTGCCACAGGCTAGTCTCCTAAATCCCAAAACAATTTCCAATCTATTGAACCTTGCAGTTCTCAGCTAGGCTTGAGCTTTTAATTCTATATGAAATACATGTATTCTTTTTTATTTTTGGCAAAGAGCTCAAGACAGAGTAGCCCATTTGATAGCATCCACATGGTTATACATCTGTTACATAGATAATTTCTGAGTCACAGACCCTTTAAATATTGAATAGTGCATGCGCTTCACAGCTGAAGAAAAAAGTAGAATCAGAATCTGTGAGATGATCAATGCAAAGCAAAACTGTCTGCTGAAAAGGCATCGGGGGATGTTTAAATGCACAAACAGGTAAACATTTAAATAACTCTTGGTTTTAATAATTCCATTGTTTTTTCTTATTGCTCAGATTACTAGTTTTAAAGATATTTGTCCTACTCACAAGACTTTCTCTGGAAGAACATAAGGTCCCCATTCTTCTTAATTCCTTGTTTATCAGATGCTCCTGCAATTCAAGACCTGTGGCAAAAGGAATTAGACAATGTTAAATCCTCCCTGACATTCAGAGACTAAAACATTTATTTGCATTTCTTTGTTTCAGATTTCAGATCTAACTACAAGGCACCTCCAATCAGATCAGTCGATGTTTACAACATCATGTGCAGTATTACAGGAATACAGCCACTACCAAACAATGGATCCTGGTCCAGAGTGGAGTGTATGTTAAAAAATAATGCCAGTTTGGCACAATTATTCCAGTGGAGCAGCTGTGTGTTGGCATTTATTCTACTTTTATTGTTTGCATAACAGATCTCATTACTCTGGCCCCAAAACAATGTTAGCCAGTGTGCGCAGTAACGATTTTTTTGTTTGGAGTTCTTTATTTGAATAATGGCTTCATTAACAGAATACTGTCTGGGTAAACTGCACATATTCACCCAAATTTATCCCTTAAGTTACACAAGGGATGAATCCAAATTCTTCCCTTATGTTACACAAGGGATGAATCTGATCCATTCTTTTATCACAGTGGTTATAACAAATATAAAGCCACATATTGCTTTCATTTACACGGTTGTAAATATATACAGCAATGTCAATGAAACCAGAATGGAGCCCATTGTGTGAGCAAGCATGAGAGTTACTCTAGGAGACAGAGAATGAACTCCCCCCCACTGCCACATCTAAGGAGACTTTTGCTTCTGCACAGTTAGGGGCTGAAGACCGGATATGGGCCTTTGTAATTTTACCGATTGTTTTATTCTGGATTATTTCTCTCTCTCTGCTACAACCCTGCCCCCTCCTCACAAAGTAGTACATGCAAGGTATTTGCTGGCCCATTCCTGTAAACAGAAGAAAACAAACTCTTTCCACTTAGCTACAATAAGAACAATCCTCAGAAAGTAGGGATGGGAGCACCCAAGAGCTGTAGCATCCTTCCTTCCCCAGACATTGTCTTTCCTTTTCCCTCAAGAGCATCACTCCCTCAGGACTCCATCAGCTCGTGGAACCATAGAAACCTAGGGTTAGTAGAGACCAGAAGAGTCATCTAGTCAAACCCACTGCCAAGATACAAGATTTGTTATGTGTTTCTCAGCCATCCAAGACGGAGGCCATTCCTGCACCACTCAAGTCACAAGAGTTTTGCCATGAACTTGAATGAATTTGAGAGCAAATGGAGAGTGAGAGTTCCACAGTGACGTGAAAAAATGAACCCAGGTCATCCATGTGTCAGTTTATTAGAACAGCCCATTGGTGATTTTTAAATTTAACATACCACCTGCCAATACAGAGGGTGCCATTTATTTCACAATTCTAAGGCCTACCAAATTTGCTACCCATAGTTTTACCTCAGAATCTAAGATTCATGGGGGGGGGGGAGGGGGGGAAAAAAAGGGAACATTTTTTAGCCCTTAAGGTTGAGAAGAAAACCTTAAAAATGTGAATTAAGTGTCTGCTGATAACAATAGCTCTGGAAGGTATGAATTGTCCTGTTCTTCTCTATGGACATTGATATTGAAGCCAAAAGATGACAATTAAAATGTAGGCCATTAGCTATTTCACTACTAATCATTTTAGCAAAAATATCCAGCCTCCCCACAAGTTCTGAGATACCAGTGTGCACTGTTAGTGCAAAAATCTCCAGGGTATTGACAACTGAAAGCAGAGGTGGCAGAAAATAAGTTTGTGTTTCAGAATAAACAACAGGGACTATTGTGCTAATTGCAATCTTCATTTTCATGCTGAATTAATTAAAAATCTCCCAGTTTCATCTAAATGAAAGGCCACCAAATTTCCTGTCTGATGCAGAATGCAGGAACATTTCTGCACAACTAAGGCACAGAGATCTTATTCTGCACCCCTCATTAGGGTATCTGAACACCTGTAAGACTAACAGGGAGGCCTGGGCCTTCCAGTTCCGTGGCACGATATTTATACTAGTCAGTCAATCACATGTATTCAACAAAGACGACAGAAGAGAAAAACAAACACAATAAATTCAAAATGCACAAGTGAAGAAATGAGATGTAACCATGCCACAGAGAGCCTTAGCCATATATCAAAATATGCTAGACAAGTATAGTTTGAAACAGCTGATGTGTTTTTCTGGATGAAGTAGCAAAACATAACAACATGTGTTCTCAGTGGTCCTATACATCAGCAAAACACTGGAGAGTTTTCAGCATGCATTGATTTTTCCACCAACAGCATCAGTGAAGAGTATGTTTTTCAGTAACTCCCATTCAAGCAATGGAGCATGCAACATACATGGCTCTTGTCCTTTCATAAGGTGCTTTCAGCAGCGAGGGGACAAGTTTATAGTGGTGGACTTTCAAAAGATTTGTTATTCATTAGCCAGTGCTACAATAGTGAGAGGAGGAGCTCGCAGGAGTGTTCCAAGTTTTACATTCAAAGCCATCTCTCACACAACAAAGGATGACAGGCTCACAGGGGCCTCAGACCCAGTCCTAAATTGTATTGGTGAAGTTAGATAGAATACACTCTTGTGATATCATGTGTACGCTGGAACTGGAAGGGGTAAATCCCAGTTTGGGTAGGCATAGCTGATTGATCTAGCATGCCAAAAAAAGCAATGTCTATACCAGCAATGAAATGGGTTAGCTAAGCACATGCTAGGGTTCAGGATGAATCCAGAACTGATAGCTCATCCTGCTGCCCATGTAGCCACATGTATGCTACCTAGTTTCAGCATTCTAGGTTGATCAGAGACAGCATAGGTATGTCAACCCCAACTAGAAATTGCTTCTTGAGCTCCAGTGCAGATACAGGCAATTAATCTCAGAGGTTAAAGTCCCAAGATTAAGATAAATCTGAACACAAACAGGGAGACAGAGATAGAAAATCCCAACTAAGAACTGATTTTAAATTGGTTTCAGTAGCATTATATCGCTAGAGTCAGGTTCTAGTCAACATAAAATGGCAGATTAATTTTGTATAGTTAAAATATTTTGCTGCTGTACTGCTTGATGTTAAAAAGGGGGATCTATATCTAGGTTTCATAATGTTAATAATAAGAGATTTACACATCTTTATTTAATTTTATTTTTAAAAAGGTTCCATTGTAAAAAACAAAACATTTAGAAGAGAGACATTTAGAGCTTGCTCCTTCCAAAGACCCTGAATACCCTTAGTAATATTCCTCATGATACTGAGGCAATAGAGGGCACTTGGCCATACCTCAAAGGAGGAGCTCAGCACATTGCAGGATTGAATTCCTGTGGAAATATTAGGGTTTTTTTGTATAGGAAGGAACCTCTCAAAATTAATGAGCACACAAACCCAGAGTAAAGCACATTTTGGGTTAGTTTGGTAGAGTTAATTTCAAGATAAATGATTATACCATGAAAAAAAAATCAAATTAAACTTGACAAAAGACTTCTGTAATTGCTGTAAAGATTTATGTAATGTGTTTTTAAAGCTCAAGTGAACCATCAAATCAATTGGAAAAAAAAAGAAAAATCACCCTTTGTTATCAGGCTGTTGAGTATAAAAGGCAATTTAGGGCTCTCTAAGCATTTACAGTGACTGTGAAACAAGCATCTATTGTTCAAAGTTCCCTGTTGCTCTTTAATGGACCCGGCTCAACGAATTCATTGGAGCACATTTTTTAAAAATGAGAGAATTATCAGTATGAAAGATAACCAAATGACTAAATTACAAAGTTTTGTTTGAACACACACTAATCCCTTCACATTCTGGAGTCTCAAATCCCATAATAAAAAGGTTTCAGTATTTTCTTGCAAGGGGAAAAAAGAGCATAAAGGCACAGGGCCAGATTCTGATTTCAGTTACACGGGTGTAAATCAAGAATAATTATTAAATTGAGTTATTCCACATTTATATGAATAAATGAAATCAACATTGGCCCACTACTGCATCTGTGTTGTGGGTAACAGTTAGAAAAGCAAGTGTCCATATTCAAAAATGCTGAGTTTTTGCAAATATTGCAAAGTACATTTTCAAAATGTCTGAGTCTTACGGGCTTTTGTGCAACATCCTATTGTAAAACACTTCAAAATGTGTTCAATCTGTGAAAGGAAAATTCTGTAATAGATTTATATCAAATTGGTCATCTCCAAGAGAATCAGACACATTTAAGAAGTGCATCTTACTTTGTTGGTATTTTTGTACCACTATACTGAATCACGTTCTGGTTTAAATAAAATTAAAAAGAAAAAAAAAAAGAATTTTTTCTGTAGCCTCCTTATCTGTGTAACAGGTAACTGAGATGAATATGTTTTAAAAGCCATGATTCTAAATGATGCTTTTAAACAGTGATGGATTGTGAATAAGTGAATAATTATAAGAACACTGCATGATTTCTGTAAGAACTGTTGGTTTGGGGGTTTTTTTTGTAAATAATGTAAGATTAAAATCCTAGAACACTTTGTATTTCCTGGTTGATTGTTACATCAAATGTAGTCATATTGGTCTACTTCTCACTTAGGATATGTCTACACAGCAGAGTACATATGGGCTTCTTATTCTGACTTCCTGTAAACCTCGTTGTACAAGGATTAAGGAAGTCAGTGGAAAAGTGATTTATTTCAAAGTAAGTGCTGTGTCCACAACAGCAAATTTCGAAATAAGCTATGCAATTTGCGTAGCTCAAATTGTGTAGCTTATTTCGAGGTATGCTCTACTGGGTAGACGTACCCTTTGAGAAATAGAGATACTACAGCATAAACAATGTTTGAAGCTTATACTGATTAATCATCAGTGGGATGAATGATAACATTGTTTTAAAATGATGAAGTCCTCAAAATATATATGAAATTATAAAATGGCACAAAATAATGTTGGATAGTTTTTCCAGAGGTATTATAATAAAGTTAAACTTTTGAATCTGTGTAGGCTTTTTCCTTCCAACTGCACTTACACATGGTGGGTTTTAAATAATAGCAAGGTCCTCTGGTATTTCTACATCAACTAGGGACATAGCTGTAAAAACTCCTAATTAAATTTGCAAGCTCCCTGGGAAGGGATGTCTTTTTGTTTTGTATTTGTACTAAACCTTGCACATTGGGGTGTAACAGATTTTGTTACTCACCACTAGTGTGCTTCCTCATGGCTCATCTGGGCATTCTCTCTCCTTCCAGAACTCTGAGTAATGTTTGTGACTTGGCCCTGTGGCCAATCACTATAGACTCCAAAAGGGACGGCCTGTCAAAGTCTCTTTGGACAAGGTACTCCTCTGCTGTTCCGGGAAGTCCTCCATGGTACGTCCAAGGCTGTGCCACTTCCCCAGTGGCTGGTAGGAGAACTCGGGCTCATCCTCTACGGTGGAGTTCCAGCCCAAGGACCCTATATGCCACAACTGAGCTACTTACTCCCAGACCTACTTGCCACTTCTCTGGGCTCTCTTCTACTCCTTCTTTCTATCCTCTGGCACCTTTGGGTTTACCACCTGTCCAAGCTTCCTCCACTTCTCAGGGCTACTACCCCCTATGGCTTCTCACCAGACTCAGTAATGTCCAACATACTTCTCTCCGGTCAGGGAGTGACTGCCGATTACTCCCTTGGCAACCTCCTTCTGATCTCAGCTTTTTAGCTTGATAACCTGACAGTTCCTGCCCAAGTTAGTACCATCCTTAACTAAGAGTTATTGACAGAGCTAACCCAGCCATAGGATGGTTCAGGGAAGCCACCTCAGGCCTCATGCTTTTGGGGGGGCCCTGCAGTAGCTGTCCTATGGATGGGAGGGACTCAGGGGATTATGGAGGCCTGGCACAGAGTGGCAGCAGGGGTCTCCCCCTCACTGCAGTGGTGAGAGCCAGCACAGCCCAGCAGCCTGCTCCACGCTATCCTCTCCTGGCCAGCTGCACTCTGCTTCTCTGGGACAGAGAGAAGTGGAGTGCCCCCACCCCAGGTTGCTTTGCTTCCTATTCCTGCAAAGAAGTGAGGCACAGAGGCTGGGATGGGGCAGCGAGGCAGAGTGGAGCAGGCTGCCGGGTTGCTCTGGCTCCTGCCACCACAGTGGGTGGGGGTGTGTAGCCAGACATGAACCCCATCTTGTTTCCCCCCCCCAAAGAGCAAGAGAAAGGCAGTCAGCCTTTGATGCCCTGGGAACGCAGGTGTGCTGCCTGTCCCTGACTCTACCCTAAACAGAAACCAGACAGTAAATGGGCTGGCTGACGACCCGGGGCCTCCCGTCGCCTGATGGCTAGTACCAGTAATTGACACGCCTGCACTGTCCCAGGAGAGGAATCTTCGCCCATCACATACTAGAAGTGCCCATTGTCTGCATTTTCCCAGGTGTGAATTATGCTTTGCACCCTTCGTGGGAAACTTGGCATTCAAAGCCATTTTCCTAATTGGCCACTTGAGACCAGGAAGAAGCCTACGTGACCCAAGGGGTATAAAGAGGGTTTAGTAGCCCACCCCATTTGAGCTCAATCATCTATACCTGCTGGCAGGTATTGATTGACTCTAGGTCTGTGGGGCGCCCAACCTCGCCCTACTTCTTCCCGAGGATTGAGAGAAAGACGCTGGCCACGCCAAGTCTGGAACGCAGGGGTGAGAATATATACCTGCTATGTGTCTATTTTGCATGCATTTAATAAGAGCTCAGAGAACCAAAAGGGTTTCATGGTACCTGTAAGTGACTTTTGTTTTAAGTGTAATTTCTGTCCTGTCCTTTTGTAGTGGCTGTGTTATCTGTAACACAGCAGTAGCATTAACAGCTAAGTTTACCCTGTAACAATAAAATAGTAACTGTTTAAGCTTTAACCTGACTCCTTCAGTTGCTGTAACAGAACCAAGCACAATTTAAAAGAACTCCAGCCGGTCATAAGGGACAGATCCGTTGGGGCGCCCGTCAACCTCTTCCAGGTTGCCCACTGCTAAGGACCCCGGTCCTGGCAGTTGAAGTCTCGGTGTATAAGCTCTCCCTGTAAACTTATTGGGGCGCCCGTCAACCTCTTCCAGGTTGCCGCTGCTAAGGACCCGGTCCTGGCAGTTGAAGTCTCGTGTATAAGCTCTCCCTGTAAACTTATTGGGGCACCCGTCAACCTCCTCCAGGTTGCCCACTGCTAAGGGACCCCGGTCCTGGCAGTTGAAGTCTCGGGTGTATAATACACACACACACACACACCACACACTGCCCTGACCATCGGCTGACAGGGTGGGTGACCCCTGCTGCCGTCCTGCATTGGTGGGGGGAGGAGGGAGAGAAGAGGACAGAGCAGGGGCAGTGCTAAGGGGCAGGGGTGGAGCATAGGCAAGGCCTGTGGCAGAGGGGTTGCTCTGGGTCTTGCGCATGCCTGGGGTACTGGGGGGGGGAGGGGGCCTGTCTCAGGAAAGTTCTAGGGATGCCAGGTGTCTGGTTTTCTAACGGACAGTCGGGTATTTGCGCCCTCTGTCCGGTAGAAAAATTCAGAAAATACCGGACATTGCACATGTCCGGTATTTTCTGAATTTCTGGCTGGGCGCCGGATGGAAGCCTGACGGGGGCCGGGGAGCAACTGGGAGGCAGGGCCATGATTGGCGCGGGGAGCTCTGTGGTCGTGTGCAAAAGCTGGGCGCGGCGAGGATAGCGGCTGGTCCCAGCCACTTCCCACACCCAGCTTCTGCACACAACCAAAGGCTCCCAGCGCCAATCACAGCCCCGCCTCCCAGCTGGGAGCCTCTGGTTGCGTGCAGAAGCCGGGCGGGAGGAGTGGCTGGGACCAGCCACTCCTCCTGCCCCCGTCCGGCTTCTACTAGCAACTAGAGGGAGTGCCTGCCGGGGGCACAGCCTGTTGAACTCCGGCTGCACCCCCCCCCCCACCAGCTCTGCTTCCCACTCCCCTTCCTCCATCCCCTCTTCCCATCCAGCCCCCGCCCCCCCCAGTTCTGCTTCCTGTCCCCCTTCCTCCCTGCCAGCCCCACTCCCTCCTGGATGGTCCCTTCCCCGGCCCACGATCAAGTGGGTCCAGTTTTTTTTTTGGGGGGGGGGGGTCTCCCTGGTAACCCTACTCAGGACCCCTAGGGATATCCCTGATTATTGATGCCTGGCTCCCTTTCAGGTGCAGCCTATCTGGTTAATTGGCCCATTTAGTCTACCTTAACTTGTTCACAGGACTGGTGTGAGGTAAATAAGGACCAGGACCCCATGTAATGAGTTGAGTGGGGCTCCTAGCTGCTATGGTGATAAATAAAATAAAATAACAATGGATGGGAGTAATCCCACTAACTGTCTTGCAAACAAACAGGCTGAAAGATGAGATGGAGCAATCCTGTCAGCCCAGATGACAATATATAAAGCTTGTCACCTCAGGTCTCCGGTTCAAATCTAGCATATATGGTAGAGACCACAATTTATTACTACTCTCATGTGTCCCACAAAATAAGCTGTCAAGTTCCATTTAGCAGTGGACTAGTGTGTACATCACCCACACCACCACAACTAGGCTTCTCTTTATTAGCACTCTTTAGAAAAGACAGAATGAACCTTTCAACCCTAGAAATTGTCAGAATAGTGCAAAACAGAAGCCCAGTAGAGAAAGTGGAGCAGTTTGCACTGCTGCTGCCTCTGATCTGTCCACCAACCAGGGACACTAGCCTGGTGCCTCCCATGAGCAGTAAACTCACACAACAATTGTTAAAAAAATACAGTGGTTTTTAACCCCCACAGAACCAGAAAGAAATGTAGGATTCCTGCTCTCCCTCCAGTAGAGCTTCTCTCCCTATGCAAGAGCTGCAGCACATAACGCTCCTAGCGGCACATGCTCTTAGTTTCCAGGACAATAGGAGTAATTGGGGAAAGAGCTTGAGGCCATCAGTTTACACACTGCTTTCCAAGGCACTGCAACAGTGAAAATGGAAACGAAGAGTCAGCAAATGAATGACTGAGGCGCAGGGTTACATATTGTGCCTCCTAGAAACCACTGCCAAGCACAGGAGAGGGAATGGGGAAAGGCTGAGAGGTACAGCAAGTGTAGCATCCTGCTAGCAGAGCACCTATGTGATCCTGTTACTTCCAGTGCTGCTGGGGAGTATACCCAGGAGTAGCAATTACTGCAGCTTACAAGTGTCACATGGCAGGGAAAAAAATTGGTTGAGAAAAAAAAGTCATTGCGCCTTTAAATTCCCATGTTCCCCGCTCCCCCCCACCAGACACAGCAGGGGAAAAATGTCCCCACCGGCCTTCCGTCTGAGAAAAACAGAAAATACTGGATATTTTACATGTCTGGTATTTTCTGGTTTTTACAGGACAGAAGATGCAATTACCGGACTGTCTGGGCAAAAACCAGACACCTGACAACCCTAATTCCAGGAGCAGAGTCATAGCTGAGTACTGAAGTGTGATATGAGTTATACAGAGCCTAGTCATTAAACATATCTGCCACCCATTTAAGCTCCACAGTCTCCTGCTTTGTTGTCTTTGGTCCTTTCCCACATTTTGGCCTGACATTAGACAGAGCACCACCATCACCGTATGGGACAAGATCTTAGCCTGGGCTCAGACCAGCAAAACTCCCACCTTGTGCATCCAGACTCATTTTGCCTGTCATCAGAGGTGAAAGGATCTTGTGTCTCCCCTCTGGATGGTGCTCACTATTACCACTAACAACTAATTGTAGCTTAAATAAACCAAACTGTACTTTCATGGAAAAAAGCAACAAGATCAAAGGAAATAAATCACAACACTTCATACCAAACTCAAAGGTCACCACAAATCTTGCTACGCAGGCAGAAAAGGCTCCTCAGAGTAACAAGTAAAGATTGAGTAGAAGTAGTCATGACCCTTCCTGTTAATTTTCCTCTGATCTCAACTTGCTCACCTGGCCCTCCCCAAGTCCTGGTCCCTGGGGAGCCTTTTTTCTATTAATTTATTCCGTCTGTGGTCTGCAGGGACAGGGATTCCCACCTCCCACGCATGCAGGTTACTCATCCATCAAACCAGCAAGACCAGTGAGATTGACTTACTAGCTTTCCTACTTCCCACAATAAGGCCCTCTCCTCTCCAACTCCCTTCACTAGTTATCATTTGTTGATGATTTCTCCAATCATACTTTCAGGCCAGGGCCGGCCTTACCATGAGGCGAACTGAGGTGGTCGCCTCAGGTGCCAGACTTGGGGAGGCGCCACTAGGACCCAGAGTGTAGAAAATTGTGTCTGCTGGTGCGTAGGTATTCTCTCTGCTCTAGATGCACAGAGATGGCAGAGCAGTACCATGAGAGGAGTAGAACAAGGTGGTGGCAGAATTGAGACCTTTCAAAGTTTTAGCCCAAGCGAGGGGGCATCATTTGAGCTCCCTGCCTCAGGTGCCAAAATGTTGTGGGCCGGCCCTGTTTCAGGCTATTCTGCAGCTCACTTTGGGAACAGCAGGACACATTGGCTCTTTACTCTGATTTGTTGCCTAGTACCAGGGAGCTTCACAGACACTAGATACAAAAGTTTGAAACAGCATAGCATAGACATAAAAACAGACATAAATTACATAAAAGTGTTTATCCCTCTTAAATAGGATGGTCAGGAGATAAGTTGCAGGTGTCTGAAATGTTATCAGATTTGGTTTTTAAATTGACAGTTTCAACTATTCATCTACCATTTATGAACAGTTGCCACTCATTCTTAAATGAGTAATTAAAAATATATAGCTCCAACTCCATTGATCTGTTCAGGCAAGTGGGAGCAGGAGAGAGCCAGGACGGGAGAGGTTAGGAGCAGAAAGGACTATGTCGGGTAGAAGCCAGCTGGGACAGGCCAGAATGATGCAAGTTGTTCCTCCACCAGACCGGAGCCGATGGATTTTCCAAAACGAAAGATAACACAAGAACTAAGGGTCACCAAATGAAATGAATAGGTAGTAGGTTTAAAACAAATAAAAGGAAGTGCTTCTTCACACCACACACAGTCAATCTGTGGAACTCCTTGCCAGAGGATGTTGTGAAGTCCAAGACAATAAGAGGGTTAAAAACCAAATTCAATGGAGGGTAAGTTCAATGGAGGGTAGGTCCATCAATGGCTATTAGTCAGGATGGTGTCCCTAGCCTCTGTTTATCAGACGCTAGGAATAGGTGACCAGGGATGGATCACCTATTTTGTTCATTCCCTCTGGGATACCTACCATTTGCCACTGTCAGAAGACAGAATACCAGGCTAAATGGATCTTGGGTCTGACCCAATATGGCCATTCTTATGTTCTAATACACTCTAGATCAATGGCTTTCAAAGTTGGGTCATGGGCCCACCCGGATAAGCTGCTAGCGGCCTGTGACGCTTTGTTTATATAAGTGTGCCTGCCCCCCGTGTTTTAACACAGAGCTGAGGGCAAGAATTGAGATTTCAACTATAGATTGACACTATTGATTGAGTTGGAGAAAACAACAACATATGACTATTATTCAAGCCATTTGAATTGCATGTTGCAATCCAACATGCAATAGACTATTTCATGTATAGACATATCCCCATTGTCTTAATCTTAATTCTTCCTTCATTGTTGCTACTATGCATTATGACAGTCATTAATCACATGATTTTTTACTGTGGAGAAAAAGTAAGCTTTTTAAATCTGTCCTTATTCATCTATTGGTCAGTCAATCCATCTCACCATTCTTCCTCCCGACCATTTTTAATTTATCTTCTTTGATCTCATTCCAATTTGTCAATAACTATCTTTTAGTGGAGGGCCCAGAAGTGACCAGAACATTCCAGGTGCAGTTACAAAAGCCATTAAGAGAGGGACTGCTGTGATCTGAAATATCTCTACCTATGCAGCCCAAAATTGCATTAGATCTGCGTTTCTCAAACTGTGGGTCCTGGCCCCCCGGGGAGTCGCGAGCAACTTAGAGGGTCGCGGTATCACAAAGTTTGAGAACCCCTGCATTAGACTGTTGCTATTCTCACATACTGCAATCACTTGTCTAATGCACTGCACTCTGTCACACCAAGATCTCTTTCAGCATTATTGACTACCAAATTTATCCTTCCTATCAGTTAGCTGAGGTTCGCATTATTTTTACTCAGATGTATTTTATACATCTCCCCAATACATAGTGATGTCATGAGGCTTAGCTAATATATGTTCAGTACTTTGTAATTTTCAGATAAAAGCTACTATAGAAATGTGAAATATTAGTATATTCTCGTACAAAGATCGTTAAACCAAAGCTGGCAAACGTCCTAGAAATTTCATGGTTTCCTAATGTCCACATAGTTCCATCAGAGATTTAGCACAGGCCAGAAACAACACATTTCAAACTCTTGGTAGTAACGTCTAGAATGCTGGTTAGCCATGCCTTGAGTATAGTGTTGAATGCCCAAAAGCTATACAAATACAACAGCTTTTTATAACATTTTTATGGATTTCTTGACAGGCCAGGATATTTTATTGATAATGACCAGCATACAGATAAAGTTTCCTCATTCAAGACTCAAAACGAAGATAAATCTAAACCAGTACATAAATTATTTTTTCCCCATTAGTTATGAGTTTCTCTGATGGTTCAAGAAAAGAGAAGTAACTTGAACAAACAGCTCTACAAAAGGTACGAAGAATTTGGAATTAGGAACCTCTCAGAACTTTATCCACTTACCATTTTGTATATTAATGGCTGGGAATATCAAGAGGTTACAAAGAGTACACTCTCAAACTAGAGCCACAACAGAACACGCATTAGAAAGGTACATACAAATTGTAAATCAATAACCATAATATCTTAAAGAAAAATGAAAGTGATTAATTTGACTGGTTTTCAAGACAAAAGTGAAATAAGCATTGACTTTCTAGCAAGATATTATATTAAACTAGTGTTTTCTGTGAGATGGAGAGAAAATTAAGTACATGATATAAAATACAGTGAATACAATTTTCACATCAAATAAAGGTGTAGTCAGGCTGGCAGCAATACTAGAGCTTCTTTTCTGCCTTCCAGGTTTGTGAAACTTTCATAGGTTTCTATTTGAAATGTAAGCAGTGACTTTGTTTTACTCCCCTCTCTCCCATTAAATGGTCCATTTCCACTCAGAAGCTATTTAAAAAGTCCCCATATAAAAAAGTTTCAGTGGGGTAGCCATGTTAGTCTGTAACTGGAACACCACCACATAGGGTGCTTCTAGACTGCAGGGTTTTCGGAAAAACTGAAATTTTTCTGAAAAACTTTCACTTACATCCACACTGCTATTGCATTCTTTCGAAAGAAAATTGAAAGAACACAAGGGTTTTTCTGACATTGGAAAACCTCATTCTATGAGGAAGAACGCCTTTTCTGACAGAGCTTTCGGAAAAAGGCGTGTGTGGATGCGGAAGAGGGAGTTTTTTCAAAAGAAGAAGAGGAAAAAGCCAAAAGCATAGGTGTCCTGGTGACCACTTCATCCATAGTAATCACAGCTTAAATGTGAGATAGCATCCATTCAGTGTGGATGCTATCTTTTGAAAAAGCAGATCGCTTTTTCAATGCGCCTTGGCAGCGTGGACGCTCTCTTTTGGAGAAGTTTTTTCGGAAGATCTCTTCTGGAAAAGCTTCTTCCAAAAGAAGCCTGCAGTCTAGATCAGTGTGTCTCAAACTGTGCTCCGCGGAGCCCCAGGGACTTCGCGAGACATCTCCAGGGACTCAGTGAGGTTGACAAACTGGAAACATCGATAGGTACAACATGTACAATCAGTGGACCGCTGGGGTGCCGCATACATTTTTACGCATGTAAAGGGCTCCAGAGCCCAAGAAGTTTGAGAACCGCTGGTGTAGATGTACCCATAGTCTTCTTGCAGCACCTTAGAGACTAACAAAAAAACGTAGATGGTATCATGAGCTTTCGTGGGCAAAAATCTTCCATGTTGTATTAGTGAATTCTATGGATCTAATGTGTCTTCTTGCCTTTTCTTTCTCTCTCTCTCTTTTTAAGCTCATATTGTGCTAGTGAAGGATGTCAGCTTGACAGCTTTGGAAATTGAAGTCCTGTAATGACAACTACAGGAGCACTAACATTGTAAGCTACCCCACATTGCTCTGACAATGTGCCTCAGACCAGGGCTGGAGGGAGTGAGGGTTCCGTTTCCATTTCCATCCCACCATTGCCCTCTGGCTGAACATGACAATGCCAAATAGTGGCAATTTTGTCATGTGCTATTGGTGATGCAGTCACCTGGCCTGAGCAAACTAGACTGAGACCACCAGCTCATTTCTCACAGTCCACTGAACTGACATCAGCTGGCAACAGCTACTCCTGCCAGAGGATAGATGTGAACTGGTGATTTAGAAGCAAAAGATGATGTAATACTTTACCAATCCCATTCCCTCATCCCTTATTATTTGTTTTTTGTACAGAGCAGGGTTTTGAATTTATTTTAATTTTTGCCTAATAAGATGGAGAACAACAAGGAAGCTCAGATGCAGATTTTTTTTTTTTTTAAATTGTGGAGGAGTCACACCGTATTGGCTGAGGACAAAGGCAAAGGAGAGAGACCTCTGTATTTAATGATACGCTGTGTCCCATTATTATCTGTCTCGGAGCTCCCTCTTCTGGCTTCACATAGGGTTGGTTGACTTTGTACTTCAATCTAAACCCAACAGCACATTAAGAGTTTGCTAGGAAATAGAAAAGAAACATTAGCACCTTTACTGAAAATGAAAGGTAACAGAAATCATGGCAGAATGCAACAGTCTGACACCTGCTCAAGCAGACAAAGCTGGAGGTATTTATAAATTGCCTTCCAAAATGTGCTGGTGACTTGTAGGAGCATGTGGAGGAAAAGAAAAAGGAAAAGTTGGTGTGCTATTGTAAATCAGCTATTGTAAAAACCTGTTATTGTCATGCATGAAACTAGAAGTACAGAATGATCCACGAAACAGTCCAATGTACTTGTACTATAATCCAGAGCACTAATGAAGTGGTAATGACATGGTGGACTAAGGCAGGGAAGGTGCTTTGACGTACACTCAAGTTTTGGAAGATTGGCACACCACCACCAAATTCTGATATAGAACCAGATTTCAAACCCTTTAAAGCTCAGGGGTGTTCAATGTGATGTTCCAACACCCACCCGAACAGGAAATTGGAACCACCAGAGATTATCTCCATTTAAAATTTTGCCCAGTCCTTGAATGGCATAAAACATTAGCTTCAGAGGGGTAGCCAAATTAGTCTGTAACAGGAAAAACTTAAGACAACAAGTAGTCTAGTAGTACCTTAAAGACTAACAAAACATAAAACATTAGGACAGTGGTGGGGAATCTTTTTTTTGACCCACATAAAAAAATATCAGTTTAGAAGTCAGAAGCAAAAACCTCCTGGACTGGGCTCATTACAAGTGAGGGAGAAGAGATGATTTACTGAATCTCAATTAGAATGGAAGCGGTCTTCATAACTAATCAGAACAGCCAAATGCTATTGAAATCAGAGAACATACGACCTTTTTTCAAGAGATGATTTTTGTTGCTTTTATTTTTTATGGTCACCCTAATTTATTGGTTAGTTCAATGTGTAAAGCAACTGTTCGGTGTGTCATATTTACTTTTCCATAGGGAAGTCCCCTCAGGCATTAACAAAATCTCATGGATCACATTTTTCTCATTTATTCAGCCCTTGTTATGGCAAAACCCTTTCTAGGTGAGGGTCAAAGCTTCCAGCTGTAAGTGTAATTTAACTGTTTTAAAGGATTCCAAGAGGTTTAAAGAAGTTCCAGGCAGAGCCGGCCTAAGCTACGGGCTGACCGGGCTACTGCCCGGGGCGCCCCATTGTGGGGGGCACCACACGGGGCTGCCAGGGCGGGCAGGGGTGGGGCCGCGCATACATCAGGCACCCAGGGGGACCCACGCGGGCACCACTGCACTCCTGGAGCGCACTAATGGCTTGTCCCAGCCCTGGTTCCAGGCAATATTGATGGAGAATGAGAGCAAGAGATATCAGGACTCAAAGAAGAGAGAAAAAAAAAGAGAAGGAAATAAAAAAGGATAAAAGAAAATAACCCACTCCTCAGTGTGCCTTCTTTACCAAGTTCTGCTCAACTGAGAGGGGAGGAAACTATCAACTGCAAACAGTTTATATTTAGTGTTTATTGAATTTGTAATGTGTGAAAAGATCACTACTTTGACAATTATTTGTGCTGTGGTTCCATTAATATTTCATGTGCAAACATACTTCAGCTCATGTCTCATTGGCAAACCGTTCACTGCACGTGTTCCTTCACTTGGAAAGATCATAATTTGCTATTGGTATTATGTTTTTTCTCAATGGGCTAGAAGGGAAATAGTTTGCAAGATACTTTGGAATAAAAGTTGCTATATGTTCTGTGAAAATGGTAATGACTCACAATGTCACATTCTTCTTGGAGTATATATTCTGCAGTTCCACAGCTTCATCTGTCAACAGCGGCCGATGACTCGCCCCTTTGCTAAAATTTACACAGGGCCATATCAAAGTGCTCCCTGAAGGTTCAGTGACTTCCAGCTCCGCTCCTCTGCCATGGGCCGGGTTCATCAGGCCCACTGATGGAGGGAGCGCAGGAGGGCAAAGGGGACAGATGCCCCAAGGCCCAGCAATTCAAAGCAATGGTGGTGGTCAGAGCCCCGGACCCTTTAAATTCCTGCTGGAGCGCGGTGCTGGAGCACTGGGCTGCACACTCTGAGCAGTGCTAAGGGCTAGGGAGAGGGGCACTGCACTCTAGCAGTGCTGAGGGCTGGCTGCCCTAGACCCTGCCCCTTGCAGGAGCACAGGTACCACCCCCCCATAGCTTGCCCAAGGACCTACAGAAGCTGTTGGCTTCACACTGGTGTAAGGAATAGAAGCCAATCCTTCTATTCCTTACACCAGTGATTTAAAGGCAGGAATTGGGTGAGACAGACCAGACGGTACAACCCTGTGGGTGTGGGGAGGGTGTGTGTGTGGGGGGTGGGAGTTCAGGTCACCTCTCTTCCTAGCCCCTCACCCTTCTTCAGTTTTCTCAGAAAGAGAACATATGGCCTTGGTAGAAAAAATGGAGAGTGTTTGACTGGGGGAGAAGAGTGGGTTTGGGTAGAAGTGAAGGCATTTCCACAGCAGAACTGATACAGAGATAAGGAAGGAGCCAGGGATTTCCTTTCTTCCCCTTCGCTGCTTCATATGCAGTGTCAATTCCGCACCCCACCACTGAGTCTGCTTCCTCACCCCCACAGGCACCTTCCTGCAGGATCCTGAACTGAGGCTGCAATCTTCCCCGGCTGCCTTCAGCTACTGCCCTTCCCTTCTATTCTCTCAGGCCTGAGATCAGGAGGTGGGTAATAAAAGAAACTTCTTCCCAACCTTAAGCCTGGTGGAGCCTTCCTCCTTTCAGGTCATAGTGGACAATGAGCAGAAGGTTCCAGGGAAGGAGCTGTGGAGGAAATTGGGAGCACTTGCTCCCATGCTGGTTCTGAACTCTAAGGGCTCCATTTACACTGGGGCAAGACCAAGGAAAGGGAGAGCTCATATTTCTACACTTTACTATTCTTCATTTATGCAGTAGGACTGATTTCCTTGCCTTCTAGGGATGGGCAGCCAATGGAGGAGGTGGACAATCGGAATGGGAAATGCAAACAGCTTGACAATTGTTTTCCCTATGGCCCTGTAAGAGGATCCAATAGAGCAGTATATAGAGAAAACGCTTAGGAGATGGTAGCAGGGGCAGATGAGAGTTTTGTGAGGCCCAGAGCCTATTGAAGCGCGAGACCCGGGGTAGCACAATTTCACGCATGAGCCACGGCCACAGCTGACAGGTAGTAGTGCATGCGCAGGGCCTATTGAAGCACAGGCCCCGGGCCAGCCACCCCGCTCGCCCTGCCCTATATCTGCCGCTGGATGGTAGGAGTAAAAGCAGAAGTCTCTCTCTGCTCCACTGCCTAGCCCCTAGGTAAACATCTCTAAAGGTTCCTAATTCTCTGGTGGTTTTTGAAAAATTTTCCTCTGCTTAGAACTTTTTCCAAGCTCCCTCCTATCTAAAGGGACAATACACATATCTAGACCTGTTGACTGGGGGGAGGGAGGGTGAAGGTGAGAGGGCAGGAGGAGGGACAGTCAAACGGGGCAACTGCAGTGTTGGGGACGGGTGCAATGGTCTGTGTGGCACTGAGGGCCGGTTGCCCTCAGCCCTGCCCTTTCTGCCTGAGGCCCTGCCTTTTCCAGGCATGCAGAGCTGCCCCTGCCCCTCCCCCTCCCCTTGTCCAAGGACCTGGCTTGGCTGTTGGCTCCCATATACACATGCCCTCATATGATGTTACACAGGTAAGTTCATGTGTTTGTACAAGACTGGCTTTAAAAATAGATAAGCATGAGGCTCAGACAGGCAAGGCTGCTCAGTTCTTTGCTTACCCATTTAGAGCCAGGTACACTGTGACACTGCTGTTAGCTGGCTCTGCTTCATACATGTGTCAGTTTTCACTACGAGCTTTTAAATGTCATCAACCTTTGCTGGTATTAGGTGGGTGTATCTTACGAGACAAATTTTCTGAGATTGCAGGAGTGGGCACTGATGGCTCTTGAAAGGCCTTTCGTTGCTCTTAAGAAATTAATAATGCATTACTCAGCACAAATACATGTATCATTTTGTGAATATTAATGTGTCCTCACAATGAGCTTGTAAGGTAATGTTTATTTCCATTGTACAGATTTAAAAAAAAAAAAAAAAAAGATGTGCTAACTGCACAAAATTCTGTTACACACATTCTAAGGCATCTAACATTATTCTAAATATGTTGCCTGAACACTTCTACCTAGTTCTGAGGGCTCCTGGCATAATCCATTTTATTTAGGTGCCCCCACCCTTTTCCAATTCATAAGGTTCCAAGTGAAAGGTACCTAACTTTATCCCTTCGCGTGTTCCAAGCTCTACTCCTCCATGGACTCAGAGCAAACACCCATTTCTTGTGGACACAGGATTTAATCTTTTGTGGCTTTCAATGTAAGAGATCCTGCAAAGAGCCTTACACCATAATATCCTACTTAACCTCTATTTAACAGTCATGAACACAGAATGCACACGCTAAGCGTACAAGGCTCACCACTCCCAATAAGTCAGAAAAACTTTTCCCGCTGGTCATCTGGGTAACTCCAGCTTCTGCATAGTATCATTGGCAGAGTATTGAAGTCTGACAGCTCTGATTTTAGGGCTGAGTCCTGGAGTTAGTTTCCAAAAACTTTCTTTTGAACCCCAGTTTATATAGTGAAACTTGAGTCTGGCTTAGCTGTACCATGACCAATAATATTACTAAAACATTTAGTAAACACTTTTCTAACCAACCCTAACATATTGGAAAGCAATTCTGTAACTAGTCATAGCACACCACCACGGTTGATGTAGTTAAGAATTAGTTATGCAACTGACAGAAATAATTAAAGAAGGAGACAGAGATTATACACATAAGTAATAGGGGGAAGGGGACCATAAAGACAAAACAATAAAGAAACAGGGATTTCACAAACACAATCGTTGATAAGTGATTTCTTGCCAGACAGAATGCCATCAAACAAAGTATTCTTTAACCATCGTGGCAGGGTCAGTCCCACTTCTGAGTCCCAGACCCCTGTTCTGCCCACTATCCCACAATTCAGGGGCTGCCTTGTAAGTCCCACTTGCCTTGTCTCAGTGTTTGGCCTTCTGTCCCTTGGCAAAAAAAAAAAGAAGGGGGGGGGGTGATGGGGCCAATGCCCCTAGCCAGTCAAGGCTGAGTAAACAGTCCTCAGCCACCAGCTGTAGTTTCTGGCCACTTGGGGAGGAAGGGAGCCTCCAAACATTCCCTGCCAGACCCCTAATCTCACCCTGCAGCCTTTAGCAGCGCTGATGTTGTTCTGCTCAGCTCCTCTGAGTCTCCTTATCAGTTGTCCATTCCTCTCCAAACTCCTTCTCCCCTACCCACCCCCACCAGGAAGGTTTTTAAAGAGATCCTGTGGGCAGCCTGAAGTCAGCTCACCTGGCCCTTAATTGATTATAGCAGCCCTGTCTCAGCTGCCACTGATTAGCCAGGGCCCTTGCTGTATTTTTGTTTTCTGTTTTTAAAAGGGCTGCCTCTCTCCCCTTCCATCAAGCCCTCTAATCTGTCCTGTCATACCATCTTAATATCTGTTTCTTTATCTGGTGATAGTGGGTGCTATTAGGACAGGATCACCTTCTTACAGCGAGATATTACATTGTTTTCATGTAATTTACATATAATGTGAGGATGTGACATTCTGTGTTTTAGCTCCCCAAATCTGACTGCAGACAAAGGCCTGAGACCTTACAATGTAGCCACAGGTAAGAGAGGCCCAGTGGCTTAGCCAAGACCACACACGTAGGCCAGCGTAAGGCTTACAACTCAGTAGTCTCTGGTTCCCAGTTTAGCATTAGAGCAAGCTCTCGTTCCACCTCCAGTTCACTGCATGGGCTTTATACGGTAGTGTAATCTGCTAGATGTATGTGCATGACTCACAAATGCTAATGGGAGTCATCCACAAGAAGTCAGCAAGAACAAATGTCTCAGAATATTCTGTTCTATAATAACTATTCCAAAACAAGAATGGAAACTAAACTAGTTTCTGTTTTGTACATTAATGGCAAACAGAATTACTGACCATATAATATATTTTTCTTACATGCACACACACGCACACATGAAAAGAGAATGGATAGCAAAGCTGAAGCTTGAGGAGATGTAGCATAGACTGTTTTCAAATTTATATCTGGCAGAAGGCCGAGATCATGCAATGTGCCAATTTGTAACCACAGAGAACATTTGCTATAAATCCCTTAAGACACTTCTTCCAGGAAGTCTTAGTCTCCCCTTAAATAAGTGTTGAAGAGATAGATGATAGAGAATGTTAATTCTTCTAAAGCCACACAAAAACTATGGAATGTTCATTATACTCACTATAGATGTAAACCTTGCTGTTCACCCACTTCATTTTCTGGTGCATTTTATATCATCCCCTACCCTTTACCTGAATGGTGTTTCTTTAAAGTATAATTTGGGAAGGGGGAGAAGGAACTTTGTTATCTTATTGTCTATATGATACCCAGACACACTGTGATGTTGTATATAACTCAATAATAGAATAAATAATTAACCCCTCAAAATCTGAATTTACAGTGATGCGGCAACTGATTCCCAACTACAGTGACACTGTTGATGTAGAATGGCTGGAGCTGGTGTTCCAAATGATCACTTTTTGTTTGCTTAAATAAATTTCCCCAAATCAAATAAGTCCCTTTTGCTCCATCTCACGTGACCAGAAAGAACTCAGAACATCCCATGAAGATAAACCTAAACTTGTTGCTGGTTGCAAGTTTATTTGATATATGAATCTACTGGACCTATGGTGAACTCCTGAGCCCCTGAAAGTCAATAATTTATCTCCCATTGACTTCCATTTTATGTTTAATTTCTTAAACCTAATTTCTGTACTTTTCTATCATCACACTATTTTATGCTGTAGCGGATGCACATCTAATTCCATAGACTTTCCCTGAGCAGGAAAATTAGATATTTGAGGGGAGGTAAATCAGTCACAACCCTCGTTTGGATGGATTGGCGATGTCTTTGCCAAGGCTGTTCCCCACTCTGGCACTTTGAATGAAGACTGTGGGGGCCTGCAAAAGACTTTAAAATACCCCACCACTAAAGACTTCTTTTTAAAAACTCCTCCAGGCTACAGATTTCCTGACCTTGGATGGTACCGCTGCCACCACCCAAATGCAAAAACCCCTTTGAGAATGCAGGAAGATGCATTTGGGGATTTCTTCCTGTGGGCTGCCCTGAAGCTGTTTAACCCTTCTGCTGGAGAGAGCTTAAAAAACCCACAACCCTGTAAATTCCTTAATAGCTGACCTTGCAGTCTTAGGCACATGCACACAGACCCTCCTGCCTTCTAGGACACAGGAATCTTAAAAATCTCCTACCTTCTAGGACACATGGTCTTAAAAAGGTGATTTTTTTATTAACAAAACAAGGAAAACATGCTTTACTTGGTTGCTAGGTGTTACACAGCAACTGAGAAAAGAAAGATTAAAGCACATAGAATTGCTTCTCTGGGATTCAGTTTAAAAGTTACATTGTATATGGTGGGGGGTAGTATATGGGCTCAACACAGGGAAGTCCAACAAACCCCCAAAATAAAGAAAATAACCTGATTGTGTCTGACTAAACATCCTCTGTTCTACTTACATACCTGTAGTTTCAAGATTTAGTCCTTCCCTAGGCATGGATGTCACTGAATATTTCATGTCTGTTTTCTTGGCTTAACTCATGTCTGTCCAGCTGTGCTCTGGTCACACAGGCTATGTCTACACAGCAGCATTATTTCGGAATAACTGATGTTATTCCAAAATAACATAGTCCGCATCTACACAGCAAGCAGTTATTTCAACATAATGTCAAAATAATGTCGAGCTGAGGACTTTTTGCTCCAATTCCTGTAACCCTCATTTTACAAGGAGTAAGGGAAGTCGGAGGAAGAGTGCTCTCTCTCGGACTTCCTCCTGTGTAGACAGCGCCAAAAAGCTGAAATAAACTATTTCAACTTAAGCTATGTAATTGACGTAGCTCAAGTTGCGTACTTTATTTCGGCGTTAGCCTTGCTGCGTAGATGTGCCCACAAATACTGCAGCAGGACAGAGCTGGCCCAAGCTACGGACTGACTGGGCTACCACCTGGGGTGCTCCATTGTAGGGGGTGCCGCGCAGGGCTGCCGGACCGGGCGGGGCCGCGCATGCGCCAGGTGCCCAGGACCTGGGGGCGCCGTGCGCCCGGGGGTGGGGTTGCACATGCGCCGCACTCCCGGGGGCAGTGCCGCACTCCCGGGGGCAGTGCCGTGCTCCCGGGGCCCGGGGCGCACGAATGGCTGGGGCTGGCCCTGCAGCAGGATGATACTGTTTCTAGTTAAAAACCCACTCTCTTTTTTCATTGGTTCTCCTGGATTCCTGCCAACACTTCCTACTTCCGTAGCATTCCTGGATAGTCTCTAGGATCTGTGGGTTTAACCATTACAGGCAATTTAGTTAACTGAATGGCTGGGATATCCAGGGAAGGGTAGTACCCCTCCCATTTATCACTGTCTTCCTCTATGTTTGGGTATTATGTTGCACACTGAGATACAATGAGTGAGCCTCTGGGTGCAAAAGCCATAGAGATAATAAACAACAATAGTAGGGGGTTTGTTTTTCTGGATACTGATCCAATAAAAATATCTATATGGCACCAAGATCTTCCAAAAGAATGATAAATATAAGAAATAGAAGAAAACATGAGAAAGTGCTAAGTTCACCCTGAAATATTATGGTTGATGGGCCAGATTCTCAGATTACATAAATCAGCAGCGCATTGATTCACACCAGCTAAGGATCTAAGCCAGGATTTCTTTCTGCAACAGTAACTGCTTCAGACTATATGAAAACAATTTAGCCTGTCATAAAACAGCAATAATAATTACTTTGGCATCCAACACTGCAAGAATGCTCCGCACACTGAAGATGTCAGACTGTCTTCCTGTGCTCTCACATTTGCATTAGAAGTACATTAGCACGCCAAGGCTGTTACAGTTACGTAATTGAGATCACCTAGACATAAGAGCAGACTTATTGTTCAAACCTAGCTGAGGAAATGTCACAATTCAGTGGGGAAGTGTATAAAATGGCAAAGAGCCACAGACACATAAATTAACTGTTTCTGCAATTAAATCGGAACACAAGGCAATTCAGGAGAAGTTTGCTTTGCATTCCAACTACTCTCTATGGCCCTCTCTTTCCTTTCCTCACTTCATTCTTTAGTCCCTAACCTCCTTCACTCATTCCCCTCCACACCTCTTCATTGTCAGTATGGGGCATTGTGGGACAGCTCCTGAAAGCCAGTAACTTTTGATATAAGCAATGCAGTGTCTACACAGACACTGCATCAAACTAATTACATTGATTTTGACTCTTCTCAACTGTGGGGGGAAGGAGTGGTATTACTAAATTGGTGTATAGAGAAACACACGTTGGCAGGAGCCAAATTTAAGTGAAGACATTTCCACAGGTGGGCTGATACAGAGCAGCTTACATCAACATAACTGCATAGTGTAGACCAGGCCTTAGACCAGCGGTGGGCAATAATTTTTGGTGGGAGGCCACTCCAAGATTTTGGAAAGAGGTCAAGGGTCGCACTTTTCTGTGGAGGGGGTTCAGGGTCTAGGTTGGAGGTTGGGTGCAGAAGGGCACACGGGGTAAGGGTCTGGGGTTAGGGACTGGGGTGTGGGGTCTGAGAGGGAGTTTGGGTGAAGGAGGGGGTTGTGACCTGGTTCAGGGATTGGGGTGTAGGGTCAGGAGGGAGTGTGGGTGCAGGAGAGGATTCTGGCCTGGAGGAGGGGTGTGTGGGGAGGTACAGGGTCTGGGAGGGGGTGCAGAGTTGTCACCTGGGGCAGGGGGTGCAGAGGGTTTGGATGGCGATCTGGGGGAGGGTCCCTCCACGTGGCTCTGAACTTGGGGAGAGGCTTGAGCTGCTCCAATCTCTCAGGCCAATCTCTCAGTTCCGATTGGCTGGCTGTTTCCAGTCAATAGGAACTGAGAGATTGGCTGAGGTCAGTTCTTATTGGCCGGTTGTTTCTGGCCAATAGGAGCTCAGGATTGGGCTGGGGGCAGGGAGATCGCACAAAGCCTCCCCCTTCCTGCAGAGCAGAGAGCGGCAGGGATTGGGTTTTAAAACACTACAGCTGTGTTCCTGAGGGTCCCGGCAGGGTAGTCCATGGGCCGATCCTGTGGCTTGGTGGCTGGATCTGGCCCCTGGGCCGTATTTTGCCCAGCGCTGCCTTAGACTATAAGCTCTTCAGTGCAGAGATCATCTGTTGTTGGGACTCATAGCATACTATAACAGAAATACATGATCTTAGTATAGATTTTAGAAATGTGTGTCTGTCTGTGAGTCTGTCTGTTTAAGAACTCCTCCTAAGCGGTAAGAATTAGTCCCACCAAATTTGGTATGCAGCTTTTTATCATAACTTAAAGCAAGGTCAGGGTTTGGTTGCGCCAGGATAATGGGATGTGCCTGGATTTTGATTGTTTCTCATAAAAAGGAAAGGAGTGTGTGTGGTAGGAGGAAGTTATACTGTAGAATGACCACAGGGGGGCAGCAAGGGGCCAGAAATGGAGACTGTGAAAGCTCTAACCCTATTGGGCTAGCTGGGGGCAAGGGTAGAGAAAAGGACAGCTTTCTACTATATATTTCAGAGTGTTTGTCGTCTGTGTGTCTGTCCCCCAGTTGGGGGATATGCACCCCTCCTCATGGTCAGGAACTTCTCACTTGTCCCCTGGGGTTGTCCTCTCTCCCTGGGGCAGCCTGCATACTGAACCACTGATTCTCAGGCCGATCCCAGAACAATGATTTAAATGAAGAAAAACAAAATTTTTGTTAAGGACCCGAGCAACATTGGGCAAATCGTCTAGTTCATAATAAGTAACAACAGTACCAAATACAATGAGAGGACAATCCCCCACTCAAAACAAAAACAAAACTAACCCCTCCCCCCACATACACACACTTCGAACTGCAGGAAATACTGATGACACTGCTTTAACAGGAAAATAATTTTTAAGTTAAAGGAAATGAATGTAAATATAATAGCACAGTTCTGTTAAAGGACAAAGATTTATTTTCTCTGCAAACAAGATACAATTCAGAGATTAATTAGGCTTTCTGCTTTATTGTCATGCACTCTCCTTTTGTTGATGAAATGCCAGAATGCAAATTAGAAAAACAAATACCTGTCTCGTTAAAAAGGACATATTTAAAGCCCATTATATAGAGAATACTGGAGAAAGGGAGATTAAGAAAGAACTAGAATCTATTCTAAGTAGTAACTGCTGAGAGCAAATTGAAAAGGGACAGAGATTAACCACACTTTGAGAAATAACATAGTCACTCATAAAGGCTGAATTTTAAATGCCAGCTGCTGTTGTTTGGCCAGTGACAGTATGGCCTATTAGGCTATTTGTGGCTTATGGCAAAGTTTGGGGGCTCATAACAATAAACCACTTTGTAAGTGTTCATACATGATAGCTAGAGAAACTTAAAACAAGAATGAGGAGGAAGAAGATGGAAGACTTAAAGCTATAGGAACAGAAATGAATGAACCAGGCTCTGTCTTTTTTAAGGGAATGGAGGAATAACATATTGGATAAAGGGCTTGGCCTGCAAAGGACTGAGCTGCTTCAGCTCCCACTATAGGAACTGACAGTGCTCAACAACTCCAAGAGTTTCACTGAACCTTGCATTGTAGAGGCCAAAATGCAGATTGAACTGAAAACAGATCCATTTTACAGTTTCTTTTTCACAGTATTCATGTCCTTCTGGATACATCACTAAAGAGGTTGAGTAGCATTTCTTCAAAGGCTGCCGAAGCTGAAATGGAGTTAAAATCAGTGGCACTAATAGAAACACAACACTTCCAGAAATAGCTCTTGTTCAAAATTGGGTTGGCGTAAATGCTGAGTACCTCAGGATGAGCTCTGGTGAGAACTAGATCATTCAAAAACAATGAACAATTTCCCATGAAGTTTCACATGACAGTTTTAGCTGTTTCAGGTGATCTCATAGTCTTCAATTTCTCTGGTCTGCAGTGTTCAAAGAGATATGATTAGTCCATTGAAAGGTTGTGCAAAAGTTCAAATTTAAAATGTCAAACTCTGAGGGGGGTTTTATAATTATTTATGTAGGAAGTTTTAACAGGTTTAACAATGACTGGCTTAAAAACACCAGAAATAAAACATCAATCATTATAACACTGAACTTATTTTGGTTAGGGAAACATCAAATGTAACAATCATCAAATCTCCCCTTTCACCATGATTCCTCCAACATTTATCCCCAGTCAATGGGACACACACACACACACACGTATGTATATATAAAGAGAGAGAGAGTAACCTGATAAACATGTTTGCAGAACTGCACCCTTCATTTGCATAGCAACTTTTGTATGAAAAACGTATCCTAAAACCCTGTAGTGATTTAAATAATCTATTTATAAAGTGCAAAGAAAATCAAAATTCAGAGAGAGATTAAGAAAACTAGTATAGGCAAGTAAGAAAATATAAGATGAACTCCTGGCCCCAGTGAAGTCAGTGGGAGTTTTGTCATTTACTTCAATGCAGCAATGATCTCACTCATCGTCTTTCAGATGAATTTGGAAAGGGAACAGTAGGCTGTTATTGCTGGCAGGAGTTCCCAAGAAGGTTTTTATACCAGCAGTGGAAAAAATTTGTCAAGAGACACAAAAGGTTCACTTTTATGGGACAGTTTCATGAACTTTTAGGCAATGTGTAAGCTTGAATCTCATGCAAATTAGACATTCATAATCACACTTTCCCATTTAAATTGCACAAACTATGTGGAGCAAATGAAGTACCCAGTTAATGAAAATAGATTGTTTTATTCCTGTTTCAGTAGTGCCTACGGGCTCCAACCACAATCAAAGCCATACAAACATTTAGTGAAAGAAGGTTCCTGCCCTTAATTCGACTTTTGCCCTGCTGTGTAGACGTGCCCTTAATTGAGCCTCATGGTGCCTAGCTTTTATGGGTCTAGAAAATCATAGGAACAACACTGCAATCTACAAAGCTGACTGAGTTAGGTACCTTGACTCCCTGTACAATGAATAGGAAGAGGCACCCTAGAATGTGAGCCACAATAGCCAATATGCTAGGCAGGAAGATGCCTAAGTTAATCAATTGGTGATGCCAATTAGTGGGGTGTGTGCTAAATTGCACCCCTTTTATAGAGTCAGGTGATTAAGTCTGAGCAGCAGGCTGAGGCCTGTCTTTGCTTAATGATACAGAAATGGTAACCAGGCAACTACTTGGGGTGCTTCTACACAGCAGGGCTTAACGCGAAATAAGCTACGCAAATTGAGCTACATCAATTGTGTAGCTTATTTTGAAATAGGGAGTGTCTACACAGCACTTATTTCGAAATAGAGCACTCTTCCTCCGACTTCCCTTACTCCTCGTACAATGGGGGTCTAGACTTGGTTCTTTCAAAAAGAAAAGCCTTTTTTGAAAGATACTGTACTTCTCAAAAAATGAGGTTTACATGATCTTTCAAAAAAGGCTTTTCTTTTTGAAAGAACTGCGTCTAGACCGCAGTTTCACTTTCAAAATAGCGTTTTTCAAAAAAACGCCGTGACGCGATTATGCAAATGAAGCATGGGAAATTCAAATCCTGGCTTCATTTGCAATTTTAATATGTCTAATTTACATCCCTCTTTTGAAAGAGGGATGTAGTTTAGACGTACCCTAACATGCTTCTACCAAGACTTACCTATCACAAGGGTTTGGGGCCTGCTCCTGCAAATCCTTATTAAGTCCTGCTAGCAATTCTTATTCACAAAAGTCTGGCTGTGGATGATAAGGAACTATTCATACTAGTAAGACTTGTTGGATGAGCTCCTTATTCGTATGCATTGCTATTAACTATCTGAAATACAAATTCTCCCCTATTTTGCCTTATTTTTTTTAATTAAGACCTTGCAGGCTAACATTGGCAAAAGCACCAGTTAATATTCGTAGACCATCTGAAAATACAAACTCTTTTGTACTTTCTAAATATTGATACTACAGTATTTCTTCCAGAATCCACAAATCTCTCTTTGGGGGATGGGAGGGGCCCTACAATTCTTTACTGATACAGGTAGCCTCCCTTTGCAGGAACAGTTGCACTGCATTCAGTGAATGAGGGTTGCAGTGATGGGCTTCTGACATCCACTTCGTCTGTTTTAGTATTCTAGACTCCATGTGTATTTATCAGAGGAAACATCTTTCTCTTTCTAGAATATTGGAGCAACACTTCTGACACTGAGCATTTTTAACTGCCCTTTCCTTGCCCTTCCCATATATTGCAGATGAGGTCATAAAAGATCAGATTGGGGCTGCCAGTAAATATCTGAAGAGGAAAGAGCATTTCTGTAAATCTTGTGTACAAGTCCCACCAGGAAACTCACAAGATCCTGAGTTCCCTGTGAAAGCCAAAAGCTTCCCCAATTGCTGCTGGCTTCTAACATTGATGGTTGTGACTGTCACTGAAATGTGAAGTAAAGGTTTCATCTATCAATTCAGTAAATAAACTCAATCTCAAAACCTGCTATACCCTTAAGGAGAAGGGGAAGGGAGGAAAAGCTTGCGTTCTTATCATTTGTCTCCCTGATGTAATCTATTATGTCTGGGGATTGCTGCCATGTGCAGACATCTGGGATTCATCACATACCTTCTGTTGCAGAAGAGAAGAGATGTTTTCTGGATACTAAACTAATATGGTACAGATTTTAAAAGGGAACAAATGGCATGTTTTTACATGCACTGTAGGAGTTTAGAAAGTTTTCATTTCTGAATGAAATAAGAGTCCTCAGGGCTTCCAAAAGCTTGATGAACACAAACCCCATGTGCCTTCATGGAAAAAGGGGTTAGAAGGAACAATTTTCCCTTGTATTTGTTTCAGGAGTCTGCTCACACGAAGGGGAAGAACGCTGAGAGCTCCATGTTTTTCATTGTATTTGCAAATTGGGACTAGTTCCAGACTACAGTGATCAAAATGACAAATCATTCCAGATCGGGGTAACCAAAACCAAATAGGACCATCATTCTTTAAAAGTAAAGAGTAGATGGTAATTTTTATTTCTCTTTATGAACGTCATCTCAACAGTCTGAGTAATAATCAGCCTGACATTCTGAAGTAATAAACTGAAGACCTCCACTAAGTCTTGGGTTTACTCTGCTGCTTAGTTGGTATCAGTCTGATCTCAATGGCATATTTATCATTTTCAACTTCCCAGAAAACAAATACTTCATTTTTAGGAGGACAAACGTACTTTAAAATAAATGCAAAGATATATTTATGTACAGCATGTTTGAGGCTTATTTCGTCAACTTTAATAAATGTTGCAAGCTTTTAAATAAATAAAAGTCCTACCTTCAAGTTGCAGCAGTTCATTAGAGGTCAGTGACCAAAAAGGATCTGATTTTATTGCTGCTTTGTACACATGGGGTATGTGAACTGTTAACCTATCCCTGCTAAATCAGGCCATTCCTTATTTCTAAAATTCAGGAAGGGTCTAAGCAGTTTTACCTAATACTCTTTTATTACAATTTCTGGTTCAATGAAAGTGCATTTCAGTACAGGAGAACACTCTAAATACCAGGGAGACTTTGGAACTATTTATCATTTTATAATGATTCATTTTTTTGTTGGCGCTTACATCTACCACAGAAAGAGTATTTTTTAAAAGGCATTTTTGAACACTTTGTGGTTTGGTGCAGTTGCTATCTGCTGTATATCATTGATGTACGAGAACATTTTTTTCTGTATGCCAGGTAATTGGTAATAGTAAAACAATAGCAGAAGAAAGAGATGGCACATATATTAAGTTACATTAGATCTGAGGGTTCTCAGGTTTCTTCATTACAAAGGAATAATAAATCCGAGTCCCCCAGAGCTTAATTTAAAGGGACACAAGCAATTGAAAGACACTAGTTATTTAAAGATAAAGAAACAAGAGAAGGAAAGCAAATGCTATGTGTTGAAGGAAGGGTCTTACAAAACATAGTGGATGTACAGCCTGCAAGGCCCACTTCCCTAGTTAAGTTCTGCCTTTCAGTTGTGTGAAGAGAGCTGCTAAGAGGCCAACTGTGGAACAGAGCAGCGTAGATAGGCTGGTGTAGAACACATAGGAGAGAGAACAGAATCCAGCTGCACTCTTGTGATCCCACCAATATGTACAGGTGACAAGGAAGAGAAAATGTCTGTGGGATAGGGGATGAAGCTGGGCTACAGACAGGATGCCAGTTTCAAGTGATGTAGCCTCACTCCCCGCTTCCCTTGGAAAAAACCTGATTAATTTGCCTTTGTGAGAGTGATGTGAATTTAATCAGTATAAATGTTATTCTTATTAGCATTAGGTTAATGCCCAGAGACTGAGGTCAGGACTGTCTCTCTCTCTCTCTCAACTGCTATCTAAGAACAAGCAACATATGGAGGTTAGGGGGAGGAATATAATCAAAATGTGTTCAGTTTGTATCTTAGGCTGCAGAGGTGGAGCTGTGTTAAAGTTACCTAATACTTGCCATGATAAGACTGTATTTTCAGTCACTTATACGTTTAGCAAACAAATTATTTGGGCTGAAATGTTCCATGCCGGTTATCTGCTTGAGGATGAATTTTTTTTTGGTGAAATTCCAGCTGAAATGGTTCCGCCCTTTCTGAAAGTATTAGAGAGAAATACATTGTTTTGCCAATTTAAAAAAAAATTCAGCTGTTTTGATAAGAAACTCTGGCATCTCCCTAAGTTGGAGTAGGGACTTGAAATTGGCTGTGTGTATGTATATGTGTGTGTGGGGGGGGGGACAGGAAGGGTCTCCTCAGGGATATTTTTTTTTTTGCCATGCCTATGAATATCGAAGGTAAGAGCACTTGAAAATTTGCACATGCTTGTTAGAATTTGGCATTTGAATTTTTAGAAGATTATGTCTTACATTTAGCATGCTCCAGCCCTGGGTTGCAGGGGCTTAGCAGGACTTTCTTGTAATTGCTGCTCCTGTACTGAGCACAGAAACTAAAAGCAGGACAGATTCTCTTCCCCATGCTCTGAAACCCAGACAGTGTGAAGGAGGAGGCAGGCAGCTCCCCTGACTAGAGTGCACAAGGGTGAGGAACAGGGGCCAGGGAAGGGACGCAGGAGAGAAGCTTTGGAGGGAGGGTGGTAGGAACCTGGAGTTAAGAACAGAAGGGGTCAGAAGGCAGAGAGGAGTAAAAACAAGAGGAAGGGGAGAGCTTTGGGAAATGTAGGAGCAGGAAATACTGGGGAAGGAGCTGGGACCGGAAGTAGGAGCAGAGTGAGGGGATAGGATGCAGTAGCCAGACAGAGTGGGGACAAGCAGGCACTTGGGAGGAGGTATGAGAGCAGAAGGAAACATAAAACTGGAGCAGTGGTTTTCAAACTGTGGGTTGGGGCCCCAAAGTGGATCTTAGTGTTTTAATGGGGTTGCCAGGGCTGGCTTAGATTTGCTGGGGCTCAGGACTAAAGCTGAAACCTGAGGGACTCAGCCCTGGGTAGCAGGTAACTGGTTACAGGCCCCCTGGCTGGGGCTGAAGCCCTTGGGCTTTGGCTTTGACCCCTTCCCTGCCTGAGGCAGTGGGAATCAGGTAGGCTCAGACTTCAGTCCCCTCTCCCCTCCTGGGGTCAGGCAGTAAATTCAGTCATCAGAAGGGGGTTGCAGTGCAGCGAAGTTTGAGAGCCCTTGCTCTAGAAAACACTCCCCTCCAAAAGCTGCAATTAAACCCACTACTCCTGAGGCCAGGCCTACACTAAAGGGGAACATTAATTACGTAGCTGGAGTTGACATACCTTAATTTGAGTTTCTCCGCTGTCCCCACAGCTAGAGACCGACAAGAGCAAATGCTCTTGGTTGGTTTCCGTTACTCCTCGCAGGAGCAGGAATACTGGCAGACAATGGGAGTGCTCTTTGTGTTTGATTTAGCAGGACTTTACTAGACCTGCTAAATCAAATTCCAGAAGATTGATTGCAGCAGTGTTGAACTTCCCCCTAGCGAAGACATGGCCTGAGTCACTGTCTCACCATACTTTTGCTGTCTGGCAAGCAGCTTTGAAATCACTGGCAAAGATTTTTTCTCCATCCCCTGTTAGTGTCTGATCCATACAGCAGTAGATTAGAAGATCCTGGAGTTACTGACAGAAGATTCCTAACTCAATTGGAACAGGAGAGTGCTATGGAGCTGAAGATCCCAACCATACTGATGGCCCATATCAAGAATCTATATGGTTCTACATGCTGGAAATATTCTTTTTTGCAATTTAATTACATATCCTTTAAATATCCTTTTTTCAACCAGGGTCTAGCACATGATTGTAATTAGGAGATTACACTGAAAAAAACTAGATTAAGGGTGCATCTACACAGCAGGGCTTAACTCAAAATAAGCTATGCAAATTGAGCTATGTCAATTCCGTAGCTTATTTTGAAATAGCTTATTTCGAAATTGGGAGCGTCTACACAGCACTTATTTTGAAATAGAGCACTCTTCCTCTGACTTCCCTTACGCCTCGTAAAAGGAGGGTTACAGCAGTCAGAGTAAGAAGTCCTCCAGCTTGACAGGATTTTGACATTATTTCGAAATAACTGCCTGCTGTGTGGATGTGGACTAAGTTATTTCGAAATAACGCTAGTTACAGTAAAACTCCAATTGTCCGGCATCCAGTGGTCCAGACTGCTGTAGTTATCGCTAAGCAGGGGGGTAAGGAGTGGCACTGCGGGACCAACCCGGCAGCACCCCAGCTGCTCTGCTCTGCCACTTCCCCAAGTCCGCCACTGCTGCTGCTGAAACTGACGAGCGGCGGACTTGGGGAAGTGGTGGAGCAGAGCAGCTGGGGTGTTGCCGGGTTGGTCCCCTCCCGGAAACTCTAGGCGGCGGCGTGGGGCTGAGCGCAGCCGGAACGGGGCAAGTTCGGGGATTTAGCTCTCACCCTCTCTCCTCCACTGTCGCTTGCAGGCCGGCGGCTGGGTTTCCCCAGCTGGCCTGTTGCCGGCGGCTGCGCAAGGCTTCCCCCACCTGCCTGCAAAACAGCGAAGGGTTCGCCTCTCGCCGCACCATTCCCCGCCCACCCCCCGAACGCAGTGCGGGTCCTGGCAGCCCCGTCACAGCCCCTCGCTGGAGTACCTCCCGATACTCTGGCATATCCGATAATCCGGCACCACCTAGGTCCCAAAGGTGCCGGATTATCAGAAGTCTACTGTATTTTGAAATAATGTTGCTGTGTATACGTACCCTAAGAGATTATTAAGGACACAAAGTCAAGCTCTCAAAACATTAGGGAATAGCAGAATTAAAATCTCCCACACCACCTTAATTCATTGACATGGTTACAAATCTTTTTTTCCCCCACAGAACCCCTGTCTCATTCAGGATGAACTTGCTCAGGAGATGAATAAGGGTTGTGTAATAAAGCAGGCTGTTGTCTGTAGGGCCACTGCCTTATTTGTTCCAGACGCTGAAAGGTGTGCAGCGAATGTAGCAGAGGATTGCTGGAAAGGGTGATCTCACAGTTTAAGATACCTGAAAACCATCTTGGAAAAGTGGAGTCTATCCCTGCTTCTGCTAGAGTGTAATACTGGGCATGTCACTGAAATTAACTGTTTTATAGTAATCACTAATTGCGTGGTCCTAATTTTCTAGGTACCTGACTCGTGACCCTCTGCTATGATTGGCAGAAGCACACATAATGGTAACTCAAGCTAAAAGAAACTATTCTTTAAACAGATGAAGTCCTATATATTGTTAAGTACTTTAAAAATAGGGTCCTTGTTACCTCAAATTAGATAGTCAGAATTAGCCCTTAATTTCTCTGTGCCTCCATTCCCCATCTGTAAAATGGGGATAATCCTGCCCTCTTGCCTCACAGCAAGTTGCAAAAACAACTTGATGTTTGTGAAGTATTCATACAATATAGCGATGGGCGCTATAGAAAAGTTTGAGGAAATTAATAATTCTAGCTTCAGAACAGAATTTAAGTAGCGTGTAGTGTATAAAGTGCCAGAACACAAACTGAACAACAAGCAGGAAACACAGTGTTGAACGGCTGCTCGTTAGGTGAACACTGTCTATTCTGTATGCTGAACAAAGTAGGGGTTCTATGGAAAAATAGCGTGATCATGTAATTAGAGAGACATAGGTGAGCTAATATTTTGTTAATGAACCAACTTTCTCAGACTTGAAGAAAAGCTCTGTGTAAGTTCGAAAGTTTGTCTCTCATTAGCTGTGAAGTTGGTGCAATAAAAGATATTGCCATCTGGGGACAGACACATCGACAGCAAGCGCTGCATACATGTAAAGAAAGTCTTGTTACATATATCCATACAGGGGTTGCTTAGCTAAACTTAATTCCAGCATTTCCATATGTGAGTATGTGTGCATGTGCGCATGTGTCCCCTACCAATCCCAGGCATTTTGAACAGCTCCTTCATTTTTGGCCCTGAAGATTCAGATACACAAGATCATATTTCCTAACAAGCTGGCTAATAGGACCCAGAAGGTGCGGAAGGAGCCAGGTGCTTAGAAACTAGATTTAGCTGAGTCTCACAGGCCGAGATGCTGTCAGTGGAGAAGGGAGCCAGAGCATGAGGCTGGCCAGCCATTTATCTCCAAGAGTAAGTCAGCAGGCACCTGGCAGGCACTAAAGGGCACCAGCACACTCATCATATATAATCAGATTTTAGACTATCACTCATTTAGTCCCAAGATTCCCTACATACCACACTAATGTAATACCCCCTTACATTTATTTAAAGAAAATTAAGAATAATGAAACTGAGTTTATGGCGTGTGATTGACCCTTAAGGAATGAACCCCACAACATTTTAAGTTTCTTGCATAAATAATTTGTGTCCCCTCTGTGGGTTTTTCCTACCCACATCCTGCCCTACATTTGGGCCTTAGCAAGCTGACTGGCACTGACACCAGGGAGGATGTTAGGGGCTTTGAGAATTCTCTATGGGGCTGCCACATTGGAGACCCACTAACAGAGCAGCTAAAAGTGAAAGTGGTAGCTGGCTACTGAGATGTAGAGATCTCTGCTGTGAGACTGCTACAGAAAAAGACAAAAGAAAATTGAGGGAAACCTGACACTGAGGAGAAAGCTAGGGAAGGAAGCGATTAGTCTCACCCCGACCATTGGCAGATGCCAAACCCTGAGCCACGGCAGAAATCTGAGAGAAACCTGCTTCAGAAAGGGGCTGGTGAGAGAAGAACCCAACACAATGACAAAGAAAAAGCAGCTCTTGTTGAACAAAAAGGTCCGCATTTGCTAATGAGTGAGGGTAAGAGAAACCAGGGTCCAGCATATGTTTGCCTGAGATAAAGGAAGACCTGAGCACAGAACGGTAGCCCTCTGAAATACTGAAAACTAACATATCCAGCCCCACTGGTGATGGGTAAGCTACAGCAGCGCCGTAACTAGGTATTTTTTTTCTGATTTGTATCTATTGATTCTTTCCCATAGGGAAATCAGATATATGTAAAGAGAACATATAGAAACCTGTTGGAGAACACTTCAAGCTACCTAATCACTCTTTAAAAGATCTCCAAGTGGCTGTCTTGTCACAAACCAATTCTACAAGCCAAATACACAGAGGCATTGGAATTACAATTCATCCACAAATTCATTTCTCACACTCATGGCCTCCTCAATCGAGATAACGGATGGTTGGGACATTATCAACCTAACATTCAATTCAGACTCTTTGTCTGTGTAGATTCTTGCATTAGTACCCTTCCTCTCTAATTGCTATCCTTTGATCCTTATCTGCTTTTTTAACTACCCAATCTTTAGGTGCTTATAGGTTACCAGTTCTGCCTTTTTGGTTTTCTCTTTGATATTTTCATACCCTCTGCTCTTTGTTTCCTCCCCCCTATCCCTTCTCCTCTATTTATTTTAGGTCTGCACATCCTAAACTCAAAACTCCGGTCATCTGAAGAAGTAGGCTGTGCCCACGAAAGCTCGTGATACCATCTACATCAGTGGTCCCCAACCTTTCGGGGGCTACCGGGTGCCCAGGGGCGGGGCCGCTCACGCACCGGGTGTCTGGGGGCGGGGCCACTCACGCGCCATGCATCCGGGGGCAGGGCCACGCATGCGCTGCGCGCCCGGGGGCGGGGCCGCCCACGTGCCACGCACCCGGGGCCAGCACCGCACATGTGCCGCGCGCCCGGGGCAGGGGCCGTCCATGCGCGTGCCGCGCGCCGGGGGCGGGGCCGGCCCAGATGATTCGGCAGGCACACAAATGCCCCCCGCGGGCACCGCGTTGGGGACCACTGATCTACATGTTTTGTTAGTCTTTAAAGTGCTACCAGACCATTTGTTGTTTTTTAAGTTTATTCTGTACAGACTAACTTGGCTGGCTACCCTCTGAAGCTTCTGAGCAAGAAGGTAAAACAATGACATAAGTAAGCCTCTCAGATGCAAAGCTTCAAAGGAGTTAAGATAACAAGGATTGGGGCATCAATTGTAGGGAGAAGTTACCTATCTGGCTCTATCTAGGGGATACTTGTTCCCAAGACTAAGCTGAGGATCAAAGGAGATTCTAACACTTTCAAGACCCTAGAAATGGTAAGAGGGTTGTATGAGCTGGGAAAGGCTGCCCACTCCTTCTGTGACCAATCTGACAGGCTGGGGAGACTCACTTCACGAGAGGAGCATGCTGCAAAGCAGTGCTGGCTATTTATACCACCTCAGCGATGGGGAATAAGATAGACCTGCTTGAGAGATGGCTAGAGAGATGAAGTTTAGGTAAGGCAAGGCAAGGCAAGGCAAGGCAAGGCAGAGTGAGTGAGTGAGTGTGTGTGTGTGTGTGTGTGTGTGTAGAACTCTGTTTTACATCTCAGCCCTACGTGCTTTGTACCTTCTGGATGAAAGACTAAATAATGCTTTTGTTCTGAAGAAGTTGTTTCTGGATCACTTTAATAAGTTGCTGTCTTAGCTGGCTGAAGGGAAACTAACAGGGTCAGCACCCTAGTTGGACCTGCTGAAGCAGTCAGAGGTAGTACCCCAGGGGCTGTAACTCAAGGGTCCTGACCCAAGACAGAGTGAACTGCAGAATTCCACCCACAGAGATGTTAAAGCCTGAGGCTTGACCCCTGTAAGGACACACTTGGTGCAATGTTGAAAAGAGACAGAAATGCTGCTAGCTCGGTCACGACAGCTTTCATTCGTTTGTCTCTTTGTTTCTTGCTAGATGGTACCACAAGACGAGATGTTCTGTACGGCAAGAGCAGAGGGAACGGCTCAAAAAGGAGACTGCACTTGGGGCATATTTTCTCTCTTATCATCATCATCGTGCTGATTTCAGTGGGAATGCTTGGCCAAAGAGCATGGAAAGTAGTAAGAGAGAAAATACTGATGGGGAAAATAAGATGGTCCTGATGGTGGTCAGACACAGGCTTAGCCTGGGCTCCTCTGGAAGTTCCTTCCACCAATAAACACCATCAATTTGAGACTGCTTCATCTTTGGATCTTACACACTTCACCCTAGGCTTTGTAAACTGCTGTCCCCCCCAAGGAGCACACATGCCTAACTGAAATACAAATGGTCACTGATGTTGCTGTGTCTTGATCATGACCAGGTCTATGACTGGGAACCTGTAGACAGAGCACAGGAGTGATGTGCTCATGGAGGAACAACCCATTCAGGAAATGGGTGTGTTGCACAAGTTGGTCCCTCTGCATTGCTCCCACACTCTCCTGCAAAACCTTTTTACACTTCACATAAAGGGAACAGGAATCCTGCAACATAAATTGCTTGATTAAATCATCACCTCTGAAATCCACTGGGCCTGGGGTTCTATATAGCACATGGGGTTCTATGTAGCGTAGAAGCGTAGATAATATTGGAACAGATCTGTCTACAGAAGACTAGATTAATAATACATCACACTGCTCAACATTAATGCTATTTATTAAGTATTTATTAATTAAAATGATATTTATAAAAGTATTTTTCAGAGTTAGCAGATTGCGTTTTTATGCTGTCTTATTTCATTTAGTCCATCCCTCTGTGTCAGGACATCGGCATGAAGATCCCGACCACCAAAACTCCTGGACCTTTGAATTGCTGCAAGACTTTCTATACCTTGATGTTATCAGCTGCACCAAGCAAGTAGGTCTGAATTGTGAACTCCACATATCATAGTTCAGAAAATGTGATAAGAAACCAGCTTCCAGATAGCAATTTTTGAAACACAAATGGACTTAAACAAAACACAAAACTCACTTACCTTGCCCTATTGTGCAGAGGAAGGCGATCTGGTCTAAACACATCACAAAACTCTTCACAGGCTGGGATTTTAGTCATCTTCACTCAGCTATAAATACACACCGAGAAGTTTGGCAGAAGAACACATTGCAGGAATAAAGGTTAGTGAGGGAAATGAGGGGGAGGATATATAAGTGGCAGTCCTGATGAAAGGCTGGGGGTATTTCACATTTTTGAAATCATAAATCCTGAGCAGCATTTCACAAAGCACATAATGGCAGGAGCTCCTTTCCTGAAGCTATTGAGCTATTCTCTTCAACTGGGCTATTTCAAATTAGCTGAAAGGAGTGAAAAAGAGAAAGGGGTTGAAGAAAGAGGAAGAGTTTGTACAAAGAGGATAAGATTTTGAGAGAGGTAAGGGGAAAAAATAAGGAAGAAATTCAATTTAAAAGGGGAAATAGGGAACATGTAGCATGAAGGAGAAGTAGTAAGAAATACTGATGGGGAAAATAAGATGCTAAAAAGAAGCAGAATCAGAAGATAATCTGGAAGAAGCGAAAGAGATACATTAGAGAAAAATCAGTTTACAGGAAAACACAAGACACACACACAAAAGGTACAGAAACTAGATACAGGGGGATGCGTGGAGAAAAGGAAGGACACTGTGTATATTTTTAAAAAGTTATAGCGTGGAAACCAACCACTGTGACCAAGTTGATTCTGAAGCAACTTAAATAAAACCATGTTTAGACAGAGAGCTGTTAAAGTCTCTTGATGAGATGCCAGCCAGAATCTCCTTTAGTTGCTGTCCACATTAATCTTGTCTAGGAGCTTATATTTCCTGATATGGAGCACTAGGGAGATGTTCCAGGCTACATGCTTAGAGCCACTCCAGGTGGGAAACCTATGGCTGGAGTGAAGGGCTCCAATTAAAGAGCAAGAGAACACAGTTTAGGGATTGGTAACCTTTGGCTTGTGGCCATCAGGCTATCCACTGGCAGGCTGCAAGACATTTGGCGGATGTTAAGTGTCTGTAGGCATGGCTCTCCGCAGATCCCAATGGCTGCAGTTTGCTCTTTCTGGCCAGTGGGAGCTGTGGGAAGTGACTCAGGTAGCTGCCAATCCCCACAGCTCCCATTGGCCAGGAATGACAAATTGTGGGCACTGGGAGCTGCAATGTCAGCAAAATGTCTCGCAGCCCCCCAGTGGATTACCCTGATGGGCCAGAGAAAATGTTGCCGACCTCTGACATTTTTGATCAGCCCACCCATGGCCATAGGCTCAGGGCTATTGTTAAAGTGACATTGGGCTGTCTATGCATGGCCAGATGGGTGGGCAGTAACCAGGGATAAGTGGCTATAGTCCTCTTAATCCTCACCACACTCCACTTGCCTCATCCCTCCCTTGCCACACTTCCCTGTCCCCCTCCACACAGGCAGGTGCAGCCAAATAAGTAACAGGCAGAACTAGGCATCCAGCTTCTGTCTAACTGGAGCTGCCTTCCATCAAATGGCAGGAAGCTGTCAGATGGCCCTTTCGGTTCAGGCCAAACAGCAGCCAGAACCAGCAGCTAGCAAGACGACTGAACTCCATCCCTCTGTCTACTCCAGCAGGAGCAGAGGCCAGTGGCAGAACATCAAGCTGCTGCCCATGTTCTCTCAACACCACTCTAGGGAGATGTCAGAGCATAGCAATCCCTTTGTTTCTGAAGCCCATTCCATGCCACACCTATGTCAGGTTGACAGTTCTGGTAATTGGAACACTGGCCATGATATCTGTAAACTAAAGCATATTCTCATATGGAAATTGGAACACAAAGATATCTGCATGAAGTGTCCAGATTTCTGAACCTTCGGCCTGAATAGGTTTCAGGAAAAATGGGTTTCCAAATAAGGTTCTAGGGTATGTGCATAAAGGGCCTGGGAACAGTATCTAGGTTTCCTCCTAGACAATGGGCAGGTGAAACCACAGACTAAGAGCTGAAAAGCCATCCTGTGATGTCTTCCAAAAATACGCAAACAAAACCTAAGAAAAATCAGAAGAGATGTCTTTGAGAAAAAAATCCCCACACTCCTGTATCCAAGCTACTGATGCATAACAGTGATAGGGTTACCAGAACTAGGCTATAGGACAGGTAAGTGGTGGCGTGCTTCGTGAGGCTGTTTTTACCACAAGCCACCTAAAGCATTTGTCTAAACTGGCTCGATTTAGGGTGTATTTACACAAGGAGAAAGGGTCAGTAGATGAGGGTTAAATTAAAATCCGTCAGCCAACCCCAACTGAAATGTGACCAGTTTTCCTAGGCTAAAAAAATTCTTAGGGATGGGATTATGAATAGCAACAGGGAACAGATGGATGGATGAAAGGATGAAGTTTTTCTGGCACTATAGAAAAGAATGCATAGTATTTATAGTTGCACGGATCACAGAGAACTGACAAGTCAAGGAACTGGATGCCAGAACCCATTTCAAATAGAAACTCTGACATGACATGCAAAACATTAACACGTAATGCTTTATACCCAACCTTGAGGCATATATGAATATTTATTCAGGCAAATGGTGGTAGTTTTGGTAGTCAAGGCAATACTCCAGAGCCAGTCCAAAGCATCTGGGGTCAGAATATCTTTATAACCATTCCTCCTGACTTTCCTGGGAGGGCAGGAAAATGGTTTGTGTGCATCTCATTTCTGATTTGTAAAGTCTGTTTCTATTCACAATGTCACCTGCACTTCACCAAACAATACATCTGATTCTAGATGGTGCTTGCTAGTGGTTTTTCCTCTCCACTGTCTGTTCTAGCCTAGTAGGGATATAAACGTGTAGACGACTACACGATTAACCAATAAGCCTAGGCTCATTGGTTAATCCTGTCACCTACATGCATTCCTCCTCCCCTTGATCCCTCAGAGGCAGCTAGGGTGGGTGGGAGCCATGTCTGTGGGGCTCCCACTTTAAGCAGGCTCCCCACGAACACCAGATCCATCTGCTCCCCCAACTCATGTGCTGTTTGTTGCCTTTGATAGAGAGGCAGCAGTGTGGAGGGTGAGGGGGACAAGATACATGTGGGGAGTCGGCTTTTGTGCATGCCAGCTCCATGGAGCCGCCTACCCCTCCCCTGCTGCCTCTGTAGGAGGAAGGGAGGAGGAGGCAGGAGCCAGTACTGGGCAGAGCTGGCTTAAAAAACAGCTCCCCAACACTGGCTCCACAGAGCTGCCTGAACCCCTCTGTACTGCTGCTTCTGAAAGAGGCAGCAGCGCGGGGAGATAGGGCAGCTGCTGCAAAACAGCCCCTGTTCATGGGGGCGTCCAAGCTCCCCATGGACAGAGGCTGCTCCAGCACAGAGCAGCCCCTGCCCGTGGGGAGCTCAGACCCTCCACGGACAGGGGCTACTGCCACCCCCGCGCTGTTGCCTATGTATCAGAGGCAGCAGTGCGGGGCGGCAGGCAGGAGCTGTTCTGCACAGAGTCCAGTTCACCTCATGGACCAGTTCTGATGGAGAAGCAGCAGCGTGGGGTAACAGGGGGCTCCCTGGGAGTGGGGCTGGGAATGCACTGGCTACTGGCCTCTCCTCCAGGGACTATTGAATAGTTGTGTAACCGCTAAGATTTGATGTGGTTACACAACTATTCAGTTACACAGTATCTAACATCCCAACTACACAGATAGCAAAGAAAAGAAAAAGGAAGAGAGACATTTGTTTCCAGTTGACATTGCAATGCTTTAAAGGATTTTCCATCTCATAGAAGTCTGTTCTACCTAAACTATATTTTTGTAAATTCAATAATAAATGTGCTCACTGAAGTTGTCCAATTCAAATTGGGAGTTTTAAATCCAATACCTATGTTTAGTTTTCACTATTGCTTCTCTAGTACTAGAAATAATGATGTGGAATTTCCATCACTGAAGATATTTAAATGCTGGTTAGACACACACCTGTCAGGAACGGTCTAGATCAGGATGGGCAAATACTGTCCTATGGGCCTGATCCAGTTTGCCAGAGTTAGCACCCCTGGCAGGCCAGCGCTACTATATATACACCTGTGCCTCCACAGGTACGAGTGATTGCAGTTCCTGTTGGCTACGGATTGCTGTTCCCAGCCAATGGGAGCTGCAGGAAACTATGTCCCAGTCCACGCTGCTTTCCACAGCTCCCATTGGTCAGAAGTTCCAATCACCCGTACCTGCGGAGGCGTACATAAATATAGCAGCACAAGCCCACCACGGGCTAACCCTGGCAAACCGCCGCAGTTTTATTTCCCACTGCTGGTCTAGATGGTGCTTGGTTCTGCTACATTGGACTTGATGATGCCCAGGGGTGTCTTCTGATTCTATGATATGATCATAGCGATTTCATTCAGTATCCATAAAAATATTAAGCCGCAATTGCCTTTATTTTTTGCATTTACTAAATGAGGGCAAGAAACACTGGATGTAACTTGAGAAGACACGTGCCCTCCACATTCCCTGAAGGAGCCCAAAAAATCACTGAAAACATATAACCAAATGTTATTTAATATCTTAAAAAGTAACACAATCCAAAATGGATATTTCACACAACACTACATAAACAACATGTACACAATATTACCATATGGAGGGACTTTCAAATATATAGACTTACAAAAATCCCTGTCCTTTTCTCCTTTAAATTATTATACTAAGCATGACAAGTTATCATCATTTACAATATGGTACACTGACACAATAAAAACCATGTTACAAATGTGCTGTTATAAATCAGTAACATTAGGGAAGACATTTCATGAACTGTAATTATTTCATATGAAATACTATACAATATAAACAGAACATCCATCTTGGATGACCTTTACAGCAACCAGAGACCAAGTAATTTTTAAAATTTATTTTCAGTGCAAACACATTTATACAAGGCAGTCTTGGCTGCAAAACTCCCTTCTAACATACAGTAAGTCCCACTTGCATTTATTAACTCATTTAAACCTAATGCGACAGTCACATTCAGTCACTCACAGAAAGTTACCTGCAGAAGTATGATCCCTTTAAACTAAGTCTCCTTTATGTTTAAAAGTAACATCTGGGCCAATTACTTTAACAGCCCTGTTCAGACCTTTCATACTTTCACATGGGCATCCTTTGGGTGGCTCTTATCCACTGTACAGCTTGATGAGTGCAATATACTGAACAGAGATTTGCCCTTCCATTGTGCAAAACAGATGGTTGTGCATTAGCATCCAGGCCAGGAGGGTAGGAGGCTTGCTCACTGTGCATTTCACTACAGATTTCTTATATAGGAGAAACATCTGTTTATTCAACCAAAGTCACATTTTCAAATCCAGGTGTAAGTGGCCTTCTGCCTCTCCTACATATTCAACCCAGAGAAAGAAACAAAAATCCTCAGATCAGAACAAAGCTCCAATGGAGTTAAGGATTGAGTCTAATTTCAGTCACCCCAGTGTAAACCAGTAGGGTTATTCCAGATATAACCTGTGTAAAGTAAAAATTGGGAATGCTGCTACCAAAAGAAAAAAAAGTGATAACCCCATTCTTCTTTCACACCAGTGTCACTTCAACAATTCCAGCTGGGCATGCTGTATATTAACAGGAAATTCTGATGCATTAATATATTAAGGGTAACATTTAAGTATACATGTTTAAAGGAATTAAGTAAAAAATTGCAGCATTTCTCTTTAATACTATACTGTCTTCTTCAGAGGAGCAGAGAGGATTGTAAATGATGGCGTGACACTAGATTAAGACTATCTATTTACTCAGTATAGCAATTTGATGTATCACTTTCAGGAAAGTCCTGTAAAATGTATTTGAAAAACAAGTTTTTAGTTAAAATTGACTTTTCTGACACCACTACTGGCAGCAGCCCTATTGCTGAAATGTGAACGTTTTTTGGCACTTCCAATATCAAAGCCATTGCAGGACTATAAACTAGTTTCTCTCCTACTCTAATAAATTTAACACCTCAGAAGAATCTCTTTCTAATGTAAACATTAAGCACTTTGGTTAAATATTAAAACATTAAAACTATTATCATGACTCAACTGAAATAAAGAAATAGTTTGATAAGCACTTCATTGACTCTGAGTGGTCTTGGATATATCACAACTTTTCTATGTTTCAATATGTCGGTGAGTAAAACAGGGATAATGAAATTCGCAGGCTTGTGAGGCTGAATTAATAGTTTGTGAAGTGCTTTGAGATTCTCAAGTAAAAGGCATGAGCAGTAAGTGCAAAATATAATAATAGTTTATGATGGGCTTCAAATATTGTTCATGATTTCTATTTTTTTCCAAAAATAAACTACCACCACCAGCAACAAGACCAAGTTTTTTTATTAAAAACTTTGTTTTCAAATAGATTTTACTGTTTGAATGGGGATGAGAATTGCTTTCTACAATGCAAGCATTTTACTCTGCTCTGCTGAGTACTATTCTCTTATTTTTTAAAAATGGAAATACTTACAAAGCAAAATTGGCTCATCTAATGATTGCAGACTAATTTACAGCTGAGTAATGTAAAAAAAGTCATGAATTAATGCAGGTTTTGTACATAAATTAGAACTGCTAAGGGGCAGCTTTCACTTATTTTCCCTGGTATTTGAAATTTTTCTAGTTTTTTTTTTAAAAGGCAACTTGTAATTGTCTATAAATCTACAGTTAATCCCTTATTTATTGGAAGTCTGCCCAGCTTCTTTGCAGGAGGGCCATCTCAATATATATCTTACTTAGGGTCCCTGATACTAATTTCAGTAAAGTCAATTAAAGTTTTATCAGTAATTTCAATGGAAGCAAGTATCTGAGATGCATGGAATTTAGAAAATGAAGCGCACATCATTTAAATGACAGTGGGATAGCGCACAACTCCTGCCACTTAAGAGGTTTGATTTGATATGTTGGCATAAGTGAAGGCAGAATAGGGCACAAAGTGTTTGAAGGTTGGCAAAAAAATAATACCTGGTGTGTCTTTTGTTATACCCCAAACTGCCAATCATATTTCATACACCGTGGGAATAATAATCTGCTAAATTACAATTAGTATTATGATTTTCTACTAGATAAAATCTTTAGCAATAAAAGCGAGATAAAAGAAGGTATTAGACTTCCGGTTACTATTAACAAAATTATGTGGCCTTATCAAAAACTCAAATTATTAAACTGAAAGCCAAATTTAATACAGTAAAAGAAAATCATAGCAATGAAAACATAATGATTTTGTAATGCAAACACTGACACACAAGAGAACACCATGACTTTAGGATTCAGAATTGTTTTTAACCTTGCTTTTTATAATACACTTTATGTTGCTGCATTTCATCAAATTCATGGAGGTAGTTATATATGTAAAAAAATCACCATAAAAGTAACATGTTGTATTATAATAATACATATTAAAGTGTGCAAAATGCCAACAGATTTGTGTTGACCCTTTAAAGTTGACACAACACAGAGATTCAACCTAATGTAATTCTGTAAACTTTTAAATAGTAAGAAGAATGATAGATAAGCAACCAAGTAATACAAGGCTATGATTTCATTGAAGGATTAAGGTAACACATGCTTTACTCCTATGGTTTTGTTACTAGGAATTTCTTTATAGTCCCTTGTTGAATTTTTTTGAAAATCAAAGATCAGAATGTTTCTATTTGAAACTTCTGTTTACATTCCATACTCCGAGTTACATTAATACCAGTAGTATGCCACGTCAACATTAATATGACATTTTATGTTGTCTGTTGGCTTATGGGAAATCACATATTGTAAAATTTTTAAATAGAAACTATGTTATTTCTCTGGAAGGATGTCTTCTGTACCTGTATAAATTTTAATAAGTTTATAACATAAAAAACGTTTTCCCCAAAGAAGTAAACTTTGTCTTTGTTCACATTTTAATACTGCAATTTGTAGTTTCAGATAATCAGCTATAAGTTAAGATATTGTTCAAACATTTTTATTTACTGAATTGATACATATTACTAACATCAGAGCATATCTCAGAAACAAAAAAATCACAGTCAGCCACTGTATCGTATGCAACGACGCCTCACAAAAAAGACTCTGAAGTCGGCATGTAATAAGCAATCCTGAAGGTATATATTTAAGCAATAAGATGCGACAGGCAATGAATTATTAGGTCATTATAGCATGGCTTGGAAGGTATGATAAGGCAGGAGGCTAGAGGGCCAAGTGATTTTAACCAACTAAGAAGCACAATACAGTAATTTCTCTTATGTGCACTGAAAGGCCTTATTGCTCTGATGAAATGGAATTTATGTATAAAAATAAGGAAAACAGTTAGATGTGTGCATTACAGACAAAGGTTCTGTGTGCTATACCTCACAGAATCAGAAGCCAATCGAGTCCAGAGTTATAAAGCCTTTTCATATGTATGTAAGCTATATCCAACTGTGTAATATAAAGCTGCATCTTTACTAAAGATTAATTCTGATGACAATACAAAACATGAGTCAAGCTCAAATGGTTTATACAAGTTATACATGTCACCAGAAGCTGAAGAAAATATTTTTTTTATTATGTACTGAGGGGTGTAATACTTGGGTACCAACAAAAGACAGGGTAAATATTTACGTTGCTAAACATCTTTCTTAATGTTTTAGCTTTTCTTCCAGTTCTGATAAAATAGCAACTATGGGACCTTTTGGAGACAGCTTGCTGCTGTATACATGTGCATGAGTAACAGAGCAGAACATGGCCCTTTATACCTAAAAATTACTCTTGGAGTTAGCCTATCTGTAAGAAGTTACTCTGGTGTAATCATTTAGCATAAACTACTTTGGAATAACAATTTAAGGGAGTACAAATAAAATATGCCACACCTGCAGAATTAGGATTTCTTGAACACATTTCATTTCTAATCACGTGTAATTTTAAAAGCTATTTATGTCCATAAAATGTTGAATTGTAAATAATATCCATTGACTAAAAGGCCTGAAGTTTATAATTCTCTAAAATTCTCCTTTGATAACCACTACAATGCATGCTATTTTCAACAGCCTAATTTAGGCATTCTACTTAAAAGCTATCTAAAATAGAATTATGTCCTTCCATTAGAAAGAAATCAACTCTTCAGGCCACATTTGGCATTTGTACCACACAAAACTTCTCTTTTGCTCAAACACATTGATATTCTGATTATTCTATTAACAGAAAGTTGGAATACCAGATGTGCCACACTAATGAGACCATCACCTCAAACATTTGATTAAACCCACCCCTCCACCTTTTCTGTCACTATTTGCTTTGCCTCAAACACTGCTAGACATCCCCTCCTTTCACCTGAATTAAAAGGCCTACATCTCTGTTTGCAATTCTGGAAGGTTAACATAGTAAGTTTAGGACAAGCATCTCATATACTTTTGAAACAATAAAAATTAAAATGCAACAATTCCCCCTTAATTCCCACCCAACACACTTAAAACATGACCTCTTTTGACTTGCTTTTTATAGATTCTTGCAAAATTGTGTCACAAAAACTCACAGTGAAAATGACTGATGTATAAATAATTCACAGACAGAGCTAGGTCTTTACTAATCATGTTTGGCTTTGTTTTCCCTCAAGGTGACCTAGCTGTTTATATTTAGTGGTGGCTCAATTTTGAAATAAAAGGATCAACTCTGTGGCCAAGTTTAACCACTCACAGGGGGCATCACACATCTGTGGCATTTTTAAATGGAATTGGCAACTGCATGGACATTGAAAATGCAAATTACACTTACAGTGTCTAGACTTTCATATATGTGCTCAGTTACAATTAAGTGAAGCAAAAGTGTACATATTATCCCTACTGCTAGTCTGTTGCTACAGAGCTGCAAATGTGAAAAGCAATACCTTGAAATTAAGATTTCTTTGTTTTCCCTACATAGCAGCACAGTTTAAAGCAAGCACAAAAACTGTGGATGAGATGCTTGTTATTTCCAAAGATGTAAACATCAGTCCCAGTGTCGTAAACTTTGCTGTATCGGATGAGACAGAAGAACAGAGGCAGAATGACTATCAAACACTAGTAACAGAAGCTTGTAGGCAGTTAGCAGGTTTCTGCAGTTTTTCAGCTTCACTTGTTGGAGGATCTGCAGTTGCTCGAAAGCTGAACATTGGACCTGCACCAACATGTGCAGGACTCAGGGCTGGGTTCTGACGTCTATTACTTTCAACAATACTTGAAGTGTTGGAAGCCAGGCTCTCTCGAGTACTAAAAAGCAAAATAAATTAAATAAACAAATAAACAAATACCCCTCCATACATCTACTAAAGAAGGAAAGTGACTGGGATGTTTTCAAACAGGCTTCCTGTGTTTGCATGTAGTGTCAACATCAATGAATCAGACCCATTTGATTACTCAAACATGTTGCTGAAAAGTGTATTGCAGAAGTACTCACTAGTCAACAGGTTATCATGCAGGTATAGTACTACACAGACTTGAAGTTCTCACACAAATTTTGTAAGTCTGAGCCAATATCAAACGTCTGAATTTTTCATTCAGGCAAATAACTTCCATGTGAAATATATCACCTTTCTTTCCTGGCTGGTGCACTAAATCACAGAATAGGTTCACTGAATCAGCCATGTGGCTGAACTGAGCTATGAGAATTCTCCTCTAGGCAATATTTTTATGCCTCCCCGTCAGTGTGTATATTTGAACACAAACCATTTCTGGTAGCTATTTTCTATTAAATCTGTAATATTTCCAATTATGACACATCTCTTCAAATATTTCTTGCTGCTAGCATCCAAGCCTTGAGATTGAGTGCCCTCCACTATGAGGACTTGCACGATTGAATGCCTGAACAGTATTAGTGTTGTAATCTCACTTTATCTAATATAGAAAGTTAATTTAATGCAAGTAAATTGCTCATCTGTGGGAGTGGCTGTGTGCTCAGCCTCTCTCAAAATTAGGCAACTTAATAAAGAATCTAAATATGGACACAGAAGCCTAAACTTGAGACACCAATTTTTTAAAATCTTGACCATAGTACATAAAGTCAATTCTAGTCCTATTACTTCTACTTTTATATTAGACCTCTTCTTTTATGTTCTATCCATGAGGATGTTTGCTTGAAGACAAACTTTATTTTAATGAATATACTCCTGCTATTTATTCTCCACCTATAGCCATAATCCTTTGTTAATGACAATTATTTGCTGTGGAAATGATTTCAAAACCATACACAGGGGAATGAATTCAGGTGGGGAATAAACAGAACAACTAAGAATCACTTATGCGTTGTGGAAAACTTTGGGACATGTTATAATAGGTACAGTTCTGTTCTCCATTGGCAATCTTTTGCCTTGAGTTTTATCCATTGGCTTCAGTGGACAATTTGCATACCACTTAAGGTGCGTATGACAGACAAAAATACACCCTTTCCTATTTTCTAACTTCTTTTTCCAAATTTTTTGTGGAGGCTGGGTAGATGAATGAAAAACTTTTTTTTATATAATTCATGAATTCCTGATGTTTGTATCTCACATGAAAACTCATTACACAGCTTATAACCATCATTTCCAAATTTTCATTCATTTTCAATTTGGATGTCACAAACCAACCATTACAACATGTATATCCTGAGACTACTGTCATTCTGCAATAATAGTTGTGTGTGCAGACTGGTGGCAGGGTTAGGTCTGACTATAGGGGAGATAAAAGCACTAGGATTTCATGACCTCTTAAAAAAAAGGCACCTGGAGCAAACAAACACTGCACACAAATTGAATAGCAGCCTCAGAAAAATATAACGCAAGTATAACAGAAGTTTTTCCAATCCTGATAACATGTTCCAGAATTTTACAATCCCCCCAAACCCCACCCTTCTATGCCTTTTGACTTTAGAAAGAATTCTTTTACTATCAAAACCCTGTTAAAGTGTACTTTTCCCAATTTGTCTGCCTTTGAAAATATAATTTTCCTGTTATGATCCTGAAGTGGTAAATTTGGTTATTCAGGTGCACTAAACACACTTCCTTCATAGAAAGGAACCCCAAAGCCACATTTTTTATTGTAAAGTGGGAAGGTAATAATGGTATCTTAATTATAATTAAAGGGCCAAATTCACTCCTAACTCCATTTACTTTAATGAAGTTACTTTGGATATGAAACTGACCAAAAGAACCCATTTTAATAATCTCACAATAAAACTCATACTATGGACACATGAAAGAGCTTGAAAGATCCAGAATACATTCTGCCTTAACATCCTGACTGTTGTATGTTACTCATAATTCAATTTAATGGCTTTTACCATAAAGAGACACTAAAAAGTAGATAGCAAATACAGATAATGCAATAAAGCTAACTTTAAAAGTTGCCACTTCCACTTCCCTTTTGACTTTATATAAAGCTAGTACAGCAGTACAATACACTAACCACATCAGTTCCCTTATCATGCTAGTTAAACGTTACGCTGGACAGAGTAAGAGGTTTCAATTTCAATGCAAAGAATGAGGGTGGATGGAGTATCTTCTTGCACTGTCTGAACTGAAGATCTGAGGTATGCAATCACATGTGTGAATTGCGCCAGTTAGCCAAACAGTAGTAGTAGAACTGGCTCAACCACTTGCCTGGAGAATGGCAAAGCTCTGTTTACCAATTTAGATCAAATGGTTTGGGTAGGAGGTGAAGAGTGCTATCTGGGCAAAAGTAAAAGTGGAAGTATAGTTCCATTTAATAATAAAAGATTAATTTATAAGAATACAATGCAAATCAGCCCCAGCCTTCCCCGCCCGGCTGGAATCAGGACCATTGGGGATTACAGGAAGGTGCCTTTGGACCCTTCGCACCTCCTGCATACGAGCCTGTTGGCATTGCATCTCAAAGAACCACAGTTACAATAAGTAGCTGTTTCTTCTTCTTCTTCAAATAGATGTGGCCATGTATTCCACTTAGGTAACTCACAAGCAGTACCCACCCGAGGAGGAGGGGCTCAGAGTCTGCATTTGCAAGAGTTGCAACACTGCCCTATCAAAACTTGCAGCTGCTCTGGAAGATGCAGCAATGGTATAATGGGTGGCAAATGTATGTGTGGATGACCATGGAGCAGTCCTTCAAGTGTCCAATACTGAAATGTCACTGAGCTGCTTGCGCACCATTAGAATGAGCTTGCCCCGGTGAGGAAGCATAGCTGAAGTTATCTCATAGGCAGTCTTGATCCAGGATGTTATCCATTTAGAGAGTCTGTGAAGAGACCGCTTGACCCTTCACACTAACTGCACGAGACACAAACAGGTAAGGTGAAGCATGAAACAGTTTAGGCCTGTTCAGATAGATGTCTAGACATCAACTGACATTTCATATATCCTCTGCAAATGAACGCGGCTTAGGAAAGAACACAGGTAAATATACCCCGTTTCAAATGAAACTAAGAAAACACTTTAGACAAAAATGGGGGCGCAGCACTACAGATACTTAGTCTTTAGAGAATTGTGTACAAGGGGAATCTGCCACCAGAGCCAGCAACTCCCAGACTCTCCTTGTGGATGTTATTACTATTAGAAACACAGCAAAAATGAACAAGATACCAAGAGCTCAAATGGAGGCTGATTGTCCCTGAATGAGGGATGAAATGCCAATATCTCTGCCAAATGCACTTCCAATGAACTGACCAATGACTGCAGGTGCAGCAAGTACTACCAAGTCCAACACTGGATAAAGTCCCACACTGGTTGAATTCTGCAGGCCAATGATCAAACCACAGTCTGCTTCCATTTCACTGCATAAGGCTATTCTGGTAACCACTCTCCACTGCTGAGCAGGATCTTTGGTATAGCCACCAAACACTACTATTCCTCCCCATTTAGCCAGAAAGCAGCCACTTCAGGGCATGCAGGGAACTGAACGTGGGATGCAACGTGTGACTGTGACTTTAAGTCAGTTGCTCAGTGTGGAGAGGAAGGGGTAATGGAGGCTGAACTGACAGCACAAGAAGGTTGGAACACCAGCACTGTCTCAGCCATGCTGGGACAATCAAAATGAGTTTGGCTATATCTGCTTTTAGAATGAGGATGGCCGGTGGCATGATTGGCATTAGGGGAAAAGCAGATTTTCAGATTTACAGGGGATCTGATTGCCCGCTGAGATGGAAAATGTCTGAAAGGGAGCTCGGACTGAGACTCCTTTATGAGAAGAATAGGTGACATTTCCTGTTGTCTTTTGAAGCAAATAAGTAGATTGTCAGAATGCCCAAAGATATGAAAGTGTCCTGGAGGATGTTTGTCTTCAGACACGACTTGTGATTCAGGGAAAAGTTCCTGCTGAGATGATTTTGTGATTCTGGACCCCAGGCAAGTGGTCAGCTATCTGTGTAATGCTCTCCTCAATGCAGAGCTGCCACAACCTGGCTGTCTCTTGGCAGAGCATCCTGAAGTGTGTTCCTCCTTGCTCGTTCACATAATACATCGTGGTGGTATTGTCAGTAATATGTGAACCACTAAGTATCTGATAGAGTCCAAAAAAGTGACATGCATTGTGGATTGCCCAAATATGAAGAGAATGCCCTGGCAAACATTCTCTGGGGGTATCCACCACTGCAAGGAGCCCAAGACCAGTTGAAGAAGACAGACCAATCTGTTTAGTGGGTGAAGAGCTGGACAGTAAACTGTGCCGAGCCACATGTGCAGGGGAAGAAGGTGCAATCTTGCAAATGAGACCACCTGGGTAAAAGTGGACATGTGGCCTCAGAGACTCAGGCACATCCAAACTTGTGGAAGGCTGAGTTTGTAGATTGAGGCAAAAGTGCCAAATCACCTGAAAACAGTAGGTCAGCAGAAATGCTCTTGAACATGTATAGGGGGCCCCAATAGATTCAATTTTGTGAGTGGGAATCAGAGTTAACTTTCCAGTGTTTAGGATGAGACCTAGGTGGTCAAGCATGTGCAGTGCTGTCAATGTGAGCAAGACATTCCTCTCTGTACCTGCCATTCTGTAACCAGTTGCCCAGATCTGGGAAGATGTGGATTCCTTTCTGCCTGAAAAACACAATCACAACAACCAGGAATTTGGTAAAAACCAAAAGGGCAGACAAGAGGATGATCGGAAGACCATATACTGGAAATGGCTCTCCAGTATGATGTATCAAAGGAATTTTCCTGGGCCTGGCAAAACTGCTACGTAAAATTAGGTGTCCTAAAGATCCAGCGTGGCAAACCAGTCATTCTGAGACAACTCAGGGAGGATATTGATAGAGTGATATTTGGAATCTCATGTAGCTGATATATTTGTTCAGGCCGCAAAGGTCAAAACTGGGTCTCACCCTGCAAGTGTTATTGAAGCCAGCAGGCTCATTGTTAATGGGGAGGGTGGCTCTCTGAGGGGCAGATGACTATGGGATAGACACTAACTTATGGGTGTTCTATAGGAACTCCACTACGATAGCTTGAGAAGCAGCCACAGGCCACAAAACCATGACATCATCTAAGGACAAAGATGGAGCGATTTACTCTGCCAGAGCTGGATACAACACCAGAACTGACTGTCCTGGATGGAACAACTCTGGAGGCCTTGCTCCATTTCATACACTGGCATTCACTCCAGGCTGATCCACACTCCTTCTGGAGGAGGGAGATGAGCCTCCCTGGGATCTGGAGCAGGCTTGGTCAGTCTTATGTGAACTTTATTGTGTTACACTCAATGGAGAACAACTTCACCATCTTCAGAGAGGTGCCCACTCCAGGACACAAAGCTGAAGTGCTCTCAGAACCTGAGGGCGACTTCTGATCTGATGAGGGCCTTGGTGCTGAAGGAGGCCTCATAACTTGTTTGAGCAGACGCTGCTTCAAATGAAGATCCCTTGCCACTTTAGTCCATTTGGTGAATGATCTGCAAATAGAATACCAGCAAGCACTGCAGATGGAGATCGTTGCTGGGGAGTGCTCCCCACATGACAGACAATGTTTAAACCCCACTGATGGCATCACGAGGGAAATACTTGAAACTATAGCTAACTCTTAAGTACATAAGGTACTAATTAACAATATACAACTAGAAATGTTAGTACAAATAAAAGGCTTAGGATAGAAAACCACACAGAACTCTTGTCTCCAGCCAGAGGTGGTAAGACAGAATCAAGTAGGAATAGGACAGCACCACCTTATATATCCAGAGTATAAACTATGGCCACAAGGTGCAAGTGCTGCCAAGCAGAACCTGTAGGTGGCAAAGTATTTTGGCTCCAGAGTGCTGGGCGCACACACATACTTAAGTGGAATATATGGCTGCATCTACTTGAAGAAGAACCTTAATTACTCTTTCTTCCTTAAAAATATAATTTAAAATTTACTGCTAGAAATAATTATCCCCATTAAAGTGTCTTTCAAAAAATAAATTACTTCAATGATTTGGTGGATAGTGCAGCACGTAGCTGTACTGTAGGCAGAGCAGTAGCTTTAAAAACCCTTGAACCAGGGAGGGATAAAAGTGTCACGGAAGAGTTAACCTCAGTCGCGGAGCAGCAGAGGAGGTATGAAACAAAACTGCACAGCATTCCTGCAGTAGGAAAGCTTTCACTGACAGGCTGTGGTATGAAATACTTGCCACTGTTTAGTAAGAGGGACAAAGATATGCTGAGGGGATCAAGAGCCTCTGATGTGGTGGTTTATGTGGTTAGGTCCTGTGATGATGTCACTTGTACAGAGGTGTGGACAGAATTGGCACTGGGGTTGATTGCAGGGGTGGGTTCCTGGATGAGTGTGATGGAGGTGTGCTGTGTGGTTGCTGGAAAAAATGTATTTGAGGTTAGGTGGTTGTCTTTAGGTGAGGACTGGCCTGTCCCCCAAGGCCAGTGAGAGCGAGGGGGTCATTTTCCAGGATAGGTTGTAGATTGCTGATAATGCATTGGAGCGGTTTATCAAGTCCGGAGCCAACTCTGTCCACACATCTATACAAGCAACGTCATCACATTTTAAACTGTAGATGACACTGTAAAGTACTCAAGGTGGAATTATATCAACAACTGTCTCTTCTCATAGGTTGTTGTGCTGCTTCTTGGTCCCTCAGCATATCTTTGTTCCTCTTATTAAACAGTAGCAACTGTCTCTTCCCATAGGTAAAACTTCTAGCACTATATAGAATCCTTACACTCTTTTCCTAGATATTACAGGCTAGATACCTCTGCTGATGAACTGTTTCATCATCTTCAGAGACCAAATATCCTTAATACTTTCAGAGCTGTGGCATCCTTACACTCTTTTCCTAGAATCCTTGCACTCTTTTCCTAGATATTACAGGCTAGATATCTCTGCTGATGAAGTGTTTCATCATCTTCAGAGACCAAATATCCTTAATACTTTCAGAGCTGTGGCATCTTCCTGAACATTTTTCCACTCTTCTTCTAGGTAGAAGAGACTGCTCTTCAAAACCTACCAGTTTACACTGGTGACAGACATGGCTTCAGAAAGATGATTTTAAAAGAATACCTTAGAAAAGTATAGGTGGTATCTTTACATCCTCTGTTTACCTATCTGTAATGTCTCAGCCAAAGATTCTGCCACAACTCCGTATCCATCCTTCCAGTTAATGTTGTTGATGTTATTTTTGAGGTTTTTTCCTTCTCCTATTCTAAATACAATATATATTAATCTGAAAAAGTGATACAGAAATGTTTGGGGCAGAGGGACAATGAACCTATAGCAAAAAGGCACTGGTTAGATTTGTTGCTGTTATCTATACGAGGGAAAGAAACCGAGCCATCAGTCTGTATAGAGACTCTCTGAGGTTGCAGAAAAATTTTGTCTGAAAAAATGTCTGAAACAGTTTAACATATTCCCACAACCATCCACCCAGACGAAACACAGTTATTACTGAAAACAGAGTGGTCCTTAAAATTAATTTTACCATCCTACCGTGGCGAATTGAACCCGCTGTCTACAGTAATGCTGCTGCTGTCCATACTGTCCAGTCGAGCTGAATGGGTGGCTCTCTGGTTGCTGCTGTTTTCAGTTTCCTTTGGGGTGAGAAGAGTGAGATTCTTCTCAAACTTTCTTTGCAGATCCCTTTCCTTTTCCCGCTCGAGCAGCCACTGCATAGTGCCCACATCATCCCTGTTTTTTTCTTCCTCAGCATTTTTGTTTGTTCCTTCCTCTGAGTCATCATCATCGGAAACATTGTAATAATCAAAGGTGGCTTCCTGGCTCCCAGCTGACTCTTGCTGTCTCTGTGAAACGGGTAAAACTTGTGGAGCTGAGGTTACTATAGTTTGTTCAAATTTCTCACATCGGACTGGCAGTGTGTCAGAGGCTGTCTTTTGATGGGGTTTGAGTAGGGGCACACCGGACTTGTGATAACTATTTACAGAGAGTGTATTGTGCAGGGGTTTAAAAAGTGTATCTTTGCTAAATATTTCTTTCCTTTTGTCCAGACTGCTTGATTCAGCGTTATGATGCTGAACCAGCCGCCCATTTGCGATCACCTCAGGGGTCTGGCCAGCAACAACTGGACCCCCACTTGGACCTTTAGGGGACTCCTCTTTGTGTACTGCAGGTTCTCTGGCTATGTGTTGGGGTTGTCTTTCTGAGGGAGAAAGTTTTTTGATTCCATCTGTTAAAGTCACTGTGTCATGGTCCTCTTTATTTTTCCCCAGTGGTGATGGAGCAGTAAGTACAGTCTCACTCGAAGTGTTGCATTGAAAATAATCATCAATTGCTGATTTTGTTGTGCAGGAGTTGAGATCACCATAAGATGGTAAATTCTCTGTAGGCTTGCTTTGTTCCAATAGGCCACAGGAACTGGCACTGTCTACATTGCCACTAACTATTTCAGATACACACGCATCTTTATAATTTGCAGATGAAATCAGAGCCCTTTGATGACTGAGTGATTGTGAAGGCCTTAAGGTACTGTCATCAATATATGCTTGGCTAGTTGTTTGGTCACTTGGGCTACAGCCTTCAACTACGTCTTCAGGTGTACCTAAAGTAGCAGCACCTAGAGGTCCTTTAGAGTTATCCATCGATCTAGATCTTTCCTTGGCTTTGTTAGACCTTTCATTCCTTGACCTTCTATCTTGTGTATGGCTGTGGCTTCGATGGACTTTGGAATGGGAGCTTCCCCTTGAAGGTTCAGGAAAAGGCATCTCAGTTCTTCTTTTGGCCAGTTCACCAGATACATCCCATTCTGGTGTCATGGGAAAGTGAGACTCAATCACGCTAGGATTGCTGTGCATGACAAAATTATCTCCTTTGTGCTCTATTATGAAACAGCCTTCCCGAGGGGATCTAGTAAGGGGATCATAGAACTCATACTCTCTTTCACCTGGTATATCCAAATGGGAACCATCTGAAGGGTCTCCTTTGGACACCCGGGTCTTGCTGTGTGACCGAGATTTCCCATGAGACTTTCTGTGATTCCTACTCTTTTTGCTTCGCCCACTATGGTGAGCTGAAGAACCAGCTTTGCTTCTTTGAGCTTTTTCTTCTTCAAGTTTCTTCATTAGTGCAGTATGCCTCATTACATTTTCCACAGTCAAGTCTGGGTTAATGCGCTTAATAATCTCCATTTCTACCTCCCTAGGTATAGTGGTAGGGGTATCTTCATCCCTCAGGGGCCATTCCTCAGGAGGAAACTGAGCAGAGAAATTGGCCAACTGTTTTGCCTTGTCCTTTTTAAAGCTTAACCGAAACAATTTCAGTCCAAATTTTTTAGATTGCTTTTCTACATCTTTAGGCTTTGAGAGCGTCTCTGCTTTATAAGAAAAATTTACAGTACTTTTACTTTTTTCAGTGGGTGGTACCTGACATAGAGAAGGAGGGCAATACGAGTCTTTGCAGTCTTTTGCTGATTTTCTCTGTAGGGTGGACGCATGCATGCTATGCATGTCTTCTCTGCAACAATGGCAAGAGTCGCAGTGGTTTTTGGGTAAAGTTCGATCCCTGACGCAGCCTGAGGTGGAGGGAGTTATAGTTCCTTGTTGTGGAGAGGTACACTGAGACCTGTCAGGTATCCTCTCATCCAAATGGTACCATTTGCTGTTAGTTCTTATCAGGGATGGGGTTATAAAATAAGTCTGTGGGGTCACGATGAAATAGCCATCTGGAGTTGGATATATTTTCCTCTCTCGCACAAGCATATTCAAGGTATGCCGAAGAATTTCAGGGCTGGGAGTTGGCACGCCTAAAACAACAGTAAATATATATGAGCTACTGTGTCATTATGAAAAGTTCTTTGGCTCCCTCCCACCATCCTAGAGTTTTGCCAACAGAAAAGTTAGTGCATGCCAAGCAAACAATTCAAACTGAGCACATTGATAGGCATTTTCTAGTCTGCTTGTATTTCCACTTATTTCCTACACTTCAGTTACATGAATTATTAACTAAATAAAAAAGAGGACATTGACAGAGTGTAAAAAACCCTCTAGTTACTTTCATTGTGTAGGTGACTATAAAATAGAACCTCTACCAAAAAAAAAAAAAAGAAGACTCAAAGGAAGATTTAATTTTTGTTGTTATTCTAGTAAAGTATTTAATCCCAATTCATCAATATTTATGTACAGTAAAACCTGTGTTATCCAGCATGCTCGGGGATTGGGGCATTCCAGTTATCTAAAAATTCCGGTTATCTAAGGGTCCCATCAACCTAGGAAAAAACAATGGACAATAATAATAAAACTCAAGTTTTTAATATTGGTAGTTTTGTAGTGTGAGGCAGCAGGTCTCACATTTCTGTTTTGAGTTAAAAGATGATTATTACTTCTTAAATAAAAAATTGCTAAGCCAATCATGGAAAACCAAGCCAGGCCTGTGCACCTGAAGATGTGACAGTATTGTGGCTGGGGGCTATGCCAGTTAAAGTTTTCTGGTTAACAGAGTACCGGATAACAAAGGTTTCACTGTATTATGATTTTCAGCAATGTATAAATAGGCACCCATATATTTTGTTCACACCTCCAACACAACCCAAAAGGTTTGACTTTCCCATCAAAACATTCATGCATAAACAATTCCCCCATCAGGCTCCAAACTCCTGAGCCTCACCAAGAAAGTCACATGAATCTATTGTATTCAAACAAATGTGCTGACTATGTTCAATGGTGCTATTTATCTATCTTCTAAAAACTTCCCAACAAGTTTAAGTGGGGGGGTGATGGGCACATTCCTGAGCGCAGATATCAAACACAGGCAAAGGGGCTACCTTAATATTGACTATGTAAGGTCCACATAAGTCATTTTGTGGACTGGGCCTCAGGAGCTTGATCATGCACATACTAAAATTAACCTAAAAACTCCACTGACTTCAGTGGTGCTGGATCAAATCCTTAACACTTCATTCAGCACCAAATCAGATACCTGCTGCTGCACAGTGGATAGGAATGGATTGGTTTATAAAAGTATCATGTAGGACAAACAACTTTCCACAATCACAGTAAGGGTATGTCTAGACTGAACCCCTCTGCCTGCAGAGGGATGCAGATTAGGCTGGGCAAAATTGCTAATGAAGCAGGGATTTAAATATCCCACGCTTCATTAGCATAAAAATGGCTGCCGCTTTTTTCCGGCACGGAGCTTTGTCGGAGAAAGCGGCAGTCAAAACTGATCTATCGCTAGAAAGCCTTTTCCGATAGATCCTGTATACCTGCGTTTCACGAGGCATAAGGATCTATTGGAAAAGGCTTTCTTTAGCGATAGATTAACCTCTAGACTACGCTTTTCTCCGACAGCGCTCGTGTCTGAAGCATGGGATATTTAAATCCCTGCTTCATTAGTAATTTCGCCCAGCCTAATCTGCATCCCTCTGCCGGCAGAGGGGTGCAGTCTAGACATACCCTAATAGCTAAGGTGCTCTCTTCTCTGTCCTACTGCATGTGTTACCAACTCCACACCCATGTTTCAGGGGTCAGTTTGCAGTTTCACTTTGCTACTTGTGTTTGAGTGCAGTAGGAGGACAACATAGGACCAGCAAAGTGAACAATATGATGTCTAAGTGTTGGTGTGATGTTATGACAACAGACTTCAAATACTGGCAAAATGAGGAATGCTAAGAAATGAGTGCCAACATTTCTTTATTCCTCATTAGTTTTGTCTGTATTAAAGGACCGGTGGGAGCAGTCAGCACTCCAGAATGAGGAGAACAGAGTAGAAAAGAACCTTTTGGCACTCAACAACTAAAGATTACCTTTAAAAAAAAATTAAAGCTGGAACGAGATATAGGGCTTTTTCAAGGTCTGACTGCTTAAATATACAAAACAACAACAAAAAACCTCAAGTTCCCCCAGTTACCATAACAAAACCCTTTTGGGTTGCATTTTTTCTTGTGGCCTTTTCAGTCAACATTTTAGTGAAAGGCAATTTTAAAATTTCGTTGTGAAATATCATTATCCCTTTTCTTTATAGTCAAAAGCTCTTCCATAATATGCATGTTCTTAATAAGAGCTTCTAGAATGCATTTTACAGAAAAGAAGAGTACAAAGTAAAGCATTTTTTTCTTTTCCATACGTGAAGAACATTTCAATGACAAAGCTAAGCTATTGCTGTCCAAGTTTTATTAGAGTGGATTCTAATGTACAGGAGCGTTTCACTATTTTAGCAATTGCAGTTGTATGTTTCTGCATACACACAGCCCTCAGCTCTTCTGAAATTTTGACATGAGCCAACAATAGCCAAGATATTGACAATTCATGTTAATCATTATTCCTTACTCACCCCATTTGGAGGTACTGTATTACAGTATGTATAACTACTACTCTCTTATGTGGCTTTGGATGGTACTTGTATTTAGAGATGTTTTTACTGGGCCAGTTATCAGGAATATTTGTCAGGAAAGGCTTGCTCATAATGGACATGTTAAGAGGCTGAATAGGAACAATATGGATACAAAAGTGAGAGCAGCTGCAAAAGAAGTGGGAGGAGAGGACTACTAAGGGCTTGTCTACAGTAGTGCTTAAGTTGCTCAGGGATGTGAAAAAGCCACCCCCAACTAGCCTAATGTGTGAGACCCAAATTCTGGGTCACATAAATGCCATGCAATAATCACAGAAGTAAAGTAAGAGAACTTGATTTCCCCCTCTCCCTTTCCAGCTGGAGTACCCTGGCTGCAGGAGATCATCCTGGAAGTAGTAGCAGAGACAGACAACCCCGGATGGGACAGGACACAAACACTAGAAACAAATGGGAATGTGTACTGGTAGATAGACAAAAGCTTAGCACATACACAAAGAGCCCAGAGCCTTGTCTTATCTCCCTTGGCCAATACAAAGTCACATTACACAAACTCCCTTTCTGGACCTCAAGCATCTACAATTAAATAACTTCAAAACTATACCCCCAGCTTGAGCAGGCTCTTAGCACAAGGTAAAAGAGCCAAGAATGAATATGGTGCAGACAGAGCCTGATAAGTATTACCTGTTTATCTTTGGTTCATAGTATCAAAGTGCACCTAGGTGCTTACTTGGCTAATGCTGCCCCTTCCTCCTCTGCCCTTAGCTTTGTTAACAGTGGCAGTGAACCAGAAAGCCAGATTCTCCCAGCTTTTTTGGAGGTCTATGTACACGATGCACTGCACAGTTCACTCCCACTGAAGCACAAGGGTAGTGGGGCGGAAGTTCATTCCAGAGATACTGCTCCTCAGAGTGACATGGTGTCTCCAGCCAGTCATACTAAGGCAAGATACCTCCCTGTTCCCTACCAAGGACTCCCCTGCATAGAGATAAAGTGGGCCTCAATCTTTAATTTTACTTGTTTTTCAATATTTGTTTTAAAATAGGAAAAAAGAAAGGAAAAAAGCTCTCTCCTGGGAGCATTATGAAAGAGATATTTAAAGACTGAAATGGATCTTTTGATGCTGTTATTGTTGTTACAGAAAAAGTATTGCAAATGCATTTGAAAAAAATATGTATGATTCACCCAACAGACCATAATGACTATAAAGTGTTGCATAAAAGACTCTTTAAGCACTGGTTTAGCTGATGCTCTGTAGTTATACTGTGTGACTACCTTCTATAAATACAAAGAGTGAGTAAAAATCTTTTCCAAATATAATTACCATGCCTGGGCAGGAAGTAATTCACCAAATTAAATGTATCAGCCTTCTCTCTTCTCCCTTTTCCTTGGATTCCTCTGCATCCTCAGTATAGTTTGAGGACATCCCTTTATCATGCCACCATACCACCTACATTCCCTCTAATTTTTCCCCATACATTTACTTAATGAATTTTGTTATGGACACCAGTATGGAGGTAGTGTGTGGCCGAGAGTGTCGGGGAGGAGGGTGCAGGGGTTTGGCATGTGGGATGAGGCTCAGGGCTGGGGCAGAGAGTTGGGGTGTGGGTGGATGAAGGCGCCAGCTGTAGGATCTGAGATGGAGCTGAAGATGAGGTGTTCATGGTGTGGAAGGGTGCTTAGGGCTCAGGCTCTACCTGCAGAACTCCCCCCTAGCCCTCTCTTCCCACAGCAGGACTGGGCTGGGGGAGAGGGGGCAAGGAGAGGTGCCTCTTCCCACTGTGGAAGCTCCAGGGCTGGGTGAGGACTGGCGCCAGACCAGAGAGACAGCTCTCTCACTGTGGCAGGTCCAGGACTGAGGGAAAGGCATCTCTCTCTGCTGAAGCCCTGAGCACCTGTTGCAGTGCAGCCATTCAGCTTAGAGAGAACTTAGCATATAACCCCCCATTTCTACATCTCAGCTGCAAAAACACTGGACAGAATTCTTTGGAGCCTACACACTAAAAGCCAGAGGTACAGCAAAGGTGTTATGTACCCAGGGGCAAAGGCAAAATTTGCGCCCCCCCCCGCCACAACCCCCCGAACCTGGCACATGGCTGAGCCCAACCTTGGGGGGAGGAGGGAGCTTGTACCACGTCTTCCCCCGGCCCCTCCCGTTTGGGGCTGGGCCCTCGCATGCACTAACCTGCCGGTGGAGATGGAGGAGGGTCAGGCTGGGGGTGGAGAGGCGGGGAAGAGGCTCCAGCCAGCAGCGGGGGCGGAGGAGGAGCAGGGGGAGGAATGCCAGGGGGAGTCGAGGGGGACTAAATTGGTGCCCCCCTAGTGTGGCGCCCAGGGGCAACTGTCCACCTCCCCTCCCCTCGCTATGCCACTGCTAAAAGCAGCTAGCAGTTTTATTATGGTCACCATTTCTCAGGCCCATTGGAACAAAGAAGTCCCTATTGAGACACAGAAATCCAGAATTGAATATAGGTTGCCTTCTTGGCAGCAGAAAGCACTGGTACTAGGCTGGCTCCTATTACTGCTTTTTTAAAGTATTTTTGCATATGGTACTGCTTAAGTGGTCCCAAGATAGCTAAACAGCGCTTCCTGCATCTGATATTTTGGACTAAATAAATAAAAACAGGTACAGTCCAAAAGGTTTATTTATACCATGAAGCACCTAACAAGTTAACAATAAGCAGCCATGAATGATCATAATTACAATTGAAATTTTAATTAAATATACAAATGTAAATGATAGAAGGAAAACCAGCTGCCAAAAGGTAATTTTTTTCATTTCAGTTAACAGTTTCCTGATACTTCTGTTCCATTCATAAGAACGGAAGGGCCATACTGGGTTAGACCAAAGGTCCATCTAGCCCGTTATCCTGTCTGCCGACAGTGGCCAATGCCAGAAGAAGTGAACAGAACACATAATCATTAAGAGATCCCTCTCTTGTCATCCACTTGCAGTCTCTGTCGAACAGAGGCTAGAGACACCATTCTGACCCATCCTGGATAATAGCTTTTGATGGACCTAACAACTCCATGAATGTATCTAGGTCTTTTGTGAACCCCATTAAAGTCCTGGTCTTCATAACATCCTCTGGCAAGGAGTTCCACAGGTTGACTATGCGCTGCATGAAGAAAAATTTCCTTTTGTATGTTTTAAACCTGCTATCTATTAATTTAATTTGGTGACCCCTAGTTCTTACAATAGGGGAACAAGTAAATAACTTTTCCTTGTTCACTTTCTCCATTCCAGTCATTATTTCATAGACCTCTATCATATCCCCCCATTAGTCTCCTCTTTTCTAAACTGAAAAGTCCAAGTCTTTTTAATCTCTCTTCATATGGGACCCCGTTCCAAACCCCTAATCATTTTTGTTGCCCTTTTCTGAACCTTTTCCAATGCCAATGTGTCTTTTTTGAGATAAGGCAACCACATCTGTATGTAGTAGTGAAGATGTGGGTATAGCATGGATTTATATAGAGGCAATACAATATTCTCTGTCTTACTCTCTATCCCTTTTTTAATGATTCCTAACATTCTGTTTGCTTTTTTGACTGATGCTGCACATTGAGTGGATGTTTTCAGAGAAAGATCTCACCAAACTAAGTGATTGGGCAACAAAATGGCAAATGATTTTTAATATTGATAAATGCAAAGTAATGCACATTGGAAAAAAATACAACAATGACTCCAAGATCGCTCTCGAGTAGTTATAGGTAAATTAGTCAACATCATTTTATATGGATAGCTGGGATTTTTTCCAAATGTGCATTACTTTGCACTTATCAATATTAAAATTCGTTTGCTGTTTTGTTGCCCAATCACTTAGTTTGGTGAGATCTTTTTGAAGCTCTTCACAGTCTGCTTTGGTCTTAACTATCTTGAGCAGTTTAGTATCACCTGCAAATTTTGCCATCTCACAGTTCACCACTTTCTCCAGATCATTTATAAATAGGTTAAATAGTACTGGACCCAGTATGGACCTTTGGGGGACACCACTAGTTACCTCTCTCCATTCTAAGGTATTCTCCATTCTAAACTTACCATTTATTCCTACCCTTTGTTTCCTGTCTTTTAACCAGTTATCAATCCATAAGAGGACCTTCCCTCTCATCCCATGACAACTTACTTTACTTAAGAGCCTTTGGTGAGGAACCTTGTCAAAGGCTTTCTGGGAATCTAAGTACACTATATTCACTGGATCCCCCTTTCTCCACATGTTTATTGACCCCCTGAAAGAATTCTAGTAGATTAGCTAGGTATGATTTCCCTTTACAGAAACCATGCTGACTTTCCCCCAACAAATTACATTCATCTATATGTCTGACAATTTTATTCTTTACTATAGTTTCAACCAATCTGCCTGGTACTGACATTACACTTATCGGTCTGTAATTGCCAGGATCACCAGTAGAGCCCCTTTAAAATATTAGCATCACATTAGTTATCTTCCAGTCATTAGGTACAGAAAGAAGCTCATAGAATCATAGAATACTAGGACAGGAAGGGACCTCGAGAGGTCATCAAGTCCAGTCCCCTGCCCCCATGGCAGGACCAAATACTGTCTAGACCATCCCTGCTAGACATTTATCCAACCTACTCTTAAATATCTCCAGAGATTGGGATTCCACAACCTCCCTGGGCAATTTATTCCAGTGTTTGACTACCCTGACAGTTAGGAACTTTTTCCTAATGTCCAACCTAAACCTCCCTTGCTGCAGTTTAAGCCCATCTATCCTCAGAGGCCAAGATGAACAGGTTTTCTTCCTCCTCCTTATGACACCCTTTTAGATACCTGAAAATGGCTATCATGTCCCCCCTCAGTCTTCTCTTTTCTAAACTAAACAAACCCAATTCTTTCAGCCTTCCTTCATAGGTCATGTTCTCTAGACCTTTAATCATTCTTGTTGCTCTTCTCTGGACCCCCTCCAATTTCTCCACATCTTTCTTGAAATGCGGTGCCCAGAACTGGACACAATATTCCAACTGAGGCCTAACCAGCGCAGAGTAGAGTGGAAGAATGACTTCTTGTGTCTTGCTCACAACACCTGTTAATGCATCCCAGAATCATGTTTGCTTTTTGCAACAGCATCACACTGCTGACTCATATTCAGCTTGTGGTCCACTATAACCCCTAGATCCCTTTCTGCCCTTACTCCTTCCCAGACAGTGCTTCCCATTCTGTATGTATGAAAATGATTGTTCCTTCCTAAGTGGAGCACTTTGCATTTGTCTTTATTAAACTTCATCCTATTTACCTCAGACCATTTCTCCAATTTGTCCAGGTCATTTTGAATTATTACCCTATCCTCCAGATTAGTTGCAACCCCTCCCAGCTTGGTATCATCTGCAAACTTAATAAGCGTACTTCCTATGTCAATATCTAAATCGTTGATGAAGATATTGAAAAGAGCCCGTCCCAAAACAGACCCCTGCGGAACCCCACTTGTTATACCTTTCCAGCAGGATTGTGAACCATTAATAACTACTCTCTGAGTACGGTTATCCAGCCAGTTATGCACCTACCTTAGCCCCATCTAAGTTGTATTTGCCTAGTTTATTAATAAGAATATCATGTGAGACCATATCAAATGCCTTACTAAAGTCTAGGTATACCACATCCACCGCTTCTCCCTTATCCACAAGACTCGTTATCCTATCAAAGAAAGCTATCAGATTGGTTTGACACGATTTGTTCTTTACAAATCCATGCTGGCTGTTCCCCTATCACCTTGCCACCTTCCAAGTGTTTACAGATGATTTCCTTAATTACTTGCTCCATTATCTTCCCTGGCACAGAAGTTAAACTAATTGGTCTGTAGTTTCCTGGGTTGTTCTTATTTCCCTTTTTATAAATGGGCACTATATTTGCCCTTTTCCAGTCTTCTGGAATCTCTCCTGTCTCCCATGATTTTCCAAAGATGATAGCTAGAGGCTCAGATACCTCCTCTATCAGTTCCTTGAGTATTCTAGGATGCATTTTATCAGGCCCTGGTGACTTGCAGGCATCTAACTTTTCTAGGTGATTTTTAACTTGTTCTTTTTTTTATTTTATCTTCTAAACCTACCCCCTTCCCACTAGCATTCACTTTGTTACTCATTCCTTCAGACTTCTCGGTGAAGACCGAAACAAAGAAGTCATTAAACATCTCTGCCATTTCCAAGTTTCCTGTTACTGTTTCTCTCTCTCCTCACTGACCAGTGGGCCTACCCTGTCCTTGGTCTTCCTCTTGCTTCTAATGTATTTATAAAAAGTCTTCTTATTTCCCTTTATTCCCGTAGCCAGTTTGAGCTCATTTTGTGCCTTTGCCTTTCTAATCTTGCCCCTGCATTCCTGTGTTGTTTGCCTATATTCATCCTTTGTAATTTGTCCTACTTTCCATTTTTTATAGGACTCCTTTTTTATTTTTAGATCATGCAAGATCTCATGGTTAAGCCAAGGCGGTCTTTTGCCATATTTTCTATCTTTCCGACACAGTGGAATAGCTTGCTTTTGGGCCCTTAAGAATGTCCCTTTGAAAAACTGCCAACTCTCCTGAGTTGTTTTTCCTCTCAGTCTTGATTCCCATGGGACCTTACCTATTAGCTCTCTGAGCTTGCCAAAATCTGATTTAAAGGATATGTTACAAACCACAGTTAATACTTTTGCAATTTCCCATTTGAATTTTTTCAGAACTCGTGGTGAATGCCATCTGGTGTTGGTGACTTGTTACTGTTGAGTTTATCGATTTGTTCCAAAACCTCCTTTAATGACACCTCAGTCTGGGACAATTCCTCAGATTTGTCACCTAAAAAGAATGACTCAGGTTTGGGAATCTCCCTAACCATTGTCAGATGTGAAGACCAAAGCAAAGAATTAATTTAGTTTCTCCATGATGACCTTGTTGTCTTTGAGTGCTCCTTTAGTATCTCGATCATCCAGTGGCCCCACTGGTTGTTGAGCAGGCTTCCTGCTTCTGAAGTACTTAAAAACATTTTACTATTCATTTTTGAGGTTTTGGCTAGCTGTTCTTCAAACGCTGTTTTGGCTTTTCTTATTATAATTTTACACTTAATTTGACAGAGTTTATGCTCCTTTCTATTTTTCTCACTAGGATTTAGCTTTTATTACATTGTAGTTACTATTTCCAAGTGGTCCACTTATATTTACCTCTTGGACCAGATCCTGTGTGCCACTTAGGACTAAATCAAGAATTGCCTCTCCCCTTGTGGGTTCCAGAACCAGCTGCTCCAAGAAGCAGTCATTTAAGGTATCAAGAAATTTTATCTCTGCACCCCATCCTGAGGTGACATGTACCCAGTCAATATGAGGATAGTCGAAATCCCCCACTATTATTGAGTTTTTTATTTTGATAGCCTCTCTAATCTCCCTTAGCATTTCATAGTCACTATCACTATCCTGGTCAGGTGGTCAATAATCTATTCCTACTGCTATATTCTTATTATTAAACATGGAATTGCTCTGCATAGAGATTTTATGGAACATTTTGGCTCATTTAAGATTTTTACTTCATTTGATTCTGCATTTTCTTTCATGTATAGTGCCACTCCCCCACCAGCATGATCTGTTCTGTCCTTCCGATATATTTTGTACCCTGGTATGACTATGTCCCATTAATTGTCCTCATTCCACCAAGATTCTGAAATACTTATGATACCAATATCCTCCTTTAATACGAGGTACTCTAGTTCACCCATCTTATTATTTAGACTTCTAGTGTTTGTGTATAAGCACTTTAAAAATGTCACTATTTGTCTGTCTGCCGAGTCTAACACAGAGATGTGTTAGACTCTTTTTCATTTGATTGTTTCTCATCTGCTCTTACCCATACTTTATCATCTTCCATCTTCTCCTCCTTACTAAAATATAAAGAATCTCTCTTAATAGACCCTCCCCAAAGAAATATCTCTGTCTAATCCATGTGCTCCTTTGCACCCATCAGCTTTCCCCCGCCCTTAATTTAAAAACTGATCTACGACCTGTGTAATGTTAAGTGCCAGCAGTCTGGTTCCATTTTGGTTTAGGTGAAGCCCATCCTTCCTGTATAGGCTCCCCTTTCCCAAATGTTTTCTCTGTTGCTAATAAATCTAAACCCCTCCTTCCTACACCATCGTCTCATTTATGCATTGAGACTCTGAACTTCTGCCTGCCTACCTGGCCCTGCCCATGGAACTGGAAACATCCCAGAGAACACTACCATAGAGGTCCTGGATTTCAATATATTACCTAACACCCTAAATTTGGCCTCCAGAACCTCTCTCCTACCCTTCCCTATGTCATTGGTACCTACATGTACCACGACCACTGGTTCCTCCCCAGGGCAATACATAAGTCTATCTAGATGTCTTGAGAGATTCACAACCTTCACACAGGCAGTCAAGTCACCATACAGTTCTCCCAGTTATCACAAACCCAGCTGTCTGCATTTCTAATGATCAAATCCCCCATTACTAAAACCTGCCTTTTCCTAATGACTGGAGTTCCCACCCCCCCAGAGAGGTATCCTAAATACAAGAGGATACCACAATATCATCTGGAAGGAGGTTTCCAACTATGGGATGGTTTCCCTCTGCTCCAGTTGAATGTTCTCCTTCCCTGAGTCTTTTATCCTCCTTAACAGCACAGGGGCTGTCTGAATGGAGATGGGACAGTTCTACAGAGTCCCAGGGAAGCCTCATTTACATACCTCTCTGTCTTCTTTAGCTCCTCCAATTCAGCCACCCTGGCCTCCAAAGCCCGTATGTGGTCTCTGAGGGCCAGAAGCTCCTTGCATCGAATGCTCACATACACCACCTGTCCATAGGGCAGGTATTCATACATGCTACATCGAGTGCAATAAACAGGATAGCCCCCACTCTGCTGCTGGGCTCCTGCCGCATTCTCTCCTTTAGCTACTTAGGTTATTGATAGGGTTTTTATTTAAATCAGATAATTTTGGTTTTAGTTTAGTTTAGCAGTTTTAAAGAATGCCAAGTGTATCTAGTCCCCTTCATACTCCCCCTCTAAACTCCCTCACAAAACTACCCGTTAGCAGCTCCTGTTCACTAGCTTCCTGGTCACTTACTAGCAGGCTTTATATAGCCCTGGCCTTCCTGATAGCTCTACCTCCTGGTTAAGGCTTCCTATTAATCTCTTTTCTTTCTCATCATTTCCCCTACCTATTACCTTTCCACACTCCTTTTACTTCCCTCTAAGTTAACCATGTTCTTTTCTCTTAGCATTGGGTTTCACATCTGAAGGGGGCAAAGTGGCTGAGATTCTCCCAATGTATTACAAACAACAACCTGAGTAGTTAAAGAGAGCCCTCCATCTACTGCTATCACCAGATGATATGCTGATGGACACAGTATTAGACAATGGTAAATTTAAAAAAAAAGTGTTTTGTCTATACTAATATTTACAAAGTTTCTAGCAGTAACAGAATTACATAGGGGTAGACATGGCAACAAGGCAGAAATAGGACCTATCTATTTAGGTTATCATAATGTGCTCATCACTATCTCTCTAGCAGCTGCTCTGAGTGACCAAACTAAGGTGCCTGCACTACCACGGAGGGGCACAGGACCCCTCTTGCATCTTCCTTTTGCTTCCCCATCAGAAGTCATTTTTTCTGCAGGGAAGCAAAGAAATTTGCAAGGGCCAAGAATTCTGCACACAAGCAGTGACACAGAATTCCCCAAGGAGTACAGAACGTAGGCTACACTTACAGAATAGAGGGGATGATCTCCTACGAAGCAATACTTCTGAAAAAGATTTGGGGTTTTTAGTGGCGTATCAACTGAACATGTACTCCCAGGCAATGCTGTAACCAAAAAGATAATGTGATCCCTGGATGTATAAAGAAGGGAATCTCAAATGGGAATAGAGAGGTAATTTTATTTCTGTATTTGGCACGAGTGGGATCACTGCTGAAATACTGTGTCCAGTTCTGGTTCAAGAAAGATGCTGATAAACTGGTGAGGGTTCAGAGAAGAGCCCTGATAATTGCTAAAAGAGTAGAAAACAAGCCTTACTATGAAAGATTCAAGGAGTTCAATCTGCTTATCTTAACAAATAGAAGGTTAAGGGGTGATTTGATCAGACTAAGTATCTACATGGGGAACAAATATATAAAAATAGGCTTTTCAATCTAGCAGACAATGGTATAACACAATCCAATGTCTGGAAGCTGAAGCAAGACAAATTCAGACTGGAACTGGGTGTAATCTTTTTAATAGCGATGGTACTAACCATTGCAAGAATTTACCAAGGGTCACAGTAGATTTGCCACCACTGACAATTTCTAAGTCAAGATGTAGTGTTTTTTAAAAAAAGATTTGCTCTAGTTCAAATGGAATTATTTTGGGAAAGTTCCATCAGTTGTTTTACAGGCGCTTAGACTAGATGATTACAATGGATCTGTATATCCTTGGCATTTCTGAATAACCTTATTTTGCTAATTGAGAAACTGAAGTAGAGAAGTGACTTGCCAAAGGTGTCAGCAACAGAAACTAGAGTCAGAAACAGAAACCAGATTTACTGGTTCCCACAAGATTACCCTTGCAATGCAGACATTTGAGCTCACATTGGACTTCACTGAGTCGCAAAGTCCACACCAGAACATCTACAGAGCAATTTTATAGCCCAGCAGCCTGACACTCTCAAGCCTGAGTCAGCAGACCCAGGCCAAGCATGGCTATACTTTATTGCAGTGTAGCCATACCTTATATATTTGGAATCTGGAAGAAGCCTGAAGGCAAGAGAGCAGTAAGAGGGGTTTTGCTAGGTAGTGTCCCCCAACCAGAGAATTATGGTTGTAGGGTTCAAGGAAGGAGGAACAGCAGAGAGATTTCTAGCTGTCTCTAAGCCAAAGAAACCAAGCTAAGGTCTAGAGAGGATGAAGAGAGGGGAGCAGCAGAGGAAATGACCTGCTGAGTTCTCCAAGGCTGCTGTTACATGACAGACTCAGGAGAAGTGATGGATGATCCCCGCAGAGATGTGGTGAGAGTATGGGAGGGGTCATGCTGGAAGAGCGGGTGGCACTCTAGGTAAAGGGGCTGGAATTGCTGTCCTGGGTAGGAGATGGGTAGGAGATGGGTACATGGGTAGGAGAGGGCTGTGCAGAGCTGGGGCATGGTGAGGGATGCTAGTAATGTTCCTTCTAATCTTTTCCATCCATGTGTGGATTTTTTCTATCCATGTGCAGTATAATTTTTTATGTGCACCAAAGGCATGTGTGAATGTGTTTCTATCATCGATAGAAACAAAAAAACTTAGCTTTCGGCTCTCTGCTAATCAGCTTGGAAGCACTGGAATCTCTCCTGAGCAGCTGCATAAGCACACAGCTTACAGGGAATACTGGATGCCAGGGCTGTATGTTGAATATACTGTTTGTACTATGTTGGACACAATCTACACTATGATTGTGGGAATTTTATTATGATAAATGTGCACAGAACATTTGCAACAAATGAACCCCACAAGCGCTATATTTATACTTGGGAAGACTCTGCAGTCTAATTCTGAGAACTCTGAAGGAAGGAAACTGAGGCAAGTATGTCTGTCATGACATGGCCTGCCAAAGAAGGATGCTCCTATTGGGTCTGCCTTGTGACACCTTGACAATGTCCTGTTTATATGTAAACTCCCCCACCACTGCCAGAGGCTGGTCATATTTCTTTCTTGTTCTTCTCCCCCCTAATAGATAGATAGATAGATAGATAGAATCTGGCATTTAAAATACTGCATGAAAGCAGTGGTGTTATTTAAGATTATGTAGTACTTTTAATAATTCAAAAGCAGAAACTGTCTGGACACTGAATCATCAGACATGTACATTTGCTGCATCTCAAGAGAGCCTACCGTGCCCTCCACAGAGCTTCCAGACAGAAGATTATGTCTTGTTTGTTGCTCACAAAGAACACTGACCCAAGGTGAACTCAGTTAATGTGAAGCACATCTTTTCATGGCTGCACATACATTGGGCATTAAATGCAAGAATGAATGTACAGAAATTATATATTTTTGAGGTGGAACTTAGTGCAGCAACCATCAGAATTTCTCTTCTTTACTTCACAAGTGAGAATTAACACAGGGGCATGTTTTCTGTTACAGAAATTTTCAATACTGTAAGCTGATTTAATTAACAATATTAACCTCCCCACCCGCCGTAAAAACTATTAAAACCAGCGAATTCATTATATACCCATAAACTTTATCTATAAGCTTTGTTAAAGCCAGGTTCGTATATACCAGAGGGTAGATGCTAAATGCAGAAAAAGAGGTTAAAATTCTTAGCTGTTATCCTGGATTTCATCGATTTACATTTAGTATATGAGATTTTAAATCTGGTCAATAAGCATAATGCAGCATTTCATAAACATCTTATATGATTCTAAGTTAGAATAATGCAATATTCACAGTAGTAGTACTTTCTCTTTAAAAAGAAAAAGACTGACAGAACACAATATGCCCATAAATAAGATGTGTGTTATTATTATAAACATTTCCCCCCAATACCACTATATAAGATTATGAAAAATACATTTTAAATAGTGTTTAACTGGTGTTAAATCTTCTAAAATGATTTTCTCATGAGCTGGCACTATGGCTTAACAAGGGATAAAAGAAACACTCTCATTGGCTCATGAAATACTAGTTTAAGATGTAGAGTGGTTGCTATGTGATGTTATAAATAATTAGCATACCTTATTTCAGATATAGCTGTGGCCCAGATTTATGTCTGCACATTGGCTTAGCTAACTGCAGAGCTAGTACACAACTGTAAGATCGTGAACTGAGGAGAGAGATTTATTCTTCCTCAGTTTGAGAATGGCAACTGTGATTATGAAGACTATACATGCCACAAAACTCAGTGAAGTACCTGTCTTGATAGCACAGGTGACCTCTTGACAAGCGGCCACTGGGAAGACACTACCTATGACAATTGGAGGGATTATTTCCTGAGGTCAATGGCTTTCCACCTTTCCAGACAACCGTACCCCTTCCAGGAATCTGATTTGTCTTGCTTACCCCCAAGTTTCATCTTGCTTAAAATTACTACTGCTTATAAAATCAGACATAAAAATAGAAAGGTCTCACAGCACACCATTGCTGAAACATTGCTTACTTTCTCATTTTTACCATAGAACTATAATGAGAATCATCTGGAATATAAAAACTGTACTTACATTTCAGTGCATAGCATATACAGCCGTATAAATAAGTCACTGTCTGTAGGAAATTTTAGTTTGTACTGACTTTGCTAGTGCTTTTCATGTAAGCTGTTCTAAAACTAGACAAATATCTAGATGAGTTGATATGAACACTCTGGAAGACTTCTCTGAACCCCAGGGTACATGTACCCCTAGACTGAGCACCACTGATGTAAAAACAAACCAAAAAATGGTAGCTAGGCCTACAGAAGAATTCTGTCTACTGAATACTGTCTACACTGGGATTTCAGTTGCTTTAGCTCTGTTTGTCAGAGGTTGAAATGGAGGGAGGGAGGGGAGTACATTCTTTTCACACTTCTGAATGATCTACTGGGTTGGCGTAACTTATTAGAGTAGGCCCTAGACATACAAGGGTACATCTACACTGCACAGTTATTTTGGGATACCGGAAATATTTTGGGCATGCTATTTTGTCATCCCGGTAAACCTCGTCACACAAGGGATAAGGGATGGCTCAAAATAGCGCATTATTTTGAAATGTGGCATTGTGAAGACACACCTAATTTCAAAATAAGATATTCTGAAATAGGTTAGAGATAACATACTCAATTTGCGTAGTGCAAATTGCGTATCTTATTTTGAGTTGAGGGGGCTGTGTAGATGCACTCCAAATGTTCCTACATAATGAGAGGCACACAGATTATTTGACAGCAGGGATATATCTACTCAGTAATGCTCTCCTTTCTCTTAGTTCTTCACAATCCAATTGGAGAAGATAAACTATTCATATATAAAAAAGGATATAGGACACATTAAAATGTCTACTGAGAAAATACAGAAGCTCAAAAGAACCTTCCCTGTACGTAGTAATGCAGTGTCACTGAAGTAAGCCTGACTTGAAGAAAATAAATCAGATAAACTATACTAGAAGTGTGAACTTTGATTGCCCTCTTCACCTTATGCCCCACAGACTGGATCATTAACTTTTCAGTATATAGAGATGACTGGAGAAACTTCATAAATAAAACCACAGGTTGAGACAGAAAACTAGTGTTTACAAAATATACTTACTGTACTTTTTCCAGCTAGAGGAGGGTGGAATTGAGCTTCCTTAAAGAACCCCAAACACTGTAACTTTTTGAATGGCACACAAAAATCTTTATTTTAGACATAGTTCAAAATCCCGATTTTTTTTTCTTTTCAAAATCTTATGATCAGTCACAGGGAAAATCCTACATGCTTTATGGCTACATGACTCTATATCCTCAGTTATTCCATAGACTAACCCTGCCCACTCAATAACCATATATATATATAAAAATATAAAATGAGCTATGATAGGACTTCCCAGGCAAAGGAACATTTTTTATACAGAAATGTAATGCATTAATCTTCACACCAGTGCTGGGAGGTAGTTTGGTATTATAATTTAATATTATCTTGTTAAGATGGGGAAACTGAGGCACGACTCTGACAACTTGCCCAAGGCCACCAAGCAAGCAGCAAAGCTGAAATTAGAACTCAGGAGTTCCTCATGGCTACCTTGTGCCCATTTTCCATTTATATTACACCCTTTTATATTACACTGCCTAGAGATGCCTAAGGGGGTGTCTTTTACATCATTCATTAACCCTAGATATAGGCAACTGGTATGGAGACAATGTAGCCATGTGTTTTACTTTTAATATTTGTCCTGCTCTAAGTGTTACCGTGCCTTGGATATTTCCATGTCATCAGTTGATAAAGAATTATTAGCATATGTTGACCTGAAAACCTCCTGAATTTAACAGAAGAATAATGCAATTTTATGAAATGCATCAGCAAAACTGGCTATGATAAAGTGGCCAAATCTGTAACAACTTTTGGTCAGCAAGGGGAGAAGTGTCAGCTCCAACAGCAGACCTTACAGCTTTTTAAGCTATGTAGACTTGAGACAACAGATAGCAGGATCAGCATTAAAAGTCTGAAGGTCCTTGAAAAATCAAACTACCCTAATATTCTTTATTATTTGTAACATGTCACAGCAGTTTTGGCATCCTGTCTAAAGTAGATCGGAGGGCCACTAATTCAGTAGATGGGAGTCCTGTTCTTTAGATGGATTTTTTTTTTTGCATATGTACATAGAAAACTCTATCAGAAGTAACTGCATGAGGAATGGACAGTTGTTTTTGATCTGTGATAAAGTAAATAAAATTCTAAATCAGGAGTAAGGAACCTTTTTTTCCAGTCAGGGACCACTGATCCACAGAAAAAACAATTGGGGGAGGGGGCCACACAAGAGAGAGAGAAAAAAAAAGCCCAACCCTCACACACATTTAATTAGGCTCATGTCATGCTCTAGCTTACTACTCACCTGCTCCCAAGTGAGAAGCTAAAAAACAAACAAAAAAAACCCAACTCCCCCCCAGTTACTCACACTTACCTTGATGTGTACCACACTCCAGTCATGCAGGGAGAGGGGGAAGTGCGGAGGGTTGGGGCTTCCCTTGCAGCACAGAGACTTGCTATGGGCCGGATCAAATTAAGCCAAGGGGTGTAGGTTCTCCACCCCCGCTTGAAATGACCTAGTAAAAGCCAACATGGCATCTATCCTTTCTAACCTGGCATGCTCCATTTCCAATTTTAGGGATTAAAAATGTACAGGGCAATCCAATGCTATGTGTGATTTGCTATTAGCTTGTTTGTGCATCTTTAAGTGCTTTGTAAGCAGACTCTTAAGAGGAGATGCAAGGAGAAGCTGTACCTATCATGGACCCTAAGGGCATGTCTAAACTACATCCCTCTTTCGAAAGAGGGATGTAAATTAGACAGATCGAAATTGCAAATGAAGCTGGGATTTGAATTTCCCGCGCTTCATTTGCATAATGGCGGCCATGCATTCTTTCGAAAACGGGTATTTCAAAAGTGAAACTGCCGTCTAGATTAAATGAGGTTTACAGGATCTTTTGAAAAAGGTTTTTTTTCCCAAAAGAACCGTGTCTACACAGCAGTTTCACTTTAGAAATTTGCTCTTTTGAAAGAGGGATGAAGTCTAGACATAGCCTCAGTGCTATAAACTATGATGCTGCAGAAGTTTCAGCTATTTCATGAGAAATATTGGACAAACATATTCTGAAGTCAATTACAAAACTGAAAAAAAAAATAGACCATACTGTACAGATTTGTAAATGTTCAGTACAATTTCTGCAAATTTCTTTAAATCTTCATTGAATTAGGATCAGTCCGATAAAGTTTAACTCATGTGAGCAGCCTTCTTGAAGAGAACATGACTGCCAGTGAGAGTAAGAATAACTTGTGGGTGTATGGGTTATAGAATCAAATCTCAGGATTTCTGTCAATTTTGCTTCAAACTTCAGGATTAATTGGAGCTGCCATCTACAACAGTGAATGGACAAGATTTGGGGGTTGTTGTGTATAACTAGCTGACCATGAGCTCTCAATGTGATGGTGTGGCCAAATAAAACCCCAATCCTGGAATGCACAAACAGGGAAATCTTGAGTAGGAGTAGAGAGACTATTTTACTGCTATATTTGGCATAGGTACTACCACTATTGGAATACCGTGCCCAGTTTAGGTGTCCACAATTCAACAAGGATGTTGATAAATTGGAGAGGGTTCAAAGAAGAGCCGTGAGAATGAATAAAGATTTAGAAAACATGCCTTATAATTTCACACACACAGAGTTTGATCTATTTAGATTAACAAAGAGAAGGGTGGGGCTGACTTCATCCCAGTGGGGAACAAATGTATGAAAACAGGCTCTTTAATGTAGCAGACAACAATATAACACAATAAAAAGTCTAGAAGTTGAAGTTAGACAAATTCAGACTGGAAATAGGGTGTAATTATTTTTTAATTTGGGTATTAAGCACTGGAAGAATTTACTAAATGTCACAGTGGATCCTCCATCCTGACAATTTTATATAAAAGATTAGATTTTTTCTAGAAGATATGTTCTAGGAATTATTTTGGAGAAATTCTATGGCCTGTATTTTACAGGAGGTCAGATTAGATAACCACAACGATCCCTTCTGGATTATTTACCAAATTTCCTTTTCTAAAAAAGCAAAATTATAACCAACCTTTTAGGAAGAATTCCTTGACCGCTACTTAAAAAACCCAGATCCATATTATTAGTGATACATTAGTGTAGTGTTACCTGGGAAGCAGGTTGTTAGGTGTTCCATTAGTGCTTCTTGTGTGACTTGCTTTCGTGCAGAGTTCATTGCTGAGATGGCCAAGCAAAGGATTTCTCCAAGTGGAATAAACTGTGACTGACTAATCGGAGACATACTGATTGGTGATACATCACCTATAGAAAGACAATAGAAATTAAGAAAGGGTTTTCTGTGAACATTGCTGACAGAACAAATGTACAGAGATGTATCCATGACAATATGCACAATTCTGTATTATTTATATCACTCTTGTGATGATACCTTCTAAATAAGATCAACAATTTATTAGTGAAGTTGAAGACACAACATATTTTTCACACTGAAGGTGTCTTAGGATGTTCAGGGAATATTTTCTTAAGCCCACAAAAATTAATGTACACCACTGCAACTTCAGAACCCTAAATTTGAATGTGCAAAGCAGCAGCTTTGCCCACAAGTGTGCATTTGTGAATGTGTTTTTGTAAGCATAGCCAATGTTCTCTCTTTTTATAGACTATCTGCATAGGACATTTAACGTTTGTCCTATAGATAACTTTTTTAAAATGGCAACAAAAATTAGAAAAAGAAAACTTTGGAAGTGTTAAGGAGCAACTGCTGGCCAGCTCTACTAAGCCTTCTGCTCAGTGGCACAAAAGCAGCAAATACCCAAAGAATTATGTTCAGAAGAGCTCCTTTCCTTGGTGTAGAGATTAAATGACTTTGCATGATTGTAGGGTAAAATAAGCAATTTTGAAGTTGTGTTGAGGAAATATGAATAAGTATAAAACGTCATCTGCCTTAGGCGAACTTTATTTTAACTTGCCAGGTTACTTACCCAAATAATTTTCCCCATGAAGTCTTTAAAATATATTTTATTAGCCAATATTTTAAGAGCACTAAAAAACTTTTAAATTTAAAAAGTTACAGCTTGAGAAACAATTTGATAAGATAAAGAGTACAGTATGTATACATTTGAAAGTCTGCTCTTTATCTCCTGTTCCAGTGGTAATAGTTTCCAGATGGTCCCAAAAGTACAGCAGTGCTTCCTACATAAGCAGTGAGAAAGCAGAAGGATTGGAGGTTTCCTTAACCATAACAGAACACTAAATAGTAACAATGGGCAGAAGAATTGGGGTTAGGAGTCCAATTGGAATCTGATCAATCACTGGGAGGCAGGTTTAGATTAAATGACCTTGAAACGTCATGAGCTATTTTCATGAGATTTCAGTGAATTTGAACAACTGGAACGCAGTTTGGAATCAGATCAGAAACCAAAACTATGGAAGTGGGTTAAAATGTATGACTTCAAATCCAACCCACTCCTGAAATTCAAACGATGCTCCAAGTGTGGTCCAATCATTTTAATTGTCTTATTTTTCACTATGCAGGTATAGTATGCTAGCATAGGGTTAAAAAATGGAAAATCAAGTTAATCTAATCATAAACAATAATAGAATTGTTGTAATGAGTATTTTGTAAAAAAAGTTTTTATAATTGTTTTAGGTTAACACTAAACATTATATATCATTAGATACATAACATTATATATCTATTTCAAATATGCCAGTTGCATATTCTGTTGTACTGTAAGGATACATGTTAATAGAGATGTATTAAGGATTTTAAACAACCACACATACAAATATGGAAGAGGATTTAAAATAAGTTTATTCGTGCTGTCTCTCTCTAGAACACTACTGCATACCACCTAAAAAGGTTTTCATTCTGCAATTGGATATATTCTGGCAGACCTTAGGACCTATACAGAGATCCACTGACTTTAGCTGAACTCCGTGTAAGTGCAAAGATCTGCCCCATGTATATTTATTTGACTTCAGGTCAGGGGCCTCATTTAGACGTTCTTTGGAGCATTCTTATTTTACTTGTCTGCAAAATACCTGGCACATTACTAGATAAGAACATAAGAATGGCCATACTGGGTTAGACCAAAGGTCCATCTAGCCCAGTATCCTGTCTTCTGACAGTGGCCAGCGCCAGATGCCACAGAGGGAGTGAACAGAAACAGGAAATCATCAAGTGGTCCCTCTCCTCCCATCCATTTCCAGCCCCTGACAAACAGAGGCTAGAGACATCATTCCTATCCATTCTGGCTAATAAGTATTGATGGACCTAACCTCCATGAATTTATCTAATTCTTTTTTGAACCCTGTTAAAGTTCTGGTCTTCACAACATCCTCTGGCAAGGAGTTCGCTGTGTGAAGAAAAACTTCCATTTGTTTGTTTTAAACCTGATCCCTATTAATTTCATTTGGTGACCCTCCCGACCCCCCCTTACTTCTTATGTTATGGAAACAAGTAAATAACTGTTCTTTATTCACTTTCTCCATACCCGTCATGATTTTATAGACCTCTATCATAGCCCCAAGTCTCCTCTTTTCTAAGATGAAAAGTCCCAGTCTTTTTAATCTCTCTTCATGTGGGATTTATTTACACTTAATCTGACAGAGTTTATGCTCCTTTCTATTTTCCTCACTAGGATTTAACTTCTACTTTTTTAACTATGCCTTTTTATCTCTCTCTGTTTCTTTTATTTGGTTAAGTCAAGTTGTGGTGGCACTTTTTTGGTTCTCTTACTGTGTTTTTTTAATTTGGGGGCATACATTTAAATTGGGCTTCTATAATGGTACCTGTGAAAAGTCTCCATAATGACCAAAATAATAACCCACAACAATCTGGAAGATGGTGGACATCTGATTAGGAACATAGTAGACAGGCTTACACATGACAGGAGGCAAAAACAGGTAGTTTGGAGCATACCTAATTTATTAAGAGGGGGGAAACTGATGAGTCAATTACACTATCGTTAAGACAAATCAATATTTTATCTACCAACAGGTAAAATTATATAAACATATGAAGATAAAATCTTTAAAATCAATGAGACGTAAGTATAAGAAAATTAGTGCTTAACTGCATCTACAAAAATCACATTCCCCCCCAATAATTGGTCTCATACCTAATAATATCAGAATTAAGGTGTACACACACAAACATGTACACATGCTCCAAAGGATTACAACTGGAATGTGAACTCTTCCTTTTTAAACATGCCACTTAACCTGAGAAATCATGAGGAATTTAATAAATGATCCTTTAAAATTTGTAATTCGTCTTCTGAAGAAAGAGACTTGATTCCAAATGTTGTGAATTGTAGTTTCAGTTGGCTCATACTAGCCATGAAGTAGCAAAAGTTTTTTTGGATTTCAGAAACATGTGGTGCTTCAGTCATGTTAAAATTACTGTGTGCACGAGAAACTATTTTGTAAAGCATGCAAAGTGCAGACAAGGTCCTGTAAGTCCAGATTTTCAAATAGCTAGTACGCAAATATTGTTCTAAAACTGTTCAAAATTGTAAGCTGAATCTGTATAATTAGTTACCACTAAAGCATCTGGAAATTGGGTTTTTGATGTAAGCAAATTTGGTGAAATTTTCAATAGCAATCCCTAATAGAGCATACTTCATAGTATTCTAAATTGCACAGTTCACATATGTAACGTATATACTGCATTACTTACATAATACAGGTTGGACCTCCCTGGTACGGCACCACTTTTGGGACCTGACCTGTTCTGAAAGAGGCAATTTGCTGATATGGGGAGGTTCCCTGCCACTAGCCTCCCAGGAGGCTCCCCACTCCCTGCAGCTGGCTCTGGCTCTGGCTCCAGCCCCACTGCCATTGGACTTCAGCCTGCAGGGCTTGGACTTGGGCTCTGGTCTGCTGGGGCTCCCTGAGGATGAAGCTCTGCAGCCACCATGGCCTTGCTTCTCCCCTTCCCGGTTCGGGATCCCTGGAGACCGGGTTTGCCAGCTGCCCCAGTTTTGCTGCTAGCTGCCCTGCCCGGCCAGAGCTCCCCAGAGACTGGGCTTGCTGGTCCCAATCAGTGTTCCCTCTAAGCCAGTGGTCCCCAACCTTTTGGGGCAGCCGGGCGCCCGGGGGTGGGGCCGCGCATGTGCCAGGCGCCTGGGAGCAAGAATGGCTCGGGCCAGCCCTGGTCACTAGGCGGGTGCACATAAATGCCCAGGCGGTCATGGTGCCCGCAGGCACCACATTGGGGACCACTGCTCTAAGCTGCACAGCAGCACCACTTCACAGGTGATTCATCAGCCCTGCCCAGTCAATCAACTCCGTGAAGGGAGCCCTGAGCCTCTGTGAAGCTATGCTGCCATGCAGTTTAGAGGGAACACTGGTCCCAGTGTTGCCCCACCTGGCTGAGGATCCCGGGGGGCCGGGATCCCAGCCAGTTTGTGCTACCGGGCATCGGGGCTCTCTGGTCCAGCAACATCCGTGGTCCGGTATTTACGGACCAGAGAGTCCTGGATTCTGGAGGTTTAACCTGTATTAGCATTTTTTGTTACTAATTTAAACATGTCCGTGTTGTTTTATGCCAGTATGAAATACATTCCACTCCTATACATTTGGAAATTGTTGTGATTTTTTCTTTTAAACACTTGAACACATTTTAAATTCAAAAGGAATATCTGACATATATTAGTCTTGTAAAAGGCTATCACAATTCACTCCTTGCTAATTCCTCTGAGAGTTGATTAACTTAGTTCATCATGACAAGGCAACCCTCATTCATCTTCACTGCTGTTAGAAAGTTGCCAATAAACCATTTATTGGAGATAATTTGAGATTCTTCAAAAAGAAGAACAGAACATTTGTAAAACTTACAGTAGAGCTAGTGATAGAGAGCCAGAGAGATACAGACTTATGGGGGTACTAATTTGCCAAGTTTTATCTTACACACCCTTGGGCTCTGGGAAGTTCAAGTATGAAGAGGTTATATTTAAGTGAACAAATTCTTTGATGCACAGCAACAGAAAGTATCTTGTGTACAATTTAATTTATTATATTAACACCAATTATATGTATAAATACCATTTAGCCTTTTGGATACAAGACTTACAACAATCTTTTCAGGAAAGATTGGTTTTACAAAAATCAGATATTCTTTTCCAAAAACTTCTTTTTTTGTAGACCTCAACCCTTTATAAAGAATTCAGCATATGGCTCCCATTAACTCAGAGTGATGTTTTTTTCAAACAGCTTTCCTTTGAAATCAAATTACTATACTTGACTTTCAAATGTTTATGTTCAAAATTAGAAGAAAAACTGTGGAACCCAGAAAGCAGCTTTCACCAGCTGACTGTATTTTTTGTTTAAATATCATTAAGCTTCTAGAAGTATACAGTTTCAATTCCATTTCAGCTTCTAGTGGAAAGAAACAACAGTCAAACTTAAAAAAAAAAAGAATTATAATAAAATATCTCATCAGGGACCAGTCAGGTCCCGAGGGTGCCAGACAAGGGAGGGCCAACCTGTATATGAAAATTAAAAGAGAGTCAGTCATAAATAAAATAAACACATACCTCTTAAATGGAATTTTTCTTGTATGGATCTCAAACCACTTTACAGAGATGGTTAAATATTATTTATTTTTTACAGATGAGACACCATGGCACAAAGAGGTTAAGTGATTGCCCCAGGTTATACACAATCAGTACAAGAATTGGAAATAAAAATCCATGAAAAACCCATGCTTCAGTGCCCTATTTACCAGATCTGTTATATACTATTTAGTTCAGTATACCGGCTTCCTGTATATCTGAATCTCATCTGCTTATTTTACTGACAAAAAGCAGTTTTTCAGTAGAGATTGCACTAAAGGCAAAATATTATGAAAGACAAACGTAGACTGCATTCTGCTTTATGCATTAGCCACAAAAATGTTAGCTAAGTTCTAACAATAGAATCTTTATTAATGATTAAGTGGTTAGAAAGAACAGAGTATGACTTCCAGCTTTCCGTCTCAGTTTACAGGGAGAGCAGTTAGAAAAATCATCACTGACTTATAAATGGAGGCGATTCAATGCATCCATTGAGAGAGAAAATATGAAAAATACAATGTTTTTACAGAGTCACTTTTCAGAGCATAACCACACTTTATTAGAATTTATATACACTTATTTCCTCACGTATGGGGAAGAAACCCCCTAAGTGCACTTCTGCAATTCAGTGAAATGTAAGAAGCTCAAATGTAACCAATTCTTCCCCTTTTCCCTGCCACTCAAAGCTCTTTAACCTTTTGTGGTACAACAATTTTCTTCAGATAAACTTTAAACATATTATATTATTAATAAGGAAATTTCAAGTTATGACATTACAGCCCAGGAGGTTTTGCATTAGAAATGCCTTAGATAGATTTCCATGCCAACACACTGATATCTTCAGTATATAACTGTGACTTCACTATGAGATCAAGCAAAAGGAAAAGCTTGTTTGTGATAATGGAGAACCTCTTCTTCAAACAAAAGATAGCTAACAGCAGCAGCTGGGAGGGGGGGCAGAGAGATACCGAAAAATCCAAACAAGCTCCTCATACAAATATTTTCTTTCCAAGCTTACCTAACATCCCCTTTTGAAGGGACATATTTCCAAAATTACTTATTGTGAGCCTAACTGGTGCATACTGGTAGATATAACAAACAAGTTATACATTTGACTTGGGTTGCATCCTCATCTCTAAATTTCAAGGTGAGGTCAGTCATATTATTTCCAGAATAGCTCACGTCATAGGTTAACATACAAACATTTAAAAATGCCATTTCAAAACAACAACATACAAGTGCATATCAAATTGCCACTTGAGACTTTATGGTACCTTTTAACCACATTAAACAATAGAGAGATGAAAGAACATGCAGCTTCTGATAGCATTAAAAATGCTAGATTCATAAAACATTAGCTCTAGGATAATGTACTAATTTAGAAATGAACCTAATTTATTGGCCACCACTAAAATTTTAAAAAATATGTTGTTTGTCCAGTCCCAACTAAACATACTTTTCAACCATAATTGAGCCTCCCTTGTAAGTTGATGTATCGTTCTTTTTCTTTAAATCATATTTCCAGACTTACTTCACTAATATTACATTTTGATGTTATGTGTATATCCAGAGAAGCCTGCAACTGAGTAGAACAAACATTTTAGAAAACAAATAAGCAATTTACTCTGGTTTAAAAGGCGGCAAAACCTGATTTATTCGTTTTTACTGAGCAACCTAATCATTGGCAAACATTCCACTGACTACAAAATAAAAAGGTATCTTACACCTCTAATCACTTTCATACACACTGATGGCATAAGCCTCTATACACTTCCTAGCACAATGGGATCCTGGTCCAAGACTGGGATTTTTAGGGTTGATGATGATGATAACAAAAACCGAACCTTTTACCAGCTAGACAATTCTGCACCACCAAAAATATATGCACACAAACTGTACCTTCTTCTTACGGATACAAACCATTGTTTTATAATTCAACTAATATTGCAAGAAAGTAACTATACATCAAGACCATTCAAACTATTTTGGACTTGGGAACTACACAAAAATCTCAAGGCTTTGCTTCATGTGTTAACATTCTTAGAGTAGCATTTGAATGCTGTCAGTGATTAATTCTGTTCGAAGCATGTAAAATGACCTATTCTATCCTTTGGATCTGGTTAAAAATGACCTACAGATAGAACATACCAAATGTCAGTAACTTTGTTAGTATGTGATGAAGCCCAGAGTTGTCAGGCTGGCTCACACATGCGCATACACTCAACACATTATGATCTAAATATCTGAATGTATTTTGCTTCAATTCTTTTACCATGGCCAGCCGACTCCTGCCTGAATGCAATGCCTCAGCCTGTGCAATGCTATGATCACAAAGCTACTAAAAATCTGTTGGAACATGGAACTGTCCCAGAGAATATTAGGAAATTCCTTTTTATATATGTGTTTGTATATTATATTTATACATTATAAAAGAAAGAGTTTTTTAAAAAGTTATCCCAATTGATTTCTACAGTTTCTTTTACAGATTTTTACAGTTTATACTTTCAGCACACAACATGTTAAAAAGGGGATTTACCTGAACCCCTATGCTCCATTATAGTTCTATAGTAGCTGTGATGTCACAACATTGCCAGGGCATTACATCATAGTGGAATCTGGTTGGCTGCAGCAGCGATAAATGCCACAAGACCTGAATAAAAATAAAGCATGCTTTTAAACAACAATATGTTGAATACTCATCTCTTACAAAAGCTACTTGGGGGTCTCCGGACCATAAATGCTAATGCATTATCTTTGTGGGCCATCTTTAAGGAATTTCATAATATCTGAATCATCCCATAATTTTGTACACAGGAGATATAAATGTAGCTATGAATTAGGTGGAAAACTCTCTAAAGAGCTCTGCAAAAATACCTCCTACTCAGTGTTATGAAAACACATCTTCAAAAATATCTCTTCTTTCACCCTATATTCATGGAACAGTTGGAATCACACTCTACCACCACCCCCTGTTTTGAAGGCACTCACAGTCTTAGTAAAGCAACTCTCCACTGCAATGCCTCAGGATTCTGCAGTGTCACTCCTCTTCTGCCTGGTTCTCTGCAAAGTGAAGTCATAGGAATGGATCAGCCAACCTGCCTTCACACTACCCTGCCCAGAATCCTTTGTGAACTGAAATGAGTCATCGTTCTGAGAAAAGCTACTGTACGATGCTCCAAGATTTCTCCGTATGCCTGTGCATGCTTCTTTGTCTTTGCAACAGAAGGTCTCTGCTTTTGTAAAAACACCGCTGCACTGTACAAAAGTAACAAACCAGTCTCCTCACCAAGTGGGCAAAAGAGTCACTTACATGCATTAGGAAGACAAGTTAAAGCTTTAACTCTGAGACAAGCTACAAAATTTACACCTAGCAGAATGTACTCCTGATTTAATACACACATACACAGACAGCATTTATTTCTAAATTAATTTGCAATTTAGCTCACACACTTACCCACGTTTACTATAATCACAAAAAAGATTTGCTTTTCTTTTCCATGTCTGGAGAAAGCTGCAGACTTATGTATAATACAGATAGTTAGTTCTAATGTACACTGGATCAAAGTTGTGCAGCTGTGAACTGTTTATCAAAAATTCACATTGTTGAACAAGTCCTTGCAAGCTTACGTCTTGTCATCCCATTCACCAGCTAGGTTCACAATAAAGCAAGCCCTGAAATCATGCCAACGAGCCAGCAGAAATCGTCAAACTGCTCCAAGTGCCGAGAGCCAGTGGCGCTGCTGCTGCTTCTGCTGACAAAGAAGGTAACGTTCAGAATGAGGTCACTGTGTCAACATCTCACTCTCAATGTGAGGCTTCCGTTTCCTTGGTAAGTGCAGGATAACTTGTTTGGGGTGGAGAAGGATGCATTTATTCATTTTGAAAAAAATGTTTAAATTGTTTTTATTTGGAAGAAATTTTATATCTAACTGTCAAGGAAACAAAAACAATATGCAAGAGGCTGGGGGAAAAAAGAAAACAAAGGCATCTTAATATGGATCTTTCTTTAAAGCTCTATTTCATTCTGCATAGAATACAGTGCCCTCACTTTAAAAGCTGTGGCAAGGGCCCCTCTTCCCCAAGCCACTACTGGGGAGGCCTCCTCCCCTTAGCCCCCCCCCAGTTAGGGGTTTTGCAGCTGGTCTCAATGGTAGGGAGCCCGGGCCACGTGCCCACAGGCTCCCTCCTTAGCTGCCTTTACCTAATGCTGGTCAAAATTGTTCTCTCTGGTTTCTTCCTCTGCCTCTCCACCACCTTCCTTTTGTCCTCTCCTCTCCTCCAGCCTCCAACTGCTGAGGCTTTTAAAGGCCCTCAGACAGACAGCAGAGAAGTCAGCTGGCCCCAATTAGCCTGAGCCAGCTCCCTCCCAGCTGCATCTAATTGGGCTGCAGTTCTCTGCTTCTCTCACAGGGTTTTTCCCTTTTGGGCTGCCTTTTCCCCTCTCTGCAGCAGCTCCTGGCCTGACCCTGTCACATCCTCCTCTGCTCAACCCCATGGGGTTGGGTTACTTGGGTCGGACAACAATGCACCCTTGACAACCCGTCTGCATTCCCATGCTGGGTTCCTGATCTGTGTTGCACATGGAAGTGGAAGGGCTGCAGGGACAGGAACCACCGGGTAACCCTCGAATTTCTGTCCTTGTTTGGTGCATCCACTGCAGAGGTGCATGATCGGTGACCAGGGTAAACTTCCGCCCAAGAAGGTAGTAGCGAAGGCTTTCCATGGCCCACTTTACCGCGAGACATTCCCTTTCTACCACGGCGTAGTTTCGTTCCCTCGGCAGAAGCTTCCTGCTGAGGTACAGGATTGGGTGCTCCTCTTCTCCAACCATTTGAGATAATACCGCTCCCAGTCCTACCTCGGAGGCATCGGTCTGCAAGATAAACTCCTTCTTAAAATCAGGGGCTATGAGAACTGGATCACCGCAGATGGCATTCTTGAGATCTTTAAAAGCTTCTTCCGTCTCCATGGTCCACTTTACAATGTCGGGACCACGTGCTCTAGTCAGGTTGGTCAGAGGGCAGGCCCTGGAGGCAAAGTTGGGGATGAATCTGCGGTAATATCCAACCAACCCTAAGAATGCCCTGACCTGCTTTTTCCGGGTTGGTCGGGCCAATTCTGTATTGCATCCACTTTGTTGAGCTGGGGCCTCACTATCCCCTTCCCACGATATACCCGAGATATTTGGCCTCGCCAGCCCAATCGTACACTTTGCAGGGTTCGCCGTAAGTCCCGCTCTCCTTAATGTCTCCAATACTGCCTCTACTTTTTCAATGTGTGTGTCCCAGTCAGGACTGTGGACAACAACATCGTCCAAATAGGCAGCTGCGTACTTGGCATGGGGCCGCAACAGCTTGTCCATGAGCCTCTGAAACGTTGCAGGAGCCCCATGCAAACCAAAAGGGAGGACCGTGTATTGAAAGAGACCCTCTGGAGTCGAAAAGGCTGTCTTTTCTTTGGCCCCTGGTGCTAGGGGGATCTGCCAGTACCCCTTGGTCAAATCAAGGGTGGATAGAAATCGGGCCTTGCCCAGTTGGTCAATGAGTTCATCCACCCTTGGCATGGGATAGGCATCGAATTTGGATACTTCGTTTAACTTTCGAAAGTCATTGCAAAAGCGTAGGCTTCCATCTGGCTTGGGCACCATAACAATAGGGCTAGACCACTGGCTATGGGACTCTTCAATGACTCCGAGCTTCAGCATTTTTTCAACTTCAGCTTGGACCTCTTTTCGTTTTGCCTCAGGTATCCGGTATGGCTTAACGTGCACCTTCACCCTGGGGTCTGTGATGATGTCATGGTAAACCTCCGTAGTTCTACCCGGTTCTGTCGAAAACACATCCCGATTCCGCTCAATCATGTCGGCTGCTTCGGCCTGTTGGTCCGAGTCAGCTCAGGAGATATTCCCACCTGCCTTGGTGGGTTTTCCCCCTTGGGGTGGTGGCCCCAGCACAACCAAGGCCACTTCTCTGTCTCGCCAGGGTTTCAGCAGGTTGACGTGATATACTTGCTCAGGCTCCAGGGAACCTAGCCCCCTTTCCTCCCCTGATGAGCTGGGTCCTGCTTCAGGCTCATCCTGTCCCGGGGCTTCTGCTCTAGTAGTTGGGTAGGCCTCCCCTCTACCAGTGCCTGCTTCCGACCTTGGGTCAAGATCCTGGTCCCCAATTTTTGCGGCCCTCCTCTCCCGTCGGGTTTTCCGGGGTTCCCAGGCATCGAGAACAGGTCCTGGGAAAACTCATGGAAGGCCGGGAGGAGCTATCCTCCTCCCCAGTCCCGTGGTAGCAGGTCACTAAACCCGGGAAGTCTCGCCCAATGACCACCGGGTAGGGGAGCCTTGGGACCACCCCACAGTTACCTCTGTAACCCGCCCTTGTACTTCTATCTCCACAGGGATGGTGGGGTAATAATTAGTATCCCGTGTACACAAGATACCCCAGTGTACTTGGCTTGAGTCAGCTGATCTTGCCCCACTAGCTTCCCTGAGACCAACGTAACTGCACTCCCGGAATCTACTAAGGCAGTGGTTTCTACCCCATTCATTTTCACGGGCTGGGTATACTGATGGGGGCCCACTGCTACCCCAACGAGGTTGACTAGGACACTTTGTAGGTTCCCAGGTCACATTGCATAGGCTCGTCTATGTTAGGGCACTGAACCGCAATATGCCCTATCTCCCGCAGGCATAACACCTATAACCTGGGCGGGACAGCCCCTTTCTTTTTGGGCTGTTGGGTCTTGATCCCTGGCCCTCTCCTGTCCAGACCCCAAGGTCTTTTGCCTGTCCCGGTCGCTCTTCCGCCTCCTTTCTTCCTGTCTGGACTCGGTCAGAAACTTCAGGGGCACGGGTCCTTGGGGTGAAGGCGGACCTTCTGCTCTGCTGCGCCGACTCTGGGGCTGCGGGAAAGTCCCTTAGCTGTCAATCGTCTCTCAACGAGCCACAAGCTCATCAAACGTCGTGGGGTCATTCTGGCCCACCCATTCCCGAAGGTCTGGGGTAAACCCCTCATGTACCGGTCCAAGAACGATCACCTCGATAATCTTTTCGGGCTGTGGATGTCGGGCCGCAGCCACTTCCGGGCCAGATGGACCAGATCAAACAACTGAGTTCTGGGGCCCTGGTCATCTCGATATCGCCAGACGTGAAATCTCTGGGCTCTCACTGTGACCGTGACCCCAGCCCGTGCCAGGATCTCAGCTTTCAGCTGGGGTAGTCGGATGCAGCTTCCTCTGCCATGTCAAGGTATGCCTTCTGGGCTTCCTCCAGAAAAGGGGCCAAAATGCTGGCCCACTGAGCTTGAGGCCAGGCCTCCCGCAAAGCTGTCCTTTCAAGGCCAAGAGATAGGCCTCAACCTCATCGCCTTTTGTCATTTTCTGTAAGTAGAAATTGGCCCGTAAGGTCGGGCCGCATCTTGATCACGCCTGGACTGTCAGGGCTTTCAGCTGGTTCACCACCTCCTGCAGGGTGGCCCTGTCCTGGGCTACCTGGCTCATCAACAACTGGTTGGTTTCTTGTTGGATCCGCACCGACTCCGCTGGGCAGCTGCTTGCACCGAGTAGCCTCTTGTTGGGCAGCCGTGGCCTGCACCAGTGCTTTACCAGGTCCTCCATGGGTACTTTTGCTTTGCGAGGGTCAACTTGGCTAGATTTGGGTTGCTGTGAGGCCTCACAGCCACGAACCCACTCCTGACACCACGTGTGGCAAGGGCCCCTCTTCCCCAAGCCACTACTGGGAGGCCTCCTCCCTTAGCCCCAGTTAGGGTTTTGCAGCGGTCTCAATGGTAGGGAGCCCGGGCCACGTGCCCACAGGCTCCCTCCTTAGCTGCCTTTACCTAATGCTGGTCAAAATTGTTCTCTCTGGTTTCTTCCTCTCTGCCTCTCCACCACCTTCCTTTTGTCCTCTCCCTCTCCTCCAGCCTCCAACTGCTGAGGCTTTTAAAGGCCCTCAGACAGACAGCAGAGAAGTCAGCTGGCCCCAATTAGCCTGAGCCAGCTCCCTCCCAGCTGCATCTAATTGGGCTGCAGTTCTCTGCTTCTCTCACAGGGGTTTTTCCCTTTTGGGCTGCCTTTTCCCCTCTCTGCAGCAGCTCCCTGGCCTGACCCTGTCACAAAGCACATAGACTCACAAGTCCACAAAATCCTGTAACACATGCAGTTACAACTATGCAAGAGAACAGTACACAAGACCAAGTTTAACTTTTATCAAGGTCTTACTAGGAAACCATGTGTTTGGATACTGAGTTAGCCATATAAAAGGTATACACTAGAGATGTTAGATATTGTGTATTCGAATAGTTATGTAACTGCATCAAATTTTAGCAGTTACACAACTATTTGAGAGTCCCCAGATGCGAGGCTGGCAGCCAGTGAGCTTCCTGCCCCACTCCTGAGGAGCCCCCTGCCACCCCGCACTGCTGCCTCTGTATCACAAGCAGCAGTGCGGGATGGCAACACCCCCTGTCCATGGTGGGCTCCGAGCTCTCTGTGGACAGGGACTGCTCTGTTGCGGAGCAGCCTCTGTCTGCGGCAGCCTCCCATGGGGGGGGCCAGGCGGGTTTGCGGAGCCGGCTCCCCACACGTATCGGCTCTCACTTGCCCCCACCCTCTGCCACTCTATCAGAGGCGGCAGGGCTGGGGGGGGACCTCACTGCAGGTTACCCATTGACTTCCCAGGAGTGGGGCTTTGCTGTGGGCTCTACAGTATAAAGCCCGCAGTACATAGAACTGTGTAACTGCTATGATTTTTAGAGGTTACAGTTATATTTTTAATCTATTTTTATATCCCTACTTGCTACCTTGGTCACCTCATCCCCAGAAGGATTCTACCTGCTACATTATAATCCCTTACGTGACACCTCTTCTTTCCAGCATAAACTCAAGTCTCTATCACCCACTGCCTCCTTTTCTCAAGTTTATTCCTGGACTTGAGTGCCATCACTTGCTGCTTAGTTCTCTCATTGACAAGCAACTATCAGTAGCTAATATTAATATCTGCCATGCTCAGAGAGCTAGTATTTCATATCCAATAAGTCTTGAAAAACCTTACTTATCACATATCTAAATGTGCCATGAAAAAAAAGGAAAAATAATCATCAACCCTGCCTAACCCAAGGCAAAATGACCGATGTCTCACTCACTAATGGTATCAACCTGGAACCATATGAAGAGATGCTGATGCTAGTCTTAAACAGCCAAGTCTGACAGAGAAAGGGAGCATGTCTAGAAATGATTATCATCTCTCCTAGGTTACCTTGACCTCCAAGGGTATGTTCTCACAGCAAAAAAAAAACAAAACAAAACCTCTCTCCAGGAATTAAAGATTAATTTTTAATTAAAGGTTATCATGTGATGAAACCTCTAGGAATATGTCTAATCAAAACTGGCAACCATAGGCTAGCCTGTGCCAGCTGATTTGGTGTCATGCCAACTGACTTGGGCTCACGGGGCTTTGTCCGTGGGGCTGTTTGATTGCAGTACAGACTTCTGGGTTCAGGCAGCAGCCCTGGTTCTAGGACCCTGCATGATGGGAGGGTCCCAGAGCCCTGTTATGGGGTTTTCTTTGTTGTATGTGGGCTAGTTTAGCTGCACACTGTTCAATATTCAGAGACTTCTATTTCCACGTGGGTTTAGCCAGAAGACATTTTCAGTGCAGCTGGGGATGTTGCAACCAGCAGAAAAGCAAGCCTGCCAGCAACAATAATTCCTAAAGGTGAGGGATGACCCTGAGTTATCAGGGAGAGGACCCAAATAAAAAACAGTGCACTTCTATTTCCAATGACAGGTGAAAAGTGTGGGAGAATTTCCATCCAAAAGATGGGGCTGCAATGGCTACAGCTTTAGAAACAAATGACTGGTGAATAACTGCAATTCAAAAGAAGACTCTCCTACACACTGTGAAAAGGAATCCCCTTAACATGTGTCCCCTGGCACCACAGAAGCCTTTAGCAGCCCAGTCTTTCCTACATGGGAGAGAACAGATGAAAAAGCCAGGAATGGAATCAACTAAAATAGAGCCAAAGTGGTTTTTTAAAAATAAAAAAGATTAGACACTCCAAAGGCTTAGCAGTCAAGAGTTTATTAGGTCTCTTCCCCCACCTCCCACCCCCATGGAAGGAATACTTTTCATTTATGGGTGGAAATGATGCAAGAAGAAGAGAGAGGAGCATAATAACACTTAGGGAAGCAATTCTTATTAATTATACTAAGGATCAGCTAATGTATATTCTGCATCTATGCTCTACTGTTAGAGGAGACAGGTCCACTGTCCATGTTGTCTCATGACACATTAAAATTCTTCCATTTAAGATACCCAGAGGCTTGAATCAATGACTGGATTGTGAACACAAGAAGTACTGTATTAAAACACATCAATGTCCCATCTAACCTGGTGGGCCTTCTGTGAGGGTGGGTAAGCTGTCAGAGGAAAATGCAAAAAACCCAAAATGCATCTGGCCAACTATCCAACAGTGCACCATCAGAGGAAACACTTTCCAGACCCTAACCTGGGATAAATTAATTCCCCAGATCCTTAAGGCTATGTAGCCTTAGTAATTTTTATTCCAAGTAATTACACAAACATATCAATATAAAAAATTAAATTACTTTGCTTGATAATACATTGACAGAGAGCCCACACTAGTTAACTATACTTTATATTAAATGTATTTTCTCTCTGATTTACTTCCTGTTCTTTTTGTATGAAACTTCTGGTTCCTTTCTGAAAGAATATCATCCCTACTCACTCCTCTCCCTTTTACACCTAATAGTGCCCAGAAACTGAAAATCTCTTTGTATGGAAGCACTGAAACTGAAAGTGAGGCTAAGACTATCAATTTAGAGAGAGAATAATACAGAAAATCTCTGTCTGTGTATTGACACTGCTATACAGCATGACATCTATTTACTTTTTTGCTACCACTGAGTGTGGAACTGACATCTTCACCATTCTGACCACAGGGTTACCGAGACAATTCTCGTAATTATCAGTATGAACAAGGAGTTTACATTCTCTACAATGTACTTTATACTGCGCTGGCCTACAATTAATGTCATCTGTCACTTTGTGGTCCAGTTGCATAGCTTTCTTAAATCCACCTCAAATTCTTCACAACAGTTTTAACTTACTTAAATAATTGTGAGGTGGCAGCAAATGTTGCCTCTTCGCAATATACGCCGTCTTTCAGAGGTTTAATATATTTATTAACAAATACTGATTCTCAGTAATAATCCCCTCTACACACTACCCTATGAACTCCTTCCAATGATGAGCATTTGTAATTTATTTCTATTTTTTGCTTTTTCGATTTTAACTAGGTCTGACAGGACTTCCCCTCTTAATCTTTCATTGAGGAATACTGTGCCTACACTAGCGTGCGTGGAAGGGTATGTCTACACTGTGTACTGAGTGTTGGCTCTGACTCAGTTTTAAGCCTAAATCCTTCTTTCATCCAGATATAAATCACTCTGACTTGCATTGGCAAGTACTCAAGACGTGGATCCTAGAACCATGCGAGGTCAGAGACAGGTCCCACTGTCATTTTGCAGTGCAAACATAGCTCAAACTGCAGATAGGAGTCAGAAGGTCTGCACAGTGCAGTATGGACGTGTTAGCATGGCTATGAGACCAGAGTCCTGCAATTGTAAACCGAGGTTTACAATACAGCACAGATATGCCCCAAAAGTGTCTTTATGCTCTTGGGGTGCCTTTGTGACTACCTCCTGTGCAGGAGAACATGAGTGTGTGGAGGGAAAATTTCTCGTACTCATTTGCTTAGAGTGAGTCACAATCAAGCCCATAGCTTTGTGGGAAGAAAATACTAGTAACCTTCTAGTCACCATTTTTTTTCTAACTCCTTCAAAAAACTGAAAACAACAATCCATAGAGACAACACTACAAAGAAGTTGATTTCATTAGGTACTAGGGCTGATTTCCATCTAAAACTAAAACGGAAACTGATGGCTGGAAACAACAGAGGTTTTTGAGTGAATATTTGAACTACAAGCTGAGAGCAATAGGTGTGGAGGAGCACTCAGGTCAGACAAAGCCTGTTAGGGACGGAAGTAATATAAGGAAACCTACTATACAAATCCATTAAGAACAAGGAAGAGTGAACAAATAATGAGTTTTAGTAAATGATGAGTATATAATAATGGCACAATATTATAAATACTTTGGGAACTGTTAAACAAAAAAGTGTGCATTAGAATACCAGACATTAGGAAGAGAACAACATAAAAATGACATTTCTCCTGGGAAGAATCAATAGTATACGGTAAGGCCTGCCTATTAGCTATACCAAAAAGATAGGTTATGCGTATGGCACAGGAATAATGCTATGAAAAGTATTCCACAGACTGTCAAGAGACTATTTCTGGATGGAGGACACTATCACCAAGCCAATATGAGACAAATACCAGCTCATGAGGGTTCATCTTTGGTCCACTGGAACAGTAAGGTCATAGTGAACACAAAATGCTGAGGATCAGAGAATACATATGGTAAAGTTATATTAAAACAATAATAATGGCCACCTCCAGCTAATATAAAGTGGCTGCATGCCATGGGAGAACATGAGGTTAGAAAAACAACCTCTTGATCTAAAATATATATAAGGCTACACCTAAATAATACACCTTAGTACACCCAAATAGTACGTAAGAATTGGATCAGGCAGTAATGGGTGGAACCAGTTAAGAAATGGCAACCATCATCCTACCCATATAATTAACACGACTGACATTCTCACAATGGAACATAATTCATGACAGTGTTAATCCTGGATTTGATTAAGGTGCACACCCAGTGCTGAGGCTGTTACAGTGTCACACTGCTAGACCAGGAGCTCCAGATCACACAGTGCCTTTCAGCAGCTCAGTACAGGATTGATGGTACACAACCTTATTTGGGGGTGCAATAAATGTACCTGGATAGCCCTTTTGGAAGGCCAGAACTGCTCTAGGGGCTAGCCTTCTGAAAGTCCTGGAACTGGGTCTATCCTGCTGCTGGGGGTGCAAATGGTCTGGAGAAATTCCCATGTGCCATCTGTCCCCATTCCAGTGCAGTACCCGGAACATATACATGAAATAAAAGAAAGAAAACAGGAAAAATATGATATGACTAAATTAGGGGTGGTAGCGTGTAACTGAATAGTCATGTAACCACATCAAAATGTAGTGGTTACATGACTATTCAATATTTTCTGGAGGTGGGGCCAGCAGCCAGTGCACTCCCGATCCAACTCCCGGGGAGTCCCCTGCCATCCTGCGCTGCTGCCTCTGTATCAGTGGCAGCAGTGCGGGGTGGAAGGTGGGAGCCAGTTCACGAGGGGAGCCAGTTTAAAAACCGGATTCCCGTGCAGACCAGCTCCCACCATTGCTGCCTCTGATACAGACTCCTCACAGACAGGAGCTGCCACCATGGAGCAGCATCTGTCCATGGTGGGCCCAGGCTCGCTGCGGACAGAGGCTGCTCTGTGGGATGTCAGAGCAACCTCTGTCTGCTCATCAGTTAATCCTGTCAACTACACGCTTTAAGATGGCTCCCCACGAACACTGGATTCGCCTGTCGTTCTCCCACCCCAGCCCCACCCTGCGCTGCCTCTGTGCGAGGTAGCTGGGGGAGGCAGGTCCGCGGAGCTGGCTCCCCATGTGTATTGGCTCCTACCTGCCCCCTCACCCTCCACAATGCTGTGCCTGTGTCAAGAGGCAGCAGTGAAGGAGGGGCAGGGTTGTCAGGCAGATCCGGTGCTCGTGGGGAGCTGGCTTAAGGCATGTAGCTGACAGGATTAACCAATAAATCCAATCTTATAGGTCAGGGGTTCCCAAACTTTTTGACATGGGGACCAGTAAATCCATTCACGAGCTTTTGGAGGACCGGTAACATTCATTTGCATATTTGCATATTCAATAAGCAAATGATGAATATTAAATAAGTTGTTTCTGGTCCTCCCAAAGCCCCCAGTGCCAGCGTTAGCAAAGCTTTTGATACAGTGACCCACAATATTCTTGCCAGCAAGTTAAGGGAATATGGATTGGATAAATGGACTGTAAGATGGATAGAAAGCTGGCTAGATAAGGGTTTCCCAAACTTTTTTACTTTAGTTGGAACCCGTTTTTTTTTCAGTACCGTCTTTTGCAGCCCAAAAATATAAACGCATATTAAAAAAAGAATGAAAAATGAATAAATTTTCAGTGTTTCACCCGGCTGCATCCTCCACCCAGCCTGGGCCAGGGCTTGGGGGGACCCGGCGCCACATAAGCACTTCAGGAGGCGGGAGCAGGAGCAGATTGGGGGTAGGGTATCTGGCTAAGAGGGAGGGTGCAAGGAAGGGTAGGGTTGCCAGGTGTCCGGTTTTGTACTGGACAGTCTGGTATTTGAAGGTTTTGTCTGGGAAAGAAATTGAGAAATTACCAGACATATAAAATGCCTGGTATTTTCTAATTAGGTACGTTTTATTATAATTAGGTGTATTAGTCCTTAGCTGCCTGGGTGGTAGATGTGCTCACGCTGTCTGAGTGTGTCTACCTGCCAGGCAGTTCGCAACTACTCCAGGGAGGGTATGTGGGGGGGGGGGGGAAGGGGGCAAAATGGAATCCCCAGCCAGACTCACTCGTCTGCCAGGGTCTGCATGTGCCCAGGTCAGTCCCGCTCCCCCTCCTTTCTCTTCCCGATCTCCCCAGTCCAGCCCTGCTGCCCCCGTCCAGCCCTGCTTCCGGCAGTTCATTCTCCCGTCCTCCTCCTCCTTATCTCCCCCGGCCAGCTCCTCCTCCCCCCGTGCAGCCCTGGTTCCGCCGCCTGCCCTCTCCGATCTCCGCCGCCGGACAGCCCCGCTACCCCCAACCCTGCTTCCGCCGCCCACCTGCCCGGATCTCCACGGGACAGCCCCACTCCCCCAGTCCTGCTTTTGCCACCCACATCTCCGCAGGACAGCCCCGCTGCCCGCAGCCCTGCTTTTGCCGCCCGCCTGCCCAGATCTCTGCGGGAGAGCCGCGCCGCTCCCAGCCCTGCTTTGGCCACCCGCCCACCTCTCCACCGGGACAGCCCCGCTGCCCCCAGCACTGCTTTCCGGCGGCCGGTTCCTTCTCCCCGCCCCGCTCCCCTCCCGGCAGTCATGCTGAGGCCTGGTATTTTTTTCCCGGCCGCGGCCCATAGTTTGGGAAACGCTGTTATAGGTTAATTGTGTAGTTGTCTACATGTTGACTAAATGATGAAAGAGAAGGGATTATTTGGGCCAAATTAATTCCTTTTAAAAATGGGAAATCTAGCATAAGTCATGCTGATGGACAAATAAGAACAACAGTTAAGAAGGCTGAGAGAATTTGAAAAATAACCAAATAACAGTAAGACATTATTTTAGTAACTCAGAAATAGGAAGGCTGTGAAAGGCTGAGTCCACTAGATCACTGGTGTCAGTGAAGCAGAAGGAAGGCAAGTTAGAGTAGCTGAGTGGAGAAAAAGTAAAGAGCAGGAATACAGCTACTTTACAGGGGGAGAAAGCTAATTTACATGCATTGCCTGTGCATGGAGTGGATGCTTTTGTTTTGTTTTCTTTTTGCCCTTATGCACTAGACTGACCTTCACCCTCCAAACAGCTTATGCCAGCATCACTGCCACATAAAAGATTCAATAAAAGCCTCAGTTAAAAGTTTCAGTTAAAAGCCTGACAGAACAAATGTGCCTTGTACTGCACCCTGAAGCTCAAACTCTAGTGCTAACTAACCGCCAGAGGGAGCATTTTCTATAGGCAAGTCATTCTCATGAAAATGCCCAGCTGCCGCTCCTGGGGAGTATTCATTCTTCACTGATTTTCAATGAGTTCTTACATGCTTTGGAGGAGCACAAGGGCAGGGTGTTTCAAAAGAAAATATTCAAACTGCTCCCCACAGTGACTTGTTCACATGCTTTCAGAACACAAAAATCAAAACTAGTTCAGGAGGATATTCTAAGAAAATTAAAGAGATAAACAGCATATATATTAATCACTTATTCAGTGCCATTATATTTAGATAGTATGCAAAAGGTCCTTCAGTTTCTACAAACCCCCAGAACAGCAAAGGAACAAGCACTCAAATCCTGTAACAGGATATCACCAAGACTGCAATTAAAAGCCCACTGATTCGTTTTTATTAAAAACGCTTCCACAGAATGGAGGCGTACTCGAATCTAAAAGGGTTGGAGAACATGATAAGAAGGAAATTGACCTTAAGACATGAGGGAATGTACTAGTTATACCAGCATAACACCAAAAGTGACCTTAAGAGGTCTTTCCACAATTATTTTATTACTGACATTAAGCCAAGTATTTCAGCAAAAGCAATAATCTTAGGAAAAATAGCTGCAAATCTTTATAATAAAACTATTTGGTGCTTGGTCCCACCATAAGTACATGAGACTGGACTTGATGACCTTGTATTCTATGATTCTATAATTTTAATTATAGACAATTCCACAAATTTGTAGACTAACTAGTTAAAAACTGATGGTGCTGGAAAAAGTTTACAGATCTGAGAATTCAAGTCACAGAGGTGCATTACCATCCAAAATCGAAAAGGAAGTACTAGTTTCAGGCTATGACACCTGTAACTATTAGCACTGAAAATTCAGTCTCCTTCTTCTTTAATAAGTCAGTGCATGGCTTGAAAGTTTCACTGCATGCATGTTATCACTTTCTTTCATATAGGTCTCATTACTGAAGGACAATTGCATGAAAGTTTCCTGGGACAAGTCAACATCGCTAATTGATCACCACTGTCTTGATTGGAAGGCACTGAACAACATACACAGAATAATTTTACAATGTATATTTCCTAAAACACAAAAGCACTCTTCAGAAATCCAGTCAGATCTCCTAAACCTGAGAGATAAATATGTTCATAACAGGACTGTCACTTTTTGGGAACTCTATAAGCTGTCAGTCTTAACAGCACATTTTGGCTAAGCATCACTGTCCACCAATTTACTGGCTTCATTTGAGGTGATTGAGGATTAGAACAAAACATTACCATACCTGTCACTGTCTCCTCATGACAATGATCTACAAAAAGCATAAGGCATTAATATCAAATTATAAGAATTGATCCACCCCGAAGCAGTACTTTAGCTTACAGTTGTGACATGTACACAGTCAAGCTAGTTGAAACATATGGTCATTACTTTGTTAGAGGAGTGTTAGAAGATTTTTTTTCATATTGCTGAAAACTTTTAAATGCAATACATTCCTTAATCTTTCTTGCCATATTTCCTCACTATTCGTCATATGGGATTTAAGAATGTCTCCCTCTCTTTCGCTAATAAATATTTGTTTTTATCATTCACTTGGATACAGAGAGCTTTAAATTAGACCAAGTTCATATAGAAAGACTGCATACTACTCAGGGCATATTTCTGAAGGTTATACTTTCTGATCACACTAAATTTTTTGCACGCTTACTGAAAATCTGGAATTTCTGTAGCAAGATGCCTGATTTGCACAGGCAATCTCCCATGGTAAATGCACATGCAATTCAATATGTTTATGAGAAAAGATGCCTTTAAGAATGCATCTCGTAGCAATACATATGGAATCACAATTTAAGTTGTCATGAAGTAAGTCGTTTAATGTCCATCAGCAGTTAAAAAAAAGTCAAGTACAAGAGTTTCACTCAGGAAGAAGAGGGAAATAAACAGCGAGAAAGGAAAGAAGGACTAGAAAACAGGAAGCAGGAGGGGAAAACAGAAGGAGATAGCAAAGACAGATGCCAAGTAAGAAAAAAAAAAATCAGTGTTTTTAGGCAGATTGATTCTATTATTTGACACATTCCTTCGCAAAGCTTTTAAGGCATGAGAATGCCTTGTACGTATCACATTTGAACTGCCTCTTCTTGGTTGAGTGATCTTTTCCACTCAAGTAAAGGATCAGCTTTGTACAGGTTGAAGTCCGTAATCTGGACTCCTCCAGGTTCGGCAACACCCCTTCGTCCAGTGCTGTCGGATGATCCCCCATGACAGGAGCGGAGACGGAGCCCTGGGGGCAGCCAAGCCACTGGCAGGAATTCAGAGCCCCCAGTCTTTTGGCGGGGGCCGAGGGGGAGGGAGGAGCAGAGATTCCTGTCGGGGGGGGGGAGGGCAGCTGCCAGAGGGGAGCATGAAGCCCCCTGGGACATAGCGGGGGTGCTGGGGGGAGTGCAGAACCACTGGGAGGAGCACGGAGACTCCCCAAGTGGCAGCAGAACCAGTCGGTGGTGCTTGGAGCTCACAGGTGGCAGCAGGGCTGCTGTAGGAAGTGAGGAGCCACTGGGTGGAACACGGAGACCTGGGCAGCAGTGTGGAGGAGTGTGGAGCTCCCTGGGCAGCAGCAAAGCTGCTGGGTGGACCATGAAAGCCCAAGCGGCAGCAGGATGCTGGGGGGAGTGAGGAGCCACCAGGCAGTAGCAGAGCCCCCAGGCAGCAGCAGAGCTGTTGGGGAGAAAGCGGAGCTCTTGGCTACCAGAGGGAGCACAGATCTCCAGGCGGGAGCAAAGCCGCCCGCCTCCCCGCCTTCCCAGGAGAGAGAAGCTCCAGAAGGCAGTGAAGTCCCTGGCCACTGCAGGGAAAGAGGAACTCCAGCAGGAGAGTAGAGCCCCTGGTGGCAAATAAGCTGCGGGGGGAAAAGTAGAGCTCCCTTCCACCTGGTGCTGTGGGAAAAGCAGAATCCTGGGTTGCAGTGAAGCTGCCTGGGGAAAAACAGAGTCCCTGGGGGCACCCAGGGGAAAGTGGACCTTACCTCCTGTACTGACCTCCCCTGGTCAGGCAAATTCCCTGGTTCGGGACCAACTGGGTCTGGAGGGGGCTGGACCAGGGAGGTACAACCTGTAGTGTGTAATAACTACTCACTTCACTCTCTCTTGCATTTATTAACTACATAAAATGTCATCAACAGCCTTATCCACTATGTAAACCTTCTTGCCATACAGCAGGAGACTCAAATAGGTCTCTATTGTAGCTTAGAGTCTGCTGATGGATGTAAGGCCTATAGCACAACATCAGAAATGCACAATTTTTCCTCCATACAGAAAGGCTTGTGTCTCAGCCAATTGCTCCAACCTACAGTGAAGTCACAACACCAGCTCGGTGATATCACTCTATTTCCCATAGCAACAGACTCTGAGGTCACAAATACAGGATTATGACTTTACTGAAGGATTAAGGAAAATGAGAAGCTGCCCTGTCAGAGAGATGGGTCTTACTCAAAATAACAGCAGCTACGGGATTGCTGAAAATGATTGGCTCAGAAAACAGTCTTTGCTTGAACTGTCCCCCTTTTTCAAGGGCACTGGAGAAATAAAATGCTGGTTTTTTTTCAAGGCTTCCTAGGACCCACTGAATTGGCAGCTATCTCCAGAGCTACCACAGGGGAAATGGATTCTGGAGCATAGTGCAGAATTTTTGCCCCCTCTTTATCATTTGGTTTCATAAAAGTATTTTACAGGTGTCAGTCATTCTGCTCTCCTGGAATCCTTTGCTGGACAGATTGTGCACAGATTTCAATGGCAAGTTCAGAGTAGGTAGACACCTAATCTGAGGAAGTGGCCCAAGATTAAAAAAGGAATGGGAAATCTGCAAGCACTCCATCTCAACAGCAGCAGTGGCTTTGTGAGGAAATCCAGGTTAGGAGACTACCCCCTAAATGGTTTTTTTTAATATATTACCTGCTTGCATCCTGGATAAAGAATACACAGTGGATTGAAAATGCAAGAAACACCAATAATTATAAGGAAATTGGCGAATGTGCTGCACTTTTCCTGCAGTAACAGAAAGCCCTATTATAAGAATTACTGTTAAAGGAAAAAATACTTATAAGAGATACAACATTACATGCCAAACAACATGATTTACTTTTCAATGATAAATGATTTCAATGATTTTCTGTTCAATAAATAATACAATATACAAATGTTTTCTAAATAAATTAATTATTCAGTTTTTAGTTTTTCCAAACTCCAATTCTTCCCACCTAATGACCTCTCCATCTGGGGTAAATGTAGAGCAGGTAGGTATAAGCTGACAAGCCAAATTCAGCACTGACTGATACTCTGTGGAAACCTACTCAAGTCATTATTAACAGTGGCTTAGCCATAGGCCCATGTGGCAAAATCAAAATATATTACAATAAAACAAATTAACCCGAGCATTTTAAAATATTAAAATACACACAAATAAAAATTAAAAAGAACATACACCAATTAAAACATATAATCATTGTGCCACTTGTCTTCTCCTTATTTTAGCAGCTGACCAGGCAAACAGGACAACTGATCAGATCACAGATATACTGTCAGTTCCTAATAAATATTCTTTTTTTCTGAGAAGTTGCAGAACCAAGACAAAACCACAAAAAGCCATCCTGACTCAGAATGTAAAATCAGTTAACAGGTTTAACCGAATAAGTGGGGTCCTTTGTATCTTATTCCTCCTCAAAAGAGCAATGTTTCACCTTTAGAAGTACAGGGGGTGGTGCCTATTTCCATTCTACAATTGCAAGAGGTTTGGGACTCTGTAGTGTCAAATCAAGATTTCTTCTAGGAAGGGTTAGTAGACTTGGTGCACAGCAAGTTGGACCTCCCTGGTTCGGAAACAAGGGCGTTTGCTGGACCAGGGGAGGTCAATTCCGGCCCCTCTGTTGACGGACTCTGGGCTCCCCTCCTGGGGAATGGGCTTCACTGCTGGTCCCAGCCACTGGGCTCCCTGCACCGGGGCTGCCGGGGTCTGCAGATTCCTCTGGCCCCGGTGCCCCATCTTGCCGGACCCTGGGCCCTGCTCCTGGCCACTGCCAGATTCCCAGCTTCCAGGTCTCTCTGGTCCAGCTTATCCATGGTTTGGCAGAAAGACCCGAACCAGAGAGATTCAGATTGTAGATAGTAACTGGCTGATCACCAGATCTCTTTTGGCAAATTTATTTCATGCATTTTTGTAATATGTACCAAAGAACATATTTTGTGCTTTGATATCCTGCAGTGCATCCAAAGATCCAGAGTACTGCTAAGAAGTCGTCCCTGAACTGCATTGGAGTTGCTTATTTTACCACTGACACCAAAAACTTTCTAAACCTACAGACATGCAGATACAGATTTAAATTCAGCCCTACTATAGAATGGTAAAGCTGCTTTTTTCAATTATGGGTACGTTTCCACAGCAAAAGCTGTGCACTAACTAGCTTGAATCCACTTAGCACAGGTAACAAAATCATGAAAGACAGCACAGCATTGACTCTGCCTATATACTCAGCTCTCTAACTTGTCTTGCAGCCAATGCCTCACTATCTTTACTGCTGTTGCTACCCAGGCTAGTGAGACTCAGGCTGGCATAGTATGTTAGCTCGGCACAGCTTTTGCTGTGTTGACATACCTTGGGTTGTGGCTGCTTACTCCAGAGCCTCTACCTACTTTTTACCAAAAAGAGACTAATACAGTGTTCAACTAACAGAGAATGAGGAAATCTAATCTAAGTGCCAGCCTGCATACAAAAGCAACGAGGCTATTTAAATTTCCAGTAGCAAAGAGTAAAGAATTAGCCTGCTCAGTAGTGTGTCTGATGCCAATGCAACCTCAGAACCTTCATCATCCCTATCAGCTGCTGAGCACCACTTCAAATCAGCCAAAGTGCAAGAGTAAACGGTGAGAATGCAATTCCAATTTTTCCAGCCCTCCCCCATAACAGCTTTTTATTATGAGTTACAAAGGGATTCAGCACCTTAACTTCACTCTCAGATTTACAAGATTATTCTAAAAGCAGCTCATCCATCCTCTGATCTGCTTGCAGCTAAAAGTTAGAATGCGCACCTCCTATTCCTACCTTCTACCATATCAATACAGACTACATATCAATAAAGCCAGATACAATTACAAAACTTCTTAAATATGATACAGTGGGTTATTAATTCAAAAGGGAATGAAAACACTCTATGCTGCAGCCTTTCAGAGATCCACTTCATAATCCCACAAGATTCAGAAGCATTACCTCACCACAGCCTTGAGACAAATTGAGCAATCACTCTGGGTCTTACCCAGCATACCCTAGTCTATACAAAGACAAAAGAGGCGTGACCAATCACATTGTGGCTAGCAGGCACGGTTTGAAAGCTCCCTTCCTGCATTGCCCATTGACATGTTAGCTGGCAGCCTACTGAACTTGTTGTCATGGCAACACATCCCAGCTGCTCTCTGTGGAGGCTCCTTACATTACTTTTTTCTTTTCACCACTTGCTCTAGCTAATTAAAAATTTAGACCTGTGTTTTGCATGTTGGATGCAAACAGCAAAAACACAGTCTCCTTGTCTCAGCACAGCAGTGCTGAAGATGCCCTGGAAAAAAAAAAAAAGCAATCTGAAGGACAGTCCTAGGAAGTCCGGTTGTAACCAATCAACAGAGAGACAGCTGGGTAGCCGGGCCAGATGGAACTTGTCGCTAATGCTAGTCTGCTACAAAACAAAAGCATGCATATAGCAGTAGAGACTCCTCCCGGTTTATAACACATGAACCTACCCATGCAAAGTGTTGTAATGTTTGAATCCTTCCAGGTCAACCTGTTCTTTAAATATTCTTCCCCAGTACACTACTGCACTACTAATTTAAGGATGCTTCACCCATAATTCCACAATGTAAACACAATAAAGAGGGTGGACTATCTGTAGATTTATTTTAGATAGATAAATAGAGAGATACTCACAAACAAACAAAATTAGCTGAGGAAGAGGTGGGCATGTTAACTTGCAACCATCTCACTGACCAGTTAATTAACACAAGTTTCTTTCATGAGGAAAATTTTTCCGTTATGTAAAAACAAAGCTCCTAGATTCCTATGAATTCATCTTATAAAAGAAACCAACATTTTTGGGCCCAAATAAAAGCTACTTAACCCCACATCCTGAATACTTCACACTGTATCTTTGCAATTCACATCTCCATTGTTAGTGACAGTGGGCCAGATCCATTCAGGATTAGGGATGTAAGCAACTAGTGAACTATCCAATAAGCATATGCTTATTGGATACTCAACTAGTGCCTCGACTAGTCGCTTCCCCAACCCCGCTGCCTCTATCAGAGAGAGGCAGCAAGGGGGGGGGGAAGCAGGAGCTGGGGGGAGCCGATTCCCCCCAGCACCGTCTCGGGGAGGTGGGGGGGGAACAGGGATACAGCAGGGAACTGGAAACGCTTCCGGCTTTGAAATGTAGCAAGAGTGGAGATCTTGCAACATTTCAAACTGTAGCACCCCAAGGTGCTCTTGTAAATTTCAAAAGCAGGGAGCACAGAGCCAGCGGGGGACTGCTTGAGTCCCCAAATCGCCTCCTGTTCCCCATGTGCTTTGCTTTTGAAATGTACAAGAGCCCCACGAGGGGAGGGATAGCTCAGTGATTTGAGCATTGGCCTGCTAAACCAAGGGTTGTGAGCTCAATCCTTGCAAGGGCCATTTAGGGATCTGGGGCAAATCTGTCAGGGCTGGTACTTGGTCCTGACATGAGGGCAGGGGACTGGACTCAATGACCTCTCAAGGTCCCTTCCAGCTCTATGAGATAGGTATATCTCCATATATTAAAAGCAGGGAGGATGGGGCCAGCAGGGGTCTGCTTGAGTCCCCCATACACCCTAAGGGGCTCTTGCTACATAGCAAAGGCACTCTTATTGATTAATCAAGTAGTCAATGGAAAGGCCATCAACTATTCAGTTAGTTTATTAATCTAAATTTAACATCCCTATTCAGGATTTAACTTTATACATTCATTGAAACATGCCATTCTCCCCGCTTGAGGCAAAGGGTTATGCAGATTCTTTACACTTCAAAATGCAATAAAGACATGGAACTCTTCTCCCTGTCTATGCAGCAAGATAGAGCATGCACTGCAGATGCAGCTGATGCCAAATAATTTCAGTCATTAATCTAAGTGATGACAGAAATAAAATCCATCTGCTATACACATCACCTAACAAATAAACATTTTAATTAAAAATACATCTGACTTTTTATTCAGATGACTTCTGAATTATTTGGCCTATTTAAAAAAAATTAAGTCACAAAATGCTCTCCCTACTTGCAGTTAAGGTGGGATCAATGTTTGCATTAACATGGCTTGATATTCCCTCTTCTATATTACTGTTTAAACAGGCAAATAGAAAAATAAATATAAATATTTTACATAAAAAAGGCAAAAACAATGGGTCTACCCATTGAAAACCAGGTAAATCAAAAAAGTTACAATCGAACTCTATCTTCAACTCATACAACTCTGTCCTTTACACATGGGGTAAATAAGATGGCAAGTATGCACACTGTCTGTCATCCACTGAAAAGCATGATGGTCTGATTGAACAAACTTGCATATAAGGACTGCCAAAATTCTGGCTGCCATGTTGGACTCATTTTCTTGCTCAAGCGTGCTTTTACAAGTGACAACAGCATTTAAAAACTTCAAAAGCAGGCATACAAATTATCACGCTTGTAAATCCAAAATGGTGTCTGCACTGCAAGCATTGAAGGTTTGGGATTTCTCAACTCACATGATGCAGATGTCATGGACGTCTGCTAGGCGAGGTCTAAACTTAAAATACTACAGTAGCACAGCTGCACTACTGTAACATTTCATTGCTGATATCCACTACAAGCAGTGGTCACCAACCAGTAGATCAGGATCTACTGGTAGATCTTGGAGCCTCTGACAGGTGATCCTGACTGGTTTGGCCAAGAGGTTATCAAGTGCTGGTAATTCGGCTGTCCCTCCTCACCACTGCTGCTTGTTTCCTGCCCAGGCTTTGCCTTGCCCAAACTGAATGACTGGGCAACAAAATGGCAAATTAAATTTAATGTGGATAAGTGTAAAGTAATGCACATTGGAAAAAATAACCCCAACTATACATACGACGGGGGCTAATTTAGCTACAACTAATCAGGAAAGAAATCTTGGCGTTATCGTGGATAGTTCTCTGAAAACGTCCATGCAGTGTGCAGCAGAAGTCAAAAAAGCAAATAGGATGCTAGGAATTATTAAAAAAGGGATAGAAAATAAGACACAGAATATCTTACTGCCCCTATATAAAACTATAGTATGACCACATCTTGAATACTGCGTACAGATGTGGTCTCCTCATCTCAAAAAAGATATTTTGGCATTAGAAAAGGTTCAGAAAAGAGCAACTAAAATGATTATGGGTTTGGAACGGGTCCCATATGAGGAGAGGCTAAAGAAACTGGGACTTTTCAGTTTAGAAAAAAGGAGACTGAGGGGGGGTATGATAGAAGTATATAAAATCATGAATGGTGTGGAGAGGGTGAATAAAGAAAAGTTATTTACTTGTTCCCATAATATAAGAACTAGAGGACACGAAATGAAATTAATGGGTAGCAGGTTTAAAACTAATAAAAGAAAGTTCTTCTTCACACAGCGCACAGTCAACCTGTGGAACTCCTTGCCTGAGGAGGCTGTGAAGGCTAGGACAATAACAGAGTTTAAAAAAGAGCTAGATAAATTCATGGAGGTTAGGTCCATAAAAGGCTATTAGCCGGGGGTAAGGAATGGTGCCCCTGGCCTCTGTTTGTCAAAGGCTGGAGAAGGATGGCAGGAGACAATTTGCTTGATCATTGTCTTCGGTCCACCCCCTCTGGGGCACCTGGCACTGGCCACTGTCAGCAGACAGGCTACTGGGCTAGATGGACCTTTGGTCTGACCCAGTATGGCCATTCTTATGTTATGTTCTTATGAGCTTTCTCCTGCCCTGGGAGCCTCCTGCTGGCAGTGCAGAGCAGGGAAGAGAGAGGAGGGGGTGCTGATGTGAGGGAGCCCCCCTCCCACTCTGTATTCTATCTCCACAGAATGGAGACGGGGGCACAACAGGACTTGGGATGGAGTTTGCTGGCTGCTTTTGAGAGTGGTGCAGGGCAGGGGTGAGTCTGCCTTAGCCCCACCGCACCACCACACAGGAGCCATCTAAGGTAAGCAGTGTCCAGCTTAAGCCAGCTCCAAACCCCTGCCCCAGTCATGAAGCCTCTCCTGCACCCCAAGCCACTGCCCCAGCCCTGAGCCCCCTGGACCGCTCACAGCAGTCCCAGAGCCTGTATCCTGACCCCCCTCCTGTAACCCAAGTCCCTGCCCCAGGCTCAGCTCACAGTCCCCTCACACTCTAAATTCCTTAGCCCAAGAGCAGAGCCTGCACCCCAACCCTCTGCCCCAGTTAGGGTTGCCAGGTGTCCGGTATTGACCCGGACAGTCCGATATTTTCAGCTCCTGTCCAGTAAAAAATTTCAGAAAATACCGGACACTTAAAATGTCTGGTATTTTCAGATTTTTTTCCCCAGCCAGGGGACGAACATACTGGACACCTGGCACTACACACAGTCAGCAATCAGGCCCAGGCCCCACGCCCCACCTGGTTCTGCAGGCGAGCTGTCTGGCCCGGAGCACGGAGGGAGGAAAGATGGCCACCAGCTGCCAGTCAGGAGAGGAAGAGCCCAGCCCCTCCTGTTCTTAAAGGGGCCATACTGTTTTTTAAATTTGTTTTGCTTAATAATTCTCTGGGTCCTTTTTTTTCCCCTCAACAACTTTGGTCCTCCCTTTTTTTTTTTTTGGGGGGAAGGGGTGTTCGGTATTTTTGGTTAAACCATCTGGCAACCCTAGCTCTAGCCTGGTGAAAGGGAGGGAGGATGGAGTGAGCAGGGGGCGGAACCTCAGAGAAAGGGTACAAAGGAGGCAGGGCAAGGGTATTTGGGTTTGAGGTAGATCCTGGATTGCACTTAAATTCAAAAAGTGATCTTGTGCTTAAAAGGGCTGGAGACCGCTGCATTACAGTGATGGGAAGGGTTCTCTGTCACTGTAGTTAATCCATCTCCCCAAGAGTGGTAGTTAGGTGAATGGAAGAATTGTTCCATTCCTTATGCTTGGTAAAATATTGAGAGTAACATGAGGGGCCCTAAAAAAAGGAGGTTACTAACCTGTAACTAGAGGCTCTTCCAGATGTGTGGTCCCTATCTGGATTCTAAACAGGGATGCACATGCACACATGTGCCAGAATAGTTCTGCAGTGGTGTTTGTTGAGCCACACATGCGTTGCCCTTGTGAATATAGCCAAGACACTTAACAGCTGATTCGCAGCGTTCTGAGGGGGGAAGGGGAGGAGTGGGGACGGAGTGGGAATCAGCAGATTCACAGCACTCCAAAAGTGCTGGGAGGGAGAGGGAGGAATAGGAAGCTCAGGGCTGCAGTGCCCAAGTGCATGAGAGGCATGCTGGGGAGTGAGGCAAACATGGGGTCTGCGGGCCGCAGATAGAGTCCCAGTAGACTGCATGCAGCCTGCTGCCCACCACTTTATTAGAATATAATAGGGACTCCACATCTCAAAGAACCTCCAGTTACAGGTACATAACCTCCTCCTTATCCTAGAGAGTGATGGTTCCTATATGGATTCCAAATGTGAGTGAGTAATGATCAGTATGGAGGTGGGTGCGAGGACGCATTACCGACTGCAAGACAGCACGGCTGATGACTGCATCAGCTGCCACTGCAGAGGCAATGGTATAGTGAGAGGGGAAGGTGTGGGCAGAGCTCCATGCGGCTGCTCAGCAAACATCCTCCCATGACATCTGCCAGGCAGGCAAATGTGGCAGCTTGTGCTCATGTACAATGAGCTGGGAGCTCAGGAGGTGTCAGTATGCTGGAGAGTGCAGCATTCACAAATACAAAGGGAGACCCATTTGGAGATGTGCTGCGAGGAGCGGGATCGGCCCTGGCATGTTTGGCAATGGCAATAAAAGTCTGGGTGAGGTTAGGAATGCTCACATGCCTTGGAGGTAGAAGGCCAGTGCAAGGGGATGTTGAGAGAGTGCCATGTCCTGGCTCTGTTCAAGTCATAAGGTTTGGGATAGAACACTGGGAGGTGGATGCACTGGCTGAGGTAGTTCTTGAACGCCAATTTAGAGATTAATTTGGTACAGACTGTCCTTGTGAAAGACCGTGTCAGTCATTAAGACTGCCAGTTCACTAACATGCCTTGTAAGAGGACAGTCACAAAGAGGATAACCTTAACTGAAAATTCGAAGAGGGAGCACGTCGCAAGAGTGACTTGGTGAGGGCAGAGAGAGCAACATTAAATTCCTACAAGGGGGCCGGTTTGATCACCAGTGGAAAAGTGTTGAGCATACTCTTGAATAAACAAACAGCAATTGGACACGTGAAGACAGAGGAACCGTCCATTCAAAAGAGGAAAGTGTTGAGCACCATCAGGTGAACCATACAGAATTGTGAGTGAGGCCCAACAATTTGAGTTGGACAAGGTAGTCAAGGAGGATAAGAATGTAGATGTAGTACATCAGGTAGTGGTGGTGGTAGTTAGCCCAGGTGGTGAATCATTTCCATTTCACCTGATAGCAGGCCCTGGTAGACTGTTTCCTGCTGTCCATGAGCACTTCGCACATGAGGTTAAACATGCTCTGTCTACTTACAAGCTCCATTCAAATACCAAGCTGTGAGGTGGAGCAGGCTTGGGTTCGGGTGCCTGAATCTTCCCTGCATCTGCATGAGTAGACCCAGGCATATGTGGAAGTTTATTGGGGCAAACAGAGTGGCAGAGGAGGTCTATGAACCTAGATTGGCAAATCTGAAAGGAAGCTTTCAGTATGACTGTCACTTGGTTCTTGTAAATTTTGTACAGGACTTGCAGGAGCAGGGGGATGGATGGAAAGGCATAGTGGAGGTTGCCAGCCTAGGGGAGGAGAAGAGTACACCCAATGGTTCCCCCACAAGGACTGTGTGATTTCCAAAATAACGTTGTTTTGGATTGTTTACATTTTTATGAGGTCCCTGAGTGCTGGCAATCAACTTTAGAGAGGCAATGTCACTGAATCACATAATTCTCCCAGGCAGGTACAAAGAATGATGCTTTACCGAGCGCCATCGGGTGCATTGTTTGGCACATCACAAGGCTACAAAGATGACAGTCCCTTCCCAAAGTAGTGTGCAGTCTAGTTCAGACACAGCCAAAGCAGTTCAGACACAATCTGCAATGGAGTGCCAGTGTGACAACACTGCTTTCCTGTCATCTACAATTTTATACGCATCAGTTTTTTTAACAATTGCGTTTAAAAAGATTCACAATGTTGGCTTCCAGTTCAACAATCTAATATTTTCCATTATTAAACATTCATGCTTTTCTCTTCTTCCAGGTGCATATGGCAGAAGTTGGCAAACAACAAGAGAGCACAAAATGATTGACAACAGCTTACAGTTAAACTAACAAATGCTCAACCAAATTGCTCGAGTTCTTGAAGAAGAGACATAATGGTTAGCTTAAAGGTAATGAGCCTACTGCAGGTGTGGGCAGGATGTGGCTGGTGGGCCAGATTCAACCCACCAAGCCACCGGCCCCGGCCCGGGGGCTGCCCTACTTGGACCCTCAAGCATGGAGCAGCCCCACATTGCTTTAAGCAGCTGGCTGCTCCCTGTGCTTGGTATTGGGGGTGGGGGAGGGGCAGATGGAGGCCTGGCACATTGGCCCTGCTCCTAGCACAATTTCTTAGCTGCTATTGGCTGGTTTCTGGCCAACAGGCATTGAGAAATGGTGCTGGGGGTGGGGGCAGCATGCATAGCCTCCCTCTCCCCCAGGTGCCCAGAGCAGAGAGCCACAGGGAGCAGCCAGCCATTTTGAGCAGCCTGGGGCTGCGGCAGGCAGGGAGCCTGCCTCTGGGTCCTGCAGGGCTGCTGGCTGAGAGATGCCTAGGTAAGTGCCTCCCGGCCAGAAACTAACTGACACCCCAGCCCCACCCACACCCCAACTCACTGCCTCAGGCCATCACCCCTGCCCCAGATCACCACCAAAACCCTCTGTACCTCCCATCACCCACATCACAACTCTCTCCCAGACCCTGCACTCCCTCCTACACCTCTTCCCCAGGCCAGAATCTTCTCCTGCTGCACCCATACCCACTCCCAGACCTTGCACACCAATCCCCTGTCCCAGTCACAACCCCCTCCTTCACCAAAATTCTCTCAGATCCCACACTCTCTCCTGCACCCGTCTCCTACTCCAAGCTCCCTTCTGCACCCAACCTGTGTCCCAGACCCTGCACCTCCTCCATAAAAAAGTGCAGCACTTGACCTCTTACCAAAATCTTGGAGTGGCCTCCCATCAAAAATTATTATCCACCCTGGCATACTCTCTGAAAATATGGTGTCCACATGGCATCACTTTTTGCACTTACAGAGATTATTGGGAGGGAATTGTTGCATACATATTTATGCTATATCTGGACGCATCTCTTTTTGTCTTTTTACTTTATGGAGTAGTGCTTTTAAGATACTCACTGCACCTGGAAACCTGAGACAATCTAACTACTTCTGCATAAAGGTCTTGCACAAAACAAGTTACTGAAATTTTGGTTCATCTTGGAAGTGATAGGGAGTGTCACATTTGTTGATGGTTTGTTTCATGTTTTCATCTTTCCCCTGTAAAAAGACTATTACTTTAACTTTGGCAACAGTTCAGTCAAGTATTTCGTTTATTCTCTCCTCCCCTACTTGGGTCCAGAGCAAGAGATCATATAAGATGGTTCTGATTATCAAGCAGTTTTTCTGTGGCAAGTATTAAAATTGAAGCTTTGATCCTCCCTGCAATGAACAACAATAAAGCCCTCAGAAGAGTTTGCCTGTTGAGGGGGACAATCAAAGGGTGTATTTCTATTAAGGCCCCTTTCTCTAAGCACAGAGAGCATGGTATAGAAAAGCTGTACACCCCAAAATCCCTAGCTCCTGCAATAGACTTTAATTTGCACCTGTTGCTGTAAAAGTAACCTTCAGTCTGACCTCATCCACACTAGAACAAGCTGATCAGGGAGTGAAAAGGTGGCTTAAAACCATAATCGAGAACTCAGCATACTCTAGTCACACACTTGTTCATTTGGACCATTCATGTGTATTTTCAATTGTGAAATTGTAGTAGTCATCCTATAGAAAATGTTATACACCTAGCCCATACAAAAAAAAGTTATTTGATGTGCCATATTCTCCATTTATAATACGGATCTGGGGTTGAACACACAATATGCACCTATCAAAATGTTTATACTGTCAGGATGTTAAGAGGACGGTAATCGACTAATTGTGTAGTTGATGCAATTTATACTGAGTACAAGATTAGTCAATAAGGGAAGGCGCTCTGTACCGGCTCGAACCGGTCCAGGAGCTACCCCCACTGTGGCTCTGTGGCGCAGGCAGCCCGGCTCCTACTGTATTTAAACTGCAGCGCCACAGTGAGGGTAGCACCCAGACCGGTGCGAGCTGGGACAGAGCATCTTCCTTTATCGACTAATCGTGTAGTCAATACAAATTGTACCAACTACACTATTAGTCAATTACCCGCCTCTTAACATCCCTAATATCTGTGTCTAAATTGTGTCCACACCAAGAAATTTTCAAGAACACTTATGTGCCTATCACAGATGCTGCTGAACCAGTGCTGAAAACTGCTTAACTACAAGTATACACAGGACCAAACCATTTCATTCCATTTCAGAAATTGTGGCTGAGTCCTGCTCAGGAGACAGTTCAAACCATTAAGCACCAGCTCAGCCACATACATAGCTGACATCTGATGTCAGCAATGGGTAGATTTCTGAGCGCCAATGAGCCCTCAGACATCAAACCACTGCTGATGATCCCACACTTTGAATCAGAGCCACTGCTAACAATTACTTTTAGAAATTGTTTCTCCCTCAATTAATATTGGAAGTAGTTTAACTACTGTAGACAAGACAAACCCAATTTTCAATATAATTTCAGAAGGTGTGTTAAGTATTGGCTATATTGGAAACATTTTGCAAAAATACCCCTTCATTGCCAACACAGTTTTAATGCCATCGGTGTTAGCAGCATTGGGGCTCCTAGTAGAGACAGGCCGTTAGCTGTCACTGATGTCATAAGCCCAATGTCATCTAAGGTAGCTACTCACAGCAAGTTTAATCAACATAATGTTCAATACCCTGAGAGCTCACTTATGCTATAGCTGGGATTTTCAAAGGAGACTGAAGGAGTTTACTACCTAAATTCCCTTGATTTTCAAACTTAATCCCCCTTTGAAAAGACCCAGTCTAGATCTTCCAGAATTTGTCTTTGTGATGGTGGGTAACTTTTACAAAATCTCCTGATAGTGGATAAGGCTAATGGGACTGAAATTATTTTACCTATTTACTAGGCCATTGTGATTGACTTAATCATACACAAGATGCTCAAATGTTCAAAGGAGTGCATGCTTCTGTAAATATGTTTCAACACTTTTACCCTGACTGCACTAAGACATAACCAGTTTCAGCAATAGTTCAAAGGGATTTAGTGAAAACCATGACCAGCAATGATCAAATCCCCTTGGTGCACAGGATTTTTGAGATGCATTATTATTATTAAGACCAACAGCAATTAACAAAAACGAATACATATCCTGCATTTTTGTTCGAGAACTTCCACCGGCTTCAGTGCAAGGAATACAAGAGCACTCTCCTAAATACACAAGACTATGGCTGATTGGAAAACTTTGACAGAACCATTTTTCAGAGGTAGTGCAGTTCAGTTTTTCTCAAAATGCTTCATAAAATGGTGTTAAATTCACTGGATTTTTTATTTTGGAGGAAATATAGGGAAAGTTTGGACAATATAAAAAAATCTCATTTTGGCATTTTCAGAACAAAATGTTTCAGTTTGTCCTTTCAAAGTGATATTCTGATAAGAAAATTTTAAAATTTTGTATTATATATAATAAAATTTTTAAAAGCAAAATCATAGCAAAATATTTTGATTTTTGACAATAAATGTTTTGTGTGACCCAAAATGAATTTTTATTTGGAATTTGCTTTTGCATATATTAAGGTTTTGTTCTGAATTAGAGCAACAACAAATTTTGAAATCTTGAAATCCTCTGCAAAACAGAATTTCTATTCTCAGTCTTCTTCTCTCTTCCACAGATTTTTCTGAAACAAGTTTCAATATACAGTATATTTTGAGAATCCAATATCACACACTTGTGTGAGAGGGACGGTCTTAACATTTTAATTCTAAACGTCTATGTACATAAGATTTGTGGTTTATCTGTTGTTGCCTTATTTCATATCCACATCATTTGAAGTTCCTGTCCCATTAACTTTCTTTGTGAACTGAATATTTTATTCATTTTATATGTTTAGAAACATGCAAATACTAGAATAGCAAATCAATGATAACATCAGATCAACCTAAATAGCTATTGTTTCTCTCCTCATTAATATCTGAATTCCTAGCTTATATAAGCTTCATTTATTTCTCTACCAATAGCAGAAGTTATTCAAAATACGTTTTACAAATATATTTCTACTATAGCTGCAGCTACAGATCTTTAATAAAAACACTGGAAATATGTAACAAATATTCTTTTAATTTTTGTAAGGCCATTTACCCTGCATATGCATTTGTGGAAAATGTTTAAACTGCTCCATTAAAAAACCCTACAGTTCTAAGGGAACTTTTAGAGTTATATACAAAACAGTTTCACAGAGATCAAGGGCATTAAGCACTTCATGCATGCAAGAAAAGAAAAAAAAAGCTTGAAGAAATATTACAAAAAGAAAGCAGGAATATTTTAAATCTGAGACAAAGATTTCATACAGCATATTTATATTGAAAACAAACTGAGAAGAAATTAAAGGAAACAGCAGTTAAGCTACAGAACAGATGATTTCCAAAGCCTTAGTTATATATCTAATATACACAATTTTATAGGATTTTTCTCTCTAATTTCAAACAACATTAACCTGAAAAAAGTAACAAACCACACAACTCTTGCAGTTCTGCATTAAACAGGCTTGTCCAACCTTTAGCAAAGTCAATAACATCATTAAACTGGACATTTCACAAAAGTTGTCCAGCGGTTTATTTGAAAATGCTTTGTTTTTCCACAGACCATCCAAACATTAAAAATGTGAAAGTAATAAATCTGTAACAGAGCTGAACATTTCTGCCATGAAATGTAATGAGCTGTCCATTAAAAGTGATTGAGGTTAGTCACTCCAAGCAAAACCCGTGCCATGCAGACAGCCACCATGAATGTCATTAGGGCACTGCAACAGAGCACTTAACCTTCAGGTGTAAATATGTGTCCTAGTGCTCCCCAACTGGGAGCTGTACTTGCTGGTCACGTGCCTACTGTGTCCCATATATAGGCACTTCCTATCTTTTAGGCCAAGACGAAGACAGCAGAGACACAGAATCAGACAGACAGACAGGCAAAGGGCTCTCCACATCTGCCATCAGAAAAGGATGCAATTTCAGTGAGCAGGAGCCAGCTGGCAAAGAAGTTTCAACTGGGGAGAACTGTGAAGTCTTGGGAAAAGGGCTATAAGAATAGTGAAGCCCAGAAGCCAAAGGCTAAGACAAGACTCTTGGGGCCCACAGGCTGTTTTGGTTCCTTTATTTTGAATCATGGTTTTAAATTACTAAAAAAAATTCCTAAGCAAAGGAATTGAAACCGTGGAATTGTTTGGAGCATGATTTCATCTCTCCTAGATGATGGATCAGCTCAGCAGTTTGGATATTATGAGGTGAATGGCTCAGACATACCTCAGGAAGAGAGGCAGACCCAGCAGATACGTGAAGCTAACAGGGTTTTCCTGGTTCCAAAAGCAGTGGCTGGGGATTAGAAGAGGGCTCTGTCTTAAACAGAGTGAGTGAGCAGAAAGAGTGTCTGTGGGCTCCTTGCAGAAAGCAGAAGCAAAAAGACAGCTGATTCTTAGGACACTAGCCAATTAGCCCGTCATAAGACTGGATTTTCAGGTCTCTCCTCCATGTTGGTCTTCTCTCCTGAGCCTCTCGCTCCGTCTCTCTCTCTCTCTCTCTCCTCCTCCTCCTACTGCCTCCCCCTTTCTCTCTCAGCTCTCCTCCACCTCCTGCCTCTCTCTCTGTCTCTCTCTTTCTCTTCTCCTCCCCCTCCTGCCTCTCACTCGGGGGACCGCGGAGCCCAAATGGCCATTTGGGCTACGCACTCCCCGTGCTACATGGGGGGCGCAGAGCCCAAACGGTCGCTTGCGCCACTTGCTCCCACGCAGCGGTCTGGCTGAGCAGCACAGAACTGAGCCGAGCGCCACGGCGGGAGGCGAAGGGGGGCCGGGCGGTGACGTTCACAGCCAGGGTGTGGGGCCTGGAGCCGCTGTCATGCCGCACGTCACCACCCCGCCCCCCTTCACCTCTCGCCATGGCACTCGGCTGACTTCTGCGCTGCTCAGCTGGGCCACCGCGGGGGAGCAAGTGTCTGTTTGGCTCCCCCGTGGCGGCCCGGCTTGAGCAGCGCAGAAGTCAGCCGAGCGCTACGGTGGGAGGCGAAGGGGGGCCGGGCAGTGACATACACAGCCAGGCCCCGCCCCCGGCCATGTATGTCACCGCCCCGCCCCTCTTCTCCTCCCACCGTGGCGCTCGGCTGACTTCTGTGATGCTCAGCCGCGCTGCCACGGGGGAGCAAGCGGCACAAGCAGCCGTTTGGGCACCGCACTCCCCATGCAGCACGGGCTGCCCAGAGGGAACAGCCAGCATTTCAGGCAACAGCGCCGCCCAGAGGGAACAGCCAGCATTTCAGCATTACAGACTCTCAGACACTGGGCTACTATATATATGATGCCTTATTTGGCAGTTCTGCTGAAGAGGGCTACCTCTACAGTGTTTGTTTTTGCTCCTGTTCATGGAATCAGGAAATAAACAAGTTACATTAAGAAAACAACCTGTCACCAATTTCTCATCCAAATTAAAAACACCCTGCAAAGACCTGAATTGTTGCTACCCTGGGACCAAAGGGACAATAGATTCTAAGGACAGAAGGATGATACTGTGATTATGTAGTGTCAACTTCTGTATAATGCAGATCATAGAACTGTCCCCAAAATAATTCCTAGAGCAGGTATGTTAGAAAAATATCCAATCTTGATTTTAAAATGGTGGCAATTCTTGGCAATTTTTTCTAATGGTAAATCACTCTCACTATTAAATACCTACACTTTATTTCCAGTCTGAAATTGTCTAGCTTCAACTTTCAGCCACTGGATCATGTTGCATCTTCCTCAGCTGGACTGAAGATCTCATTATTAAGTATTTGTTCCCATGTAGGTACTTATAGACTGTCATCACGTCACCTCTTAGCTATCTCTGTTATGAGCTCCTTGAATCTATCATTACAAAGCATGTTTTCTAATCCTTAACCATTCTCATGGCTCTTCTTGAATTGTAGACACAATCACTGGACACAGAACTTCAGCAGAAGCCACACCTCTGCCAAATACAGTGAACATAACCTCACTACTTCTCTCTGAGAGTGCATACACTGGGAACCCCAGGCCTGCTTTAGCTCTTTTGGGGGTAGCATCATACTAGGAGCCCATGTTCAGCTGATGAGCCATCATAAACCCCAAACCTTTTTCAAAGGCACTGTTTCCCAGGTTTATCTTTATTGATAAAGATGTTAAATTAGCGTAGGGCCAAGAGAACCTGTCCCTGCATCATCCACACTGGAAACGCACCTGCTCCACGACGATTCCCTGTCTAAAGGGATGTAAGGGGGCTGGACTTGATGACTCCTGAGGTCTCTTCCAGCTCTATGATTCTATAATTCTTTGTTAAATTTTGATGCATGCTTCATCCATCTTTGTCTTTTATAACAAAGTTCTTCTGGTCAAGCACTTGGTCTATCTGCACACCTGTCCAACACATGGCACATTCAGATGCAACTAATAGATCCAGAGAAGTGATTATTCCCCTTTATTCAGCTCTGGTGAGGCCAAATCTAGAATACTGTGTCCAGTTCTGGGCCCCCCACTATAGAAAGGATGTGGACGCATTGGAGAGGGTTCAGCGGAGGGTGACCAAAATGATTAGGGGGCTGGAGCACATGACCTATGAGGAGAGACTGAGGGATTTGGGTTTGTTTAGTCTGCAGGAGAGAAGAGTGAGGGGGGATTTGATAGCAGCCTTCAACTTCCTGAAGGGAGGTTCCAAAGAGGTTGGAGAAAGGCTGTTCACAGTAGTGACGGATGGCAGAACAAGAAGCAATGGTCTCAAGTTACAGTGGGGGGAGGTCTAGGTTGGATATTAGGAAAGTGAAAACTATTTCACTAGGAGGGTGGTAAAGCTCTGGAATGGGTTACCTAGGGAGGTGGTGGAATCTCCATCCCTAGAGGTGTTTTAGTCTCGGCTTGACAAAGCCCTGGCTGGGTTGATTTAGTTGGGATTGGTCCTGCCTTGGGCAGGGGGCTGGACTTGATGACCTCCTGAGGTCTCTTCCACTCTATGATTCTATAATTCTTTGTTAAATTTTGATGCATGCTTCATCCATCTTTGTCTTTTATAACAAAATTCTTCTGGTCAAGCACTTGGTCTATCTGCACATCTGCCCAACACATGGCACATTCAGATGCAACTAATGTCCAAGTAAGAAACAAATTCTACATTGTGCTTTCTGCCTCTCATGAGGCAATGAGCATACTCCATGCCTACTGATTTCCATGGAAGAGAGGATTAGGTAGCAAGGCTACCCTTGTGCACATACTTCGTAACAATACAGGTCAGGACTCATGAAGCATCTTAACTATATAAAAGAAAAAATATATTATAAAAGCAAGCTCAGACCCTCCAAAATACAGTAAAAGCACTAAACTTCTCGGATGGCAAAACACACAGGCCTTTTGGCCTGAAGCCTCAATGTATGTGGGTATCTAATTGAGCCTCACAGCCTATAATTGTTGCTACTTCTGCAGTTAATGACTGCAATCCATGAGGCTTTTGCGGCGTTAAAAAGACCATAAGACAAGACCTTTCCAATAGCATCTAGTGCCACAAGCAACTTTCCTAAGGAGTGCTCTCTCTAGTCTTACAGTCACAATTTGTGCTCATTTACTCATATATTTCTACTAAATGTTATACGGTTTCATACTTACATGTCAGCACTGAGTGTGACCCTGTGTTTTGCCAAAGTAAACTGGCAACTGTTAGTAATATTGGCTTCTTCCATTTTCTGATCCTACCAGTCCCGTTCTCTTCACAAGAAGCCAATTTTTTATCAAAAACTATGTGACCCACACCAGTCATCAAAAGACAAAGTATGTTTGAACAATGCATTAATACCCACATCCCATTTGCTTTCCTATTCAACTAAACTTCACAAACAAGTTCAAAATATAAGCACATAACACCTACAAAGATGGTAAGAGCTTTCTTAGTTTTCGGGAGATAATGAATCAAAAGGTTAGCTTTTTGCTTTCAGATGATTCCAGATTGTTGCTTCAGTGAGTCTGCTTTCAGTCTTACTCTGTACCAATCCTGGTACCTACTGCCACAGAACACACATGGAGATCAGAAAGATTTCAGGTAAGATTCAGAAAAGGGGATGAAAAGTAAGGGTGATTAGCAGTGTTTTCTATCAAGAAGAAATGGGGGGCAAGGGGGAGAGGCATGAGAAAAGGCCAAATAATTTTTAAAAAGGGGAAATAGAGAAATTATGATATAATGAGAAAGGGAAAATATTGTTCCAAAATGAGAAGGGAAGATGAAGAGAACAAAGAGAGATCTAAAGGGTTATGAAAAAAGGAATGAGAAGTGGCAGCTTTTGGATTTCTAAGAGAAAAGCAGTTAAGAGTACTAGGGAAATAGAAAAGATAAAAAGAACAGAAACAGAGGAAGAAAAGGGAAAGAAAGAATTAAAGAAAAGAAGGGAATGAAGGATTCATGCAGGATTTTCTTTTAAAAAAAAAAACTTAACAGCTGCCCTATTGACCCATATGCTTTTCTTCATGGTTGCAGGCAGAGGCCCTGGGACAAGGGGGAAATAACTCTTCCACGGTTAGCTAAACAGTTAGGAAACAGGGAGATCCTAACAAAAAAACAAAACAACTGTCCATTTACTTACATGGACATTCACTTTTAGGAAAGTGAAATAATTGTTTTAGATCTGCACTTGAAAGCACTCCTGGACAGGACTGCACTCACCAGAAGCTCCAGGACTTGCCACTGGGCAGCAGGACCGGAGCCATGGTCTCATCTGCCCACACTTATCTTACCTGGGGTATGGAACACTAATTACTGCACCAGCCAAATGATAGCTGCTCCCTGCCTGAGACCACCTTGAGGACGGGGAAGAAAGAATATTCTCGTACTCTCAGTGCAACTCCCTGTGCAGAAATACTCTGTCTGCATGTGCAGGACTTCTTCCTGTAGAGTGTAATCTATGCTTGGTCAGCCATTATTTGTCCATAATACTGTTTAGTGTGGGTACTGAGTAGATCAATACTAAGCTATTAGAGAAGGGAAAGTTGACCTAATGCTAAAAACGTGTAGAGAGTTCTTTCTGCCATTCCAGATTTTATTTATTTTAACCAGTGTTTCTCCACTTCTCTCTTTGGCAGGAGCAGCCCCTGCCTGTGGCGAGGCGGAGGGGAGGGAGAGAGGGTGCACTCCAGTCTGATTGCGGCTGGTGGGGTGGGGTACCCCAGCTGGGCTGGAGCAGTCCCCTGCTTATCCCCCCTTTAATCGGTTAACTCATTAAATGCTACTTTTAATTAGTTAAATGATTAAATGGCATTTTACATCCTTAGTCAGAGCCGTGTAACTCCTCGGATATCTACTTTATATCTGTCGGTACTGGAATCTGCAGATGCAGATACAGATATTCGAAGCTCATTTTTTGCAGATATGGATGAGGATGCGGATACAAAATTTGTACCTGTACAAATTTTGTACCTATGGTTTCACTGCTATCAGTACTCTCATTAGCTAGCTTAAAGCTAGTACTGATGATATCGACACATGCTGCAATGACACCTCTGACAGCAGTGCAGACATAAGGGAGGTGGGGAATTTTAGTTAATTGCCCAGGGAAGCATTATACAAGAAAGGGTTTGTAGTGGCCCTTTTGCAAAGAAGGGAAGGAAGTTTCAAGATCTCAATCTTCCATTCCTGAGTACTCAAAATTCCAAGTGAAGGTTTCTCATTTGAATTTTATTCAATGTTCTGGGTTTTTGCTCTATTATTTCACTAACAAAATGTACAAGCATTATATATGAAAAACCGACAAGAGACTCCAACGTCAACAACTACAAGTCGACCATAGAAAAAAGACTTTAAAAAAAGTGACTGGTGCTCAAACACAGGATTCTTTGTGTCTACCATAGGACTGCAATTCCAATTATTCCAGAGTCAGAATAAGAAAATTCTCTTAAAATACTCATGGAAAAATTTAAAAATGAGGGGATACATTACAAAAAACCCCAAAACATTCCAACTTCACTGAACAACGAAATCAGATTGCTATTTACTAGAATGACTAACATGGACTAAAAGCTTAATGGAATAGAAGGGTACCTAAGAAACACCAGAGCAGTGACAAATGAAGTAATTGTTAAAAAAACAGTAAAACAGACTTGTACATTTGACACTTTGAGGATGAAGGATCGCAATACACTGCTTTTGGGGCTGACCTGAGACACCACCCAGAAGCTGTACCCAGTGAAGTATCCAACAGCTCACCAGCTAAACAGGACAGACCAATGGGAACATACTGCCCTGTGCTTTCTACATTGGTTGCCACATAAATACTAGTTTACACTGCAGATCTTCATCCTTATCTTCGCCGTCCTAAATGGACTGGATACTTTCTAGGCTTCCTTCACTGGGAGCACTAGTACTCATGTAGCATCCTACTCCCACTCTCTGAGCCATGTGGGCTTGGGGAAGAAAGAAATTCCAAGGAGGAGCTAGTCTCAGAGAAACTCTAGTTAACAGAAGTAATAGCAAGGAGCAGCCTCAGCTGGTACCTCCACAAGGTACCAGATAATGTCAAAACTGCTTTCTATAGTTTTCTCTCAGGACATTATCTCAAGGGACTGTTTACTTCAACCTTCACATACCCCCCTTACACGCTCTTCACCTCAGCCTCACTCCACCTGCTCTTCATGCTCCCCTCCTTACTCCCTTCTCCCATTGTCCCTTCCTTTGCTTTTCCAATTCAATAACCCCTCCTAACAAAACCCACCTCCGGATTTAAAAAGAAAAAAAAGTCAAGCCCCACCCTGTGCACTCTGTTTTTATGTTGTAACCCTTTCCCCTACTCTTTGTCTATCTTGTTTATTGAGAATGCAAGATCTTCAGAGCAGGGATTGCCTGGCACCAAGGGGTGCTGATCTTGGCTGGCCACCTAGGCACTACTGAAATACAATACATGATCTGTGTTCCACACCAGGCCCGCTATTCTCACGTTGAATCCTTCAGCATATGGAGCCAAGGTTAGAACTCATGTTCATGGGAAGATGATAGCCAGTAAAGGGCCTTTATCTATGGAACTCCACCCTCCAGCCATCAGACTGAGCCCACATCTCACCATCTTTAGCTAAAATTTCAAGATTAAGTTATTTTGGCATTTTTGCCCTATATACACAAGCTGGCTCTTTTGGGAATTAATCGGGACCATCTGATCACTTTAAGCAAGAGTTATTAAAAGAACACAAGGACTGTTTTTCCCTTTAAAGCATAAATGAAGTATCTTTAAATTCTGTAGGGCCTCCAGATGCTACAATATTGGCTCATTATTCAGCAAACTCCCATTGGACAGGGCTCCAGCTGGGAGGAGTAGCGGCCTGTCTCCCTGATTTGTCCTCTGCCCCGGATCCGTGAACTTCTGCTGCAGAACCAGAGAGGGGGCTGCCTGGGATGGCAAAGGGAATGGACAATCAAGTGTCACAGACTCTGCCAAAAAGAGCAGTCCCTGCTGCAGGGTCACTGTGACTCAGGCTCAGGGAGTTTCAGACAGGGGCTAGAGCCCAACTCCACTGCAGAACTTGAAATCCAGGCTGAGCCCCAAGAGTGACTGGATGGTTGCAGCTGGGGCTGGATATATCTGGCAGGGTTCACAGCAGAGACTCTGGCATGAGAGGAATAGCTGGAGATGGGATTATAGGGCTGCTTGGGGGGCAACTTGCAGCTGGGACATTGGAGTACATGGGGGGATTCAGAGCTGGGGTGTGGGGTGTATATTTGGTTTGGGATATCCATGTTCAGATCTGGCATCTTGGGTATGGTTGATGTTAGAGCTGGGAAAGTTGAAGGAATCCCTGAAGTTGGTTGTTCGGAATTGAGTAGGGCTAAGATACGTTTTGATTTAGGGGTTCTGGACTGCACCCCTGTCACTTCACCTGCAAGAAGATCGACCCTCTGGAGGTCAATCTTCTAGCATTTGATTTAGTGGATCTAATGTAGACCTGTACATCAAACTCTGAGAGCAGCCCCTGCTAGCATCTGGTACTCCTCGTTCTGAGAGGAGTCAGGGAAGTCGACAGGAGTGTGTGCTCCCACTGGCCTCCCACTGTGTGGACGCTTCCATGGCTCAGCTTAAGTTAAGCTGACTCCAGCTATGAATTATGTATAGACCAGGGTTCTTGGTGCTATGTTTTCACCGTGTAGCTGTATTTGCCACTGGTACAATTGCTACTGGAATTCTGTGTCCAGTTCCGGCACCCACAAATTCTTGAAGGATGTTGATACATTGGAGAGAGGAGCCATGAGAACAATTAAAGAATTTAAAAAATGCCTTTTAGTGACTGATCTTCTTGAGTCTATCCATTTAGATTAACACAATGAAAGTTAAGGAGTGACATGATTACAATCAATAAGTGCCCACATGGGCATTTACTAATTTAAACATTTAATAATGAATTCCTCAATCTGGCACAGAAAAGTATAACATGGTCCAATGGCTGGAAGTTGAAACTAGACAAATTCCGACTGGAAATAAGGCATACATTCTTAGGGACGAAAGTAATTAAACACTGGACCAACTTAAAGGTTGCGGTGAATTCTCAACCACTGACCATTTTTAAATGAAGAATGGATGCTCTTCTAAAAGATCTGCTCTAGGAATTAATTTGGGGACATTATGGCCTGTGTTATTAAGGATGTCAGAGTAGATGATCACTGTGGTCTCTTCCTGGCCTTGGAATTTATTAATCTTTTCCTTGAAAAGAAATAATTAATGAAAACAACTAATAAGAGGGATTTTTTAATTGTAGAATGATCATTACAAAATAATTGATCTGCTTTGGGGGATGTCTCTTCTCATGGGGGGTTACCTGCTCGACTGGAGGACCCAGACTCAATATGCTTCATAGCAAAGTTTCCAACAGAAATATGGAGACGATGTATAGTACCAATACAGTAATTACAATATATATAAAAGAACATAAGAAGGTTTCTTCTATTGGGTGCAACAAGAAGATAGAAATAACCCAACTTAAAGGAACACAATATACTTCTTTTCCTGATTTTGAACACCTTTGCAGTGATTCAAAGCAAGGAAGTGGCACAAAGAACGTTTTTTCCAACCAAAACGTGTAAACCTTATTTACATACCTACCCCAAGTCCAAGTTATTTAGAAAACTAGCTTATAAGTTTCTAGGACACTGCCTCAGCCAAACACCTCCTAAAAAAAGTGTGAGAGGAAAATGAAGTGTCTGACTCAGTCTTTGAAGAATTCAGTACTAACATTGGGAAAAATACTGTGAAAGTATTTGCAGGCATTCATTTGAATAAAATGCAAATTTACTTCTATAATATTCACATCCCACTTTATCAGATTTCTGAAAAAATTAATGACTAGACTTTGCTCACGAATATGATTGAAGAAAGAGAAAATGTGGTGAATGCTTGTGCAAATATGTACTTGCAGGAGCATTCATAACAGAAGTGCTCAAGGGGCCACCATAAAAGGTTTTGTGGAATGGGAGTCACTGGCTAGGAAGACAACACATTTATAGCACATAAATGGCCAAATACAACACAAAAAGCAAAATACAGAGTTGTGAATATTCAGAGTAAGTCATGGAGAAAATTAATGAGCAAATTATAGGCTAAAACGTGTCTTCAGAAACCATTCATATTTACTTACATTCATAATAAGGTGCCCAACCAGGATCCCAGCACCTCTCACATAAAACTCTGAATTCCATATGAAATCTAACAAGGCAGTCCACATCTAGCAGCCTTTCCATCCCACAAGGTTCAAAAGAAAGACACCTAATCAACCAAAATGCTAAAATAAATGAAATGATTTTGAATAAGCAATCACAAACCTGTGAGTGGTTAATTCACTAGCAGAAAAAAAGAATTACATTTGTTGAATAAGTATTCACTGGAGATAGCTGAACCAGATAGCTCCAGTCAATACTGAGATTTTCTGTGAGGGACAGAAGGACACCACACAGATATCTTGTTCTGTACCATTTCTGACAGTGGCTAACAAAATAATGCCTGAAGATAATGCTAATTTTGTAGCTCCAAGTAATTTACAGTTCGGGGTGTGATAAAGCTACATGGTGCTAAGCGATGGCATATGTGACAATAATGCTAACATGACAGCTTAGCAATACATTTCACTGTGAGATACATTATAATCAGTATAATCATTATACAGTAGTTACCTTAGTTATGCAATGAAGCGAATTGCCTTGGCTTTTTTATATGAAGGTTACAAGTCCAACATGGTATCTACATTCTTGCCCTTTTTGCTTTAATGTCTAAAGAGTTTCCCATAGGAGCAGTGACATCTGGCATCTTGGGAGATGCTCCTTTTTCTTCTCCCTGCCTGCAAATGGAGAATGGTTAATATTTATACTGGGTGAGATTCTGTGCTGAGCCTCTAAGAGGCCACACAAAACTCACAGCCCAGGAGGAGGTGGGCAAAGGTGGGCTTTATACCTTTCAGCCACCTTTGCACCCTCCCAACCTCTGGCTGCACTGCAGTTCCCAACGCAACTTGGTTACAGCAGCCTTCCCAGGCTGCCCTGTGGGCTGCAGCAGTTCTTGGTGTCTCTGCAGTGCAGTGTGCTGAAATCTCATTTCCACACATCCCTTCTGTCCTTGGTGCTAGGGATTAGGAAGCTTTCTTGGAAGGCAGGCTTATGGCTGTTCCTCATGGTTTCTGCACTGAAGGAATCTTCCCGCTCCCCCCTTCCCCTAGGTAGATCAGGGGTCTTTAGAACGTCTTGATACCACTCTGGTTCCTTTGCTCAGTGTCAAGGGCAGAGCCAAGATGAGGACCTCCCATTTGTATTTAAAGGATCATTAGAAATGTCTTTAGAATTAGCTGTCTTAACTGTCACATATTGATATTTTATATTAATGGAGTTGTTTGACTGGAGATGGTTTTTAAGTGATGACCGTCTGGACACATGAACTGTCAAAAAGAAGTACTACTGACTTCAAAGGGCATTTAAAAATGGTAAGAGTGGAAACAGGCAAGGTCTGGAACTATGGCTGCAGTATTACATGCCCCTATAATAAATACATTAAAAATCACATTTACTAAAATTGACTAGGGTCTTCAGGCCCTGGGAAGGTAAGAACACCGAAATGTTACATGTGAAAGATGCTGTTCAGGTGCTACATTTAATTCCGCCACTATCCCAGACCACATTTTTTAACATGCAGTCCTTCCTCCAGGAGTGGAAATGACCCTGTATAAGATCCAAATAGGTTTCCAGTCACTGTTTGCATGTATGTAACAGCTACTTGCATCAGTGACAACGTAAGGGATGGTAATACCGAGAGCAAAATTAGCGATGGACTGATTGGTAAAAAAAACAAACAAAAAACACAGTTTCCCTCCCTGTGCCTCTCTGCAAAGTAAGCAAGAAGGCAGTAAGGTGCCTGAAAAGGCCAAGTACAGTCTCCCTTGTGATCTGAAAAGAATCCATTAAAACTTGCAGAGAGGTTGGTAGGGTAACTACATGTTAAAATTGAGATATCAGAATGAGAGAGACCTCACAGCCCTCCTACAGACACACCCCATTCTGCCAGAAATGAACAGACAATTTTGTTCCTCCTGTTATGTGAGCTGCCCTTGTGCCATCTCTTAGATGGTGATTGATTACTCTTCAAGTACAGCAACTCATCCAAGACTGAGCTTGGAAACAGAAAAATGTGGAGGCAACCGTACACCTATCTGGGAAGTTCTTTGCCCTACCTGTGAAACTGACGTGCAACAAACTGAGTGGAAAAGCAAGACAACATCTTTGATTACTGAAAGTCTGCACAGGTATGAAAGGCCTTACTGAGTACACTTTTTCATTGTAAATAAAACAATAAAAGTAATTCTGATGGAAACGAAACTTCTTTTGAAATCAACTACACAAACATGTTCTATGAGCAACTTGATATTCTGTGACACATTTGGCTACCCGCACTTAGTCCTAGCTTTGCTTCAATACAATATAAACCGGCTCCTCCACTGATCTATTACAGCAAAACCTCAGAGTTACAAACACCTTGGAATGAAATGTTTGTAACTCTGAACAAAATGTTTTGCTTGTTCTTTCAAAACTTAATGACTGAAAAATGTTGCCTTTAACCATTTTAATTTAAATGAAACAAGCAAAAGAACCTGATTCTTTACCTTGACAAAACTTTGTTTAAAAGCTTTCCTTTTTTTAAAGCAGCACTGTAGTGTATTTACGTTGGTTTTGTGCATGTATCTCTCACTCTGCTGCTGCCTGATTGTATACTGCCATTTCCAAAGGACATAGCTAACACAGCACTGTACTGTATTTGCACTGGTTTTCTGTGTGTGTCTCTTTCTACTGCTGCCTCATAGCATACTGCCAGTTCAAAAGGAGGTGTGTGGTAGGAATGTAAGTGAGTAGTCGACTATCCGATAAGCATAAGCTTATCAGATAGTTGAGTAGTGATTCGACTATTCCCCCCCCCCCCCGGCTGCCTCTATCAGCAAGGGGGAGCTGGAGGAGCTGGCTTAAAACCCAGTTCCTCCAGCACTGTCTCTGAGGGGTAGGGGAGGCAGAGGCGAATCAGCTGGTTCCCGGCTCACGCCCAGTCCCAGGTGCTGTTTTTGTGTGTCTGTTTTTTAAAATGTATTAAGAGCTGGCAGGCTCTTAATTAATTTAAAAGGCTGAAGCACAGTGGGAGAGATCAGGTGTGAGCTTGGAATCAGCATTCCTGGCTCATGCCTGGGCCCCCCACTGCGCTTCTGCTTTTTAGATGTATTAAGAGCCTATTGGCTCTTAATACATTTAAAAGACAGAGCTGCAGTGGGGTTAGCTCCTGGGGCCGGGAGCTAACCCCACTGCAGCTCCACAGTTTCCCCTGCTTATTGACTAATCGATGGAAATTCCATTGACTAGTCGATTAGTTGAGTAAATGCAATTTAACATCCCTAGTGTGTGGTTGACTAGTCAGTTCATAGCACTGGTATTCATACTTCTGAGGCGCTAATGTACTTTGTTAAGTTGATAGAGTCTGTAATTCACTGAACATCTGCTATCACTATGTTGTTTTCTTACTTCACACTGTTTGTGACAAATCTGAATAAAAACTATCCATCCTGTAATTCTAATTTAGAAGATTATATTATCCAGATAACTCCATATATGAATGCAATCATCAAGCATCCCACAGTAAACTAAATTAAATATACTGTAGAAATAAAATAATGAGACACATTCTCTCAGACATGTAATGTCTGGCAATAGCTGAGCTATATGGAAAAATTTAGTACAATTTACTAACAATTATGGATGTATCGTTAAATTCAGTACTATTTCACCTCCAAAGGAAAAAACAGAATTTGAGAGCTGTTTTTCAACAAACAAAATTTCCTTCTGTTTTCATTACTCTTGATCAAGATATTTTTCTTTGCATATGTTATGAATTGGACACAGAATCCCATACAAAAAGACATAATAATATAAAAGGAATAAAACAACATCATAATAAGAGTCATTACTAAAATACTGAACAGTTGAGAGAGCTGCCAATGAAATATATTTCTACATAACCTATTCAAATCTGGCCATAGTCAGCAAGTGTCTGAAGGATGATAGGTAGGCTCTATGAAGTAATCTGGCAGTTCACACCAATAAGGGGCTCTGCTGAGCCCTTCCTTACTCATGACCACATGTAGTTTCCTTAATATTCATCAAAATTAATGCAGAAATAAAATAAAAAGTAGCATGTGTGTGTAAACAACTTCTATTAAAAAAACTTCACAAGTCACAATATGTCCCCAAAGTAGAGGACAGATCTGTGCTCAGATTTTGACTCTCCAATATTTAATTTTTAGTAAGCCTGTGAACAAAAGCACACGAAAGCTTATGCAAGTTAACTGAGGTCTGTGAAGACAGACCCTGGCATCCCAGTCTGGGCATTCAGATGGTAAATATGTGCAACTTTTCAACCTAGATCTCCAGCCTAAACTTTTCACACAGTCTATCAAGTACAGGTTGAACCTCTCTTAACCGGCACACTCTGGTCTGGCAACATTCGGCAGGACCATGGATGTCCCAGGACCAGAGAGTCCTGGTGGAGGGTTAGTGGCTGGGAGCTCTGCAGCGGAGCTAGAGCCCAGTAGCAGGGCTGCCCTGTGGCATCAAAACCGGCAGCACATCAGTAGGGCTGCCGCCCGGTGCTGATTCTGGGGGGAGGAAAGGAGAAGGGAAGGTAGCGGGAGGCAGTAGGTCTGCAGCCAAGCAGCGAAACTGCGCCGTGAGACTGGGAGGCAGCAGGGACGCCCGGCAGCAAAACCAGGAACCTGACAGCCTTGCTACTGCCAAGCAGCTTAGCTGCCCAGCGGGATTGGGAGGCAGCACAGCTGCCCCGGAGGGCCAGGAGCCTCACCACTGGGCTGCTTGGCAGCAGGACCAGGAACCCAGGAGCAGGGCTGCTCAGAGCAAAAAGCCCAGCAGCTCCGTTGCCGCCCAGCAGAGCTGCCTGGTAAGGCCAGGAGGCAGAGGGGCTGCCCAGCAAGGCTGAAGCCTGTAGGAGAAAAAAAGACCCTGATGCTTGAACCAAAGTAAATAAGAGTTATACTATGAGTAATAGACAGGCCCTGTCAAAAGCAAATGTTTGCCTGCAAGTCAGTGCCTCTTAGCACTAGAACTGCTAGCATGGATAAAAGCACATGAAGTATGTAAATACATGCCACCAGGACAGTAGAAGGACAACCAGCTGAGTACATGATAAAATAGTTTGAAACAACAAGAGTGGAAGCATAACAATGGGTAGTGAATGCTTTGGAGGAAAGTAGTAGGAGAGGTATCAAATCTGTCATTATCAGGTAGTCGACTAGTCGCTTACATCCCTAGTCCAACCTGTAGTGATTTAAGTCATGATCCTGCAAATACTTACATACATCCTTAATTTTACTCATGTCAGTAGTACTATTAACTTCAATGAGTTACTCACAGGAGTAAAATGAAACACGCCCAAAAGTGTGTGTAGGAACAGCGTCTAAGTGCGGTCAGCATTGTTTATTTTTTTGAAGAGTACATTTAAACCTAAAACATAAGAAACCTGTTTGGCCATTAACTTTTCCAATGGATTTTTAGAGTGGACTAAGAGGTGCCAAATGAGTATAACTAAAGAGAATGTTTCTTTAAGTGGAGGACATGAAGGACTAGCTACAAAGGACCTGGACACGTAAGGAAAAGAGGGTTTAGCCTTTAATACCACACAGCAACATATTATCTTCAAGAAAGGAGATGATCTTTCAAAAGTATCGAAAATGCTGCAGCAGACTTGGATTTTACTTAGTTGACAGAACTCATTAGCTGTTTCTGAAAATCAGCAAGATCGGAGTTATGAATAACTACATGCTTATACTCTGTCCAAAATCTGTGGACAGTTGACCCCTTTTGCACATTTAGAACAGGAATAAGTGACCTGATTTTCAAAAGTGCTGAGAATCCAGGTGCTCCCATTGTATTTAGAACACTAAATACAGATTTAGGAGCCTGACTTAGGGTCCTATTTTTTAAAATCTTGGTCTGAATAGTTTTTTTTGTTTGTTTGTTTGTTTGTTTTTTGCTGCAATAGACAGTGATTTGTTCATTGTATGCCTTTATATTTTAGTTCAAATATTAGAAGTCTGCACACTCTCCCTTAAAAAAGCTAGGATACTCAGAATTAAACTGAAACTGTGAACTCTATTTCTCACAGCTGAATCTACATTTTGCAGCATAAATGACACACCATATAAATAAGAAATCCAGAGGAACAAACAAAATATCCAGCAAATGCATATCTTGACATGGAAGATTAGTTACAAGAAAAGTTTCAGCTCTAACTGTGACGTTACTTTTTTCCCAGTTTTAAAAAAATTGTGGTTCAGATTTTCTTTAAACTCCATCAGCTCCATGACTGCACACTGGAAAAAGTTCCCAGATCCCTGCCTTCTACAACCCTGCAGAACTACTTGCTCCTTGCATTCTTTAATTCCAATATCAAGTAGAAGTTAGAACCCCTGCTATGTATCCTGCTACTTACCTTCTGTGTATGGGGGAGGGGAAGATTCAATTCTCAGACTGGGGGAAGGGAGGGGGGGGGAAGAAGAGAGAGAAAGCACTTTGATAGGCTGGTATATGAAACCTAAGAAACAGTGTTGAGTTTAAACGTAAAAGAAACGAAACATTGGAAAACATGGCCATTAAAAACAGTATTAAGAGACACTAAACATCTATTAAATATTTTCATAATATTACTATTCTATGTCTACAATTCCTGCGGTCCCAAAAGGATGCTGTACATCTACAAACAGAGTCTATACGAAAAAATAACCATTTACTGTGTGTCTTTTGGTCTTTACACAACAAAAACTATATGAAGACACCACATGGGCATAGCTAGGTCCAAATAACGGTGTTCATTATCTATAGACAAGTATGCTGCGCCTCACTGCATGCATACTACTTAAGAACATAAGAACGGCCGTACTGGGTCAGACCAAAGATCCATCTAGCCCAGTATCCTGTCTGCCGACAGTGGCCAGCACCAGGTGCCCTAGAGAGGGTGGACTGAAGACAGTGATCAAGCGATTTGTCTCCTGCCATCCCTCTCCAGCCTCTGACAAACAGAGGCTAAGGACACCATTTTATCCCCTGGCTAATAGCCTTTTATGGACCTAACCTCCATGAAATTATCTAGCTTCTCTTTAAACTCTATTATAGTCCTAGCCTTCACAGCCTCCTCTGGCAAGGAGTTCCACAGGTTGACTACACGCTGTGTGAAGAAGAACTTTCTTTTATTAGTTTTAAACCTGCTACCCATTAATTTCATTTGGTGTCCTCTAGTTCTTCTATTTAGGAACTAATAAATAACTTTTCTTTATCGGCCCTCTCCACACCACTCATGATTTTATATACCTCTATCATATCCCCCCTCAGTCTCCTCTTTTCTAAACTGAAAAGTCCCAGTCGCTTTAACCTCTCCTCATATGGGACCAGTTCCAAACCCCTAATCATTTTAGTTGCCCTTTTCTGAACCCTTTACTTATGCTGGTTTCAGGCGGCTTCTACAACACAGAGCACAGTAAGCATGCGAGGACTCACAAATTAAACTACCCTACCACCATATGTGACATTTAAGAAATTCTGATGAAGCAGAACCCCAGTCCCAATCATATTGCCACCACAGGACAGAAGACATCATTGAAGATCTAGGGCATATTTTCCCTCTGCAGGCAGTGCCAGCATCCAGCCACATTCCCCCAACCAACAACTGCACAATGATTTCTGCTGTTTCTGTAGCTCAGGAAGAGGAGGAAGAATTTGCTCTAATAAAATGTATGATGGGAATGTATGGTGTAAACCTCTCCCGCTCGCTCCCCCGCCCCATAAATTCAGTATGTGGATGTACAGGTGTTGGAGAGAAAGATATAAATAAACTACAAATTTCAACATTTTGGAAATGAAATCCATCAGGCTTTTGCCTTTTCAGTTCTTTTGATTAGTTATTTTGTGTGTGTTGTGTCTTCAAAAGTAAAAGTAATAAGAAAACAACAAAATATCCCTGTAATTCTAGGAGCTGACACTTCAGAACTTCTTGCACAGAAAAGCCACATGCTTAATATATTTCACTCTAACAGTTCCAAAAATGCAAAGCAATTTAAATTATAAGTCTTTTAGCTTTAGCTGAAGATATGCTCTTGTGATAAGACAGGTATAATTGTTCACAATAATATCTTAATGAAATAATTTAATGTAAACATTGCTAACACTGCAGTTTAAAAACTCCATTTTGGAGTTATGCAATTTTTCCTGAAAGTTCCAACATTTAGACATTTGCTTCCTTTGTGGTACATTCCTCACTGCTCTACAGCCAAAATGCTTCTGAAATAAATGTAGTCAAACTTTACTAATTCTGGGTCACTGAGAACGAAAATGATGCTTAAAATTGTTGATTGGCTCTAGTTTTCAAGATATGCTATTGGGTCAGTATATACGACCCTTGACTTGGGAATGGCGGAAGATAAGCGAGTTATAAAGGGAAGGGATCTCAATTTAAACCAGAAATGACTAAAATACATCTTTGACTGGATCTATGAATAAATCTATGACTGGGTTTGGACAGTACTTGCTTTTTAGGCAAAACAATGAATGATGCAATCTGAAGCTGGTATTGCGTCATACATGATATGAATTGCATCATGTTATTCCTAGAAGTCATGGATGATGCAATCATGAAGCTTACATCACTCTGCTGAACAAATTGCCCTATAGCAGCTCTAGAAATCATACAGTGTCATGCTCTCTTATTTGTCAGTGTTTGATTTTGCAAAGGGACACATTTCTGTTTAGCCAAAGTGAGCAGAGATGCCTCAGATTGTGTGAACAGTGCAGATAACTTCTGCTATGTTTGTGGTGAAGTGACTTTTGCATCACAAAAGCGCAGTATAACCACTATGGTTAAGAAAGCCTATCACCTTTATTTTGGCTGCAAAATTGGAGATCGGGACAAGAGGTGAGCCCCACATATATGCTGCAACACTTGTGCAACAAATCTTCGCCAGTGGTTGAACAGGAAAAGGAAATCTATGCCTTTTGCAGTGCCAATGATTTGGAGAGAGCCAACAGATCATACCAGCAATTGTTACTTCTGCATGGTGCCTCCAGTTGGGAAAGGTGTGTCAAAGAAGAAAAAGTGGACTGTGCATTATCCAAACATTCCATCAGCTATCGCCCAGTACCCCACGGAGAAGGACTGCGGTTCCTGATGCACCAGAATCATTCTCGCTTGAGTCAGGCGAGGAAGAGGAAGAGGATGAAACTTCTGGTCCTGAACCATCAATGTCACAGGACCCACATTTTCTCCCATCCTCCTCCTCTGAACCACACCTCATAACACAAGGTGAACTGAATGATCTTGTCAGGGATTTGGAACTACCCAAGAGTAAGGCAGAGCTGTTGGGCTCCAGACTACAGCAGTGGAATCTCCTGGCAGGTGATGTTAGGGTTTCCATGTTCCGTGACCGTCAAAAGGATCGTGTCCCATTCTTCTTCATGGAAGGTGATCTTGTAGCCTGCAACAACATCGATGGTGCGATGGCAGCCCTCAACATCGTTCACGATCCAGATGAGTGGAGACTGTTCATTGATTCATCAAAGACGAGTCTTAAAGCTGTTTTGCTGCATAATGGCGATGTTTTGCCATCAATTCCAGTTGGTGATGCAGTCCATATGAAGGAAACCTATGACAACATGAAACAACTTTTGAGGTGCATAAACTATGACCAACATCAGTGGCAGCTTTGTGGTGATTTGAAGGTTGTTGCTCTCTTGCTTGGTCTGCAAACTGGATACACAAAGTACTGCTGTTTTCTCTGCGAATGGGATAGTCGTGCAAGAGATTCCCACTACATCAAGATAGATTGGCCACTCCGACAGTCATTGGAGCCTGGGAGGAAAAGTGTTCAGCATCCACCACTTGTTGAATCAAGGAAGATTTTGTTACCACCCTTACACATCAAGATGGGTCTGATGAAGAACTTTGTCAAGGCCATGGACAAAACACAAGCAGCTTTCAAGTACCTCCGTGGAAAATTTCCAAGGTTAAGTGAAGCTAAGATAAAGGAAGGTGTCTTTGTTGGTCCTCAGATTCCTGAACTTCTTCGAGATGATGCATTTGACCATGCACTGCGTGGCAAGGAAAAGATGGCATGGAAAGCCTTCCAGTTAGTGGCAATAAATTTTCTAAAACAACAAGGCAGACAACTACAGGTTGTTGGTGGAAAACCTCCTCAAGGCATACAAAAGCCTTGGTTGCAACATGTCACTAAAGATACATTTTTGCACTCTCATCTAGATTTTTTCCACCGAACTGGAGCAGTGAGCGAGCAATGCGAGCGATTTCACCAGGACATTGCAACAATGGAGAAACGCTATCAGGGCAAATGGAGCCCATCAATGCTTGCAGACTATTGCTGGATAGTGACAAGAGATGCTCCATTTAATGAATACAAGAGACAAGCCAAGAAGCGCGAGTAGACACTGAATAGGACTAAACTATGTATAATAGTTTTTGCCTTTTGTTTCATAATACATTTTATTTATATAACCCTTTTGCTGATTTTTAAAGTGTTACATAAACAGGACAGGTGAAATATTATCATGTAAAGCAACCATAAACACATGAAAAGACCTAGGTTTACAATTTATGATTAAAACTCTACTATCTACACAATATACATAGACGTAAAATGTAAAAACTTAAATATCTTGGAAACAGTAGCCAATCAGTTGTTTTAATTGTCATATTTGAATTCAGCACATCAAAATACATAATAAATAGCACATTTTATCTCTGAAGCAGACGACTTCTAAAAAATTGTAGACCAGTGTATTTACCCACTTAGGATTATCACTGGTGATAAATTAAACAAATTATCCTAACAACTGAAGTATCAACTAAGCAGTTGCACTTCTCCATGGCGATCTCACAAGTACAGTAGTTTTATTACAATCTAATTGTTTAAAGTTGAATATCTTAAAGTATTAAAAAAACCTATTTCTGACTTTTTCCTATCTGCATGGGAATAATTATTAGAGAACAAATCCTGCTCAGAACGAATTCCCCCTGAACACTGAATTTAGTCCTTGATTGCAGCCAAAACTATATAGTTACTTTCATTTTACTCACAGAATCATAGACTCATAGAGCTGGAAGAGACCTCAGGAGGTCATCAAGTCCAGCCACCTGCCCAAAGCAGGACCAATCCCAACTAAATCAACCCAGCCAGGGCTTGGTCAAGCTGAGACTTAAAAACCTCTAGGGACGGAGATTCCACCACCTCTCTAGGTAACCCATTCCCATACTTCACCACCCCCTAGTGAAATAGTTTTTCCTAATATCCAACCTAGACCTCCCCCCACCGTAACTTGAGACCATTGCTCCTTGTTCTGCCATCCGTCACTACTGAGAACAGCCTTTCTTCATCCTCTTTGGAACCTCCCTTCAGGAAGTTGAAGGCTACTATCAAATCCCCCTTCACTCTTCTCTTCTGCAGACTAAACAAACCCAAATCCCTCATCCTCTCCTCATAGGTCATGTGCTCCAGCCCCCTTATTGTTTTGGTCACCCTCTGCTGGACCCTCTCCAATGCATCCACATCCTTTCTATAGTGGGGGGGCCCAGAACTGGACACAATACTCCAGATGTGGCCTCACCAGAGCCGAATAAAGGGGAATGATCACTTCTCTAGATCTGCTGGCAATGCTCCTCCTAATGCACCCTAATATGCCATTAGCCTTCTTGGCTACAAGGGCACACTGTTGACTCATACCCAGCTTCTCATCCACTGTAATCCCCAGGTCCTTTTCTGCAGAACTGCTACTTAGCCAGTCGGTCCCAAGCCTGTAACAATGCTTAGGGTTCTTTCGTCCCAAGTGCAAGGCTCTACACTTGTCCTTGTTGAACCTCATCAGGTTTCATTTGGCCCAATCCAATACATTCATACATTCTCATACATATACAATACTCATACATTCATTTCTGATTCAACCAGCACCAAAAAACAAAACAAAAAAAACCCCATTGAAATGAATAGGAAATTTTATGTACAAAAGTCAATGACAGGAAGTAGGTCATTCATAATAAGGAAGGGTTGTCACTTTATGGTACCATCTTCTTATTTAAGGCCAGATTCCTAACCTGAGAGCAGTACCATTCTTTTAGTACTACTACTGCAGGAATACAATACTACTCAATGTGAGTAATGATAGCAGAATCTGGCTTTTAAAAATTGAATTAAAAATTAGGGATGTTCCTACACATATTAAAAGTCTGCTGATTTCAATGTTTGCAGTTCATCTTTGATCTTTCCTGGCCTTTTGGCCAGATCAAGTGAACTGTGAATTTGTTCTTTAGTACTTTGTCTGGGGGAAGTATTCTTTATTTGCAAGGCTATAGACTCAATAGATTTTCCTATCAACTGTTGTAAACTTGGAGTTACTTCATTGTAATCAATGACATTAAATTGGTATGAGAGTCCAAGGAGAATCAGATCCAGTGATCTAATAAGTCTTTTTTCATCTTTAACCTCCAATCATAGAGCCATTAGAGAAAAGCCAATATATGGAAAGAAAACATTAAAAATATTCACCCATGTTTGCCACTTCTAAAGACCAGCTGCTGAATTTATGGCTCACTTCACTATCTAAGATTACATTAAAAAAAAAAAAATCAGTAAAACATATGTATGTAACGTTATGGGTATTTGATATGTTCTTAATGAGAACCAGAGCAACAAACATATTAAATATTTCCAATGCGATAAGAATGATGCAGGCTATAGAATCAGAATACATCTATGTTGGAGTTATTCTGTGTATTTAATTAAGTACACACTATGAAGAATTTTAAAAGTAGGCAGACCAGAAACAGGAACATATAGAAGTCAGTCTCTTGTGATTAATCTAAACTTTATCATGGTGGTTAACAGCGTTTCTACAGGCTAAAGAAACAGCAACTGATTTTCATTATTTTGGGTTTGAATACTTGTGTTTCCCAGTTAAGCTTATTTTTATATAAAGCACCTTAATTAGCTGTAATTTTGTACTTTCCTTTCTACCCTGCATATGTCACACTACTTCCACTATTTTTCTGAACATTCATGTTTTTCTTCGGATAGAAAAATATTGCTACAACACTAATTATTGACAGCAACAATATCTGAATTAAACACCTGTGCATGTGCACAATCCATACACCAACAGAACATATTGTCAATACATACAAATTTCTTTTCCACAACAGTATTTGATACACAGATGCTCAGATACTATGGTGATGAGCATGACATAAAAACTACACAGCCAACATAAAGGTGTGAGTTAAAGAAGGGCAGTCTGCACTTTTGACCTTAAAAAGGATAAAATTATAATTGTGTGTATACAGAGTCATAGAAAACTAGAACTGGAAGAGACATAAAGAGGTCATCAAGTCCAGTCCCCTGCCTTCATGGCACGACCGAGCACCATCTAGATCATCCCTGATAGATGTCTATCCAACCTGCTCTTAAATATCTCCAAGGATGGAGATTCCACAAACTCCCTAAGCAATTTATTCCAGCATTTAGCCACCCTCACAGTTAGGAAGTTTTTGCTAATGTCCAATCTAAACCTCCCTTGCTGCAATTTAAGCCCATTGCTTCTTGTCCTATCATCAAATGTTAAGGAGAATAATTTTTCTCCCTCGTCCTTGTATCACCCTTTTAAGTACTTACTTGAAAGCTGCTATAATGCTCCCTCTGTTTTCTCTTTTCTAAACTAAACTAACCCAATTCTTTCAGGGTATGTCTAGACAGTAGAGGTATCCCAAAATAGCTACCCCATGTCTTTTAAACATGACCATTATTTTGAAATATTTTTGAGGCCCAATCAGTGCAGAATAGAGTGGAAGAAAGCCTTTTCATGATGTTTGGGGGTTTTGGAACAATGTCAAACTGTTGACTCATATTTAGCTTGTGGTCGACTATGACCTGAGATCCTTTTCTGCAGTCCTCCTTCCTAGACAGTCACTTCTCATTTTGTATGTGTGCAATGATTGTTCCTTCCTAAGTGTCCTTACTGAACTTCATCCTATTTACCTTAGACCATTTCTCAAGTTTGTCCAGATAATTTTGAATGATGACCCTATCCTCCAAAGCTTGGTATCATCTGCAAACTTTATAAGTGTACTCTATTTTTTCATCTAAATCGTTGATGAAGATATTGAATAGAACCATTGATAACTACTCTCTGAGAACAGTTATCCAACCAGTTATGCAGCCACCTTATAGTATCGTCTATGTTGTATTTCCCTAGTTTATTGATAAGAAGGTCGTGCAAGAGTGTATCCAATGCTTTACTAAAGTCTAGGTATACCACTTCTACCACTTTCCCCTTTCTTGGTAGCTTTCTTTGATAGGCTATTAGATTGGTTTGACATAATTTGTTCTTCACAAATCCACACCGACTGTTACTTATCACCTTATTATTATCGTATGTTTGCAGATGGATTCCTTAATTATTTGCTCTGTTATCTTTCCTGGCACAGAAGTTAAGCTAACTGGTCTGTTTCCTGGGTTGTCCCTATTTCCCTTTTTATAGATGGGCACTGTATTTGCCCTTTTCCAGTCTTCTGAAATCTCTCCCATCTTCCATGAGTTTTCAAAGATAATAGTGAATGGTTCAGATACTTTCTTAATCAACTCCTTGAGTATTCTAGGATGCATTTCACAATACCCTGGTGACTTCAAGACATTTAACTTTTCTAAGTAATTTTAACTTGTTCTTTTCCTATTTTAGTTCCTACCCCATTTTCACTAGCATCACTATGTTAGGCATCCTGTCAACACCAAAATTCTTGATAAAAAAACAAAACAAATAAATCACTAAGCATTAGGGATGTTAAATGTTGATTAATCAACTAATCAAGTAGTCGATGGAATTTCCATTGACTACTCAATTAGTCGATAACGGGGGTGCTCGTTATCTTGCTGCACATCTCCCTTTGAAATGTACAAGAGCCACCCACAGGTCTTGTACATTTCAAAGGAAGAGGCGCAACCCGATTGCTTAGGTCCCTACTCCTGCGCCTCTCCCTTTGAAATGTACAAGAGCCACGGCTCTTAGGTTACATCTAGACTACATCCCTCTGTCGGCAGAGGGATGTAAATGAGGCACTTCGAAAGTGCAAATGAAGTGGGTATTTAAATATCCCGTGCTTCATTTGCATAATTGTGTCCTGGCGCTCTTTCGAACAACAACCATTTTGAAAGTAAAACCATGGTCTAGACATGGTTCTTTTGAAAACGGGGCGCTTTTTCGAAAGATCCTGTAAACCATGAGGTCTTGACCACAGTTTTACTTTCGAAATGGCGCTTGATCGAAAAAACACCATGACATGATTATGCAAATGACGCACGCGATATTTAATCCCAGCTTCATTTGCACTTTCGAAGTGCTTCATTTACATCCCTCTACTGACAGAGGGATGTAGTCTAGACGTAGCCTTGTACATTAAAAGGGAGAGGCACAACAGTTGGGAGACCTTTGCCTCCCCTGCCCCGCCCCCCCAGACAGTGCTGGGAAGAACCGGCTCTTAAGCTGGCTCCCTCCAGCACTGGCTCCTGCTCTCTACTTCTTGCTGCCTCTCTCTAATAGAAGCGGGGGGGAAGGGGGGAGTGACTAGTTGAGTGACTACTCGACTATCTGATAAGCATACGGTTAATGGGTAGTTGACTAGTTGCTTACATCCTTATTAAGCACCTCTGCCATTTCCACACATTCTGTTATTGTTTCTTCCTCTTCAGTGAGTCATGGGCCTACCCTGTCTTGGCCTTCCTCTTGCTTCTGATATATTTGTAGAATGTTTTCTTATTACCTTTTATGTCTCTAGCTAGATTGATCTTGTTCTGTGCCTTCACATTTCTAATTTTGCCCCTACATACTTGTGCTATTTGTTTATATTAATCCTTTGTATTTTATCCTACTTTCCACTTTTTATATGACTCCTTTTTATTTTTATATCGTTCAAGAGTTCCTGGTTAAACCAGGATGACCTCTGGCCATGCTTCCTATCTTTTCTACACAGTGGAATAGTGTGCGCTCTTGTGTCCTTAATAATAATGTCCCTTTGTGAAAAACTGCCAAAAGTCTTCAATTGTTTTAAATAGGTTTTCACAAGGGTAGTAGTATGCTTTTTATATAGTATCTTTACTTCTGTTCTGAACTTGCATTAAGTAACACCATTTCTCATCACTGTTGTGTAATTTGTATTTCTGCATCATCATTTATAGTCATACAGGATAAGTCTATTTCCATTTAACATACAGTTGTGCAAAACTAGCAAAATTCAGTCTCCTCAGTGGACAGTGCTGTCAAACCAAAAATGGCAAGTTGCGTTCAGGTGTCCCATGCAGAATCTGAGTTTCTAGGTTCATATTTACCAAGGGGCATTTTTTGGGGGGGAAGGCAGGGAAGAGTGGGGAGACGGGAGAGTTGAGGGGCAAGAATCAAAAGTCATAGGCACACAAACACACGTACACCCTCCCTCGAACACAGCAGAGTGGAAGGAGGACTGCAAACTCATGGTAGTGCATGGTTGGGGAGAGGTTGGGAAAGTAAGGCTTGTTTTCAGGTTATTACTCCCCAATCTCCAAAAAGGCACCTGAAGGTAAGAGGGGTGTTCTGGAGCCTGCTGGAGGAAATAAGTTATATGTCTTTGTGTGCATGGGGGAGAGGGGTTAAGAAAGGGCAAGACGACATGTTTAATAATTAGTACAGGGGTTTTCAAACTTTTTTTTCCCATGACACAGTTGAAGAAAAATGTTTATGCCCATCACCAAACATGATTTTATCTTTTGACTAGAGTTCAGGTTCAGGGGTGGGTCCAGGATGAAGGGTTTGGGGTATAAGAGGTGGCTTGGGCTTGGGCATGTCTTAGGGCTGGGGCAGAGGACTGAGGCATGAGTTTACCTCCAGCAGCAGGGGTGGTAAGGCAGTCTGTCTGTCTGTCCTGGCACCACTGACTGCACTGTTTGCCTTGGAAGTGACCAGCAGTTGGTCTGGCTCCCAGTTGGAGGCATGTGCACAAGTGGTACTGTTCTTATCCACATGCACAGCTCCCCTAGCTCTCATTGGCCAGGAAATGGCGAATGGGAGTGTGAAGCTGGTGCTTGTGGTGGGGGTCGGGGGGCAGCACACAGAGCCCCTGGCCTCCCCACCTAGAACTAGACCTGCTGCTGGCTGCTTCCAAGATGCAGCATGGTCTTTGTTGCCAGGAGAGGCAGGAAGTCTGCCTTCGCACCCTGCTGGTCACCTGGTCACCCCACAGCAAGATGACCCAAGTGTCTGATATTCTGTAACCTAGTTCTGGGTCATAACCTGTACTTTGAAAACCACTGAATTAGTAACACATAACACTTTTCCATGCACAGGTCTAAAGCTTTCCACAATGATGGGTTTTAATAGCATCTTCTGACAGGTAATTACTGAAGCAGAGAGACTGGTTAAGGCAAGGGTGGGCAATAATTTTTGGTGGGGGGCCACTCCAAGATTTTGGTAAATGGTCACGGGCCACACTTTTCTGTGGAGCGGTTGTAGGGTCCAGCATGGAGGCTTGGTACAGAAGGGTGCACAGGGTAAGGGACTGAGATGCAGGAGATGGTTTGGAGTCTGAGGGGTCTGAGTGGGTGTTTGGGTGAAGGAGGGTGTTGTAACCTGGAGTAGCGGGGTGCAGAGGACTTGGATGGTGACCTGAGGGAGGGAGTTGGAGTGTGGGAGGGACAGGGGTGTCAGAGGCAGGTTCTGGCTGAGAAGCGCTTACCTAAGCATCTCCCGGCCTGCAGCACCTCCAAGGCAGGCTGGGCTCCCTTGCCTGCTGCAGCCCCAGACCTCTTGAAAATACAGGCTATTCCTCCATGTGGCTCTCAGCTCTGGGTGGGGGAAGAGGCTTGCCCTACCCCTGTCTCCCAGGCCAATCTCTCAGCTCCGATTGGCTGGCTTTTTCCAGCCAATAGGAGCTGAGAGACTGGCTGAGGTCAGTTCTTTTTGGCCAGTTCTTTCTGGCCAATAGGAACTGAGGATTGGGCTGGATGCAGGGAGATCACACGAAGTTTCCCCCCCTTCCTGCAGAGCAGAGAAACATAGGAACTGCACTTTAAACTTTATGATGATCCTGGCAGATCTGGTGGCTTGGCGGGCTGAATCTGGCCCCAGGGCCGTATTTTGCCCAGCTCTGGGTTAAGGCCAAAATTTTCAAACAGAGGCATCCAGTATCAAGCCTCTAAATCTACACTGATAAAAGGGTGCTTCTTTTCTGAGGTGCCAAACACCTGCAGCTACCAGTGAATTCAGCCTACCCACCTATTTAAACAACTAAACACAGTTCCAGGTATTCGAGCCTAGGCAAGCAAGTTTGGCAGTCTTGGCAGGAGTGATTTGGCTATGATCACACAAATTCCATGAACCAAGCCAGCAATAATTATTACTTATATTCAGGTTTCCTGCCTAACTTTTGCCTTCAACCATAATAATGTCTGACTAGGTAGAGTGCTGGACTGATCCAACCGATCTGTGCAAAACTCACTGAATTTATGTCCTCATTAAAAGATAAAACCAGATGTGTTTCACCTGGGTTTCACTGTGAAACTTCAGCACAACCCTAGTCAGTTTCAGATTTCCTCTCTCATTCATTAGCACAATATTGCTGTATGGAAGTTATACATACTGTAAGAGAATAAATACTGATATAAAAATTCCTCAGCACATTTTTATCCTTGTGAAAAACCTAATTAAAAGTAACAACCCTTATAATATGGACATAAGCAATTTGATCATGTCCTTTCAATCCTTGACTTTTGTTGCTTTTGTGAGTTTAAAGCAGACATGTGATGTTACTATAAAGAAACAAAACTCTTTTCTTAAAAACAGTAGTGATTTTAAACTATAATTTGCACTATAAAGTTAAAAAATCTCAATGTAAATTTCTATACCACTAGTCCATGTACCCATGGGAGACTTAAATGTGATGAAGGTATTTTTATAGCAACTTTCCTGATGGTATTGGATGTCCAGTTAGACGGGCCTTTGTCTATTTTGGGTATTGATATTACCGTTTTGTCTGGAAATGGATGGCAGGAGAGGAATCACATGAGGATTACCTGCTGTGTTCACCTCCTCTGGGGCATCTGGGATTGGCCACTGTCGGCAGACAGGATACTGGGCTAGATGGACCTTTGTTTGGACCCAGTATGGCCGTTCTTATGTTCAGAGTGTCCTAGGTGTTAGACATACATAAAAACTCAGGATTGGATAAAATACTTTATGGCCATCATTGCCAAACCTTAAGATGGGCATAATAACTAAGACTTGATTTTCAAAGATGCCAAGCATGCAGAGCTATCTTTGACTTCACTGGAGCTGTGGGAGTTTGTCATCAGTACAAGTCAGGGGTCTTCAGGCATAAAATGCAGCATTAGGTGCTTAACCTTAAAGAAAAGTGCTGGAAAATTTCAGACAATAGCAATAGAGGTAAATAATTATGTCTGTCTGGGACCCAATCCTGTTAAGTGCTTAGCACTTTCACCATGATGAAGATAGTTTCCTTAGGGAAGGAGAGAGAATAAGGCCCTCCAATGCTACGGTCTTTTCCCAGGAAATTTCAAGGGGCATTTTGCATGGACTGATGAATAACTGGAGGAGGTGGAACCTTGTGGCATCCTGACATCAAACCTGATGAGCAATATGAATCAGGAGTCAACATTATACTTAACTAGGTAACATAAATGTATTCCATAAGAACTAGGATTCCAAAGGGGTAGAGAGTTAGAGGAGGAGAAAAGTAAGGGGAAGAAAATTGGCTGGAGAAGGGGATAGGTGGGAAATGAAATTGGTGAATGAAAATAAAATATTCCTTTTGAGAACATCACAATCTGCTGTGCACATAAAAAATGTGTAAGGGTCCCCATGCTATTAATATGTATGATTAAGATTCTGGAATGTTATGTGACGTATCCGGGGGCAGGGCAGATAGCAGGCTATGTGTTCAAAATGTATAAAGCCACTGAATCTTTTACAGCTCTGCATATTTTTATCACAAATGTGGAATTGATCTCCAAAAGTAATATGAGGAGGCACCCAAAACAAGCTGATACAACAAAAAGTAACACAGAGATGCCACCCTGATTTTCACAGAGCAGTCCCACGTTAAGTAAGGTTAACGTCTCCACTCCCCTCCTCCTAAGGCACACAAGTGTCACAATTTATTTCTGGTAAGACGAAAAGTCCCTTGTTTAAAGCTATCATCATCACCAGCACCACCAAATTCCCTATCTTGGGATTTAGTGTTTCCACAAAGAACTCTCCTAACTTTCAAAAAGTATGGCCCTCCAAAGGACTAGCAGGTACGTCTCTACTCCACTTCCATCCATCTATCCTGCCAGCAATTCAGTCCTACTTCAAAGCATCCAGTCAATTCTTCTCTTTTCTTCAAAACACATAATGTCAAGTAGCGATAAAATGTCACATTTACTTTCAGGGGGATAAAAAGCCACTTTAAATTTAAATTAAATATATTTAATGACACAATAAATAACCCTATTTAAAATTAAATATGAAATGACGATGACCTTTGTTAAGGCCAAATCTTACTATTTTCTATGAAAATCATTTAAATTAAAAATTTAAAAAGCAGTTCATGTCTGCTGCCAAGTTTTAAAGAAAGTAAATCCCCTGAACTGGTGACTTACAAGGAGAGACTGAAAGATTTGGGCTTATTTAGTCTGCAGAAGAGAAGAGTGAGGGGGGATTTGATTGCAGCCTTCAACTTCCGAAAGGGGGGTTCCAAAGAGGATGGAGAGAGATTGTTCTCAGTAGTGACAGATGACAATACGAGGAGCAATGGTCTCAAGTTGCAGTGGGGGAGGTGTAAGCTGGATTTTAGGGTGGTGAAGCACTGGAATGGGTTACCTAGGGAAGTGGTGGAATTTCAATCCCTAGAGGTTTTTAAGTCCCAGCTTGACAAAGCCTTGGTTGGGATGATTTAGTTGGGGTTGGTCCTGCTTTGGGCAGGGAGTTGGACTTGATGACCTCCTGAGATCTCTTCCAACCCTATGATTCTATGAAGTTGCTGACTAAGCACCTGGATCCAGAGTTTACTGTAGATACAGAGAAGATATCTTCTTAATTTAAGCTTATTCAACTAGCTCAGTTTATGAATAGGTCATTCAAGTTGAGAAATCAACTTGGAGTTACAAAGGCAACAAACTTTTTTTCCTCTTTCAAACTATTAATAAAAATGGGATGAAAAGATCTACTTGTTCTCACATTTTAAAGAAAATTCACTAACTTCAGATAATACTTCTTTTAATAAATCAGTTTGTTTTTGTTTTAAACAAAACAATGTTTTGATAAACCAAACTTTGTTTTCTTATGTATGCAGCATATTTAAGGTATTTAAGTAACAGAAACTATTTTAAGCTGATGATTTATGCATTTATAACTGGACTTCCAATTTCCATCCAAATATAGCTTGACAAAACTGAGTAAAAAAAAATCCAGTATTAAGAAATGCATCATTCACCTCTCTTAACAGACGTGCAAAAATTAAGAATCTGACTAAAATGAATATTAAGATATATAATTTCTTAAATAAATGTGTACATATATAATGTATAGCAAAATAAAAAAGTGCCAACTTATATCAGAAAATGAGAAACAACCTTTCTTCAGAAAAACAACAAAAAATTACAAAAGCAAAGCAAGATTAAAATCAATTATTTAAAAAACTCCAAGGTTTTCTGCTTGCCTGATTTAAATCACTTGGATCACTTATTAATTTCAAGCCTCATGACAAATATCAACCCTAATGTTACCCCCCTTACATTAACATAACACCTGTTTAATGCTTCTCATTTGAAATGGGCAGATCTGAAGTCAGCATATTGAGCATAAATTATAACTGAATTTAGGTGACCATGTTCTTGAGATTCCTCAGGTATGTTGCCAATAGGGAGCAGTGTGTCAACATTCAGCTGTACGCAACTTTGGTTTAACGCCAAACCAAATTAAAATCCAGCAGCCACGGTCATTGTGTAAATTTGTGGCATTCCTTAACACATGGCACCTCCATCTGAATTAGGATGATCCCATAAATGAGGAGTGCTTCATTTCTGAACTTCTTTTAAACAAATAAATCTTCATTTGAATATTGAATCTTACTTTAAAAGTGATCCCAATATAATTGTATACAAGTTATTAAACTGAAGCATTTTTCATTTTACTCTAGTGTGTTTCCTTAAATCATAAAATAAAAATTGTTTAGATAAAATAGCTTTATTCTTAATGGATGGGTATATTGTATTGCTGGGCTATATGTTACTCTGACTGTAATATATTAGAATAGAATTGTTACCTCATCTATATATCAGATTCAGATTCACTAAAAAAATGTAGCCATGATGCAGATATGCCATAAGGTCTGGGTTAAATCATTGATGCTCAAATCTACAAGTGAGTTAGGGAGGCAAAAATTCCTGGGACCAGGCTGCGAGGCTACAATGAAGCTCCCACAACATAAGTGATTCAGTTCAGGACTCTTCCCTGACCCTCTCTTATTACAACCTTCCATGGAACTTGTGCTGGCCCTCTATCTTAAGGGTGAATGTCTCTGCCTCGGTTTTTCCTATCTGTTCACTGGATGACCCTCCTCTAAAGGCAAACCTTCTGAACTTTAGTGGAAAGCTACTCAGGTGTTCAATTCCAAGCAGCATTACTGCCCTCAGTAGCTTTTAATACCACTAAGAAGGATACAAAGTGCATATATGGACGAGAAGGGTAAGGTGTACAAGTGGGCAAGAGCAGGGATGCAGTATGCTTCCTAGCTACAAGTCAACCAAACTTTTACTTGCTTACTTTTCTTATCGAAGAGGAAGAATTGGCCCTTAGGGGCCCTCACACATTACTGAAAATGAAACCAAACTCATCCAGATTTTGAATGTGTGTGAATATATTTTCTTTAAATGTATGTTAAATGATAAATAGGTCAATACAGCATATTATAGGTCTGATGAACAGCTACTGCATATGGTTTTAAAATGAGCATTGTTTACATATCTATTTCAGTCTTTTGTGTAGACAGATTTTAAAGACATGTTAAAAATATATATTTCCAAAAGGCCCTGGAACTTTGTTAGTGATTATTGGATCACATTTTTTAGACTAATTTAATTCCTTAGACTGACGTTAAGTTTGAATTAAATAAAGGGGAAAAATAAGGAAAATTTTTTTACAGAAAATGTCTTACTATACACGTAGTAGAGCTAGTTGGAAAACAGAGAAAAACTATTAATGAAAACATCTGCTCTTGTTTTTTGTCAAAATTCTCCAACCAGACTACTTTTTATGATGAGCTCCTCCATAGGGAACCAGTTCCAGTCCTGCAATTTGACCCGAGAAACCCCTGTATTTGTGGAGAGCTCTGACTCTATGGCACTTCACATATGCACAAAGCAAGGCCCAAGTCTTAGGCCCATCTTCGAATTTGTTACCATTTCCACTGTAATAAATATAATACATAAAACGTTTATTTATAATGGAAATAAATATATGTTACAAGCAAGGCTGGTAGCACTGAACATAAGAACATAAGAACGGCCGTAGCGGGTCAGACCAAAGGTCCATCTAGCCCAGTATCCTGTCTGCCGACAGTGGCCAGCACCAGGTGCCCCAGAGTGGACCGAAGACAATGATCAAGCGCTTTGTCTCCTGCCATCCCTCTCCAGCCTCTGTCAAGAGAGGCCAAGGACACCATTTTATCCCTGGCTAATAGCCTTTTATGGACCTAACCTCCATGAAATTATCTAGCTTCTCTTTAAACTCTGTTATAGTCCTAGCCTTCACAGCCTCCTCTGGCAAGGAGTTCCACATGCTGACTACACGCTGTGTGAAGAAGAACTTTCTTTTATTAGTTTTAAACCTGCTACCCATTAATTTCATTTGGTGTCCTCTAGTTCTTCTATTTAGGAACTAATAAATAACTTTTCTTTATCGGCCCTCTCCACACCACTCATGATTTTATACACCTCTATCATATCCCCCTCAGTCTCCTCTTTTCTAAACTGAAAAGTCCCAGTCGCTTTAACCTCTCCTCATATGGGACCCGTTCCAAACCCCTAATCATTTTAGTTGCCCTTTTCTGAACCCTTTCCAAGGCCAAAATATCTTTTTGAGGTGAGAGACCACATCTGTACACAGTATTCAAGATGTGGGCGTACCATAGTTTTATACAGGGGCAGTAAGATATTCGGGTCTTATTTTCTATCCCTTTCTTAATAATACCTAGCATCCTATTTGCCTTTTTGACCGCGCTGCACATGTGTGGAAGTTTTCAGAGAACTGTCACGATAACTCCAAGATCTCTTTCCTGATTTGTCGTAGCCAAATTAGCCCCCATCATACTGTATGCGTATAGTTGGGGTTATTTTTCCCAATGTGCATTACTTTACACTTATCCACATTAAATTTCATTTGCCATTTTGTTGCCCAATCACTCAGTTTGGTGAGATCTTCTTGGAGTCCCTTACAGTCTGCTTCTGTCTTGACTATCCTAAACAGTTTGGTATCATCCATAAACTTTACCACCTCACTGCTTACCCCTTTCTCCAGATCATTTATGAATAAGTTGAACAGGATTGGTCCTAGGACTGACCCTTGGGGACACCACTAGTTACCCCTCTCCACTCTGAAAAGTTACCATTTATTCCCTACCCTTTGTTTCCTGTCTTTTAACCAGTTCTCAATCCAAGAAAGGACCTTCCCTCTTATCCCATGGCCATGTAATTTACACAAGAGCCTTTGGTGAGGGACCTTGTCAAAGGCTTTCTGGAAATCTAAGTATACTATATCTACTGGATCCCCTTGTCCGCATGTTTGTTAACCCCTTCAAAGAACTCTAATAGATTAGTAAGACAGGATTTCCCTTTACAGAACCCATGTTGACTTTTGTCCAACAAATTATGTTCTTCTACATGCTTCACAATTTTATTCTTTACTATTGTTTCACTAATTTGCCCGGTACTGAAGTTAGACTTACCGGTCTGTAATTGCCCGGATCGCCTCTAGAGCCCTTTTTAAATATTGGTGTCACGTTGGCTACCTTCCAGTCATTAGGTACGGAAGCCGATTTAAGGGATAGGTTACAAACCACAGATAATAGTTCAGCAATTTCCCATTTGAGTTCTTTTAGAACCCTTGGATGAATGCCATCCGGTCCCGGAGATTTGTTAACATTAAGTTTTTCTATTTGTTCCAAAACCTCCTCTAATGACACTTCAATCCGGGACAGTTCCTCAGATTCATTACCCACAAAGGACGGTGCAGATTTGGGAATCTCCCCAACATCCTCAGCCGTGAAGACTGAAGCAAAGAAATCATTTAGTTTCTCCGCAATGGCTTTATCGTCCTTGATTGCGCCTTTTATAGTTCGATCATCTAGGGGACCCACAGGTTTTTTAGCAGGCTTCCTGCTTCTAATGTACTTAAAAAACATTTTGTTATTTCTTTTTGAGTTTTTGGCTAGCTGTTCCTCAAAATCTTTTTTTGCTTTTCTTATTACATTTTTACACTTGATTTGACAGTGTTTATGTTCCTTTCTATTTATCTCACTAGGATTGGACTTCCACTTCTTAAATGATGCCTTTTTGTCCCTCACTGCTTCTTTTACATGGTGGTTAAGCCACGTGACTCTTTTTAGGTCTCTTGCTATGTTTTTTAATTTGGGGTATACATTTAAGTTGGGCCTCTATTATGGTGTCTTTAAAAGTTTCCATGCAGCTTGCAGGATTTGGCTCTAGTCACTGTGCCTTTTAATTTCTGTTTAACTAACCTCCTCATTTTTGTGTAATTCCCTTTGAAATTAAATGCCAGGGTGCTGGTCTGCTGAGGTGTTCTTCCCACCACAGGAATGTTGAATGTTATTATATTATGGTCACTATTCCCAAGCGGTCCTGTAACGGTTATTTCCTGACCTGATCCTGCGCTCCACTCAGGACTAAATCGAGAATTGCCTCTCCTTGTGGGTTCCTGCACTAGCTGCTCCAAGAACAGTCATTTAAGCCATTGAGAAATTTTATCTCCGCTTCTCTTCCTGAGGTGACATGTATCCAGTCAATATGGGGTAATTAAAATCCCCATTATTATAGAGTTCTTTGTTTTGGTAGCCTCTCTAATCTCCCTCAGCATTTCAATGTCAGTATCCCTGTCCTGGTCAGGTGGTCGGTAATATATCCCTACTGCTAATTTCTTATTTTTGGAGCATGGAATTACTATCCATAGCGATTCTATTGAACATGTTGATTCATTTAATATTTTTATTTCATTTGATTCTACATTATCTTTCACATACAGTGCCACTCCGCCACCCACCCGGCCTGCTCTATCCTTTCGATATATTTTATATCCCGGTATGATTGTGTCCTACAGATTTTCCTCATTCCACCAGGTTTCAGTGATGCCTATTATGTCAATCTCCTCATTTAATACTAGGTACTCTAGTTCACCCATCTTATTAGTCAGACTCTAGCATTTGTGTAGAAGCACTTTAAAAATTTGCCACTGCTTATTTGTCTGCCCTTCCCTGATGCATTGGATTCCTTTGTACGCGGTTGTTTGTCTGCTCTGGCCCATGGTTTGCCCTCTCTCCTCCTCTCTTTCTGACTACAGCTTAGAGAATCTCTATCAATGGATTCTCCTCTAAGAGAAGTCTCCCTCCGATTTACGCATCTCCACACCAATCGGCTTTCCCCATCTCTCAGTTTAAAAACTGCTCTACGCCTTTTTAATGTTTAGTGCCAGCAGTCTGGTTCCACCCTGGTTTAGGTGGAGCCCATCCTTCCTGTATAGGCTCCCCCTCTCCCAAAAGTGTCCCCAGTTCCTAATAAATCCAAACCCCTCTTCCCTACACTGCCTATTATTAAGGCTGTCTGACACTTGCCATTATAAGACTCTGATTTCAGTTGCTTATAACTTTTTCAAACTTTATTGTGCTGAAAGTTTCCATGCTCAGTGTTCACTTCAGGCTGAACTACTATTTAAAAAAAAGAACAGCCAAAATAGTTCGTGTGTGTCTGAACAAAGTCAGGGTAAAATATGTTGCTTTATCCCTGTTACAAAATGTTGATGACCTTCTCTTTGAAAAGTTCTCAGTGTCCCCTCTAAATTTTCCCACACATGTGCAGAATTAATTTTATTATGTGCACATTTATTATTGTGGCACATCACCTCCATATTGGTATATAAAACAAAATTCATGTGGTGGAGACAAGACCGAGGGTGGGGGGGAGAGGAGGGAGGGAGAGAGAGAGAGTGTGTGTGTGCGCGCGCACACACTAAGGGCTGCAGCAGAGGGCTTTGGGGGGGGAGGGGGCTCCAAGGTGGAGCCAGGGATAAGGGATTTGGGATGCAGGCTGCCCAGGGGCTACTGCAGGAAGAGAGGACTCCCTTCACCTTTCTCCACCCTACAGGAACACTTGGACTGGAGGGTAGGGGTATCTCTCCCATGGCTGCAGCAAGTCTGGGGCAGGTCCATTCTGGGGCCAGCAGGAAGGGGCACCTCTCCCCACCACAGTAGGTCTGTGCTGGGGGACAGGCATGTCTTCCTGCCGCAGCCCTGAGACCCTGCAAGGTGCTTAATAGGCAGCTGTGTGACCATGTAGCTTAGGGGGAATTTAATTTCTAACCCATGCAGGCACTTAAAACTTGACAGGTGGCAGTCTTTGACCTGGGAAAAGACTTTTGCCCTCCCAACTCCAAGGCTCAAATTAATCTGCAGCATTATACAGGCCACTGCACAGCAATCACTCAGGTCAGACCTTCTTGCTGATCCATCCCCTATCATCCCAGAAGGTGGATTAATGCCAAATCCATGGGAAGGAGCATTTCTGCTTAAATTCCAGCATGTTAAGGTTTATGATGAGGCAAGGAACCTGATTCTAGCTCATACTTAGTTCTTGGTTCAAATCTTCGTTTTAAAAAATCAAAACTGAGGATAGGTCCTTGAGCTGAGTTGTAGTTTAGGACTTTAGTGCACCTTTACTAACTGGCATCTACCCAATAACTTACAAAGGGTAGTACAGAAGCATTAGATTTGAGGCTAGCTTTGCAGCTATTTCAGACTTGATGTTTAGATGACTATTCTCTGCAGCTTTAATAGCTGCATCCCAGAGGCCAATTAGTTTGAATTAGTGGCATGCGACACACGTTATTTCGGACTTACAAGTTCAGGAATAGCGTTACTCCTCATGAAAAGCAGGACTACAGAGTTTGAATTCTGTGGCCCTTTATTCCAGAATAATGGGTTTGGCTGTGTGGATACATCGTTTACAAAATAAACCTTTGGGGGCTAATTTCAGACTAAGGTCCTAGACCAGGCCTTAATGTTTATAAACACTGATTTCATTGCACACACTCTGACAAAATTATTTCCATAGATGATAATCCACATTTACAAGATTGGCAAAATAAAAAAAAATGCTGTTTGAGAACTTATGAATTTGATTTAAGGATATTTCATTTGTCAACATCACATGTCAAAATACACAACTTATGTATTTAACAGTAATAAAGCTTTAACTTTTTGAATATCAATGTCTACTGCCATTAGGTAATTTTCTAACACCCACAATTGTCTGAACCCTCATAATTTCCCACAATTATGAAAATTTATATAAATATTTAAAATATCAATATCTGTTAAAATTTTAAAAAATAAAAATCAAATTCTGCCAAACCTTATTATAGTTATAAGATTGATATTTCACTCTAAAATGCTGTATACATTTTTGACAGGCAAAATTAGAATTTAAAAAAAAAAGTTTCGTATCTCACTTTTATAAGACAAAGTGAAGCAATTCAACTTATGGTATTTGGAATATTCTCTCATGTGGTCAGAAGTCAGAAGTTTGTTTTTCTGAAAGTAGGTCACAGGAAAATTGTAGGAAAATGGGGGTGGGAAAGGAATGAAAACAACGTAAGTGGCCATGCACATTAGTTTAGACAATATAGCCTTCCAAGAGCTATGTTGTGATTAACTCAGATCTTTCATAGAGATCTTTGCCTTTTCCAGGCTAGCATTAAATCAATACTTTCAAATTGTCTATTAAAGTATTTATTGCCTCAAATTTTAGAAACCAAACTTTTCCACAAAGGTCAATTTATTTTTAACTGTTCTTGCTGAGGAAGGAAATACAGTAGACTTCCGATAATCCGGAACCTTTGGGACCCAGGTGGTGGCAGATTATCGGATATGCCGGACTATCGGGAGGTACTCCGGCAGGGGGCTGTGACAGGTCTGCCGGGACCTGCACGGCGTCCGGTTGGGGCTCGGCAGGGAACAACGCGGCGAGGGGCGAACCCTCCACCGTTTTGCAGGGAGGCAAAGCCTGCAAGCGGTGGCGGCGGCGAAGGGGCGAGAGGCAGGCAGCTGCTTCAAGAAGTTGTTAGTCAATTACAGTACCGCTGGGTGGATCCGCAGGTGACAGGCTCGCAATTTATCTTTCCTCTACTGCCTCCAGCGGGGGTGGGGGCGGCGCTTGGCGGGGAACAGCGCAGCGAGGAGCGAACCCTCCGCCGTTTTGCAGGGAGGCAAAGCTTGCAAGCGGCAGCAGTGGAGAGGGGGCAAGAGGCAGGCAGCTGCTTCAAGAAGTTGTTAGTCTATTGCAGTACCGCCGGGTGGATCCGCAGGTGACGGGCTCGCAATTTATCTTTCCTCTATTTCCTCCACCTGGCGGTACTGTAATTGACTAACAACTTCTTGAAGCAGCTGCCTGCCTCTCGCCCCCTCTCCACCACCACCGCTTGCAGGCTTTGCCTCCCTGCAAAACAGCAGAGGATTCGCCCCTCGCCGCGCCGTTCCCTGCCGAGCCCCCGCCCCTCCTGCCGGAGGCAGTAGAGGAAAGATAAATTGCGAGCCTGTCACCTGCGGATCCATCCGGCGGTACTGTAATTGACCAACAACTTCTTGAAACAGCTGCCGGAGCACTTCCGGGTTCCAGTTGGTGCCAGACTATCGGGAATGCCGGACCACTGGATGCCAGACAATTGGAGTTTTACTGTATAAACATAAAATACAAAATGAAAATGTTTAGAGATCACCAAAAGTTTCCCCTTAGTTAAAGGTGAGAGTAAGCTTGTGTGCCCCAGTGTGGTGTCCCGGTAAGAACCTGTCCAGCTGAGGGTGGGACTCTGCATGCTGCTGGCCACCGTATACAGGTAAGGTTCCCATGCTGGTGCTGGGCATGGGCTGCCCACCCCTCCCTGTCTGGCCTCCCTCTCTCCCTTTGCACCCTGCTTCCCTACAGGAGGCCCAAGCCACTTCCCACTGTGGCCCCTGACACCACCACCAGAGGGCCAGGAGTGAGGGCCGCAGCCAGCAACCACAGCCCCTGGGCTACGTGGCCACAATGTCCCCAGGTTGCAGCCCAGTGCTCAGGTTGCTGGGGTAGCATGGTCTCCACAGCCCCAGCCAGGTGCACTGCTTGGGTCACCTGGGTAGTGCAGTGGCTGCACTCCTAGTCCCGAGCCCCCCACTTCCCTGACTCCCAAACCCCTCACATCTCCCTCCCCACCCTGACTCCTGCACCCCCAACACCCTCTACCCTGCCTCCCCCCTGCACTTACAATTATTACAGTTACTGTCCAATAGCAACCCCTCAAACACACATCTCCTGTTCTAAGCCTCCCCTCCAACAGGGAGTTGTGGGAGGATGGCACCTATAAAGATATTTAAGTTACTTTTACTCCTGAAGTTAGTGGCTCTTGCAATGGGTGGAATTTACCCTGTGTACTAGCTGCTTCACAAGCAAACAAGCAGGACCATGTCTCTGCCCTGAGGGGCATACCTTCCAGAAGGATATACCAAGAAGACAATCTCAAATTGCTTCACCTTCAGCATCTGAATCAAATCAGTAACCGCACTTGTCAGGCTTGAACATGATAAGTGAGAGAAGGAAAGAGATCAGCTTCAAAAGAACTTAGTTCCATTGACACATTCACACTGCTGCCCTCCTGACATAATATTCAAAGTCATAAGAGGAAAGAAGAGCTAATTAGAAATAAAACATTTTTATTCCAAAACAAGAGTCTCCACATAGGAGATCAGGAAGTTAATCCTCTATAAATGGACATAGTACTTTATTCCAGATAAATTTTCACACATAGAAACATAGGACTGGAAGGGAACTCAGGAGGTCATCTAGTCTAGATCCCTGTACTCGCAGCAGGACCAAGCATCATCTAGACCATCCCAGATAGTGGTTTGTGTAACCTGCTCTTAAAAATCTCCACTGATGAAGATTCCACAACCTCTCTAGGCAATTTATTACAGTGGTTAACAACCCTGACAGATAGGAAGTTTGTCCTATTGTCCAACCTAACCTACCCCTCCCCCCGCTGCAATTTAAGCCATTGCTTCTTGTCCTAACCTCACAAGTTAAGAATAATTTTTCTCCCTCCTCCTTGTAACGTTTTATGCACTTGAAAACTGTTGTGTCCCCTCTCAGTCTTCTCTTTTTCTAGACTAAACAAACCCAATTTTTTTTCAATCTTCACTCATAGGTCATATTTTCTAGACCTTTAAGCATTTTTTGTTGCCTTTGTCTGGACTCTTTCCAATTTGTCGACACCTTTCCTAATATGTGCTACTCAGAACTGGACACAATACTCCAATTGATGCCTAAATAGTATGGAGTAGAAGTAGAACTGAAGAATTACTCCTCGTGTTTTGCTTACAACACTCCTGCTAATACATCCCAGAATGACATTTGGGTTGTTTTTGCAACAGTGTTACACTGTTGACTCATATTTAGCTTATGTTCCATCATGACCCTCAGATACCTTTCCACAGGACTCTTTCGTAGGAAATCATTTCCCATTTTGTACATGTGCAACTACTTGTTCCTTCCTAACTTGAGTACTTTTTGCATTTATCCACATTAAATTTCATCCTATTTACTTTAGACCATTTCTCCAGTTTGTCCAGATCACTTTGAATTTTAATCCTATCCTCCAAAGCACTTGCAACCCCTCCCACCTCAGTATCGTCAGCAAACCATATAAGCATACTGTCATTGTCAGGGGTGGGGAACCTAAGGCCCGGGGGCCAGATGCGTCCCCCAGCTTGCCTGGATCTGGCCCCTGAGGCTCAGGGGTCTCCCCAGCATTGGGGAGCCCACGCTAGTGCTCCAATACCCTTGGGGGCTGGAGCGCACAAAATCTACTAGCCTGGGCCCCCCCCCAAGGCTCTGATGTGTGAGATGAAAGTCTCCTCCCTCAGCCACCTCAGTGAGGGGTTTGGGTTTGGTTTTTTCCTCTTCTCACTTGTGTGTGACCCCTGACTAATTTTTCTGTGGGTCAGTGGCCCCCAACCCAAAAAAGGTTCTCCACCCCGGTCTATGCCATTATCTAAGGCATAGACTACATCCCTCTTTCGACAGAGGGATGTAAATTAGACACTTCGAAATTGCAAATGAAGCCAGGATTTGAATTTCTCACACTTCATTTGCATAATCGCGTCATGGCGCTCTTTCAAAAAAGCGCTCTTTCGGAAGTGAAACCGCAGTCCAGATGTACATGCGGAGGAAATAACACAGCCCCCGGGAGGAGACACACTCCAGAGAGACTGGAGTGGGCACTGCCGGAGGGCAGTGTCCTGAAGAGGATGCCGTGCACAAGAGCAACACAGGGAGACACCACCTAGAGGGAGGCACCCAGCAAGGCAGGCAAGCTAATTCCCAGGACTGCTGCCTGGAGGCACCAGGGTGGTGAGTCAGCCCTGTGACACCCGGCTTCATTTGCAATTTTGAAGTGTCTAATTTACAACCCTCTGTCGAAAGAGGGGCACACCCTAAATCACCAATGAAGGTACTGAACAGAACTGGAAGCAGAATTAATCGCTGCAGGACCAAATTGTTATGCCCTTCCATCTAGGTGGTATTTTTCTGATTTGTTTATGTTTGTTACGTATAGCCATGTCTTAAGCCATGTTTGTTAAGTATAGCCATGTCCTAGACTCAAATATTAGGAAAGGTGTAGACAAAATGGAAAGAATCCAGAGAAGAGTAACAAAAATGCTTAAAGGTCTAAAAACATGACCTATGAGGGAAGACTGGAAAGAAAATGGGTTTGTTTAGTCTGGAAAAGAGAAAACTGAGAGGGGACATGATAACAGTTTCCTGGTTTGTTCATGTTTGCTAAGTATAGCCAAGTCCCAAGCCCACACTTTCAGTAGATCACAAACAAAATTTAAATAATTTGAAGTATACAAAACACCAGATAAAAAAGAATTTTCCTGTTTCTGCTCTCCGAATCTTATTTCTGTTCTGAAGGATCCCTCTTCTTGCTATTCTATTGGGGAAACATGAACAATTCTCAAATATAGCACCTGATTCTGATCATATCTGGGTCTACATGGCCTGATTTCACTGGGAAATGCAGGTGCCATGTATCCCGCAGAATTTGGCCCTTGGACTGCTATAAAGAAAAAATAACTGCATACATAACTACGGTTGGTTTTCTATTCAAATACATTTGCTTTTATTTTCAATTTTCAAATCCTACTCCTCTCTCATCTAGCTATTAAACTATCAACATCTATTTATTTGTTATTCCTGGAAAATCAGAACTGCAGATTGAAATTTAAAATAAGTTATGAATTTGCAACTATTCCCAGAAGTTAATGTTTCCTGCAGAATTAATAGGAGCCCGTCCCCACTCTTTTCAAATTACTGGAATCACATCTTCTACAATTTGATGAAAAATAGAGCTATTTTTGGTTTGTGAAGAGTTGGTTGACATGGTAAAAGTGATAACAGTACTTAATAACAGTCATTCCACATCATTTACTGCTGGTATTATGAATAAGTAGGATTCTTTTTCAGTTAGCATGAAGGGGGGATGGAAATGTCTAATGTGTGCCACAGAATCCAGAAGCTGGTTTGCAGGATTCTATTTGCAGAACCTTGATTTCTCTCTGCATGCTAAGGAACATGTTCTGGTTGCTCATCATTATTTATATTACAATATCATCTAGAGATCCCAGCTGAGATGCAGTGCTTCCCACAAAAGGGTCCTGCTAAGCCCATAACAAGAGCTCTTGCACCAAAAAACATACTTTACATGAGTGGCGGGGAACCATTTTTGGGTCGGGGGCCAATGACCCACAGAAGAATCAGTCGGGGGCCAAACACAAGTGAGAAGCAGGAAAAAAAAAACCCTCACTGTAGCACCCGACTGAGAAGGAGAAAGACACTCCCTATATTTCCCTCGCACACCAGAGCCTAGTAGATTTAGTGCACTCTAGCCCCCTGGAGGGACCGCAGGAAGGCTGAAGCACCAGCACAAGCTCCCCATGTTGGGGTGAGTGGCGAGATCTAGGCAAGCCCCCATCCTGCTTTAAATGGACAAACCAAAAGTGCTGGAAAGAGAAATATCACTAGGTACATACTGTTTGCCCCAGGTAACAAAGACAGCCAGTGGAACAGAGGGGACTAGAACTCTATCTTCAGACTTGCAATCCTGTGCCAATCCACTGAACCATAGTGCCTCTCCCATGTGAGGGCCTCAGAGTCAGGGGAAGAGAACAGGCACAATAAGCCCTTCTTTTCCCACTCTCCCAATGGTGTTGTGCAGGGGCAGAAAATCCTAGTGCTTATACACAGAATATGAGGTATGGCAAAGTGTGCTCCTAACTGGCTAGGCATCCTAAAGTGGCTATTGTACAGAGTTGGGCAAGCCCTCATCCCCATCAATTGCTGACTACTGATAGCCCCTGAGAAGAGCACATGCTAGATCTTTTTAAAGGGTAGATGTAATTGCCATCTCTGAGTGTTCTTCCTCAGAGACCCAGGAGGACTGCCTCTGCCCACAGCCAACATAATGCACCAAAAACTTCTGCAAGTGCATGTATAGCAGTACATAGTGTTGCTGTAGCTTTGAAAAGCCACAACATAACTGTTTTTCCACCCATGTTTAATGAAACATCTCTCTGTATAAAAAACACCCACCATTACTGGAGTTCTGGGTTAGAGAGGGAAGATCTAGTTTTCAGTGTCAAAAGTGTAATATTTTAGGAAACTAAACCTAGCAAGTTACTTTAATACAGTATCGTTCATTAATGCTCAACTACTTCTTACAACAAAAGGGCATTCTTCATTTCTACATGCAAATATACCTCCGCTTCACCCAAAGCAGATGTTCCCAACTATGATTATTTTTAAATTATTGTAATTAGTAATGCAGAATGATCAGCCTTCCAAGGCTTATGTATCATATTCTTTAGGCATAAAATTAATCCCAGGTTATTTTAAATTCCAGGTATGCTTTATTTTCCTGGTGAGCATTCACTTTAGATCTTTGTCCCACATAAGCACTAAACTAAGTTTCTGAACAAGCTTTTACCATTGCTTGGCCTCTTCCAGCAGGCCAAAGCATGTAAGATAAAAGTTTACAGGAAGTCAGGTTTGAACTATATTTAAACATTAGGAACAAAAATGGCTTCCTTCAAACATAGATTGAGCCACTCTGTCCCAGATTTGGGCAGCAAGAAATTGTAATACCTAGAATACTATAAGTAGAGGTAAATTACAAATTTTCACAGACTGAGGAAACTTGCAATGAACCTGTGCCATTCTTCAAAACTTTGTCCCTCCAGAACATTACCAACAAAAAATCTTTTGGATTTGGAAGAATGCTACAATATCTTAGCAAAGTTCCAGCTTTTTTTTTTTTTTTTTAATTTAACCGGATGGCCCAGTATTACAACTGTGCACAGAATGTTGCAGAAGGTAGTTTAATCCTCCGTCTGACACCCGATGCTTGAGTGCACACAAATTAATTCTCATTGGTGGTAGCAATTAACCAGGGCACTGGGCTGGACCAAGACTAATGGAGAGTTCTCAAGACTCAGCTTCCTCCATCTCCCCTCTCCATGCAATGCATTTTGCAAAGATGTGGTTTATATTCAGACTGGCAAGATGTTCCATCTTTATCAAATCAACTTCACAGATTTAGTAGGCCTTAAAGAGAAAAATCTTTACTACGAAGGCAGAGTGTAGCTTCTGTTATTTATTTGAAACTGCCTGTAATAATTTATGTATACTGCGTGTTTTATATTTTTGTCTGATTCTTGGGGGGGGGAAGGGGAGAGGAAGAAGGGGTATGTATCTTGATTGGATTATTGCGATGTGTGCTGTAAGCATACACTGAATTAATTTAATAGCAGGACTGAGAGGAAATGCACCTGGGAGTGATGTGGAAACAGATATACACTTCCCAGTGAACACTTCAAAGACAATGCAAAAGCCATTAATTTAGATGCTCTGGCTTTGGGCCCACCACCACTGGCTCCGACCCCCTGTGGCGCTCATTAAAGTTGTTTTGGAGAATGTGAGCTGGGAGGATGGGAACTTTGGTTGGAAAGAAAGGCCCTTGAGGATAGAGGCAGAGGGAGTTAAGGACAACAGATTAAGATCCAGACCCCTAGAGGTTATGGGTCTGGGTTAGACAGATCTGACTAGGATTCTAAGTAAAACAGGCATGCATGTAGATAGAACATTTGTTGTTTTAAAATCCTTTAATCTTAACAGTACAAACAAAACATGATTTAAAACACTACTTTGATCACTGTACTCACAAATGGTCACAAGCTTCTGAACGGTAGAGCTATGGATATCCAAATCCAGTAAGACCTGTTGAGCAGGGATGTTTGATACATAGGGTTCTACAGATTAGGACCTGGTCTAACAGTGGGAAATTTTACCCTATCAGAGGGGAAGGCCTGAGGCCTGAGAGAGTGTACTCAAAGAGACCAGGAAGGAGTTGAAGATATGCAATATAATAGTGATATAGTGATATCAGTGTTATAGGATAGTGTCAATTAAGAATTTCCAATAAGTGAGCACAGAGTAAAAACAGGCATTGTAGGAGGGAAAAGCACAGGAAAAAAATGTCTTGCGTTCTTTTCGGGAAGAAACAAGGAAAAGATAGATAAGAAAAATAAGCTATCAGTAGCTCTAGAAAGATTAGCTAGTGGAGTTACATGAAGAAAGGAATCTTCTCTAAAGAACTGAAAAAGTCAGAGCTGGTGACTTTCCTGTTTGAAGCTGAACAGAGGCATAATGGGGACCAGACAGTACCCAGTAAAGGGTCCTAGGTCTCTTGCAGGGCAGGTGGATTTCCCAGAGGACAGAATGGATGGGTAGGCCCAGGGGTGCTGGAATAATTTTTATAATGGAGGTGCTGAGAGCACTGAACCACAATGTAAACCCAATGTATATAATGGAAACCAATTCAAGCCAGGGATTACAGCAGCACCCCCAGGTCCTCTAGTTCTAGCACTTACAGATAGGACCACAAGCTTGGCCTAGTCAGTGAAAAAAGGAGCAATCTAGCCCCATCCAAACCAATTTAGCAGCAGAGGAGGAAAAACTGTAGTTTGAGAGAGAAAAGCTGCACTTGGAAGCCAAGCACCTTGTTGTTCCAAGAGACCAGAGATGAGGACAGGGTTCAGCTGGCCCTGCAACCATAATGCCAACAGATTCAAGATTTTTTTTTTACTGTCCCAATTAATGGGCTCAACCTAGACCATTTCAGAATCCACAGATTTGTATACTACATCACTATTAAGCAGCTAGGTTGGAAAGTGTCTCTAAGTTTCGAACTGAAACAAAGTAGGTAATGTAATACTGTTTATTTCACTAACAATTACAACACAACTTTCAGGCCAGTACATGTTCCTTCAAATAATCAACTGAAGGGAGACCCCCTAAGTAAGCCCCTAAGATTTCTCTGTTGTTGCAGTCCCTCAGCTACAGTAACGTGTATTCTTTTGACCACCAAGCTTTTATGGACATCTCTCATTTGTTATTAATTCAGAAGGGTCAAGATTAAGAAAAGCTCTAGGATTCTCTGATTCTCTCAAATGACTGGCAGACTCCCTCTGTTAAATGAAGCTGAAGAACTACTACTATGCTTTGTGTCAAAATTTAATCCCTCAAAAGATAGAGAGAGAACAGCAACCTTTTTCCTTCAGAAGCAAGGTTTACGCTAGGCAAAAACTAAAGGAAAACTATTTGAATTTTTGTCTTTTTGTTGTTGTTGTAGCTAATAAACTTTTTGTAAAAGTAGTGGCTCATAATTGAGCATCGACTGGCTTACACCAGAGCTAAATTTCATCCACTATGCTGTCATTGTTAAGTTTTGAGCTCAGAACTAACTGCAGATCTCTCAGAAAGTAACCTCTGTAGTTTCAGAAGGTACTCATTTAAAATCCTTCAGACATGCTCTCATGCTGTTTACATTAGACTGTTTCTTTATGGTGAAGGGGAATAGGTTTTTTCCAACCTCAAATTAGTAAGTTACCTAGAACCCCAACAGCTTTTAATTAAAACAGCACATAGATAGTTGAAATGGTATTAGTTTATAACAATATAAAAACTCAACCAATCCAATTTTGGTAGCACAATTTGATAGCTATGTAGACTTCAGCATGTGGATCTCCTCTTCTGATTAAACAAACACCCAGTAAGTTCCACTTCCACTTCCACTTCAGTCTGAGTGGGGTATTATAGGACTTTATTACTTAATCAGAGGGAAAATAAAGACTCTAACAAAAATGTAAAAAATAAAATTCCTTTTCTTTGTGATGTGTGCAAAATGTATTGCATCCATTTGTTCAAAATCTCTCATGCAGCATCAAACACCTTCATTGTTATAGCTTTCTTTTTCAGCAATAGATAAGCTTTTATCCTTAGTCTTCCACTAGCAAATTAATATTCAGCATAAACAATGAACACATTGCATGGCCTTTGAACTCGGTGGTTGCTAGGAGGCCTGAAGAAACTCTGGATTACAACAGATTAGATAGCCAGCACTAAGAGATTATTCAACAGTAAAATGCGAGATTTTTCTAGATTTATATATTTTAAATTTATTCTCCATTGATCTGACAATCTCTTTGAGGGCTTCCCCATATACACTTCATCCATATATGCAATAACTGCCATAGGTTACTGGCAGTTTGCCCTGGAGGTACTGAAAAGGCTAATACTAAAAATCAATACTGCTTACTATAATTCAAATTTCTAAATTGGTTCTCATTCATTATTAATGAAAAGACTGTTTAAAAATGGTGCACTGTCACTTCTCTAGTAAGGAGTCTGCATTTCTCCCTTTATAACACACTAGATGCCATTTAGAGACTGCATTTTTCCAAAGCTTTACTTTTAACACAATTTCTTTATAACACAATTTCTTGTATTGTTTAAAGCAATAATGTTTATGTACTGGATTTTCCACAAATAATTCTGAGTTATACAGCATTTAAGACCTGTAGTGCCTTATCAAGAATTATTTGCTCACTTGCTTATCTCTAGGTTATATCCCCTGACCTAAAGCAATCAAGCCAAAAAATAAGCTTTGTCTTTCCTCCTCTCCCCCTCCCCTCCCCCCCCAAACAATGCAGCATTTAATTAAAAAGAACCACAACAATAGTAATGGTGATTAGGTTAAATGACTGGACAAACAGAATGCAGAAGTCTGAAAATTTTGTGTGTTCCGGACACTTTCTCCTGTACAACATTTTGGGTGTATTTGTAGTCATAGTCATAACTTCTATGCAAGAAGACTTCCTATGGATTTCCTGTGAGGAAGAGAGATTAGTTTAAATAGCTAGAAGTGCTTAGACAAAGTACTCATTCCTCTCAAACCTGATATCTGGAAGGGCATAGGATGGGGCTTTTTTTTTTTTTTTTTTTTTTTTTTTTTGAACACACAGAAAAAAGCATGCCACTCACAAAAATGCAACAATTACATTTCCAGCTAAAATTCTGCCAACTGAATTAAAAAAAAAAAATCTGGTTTTTTGTTTCCATTTTGTTATACCTATAATAACTTTAGTAGGTTACTCATACTAAATGACACCTACTTCCTCCACTGGTGTGCATTAACATTAAAAATCAGACTCCTGTATGTTCACAGCTGTAACATCACGTTGTGGGATCAACCCACTCTAAAATACAGATAGCTACACATCTGATCTTAAGGAGGACTCAAATTTGATCATAAGAAATCTGTCAAGATAATGCTTCTATGATAATGCTGTTTCCAAGACAAATGAATCTTTGTTGTGTCCCTAAAACAAAACAACCCCCCAACCAACTGTTCAGAAACACTACTGAAAGCTTCTTCAACATCAGAACTGATTGCCATATTAAAAGAAAAGCTTAAAAGTGATGTCTGAGCCAAAACTGACATGGTGCATCGCAAACTAAGAATAACAGAAAAGTAATAAAATAACTCTTCAGATTTTAGAATTACAAGCTGAAGTCAGATCTGCTTTCAGATTCTTTCCTAAATGTGCCGCACCATCACCACCCAAAAATATACCACAGTAGCTTTCTTCAGCTGCTTAAGTATAAGTTATTATACTTGTCCTTTCCCCTAAATATGAGCCATCCCATGAAAGAAAAAAGGAAAAAGATTATTGTCAAAACAGCACAATATCCATATGTAGGCAGATTTGCAATATAATGCACATTATTTCCTTTACGTTTGGGGGCTAATTACACAAGAGTCATGAGACATTTTTAAAATATGAGAACCCACTCCTGGCTAAAGAGCCATGTTTATTAGGGAAAGCAATAGTAAAGTATGAATGTAACTGAAAACCACAAGCGGTTGGTTCAGCCTTTCAAGCATTTATGGGTTTGGAAATGTTTTCAACTGTACATGGTAAATACCTTCATTTTCCCTCTCCTTCCTATTTTTTCCCTTTTAAAGGAATCTGCCTACTCAACCTATACTAAACCTTAAAGGAAAAATGTGCCTTCATGATGAATTGATATTTGACATCACAGTACTGAAATGTTCTGTCTGATCTTCACAATAACCAAGCAGTAGAACAACAAAGAAGGTTTCCAGGATTCTTCACCCCTCCCCCCAGCATTCTCCCAAGTATTCGTCTTGTGTTTCTCGAATTTCTGAATTACATGGCTGGTAAGATACATTTAAAAAGGAATAAGCTTTCATTTAGAAATACTGAGGCTTTTTTCATTTATATAAAAAGTTCTAATTTGAAGCATAAACCTTTCCTCTTATTTTTGCCTCTCTGTTTCTACAATTTGTGCTTCCTTTTGCCACGCACAAACATTTTGATGCAGGGTCCATTATTTCCATATAACCTATGTTTAAAACGATGAATAAACATGTGTACATGCGCACGCACACACACACACACACACACACACAGATTTTATACACAAATACTGTATTTATATTCATTATCACTACAAATCCACTTCTCTGTATAGAATTATGCTTCTGAAATCCGACAAGCTTGGAACAGGGCAAGAGCATTCAGAATTACAGGTGACACTTCTTTAGAAAATGCATATAGATATGCCCCCACTGAGATAATTATACTTAACTAGATGGAAAGGGAATTTTTGGTTTGGTAGCAAATATTCAGCACATACTTATTCATAAAGCAGAAGAGCAAAGTGACTGCTCTGATCATGAAACCCAAGTCATTTTTACCTATCCTCAGCTGAAAATATAGATATGAATATTATTTCTTTTCATTTATTTTATTTTTACTAATAGATTTTAAACACCATATTGAAAGGGCCCTGCTGTGAATCTTGCTGAGGTACAAAATGGTGGATGTCGGGGTTTTTTTTTTTTTTTTTTGCATTATTCATAACAACTTATGCTATCAGTCATAGGATACCCTTTTACCTATCAACACAGTATTAGCGAGCCAAATAAACACCCAACATTGAGCCTTGTAATAAGCACAAAAATGCTGTTACAAACCTGATGTCATGTAGCCCCGTGATGCCTGGGCAATAAAAGCTGGTGGGAAGTGTTTGTGCAGTCGGTAGTCCTTTTCACTGCGGGACCTCATGCGGTCTGAGGCCCGGTCAGAGAAATCTGAACTAGGCCAGGCTCGCCGTAAGGTTGTACTCCGTGTCTTCTTCATTTTGAGGCTACCTGCAGTCTAATCCTCCCGCAGCAGTGGCATGAGTCAGGCCTCACAGCGTGCTTGCGATGCTTCGTTTCATTAGTCTGCTACAGTCACAGCTTGGGTAGAATCTGAAAACATTTTGCCACTACCTCTTGTATGAAGCAAACTGCAGGTCTGTTCCTTCTCTCCCCCCCTTCGAATGATCCAATTTTACACACGTCCCACAATGCATTACACTTCATTTGCAATCAGTCCAGCTTATAGCTTCCAGATTCATGTGGAGGAAAGGCACATTATGTGGCTTCTTAAGCAAGGGGGGTGAAGGGGTAGGGGATTGCAGCATGAAAAGCTCTGGGATCCCAAACAATAGCCCGATTCAGCATAGGAGCGCTTAGCCAAGTGTGAGCCAGAACAAAAAAGACCCAAACAAATTAGGAAAGCCCCACTGCCTTTGGTTTTGACCCGAAACACAGAGCACCAAAGAACTGTAGGAAGCACTGTCAAATCTCCAGCATCACAGAATTAGAATGACCCTTTGATAACAGTGAAAGTCATTTTTCTTCACTTATCAGAATCCAAGCCAAGAATCAATAGAAGCAGCCTAAGCCATTGCTGCAATAATCATTCGATCAATCTTCCTGTTAGCAGCACCCAGCGCTTATCCATATACACTGGATGTGCATGTGTCTCATTCACACATCTAGCATACATCACCTACAGGAAGCAGCAAATGTATTCTTGTAGAATCCAGGAAACACAGATGGTCATAATGGCTGAGGCTTCTCTGTCCTTTGCCCTCTTGCAGCAGTTTGCCAGTTGTTTCTTTTGTGTGTGCAGTTATTTGTTTTAATGGATGTATGTATATTCCTCTCTAATACACTAGCTCCTGCAGGCTTAGGAGGCTAGACTGCAAAAAATCCAAACATTTGTTCTCAGTGAGTCCACCGTGTATAGTCTGCTCAAGTTGCCACAGCTCCTCCGCTGAACAGTTCTCCGCCTTTGAAAACAGTGAATAGCTATTGAAGGGCAGGAAACAAGGCAGCCACCCAGTCTCATGCTAATCAAGAAGCTGTCTTAAGTTAGATGCACTGATCCTGTCAGGGTTTCACATTTTAATGTGAAACACTCTTGGGTTCATTCAAACCTTGGCATATGCCCCAGCCTATAATCAGCTTGCATATATATTTACATACAAAGTTATGTGTTTTTAGGATAGTTCCCCCCCCCCCAAAAAAAAAAAAAAAGGAAGGAAAGAAAATCTTTTGTTTGGAAAGAAAATTTGCTGCAGAACTTCTCCATCTGCACAAACCCAACGGATTGCAAGTCAAAATGAGGATAGCAAGGATCAATTCATCTGACAGCTGCAAACACATTCCATCACACAGGAATCAAGCTGTCTTGAAACTATATGGAAACAGCTACTTTGCTCTCTCTCGCTCTCTTCTCTAGTCGTTAACTGCTACCAACTGGCTAAGCAGCAGGAAGGCCTGCAACCTCTTTAAAAATCAAGGTTCAATACAGCTGTTTCTAGTCCCACAGCCAATCATTTTAGGACAACAGTGCATGTAGTGGGGGGGGGGGGGGGGGGGGGGGGGGGGAAGCAGATACATTTCAGCTTAAGCTACAAGTCTGAAAACACCCAAGTTGCTGCCACATAAAAGTTAAAACTCAGTTGAGTAAGTGTTGTGGTCTTCTGTACTGTTCACTTTTTAGCTATTATTTTCAGTATCTGTTGTTTAACTAAACTTCACTCTGATTACAAAAGATTTTAAAATTTATTAATACTTAGCATTTCCATAGTGCTTTACTTCTTCAAACTCCTCACACACAATTATGACTCTTTCTAGATTGCAAGGCCAGCAGGGGCCACTGTGACCTCTAATATGTCTCCTGTATAACAGACCACAAAAGTTCACCCAAAATAATTCCTAAAACAGATCTTTTAAGAAAAATATCCAATCTTGATTTAAAGCCTGGACGTGATGGAGAATCCACCACAACCCTTGGGAAATTGTTCTAGTGGTTAATTGCCTTCATTGTTAAAAGTTACACCTCATTACTTCCAGCCACCGGATCATGTTATATCTCTCACTGCTAGATTGAAGAGCCCATTTTCAAATATATGTTTATCCACTGTTATATTGTTCCACGTCTATATTTAAAAGAATGTTTATAAGCCAATGATTCAACTAAACTGAATTCAGATGTTTCTTTTTTGCATAGAATGAAACGGGTTAATCCCTCACCACAATTCAAATATACATCCCACAGACATCCCCACCACCATCACACCTACAGTCTAATCAGTCTTTCAAGTTTTCTTTTCTCTACCGTGCTTGTAGGTCAGGAGAAAACTGCTTCCCAGTCCAGATGAAGAACTACACAGTGACACAGATGGATTCCAAATGATGCACCTCTCTGCTCCCCACCCCCAGTGCTGTTTCCTGTAATTTAACAAAACGATATACATTAACAATCAAAACAATGTATCAAAGAAGCAGGAAATTCTCCAGTAGTTTCCTATTCTGTAGATTACATAATATTCAACCCAAAAAAGAAATTCTTGTTATCTAAATTCCAGGTGCCACCTTGAAGAAATATCTAGACTCAGATTTTCACAAAAGTATGAATTTACAGACTTCCAAAAATATATTAAACACAGAATTTCTCCTTAGCGAGGCTTTTATAATGGACAGGTTTGTAATGGGATAATGTAATGAATCTATGCTGTAATGTGAAGTTTACTATAAAAGCAGCATTTTAAAAACATTACTTACTTTAAAAAAATTATTATTTCAGCTTTAATTTACTTCTTTACTATAAATTACTCTTTCTTTCTAAAGCTTATTGCACATTTTCAAAGGTTGATAATTATAGAACTGTAACTTTGACAGCAACTCCAAGTGATTTAATAGTATTAAAATTCTAAAGGCTTGAAAAGTAAGTTAAGCAATGGGAGTCAGTAAATACAGAGTTAAAATCCCACTGCTGACCTGTGTTGCTTTGGGAAAGTCACTGCCTTTGACCGGTCACCCTATTTGGACAAAGCAAAGAAGAATTATTTGTAGTTGATATGCCCCTCTCCTGACGTGAGTAGGAATTACATGACTAAAACTCTACAGACAGCTTTGAAAATTAAACAGTGAGGGATTCTTTGCCATTCACTTAAATTTTTACATGTATTGGTTGGAAAATAAAACAGATGGATATTCTGGTCATTTTTCTGTACTGCATATTTTGACGCTTCTCCTTTGTGAATTCAAGTCAACATGAAAATGAAGAGCAGCAAAGATATGACCAAGAGTTTCATTTAAAAAAAAAAGCAATTAAAGAATTTTTTTTTAAAGTACACAATTTACTAATCAGTTCACTTATTCCAGACAGGCTACCTGTTGCCCTGTGCTGCTGCCTCTCATACAAGGTGAGTCATAGCTAAAATCCTAGGCTGTAAAATTGAGCTAATGGTGTTCCCTGAATCTACATTAGGAAAAATATGTTTAAATTTAGGGGAGGGTGAGCCAGATGACATTACCTATCATTGACAAACTCAAACTTTTTCCTAGCCTAGACAAAGGCTTACATGCCAGTCTGTTTTATTATGGCTTCATAATAATGCACTTCTGCACAGGAAAAACGGAGCTGCCATTCTACTGCTCCACAAAAAATGAAAGAATTGCTGGACAGGTAAAACAAAACAAAAATAAATTAGGAAAGAGGCAGGCTGAAGCAAAGGTCTAAATGGAGTAAATAATGCAGGGAAATAAGGCCAAGAAATAAGAGAAAGTGAAGAAGCAAAATAAGAGATTGACAACCAAGAAGGACCATACAAGCAGTGAGATCCTGATACTGGCTTTCCACAATTATTCTTAGGATGTTAAGGACTAGTCGACTATCTGATAAACAAATGCTTGTCGGACAGTCGAGTCGACTAGTTGATTCTTCCCCCCCCTTACTGCCTCTATCAGATAGAGGCAGCAAGGGAGGGGAAAGAGGGGTACTTCAAAGTGGCAGTGCCACACAGCTGGTCCCCGGCTCAGCTGTGCGGCACTGCCCCTTTGAAACGCTGAGGCAGCATTTCTAAGCGGCAGCGCCATGTGGAGCTCGGGGTCAGCTGAGGACTCCAGATGATCCTGGGCTCCACGCGGCATTCCCGGGGTCTGGAGAAATGCCACACAGAACCCACAATCAGCTGGGGAGTCCCCAGGTGACCCCAAGCGCCGCATGGCATTTCAAAGCAGCAACGCAGCATGGAGCCTGGGGTCAGTGGGCGACTGAGTCCCCCACTGACCCCAGGCTCCGTGAGGGCACTTCCGCTTTGAAATGCACAGGAGCCCATGCTGGGGACTCTTGTACATTTCAAAGCTGGCACGCCCACGTGCAGCCCGGAGTCAGTGGGACTTCCTGCTGGCCCTGGGCTGCACATGGAGTTCCGCATTCCTCCTTTGAAATGTACAAGAACCCCAGCGGGAGCTCCTGTATATCTCAAAGGAGGAATGCGGAAGTGCCTATCGACTAGTTGAGTAGTCGATGGAAATTCCATTGACTACTCAACTAATAAATTAACTGATATTTAACATCCTTAAATTATTCCCTACTGAAAATTACTCAATTGAATTTTAGAGTTTGCCCTGAAAGAGTAGGGATATAAGGAATAGTTACATTAAACACAAAGGTGCATATACTCAAGCCACTGATATGCAGAGTATTTAATTCTAATTTTTTTCTGAGCCTGAGAAACACATGGACAGTAATTTATTGCACATATCTTACAAGGTAACCTGACCATTTAGTTTCCTGGTAAGTTCCATGTACAGCTGATACAGGATATTTTATGGCAATATGCATTTTATATGGTTAATATCAGATCACATCTTTTCTTCTGAATGAGTGTGTGTGTTTCCACGATTACTGCTTTGGGACCCTAGCATGACATAGGCTGCATTTTTGTCCTGATATAATTTAGAGCAAATTTATATATTTGTCCCAGAATAAAAAGTCAAGTCAGATTTCTGTTCAAATAAATACACCCTCACAACAGTGTTCCCTCTAAACTGCATGGCAGCACAGCTTCACAGGTGATTAATCAGCCCCACTGAGTCAGAGGCTCAGGGTTCCCTGCAGGGAGCTTGCTGAGTGGGTGGGGCTGATTAATCACCTGTGAAGCTGTGCTGCTGGGGCAGTTTACAGGGAACACTGCCTCACAACCACCAACCTCCTCTCCTCTCCCTCCTCTCTCCTGTTTTAGATTTCTGTCTTAAGCATGTTTTAGAGGCCATCTCATACTTGCAGCACCTTATCAACATGACCATCTATGTCTTTCTCTCCCTCTTGTATTCCTTCTAGGCACAAGCTGGAAAGAGTTTTCTGACATATCTGAAAGCTTTCCTCCTTTTGAAGAAAAGAATCCGAGCAAGTTTCCTCTTGATGTTGTATCTGTTTGAAGCGAAGGATGGTAGTAGTAGTACAGAAAATCAAATGTATAATTTGCTGTTCAAGTTTAAGTTTTGGCTGTTTTCATTGGAGGGAAATGGGGGGAGGAGCTTCAACCAAATTTTTAATGACATTCAGCTAGGAATGGGGCTAGGGAAAATGCCCCTTGCAAATGGCATTTAAAGGATAATGGGGTTTTACTGACTTGCTCTAGTAGATATAGAGGAGAAAGGCTCTGGTTCTAAATCTAGGTCCTTTCCTTACTTAAAAAAATTAAAGGAGAAGGTACTAACCAGGTTCAAGTGTAGTTGTTCTTGATGGTTACTGCTGGATACCCTTAACACGGTCGGATATCCCTGTTAAGTTGGTCGGATATCCCTGACGCGTCATTAAAATGATGGTCGGATATCCCTGACACATCATTAAAATGAAAGGCAGAATCAGCAGTGTACACACCACAAAGATCCTGAAGTGTTTTGAGTTGAACAGAAGAAACGTACAGCCTTAACATCCATGTTCCCCCTTAATTTGTTTAATTACCAGAAGCAGACTATCTTCAAAGATGCTGTCTTATATATTCAAAGAGAATGACATAAAATACTTCGGATGTATTCTATAGAAATTTTTAAATTATTGTATTATTTATTTTATTATTTAGTAAAAAGTATGTTGAGCAACTCGAACTACTTGTGAGTTTACTGAGAGTTAAGAAAGGTCAATAACTTGCAATAATTGCAGAACAGTTTCAAATGTTTTCACAAGTTACTTAAAAATGAGCAAACAACTATTACAAAAAAAGTAATAGAAATGCTTAGATTAGGGGTGTTAAATATTGGTTAATTGAATAGTCAAGTAACCTCATGAATTTTTATCAATCGACTATTCTATAGTCCCCAGGGGCAGGGCCGGCAGCCAGTGTGCTCCGACCTCATTCCTGAGGAGACCCTGCCACTCTGCGCTGCTGCCTCTGTGGAGGGTGCCAGGTGGGAGCTGGTCCGCAAGGGGAGCCAGTTTAAAATCAGCTCCCCTCGCAGACCAGCTGCCTGTCGCCCTGTGCTGCTGCCTCTGATGGCAGCAGCCCCAGTCTGGGGTGGGTCTGAGCTCCTGGATCTGGCGTAAGCAGGAACTGAACCGGGCTGCCTGCCTGCCTGGCTCCTAATACACTTTAAATGCAGAGCCACAGCAGAGGTAGATCCCGGACCCAGTGTGAGCCAGGACTGAGCCAGGCTGCCTGCCCGCCCTGTTCCTAATACACTTTAAATGAAGAGCCGCAGCAGGGGTAGGTCCCAGACCCTTCGAAAGCCAGAACTGACAGGACTGCTGGCCAGCCTGCTAAAAAAATTTACTGGTGGGGAGAGAGGGGGAAATGCATGTACAGCCTCTTCCCGACTTACGAACCGGTTACGGACCAAGCAATTGGTCGTAACTCGGTTTGTTCATAAGTCGGACCCCATAGAGTTACACGCGACCACGCTGTTCGTAAGCGCGGATCGCGTTCGACGTAACTCAGGGTCTGCCATTTACAACAGTTTCGGTCGTAACTGTGAACGGTCGTAAGTTGACCGTTTGCAACTTGGAGACTGGCTGTAGTCTACAGCAGTGGTACCCAGCCTGTGGTCTGCAGACCCCTGATGGTCCGCGACAGTACTGCAAGGGGTCCATGGAAAGTTTAAAAATAAGGATCAGGCCCACCACTTACTTTTGTTTTTCTTTCCTTTTTTTCCTCCACCTAAGGAGGGGGGCCTGCGAAATTTTAATAGATTGAAAAGGGGTCCATATGCTCAAAAGATTGGGAACCACTGGTCTATAGCATTAACCTATAAGCTTTCGCTTATCAGTTAATCGACTGCACTCTTACATCCCTAGTTTACATCATCAAAACCCTTTATAAACAGTAAATATTCAACCCTCCTTGACAATTTTAAGTATTACTAGGGCTCAACAAATCTGTTTATCTACTCGCCCGTGGTGAGTAGATTTCAGCCGGTCACCCCGTTCACCGGTGGTGCGCGCATGCGCAGTGCGGGTCTGGCACATGCGCGGTGCGGGGCTGGCGAGTGGTTTTCGCCGCAGTTTGTCGAGCCCTGTGTATTACTATCCTCGTTTTATAGATAGGGAAACTGAGACAGAATGAAATCACATAGCATGTCAGTGTTAAAGCTGTAGTTAGAAATAAAAAAGTCACTGATTTCCAGTTCACAGACCACACCTTTCCCTGATTTATAAAACAAGTGACTGCTCCAGTATAATATAATGAGTCAAGTGTTAGCAAAATGCAGATTCTTGAGTAACATTATGATCCTCTTTGAAATTTAAAAAGTAAGAAACTAATTCACAAATAGAAAACTAACAGACATTTAAAATAGCTGGGTTAGTGGGTGCTGCCATTTTAGCTTTCAAGGCTTATAGTGTCAGTTGCCTCAGATTCTAAATGAAACAAGGGTTTAAACCAGGGGTGGGCAAAAGGGCCTTCACGGGCCGGAGCCGGCCCACTAAGTAGGTGGATTCGGCCCGCTAAGTAGGTGGATCCGGCCTGTGGAGGCTCTGCTTCTCCCCCAACCCCAGGCCAATTAGGACCTGGGGGGTGGGGAACCCAGAAGTATCTCGGCCCTACCCCTTCCGCTCAATGCCCCACCCCTTCTGCTCCATGCCTCACCCCTTCCTGTGCAGCCTGGGACCACTTCAGAAATTGGGGAAATAATCAAGGATGCATGTGAACAGCTTTACCCCTCATTTTCAGGAAAAAAACGAACCTGAATCCTAACATCAAAACATCTAGGTCGTGTACTGAAGGTTTGATTTTTACCTCACTGCCCTGCCTAGCTTATTGCATATAGTGAATCAGATGTCTTACAAGGAGGAAATTAAAGTATCTTTGCTTTATTACCATTGGCTGAGTTTGATAGCTGACAAGCTTCCAACATAATCACAGGAATCAATTTTGGTATAGTGCTTAATTCCCTGCAAATAATGCTGAAACTTCAGTCTCTATACTCTTAGCATGTTATAAGGATCCTTTCAAAGTCTGTAGAAATAAGCAAGGAAGAATATGAGCGTTTGTGTTTGTCTTGCAGAAGAGATGGTAGTTACTACCACACAGGCAATATAGAAGGAGGGTAACCATGTGTGCTGGAATACTATAAATAGCTCCAGTTTCCAAAGGAAGACCTGGCCTCCTGGTTGTATTTATAAAACTAGGGATTTTCTAAATATTTCAAGATGAGGTGTGGACTAGCATTGTCCTAAAGTTACTATGCAGCTGCAACACAGGAGCTACCCAGGAATTTATTGCCGGCGCTACTTTTTTTTCCTATCTTGGTGAAAACAGAAAAAACATCAGGCTCACACAGTACACAGGTATGAGGCAGCACCAAGTAATGTGGAATGCTCCTTAGACTGTGGTACCGTGTATCCTTTTTAGGCCTCTTCTCCCCACAGAGGTCCCAAGAAGAGAATAGGCTATGGGAGCAGGGTGTGAATCAAATACACCATTAAGAAACTGACATATGGACAGAAGAGAGAGAAGAAAGGGTGTGGATGAGACTAAGGAGAAAACTGAAGGATGGGGGAAAATACAAAAAGAGGGTGGAGCAGAGGACAAACTGAGAAAACAGAGAAATCAATACAGGCAGCTGAAAGCACAAAAAAGCAGTAAGAAGAAGAGCAAAAGTATAGTAACAGAAGAAAAGAAAAATAATAAGATAGAAAGAAAACTAAGAACAGGGGAGAGAAGCTAGTAGAAAAAATAAAAAGCCAGAGACAGTGAAGTCCCAAGCAGGCTGCAAAGAGCTACAAAAGGATCTCATAACACTGGGTGACTGAGAAAAAAAAATGGCTCGTGAAATGTAATGTTGATAAATGCAAAGTAAGGCACATAGGAAAACATTACCCCAACTATACATATAAAATGATGAGGTCCTAATTAGCTGTCAAGAAAGAGATGTTGGAGTCATTGTGGCTAGTTCTCTGAAAACATTCACTCAGTCTGCAGCAGCAGTCAAAAAAGCTAATTGAATGTTGGGAATTAAGAAAGGGACAGATACGATGAAAAAAATATCTTATTGCCTCTATATAAATCCACGGTATGCTCACATTTTGAATACTACATATAGATGTGGTTGCCCTATCTCAAAAAAGATATACTGGAATTGGAAAAGATTCAGAGAAGGACAACAAAAATAATCAGGACTATAGAACAGCTGCCATATGAGGAGAATTACTAAGACTGGGACTTTTTCAGCTTTGAAAAGAGATGACTAAAAGGGGGATATGATAGAGGGTTATAAAATCTAGACTGGTGTGGAGAAAGCGAATAAGGAAGTATTATTAACACAAGAACTAGGGGTCACCAAATTAAATTAATAGGCAACAAGTTTAAAACAAAACAAAGTATTTTTCCACACAACGATAGTCAATCTATGGAACTCTTTCCCAGAGAATGATATGAAGGCAAAGGCTATAAAGGGGTTCAGAAAAGAACTAGATAAGTTCATGGAGGATAGGTCCATCAATGGCTATGAGCTTGGATGCGTAGAGATAGTGTCCCTAGCCTCTGTTTCCTAGAAGCTAGGAATGGGTGACAGGGGGTGGATCACTTGAATACCTGTTCTGTTCATTCCCTCTAGAGCATCTGACATTGGCCATTGTCAGAACACAGGATCCTGGGATAGATGGACCTTTGGTCTCACCAGTATGGCCATTCTTATGTTCTTATATCTGTTATACTTCAGTCCTACTTTTAGATATCAAGTTGTATATTGTGGCAGTGAAAACAGGGTAACAAGTCCTGAATTTAGCTGTTCAGTTCAGCTAGTCTCCCGTCAGGATTAGGCTTTAAGAGTCTAATAGAAGCCAAACCTACATTTGTTCCCGTTAATATAAATGAATTATATATTAATATAATTAGTATAATTAGAATTAATATAAATAGAGAAAAAATATTTAAAAAGAAAACCAAACCTCCTCAGGCTTTTACACACACAAAACAGGAGTTATGTATGTGCCACTTCTGTCAGATAAAGCAAAAAAGGGCACTAACCCAAGTAACTTTTGAAGATGGATTTGTGCAATCTCTTAATGCATAAGAAAGTCTGATGAGATGCTACAACTGTCTTTTCATTTTAGGAAGGAGCAGGGTTTCTCCTTCTGCACTCAGGTACACTAACAAAAGCAAACCAGAAAACATACACTGTAGCATGTCTCCTTTTTAGATCACCAAGAATTTCCATCACTAATGTTATTCATTTGTCACTTTCACAAGCACTCATCATTCATTCCATATGCGAGGGGGGGAAGCAGAAAAGTCGTATTATTTGGCAGCCCAGGCGGTTCATTGAAACAATTCTTTCTTCTTGGGCAAACTGTTTGAGAAGCTCTGAGTGAGTGAGTGAGAGAGAGAAATAATCCACAAGTCAAACGTGAGAAGAAATTTTCAAAAATAAGAGGGGAAAATATTTCAAGCTTCTTACAACCTTGCAGCCTAACCCTAGAATGATATCAAGTTATATTATACTATGGTAATAATCCTGGGTTAATTACACCACCTCTTAAGCTAGTTTCAGATCATATTTCTCTCACTGTTATGTTTCGGGAACGTGTGATGACAGGAATGCACTGCTGCTGCACACATGCTGTATTTCACCCGTTAATTTTTCTGTGTGTTAACTTATACAGTCCAGTATTTATTTTAGCTAGCAGAGCTTTAAAGTAAATCCTACCTTCCCCCTACTCCTTCTAAGGGAAAAAAGGCCCTCCTGTATGTGTTTCCACTCCAGCCTTTTTTATTGCATTCATGGCTTCTTCTGTACAGAAGACAATTGATAAGGGAGTGTTAATCTGGGTAGCCCAGGTTACTCGAAAACACAGCTTGGCACTAAAGGGAATACATTTTACATATTATAATTTTCTCTTGATACAAGCTATTAGCTCCTATTATCATGGAGTTGTGAAGCATGTAAATCAAGAGGGAAAGGATGTGGTATTATGCCTTTGAATACAAGCTGGACAAGAAAAAAAACTGAATACTGCGCAGACTTTGAAACAGCCAAGAACTTATTAAACCTCTCATATATAATGAAAATAAAAAACTTGGAATACTGGAGTAGTAACAGTTCAGTTCATTCGTGATTGCTTGCACAAAAGAAATAATAGTGAAGGATGTGCCAAAAATGTCGACCTCAACTTTCTTGTTTTCCACTGGTGTCACATATCTTCAGTACACTGATATTTAAGTAACAAATTGATATGCAGGACCCAGCTGTACTGTAAATTAGATACAACTTTAACCAACTGCTATGGGATGTTAAAAAGGATAAAAATAAATATCTAATAAATCTTTAGTAGTAGTAAAACCCATTACATATTATCACTGTTTTTCAAAGACTTATTATGCATAAACTTCTTTGCCTTTTTCCCCATTCCCCCTTAAAGAAATTAATTGGCACTCAGAGTTTGTTCCTTTAAAAAAAAAATAACATTCCAAAATTAAAAGGAAGAATGTAGTTACACTGATAACAAGTGGGCAATTTCTGTACATTTCAGCCATTACCATTCATTGACACATTTATTTTTAAATTCCAAGCTCCTATACAGAAGAAAAGTATTCCCCTTTCACACACACAAACCTGAACAAAACACCAGAGGCACATTTGCAAATGAGCCAACAAATATGTTTGATGGACAGTTTAAAACTTAAACATATCAAGGGAACTAAATCTTAACAGCTGCTAAAACTCCATGGAGCATTTGTTGAACTACTAGGCACTAAATTCAATTTAAAAATCCTTGGTTATAAGTATATAACATATATATTATATATATCTCATGTATAAAAGAAAGGGTCTTTAAACTTTTAAGAGGATAGGGAAGCCTCTAAGTTTGGAAAAAAGTTTAAACACCTTTAAGCATGAATACTCCTCATATTACTTGAGGCTCTTCACAGAGTTTAACACAGATATGTGTAACACTGAAAATACTTTATTTCCACATAATGTTCTGGAGGAAGGGAGCAGGGTGTATCCTAGGTTAAAGAGTCTCAAATAATTTGTCACCATATCTTCGTGGGTCAGTTAATCCTTGAATATTTTACAAGGTTTCAGATAAAACCTAATTCCTTTTTAGCATCTCATGTCATTCCTATGTTGGGAAATAAAGATGGGCTATTGAACAATAGCAAAGCCAAGCACTTTCTATCGGGTCAATGAATCTCTCATTACACAGCAGAGGGGGCTATGGAAGAAACTTCTTTAATACTGATTGAAGTTGTGGCTTTGCCTCACTTATGCAACCCTAAAATATTCTCAATAAAGCACAGTAGTGGAGCTTTATCCTTCCATTGACTCTGCTATCGCACAGATGAGAGAAAATGATGAAGCTGTACCAAGTAAAGGAGGAAATAAAAAGAAAGCTACATGCTGATCCCAACTTTTATGCTGCACACTAATCCCAGCACTTTTATATAGTGGCAGTGTATAGGTTCAGAATGCTTCCTACGTACACCAAACACCTGGGGTGAACCAGGAAATGGCCAGAGGCTCAATTGTAAGAACTGCTTCCCTGCTACAGTGGGGATGTTGGAAGTTAAAGCAGACTCTTGAAGCTTTAACATACATATTTAGAAGGACCATGGACCACAGAAATAAACACTACTGTTAATCACAATCCCAGCGATTGCTGGGTCTACCCCCACATAAATATGGACATTGCCCGAGGACAGCACAAAAGATAGGGCCCATGAGCAGGGACAACTGCAGGTCGCTTACCATGGGCCTGATCCAAAACCCATTTAAAACAATGGAAACATTCCTATTGATTTCAATAAACTTTGGATCTGGTGCCAGGGTTGCACATTTACTATGCTCCCACACTTACAACAGCCATGAAATGACAAACTGCAAGTGGAGAGTTGTGATTGCTCTACAGGTTGAACCTCTAAAAACCGAGACTCTCTGGTCCTGGAACATCCATGGCCCAGCAGGACCATGTGGAGCAGAAAGCCCCGGTGCAGGGCTGGTGGTTAAGAGCACAGCAGGCTGGCAGGGCAGTGGGCTACCGGCAACAAGCTGCCAGCGGGGCGGGAGCCCAGCTTCCCACAGCAGTGCTGCCTGGTGCACCGCAGCTGGGCTGCCAGATTCGACCCAGCTGAGTTGCCCGGGAGCTGGGGGAGCTTGGCGCACAGCAGCGGGGCTCCCTGGCGGGACTGCCTGGTGGGACTGGGAGCTCGGCATGCCCCAGCTGGGCTGCTCGGTGGGATTGGAAGCCTAGTGTGCCACAGTGGGACTGCCTGGCGGGACCGGGAGCCTGACATGCTGCGAGTGGGCTGGAGTTGGGCTGCCCAGTGTGGCAGGCAAGGGGGCGTGGGGACCAGCAGGGCAGCGGGGGCGGAGAGCTGGCCAGCAGCCAGTCCAGGGTTGGTAGGGGCTGGTAGCAGTGCAGGGGAGGGGGATAACCAGAAATGACCTCCCATGGTCCAGCAAAATCCCTCATCTGGGACCGGTTAGGTCCCAAGGGTGCTGGACCAAGGGGGTCCCACCTGTATTATTTTTGTTCCCCCGATGCCATTTATGTGGGGGAAAAGGGAGGACCTATGCATCACAGGAATGCTTACCAAGTGTATTCTCCACTACCATGGCATGTTGTCCTCCTGAACTGTGTTCCAATTCTCCTTTGTAACAACACTCACATTACTCACCCATATACCCAGAGATGATTCCACTGTCATGTTTATGGGCTGTGCAGGAAATTACAGGCACAACTTATGCTTGCATATCTGAATGCATTTTTCTGAGTACTTCCCCCTTGGTGTATGTGCTTTACGTTCAAGAAAAGGATAAAGGGAGGGCCATTTATCAAGAGTATAATAATGGGGCATAAACCAAACCTACATCTTCTCATCACAACCTTTTTAAGTTCTTAATTAAAAAAAAATTATGCAAAAGAAAATACATTTGTTTTAATTTAACATAATAATGCAAACTGTGAAAGCAAGACCACCAGCCCATGGAAACTCGGCAATACACAATATTCAGTTTATTTCTTCTTTTTTTTTTTAAATGACAAGAAAAAGCATTATCTAGAATGGAATAAGGATGTTAACTAGCGGTTAATTTACTAGTTGAGTAGTCGATGGAATTTCCATCAACTACTCGACTAGTCGATAGGCACTTCCCACATTCCTCCTTGGAAATGTACAAGAGTCCCTTCTGGGGCTCTTGTACATGTCAAAGGAGAAATGCGGAACTCTGCATGCAGCCCGGGGCCAGCGGGGAAGTCCCACTGACTCTGGGCTGCACGTGGGCATGCCAGCTTTGAAATGCACAAGAGTCCCCAGCGGAGGCTCTTGTGCATTTCAAAGCGGAAGCGCCCTCATGGAGCCTGGGGTCAGTGGGGGACTCAGAGTCCCCCGCTGACCTAGGGCTCCATGCCGCACTGCCGATTTGAAATGCCGTGTGGAACCTGGCTGACCTATCCGATGGAGGCAGTGGGGAGGGGGAGGGGGGAAATCAACTAGTCAACTGACTATCCGATAAGCATTTGCTTATCGGATAGTCGACTAGTCCTTAACATCCTAGTCCTTAGTCCTTAACTAGTCCTTAACATGGTAGGGTTTTCTCTTAGCTTGTCTGAAGCCTGCTATGGGATCATTAACCCTTCCTGAAGTTGTACAGAAGGAGCCTAGATATAACGCCTCATCTGAAAAAAACTGCACTCCTAACAGAAAGCAAAGAAGTGTCACACTGGGGATGAGAACAAGCCCTGGTGTGAATTTTTCAACATACAAATCTTCCAAAGTAAAGAGTGAGAACAGAAACTTGCCAACACCATGAAGTGTGAGTGGATTATTACATAGGAATGCTATTGCAATAGCCACAGAGAAACAGCGACATTGAAGTATAAAATTAAAAGGCACTCTTGCGCTGTAAAATAAAATCCTCAATGCTTCCTGGCAAAAGATTACTTACCTCATCAACTATTGAACAAACCAAGTGATAGGAACAGCAAAGGATCATGTTTCTTCCAAAGTAAATGCTTTTCACATTACTGTACATTTGTGTGAAGCCCAGGAAACTATTTGTACATAAGAAATCTAAAAAGATCCTTTAAATAATCAAAACCTAAATTAGGTGATTTTAGAAGACATTTCATATCTCACATTTCTTAGCATAAACATTCTCACCCAAAGGAATTATACAGATACTGAGGAACACTTTCTCAGGAGTCCTCATTAAAAACTAATCACTTTCAAACTGAAATCAATACTTTTTTAGTTAACTGAAGTAAATGTCATTAGTCATTCTGATAATCCTATAAACTCTGAAGGAATGACAAACCCTGCTACACACACTTAAAATGCTCTTTTCTCCAGGTATTCTGAGATTAATCACATATTCATTCTAAGACCATCTTCGGTTCTGTGAAAGAGCAAAGGAAACTCCACCTGCATGCACTCAATCACTTTCTTGATGGAACTACCATTTTCCTCTCCCTCCCACCACACCTATAAAGCAGAGCAGAAGATTGCCCTCTAAGTCCTATGGATTCAAAGTCCTTCTCTTTTCAAGGATAGTTCCCAACATTGTGCTGAATGCTGGATCCAGTAAAAAACAGAGACACACATTCTGTTTAAAAATGAAACAAAGGTAAGTCATCTGGGAGACATTTATGGGTCTTTGCTTCAACTGCCTGTGGAGCAAACAGCTGCGAGCAGAAGCACCTATATTTTTACAGTACTGATCCCCTAATCATTTCAGCAGTACTTAAACTCCACAGATTCCACTCACTGAAAGAAAAAACAATAGAGGGAAAAGTATTTCCAAAGGCTGATGCTATTATTGAACTGCCAAAAGAAAAAAACTTCTGCTAACGCCCCTCATATAGATTCCCCTGTGCTCCTAATCTGAACACAAAAAATTGGGATTAAAAATGCTGAGATTAAAATTGCCTACAGTTTTCAGCTTCTGGGCTACTGATGACAATTAGTTTAAATCCCTGGCGATTGCTTCTTGAAGGCACAGCCTACACACAGTCCTCCAAAGTTCTTTGAAATGTTAAATACTAAGCTGCAAAAGGTCATAAAGAAAACATTCTTTATAAAAAGAACAGACACAACGTACAGCTTTTGAAAATTCATTCCTCAGTTGATTTGCTTTCAATAACCAGCATGTTCTCAATTTTTTATTGTCTATGGTTCTAACTTCTTTTTAAATGAAACTGAGGAATGGAATAGCTGAATTGGAGCTGGAAACAGCTGCCAAAATATTCAAGTTTTACTTCTTTGTGCTCACCAGTCTCCAATAAGCAAGATATCCTGTTTCTTGGCTAGAAAGACTAATTCCTTATCTAATCAACTGTCTTATTCTGATTATCCAAATCCCACCCATTATATATAAAAAGCTTCTATTGTGTTCTCGATTCCAGAACCAGGCTGTCTGCACCAATACAGACCTATATATTATTGGTCTCCATTGCACTGCAAATCCAGATGATGAATTATCTTTCCACTAGCAACTTCCTGATAAATAAACATAGAAATATAGAATTAATACATTAGTTTATCAGTACCCTTCTTCCCATAAATTACCAACCTCTTTTGCATAGTTCTTGTTGATTAATATGAGTAATGATATACCTAAAAATTATGAGGACAGCCAAGCAATCACCAATAAGGGCCTGGAGAAATCACCACTGTGACATGTCAACTTTTTCCCCATGAAGACAGCATCAGCTGAAACTGCTAGAGTCACTGCTCGAGTCCTTAGGAAAAAATACATGAGGCCAAGCTGGATGTGATGAGCTAGGCAACACAATCTAAAACCCTGCAAAGGTGGTTTCATCATCAAAAACAAGTCCTTCAAATTAAATTGTATTGTTTAGATTTTTAACACAGTTCCCATTACAGTAAGGCTATGTCTACGTTGGCACCCTTTTGCGGAAAAGGGATGCTAATGAGACACTTCGGAATTGCAAATCCGCGGCGGATTTAAATATCCCCCGCAGCATTTGCATGAACATGGCTGCCGCTTTTTCCGGCTCGGGGTTTTGCGGAGAAGGCGCCAGTCTGAAGCAGCGATCTTGCGGAAAATAAACCCTTTTCCGGAAGATCTCTTGTACCTACTTTCAAGTAGGAATAAGAGATCTTGCGGAAAGGGTTTATTTTCCGCAAGATCGCGTCTGACTGGCGCTCTTCTCGGCAAAACCGAGCCGGCGCGCAGCCATGTTCATGCAAATGCCGCGAGATATTTAAATCGCCGCGTAATTCGAAGTGTCTCATTAGCATCCCTTTCATAAAAAGCCAAACAACGAGACGAGTGAGTATCCTGAGTTAAGAACAAAAATCAGAGTTGACTTGTGGCCACATTTTTTCCTGCATTTCCATGACCCCCAAAGCATTGGGACTGGAGGGCGGTTCCTCCTCCCCCCTTCCCATTTCATACCTTTCCCCTCTGTCTTGTTGCCTTCATTTATTTTTCTTCCTCTCTTTTTTGACATTTTAAGCAAAAAGCTGGGAAAATTAAGTTGAAAATTTTTTATACTCAATTCTGATACATGAAGGTTTGTAAGTCTCAGAGGGGTTCCCATGTTAGTCTGTAACTTTGAAAACAACAAGTAGTCCTGTGGCACCTTAGGCTGTGTCTAGACTGCATCCCTCTGTTGACAGAGGGATGCAAATCAAGCATATCGAAACTGCTAATGAAGCAGGGATTTAAATATCCCGCACTTCATTAGCATAAACATGGCCTCCACTTTTTTTCGAAACAGAGCTTTTTGGGGAGGAAAAGGCAGTCTAGACGCGGATCTGTCGAAAATAAACCCTTTTTCGACAGATCCTGTAAACCTCATTTTTTGAGGAATACAGGAGCTGTCGAAAAAGGGTTTATTTTCGACAGATCCGCATCTAGACTGTCGTTTTTTCCCCGAAAAAGTTCCGTTTAAAAAAAAAAAGCAGCGGCCATGTTTATGCTAATGAAGTGCGGGATATTTAAATCCCTGCTTCGTTAGCAATTTCGATGTGCTTGATTTGCATCCCTCTGTCGACAGAGGGATGCAATCTAGATGTAGCCTCTGAGACTAACAAATATATATATATATATATATATATGAAGGTTTGTGGTCACTCTTACCTCTTCCCATAATGATTTTCAAAGCAATGGCTTTATTACCAAAAAAACCCTATCTCATATTATCAGGAACTCTAGGTTGACTGCTTCATAGTTCATGAGGAATGTGACTGCTGGAGGAGATCATTGTCAAACAGACACACACACATTCTTAGGGGTATAGTTGGCCATGTCCATGAAGGGCTTTGACGAGTAACCAAGATCTTTAACTTAATCTTGGGATCCAGTAAATCAAAGCACCAAAACATGTGTTGGCTAGTACAGCTAGAAACATGAATTTTGCTTTGTTTTATCCATCTTTTCAAAACACTGTCAACCAACCCAGGAAAATAAGTTACCTGTTTCATAACTGGTGTTCTTTGAAATGTGTTGCTCATATCCATTACACATTAGGGGTGTGCTCACCATATGCACGAGTGCCAGAAGTTTTCCCCTCCGCAGTATCCGCAGGAGAGCACTTCGGGCACTCTCTGGAATAGTGTCTGCATGGTGCAGTATTAGGGATTCTACTGGCTCCCCCTACTGTCACTCCCTTCTTGCCGGAAACTCTGACTGTGAGAAAGGGGGGCAGGTTGTGGAATGGACATGAGCAACACATCTCGAAGAACACCAGTTATGGAACAGATAACTGTCTTTTCTTCTTTGAGTGCTTGCTCCTTCCCCCTCCAAGGTAACAATTATTTATACGGGGTTTATTAATAAACAAAACTGACTTTATTAAATATAACAGATTTACATGGTCATAAGAAAGAGCAGGCAGAACAATATAGGTTACTACAAATAAAACAAAAACACATAAGATAAGCTTAATAAACTAAGATACTGGCTACATATCTATGGTGACCATATTTTCTGAACCAAAATTAGGGACACATTAGCCACACCCACTGACCCCACTAACCACGCCCCTGGAGGTAACACTCTCGTGGTCAAGATGGACACATGACCAGAAATAAAAGGTGTCATGTGACCCCCTCTAAGAACTTTTTCCACCATTCTCCTACCAATAGGGATGAGTTTGGCCCCCACCAAACCCCCCTCATGCAACTATCCTGCAATTGCATTAACCCAATTTGTGTCACATTAACTCGGGGGCAGGGGGGGGGGAGGCTGGGAGAAGTGTTCCCTCTAAGAGTTTCCTCCCATGAGTGGAATGAATTTTGTGAGTTCATGTTGCTTGTTTGGATGTGCCACTGTGGCACCCAAGTTATTAATAAATATCTTATAAACCTTTACCTTTTCCCTCTGCTGCTCTGTCTCCTCCCCTTACTCCATCAGCTCCCCTGGTGCCTGCTGCCCTCTCCCCCTCCCCCTCCCCTGCTGTCCTGACTCTTGCCCTTCTCACTGCCCTCAGCTCTCATGGGACCTGCCTCCCTGTACCAGCCCTTCTCTCCCCGCCATGCCCACTCCTCCAGTAGCCCCACTCTGATCATGTGAGCTACCCCTCCTCATCCCCTCTTCTAACACCTCCCTCTACACACCTGCCCTGCCTCTCTCCTCTGTTTCTGGTCCCTCCCCTCCACATGTCTGCCCTTCTGCTTCACCCCCAGAATCCCCTGGCACCTTCCCCCTTCCCTCACTGCCCCTGCCCCCCTGCCCTCTTTTTCCCTGATGCCCAACCTCACCACTCTCTGCCCCAGTTCCCCATAGGCCCCTCTGTGCCTTCACACATGACTTGCTCCATCCCCACCTTTCTTATGCCCACCCCTCCTTTCAACCCTTCTCCCAGCACCTCCCCTCCCTTGCCCCCAATGTCTCTCCACTCTCCTCTCCCAGCATCACCCTATCACCTCCACCCTCCCACCCCACTGACACGTCCCCACCCTCCTCCTGCCCTTTTCCTCATTGTCTCCACTTGGCCCCTGGCATTTGTCTCTCCTCCACCCTGTCCCTTGGTGCCTTCCCCTTTCTTCTCCTGCCCTGCCCCCCTCCCCTCAGCACAAGCCCCTTCCTCTCCCACCCTCCTTCCCCCTACATAAGAACATAAAGAATGGCCGTACTGGGTCAGACCAAAGGTCCATCTAGCCCAGTAGCCTGTCTGCCGACAGTGGCCAGCACCAGGTGCCCCAGAGGGGGTGGACCGAAGACAATGATCAAGCGATTTGTCTCCTGCCATCCCTCTCCAGCCTCTGACAAACAGAGGCCAGGGACACCATTTCTATCCCCTGGCTAATAGCCTTTTATTGACCTAACCTCCATGAAATTATCTAGCTTCTCTTTAAACTCTGTTATAGTCCTAGCCTTCACAGCCTCCTCTGGCAAGGAGTTCCACAGGTTGACGACGCGCTGTGTGAAGAAGAACTTTCTTTTATTAGTTTTAAACCTGCTACCCATTAACTTCATTTGGTGTCTTCTAGTTCTTCTATTATGGGAACTAATAAATAACTTTTCTTTATTCACCCTCTCCACACCACTCATGATTTTATATATCTCTATCATATCCCCCCTCAGTCTCCTCTTTTCTAAACTGAAAAGTCCCAGTTGCTTTAACCTCTCTTCATACCTAGTTTTCCCCCTGCCCCTCTCCCACCTTCTGCCTTCCAGTTTGCGGGGCTGGAGTCTGTGGTCAGGCCCCAGAAGTCCCCACAGCCCTGACCCCAGGTGCTACTAGGGCAGGACCACTTGCTGGGCCTGGAACTGGGCCGCCTACAGTGCTAATTTTACTGCAGTCCCCACGCCAGCTTTGGCTCCCATTAGCAGGAGCACTGGGGAGGGGGGGGAACCCACCACCGCCCCAGACCCGACTTGTGGAGCGTGACAGTGTAAGCAGGTCTGTGCACGGCCGCTCCCCCAGCGGAGTGGGAAGGGGTGGGGGGAGAAAGGGCTGTGCACAGAGCGCACCGGCAGAGCCCAAGCACTCCCTGCTCTGCAGCGCTCCAGCAAGGCTCTGAGCAGTCTCTTCCGGGACTCCGGTGGCAGCTCCCAGGAGCGGCTCACCAGCTCTGACCAGCGCCCCTCCCCTCTGGCAGTGGCGGCGGCCTGTGGATGGAGAAGGCCAGGCTGGACACTGCACATGGAAGAGGCAGTCCTGCAGTGGGAGGGAAGGGCCACACGGCGGGGGGCTGCAGGGAAGCTTGGTTCTCCGGACACTGCATGCCACCGGCAGCGGCCCTGGGTGCCCGCGCAAAGCAGCAAGGGAGCCGCTTACGTGCTGGGTGGAGGCGGGGCATTGCTGCTGTGCTGCGCTAGTGCTGGGTGTCTGCGAGGGTATCCCAGAGAGGTGGAGGGGAGTGGGGAGGGAAAATGGCAGTGCCACTTTTAGCCGGATCCCAACGGGTTTTCCGGGACATTTGTCACCTTTTTCGGGACACTGGCACAGAACCCTTAAATCCGGGAATGTCCCGGAAAAAAGGGACGTATGGTCACCGTATACATATCTCACCCTCAGTTATTCTGAGAAGCTTCTTTCACAGACTGGACAGTCTCCCAATCTGAGCTCAATCCTTCCCCCTGTTCAGTCTTAGATGTTTCGTGCAGTTGTCTTGGGTGGTAAGGGAGGTGCCCTGACATATGGCAGCAGCCCCTTTTGTTTGGCTTTCCACCTTTATATAGATTTTGCCAAAGGCAGGAATCTTTTTTGTTCAGTTTAAACTTTTTCTCATTTTCATTGAAAAACTATGTAAAATGGGCCCTAGGATCAGGTGACATGGTCACGTCTTGGTAGGACCAATCATAGCCTTTTCTCCCAAGCTTACAGGAAAAACAAGTCCATTTACAATTAATTGGCAAGTAAACAATGGGCCATCAAGATTCTGGAGTACCCTTAATGGCCCTCACTTTAGTACTTTAAAAACACAGGTTTATACTTCATATTTCTAATTTCCAATACAGGAATGATACATGCACGCAGATAAGATAAACATATTGGGTAGATTACAAACTTTCCAAAGATACCTTAACATAAGGCCTTTTGCATAAAGCATATCCCAGTTATGTCACATTCATATTCATAAGCAATATTTTCAGAACGCTTATGGAATACCCCATGGCACCTAGGCCCTGAGATCTCTGAGGTGCTCACCCCAGCTGAGTTTCAAGGCATCCAACACCACCTTGACAGAGGGAGCTGGACTGTCGAATGGGACTCCTCCCAGGATCTTCTTGTGATCAGGCCACCATTGCAATGAGGCAAGGACCACTGGGAGATTGGTGATGATCTTTTTCAGGAGGCCCCGGAACTGGGAATAGGTCGAAACTAGACATTACTCAGGGGTCAAACGTAGAGCCTGGCATGGCAAGCCATGTATGTGCATGCTTCCATTTGGCCCACTTGGTTCAGACACACCCTGGCTGTCATCATGGGAACTGTGGATACCTCCACGATGAGGTTCGTCAGGGCCCAAAACCTATCTATCACCAGGAGTGCTCTCGTATGGGTCGAGTTGAGCACCACTTCAATTAATTCTATCCTTTGAACTGCAACTAATGTGGACTTATCAATGACCATGCAGTGGCATGTGGCTTGCAGCACAGTGATGTCACATTGGACCTGAACTTTTGAACTGCCTTTGACCAACCACTCATCAAGATACGGGTTAATCTGGATATCCCTGTGCCTGTGTTAAGTGTGACTAGCCCCACGCACTTGGCAAACCCTCTTGGTGCCAGGCCCTGCCTTAGGGCAAGGGGAGCAAAGTGGTTGCTTTGGGCCCCACGCTACGCTATGCCAAGCCCAAGTACAAGGGGCTGCAGCTGGAGCTGGCAATGGAAAAGCTGGTCATCTGCGCTGCCATGGGGCTGCTGCTGATCTCGCTGGCCTTTACGCAGGAGAGCTCCATAGATACCCACCCAGCCAGCCCCGCAGCCTGGCTCCCTGCCACTGCCCCAGGCAGGGTCCCCCTGCCTCACCCTGCAGGCATCGGGGCTCCAGCCCAGTTGCATTGGCAAGGCTGCAGGAAATGGCTCATACCGCGTGTGTGTTCACAGCTCTAGGCTGTGTTTGGTCTTAGTGAGCTGGGATGGAGCCCCGAGCCACTCACCTTTATCCCTGTCTACCACAGATTGTGTTTTATTTGCATGGAGGGGAGAGTCACACAGGTCAGCAGAGAATCTTGTTGTGGAATACATCCAGCAAGAAACCTGTGCTGCCCGGGCAGGACTCTGTGACCCCTCAACTGTGTCTGACTTAAACTAGAGTATCCACTGGCTGGGCCACACTGCCAGCATGTCACCTTGGGCCCTGCAAACTTTTTGGCTGGGCCTGCTTGGTGTTGTAGCCAGGCCAAACAGGAGAACTGTAAACTGCTAGTGGTGGGCAGAACCCACCATGAAAATGAAGAAAGCATCTGTATCTCTGGATCCAAGGAAGGAATAATGGAAGCCAGAGAGGCCATGCAAAACTTTAGCTTCTTTAAGTATTTCTTGGGGTCTTGTAGGTCCAGGATGGGACGCAGACCTCTCGGGCCTTTCAAATAAAAAATACGGAGAATAGAAGCCTTTGTTCCAGTAGGAAGGCAGGACTTCTTCAACCGCCTGCAGCTGCAAGAGCCCCTGAACGTCCTGTGTATGAGAAGACTCTCATGAGAAGGATCCCTGAAGAAGGATGGAGAGAAGGGATGGAAATAAATTGGAGGGGGTTGCCATGTGCCATCAGAGGAAAAGGGAAAGGTGGTTGCAAAAGACTGGGAAAACTAGATCCAAGGAATATTCTGGTAGTCGCCTTCAAAACAACCATCAAAAAAGCTTCTTGCCTACTTGCTTGGAGCAGGTGGAGCTCATTGGGGCAGAGGATGGGGGCAACAGGCTTGTGTACACTCCCTTGCACCTGAGGTAGTTGCAGTGTGAGCCACATATATGCCAAGCCCAGAATGTAGAGCCTTGGAGTTTTCAGGGTGGCCCGGGAGTTTTTCAGCCCAGGTTGTATGTTGCCCATCTGCTCCACAAACTAGAGATGTGAATGGTTAACTGGTAGCAGCTGGAGCAGCTCCCCACCTGCTGCGGGCAGGTGGCTGCTCTAGCGCTGCAGGACCCACTGTGTAAGGAGGGAGAATCCAGCCCAGCCAGAGCAGGCCCTGTTTCTGCTGGGGGAGCCGCTCCAATCCAGCTGTGCTGGAGCGGTCCCCATGGTCACCTCCCCTTTCATCGATTAACTGGTTAAACATTATGTTTAACCAGTTATCAAATGGGATTTTACATCCCTACCACACACAGGGCCTGACCATTGAAGGGGAGGTCTGCAATTGACTGCTGACCCTCTGAGGACAACCCCAAACTACATTTATTATAAATACCCATTATATGACTATTTTCCTGGATAAAAGTGCACAATTCTTCTTTTGTAGCGTAACAGGATATCCACAGTAGAGCCTGCTAACAGACCAGCATTTCACCCATAAAAGGAAAGGCTTAAGATTCCCTTTAAATTCAAAATACTAATACACATATATCCAACTTGCCATTTTGGGGTGTGGGGTATTAAATACACACACAAAAAAAGCAAGGAGAAAATGAGATTCAGGGGACAACACAACAGATGACCAATTAGTTATCACTCTTCGTTTGATGATTTACATGACCTAAATTTGAGTATTTACTCTATTATTTGCAAAAAGAAGCAACAGACATATTACATGATCTTTAGGATACCTTAGTTACACAGTGCATATTGCTATCCCTAAAATTAAATATCCACATGGATATCCACAAACCACTGTATGCCTAATTACGATGAATGGAAACATGCCATTCCAACACCAATACTTATTTTTCCCTCTCTTCTCCAGGCATGCTTTTTATTATAAAGTTTCTTGAAATTGTGTTTAAAACATTGAAATTTTGTATGCACACATGCCAGGGTACTGATCTTTGATATCATTATGTCTTTCTACTACAGTTCTAAAACAAGAGCAGCTTCCTTTGTTGAACTCTTTCTACATTTAACTGATTTACATGGTGAAACTGACTCATCCAATTTTCACAGGTGTTATTTATAGTTGGTGTTACTGGCAATAGGATCCATAATGAGAATCATGTTTAAAAAAACCAGGCTGTCTCCCCTCCCCAATATATTACTACATGGAGCACCTCCTTTCCCATTTAAAGTTGTGTGTAGCACCTCCTCCCATTTCAGAGCCCACCAATCATATTTACTGTGATAATGCTTAAGGCCCAACCAAGCACTTTTTTTCCTGTACAAGTATGTCTTTTTCCTGAAGAAAAAGGCTATTTGCAAACACTGCAGTATTTCTGAACTGAAGTAACTGGAAGATTCAAAGTAGCTAGTATACTTTTACTTATTGGCAAGAGCACAGAAAGTAGAGCAAGACATTTTTCATGGTTCAATAACTTTTTCAAATTAGTAGGATTTAAATGTAAGTTAGGAAGTGCTTATCAGAGGCATTACAAACAGAAACATGCTCTGAGGAGAGGCCAGCAAGGGAAGACAGAATCCATTTCCCACAAACAGACCTCAATATTGTAACAACGGATGAGTCTTCTGTACTTAGAAAGTAGATCTAATGGTGGGGGAAGCCATCTTGGATCAGTTATTGAACTATAGCACTCTAAATACTAAACCCATTATATTTTTTTTCATGTTTCTAAGGACCTATATATCCCCATTCTTGAGGATTGCTCTCACTACTCTCAAGTATTCCCATTAGACTACTTGCAAGTGGGAGTACTACATCTAGAAAGAGATGTTTGTAGGATAATGCCCTGAGGAAGAAAGTAAATAGAATGGAGGAGAGAAAGGCCTTCATAAAGAAAGATCTTCAGTTTGACCCAATAGTATCTGTTACTAGAGTCACCACTGCTGTATATCTACGGCAGAACTTTTCCGTTTTTGTCTGTCAATATAAAGAAGTCTACCCCCATCTCTCCACCCACTTACTGGTGTAGGAAGTGTTATATAGAGAGACTCATGAACACCATCTGCTTGACTGTAGAATTTGATTTTTTTTTTCTGGCAGATAAGCAATTACCATAGCACACAGTACACAAACAGAAATACACAAGTCTCTATGTAGTGAAAGAACACTCAAGCCAAATATACTTACTTTCGTCCAAAATGTAGTATATCACTTCCTGGCTTATTTATTTAATTAGCTGAATTACTTCTTTTTACAAGTGCATGAAGTTTAAAAACATGACATTTGTCCCAATAAAAATTAATGGATACATGGACATTAATTATAATTGTTATCTCCAGACTCAAAGCGGAGACCTACAGGAGAGAACAGCTTTTTAAAATGCCACCTTTATTCATTCCACATACAAAAAAGAACATAAGACATTTCATATATCAATGCATACATTACACCATATCTGTTTCAATAAAAAAAAACAATCCATGAAGAAAAATATCCCATCTTTCTTCATGAAAACATGAAATGAGAGATTTTATAGCTGGGGAAACCAAAGCAGAGAATAGCCTTATTTTTTTAAACTGCCCAGTGATTTTGGATATCTCCATTTGTATGGCATCCAAGCTGAAATATCTATTGATCAGTTCCTAACGGTACTGGGCACCCACAACTCCAGCTGAAACCCATGAGACTTAACTGCTTAGTACCTCTGAAAAATCAGGTCATAGAGAACTCAAAGAATCTAAAAATGCAGACACCAAAATTACTGTACATTTTTTAAAATGTTGGCATAAGAGGCTAATTTAAGGTCACCGAAAACAGGATGGATAAAAAATATTTTTTTAAATAAATTTTGAAAACCACCAGATTTTTGTTATCTAAATCAAATTTTTATTTAAAATTAATTTTGTTATTTAAATTATAACAGTTTTCCTTTTTAAAAATAAACATTTAAAATGAAATCTGAATTTAATATTAAATATGTTAAGGCCTAAACCTATTATATCATCTTAAAACATGTAAATAAATAATAAATATGCTGAACCCATGATTGTCATAAAAAACTTTGGGTTTAAGACTGATTTTTTAAAGAAAGAATCGTGTGAGGTGGAGGACAATCTAATTTTTGATGAATGCGGATATAAACATGGCATAGATATAGTAGATCATAGACTTAGGACCCTATGTAATTCATGGTCCATTCTGATCAATTTCATGGCCTTAGGATTTTGAAAGTAGTCAATTTCACGATATTTCATCTGAAATATCACAATGAGGGTCCTGACCCAAAGAGTAGGGGGCAGGGGGAAAGAGATGTGGGATAGGAGTTGCAGATCTATTATAGATCACCTCACTTCTGCAGTCCACCTTCATCATCCTCCAGGGGCTGCTGCCAGGGGAGGCACCTAGAGGAGTGTGTCATCTTCCCCTGAGAACAACCGTGCCAGAGAAGAGTAACTCCTGACCCTCCTCAGCTCAGAGGGACCCAGAGCCTGGATTCTAGTCCAACATCCAGAGGCCCGCAGTCCAACCTCACAAGTCTGAGTCAGCTGACACAGGACAGCCACAGATGTTTTACTGCAGTGTAGACATACCATTGTTTCCATGTGCAGAGATTAACCAGTCTTGAATTCTACATCTTTAATTATTACTTGAATGATCAACAACATATTGTAATGTATTAAAATGACTTGAACCTTAAGATGTCACTGAAAACTTTATGTAAAGTAATTGTTTAACTTATAGGTTTATCATCCTGTATATCTGTTTTTTTTCTTTAGAGGCTACCTTTCAGAAAGAAAAATTAATTGTACCTTAGTCAACAAATATTGCCATTATTCACTGAATAACTTTTTAGTAAATAATATTCAACTAGATATATAGCAAGCTGAACACTGAAGAACCCTGTTAGTCAAATAAATTATGCTATCAGTATTTAAGACGTGATTCTAATATCCATGTGATAAATACAGTTTGTCACAGGACTGATGTCACAGATAACAGATCCTTATAGAATTCCCATAACTGTAATGCCTGAATCATAACAACAATGCCAGGAAACAGTATGGGTAAAGTGAAAAAAATTAGTACCATAGGTGTATTTTTTTAATTAAAAAATGGCCTTGATGATTTACACAACCACGTATTTTCTCAGTCTTATGAAGAGATGGCTGGATAGAACCTGGATACCAAAGCAAAACTGCAAACAATATTTTAGGTGGTAACCAAAACAGAAAAAGTATTTCAATAGGTAGTTTTATAATTAATGAAGAAAAAAGGAATTCAATTGTTTTAACATTTGATACCACACAGTGCCCTCTGCTGCATAAACAGGCAATAAGCAAGAATGCTAGTCAACAAGAGCATTGTTTTATATCAAATAGGAGAAAGATATGCAAAGTCAAGCATTTTCCCCTTAACTATTAGTATTTTTATAAACTAGAGTAAGTTCTGCAAACATATGCAGTATTGACTGTGTTATCTACCCTCCTTTAATCCAGGATTGTCTGGAAGCAATTGTCAATTTACCACCCACATCTAAAATAGTGGAACATTAATGCCAAAAGCAAGTTTGAGACACCAAGCAGATCAGACCTAAATATTATGAGTGGGGAAGAGGGGGAGAAAGACTATTCTATGTAGTTGTAATAAATTGCTCTCTACGCTCAACTAATAAACCCAGATATTAAGAAACATTTAGGAATCAAATAATGCTGGAGATGCACATTTGCCTATTCTCAACTAAACAGAAAAGAATATATTTATGTTAGGGAGTCAACTATTTAATATTTTAATATTTTTACTTGCAAATATATATGTAATAACAGTTTATAAAAATTCTCATGCTCACAATTTACAGCTAAATGCAGACTGAAAGAACAATGAATCTGAGAAGAAATTATTGATTATTAGACAGAACCAGGGAGGTCTGCTAACATGGAACACACATATTTAATCTGATTCTGAAACCTTATCTCCTGTCTTTAAGAAGATTAACATATATTCTCTTAAAACAGGCTATGAATTCTGACTGTCTAATGAACTAGGTTTTCAAGATGTTGGACTTGTCTATTTCACCTGTATTAATACAATTTTTCTGAAAAAAACCTGCAATAATGCATTTAAGAGTTATGCCATGAAAACATGGCATGTTATGATGCATTAGTATGTACATAAATAACTTAAGTGCATACATATATGGAAAACTGATATAAATATGTGCACGGTCAGCACCAAATATAAATACTGTGAACTAATTACACATGCAATAGTCTCTTTACACCACCACACAATTTCTGAACTGGCATGAAAGGGAGAGATGATACAAGGAAGGGGAGCAAGGAAGTAAGAATTCTGTGTTTTGCATAGTTTGAAATGGAGATAGATGATAGGTATCACTTAAGATAACAAAACCTTTTTAGCTAATGAAGTAAAAGGAATTTAACCAATGAAGGTCACAGAAAGCACTGCAAGCCAAATTCTGGTGCTGCATGCAAAGCATGAGTGAGATTTAGGTATGTTTTATACTTAAAATTTAGGTCAAGAAAGCTATGGCATTCAGGGATTTGAAAAATCTACACCCGAGTGCCACAGGGTAACCCTGCTGTAGAGCAGCTAGGTTGATAGAAGGGTACTTCTGTTCTGTCACTCTAGCTAGTTACCTTCATTCTTGGAAGTTCCTACAGCTATGGAAAACCCCCTTCTGTAACTGTAGTCTACATCTGCCCTACTGAGCCACAGCAAAATATCTACAGCACCAGAACTATGCCATTGAGTGACCCGCCTTTCTCTCATGCCATAGAAAACAGTGGCTCTTCCTCCGCTTGCCCAGGATTTGCACTCCTATGCTGAGTTTGATAAATAGCTTTGGATTTGCCCCTAAGGCAGTGGTTCTCAAACAGCAGTGGTCTGTGGCCACCTTCCAGATGGTACGCAGCTCAAGTTCAGACCCCCCTCCCTCCGCAGCGGGAAGCACGCACTGGTGGTCCCATCTCACCCTCCCTCCCCTGTGCAGTTGGAGCACCAGCACTGGCTTCCTGCTGGGGGGTAGGTAGGGGGTGGGGAAGAGAGTAAGCACTGAGCCTCGCTGCATGATCTGGCCCGCAGGGAAGAAGCACTCTCCCTCTTCCTCTCCCAGCTGGGGGAAACAACAGCACACAGGCATGCTGCCTTGGAGGTTTTCCCTACTGCTCCCATTGGCTGGAATATGGCAAACAGGAGCAGCAGGAGGCGGTGTCTGGAACTGGCGCAGGATGCGAAGGCAAATAAGTGCCCCCCTATCCCCTCATGCCCAGAACCCTGCTTCCCAATCCCCTCATGTACCCCCGGCCTAGACCCTGCACCCACAGCCTGCTCCTGCACCCTTCCCTCTGGCCAGACACTAACCCCCCCAGCCTGCTCCTGCATCCTCTTTTACTACTGCACCCTTCCTCCTGGCCACACAGTTCACCTTTCCTTTCTCTTGGCCCCTCCCCCTGGCCAGACACCCTAATCCCAGCCAGCCTGCTCCTGCACCCTACCTCCCAGCCAGACCTTGCACACTCACCCCCTCCTGCACCCCACCTCTCAGCCAGACCTTGCATTCTCACCCCCTCCTAGACCCCACCTCCTGCCCAGATCCTGTACCCCCCCCATCCCTCTGTCTGGCAGCCCTGTCCCCCACACTGAAACCCTCATTTTGTCCCAACCGCAGAAACTGGGGGGTCCACAATATCCACTAACCTTGGAATCCCAGAAGAGTAAATTTGGCCTGTGGGAAGCCATGATCCTCAGTTCTCCTTGTCCCTCCCTCTCTCCCTTCCCCGATGGGGCTGGAGCACCAGAGGAGTGAAGTGTCTCAGTTGGGGATTTTTGGAGGGTTTTTTTCTGTGGGTCAATGGCCCCTGATTCAAAAAAGTTTCCCTAACCCTTCCATAAAGAAAGAAAACATAGGAACCTTTTGTGTTGGACATGAATTAATATTTTACTTTATTTAAAATGAAGTTTGATAAACTAACATGAGAAAGTTAAAGGACTTAGTCTGTTTAAATTAATATTTCCTTTCTTACTGGTTAAATTAACCCAGTCTCCCTAGCTGCAGCACAAGCAAAATGGCCTGAGTGTAATTATGTAATTAATGGCGAGTTTCCATTAGCAACTGGTGATCCACGGAAAGGTTTGCATTGAGCCAGGTGGGCCACAGGCTAAAAAGTTTGAGAACCACTGCTCTAAGGCTTTGTCTATACTGAAGAAAATGTTTTTAAAATAGTGTTATTTAACCCAATTTGAATCACTATTTGGGGCCTATTACAGATCAGAGAGCTTCAGTGAAACAAAACCTGCTCAGCGGTCTGATAAGCAGGTGCTACAGTACATGCCTCTTGGCACCATGCGTTACCACTGCAAGTGACTTCTGTAGCCACACTGAATGCAGAACTGAGCTTGTCTGCAGGAAAGCACAGCTACCAAGTGTGTGAGTTTAAAGCAGGGCTACTAAGTATTGCATATTTCACATGACACCTATACATCTGGCAGTCCTGCTTTGAATCCAGATTAGCTTCTGGGGTTGACCTTGTAGGACTTTTAAAGATGCTGAACTACATTTTAATACTAGGTGCTTAGTAGTATTTCAAACAGGTGTGGTTATGAGGAACAGCACAGGGAGAGGAGATGCATCACATATTTTCTCAGTTTAGGCAAGGCTTAATATCAAATGCAAACAATATAGCCCCATAACTCAATCAACACGCAAATACAGAATTATTTTTGGTGCTGGTTACTATGTAAGAAAGCAACGACACCTCTGGTGCCATCTGATGGATCTTGTGGGTGGCTGGAGGAGCTGACCCGTCTCTTTTTCCTTTCACCAGGGAGTTCCTGTCCTACCTTGCGAACAGGTGAGTGCTAACAGGGAGTTTAGAGAGCGAGTTCTCCAGGTAAAGGAGAAGCAGATACAGGACTCTTGAGGGAAGTGTGTGTTGTTATTGGGGCTTTCTTACTGTGTGCTGAGCTTGTGTTTGTTGGTGTGTGGTGGTGGGTTTTTTTTTTCTCTCTTCTCTCTTCTCTCTGTGTTTTTGAGTGAGGCTTTAGAGAGGGAGTTCTCCAGGTAGAGGAGAAGCAGATACAGGACTCTTGAGAGAAGCGTGTGTTGTGTTTGGGGCTTTCTTGCTGTGTGCTGAGCTTGTGTTTGTGAGTGAGGGTTGGTGTGTGTTCTTTTTTTGTTTGGTTGGTTTTTTCCCCTGTGTTTGAGAGTGAGGCTTTTTTTTTATTTTTCCCCTCACTTCCCCATTGCTCTCCCCCTCCCCTTCATGGAGTGTGTGCTGTGATTGGCTGGTGCTGTGATTGGCAGGTGGAAACTGTTGGCTTCTAATTAAAGTTTGAATTCTAGAAGCCTCTGCTGATTGGCTGAGCCTTGGTAGGGGGAGGGACTTTCAGGCAGTCCAGGGCTTTATAAGGCTCCTTGGGAAAGCGACCAAGGAGCTTGTGAACAGGTGAGTGCTAACAGGGAGTTTAGAAAGGGAGTTTGGAAGGGGGCGAGGTTCTCTTGCCTTTCTTTTTAAATCCCTCTCCAGGACAGCAGGGATGGATGGTGATGGTTCTGCTGTTGTTACCTGCACGGAGTGTGCCATGTTTGTCTTCCTCCCGGAAGAAAGAACAGATTTCATCTGCACTAAGTGCAAGCTGGTCGCCATTTTGGAAGAGAAAATTAGAGGGCTGGAGGCCCAAGTGTCGACCCTTCGCTCTATCAGAGAGGATGAAGACTTCCTCGATAGAGGGAAGCGTTTAATCCTTCAAGCACGGCAGGCGGAAGAGCTGGAGAGGGCAGTACGTGACCAGGAAGAGAACTGGCAGCATGTAACTTCTAGAAGGGGAAAAAGGCCAGCATGGGAATCCACCAATGCTATAGAGATAAGTAATCGCTTTCAGGCTCTCTCCACAGGCTCTGCAGTGCTGAATGCTTTGGAAGGGACCTCACAAGGAAGAAACCGGAAGGGAACACCATCTACGGGAAGGCATGGGATGCGTAGTCCTAGGGATGGGGTTCACGGCCACCACCCCAAAAGAAAATGACGGGTGGTGGTGGTCAGGACTCTCCTAAGAGGGACTGAGCCATCCCTCTGCCGTCCGGACCTGGAATCTCGAGAGGTGTGCTGCTTACCGGGAGCTCGCATTAAGGATGTGACTGAGAGGCTTACCAAACTGATCAAACCTTCGGATCGCTACCCCTTCCTGCTTCTCCACGTGGGAACTAACGATACGGCCAAGAATGACCTCGAGCGAGTTACTGCGGATTATGTAGCGCTGGGAAGAAGGATCCAAGAATTCAGAGCGCAAGTGGTGTTCTCGTCCATCTTCCCTGTTGAAGGGAAAGGACTGGGCAGGGATCGTCGAATTGAGGACGTAAATGCGTGGTTGCGCAGGTGGTGTCGCAGAGAGGGCTTTGGTTTCTTCGACCATGGGACTCTGTTCCGTGCACAAGGATTGTTAGGAAGAGATGGGATCCACCTAACGAAGAGAGGAAGGAGCATCTTCGCAGGCAGGCTTGCAAACCTAGTGAGGAGGGCTTTAAACTAGGTTCGTCGGGGGACGGTGACCAAAACCCTGAGGGGAGTGGGAAAGTCGGATACCGGGAAGAAATGCAGAGAGGAACGAGGAAGAAAGGAGGACCCCTGTTTCAAATGGAGAAGATAGGGCGATCAACTGGCTATCTGAGGTGTTTGTACACTAATGCGAGAAGCCTGGGCAACAAACAGGAAGAACTGGAGGCCCTGGCCCAGTCCAAGAAATATGATTTAATTGGGATAACAGAGACTTGGTGGGATGACTCGCATGACTGGAGCGCTGTCATGGAAGGGTATAGACTGTTCAGGAAGAACAGGCAGGGTAGAAAAGGAGGAGGAGTTGCACTATATGCAAGAGAGCACTATGATTGCTCTGAACTCCAGTATAAAGAGGAGAAAACCTATTGAGAGTCTATGGGTTAAGTTTAAAGGAGCAAACAACAACAGTGATGTTGTGGTTGGTGTCTGCTACAGGCCACCGAATCAGGTGGATGAGGTAGATGAGGCTTTCTTCGGACAACTGAGAGAAGCTTCCAGATCGCAGGCCCTGGTTCTCGTGGGGGACTTTAATCACCCTGACATCTGTTGGGAAACCAATACGGCAGTACACAGGCAATCCAGGAAGTTTTTGGAGAACGTTGGGGATAACTTCTTGACGCAAGTGCTGAAGGATCCGACCAGGGGCCGTGCGCAGCTTGACCTTCTGCTCACAAACAGGGAGGAACTAATAGGGGAAGTGGAGGTGGGTGACAACCTGGGAAGCAGTGATCATGAGATGGTAGATTTCAGGATCCTGACCAAAGGAAGAAAAGAGAGTAGTAAAATACACACCTTGGACTTCAAAAAGCAGATTTTCACTCCCTCAGAGATCTGATGGACAGAATCCCCTGGGATGCTAACATGAAGGGGAAAGGAGTCCAGGACAGCTGGCAGTATTTTAAAGAAGCCTTATTGAAGGCACAGAAAGAAACCATCCCGACATGTAGCAAGAGAGGCAAACATGGTAGGAGACCGGATTGGCTTATGGGGGAAATCCTTGGTGAACTTCAGCACAAAAAGGAAGCTTACAAAAAGTGGAAACTTGGACAAATGACCAGGGAGGGGTTTAAATGTATAGCTCGAGAATGCCGGGGGGTTATCAGGAAGGCGAAAGCACAAATGGAATTGCGACTGCCTAAGGATGTGAAGGATAACAAGAAAGGTTTCTATAGGCATGTTAACAAGAAGAAGGTGATCAGAGAGGGTGCGCGGCCCCTGCAGGATGAAGGAGATAACCTAGTGACAGATGATGTGGGGAAAGCTGAAGTACTCAATGCTTTCTTTGCCTCTGTCTTCACGGACAAGGTGGGCTCCCGGACTAATGTGCTAAGTGACGCAAGATGGGATGAAGATGGACAGCCCGTGGTGGGTAAAGAACAGGTTAGGAACTATTTAGAAAAGCTAAATGTACACAAATCCATGGGTCTGGACTTAATGCATCTGAGGGTACTGAGGGAGTTGGCAAGTGTCATTGAGGAGCCTTTGGCCATTATCTTTGAAAAGTTTTGGAGATCGGGAGAAATCCCGGATGATTGGAAAAAGGCAAATGTAGTGCCCATCTTCAAAAAAGGGAAGAAGGACGATCCAGGGAACTATAGGCCGGTCAGTCTTACCTCGGTTCCTGGAAAAATCATGGAAGGGATCTTTAAGGAATCCATTTTGAGACATTTGGAAGAGAGGAAAGTGATTAGGAATAGTCAGCATGGATTCACAAAGGGCAAGTCGTGCCTGACCAATCTGATTAGCTTCTATGATGAGGTAACTGGCTCTGTGGACGTGGGAAAGTCAGTGGATGTGATATACCTTGACTTTAGCAAGGCTTTTGATACGGTCTCCCACAATATTCTTGCCAGCAAGTTAAGGGAATATGGATTGGATAAATGGACAGTAAGATGGATAGAAAGATGGCTAGAAGGCCGGGGCCCAGCGGGTAGTGATCAACGGCTCGATGTCAGGATGGCGGTCGGTTTCTAGCGGAGTGGCCCAAGGTTCGGTTCTAGGACCAGTTTTGTTCAATATCTTTCTAATGACCTGGATGAGGGGATGGATTGCACCCTCAGCAAGTTTGCGGATGACACTAAGCTAGGGGGAGAGGTAGATACGCTTGAGGGCAGAGATAGGGTCCAGAGTGACTTAGACAAATTGGAGGATTGGGCCACAAGAAATCTGATGAGGTTCAACAAGGACAAGTGCAGAGTCCTGCACTTGGGACGGAAGAATCCCAAGCATAGTTACAAGCTGGGGACCAACCAGTTAAGTAGTAGTTCTGCAGAAAAGGACCTAAGGGGTTACAGTGGATGAGAAGCTGGATATGAGTCAATAGTGTGCCCTTGTAGCCAAGAAGGCTAATGGCATATTAGGGTGCATTAGGAGGAGTATAGCCAGCAGATCTAGAGAAGTGATTATTCCCCTTTATTCGGCTTTGGTGAGGCCACATCTGGAGTATTGTGTCCAGTTCTGGGCCCCCCACTACACAAAGGATGTGGACGCATTGGAGAGGGTCCAGCGGAGGGCAACCAAAATGATTAGGGGGCTGGAGCATATGACCTACGAGGAGAGGCTGAGGGAGTTGGGTCTGTTTAGTCTGCAGAAGCGAAGAGTGAGGGGGGATTTGATAGCAGCCTTCAACTTCCTGCAGGGGAGTTCCAAAGAGGATGGAGAGAGGCTGTTCTCAATAATGACAGATGGCAGAACAAGGAGCAATGGTCTCAAGTTGTGGTGGGAGAGGTCCAGGTTGGATATTAGGAAAAACTATTTCACTAGGAGGGTAGTGAAGCACTGGAATGGGTTGCCTAGGGAGGTAGTGGAGTCTCCATCCCTGGAGGTGTTTAAGTCTCGGCTTGACCAAGCCCTGGCTGGGTTGATTTAGTTGGGATTGGTCCTGCCTAGAGCGGAGGGCTGGACTTGATGACCTTCTGAGGTCTCTTCCAGCTCTATGGTTCTATGATTCTATACCTGGTGACCCCAGAGCAGGGAATGAAGATGCAGGGAATGAACAATGTACTGGATGCAGGGGTTGTTACAGTTGTTCTAGCAGCTACCAGGCATTCTCAGAGCTGTTGCTTTGATTATTGCATAATACAGGCTTACAACAGTCAATGTTATTTTGACATTAAAAAGGTCGTAGAGCAGTTTTTAAACTTGGAGATGGAGAAAAGCCAACTGGTGCGGAGGAGCACGTGGATAGGACGGAGACTTATCCTAGAGGAGAGTCCATTGATGGAGATTCTCTAGGTTTCAGTCAGAAAGAGAGCAGGGGAGATGATAAAGTATGGGCCAGATCAGACAAGAAACAATTGCATATACAAGAATCGAATACATCAGGGAAGGGCAGACAAATAAACAGTGGCAATTTTTTAAAGTGCTTCTACATAAATGCTAGAAGTCTAAATAATAAGATGGGTGAACTAGAGTACCTCGTATTAAAGGAGGAGATTGACATAATAGGCATCACAGAAACCTGGTGGAATCAGGACAATCAGTGGGACACAATCAGACCGGGATATAAAATATATCAGAAGAACAGAATAGGTCGTGCGGGTGGCAGAGTGGCACTATATGTGAAAGATAATGTAGAATCAAATGAAGTACAAATCTTAAATGAATCAACACCATAGAATCACTATGGATAGTAATTCCATGCTCTAATAAGAATATAGCAGTAGGGATATATTATCTACCACCTGACCAGGACAGTGATAGTGATGTTGAAATGCTAAGGGAGATTAGAGAGGCTATCAAAATAAAAAACTCAATAATAATGGGGGATTTCAATTATCCCCATACTGACTGGGTACATGTCACCTCAGGACGAGATGCAGAGATAAAATTTCTCAATGCCTTAAATTACTGCTTCTTGGAGCAGCTGGTACAAGAACCCACAAGGGGAGAGGCAATTCTTGAATTAGTACTGAGTGGAGCGCAGGATCAGGTCCAGGAGGTAACTATTACAGGACCGCTTGGGAATAGTGACCATAATATAACAACATTTAACATTCCTGTGGTGGGAAGAACACCTCAGCAGTCCAACACTCTGGCATTTAATTTCACAAAGGGGAATTACACAAAAATGAGGAGGTTAGTTAAACAGAAATTAAAAGGTACAGTGACTACAGTAAAATCCCTGCAAGCTGAATGGAAACTTTTCAAAGGCACCATAATAGAGGCCCAACTTAAATGTATACCCCAAATTAAAAAACATAGTAAGAGACCTAAAAAACAGCCACCATGGCTTAACAACCATGTAAAAGAAGCAGTGACAGATAAAAAGGAATCTTTTAAAAAGTGTAAGTCCAATCCTAGTGAGGTAAATAGAAAGGAACACAAACACTGCCAAATTAAGTGTAAAAATGTAATAAGAAAAGCCAAAAAAAGATTTTGAGGAACAGCTAGCCAAAAACTCAAGAAGTAATAGCAAAATATTTTTTAAGTACATTAGAAGCAGGAAGCCTGCTAAAAAACCAGTGGGGCCCCTGGACCATCGAGATACAAAAGGAGCAATCAAGGACGATAAAGCCATTGCGGAGAGACGAAATGATTTCTTTACTTCAGTCTTCACGGCTGAGGATGTGAGAGAGATTCCCAAACCTGCACTGTCCTTTGTGGGTGATGATTCTGAGGAACTATCCCGGATTGAAGTGTCATTAGAGGAGGTTTAGGAACGAATTGAAAAACTTAACAGTAACAAATCACCGGGACCGGATGGCATTCACCCAACGGTTCTGAAAGAACTCAAATGTGAAATTGCGGAACTATTAACTGTGGTTTGTAACCTATCCTTTAAATCAGCTTCTGTACCCAAAGACTGGAAGACAACTAACATAATGCCAATATTTAAAAAGGGCTCTAGAGGTGACCCTGGCAATTACAGACCGGTAAGTCTAACATCAGTACCGGGCAAATTAGTTGAAAAAATAGTAAAGAATAAAATTGTCAGACACGTAAAAGAACATAATTTGTTGGGCAAAAGTCAACATGGTTTCTGTAAGGGAAATCATGTTTTACTAATCTATTAGAGTTCTTTGAAGGGATTAACAAACACATGGACAAGTGGGATCCAGTAGATATAGTATACTTAGATTTCCAGAAAGCCTTGACAAGGTCCCTCACCAAAGGCTCTTGTGTAAATTAGGTTGTCATGGGATAAGAGGGAAGATCCTTTCATGGATTGAGAAATGGTTAAAAGACAGGAGACAAAGGGTAGGAATAAATGGTACATTTTCAGAATGGAGAGGTGTAACTAGTGGTGTTCCCCAAGGGTCAGTCCTAGGACCAATCCTATTCAACTTATTCATAAATGATCTAGAGAAAGGGGTAAGCAGTGAGGTGGCAAAGTTTGCGGACAATACTAAACTGTTCAAGATAGTCAAGACCAAAGCAGACTGTGAAGAACTTCAAAAAGATCTCGCCAAACTGAGTGATTGGGCAACAAAATGGCAAATGAAATTTAATGTGGATAAGTGTAAAGTAATGCACATCGGGAAAAATAACCCCAACTATACATACAATATGACGGGGGCTAATTTAGCTACAACTAATCAGGAAAGAAATCTTGGCGTTATCGTGGATAGTTCTCTGAAAACGTCCATGCAGTGTGCAGTGGCAGTCAAAAAAAGCAAACACAATACTTGGAATTATTAAAAAAGGGATAGAAAATAAGATGAAGAATATCTTACTGTCCCTATATAAAACTATAGTATGCCCACATCTTGAATACTGCATACAGATGTGTCAGAAAAGAGCAACTAAAATGATTAGGGGTTTGGAACGGGTCCCATATGATGAGAGGCTAAAGAAACTGGGACTTTTCAGTTTAGAAAAGAGGAGACTGAGGGGAGATATGATAGAAGTATATAAAATCATGAGTGGTATGGAGAGGGTGAATAAAGAAAAGTTATTTACTTGTTTCCATAATATAAGAACTAGAGGACACCAAATGAAATTAATGGGTAGCAGGTTTAAAACTAATAAAAGAAAGTTCTTCACACAGCACACAGTCAACCTGTGGAACTCCTTGCCTGAGGAGGCTGTGAAGGCTAGGAAAATAACAGAGTTTAAAAAAGAGCTAGATAAATTCATGGAGGTTAGGTCCATAAAAGGCTATTAGCCTGGGTGTAAGGAATAGTGCTCCTGGCCTCTGTTTGTCAAAGGCTGGAGAAGGATGGCAGGAGACAAATTGCTTGATTATTGTCTTCGGTCCATCCCTTCTGGGACACCTGGCACTGGCCACTGGCGGTAGACAGGATACTGGGCTAGATGGACCTTTGGTCTGACCCAGTATGGCCATTCTTATGTTCTTATGAGAGTGACATTTTCCTCAGAGTGCAAACCAGAAGAAGAAAATGACAATCTGAAAATTGTATCTATTATGAAATTCTGTTCAAGGTTTAGTGAAACTAAGATAAGACACTTCTCTAACCCAACAGCCTTCCCCTCTGAAATGTGAGAGGCCTGCTGCAAACAATGCAGTATTAAGACAGTGATGGGCAGCCTAGGTTAGTGAATGAGCCTCATGAGTCTCTCGGGATGGGGTAGTTTTGCTAACTGTGCTGGCGTACCTAGAATTTGCTGGGTCTCTCACTTGAACTGTAGCAGTGCTTGGATTGTATGTAGAGGGAGCACATGGCTCTCACAGTCAATGTAGTGTGCAATCAGCATGAACCTCTTCTCCGTTCCCGTGCTTTACATATGTGTCACATTTGGGGAAAAAACTACGCAGAAGGAAGGAAACCAGTGGAATCTGGCAACCCTGCTTGTGGACAACTGTAAACTAAATGTCTCAAGGGTCACACACAGAACCCCGATGGGCCACATGAGGGCTGAAGGCTGCCCATCACTGTGTTAAGAGCTTCTCAGAAAAATAATCTTTTATACAGCCGTTCCCTGACTTACGAACAGGTTACATTCCGAATAGCTGGTCGTAACTCGATTTGTTCGTAAGTTGGAAATACCCCATACGAAGCACTCGAAGCGTAACCAAGCACCAACCACACAGTAATCAACAAGGAAAAATAGAAACACACAAAAAAAACAACACTACTGCAGCAACAGCAAACTTTATTTAACAAACATGAACATGAAATACAAACCACAATGCAGTAATTTAAATACAGTAATGTGAATTGAATTAATTGGATGAGGAATCGGAGGAGTAAAAAACTACAGTAACAACATCATCAACAGATTCATCTTCTACTTCAGCAGTTCCTTTGCTTGTAGAAGGCATTGGTTCAGTATGGGAGGCAGCACTGCTGGGGGCTTTCTTTAAAAAAATATCCATTTTGGACTGGACAATTTGTTTTTTCTTCTCGTTATAAATTTCCTTATAGCAAGCCAGGGCGTCCTGAATTAAACGATCCACCTTTGAGAATCTCGCAACATTAGGGTCCATTTTTTCCAAACATTTGCATTCCTTCATTTATTTTGCTGAAAGCTGCAGCCATTTCTTTCATCACAAAGTTTTTGGGGGCTTCTTCTTCTTCTTCTTCTTCTTCTTCGGCTGTTTGTCTCTCTTCCTCCGCTACCCTCTCCGCCTCAAGCTGCATTAAATCTTCATTGCTCAGCTCCTCCCCAACATCCTCAACCAGTTGGTGTATGTCTTCATTATCCATTTCCAGATCCACTTCTTTCGCCAGCTATACAATGTTATTAGAAATGACTTCCAGTGCCTTTTCTTTTTCAAAGCCTTTGAAACAGTTCACAAATCTTTTTAGGATTTTCTTCCATATGCCATTCATACATTGTGGAGTGACTTCTTCCCACCCTGCAGCAATGTTCCTTATACAATGAAGAATGTTGTAGTCCTTCCAAAATTCACGTAATGTTTTGCCGTTTTCACATTCTGTGGCAGCTACTGCCTTTGCAAATGTGTTGCGAAGATAATATGCTTTGAAAGCAGCTATGGCCCCCTGGTCCATGGGTTGGAGAATAGATGTGGTGTTAGGAGGCAGAAACACCACTTTCACGTCAGAATGTAAGTCATTTAGGTATTGAGGGTGACCTGGAGCATTATCCAAAATAAGCAAAATTTGGAAAGGAATTCCTTTCTCAGGAAAATATGACATGACTTCAGGGATGAAGCAGTTCATGAACCAATCTTCAAAAAGTGCAAGCGTCATCCAGGCTTTCTTATTAGCGCGATAATGGACTGGTAAAGTAGCCTTGCTGATATTCTTGAAGGCTCTAGGGTTTTCAGAGCGACAAATCAAAAGGGGTTTCAATTTATACCCAGAAACAGTGCCTCCTAACAAGACTGTTAGATGATCTTTGAAAGCCTTATAACCAGGCATAGTTTTTGCTTCCTTATGTATGTAGGTACGTTCAGGCATTTTCTTCCAAAAGAGACCTGTCTCATCAACACTGAAGATCTGTTCTGGAAAATAATTTCCCTCTTTTATCAGCTTATCCAATTCTTCTATGAAAGTTTCTGCTGCTTTCGAATCAGCACTGGCTGCCTTCCCACTTAATTTTGCATTATGAAGGTTTGCACACATCTTGAAACGGTTGAACCAGCCGTGACTGGTAGTGAAAGTTTGGTCATAGTCATACCCCCTCCTTTTTCTTTAAGTCTTCAAAAAGACTAAGAGCCTTAGCTTGTATCGTCATGAGACTTAATGGTGTGCGTTTTTCAATTTGGTCTTCCATCCAAAGCACTAAGAGTTTTTCCATTTCCAGGATAGGACCTGCTCTTAGCTTTGTTAGAATTTTTGATTTCATAGGAGCAGACCCTTTTGCTGCTTCACGAATGCGATCGTTATCCTTTATAATGGTACTGATAGTGGATTTCGATAGCCCTAACTTACGCGACATGAAGGACACTGCTTGACCCCTTTTGTATTGTCTCACTATCGCTATTTTCTGTTCCAAATCAATAGTTTTTCTCTTTCTTTTCTCACCACCCTTATCACTAGCCCTTTTTCTTTTACTTGACACGATGGCCACAAGCAAACACCAAAAACACTGTGAGGGAATGAAACATAAACACGCTGCCTGACCGCAGACACACAAACACAATGTGCTGCTGTGAGGTTGGTTGTAAGTGCGGATGGTTGTAAGTCGAGGTGGTCGTAAGTCGGGGAACGGCTGTAGTGGAAAGTATTTAGCAAGGTATATGAAGGGGCTAATAGCTGCCCTAGAATGAATATCATTACAATTTAACAATAAGAGAAAATTATTTGATTTTCATAATAAAGATCACCTTGGAACAATTAATCTGTTAACACTAAGGTAACTTTTATTACTTTTAACTGCCAGACAAAAGTTACTTCCGGGAAAAATGTAGCAGCTCAGGACTAGTGAAAGTAAGTTCTCAAATTTACACCTGATGAAATTCATTTGGGAATACAACAGTGCCAAAACACATTTGAGGAAAAAAATTGTTCTTGATGCTAAAGATCTGATGTGTTTTCTTAATCTTCTTATTGGGGACTGTGAAGGTGTTGTATTCTTTGCAATTGTGATGGAATTTAAGTCCCAGATGAGTAAAAAGGAAAGATTGTTCTACTTTTGCAAATTTGTCAAGTTACTCTGAGAAACAGGATTGCTTGTTATCCTGGTCTTGCTTTGCCAAGCTTCTTGCTTCTCACACTCTGCTGCCTAATTACCATATCACATTCTTTATCTTCTTTACAAGGTGGGATACATTTTTAAACGTTTCATTTAAACTACATCATGATTTAACACTAAAAAATGTATGAGAATGCAAGTACTATGCTGGGCTCTCTACCTTCAATAAGTCTGAGAAGGGTAGCCATATTAGTCTGTAACTTTAAAAACAACGAGTTAGTCCTGTAGTACCTTAGAGACTAATAAATATATATACTTATTTTACACACACACACACACACACACACACACACACACTTACTTGTTAGCTTTCGTGGGCAAAACCCACATCCTCTGAGATTACTTTTTGTTTCTACCTTCCATGTCTACTTTTGATCTGTGAGAGTTCCTTTTCTCCCTCCCTTTTCTTCCACAAACTCACATATGTAAGACAGATGCAGATGTTTTTTGCTTGCTGGAACATTAAAGGTGCTGATGTGCAAAATCAGAAGGAAAATCGGAATATTAGAGAGGCAGAGATCTTTACATTGGCTTTCACTACTTTTCACCTGGGCTGATGAAAACTGAATGGGCTTGGAAGACTCTGACCCACTAGGGAGCAGGCTGCGTGGGCAGATTTGAGTGTGGAGGGGAACGGAATGAAATGGTGAATGGGAGTATGGATGAAGTGAAAGTGAGTCTGTGAAGAGAAGAATATTGTGACAAATATAAGAAAGAACTTGAGTGGAGGGGAGAAGCTAGAAATTGGAGAAAATTATACATGTGGATAAATATTCTCTCTTTCTGCCCTTTACAGTAAAATGTTCCCGTCTTTCATTCTGAGAGAGGGTATGTGACAAGAGACAGGGTATCCTAGTTACCCACCAGCTTCCCCGAGGCCTTACTTCTACTACCGCAAGCCATTGACCTAAGTTATGCAACTTCATCTACGTGAATAACATAGCTGAAGTCAATGTACTTAGGTCTGCTTACCACACTAAACTTGACAGTTAGCTCTCTCCCATCAACTTCTCCTACTCTTCTCATTTTGGTGGAGTACCAGAGTGAATGGAAGAGCGCTTGGTGGTCGATTTATTGCGTTTGTTAAACTGACCCCTGCTGGATCAATCAATGCCCGTTGATTAGGAAGTTAGTGACTACATGTCTCTAAGTCTTCACCAGATTCTTCTCTGTGATACTATAGTGGAATGCAGGTCACTCAGATTTTACACTGTGAAAATATAGTCAACCTGGAGGGGAGACCACATCCATGTGGCAATGTTTGTGTTCCTTGCTACCTGCAGCACCATCCACTACTGGTATCCCTCCTAGAAAGGGTTTCTCTCTGTCGTAGCCAATGTTAATTTCATCAGTACTGCAGCTGCCACAAACACAAAAACCCTGAGCTTGCTGAAGCTGTAATAATGGCCTAAAAAATAACTCAAAAGCCTAAGGTAAAGCAAATAAGATAAACACTCTCTGATCTAATTCTGCATTAAACATTTTCAAACACCTCTCTCATGCTAGAAAGAGAAAAAAAAAGACAACTCTAGCCTGGTATTTTGCTACAGGAGTTTGCATCAGAACATACCTATGACTGTGATGATAAAGCTTTATAATTATAGGTTGACTGCAAGCACATAATAGATGAATCACTGAGGATGAAAAAAAAAATCTTACATCAGACCTCCTTTGAATTTTGAGAAAGAGAATTTAGACTTAAATCCATGAATTCAAACCCAACCAGAACCCCAGCTTGTTCTTCTGGGCTGGATCCAAAACTGCACGAGCTTAATTTTCGAGTTGAGATATAGCTGAAACTTCACAAACCCATCCACATTTGCACAGGATTTTTGGCCCAAGATAACTGAAATCTTGTGAAAACAATGAGGAATCCTGTGGCACTTTGAGGACTAACCCAGCTACCCCTCTGAGACTTGTGAAAACAGATGAACTTACATAAATTAATGGAACTCCAGGTATTTGTAGCATTTTTGTCCAAAATACTGCAGGATCTACTTGTGAGATTTCAGTGCCCCTGAACCCCAAACTAGGCATTAAACATGGTCTAACCTTATTCTGGATTAACAATACCCTCACAGCCCAACTCCCAGTAAAACTTAGCTGTTTTCTGCAACCACACAGCTAGGTGCAGTTTCAAATCCCAGTATTATCTTTAAATGATGTCTATAATGATTGTTTCTGACAGAACAGGGATGAGAAAAGGTATCAACCCACCTCTACCTATTTTGTGTCTCTGCAAACATCACCAACAAAAAACAATACCTGCAACCTTTGTCGAGTAAGTTGTGTTTTTTCCTCTCAAAGCCAGTGAGCATTTTTATCCCTGTGCTCAGGCTGGCACAAAAACACTTTTTAACTTTTGTTTTAACATTTCATTATCTACCACCTCCACAATCTGGGCAACAGAATAACCCACAACGTGCCCCAACAGACTATGACCATCCTCTTTGTTCACGTTTCCTCTCAGAAATGTGACTTTCCACTTCTCTCAATAGATAGTTTCTGACTTTTTTTTTAAATTCACAAATAGTAAGTTGTCTGAAAGGTACTTAAAACATGCCACATCCCAGTGTTATTGTTCTCTCCAGCAACATGTAACATACTAGACAGTGCCATGGATTCAGCTTTCATACTAATGTAACCCTTCTGCCAGGTAGCGCCAGCAGCAGCCAAGGCCGGGTTCAATATCTAGGGGTTCCTTTTCATCCATCCCACACAGAATTGGCTCGAGCCCACACCCAGTAGCCTGGGAAATTCACACACCTCTGGGCGCCTCTGAGAGGCAATACTTTCCCACTCACAAGCATAGAGTCTGAGCTTAGAAAAGAAACTTTTAATGAAAGAGGGAGAGAAGTTACATGGTATTAACTTGGGAAAATACCACAAACTGAGTTCATAACCAAACCATGAGTAAACATCCCAGCTCAAATGGACTGAGCAATGTCCTTTGCTCTCAGGCTCAAAGTCCAGCAACGTAAGTGTCCCATTCACATGCCCAAACTTTCTCTGCACCCCACTCACAGTTGCTGCCCTTGGTCAGGGCAGATCAGAGCTCAGAGGTAATTTTCAGAGCTCACTTCCCAACCAGGGGAAGGGAGGGGATAGGGAGCATCTCACCCACTCCGTTGGCCACTCACCGGGGCTCCTGCCAACCGTCCACCGCTGCTTTTACCGGCTGCCTGCCAGCCACTCCCGCCAGCCGCCCTGCTGACCACCTGCCACTATTCCTACTGGCTGCCCGCTCCCGCCAGCCGCCCCGCTGGCCACCTGCTCCTGCTGGGCACCTGCCGCTATTCCTACCAGCCGCCCGCTCCAGCCAGCTGCCCTGCTGGCCACTTGCTCCTGCCAGCTGCTGCTTCCATGATGGGTCTGGCTCTGGGCCAAACCTAGTGACTTCAGCTCTTTGTCAGTTTCTCAGTGGTTTCAGCTCTTGGCCCGCCACCTAGGCTGGCCAAAAGATTCCAGCTCCCACTGGAATAATATTTCAAAATAACAGAGAGACTTCTTATGGAGTCTATTTTAGGTCTATCCTTAGAACAGGGGCAGGGGGAGGGGTGAGAGAGACAGGTTGAACCAGTCTTACAGCTCACGCTTGGAGAGCATGTAGCTTGCTTGTTCAAGCTCCTTCCCCCCAATCCAGTCCACTTGAGTCTGGAAGAGGGAGGCTTGTCCATCCGAGACTCTTTACAATGACAAGTGTCTCTACTGCAAGCACTGGTGGTCATATTTTACAATTCCTACATTTAGGGTTAACATGGGTTGTGACCCCACAACAGCCAAATTAGTTACAATATACAACATTCCATTCCAACAACTGACCATCCATCAAGCCTATAGCACTGCCTGAACTGGATTTATATAACCACACCTAGGATCTCTTTCCCATTCCAGCATGAGCTGTATTTACACATCAACAGTTGATTAACTTGCAGGGCTAAACAACCGAATGAGAATAACCACACCCAGGAATCCTTTCCCCTTTCAGCTAGCTGCATTGGAAGCAGTGATTCAGATACTGCTTACACTAATAAACCAGTCATTAACGTGTAGCCCACTGCATTGCTGTTTACTGCATAGTTCAGAAAATAACTGTGCCTTTTGTATTCCTGATTGTGATACCGCTGTGATACCACTGGAGCAAAGAGTGTCATTCCTATTACAGCTGCTAACTGTGCAGTATTTCATGAGTCATTTTGATGATTTCAGGTTTCAAATCTTATCCCAGAAACAGGTAATTTATTTATGGGTTTACAGATCTAGAGGAGAAATAGCAAATAAGTTTTTAGAAACCTTTCACACCACTTCTTGTTAAGAAAAATATGTTACAGAGAATCGTGCACTACCTCTAAACACGTAGTATCTATTCTGCAGATATATATGAGGACTTAAGCATTTAGTTCTGTCATGCTTAACATGTGCAGAATTATTCAAAAAAATTTACATAGTTGCATGTTTATAACTATGTTTTCTGAAATATCCTAAACTCTCTATTTCTACTCGGGAACAACTTTCAGACAACTCATCTGGAGTCTGACTAGAAAGGTCTCAGGGCACATATTGCAGCTTTTGAAGTTATCCTTTACACATAAACTTTGCAACCACTAGAGCAGTGTTTCCCAATTTTATTTGGCCACGGAACCCTTTCAAACTCAGAAGAATTTTGTGGAACCCCTAACAACAGTCTTATATACGGAGCTGAAAAAGTAGACCACAGAGTGAGTACGGGGATTTCCGGTGGTATATAACAGGCGATCGCACCACTGACTGTGCGTGCAGCGCTTAGTAGTGACATCATCGTCCCCACTCTCTGGCTAAGCTGGCATTACACAGGGACACTTATCGTGGCAAACACAAATGAAAATTGTTTTCAATAAAATTCATAAATGATTAAATTTTTTTTTTTTTTTAAATCATAAAATGTTATTGTACTGGAATTTTCTCACAGAACCCTTCTTTTCACTTCGCGGAACCCTGGGGTTCCGCAGAACACCATTTGGGAAACACTGCACTAGAGGGTCAGGGCAGAAGCAATTACAGCAATGGCTTCTCACCCCACAGTAGAGTTCCAGGTTAAGAAACCAGACAGACCCCCTATTCAACTAACTGCACTAAGAGCCAACTAAGAGACTATAACAACTATTTAAATATTAAGAAGTAAGAAGACATACAGATGAACACTGAAGCTCTGCTCTAGACCATGAGCAGTAAGAAGGAACTACAATGGTGACAATCTAGCGACCCCCTTAATTCTGGAGCACCTGGAGAATGGAGTCCTGCACCAACCACATGGACACGAATAAAGAAAATTTTCTGGTTCATGCTGCATGGAATGTTTGCACAACACATCAGGGACAGTCACTTGAAGAACTGGCTGATTTCTACAATCTGCCATCAACTGCTATTTTCAAGAAAATACACACTATTCCGAATGCCACAGTAGCTGTGTAGGATGCTTGCATTTCTCAAACAGATAGCAGGTATATACTATTTTAACCAAAATCCTTCCTCAAGAACACTGGTCCATATAATGACTGTGCTTGAAAACCAAAGAGGCATCAGAAATACAACTACCATAATATCAATTCACATTGCCCTTTTAAAAATGTATTCATAAATTACACAACAGATGAGCCTGGCGATCAGGCTGGATGACCTCATTAATTGCCGAAAGGTGGGGTTTTTTTTTTTAAATTAAACTTTAGTCAAAAACCTATTTCCAAAAGTACAATATACTTTGGAAAATAAGCTGTTCTTATGGGTTTCAAGCCAAGCTCTGCTCAAGTTAATCAGAATTAAGCTGCTCTATAATCATACAGAGTAATTAATTCACTCTGGTGTCCTAAAATGCTATAGGAAAAAATGATCACAACTAGAATACATATTTTTTTAGGTATCATACAAATAAAGCTATTGAAAAAGATCTCGGTCACAAAATCAATGTTCACTTATTAACAAATTATTTTATTTATCATTTACATACCATACACTTGCCTGTTTTATTTCATTGATGTCTCTTAAATAGTAGCTCCTAATGATAGTACAAAATATAGATTACATTTTGCAAGAGCAGAAATAACTCCAATCTGAAGCTCTGTTGAAAGTCCTGCTTTAGTCAGGAAACATTTCCTGTTAATTTTGTACTTACATTCAGTATGAGTGTCCATGTATTCCGATTTTTTCAGTTGAGCAAGAAGATGTATAGACTTCAAGGGTAATTGGGACAACTTAAATAACTCTCGTGATTATTGTTTTCCTCCTCTCTCTTCAATTACAGAGATTCCCTTACATTCAGATTTAAACTGAGTGGAACAGAACTACTCCCAGAACAAAAGTACAAAGTTGCACGATTCTCAAAAGCCATTCCAAACATTAAAAAGAAGCTGCCTGTGCATTTACTCTGTACTTTTCCCTCTTTCCAGTGTATTACCTGTGTGCGAAGATTTCAGACTCTTTACATTTCACACACATTTAGAAGTATACGCTTCCAGATTTTTTTTTTTAAATGTACATGCTGGTTCACCTCCAAATGCTTAATGCATTGGGCTTAATGCACAATCATTACATTGCCTTTGGTCGCTTTGATTGGGTTATTTTCCCAAACACTGCTGTTATGGTGAATGACTTGTCTGGGCAAGTAAGACAATGCTTTGGGCAAGAGATTAAAGACAGGTACAGAATCCCGGAGGCACCTACTGGGCTGGGTTGTGGCATAGCTTTGTAACACCAGTTTAACACATGAAACAATCTGAACTGTGTAACTACCAAAAAACCTCATTTTCTGGGATGCAAGACATAATTACAATTTGTATTCTGTCCCCTTTTTAAGGGTTAAAACGGTTTCCTCTCCTTTCCAGGAAGGTGAGCATGACTTCTGATCTTAATCTCTAACCAGAGATACTGGGGCTCAGACCTATAATTAAAAGCAATGTTATACAGAATGTTCACTAAATCACAACCGACTTAAGTGTCTTAAACCATAGGTTAGAGAGTGAAGAAGAAAGGAAAGCTCATCCTTGGCAGCCAGGCTTTAGATTCCATTTAAAAGGAGTAGAACGACTTATGTACCTTAGACTATCCAAAATACTGAAAAGCTCTGAAAGACCTTTCAGAAATTCAGGATATGGACAAACATTTATGCATTCTTTCCCAGCATGCACTAACTACAGTGCAGAAGGCAGAAGATGGGTCAGGATCATTCAGCCCCGATTTGTCACATCTCACCAGATCCAGAGAGACCCACTGGGCTGAGCAGTCTCCCCTCTCCTACCCAGCCCTTTATGAGCTGCAGCAGCAGTTAGGAGGAATCTTCAGACTCCTAAAATCATTCACTTAACCCAGGGCTGGGCAAAAATATTGTCAGCAGACTGGATTCAGCCCGCCATGCCGCCGGATCTGGCTTGCGAGAGCCTCAGCTGGCTCTCTGCTTGCTGCACCTCCACTCGGCACTCAGAAAAGCTGGCTGCAGAGCCATGCGTGCATCTCTGAATGCTGAGAGTCCAAGGGAGGGGGCAAGAGGCTTCTCATGTGGCCCCCACTCCCAGAAGCTCCCACTGGCCGATTTCCAGCCAAGAGCAGCTGCCTGTTTGCAGGACAGGCAGCATGTTAAATGCCCCTCCCACCGTCCCCTAAGCTCACAGCGTTGAGTTCAGAGCAGTAAGCATGGCCCCTGCAGCTGCTCTGAATACATATGGGGCATGAAGGCAGGGATCCTAGCTAAGGAACCTGCTGGACTGCTAGCTGCCCAGGTAAGTGTCTCCCAGCTAGAGTCTCCCTCTTGCACCCCAGCCCAGCCCTCTCCCAACCCTCTGACCCCCTCCTACACCGCTATGCCATGTAACCCAAACCTTCTATGCCCCTGCCCTAGCCCCCATACACCTCCCCAAACACTGCCCCTCCTCCTACACCCCTCCTCAGGTCACAACCCCCTCCCAGACCTTGCCCCCTGGTCACAGTCTAAATACCTCTTCCCCCTCTCCCCTCACTCCTGCCCCATGTCACAACTCCCTCCCAGACCCTGCACTCACTCTTCCTACATCCCTCCCCCATGCCAGAATCCTCTCCTGCACCCATACCACCTCTCAGACCCTACACCCCAAACGCCTGTCCCTGGTCACAACCCAAATCCCTGCACCCCTACTCCAGGTCACAATCCCCTCCCAGACTCTGCACCCAAGTCTCCTGCCCCAAGTCACAATCTCCTCCTTCACCCAAACTCCCTCTCCAATCCCACACCCGAATCCCTTCTCCTAAGCTTCCTTCTGCATCCCAGACCCCGCACATACTCCATTAATATAATGGGAGAGTACAGCCCTTAACCACTTACCAAATTCTTGGAGTGGCCCCCTATCAAAAATTACTGCCCACCAGTGTTCCCTCTAAGTGCGTGGCAGCACTGCTTCACAGGTGATTAATCCGCCCCAACCAGTCAGAGGCTCTGAGCTCTGTGCATGGAGCTGACTGACTAAGCAGGGCTGATTAATCAGCTGTGAAGCTGTGCTACCCTGCAGCTTGGAGGGAACACTGCTGCCCACCCTTGACTGTACTCCAGAGCAAGACATCAGATATAGGTATTTCTTACTGGCCCTCTTGCCACTGCAACCCGCCCCAACCTCCTTTTCCCTAATCATTATACTTCCCTCATCCTCTCCACCACCTTCTTTCAGTTTCCCCTCAGTTTATACACCCCTCACAATTATTGCAACATCGCCCCACCCTTTGAAACCACCTCAAGTGACCACTCATCTACAAATAAAACCCCCTAAAATTATGGTTTTTGTAATACAAATAAAATTCTACACAAAAAGGCCACAGAGTGGTAGAAGAATGCAAAATCCAAATCTCAAAAGTTTTAAAATTCCAGAATTAAGATTTCCTATGTAACCCTAATGGAAAGGGTCTCTAAAACAAGAGAATAATGCTTTCTTGCCTCCTAAGTCAAGGATGAGAGGACTTGGACTGCAATGTCTGCAAAGTGCACAGAATTATTAATGTCAGTCCATGGGAAAGGAGGGATAAGAACACAGTCTACTGGTTTCCAGCCTAATCCACCATCCAGACAGCCAAAGGGTAAAAGCCTAGGCTAACCTTGAAGTGAAGATGTATGCAAAGTCTTGGATCCAAACTTCCCCAAACTGTGGAATAATTCAGATCTTTATATTTTAGGCTCATATCTATTTGATCTCTACATAGCATCTATTGTCAGCATAACTTATGTCACTCAGAATAACCCACCGTCCTGAGCAATGTAAGTTACACCAACATAAGCATTATGTCAGTGGGAGAGCTTCTACCACACATGGAGGTGGTTTTATTATGCCAAGAGGTAGGGTTGCCAGATGGTTTCAGAAAAAATACCAAACAACAAGAACAAAAAAAACCACACCAGGAAAAAGTTTGTTGAACAAAAAAAAAACCAAAAACAAAAACACCAAACACCTTGGCCCCTTTAAAAACCGCGTAGTGAGACTTTGGCCCTAACAGGCTGCCGGCGGCCGCCCACCATCTTGCCTCCCTGCATGGGGCCAAACAGCTCCCCTGCGGGAACCCGGTAAGCACTAGGGTTGCCAGGCTGCCTCTGTATTGAGCCAGACAGCCCGGGATTTTTGCCTCTTGGCTGGGAAAAAAAAAAATCAGAAAGTACCGGACATTTTAGGTGTCCGGTATTTTCTGAATTTTTTTACCAGACAGGAGGCGAAAATACCAGACTGTCCAGTTCAATACCGGACACCTGGCAACCCTACCAACAGGAGAGCTCTGACCCCTCAGCATAGAGTGTGTTTGCCAGACATGCTGCATCCGTGCAGCTGCATCAGCACAGATGTGCTGCCACAGTGCTGTACATGTATACATGGCCTACCACCACGGACTTGCAGCTGTGGAGAGGGGGAGTTACTTTTAACTTTCATTAAAAAAATAAAACAGCCAATCTGGATCTGACTGTGCATTTCCATCCATGCCTGCTAAAGCAAGATTATTCAATCATCCAACGCCCAGCCCAGAGCCCTTTAAGAGAAGCAGTTTGATGCCTTTAAGCTCCAGAAAACTATTTCTGTAGGGGACAGGGTAAATCATGAAAACCACCGCCAAAGACAGAGGGATATTCCAGATTGCCAGATGTTTACTCAACAACAAAAGCATAATGACAGAGACAATAAATACAATAGACTTCCCAGTTTGTGTTAATTAGATTGTAAGGCTTTTGGGAGAGTGACTGAGCATCATTTTCAGCGCTAAACAGATTATTTACATTTATCTAGTAAATATGTGGAATAATGGTGTTTGATACAAGAAATATATAAAAATAAAAACCAAACCAGTCAAAGCTACAAACAAAACTTTTTTTTTACCATTACAACCAATGAAGAAACAGTTTGGAATGCCCTCTGTAAATTATTGCAGAGATTTTTAATCAAAAACATTACTTTTTAGGTAATAAAATATATATTACTTTCCATCAATTTTACAAACATTAAAATTTTTTCCCATACCACAATCTTTCAGGCCAAGAGAGCTAAGCCAATGACAAGATTGAAAGTTGTGAGATCAGTAAACTACAGGCAAAAGCAGCAGTGGATAAAAGAAAAGTTGATAAAGGAAAATGAAAGGAAAACCTACTCATTTTTTCCAACAATTCCCTCTCTCCAGGGTTTTTCTCCTTCTTCTGGTCTATGGGAGGGCAGTCAATGCAAAGCCATTAGTCTGGTTTACCTCGCAGCAAAGACTGCTCATTTTGGCTCCTACTAAAGCTTGTCATTACAAATCAGTAGAAGACAGAATGAGAAAACACAGTAGTAGTACAGCTATGATAACAATCCAAATATATTTAATGTATGTTTAATCCTAACAATGGCACTCACTTTTTTTAAAGATAATGTTCATTTTTTATTTTCTTCGATAAAGCCTGCCTACCAGAAAACTCAGGTGAATTTTTTTTTCTTCTGCAGTTTATCTGCTATACTTATCAGAAACAATTACCCACAAGAAATACTGAAAGGCCAGATGATTTGATTAAGCAGATTAGAAGCAATAAAGCCTGTCCATTCATTAATATGATTTGTTATTTTTTCAGATTCAATTTGCACCATTCCTCTTTAAAGCAAGGAGGTCATTATGTCCAACTTGTCATGCGTGTTTGAAGAGACAACCATTGAGCTGCTTCCATCCCTTTGCCAGAAAAGCTCAGCACATCCCCCTTCCTCCTGCCACAATCAAGTTATGGGGAAGAAGACTTATGCCAATGTTTCCAAATGCAAGCTTGTTTCTCACATATATTTCCTAAGAAATTCCTCTCCACTCTTTTCAGAATGACATCAGAACAAGAGTACTACCCAAGAATAGCCTCCCACCATCATTCTACACAGATTTCCTCTGTGGCTGCTACCATATCGCTACAGAATGTTGACGGGCTTCTCGCTCATTCTATTGCTTGACTCCCTATTTGGATAGAGGTCACAGTGTAAACCTAGACTTAAAGTGTTTAATGACCTTTAAGCCACTGATATTACCTTTGTATCACAAACACTTATTCCTTGAAATGAGGTGGCTGTCCTCTCTCACAGTAATTGACCCTAATTGGGGCAGTCTATCAGACTAGAATGGCTGGTTTCCAGATCTCCTATGCATCTCTGGTCCTGCTAAACCTTAATCCCCTGCTACATCCAAAGATTTTTTGTCTATCTGAAGAAAACAAAAGTACAAAGGAAATGCATTCTCTTTACTGAAAGTAAACTATACTTCTTACTCCGTGTGATCGGCTATTGTTCTTGCAAATAGGGGCTTACCTCTGGTCATTTCAGCAATTCTTGGCATTTGATCTCTTGCGTGACACAGGCACATCAACAACTCTTTCCTACATTCCACAACCCTTGGAGGAAGGAATAACTGGACAGGGTCACTACTACCAGAAGGATTTCATGCAAAACTACAATCCATTCTATGTCTGATTTCTCCTTTAGGCTCATCACATCAGACTAGCAGTGAGGTCTAGATTGACATGGATACTTGTACGGCAGCTGCTAAAGCATTTAAGTTCCTTCTTAAAGATTTGGTTTATCTCTATCAATCCAGTCGATTGAGGAGGAATGGGGAATGTTTCTGACTAAGGAAGAAACGGCTGCCTCACCTCTAGAGTACTGTTTGAAACACATCATATCCTCACAAACTCTGTAATGTTGCCTTGCTTGCCTAGTAAGTCTCCGCCTTTTGTTAAGATGTTCCCATGCAGATCTAATAATATTCTCAACAGATGAGTGAATATGGATAAGAGCTTTTTCCGCCTACTTTCAGGAAAATACTTCCCTGTTTGTTTCTTATCTTCCTGCTCTGGTTTTAACTTCCAAGTTCAATAAACTATTTAACTACAGGATAAAACAAGCCTTCTGGATACAACTTGTGCTAGGATAGGCCACAGGCGGCTCAGTACTGAAATTTTATAATTTGCCCTCTTCAGTAGAATTATTTTGGGAATTAAAAAAAACCACCTAGACATAGAATATTTGTTTTCAGCCTCTTTCCTTTGGAGAGTGAATGAAGAAAGCGCACCTGCCATAGAGTGGCTCATCCCTTAATGGCTAGGGTGCCTGGAACCAGCCAACCCTGAGTACTAAAGGTGGTTCACTCTTGTAGGAGAAAAGATGTTTTGCTAGAAAGAGCACCAAGTGGCCGCATCAAGCTGGGGAACGCTCAGGAAAGAGAAGCCTGAGAAGCTGTCACTAGCTTGAAGCAGCAGCAGTCAGCAAGGCTCTTGCCAGAAACACTGAACTGTGCCCAGATCTGGAAAAAAAAAAAAAAAAAAGAAGAAGGAACTTCCCAAGGGAGGAGACACTGAACACATGTTGGGGCCTGGAGGTCCAGTGCACATCTGGGAACTGAATAAAGTGCACCACAGGTGAGGAACATTTTAGGCTCCTTTGCTTGGGTTGAGTTTGGTTAAGGATTCTTTCTGAAGAAAGGAGGGCTAAGTGTGTCTTCTAGACACAATGGGGCACTCAGGTGGCAGCTGACCCCAATACAATACACACACAGCTATTTTTCCTAGCTCTCTCATTCACAGATGTTGATGCATACATCCTCTGAATGCTCTAGAGAATAAAAATCAGAGTCAGGAGATCTAAGTTCCCGTTCCTGCCTTACCTCTGACTTGCTATGTGACTTTGCACAAGTTGCACCTTTCCTTGGCCTCAGTTTCTCCTGAGGGATATTTATACTTACTTCCACCTACCTCCGGAAGCTATTCTAAGGCTTAATTCATTTGTTTCTCAAATACCAACAGAGCCCCAGCTGAATGTGCCACAGGAATACAAAATATCTTCATTATTGAGTTATCACTGCTAACATAAACTCCGCGTAACTCTTTACTCCCACCTGCTGGTCATTACCTTGTTTATCAACTGGAATTACAAGCACCTCGTCCTGAGATTAATCCCAATTTTTTCCCCATGCCCAGCAATGCTGGAACTATGTGAACACTGCAGGATACAGTTACTGGGGGAGGGAGAGTTGTGAACTGGCCCTGGAGTATTGCAAATAAGAAAGTAGGGGGATGAGAAGAACAGGCAGGGCTGCCCACCTATTGAATGGAATGAGAGGAGGGAACAAGGTTTCCTTTGCTTTGTGGTGGGCAGCATGGTGGGAAGTAGTGATGTCAATGTGTAGCTGACTATACGATTAACTGATACATCTAGGCTTATCGGTTAATCTTGTCAACTATCCGCATTCCCCCCCCACACACACACACTTTGCTGCCTCTGTTTCAGAGACAGCGGGGGGTTGGAAGCAGCAGCCGGCTCTATGGCGCCCCCCAGCAGCGACTCTGTGGTGCCTCCTACCCACTGCACTGCTGCCTCTATCGAGGCAGCAGCATGGCAGGTGGAGGGGGCCAAGGAAGGCTGCCATGAAGCAGCCTCTGTCCACAGCAGGCCCAAGCTCCCTGCAGACAGAGGCTGCTCTGCCTGCCACGGAGCAGCCTCTGTCCACAGTGAGAATGGGTCCGCCACAGACAGAGGCTAGTCCCCAGCAGCAGCCCCTGTCTGCAGGAGGTCTGAGGTCTCCTTGGACAGAGGCTGCTCTGCCTCCCACAGAGCTCAGACCCCCTGCAGACAGGGGCTGCTGCTGGGAACCAAACTCTCTGCGGCCAGCCTGGGCTGCCGTGGACAAAGGCTGCTTCACGACAGCCTCCCCCGCTCCCTCTCCCCACCCCCAGCAGCCTGTGTGTGCGGGGAGCTCAGACCACCCACAGACAGGGGCTGCTGCCACCCTGCGCTGCTGCCTCTGTATCAGAAGCAGCAGGCAGCCAATCTGCAGGGGGAGCTGTTTTTTAAACTGTCTCCCCTTGCGGATTGGCTCCTGCCTAGCACCCCATGCTGCCTCCTCTAATAGAAAGGCAGCAGCACAGGGTGGCAGGGGGCTCCTCAGGACTGGGGCCGGAGCACACTGGCTGCCAGTCCTGCCCCCAGGGACTACAGTATAGGCAAGTAACCAATAGGTATTCATGCAGTTACTCAACTATTCAATTAACAGATCTCTAACAATCCCTAGAGGGAAGAGAAATAACAGGGAAATGCTGCATGGAGAGAAGGATAAGACAAAGGTAAAGATGGAAAGAGTGAATCTGTTAGTGAAGAGGGCTGAACCTTGGAAGGTTAGAAGATACAGAAGACTGCCACTAGATGAGATTCCTAGCTCCCTTTGAAAAATGGAGAAATGGAAATCTGCTATAAGGAGAAGCTAGAGAGAGAGTCAGCTTAGAAAAGAGGCAACTAAGGGATATAATAGAATCGTGTGGAGAAAATGAATAAGAAAATATTCACCCTGCCCCATACCACAAGATCCAGCGATCACCCAATGAAATTAATAGGCAGCAGGTTTTTAAAAAAAAAAATTAAGGAATTATTTCTTCATATAATACACAGTCAAGCTCTAGATCTCAGTGCCAAGGGATGTTGTGAGGGCCAAAGTCTAATAAGAATTAGGTAAGTTTATGGAAGATAGCTAATAGCCATTGATGGACCTAAGATGATGAGGGAAACAACCCTATGCTCTGGGTGGCCCTAAACCTCTAACTGGGACTGAAGGACAAGGGACAAATCACTCAATAAATGCCCTATTCTGTTTATTCCCTCTGAAACATCTGGCACTGGCCACTAACAGAGGACAAGATACTAGGCTAGATGGACCATTCATATGGACATTCCTATGTTCTTATATAGGGATTTGTGAAAAGACCCAGGAAGGAGAGACTGGGAGTCTGGGTTTGGGAGCAAGGGGGAGAGAACACTCCAGAGTACATGTGGATAAAAGTCCTGAGTAATCCATGAAGACAAGGTTGGGTGGACATGCTAGATGGAAAGAAGTTGATGGTGCCAACCCTCTCAGGCAGAAGAATCTTAAAAAACAACTAATAGCCTTGCAGCACCTTAGAGACTAACAAAAATGTAGATGGTATCATGATCTTTCATGGGCACAACCCACTTCTTATCTGATAAGAAGTGGGTTGTGCCCACGAAAGATCATGATACCATCTAAATTTTTCAGTTAGTCTGTAACTGAATAGAAGTGGGTTGTGCCCACGAAAGATCATGATACCATCTACATTTTTCAGTTAGTCTGTAACTGAAAAAAAACTTAAAAAATAATGCATAGTCTTGCAGCACCTTAGAGACTAACAAAAAAGATCATGATACCATCTACATTTTTTGTTAGTCTCTAAGGTGCTGCAAGACTATGCATTATTTTTTAAGTTTTTTTTCAGTTACAGACTAACTCAGCTACTCCTCTGAAACTTTTGAGGCAGAAAAATGTTAAGGTTAAGTTATTGGCAGGGCACAAACAGCATGAAAGGATTTAGAAAAGGGGCACTGGCAGAGTCTAAGCAGGGCTTAGTCATTGAATCCAAAGGACAAATCCATTACTATATTAGCCCTTTCCCATCAGCTATTGTGTATTTCAATATGTGTGTCAACAAATTCAGCAGTTTCAAACTAGCACTGTTCCTGCCCCCACTACATTCTCCCCACTCTCCAGAAACTGTGGTTTGGTTCATCAACACACTTAAACTGCTCTGGAAGACTGGCAAGGAATGTAATGCTACATAAACTGCCTCCCTATCGTATTTCAGTTCTCACAAGTCACCACTTGACCTCCAACAGACCTTCAAGTCTATCTACACAGGAGATCAATGTGTAAACTTGAAACTAAAATAAATAGAAATGGGGGAGAAGATGAGAAAACACATACTCAAAAGGAACCCAGGGTGAAAACAAAACCCTTACTACAATTAGCCAATGTATATTTCATACAGAATTTAAGAAATGATACTGCTATTCAAATACTCACTTTAAAGAATGTTTGCATATGAAAATTCCTCTTAGGAGGGCAAGATAGTATCTCAAATATGTTTTACTCTTTTAAAGTTGTATTTCACATGGGGTGGAGTTGTTGGTTTTGTACTTTCATTCTCATTCTCACTTCAAATTTTCTGCATTTGATTTTCATATTACCCATTCAGATCATATACTTTTTCTATTTTTTCATTATATGAAGACAGTGTGCAGTTGGGACAGACACAGCCAAACCTAAACAATATAAAAGACATAAGACAGGCAGACTGAGTTTTATAGACACACATTACAGTAAGGGCAGTGTGACAGCATCCTCTCTCTAATCTATTACTTTTACAGGCTTGAAAAATCATCCATAAAAATTCACTTTGAGGCTGAAATTTGGGAGCCAATTTTCACCTAGCAAATACTTTCCTGGTTTCATCATATTTAGATTATGAGAGTAATGTATGTGAATTAATAGCTGTGACTTTGCGCTCCTTTAAACTCAAAACCAGCATACTTGAAAAACTGAATTTTTAAGATCTATTAATAAAGGGGAGAGGCAGATAACAGTACTTAGTTGTTAGGATATATATTCTATATTGGTTGCATATCACCTTACCTTAAATAATACTTATTTCATTTACTGGCATGTGAACAGATTCTTTACTGGCATAAGAGTCTTCACAAAAATTCAATAGAGATTCTTAACACAGAAAAGTAAATTTATGCTGTTTGGCTCAATCTACTTTTTAAAGCTTGGCTTTGTGCTACTTAATACTAGGAAAGTTTTAAAATGCAAAATATGTATTTATAGAATTTATTTCAATTACTACAAAAACCATGTCACATATGCTACTCACTGTTTTCCTCTCCAAAAGCAGTGACATTAGAAAAAATTGCAGTTTCACTAATACATGCAAAAAGTTAAATTTGATTCCTGTTGAGATTATCAATATTTTTAATGGAATATGAATACACATAATTCAAATGGGGGTATGTAACCTACAATTCAAGAGCTTGCAATCCCCAAAATGTGTATATCTGTTTGTGTGAATGTATCATTCTTGTATATGAAGTTACAAATATAAAGTGTAAACCTATTTCTTAATCTAGGTCTTCTAGTGAAAGCCATTAGTTGTACTTAAGGAACTTAATGATCTGGTGCTCAAGAGAAGGATCTGTGAATAGTTTTGTTCTTCCTGTAAGACTAAGCTGTGGTGGTCCTACAAAGATGTGGCCATGACATCTGGTGCTTGAATTTGGTATTTTCTACAGTGGTGGGGGGAATGAGACAAAGACTTTCCACCCTGGGGAAATTCTATTTAAGGAATGGGAAGCAAATAATGATTGTCTTGAGCTGGCTTCACATACTGTTCCCCATCACAAGAGGACACATAAAGAGACCTGGAAACAAAACCCTCTAACAATGGGGGGAGGAGGGGAGAAGCAGCTGGACCCAGGTCAGAAAAAGATCAGCTCTGGTCTGAAGAACTTGATCTGAAATAAGTAGGGTGAGAAATTATGATTTGTAACAACTTCTCTTTGTATATTAGGCTTAGCTGGCATGTTTTGTTTATTTTAGCTTTAGTACCTTATTTGTTTATTTTAGCTTAGTAACTTACTTTGATCTGTCTATCATCACTTGCAACCACTTAAATCCAACTTTTTATGCTTAATAAAACCACTATTATCAAATTCAGTGTAAATAATTGCTACAAGTGGGGAGGGAACAACAGCTGTGCATCTCTCCTCTTTCATTGATAAAGGGAGTGAACTTTTTTTTGGTCTCATTGGGACTGTGCGCCTTCTGCTCTCAGTGTCCATGTTACTCTGCTGGGGGGGAGGCTGTTACTCCAGCTCTGTGCTTTTGCTGTGAGAGACTACTAGCGCATCTTGCTCAGCAAGACACAGTGGTGGAGCAACCCAGAGGGCAGGTAGGTGGGCTCAGTGGTATGATCAGTCCATCAGGTGACAGTCTCAAAGGGATCTCTGTGACCCAACCTGTCATAAGAGGGGTGCCCTTAATCCCAAAAATGGTGGCTGTACAAATAAACAGATGTAAAAAGTAATTAAAGGAAAAAATCAGTTATTACATTTTTATAGTTTCTCTTTAACTTTGCACGGCTAAGCTCTGTGCATACTACACTGTGTCTCCTGAAATATGTAGGAACAAAAAAGGGGAAGTTGTCATAATTAACTCTGAATTGCTTTGTTTTGACAGTCTAGGTAATTAGTTATTGCTCCTCCAAATCAGACTATGAATCACTAATAATACTAAGCCATTTTAGTCACTTGGCTCTTTTGTAAAATGGAGGGATCTCAAACATACTTCAGGCTGGCTGGATTCAACCCATACAATGCATTTATGTGGCTTGCATAATATTTTTCAGATTCTTCAAAATCTTGTCATTGTAAAGAAAAAAAACCAAGATTATAAAAAAAATCTTCCAGGTGCGATGCAAGTGTAAACCAGCACACTGTGTCTGCTTGAGTATGCAGAGAACCTGATACTATAGATGAGGTATGTGAACTGTCTTGCTCCCCAATTATCCCCAATACATTTCGGCTATGTCTACACTCGCGGCTTCTTGCGCAAGTACAGCCGTTCTTGCGCAGGAATCTGCAGAGCGTCCACACTGCCCGCCCGCTCTTGCGCAAGGAAATTTACAGTACGGCGTGGTAAGAGAGGCTTCTTCATGAGCTACGCTCTTTTTTATCAGGTGTAAGCCCTCTTGCAGGAGCTCTTGCGCAAGAGGGCAGTGTGACGCTCGGTAGGGATTTCTTGCGCAAGAAAGCCCTATGGCTAAAATGGCCATCAGAGCTTTCTTGCGAAAGAGAGTGTCCACACTGCCATGGGAGCTCTTGCGCAAAAGCACAGCTCGCACATGGCAGTGTGGACGTTTTCTTGCGCAAGACTTCTTGCACAAGAACCCTTGCGCAAGATGTTCTTGCGCAAGAACCCGGCAGTGTAGACATAGCCTTCATGTCCACATGATCTACTACACTCCTGGTGGTTCAAGTGTAAATGAAGTTCTCAGGAAGATGGGAATTGCTGTAGGAAAGGAAATATATATAGAACAGATGGAACTCAAATACAGGCAAAGAGAAAGAAAAACAGGAAAAAAGTGAGGAGGCAGAACTAGCTGCATTTTAAGGAGGAACAGAATTTCCCATTGAGTGTTGTGGACTGTGACAATAATGAACTGAATAAATAAAAATGCAGTTATTAATAAAGGCTGTATTTCCTTGATTTCTGTGCAAACCTCCAACTGTCATCAATGAGAGATTCAGTGTGCACTGAAAGGAATATGAAATTCTGAATGTATAACTAGCATGGAATCTATTCATTTCTACCAAATGAGTTTATTATTGTCTATCACGGACTTCCACTTCAGCCCTATTTATCTAGTTTGCCTCTAAGAATATTATGTTGAACTTCATCAGCCATCTTGTGACGGTCAAGATATACTCTGTGCCCTGTTTTTAGTTTTCTACTAAAATGCTTGCTTATCAAAAAATAAATTCAAGTGTTTTTTCAAACACTTTTCATAAGACAGAGTTTTGTCTGAATTACTACCTGCCAACTCCGCAAATTTCAGTTTGAGATCTGAAAGTCAAGTTGGGTCTTTCTGGCATTACTACCAGTAGTAAGGATTATTCAGTGCACGTTCTACCCTGTGTGTCACCATTACAGCCCCACTGCTGGCAAGCTCTGCCCTCTGCACATCCAATCCTCTCAAGGCCTTTCAAAGCAGATGCATTTGAATTATATCATGTTCTGCCTTGAGTTTTTAAATTTATTTTGCACTTTTCAGGGTGGTCACAAACTCAAATATTCAAGCCTCAAACACCTTAAGAAGTGAATAAACATATTCTTTTTAATAATTAAAAGTAAATGCACGTGTACATGTATTTAATGCTAACATTTAAAAGGAAATTCCTTACAAATCTGAGCAGTTTTATCAAAAGTGGGGGTGCTGCTCATATTCTGATTCTAAAAACCAATCTTCCTACATACAGGATGAATAGTGTCATTTAATTATTGTTGTGTCTAATTCAGTTGTATAATTACAACAAAGTATTAGATTGATTTTGAGCTATACTGAATTTAAAAGACATCCGCAAACATCAAAATCTTAGGCTACGTCTACATTGCACTATAGTTCTAAATAAGATTCACAATTTGAGCTACGCAAGTTGCGTATCTTATTTTGAAATAGTGCCAAATTATTAAATACGTTGTCTCCACAACACAAAATTTTGACATAACCCGCTATTCCAAAATGTCCCTTACTCCTCGTGGAATAAGGTTTACAGGGATGTCAGAATAGTGAGCCTGAAATAATGGGCTTGCTGTTAAGACATGGGATAGCAGTGTTGCAGTGTAGACGTAGCCTTACTGTACAACTGGTAAAGAAGCTAGAAAGTATTTTATTCAAAAAGGACTAGAAACAAAAGATTTTAAAGAAAAACATTTGCTATAGCCACACTTGCTTTTCCTTTGTTTATACTGACCTCTAGTGGAATAAGAAGTGTAGAGTGTTTATTTAAACCAGTGTTTCCCAATTTTATTTGGCCACGGAACCCTTTTAAACTCAAAAGAATTTTGTGGCAGTCTTATATGTGGAGCTGAAAAAGTAGACCACAAATAAGTAAGGATAATAATAAAGAAATGCTAAACAAGGTCATGAGATCAACACAAATGAAAACTTTTTCAATAAAATTCATAAATCCTTAATATTAATTATTATTTTTTAAATAATAACATGTTATTGTAATGGAATTTTCTCGAGGAACCCTTATTTTCACTTCGCAGAACCCTGGGGTTCCCCGGAACACCATTTGGGAAACACTGATTTAAACCAACATTCCAATGACATTGTAAAGATAAACTGAATCTTTAGGAGCCCCACTACAGTTTGAGGAGGCACGGAATAGCTTTGCCTCCAAACCACAGGTTGAACCTCTCTGGTCCAGGACTCTCTGATCCGGCAGCATCCAGGGTCCGGTAGAACCATGGAAATTGCTGGACCAGAGAGCCTTGGGAACCCAGCAGCAGGCAGGGAGTCAGAATCCCCAAGCTGCAGAGCTGGCAGCAGAGCCCCAGTAGCCCCAGCAGTCCTGGGTTTGCAGAACCCCAGCAGCCCCGGAGCCGCAGAACATAAACAACCTGGGGGCAGCGGAGACCCAGCAGCTACAGCACAGCAGAGCCCCGGCAGCCCAGGCAGCCACAGCACAATCGAGCCCCAGAGCAATGGTGCCCCGAAGTGCCAGGCAGCCCAGGGCAGCAATCTCTGGCCATCCCTGAGGCATGGCGCTCTGGCTGCCCCATGACAGTGGAGTCTGGCGGCACCAGGGCAGTGGAGCTCCAGCAGCTCCTGAGAGCCCTCCACCCCAGGAGTGGAGATCTGGAGGCCCCAGAGGTGCGGAGCCCTGGAAGCCCTGGAGTAGTGAATCCCCAACAGCCCTGAAGCCACCGGGCCCCTGAGGCTCCACAGCCCCAGGATAGGAGGGAGGCCAGACAAGCTGGCAGCAGAGCAGGGTGGGGAGCCTGGTGGGGGTCTGCTGATGGACCCTGGAGAATATCAGCAGAGCAGCCAGAGTGGACCTCCTCTGGTCCAAAAAAATTTCTCGTTCGGAACGGTCAGGTCCCCAGGGTGCCGAACCAGGGAGGTCCAACCTGTAATATGCAGTTTTCATGTCTTTGCATATGAATGCACCTGCAGTTGTACTACTCTCCTTCTATGCTCCTCAGTGTATTTGTCCAAGTATAAGGTGAAGCCAATAAGAGCAATGGTAATTAAAACACTGAGAGCTAAGTCAAAACACCTGGGATAAGGCAGCAAAGAACAAAGACTTTCTAACCGTGTGGGCTTGTGAATAATTGCATTACTTCTACAATAGAATAGGCTAATACGGTTAGAAACAAAACAGTAGTGTATGGGAGCTCTATTAAAACCTTTGGCTCTTATTTTGAGAATTAAAAACACGTGAGGGTTAATATGAGATTTCACTTCTTTCAGAAGTACGTTCCAAGCCATCTTCCTTACAAAGACAACCTTGAAAATGTTAACCAATGCAAAGGATTTAAAGTGTCACAGGTTTCCTTTAAAACACATATCTGGAGTTTATTCGCAATCCTTTCCTCTCACCCTATATAATTAGCTTTCCAGGACTGGCCTTTGGAATCTGTGATGAACATGACCGCAAAGGCAATAGATTTTGGCGAGGTCTGTGGATCCATTCATGGATGCCAACCATGTGTAAGGCCCACACACACAAACTTACTTACACAGGCTGTCTGCAGCTGAACCATCTCCTCTCCTAAGCAGACAGTACAGCTTCTGGCCAGGCAGAGAAGTTATTTCCTAGTAGGAGAGAGAATGCATTCTAATGGAGTGTGCACCACATTGAGACAGTAACTCCTGTGTTCAAATCCCTGTTCTGACATGGATTCCCCTCTTGGCTCCTGGTCAAATACCAATCTTCTTGCCTTTGTCTCCCCATCTGTAACATGGGGACCAGATTATCTGCTTCACAGAAGTGTTCTGATTAAGCAGTTATATAATGATAAAACTCACCAGAATACACACAAAATGCCCTCAAGACCTCTATCCTGAAAAATGTTTGAAATTATGGCAGCTTTGCACAGAACCAGGTGATATAACTGACCAGAGTGCAGATTGTTACTCATCTCTGTGACTGAGTGCTGTTAGCTGCTACAAACGGAGCCCTTTGGAGGTCTACACCCTAGTCATTTATATCACCGTAGGCCAGTGTTTCTTAAACTTTTTAAGACCGAGGAACACCAAACAATTTTTTTTTTATGGGGAACACCCAGGATATTTTTTGTTGAGTGAAAAAAAAAAAAAGCTTGCCCCTTCAAGGGTGACCATTCCCCAGGGAAAAGTTGTTGAGCAAAAAAACAAACAAAAAGTAAAAAAAAAGGAGGGCTTGTCCCTTTAAGGGTGACCATTTTGAATTCTGTTCTCTCCGCAGCACACTTCCGACTGCCTCGTGGCACACCAGTGTGCTGCAGAACACACTAAGAAACGCTGCCCTAGGCCCTGGTGCAGTTAAGAGTAGGAGGGAGTCTGACTGGGTTTGGAATGTTACAGGGGATTGCTTACAGCTGGTATGGTGGCTGATGAACTAACAAGTTCACCAGCTGGAGAACCATGGAAGAACAGAAAGCCATATAAAGAGGTGAACCAGGATGCAGGAAGGGGCTTCTATTCACCTGTTGCTATACTATGTACCCGGAGCATAAGGAAAAAACAATAATAAAACACACTTGGTGAACATACCCCAGTAGATTGTGTATGCTATGAAATTTTCCTATAAACCCTCATTAGCCAGGGCTTACAGGAGCCGAAGGGGACAGGACCTGTTCACAGTCTCCTTTTTAATTTAGAACTGGAACATTGAAAGCAGGAATGCAACCTTAAATTGTATCATCTTTCATATAACTCTGAGCACAAAGTAACACTAATTACCAAACTTAACAGAAAACTTCTTGAGGCTGATTACTGAATGGATTACAATATGTACCAGCATTTACAGGAACTACCACTAAATGCTGAGATTTTGTTAACTTAAGTTAAATAAACCATTTTTCTGAAACAACACACAGCTTATCTGCTGCAACCAAAATGTTAAATATGGCTTCATGTTACATAAGAACGGCCATACTGGGTCAGACCAAAAGGTCCATCTAGTCCACTATCCTGTCTGCCAAAAGTGGCCAATACCAGATGCCCATAGGGAGGAAACACAACAGGTAATCATCACATGATCCCTCTCCTGTCATCCATTTCCAGACAGAGGCTAGGGACACCATTCCTACCCATCCCGGCTATTAGCCATTGATGGACCTAACCTCCATGAATCTATCTAGCTCTTTTTTGAACCTTGTTAAAGTTCTAGTCTTCACAACATCCTCTGGCAAGGAGTTCCACAGGTTGACTATGTGCTGAGTGAAGAAAGACTTCCTTTGTTTTAAACCTGCTCCCTATTAATTTCATTTGGTGACCCCTGGTTCTTATATTGTGGGAATAAGTAAATAACTTTTCCTTGTTCACTTTTTCCACATCAGTCATGATTTTACAGACCTCTATTATATCCCCTCTTAGTCTCCTCTTTTCTAAGATGAAAAGTCCAAGTCTTTTTAATCTCTCTTCATATGGGACCCATTCCAAATCCCCTAATCATCTTTGTTGTCCTTTTCTGAATCTTTTCCAATGCCAATATATCTTTTTTGAGATGAGACCATATCCGTAGGCAGTATTCAAGATATGGGCGTACCATGATTTTATATAGAGGCAATAAAATATTCTCTATCTCTTTTTTATTGATTCCTAACATTTTGTTTGCTTTTTTGACTGCTGCTGCACACTGAGCGGAGGGGCAGTGGGCGCTGTCCGGGGTTCTCTGCTCCGTGTCCCCATCCGGTTCCCTTGTTTTAGCCCTTTGACCCTCACACCCATCCCTGTTTTATCTTTATTTGTCCCAAGTAATTACTTGGTTTTCTGGGTTCAGTGCACCCTCCCCATAGGGTGGGGGGAGGTCCTTTAGATGTGGCTGGTCTAACTCCCGCCCACCTCCCAGACTCCAATAGGCACACTGAGTGGATGTTTTCAGAGAACCATCCACAATGACTCCAAGAGCTCTCTCTTGAGTAGTTGTAGCTAAATTAGTACCAATCATATAATATGTATAGTTGGGATTATTTTTTCCAAATTGTATTACTTTATATTATGTTTAAATAGGAATACTGGAGAAAAGGGCTCTCTGGATGAATGAACACTCTTCAACATACACACAGTGTTGTTTTAGCTGTGCCGATCCTAAGGATGTTAAAATACGATTATCTAGCTAATAGTATAGTCGATACAATTTGTATTGACTATACGATTAGTTGATAAGCGCCACTCTGCAGAACCACAGCGGGGGTAGCTCCAGGAGCCAACTCGAGCCGGGACTGAGCAGTCCTGGCTTGTGCCGGCTCCAGAGCTACCCACGCTGCGACTCTGCATTTTAAATGTAGTAAGAGCCATTTAAAATGCAGAGGCACAGTAATCAGCACGAGCTGGGACTGCTCGGTCCCAGTTTGTGCTGAGTCCAGCAGCCCCTGTCTGCTGTAAACAGAGGCTGGCGCTGGCAGCCCTGGCTGCCACAAATAGGGGTTGCTTGGCAGCAACAGCCCTTGTCCGCACAAGGACTCAGCTCCTCACGGGGACCCCTGCAGACAGGGGCTGCTTCACAGCAGTGTCCCCTATTCCCCCCCCGCTGCTTCTGATAGAGGCAGCAGAGGGGTGAGGGAGGAGGCACTCCAGAGACGGTGCTGGGGGGAACCATAAGACGGCTCCCCCCAGCACCAGCTCCTATCCCCCCACCTTGCTACCTCTTATAGAGTCCCTGCTAACCCTGTGCTCCCTGCAGCACTTCTGCTTTTGAAATATACAAGAGCCCGTGAATCAGGATGTAGCAAAAAGAATATTGAAGAGGAGGTGGACATTCATGTTCTGTTCATAGGAATCAGCACATCCAAGTGACACTGTACAGTATTAATCCTGCTCTGCTAAGAGTAGCCGGTGGTAGTTAACAAGTGGTCTAATTCCAGCCTCAACAAAGTGAATGGAAAGTCATATTGACTTCAGGAGGATTGGAACAGGCACTATATTACTGGGCCCGAAGGAATCTGGCAAAGCCTGTCTTTAATACTGTCCCTACCCTACATACAAGCTCACTTTCCTTTACTGAAAGAACAAATCTCAAATTAATTTGAGGGAATAAACAAACTTCTTGGCCATGATTAATAGAAGATAATATCACACTTCATCAAGATCTTCAATTATGCAATTTGATTGGGAAAGGGGTGCAAAGGTAAAGCGTGTATAGCTCTTAAATCTCAAAAAGAAAAAAAAAAGTGTCTTCAACTGCAATTGAGCAGTATTTTCTCAAAAGTTACCAAAATGCTACAAATGAAAGACAATAACAGTCAGCATGCCATAACATATTCAAATTTCTCCAATGTGTTTTGTTAGAATTAGTATGAAAAAAGTTGATTTTTGGCAGTAGTTCCTACAACAAAAAAATAATTGTAACTTACTGTGCACTAATAAAAAGTTTAACCAATTTGGTTCTGCACAAGAGATGATGCTGGGGATGAGGTGGAAGCTAAAATGGTTAGCAATACAATTTATTTGTCTACAGCACTGGCACATTGTAAAGCATCAACAAGACACTATGGACTCTAAAAAAGTGGGTCTGATGAAGTGGGTTTTTGCCCACGAAAGCTTACGCTCCAAACACTTCTGTGAGTCTATAAGGTGCCACAGAACTCCTCACCGCTTTTGCAGATTCAGACTAACACGGCTACCCATATGGACTCTGAGATAATCTGAAACAAAACTTGTATTTTAAAAGGTGTCACTGAGGTCTCATCAGCTTGGCATCTATGTGATTTCTAACATTACGTTCCAGTCATCAGAATCCACTTAAATGCCTAGCTGTAATGTACAACAAGGATATATGTTCATTAGTGGCTAAACGCTACAGAGACCTGAAGTATTTATGACATCAGAAACATAGCTTAGTCTGAGAGCTATCAGAAAAGCCAGTTAAAAACATAAAACGGGACTATAATTAGTAAGCATATTATATGAATTTAATTCTAACAGCCATTTTTAGGATGATGTTACTAAGATCGACAGTAAAAGCATCAGAGCTTTCACATTTATATAATTCATGATGGATCAGCACTCCCACTGCACTGTATTTTTCTGGGATTATATCAAGCTTTAGAAATAAAAAAAAATACAATTGCTATAACATGAAACTTGGCATTTCAAAAAATCAATTTGAAGTCTTAAAACACACAATAGGGTGTTAAATTTCAATTAATCAACTAATCAAGTAGTCGATGGAATTTCCATCGACTACTCGATTAGTCAATAACGGGGGCACTCACTATCCTGCTGTGCCTCTCCTCCTTTGAAATGTACAAGAGCAGCCGCGGCTCTTGTACATTTCAAAGTGTTGCCTGGGCATAATATATATAAAATACAAAATGGAGTCTGAGGGGTTCCTTTTTCCTCAGAACAACTTTCCTGCCAAAATCGGGTAGAGAAAGGTTGTGCACTCAGCACTATACCTGTGCACTCAGCACCAAAGACTGTGCACACAGCCCCATTTGCCTGCGTGCGCATCCATCTTTTGCACAGAGCACTCAATTTCTTATGCACCCGGCTCTAAGGTTTTGCACCCCTTCCTCTTCAGAGTTTTCCCGCTTTGAAGTGTTTATAAGCCCCTGTTAAGGAACACTCGTGTTCTTTGACTCTCCTCGTGTCCTACATGTGCGTCGCCTGTGGTTCGTCATCCCCGTACGTCATTGTCCACCCTGAGGAGACCAAGGTTCCGGCCTGCAGTCTGACAAGACTACCCATTTCTAGTGACATTCATTGGAATAAGGGAAGCCTTTTCCTACTACCACTAAGACTTTGGGACTTATAATACCGTCTCGCTTACGGAATACTCGGACAGGATCCGGTAGCCCACCAAGCGTCGGCTTGCAGGAGGCGAGAGGCATCCATCGAGGGATCGCTCCGTTTGTCCTCCCTTAAAGCTTTACATTAGCTGCAAGGTTGTAGGTCACGGACATCTAACATCAATCGCCGTCTGTGAATGTAATGTATAACACCTTATGTGTGTGGGACTAGTCTATCTTCTTTTCTTCTAGGGTTAGGGTGGGACTGTTGTTAAATTGCATGTTGTTGCTGATGTTTGATCTTTACCTTTTAAAATACATGGTTTGGCCCTAAATTCTTGTTGTTTGGTGATTTCTAAAGTTGTTTCCCTGGTGATTAGATACAGGATACCAGGCCGAATCTGGCTTCTGTGGGAGGGCACCTTAGGCTTTAATTAAATTGCATAGCCACAGCACAGCAATTGTTTACCTCAGCTCTCCGGGTAACAAAAGGAAGAGGTGCAGGGGGACTGCTTAGGTCCACAGAGCTGCGGGTGGCTCTTGTACATTTCAAAGAGAGGAGCAGCGGTAGGGACGCCTCTGCCTCCCCCGTCCACTGTGGAGATAGTGCTGGGGGAACCAGCTTTTAAGCCGGCTCCCCCCAGCACCGGCTCCTGCTCCCCCAGCTTGCTGCCTCTCTCTGACATCCCAATAAATATCTGGTGGGAAGTCTTAAAGAGATTCCAGGTTTAGAAAAGAAGTGGAACTTAACAGCTTCAAAGGCAGATTTCTGTAACTATGGGTAGGGCTAAACCATAATTTTTTGTGTTAAAACCTTTAAGTTTCAGATTCTAAAATCAATCTTGTTATTCATTCAATAATACTTTTGAAATGCTGAAAAAATGTTTTAAATTATAATTTGACTTAAGATTGCATTCCAGTTCGCACAACTATGCCCTTTCACATAATCAATAATTATATTAATTTTTATTAGCCAGACTGAGTTTTCCAGCCTTTGTTCAATTCTATCGCAGCCCTTACTACTTTGCTTTTATAACACGTGTGTTACTAGGTCAGACTTTCTTCATGTCAACTCTCATTGCAAAGGACATTTATTACAATTATGTTCTTTGTCCACTATTCATAGCATTTAATTACATCATATTTGACTAGATACAAAAAACCTGACCATTCCAGCTTTATGATAATTCAAAGACATTCTATTATCACAACTCACTACATCCTTTAGATTACCACAATTTCAATGGATGCTGGTGCCTAAGAGATAAATAGAAATTTCAGCTAAGTAGGAGAGTCAGTCAGAGGTAGAATGCAGTAAATTTTTAAAATTAGTTTTTAATAGTTAAAACTATATTCCTATTTCCATGGCTTGATATTTAAAGAAAAGCATGCACATACACTTACTCTCTCTCAATCTAAGATAATAGGGCCACTTTCATCTTTCAGAGTGGTTATTTTTCATTTTTTTAAACAACATTAATTGTGGCTTTGGCTTGGCTGTCCAGCTCTATGGTACCACGACAGCTTCTTCTTAGCTTCTTAAACCCTTGTACTCCGAGTGGAGCATAGGTCATCTACAAGTCTCCTCCACTTCACTCTGTCTTGAGGCAAAACTTCTAGCTGACTCCAGGAGTACCCCAGTTGTTGTCCTTCAATCTCAATAGATCTTCTCCACACTGTCCAATGTCTTCCTCTTTTGCGTTTTCCTTGGGGGTTCCATGTGAGAGCTTTACAGACTATGCTGGATGATGGTTCTCTCAGAGTGTGGCCTAGCCATCCCCACTTTCTTCTTTTGATTTGAATGTCAAGTGGTTCTCGTCCTGCTCTGTTCCAAAGCTCCTCATTTGTGACAAAGTCTTGCCATTTGATGAGAAGGATGTACCTTGGGCATCTGTTTATTAATGTCTGTAGCTTGTGATTTGAAGATTTTTTAGTATGCCAGGTCTCGCATGCGTACAAGGGCACACTCTTCACATTTGTGTTGAAGATTCGCAGTTTCGTCTTCGCAGATATTATTTGTGAACTCCATATGGGACGAAGAGTCTTGAATGCAGCTGTTGCTTTCCCTATCCTAGCATTGACATCCTTGTCTGTTCCTCTGTCTCTGCCCATAATACTCCCCAAGTAGATGAACTGCTCCACATCTTCCAGGTCATCTCCTCCCAGTGTGATGGTGTTGTTGTTGGACTGGTTGATCCTCATTGTCTTGGTCTTTCCCTTGTTAATGCTCAGTCCAATCATTGAGGAAGTTTTTTCTAGTGTTACGACCTTTTCTTCCATGCGTTCATGTTGGTGTGAAAGGAGGATAACATCGTCAGCAAAATCAATGTCCTCTAGCTGTTTGAAAAGAGTCCACTGAATGCCCCATTGATGGCCATCTGCTATCCTGCTCATAATCCAGTCTAAGGATAGAGACCAGAAAAATTTGGATCACCTCTCCCTGAGGTAAAATGGGTTGGCTTAGGGTTAACAACCCTATCTGTAAAAAAACAAAAGTTACAGAAACATCTACCATGACAGCTATTAGATTTTAATTCTCTGATCAGGCTGAAGGCTTGTTTACACTTGAGACACTACAGCGGCACTGCAGTAGTGCTTCAGTGCAGACATTAACTCTGTCGTCTAGGGATGTCAGCATGTAGTTAAATAAATATATGGAGATATACCTATCTCATAGAGCCGGAAGGGACCTTGAAACGTCACCGAGTCCAGTCCTCTGCCTTCACAGCAGGACCAAGCACCATCCCGGACCAATTTTGCCCCAGATCCCTAAATGGCCCCCTGAGGGATTGAACTCACAACCCTGGGTTTAACAGGCCAATGCTCAAACCACTGCTCAAACATTGCTCTGGTGCAAGAAGACTAGCTGCCCCAAGGATGAAGAGAATGGAGAGTCCTACCAGAGGCTCTGGGTGAGAAGCAGGAAGTCTGATGGAATCTCGTATAGTATAGGGAAAGGGGGGAACACAGAGTTGCTGGCATGGAAGACCATGGAGAGCATAGGAGTGCACAGACACATGCTGGTATGGAGACAAAGAGAATGAGGGGAGTTGCAGGGAGACTCTACAAAAGAGGGACAAACAAGAAGGGGTTGGAGGTCTGCCAGAAGCTCCCGTGAGCACAATAAATTTGGTCTGCACAAGCTGCAAAGTGTGTGGAAACCCCTTCCCCAGGTAAATATTATTCCTAATTTACATACTGTGTGTGAGAATGTCCAGAATATTATATAAGCACACACAAAAATGCAATACCACTTTTGAATGTCTATACTTACGCACACACTCAGAGGAAGGAAGGAAGGAAGGAAAGAAGACTCCTGGCCTTGGGAATTATCAATGGGACTTAATAGGAACTTTCCATTCCTAGCTTCTATGGTTTTTTAGTACCTTTTTTTTTTAACTTAGACTTTTTTCTCCCCAAACAGAATATGAATTTGTTCTCTCTCTCTCTCTCTCATAGCAATTTCCTCACTCTAGCATATTTTACAAATCAGTCAAGGAAAAAATATCTGATTGCTCCATTATATACTATGTATTTTGGATTTCATTTTCATCCTGTTTCCAATCATTCATAACAGGAAGATGTAAAAAAAAGTTTCCAACATTCTTTCATTCCAAGTTAAATGTTTGCAATTATGTGTGTATATTAAACAATGTAGTAAAGTATGACTTTTTTAAATACACAAATGCATAAATGCACAAGCACACGCACACACTAAAAGAAATGACAAACTGATTTATATCCCAAGCTAAAAAAACTTCCATGACAATTAGTTTCAACTTCAAGCAAATTTTATCAGCTACTTTTTAATACCTCCAAACAGGAGCTCAAAAATGGAAATTCATCTATGTTGCACATAGGTTGTTTTAGTGATTAATTTGAAATATGTATTTTCCTTGTAAACTCCTCCCGTGCCAAAATTACTCATCCCTGATAAATTACTTAAATTAAAAAAAATAAATTAATGTTTTATAAATGCCATCTCTGTAGGTATGCATGTCACTTTGCAAAGAAAATCCCATTTCACCTAATGAATTGTGTGGGGGGGCCAATGAAAAAAAAAAAAGAGGGCACATGGAGCTCCTCCTTCCTTCAGTGCTTTCATCCAGTAGATTGTGCAAATGCAGAGAAGAGACTTGCTTCTGCTGTCTGTACTAGGGATGTGAATGGACAACCAATAAGTATCACTGAATGGTGCTTACTGGTTACAGATTAGCAGACCAACTTGGCCGGAGTAGCCCTCCGCATTGCGGGTAGCAAATGCACATGTCTACAGTGAGGCCAGCCTGGTCTGAGCAGTCTGCCGTGCTGCAGGTGGGGAGCACTCCAGCCCAGACAGAGCAGCCCCTGCCCATGGCTGGCCCAGCATGGCCAGAGCAGCCCCCACCCGGCTGGGCTGGAGCAGCTTCCCCACCTATCCCCATTTAACCAGTTAACTGATTAAATGGGAATTTACATCCCTAGTCTGTACTAAAGTACAGACCTAGGTTAGATCGCAGCCATCATTCCACCCACTTCCCTCGTACACAGGCTGGGAGAATATGGAGACTTGTTAGTGGAAATATATCAAAGGCAGCCAAGTGAATACCTTTCCCCCTTCCAGTTCTTCAGGGGGTCATTCATTATGGCCCTCTCCTATCTCCCACAGCCTGGTATTATCTTTCCAGATCCCTCCCCCCAATATTCAAACATGGATCTTGATCAAAGAACCCAGAACTAAACATAGAAGTTTGCAAGAAGTGGTTTAATGATTTACTCTCCCCACAGAAATGAAATCAATAAGGCAGCATTACTGGTTCAACAAATATTTGTTTCAACAACATTCAGAGATATCCAATGTCCACCTCCACAGTTACTTCTTGGTTCATGTGTTGGAGCTGACTCTCTTTGAAATGTAATCTATATAGCTAACATATAACTAATGATATAGTACTTCCTGATGTAGCACCAATCCTGAAAATAAACTGCCCGAAAGTACCAGGGCACATCTCTGGTGTCTGTCAGCCATATCAAGATGGTCAAATGACTGACACATCATTTGAAAGTTAATTTTAAACAAATCAGCTGATTAAATTTATAAATTTATTCCATTCAATCAGAATCACAAATATATGTTCACTGTCCTCTACTCTCCTGCTCCTTAACCCAGCTCATGGTAGATACTGATTGATCTTCATACCACCAGAGCAATTCCACTGGATTTACACTAGTCAGCTATAACAGCACTGCCCACAGCATCGGGACTGGCAGTGCAGTGACTGCACCTCCCAGGTGCTAGAGGAACCATGGCTGGGAGGGAGGGAGTGGGGGCAGAAGGGAAGGGGCCAGCCTCCAGGGGCAGCTAGATTACTGACAACTCCTATTCATAGTGCTGATAGGAACCTGGGCTGGCTCTTCCCAACAATCCTGAACTGACCTTGCTCCTCCCTGTCAGGAGCTTGGGAGCCAGACGGAAGGGGGAGCATGAGCTATAGTTTGCCCATCTCTGGTCTACTCTATATGCTTAAAAGGTGTACAGTTGCAGCAAGAAAAGCCAGCAAGAGGGTGAGAGTTGATGAAAGGTATAAGTAGTTAAGATTTTTGAAGGGGGAGGTTAAAAGAGGTTAAGGGAGGGGACTTCCCACCCTAACCCCTCACTATGTACCAAGGAAGGCCCTAATTCCACAAAGAGGTAACCTGAAGCACTCTGAATAGCTTCCCTGACTTCAGTCAGATGGTACTATTCATAACAGGACCAGGGACCTAAATTAACTAAGTGAATTCTGGCAAACAGTTGCCTAATCAATGACAAATATTAATTGAAAGCAATTTTCTGTTTTCAGTTTTTAAGGCAAATGATTATTAATGTTCCTCTAAGAAGACACTGCAATATATTTTAAGAACCCAATCCTACAAACACTTATATATAACTATCGTTATACACAAGTGATCCCTGAATGTAAAGTTACTTGTCTCTATGTTTGGAGGATCTAAGACTATATCAGTTAACCACTTAAGAGGATAATTAATAGGTATCTTATCTAATACTGTAGGTAGCTACACATTTTTTAGCTTTTCTCCTAACTTCTCATATCTAACTTTTATTATAGGCATTTGAGCTCAAGTTACTATTTTCAAAATGTTGTTTCAGACACTGAGTTTAGAAGATGCTGTAGCTGTTGGAGCTTTGCCAGAAGTCTGAGGTAAGTAACTCTCACCATCACCGCACTTCAAAGATCTACCAACAATTAAACACACCAGAAGCTCAAGCTTAGTTGCTTCTACTTTGTTCATTATCCGGGCACTTTTAAGCCCCATCACACATCCTTGCCCCTTGCTGAGTTCTCTTTATGGGAGGGTCTGTCATATTGAAAAAGGCATTAGGAACCACTTTACAGGATGCAGTGCAGAAAAAAAAATCCCACTCAAAACAAAAAAAGCACTATAAAGCCAGTGCATGTGAACATGAGTATGTGTAAAGGAAGGCATAAGAGGAACCCTGAGAGAGAAAAAAATGGAGACATAAAGACTGACAGACAAAACAGAGAGGGAAGTTTTAGAGAATGAGAGGAAAGAATGGAAAGAGGTAAAGGGAAAAGCTGCATATTCAAGATTTCCAAAGTTACAAAAAAAAGAAAACCACACACCAGCACAAAAGAGACACACAATACGCATAAAACATAGTAAAGATCAAAGAGTCAGCACCTTATATATCAGTAATATTCATAATATTTTTGTACATTGCAATGTTGAACTACTACTCAAAACACCTGCAGTCTCATGAAGAAAAATACATAATGGTTCAAACACACTCAAGAAGGGAAACAATTTAAAAACAGAAGAGAAATAAAGAAACCCCAGGAAAAGACAGGTGCACAATACCCACATTCTATCCAATATTTAAACTATACTCAGGTTTTGCATTTACAAAAGATTTCTTAGAAGTCTCAAATCGCAAATTTTATTAAGTGGCCATTCACATGGTGTATTAGCTTATGGAGAGAAGCTATTTTACCCATTCACTCAGGTCCTAAACCTGCACTGTCAAAGACAACAGGAGTATTGCCACTGATTGCAATGAGCATAGGATCAAACCCTTAAACTGTATTTCAGGGCTGGTGGACATCAATAACAGTTTAACAGAAAAATAGCTAGTTCCACTAACTGTCAGTTATCTAGCAAACTAAATATTTTTGCATTTATACTCCTACAGTCATAAATAGACTACATTTTATGGAGGTAATACTTGAGTTTTCTTGACTCTATAGGCCTCAAGTTTTAACCAAGCTTTTCTTTTTAGTTTTAGACCCATTTCTAAATTTTTACTGTAAATTTTAACAATAATGTAAATTAATGTTATTAATGTAAATTTTTAACAATACTTTAAGTCATGGGTGAGCCCAGTGACTTGGCGGCATTACTATGGCCTGTAGCACAGAAATCTGGCCTGTAGCACAGAAATCACAAGTTTTGCAACAACCAAGGGTGTTGCCATCTCATACGTTAAAATAAGTAAAAAAGCCCGGTTAAGGAAGTGATAAAGCCCAATAATTAAAGACTTAGCTCCATATGATGCTTTTAATCTGTAGATTTCAAAGTGCTTTTACAAGTGAGGAAAAGTATCATTATCTCCTATTTAAGGGAAGGAAACTGAGGCATAGAGATTAAATGACTTGCTAAAGTTCATCTAGCAGGTCGGGGCAAAGCTAAGAAAGGTACCTGCTAGCACAAGTATATACTTAAACAGTAAAGCAAATGAAGTTATTATCTGCGTTCCATCAACTGCTATACCATATGGTTACACTTGGGCAGAAGACCAAGCCAAGCATCTAAACCAATTATCTGACTGCTATTCAAACAAACAAACCAAACAAAAACAAAATGAACAGCTTCACATAAAGTACAATATTAGTTGAATCCCTTCCTATATTTGTGCAGAAGTTACACTGCCAAAAGCTAGATTAAACCCTCATTCCCTTTGACCACTCTCCTTTTCTTTAGTAAAAGCACATTTCAGAAGGTGGATTGCTCTACCTCCTCTCCCACCCTCTCTGGTGGAAGGTGGTTTTCTTCTTTCATATACTCAGGAAAGTGATAGCAGCAACTAGGTGGAGGAAGTCTTCTCCTGATATCTCCAACTGCATTAATCTGTTGATATCTTTCGTCTGGCACCTGATTTTAAATCCCATTGGGAAGTGCACATATTGCAGGTCAAAGGTATTAAGAGATTCAAAATCACTGACAAGACCTTAAAATTGAAAACATCCACAGGGCAGTGCAAGGCAAGTATTTGAATGCATAAATGGTAATGGCCTTGTGTGCCAGCTCAGGAAGATGTTCCATGCATAGGGAGTGGCACAGAGAAGAATGTGGAAGAGGGAGACAGAAAAAGCAATGAGCAGAGAGGGTGGCAACACAAATACAAAGCTAGATAGGCAGACAGGGATGTAGTTATGCAGGATCCTGAAGGGGAGGACAAGTAGTTTACATTAAGGAGGCAGAGAGGGAGAGCCAAGAGTGACAGTTAGGCCATGTCTACACAAAAAACCTTTTGTTGCTTGAGCGTGTGAAAACACACACACACACACACAGGGTTGCCAAGTGTCCGGTATTGTACCGGACAGTCCGGTATTTGTACGCTCTGTCTGGTAAAAAAAATCAGAAAATACCGGACATGTGCACTGTCCGGTATTTTCTGATTTTTCCAGCTGCGCACCGGACGGAAGCCTGGCTTGGGCGGGGGGAGTGGCTGGGAGTCCGAGTTGGGAGGCGGGGCCGCGATTGCCGCAGGGAGCCCTCAGCCAGTTGAGTGTAAGGAGGAGGGGAAGCCTCCTCCTCGCTCGTGCGTCGCTGGGAGCCTGCGCGGGACAGGCAGCAAGTGCCCAGGTCAGTCCCGCTCCCCGCCGGCCAATTTACTCACCCCCCCCCATTCCCGGCTGGCCCGTTCCTCTTCCTGATCTCCCCCAGCCAGCACCGCTGCACCCCACCCCCGCCAGCTCTGCTTCCCACCCACCCCTTTCTCCCGGCCACCCTCGCGGCCCCGATCCCCAGCTGTGCTTCCCGCCTCCCTTACTCCCGGCCAGCCCGGCCCTCCCGGCCGGTCCCCCTCCCTGATATCCGCGGCCAGCCCCATTCTGCCCGACCCCACCAGTCCTGCTTCCTGTTGGCCCCCTATCTCCCCAGCCAGCCCCATTGCCCCCCTTAGCTGTTTCCAGGCCCCCTTCCCGGCCAGCACCGCTCCCTTCCTGGCTGGTTCTTCCCCCCCCATGAAGCATGTCTGGTTTTTTGGTTTTAAATGACTACCTGGTAACCCCTAGCAGTGATCCAGGTTCTTGGTCCCTCCTCCCGCTTTTTTTTCCTTCAACAAAATTTTTTCCCGGTGGTTTTTGTAGGGGAGGGGCTGTTCAGTATTTTTGTTTCAGACATCTGGCAACCCTACACACACACACACACACACACACACACACACACACACACACACACACACACACACACACACACACACACACACACACACACACACACACACACACACACACACGTTTTACCAGCATGAGAACTTGTGTGAACAGTGCTACATTGGTGGAAGATGGTCTCCTACCAATATAGCCACAGCCAGCCACTCATTGAGAGGTTTTATTACATCAACTGGAGAGTTTTCTCCTGTTAGCATAACACAGCTCCACTAGCGATCTTATAGCAGTAAAGCTGTACTGCTGTAAGCTTGTACTTATAGACGTGGCCTCACTGAAACATATAGTAATTTCCTACAGTGTCCTGAATGAACTTTACTGAATTAAACCTAATAATTAGGTTTAATGCATTTTAATACAATAGACCCCCAAGATAATTCTTTGTGTGTTACTGCAGGACTGTATGCAACTTTTCTAGGGAGAAGACTAATCTTAGGAAATTCAAAGAACTATTTGGGATACTACCTGTGAGAAAAAGGTTTCTTAAGAGGTATCTGAAGCTATACCTGGTGAGCAAAACACATTGGCTGATTGCCTGCTCCTGGAAACACTGGATCAAAGGCCCCTGAACTGTACAAAGTTTTCAAGAGTGTGCTAGATCTAAATTGTGGCTGTTATGAACTTGTGACTACAAAGAGAGACCCCTTGGGGTTTGAATGACTCGCCTGCCAGAGCCGACATTGGTGACAATTGGCCAAGATTGTGGTGGTTAGCAAGTATATAACTTCTTTTTTTGTTTTTAATACGTTTTCTCTGTAATATTTATACCCCAAGAATAAATGTGCTTGCATAGGAAGTGCTATGTGGTAACAGCATGGTTCTCTGTGTCTGAAGAAAAAACAGTCAGGCCTATTTAAGTAATCTGACTTTGCTGGTGAATTCACAATACTGTATAACCAAGGAGCTGTGGAACCTGGAAACATTCAGGTCAGGAGGAAATGAGATTTGTCTCCACACGCGAGAGTGGCAGCTGGGGGAACCAGAAGCCTGAGGTGGGTGTCCTGAACTACGAAGAGGGACAGAGGTGCAGTTGCCCTGAACGGTGGCAGTCAGATCCACAGGCAAGGAAGATGGCCACACAAACCACAGCTGTTAAGAACTAGTAGAGGACTCTGTGCCTCAGATAAATGAGGGGGGGGAGGGAGACGAAATTGCAATAGTGAAGAAGGGGGATGATTAGAACTTGTACAAAAGTTAGGAGCTGTAAAGATAGAACAGGCTAGATTCTTACAAGGTTTGTGGAGCATGCAGGTTTCAATGTAACTGGATATATGGGGTGAAGGAGAGGTAGGAACTGAAAAGGAACCCTAGAAAGGCCTGAGTGACAGACAGGATAGTGTTGTCAACAATGAAAGTGACTGGCACAAGTGTAAAGCATTTTCAAGGGGAACAAAGAGGATTTCATTTTTGGTTATGTTCGGTTTAAGTTGTCAGCGAGCCATCTAGGAATAAGTGTCACAAGACGGGCTGCAATGCGGGACTACATGGAGAGAGAAACGTCAGGAGTGAAGAGGTAGACTTGTGAGCAGTCAGTGTAGAAACAGTAGTTGAAACCATGATAGCAGCTTGTGGGGTAGAGAAAGACGAGGGACAGGCGATGAGAGTGCAAAATGGAACCTTCTTGGATGGTAAGAAATGAGAGTACCAAGAGCCTGCCATAGGAGCTGTTGAAGGAACAGCTAGAGAGGTAGGAGGACCAGGAGAAGGAGAGTGTTCAGTGTTGAAAGCAGGGGAGGCCAAGGAGAAGGAGAAATCAGTACAGGTCCTGAGATATGCCCAGAAAAAGGTCATTTAAAAAAAAAAAAAAAAAACCCCACAAACCTGGTGAGAGAGTTGAGTGAAGTGGAAAGTAGGGATGTGACTGGTTAACCAATAAACTTACTAGTTACAGTTAACGGGTGGGGTGGGCAGCCCCTTGCTCACAGGGCCGGATTAAGACCTTTAGAGGCCCTAAGCACTGAAAAGATTATGGTGCCCCCCCATATATAATTCAAAATAAAAACAATACTATACCATAAAATCTCTTTCTTTTTTTTTGGTGCCCCTGCTTTGCTGGTGCCCTAAGCATGTGCTTAGTCTGCCTATTGGGTAATCCAGCCCTGCTTGCTCACCACAGGCAGGGGGCTACTCCAGCCCTGAAGGACCCACCAAAGGTGTGGGCCACTCCAGCTCAGCTAGAGCAACCCTACCCACAGCAAGCAAGGGTGTTCCAGCCCAGTTGGAGCAGCCCCTGTCCACAGCGGGCCCAGTCTGGCCAGAGTATCCCTCACCTGCAGCAGGAAGGGCCACTCCAGCCCAGCGGTGCAGGCAAGGGAACCGCCCCCTTTTGATCAGTTAACCGGTTAAACATAATGTTTACTTCCACATACTTTGTACTATGCAGTTGACATGATTGTTATTTCCTCCACTTATTACCGGATTTCACACCCTTTCCTCTCAGTTATGAGAAAATGAGCCTTTCCCTTCCTCAACAATATAAACTTTTCTGCACTCATAGCTGCTTTCTGTCCTTGCTAGAGATCTATACAAAGCAGCTGTTCTTTGGGATTCTGGTTTTGCCTTGAAAATTCCAATTCCTCTTCACATTGCCCAAGATTTTTACTTTTATATGTGATACAAATTAGTCCAAACCCTTTAATTTGTTAAAAGGAAAATAATTCACAGGAAGATTATAGCGATTTTTTTGCAGATCCCTATAGCATGGCATTGTGTTCTGTTGCTGGATCACTACTGAACACAATGGCAAGGCTCAGATGAGCTAGCCAGCTAAATTATGCAAACAACTGATTAAAGCAACTACCAAAATATCAGAGACAGATGCCCAATACATTTCCTGCCCCATATGACTTTTTTCCCTTTACTCATTAAGCTAGACACAATACCCTGGCCAGAGCTTGCTTGGCAGCGAATAGTCTTTTGCTATTTGTTAAGATAATTAGTAAAACTCTCCTCTCCTAAAACAGGATCCTAATTTACATCTTTACACACATGTGACCTCATTTAGAGACAAAGTTTGGTTCTTTTCATCAAATCTTTACTAAATTTTGGCAGAAGGCCACTATTTCCCCATCCCAAGCAACAATGCTGCACCTTTTGTGGACAGTGAAAGCCACACTCTCGCCCTCTCTCAGTAATGGAGGTTTTATTTTAATCACGGACTCAGGATGCTAAAACATTTTTCATCCTTTTGATGAGACAAGTGGTTTTTGGAGGGTAAGAATTTCATCCATGGGAATGGGGTTTCCATTCTTTTAAATCCACTCACCAGAAAACACAGGCTTTCCCACCGTTTTCTTAATACTCCTTTGACACTGCTAAGGTATTACGTATTATCTCCATCATACAGAATGTGGCACACAGAATAATTGTGTGACTGTGAGCATATCAAAAAGTCAGACACAGAGCCAGAAAGAATAACTCAGTCTCATGAATTCCTGTCTTTGGTTACAAGACCATTTTTTCCCCTTTGATAAATCCACCAAGCTATTAAGGGTATGTCTACATGACCAAAGGAAAAAAAGAGAAAAAAAAAAAACCACCCAACAGTCTCAGAGCCCAGTCAATAGGATAATCAGCTATCGGGTTCTTGACCAGAATGCTCAGTTGAAAAGGGATCAGTACTGCTCTGGCCAATACCGCTGACTGGCAGCTTGAAGTCCAGTTGGCAGTGCAGCAGAGCTAAGGCAGGCTCCCAGAAGCAGCTGGCACGTTCCTTCAGCTTGGGGGCAGTGTCAGGGTCTCTACGCACAGCTCCATTCCAAGTGCTGGCTTCACAGATCCTGTTGGCCAGGAACCACAGCCAATGGGAGTGGTGGGAGCCAAGCCAGACGCTTCCAGGAGCCACCTGAAGTGAGCACCACCTGGCCAGACCCTGACCCCAAACTCCCTCCCACCCTCCAATGCCCTGCCCCAGGTTGGAGCCCCCTCCCATACACAAACTGCCTTCTGGAGCCCACGCCCCCGACCAGCCTTAAGCCCTTTCCCACACTACAAACCCCTCACCCCCAGCCCACAGATCATTCCTACACTCCAAACCTCTCATCCCTGGCCCCACTCCAGAGCCTACACACCCAGATGGAGCCCAAATCCCTTCCCACATCTGAACTGCCTTACCTAGCCCGGTGAAAGTCAGTAAGAGTGAGGGGAGAGCGAGTGACGGAGTGAGAGGGGGTGGGCCTCGGAAAAGGGGGCATGGCAGCAACAGGGCATGGGTGTTCGGTTTTGTGCAGTTAGAAAGTTGGTAACCCAACAGGTCAACTAATTCTGGCTCACATGGCTCATGCTGCATAGCTAAAATAGTGAAGACATTCCGACCGAGGCTGGAGCCTAGGCTCTGAAACCCAGAAAGGGTGGTGGTCTCAGAGTCCCAAGTGGGAACGTCTACACTGTTGCTTTTAGCCCCGTGGCATGAGTCGAGTCAGCTGAGCCAGACTCTGAGACTCACTGCTGTGGGCTGTTTACTGCAATGTTGACATACCACAGACATTGACTTCCTTTAGCTCTGGGAGATGGTCAACCCCCCCCATTTCACTGCAAAACTCACCTGACCCCTTCTCCAAAGCCCCCCCACCCTGTCCTGCCTCTTACCTGCCACCCTCCAAGCTCCCTCCATTCCCACTCCTCCCTCTCCCTCTCAGAGATGCCTGCACACTGCAAAACAGCTGATTGCAGTAGGCACTGGGAGAGAAGAAGGGGGAGATGATCAGCGGGGACACTGGAGGTCGGGGGCGGGGGGAGCTAGCTGCCAGTGGGTGCACAGCACCCACTAATTGTTTTCAAGTAGGTGTTTCAGCCACATAGGTCAGCATCTGTGGACATCAAATAAGAGCCCACAATTTAGTACTAGAATTGGAACCAACATTTATGATAATCCCAAGGGACAGCAAGAGATTGAGGGTATTAACTCCCACTGATGAGAACAGCCTTTGGTGGTCTCTTTATGGGATATAATTTAAGGTATTTCAGAGAAAAGAAGAGGCTGTCTTTCTGTAGCACTTTGGATTTGTTTAACCTATTCTTAAATATAGAAATGTATTATGCAGAGTTATTGTTTCTCTGTTACTGATTTATCTGGCTGAACCAGTTGGATCATGTAGAGGAATGAGAGGTAACATTAGGATTATTTTCTGTAATTTCTAATTTTCTTAAGGATGAAAGCCTGAAATAGAAATAATTACCTGGAATGCAGTTATTGTGTAAATCCTTTTTTATTTTACTTTAATAGGATATAACCGTGGTCTTGTAGGCATCTGTAAAATAAATGCTAATATTTTTAAACTACAGGCATGTCCAAAGTGTCTCTATTGCATACTGTTCCGCCTGCATAAAGAGAGAATACCAATTATGAACATATTAAAAATCTTGCAGCATGGACCATTATTTAAAAGTATTCAAGGTAGTTTGAATATACAGTACCACAGAGATGGATATAAAGAATGAGAACAAGGAGAGTCGATGCAGCTTAAGAATGTCACTAAGTGATGTCACAAACACCACAGCTACCAAAAGGTAAGCCCCAAGAGATCCAAAGAGTTGGTTAATAAGCCAACCACTAGATACTTATCCAAAACCTTGTCTCTACTCCTCAAACCCAAATACACCTACCCCTAGGCACAAGCCTTTACCCTATTCATCCACCACACCTTTCAAGCTCTCTCTCAGGCACACCCATACACCCAGCACATCTAGAATTTCCACAGGACCTCAGACCAGCTTCCCCTTTTTTATCTTGTACTAAGGATGTTAAATTTAACTTAATCAATCAACTAATCGATTAGTTGATAAGGGCGCCTCCACCTTTGAAATGTATCAAAGCTCTTGCTGCATTTCAAAGGTGGAAGCTCAGCTCCCCTTTCCCCCCACGCGTACGGAAGCTGTGTGTCAGGCAGTGGCGGCCCCAGCAGCCCCGGGGGGGGGGGGGGGAAAAGAGGCTGATCCTGCCAGTCTGCCTGTGGCACACTAGGCCCCACAGAGCTGGAGCAACCCAATGACCATAAGTAATAAGCATCATCCAGTAAGGGTGATGTTCACCATTCACATACCTATTTTGAATAGGAGTTTAATACCTAGGATTTATTGTTTTATATTGATTTGTGTGTGCGCGCACACACGCACGCGCTAGGTTGGTTTTGTTTTTAAACCACCCAGCTGCTGGCCTTTTTTGAGCTTTTAAAAGATTTTAAATAATAAGTATTAATTTTTGTATTTTATAGGAATACCTATAATTATTTTTAAATTTGTATTTAATGATAATTTTTTTGCTTTAGTTGCTTTATTATTGACAAAGAGATTTAGGGTGTTTATTTTGGATTTCTCTTTTTATTTTTATTTATTTCATGTTTAATATTAATCATTTAATGTAAAAAAAAAAGTGAAACTGAGAGCATCACAGGAGAAGCTGGAGCAGAGCCCAGGGCAGGAGACCAAGTGGGGCGCGCGATGCAGAGAATCCTTTTCTCCTTCCCAGGAGAGCATCATGGCCCAGGGCAGGAGGGTGAAATTCTGGCTCGCCCCTACAGAAAGATTGCCGACCCCTGCTTTAAGCCCTTGAGTCAGCAAACATTTACATAAGTGTATAACTTTCCTTATGAATAATCATATTAAAGTTAATGGAACTATCCATTTGAATAAAGTTGTACTTGCATAGGTGTCTGCAAAGATTGGGGCCCACAGGCCTGTCAGATATTGAAGCAAAGATGATCTGAGTAAGGAGCTTGGAAACTAAAAGCAGTTTTTAAAATGACCATTATCGACTATCTGCCAATTTGAGGATAATCTCTATCACAGATTTACACAGGGGTGCGGAGATGACTCAGGAATTCGATCCTGGAACCACAGATCCCGCCTGCAGTAGGTGCAGACGTTTTGTGACAGGCCAGCAGCCTGCTGTGGAAAAGTTCTCTATTTTTTTCCTTCCTTCTCTCTCTTTTTCCAGCTGTGAGGGTTTCTCCTTGAAAGGGAGACTTCAGGATAGAGGATGCGGCACCACTGGGATCAGCTAGTGGCTCACTACTCCGAGCCTGTGATCAGTTACATGGGAAGAGCTTTTGGAGTGGGGATGCTGAGCCCCTTTATTCCTGTCTGCACCCCCCACTGCCCCCTAGAGCTGGGACCGGGAACAGGACTGTGGTTTCAGGAGAGGATGACGTAGACAGGGTAAGGTGACAGAGGCTGGGGCCACAGCTAGGGGTGGCCAGGCCAGACCCCACATGCGGGGCTGGCAGCTGAGCCAGACCATGCGCCGACAATGGGGCCCCCTGGCAGCAACAGGGCCGGTGGCCACACCACATGCAGGGGCTGGCAGCGGAACCCCCAGGCACAAGGCTGGCTACTGAGCAGTGCCCTTGGCCAGCAGCAGGAATAAGGCCGGCAGCCGACTGGGACTCAGGGTCGGTGGTAGAGTACCTGGGTAGTAGTGGGCCCAGTGGCCTGGGCCCTGGGTGGCCGGGGCACAGAGCTAGTGGCCAGAATGTCAGGCATAAAACTTGGGGTGCTGCAGCACCTGCCACACCCATAGTCCCTGCACCTTTGCTCGTGATGTCCACATCAGTTTTCTTGAGATACACTTTCAATACATCTTTGTAGCGTTTCCTCTGACCACCACAGGATCTCTCACCATGGGTGAGCTGACAGCAGAAGACTTATTTTGGGAGGCGAGAATAATTGTAATAAACAACTCCTTTAGTAATACGCCTCCAGTTACCACAACTTCCTACAAGATCTTGCAATTTTAGAGCTCAGGGAAGATCTCACTGTTTTTCTTTCAGACACAGATACAACTTCACAAACTCATTTTTCTGGTCCTGACGAAAAAGGTGAGTCCGTAAAAGGAGAGCCAAGGCAGTACAATAGCTGGCATACCAGTGCTGTGACCCCATGAAACCTGACAATGGTGAACTCAAACTGAAGCCCCGCGGGGCAAGGAGGAGGGGAAAACCAATACATCAAGTTTTCTGGATTTCAATGAGAGAGGAGAGACCCGTGTGCTACCAACTATTTCTGCTCTCCCTACTTAATGAAGTCAAACTGCTGTATACTTTAATCACTTGTGACCTGGAAAATTTGGTGACAATCCACCACAGGAAAGATATAATTGTATCAAATCTAAGGTTTCAGTGATTCTCTTAGCTATGTGAGGCAACTACAAATCTCTCTCGAGTCTTCCTGCAAATTCTTAAGGAATTCTCTTGATGTAAAAACTGGTTTCAAATGACTCATTACAAGGAGAATAGTGTAACATGCTCACAGGCACACACCCCTTTATTTGATATGCTGAAAATTTAACAACAGAAAAGCATTTTTAAATATTAGTACATGTAAAGCACAAGTTGGAAAATACTAAAAAGCTGAAAATTAGGAGGCAATTGCTTAAATCTTAATTTGTGCCAGTTTCTAGCTGCTCTTCTTCCTGTTTGCAGACACTCATGTTTCACGTTTACTACGTTTTAGGCTTAAATTTGTGGGTACTTAGTCTTAGCCTAGAGAAATCTTAGCAAAAAACCTTTTAGACACTTAGTAGTTATGAGAGAGAAAAAATACATTAAATAAAATTGTGCTAAATTATTAGCCACAACAGTAACTCAAACTCTGATACAACAGGCACGACTATCTAGCAATTTATTTTTAAATATAGCAAAGAAATTTTGATTTGGTTGCCAATGCTCAATACTGTTCAATCATCATAATTACAAAGTGACTTATAAGTTGTCCAGTTTAACTGTCTGTTGTTCCAAATCATCCTGATTTATACAAAAATCCACCTCCAATTTTTCTTGTTCTTAAAACCAATTTACTTCCTGCAAATAAATAGCTGAGTTGAGCCAACAGAAGTCTGAAACAAGACACAAGAGAGTGTGACGGGTCCTCCGCAACATGAACATGGTGTCCCTAGCCTCTGTTTGTCACAGGGTGGAGATGGATGGCAGGAGAGAGATCGCTTGATCATTACCTGTTCGATTCACTCCCTCTGGGACATCTGGCATTGGCCACTGTCGGCAGACAGGGTACTGGGCTGGATGGACCTTTGGTCTGACCCAGTATGGCCATTCTTATGTTCTTAACAGATTAACTTCAGGATCAAACCCTTGATAAGAGCAAAAAGGAGAACAGACAAACAGGAAACACTCAGGTACAGGAACAATTGAGGAGTCTAAAGTCAGACTAAATCAAATGGTTCAATGACCTAAGTAAACATTGTGGTTGCCTTGAGAACAGTGCAACTACATAAAGGAGAGCAAAGTTACAATGAGCAGGAAAATGAAGTTGTGGCAGAAATAAGCATGCTTAGCTGTTCATTTGTTTTCCCCATATTCCATTCCTCCATTCATTATGATACAACCTCTCAGCATTCAAAGCAGGGAAAAGTCTTTTCAAATGTACGGTTATATTGCAGTTGTTTAAAAAAGCTGTTGTTCATACACAATAGAAATGGACACTATGGAAGTAACTGTCAAAAGAAAAGAGGCCACAAAAGACAATACCAGAGTAAAAAGAAGTCAAAGATCCTTGACAGGGCCTATCTATATTACAAGTACAGCAAAACATGGCTGAGCCAGGGCCAACTATCTGCTTTGTACCAAGCAAGTATCAACAATCTACTGCAATGTCTGTCCATGTTTGTATTTGTGCATATTGGAAAACTACCCCACAATGCCTCACAATGGGACTGTGTGCAGAAAGTAGGTATGTTAGATAGCTATTAATTAAATAGTCATGTAACCACATCAAATTTTAGTGATTACACAACTATTCAAGGGCGGGGCTGGCAGCCAGTGTGCTCCAGTCTCACTACTGGGGAACCCCATGCTGCTGCCTCTGTATCAGAGGTTTAAAAACTAGCTCCCCGGGAAGGCGGGCTCCTGCCTGCTGCCTCTGATACAGAGGCAACAGGCAGGGTGGCAGCAGCCGCTGTCCACGGCGGCCCAAGCTCCCCACAGACAGGAGCTGAACTGGCATCCCAAGGAGCAGCAGCCTCTGTCTGAGGAGAACCTGGGCCCACCGTGGACAGAGGCTGCTCTGCAGTAGCCTCCCCTACGCCCATCCCCACGTTGCTGCCTCAGGGAGGTGCAGGCAGCTCCCCCTGAGCATCAGCTCCTGCCTGTCACCCCTCACTGCTTCTGTGGGAGGCAGTGGGGGGGAAGGGGAACAGCTGGTTCTACGGAGCCATTGCACAAAGAGAGCCGACTTAAAAGCTGGCTTCCTACATGCATCTGATAGAGAGGCAGCGGAGGGTGGGGGGAAAGCGGCTTGTGTAGGTTGATATGCTTGTGGAGTTGGCTTGAAAGCTGGCTTCTGGTGCATACCGGTTCCTGCCTGCCCTCTTACGCTCTGCGCTGCTGCCTCTCTATCTGTGGCAGCACTGTGGGGTTTGGGGAGGGAGCAGATGGCTCATAAGAACATAACAAAAGAACAGCCGTACTGGGTCAGACCAAAGGTCCATCTAGCCCAGTAGCCTGTCTGCCGACAGTGGCCAGCACCAGGTGCCCCAGAGAGAGTGGACCGAAGACAATGATCAAGCGATTTGTCTCCTGCCATCCCTCTCCAGCCTCTGACAAACAGAGGCCAGGGACACCATTTCTAGCCCCTCGCTAATAGCCTTTTAAGGACCTAACCTCCATGAAATTATCTAGCTTCTCTTTAAACTCTGTTATAGTCCTAGCCTTCACAGCCTCCTCTGGCAAGGAGTTCCACAGGTTGACTACACGCTGTGTGAAGAAGAACTTTCTTTTATTAGTTTTAAACCTGCTACCCATTAATTTCATTTGGTGTCCTCTAGTTCTTCTATTTAGGAACTAATAAATAACTTTTCTTTATCGGCCCTCCACACCACTCATGATTTTATATACCTCTATCATATCCCCTCAGTCTCCTCTTTTCTAAACTGAAAAGTCCCAGTCGCTTTAACCTCCTCATATGGGACCCGTTCCAAACCCCTAATCATTTTAGTTGCCCTTTCTGAACCCTTTCCAAGGCCAAAATATCTTTTTGAGGTGAGGAGACCACATCTGTACACAGTATTCAAGATGTGGGCGTACCATAGTTTTATACAGGGGCAGTAAGATATTCTGTGTCTTATTTTCTATCCCTTTCTTAATAATTCCTAGCATCCTGTTTGCCTTTTGACCGCTGCACACTGTGTGGAAGTTTTCAGAGAACTATCCACGATAACTCCAAGATCTCTTTCCTGATTTGTCATAGCCAAATTAGCCCCCATCATACTGTACGTATAGTTGGGGTTATTTTTCCCGATGTGCATTACTTTACACTTATCCACATAAAATTTCATTTGCCATTTTGTTGCCCAATCACTCAGTTTGGTGAGATCTTTTGGAGTCCTCACAGTCTGCTTCTGTCTTGACTATCCTAAACAGTTTGGTATCATCCACAAACTTTACCACCTCACTGCTTACCCCTTTCTCCAGATCATTTATGAATAAGTTGAAAAGGATTGGTCCCAGGACTGACCCTTGAGGACACCACTAGTTACCCCTCTCCATTCTGAAAATTTACCATTTATTCCTATCCTTTGTTTCCTGTCTTTAACCAGTTCTCAATCCAAGAAAGGACTTTCCTCTTATCCCATGGCCATGTAATTTACACAAGAGCCTTTGGTGAGGGACCTTGTCAAAGGCTTTCTGAAAATCTAAGTATACTATATCTACTGGATCCCCCTTGTCCGCATGTTTGTTAACCCCTTCAAAGAACTATAACAGATTAGTAAGACAGGATTTCCCTTTACAGAAACCATGTTGACTTTTCTCCAACAAATTATGTTCTTCTACATGCCTCACAATTCTATTCTTTACTATTGTTTCGACTAATTTGCCCGGTACTGAAGTTAGACTTACCGGTCTGTAATTGCCAGGATCGCCTCTAGAGCCCTTTTTAAATATTGGTGTCACGTTGGCTACCTTCCAGTCATTAGGTACGGAAGCCGATTTAAAGGATAGGTTACAAACCACAGATAATAGTTCAGCAATTTCCCATTTGAGTTCTTTTAGAATCCTTGATGAATGCCATCCGGTCCCGGAGATTTGTTAACATTAAGTTTTTCTATTTGTTCCAAAACCTCCTCTAATGACACTTCAATCCGGGACAGTTCCTCAGATTCATCACCCACAAAGGACGGTGCAGATTTGGGAATCTCCCTAATGTCCTCAGCCGGAAAGACTGGAGCAAAGAAATCATTTAGTTTATCCGCAATGGCTTTATCGTCCTTGATTGCTCCTTTTATATCTCAATCATCTAGGGGACTTACAGGTTTTTTAGCAGGCTTCCTGCTTCTAACGTACTTAAAAAACATTTTGTTATTTCTTTTTGAGTTTTTGGCTAGCTGTTCCTCAAAATCTTTTTTTGCTTTTATTACATTTTTACACTTGATTTGACAATGTTTATGTTCCTTTCTATTTATCTCACTAGGATTGGACTTCCACTTCTTAAAAGATGCCTTTTTGTCCCTCACTGCTTCTTTTACATGGTGGTTAAGCCACGGTGACTTTTTTAGGTCTCTTGCTATGTTTTTTAATTTGGGGTATACATTTAAGTTGGGCCTCTATTATGGTGTCTTTAAAAAGTTTCCATGCAGCTTGCAGGGATTTGGCTCTAGTCATTGTGCCTTTTAATTTCTGTTTAACTAACCTCCTCATTTTTGCATAATTCCCCTTTTTAAAATTAAATGCCAGAGTGCTGGACTGCTGAGGTGTTCTTCCCACCACAGGAATGTTAAATGTTATTATATTATGGTCACTATTCCCAAGCGGTCCTGCAACCATTATCTCCTGGACCTGATCCTGCGCTCCACTCAGGACTAAATCGAGAATTGCCTCTCCTCTTGTGGGTTCTTGTACCAGCTGCTCCAAGAAGCAGTCATTTAAGCCATTGAGAAATTTTCTCTCTGCTTCTCTTCCTGAGGTGACATGTATCCAGTCAATATGGGGATAATTAAAATCCCCCATTATTATAGAGTTCTTTATTTTGGTAGCCTCTCTAATCTCCCTCAGCATTTCAATGTCAGTATCGCTGTCCTGGTCAGGTGGTCGGTAATATATCCCTACTGCTAATTTCTTATTATTGGAGCATGGAATTACTATCCATAGCGATTCTATTGAACATGATGATTCATTGAATATTTTTATTTCATTTGATTCTACATTATCTTTCACATACAGTGCCACTCCGCCACCCAGCCAGCCTGCTCTATCCTTTCGATATATTTTATATCCCGGTATGATTGTGTCCCACAGATTTTCCTCATTCCACCAGGTTTCAGTGATGCCTATTATGTCAATCTCCTCCTTTAATACAAGGTACTCTAGCTCACCCATCTTATTAGTCAGACTCCTAGCTTTTGTGTAGAAGCACTTTAAAAATTTGCCACTGCTTATTTGTCTGCCCTTCCCTGATGCATTGGATTCCTTTATATGCGGTTGTTTGTCTGCTCTGGCCCATGGTTTGTCCTCTCCCCTCCTCTCTTTCTGACTACAGCTTAGAGAATCTCTATCAATGGATTCTCCTCTAAGAAAAGTCTCCATCCAATTTACGTGCATCTCCACACCAATCGGCTTTCCCCCATCTCAGTTTAAAAACTGCTCTATGGCCTTTTTAATGTTTAGTGCCAGCAGTCTGGTTCCACGCTGGTTTAGGTGGAGCCCATCCTTCCTGTATAGGCTCCTCTCCCAAAAGTGTCCCCAGTTCCTAATAAATCCAAGCCCTCTTCCCTACACCATCGTCTCATCCACGCATTGAGACTCTGAAGCTCTGCCTGCCTACCTGTCCCTGCGCGTGGAACTGGAAGCATTTCCGAGAACGCCACCATAGAGGCCCTGGATTTCAGTCTCTTTCCTAGCAACCTAAATTTGGCCTCCAGGACATCTCTCCTACCCTTCCCTACGTCATTGGTACCTACATGTACCACGACCACCGGCTCCTCCCCAGCACTACACATAAGTCTATCTAGATGCCTCGAGAGATCCGCAACTTTCGCACCAGGCAGGCAAGTGACCATACGGTTCTCCTGGTCATCACAAACCCAACTATGTTTCTAACGATCGAATCACCCACTACTAACACCTGCCTCTTCCTAGCAACTGGCATTCCCTCCTCCCCTTCAGAGGTATCCTCAGTGCGAGAGGATACCGCAACATCCTCGGGAAGGAGGGTCCCAACTACGGGATGGTTTCCCCTCTGTTCCCATTGAATGCTCTGTTCCCTTGAGACTTTCATCCTCTTTAAGAGCACTAGGGCTCTCAGACTGGAGGTGGGACAGTACTACAGTGTCCCAGAAAGTCTCATCAACATATCTCTCTACCTCCCTTAGCTCCTCCAGTTCAGCCACCCTGGCCTCCAAAGCCCGAACTCGGTCTCTGAGGGCCAGGAGCTCCTTGCAACGGGTGCACACATACGCCACCCGCCCACAGGGCAGGTAATCATACATGTTACACTCGCAATAAACAGGATAGCCCCCACTCTGCTGCTGGGCTTCTGTCTCCATTTTTTTATGAATAAGTTTAAGTATAAGCGGGGCTTATTAAATGTCTGGACTATAGATTATTATACAAGCTAGGTTTAAAGAAGGTCAGGAGTCACTAGCACCCTCTAACCTCCCTCTCCAAACTCCCTGTTAGCTGCTCCTGTTCACAAGGCTCCATGGAGCTGGTGCTCGTGGGGAGCCAACTTAAAACATGTATACTCGATAAGATGTGTGTGGTTGATCAGATTAACTGATAAGACTAGGCTTATCAGTTAATCATGTATTCAACTACACACTGACATCCTTACCAGAAAGTATACAGTTAGAGCTTAAAAATACATTATTAATGTAAGATGGTGGGCTGATGATGAAAAAAATGACCCTAGTCATGGCTACAAATATCCATACAGGGAAAGAGTTTGGGAATAATTACAATTGAAGTAATTATCTTTTTTTTTTTCCTCCTTGTTGTAGTTCTCCCTATATTCTTAAATGTCCTATTCAGCACCCTGGACACAATAGTTTTCAGTTTATTTCTCTGAAATTAAATCAACTGTGCTGACCACATCCAAAAATAAAACATTAGAACACTCGCCCTGATCTAGCAAGGTCCTACAAGGACTTGGTTATGGGGGTAATGATGCACCTCTGAGCCTTCTCCAGTCTCCATGAGTGCACACTCTCAGGTGCTAGGCCTTGGGCCTTCAGCTATTGGAGCGGAAGCCCTGATGATTTTCCCACACTCCAGGCCAGGGGCCACAGTAACCTGCGAACCTACGCTGCTTGTCCAGCAGCAACAATTGGAGTTCAGTGTCTACAGTTCTTCCCTTCAGGAGCTTGCATCCAGTGGTGAATACAGTGACCAGACAGACTGAAATTAAAACTATTGTTTAATCTTAACAGTAGGAACAAATAATTAAGAAAGAAAGGTTTTTTAAAAGAGTGTACATACAGGTTCTCTTAGCTGGAGACTTGCCATCCCTTGGCAGATACCCTTGGTACAACTTCCCTTTACTGCCCTAAATAGCTGCTCCCTTCCTAGAAAGGGCATCACTTATTCACACACAGATCTTTTGATTCTCCTGTGTTTACAAACCAATCAGGTCACCAATACCACTTGAAAAGCATGTGCAATGAGTTGGGGAAGGGGAAGGGAGATAGGACATGGAATGGCTCCTGCATTGTCTGTTAACTGTTGGCAGGTGAATGTTATCTGAAGCCTTTGTACCCTTTCCTAAGTGCAGACATCCTCTTCTTGAATTAACCCTATCCTTTCATACAGTAAATAGACAAACAGAACATGTGGTATTCAACAATTTAAGCAGGTGAGTACTTCAGGGATGTTGTGCTCAAAATGCCACCCAAGCGTTCAGGGAATGCATTAGGAGGTCTCTGCTTTCTGCTCCAATAATGAAAATGAAATGAAAGAGACAAGAACTCCAACTGCAAGTCACCTTAAGCTTCTTTCTTACAGATATTTAGCAACTAAACTTCATTAAGAAAACTAATACCCAATAGTGATTAGAAAGAAAAAAAAATGGTGTAGGATTATTGACCTCATAGCTGGTTGACTGAAAGAGGAAGATTGATGCTCCAGCTTCCCAATGATTCTGTGGAGCTCAGGAAGATGAATGCAAATGTAGCAACCATCAATATTGTAATCAATCAGAATCAAGATGGGCAATTGTTTTTAATTGTTTTGGCAGCTGTCAGACTTGCTACTGCATTACATCAAAACAACACTTGCAAGCAAGTGAACAAGCAAGACACTTCTCCACATCTCAACTAACCTAGGACAGGCGACTGGCCTTCTCCCTCCCCAACATTTGCATAAAAATATTCAAACGCACAGCAAAGGAATTTTAGATATTTAAAATCACAGAATCTCATCTTTAAAATGACAGAACAAATTTGAAAAAGTCCTTTCTGTCTGAATGCGTTTTGAATAATATTATTTTATTACAAGAATAGACAGATGTTTTCCCTATTTTTTCCAATTTGTGGCCTGGTCATTTTCACTGTGTCTCCTGTAACAGTAAGTAAGTTTCCCTTGCTATTTGTGAGAATCTTTTCACATGACACACATAATAAAAAAGGCTCAGAGGGGTAGCCATATTAGTCTGTATCTGCAAAAACAACAAGGAGTCCTGTGACACCTTAAAGACTAATAGATTTATTTGGGCATAAAAGCTTTTTTGGGTAAAAATCACTTTGTCAGACGCGTGAAGTGGAAATCAGAGAGGTAGGGATTATCTATAACGTATTAGCATATCCAAAGAAGGGAGTGTAGGACCTGTGTTAATGAGGCCAAGTCCGTCAGGATGGATGTGGACTCACTCCCAGCAACTGATGGGGAGGTGTGAATACAAAGAGAGGGAAAATTGCCTTTATAGTGAGACAACAATTCTAAGTCCTTATTCAGTCCTAATTTGATTGTGTTAAATTTGCAAATGAATTGCAGCTCTGCTATTTCTCTTTCTAGTCTGGTTTTGAAGTTTTTTGGTAAAAGGATGGCTACTTTTAAATCTGTTACTGAGTGTCCAGGGATGTTAAAGCGTTCTCCTTGTGGTTTTTGTATGTTCCCTTTCTTGATGTCTGATTTTTGTCCATTTATCCTTTGGCTCAGAGTCTGTCCAGTATGGCCAATATACATAGCAGAAGGGGCATTGCTGGCACACATCACATTAGTAGATTTGCAGGTAAATGAGACCCTGATGGTGTGGCTGACGTGGTTTGGTTCTGTGATGGTGTCACTCGTACAGATATATGGACAGTGTTGGCAATGGGATTTGGTGCAGGACAGGTTTCAGGATTAAGTGTTTCTGTGGTGGGGAGTATGGCTGCTGGTGAGTATTTGCTTCAGGTTAGGGGGTTGTCTCTAAGTGAGGACTGGCCTGTCTCCCAAGGTCTGTGAGAGCGAGGAATCACTTTCCAGGTTGGGTTATAGATAATCAATGATGCGTTGGAGGGGTTTTTGCTGGGGGCTGTAGGTGATAGCCAGTGGTGTTCTTTTATTTTCCTTGTTGGATCTCTCCTGTAGTAGGTGACTTCTGGATATTTGGGTCTCTCAGCACTCCCCTTGCTATATTCAAGACACCACTAACTTCCTGATCTTCAGTGCATCAGGAAACCACAGGACGGAGCCTCAGGCAGAAGGGGCAGGGCCTTCTTCAGCACCACCCAGAGCACACTGCTTGAGGCTCCAGCACCAATTTGAAGGGCCCAAGACTCTTGCCACCTCTGCTCTTGCCTTTTGAATTGCTGGGCTCTGGGACAGCTTCCTCATTTTCCCCTTCCCCACCATTGGCATGCCTGGCTGCGAGTGACCAATGATATGGCAGCTAGCATAGGATCCTTACTCCCCTGAACAAGAGCATAGGCCAGTTCATGGATTGAGTACTATGGTAAGAGCAGTAAGAAATGCCTTTAAAAGTCTATGTTAATGAAATCACAGAAACTAAGGTTAAGTACAGAAATAAGAATAGAGTATGGATATTTCAGTGTCATGAAGTATAACTCAATTAACTAAGCTTTTTAAAGAAAAGTAGACGGGATTTGGATACAGTTTATAAGAGCAGTAAATTTCTATACAGTGTTTTCTTTGTTAATCAGTTACTACCAGAACTCAAAGTTAAGCTAAAAGGCTACAGTGTGACTTTGTGTGTTTGGAATTTTGCTATGTTTTGTGATAAGAAGCAAAGGCTGTGCTTTGGTAACAAATAATTGAACTACATGGCTTAAAGGGGTATCTTCGTAACAAACAGCTTTCATACTAAATCCTTGACACACCACTTATCCATCTTGAAATACATCCAAAGATAACTAACATTCATTTTAAAAGGTTTAGTGTACTATGTGCACTCATGCATGGCATATTCATAATCCAAATTCAAACACCAGCTCACTAGAAGCCCAGAGGCAGAACTAGAATCCTGAGTCTTTTAAAAAAAAAAAAAAAAGAAGAGGCAGGAGACAGATTGTCCAGATTTTTTCCATTTTTTTAATCCTTTTAAGAGTGTAGCATTTTGGTCGGAATCATTTATTGTTATAGTAGACGTACATATAATGAATGATCTGGCCACACATCGCCAGAACATCCTTTATTTTCTTTCCCTTCCATATTTATAAGATGTCCCAATCAACCATCTACAGGTGCATTAACAAAGCAAATAGATATGCCAACAGACTTAGATCTGACATTAAACTCCATATCATAGGTGGATGGATAGAGTGCAGTGTGTAGCGGACAATGTGCTTAAAGGGGGAGTGCAATATATTTAAAAGCATTCTCAAACCTGGCCCAGCCAGAGACTAGGTCCAAGACAGAACCTTAATATGGTGGTAATACAATAACAACCAATATCCATGCTAAGGAAAGGGAAAAGGTTTTAAAATATAAAGATCAGATACAGCTTTATATTTTATATTATCTTATCTACTTGCAAAGCTGCATTTAGGCATAACTGTTGTTTAAGTTGTCCCTCAGTCCACATGCGCTTACAGGCACAATTACCCATACACTCACTACCACCTATTGCTAGTATTTTCCTTTCAATCAGCAGTGGCTTTTACATGACTTCAAATAAGAGCTTCATCCTTCATCACTCAAAGCCCTTATTGAAGTCAGTGGAAGATGTGGATGTGTAATAAATGCAGGGTTGAGCCCAAAGGGTCTTTCCTGGGAAGACAGCTACAATTTCTGAGCTGCATCTTCTGTGTTTCTGTTTTTAAACTGCTATCTTCAATACACAAAAGAATGTGGTTAAAGCTTTGGAGTTCCCTTCATCTGAAGCAGACTAATACTTCTGGCCAATGTAAGATAGGAGAGGTTTATAGTCTGTGTGAGTAACTTGAGGTGATAACATTGTAGATCCTTGGAAGACATATAAAGGTGCTCATACTTCTATAATATTTGCATTACCAGGAAAAACAGATTTATCAAGAGCCCCCAGCTCAAATCCTAGTGGAACAGTGCTTTCACAATTCTTATACCTAAAGAGAGCCCCTCTAGCAGACACAAATCAGGAAAAGAAAATGAATGGAAGTTCAATAGATCTACAAAGAAAGAGTATATGCTTTACTTCTTTCTATAACTTGTTGCCTGGGTCCTTCAGGGCAGGAGGCTGGTGTTATGGGGGGTGCAGAAGCCAGGGCAGGGCCTTGGAGATGTGGGGGGAAGGGGAGGAAAGGAGGCTGGGAGTGTGGAGGGTGAGAGTAAGGGTTGGGGGATAAGGAGGGACTCAGGGCAGGCCATCCTATCCAGCAGGGCAGTCTCTCCACCCTGGCTGCCAGGGGCCTTCTGTCTCCCTTCAGCCTCCCCCTTGCCGTCAGGCACCTTCTATCCCTCCACACCCCGGGCACTGAGGCCAAAAGGCAGGGAGGGGGAAAGGGGTTTGGGGCAAGGGGTTACTTATCTGGTCTGCTGGCAGGCAAGATGGTAGAGCCCCAGTCCTCCTGGCCACTCTCTTGGTGGTGCGGCTGCCCCCAGAGGTCTCCGCAGTATAGCTCTCCCCTGTGGGCTCGTGCCCACTCTCAGTAGTGCATTCCTCCTCTCTGTGCCCCTCCCTTTCCATGTTATGGAGAAAAGTCCCATTCCCAGCATTTCCCGTTTTCTTGGCACAATCAAACCCTGACCTTGCTTTAAGTTAAGAGGAAGTTGCATACCTATCTCTTACTGTTTAAGAGGAGTTCTTGAACAAACGGACTTGCAGACAGACAGATGCACACATCTTAGCTGGACGCACAGAGAGGTATAGGGTTGCTGGATGGTTTCAACAAAAATACCGGGCACACTTGACATTACATCTTATTTAGAAAATACCGGACATTTCTATTTTCTCAATTTGTTTCCCGAACAGAAAGCTAAAATACTGGATTGTCCAGTTCAAAACTGGACACCTGGCAACCCTAGGGGGTACCATATTTACACATGATTATGCGGAGTGAAAACTCACTCTGCAGCCTAGAGATGTGTTTATGTTTAGCAGAATTTCATTTTTTATTTCAACAATGAATGTACATTTTTATTTTTAAAAAAGTCTTAATTTTTTGAATATGTTTTATTTTTACATTTGCTGGAAATTAAAGAAGTCTAGGAGTGGGGTTAGGGTGGCACTGACGGTAGGACTACAGGGGCTCCTAGCACTGACTGCCGAGCTGCGTGGGCTCCTAGAGTAAGTCACCAATGTGCAATGTTCAGAGGAGGCTGCAGTCCCGGCCAGGGAACAAGAGATCCCCAGCCAGGACTGCAAGGAAGAGGATGAATCCTCTGGCTGCAGAACAGCTCCTGTGCCACAATGGCTCCCATATTCCTAACAAGTGAGAGAGCAAGCAAGACCGTGACAGAGGTGCTTGCTGGGGCTCCCTGCAAGGTCCTGCAGCCAGTGACACTCTCCCTTCAGGTGCAAAGCACGGGAAAGATGCTGTTCCAGTGGGGCAGGACAGAGATTCCTGGCTAGGACCACAAAGAGAACTGTTCCCTGATTGCAGGGAATGCCACTCCACTGCGGAATGGCTCCTTCCTCCACAACCAAGGGCTCGTCATTCTCTTCCTGTTCTTAGCTGGAGGTCTCTGCTCTGTCCCACCAAGACCACAGTCTTGTCCCACACCTTGTGCCTGCAAGGATCAGGCATCACCAACTCTGTGGCAGCCCGGTGAGCCCTCCACAGCCCTGCAGTCTCAGGAGCAGGGGAAAAGGTATATGACAGCACGGCTGGAGAGGGTTTTCTGGGTTAGTGACACACAGCCCCTTCAAGAATAAAGTGTGTGTGGGGGAGGGGGTGAACTCCCACCAACAGTTACTGATGTTTTTCCCTCCTCAATTTCAGTGTGTCTGTTCAAGTAAACATTCACACACCTCTCTCAATTTAAATAATCCTCCCAAACCTGTTCGATGCAGAGGTACAGAATTATTAACTGTAGTTTGATAAAAGTTTGGTGACAAGGTCCCTCACCGAAGGCTCTTGTGTAAATTACAAAAGCAAAACAAGATTTTGAGGAACAGCTAGCCAAAAACTCACAAAGAAATAACAAAATGTTTTTTAAGAACATTAGAAGCAGGAAGCCTGCTAAAAAACTTGTGGGTCCCCTAGACGATCGAGCTATAAAAGGAGCAATCAAGGACGATAAAGCCATTGCAGAGAAACTAAATGATTTCTTTGCTTCAGTCTTCACGGCTGAGGACGTTGGGGAGATTCCCAAATCTGCATCGTCCTTTGTGGGTGATGAATCTGAGGAATTGTCCTGGATTGAAGTGTCATTAGAGGAGGTTTTGGAACAAATAGAAAAACTTAATGTTAACAAATCTCTGGGACCGGATGGCATTCATCCAAGAGTTCTAAAAGAACTCAAATGGGAAATTGCTGAACTATTATCTGTGGTTTGTAACCTATCCTTTAAATTGGCTTCCATACCTAATGACTGGAAGGTAGCCAACGTGACACCAATATTTAAAAAGGGCTCTAGAGGCGATCCGGGCAATTACAGACCGGTAAGTCTAACTTCAGTACCGGGCAAATTAGTCGAAACAATAGTAAAGAATAAAATTGTGAAGCATGTAGAAGAACATAATTTGTTGGACAAAAGTCAACATGGTTTCTGTAAGGGAAATCCTGTCTTACTAATCTATTAGGCTGTGTCACCTGCACCTTTTTCGGAAAAGGATGCAGATTAGACAAGTCGAATTGCACATGAAGCGGATTTAAATTTTCCTCGCTTCATTTGTATAAACATGGCTGCTGCTTGCTCGGGCTTTGATGGAAAGCGCCAGTTTAGATGTGTTTTGCGATAAAGTTTTTCAAAGATCCCTTATTCCTGATTTTAAGAGGAATAAGGGATCTTTCGAAAAGGCTTTATTTTCCGCAAGAGCCGCATTTAGACTTGGCGCTTTTTCCACAAAGCCCCGAGCCGGAAAAAGCGCAGCCATGTTTATACAAATGAAGCGGGGAAACTTTAAATCCCCGCTTCATTTGCAATTCCGACTTGTCTCATCTGCATCCCTTTTCCGGAAAAGGGGTGCAGTGTAGACACAGCCTTAGAGTTCTTTGAAGAGGTTAACAAACATGCAGACAAGGGGGATCCAGTAGATATAGTATACTTAGATTTTCAGAAAGCCTTTGACAAGGTCCCTCACCAAAGGCTCTTGTGTAAATTACATGGTCATGGGATAAGAGGAAGGTCCTTTCTTGGATTGAGAACTGGTTAAAAGACAGGAAACAAAGGGTAGGAATAAATGGTAAATTTTCAGAATGGAGAGGGGTAACTAGTGGTGTCCCCCAAGGGTCAGTCCTAGGACCAATCCTTTTCAACTTATTCATAAATGATCTGGAGAAAGGGGTAAGCAGTGAGGTGGTAAAGTTTGTGGATGATACCAAACTGTTTAGGATAGTCAAGACAGAAGCAGACTGTGAGGACTCCAAAAGATCTCACCAAACTGAGTGATTGGGCAACAAAATGGCAAATGAAATTTCATGTGGATAAGTGTAAAGTAATGCACATTGGGAAAAATAACCCCAACTATACGTACAGTATGATGGGGGCTAATTTGGCTATGACAAATCAGGAAAGAGATCTTGGAGTTATCGTGGACAGTTCTCTGAAAACTTCCACACAGTGTGCAGCGGCGGTCAAAAAGGCAAACAGGATGCTAGGAATTATTAAGAAAGGGATAGAAAATAAGACACAGAATATCTTACTGCTCCTGTATAAAACTATGGTACGCCCACATCTTGAATACTGTGTACAGATGTGGTTTCCTCACCTCAAAAAAGATATTTTGGCCTTGGAAAGGGTTCAGAAAAGGGCAACTAAAATGATTAGGGGTTTGGAACGGGTCCCATATGAAGAGAGGTTAAGCGACTGGGACTTTTCAGTTTAGAAAAGAGGAGACTGAGGGGGGATATGATAGAGGTATATAAAATCATGAGTGGTGTGGAGAGGGCAGATAAAGAAAAGTTATTTATTAGTTCCCATAATAGAAGAACTAGAGGACACCAATGAAATTAATGGGTAGCAGGTTTAAAACTAATAAAAGAAAGTTCTTCTTCACACAGCGTGTAGTCAACCTGTGGAACTCCTTGCCAGAGGAAGCTGTGAAGGCTAGGACTGTAACAGAGTTTAAAGAGAAGCTAGATAATTTCATGGAGGTTAGGTCCATAAAAGGCTATTAGCCAGGGGCTAGAAATGGTGTCCCTGGCCTCTGTTTGTCAGAGGCTGGAGAAGGATGGCAGGAGACAAATCGCTTGATCATTGTCTTCGGTCCACCCTCTTTGGGGCACCTGGTGCTGGCCACTGTCGGCAGACAGGCTACTGGGCTAGATGGACCTTTGGTCTGACCCAGTACGGCCGTTCTTATGTAAAAGCAACAAGCTTAATTACAGAGGGAAATACCACCTTGAAAACAAGTTTTAACAAAACCAGCTGCTTTGTAGGCACCACAGACTGATCACTGTAATTCAAGAGAACAAGAATCAATCTACATGTTAATTATTTTGAAGCAACAAGTTTGAGTTCTAATACTTCCTTCACTCCAATAGTGCTTGCTTACCGTATGCACAGATAAACAGAAAAGACCACAGCTCCCCCTTCCCGCCAATTCTTGTGATCTTTTACACCAGAGGTTGACAAATTCTGGCCTGCGGGCCGGATCTGGTCTACGGGGTTAGTCACTGGTGGACCTTCATCTTTATATTTATCTGCGCCTCCACAGGTATTGGGCAATGCAGCTCTCGTTGGCTGTGGATTGACGTTTGTAGCCAATGGGAGGGGAGGAAAGCAGTGTCTTGGTCCACACCACTTCCTGCCACTCCCATTGGCCGTGAACAGCGATCCACAGCCAGTAAGCGCTGTGATCACCCGATACCTGCAGAGGTGCAACTAAGTATCATGGCGGCAGCCCACTAGGGAATAACCCTGATGGGCTATATATATATATATATATATATTTTTTTTTTATTTCCCACCCCTGTCTTACCAGCTCTTGATACTTCCTAAAATAGCAGTGATCACAGCAAACACACACACATATCCTTCCACAAGGACTCATTTATCTGAAGGATCCCTGCCCTCATTTGTTACACATCACCCAACTTCAACAGCGAAGGAGGCAGGGGCATAGAAAAATCAGTCAGAGATCCAGAGGGTCATGCAGTGTGGAATAGGGATATCAATGTGTAGTACACTACACGATTAACCGATAAGCCTTGGCTTATCGGTTAATATTATTGACTACATGCACTCAGGGCTGGCCCGAGCCATTTTGGCACGCTGGGCCTCGGGCGGGCGGCACCGCCCCCGGGCGCACGGTGCATGCGCGAGCCTGCCCTCCCTCCCCCGGGGCGCACGGGCCCGCCTGCGGGCGCACGGCGCATGTGCGAGCCCGCCCCCGCCCGGGCGGGCCGCTCCTGGCCATGCAGGGCCCCGCAGCTGCGGGGGGGGAAGGGCACTGTGGGGGTTAACGTGGCCCCCGCCCCAGGCGGCCACTGCAGCCCGCCGGGAGCCGGGTGTGCGGTGCCTGATGGCAGCTATAAGGGGCGCCGGGCACCCCTTACAGCTGCCATCGGACGCCCCCCATCGGTTGGCGCCCCGGGCAGCTGCCTGGCTCACCCACCCCTTAGTCTTGCCCTACATGCACTCCCCCTCCCCTTGCTGCCTCTGATACAGAGGCAGCAAGGAAGGGGGGGGACAGAGCAGGAGCCAGTGCCCGTGAGGAGCTGGCTTTAAGCAGGCTCCCCACGAGCACCAGATCTGCCTCCCCCAGCCCCTGCACTGCTGCCTTTGGGAGAGGCAGCAGTTCACATGGTATGGGGGGCAGACTAGACCCAATACACGCAGGGAGCCAGTTTTTGGCTATCCCTGTATGCCAGCTCCATAGACCCACCTACCCCCCTACCTCTACCCCCCGCCGCCTCCTACAGAGGCAGCAGTGGGGAAGGCAGGAACCAGTGCTGGGGAAGAGCCTGCTTAAAAGTCAGTTCCCCCCAGCACTAGCTCCGTGGGTCCACCTGCCTCCTCCCCGTGCTGCTGCCTCCATCAGAGTTTGGACCACAGGTGGACAGGGATTGCTGCTGCGGACCAGCCTCTGTCCATGGCCTGTCTGCAACAGCCCAGACTGAGGCTGCTTCACAGCAGCCTCCCCCCTCCCCCTTCCCCCCTCCCGTGGCAGCCTCTGCCTGCAGGGAGCTCAGACTCAGAGCTCGGACCTCCGCAGACAGGGGCTACTGCCACCTTATGCTGCTGTCTCTGTATCAGAGGCAGCAGTGTGGAGCAGCAGCCCGTCTGCGTGGCAAAGCTGTTTTTTAAACTGGCTCCCCTTGTGGACCGGCTCCCCGCTAGAGAGGCAGCAGTGCAGGATGGCAGAGGGCTCCCCGGGAATGGGGCCAGGAGCACACTGGCTGTCCGTTCCATCGGACTATCAAATAGTCATATAACCAAAAAGATTTCATGTGGTTACATGACTATTCAATTACACTATATCTAACATCCCTAGTGTGGAAGTTAAATGGCATATCATAACTAAGGCAGGGGAGCACACATTAAATGGTGAGAATACCACTTGGCAGTTGCTTCATTCACTAAGCAACATCCAACCTGCACACTGAAAAAAAACACAGGTCCAGGGGAGATGTATGAATTGGGAGCACTGAGGACGACTATGGCAGGAAAGTGTTAGGGCGGCCTGTGCAACTTTCACCTTGGCATATCCTAACCTCTGAGGGCTTCACTTGGCAATGCTAACTTTCTTTCAATGTCATTTTTTTCTTCAGAACATACAGGACATTTGCTGAACTAAAAGCTTGGACAGTATGGAAAAGTTGTTATCGCCAAGTACTCTTTAGTATACAAGAAAAGAGGTTGGGAAGGGAGAAATACAGTGCTAGCAGCCTATTAACCTTATAAATCCTTTACTCATGTTGCACAATGAATACAATGCACCAGTGTGTTTGGCTTTGCTTCTGGATCAGAAGCTGCATTGAGTGGAAAAAAAAGTGATGTATTTATTTTTCATTTACGCTTTTTATTTTCCCGGTGAAGTACTGAGAACCACAATTAACTAAACACACCATATATATAGTTGCTTAGTGTACGGAAGAAACCACAAATACAGTTTGTGTTACTTGGTTCAAGGAGGACTCCGCTGTCAGATGATCAAATTAGCCTATGGAGCTGTTTCTGACAAGTGATTCATGGCAAATACCTATCAATTTTCCTCCCTCTCCCTCCGCCACGCTTACCTGTTAATCTTTCATCCTCTTTCTCCCTCACTTCCTCAAGATACAAGATACATTAAATACATGATCCTGCACTTTTTCATAGAAGCACAGCCCAAGTGAGGAAAACCTTACTTCCAACAAATTCGTAAGCATCTCCATCATACTGTCAAGTTAAAAGTTCACCCCAACTTGTTACTCATTATATTAAAAAAAAAAAATCCTAAACAATGCTTCAGGGAAATAAAAGTTATTTGGGGAATACTACTCAGGAGAAAGGGAGAAAAATCTCCCAAAATTACCTGTTTCTATGGCAATACCAAGAGGCACACAAAAGGTGCATAGGAGTGTGTGCTAACCTCCTTCTCAGAGATTTTATTACTATGAAACCCAACACACACTCACTGAAAAGTAGTTTTCATAGTTTAAAGGAGATAATTAAGAAAAAGAAAACATGTTTTATGACTAGCTATAAATCAAAAGCATTGAATGCCCAGTAGCCTACACATCCTACAGTCAACCACTAATGACTACAAAATCACCATGAAAGAATTTCTAAAGCTAAATTAGTGGGGTGTTAATTGTTTGTTGGGAGGGCAAAAGCAGAGAATGGCAGCACTTAGCTTCAATTCAAAAAGCTGTTACAAAACCCTCTCCACAGTTATGCATGGTAGCATATAAACAATGGACAATACTCCAATAGAGTTGACTGTGCTAGTTTAATTATTGCACAGACATTCTTGAAAATTCAGTTTCTAAGTGGGAAGACTACTTTTGGGCATAACCAAAAGAGTTATTACTGTAAGGTTAGAAACGTCTTTTAAATCCACTGTTAGTATAATCGTTATGAAGAAAAGGCCTGGCCTCCCATAAAATGTATGGAAGCCTTTCAAACATGTCTAATGTTGAGGACTCAAACAAAGTTCAGGCATCAGCAATAAAGGAGGATGTTACAGACAGTGCAAGAGGAGATGAAGACATGAAAAGATGTCTGCTAAGGTGGAAACACACACAAACAGCATAGTCCTGATTTGTGCTGGCACAGGGGACATGAAAGGAGAGGTCAGCATCAAGGATGATAAAGAATAAATAATAGAGGCAAATGAAGAGGGTGTCAAATAGGGGGCATTATTCTACCATTAATTTTGTAACACTCAATAAAGACTTCAAGTTACAGAACACTGCAAAGTTACAAGAAAGCTTGCAATCAGTTCTACCAAACATGATTAATTCCATGCCTGTAAAGTAACTATTCTCCTTAGTATGCCAGACTCAGCTTGCTCCAAATCTTCAAATGTTTTCCAAAACTTCAAAGTTTTCTCTCTCCAGCCAAGGCAGAAATTTCAACACACTCTACAATTTCCTAACATCTGAATAACTCTAATCATTATGAGCATTACAAGCTATTACAATATAACCATATTGTGTAAGAAAGCTACTCCACAGAAGCACTGAAGATATGTGTGAAAAAAAAAATCACACTCCTAAGAGACACAAACATTACAAACACAACATTAAGTATGTTCTTAGCCTATTTGTACTACACTAGAGCAGGGCAGGAGCCTACATTATAGCACAGACCAGAATACTTGGACATTACAATCAATCATACATGCACCTTAAGTTCATTTATTTTCTAGTTTGCACTCACCAGCAGATCACTGACAATATCAGTCTCACCACCAGCTCTTGAACTGGATATTATGTTTTCAGAATATATGAAAGTTATTTTTTAAATTTAAAAGAAATGTTTGAACTCAAAGCAGATACCACCTCTTTTTCTGTGCATTTATTGTTAGTTTCTCTCTCACACACATAACACAGAAGTTTCTCACTCCCTTTTCCTAGTATTAGAGTTGTAGCCGCGATAGTCTGATCTTGCTGAAACAAAAGAAAGGACTATGCAGCACTTTAAAAACTAACAAGATGGTTTATTAGGTGAGGAGCTTTCGTGGGCCAGACCCACTTCCTCAGATCAAATTCTGGAAGAGAATTGGCATGACCATATATACCAAAGGAATACAATGAAAAAAAGTGAACACATTATAAAACTGACAAATCAGATTTAGAACAGAAGGGGGTGAAGGGGAGAGGGCTAGTATCTATGAGATAATCTCTTGAACCACTGTCTCCAATCCCAACCCTGATACCTTAACCCACAAGGTAGCTCTGGGTCTCAGACCACCACCACAAATCTAAATAATTTCACCTAAACTCTACAAACAAGGGTGCATCTATAATGACTGCACAATGTTAACACTTACATTATACAAGAGATGGGAATTCTGATCACCTGTCGTGGCCTCTCCAGACTCACACACAACTGTGCATGCCATTCATGTGAGAGCATAGAGAAGAAAGAACGGAAACACCTCCAGCTCATGGCAGTGGAGGAAGTGAGGGAAGAGACGGGCAGACATCTTCTCTCCCACTGATTATTCCAGTACAGGAAGCAAATACCTCCAACACTCCTTCACACACAGCCTTCTCTCACACATGCACACCAATCTTGTGTGTGGGGCAGAAAGTTATAACTCTCTTCCTCAAAGGTCCAGAGATGCAGAAAAAGGTTTTGTTTTTTTTTAACCAACAGCTGTTAGCAGGAATTGTCTCCACTGTGTTCCACAGACTTACATGGCTATCCCTGCCTACCTGATGAGGCAGAGAGAGAAGTAACTGACAGTACAGAGGTCAACCACAGCAACAGTGTTCAATGCTATTACTGTATCACAGTAGCTGAGCAGCCCTTGGTATTCATGATGTTCTCTGAATCATCACTTCCAAAGGAATCAAATAGCTCCAGCCTCAGACCCAAAAGCCATTGAAGTTCTAGCTAGATTTTTCCATTCCGATCCCAAATATCCACTCACCAATTATAAATTATGATTGACTGTTTATTCTGTCATTGTTTTAGAGTATGTAAAAAATAAATAAATAATCAGTTTCAAATCTACTCCTTGGTACTTTGATTTGTAGAAATTAAGAGCAAAGCATCAGAATTCTTTTAAATAAATCGCAATCATTCACACAATGGACCTACTTATGCTGAAAATGCAGTTTCACATTTAAAGAGATGATCATGACTGAGGGCTCGTCCAGTTGATTTGCCTCCTCTTTAGCAGTACAGTTCCTTTGACTTCAAACCTCTAAAAGCATTACAGTACATGTGTGACTATGTACAAATGGTCTGAAATTGTCAAACTCATGCACTTGATGTAAATTTAGTCCTTCCCATCTTATTTATGGTAACTAAAAATATCGCATATACAGGCACCATGATACATTCCAATTGTAGCTTCAAAGTTTATATCAACTGCTGAGTTATGCTTTGTTAGGGTGGGGGTTTAAATCATATGCAAACTTTAGGTTCTGGTATTTTGTAAAAGTAAAAGAACATCAGATAAAACCACAAAATGCATGTTATTTACACTTGAGCAAGGCACTTATTAACAAACTTTTGAACTAGTGTTATATTTCCATATTATGGGAAGGATTCAATTCCCAGTTTACATTCCACTTCTAATTCTACATAATCATAGCATCAGATTAGTAATGTCAGAATTCTAGAACTCCATCCAATAACCCTTCGTGCTATAGAGTTTGAAATTCCATAGCCACCCCAAAATGAAACCGAACATGTTACCATTACCCCTCCCATGCACAATCCTAGACTTGGTCTGCCCACTGTGCCTCCCACCAGAGTACCACACTGCTTTGACCCTACTGAAACCACAGAACTACAGTAGGAGCTGATCTACCCTATCAGGAAACTCCAAAGGTTAGGTGAAGATAAGGAACAGCTTTCTGGCCCATTTTTAAAATTAAAATAAAAATTAACTATTTTATGTTGGGTGTACACATGGACTCTCCCACCTCCCTTTGTTGGCTACTGGCATTCAGAGCAACTCATCTTAATTCCCAGCCTGATGCGAGACCTCCCTATCATTTCTCTCTCCCCTTTTGAAGCATCAGAGCCCATTTCCACCAAAAAAGAGGATTTCCTATACTACCCATCACAACAATATCGGTTATCTCTAAACAGCAGCGGGGAAGATGCTTCCCAGCATGGATAGACAGATAGTTTGGACAGAGCTAGCATAATAGCTAAAAATAGCAGCATGGCTGCAGTGGCACACGCAGCAGCTCAGGCTAGTCACCTAAGCACAGTCCCACCTGGGTACTATTTTTCAGTGCTAGCTTGAGCAGAACTCACAGGTATCTACCCATAGTGGGAAGCACCCTCCTAAATACTAGGTAGACACACCCTTTGTTGGCTTGGGTAAGAGGGAATTTCTGCCAAATATGGCAAAACAGGCCTATCAGTTGACTTTCAAGATGCAAGGCTTGCCATGGGCTTAGTCCCTCCAGGCCACAGCTGTATCTTGCCAAAGCTGTCTGCATAACATTTTGAAGCGATTACCTTTCTATAAATTCACACCAGCTGAAATTCACATCCAGGCTCTCGCCCTGATCATTGAATTCCCTGGCCTTGACAAATGCATTCCTGCCCTGTTCATATCCATTCAAAATGCTGCTGCCAAGATCACTTCCTAGCCCATTGCTTTGACCATGTCACCTCTCTTCTAGCATCCCACCCCTGGCTCCCCCTTCTCTGGTGTATTGAGACCACTGCCTAACATGTGACAAGTACTGTTTCATCATACTCCTCCATCTGACAATCTGTTGTCTCTTGTATTACATTTAAATTGTAGGCTCTTTGGGGGGCATGGACCATCTTTCATTGTATGTTGTAGAGTGACTAGCACAATGGGAACCAACTCTATGACTAGGACTATGAAATGTTACAATAATACACAATTATTACATAGCAATTAAACACTCTCAATAGGGAGCATGAGGGAGAGACATATTAAATCCCAAAACATTGTGTTAAATTAGAATAGATCTTCAGATTTTAAGCAATACAAAACATTTAAACTTTGTTCCCCCTCATACAGGGGTTGGCAACCTTTGGCTCTCAGCCCAGCCGGGGAATCCACTGGCGGGCCACAAGAGATTTTGCTGATGTTGAGAGTCTACAGACATGGCCCCCCACAGCTCCCAGTGGCCATAGTTTGCCATTATCTTGGAACAATGAACTGTGGCCACGGAGAGCGGTGGGGGGGCTATGCCAGCAGATTACTAATCCCTGCCATAATAACTGTACTCTGGCAATTTGCACCAGAAAGAAAATGCCTTAAACAGACACACAATTTTTAACATGACAGCATCCCCATAACTCTGTAAGCTCTTTTTGGGACCTTTTGTACAAAGCACAAGAGGTAAAGAATTGCTAAACAAAGAAAGAGTAGTTTGTTTCACAACCATATTGACTATAGAAAGGGATATAACATGTATCTGTAAATAAAACCTTGAAACTAGGTCTTTCCTTTGTAAGTGAAATTGTAAGAGCTTCAGTTTGTAAATTACCCTAGGACCTGGAAGTTACTCATCAGAATTTCAGTTCCTAAATTGCCCTTCACTCCCTCAACACACAATGGCGAGCCACCGCTTAATTCCTTGTACTCCAGCAAGTTAGAACAAATACTGAAAACAATACACTCTCTCTTCAAACTCAGAAAGATTCACTAATTCCTAGACTATAGGCATAAATCCTGCATAAATGCAGGATTTCTCTCTTACAGAAAGGCATCATTATTTAGATCTGTGCTCATTAAAACATGATAGACATCAATTATTGCTTCAAAGACCATTTATTAAATTGTAAAAGGAATTCACCCCTAGTGCAATCCTTAGTTTCTTTACCATAAAAATTCCTATTATGGCATGTACTAGGTCAAGCCACCAGGAACACCCAAATTACAATGTGTTGGGGTTTGGTTTTTTGTCTTTTGGTTGTTTTTTGGTGTGGTTTTTTTTAGGTGCAGATTACAAAACCATGGAATATTTCTGTTGTAATTAAGTGACTACTCCTCTAGCTGCGTAATTAAAGGTCAAATCTTAATTCAAATGCCACTAATCACATTTAATGATTATAGGAGCATCTGAAAAATTGTCAAGTTCTTATCAATATATTCATCTTTTTGTTGTGAAGCTACAAAGTAAGTCAGGGACAGATAGTCAATTATTTTTTGTCAAGGACTACATTTCTTCGACAAGGTATGGTCAAAGTCCAGGCTCCAGAGACAATAAAAGAAACAATAACAAGTAAATAAAAAGATTTCAGGGTCTGTTCAAAAGTATCTAGTGATCCAGATTTGGCCCCTGGTATTCCTACTAACTAAGCCTGACATAAGTGAACCTGAGGAATGAGTGGAAGAAACAGACTCAAACTAAGTGTAACTAATGTTTCAAACAGCAATAGACATTTTTAAATCTCTAATTTACAATAACTACACTCTTTTGAAGAGGAAGATACTGAAGAAATGTGATCCTACTATAGTTATTGAATTTACTAGAAGCCCCTGTGGCAGGGGTGGACAATAGTAGCCCATGGGTTGGAGGCAGTTTGCCTGGGTTAGCCCTTGGTGGGCTGCTGGTGCTTTATTTTCCCGTTCATCTGCAGGTACAGCTGCTTGCAGCTTCCGTTGGCCATGGATCACCATTCCCAACCAATGGGAGCTACAGGAAGCAGTGTCCCAGTCTGCGCAGCTTCCTGCAGCTCCCATTGGTCGGGAACAGTAATCCGCAGCTAATGTGAATTGCAAACAGTCATACCTCCAGATGCACAAGTAAATAAGGCACTGGCTACCTGCCAGGACCTAACTCTGGCAAACTGCCTCCAGCTCATTGCTTATCTCCACCCAGTGGCCTACTTTAAAAAAAAATAACGTGTGTTCAAAAGTGGTATACAACTTTAAAAAGAATTTTTTTTTAAATCACTCAAATTTCCAGAATGATATAGCTTATGGTTATTTTTCTGTAGAGGAAAATATTTTGAGAATTTGAACTATTGAACAAAGAAGGTTTTGCCCATGAAAGCTCATGATACCATATACATGTTTTGTTAGTCTTTAAGGTGCTACTAGACTATTGGTTGTTTAAGTTTTTCCTGTTACAGACTAAGTCGGCTACCTCTCTGAAGCTTTTACTTCCAAATAGTTTGCCCTTTAAAAGCTTAACAAGTACCACAATTATACAGATAATACGGACTATCACAATGAAATGTCCATAGTTTCTACTGTTTACAGCACTCAAACTTATTAAAATCCAATTCAAACACAAGCATTGCACTTAACCACAATGTTTATGGTCACAGTAAATATTGTTGGATAAAGAATAAGCACAGAATACTTAAGTCATTAACTAGTGCGTTTTGTACTGATGCAACTTCTCTGATAAAAGGTAATACAGGCACCATGAAATATATCCCAGCATGAAAGATAAACTCAGTGGTTACTGCAAGTTTTACAATTTATCATTGTTCAGTACAGAACTGTGCAGAAATTTGTGCAATTTAAGGAATGACAAATGCATTAAAGTTTATCCGTTATATGAGAAGGAAGAACCTGGTACAGGGAATCCTTCAATTGAACTGAATGCAGATAAGAAAACAATGATGTTGTGAGAGGTGGTTGTGCCTAAATTATATCAAGGAACCTGTGTGCTACTTGAACTTCTGACCCCACATACTAAAGAGAAAAGTCATGAATTGCTTGCAGATTAAAAACAACTGAATAAAAATGATTTGGATATTAGAGAGAAAACTAAATGCAGAGTTGAAGAATGTGTGAACTTGAGGGAAAATTAAGGAGAAAACAAACTGGTTAACAAGACAATAGTACACTATCTTAATATCAACCTCAGTTATAGTTCAGGATTAGCAAGTTCCAGCTGCTTTTCATCCTCTCCTCCCATGTACTGAGTCTCACGTTTTTCACACACAAACACACACATCTTATCCAGACTAGAATTTTTGACCCGGAATTTCCTACAATTGGGGAACATCACTGGCAGGAGCAACAATGAGTGCACCTCTAAGAAAAAGCCACCAAAGACTGCAGCTTTTTAAGCACCATGATATGTAGATCTGCTCTGGGTTGGATGGTACAGTGTTTAAAACACCAGTTGTCTACCCTTGTGCTCCTGTTTTCTAGAAGAGAATGAGGGGAGAGAAGAGCTGTGCTGGTGGCAGAAACAGTGGAAAATACAGAATAAAAACATTACACTCCCCTACAAAACACTGTGAAAAATTAGGTTAAAACATGCTCTTCTGTGATACAATACCAGTTCAGAATGGGCAAGCGAACAGAATTTTTTTTAACTTCTACATTTGGTAGAGCTTGTCCAATCCAAATGTCCACAGATTTTGTGTATGGCTATTAGTTGCTGATTTTAGTAAGAAAAATGATTAAACACTGGATTATTTTACTTGAGTTATTTGCTGTCTGAGTTACTTAAAAGATTTCCATTGACTTGAATGGGCTTTGGATCAGCAGCTATAAGTATTAGGACTGATATGTGCTTGTTTTACTGAGAAAGACAAACATTTGCTCCAATACCATTATGGAGAGAAGAGTGTGTGAATTCTGTTCTGCCTTGTGCCTGTAGGTCTTTCCTCTATGTAAAGTACATAAAAACCTCAGTGTATACATCACTATTTAAGTGTGCCTATGATCAAAGTAAAAGTAGTTAAAGTAGTGAATTTTCACACAGCAGTATTGCCATTAATTAAGTGCACAAGAGTAGATGGGAGCTGTTGCTATACGTGAATTGGGAGCAGGGAGACTGTTTTTCCAATGTTATAAAGGCTGGGAGGGTCATGAAAGAAAGCAGCACATGTGCAAGGGAACATCATAAGGACTGTCCCTTGCCTAAGGTTTTGTTTCTTAAACTGTAATAAAGATTCTGTGATCAGCGTTTTAGTTGGTGTGGGGAAGGAATCCAAGTTACCTTAGAACAGTGTTTCTTAAACTATGTTCCGCGGAACACTAGCGTTCTGTGAACAATTCTCAGGTGTGTCCCGACCTCTTGTTTGTTTTTGTTTTGTTTTTGTCTGATAATTTTTTTTTGTTGAAGAAAATTTTCATAGGTGTTCCGCATAAAAAAATATTATTGTTTGGTGTTCCGTTGTCTCGAAGAGTTTAAGAGACACTGCCTTAGAATTAAGGTGGCTGAATCAGTGAACATGCTCGCGGTGTAAAATGTTGTCATTCAGGCCACACTGCAGCGAATATTTCATACACGACCAAGGTTCAACACAAAGTCAGTGACTCGGTACAGAAGCCTCCGCGGGGCCGGGGACGGGCTATCCGCGAGAGGCACAAACCCCACGGCGCAGTGAGGGGTCAAGGGCGCCGCTCCGAGGCGGCGCAGACACAGGCTGCCCCCCCAGCCATTTCTCCCGCGGGGCGCCCCCTGGCAAGCGGGTCCAAGGCAGCAGGCGGCGCCGCGCCATCCCTGCCCCGAGCCCGGCACTTACCCAGGCACTTGATGCGGAAGCCGACCGGCGGCTTGAGGGAGCGGCGCGCCCAGCCCTCGCGCAGCGCCTCCAGGTGCTCCTCCTTGCCCTGGATCAGCAGCACCTGCTCGTCCAGCCAGCCCAGGAAGAAGGTCTCGGCCACGGCCGCCGTCACCCGCGGGTTCCAGAAGTGCTGCATGTTCTCCTGCTTGAAGTCCGCGAAGATCTCGTAGCCGAGGTGGTGGCGCCCGAGCTGCTGCTGCTGCTGCTGCCTCGGCGGCCCCTCGCCCGGCAGCGCCCGCGGCGGCCGCTCTGCGTCCTCCCGGCCCTCCCCGGGGCTCAGCACGACGGCCAGGGAGTGCGGGGCGATCTGCAGGAACTCCTCCGCCTTGCGGGGCATCGCTCCTGCGACTACGGGCCGCCGCAGCCCCTGCACGAAAGAGCCCCCCGCAGTCCCCATCAGGGCTGGGCGCAGCTCTCCCCGCCTGCACCCCCGGCCGGGCTGGCCCTGGCGCTGCCCGCCCCCCAGCACAGGCCAGTGCTGCTGCACGTGCGCGCTCCACCCGCCTGCCGCCCCCTTCCCCACCCAGCCTCTGCCCGCCAGCTGCTGAGCCCTGCAGACGCGTTACCTCCTGTGCTGGGCTCCTCTCCCAGCTCCAGGCATGCTCTGCGCTGGCCCCTGCTCAGGGGCAGGCAGCGGGTTCCTACTGGGGGGAGGAGAAGCAAAGTGGCCGGCGCTAGCCCGGGGGAATTCACCCTGGGCGGGGGGAGGGGTCGTGCCTGAACTAAACTGCGATGGTTCAGCAGCCCCGAGGTTTGCTGAGGGAGGAGGACTAGAAGTGCAGCCACCAGAGCCTGCCTCTCTGGGCCTCTGTTACTGATCTCTCTACGCCTCCTCCCTCCCACCCCTTTGCTCTGCTTCTCCCCTTAGCCCAAGGGCCCACCAAACTCAGCGCTGTCTTTTTCTTGCCATGACGAGTTGTGCAAGGGTTGCCGAAGCTACAGATTTACAAAGGCAGCCTTTAAAACAAAATTCCTCACCTCCCTTGGAAGTGATACCTCAGATTATTGCAAGGAGAAAGACCGGTATGAGTTTTCATTGACTTTTTACCCTTTATTCTATTTTTGGACTTTTGCTTTTTTTTTTTTACTGCTTGGACAATAACAATCCAATAAATTAGTTTCACTTACATTCTCATGCACTAGTATATTTTGCATTTTTCTGTCATCTTTCATCTGAGGATCTCAAATCACTTTACAAACATTGATGAATCACCCTCACAAGAGTAATGTACTCCCTTTTTCCACAGAAGGGAAACTGAGGCCGGAATAATTCAAGGCCTGATGTTCTGAGGGCTGAGCATGCACAATACTTAAAGTCAATGCGCAGTACCTCTGAAGATCAGACCCTAATTAGTTTGTGACAAACCACTCATCAGAGACCCAAATCTCCCAACTCTGCTCAAGTCTACAGGAGAACACCAATGGACCTGTAGCTGTGCTGGTGTAGTGCCATAGTGAAGACATTTGCTAGAATGACAGAAAAGGTTTTCCTGATAATGTAGTTAACCCCCCTCTCCAACAGTTAGCAGATTGATTGGTGGGAGAACTCTCATTCACTTGGACAGTTTTACAGCAAGGGTTAATTCAACCTAACTTCAGCATTAAGTGCATGAAATTATTAGTATCTGTGAGTGATGTAGCTAGGTGGATCTAGTTTTTAAACAGAGACCAGATCTTCTAGTTCAGAGCTTTTACCATAAGGGCATCCTTCTTCTTCAAGTTCTTTATTATCCTAACACTGGAGTTGAAATTTCTACAAGGGGATTTTTAAAAAACATTAGGGGAACATTGATTTCCTATCACTGCTCAGTTTTTAACAGCTTATAGCTGTCTTCCCAGATGGAAAGAGGGGAAGACAGCAATCCAAATTTGGATTATGCCCAAATCCAAGGCTCACCAAATTCATCCTAATGAGTCTAAAATTAAATTGTAAGCATGCCTTCTGTAATAGTTACATTTGGTCTACACTACCCAAGTATATTATGTTAGTGTGAACTGGATTGAAGCCTATATAGTTATGTTGTCTTCTCTTTCACTTTCAGAAATCCTGAATTGATGTGTCGTTTTTAGAGGTGGCCCTGTAGAAAACAAAACAGTTCTCTATTTAATTTCCACTGATTAAAGTGCAGACTTCTTTTTCTGTTTGCAGTTGCTCTTTCCCAGTGGCTTCATATTTTATATCAGTGTTTCCAAGTTGAAGGGGCTCCCTCAGTGTCAAACATTTACAGTGGTATAAGCAACAGAGCAGAAGATCAATTGATTACATAAACTGAAGGACCCAGATCCATCCCTGCAAATGTGCTGACAGAGCTGCAGGCAAATGGGCTATGCTGTAGCTCCTTTAAAGTCACCCACTTCTCTTGTTCATTTAAGAAGATTGCAAGTAAAATTTTCAAGTGTGCTAAGTGACTGAAGCCACACCTATACTTACCTGCAGATCAATGTTCTGGTACATAGACTCCAGCTATGTGATTAACGTACCTGGAGTTGCATATCTTAATTTGAACTTGTCCCCTAGTGTAGACATGGCCTTAGTAGCCTAAGTGAAAATGGGAGTTAGGTGTCTCAGTATCCTTGAGGTTCTGGATCTTGGGAACTTAAATCCTATCAACTGTCAGTGAGACTTGAGCTCCAAAGTGCCTAACTCACTTTTAAAAATGGCACTTAGATTTCTAGGTCAGCTAAGTACTTTTGAAATTTATATCCTACATTTTGCCCCCATGTAGCTGTCTGAAAGAACATGGAGCTGAAAGTACAGTTAGTGTAATACAGGGTGAAGAGCCAGGCAGCAACTTAGCAGCCACCCAAGATTCATATCTGCGCTCCCTTGGTGCTCAGGTTATCCTGGGGTGGATATGGGATGGCCTTGTTCCAGCCTTGAAGAATGGGGAAACAAAGAGGGGCCATTACAGCTTTCAAGTGATCCTTGCCCGTTGCCCATTCCCAGCTTCTGGCAAACAGATGCAAGTGTAAGGATAAGGCCTTTTTCTGTAGCCATATTGTAAGGCCTAAAGTCTACAGCCTTTATCTAAGCCAGTTTGAAAAAAACAAAGCTATTAGCTGAGAAGCATGAAGTCACATCCACACATTCCTTCTAAATTGCATTAAAAGTGTATAATATCAGGCTAAGAAGGAAACCCGATCCTAGTGGCACCCAATATCACCAGATAAAGAAACAGATCTTAAAAGAAAATTTGGTTTGATAGCATTCAGTCTGACAAGAAACTACTTCTCAAGAGTTAGGGTTGTGGAATCCTCAGTTCTTTGTTGTTCTATCATTATGGTCCTCACTTTCCCCCTGTTTGTCTGAATGATCTCTGTCTGATTCTTTGGGGGGTTTTTCTGCTATGTAATTAATTTTGATAGGTATACATCAATTAAGGGGGTAGGCTATAATGGGTTAGATAATTCTGTTATAGTATTTTAGGATTAGTTACTAAAATTTTAGTGGAGTGATTGATTAAGGCAGGAGTGGGCAATAAAATCGTGGCTGTTCACCAAGATTAGGCCCTGACAGCCCGCTACCGCTATATTTATCTGCACAACTGTAGGTGCCAGCTATTGCAGATCACCGCTCCCGGGCAATGGGAGCAACGAGAAGCAGAATGAACTGGGACGCTAACTCCTGCAGCTCCCATTGGCCAGAAACAGTGATCCATGGCCAATGGGAGCTGTGATCACCTGTACCTGCGAAGATACAAATAAATATAGTGATGCCCCAGGGACCCACCAGGAGCTAACGCTGGTGGACCGGATCTGGCCTGCAAGCTGGTATTTGCCCTCCCCTGGATTAAAGTAGAGCTAAGCAGGACTCAAATTTTACTATATAAACGGGTCTAAAAGGAATTCTTTGGAAACCAACTCCCAAGACACAGTTCCAAGATCAAAACTGCCAGATCTCAACACTCTTCCAATGACTCTGCACAAACTGGAGTTTTCCAGGTGGTCTTGAACTTGTCTTGATGGCTAGTTAGGATCATCTGTCTTATTGGGAGTGGTCAGAATTGTATCCTCAGCATCTGCATTACTGGTAAAAGACTCTGCAAATCCACAGTGTGTGAGGTTATGCCTGACCCTAAATACAGGTAATGGTGAATGCTTATATTGATGTTACAGCTGAGCCCAAGAACAGGTAAGAGTGGGTGCTCTTAGGCTAGAGTGTGTGAAGTGGCAGAGAATTTTGTTCGGGTAACACAGAGGCTAAGGAACACTTCAGAACATGGTTTTGCACAGTGCACAAAAAAAAAGGTGCCAGTACTCCAGGGGAAAAATTGTTGCTGTTCATAACAACAAACTCCCTGCCCCAGGGGCAGAAGCTGTTAATAGCACAGAACTCGTCACATTCCATGCTCAGGCTCTAGTTAGTGGGTGCTTGAGCTCTGGAGCACCCATGGAGTCAGCATTTATGGACTGGAGGATAGCTAATATGATGCCAATTTAAAAAAAAAAAAGCCTCCAGAGGCAACCCAGCACTTACAGGCTGGTAAGCCTAATTTCTGTACCAGGCATATTTAAGATTACCAGGCATCAAAAAGGGACACCTGCTCAAAAAAGGGACCTATTCAGTCCTGAAAATTTTTGTACCCTATTGTTACTGTCCCCCATTGCTTATCCTCATTCCACCAACATTCTGTTACCTCAATAGCCTCATTTAATACAAGTTACTCAAGTTCACTCATCTTAATATTTACACTTTTAGCATTTGTATATAAATAAGCACTTAAAGTTGTCACCTTTTAGCTGTCTGCTATTATGTGGTGTGATTGAATGGGATTCTTTCATTTGACTGTTTCTCATCAGATCCTACCCATATTTTATCATCTTCCATCCTCTCCTCCAGGCAGTTCAACAGGAGCCGGTACATGCACAGAGATGGTGTATTTGTACATGGTGAGGCAGGTCAACTGCCTCATAATCAAAAAAGTTAGTCAAGTTCTTTAAGAGTTTATTCTTGAAACATTTTTAAAGTCTTTTAGATTTGTTTTAAAAACTTAAAACCCAAGCAGAACCAAATGTAGAGTCTCTCATCTAGACAGAGTTACCATTACACTTCTATTCCAGTTGACAAAGGAATTTGGCTTCATTCAAGGAAACCTCCCCTCATCTAGCTAACAGATAGCTGTTTTTATACCATCTCATAGAAATGGAAGGGACCTTGAGAGATCATCAAGTCCAGTCCCCTGCCCTCACAGCAAGACCAAGTACCATCCCTGACAGATTTGCCCCAGATCCCTAAATGGCCCCCTGAAGGATTGAACTCTCAACCCTAGGTTTAACAGGCTAATACTCAAACCACTGAGCTATCCTTCCCCCTTATAGTTAAGTGCAGTCTCCGCATTTCTGAGGATAGGGACCATGCTGGAACTGGTCATGAGAGAGATTCTTTTTCCAGCATTTTTCAACATTAATCCAGTTTCAATTGGGAGACAGCTTTAAACAAGAGACATTCTGACAGGATTGCCTCACCACAGTGGCATCTTCTACTGGCTGTCCTGGGTATTAGCTCCACCAATCCAGTGTACCCTCTCCAGATGGAGCCTCTCCTATTGTTGTCTCCGCCTGCAGACCAGCCTCTGTCCAATGTTGCAGCATTCTCTTAGCAACTCAGCCCTCCAGCTATGTCACCATTTTGTTTCCCTTCTCCCCAAGGAGCAATATTTTAGTTCAACAGTCCAGCAACTTCCCCAGGCCCACCCACTACTTTGGATCCCAGTCCAGGGATCTTGTATTCTCAGCACCGGGGCAGGAGCTCCCTCTTGTTTCCCCAGCCCTCCCCACCCCAGCAACTGCTCTGTCCAACACTCTACCCTTCTTGCAGCCCACTAGGAGCACTCTCTCACTCCTGGAGCTCCCTGCAGTAACTAACTGTCCCTGGCCTACTGCTCCTTTTATGTAATCCTGCCAGGTCCTGACTGGCTGCCCTCTCTGTAGCCTCTGCTTTTAATTCCTTCCTTGCTGGTGGGGGTGAACACACTATCACAAAAGTGTATGGCGGGGGGGGGGGGGGGGGGGTCATTTCATAATTTGTGCTGCTCATGCCATACCTGAGATACAGCCGGGTGAATTTCAGAATTAAACCTAGCAACCAATACAACAACAACCAGAATTGCTGAAGCTTGGTGAATTTTGTGACCTTAAACAGGACCCACCACCCTTAGACGGATCAATTTGGCAATTCATTTTCACTTCAATTTAATAGAATAAATAATGGGCAAAATTTGCCCTTCTACTTCCAGCAACAGATAGGGGGTCATTACAGGCTAGCCTGGGACAGAATTCCCAGGAACACTATTGGGTATCTCTAAAAATTGATTTAAGCGGTCTTTTACCTTGCAGCAGACATGTTAGGAGACTGGTCCAGGAGGGGGCATAATGGTAGCACTCAATGCTTCAGGATTCTGGGCTGTACAGTAGCACATAAGCAGCCTGCACAAGGCTGCCCTCAGTTAAAGGTTCCTTAGAATTGCTCTAATTTATGCTGAAGGCCATTCCAGCCCCCCCAGCTGACCATAAACCAAGTAGTGCAAAGATGGTGTAAGGCTACCCTTCCCCCACTTCTAATTCAAGTGTTGTGCCTTCTGAGCAGAGATCAGACAATCCAACCCATTGTCTTCTTCATTTGATTTCACAGGGACCAGAGTTCTGCCCTGCTTTCACATCATAGAATCATAGAACCATAGAGCTGGAAGAGACCTCAGAAGGTCATCAAGTCCAGCCCCCTGCTCTAGGCAGGACCAATCCCAACTAAATCAACCCGGCCAGCGTTTGGTCAAGCCGAGACTTAAACACCTCCAGGGATGGAGACTCCACTACTTCCCTAGGCAACCCATTCCAGTGCTTCACTACCCTCCTAGTGAAATAGTTTTTCCTAATATCCAATCTAGACCTCTCCCACCACAACTTGAGACCATTGCTCCTTGTTCTGCCATCTGTCACTACTGAGAACAGCCTCTCTCCATCCTCTTTGGAACCTCCCTTCAGGAAGTTGAAGGCTGCTATCAAATCCCCCCTCACTCTTCGCTTCTGCAGACTAAACAGACCCAACTCCCTCAGCCTCTCCTCATAAGTCATATGCTCCAGCCCCCTAATCATTTTGGTTGCCCTCCGCTGGACCCTCTCCAATGCATCCACATCCTTTTTGTAGTGGGGGGGCCCAGAACTGGACACAATACTCCAGATGTGGCCTCACCAAAGCCAAATAAAGGGGAATAATGACATCTCTGGATCTGCTGGCAATGTTCCTCTTAATGCACCCTAATATGCCATTAGCCTTTTTGGCTACAAGGGCACACTGTTGACTCATATCCAGCTTCTCATCCACTGTAACCCCCAGGTCCTTTTCTGCAAAACTACTACTTAACTGGTTGGTCCCCAGCTTGTAACTGTGCTTGGGATTCTTCTGTCCCAAGTGCAGGACTCTGCACTTGTCCTTGTTGAACCTCATCAGATTTCTTGTGGCCCAATCCTCCAATTTGTCTAAGTCACTCTGGACCCTATCTCTGCCCTCAAGCGTATCTACCTCTCCCCCTAGCTTAGTGTCATCCGCAAACTTGCTGAGGGTGCAATCCATCCCCTCATCCAGGTCATTAATAAAGATATTGAATAAAACCGGTCCTAGAACCGAATCTTGGGGCACTCCGCTAGAAACCGACCGCCAACCTGAAATCGAGCCGTTGATCACTACCCGCTGGGCCCGGCCTTCTAGCCATCTTTCTATTCATCTTACTGTCCATTTATCCAATCTGCATTCCCTTAACTTGCTGGCAAGAATATTGTGGGAGACCGTATCAAAAGCCTTGCTAAAGTCAAGGTATATCACATCCACTGACTTTCCCACGTCCACAGAGCCAGTTACCTCATCATAGAAGCTAATCAGATTGGTCAGGCACGACTTGCCCTTTGTGAATCCATGCTGACTATTCCTAATCACTGTCCTCTCTTCCAAGTGCCTCAAAATGGATTCCTTAAGGATCCCTTCCATGATTTTTCCAGGAACCGAGGTAAGACTGACCGGCCTATAGTTCCCTGGATCGTCCTTCTTCCCTTTTTTGAAGATGGGCACTACATTTGCCTTTTTCCAATCATCCGGGATTTCTCCCGATCTCCACGACTTTTCAAAGATAATGGCCAAAGGCTCCTCAATGACATTTGCCAACTCCCTCAGTTCCCTCGGATGCATTAAGTCCGGACCCATGGATTTGTGTACGTTTAGCTTTTCTAAATAGTTCCTAACCTGTTCTTTACCCACCACGGGCTGTCCATCTTCATCTCATCTTGCGTCACTTAGCACATTAGTCCGGGAGCCCACCTTGTCCATGAAGACAGAGGCAAAGAAAGCATTGAGTACTTCAGCTTTCCCCACATCATCTGTCACTAGGTTAACTCCTTCATCCAGCAGGGGCCGCACACCCTCTCTGATCACCTTCTTCTTGTTAACATGCCTGTAGAAACCTTTCTTGTTATCCTTCACATCCTTAGCCAGTCGCAATTCCATTTGCACTTTCGCCTTCCTGATAACCCCCTGGCATTCTCGAGCTATACATTTAAACCCCTCCCTCATCATTTGTCCAAGTTTCCACTTTTTGTAAGCTTCCTTTTTGTGCTGAAGTTCACCAAGGATTTCCCCCGTAAGCCAATCCGGTCTCCTACCACGTTTGCCTCTCTTGCTTCACGTCAGGATAGTTTTTCTGTGCCTTCAATAAGGCTTCTTTAAAATACTGCCAGCTGTCCTGGACTCCTTTCCCCTTCATGTTAGCATCCCAGGGGATTCTGCCCATCAGATCTCTGAGGGAGTCAAAATCTGCTTTTAAAGTCCAAGGTGTGTATTTTACTCTCTTTTCTTCCTTTGGTCAGGATCCTGAAATCTACCATCTCATGATCACTGCTTCCCAGGTTGTCACCCACCTCCACTTCCCCTATTAGTTCCTCCCTGTTTGTGAGCAGAAGGTCAAGCTGCGCACAGCCCCTGGTTGGATCCTTCAGCACTTGCGTCAAGAAGTTATCCCCAACATTCTCCAAAAACTTCCTGGATTGCCTGTGTACTGCCGTACTGGTTTCCCAACAGATGTCAGGGTGATTGAAGTCCCCCACGAGAACCAGGGCCTGCGATCTGGAAGCTTCTCTCAGTTGTCCGAAGAAAGCCTCATCTACCTCATCCACCTGATTCGGTGGCCTGTAGCAGAAACCAACCACAACATCACTGTTGTTGTTTGCTCCTTTAAACTTAACCCATAGACTCTCAACAGGTTTTTCTCCCTCTTTATACTGGAGTTCAGAGCAATCATAGTGCTCTCTTACATATAGTGCAACTCCTCCTCCTTTTCTCCCCTGCCTGTTCTTCCTGAACAGTCTATACCCTTCCATGACAGTGCTCCAGTCATGCAAGTCATCCCACCAAGTCTCTGTTATCCCAATTAAATCATATTTCTCGGACTGGGCCAGGGCCTCCAGTTCTTCCTGTTTGTTGCCCAGGCTTCTCGCATTAGTGTACAAACACCTCAGGTAACCAGTTGATCGCCCTATCTTCTCCATTTGAAACAGGGGTCCTCCTTTCTTCCTCGTTCCTCTCTGCATTTCTTCCCGGTATCCGACTTTCCCACTCCCCTCAGGGTTTTGGTCACTGTCCCCCGACGAACCTAGTTTAAAGCCCTCCTCACTAGGTTTGCAAGCCTGCCCGCAAAGATGCTCCTTCCTCTCTTGGTTAGGTGGATCCCATCTCTTCCTAACAATCCTCGTGCCCGGAACAGAGTCCCATGGTCAAAGAAACCAAAGCCCTCTCTGCGACACCACCTGCGCAACCACGCATTTACGTCCTCAATTCGACGATCCCTGCCCAGTCCTTTCCCTTCAACAGGGAGGATGGACGAGAACACCACTTGCGCTCCGAATTCTTGGATCCTTCTTCCCAGCTCTACATAATCCGCAGTAACCCGCTCGAGGTCATTCTTGGCCGTATCGTTAGTTCCCACGTGGAGAAGCAGGAAGGGGTAGCGATCCAAGGGTTTGATCAGTTTGGTAAGCCTCTCAGTCACATCCTGAATGCGAGCTCCCGATAAGCAGCATACCTCTCGAGATTCCAGGTCCGGACGGCAGAGGTATGGCTCAGTCCCTCTTAGGAGGGAGTCCCCGACCACCACCACCCGTCGTTTTCTTTTGGGGGTGGTGGCCGTAGAACCCCCATCCCTAGGACTACTCATCCCATGCCTTCCAGTACAGGAAGTCCCCGGGTTACGTACAAGATAGGGACTGTAGGTTTGTTCTTAAGTTGAATTTGTATGTAAGTCGGAACTGGTACATATTGTAGGGGAAATCACGTTGCAAGAAGCAGGGGGAGCCAGGGCTGATGAGCTGCACGCCAGGGGCCAGAGGGAGAGCATTTCCCACCAGAGCAGGGACCGTGTGTTGTGCTCAGCGAAAGGAGGGCAAGTCAAAAGCGAGGCGGACCAGGCGTGCTGCGACCCTACGCAGCGCTCTGGTCACCTCCCCACGAATCCCTCGCTGGCCGCGCAGGGGAGGGGGCTCGGGAGTCACTCGCCTGGGGTGGCGCTCGGGGCAGTGCCAGCTGAACCGCCTGTCAGGCGGCGCGTCTCGGCGGTCCCACGCCCGTGTCCTCCACGGCGAGAAAAGCTGCTCCGCATCTCCCTGGTCTGCTGGGGCGCCGAGCAGACCGCCGAGACCAGCAGACTGCCGAGATGCACCGTGGTCCCGCCGCCCGCGTCCTCCGTGGTGAGAAAAGCCACTCCGCATCTCCCTGGTCTGCTGGGGTGCCGAGCAGACGCCGAGACCAGCAGACCGCCGAGACGCCGTGGTCCCGTCGCCGCGTCCTCCGCGGCGAAAAAGCGCTCCGCGTCTCCCTGGTCTGCTGGGGGCGCCCCAGCAGACCAGGGAGACGCGGAGCGGCTTTTCTCGCCGCGGAGGACGCGGGCGACGGGACCACGGCGCGTCTCGGCGGTCTGCTGGTGGGGGGGCGCAGCTAGTGTGGGGTTGCCTCACCCCGTTCGTAAGTAGGGATCCGATGTAAGTTGGATCCATGTAACCCGGGGACTGCCTGTAGATGGTGTTTCCTTCCGGTTTCTTCCTTGTGAGATCCCTTCCAAAGCATTCAGCACTGCAGAGCCTGTGGAGAGAGCCTGAAAGCGATTGCTTACCTCTATAGCATTGGGGGATTCCCATGCTGGCCTTTTTCCCCTTCTAGAAGTTACATGCTGCCAGTTCTCTTCCTGGTCACGTACTGCCCTCTCCGGCTCTTCCACCTGCCGTGCTTGAAGGATTAAACGCTGCCTTCTATCGAGGAAGTCTTCATCCTCTCTGATCGAGCGTAGGGTCGACACTCTGGGCCTCCAGCCCTCTAATTTTTCTTCCAAAATGGCAACCAGCTTGCACTTAGTGCAGATGAAATCTGTTCTTTCTTCCGGAGGAAGACAAATATGGCACACTCCGTGCAGGTAACAACAGCAGAACCATCACCATCCATCCCTGCTGTCCTGGAGAAGGGATTTAAAAGAAAGGCAAGAGAACCTCACCCCTTCCCAACTCCTCTCTAAACTCCTGTTAGCACTCACCTGTTCACAAGCTCCTTGGTCGCTTGCCCAAGGAGCCTTATAAAGCCCTGGACCGCCTGAAAGTCCCTCCCCCTACCAAGGCTCAGCCAATCAGCAGAGGCTTCTAGAATTCAAACTTTAATTAGAAGCCAACAGTTTCCACCTGCCAATCAGAACACCAGCCAATCACAGCACACACTCCATGAAGGGGAGGGGGAGGGCAAAGGGGAAGTGAAAAAAAAAAAAAAGCCTCACTCACAAACACAGGGGCAAAAAACAAACAAAAAAAAGAACACACACCAACCCTCACTCACAAACACAAGCTCAGCACACAGCAAGAAAGCCCCAATAACGACACACACTTCCCTCAAGAGTCCTGTATCTGCTTCTCCTTTACCTGGAGAACTCCCTCTCTAAACTTCCTGTTAGCACTCACCTGTTTGCAAGCTCCATTGAGAACATCCATTGAGAACATTTTAATGCGTGGACATACTACATTACTGTTTGCAGCATCAACATGAGCATGCTATAAGGAGATGATCTGTGTTATATAGTATACAGCTATTTAGTTGCTGTGCATTGCCTCACTTATGGAAGCTTCTATTTGGTGCTGAATTTGTGTAGAATATGTGTAAAAACTTAAGATGTAGTTCTCTTCTCATTTACAATGGTAAAAATCAGGAACAGCGTCATTAAAGTCCATGAAGTTCCACTGATGTAAAAACAACATAAAAGACACACAGAAAGAGACCCATCTATTCTTTAACTAGGATGACTACAGTCAAGAGGAAGAAACTCCAGTGCCTAATCTCTAAATCCATTCTCAGATTCATCGCAATCCATGTCACTGCACGTTTGCATAGTTGGTTTTTTCCTTCTCTGCCTATAATGCAAACAGTGCATTAATGTAAAGGGTACATCAACATTTACAGAATGCATAAAACAGCTTGTCAGACACAGCTTGTTTTGCTTCCTCCCTTTCCTTTGGGGACTTGTTTTCCATTTGACAACCAGTAGATTATTTTAGGTGTCAGGTATTACTGGATTCAGTCCTGCCCAGACATCTTCAATCAAAGAGATCTAATCAGAACTCAGGTATAGCTCCATGCCAAATCAATGGGCACTTTCCTAAGTAAGAAGCAATGAAGTGATTTCAAATTAAACAGCAAAGTAATAAAGAGGCCAACCACAGCGAATGGCTGATTCCGCACTTTCACGTGACTCATACTGCCCAGGTGCAAGGAATGAAGCAGAACACATCAGAGGAGGGGAGGTTACTTGTTACAGTGGGTGTGCCTATATTCTTTTGGAGACAAAACATTAGTACACTATTGAATTTTTGCAATGAGATTAATCCTGTTTGGATGGATTAGAGTTTGGAGTCATTTAGCTGTCTTAATGCTTGAGGCACTTTAGAATTAGTTGGAAACAGGTACACCACTGACTAAGGAAATGTGGGATCCACTGTAAACTCAGGAATAGCCACATGCAAGATTGGCCATAAGAACCTGTTTCATTAGGAGAGGGCATGTTGTCTCAAACATCAGTTATCCCTTACTGACAGTCAATGTTCCCTCTGATTTTTTCCATTCATGTGCAGAATAAATTGTGTTTTGTGCACCAAGGCATGTGCAGATGTGTACCACCAATGGTAACGCATGCTATCAGCTCTGGGTGTTCTGCTAAACAGCTGGGGGCATTTGAATCTCTCCTGGGTGACTGCCCAAGTGCTCAGCTTACAGGGAACACTGCTGAAAGTCTTGGAGAGTGATGTTCTCTATTCGCTGAACATAAGAACAGCTATACTGGGTCAGACCAATGGTCTATATCAAGCCCAGGATCTTGTCTTCTACCAGTAGCCAATGCCAGATGCCCCAGAGGGAATAAACAGAACAGGTAATCATCAAGTGTTCCATCCCCTTGTCACCCATTTCCAACTTTTGGCAAATAGGGATATGAGAGGTGAGATCATTATATTCTAGCTTGGGTGCCTGCATTAACACATATAAATCAGTGGCATTCACAACCCTAACTTGGAGGGCCCTTCATGTATGAAATTCCAAGAAGGACATGGACAAATGGGCACATGAAAAGGTCTTAAAGCTGTAAACTGTGCATCATCATATTTTTCAATTATAATACAAACAGATCAGGCTACAAATGGATTTACTGGCTGGGTAGTTATTGACCATTTAGAGCCAGCAAAAAAGATGGTTTAGAGCGGGGAAATTCCTTGTCTTTCCACCATAGAAATGATTTGCTTAGACAAAAAAAAAGTCCATGTCCTTTCAAACCATGTCCTGTCTGCTAAGAATGTCAGTTAATATGCCAATGTCTGCCTACTGTAATAGGGGAAGGGTTGCAAAAGCAAAAGCAACCCTTCCCCTATAAACTGGGTTGAGACCAGCAATTCATTTTTCATAGGGTATGTCTACACCTAGAGTTGGGATTTGTTATTCCCAGCTAAGGCAGACATATTTGGGCTAGCTCTCATTGAGTGCTAAAAATAGTAGTGTAGCCATGGTAACACAGGCGATGGCATCAGTGTCATCTGCCCAGATCTCCATGGCCCCAGCTCCAAGTGTAGATGTAGCCATAAACAGAATTTTGTTTTAAACCATGCAGCTTAATTCCATTAGATGCTAAAAAGGATTTGATGCTTCTGAGTGCTGTAAACCTCTGTAGTCCAGCACTCTCGGGACCTGACATTGTATGCTTAGTACAACCACTCAAACATGCTTCCAGAGTTTCCTATAGGTCACCATGATGAATCTTTAAGATCACATGAATGCCATATATACATCACAAAGAAATAACATTAAATACATGCCTTGCTTTTACATGAAGACCATTAATATTATTGACGGGTTTTTTCCAACTGTGGTTGGTCTTCTACCATTTATTTCTTACATGCACTCAGTTGTATACCTAAGCTAACAGAAAAATAAAATTTTGACTCTAGTGTTTGAACAGAGACATTGTGTTACTTGTACATTTAAACATTTGTTAAACATTTATTCATTTAAAACAAAAAAGTGTAACTGATTTGTTGAATAAGAACTGGTTAATAAGAAACTTTACCGGACTACTTTTTAACAAGGCAAATTATTATACCACCTTAGTGTAACTGAATGCAGCATTTCTCAGTTTATCTCTATCAGGCCTATTTGCTTTGGCATAGTTTCATCATACTGAAACATAGTGTTCTGGTAAGTAATTTAACTTTTCAACAGATTTAGTCTTTTATCAAATATCAAAGAATATTCTGTTTTTAATTTACAGTAATCATATTCTTGGTTTCAGATGAAGAGGTATGATTATTTTATCTGATCCCCAGTTCAAAGCTATTCTATAATTACTTAAGATCAAGAGATATATCTTTATCTTAATTTGAAATTCCCATGAAAATATGCCTGTTAGGCACAAACCAATTCCATTTCTTTATCAGAGGAATTTTCACCTCTTTTAAAGCCTTGCCTAGACCTTGCTGCTGTCATAACTGGGTTCAGCAAACAATTACCAAGCACAGCGCTTTATCCCTGGCATAGTTAATATTCCTTACCCAACCACGACCCTCCACTATGAAATACACAATTTCCTACAGAATAATTCCTTGGAGAAGACTCATGGAATTGAACAGAAGGATTAAAGTCTTATTTTGTTTACAAAGGATCTGGAGTACTTATTTTAGTGGCAGAAGCAACTAGCTGAGTATCACTGGAATGGACAGTGTCAGTGTGACGTAGTGGGGGTGTCTGGCTAGTTCCTATGCTGGCTCTGTGGTAATCCCCAATGGCTGCCATCGGTACCACAGCCCAGAAGGATGAGTCATTATGCAAAGAGGGTCTCTCAACCTGTCTGACCAGCTACCCCCCAAGGAGAGAAACAAAGGAAGGTGGATTGCTGCCCGGGCTGGGGGGCAGGGCTGGAAGAGAGTTTAGTTTTCTGTCTGGGATCATGGAGGAACCAGCCTAAGCCAGGGGCTGGGATTTAGGGCCCAGTCTCCCCCATCTCAAGGGGGGGCTGAGGCATCCTAGGCCTGCCCTGGAACCAGATTACATCGGTGCTGTGCTGTATCCTGGAGAAGGAATAAACTCCCTCCATTCTACGGGCTGGTGGAGTCTGTTCGTGCCATTACGGGGGTGCAGGAGTCAGGGGACCCCAACGCGTCATCACACTGGTGTCAGGAGTGGGATCCACTGCACCCCGTGGATGGAGCATCCAGCGGCGAGTGACTAGGCGCAGTAGAAGCAAGAGCCATGGAACCAGGCGTGCTGGAAACAGAGCGAAGCGGTTCCTGAGAATCGGCGCAGCAGCACTAGACTGGTGAGTCTGCACCGAGGGACCAGCGGGAGATGGCCTATACCCAACTGCTGAAGGCAGAGCTGGTGAAGCTGTGCAGAGAGAGGGGCTTGCCTGTGCGGAGCGCAACCAAGGCCCAGCTGATTGCCCGGCTGGAAGAGAATGACCAGCCACAGGGCTGGGATCCTGTCCCCGTGGGGAACTAGCCAGACACCCCCACTACGTCACAGTCAGCAAAAGCTGTTTTAGGAAATAAAACGAATGGATATAAATTGCCCTCCCAGAATCCCATCTGACTGGCTGGTGAGAATCTTGTTTGCAGCAGGGATGTTAAATTTCAATTAATCAGCTAATCGAGTAGTTGATAGAATTTCCATCGACTACTCGATTCTCGATAAGGGGTGGGGTGGAGCACTCGCTATCCTAGCTGCACCTCTGCCTTTTAAATGTAGTAAGAGCTGCCTGCGGCTCTTACTACATTTAAAAGGCAGAGGCGCAGTGGGGAACCTGGGCAGAGGGGGCAAAGGCGCAGTGGGCAACGGTGAGAGCGGGGACTGAAGCAGTCCCCACTCACACCATTGCCCACTGCGTCTCTGCCTCTCCTCCCCACATTAGAGACGGTGCTGGGGGGAACCGGCTTTTAAGCCGGCTCCCCCCAGCACCAGCTCCTGCTCCCCTCCTTGCTGCCTCTGATATAGAGGCAGCAAGGGGGAGCGAAATAGGCTTATTGGGTAGTCGACTAGTTGCTTACATCCCTAGTTTGCAGCCTATACAGAAATAATCCCCTTGTGAGTCAACTGACTTCAAAGGGGACGCCACACATGAGTAGAGAGCTGCAGGCCTGTGCCTAGCATTTCACCTTTCAGCCCTTGATGAAATCCTGGGATAACTCTGTAGATGGAAAACTAGTTGCCATAGCAGCAAGCAAATTCCTAGTAGTTTATCAAATTACTTCCCTGGGCCCAGTCTCACAAAAAAGAGGATTAATAAACTCTTTCAAATGCCCCAAACCCAACTATCCCAATCAGAGTTTTTACTTCTCCCCCACCCCCACACTGAAAGGGAGAAGTACCAGAGAGACTCCATGCAAATACTCTAGGGACTTTGCTAATGCTATTGATGTAGAAGAGGCTCAGATACTATAGTTAAGGGCAGCAGTATATAACAGATTAGACAGGGACTTTCATTGACTATATTTGTCCCCTCTCTGGTAATCACATTCTTCCTGATTTCACTTCAAAAATTGCTTTTCAGTGTGGTTGTTGAAAGGACCTAAGAGCTGTTGAATACACACCGAAGAAGGAAGATTAACAATAAAATATTCCAGTGCAACATTCAGAGCAATTACTGAGGATTCATGTATGAAATACAAGCTTTTAGTGATGCCACTGGGCATGTTAGAACTGATGCAGTTTTACTCCAGTGCTGACACCAGAAGCCCAAATAAAATAGGCATAACTGCTATTGCACTTGGAACACTACCAAAGAATTATTCTAAACACGTGGCTCTCCCTGTGATCCAACTGCACAAATGGTAACACGTTATATTCTAACCCTCATTCCTGAACCAAAACAATCCTGTTTCTCTTCTTCTGTGTTCCGTATGTACATTGTATTGTCACTGTAGTCACTGTGTCCACTTTAATCTTTCCGCTTATGTCTCATTCCAAAGGGGGATTCAGACTTAGATTGTAGCTACTTTCCTTTGCCCCAGCATTATTAATCCATGGCTCATGTCCACTGGCAGAGGGTATAAGGAGTACATGAGGGTTTACAGGGATACCCAGGTCCAATGTCTACATAACAGTGCATCAAAGGGTGGCATGTGAGGGCTCTAACAGCAGCCAGCAATGCAGTGGTCATCCTCATCATTGCAAAAATGCATGTAAGGATTACATTTAAGGAGTTGTGTCCACATTAGGAACTATGTTCTTAAGTTAAATAAGGTCACTAGAAGGTGATAAAGGTTTGGTTCAGGCAGTGGCTAGGAGATGTCTCTGGCTGATCACTGTGTATAGCAAGGCTACTCAACTTTGGAAGCCCCAGGGGACACAATGATACTCACAGCACATGCCGCATCTTAAGTGTGGTTGCATATACATGCAAATATATATGCAAATAGCTTTTTTCAGACTGATGGGCATGAATACAAAGCACTTCCCACAGTGTCCTGGTGCTCCTGGCATCTTCCTGGGGGGCTAGAAACGCCAACCCCTGTACCCGTCTGTTCCAGCCAGCCCGTCTGCTTGTGTCTTTCAATGTTCACGGGAGACACCTCGCCATTGTGGATCGTGTTCCCAGTGAAGACCATGTTCAAAAGACCCCACCTGTGGGCCACATGTTGAGCCCCGTGTAAACCCAAACCACACCGTGGGCCGCAAACAAATGGGCTGCGGGCCACATGTTGAGTAGCCCTGGTGTATAGTGTGTCTTACAAGCTTATTTGTTTACGGAGACACCAACTAATCAAGACTGCCAAGTTGACAAGAGACCACAAAATCTACAGGAAGGATCACAGTAGGAAAGTATCATATTTATGACACAGATCAAATAATTAGTCTGCTATGTCAGGACAATGCCAGGGACATGCACAATATCTTTTACCTAGGCCACAGTCAGCCAAACATGCTTGTCTCATGAACAGCTGATCAGGCTGTTTAGCACTTGGAGAAAGATGTTGGGAGAGTTAACCTTCATGAGACAGGAAAATGCAGCGTTAAGTATAGGTATTAGAAGGCATACTATCAATTCATTTTTTATTTAACCAGCTGTTTCAAATACTTCAGCATACCTGTTATCAAATCCAGAGGAAGAGGAGAATGGCAGCAGGATGCTTAGAGGGCTGGAGTGTGCCTACCGATAATCTGCAAAGGTACAGCATGGGTTATGTAAACTGGGTGGGGAATATTTGTATTGTTCACGGCTAGCGAAGTCTCTTGGCAGGCACAGATAAGAGATCCTCATGCTAAAGGCAGGTGGTAGTGAGGTGCCTCACAATCCTGGGTACCTCTGGGAAGAATCTCAGAGGAAGAGCCAATAAACTAAAGTGAAGCACCAACAAAAGAAAAGTAAACAAATCCAAATCATAACGGTGACAAGTGGTATTATGGGAAACATCCTTGTGAAGAAGACTGAAAAATGGTCCACAAACCTCAGGTGTGGCTACTACCTTGGGACCAGAGCATCTCCTAAATGCCTACAAGAGAGGATATGGAGGGGGGGGAAAAAGTCAGTGAGGATCTACTTGTGGAATTTCTCTCAACTCTGGTCCCTTCTTTCTCTTCCCACTCCATGGAATAAGCTGAAATAAGAAATAATTTCTTCCCATGCATAGGTAAAGCCACCCAAACCATTAGCTTTTTTAACAAAACATCTAACTCTTCTTCATTTTTCCAGAATTAATCACTTCCTTTCCCACCATGCCATTATTTAGAACCTATCATAAGGCTGAGATTTTAAACTTTTTTTCCAGCTGGTTCTCAGTATCTCACATATTTCTTTTGGGCTTTGTATCTAGTTGCAGGTGACTAAAGAGGGCTCATGCTATTTTGGCTAAACTTTCTAGTAGGGATGTTAAATTTAGTTTAATAAACTAAACAACTAGTTGATGGAAAATCCATCGACTAGTCAATTAGTTGATAAGTGGGGAAGCCGCAGCAGGGTTAGCTCTAGCCCTGGAGTAAACCCCAATGTAGCTCTGCCTTTTAAATGCTTTAAGAGCCAGCAGACTCTTAATACATTCAAAAGGCTGAAGCGCAGCAGAGGGGACCCAGTCTGAGCCAGGACAGCTGATTCCCAGCTCACACTGGGTCCTCCTTGCTGCACTGTATTAGCCTTTTAAATGTATTAGGAGCCTGCTGGCTCCTAATACATTTAAAAGGCTGGTGCACAGCAAGGCGGGGACCCAGCACAAGCCAGGAATCAGCCATCCTGGCTCACGCCAGGTCACCGCCACTGCGCTTCTGATTTTTAAATGTATTAAGAGCCAGGAGGCTCTTAATACGTTTTAAAAGCAGAGGCGCAGCATCTGGGACTAGGTGCGAGCTGGGAATCGCATCTGGTCCCTGCTTACCCCCCTGCCTACCCCGCCCTCCCGTGGAGACAGTGGTGGGGGGAACCAGCTTTTAAGCTGCCCCCCCTTGCTGCCTCTGATAGAGGCAGTGGGGAGGAGGGACTAGTCCAGGGACTTTTGCTTTTGTTTATCGGATAGTCGACTAGTCCACTACTCGCTTACATCCCTACTTTCTAGTGAAAGGGAGTTATTGTTTTTCTTTTACTATAGGAGGGTACAATAGTGATGTAATTTGTAAGCTTCCTACTACTCTACAAAATCAGGGAAAGCTTGATGACAGAACCCTGAGCAGAGGGTTTCAGATATACAGAAACATCAGTCTTCTCCCTCTTTTTATGAAATATAACATCTAATATTTAGCAGTATTCTGTATGCAACAGAACGTTCACTGTAACCCTACTGCACTCTAACAGCTTTATTAGCATTTTTCATAAACAGCTCCAAACACAAGGCTAGGATTTTGTGTAGCTACTGCTATGTGGCTGGATTAAAATGCCGAAGAAAGCAATGGAAACAAGAGGAAGAAAAAATGGTTACTTATCTTCGTAACTGTTGTTCTTTGAGATGTGTTGTTCATGTCCGTGTGTGTACGCTTTGTGCACACGTTGTCAGAAGATTTTCCCTTAGCAGCACCCATTGGGCCAGCAGGGGAGCCCTCTGGAGTGGTGCTACTATTTTGGCTTTTACCCCTGCTAGCCCTCCACCCCTTCGATTCCTTCTTACCAGACTACTCTGAAGGGAAGGACGACGGGATTTGGAATGGACAAAGTAACCGTTTTTTCTTCGAGTGATAGCTCATGTTCATTCCATGTAGGTGACTTCAAAGCAGAAACCCTGAGAGGTGGGGTCAGAGTTCTAACCTCCCACTGAGCGGAAGAAGGCTCTACTGAGAGCGGCATCCTCCCTAGCCTGGTGAGCAAGCGTAGTGGTTGGCAAAGGTGTGGATTGAAGAACATGTGGGCTGTAGAGGAGGCCTGAGCTCTAGTGGAGTGGGCCGTGAAAGGAGTGGCTGGAACCCCAACCAGATCACAAACACACCTCAATGCAGGACTTTATCCATGAAGAAATCCTCTAAGGTGAGACCGGCTGACCCTTGAGTCTCTCTGCAATTGCCACAATCAACTGTGGGGACTTATGAAAGGGCTTTGTCCTGTCTATATGAAAGGCTAAGGCTCTCCTAACAACTAGAATGTATAAAGCCTGTTCTTTACCAGAAGCATGGGGTTTGGGGTAAAAAAGTGGGAGAAAAATGTTTTGGGAGGCATGAAACAAACACCACCTTCAGCAGGAAGAGAACGTAGCCTGACCTTATCCTTTAAGGGGGCGGGCGGGCGGCGGGCGGGCGTGTGTGAGAGAGAGAGAGAGTTCAGCAGTAAAGGCCCTTAACTAACACACGTCTGGCCTACATGATAGCCACTAAGAATGACACCTTCTACAAGAGGTGCAGTAACGAACAAGTTGCCAGAGGTTCGAGGGGGGTGGTGTTCGTGAGCCTAGTTAGGACCAGGTTAAGGTCTCACTGAGGAACGGGGTGTTGGACATGTGGGTAAAGTCTGTCCAACTCCTTCAGAAACCCATGGACCATGGGGTCTGCAAAGAGAGTCTTGCCCCAGGAACCCAGGTGGAAGGCGGAAATGGCTGCCTGACAAGGAAGATAGCCTTTGGACCCGAGATCCAGGAGATAGTCCCGGACCAGCGCAACCTGGGCATCCATAAGAAAAATTCCTCTGTGGGATGCCCAAATCAAAAACTGCTTCCATTTAACCAGATAAGTAGCCCTACTGGAAAGCTTCCTACACCCTAGCAAAACCTCCTGCACCCCCTCTGAGCACTGCAGCTGTCAGCCATGAAGCTTCTAGGCTATGAGGTGCAGAGACCACAGATTCAGGTGGTGGAGCCTGCTGAAGTTCCCCATTATGACATCTGGATAAAGTGGGAGGGCCATTGGCCTCTTGCAAGAGAAGCTCAGCAGGGACGTGAACCAGTGCTGTCTGGGATACGCTGGTGCTATGAGAATGAGGGAAGCCCTGAACTCCCAAACCCTCAGGAGCACCTTGTGTACCAGTGGGAATGGAGGAAACACATAAAAACAGACCCTTAGGTCAGGCGGTGGTAAGTGCGTCTCCCAGGGATCTGCAATCTAACCCCATGAGAGAGCAGAACTTGGGACATTTCCTGTTCTGGTGAGTCACAAAGAGATCCAGGAGGGAAACCCCCAGCCCCCACCTGCGGAAGATTTTGAGGGCCACATCCACCCTCAGGGATCAGTCGTGGGTAGTGAAGAACCTGCTCAGCTGGTGCGCCAAAGTGTTCCGAGTCCTGGGGAGATAAGAGGCAATCAGGTGAATACCCGCCCCTCAGTTGGACCCACCTGCAGTTCCCTGACATTGATATACCTTGGGTCCGCACGTTGCCAATGTGAGCTCCCCACCTGGTGTCGGAAGTATCCTCCACCAACTGCAGAGTCGGGAGAGGCCTGGAGAACAGGACTCCAGCACAGACCTCCTCTTCCTGGGGCCACCACCCTGTCCCAAGAGTGGAGGGATGCACTGTGAGCCCACGCTAACCACAACTGCAGCAGGTGCATGCAGAGCCTGGCATGCTGGATCACGTACATGCAGGAAGCCATAAGCCCCAGCAGGTGCATACAGTACCTGACCGTGGTCATGGGAAACGGCTGCATGGCCATGATAGCTTCCCTGATAGCCAGGAAGGAGGACCTGGGCAGAGAGGCTGTGGCTGAACTGGAGTCCAGGAGAATGACCACGAACTCTATGACCTGAGTGGGGACCAATGTAGACTTGGCCACATTTAGGAGGAGGCCCAGTTACAAGAAAAGGTCCTGCACCATGGCAATATGAGCCAGCACCTGATCCGAGAGGGTGTCTTGCACCAGCCAATCATCGAGGCAGGGAAACATCTGGACCCCACGCTCTTTCAGGAAGGCAGTGATTACGGCCATGCATTTTGTGAAGACCCGGGGGACCATAGAGAGGCCAAAAGGGAGGGCCATAAACTGGTAATGGTCCTGCCCGACAGTGAAACACAGGAACCGTCTGTGGTGAGAGGCGACAGAGATATGGAAGTAAGCATCCTTTACATTGAGGGCAGTGTGCTGGTCTCCGAGTTTGAGGGAAGGAATGATCCATGCCAAGATCACCATCCTGAACTTGGCTTTGGCGATGAAGGCGTTTAGGTTCCTGAGGTCTAGGATAGGGCAACCTTCCCCCCCCCTTCACTTTGGGGACCAAGAAATATCTGGAGCAAAAACCCCGGCCCATGAACTCCTGGGGAACCACCTTGGTTGCCCTAAGACTTAAGAGCTGCTGCACCTCCTTCCAGTGGGGATGCTCATGACAAGGGTCACTGAAGAGGGACAGGGCAGGGAGGTGGAAGGGGGTGAGAAGAAGGGGATGGCGTATCCCCTTCCTCCTGTCTCTAACACCCACCAGTCCAAGAGGTAACTTCTAGGCATGGTAGAAAGGGAATAAACGGTCCAAGAACTGAAGGGGCGAGGCTGGTAGGCTGTCCTCAGGCGCATCCTCAAAATCTGACAGGACCCTTGGGGCTTGTTGGAGGAGCCTGGACCCTGATTCAAGAAAGGGCGGGAGTGGTGTTTATTGTTTCTTCCATTCCCATTTCTCCCCCTAAGCTGGGAGAAATCTGAGAGAGCTCTGTTGGGCAGGCCTGGGGGCATTTGTGCATGAGAGGAAGCACCTCTGGGGAGCCAGAGTACGAATCCCGAGTGATTTTAAAGTGGCCTAGGTGTCCTTCAGGCCGTACAGATAGCTCAGAGAACAGGACAGGCCCCGCAAAGGGGAGGTCCTGGATGGTAGTCTGGAGCGGAGGAGGCACTACTGACACTTACAGCCAAGAGCTGCAGCGCAACACTAGGCCTGTAGCCATGGTGCGGTCACCGCATTAGCTGTGTCTAGGGGCAGCCTGAAGGGCCACACGGGAGACTACTCTGCCCTCCTCTGAGGGACTTAAACTCAGGCTGGGAGTCCAGTGGGACAAGTTTGATGAATTTGTCAATTGCTGCCCACATATTGTATGCGTAGCAACTCAGCAGGACCTGCTGGTTTGCTATGTGGAGCTGCAACCCACCCAAGGCATAGCCTTCCTGACCAGGAGATCCATCTTTTTTAGAATCCCTGCTCTTGGGAGCTGGACCTCGTTGCCCCTGCCTCTCCTGCTGGTTAACCGCCAGAGGGAGATTGAGAGAAGAGGTACTCATTCCCCTCCTATGGCGCAAAATACCTCCGTTCGACCTTCTTATCAGTTGGTGGTATGGAAGCTGGAGTTTGCCAGAGGGTCTTCAAGATCTTTGTCACAGTTTTGTTGAGAGGGCAGGGCCACTCTGTTGGTGTGGCAGGCTGCAGGATATCAACAGTACGGTCCGAGTCCGCCTACACCTTTTCCCCTTGGATCCTCAAACTCTGGGCCAGGCGACAAAGGAGGTCCTGGTGTGACCTGGAGTCCACACAGGGCATGGTCGGAAGCACCCCGCCAAAGGTCTCATCCAGTGAGGAGGAAGATGACCCTTTCAGGCCCATGTCCTCCAGGTCATGGGCCTGCAAGGGGTCTTGGGACGCCGCCAAGGACACCATTGTAGATGGCTGAGTCATCAGTGGCTTTCTTTCAGCAGTGAGCCTATGTGAAGGTTGCCCTGGAGGCAGGGACTGCCCCAACGTAGAAGAGCAAGTCATTAGGGTCACCAAAGGAAGAGCTCTGGGCCCCAAGTAAACTGACTCCAGTCTAGAAGGGCCCACACCCTAGTCTGGTGATACACCCAGGGAGTCCAAAACAACTACTGGGCAGGGGCAGGGCTACTGCTGCACCAGCTGGACAGGGGTAGGCTGTGGAGGACAGGATTGCTGCTGCTGCTGCGCCAACGTACTCTGGTGCTGCAACCTCGACCTGGAGTCCTGCAATGACAGACTTCACCTCCAAATCAATGGAGTATTTGGAGGTTGACTAGGGTGGTGCAGTAACAGCCGGCAACCTCTGACTAATGGCGTGCAGGGTCATGGACTCTGGCTTCCCTCGGTGCCAAGGAGGGGGCAGTGGCAAAATGGGGGGCAGTTGCGGCTCCCTGACGCTGAAGTGCCAGTAATGGGAGGACATGATGCTCAGGTGCCGCATGGGTTGCCCGAGTCAGAATCAGTGCCTGCACCTGAGCCGGAGTTGGTGCCGCCGGAGGAGATGGTATGGGGACCTGTACCATCGTTAAAGTTGTCGGTGCCGGATTCACGCGATGGTGCCCTCTCGTGTCTAGTGCTGAAGCGCTCAGTGCTGTGGCTGTAGCACGGTGTTGTCTGGCTTCACGCTCCATCGCTGGGCCTGGTACCAGGGTCAGAGATGAAGTAAGTTCAATGAGGTCCATCGTGGCTTCAAAGCTGTTGGGCATCAAGGGCTCCGGAAGGTCCTCCACAGGACTTGGATTCCAACACAGGCTGACCTGACCACGGTGCTGACCTGATCGCAGCGGTCCAAGTGCCATGTCTGCCAGTGCCACGTGCACCGCCTGAGGGTGCACAGATAGCACATGCTTCGGCAGAGACCTGCCCTAACTAGGTCTTTGCTTCTTCTGAGGCAACAAAGACTGGGACCAGTGCCGAGGCCTTCGCAGCACTAGGGAGGTGCACAAGTGGCTCGGTGCCTCATGCACGGAAGCCAGTGCCGGCGCTCCAGGTCGCCGGTGCAGGATCCGGCGCTGGTGCCAGATGAAAAGCACCTCCATGAGGATGATTTCAAGCAAGACTCTCTTTCCTGCTTGGTTTGCAACTTGAAGTCCCTGCAGATCTTACACGACTTGGACAGGTGGACTTCTCCAAGGCACTTGAGGCAGGCTTTGTGGGGATCCCCGCTGGGCGTAGGCTTCTGGCACTTCACACAGAGCTTGAAGCCTTGGGGCCTGGTTATGCCCCACCCCACACACTGGGGACACAAAGCAAGCCCCTTGCTTAAGTAACTACTAAACACTTAAATATTTACAAGATAAAAACAATCAGCTAGAAAAACACTAACACACACTACAAAAAACAGGTGAGAACTGCTAAGAGGCGCTTGCAAAGCAAGAGCAAAGCATATTGTTCCATCACGAGCAGAAAAGGAACTGAGGAGATGGCGGGCCAGCAGGTGTATATATTAGCCAATATAGTGGTGCCATTCCAGGGGGCTCCCCTAATGGCCCAACAGGTACTGCTAAGGGAAAATCTTCTGACAAAACATGCACGCAGCACGCACATACCTACGTGGAATTAACATGAGCAATCACTTGAAGAAATGGGCTTTTTTTAAAGTATTATTTACGTATCTAAGGGTTTAAACATTTTAGTAAAGTCATTCTCTTCTTAATGCCACCAATTGGAACTCATTCCTCCTTAACTGGCCTGGGTCAACTGGAGTGGGAAAGACTGGAGAGCTTAGGGAACAGCATATACAATGTCTATTAAAAAGGCCTTTGTGTAATGGTTATCACAGACCTAAGCCTAGACTGGTTGAAGGTCTGTCACTGAGATTATATTTGCACTGTCCAAGTGCTGCTCTTATAAAATTGTAAAAAATACAATTCTTTGGTAATTTTTTCCTACACAGTGTATTTCACAAGTTCACGTTTCTGGTTAGTGTATGACTTAAATATATAATGTTAATTATAAATTGTACTTTTGATCTTCAATGCACAATTATACCTCATTTATTTCATTTTATAACAGATATGGTAATCTTCACTGCTCCTAAACATTTTTCAAGTTGTTGGAACTGAGAAAAGGTGTTTGTGTATCTATACACATGCACACACTTTGTAGCCTTTCAAAAGGAAAGTCATTATAATTTACTGATAGAATGTTACCTGGGAAAGATCTCAGGTCCCGATATTATAGCTGAATAAATACTTTCAGAAAAAAAGCAAAATAGCATAGAAGACTGAAGTTTCTTTCAACCTGAACTATAGTTTAAAAAAAACATTTTGCTGGAAACCGAGGACAATCCAAGAGGGTCAAATACATTTAACTTCTATTTTAAAAAGTGTTGAAAAGCGCACTAATGGGGGCAAATACTGGATGCCAGCCACGTCAACAGGTCTTGTAACTCTATTTGACTACTAGGGTATGTCTAGACTACATGCCTCTGCCAACAGAGGCATGTAAATTAGACATACCGACATAGTCAATGAAGCAGGGATTTAAATATCCCACACTTCATTAGAATAAAAATGGCCACTGTGTTGAGCCGGCTCAGCTGTTTGTCGGCACAAACCGGCAGTCAAGACGGGGATCGGTCGACAAGGAAAGCCTTTGTCGACCGATCCTGTAAACCTAGTTTCACAAGGCATAAGGGATTGGTCGACAAAGGCTTTCCTTGTCGACCAATCCCCGTCTTGACTGCCAGTTTGTGCCGACAAACAGCTGAGCCGGCACAATGCGGCAGCCATTTTTATTCTAATGAAGCGGAGGATATTTAAATCCCTGCTTCACTGACTATGTCAGTATGTCTAATTTACATGCCTCTGTCGGCATAGGCATGTAGTCTAGACATATCCCTACAAGAGCAAATGCAACTGGAAGCATTTGGAAGAAAATAATGAAAGTAAGCAATAGGTTTGTAGCCCTCTTTTCCCTCATGCCAATAATCAACAACCTCTCTCCAGCTGCATGTGCGCCCCAGAAATGCTGTATTAACCTCTGGGAAGTTGGTGTATACAACTTTCCTCAAGCTCCCACTACCACTCTGAAATCAGCCATCTAGGGCCAGACCCTGAAGTTATTACAGACAAAAACTTTTACTGGCTTCACCACAGTTTTTGTTCAAGTAATGAAAGGGTTGTCCCTGAAAGCAGGGGTTCCAAAACTGTCATATACATACCCCCTCAGATTCTGAGACACATCTCTGAGGGGTTTCATGGGAAAAACTACAATGGTGGATTGTATTTATTAATTATTGCATTTTTGTAATAGGCTACACAGATTAAGCTTTAAAACCGTGTGTAACTGATATATATAATATTGCTGCGTCTTGAAGTAAATTAACTAACTGTCATAAAAACAAATGCACAGAGTGCTGATGTAAGCCCCTCCAATCATTGTATAGCATGGATTCAGTTGCCCAATAACTGTTCAATCTAACAGCTCAAAACTTAAGGTTGTTTTTTTATTGTGTATGTCATACTACATTGGTAGGTGACAGTGAAATATGAACAGATGGCTAACGACAGGTAGTGTTAAGACCACCACAAAATATCAGTGATGAATAGGGTAGGGATATACAGGTAGCAGGTAGATCTGGAAGGGGGTTCACAGTATCAGGATCCTTTAGGTTAGAGCTTACCAAAGTTTGAAGGCAGACATAAGAGAATCAAATCCAGATATTTTCCACTAACCCACTAGACCATAGAGGACAGTTATTCATTACATATAAATCAATATAATTAAGTAATCAACACACTGAATTCAGTTTCACAAATATTCAGTTACAATAAGTTGTTTAATATCACTTCACTTGGACAATAAATACGATCATTTCCAGGAGATCAAAATGCAGTTGTTTAATTTAACTATTTAGAAAGATGAACAATGAAAGATTTCACAACATAATTTTTATTTACATGATTTACTGTGTATATTTTTAATACCAGCTTGCAAAGCTGCACAAGGAGGTACCTCTAAACTGACAAAGCAGAATACTGAGAAAAATGTGTCTTTGATCTGGAAGCAGTGCATTTTTAATAACTGAAACCATTTCAGGTTAATGTTGTATGGTATTACTAATTAAATAAGCAAATCACAAAGGCTCCATATTTTACTGATTAGTCACTGCTGAGTGAAACATTTTGAAGGACAGTACTAGTACTGCTGGAGAGAAAGTGCCTTTTAAATTAATGACCCTTCTTAAAGCATGAGGAAACCACTCAATGCCAACAGATCCATCTGTAGCAGTAAGTTATTTATGAATCAGAGTCCAGGCTGCTACATATGGTTCTACCCTCTGAATATAAATGACACAAAAATAAGCTTCTATCAGATATGATCACTTTCAATGCTGCAAAACCTGATGATAAAAAGTACAGATATTGCACCTCAAGCAATCATTAATGAAGAAAGTGGCACTTCTGTTTTTTGGTCAAGTGAACTTGGTTTTCTTCATTTTCATTCTCAAGACAATCCAAAGGTATAATAATACTTCTTAAAGTATTTAACATTCATGAAGTTAACTTTAAGAAGAATGTGCATGTGAAACAGAGCACCAACGTATTCTGTATATTTATTCATTAGTGAAAATTTATGAAAAACTAAATGTTTAAACATGAGTTCTACTGATAGTTGTCGTAATTGTAATTAAAAAAATAAAAGTTTATGAATTAAAGTTTGATCAAAGCTATGGTTCAAAAAGCAAAATTTTATACATTCTGTGAAAAATCTCATTTCCTTCTAGTGCATAAGTCCATGTCTGCAGTTACGCAGCTGCGATAGAGGTATCATCAACTTGTCGACCTTGTGGCTTTAAAGAAAAAAAGTCAGTTTACATATCCATAAATGAACAGGATGCAACAATGTATAATCAGTGCTGTAACTTTCCTAGCATCAAAGTATTTCTAATGGCAGCACAAAATATTGTGATGTTCTCTACATTCAAGTCTTCTAACGCTCCCAACTTCCTGTATAAGCTTTTCAGGGCAGAAGCCATATCCTTACACATGTATGTATAGCACCTAGCATAAGGCCTGACCATGACTGGAGTTTCTTGGTACTACTGCAATACAAATTCTACACTGCTAATAATTCTGATGACAAATACTTGCATAAAGCAGGAACAGCTCCAGAAAGTTCTAAGATGAGTTTCAAGTGGGGTCCCTTGGGAAAAGGGCTATAGTAAGAGGAACAGCATAGCTGTGCACAGGAGCATACAGGAAAGAACAGTGGGATTCTGATAACCCCAGAGAAGAGAAAAAAAGGAATTAAAAACTCTTATAAATGCTCAGAACTATTTTCCCTGGAGGGAGCAGATCAGATCTCTGTTTTGACCTAAAAGCAAGTCTTGATGACTGACTGACAGTGAGTATAAATACTAAATTCCACCTAGCCTTCTTAGCTGCAGTAAAACTGGAGGAACGCAAAGCCTGCTTGAAGGGATCAGAGGATTATAGATGTTCAAACAAGACTCTCTCAAAGGCATAAAGGAACACTTCAGGCCTCTCACTCATTGCTTATGCTCCAATAGGAAAGGTTAACATAAGATCCTGTAAAGGAAAGACACAAGGCTAGCTAGCTAGCCCTGTTTTAAGTGAAAGGCTTTAAAGTAAGTGGGAAAGGGCCTGAAAGATTGCATGAAACCTGTCTGCCATGATGGGATGAAATAATAATGTTTTCATATCTGAGTAGCTGCAACATTGTAGCAAGTCTAGTATCATAAATGTCATTTGCACTTAAATCTTCTACTCTAATAGTAATTTAGGTTTGGAAATATTCTGTACTGTGATGAGTTTTAGGGTTTTATGAACATCCACATTTCACTTTCTGCAATCAATTCTGACTTGAGTAATATAAATATAATATGGGGTGTCAGATAAGAAATGAAAATTTGGAAATATTCTAACCAAATGTAGTTCCACCAATATTCAAATGCATGCCGAATTTTAAATTGAAGCTTTAATTATTGAATTACTATCATCTTTCTAGACCCAACACATTATTCAGAACAAAAATGTTCTACAAAATGGGCAATACCCTGTAACTATGAGGAGAACCGTAATTCAGGAAAGTAATTCTGGATGGTTTTACGGGCAAAGTTCCTGTTGCTCATACAGAGCCCTGGCCAGCACTATGTAATGCCTGAGCAGATTGCTGCACCCACACAGAGCCCAGGTGAAGTCCACAGGCCTCCATGTGTATACAGCATTGTGCCTGTGCATCCTAAAGCAAGTAAAGTCTGCTCTCAAGTGAACGGCCCATTCAGTTAGTGCAGAACTGGGGCTGTCCTTCTCAAAAGCAAAATAAATCCCAAGTAAGTTCTGGAACAATTCATTCGTAATATAAATAGACCAAAAGCCTTCATTAGAACTGTACCTTTACAAAAATGTGCGTTGGTATGAATCGTCTGAGCAACTGATTAGTGAAGTTTGGGAACCGCAGCAAGATGATATTAAGAGATGGTAACTGTTGATATCCAGCCATGAGAGGGTAGAAGTTATATAGTATTTCCTGCTGCGTGCCAGGAAGGATTCGCAATCGTATCTAAAATTATAAATAATTCCAGGAAAGAAAGCTGTTTTACATATGTTAAACATCTGCACACTCCAAAGTTAAACATTATTCTCTTAACTATTCCCTTTAATCAATTAGACTAAAAACACTATTAAAGGTATTATAGTCCTTTCTTTTCTACCCAATTTCACAAACTGTATCATATGGTCAGGGCTCGACAATCTATGTAATCTACTCGCCCCGTGGCGAGTAGATTACATCCCGGAAGAGCTGGGTTCGGGCGATCTGCGCATGCGCAGAACAATCTGCGCATGCGCAGAACGCCGGACAGCGCGGCTGGCGAGCAGGGCTTGCCGCGGCTCGGCGAGCCCTGCATATGGTCAACGTGCATTTCCTTAGTCTATTCAGAAAGACATAATTAAACATTCTTAAGAAGATTTTTAGTCCTCCTAAGATTTAAAAAAAAAAAAAGAAAAAAAGAAAAAAAAGTTTGGATGCGCGCATATTCCTCCAGATATATTGCTCATTCTTCAGTTCACCAGATCTTAAGGATATGTATTTACTAAATAACTCTAGGGCACTATGATTGGATAATAGCAAACGTGATAGTAATACGATTGCCAGATGGTTTAACCAAAAATACCTAACCCCCACCCAAAAAAAACACCAGGAAAAAAAATTCTGTGAGAAAAAAAAAAAGGGGGAGACCAAAGTTGTTGAGATGAGAAAAAAAAAAAAGAATAGGATCCCGACAGCAGATAAACAAAAATAAAAATAAAAAACCAGCATGGCCCCTTTAAGAGCTTTTTGCTGGCAGCCATTTTGTTTTTCTGTAGCGGCAACAAGACAACCCCCTGTGGAACCAGGTAAGTTGGGGGATGTCCGGGGGCGTAGGGGCTGGCGGGAGGTCCGGGGGGCCCAGCGGGAGGGCTGGGGGAGGGGGCCAGGGGCTGGGCCCAGTTGCTGAGTGTGTCGTACGGTTGCTAGGTGTCCGGTATTTTTGCCTCCTGTCAGGCAAAACAAACAAACAAACGAACAAATACTGGAATTTTTACCGGACAAGAGACGAAAATATCGGACTGTCCAGGTCAATACCGGACATCTGGCAACCCTAGATAGTAAGCTAATGGGCTATCACAAGCTAACATTTGAAAGTCTATCACTCACTTCGGGTAGCCCATATTTGTTACAGTGTATTATGTTTCTTTGTATGGCACCTGATTCAAAAGGACAGGAAAAAATTTCGCAACCCGTGTTTTGGCAGAAACTGAGCTGGGAGACAGATTTGTTACAATTAATTTATTTTTAATATTTCTTTTACTATTTTATAGTAAAGTTACATTAAAAACAACATTTAATATTTAAATACAATTTGTAAAATTAAAGCAGTGGCTTTCAAGCTTGGTCTGTGGACCTCTGGGGAGTCTGTAGATTATGTCTGGGGAGTCCGCAAAAGTTTGTTGTTACCACAGGAGGGAGTTTTTCAAAACTTGGGGCCCAAAAACTCTAAGATTTCCAAAGAGGCCAGCACTTCCATTTGAAGTCTATTAGAATAATTTAACAACAACATCAAAAGTATCATCCCACTGTAGTGACAGAGAGGATATCTGTACCTGTTTAAGACCAGAAAACATGAAGGCATCACTTGGCTCCACTGATATTTCTACATCCTGGACTAGACTTGTCTTGTTTTGCAGGTGATATCTGACAGGTAAGGATTCTCTGACTCGACCAAATGATGGCAGATCTTTGGAGACAAACAGAATGAATGTAAAGGTTATATAATCTGATATTCCAATAAATTTCTTGATTTCACATATGACAAAAATCATGTTCGACTCAATAAAAGTAGAAATCTGCAGAAAGTGGCACGAAACATATTTAAAGTACATTTGATCAGATGCTTCAGGAATAGATCATTAAAATATGTTATAAATTAATCTGTGGCAATAAAGGACAAAGGTGTGCTTATGGACCAATGTCTGTTATGACTTTCACAGCCTTGATTGAACATGCCACACATACATCCTAGGGCTAAATATTTCATGCATATTAGTATTACCTGTATTAACATGGAGTGGAATGCTCTCTACAATCACATGAGGTAAAGTGATCACAGTACAAACAACAGGCACATTTTCCATAGCTGAACTCCTATCAAAGAAAACCACAAAGGTAGACTGATTTATATTCTTGACATCAAATCACTAAACCAACAGAAAACTGGGATCGAGTATCAAATGAACAAGCAATATTTAGTCATCTTAACAGTTCAAAAAGGAGAAAAGTGTTAGCTGGATGTTTTTATTATAATAATCTTGTAAAAAGATGTTAAAATCTAGAGAAGACAGAGGTACTTTCTAATACCTGCTCTAAAATATAAATCCATATATCAAGATGGGAAAAATTAGGCTCATTTTAGGGCTGTTAAGCAATTATAAAAATATTTTAATCACACTGTTAAAAATAATCAAATGCCATAAATTTAAATATTTCGACTTTTTTACATTTTCAAATATTTTTATTTCAATTACTATACAGAATACAAAGTGTACAGTGCTTACTTTATTTCGGATTACAAATATCTGCACTGTAAAAATAGTATATAATTCACCTAGTACAAATACTATAATGCAATCTCAATCATGAAAGTGGAACTTACAGATGTTCAATTATGTACAAAAATAACTGCATTCAATGTGCTAAAGATTCATATATCCCTTCATGCCTGAGCCATCATTCCAGCAGACATGCATCCAGGCTGATGTCAGATTCTGCTTGATAATGACCCAAAGCAGTGTGGATTGATGCATGTTCATTTTCATCATCTTGAGTCAGATGCCACCAGCAGAAGTTTGATTTTCTTTTTTAGTAGTTTGGGTTCTGTAGTTTCCGCATCAGTGTTGCTCTTTTTAAAAACCTCTGGAAATATACTTCACACCTCGTCCCTCTCAGATTATGGAAGGCACTTCAGATTCTTAAACTTTGGGTACAGGTTGAACCTCTCTAGTTCAGCACCATCAGGATTTGACCGGTGCCAAATCAGAGAATTTGCTGGACCATGGTAGGTCAATATTGTCTAGCAGCATTACCAGCACTTCCATTGCTTACTAGGCTCTTAGGGGTAAATTAGAGCTAAATAACAGCACAGAACACTGAGAGCCAGGATTGGTGGCAGTAAACAAACTTTATGGGACCACAGGAAACTTGGCTACAGCCATGAATAAGTGTCATAGGGCTAACTAAAATCATGCTGTACCACAGATGTTGTCAGACCAGAAAGAGCCGTACTAAAGAGGTTCAAACTGTAGCTATCTTTGAAATCTAATGTTGGAACCTTCTGTGTGTTTTGCCAAATCTGCAATGAAAGAGTTATTAAATCAAATTTCCTGGGTCTTCATCTGAGACTGTCGTTACATTAAATATATGGCAGAATGCAGATAAAACTACGGAGCAGGAGACATACAGTTCTCCACCAAGGAGTTCAGTCACAAATGTAAGGAACACATTTTTTTAAAAATCAAGCAGCAGCATAGAAACATGTCCTCTGGAATGGTGGTTGAAGCATGAAAAGGCAAATACCTTGCAATGCCAGCTACAAAAGTGCCATGCTGACATCTGTTTTCACTTTCAGGTGACATTGTAAATAAGTAGCGAGCAGCATTATCTTCCGGAAATGTAAACAAACCTGTTTCCCTTAACTATGGGCTCAACAGGAAATAGGACTGAGTGGTCTTGTAAGCTCTAAAGTTTTACACTGTTTTGCTTTTGCATTCAGTTTACGTAACAAAAATAAATCTATATTTGTTAAGTTGCACTTTCACAATAAAGAGAGTGCACCGCAGTACTTGTATGAAGTGAACAGAAAAACATTACAGGAAAAGCTCTGTTATCCAGCATGTTGGGGGCATGAGCAGTGCTGGTTAATCAAATATTTTGGTTAACTGAAAGTTATACTTTCATATGGAATGTCAATTTTCAAAGTAGAATTCAATAAAAAGTATAAAATAGTATACAGATATTCACCAATCTAGTAGTGGCACAGCACTGCACTGGTTTCTTGAAGCACTTGGTGTATACAGGTAAAGTTTTCTATACAGGAGATTCTCTTATAATACTACCTATCTCTATGGGTAGCGCATGGCATATACTTAGATCACTGAAAATACAGATGATACAAACTATACTAAACATTATTTAATCTTACTTTGATGATTCAGAAGGCACTTCAGGATCTTGCAGTGCCTCGGGGTTATCATTATTGACATCAATTATCATTGCAGATGTAGAGGGTGCAGGAGTTATTACAGATTTAGCCTAATGACATACTCTGGAAGCTATTTTTTATTGAATAAGTTCCTGAATAAATTTTAGCTTGCTTAACTGTCTTCTGCTTTTTTGCATGGAAGTAGAATGCAGAATATGCAACTGCCTACAGGCTGTCCTCGCTGTATATGTTCCAAATAGCTTGGACTTATAGTGAAACAACTTAAAAGCAGGGAGTTTTTTTCCTGCGGCTGACTTCCATTTGCGCAAATTGGGATTGTTGGTTTTTTGCATGAATTAAGAGCGGGGAATGGGAGGACTTATAACGCATCAGTTCCTACAAGCGTCAATGACATTAGCGTGGAATGGATATATACTGGGGAACTTATAGTGGGGATGCCCTGTAACATATTGGGCAGTATATTAGTCCCGGTTACTAGAGTGAAGATTTGTATTGGAAAATTTCAGAAATGCTAGTTAATTGAACTTTCTGGTAAACTGAGTACTGAATAACAAAGCTTTTACTGTATTACTGTTTGTCATTTTTACAGTACAAATATTTGTAATAAAAATAATTATAATGTTAGTGCTTTGTATTCTGTATTATAATTTAAATAAATATATTTGAAAATATAGAAAAATATAAAAATATTTAATAAATTTAAATTGGTATTCTATTGTTTAACAGTGTGAATAAAACAATGATTCATTGCAATTAATTTTTTAAATCATGATTTTTTTGAGTTACTCACATGAGAGAAATGCAATTAATTGACAGCCCTGGTTCACTTATTTTTTGTTTGACCATTGAAACAGTACTTTTTATATAATTGGAGTGGTCTTTAACTGGTCTTTCAAATAGTATTTCACATGTGATGAGGAGGAGAAGACTTTAGAAAACTTAAGAATTAGTGTAGGAGATCATATATATGAAAACTTAATAAAAACGGAACTATCACCATTTAGATACGTCAGCAGTATGTACACTTTTAAAAAGGGTTTCTACTGCTTTCAAACAGAACAATTCCACTGTCAAGACCAGCAAGGAAGAAAAAAGCAAATATATCCTACCTATCCTACCCCACTCTAAGAAAAGTCTGCTTTCAAAACAACCAGAGAAGGAAACCTTACCTCTTCCAGGAGATTACATAATGTCCAGTAGCCACTCCACCTTGACCATTAGTAACTGGTGGACATCGAAGGCAAAAACATTCACTAGCACTCTCGCCTGTCTGCAAAACAACTATCAGCAATATTCTGTTAATGTTAAAGCAAAAGACATGCTGAATATTCACACAGAAACCATCCAGATATGAAAAACTAAAATTACTAATACATACAGATTATATATACATTTTAGGAATAAAGGCGTTGCATATAATGCAATATATACAGTCTGAAGGGCCCCCAACCAATTCACAAACTGTACACAAAAACATCAGAGATCATGAGCCAGAGCTGCCAAACTTCTGAGGAAGCTGGTTCCCTGAACCACCTTTGAAGTCAGGAAACATAGGGAAGGAAACCAAACAGGGCATCCTAGCTGAGCTATGAACCTTGGAAGCCACTGCTCTCCAGTAGCCAGCCAAGTGGGGTATGGTAGGAGCCTCAGAAACTGGTTGGTAGGTGGGCTGGCATGCCAGGCTGGTTTCTGTGGCAAGTTTCAACAGAACTGGCAAGTTCCTGTGTAACACGGCAACTTCATGAAATCAACATTTCCTAATAAAAAACTGCAAAGTTTTTGACTGCTCTACTTCGCAGTCCTCAGTGTATCAGTCTCAGAAAGATGGAGTAAATTATTATTTAACTACAAGTTATTCTAACTAATAAGACAGTATTCAATACAGGATGGAGAAATTGCTTGAATGTAATTGTTCTTCGTAGGCTAGTGTGAATCGAGTCACACCCTATTTCATGCGTGTGTGTGTGTAATCATATGTATGGACTTACAATTTCAAAGCCTACCATTCTATAGAGGCATAGTATGTACATTTCAAAAGGTATTTGTAGTACATGAAAGCCGATCTTTATCAAATGCCTTTTCTCAAGAATGGCTGCTTGAGAAACTGTCGTCTCAGGTGCTTCACTTGAGATCTGGTTTCTAGGATTTGGGTTATAAACCTTTTATTTCCATGTTACTAAATGTAAAGTGGGGAAGGAACTTTTCAGGTCTGTTTATTTGGACTTTTTTAGCTCATTTTAAAAACAAGGCTATTTACTTTGTGTCCTATTTGGTGCTGAAATATTTAACAGAACCAGAGACAGTATTTTTTCTCTCTCTGTAAACAGCTCCTAAACACGAAAAGAGCACTGCTTCCAGTCAATCCATTTGGTTCATATAACAAGAATGACTGCTGGACAAAACTTGAGGGTGGCTTCATGAAGTAAGTAATACTCATCTTTCATTTGACCCATATTAATGTTACCTTTCAACAAAGCAATGTTTTTTAAAAAGATTAAGCAATTGCCAGCAGTTTCAGAGACTTCTATATACAATTTAGAATTTATATTGTCACAAGAAGTCAATGACTTTCAGAAAGCTGTGCTAAGCAAAATTCTACATAACTCAAATCACCATCTGTATTTGTGTCTATTCCAAATCAGATCAACCACTGTCCACTTTAGACTTTCCATGCTTCTCCATTCCAAATAACAAGGGACAGCTGAAAAAGGTGAAACTCCATTTGTACCCCAAACTAATATTTTCCCCTCTGTGAGTTCATCTCACTTAGAGAAACTCGAAATGAATATCAATAAGCTGCTACAGGTTGGGCCGCCCTGGTCCGGCACTGTTGGGACCTGATCGGTCCCAAATGAGAGAATTTGCCAGACCAGGAGAGTTTTCTTGCCACCAACCCCAAGCCCATCGCCTGCCACTGGAAGGCTGACCCAGCAAGCACTTTGCCTTGTCCTTAACCCCCCCAACCCCAAACCTGGCTGGGCTGTTTGCCCAGTTGCTGCCGGCTCCCTGCGCAGCACAAGCTCCAGCTCCTGCAATGGGGCTCTGGCCCTGTGCACCCAGTAGCAGCTGTAGGGCTCCAGTCCTATGCGTTCTAGCAGGCTGCTGCAGGGCTTAACTCCAGACCCATGTTCCTGTGGGCTGCTGCGGTGCCTTGGCCCCGTGCTCCTGGGGCTGCAAGGAAACTCTAGCCCTATGCCTACAGTTGCTGCTGTGGGGTTCCAGCCTCAGCCACAAGCTCCCAGGACCTGCCGCGAGGCTCCGGTCCCAGTCCTGTGCTGCCCCCAGCTGGGCTGCCAACCCTGTTGCCCCAGCTGTCCCGCCTGCCTTAGGCTCCCAGACTCTCTTGTCCAGGATCATCTATGGTCCTGCCTGATGAAGGATGTTGCCGGACCAGAGAGTGTCGATGTTTGGTGGTACAACCCATATTAAAAAGTATTTCTTCCCAATTCCCACTATTTTTTTAGAAGAATGTAATCTTATTTAAGAAGCAAGAATTATCTAAATTCTCACCATTCTCCACATAAGATTCCAGTTGGTCTACTGGTAACATAGAAGCCGAAAGCTGCAGCTGGCTAGTTATAATAGTAAGAGCCCAAGGTGAAGCACTCAGAATGTCTGTCATCAATAAAAAAGGTATGTCTGCAAAGACTCTGTCTAAGTGTTCAAACTACCAAGAGAAGAGACAAAGAATGTGTCAATACTTCAGTAGTCACATTTTCTCTACTCAGATTTTTATGATTCTAAGATATGTCCATCAATTTGCAAAACACATACCTTTGAAGAAACAAATTTAACAGCAACATCAAAGGGAAATACAGTTTCTATAGTTACAGTTTCATCCTGCATGGAGAAGGAAAAGACTGTATTAAATTTCAAGTCTAAATACTGACATTGGATTACAGGCAAGAATTTACAGAAAACTGAATTCATCACAACATGCCCCAGTCCTCCCCATGTCATCATTTGAATGAATCATTTTTTCTCTCCCCCTAAACGATGGGCAGACAAATCAACTATAGAAATCAATATATTTCCTTTCTTGGATATACTTGCGAAGATGCTCACTCAACCAGATAGGAAAAATGCCCTTTTTTCCCTTATAAACTATAAGTAAAATTACAATGATTATTAATTTATTAAATATGTAACACTTGAAACAGAATTCCATAAAGTGTAAAATAAAACATTGATGCAATACCTGTTCTCAATAAAGTTTCCTAAAATAATTTTAACATGAAGGATCACTGTCAACTTAAACAAAAGCAAAACGTTGCACTTTAGTCCAAACATTCCTCCCCACCCTAGGCAATCATGACAATTTGTTACAAGTAACATTTAAGATATGAGAGAAACTAATTTTCTTTATATGGGCAGCTTTACTCTGCAACTTTACTCTGAGTACTTAAGACACCAACATGAAGAAAAATGCATATCAGAAGTAGGAAAATTTGATTTTAATACAAAAATTGGTGGGTGACTATGGAATAAGAAGCTACTTTTAACTTTTTCCTGTATTAAAAAAAAATCAATTTAACAGTGTCCCTATACAGTTCAGGAATCACACTAGGACTTGGAATTATTCAAGATATAAAACTCTGCTGCTCCAACATTAAATTTTAAAGGAACACCACGATTTTATATTCCTCCACACTTGCCAGAAGTTAAGTCACCTCAAAAATATGGCTTCTCATGTCCATTTATTCTTCTCTATCCCTCTAATCTTGCCCCTTAAACCTTTCAATAGCAATTGTTGGAAAAGCAACATTTTCTCAAGATGACACACACAGATGCCTAGCTTATACTAGGAATTCTCAGTCAAGTAAATATGGTGCATCTTTCTCTTCATTCAGAAAGTAACCATATCACTTCTGGGCTTAAGGATGATAAGAACCGGGTAATTGACTAATCATTACTCGATACAATTCGTATCAAGTACACAATTTGTTGATAAGGGGTCCCGCTGTGGCTCTGCGGTTTAAACATGGTAGGATCCCGACACACAGGCAGCCCTGCTGCTATTACATTTAAACTGAAGAGCCACAGCAGCTGTAAGTCTGGGACTCAGAAGTCCCGGCTCATGCTAGGTCCTGGAATCCTGCACCTCTGCTTTTTAAATGTAGTAAGAGCCGACTGCTGAGTCCCAGCTCATGCTGGGTCCCCAGCTGTGGCTCTGCCTTTAAATGTAGTAAGAGCCAGGCAGAGGCGCAGCAGTCCAAGTCCTGGCTCATGCTGAGTCCTCTGCTGCGGCTCCACCTTTTAAACGTGGCTCTTAAAAGAGCTGAGTGGCTCTTATTACATTTAGAAGGCAGAGCCACAGTTGGGGTAGGTCTGGACCTGGCCTAAGCTGGGACTCAACAGTCCCAGCTCACGCCGGGTCCCAGACTACCACAGTTCTGCCTCTTCTGCCCCCTTCCCCTGCACCGCAGAGGCAGTGCTGGGGGGAAACCACTTTTAAACTGTCTCTCCCCAGCACCGGCTCCTGCTCCCCCTACCCCAGAGCCGGGAGGCGAGTAGTCAAGTAGTGACTCAACTAGTTGCTTACATCGCTATCTGGACTCAATATTTCTCCTATAGCAGAAGTTAAATTACAGGTTTTTCTTTTACACAATCTCATATGAGAGCCCTATGCACTTTATTTTAGATATTCTGTACATTGTATGAGCTTGAAAGAATAAATTTTAAATATGTTTGGCAATGTTATCTAATTAATCCATTTAGTACTATTCTACTATGGATGCCATTGAAATTAGACTTGCTCTTAAAAATCCCACACAAAGAATCCAAATCCCTTAACCATTTCATATATAAATATAAAATGAAGAGTCATCCCAAACTGAACTCAGCAGATCATACCCTGTGACACTTGCAGATTATCTCTTTTTCCTCAACAGTAGTGCTGATTAAATAGGAAACATAGACTAGAAACATCCTGGTACCAACTGTTCCACAACGAATGTATACAGCTTTTTCCAGCTATAAGATATAAAGAAGAAATCAGTTAAATAGTACTCAAAATGCAACCAGAGATGGCCTTTTATTCACTTAGTGTACGTCAGTTAACTCAGACTAAAGGGAATCATAATGGGCAACTAGCTACTGACTGCATGAAGTATAATGCCAATACAGGAGTAGCGCAGCTCTGGCCATTCCACTACTGATGTTCTCCTGCTATTTAGAGTAGTAGGCTGGAGCAATTACTAGGCTGGAGCCATTACTAGATAAAATTTGCCATAACAAGCCTATGATTTACTAGCTATTAGTTCAAACTGCATGAGTTTTACCATATTACTGTGAAGATGTAGGAACACAGTTACTTTTACTAGTAGACATTAACTGCTGTCCATTTCATCAACCCAATCCTTTTCCCTTCCTACCACCACCTTAAAAAAACAAAACCAAAAAGCAGTATGTGTCACTCAACTCTGCATTCTTATGAGCTTTAGCACTCAGGCTGTTAAATTATCAGTGCAGCTTACAGTCTTTCCAGTGTGTACTTGTAGAAGAGAGAGTGATTCTTTAATATTTGCCAACCCATAGGCAGAAGAACAAGTTCATCCTAAATAAATTCTCCTCTTTCCAAATGGGGAATGAAAATTGATCATTTTCTTTACCCACTTCCTTCTCTTCAGCCTTCTAGGACAACAGAAACCCCCCCTATGTCTATGCTCTTCCAACCACCTTAACACTTCTGTTACGCTTCAGCATGCTCAGGTACTAACACATTAAGAATAAAATCTTCTGTCAAGTTAACTGCCTATTTGAGTTAAAGGATTTACATCTGAGATCAGACTCCTTGGATTATATTAAATTAGATATTTTTTCTCTTATATGACACATAACCCTCAAACTCACTGTATCAAACTAGTCCATAGAACTGAAATATAAGGAAGTGAAAGGCTCATCCCTACTGCTGCATTAGACAGAAGTTCAGACACTGGGCATCATCACAGCTGAAACTAAATTCTAGTCTTTCTGATTTCTGTATGAAATTTAGCATTTACTAGCCAATGCTCATTTTCAGTTTAGCTATTAAAAAACATCTTCCTAGTCAGAAAATGGGGGTAATAATTAGATTCACCTTTTCTCCTGGCTGTAAATCTCCTACAGGGATATCAGGAAGTAATGCAGGATAAGAATCATCACACATTTCTGTTCCATGAAGGGTCACATGAGTTTTCTGAGTCAGATTGGCATCTTGCCCTAGGACACAAATGTTCTCTTTTTATACCCCCAAAATAAATATGCATAACAAAAACAAAATCACTACTGCTACCAGAAATATACTTTGACCAAATGCTATCAACAGCAAGACACAAAACTAAATGAATGCTTTACAGAATAAAGATTTATTTTTTGTCAACAGTTAGACTGATGGGTTTTCAGCAACCTATGCCAATGGGTAGGGCCCTACCAAACTCATGGCCATAAAAAACACAGCACATGAAATCTGTTCTCCTTACATGAAATATGGTCTTTTGCTTGTTTTTATCACATAGATACCGATATTTTAAGGGGGGGAGACAAGCCTTTCCCAAATTGGAGGAAACCAAAATGGAGTTGTGCGGGGTGTCAAGGTTATTTTAGGATGACTGCAGCATTTGCCCCCTCTTACTTCATGCTGCCTACAGAGCTGGGCGGTCAGAGAGTGGTAGCTGTTGGTTGGGCACCCAGCTTTGCAGGCAGCAGTGCAGAAGTAAAAGTGGCAATACCATACTATTCCACTCTCACTTCTTTGCTGCTGCTGGCAGCAGCTCTGCCTTGAGAGCTGGGCTCTTGGCCAGTAGCCACCACTCTCTAGCTACTCGTATCTCACAGCAGTACCATCACCAGTAGCAGTAAGGATAGCAGTGCTATCACCTCCCCTACATAAACCTTGTAACTTTTCCCCCCCACAACTCCTTTTGGGTTATGACCCCTATAATTACACCATGAAATTTCAGATTTAAATAGCTGAAATAATGAAATTTATTATTTTTTAAATCCTATGTTCATAAAATTAATCAAAATAGACTGTGAATTTGGTAGAAGCCTACCAATGAATAAATGGGTTTGGTGGGAAACATATAATTCATTGTCATAGGGGTCAATGTGAACAATTTAACTTTATTCTACAATAAAATATTTTAAGAGAACAAACTTTCCATGCTCTAAAACACTGAACATATGTAAAACCAAATTTGTAAAAGTTCATGGGAATCTTGCTCAGTTATGGGCTCAATTTACAAAGACTTGTAATGAAAAAAAATCTTAGATGTTGCATCACACATCACTGACAACTTGTCACAGGGAACAGTCTTTCCTATAACAGAACTCGTACATTTTGATAGCTCTTTTAAAGTAACCAGCAAGCCCATAATGACACGTTTATCAAATTTTGAGAATCTGAGTAAAGGGGAATACAGATAGGGTTTCAGACACACCATTATGAATCCGATCCAAATATCTCAATTAAGTTGATCAATGGAAAGACTGCTATTTCTATGTCCTTTGAATGAGACTCTGCATGAGCTTGTATAATAATATATACACAAATTCATACAAGAGCAAAGCATCTTTCTCAACCACTACTGTCATCAATAGGTATAACATCAAGAATACAAAGTCTAACCTAACAAAACGTGACTATAAAAACGAGTACAGGTGACCCCCGCACTTACGACCTAATCGGTTCCTGGAGAACCGTTGTAAGTTGAGCAGTCGTAAGTCAAACCCTTTTTTCCCCATAGGTGCAATGATAAAAATGGGGGTTCCATTCCTGGCCCACTTTGCCTCCTGGGAGTTGTAGTCCCCAGAGTGCTGGGTGGAGGTGGTGTGGCACGAGATGCTCCCAGAGCAGGCTGGGGGCTGTGTCGGGTGGAGGAGGCAGCCAGAGCAAGACAGTCGTAAATGCGGAAGGTCGTAAGTCGGGGGGTTGCCTGTAATCCTGTGGCACCTTAGAGACTAACAAAATATATATAAACTGAAGTGGGTTGTGCCCACAAAAGCTCATGAGACCATCTATATTTTTTGTTAGTCTCTAAGGTGCTGCAAGACTATTTGTTGTTTAAGTTTATTCAGTTACAGATTAACAAGGCAGCTTCCCTAAAAATATATATAGTATCATGAGTTTTCATGGGCAAAACCCACTTCATCAGATAACTATGCGAAGCTACCTGAAATGTAACGGTTACCTTGTGAGGAAAAATTAAGTGCATTGGAAACATTACTTTTAAATCTAGTTCTGTAACTGAAACTTGCTAGTAGCTCAGCAAGAAATATCTACAATCTATTGTCAAAAATAGCTTTATATACAGTTAGCTCTTTGTGGCTCTGTGTTAACTCTGTACAATAACTAGGAAAATCGGACACATAAGATGCTACCATAACAGAAATAAATACCTGGTTTTAAACCCGCCGTGAGCTTCACATCTTTGGCAACTGTCTTCTCATGTGACTGGACAGTTACAATCAAACAATACATTTCATTAGTCAGGGCAGGAGGCTCATGTTGGAGTTGAACAGAAATATTTGGCACTCTGGAAATGATCCTTTAATCAAAAAAGAAAACACTGGTCCACATTTCTTGGATGGCTCAATTTTTAGTCCATATTAGCTAGCTTACAGTTGCCAACTACTCAAATGAGAGCTCTAGGGGAGGTACACAATTGAAACAGGGTATCTGAAATATCTGAAAATCAGTGGCACAGAACACAGGCACAGCTCCTATTAAAAATGACTGGAGGCCCAGTAAGAGTTGGGAACTGACATTTCTGTAACCAGAGATACAGAAACCCACACTGAACAAAAAACAAATGTTGTAAAAGTAAGGATTTAATTCTGAAAATGGCCAGTTAGTAATAAAGTTAATGCAGTGACTGGAGGCCCAGTAAGAGTTGGGAACTGACATTTCTGTAACCAGAGATACAGAAACCCACACTGAACAAAAAACAAATGTTGTAAAAGTAAGGATTTAATTCTGAAAATGGCCAGTTAGTAATAAAGTTAATAAATACACTAAAAATAGTTCCTTGTATAGCATTTCAAGCCTTTGTGTATTTATATACTGCTATAAATAACTCTTCCTTGTTTGTTTCACTCAGAAAAACAATTAGGCAAGATGAATAAAGGGGGCTAAAGCTTGTTTGGTCTACTTTGGGCCATGATAAAGGAGATATGGACAAGGGTGATCTGAGTTCACTCCGTCTCTGTTCTAAAAAAATGAAGATAACTGATGACGGGGTGGGCAATAGGTAAATCAGTAAGTCCTTGAGAGAGACTTTTTTTTCCTTTTACAAGTTACATTTTACTTTTTCTATTTTACAAATATATATGGGAGATATTTTTTATATGTACCATTATGCCTTTTAAACTTTAACTTACATAGTGTTTGCCTGAATTGTCAAGCTGTCCCAATGAACCTCATTATCTGGAAGTTTAGGTCGCCGTTTGAAGGAGCGAGCTGCTTGTAACGCTTCTTGAGATGAAGCAGCATCTCCTCCTCCACCACGCCAATTCAAAATCACACATCTGCCAGTTTCACTGCCCAGGATTAAATCCACAGAGGTGATCTGAAACATGTATATTTAAATACATTTTTTTCCCCCTCTTCCAGTAATTTTGTAGTATACACACATTTTATATACAACATACAAATTGCCACTAAATCTGCTTGCAGTACAGGAGATTAAAATCTCAGCATAGGCTCTGCAGTTCAGGCAGTTTCAATTACGTAACTTTAGCAGTATGGGGATGCGTTTGAGCAGACACACTATTGTACACACACATGAACACACACACACTCTCCCCTTTAATATGAAATTCTTGATATTGTTCACTCCTTCCTGTTCCGTTTTCTAATCAGTTTTTTAAAATGGATGCCAAGAAATTTAAGTCTGTGTTATCTGCTTTGGAAAAATCATTTTATAAAAATTATTTCAACTGTTAAATACCAAAAGTAAGCAATGAAATCTTATACTGAACCTTGCAATGCTATTTGAAAAGCAAATTATATTTAAATTTGGACAATACTGCCACATTACTAACTAGTAAAGAACTGCAATCAGTCATGCATTTTTGAACTTTAAAAGCCAAACTTATGAATCTAGATAACTAACCTCAATCTTCTTTCCCACATCTTCACTTTTTGCAACAAATCTGAAAGTGAACTTTCTTGATTTAGCAGGGACTAGGCACATTGGTCCTTGGGATGAATACTCTAGAATGTCATTTTTCTGATATGCTTCTTCTACCACACAGTATTGATTGTATTCCTATAGCAAATGAAACAAATTAAGTTAATATATTATCAGCAATAGGATATCTATCTAATTAATGTTGATGATCTGTGTAACTGGACTCAAGTTGAAATCCTGTTAGAGCTCTCGGTTTCTTATAATGGTAAACAATTAAAGCATGTCTACACTGCAGGGCAAAAGTCAAATTAAGATACATAACTTCAGCTACACAATTGACGTAGCTGAAGTTGAAATAGCTTAATTCGGCTTTGGCGCTGTCTACACAGCAGGAAGTTGAAGGAAGAACACTCTTCCTTTAATTTCCCTTACTCCTCGTGAAATGAGTGTTACAGGAGTCAAAGTAAGAATTCTTCCAGCTCCAAGTTATTTCAAAATAATGTCTTGGTGTGTAGATGTACACTATGTTATTTCAAAATAACATCAGTTATTCTGAAATAACGTTGCTGCGTATATGTACCCTTAGTGTTACAGATCAAAAACCTAATGTATCTATCAGTTGCCTAGATATAAGTTTCTTAAGAGGAAAAAGTTTCCACCGATAATTAGCCTCACAATAGTACTGCATAATTGCACTTTGCTGTAATTAAAATGCAATTATCCTAGTTAGTTTAACATACAGAAAGTCTTATTTGTAATTCTAGATTTTAAATAAAATGCCTAATTTCAAAAGTGTTGTTTTACAAGTTCCACAAGGAGACAAAAAGTTGTATTATTGTCTATACTAAATCACTGATGTGTTGAAGAATTTATTAAAACAGCATAGTCCACAGCAGAAGAGTGATGGAGAAGAGAATACTTTCCCAGAAAAATAAAGGTAAAAGTGATCCCTTTTCAATATTTAAAATGGAAAAAGTATAATGAAGCTGCAAAGCTACAGTAATACCCATTAAAAGAGACTAACCTTCCCCTAAAAGATGCACAAACGTATAAAACATAATTACCTGGTTATTGAAGCCAACACATAGCTTAGAAAATCTGATTGGATGAGGACAATCAGCTTTTAAGTAAATATCGAACTGAACTGGAACATCCACATGAAAACTTGGAGCAAGAAATTTTGCTTTACATTGCACTAGAATTTAAAACAAAAGGTATTTGTTAGGTTGATAAGAACACTAGAATGCCATCATAAACTCCCTCTTCTGGGTACAATTTGTATGTGACATCTACACAAAACAATTTTTAGTACCATCTATACATAAATATACTAGGGTATATTACTCCTGCATGATGCTTGGTAACATTGGGGAGCTACACAGGGTTTTGAGAAATACAAATGGACAGCAGTTCAGCTGAACACTGTGCACTTTCACTGCAATTATGTAGCTGCTAATGCCTCCCCCATATTCCCTTGAATTTTTGGGCTTTAAGCTAGTACATATCCTTGTTGCACCCCCGGGGAGATCTGTTTCAGAGAGACTGCATCCTCGCTCAGCAGAACTTTCTCTCTTCCAGGCTTTCTGTGGATCAGCTGCAGTTCAGAGGATTCTTCCTTAGGCAAGACTTGCAATCTGTTTTTGTACCAATTACTAGTATCCATTTGGGAGAAGGAGAAGGAGAAGGAGAAAATATAATTTGTTTTTTTCTCACTATCTTCCCACCTTAGTGATATAGATTAAAAAAAAAAATGAATTTGTTGCCACGAGCTTAACTTTAAACACTGGCATTTATAACACATTTTGCATATTTATCCTCAATTACATATCAAGCAAATAAGTGCAATTTCCATTATCAACGTATCATTTACTGTTTTAAGCTTTCTTACTTACCAAATGGTACAAAATCTTGAACTTCTATTGTAAAAATATTGCTGCCTATGAGGGAAACACGGTCAGCCCACAGCTTGTGCGCAGCTTTCACAGCAAAAGCATCACAATCAGGTTCAGGATCTGGGCTCTCATTCTGTACCCAGACAGAAGATTAGAAAATAAAATAATTAATCAAATATTGAAAAATCTGTTGCACATATTTCAAGCAAGCTAAATTCTTTTTGCTTACCATAATAACTTTAATCAAGTTCTTTTCTATACGAGACTTCTGGTCCTCTTTTAGAGTGGATGCTAATGAACAGAATTAAGGAAAGCAAACTAGACCACCACCAAAAAAAAAAAAAAAAAAAACCACCACCTAAACCAAACCAAACCAAACCCACAACCACACACACCACACCAGTAGAATCCAAATCTTTCATCAGCATTAAAAGAAAGTGAACTAAGACACCTAAAGCATTAATCTTCAGAAAACTTATTTCCAAATACAAATTCCATAACTTAGTATTTTATATTAATTTTAAATATTTCCTCTTATTCCCACCTCAGCCAATTGTGGCAAAATAAATGTCTGTTTCCAAACTCTGGCTATGTAAAGTATTTAATAATTTACAAGATTCAAAACAGACGACAAAATAGGAACAGTGAACGAAATCAAGTTAATATGAAGCAGGAAAACTGGAGACAAACTAAAACCAAAGAAATGTCCTATAAATGATCTAAAACTACTCAACAGTTTGGTTTGTTCCAGAACAGCCCCAATAAGTAGTTAACTAGGAGTTAAAGTGACATTTATATATTTTATTATCGATAGTCTTTATCGAAAAATTAAAGCTCACACTTACCCCCCTCAGAGGAGGTTGTGCTTTTGTGTGTCTGTGCATGTGCGTAGTCAGAATGAGCCAGGAAAATGGCCTTAGCTAGGCGATTACAAAGGAAATAAGCCTCTCTCTATGGTTATGTTTTACTAAGTTTTATTTCAACTGATTAATATCTTTCAGATTCATTCCTAACTTTTATAGCACAGCAAAATGTGCAAGTTTCTGTGTTAGGGTATGTCTACACTGAATTCCTCTTTCGAGAGAGGAATGCAAATGCGGCCGAGCGGGGATTTGAATTTCCCGTGCTTCATTTGCATAATCACGGCCGGCTGCTTTTTCGAAAGGATCTATTTCGAGATAAAAATGCTGTTTAGACGCAGTTATTTTCAGAAAAAACCCTTCTTTCGAAATAACTCTTAAACCTCATTTTATAAGGAGTATTTTGAAAGAAGGGTGTTTTCTCGAAATAACCGCATCTAAACAGCATTTTTTCTCTCGAAATAGCTAATTTCAAAAAAACGGCCGGCGCAATTATGCAAATGAAGCACGGGAAATTCAAATCCCCGCTTCATTTGCAATTTCACTCGGCTGCATTTGCATTCCTCTCTCAAAAGAGAAATGCAGTGTAGACATACCCTTAGAGAAAAGGGACCAAACTCAGCTCTGGCATAAGATGGTTTCAAAGTCAAGGAAATTGCACCCCTTACACTGGGATGCATTTGGCCTAATGTCAGGTATATGATTGGTACAATTAGCGACAAGGTTGAAGACTCAAACATTGTAATAACTAGTAGGCATGAGATAAACTTCTTTAAAGGATACCTCTACCCAACAGCTCTAGAGAGTAAGTAATGTAATCTTTTAATTGTGCCATGAGGTATGAACATTTGAGAGCCGTGGTCAATATGGAAGTAAGAAGAGTCCACCATCCTTCACTACGGTATTCACACATAACATAATCCAATAGCCTGGAAAAGGACAAAAGAGGGACACATGTATAATTAAAGTAATGGATTGTGTATAATTTAAGTAAAGTAATCCTCTTGTATTGTGAACTATACTGATGCCAACCCAAATCCCCCTTAAAAAAAAAAAAAGAAAAAAAAAGAGCTTATCAATTACAGCCAACGCTTTTTTTTTTTTTAAAGCTGATCAAGAATCTGTAAAACAGATGCATCATTTCCACTGGACAGTGATCACCAATTTTATAAAAGGAAGCTTATTTCACTGTATTTACCTTTGCATAGACACAAAATGGTAAATGTTATGGTAAACATAATGCCTGTTGGTAGTATTGTTTTGGTTTTTTAAATGGAACTTACTGAACATTTGTAAACATATATGTCTCTTGTTAACAAAGCAAACAAACACGCAGGACAAAAGATTCTCTAGTCTCAGTTATCAGGCTATTGTTGGGACAACGTGAATGAAGGAAACCCAACAGTAAAAATCATCAAATTGCATCCCTTGACATAAGGTAGTTAAAACTCGCTAAATCGAATGCTGAGGGCAATTCTGGTTGGTGCCAGTACTCCTTGCAGTTGCGAGGAGTAAGGGAAGCTGACAGGCTCTGTGAAGATAGCATCAAGCTCAGTTAAGGTAAGCCGATTCTAGCTACATATTTTACATAGCTGGAGATGTTGTGTACCAACCTTTCAAGTCTAGTGTAGACCTGGCCTAGGAATGGGAGCAATTAAACATTAGCAGCCTGCCTTTTTGTTGTTACATTTCTGCTCTGCCTCAGGGACAGAGCCTGCTTCGCACAGCCCTACACGTACAAGCCCAGGATGCAGCAGCAGCGAGAGCAAGTCTCTCTCAGTTGTTCACACACAAGCAGGCACCCAGCCCCATCCCTGCCCCTCAACACCTCTCCATAGATCAATCCACCCATTCACGCCCAACCTCCCCCTTCTGTCCCAGTGAACTGCTCTCTGCAGGAGCAGCCGTGTCAGAGGTTGTTGTTTTTTCCAGTTCAGCTTAAACCCTTTCCCAATTAAAGGGAATCAGTTCCTCACAGATTTCTTTGCTTTCCCATTTTTCTGTGGGGGAGCCAAAAAGAAAAATCTACAGAAGATATGAATTCTATGCCCTACACAGGGTGCAAAACTCCCTCAGGAGTAACTCTGTGTAGTCACCAGGGCCAGCCCGAGCCATTTTGGTGCCCCGGGCGGGCGGCGCCACCCCGGACACACTGCGCATGCGTAGGCCCGCCCCTAGGGCGCGTGGGCCTGCCCCGGGCGCACGGCGCATGCGCAAGCCTGCCCCCCTGGGGTGCGCGGGCAGGCGCATGGCGCATGCACTGCCCAGCCACCGCCGCTGGCGCGCAGCCCGGGGCCACCCGGGCGGGCCACGCCTGGCCGTACAGGGCCCCGCAGCTGTGGGGGGAAGGGCACTGCGGGGGTTAACACGGCCCCCAACCCGGGCGGCCACTGCAGCCCGCCGGGAGCCAGGCGCTCGGCGCCTGATGGAAGCTATAAGGGGCGCCGTGCACCCCTTACGGCTGCCATCAGGTGCCCCCTATCGGTTGGCGCCTTGGGCAGGTGCCCGGCTCGCCCACCCCTTAGTCCGGCCCTGGTAGTTACCCTTATTCTAAGGTAAGAGTGTCCTTCTTGATTTACCTTTTGTTGATCAGGAAAGGGTTTAAGATGAACTGCAAAAAAACCCAAACCAAACCTATCATGCCAGTATGAGGGTTTCCCCCCCATTATGCCAGTATCCTCCACAAAGTCCTACTCCATTGCCTCATCGTGGCATGGAGGTGACCCTGGGCTCTCCAAGGCTATGCCAGCAGAGTGTAAGCTCCAGCAAGTTCTACCAAGCTGAAGTACAACCCCAGCAACAGACTGTGTGTCCACCACCCAAGGACCAGCCTAGCAAAGTATGGAGAGGACTGGATACATTACTGGATACATTACTAAGCAGAGGATCAGTGCTAACAAGGCCAATTCAATCAGAGTGGAAGTGGCTCATTCCCAACTCTTACAAGTGCGCCACATTCACCCTAATAGCATACTAAGCCACCTTTACTTCTGCACTGTTGCTTTCAGAGTTGGCAGCTGCTTACTGAGGGCCCAGCTACACAGACATCTGAGCAGAAGTAAGGGTGATAACGCCATACCATGCCATCCTTACTTCGGTGCTGCTGCTGGTGGTGGCTCTGCTTTCAGAGCTGTGCTCCCAACCAACAGCCAGCACTCTTCAGTTGCCCAGTTCCAATGGTAGACCACCACCATTCCACCAGCAACAGTGCAGAAGTAAGGGTAGCAATGCTGCAACCCCCTGCCCAACTCCTTTTCTTGGGTCAGGATCCCTACAATTACATCTCTGTGAAATTTCAGATTAAACAGCTGAAATAATGACATTTATAATTTTTAAAATAAATAAAATCATGACATTCATTGTGCAGTGGTACGAGTGGCAATTAAATTCCCTTTGCAACTTTCAAGTACTAAATTCCAAATTTTAGGCTGTTCCTATTTGTGGACCATTGGTTGAGAATTACTCTTTCTTTCAAGGGTAACTTTTAAAGTGGACCATGTAGTGGGTCAGTCAGTGGAAATTAGCAAACTCTCAAGTTCACTCCCAGAACTCCATGTGCAATAGCAGAAGTCTCTTAAATTAATTTTAAACACCACCATACAACTGGTAAGATCTGTGTTCCAAACTAGAAAAATAATGTACTAAGGAATCATTCACAAATACTTACTTTAGTGCTTTGGTGTAATCTTTAGCATAATAATATTCTTCGCCCATCTGAACCACTGAAAAAGAACAAAGTCATAGGATCTACAATACTTAAAATATTTAAATATTGCAATACTGCAATACTTAAAATATTTTTGCAAAGATTTTCAAAGATTAGTGTGGTAACTGATACTTACTTAAGTGACTCTTCATTCTTGGACATTTGTATTTCTTGAACTGTGCTACAGCATTACTCAGCAAAGTGATTATTAGCTCCTAACAGATAAATCAGCAATAGTGATATAACAATATTTACATTTAGAAATAATTTTTATATTGTTCTAACATTAGTTTGAAGATATAACTTACAGAGTGAGGAACACTTTTTTCTTTTAATTGCAAGGCTAGAATGCCCACCTTCTCTTTTTCAGGATCAGAAAGATCAAAACCTGCAAATGATAATGAAAAATCCATTAAATTGAAATTTTGCCCAGTCCAAAAAGGAATTACCGTTTTTTTCAAGTAACAAGACAGTTCTAACTCAGGCATTCTTAGATTCATAACTATGCCATCTCTTAGGAGAAAGAATGTTTATATTTGGAGAACTCTGTTGTATTCTCTGTTCTGCAAAGATAATTTGGCAACAAACACTCTTCAAACAGGCATATTGTTAATAATTTAAAAGTGAACTTAAATATTTTAAACACACACTTCTCAAAGATGCCCGGATCACTGGATAGAAAATACTAAAATTTACAAATACATTATAATACAAACTATTTGCTGGCTTCCCAATAATGACTTCACAGTTGTATTTCTTTATCAATAGCTGACATCATCAACACTTAAAGAATGCTTCTCTCTGCTTATTTTATGCATCCATGAGGCTATCAACTGTTGCAAAAAGACGGAACCCTGAATTCACAACTTAGCAGGAAACAAAAAGTTTTATTCACTTTTAAACTGCACTGATATTTATAATTTTGATTCAAGCCTCAACATTTTAAATACTTGCCAGTTTTAGAAAAAGACAATATCAACAAAAAAAGCCATCCACACACACACACATATATATATAATCATAAGCAACAGAATATAAAACTGATTATATAATATATAGAACTGATACCACTATTTTTGTACTATTTATTTTGTGTTGCACCACTAATTAGTTTAAACACATTGCTTGCTAGGTACAAGATGTATTCATCTATATAGAAGGAGAAATCTTATAAAAAGAAGAGTCTTGATCAAGGGTGCATGCGGTTCTTTTACAGTTAAAGTAGGCCCCCCCAGGCCCTCCCATTCTCCTCTTACCAGCAGGATGATGGAGCAGGAGTTAAAGCCCAAAATGGTTGGAAGGGGGCACTCAGGGCTTTAGCCCCGCAGGCATGCCTGCCAGGGCTTGGGGCTTCAGCAGGAGCAGGAGCAGGATCAAAGATCCCAAACCCCAGCAGGTGCTTCCCACAGGACAGAAGCCCTGAGCTCTGGCAGGTGCACCCCAGCTTTCAAACTTCTCAAAACTGTCATATGCAGCTCAGAGGTTCAGTATGTTTGGCCACCCCTGGACTATGTATACTTTCGTTCATTACACTTCAGATTTACACTGCCAACTAAAAGGACAAATTAAGGACCTAGTCCCACAAATTGTTCTGCAGGGCAGAGTACAACACCTATTCAGTCTCACTAATGTCAACAGGTGTTACATAGGTACTGGGAGTCTGCCAAACCAAGCTCATTACAGGACTAGGACCTCAATCCCTTTGTCTGATCTCTGTAAGAATTAAAAACCAAAAAAATATTTACTTAGTATTCCCTGACGCCATGATCTCTGTCCATAAAAGTCAAGCAATCCAGTTTGAGTTTCCAATGGATCCGGATTCGGATAGATGACAGAAGACTGTAAATTCAGCAAATATAGCCTTTAAAAAGGGTTCACATTTCAAAAATATAAAAGATAACACTGCAGTACATAAGCAAAAAACCCACATACTTAAAGAGGAACATAAAGTTCTTAATGTATTTAACTTTTTCAACCATTTGTGTAAAATATTACTTACCATGAAACCAGATAAGAAGGTGCTTTTGAAGAGGTGTGTGTAGGGTGAGGGACACTCGGCTTGTTTTGGGGGGGGAGGGGAAGGGAAGTCATTTCAGCATATTTATGCACTTCTTTCCTATTCTAGTTATTGAATGCATCATCATTGTTATGAACTATATAATTACTGAGCATGAATTACAATATATTAAAATCATTGTAGTCACAAGCTGTCTTCACTAATGTTCCAGTTTGAAGATAGTATGTCTCTCTGCTTATCTTTTCATCCAGAAAGCTACAATCTTATTTACATCTAGGTTTCCTGGTATGGTTTTGGTGCACTTTAACGACAGGTACATATTCAGTTGCATCTATCCCATTGATGACTGGAGATAATCTTTAAGTCTTCTGATGCTAGAGACAAAGTTCTGGATGATACAGGCCCAGTGAGAAGGATTCTCATGAATTTGCAGTACTCTGGAAGCACTATGGTTCCAAGACCTCTTTCTTAATGGGTAACAGCTAATTTAAGCCCCATCATTTTGTATGTACAGCTGGGAATATTTTTTGACATATGCATTACTTTCCATTTAACATTGAATTTCCTCTACTGTTTTGTTGCCAAATCATCCAATTTTGTGAGATCCCTGAGTTTTGTAACTCATTGCAGCCTGCTTTGGACTTATTTTGTATCATCCGCAAAGTTTGCCAAATTTCTGTTTACCACTTTTACAAGTCCCTTGGGCAGGGGTGGGCAATAATTTTTAATGGGGGACACTCCAAGATTTTGGTAAGTGGTCAAGAGCCGCATTTCTGTGGAGGGTGTGTGGGGTCTGAGACAATAGGTGAGGTGTAGAAGGGAGCTTAAGATAGAGGACTGGGGTGCAGGAGGGAATGTGGGGGTCTGAGAGGGAGTTTGGGTGAAGGAGGAGTTATGATCTGGGGCAAGGGCTTGGAGTGCAGGGTCCAGGAGGGGTTATGGGTGTAAAAGAGGATTATGACCTGGTGGAGGAGTGCGGGGGGAAGGGGAGGTGCAGGATCTGGGAGGGAGTTGTGATCTGAGAGCAGGGTGAAAGGGGGCTTGGGTGGTGATGTGGGACAGGGGAATGGGGTGCAGGGTCAGGAGGGATATGGGTGCAGGAAAGGATTCTGACCTAGGGAAGGGGTTTAGGAGGAGGTAAAGGATCTAGGAGAGAGTTGTGAGGTGGAGGAAGGGGGGGGAGAGGGGATACAGAAGGTGAGGGTGGTGTCCTGGGGCAGTTAGTTGGGGGGGGAAGAGAAGAGGTGGGGTGCCAGAGGCAGGCTCTGGCTGGGAGGCACTTATCTAGCAGGCTCTCAGCCAACAGCTTTGCATGAACCTGAGACAGGCTCCATGCCTGGGGGGAGGGGAGAGGAGTTGCTCCACATGACTCTACTCCAGCACAGGAAGGGAGAGAAGGGAGGTGGCTTCATTTGCTGCCCCTGCCTTCAGCAAAATTTCTCAGCTCCTACTGGCTGGAAACTGGCCAATGGGAGCTTGGGTATTTTGCTAAGGGACTGGGGACAGCGCATGAAGTTTTCTCCTCCCTACCCAGCTTGAAGAGGAATTAGCAGCCTGGGATTTAAAGCAGCAGCAGCTGCTTTTTAGTAAGGGTGCTGGCGGCTGTAGGCAGGATCCGGCCCACTAGCTGCCTCTTGCCCACCCTTGCCCTTGGCAGACACCACTATTTATTTCTCTCCCTTCTGAAAATGGACAATTTATTCCTACATTCCTTCATTTCCTATCTTTTAAATGACATGCTTAGCAATGCTTTCAGGATCATCTAATGATCCTTAACATAATGACAAGCCTTTTGTTATCCTAATCACCTGGCCTCTGTTTATAAACAAAATCCTTGCCCCAAGGGCAGTGTTAGCAGCACAGAACTCACTCCTGTCTGCCGAGTAGGGACGTTAAATAGCGACTAATCATTTAATTGAGTAGTCGATGGAAATTCCATCAACTACTCAATTAGTTGATAATGGGGGGGGGGGGGAGAGAAGATGCTTGCTACCTCTGCTGCAGCTCTGCAGTTTAAATGTAGGAGGAACTGGGCACGCAGCAGCCTGGCTCCTACTACATTTAAACTGCAGAGCTGCTGTGGGGGTAGCTCCCGGGAGACGCAAGGGGTTAGCTCATGCCAGCCCCAGAAGCTAACCCCTCTGCGCCTCTGCTCTTACTACATTTAAAAGGCAGAGGGGCAGCGCTGCTGTGCTTTTGCCTCCCCTGCCCACCCCCCATACTGTGGAGATGGTGCTGATTCCTGCATCCCTCCCCTTGCTACCTCTGATATAGAGACGGGGGGGAGGGGAGAGAGAAATATTAGTTGTCAACTCAACTACTCTTTTACATCCCTAGTGCTGAGCACCCACTGTTTTTTCCCCCATGGATGCTTGAGCCCCAGAGCACCCATGGAGTCAGTGGCTGTGCCAAACAAATCAGTGATGCCATTGGACAATCCCAATGCTAAAGGAGAACTAGAGGACGGCAAGATGACTGCAGAGAAGTTCAATGAATTGTCTACATCAGTCATCACTGAGGAGGATGTGAAAGAGGTTCCTGCCCCTGTGCCATTCTTTTGAGGGTATAAATCTGAGGAACTCTCTCAGACTGAAGTATAACAAGAGAAGGTTTTGGAATAAATTCATGGCAGAGGCAGGGCTAGAGGCTTACTTTTACCTCACAGCTTTAATTTTACCCACCACCGATGAATAATGGCACTATATAAATCCATGGTACACCCACACCTTGAATGCTGCATGCAGTTCTGGTAACTCCATCTCAAAAAATATATTAAAATTAGAAAAGGTACAGAGAAGGGCAACAAAAATTATTAGCAGTACGGAACAGCTTCTATATGAGGAGAAATTAAAATTTCTGGAACCATTTAGAAAAGAGATGACTAAGGATGACAGAGGTCTATAAAATCATGAATGGTGTGGAGAAAGTTAATAAGGAAGCGTTATTTATCTCTTCACATAATACAAGAGCCAGGAGTCACTCAATGGCTTTAATAGTAGGGATGTTAAAAAAGGGTTAAAAAATACTGTGCAAGTGACTACAATTTAATTAGTTACACAGTTAAATGCTGGTATTTTTAACCTACCAGTCCTGCGGGAATTTAACCTGTAAACCAGAATCAATAAGCATCAGCTTATTGGTTAACTGGTTAAACTCTTATATCCCTAGTTAATAGGCAGAAGAGACAGAACAAACAAAGAAGCACTTCTTCACACAATGCAGTGTCAGCCAATGGAACTCACTGTCTAGAAATGTGAAAGCCAGAAGCATTACGGGGTCCAAAAAAGAACAAGATAAGTTCATGGAAGATAGGCCCCATCAGTGGTTATTAGCCAATATAGTTGGTGACACAACCACATGATCTGGGTGTCCCTCAGTCTTTGACTATCAGAAGCTGGGACTGGACAATGGGATAGAATTGCTCTGTTACGTTCATTCCCACTGAAACATGTGGCACTAGCCATTGTCAGAAAACAGGATACTGTGCCAGATCCACCATTGGCTGTACTGTATCAGACCATTCTTAATTCTCACCAATCCTATATGACATCACAGCCTATTTGCTTTCATTAGTTTACTACAGGTTATGCTAAAAACAAATTAGTTTTCCTTTTAATGTCTGCACAATTATAGGCAGTTTTATTTCTTTTCACCAGTTCCTAACAAGATTATCTGTCACTACTGGGTAAATAGCATCAGTAGGCATTCAGCTTAATATTTTAAATGACTGACATATATCAGCATGACAGTGTAGTTAGGTATAATTATAATTGAGTATTCATAGCGGAGTACAATGAGGCTCCTTTTTCAGACTGACAGATAAGTGCTGAACAATTTATAAACATTTAGAAAATATTTTACATAAGGTCTGCTACATAACTAAAAATTGGTTTTGCAGTTGAGATCTTTTGAGATAAAGTGATGACTAATATATTCATTCATTGTCAATCCTTCCAAATACTGTACTAGGTATTTCTATTGCATACAAGCATATTGTTGGCTTTGGCGTCATCTATACTAAAGCATTAATAAATAAAGATTGAGATAAAAAAGTTTGCAACTTACATCGTGGTTACAGAGTACATTTGCTAGTTGCTTCCTTTCCTGTGCATAGTATGCTGCTTGCTGGTAATAGAAACCTGGATTCTGAGTTTGAATTGCTGTCAAGCCCAGTTTAATAGCCTCATCAAACAAGTCTCCAAAGGCCTGAAATCTTTAAAAACAGAACAAAAACATGTTTACATGAATATTTACTATTAAACAGAAGCTGTGCTTTAACTGTACGATATATGTGACTATAGTTAACTACAATACACAACAGATTTGAATTTGTGTCATTTTAAATCAAATTACAGCTCCAGTTCATCCAAAGCTTTCATAGGTTTTTGAAACCCAAAGACTCATTCCTACAACTGCATTCACAGGAGTGCAAAACTGCAAGGGTCAGGGCCCAGTTACTTTGAAATAATTCTACTATGTTTTGTAAAGTGTGTAGAGTTTTAACTTCTATTTTCATTCAATGCTCGTGAGTGATGCTGACTAACAGCCCTGGAGACTGAATTCCGCTGTTTATATGCAGAACCAACAAAGACTGGGCAATGACAAAGAAAGGCTCATAACTCCTCCACAACTAACTTGCAGCAATTCTGATATGAGGAACTCCTCAGCCTCCGAGAGGAGAGAAATCTTTACTGCTAAGGCCTGCTATCTCGTATATATTTAAAGCACAGTATAATGTTATGAAACCAAGATATTTGTCAGTTTGGTGTACATTATGATGTTTCAGATCCAATCCTGCAGTCCTTGCTTAGATGAAACACCCACTGAAGTCTGTTAGACAAAGCTTCCAACCACAACAGTAGAATCAGATTCTAAATCTCACAATAGGTACCACATACTGATTCCCACCATTATAAATTACTGTCAGTGATTAATGTAGCATGCACGTCTGACACAGGACAATTAATAAATATGTAAGTATTTTTCCCCCTACTATAGTATTATATCCTTTAATATCTTCTGCATCTCTTTCAGGGAGCAAAATTCAGAATTTCATTGCTTTTCTAGACATAAAAACAATTAACTTTGTGAAATGTTTATACGTGAGATACAGTGTAAGTATTACTTAGCAAAAACATACTGTTTAGACATCCAGGCAGCATGCTCAAAAGCCAGCTCTGCACTCCCTATTTTTTTCTTGCACAAGTCAATGTGCTTCCTAAACTGGGCAATTGCATCCAGTGGGGTGTTATGTTGAAAACAGAGGCGACAAATCTATGAGAGTCAAAATAAAAGACAGACTTTAAAATCTTTAGCCACAGTCTAATCCATGTTCAAACTTTTAAAGGTAAACCTAATATTAGACACGTAATGGGTAAACGTTAAGATCCCCAACATTTTAGAAGTAAAAACATTGGATAGCGTATTCTATGAAACAAACAGGGTTCAGAGCAACATATTGTCCACATGGTCCTTCTAGATGTAAAAATTATGGCAAGAACTGAAAGATTAGTCCTCTCCAGGAAAAAAAAAAAAAAAAAAAATATCTAAGGCACAGATCAAAATCACCACAGAAGAAAGTGAATAACACACGCTTTCCCAGATCCAACATGGAATTGCTGAGCTACTTGGAAGAGGAGGGATGAACAGCACCAGTTATCTTTTGGAGCCAGTGATCTTCCCCACAGAGGCTATGTAGTCTGCAGTAATCCAAACCAGTTGGATATCACTTTCAAGGGCCTTGATGAAAGCTCAAGACACGAGTTTTTTTAATTGGTAGGTAGGAAGACACTTTGCTCACTGACTCAAGGTCCTGCAAAATTTGTTCTTCCAAAGGAAGAGCCATCCTTTCCTCAGGTTTGCTTTTCCTTCTCTGCCTTTTAAAATGGATGAATATTCTATAGACTACACATGCACTTGTTTCTGTAAAGTGCTATTTATTCCCACTGACCTCAAGTGGGAACTGAAGGGGATGATAAACTCTTCATAAGGTTGAGCCATATTAAGCTCTACTCCAGTGTTTCTCAAACTATTCTGCGGGCTCACCTTGGGAAAGCCGGAAGCAGGCCCACACCACTTTGTTTATCTAAACCAGGGCTACTCAACATGTGGCCTATGAGCCGCACACGGTCTGCGACCTGTTTGTTTGCGGCCCACAGTGCGGTTTGGGTTTACACGGGGCTCAACATGCAGCCTGTGGGTGGGAGCCTTTGAATATGGCCTCCACTGGGAACACGCGCCACAACAGCGAGGCGTCTCCCAGGTGGGGTGAACATTGAAAGAGACAAGCGGATGGGCTGGCTGGAACAGATAGGTACAGGGTGTTGGCATTTCTAGTCTCTATTGAGGAGGTGCTGGGAGCTCCGGAGCATTGTGGGAAGTGTTTTGTATTCATGCTCGCCAGTGTGAAAGACGCTATTTGCGTATATATGCAACCACACTTAAGTTGCGGCCCTTGGCATGCGCTGTGAGTATCATTGTGGCCCTGGGGGCTTCCAAAGTTGAGTAGCCCTGATCTAAACGGTCTGTAACCACGAAGCCTTGCAGCTCTCATTGGTTCCAGTTCACCATTTCCAGCCATACAGCGAACCAGAGCCTTTGGGAGCTACGAGGCTCTGTGACTACAGACTGTGGCTTTCCCAAAGCTGGCCAGCAGAACACTTTGAGAAACACTGATCTAGCCTCTTAAATGATAGAACAGAATTCTAAGCACCTAAACCCAACTTCTACTGAGCAAGTATTTCCCCCCCATGGAATTCGAAGTAACCTCCACAAGATTTTAGGGGAACTGCATCTGAGTAGTAATTTAAACCTAGATAATTCTTTAACATTAAATCTTTACAGATTCTGAGTCCTCCAGCTATCTTCATATTTTTAAATGTATAGGTTTGCTAAAGGTTACAATAAATTTGTTACCTTGTAGTTTATAAATCCTGCCATGGTCTTGATTTCCAACATGTTGGTTTCATGCGCCCTCAATTCATGTACAAGATTATATGCCGTTCTGTAATTTCTAAATATGAATGTTTATAAATTGAGTGGATTGGCATATCAAAACAATTATTCATGAACAAATTACTGGAAAAGATAAAATCTGCATTCAATGAAAATAAATTTTCTGGTAAAAAAGCTCATTGATAATGGTAACACATGCAATTGATTCTGCATTCACAACATCCTCAAGCAAACTTTGATGTGTATTTATTGATCACGAACAATACTTTTCTGCCTTTTTCCATCTGCAGTTTAGGGGTGATTTAAAAAGAAAAGCAATCCTCCCCCGCAATCCTGTGGTATTCTGTTTATTTATCACTTCCAACAAGCAAACTAAACACAAACCGCAACAGTCAAAAGAACACTAGGGTTTCACATTCTCAAAAGAACATTAAAAACCATTCTTGAAATATTAGTAAATCTTGAGATGTGACAAACAGTAGAACCAATGCAGAGATATAGCACAAAAGTCAAGATATTTAAGCAGTGGTTGGTTCTTGTTAAGCAACAAATTAGAATACTGAGAAGTTTGGATTTAGTTACAGCTTTCTGTTTTAAAGATACATCTAAATATATCCAAAAGTGAAATTCAGAAATCTTCCCAGAAAGTATTCACAGAAAGGCTTTTCCTTAGCAAGTTATGATAAGTAATACCACCTCAGGGTCAGCTCTAAGCATGCACCAAGTGTGAAGTCTATGCCTTGATCCTTCAGCTATCTCTTGATGTGAGGATGATGTCTGCCAAGGGTGTGGATTTTTAAGTGACTGATTTTCACACAGAAGAAACAGGTGTAATTTGGAAGAGACATAATTGTTGGCTGTACTGTTGTGACCTCTCTTTCCTCCTGTGTCGCTTCTGTCTCACAAGCATGTCTCTTCTACCCAAAGTGAGTTGTGGCTTGGTGTGCGGCAGACCAGTCCTGTCCATAAAATGATTTGAGGCAATCACTCTGGGCCCCATGCTTTGGAGGGCCCCATGCTTTGGTAGGATGCGGGAAGTGCAGACCAAAGAGCACCTCAGGTGATTAGTGGGCAGCCTGGTGCTGGCAGCAGGGGTTGGGCTCATGGGAAGTAGAACAACCTAGCCCCAGCCTGCTCTGCTCTGCCAGCTCTAAGCATTGCTCAGAAGAGGAGGCTTGAGGAAAAGGGTGGAAAGGGCCAAGGTGGGGCAGAGCAGGGGCATGAAGTGGTCAGGCAGGGGTGGAATTGGAGGGGAGGTTGTCCTGCACCCCCTTAGAGACAGCCCTGGTGAGCAGTGAGGCCCCAATCGAACAAAGCAGTTAACTTGCGGTTAATATTTTTTTTTTGTTGTAAAGATATTGACAAATAATGATAGTAACGATTGGGAGCTCACATTTCCTATATCCCATTCACATCAACGGAAATGTGATTTAGAGCCCAACTGAGATATTTTTAAATGCTGATATTAAGAACAGGCATATATATGTCTCTCCAAATATTCATTAAAGAAATTAACAACAATGGAATTAGATGCAAAAGTTATTTTAATGTAACATTAAGGATGTACAGATGCGCATTGTTAAGGAAACCCAACTGTTAAGGCTCCAAAAGCAATGTTGGGGAGAGGGGACAGAGTTTGAGCATGTGTGCATAGAGTATTTACTATAGCCTTTGAATTAAATTCTACCTTTAAAGCATTGCTATTTGGGTCCTAATGTACTCTGTAAAATGCACAGTATGTACAACACATCATCAGTTACCGATGAGGTAGGAATCTTAACCTTTGTACTTCCTGATTGTGATTTTAACCTTAACAGATTTTCTTTTTTTGGGGGGAGGAGGAGGAGTTGGAAAGGGAGGGTTCATAGAATCCTAGGGCTGGAAAAGATCTCAAAATGTCATCAAGTCCAGCCCCCTGTTGTTAATGCAATCATGTTATTTTCATTTATTAAAGTGAACTGACTGAATACCTGCCCAAATAAGTTTTAAAACAACACCTACTTGGCTTTTAGTCTATAAGTAATTTTACATCAATGTAAATTGAGAAACACATTTGACGTATGACAAAAAACTGAACTCAAAAAAATTGTTTGAATCAATATTTACTCTGAACACAGACTAACAAAAGCATTATTCCTTACACTGTAGAATGAACTAAAAATATTGACTATTTGACACTGCCAACATTTAAATTTTACATTTTGCTAACCCTGAAGCTAACATAAATAAGAAATCACTGTGATAAAAAAAAGTTTACATACTTTAGAGCATTCTGTGTATCCTGTTTCAGTTCACTGAAGAATGCTATTTTGAACTGATGTCTAACAAATAAAAGCTGCAAAACACAAACCAATAATGGTGCCAGTAATTTAAACTGAATACAAGATTTACAAAATTGGAATATATTTAACACTCAAAGAAACGACAGATCACTTAGAACTATCCAAAACGTAAGAGTACAGAAGAAAACAATTACAGGAGTAGTAGTTGAACAGCAGGCACAGAGTTTTTTTGCTGAACCTAATTTACTACTCTTACCCCCAAAAAGCATGGGAGACCACCTTGCACTATCCATCAGCGATCTTAAATAGATACCTTAAGGATACATCTGGTGGTACTGAAGGCAATTTTTCTTGCCTTCCAAAATGGAGGACAGTTGGTGGTTGCAACACAAGTTCTTGTGCCAAATCAATATTTGAATGGAAAAGGCAACAAATGAGAACCAAGTTAAGGCCAGAAGTCCGTAGTCCCTCTACAGTGAGAGCACTGCACAGAAAAAACACTAACAAACTTTCTTAAAAACAACTAGCAGTCCAGTGGCACCACAGGGTACGTCTAGACTGAAGAGGCTTTTTCGAAAGAGCTCTTTCAAAGAAGATTGTCTAGACAGTCACAAGACTTTCGAAAAAGCAATCCGCTTGTTCAAAAGAGAGTACCCAGGCAATCTGGACACACTTTCGAAAAAGCCCTGTTTGCGTTCAAGAACGCCTTTTTTTGAAAAAGCTCTTTCGCAAAAAGGAGTTCTTCCTTGTAAAATTAGGTTTGCCACTGTCGAAAAAAATTGCCACGTTCTTTCAATTTAATTTCAAATGAACACGACAGCAGTCTAGACACAGGTGAAGTTTTTTCGAAAAAAGGCCACTTTTTTCCAAAAAAACCTCTGTAGTCTAGACATAGCCTCTGAGACTAACAAATTTTATTAGGTCATCAGCTTTTTGTGGGTTAAACCCACTTCAACAGATAAGTTGAAGCGGAAATTACAGAATTCATGGTATATATAAAAGCAAAATAAGTTACCTGTCATTCACAGTATTTGGTATGGAAATGGGAAAATCAAAGGCAGGGAAAATACTGTCAATGAGGCACATCCACCTTCACTTAATTAGCTTCATTAACATTGGTCCTACAATTGACAGGTAACTCCTTTTGATGTTTTATTTTATTTATATATAGAGAGCAGAATTTGTGGTGTGTGCATGTGTACACACACACACACACACACACACACACAAAATTCTGCTCTAACTCATTTGATGAAGTGGGTTTTACCCACAAAGCGCTCATGGCTTAATACCGCATTTCTCAAACTGTGGGTCCTGACCCCCGGGGGGTCGCGAGCAACTTAGAGGGGGTCGCAGTATCACAAAGTTTGAGAACCCCTGGCTTAATACATTTGTTAGTCTCTAAGGTGCTATGGGACTGCTTATTGTTTTTACAGTTACAGAATAACACAGCTACCCCTCTGAAACTTTAAGAAAGTTCTCCTGTCTTGCAGTTTTTACAATCTGTTTGTTGCTTCTCCAGTCACAGAGGATAGCCCATAATACATCAATTTGTGACATCCTACACAGACACCAATGATTACAAGGACTGCAGCAAGACACCTGAAATTTGGTGTGTTGTTTTCTGGAATACCTAAAGTCAGACAGAAGTACCAAAACAATTCTAGCACACATTTTATTTTTAAGAAGCTAGCCGAAAACTTGTTTCTCGGCTTACAAATACACCCCCTCAAGTCTGACAAGTGGAAGCTTTAAGAATGTAACTCTGGAATTAATTCCACAGTCCTTTTTTATTTGAAGTTCACCTTTAAAAGGTGAATTTAACTTTAGTTGCTTTAAGTGAAGAAAAAAAAACCTGCCTAGAAGTGAAAAAAAGTGTGAAAATAATTTTGCTTTCTTTGAACCTTCTGATATTTCAAAAAGCCGTAATATATCCCATGTGTAATATATAGGATAAATTAAATATATGTTTTGAACGATCTTATTTTAAAAGGAGTAATATTACCTGATGTGTTGTTTTATTCAAGAATTCTTTATGAGATTTTACTCTTCTTATTTCTGTATAGTAGTAGGTTTGTGCATGCTCATAAAAAGCATTCTCTAATCTGCAAGAGAAAATTGCTTGTCACTTTTTAAGCATATAGGAAGTTCTTTCAATATACACAAATTTTAAAGTATATTAAAAATTAAGGGTTTTTTTTAGCACTATTCCTAATAGAATTGCTTTAAGATAGCGCAAAAAAAAAAAATTCCCCAAACCAAAACACACACAAATTTAAGTTATGGGTACCAACAGGGAAGCACTAAATTAAAAGTTTTTGTGATACTCATTTTTTAAAATATTATCTGCCTAGAATATTTGAGACAAGATGGGTGAGATGCTGTCTTTTATTTGACCAAATTCTGCTGGTGAAAGAGAAAGCTTTTGAGCTACAGGAAGATCTTCAAGTTGGAAAAGGTAGAAGGGATGTTAAGATGAGGTTAATTGGCTAATGAAGTAGTCAATAAAACTTCTATCAACTACTCAATTCGTCGATAAGGGAAGGCAGCCCAGCTCAGAGCCAACTAGCGCCAGGTCTGGAACCTACCCTCACTGCAGCTCTGCAGTTTAAATGTACTAAGAGCCTGCCTGCCCGGCTCTTAGTACATTTAAACTGCAGAGGTGCAGCGGGGGTAGGCCCGGACCCATTGTGAGCCAGCATTGAGCCAGGCTGCCTGCAAAGCTGGAGCAGCCCGTCTATGGGGGCATGGGGGGGGGTTGTCCTAGTGTATAGGGGCTGCTGCCGGAGCAGTCTCTGCCAGCAGCAAGCTCAGGCTCACTGTGGGCAGAGGCTGCTTCATGGCAGCCTCCCATGCCCCACCCCTCTGAGAGGCAGCAGCACGGGGAGGCACTGTGGAGATGATGCTGGGGAAAACCAGCTCCTGCTTGCCTGCCCCTCGCTGCCTCTGATACAGATAAGCCTTGGCTTATCGGTTAGTTGACTACTCACTTACATCCCTAAAAAGTACTCAAACTTGGTTTATACTGAACAGTTAGGTGGATGTAAGGCAGCTTACGTGAATCTAATTATGTCAATGTCTACCTTGAACACTGCTTCCATTAAAGTAATGGCCTGCTACACCAAGGTAACAACTCCAATTCCATGACAAACGTAGCACTTATGTCAGTGTAATTAAGGCCATGCAGCATCATTGTGTTATGTCAGCTCTCATTCTTGTCAGTTTCCTAGCTGCCTCTGGCTTGGAGCAGCAGCATGGGGCTCACAGCTGAAGCCATGACTATAACAATCAGCGGTAGGTTCCCTGCTACGAAACCAAGCCCAGACTGTCTCCTGGGCAGGTGAGGAGATCCATCGCCAAGCCGCATGTGGCTCTCCATGCTCCACTATGCCTCACTTCAGTCAGAACATATACTTCTCTGAGGAGGACACGCACCACGGGTAGAAAGAGGCTAATGTGGACACCAACAGCCAACTGAATTACTGTAATGTCTATACATCAACCTAAATTAAGTCAGCCCAATTTTGTAGTATAGGCAAGCCCTTGGTGTCACAGCTAAACACAAGATGCAACTGATTGTTTAGTATAAGTAGTTAACATATCATCTAAGAGACCTTTTAAGGTGAAGTCATCTGTTAACACTTCACAGTTATAGGACAAAGCATGCGGGGGAAGGGTGGGAATACTAATGAGTTACAGATTGTTTTAATAAGATACAAGTCAAATGTACGTATTGAGACCATGATTTTTAATGTCTTGTCTACACTGGAAACTTACATTGACATAGCCACATCTCTCAGGGTTTTTAAAAATCCACTCCCTAAAAATGAAACTATACCAGCCTTACCCTGGTAGAGATAGCATTAGGTTGATGAAAGAATTTTTCCAATAATCTAGTTAATGCTCTCTGGGAGGTTGATTAACTACAGCAAGGGAGAACCCACTCACAACTCTCCAAAGGGTATTTACAAAGAACTATAATGGTGCATCTGCAGTGTGGCAGTGTGGCAGCTGCACCACTATAGGATTTCAAAGTATAAAGATGGCTGAGACCATAATTTTTAATGTCCGGCGAAGTTATGGATTTAAGTTCTGATGCGCAGGAAGGAAGGCTTACAAATCCTCATACCCAGAATATGAGTCTAGTCATAGTCTAGTTTCTCAAAATATATACTAAAGTTTGGCAAAATTAGCATCCGGCCAGAGGGGGGTCACTGGGGAACTGCGTGGTGAGCGGAGAACCTCCGCCGCTTTGTAAGGAGGCCGACGAAGCCCCACGCAGCCCCAGCTGCTGGCTGCAAGCCCTCTCCCCTGTCCTTCCCTTCCCCAGAGCCAAACACCTCCCCCTCCCTCCTATAACCCTTTCTCCCCCAACTTTATGTCCCAGTCCCAGCTGCTAACAAATGCAGGCTGGAGCTGCAAGCGCACGTGCGCTTAAAACACAACCCCCCCCACCTTTTCCATTATTTTCAATGGGAAAATTGACCCCGCATAACACGTTTTCACCTAGCACGATCATTTTCTGAAACGTATCTACCGTGTTAAATGAGGAATTATTGTACAACCTCCGCAGCTAATTTTGCCAAACTTTAGTATATATTTTGAGAAACTAGACTATGAAAATAGTCTATGGTGGAAATGGTAACCTGCCTGTGTACGTGAAGGTTATGTATTAAGTTTTATTAGAGATTTTTTTAAATGAATGCTTTCGAAAACTTTAAATAAAAACCAAACTCTGATTTAACTAGAGTGTCTGACTCAAACTCTGATTTAACTAGAGTGTCTGACTCAAACCAAGGAGAAACTTATCTTCCTCTCTCTTCTTATTTTTCATGCATCTTAACATACATGCTTTGCGTTCCTTGGACAGTAAAGCATGATCTTATAGAAAAAGGACAAAGGTTAAAAAAACAGACTAATTCATCAGGACTCGGCATAATGTGGAGGATTTCAAAGAAGGAATTAATATGTGTAATGTAAGTTTGCAACTGCTCTACAGCTGATGTGCAGATGTCAATTTTCTGGTACATCATATGTCCCCTTATACACTGGAAAAATGCACTAGAGGAGAAGTCTTTTGCCAATTCACTTACCTTATAATATAACCAACAAGATGATCAGTGTGGGGTAATACAAACAAGGATTTTCCAGAGAGGTCACAAGCATTACATAAAGCTGCTGCTCTTTCTGAAGCAATAACATCTTCCCCTAATGACAGCAAAAGGGCATACAAGAAAACATCAATTAGCAGAGCAGTGTCAAACTGCACTCTTAAAGTTTGACTATCATAAGATACAGAAAAGATGATATATCTAAAAAGATAGACTCTTTGATTAGCAGAATACCACTGTGACTTAACAACCCCCAGACCTGGGCAACAAACTGGGTACTCACATAGCACATTACAGATGAATTTATGGTACTAGTCATGTCATTTAAAAATCCCCAAAAGAGAAGTTTGATTGGCAGGCCAACCTATCCTGGGTGTAAAAGAACGGTTTGCCAATGACAGAAAAAAAACTCATAATTCAATAGCTTTTAGAGGTATTGCAAGTAAAAACAAAGAACAGGGGCGAATATAGGGCAGGGCGAGCGGGGCGGCTGCCCGGGCCCCGCGCATGCGCCGTGGCGCCACCGCGCATGCGCCGTGTCAAAGGGGGGGCCCCACGAAATTGTGCTGCCCTGGGCCCCGCAAAATCCTCATCTGCCCCTGACAAAGAAGCTCCACCTTCCGTGACTTCATGCAGTTGCAACTTGGGATAGATGGATTCAAGATGCAACCCCTTCAAATGTCTTTCCTGGACAACTAACATTCAGTCAGACAGAAGAACTTGTCCCTTGCAGAATTTAGTCAAGAGTTAAAAAATGTACTACATTCACTTCTTAACACCAACACCTCTAAACCCCAGTCAAAATCAGAGACTCATAACAGTATGGGTAAAAAACAGAAAATGATTAAATGCACAGACTTAATGAAGTGCCGTAAGCATCATGCATGCTCCCATCTGACATTTTAATACAAGAAATATTCATGCTGACATTTGAATATTCTTAAACCAAATGCTACAGCTTCTGTGCAACTTTTAAATCAGCTGCAATTATAGTTTATTTTAAAATTGATCTCAGGTAAGCATTAAATTACAACCACTTTGTAGAACAGGTTACAGCCATATTTGCACTAGACTTAATACTGTGTATAGGAAGCTAGACATTAAATCCCCTCCTCCCCTCCTTCTAGAATGGAAATTGGTTAAGCGAGGTAATTTAAAAAGTACTAGGGATTTTAGGGCCAATTTTTCAGAGAAAAACTTCTACAGGCTGAACTTCCCAGGTCCGGCACCCTCGGGACCTGATTGGTCCCAGATGAATGATTCTGCTGGACCAGGGGAGGTCATTTCTGGATTCCTGACACTGGCCCCCTGGCCTAGCCCGGCTGGCTCCCCACCTCCTGCTGGCCCGGCTGACCCTGCTGGTCAGCCATTGCTGCCATAGCTCAGGTACCCACTGGGCAGCCGTGCATTATGGCTCCCTGCCCCACTGAGCTACTGCGGCTACCAGCCCCACCAGGTAGCCATGCACTGGATCTCTCAACCCTGCTGCCATGCACTGGGCAGCCCCACCATCAGGTTGCTGTGGGAAGCCCACTACCCTGCTGACCCCACAGGGATCCTTGCTGCTGGTCCTCCACCAGGACTCTCTGGTCCTGCAACATCTGTGTTGGACCATGGATGTTGCCGGACCAGAGAATTTCAACCTGTATTGTTTGTGTACATGTAACAGTCAGTGAATTTTATGGGGGGGGAAGTGCATGAGAACTGTGCATGCAAGTGCACAAATGATGGCCACATTAAAGCCCCTTTGAAAATTTGGTCCTCATATTTGCATGCACTGCAGTTAGCCTTTTCATACCTGGAGGCAAGGGTGTTTTCTTCTGAATCAAGACTACAGCAACTTTTGTGTTTCTTCCTTGCAAACTTTGCCTGAAATAGAAGAATTGTAATGACAAGCTCATGTTTCATATTTGTACAATGACTTTTGGTCTCCTTAAAAGGCATTAAAAATTACACATTAAAAAAAACACACATCTTCTACAAGATACAATGTGTCTGAAAAACGACAGGGAACATGTAAAAATTGCATTTTTTACCACCTCAGGCTTTGTCTACACTACAGCTTTTGCCGGCAGAGAGTATGCAAATGAAGCACTGATTAGCATTTTGTTGCATTTCAGTTGTATAATCCATTCCGAGCCGTTTTTGTGCAAGGGGTTTTTGTGTAAAAACAAGCAATGTGGACTTTTCCTTTTTGCGCAAGATCCTTATGCCTCGGGTTTTTGCACAAAAAGGAAATCTCCACACTGCTTGTTTTTGCACAAAAACCCCTTGCGCAAAAACGGCTCGGAATAGATTATGCAAATGAACTCTGACAAAATGCTAATCAGTGCTTCATTTGCATACTCTGGGCAAAAGCCGTAGCGCAGACATAGCCTCACTGATTTTAGAAAACAGGAAGTAAAGGCAGCTCCAAGCAACTTTTGCCAATTTACATTCTAAAGTAAGACTTCATTAAAGCCTCTTATTTTTATATATATATATATATATATATATATATATATATATATATATATATATACACATATACACACACACACACACACACACAGGGCTTGACAAACGGCGGCGAAAGCCACTTGCCAGCCCCGCATTGCGCATGCGCAAGAGCTGCATTGCACATGCCGCCAGTAAACGGGGCGCCGGGCTGAAATCTACTCGCCACGGGCGAGTAGATTCAATAGATTGTCGAGCCCTGTGTGTGTGTGTGTGTGTGTGTGTGTGTGTGTGTGTGTGTGTGTGTGTGTGTGTGTATTTTATATAGATATAGATATAGATATATAGATATATAAAATTAAAAGCAAAATTTCAATTATAATTTATCTGTAAGGAGTCCTTTCACCGCAGAGTAAAATTGTATTTTTAAAACAAAACAAAACAAAACACAAAAAAAAAGATAAAATTGTTTTAGGACATGCATAAGTAATTTGTGACCTACACTTCAGTAGATACTTATAACCAAATAAAATAACTGTACCTGACAATTTCTACTCTAGTAGCACATTCTGACTGTTTTTCTTTCCACTGTGGCTCATCCCAGTCCAGTTCATAGAACACCACAACAAGAGCTGGCACCAGATTTAGATGTTTGTTCATCCAGCCAGTCTTCAATATCCCTTTTGGAATGTACCACTCATAGGAAGTTCTCTGAAAATATTAATTTAACTTATTTTAATAAGTCACCAATGCTATTTGGCATATGTACGAGAAATTCCATGTCTGTCTTGGGGATACTTTATCTTTCCTCCAACAATCTTGCTCTCTCCCTAATGGAGACGGCAGGGATTTCCCTACACCCCTCTTATGGGGGTGTATACCCCCTGAATTTCCCCAACACCCCTCCCACAGTTTTGTGAACTAGTTACATGCCAATTTAGTGATTGCTTGGAAATTTGAATTGAATTTGAAACATTAATACACACTTTGAGAGCATATATAGTGTATATTGCATCCCTCCCCATCCTGGCTAATAGCCACTGATGGACCTATTCTCCAGGAATTTATCTAGTTCTTTTTTTAATCCTGTTATAGCTTTGGTCTTCACAGCATCCCCTGGCAAAGAGTTCCACAGGTTGACTTTATGTTGTGTGAAGAAGTACTTCCTTTTGTTTTTTTAAAACCTGCTGTCTATTAATTTCATTGGGTGACTGCTAGTTCTTGTGTTATGTGAAGGATTAAATAACATTTCCTTATTCACTTTCTTCACACCAGTCAAGATTTTATAGACTCTCCTATCATAAGCCCCCCTTAGTCATCTTTTTTCTAAGCTGAAAATTCCCAGTCATTTTAATCTCTCCTCCTGTTTCATACCCCTAACCATTTTAGTTGCCCATCTCTGTACCTTTTCCAATTCCAATACATCTTTTTTGGGATGGGGTGACCAGATCTGCACACAGTATTCAAGGTATGCACGTACCATGGATTTATATAGAGGCAACATGATATTTTCTGTTATGTGTTTTGGTGTATTTTGCATTATCCTTATGTTAAATGTGCATTATCCCAACAAAACATTTAATTTATTCATATCTCTTTTATATGTTACAGGTCAAAGTGAAAATGAAAACAATACAACAATTTTTCCACTCAAAGGCCTCAAAAACCAACCAAGGTAAAGAACACATCAAGAACCAAGAATATATCAACATGTCATCTGAAGGATCAAGTGGTTTATCTACATTCGACCAGCCCGAAGCACAAATACAGCTACCTTCTGAAGAAACAGTGTCTCCAAAACCTAAAGGCAGTTCCCGATGTTTGTCAATCAAAGTGTTCCCATTTATTGAAGTTACAAAAGATGGCTACTGGTGCACCTCTTGCAAAAAAGCTTATGAAGAAAGAAAGCTTTCCAATGCTATAACTGGTAAAAGTGGAGGAGCTTGGTTTGTCAGACCGATCAGCAAAGCCAATGCTGACAAACTACGTGAAAAGGCAGCAAAACACCAGGCCTCTGGACTGCATCCACATGCAGAAAGCCTTATAAGCCCACTTTCAAAGCCAATTTTAGAAGTACTTAATGAGGCTGTTAAGAATGCTGGAGACACAACACAGTTCATGTGAACAAACATGGCTGTGGCATCATACTTTCTATTTAAGCAAGACCACACACTACAAACTGGAGGCCAACGTTAAGTGTGTTGTCACTTGTTCATCCTGAAGTTGAACATTGGTTCCGAATAAGACCAGCAAATGCTCATTATCTTTCTGCAAGAAACAACTGACTAGCTAGAAGCATGCGGTGCAACAGTGAAAGACTCAACAGTTGAAAAAGTGAAGAACTCTCTCACCACATTCAAAAAATTTGCATACATGGCTGATGAATGCACTGATGCAAGTGGGCATCAAGTATTAAGTCATTGTGTACGTTATCTTGATGTCAGTGGCAAGCCAGTAGATGCATTTCTAGATGTTCAAGTTATAGAAAACACATCAGCTGCATCTGTGACAACCCACATCTTAGAAGAGTTAAATGCTTGTCAATTGGACCCCAAACAGATGGTTGCTTGTGCATTTGATGGAGCTGCAAATTTCTCTGGAAGACATGGTGGAGTACAAGCTTTGCTCAGAGTAACCCTAATCTCTCCTATACACACTGCAGAGGCCAGCTACTCCAACTAGCACTAGTACAAGCTGCAGAATCTTCAAAAGACATTTAAAAAAGCTATAAATTTAATGTCTTCATTATATTATTTTTTCAGCAAGAGTCCAAAAAGACTGAATATCTTCGAAAATATAGAAGATACACTGGGACTGAAGTTCAAATTAGTCCAACCTGGGAAAACCTGCTGGCTTTCTCATGAGCGATCCTTGGCTGTTGTCTTAAAATTACTCCAGTCATTATTACTGGGTTTGGAAAGTATCTACCAAGATGGGATGGATCTAAGTAGTGAGGCTGGTGGATTACTTTTGCTGCTACGTTCAGAGAAGACTATTGCCATTCTCTCTCTCGTAAATCTACTGTTGAAACCACTTGGGTCATTAAACAATGCCATCCAGGAAACTGCTACAACAGTAGTAGATCTTTGTCCAGCAACAGGAGCTACATTTGGATCAGAGAGCTATCCATTGAAAAAGTACTGGAAGAAGCAAAGATTTCAGTCCAGAAGTTGACTAATGAAGGCATTTATATTGAATCCTTAAGTGAAGAGGACAAGAAGTGTTTGTTAAGACAACTGAAAAAGTACACAGACTTGATTCTTAAAAATCTACAACAGCGACTTCTAGATTCTACTCAACCTCTACGTAGCTTTTACAGATGCCTGTCCTATAAAACAATGACAGCTGAGTGGAGTGAGGCACTACCAGCAACGGGGCTGCCACGTGCTCAGGATAGAATAGAGAATTTGAACACAGAGTGGAATATCATACGAAAAATGAATGAAGATTTGACTTCAACTTCTTTTTTATCATCACTAGTGGCTCGACCGGATCTTTGTGCTATGTTTCCTGGGATGAAAGAAGTAGGAATTAATCTCTTGCTACTCTCAGTCACAACAGCTACAGTTGAGCGTTCTTTTTCGTCATTGAATAGATTTTTGTGTTCTGACAGAAGCTGCCTTCTGCCTGATCATGTGAATGAACTAATGAGCATATCAATTGAAGGAATGGAAGTACCGGACACACGAGAAGCCACCGAAGATGAACGCATTGCATTAGAGAAGTTCATTAACAGAGTTGTGCAAAATAATAACAAGAAACCAAGAAGGATGTAGACGTAGTGCTTCATAGAAGGCTTGAGTAGCCAACTTTAATTTGTGGGATTTTAAAACGACTTAAATCTAATAAAATGTCATGAAACATTTTTCAGTTTTTACTATGGTGCCATACAGCCCACCTTCAACCTCACGATCTCACCCCTCATCGGCCCTAACACCCCCTCTAATTTCAATTCCTGGGGAAAACACTGGGAGACGGTGTGAAGGGATTTTCTTTCCACCCCATTCTGGCTCAAGGGCCAGAAGTACACCACAGACATATTATAAAAATAGATTTACATAAGCGGGAGGTGACAGAGGTGGAAGAAGAAGAAGAGATTATGAAACTAAAGAAAAGTCAACTTCGGGAAAAATAAAATAATTTGCACTTAGGTACAGGTTGAAACTCTCTTAACTGGGATTTTCTGGTCTGGCATTGCCAGACTACAAAGTTCCGGTGGAGAACTAGCGCAAGGGAGCCCTGCAGGCTGGTAGGGCAGTGGGTCTTCGTGGCAGGATAGTGGGTCTGCCCAGTAAGGTAGCGGGAGCCCAGCACGCATAGGCAGCGGGGTTGCCCGGCGCAGCAGTAAGAGCAGGGCACTGCAGCAGGATCCCGGTGCGCAGAAGCAGCGGGGCTGTCCAGCATGGTAGTAGGAGCTCGGTGCGTGTAGAGGCAGTGGGGCTGGCACGCACTGCAGCGGGGGCTAACTGGGCAGTGGGGGGGTCAGCGAGCAGCGGCGGATACAGGGCAGGGCGAGCGGGGCGGCTGCCCCGGGCCCCGCGCTTCAATAGGCCTCATGCCAGTGCCAGGAGCAGACTGGCCCAGCGGGATACCGAGAATTTCCCGGTGGGCCGTCTGCCGAAGGGCCGGCTGGCGGCTGCTGGAGGAGGAGGGGGATTGTGACGGGGCACCGCAGCCCCGCACTTTAAATTCCCCAGCGCCAGCCAGTACAGGCAATGGGGGGCCGAGGAAGCGCATGCGCAGCGTGCTGAAACGCCGCACAACAGCTGAAAGGGGAGACTCCCAGGCATGGCATAACGTCACGGCCTGGGACTTTAAAACCGCATGGCCCAGCGCTGCACCGCTCCATTCGGCATGTGGTCTGGAGCCTGGGCCGGGGTCACGGTCGCCCTGCAAACTGGAAGGCAGACGGTGGATGGCAGAGGAAGGGGCTTGTGCTGAGGGAAGGGGGGCAGGTCAGGGGAAAAAAAGGGGAAGGCACCAAAGGACAGCGTGGAGGAGAGACAAATGCCAGGGGGCCAAGTGGAGACAATGAGGAAAAGGGCAGGAGGGGAGGTGTCAGTGGGAGGGGGGACAGGGTGATGCTGGGAGAAGAGAGGTAAGGGCATTGGGGGCTAAAGGGGAGGGGAGGTGCTGGGAGAAGGCTTGAAAGGAGGAGGGGCATGAGGAAGGTGGGGATGGAGCAAGGCATGTGTGAGGGCACAGGGCATGAGAGGAATGGGGGCAGAGGGTGGTGAGGGGGTGGGCATCAGGGAAAAAGAGGGCAAAGAGCGCAGGGGCAGTGACGGAAGGGGGAGACACCAGGAGGGTGCAGGGGCAAGGGAAGGTGCAGGTGCCAGGTGATTCTGGGGGTGAAGCAGAAGGGCAGACATCTGCAGGGGAGGGACCAGCACCAGAGGAGAGAGGCAGGGCAGGTGTGTAGAGGGAGGTGTTAGGAGAGGGGATGAGGAGAGGTAGCTCACATGATCAGAGTGGGGCTACTGGAGGAGTGGGCACAGGGGGGACACCTTTTTTCTATTTTTTCTCCGAAGGGGGGCCCCCGCGAAATTGTGCTGCCCTGGGCCCCGCAAAACTCTCATCCATCCCTGCCAGCGAGAGAGGAGAGCTGGCTGGGAGGCTAGCAATCGGACTAGGGCCGGAGGGGCCTAGCATCAGGGGGGCCAGAAATGACCTCCTCTGCTCTGGCAAAATCCCTGATGTGGGATTGGTCAGGTCCTGAGGTTACCAGACCATGGAGGTCCAACCTGCAGTACCTGTCATGTAAAGATAACAACATGCTTTATAAAATTAAATGGGTATTAGCCCCATTTTACAGGAAGGAAAACTGACAAAAGGCAAGTTACTTGTCCTAAATCACAGTCAATTAAAAGGAAAATTAAGGAATAAAATCTAGGTTTCTTGATTTTCAGCATTCCACTGTAACCACTGGACTATGCTGCTTATCAACTACCGTGATACTGTTTCAACTTCACTGTAGTGCTGCAAATAGAGGTACATATTGTATTTTGCTCTCATTCAAACAAGTTTTAATTTTTTTCTAACATCTAAAATTTGGATACTTGACATTAAAATACTGTCCTAATTACTGATTTAAGACTGACAGTGACCCTTTCCCATGCAATGCTTCCAGATTTATTATGACTGAAGATTTACAAAAAAAAATCACAAATAGCAAACACTTGACAGTAATGTATCAGAGGGGAAGCCATGTTAGTCTGAATCTGCAAAAGCGACAAGGAGTCCTATGGCACCTTATAGACTAACAGATTTACTGGAACATAAGCTTTCGTGGGCAAAGACCCACTTCTGACAAAGTGGGTCTTTGCCCACGCAAGCTTATTTTCCAGTAAATCTGTTAGTCTATAAGGTGCCACAGGACTCCTCGTTGCTTGACAGCAAGATAGTTTGCATAACATGTTTAGTATATTTTAAGTCTTTATAAAAACCTCCACAGACTATGTACCTTTGTTCTGCATTTGGGATACTCATGGTCACCAGGGAGCACTTTGAAAGAAATTGGTACTCTGTCAGCTCTTCTGTTTGCACAAAAGGCATCCCAAACTGCACGATGAACAGCATTATACACTACATCCAAGCCAGTGAGGGTCACAAAGGCCATAGGCCGACAACATAATTCCACGGGGAAGTCCCACTGTGTTGGGCTCATCTTGAGGTTTTACAGAATGCCTGGAAAACAAAAATACCCCATATTTCAAATCTCTTTTCAAACATGCCATTTCCTATGAGATAGGAAAACTATCTTTTTAAAAAATTAAACCAGTCTTTTTAGATAGGATGCAAATTAAATCCAGCCTGCTCATGCAACTTAAAAGTGCATTTGTGTAAAGAAATGCAAACAGTTTTAGATGCAGGGATTACTTTAAAAAACTCCAACAAGAATCAATCAATTTTTGGAAGGCACAGAAGAACCAGAAAGGGGAGGGCACACATGCAGTACATCTCAATTAAGATCAAACATCTGTTTTTATTCATACTGCTCAAACACTTGCACTACTAACAAAGTAGTAAGCCAAACGGCCACTAACTATAGATGTACAACAAATAAGCTCATCAAATGCTCCGTCCCAAGATGTGAAATTGAAAAGGTAGATAGGGGGATGGCCTGAGAACTCTGATGGCCGCAGCAGCTGGAGCTATATAAACAAATCTAGGAGCTTGCAGAGTCAAGCAGAGTCAATTGCAGGCCGTGGCTTATCTCTCTTACGCAATAAGAAACAGCCTGCTTAAATAAGCTTTGCATGGGCTAGGTACTGTATGGAGCAACAAGCATGTTCTACCTCACCATGGTGGCACTGGGTTTTTTAGCACCACAGGTTTGGTGCAGTACACTGTACAGAGATGACGCCTGCTCTGAAAAGCTCAGTATCTACACACAGGCGTAGTTCGCCGGGAAGGGGGAGAAGTGGGCCCGCCGTGCAAAGCGTTGTTTAGTTTAGAAACTGATATTAAAAGGGCCATTGTTGTTCCCACTGGGGGTGTCAGTGGGGCTTGCCCAGCCTGCCAGTAACGGGCACGAGCGGGAGACAAACACCAAGTACAACCCCCCGCCCCCCCGCCCGGCCCGGCCCGGCCCCGCCACCGCCTCTCCCTGCTCCTGCCGGCCCCGCACCTTTCCCCGCGGGACGGGCGGCGCAGCCGACAGCAGCCCCCGGCAGGCGTTCCGCGAGCCCCCAACCCAGCGGCGCCGCTCGCAGCGCAGGCCGGCCGGTAGCAACTGAAAGCCAGAGCCTCGCCTGCGGAAGCAAGAGGTTAGGAGTGACAGCCCGTGCCACCAATCAGCGTTCCCTGCTCAATGAAGAAAAAAAGTCAAACCTGAGCTCGCGAGAATCCGGGTAGGAACCAATGAAAAAAGGGGACAGAGGCGAGGCCGCAAGAATTAGCCAATTGCCGAGCGGGATTGATAACGTTGTTCCAGACGAGCCCGATCATAGCGCGAGATAGGCAGTCAATACAGCAGCCCTGGCTGAGGGGGTGGGGGAGCCAGTGAGGTGTGTTCTGGCTGGTGGGCGGCTGCGCGTGCGCGCCCGTGTGGCTTGGGTTCCCGGCCGCGGGTGGCCTGTGAGAGCCCCTGCGCCGAGGCAGGGACTCCCGGCCCGGGGCCATGGCGGCGAACGAGGACCAGGAGGTGAGACGCCGACCCTCTGGGGGGACCGAAACTGCCCGCGGCTCCGGGCTGTGCCCGCCCCCGCGCGCCCGGGGATCGCGGATTAACTTTAACCCCCCCCCCCCCATAAACGCGCCTCGGAAAGCGGGTGCAGAACAAGCCCCGTGAGCGGGGTTCGCACCAGTCTGACCCCACACGCTCCGGCCAGAGCCGCTGCCCTCCCACCAGTAGCCTGGCTGCAGGCGATATTTCCTGCCGCTTTTTGTGTGAAGCGAAGATTGTGTGAGAGACTTTAGGTGCTACCGAGCATTTACACGTCAGGTGAATCCCACGTCAGCCCCTTGTTTCTTGGATGCCATCGTCCTATGCAGTTATCCGTGGAGTTGGTAAATTCTCTAAAATGCTTTAGTACATTGAGCATGTTCTAGGTAGAGTCTAGTAACTGCATATGCCCTGCAGAAAATCGTCCTGGGATAGGTACTTGGCGATTAGTAGGTTTTTCTGGGATCTTCTCAGTTATGGAATCCTGGCCCTGTAGTTCTGTAAAAAATAATATGGGGAGGATAGAAACGTTCTTGAAACAAATGTTTGGCCTTTTCCTGTGGGAAGCTAAGAATAAAGCTTTTTTTGTTGGTGGTGTTTTTTTTAAAGTGGTCTTCAGGACTTCCCGAAAAAGGTGCCAAGATAGGGATTGGATTTGCAGAAAAGTAAATTGAATTCAGACTAGTGTGCCAGGTTTGTTGAGGTCCTATTCTACAACCCTACAATTGGATTATAGAAGTAATAGCCAGGATATCTTAGATCAGTTGTTGTCTAAATTTTAATTTCTTTGTTTTTAATGAAAAACAGAAAATGTGGATTTCGGTATATCAAGCTTAAGTCTCAGAGGGGTAGCCATGGAACTTAAAAAACAAGAAGTCCTGTGACACCTTAGAGACTAACATTATATATCTATAGATGGATAGTATCATGAGCTTTTGTGGGCAAAACTCATTTCAGATGAGATGAGATGATCTTGGGTCATGTCTCAAGATCATCTGAAGAAGTGGGTTGAGAGAGAGAGAGACTACTTGTATATTATGCTGACACTCATCTGTTTTATATAAAGCATTTGAAAGAATGTTAAAGTTAGTATTGTATTGAAATTGCTAACCTTTCATCCACCTGTTCTTTTCAGATGGAGCTAGAAGCATTACGTTCTATTTATGAAGGAGATGAATGTTTCAGAGAACTTAGTCCTGTTTCCTTTCAGTATAGGGTAAGACCACATGAAGCTTTAATTAGGTGTAATATATCATTCATTTAAAGTTATTCTGCATATTGTCCATTACAACACGTTTTCTTGAAACTGATAGTTGTTCACCTACTTAGCAAAAAGGTGGCACTAAGTGTCTTTTTACATTATTTCAAAATAACTTGCCATGAGAAACTTAAATGTAATAAAATGTAAATGTTATCTTTTTGCACAGCAGCAAACATTTACACTGGCAATTATCACAGTAGTAGGGGAACATTGTAAATTATAATTTGTTATAAAAAAATGAGCAACTGTAATTGAACTTGTAGAGAACTAATACGGAGGGACCAAGTGAAAAACTTATGGTCCAGTCCGGAAAACAAACATTAATCTGCCATTCTCCCGAGTGTAGTTACTGCACTGCACAGCACGTTGATTACAGATAATTATAAAATAATACTAAAAGAATCATAGAATCCTGGGTCTGGAAGAGATCTCAGGGGGTCATAGAGTCCAGGCCCCTGCCCAAAGCCGGACCAACCCTAACTAAATCATTCCAGCCAGGGCTTTGTCAAGCCGGGACTTAAAAACCTCTAGGGATGGAGATTCCACCACCTCCTTAGGTAACCCATTCCAGTACTTCACCACCCTCCTAGTGAAATAGTTTTTCCTAATATCCAACCTAGACCTCCCCCACTGTAACTTGAGACCATTGCTCCTTGTTTTGCCATCTGTCACTACTGAAAACAGCCTCTCTCCTTCCTCTTTGGAACCTTTCTTCAGGAAGTTGAAGGCTGCTATCAAATCCCCCCCTCACTCTTCTCTTCTGCAGACTTAAGCCCAAATCCCTGAGCCTCAAAGACATGACAGATTAAGGATGTTAAATTGCGGTTAATTGGCTAGTCAAGTAGTCAATGGAATTTCCATCGACTAGTCGATAGGCACTTCTGCATTCATCCTTTGAAATGTACAAGTGCCCCCACTGGGGCTTTTGTACATTTCAAAGGAGGAATGCGGAACTCCCCATGCCTGCTTTGAAATGTACAAGAGTCCCCAGTGGAGGCTTTTATCCATTTCAAAGCCACAGCCCTCATGGAGCCCAGGGTCAGCAGGAGATTCAGAGTCCCACACTGACCCTGGGCTCCATGCTGCGCTGCATGCCATGCAGAGCCCGGGGTCAGCTGGAGACTCCCCAGCTGACCCTGGGCTCCATGGTGCTGCCCCTTTGAAATGCCGCCTTATTTTAAATGGGCAGCCGCCGCACGGCTGATTCCCGGGATCAGCTGTGCGGTGGCTGCCCCTTTGAAATGCTGCCTCAGTGTTTCAAAGGGGCAGCGCCCTGGAGCCCGGGGTCCACAGCTCTTGGGCGTTTTAAAGGGGCAGTGTGCTGCACAGCTGAGCTGTGGATCAGCTGTGCAGCGGCTGCCCCTTTGAAACGCCGCCTTGGGGTTTCAAAGTGGCAGCGCCGCACAGCTGATCCCCGGTTCAGCTGTGCAGAATTGCTGCTTTGAAGTACCCCTTCTTCCCCCTCCCTCCCCCCCTTTGCTGCCTCTATCGGCTAGAGGCAGCAAGGGGGGTGGGGGGGAAGGGAAAGAAATTGACTAGTCAACTGACTATCCGATAAGCATTTGCTTATCGGATAGTTGACTAGTCTTTAACATCCTTATGACAGATATCTTGGATAGTAATGTGTGGCATGTTGCTACTTTCAGAAAGCTTACTATGAAGAAATTTGAAACTTTGAGTCAAGGTAAATATGAACTATATTTAATATAGAGCATATTTAGGCCCTGTGCTCTCCTCCCAGCCACTGAGCACAGGGGAGGGGGGAGAAAGGAGGCACTGCACAGCATCCTAGCACTGGGAAAGGGGATGGGGGAGGGGGAGAGGAGGCAGGCGGGACACAGTGTCACGTGATGACATCACTGTGGTCCTGCAGGAAAAGGGTTTTTTTAATATACTGAAAGAGATAACCCCACCCACTTTATTTTTAAGGTTTGATGATAAACAGACTGCCCATTGTTCAGTGTTTCATCTCTTTTCAGATAGGTGACAATGGTGATCCCAAAGCCTTCCTAATAGAAATTTCATGGCCAGAAACATACCCACAGACAGCTCCAACCATATCCATGAATGCTTTCTTCAACAACACTATGTAAGTATTTCAATTAGTAGTTCCATTTTAGTTTTATATGTGGTCTTTCTCTGACCATATTCTTGAATTCTTTTGAGCTTGTAATTGGATTTTATGGTTTTCTTCTAGATCTGTAGCTGTAAAACAAAGTATATTAGATAAATTAATGGAAGAAGTTCAAGTTAATCTTGGAACTGCCATGACGTATACACTTTTTGAATATGCCAAAGATAATAAAGAATTGTTCATGGAAAATCAACCTGTTCATATTGTGGTAAGTCTATAACTGGGGTATTATAAAGAGTTTTTCTAAATCTGAACCTTTTTTAATACAACGAAAGGAATGGAAAGGTTAGTTACTATAAGTTTAAACGTCTCATGTTGTTATAGAAAATTTCTGGAGCATATCTATGAGGTGCAAATCAATGTGTATGTCAACAAGATAACGGCTAGGAAAAAGTAGATGGAAGGAAGTGTAGCACTGCTCTGCGGATGTGACGTGAAGTATTCAGTGTTCATCCTCTTACCAAAAAGTTTCTATGGGCACATCTACACAGCAGCATTATTTTAGAATAATTGATGTTGTTTTTAAATTTAAAAAATGTGCGTCTACACAGCAAGCCATTATTTCAAAATAATATCAATCTGGAGGACTTCTTACTCTGACTCCTGTAACCCTCATTTCATGAGAAGTGAAGGAAGAGTGTTCTTCCTTTGACTTCCTGCTGTGTAGACAGTGCCAAAAGCCAAATTAAGCTATTTCAACTTCAGCTACGCAGCAGTTGACGTAGCTGAAGTTGCCTAGCTTAATTCGACTTTTGCCCTGCTGTGTAGATGTGCCCTCTGAGAAAAATGAGAGCAGCAGTGATTCGAAACACTCCCTAATCTAACACAGAGAACCAGGGTGACTATAGAACTAGTGCCAAAGAAAGTCAATTAGAGCCAACGTGGGTTCTGAATGGATGAGCTAGGCTGGTAGCTTGGGTTTGAACAGAAGAGCGAGGGAAGGAATAGCAGAAGCAACAAATCAGTTACAATGAATGTAAAAAATATTTAGCTGATGGAAATAAAAATATTAAATTTCTTAGATAACACTTCTATGTTCTATTCTAAGTAGCTCGGTAGTCTAGAGAACATGAAGCACATGTTAAGCACATTCTCTGCTCAGAGTGATTCCATTAAGACCATCTCTTCTAACCCTATCTGTTAAAAGCAGCATTTCATCTGGAGTGGGAAACTTGACAAAAATCTATTTTTAGAAAACACATATGCACCAATTTTTATCTATTTGATTTATAATTTTGTTCAGAACTAGGTTAGAATTATCCTAACATAGATGTTCTGATTCCCGAGCGCTTCCATTTGAGCCAGTTAAAATTGGAAGTTTTATGTTTCATATTGTCCAGCCTCCAATCTAAGCCTTCTACAAGTTATTTCCTTTTTTTTTTTTTTTTTTTTTTTTTTTTAAATAAGAGAATCCTCTAGATTTGGACCCTTGTTGATGTAGTTTTTCTCTGTAGAGAGTCTGAGAAAGAAGGAAGCATTAAATGATTAAAGGCCTAGAAAACATGCGCTAAGAGGGAAGACTGAAAGAATTGAGATTGTTTAGCTTAGAAAAGAGAAGGCTGTGAGGGGACATGATAGCAGTTTTCAGGTATTTAAAAGGGTGTTGCAAGGAGTGGTACTGACAATACTTACAGGGAACCACTTCTATCCCCACTAAGTCAGGACATGTTGCGGGGTTTGTACAATTTAGATACAACAGGGAGAACATTAGAAATATATAGTACTAAAATATAGATTAACCTGGCATTGCTTGGGTCTTGAACTCAATTTTTTTGTTTTTCTTCATTTAAATCATTGCTCTGGGGTGGGGCTGGTGATGCGGGGTTCAGTATGAAGGGTGCCCCAGAGAGGACTACCTCAGCCCTCTCTCACCGCAGCAACTGGAGGCCAGGTGAGAAGCGCCTCTCTGCTGCAGCTCCAGTGGGCACAGACAGGGGTGGGGGTACATGTCTCCCAGCTGGGGCAGGCCAGGCCGTCTGTCCCCTGTGCTCCCCAACCAGAATGAGGAATGCAGCAAACTGTGTATTTTCCCCTAGCTTCCCGACAAAGGCGAACAACGAATGGGGAGGGGATCATTTCAGCACCCCCCATCCTCCCTAAAAGGCACCTGATGCTGGGAGGTTCAGGGCTGGGGCAGTCCCAGACTGTTTAGGGGACTTCTTGAGCAATTACATAGATACATAGACAGACAAACTCTCTCAGATATATAGTAGACTACTTTTAAACTGCAGCTGAGAACTTAGATGATGATGATGTGATAAAGCACAGACAGCATTCAGTAGTAATGTAATTAAAAATACTTGGAATGTCTCAATAAGAAATCTTACAAACATTATTTGTAATTTACCCATCATAGTGATACCTTAGTTATCAATTGTCAGTTCAGTCGCTGTTGGAGGAACATTTAAATTATACCTTTTCTTCCTCTCAGACATCTGTAGGCAATAATGTCTCAGCTGGAACTCAAGAAATAGCTCCATCAAGTAAGAAAAGAGACAAAAAGGAACAGTTGTCCAAAACTCAGAAACGAAAGCTAGCAGACAGAACAGGTTTGTTCAATATAGTCTACTCCTTTTACAGACTTGAGGAAATAATGCCGTGTGTTCGGGTTAGTTTTGTACATTCAAAGACAGATTCAGATGCACCTTGGGTCGCAAGAGAATGAATTGAGTCTCATCCCAGTCTTCACTTGCTTTGCTCATAAAACTACCAAACAGTTTTTCATCAGTGACAGCAATCTGACACAGAAATTGAGTGGCATAGCAGTGATATGGCAATTAGTTCTGCTTATTTACCTCAGTTCCTGAATGGGAAAGTTTGCACAGAGTTGCACACTACACCTGCCTCAAATTAGTACTGAGTTTCTTGCTTTCCATGCATTCGCTTGTTGGATATTGTGTTGACCAGACCAGTAACATGAGAGTTCAGTTCTTAAAATTGTGACATCTTGCTAGAATCTAGCTTTTGCAGTCAGAGCTGAAAATAAATGCTATTTCTTCTATAGATCACAAAGGAGAGCTTCCTCGAGGATGGAACTGGGTAGATGTAATTAAGGTAGTATGACTGTTACAGCTGTGAAACTGTTGCATAAGAACATTATTTTTCTGCAGATGTAGTGATAAATTATATTTAATCTGTCTTTTCTTTCTTTTCTTCCTACAACATTTGGATGTGACTGTGGTCTCTGATTAAATTCTGTATACAATCCAGCATGTAAGTAATTTCAAGTTTTAGAAATTGTCTTTCAAAATCTGCAAAAATTGACTGTTACCCATTTCTCCATAGATCCTACGGATAGTCTCTTACAAAGCTTTAAACATACATCTCTTCTGAAATTTAAAATATATTTAATCTGAAAGCGTTAACTGTCTTATACCCTGAGTTTAAAAGGGAAATGTATCTTTTGAGCATTTCAAATTAAGTTTTTGAGGAGAAAACTTTCAGCTGTAAATTTCAGAATGCACTGAATGTGCTGTCTTCAAATGGGCAACTAATAGGGATGAAGTCAAGATTTACAGGCCCCTCAATAAGTAGAAGCAAGGGGCCGCTTCAGTAATTGTAATTCTTCTAAGCAGCAGCCACACATTGTCTCCTGCGTGCCTGTCTCCTCTGCCTTTCTTTCCTGCCCACTTATTAATTATTGATTTGTATTACTGTAGCACCTAGGATCAGGACCCCACTATGCTAGGTTTGTACTAACAGAGCTAAAAAACACTAACTATAAGACAAGAGAGAGATGAATACAGATAGGATGGGTAGTACAAGGAATCCCACAATATTGGTCCATTAATTCCTTCATTTGCCATTTCCACTTCATTACTTCTGCTGCTGGAATATAAATTGACATTGCTATTTTTAACAAGTTCCACTTTATAACAAAATATATTTGATTAAATACTATGTTAAAACTGCAGCAATGGGTGATACAGAAATATTTTTGTGAATGAAAGGCTTCACAATTAAAAGTAGTCATTTAGAACAGATGTCTTGAATTTCAGAGAATTTTCCTGATAGGACTACAACTGTTTTAAGTATCACATTTGATCTTTAGAAACCAGGTCACACCGCGCACCAAATATGGTTTTTAATTAAATATAAGTGAGCATTGTCACAGTTTTTAAACACTAAATAATCCACTAATGACTGTTGTAGAAATGTGTGGGATACTTTTTAAAACTGCATCTGTTTGACTTACCAATCCCCACACACTTTTGGAATCAGCATTTTCTTATTAAACGGAAACATTAATAATTTCTGGTACTGTCTTTCACAAAGTTTAAACTGGTCTAAGATTAACTATGTACTATGTTTTGGATATAAAATTGTTCATAAAATATGGGAAAGCAGAGTCTTAAGTTCACAGGTCAATGAAACATAAATGTATAAGCTATAAAGGATTAGTTTTATGAGTCATTTTAACTTTTAGATGCATTAGATTGGTGAGTTTGTACTAGTAACTGAATATACCCGTATGTAGTAAAAAATAGAAATATAGTTTCTAATTCCTAATAAATGCAATATGTCTGAACATTTTTTCTTTGTCTTTTATAGTTAAGCAAAACGGGTTCTAAAGATGATGAATAATGGATTTTGATACAAGGAAACTTCACCTTTTAATACAGTGCAATTTGGGTCAACATCTTTCTTTTAATAGCTTTTTGCTCTTGTTAGAGTGGAACATTTTATAAAAGAACAATTTCCTAACTATTAAACCTGACCACAGATGCTTATCCAGAGATTATTCTGGTCTTACATCTTTCTTCACAAACAAAAACTTGCCTTAAACGTAAGAGAAGTGTGACATTTTTATACTTAATGTTGAGAGAGCCTATTTGCTTTCTGCTGAATGTTGAACAGGATAGTGAAATATGCAGTGTTAATTTATATTGTTTGTAGTAAGAATATAGTAAAATTCTGTTAGTGAATCCTCTGCTATTGTGACCATTTCCTGAAGTTCTCATTCCAATGGAATAAAAACATTAAAAGTGATTAATCACTTGACAGCATATAGTACATTAAAATAAATAAACTCCCTTTAAACAAAGCCTTCATGATTTGTTCCTCTACAACTGCAGAAAGGGAACACTACACAGTTATAGCCTAGGTCTAGACAAATCCTTGGTTATGTCCACATTGCACATCTCACATCGGTGTGGCTGTGCTGCTCCAGTTGCTCTATTGTAACCAGTGTAGCTGCTCGTTGTGGAACAGAGCTGTGTCTACGCTATTGATCTTACAGCAGAATGCTGTAATGCTGCTGTAAGGTCCCCTGTGTAGCCGCTCCGTGGAAGCATAATTAAACCACTCCCACCAACACACACCACACTGGCCGCACACCAGTGCTTTTATCAGTGAAACTTATGTCTGTCGAGGTTGTATTTTTTCCCCCCCAAACCAATAGAAATTTTACCAGCAAAAAATGAGTCTAGAGAGCGCCTAAAGATTTTGGTCTTGTTCTAAGCAAATTGAACTGCCTACATGTGGTGGTGATACATCTGAGTTCCCATAGGTTTGCCAGTAACACTATTATCTGAAAGCAGAGTAAGTTTCTGACTCTGTGGTTTTGATTAATTAGCTCAAAGTTTCAACTAGACAAGGGTAGAGAAGGTAGCAGCACATGACAGTTGTAAATGCTAGCTCAAAAAGGACCACACTCCCTATTCTAGACACATTCAAACAAAGAAAAAAGTGGCTACAATACCAGCATGCATTTTCAGTTCAGCTCAGTGTGGTGGTGTCCTCCTCACATGTATCTTTACAGGAGGCTAGGGTGTTTGTGTGAAGTTGTCTTACTGATAGTCAGTTTCTTATTTTTATGATTTGGTGGCTTTTTCTATTGGATAACCAATCATTTACAATGAGGATTTTATTGTATGAATTATAGGACACTGATTAAAAAATAACCACTCTCCATGTGTTGGGAAAACATTTTGTTACAAGTTTGTTGTCTTGTTTCAAAGAAAAAACCTTCTTTATTACCAAAACAGTAACTGAATACGAAATGCCTTAATGTTATTTAATATTTGAGACTTTTTTATCTTAATAAATGCCTATATCTGCCATGGCATGAGGTTTCTTGCATGAAGCCTATATTGTGCAAATAGTAGTATGTTTAGATTTGCATCAAATTCCTCCCATTATGAAGTAAGGGGTTCTTAAATTATCAAGAGAACCCTTTTTTCTTCAGCATTTGCACTGTATACTTTTCAGGATAATTGTTGCAGTGTACTTATTTGGGGGACACTTAGTCACACGTGTTGATGTGAAGCCATCGGATACACATCTGCTGAGCTTTGTCATGCAGCAAACACCGTTCATTTAAAAAGTGCATTCTGTTGCATGTAATATTCACAACATTTAGTGAAGGGAGTGGTGTTAAGGGTACTGATTGGGTTTCCCTAGAAGATTTGTGGTGAGTCATGCCTCTGAGCAGCCCAGTACAAGAGAGGTCACCTGATAAGAGTAGCATAAATTAACTTGATGGTTTCAGCTAATGGACTTGCTTGATTATTGGATGGTATAGATTATTGATACACTAGCAGGGTTATAAACTAAACACGTGAATGCAGTTCTGAATTCCAACAAACTACTTTCCCACCATCCTCCCCACCCATTCTCCAGCAGGTTAGATTAAATTCACTTCAAAATTACAGCTGTATTTTCTTCTGTAAAAGCAATGGTATGAAATTAAGTCTGTGGAAGACAAGTGTGCTGGATGTTCATTGCTGTCTGCTTAGAGAGAGAGAGGAAGGTCCAGGAGACCTATAAAGCAGTGAGCTCTGGCAAGTCCTTGTTCAAATAATGAATTAAAATGTTGCACTTTGTATTAAAGTGACACATAGGTCAGTGCAAACCAAAAGCAAACAGGATTTGATTTATAAGAGCAGGTTCTTTTAATAAAGGCACCACCAACCATTACTTCTGATGGAATTTTAATAATCAGAAAATGGTTTTTCAATTTTGAACCACAAGTACCAAAAATGAAAGTATATTAGATAAGATTACATCATCTGGAGAAAGCTAAATGTCTAACAAATTAGATACTTTTGGTTGCAAGTCTGTTGGTTGGATTCTTAAACTAAAAATGCATTTGTACAAGAAATAAAGATAAGAACATCAAGAAGCCAATAACTCCTTAGGAGAAAGACGCATGCATTGGTGTATTTCTTTCAGGGGAGGCGATCACTGCAGTTTTAATCTTTCCCAGCCTCAGAAGGATTTGGCTTTTATATTCAAAAGCTTTCTGAACTCTCTAATGGTTTCCTTGGTATATGAATTTAGTTACCATGACAATTTATCTGAATAGATCAGTTGGTGGGGGGCGGGCACAGGAACCACCTCCAACCCCTTCCTTTCCTATTGCTGTGAGGAAAGGCAAGTACGTGTACAGCATGTGGCTTCTGAACTACTTGATCATCAGCTTTCTGTGCTGGCTTCTAGGGTGTGGGCTGGTCTGAAGTTATCCTGGCACTTTATACCCCAAGGAGATCTATGCTTGCAAAACAGCCTGTCTTCCAGTTCTATTCTCTTTCCACTAATTTAGTAAATGTTACAAGCCTGTCTCCATGACAATAAACTGGATAAGGAACAATTCAGCCTTGTACGCTTGTTGGTTTCTCTGGGAGCTGGAAAGGTAATATCTTTGTTCTAATAGAAAATGGGGCTTGGAAGGAGGGGGAAGGAAAATGTATTTGGTCTTATACAAGAGCTAACGTCTTATAACTGAAAAAGAAGCTCTGGTACCTCATGCTGGAAAGACATTCATTGAGAGTAGGGATCTCTGTTACTGGCAGCTGAACTAAAACCTTGTTGGAATATTTTTAAGAAACTTAAACCAATAGTATCACTGCGGTCAGGAACAGAGTGGTCATACAACCTTTGAATTTGGTGGGGGGTAAGGGTTTCTTGAGTGTAGGGCCATAATATCTGGTAAAGTTGGAGGTTTTTTGCAGTGGAGTGGAAGAGGAGGATGGGTGAGGAATGTCAGAGAATAGAAGTTGCAATATCCAATGTGCAGAATGAACAAAAGCTGAGATGAGGTGTTAGTAGATGGAATGAAGAGGATAGAGTGGATTTATGTGTTTCTTTGCCATACAGACATCCTGTTGTGTTCTACTGAAGCACAGTTGAAAGCAATATTGAAAAGATTATTTATGACTTAATAAAGTAAGCACTTTACTTGGTCCCTCATATATTTTACCATTATTATTTCCTTATAGAAATTATCACAGGATTGTTTTTACTCTTTTAGGCAAAATACACAATGTTGCAACTACACTGTAAACTAAATTCTAATGCCTTCTCTTATAATGCTTTGGAGATTGCCAATTTCATAGTTTCATTCTGGTAGATGTAAAGATTAGGTTTTTTGTTTCGAGGAATGTTTTAGTACACTGAACTCTGGGTGTCCCTAATTAGGGAACACCCATGGTATGGGCAGGGGGAGAAGAAAGTGGCTCTGTGTGCGGCCACTCCCTCTCCCCTCAGCTGGAAGAACAGCAGCACCAAAACAAGCTCCGCCAGAAGCTTTTCCCTGCCGCTCCCAGGCCATGTCTACGCTATGAGATTATTTCCAAATAAGTTATTTTGAAATAGGCATTATTCTCATAACAAGCAGGGGTTATTATTTCAAAATAACCAACCTGTTGTTTTGAAAATTTCAAAATAATGGATTTGCTGTGTGATCGCTTGCCTTATTTTGAAATAAGGGGAGTTATTTTGATATAACTCCCCAGTATAGACATGCCCTTAGGGAGCAGCAAAGGATGCAAAGCTCCAGGTAAATACTCCTCCCTGGCCTGACAAAATCTTTAATTTGGCAACCCTGTTTCTCAGGGTTGGCAGATTAAAGAGGTTCAGGTGTACCATATTTCTGTGTGTTAGCCAAAAAACCCACCTTCACCTCAAAATGGTTTTCTGAACACGAAAATGCATCTATCTTGTAGTAGCTTGGTTGGTGAGCACCTTTGTCCTTTTAGAATAATTTCATTTATCCCAAAGTATTATGTGAAGTTACTTTAGCTGATGCAGACTAACATTTGAACTGAGTTGTATACATTAAATCTTACTTCATTTTCTAACTAGAAAAATAAGCAAAATATCTCAGCATCAGATCTCTTTTTTTCCCTTTGCTGCCACAAGCTACATCCCTTTCCCTTCATTCCTTGCCATGTAGCACACTTCCGAGCCTCTCCGTGGCAGCAGCACAGCTCATGTATATCCTTTGCTTTGGGGTGATTGTGTCATGTGGCAAGGGCTCCTCTTTCCCTGGCCACTGCCTGCACTGGTAGCTTGCCTCCTTTCCCAGGGGCTGGAGATTGCCACTCATTTCTGGGTTAGGGGGTCCCACCACTCCTTCTGGGACTCCCTCCCCTACTGTTTCTGCTCTCAAGCTGTTAGGGCTTACTCTCAGACTTAAGCTCTCTGTCTGTCCTCTACCTCTCCGTCCTTCCTCTCACTATGAGTATGTCTAGACTACATGTCTCTGCCGACAGAGGCATGTAAAATAGGCTACCTGACATAGTCAATGAAGCGGGGATTTAAATATCCCCGGCTTATTTAAAATAAAAATGGCCGCCGCTCTGTGCCATGTAAATCTGAATTTTAAGTGTAGAGCAGACCTGAAATGAAAGGAGACCATGAAAGGGAGCAGCAGAGTGAGGAGGAAATGGTTTGTACAGCATGTAAAGTATAAATGGTAAGTAGCTAAATATTGGGTGAGAATTAGGGGTGGAAGAAGGCAGCATTAGTGGAGATTAGAGTAGAAAATGAGTAAAAGACATGCACAGAATGTACCTCAGAAGGGACAAGAAATAAATCTGCATTGCTCCAGAATCTTAAAATAAAAGCTGTGCCTCCAGTTACACAAGTGAAAAATCGGTGAAGATGTTGGAATGGGATAAAAGATTGAAGTATAGATATTGTTTCCTACCATTCTTGTGTGTTCCTTTCCCATCGGTCATGACTGCAGCTTTATTTTGAGAGAATTCATGGTGAAGGAGTTACATGGCTACAGAGGAACAAGTAGGCAACCTTTACATCGGGGTGGGGAACCTCAGGCCCGGGGGCTGGATGCAGCCCCCTGCTTGCCTGGATCCAGGCTATGAGGCTCAGGGTTCTGCTCCAGCATTGGCAAGCCCGCTGCCCTAGCATGGGGCCAGAGCACACAAAATCTACTAGCCTGGGCCCCCCTATGCTCTGGTGTGCGAGGAAAAGTGGGGAGTGTCTCACTCTCAGGGACCACATCAGTGAGTGATTTGGATTTTTTTTCTTCTCACTTCTGTGTGGCCCCCAACTGATTTTTCTCTGGGTCAGCAGCCCCCGACACAGAAAAGGTTCCCTACTCCTGCTTTACAATGTTCTTCCCACTGCTATAAATGTTCCTGTGCTGGCCTCCCTGACTACAACAAAGCAAACTCTGTCCTGGCAATCAGTTTTAAAATCTAGTCTCGCACAGTCAGCCACACGCTCCGTAAGCCCCATAAGCACAGCTCTAGGGACCATTGGTTTTGGTTGAGACGCTGGTAAGAACGAGGATGACAGAAACAACAAACTGCATCCACTTTGTACCAGAGCCCACAGTGTGAGAAATGACCCCAAAACAGGTCACATGATGGTCTAAAACCAATCACTGATGGATTGGCTCAGACTGTCTTTGTAAAACTCAAAGGACTGCTGCCAACCCCCATATACTGTAGTGTTACACACTAGTGCTGCATATCACCATAATATGTGAGCACTGATGTTGACAGCAAATGTGATTTGAAGTGCTTGATACACAAATTTCTCCAATTCCCCAAATTTCTGACAGATTTGTAACTCTCTCACCTGGGTTGTGGATCCCAAGCTGCTTGGGTTGTAATTGCTGATAAGGTGACAGCATTAGAAGGTATGGTAGCAGTGGCAGAGACAACAGGCCAAATTGTAACTGCATCACCTTACAGGAGTATAAAAGGCTTGTGCAAATGTCTGAGGGCACAATTTTGTTCTGCAGCCTCTATTACTGGTAATTATCAGTGAAAGAGGTCAACCTGACTTTCAGAGCCCATGATGAGTTTGCAGAGTATCATTCAGAATAGATCATCTTTTTCTCAGAAGCCAAGGATCTGTTAGAGTAGAGCTACTCAACACTCGGCCCATGGGCCACATGTGGCCCGTGGCCTGTTTGTTTGCGGCCCGTGGTATGGTTTGGGTTTACGGGGGGCTCAACACGTGGCCTACAGGTGGGACCCAAAACAAAAAAGTAGTTAATATAATGGTCTTCTGTTGATGTGCATTTTAGTAGTTAAATTCCTGGACTCTCATTGCTCATTAAAAGTGCTGTCATATGAGTGGAAATTGGGTAAATCTTGCATTTTATTAATATAATCAGAACTGACATAAATGGGGTCTGTGTGTTGTGTAGTCGTGCCTTAATTTTTGTATTTATGCCCAGCAATGTGAAAGAAGATATTTGCTTATATATTTACATGTATATACAACCACATTTAAGGTGCTGCCCTCTGCATGTGCTGAGAGTATCATTGTGGCCCCCAGGGCTTCCAAAGTTGAGTAGCCCTATGTTAGAGTATACATCATGAGTAGACTTTTAAAGGAAAAAAGTATCTTTGTGTCAATAGTACATTTTGAGATGCAAGGAAAATAAGAATGGGAAAAACATTTTCATCTAGTGAGATACAATCTCCAGCATAGGCATGATCTCTACTAATTGGAAGATTATTGATCTTTTGGCCTTGAAGTGGCATTCTGATAGCAAAGGGGAACATATCAGATTTTCATCAGTGCATTGAGTGCCTGGACTCTGTATCTGCCTTACAAGATATTATAGTATATCAGTTTTATTTTTTTCTCCCAGGAATATTAGTACAAGAGTTAACATGCAGTGTGGGTTTGTTTATATCTTTCCTCCCCATCCCACATCTTTTTCTTATAACATCACAATTAATCTCAAGTACAAAAAATCTAAATTAAAGAAGTGTTAAAGTTGCAAAGTTAGCTACTCAAAAGTGAGGAAGTACCAGAATAAGGTTGCCCTTTTGTTCACGTAAATTTTGATAGTCTCTAATCATATGATTGTGTACTATTTTGCCCCCCACAGGAGTCCTGTCTCATGTAGTATATAGGATGGATTATTTGATTGCTTCCACTGATGCCTTCTGGTTCATGGTCACTGATCTTTAACCTTTAAAACGCTCAATACCAAATTTCAAATTTGAATAGTCTGGGGTTATGAGCCAAAGCTCAGTTGACCTGGTTTGGTGGATTATAGCCAGACTATGCCATTGGCATTGTGCTAGGCAAATGAACTAGAGTCATAGATGCTGTGTCTAGACTACATCCCTCTGTCAGCAGAGGGCTGTAAATAAGGCACTTCAAAAAGTGCAAATGAAGCGGGGATTTAAATATCCTGTGCTTCATTTGCATAATCATGTCATGACGCTCTTTTGAAAAAGCGCCATTTCGAAAGTTTAATCACGGTCTAGACGCGGTTCTTTCGAAAATGGCAGGCTTTTTCAAAAGATCGAGTACAGGAGCTTTCAAAAAAGCCTGCCATTTTCGAAAGAACCGCATCTAGACCGCCGTTTTACTTTTGAAATGGCGCTTTTTCGAAAGAGCGCCATGATGCGATTATGCAAATGAAGCACGGGATATTTAAATCCCCGCTTCATTTGCACTTTCGAAGTGCCTCATTTACATCCCTCTGCCAACAGAGGGATGTAGTCTAGACACAGCAGTAGGGAATGAGCTGGGTGGAATATAGTGCTTCAGGCCAACTGCCACATTGAGTCAACAACTTAACACATTTTACAAATACTAACTTCACATTTAAAAATATTTTTTCCAAAATAGTTCAGATTTTCTAAAAAAACAACAAACACAATGCAAGTTGTCACATATATCCCAGTAAACATGACTAAATGTTTGTAATTAATGTACATGTTTTGTAAATATTGACACAGATTCCAATAGATTATTTCACTCATGTGACCTCTTTACTTCTCATTGAAAGATACTGGCTGAAGGACAGTTCAGCTTATGGAGCCTATTATGAGAATTTATATAGCAGTCTTCTCTAGAGAAAGAGAAATCAAAACACATGTCTTTCAGGAGTGCTGGAATGGCCTAATTAGCAGAAATTACAAATGGACTGGAAGAGTTTAAAAGGTATTGTTTTAAATTAGAAACATTGTGTTGTGTTTATGTTGTGTTCCTTAAACTTCTGTACATTTCTGATCACTGGCAATTCTTTAAGCCCCCGTATTTCTTTTATTTTAATGTTTGAAAAAAATCAGTGTCAAGGCAAGCTGCTTGTGATATGAAAAGATATTACCGAATTTGTGTATATGCTTGCAGTAAATGTTCAATTAAGTCAATTAAAGAGCTTAATTTGGGAGTCGTCTTCTCAACCGATACAGTATATAATATCTTGGCATTGGTTTTTGACAAGGATTTTGGAACAAATAGAAAAGTTACTACTCCCAGTTAGTCTATTTTCTAATACAGGACTGTGTTTTGCTCTGAGCGCAACGCATGCTGGAACAGAAGTCTGGCCAGTGCTATGAGGATACTCAAGCAATATAGCAATAAATATTGCTTGTAGTTATGTACTTCTGTACTGGTTTAATAAAGTTCCAGTAACCAAGGAGACTGCTTTTCCCTGTCAATTCAGAGAAGTAGTGGGCCGGGGCTTCTGCAGAAGGGGCAGAGAGATGTAAGTGGCAGGTGGGAGGTTCTCAAGGGATGGGGTGAAGAAGTGTGAGGGTCCTTAGAGGAAGGGGAAGAGAGGTAAGATGGCACGTTTCATGGAAGGGGGCTGAGCAGGAGTGGAGCATGGGTGGGGCCTTGGGACAGGGATCAGGGACACAGCATGGCCACCAATGTCCTCCCCCTCTTCTAGAGAGTTTCCAGCACCCATGCCCAGACTCCTCAAATGCAGGAGCCACACCCCGCCCATAGTCATAAGGCTAAATTCTGGCTTATATGGCTCTTCCCTTCTTAGAACAGACTAATGCCTGCAGATGCAGAGTTCGTTTAGGACCATGGAGCCTTTGCTGACTAGTGGCCTGAGGCAATTTTGTACTTTAATTATGCTTGACAAGTTGACAAGGCTCCTTGTACATACCTAGTAAAGACAGTGTCCCAAAAAAGCAGGTGTTTTATAAAAAAAAACAAAAAAAACCCAACAACAATACACAAGCTTTAAAACAAAAAATTCTGTTTCACACAGGAGAAAAGGGAACTTGTGGAATTGAGTTGCAAAATAAAATGTTGCTCTTCTAACACCTCTCTGCATCCAGAGAAGTAACTCAGAAGTTATTTTCCTGGTGAGCTGTTGAATGGTTTGTTATGAAACCTAGAAGCTTGATATGAGCTGAGTGTGTTGAAAGGGTGGATATAATTAGCAGAGAAACTCCATGGCTACGTCTACACTGCAGGCTTCTTGCGCAAGAACTGTTTTGCACAAGAGTTCTTGTGTAAAAGGTCTTGCTCAAGAGCACGTCCACACTGCCATGTGCTTTTGCGCAAGAGCGTCCATGGCAGTGTAGACGATCTCTTGTGCAAGAAAGCTCTGATGACTACTTTAGCCATAGGCGTTTCTTGCGCAAGAAACCCCTGTTGCCCGTCCACACTGCCTTCTTGCGCAACAGCTCTTGCGCAAGAGGGCTTATTCCTCATGGGGAGAGGAATAACCCTTGCGCAAGAAGCCCTCTGTTCCAATGCTTTACTGTAAATTTAGTTGTGCAAGAAAGCACGTGCAGTGAAGACACTCCACAAGTTTTTGCACAAGAATGGCCATTCTTGCGCAAGAAGCCTGCAGTGTAGACGTAGCCCATGTGTGTGGAAGGCACAACCACCCAAACAGGTAGGGCAAGAGGACGTTGCTATGGACTACTAGAGCTACTTGGGAGCCAGTAAACTCAACCGTCTAAAAGGTCAGAAGAACTTGAGGGGAAATGGATGAATATTTTCTCTTTGCTACTTGAAGAGGATCTATGAGAGGGCAACACCACCACCTCATTTAATGGACACTTTGGAAATAAGTGCAGCTGCTTTTGTTTTCTGGGCAAAATTCAGGAATGCGAAAACTTGAAAGTCTACTCTACAATATGGTGACATTTAAATAAGAAGTTGCATATGTTTTGTCAGCTGCCTTTACTATTACTCTGTTACTAATTTTATTTTCTTGCAAGGTGTTTAAGAAGCTGCTCAGAAGAGAGTTTTGCCTGGAACTATGTGGTTTCCTAGTTGAAAATAGCTAGTGAAATTGTGGCAATACAAAAAGAAGCAGAAAATCACCTTCTTTCATAATTTAATTGGGTTAATGTATTGAAAATCTGTGCAGACACACCATGTGGGCAGCTTACACAAAGGGGATTTTTCTTCAGAAACCTCAGCACACAGTAAGCAATATTTGAGTAGCTTTCATGTGAACATTTGGCCACGTAAATTTTAATTACGATTTTAGAATATGTTTCCTATTAATTCTCACATGAGGAAGCCTTCGTTCTTATCAGTCTTTGACTGGAGAGGCCTTAGCTATGGACTTTCTTTTCACTGCCACAATGTAATTGTTGTATAGCTGAGTTCACATTTATGCTAAAAGTCTAAAATAGGCGAGCTCATTATTGCACAAGAGTCAGGTAAAAAACAAATTCTGTCAATGTGGCTAAATTAGGCTTGTTGAAAGGACATTCATGTTTTCCAAACCAGGCACAAAATCTGCTTGCCAAGCTGTACCACAGTGATGAGAAAAAATAGTTAGCTTGCCTCTGGTGAATATGTTGTTGCTAGGTTGGGATATAACATTTTACGTTGCACTGTTTTCCTTCAGGGATATAAAGAAACAACTGCTTTCCCTTCAATTTCCAAGAAGTCCTTTTGAAAACACAATCAGTGTAAGTATTTGAATAATATATTTGTCAGACTCTCTCCAAAAGCAGTTTGTGATGCTCCTACAAGGGCTATAACCAGAACATAATTTTATGCATAGTTACTAAAACCTAACTAAGATTAACATAAGGAAAAAGTTGTCTGAAGGACCAAGCTTTGCTTTGTTACATTCACAGATGGCTTCTTGTTGATTTGAAAGGAAGCTGTGCATTTGCTTTGATTAAGGAATTTGGCCCATTCAGTTAAAATCTGTCATGGTTCTTGTGTCCTAGGTTACCACAGTATGAGTGTCTCACAGTCTTTAATGTATTTATCATCATTATGCCCCTGTGAGATAAGGAAGTACGGTTAGCCTCGTTTTTCAAATGGGGAATGGAGGAACTAAAAGATTAAGGCTTCGTCTACACAGCCAGTTTTGCTGGCAGTGAGTATGCAAATGAGGTGTGGATTAGCATATCGCCACACCTCATTTGCATAATTTATGCAGGCAGTTATTGCGCAAAGGGTTTTGGCGCAAAAAACCCTTTCCACCCTACTCCTGGGAGAGGCAAAAGGATCTTGCGGAAAACGGGGGTTTTGTGCAAAAAAACCCCTGTCCATGCTACCTTTTTTCTGCAAAAACGGCCTGCATAAATTATGCAAATGAGACATGGCAATATGCTAATCCATGCCTCATTTGCATACTCACTGCCAGCAAAACCGGCAGTGTAATTGTAGCCTAAGTGATTTGCCCATGCAGGCAGTCTGTGGGGGAGCAAAGAATAGAGAACAGCCTGAAAACTAACCCAGATCATGGAAAAAGTATGTGACTCACCAGCTGACACACCCCTAGTCAGAGCCAGCCCAAGCTACGGGCTGACCGGGCTACCGCCCAGGGCACCCTTTTGTAGCGAACGCCATGCGGGGCTGCCGGGCTAGGCGGGGGTGGCACTGCGCATGCTCTGCGCGCCCGGGGGGCGGGGCCACGCATACGCTGCGCGTCCGGGGGCCGGGGGCACTGCGCGTGCATCGCACTCCTGGGGGCGGCGCCACGCTCCCGGGGCCCGGGCGCACGGATGGCTCGGGCCAGCCCTGCCCCTAGTGGCTGGGCCAGCACAATAAGGTCACCTCCATTTGTGGCCCCTGCAGTGGTCTGCTTTATCTTGTGCCTCAGTGGCCAGGTCACTTTGGGTATATCTACACTACAACTGGGAGTGAGTGTCCCAGCTCAGGGAGGCAGATTCTCACTAGCATACATGTGCTTGTATGCTAAAAACAGCCCTGTAGACACTGCAGCTTGGGCACTCAAGCTCACCAATCCCATAGGCCTGAGAGCCCAATCCATAATGTCAATACTTACTTTTGGTGAACTAGTTTGAGCCCCACACATGTGATTATGAGCCTGCTTACCTTGGCTGGAAGGCTTGCTCCTAGTTGTAGCTTAGACATAGTCATATGATCCCACTCCTTTCTCGCCTTTGGGTTCTGGTCCAGAGACCTTTGAATAGGCAGTCAAAATTTGTCTGCACAGACTCATTGAAAAGCTGAAGTACTGAAATTAACTTTAATGGCTCATATAGACAAAGGAACAGGCTTGGTGGCGTGGACTTATTGTTTAAAAATTCAACCTGATGCGGTTAAGTTTGACCTAAACTCCCAGTGTAGATCAGGCCTGAATGAAGCCATCTATATGCTCTCCTTTCTGGCTAGCCCCCAGCTGCACCCTATTTAGCCCTTTTATTTTCTCCCTTCAAACTTGAGTTGACACCTCAGCATGTGTACCAGAGGGAGACTGATCGAGCACAAAAGCGTCATTAATACCCTTGTGGGGTTTGTGTAACCCATCATATGTATAATCAGATGTTACAAACCTTATTGCCTGTACTAATAAATGAGAGAGATAATATACCAATCACTCAACTTAAACAATCACTTTTTAACTTGTTTCATGATGGTACCTCTCCTTTTTTTCCCTTCGCTTTTAACCTTGACTGCTGTTCATAAATGCATGATGCTGGTGGAAAGCCCTTGCATTTTGAGACTGTACATACTGTAAAGACAAATGTTTATACTCTGAAATTATTATTTTATAGAAGGTCCATAGTAACAGTTTATTCAAATTCAATGAACCAAATGTCCTTGGAATTTAAGTCTGAAGAAAAATTTAAAATTATTAATAAAAGGTATATCTGTATTTTCAGCAGCATGGTAATTTGAACAGCCAGACATCATCCAAAACCCTTCAGGAATTGTTTGTCTCCCCACAAATTTCATGTTCCTGGCAATCTCTGTACAAAGCTGTCAGCTCCAAGCCTACGTCTACACTGCAGGCTTTTTGCAGAAGAGATCTTCCGTAAAAACTTCTTATGCAAAAGCGCATCCACACTACAAAAGCACATCGCAAAAGTGATGCGCTTTTGTGCAAGAGCGCGTCCACACTTCATGGACGCTCTTGCACAAGAAAGCTCTGATTGCCATTAACAGAATGGCCATCAGAGCATCTATGCTTTTTCTGATAGGCTCTTTTTGTGCAAGAAATCCCTGTTGAGCGTCCGCAAAAACTCTTGCACAAAAGAGAGTTATTCCTTGTAGAAAGAGCTATACCTATACCACAAAAAGCCCTCTGTTCTGCCATTCTACTGTAAATATTCTTGCGCAAAAATGTGCTTGAGATATGGACGCTCCGCAGGTTTTTGCATAAAAACGGCCGTTTTTGCGCAAAAACCCTGTAGTGTAGATGTAGTCTACGTGGGCTGGGGTAAGTTATCTTCTTGAGTTATGGAAACAAATCTAAAGTATTTTCAAAAAATAGAGAATAAAGAGAATGAAAACATTTTAACTGCAAAAACATATTTTTTTCTTGCTCCATTTAAAATACTGTAGTAGAATTTCATTAAAGATATTAACTAATTACACAGTTAAACAACAGAAAGTATGCTTGGGACCCAATCTTGGTTGCTTTACTCATGTAAATATTTCCATTACTGTAGGTTGAGGGTTTTCAGTCTGGAGATTGTGAGCCCCAGAGGAAGTGTGAACCACACTGTGGTTCATTTATTCATGCTAGTCTGTATATTGACTTCAGTGGAATTATTCATGTAAGTAAGGCAATCAGGATTTGTCCCTTAATCTGAGTCAGGTACCTCCAGCACTACTGTATATTCTTAATAACTATCTGAGAAAAGGGTTTCTCAAGAATGGCTCATAATTTTAAGATAATTTGTCAAAGATATCATCTTACTACAAATTTTCAGAAATGGTCTTTAGTGTGATTCTGTAGAACAAGGCTTGAACTAGCAGTTGAATTTAATTCATTGATTTTTCCCCCTACGGATATTACTATTTCAGATTTTGTTAAATGTAACAAAACATGTTTCTGGATTAAATGTAAATGTTATGTTCAGGAACGTCTTAATTTTTTTTTTTTTTTGGTGTGTGTGCTATCTAGAGACAATATTGGCATTTACCCAGTACAAAAATAAGGGCAAAACCGACATGCAAGTGAAGTCCCACTTAAAGGTATGTGCTGACTTCCCTTGTTTTCAGATTGCTTTGAATAGCTGAAAGAAAAATTTGCTAATTCATCTCTTCCGCTTGTTTCTAGCATCACATTGAGCATCGCCTTGCTCGAAGGCTGAAACAGCCTGTTGGACATCAGGCAGCACTCAAGGATGAAAGACTATCTGCCTTGAGAAGTACAGAGGCTTTTACTCTGAGTGTAAGAATCAGTGAAAAACATCAAGTCAACTGAGCTCTACTTAAAATGTGTCACAAAGGTTTCAAATGAAGACATGCTGCATCTGATTATGTTAGGGAATGAGAGGAACTCAAAAAGCATGTGCAGGGAGTGAGGTCATCAGCTGCAGCTCCTTTGATTTCCCCTATCCCATGTACTGAAGGAGTTTTCCAACAGTTCCTTCTGTTAGAATCAGTGTCCGGATATGGCATTTCCTTAGTGTCTTTTTCTTCACTTCCACCCTATTATGGGCAAATTATTGACATCATTGGGCTCTTTCATACAAGGAGGGATTAACAGCCTTAATGCCATTGTGTATAGAAGAGAGATGCAGAAGAGAGGAAATAATGAAATATAATGATATAGAGTGAGCATTCTACACTTGTATTCTGTGTTGTAATTGAAATCAATATATTTGAAAAGGTAGAAAAACATTCACAAATATTTAAAATCAATTAATTAGTATTCTGTTGTTTAACGGTGCAATTAAAACTGATTAATTTTTTTAATTGTTTGACAGCCCTAATCCTGACATTTAAGAGTTCTATCACAAGATCACGAGTCAGGTTTAATTTTACTTAGAAATTGTCTCTAAAGATTAATTTGTGAGAGATGGTATGTCTGCTATGCACTGTGACTCATTATAGTTTAGTTTCCTGTGGGCTGTAACACTTTGGTCTAATTTCAGTTGCTGGGTTTATTTAGCAGGTGCTGGGAGATTTTGGTGGCCTGGGTTGTACAGGAGGTATTTTGGCCAAGCTGCTGCAGTTAGCATTCTTACGTGAAAATATTATTTCTCTCTAGTCCAAACAAAAAATTACAGATCAGACCAAAGGTCACCATGCAAATTCCAGTACCCTTTCAAACAGATCTCAACAGAAGGTTAAAACCAGTTTATTCAAATCCCTTCTTGAAAGCCATTTCTTTCACCTTGCTTATCTCCTGACCTTCATTTCTGTGTTATTTACTTCTTTCTTATCCCATCTGAGTCTTCTGTGATTCACTCACCATCTAATATAATTCCTGTTTATTTTAACTTTAGTCCCTCTTTCCACTAACCCCTTGCTTTATCTGTTATCTTTATGTTCAGTATTCAGGGCAGCCTCCCTGAGAGAGGTCATTTCTCCTTTTCAGTCTTTAAAATGCAAAATTACGATGCTATATAAATCTCAATTATGCCAGCCTTAATTCACCTTGAATTCACCGGCTCCACAGGCAGTCCTATTGATCAATGGGCCTAATCATAAGGTAATATACTGATCATTGTAAGATGAAAATCTGAATTTTAATGTTTAATACTAGTATTAACAGTTAATTAATATTTAACTATAACAGTAATATGTGATCTTTTATTGTTATCAATTTCTCATACTACAAGTGCTCAAAGCATGTTGTGAGAGCCAAAAGAAACTCATGAAGTATTAAAATCTGACATACAGCATCCCATATTCCTATAACTGTAGCATAAGAACGAAGTTGATTAATTCTAATTTAGATTTGTTTTGGGGCCAGTTAATTCTCAGACCAAGCAATTTGTATTCATGTATTAAAAAATAAAATGCAAATGTAAACATTACATGCATATCTTTTATTTTGTTTTGTTTCCCTTTACTTTTTATTTTCTTCCTAAGCCCTTTTCCCACCTTCTCCATCCTCTGCATCCATCTCTACACTGGGTTGGCAAATTTTAAAAATAAAATTAACATTATCAAGCACAAACATGCTCTCTGTGTCTTCCCCTTCTCCACCACTAATTCTCTACCTCCACTCATCTCAATCTGACTTTTTATCTGTCTAATTCTTCATCTTTTCCCCTTGATGATTTCCCTTCTTTCACCTTCTGGCATCTTCTTTCTACTTTCCTTCTCTTTATCCACTCTTTCATTTGTATCCTTTCTCTCTAATGTTTTTGACTTGTAAAGTACATATTAACTTATCAGGCTATTATAACTTAAACCTTTGAATATCTTGTGGCAAAAATCACCCAATAACATTGTTATTGCACAATTTGTAATCTGGAAATTATTTTATTATGAATACAGTCATCCCAGGATGCTTTCCGAGATTTCTTTTATTAAGCTAACTTTAGGGGCTATGTATACACATATTGTAACTTTCTTCTTTCTTTACAGCTTCATCACACTAATATCTATGACACAAGTGTTAGCTGGGGAAAGGATGGAATCAGCCCCATCTGCAACAGATCCCATGCCTACTATCTTGAACGTCTTTGTAGTGACTTTCATAAAATTGTCATCGCCCAATTCAGCAGGTCAGTTCTATAAGGATGTCTATGAAGATGACCCCATCAGAGGGGAAGAAATAAGTAGCAAACAGAGTAAGAGTCACTGTCATTACACTGGCCTCCAACTGCTGCAATTGAAAAGATGGCATGAAGAATCCTCATGTATTGGGGTGAGTCCCAAACCAGGCTTTCATTAATAAAAGCTGGAAGAAATTGGGATAAAGCAGATGATGAGTTTCTGGTCAGTTGACAATTACTTTTGTTCAGAGATTACACATTGCTTAGCATGTCAGAGTCGCAAATATATCAAGTTCTCTGATGCATTAAGTAAATGTTCTGATTTAAAACAGAATTTGGAAGTAAAGCAGTTGAACAGAATACAAGATTTTGAGGATACCAGGACTTCGGGTAAATTCTGCCTGCTGTGATAGTTCTGTAGTGCCATTGTCTTCATGTGGCCTGTGTAAAAACCTTACCCTGAGCTGTAAAACATACATACCCAATGGAGATCAGGTTAAGTGTAGTGTTAGGGCTTTAAACATATAAAATTGCACATGTGAGGAAAACATCTATGCTTTCAAAAGTGCCATTAAGTTGGCTAATTCAGATGATGAGGGCCTACCTCTTCTATTTCTCAATATGTGTAGTTCAGTCAGTTATGTCTAGGAGCACAATTTTCGCACAGACTAATATTCAAGCATTCTTTATACATCTTCACAAAGCAAAAAAAGTTCACCTTTAAGGGAAAATTATTGATTTCCTGTTAACTGGACTACTGGTATCTTTTCATGCAAAAAGAACCCCTTTATTTAACTCTACCAAAGGCTTTTTCTTTGTTCTTCCTTTACTAGAATGACAAGTTCAAAGGATTTCCCTGAGGGGCTGGATGCAAGGAAAAGAAAGCAAGTGTATAGAGCTCATAGTGATGAGGAGATTCTGGAGCACGTCCAGCATTGTCAGGCACTGTGAGTTCAGCAATGAACTGCTGCTTATTTTACATAATTCATGCTTCTAGAGAAAGACAAATAGTGTGGTATGTCCTTATTTTCTCTCTAGCCATGTAAAAGATCTGCTTGGATGAACTGAAAGCCCTATAAGATGAGCTCCCGGGCTAAAAATCCTGGAACTTACTGAGGCTAAGGTTTACTTTTGCCTTCCTCCTTCTCAAGGTCTGGATAGGGGACATGGTCTTCTAAGAGTGTGAGTGGGTCATCTGAGATCAGCCATTTAGGAGGGAATGGAATGGAGGAGGAGAAAAAACTCTGCTGGGCCAGGTCTTTTCTGAGAAATGATAGTGTAAATTCATGACCATACATTAACTTAGGTTAGGTGCACATTAGTATCTAAGATCTCAGAAGAAATTCTGTAGTATCATTGAATTATTCTAGAAATAACACAGGATCAAAAAAGGAAAAAATGGGTTATAATAAATGTACACATGGGCCCAAAGTTAAGGTTGCAATAGTATGTGAATAAACTGAGAGGTTCATATTTCACCCAATAGAACTGCAGTATAAAAACTGAGAAAAAGACCAACAAAGTAGAGGTAGACGAAAGGCAGAGTGTTGATTTATCTCAGCCACAGTGACTGACTGTCACTATGTCTACACTACACTGTTCTTCCAGAAAAAGCTATGCAAATTGCGAACCACAATTTGTGTTGCTTTTTCCACTTCTTTTTTTTTAGAAGAGGCTATTCCGACATTTGGCCCATCTATACTGGATCAAATGTTGGGAAAAACCCTTTTTTCAGAACATCCCTTCTTCCTCGTAAAACGAGGTTTACAGGGATGCTGAAAAAGCGTGTCTGCTCTTTCGAAAAAAAAATCGGAAGAACAGATATGTTCCCTGGACGTGGCAGAGTTTTTCCGAGATCCCTCCGGAATCCTGGAAAAACTCTGTAGTGTAGACATAGCCTGTAACAGGTTGAATCTCATCCCAGATAAATCTTACTCTAGGGATGTAAAATCCCATTTCATTGGTTAACCAGTTAAACATAGCGTGTGTGGGGAGCTCCAGCCTGGTTAGAGCAGCCCCCTGCCTGTGGCGGAGAGGTCACTGTAGCCTTGGGGTGGGCAGAAGGAGGAGCTCCTCCTCCATAAGAAGGAGGCTTATACAGGGCTGTTGTTTTCAGCACCATGTGGGGCTGAAGCAGCCTTCTGTCCATGGCTGGTCATGGTTAACCATTACCCAGTAAGCATCACTTGTTAAGGGTGATGCTTACCAGGTCACCGGTTAAACAGTTATTTGTTCACATTTCTTTCTTACTCTGTATAGAAGTTTTACACAGAGAAAGTTCATAAAGTTCACTCCCTTTCTGAATGAGAAAGATGCATAGCTGTTGTTTTCCACCCCACTCCACAACCAGGTAATGGTTATTTACATTGGATTTGATAAAAAACAAAAGTGATTTTATTAAGTATAAAAAGTAGGATGTTAGCAGTTGCAAGTGATAACAGAAAATACTAAACTAAAATAAACAAAACACTCCAACTAAACCTAATACATGAAGAGACATTGTTACAAATTATAATTTCTTACACTGGTTCTTATTGCTCTAATTTACCTTAGTTCTCAGGTAATGTTTTTCTCAGAGCACAGCTGTCCTTTTTTTCTAACCTGGGTTTAGCATCTTCTCCCCCTCCCCTGCCCTTCTTTATTAGAGTTTTTCCAGGCCTTTTCATGTGTTGTCTTTTGGTGGGTGGGGAGCAGTCTGTGAAGCCAGCTGAAGACCATCAATGTTGCTTCCCATTCCTTATATAGAATTTCCCCAGGGCAGGAAGTCTTTGTTCAATTCTCCCTATTTCTATGGAAAAGTACAAAATTCAGGATGGATTCCAGTACCTGGTGACATGGTCACCTGTCTTTGTAGGACCAATCACAATCCAGGCTTATAGGAAAAACAAGACTATTCACAGATCATTGCCTTGACCACTGGGCTATTAAGTTCCTTGAGTACCACTAATTGCTTTCACTAGAAGATCTAGATTAATAAACATTTACACTTCATATTTCTAACTTCACATCAAAAAATGATACAGGCACACAAATAGAAAATACACATTCAGGGGATTACAAGCTCTTTAATGATAGATTACATGCCCCATTTAGTATAAAGCATATTTGGGTTACACATTCACATTCTAAAGCACATTTCCATAAAAAATATGGGAGCAGAGTGTCTTAGTGTTTATGGCACAGCAGCTGGAGTTATATTCCTCTCTCCATTCTGGGCTCACCAAGTGACCTTGCACTAGAGACATTTTATGCTTCCTTAAGATAATAGTGAACACATTGAAAAGGCACTTTGAGAACTACAGGTTGTACCTCCCTAAACAGGGACTCTCTGGTCTGGCAACATCCGTGGCTCAACAGGACCATGGATGTTCCTTGACCAGAGAGCCGAGGGGCAGGGAGGCCGTGGTAGGCAGGGGACTCAGGCAACGTGGGGAGCTCAGGCAGCCCAGGGAATCCCACAGTGTTGCCGGAAGCCCTACAGCAGGGGGCTCTGGCAGTGCAAGGATCCCTGAGGCAGGGTGTCTGCCAGTGTGGAGAGGTCCAGTGGCACAGCCAGGAGTCCTGCGGGAGGGGCTCAGGCAGTGCAAGGAGTCCCACGGTGCAAGGGGCTCAGGTGGTGTGGGGAGCTCCAGTGGTTTGTACAGAGCTGCTCCCTGTAACAATGTGCTACTTAGGGAGAAGTTACTGGTAGCAGATCGCTACAGGAAGCGGCTCTGAACGAGGCAGTGGCGGTGCAACCAGGAGCGCAGCAGGGGGCTCAGGTGGCGTAGGGAGTCCCATGTTGTGGAGTAAGGGAGTCCTGCAGCAGGGGACTCTGCCAGCATGGGGAGGTCCGGTAGCACAGCTAGGAGAGCATCAAGGGCTTAGGCAGCGCAGGGAGTTCCACAGTGCAGTTAGGAGCCCTGTGGCAGGAGGCTCAGGCAGTGCAACTCAGAGTCCCAGGGCTGAGGGGTCCAGCCAGGGCCAGCAGCACAGCTGGCTGAAGGCAGTGGGGGCCGGCTGGGGCCAGAAGCAGAATCAGTGGGTGTCTGGGAGGCTGGTGATAGGGGACCTCCCCTGGTCCAGCAAATTCCCTTGTTCGGGACCAGCCAATGTCCCAAGGGTGCTGGACCAGGACCACGGAGGTTCTGTATTATAAGGCCTAGCAGTCATAGCTGGGCTGGAAACCACAAGTAAGGGACAGTAAGGAGTTGATGTGTTAAGGTCGGAGGAATTATTAGAGCCAGATTCAATTAGCAAGTGTCAGAGTATAAGTCAAGCCACAGTCACAGACCAGAGTTCAGAGGTAGTACCAGGCTGGAATCAGTATCAATCAGGCTACAGTCAAAAACTGCATATCATGGGTAGTATCATGCTAGAAATAGGAGGCAAGAGTCAGGGTCAAAATCAGGCTAGGATCAGAGGCCAGAGATCAGGAGACCAGGTGAAGTCTGTGTTGTTGCCCAGGCAACTTCTGGTGCACCCTACCAGGTTAAATAAGGGGTTTTGCCAGTCAAGGGGCCTCAAGGTACTGTCAGTTTGGGTCTCTTGGGAACTACTTCCTGTGTGCCTACTCTCCACAGTACTCCTGGGCATGGCTCTATGTGGGCTCCTGGTAGCACTGTGGGAACATTGACTATTTCAGGCTCTGCAGACTTGGATTATAGTCCTGCATCTTTACATTTATAAATTCAAATTAAATGTATACCTGTTCCCTGTCTCTGTTTAATCCTGGTCTTTACCTCAAGTTCTGTCTACTCCACATAGTTAACCAAAGGCAGATTTTATAATATAAACTGCTTTTCTACATTGTTAATAACCCTGCTTCCTCTTCATCTGGATAACTATGACCAGCCATGCCCAAAGAAATGTTTAAAAAAAAAAAAAAAAAAAATCAGTCAACTCAATGGCTGATGTTTAAAATACTGTGAGTAAGTGCATTGCATCCTTCTCATCCTGTTGGACAACAACTTGGTCATCTGTTAGTGTGGCTTCAGAGACAAAGAAGAGGCAGATATTGCTTCCTGTAGGACTTGTTTTATTATGCCTTAGTAATCAATAAGCATAACTTGTTCCAGTTGATTGCTGTGGGTTAATCGCGACCAACTGGATATCCAGTTTTGCTGTCTCAAGAGAAAATTAACCACTAAAGAGAAACTATGCTTTGTGTCCTAGACTGTCCATACACTTCTTGACAGCGATGACTGCCATGAATGCAGAACAGCAATCATTGGTAGAGAACTTAGACATTATAACATCGATGTCACAGCCTTAAGCAAAACATGCATCTCTGGTACCAGCCAGTTCAGAGGAGCAGGCTATTCATATGCTAGTGTGGACTATCCTGGGGGGCATCCAAGATAAGTGGGATTTGGCTTCACCACAGGACATCACTAGTTCCCCAGCTTGAATCCCACCCAGCCAGAGGCTACGTCTGCACTACAAGCGCGCTTTTGTGCAAGTAAATCAACAGTAAAATGGCAGAACAGAGGGCTTTTCGTGGTTTAGGTAAACCTCCTTCTACGAGGCATAACTCCTTTTTGCGCTACAGCTGTTGCGCAAAAAGCCACGTGTGGACACTCCACAGGGGTTTCTTGCGCAAATACAGCCTATCCGAAAAAGCACAGGTGCTCTGATGGCCATTTTGTGAATGGCCATCAGAGCTTTCTTGTGCAAGAGCATCCATGCACCGTGGACGCTCTCTTGAGCAAAAGTGCATCGCAAAACCGATGCGCTTTGAGGTCTGGACACGCTTTTGTGCAAGAAGTTTTTGCAGAAGAGATCTTCTGCAAAAGACTGCTTGCGCAAAAACTCTGCAGTGTAGACGTAGCCACAATGAAAATAAGGCTTTCTATGATAGCCTGAATTCAGTGATCTGTTCAGTACCTTTTAAATCCAAGCTATGTATAGTTGGTGATTCTAATGCCAGAATTGATCAGGACTGTACCACATGGTCAGAGGTGCTTGGACATCATGTTATAGAAAGCGAGAACTCAAACAGCACACTCCTTCAAATTTGTGTGCAGCATGAGCTTGCTATTGCAAGCATATTCTTCTCACAGGTGAACAATACAAAGCAACTTGGATGTGCCCTTGGTCTAAGCATTGACATGTGATTGACTACTTCATTACAAAACAAAGAGATCTTTCTGCTGTTACATTGACTCATGCAATGTATGGCACAGGCTCCCGGTCTAACCATTACATGGTGCGCAGTATTGTCTCCTTGAGCCTGTGCCATAGTAAACATGAGAGTTGTGTCTATTATAGAAAATACACCTGGGTGTGGTGAGAAACCGAACTCTTGTTTGTGACAGAGAACTAATATTGGTATGGTAGAATAAATTATTTTGACTTTCTTCTCCAAACTTTTATTGTTCTCTCTGTCCTCCTCCTGACCCTACCTCTCCAATAGGGTTGCTTGTGTTGTAGGAAGATAAACTTTTCTGCATGAACTGAAGAATCAGATTCTCGTTTTCAATAGAAGACTACTTATAGTACATGGGGAGGCTGGATGTGCAAAAAGTGTCATCATGGCAAAGGCAGCGTCTTTAGCTTCTAACCGGATAACTGGGTAACGATCTCTCAGATGCATTAAAGAGCAGGAATTTATATAGCTAAGGGGATAGAAGTTCTTTCTCTGTCCCCAAGTCACTCCCCAGCAATAACTAGAGCTATCAAATGGAAACAACTAACATGACTAAAAGCTTCTTTTTTAAGTTTGCTGCTTCATCCACTTTAAGTGTTTAAGGTTGCAGTTAGTTTTGCTGGTGGAACCTTATTTTTTGTATTTTCTGACTTTAATTTGTCCATGTAATCTTAATATTTAATAAGCGGAAGGATTTCTGCATTCAAATAAGCTGTATTTATGCAAATAATCCCTTCTGCTAATTAATACAAGAGATTAAAAAGCAGAACTGTAGAGCAGTCACTGAGGTGGAAATGGAAAGTGAGATGAAAAGGAACAAAAAAAATTCTAGAAGAATTTTGTGGGATATTTTTGGAATTCCAAGAAAGAAAAATTGGAAGTCAGTGAAAGTTCCACATGTGGAGGGCTTTCAAGATGATGTTTGTTATTTGTATATGAAGTTTGGATAAAGATTTAACTACTAACAGAAGCAAATGCCTTTTATAAATTAGCCAGGTCCTTTCAAAAGGAAGTTAGAGGTACAAGACATGTATTGTTTCAATTTAACCTTCTTGAATGGGCTTGTTGTTGAAGTTATATTGGTGATATTCTAAACAATTTAACAAATAAAAAAAATCTGCAAACCTGGTTCAACTGGCACTGTGTGAGAAAAATGTGGAATGCATCAGTTAAGGACTTCTTTACAAACATTAATGGAACACCATTAATTAAATATTATCTAGAGATGAGAACTATTTTGGAAAGAGAATGCTGTTATTCTGCCAACAAACCAATTACCAGATCCTACCTGAGAGCAACAAAAACGCTTTTGAGCAAAAAAAGTATTTCAATTCTTTCTTTTACTACAGGGACCTCAGAGTCATTATTCGATTTCTTGGCATCACTGATGAAGGCAGAAATATCAGATTGGTTCTCTTGAGCCTTTGCTACCAGATTGCTGATATTTATAATGTCTCAGAGGTAACAAAAATAAATCTCTTGTCTCCCTTTTCAGTTTAGGGATCACTTATCTTGATATAATATGGGATTATACTTATCTATATCAAGGCTACTCAACTTTGGAAGCCCCGGGGGCCACAATGATACTCACAGCACATGCCGAGGGCCGTAACTTAAGTGTAGTTGTATATACATGCAAATATATATGCAAATAGCTTCTTTCACACTGACAGGCATGAATACAAAGTTTAAGGGAAGACTACACAACACACAGGCCCAGTTTAAATCAGTTCTGCTGATATTAATAAAATGTAATATTTATTCGATTTCCACTCATATAACAGCACTTTTAATGAGCAATGACAGTCCAGGAATTTAACTACTAAAATCCATATCAACAGAAGACCATTATATTGACTACTTTTTTGTTTTGGCTCCCACCTGTGTGTCATGTGTTGAGCCCTGCGTAAACCCAAACTGCATTGTGGGCCACAAGCAAACGGCCCGCCAGCCACATGTGACCCACGGGCCGCGTGTTGAGTAGCCCTGATCTATATAGTGACCCCACATTATCATCACCACCACATTTTCACAGGTACTGCACAATTAAAATATAACACGTGACTGTGGGAGCAATAGATTTTTGTGCTTAAAACCTCTGAATATAAATCATTCTTTAATTTTCACAATCCCCCTTTTATGGATAATCTGGTATAGATAAACATCTTACAAGTATAAGAGGAATAATTTAGAAATATTACTTTATTTCTCCACTACAAGAATGTTTCTTCTTCTTTAGTTTTCCAGCAACTTGTTACCTTGTATCAGCTTTTTAAAATTTATCAGGAGAGTGTACTACTCCAAACACACAATATATGGGCCTGCTACAGGATTGTGAGTGTGCCATAGCAAGATCCAGGCAGCAAACAGGGCCTGGGCAAGGTTCTAGGCAGAAACTCTGCGAAGCAGATTGAGGCAGTTCTTCAGCAGGTATAGATTTGTCATAGCCCTATCAGCTGAATGGCCATTTCCATGAGCTGAGAATCTGCCTCAGTAGCTCTAGGGATAATGCTGCTACCTTTATTCTAATCAAGGTACAGTAAAACTCCAATAGTCTGGCACCCAACTGTCTGGCACTCTCAATAGTCCAGCATCAAAATGGCAAGCGCTCCTGATGGAACCGGAACGGAACCCGGAACCGCTCAGGTCAGCCGCTCTCATGTGGGTTACAGCAGGGAGGGGAGGTGTTTGGCTCTGGGGAAGGAGAAGGGGAGGGGGATTGGGTTACGCATGGCATCCCGGCCAGCTCATCGAGAAGCCAGCCGCTCAGCGCACGTGCCCCAGCGCCTGGAGGGAGATGTGCAGCTGTACCAGGCTGAGCATAAGGTTGTAGGGGGGAGGAGGGGAAATGGGATCAGGTTACAGCAGGGAGGGGAGGTGTTTGGCTCTGGGGAAGGGGAGGGGAGTGGGATTGGGTTACGCACGGCATCCCGGCCAGCTCATTGAAAAGCCGGCCGCTCAGCACACATGCCCCAGTGCCTGGAGGGAGACGTGTGTCTGTACCGGCGGCTCTGGGACCCGAGCATAGGGTTGGGGGCGGGGAGGGGTTGGGTTGGGAGTATGCAGTACCTCCTGATACTCCGGCATATCTGATAATCCGGCACCACCTAGGTCCCAAAGGTGCCGGATTATCGGAAGTCTACTGTATTTGTTAAGTGGTAGAAGAATATAACTCTGCCTACAATTTTTTTACTCCAGTCATATGACCTGAACTCTTACTACAATTAAGAAGATGATGAACTAACCAATTCTGTTTTGCTTGTTCATTTAAAACAATGCCACTCCCGGGGCAAATCAGATTATTTTTATTGTTAATACTAATATATTCACAATGCACTGTAACTGGCCCAGCATTTCACAAAGCAACCTGATCAACATAAAGCAATGCCCCTTCCCGGAAGAGCTAAAAGAACAAATAGGCTGTGTCTACATTGGCACCCTTTTTCGGAAAAGGGATGCTAATGAGACCAGTCGCAATTAAATCGCTGGGATTTAAATATCCCCGCGGTATTTGCATTTACATAACTGCCGCTTTTTCCGGCTCGGGCTTTGCCGGCAAAAAGCGCCAGTCTAGACGGGGATCTTGCGGAAAATAAACCCTTTTCCGCAAGATCTCTTATGCCTACTTGAAAGTAAATGCAAATGCAAAATGTAAATGCAAATACCGCGGGGGATATTTAAATCCCCCGCGGATTTGCAATTGCGACTGGTCTCATTAGCATCCCTTTTCCGAAAAAGGGTGCCAATGTAGACACAGCCATAGAGAGATGTGTAATGAACAAGAAATCTTTGTGGTATGTGTTTATGGAATGAAGAAATTGTCTTAATGCTGCAAAAATGCATTAAGAAGAAACATCAGTTTCAGGCTTCAATGCACATGCACATGTTCAGAATGGAAGAGTTGCTTTCTCTTAAAAGAAATACTGTTGAACATGTTCTTTATATTTTGTTTTAACCAATGCTAAGTGTTGTAAATGGGGATGAGCTTGAACCAAAAACCCAACTCTGAATACCCACTCCAGAATTTTGGGGAAGTTCAGATCTTCAGCCGAACCTTGCAGTTTAGGCCCATCTTTACTTTTAAAGGATCTCTGTCAAAAAGTTTAAGACAAAAAAAGTATCAATTTTTTATTCCTAGACTCTGAGAATAGTTTGTACTTCTGAACAAAATTCAGTCTCAGTATTTTTTAAAGACAGCTTATTGGTACCTGCTGTATTCTGTGGTGTGCTGCTGTGTAATCAGCAGAAGAAGCAGAAATTAAGTAATTAGCAAACAAGCTAACCCTGTAAGGTCTACTACATGAGGAACTCGTATTGACTACAATGGAAACTGTGCACATGAGGGACTTTCTTGATGTTTCATTTGCACTTAATAGTCAGTTTCACCTCTCCCTGCTTGTTCTGCAGCAGAACTCTTATTGGCTTATGTGAAACCAGAGTCCTCCCTCAGTACCTTTGAGTTCTGAACATAATCCACTCACTTTTTTCAATACTTATTTAAGTTCGTTGTATAACTGAGTGCATGCCTGGTAACAGAATAAGATCAGGGGCTGCTAATATATTTAGAAAGCAGAACCAAGCCCCATACCATGAGTGTCACACTGAAGTTCCACAAGTGGTTGAATGTACCAGGCTGCACTGACCAGCGCAGCATTTGTCTAGCAGACACTTGTATAGGATTTGCCACCTTCTTCGTGTCTTGGATCTCTCCATCAGGTCCCAGAACTTCCCATGGGAACCAGAGTCAACGGTGGTTATTTATTCTGGTGTTCTCCCTAAGAATCTTATCTGGCTTTCACTGTTTCTTCTGAATCAGTTTCACCAATCAAACCCTTAATTCGTACCTTTATATTATAGTAATAAATAATGCACTATAAATAGCCACAAAATACAATAGATTGTGTGAAACTATTTTTGTATGTCTCAAATTACTTTTTTTAATAAGGATTTTGAAGCACTGGTTAAGAGTTTTCTTCATTGCTGGAATTTGCTACAGAAGATAAAGTACTGTTGATTAGTCTGGATGGTATAGATGAGCTGTTGGAGGAGTATGGAGCTGACTTTTCCTGGATACCTGCTGAACTGCCTGAAAGTGTCTATTTTATTGTTTCTACGTCTACAGAATCAAATTGCTCATTCTTGAAAACACTGGAAGTAAAGTAATATGTCTAATCATGTATTTAATGAATGAAAGTGTAGTTAAGCAAAGATGGCCTACCATCCCATATTAGGTTGTGGTAGGCCTGCACATAGTAGTAAGATTCAACTTAACTACTGTGTTTTAAAAAAAATTCCTCTGAAAATATCTTGTTTTTCCAATGATACCCAGAGTGTCACATCACAGATATCAGAAGTCTTACTAATAATAAATACAGACGTCTTAGTGATTCATTGAAACCACAGTATGTCATAGAATGTTACATTCTGGAATATTGTCAGCAAATCTAGAAATACCAAAAGGATTAATGCAGGATTAATTGAAATTTACTTTGGTGCTGAATTATTCTTCTTAGCCAGTTTGATGGGGACATTCAGTACGTAAATTTGGGCTAGGTTATGGGGTTAGTCACGGCATTGGGTAAGGGATGGCAATTTGGAAAGAGTACAACCACCTAATTACTATTAGTTTTTGGAAAGAACATCTCCACTGAAATCTCTTTTACAGAACCTGTTTTGTTCTAGTTAATTAATTTTAGAATTATTTCATTTTTGCAGAAAATTACAATGGAACAAAATGTTCTACCAATACCTCATATTACACCTACAGAAATAAATGAAATGATCACTTACTGGTTGGAAAGAGACCATCGAAGGCTGTCAAGTTACCAGCAGCAACTTTTAATGGATGCTGTGCAGCCTGTCCATTACCACTCTATCTGTTTTGTGCCTATGAAGAGTCATATCTATGGACATCCTTCAGCCCAGAGCCAGAGATGTATCTTCCACCAAACCTTTCTAAAATGTACTCACGGTTACTAGACAGAATGGAAAAAACCCATGGGAAGCAAGTCATCAAAAGAATGGCATCTTACATCACCCTATCAAGTAATGGGATAACACTGGAAGAACTACTAGATCTTTTGTCTCAGGATGATGCAGTAATGCAGGAAATAACAAAATACCAAAAGGTGTCAATTTCAGTATTTCCCCTAGTGTTATGGATGAAACTTCAGGATGATCTTGGAGAACATCTGATAGAACAAAGGACTGATAATACTTATGTTTTCAACCGGGCTTATTCATCTCTGAAACGTATCTGTATGGAGAGATATCTGAAAGTGTATGATTTACAGCTGTTTTTTCACGCTGCCTTTGCAGATTACTACCTAGGATGCAGGCTTCCTGTGAGTCTAGGAAAGTATGGCAAAGTGATCACTTCCCAGCGTCTGGCATGGGTATTGAAGAAAGAATTCAAAGTCAGTTATGTTTTCAATCTTCGTAAACTTTTAGGAACTTCGTATCACCTGATCAGATCTAACAATATCCCCTTGCTAATAACAGAATGTTTGTTTAATTATGAATTTCTCTTTCATAAAGCATGGGCTTCCTCAGTTATCAATACAGAAGAGGATTTAAAAGCAGCTGCTAGTGCTGGGAGGTGAGTTCATAGTAATACCTAATATAAGCAATAATAATGGATCTGGAAAATTACTGAAGCCTGAGCCTCCTTTCTTCTTCATCCCCATCCTTGTTTCAGGCATTACATATAGTCTGTCTGTGCACGAATATGGCAAGTTAGCATGACACAGCCTATTTCACTTTAACAAATTCATTTTTTATCACTGTAACTAAACCTTCACAATCTGAAACTGGAACTTTGGAGCTATTGGGATACTTAGTTTCAGATTTGTTTTACAACTGATGTTTCCAGTAGCAGTTTTTAAAAATTATGTTTCAGCAATAATATGTATTTAGCTGCTGTCATCTCACAGCATTTCAGAAACTCTCTGTAGCTCTGCCATACAGTCAGTCATCTCTAGGGAGACAACCAGTGGTGCAGAGCAAAACTACAAATCACTGGAGATGAGTGGGGGTGGGGGTGATATTTTGGACAATACACTAAGCTCATACCACCATCTACATGTTTTGTTAGTCTTTAAAGTGGTATCAGACTATTTGTTGTTTTTTAAGTTTTTCTCTTGCTTAATGTATGGGCTCTCCACGGGCTTCACACAACAGTTTGTAAGCTACTTCATTGTTCAGATCCTTTCATATATGTATACTCTAGCTATTTATTAAAAGAGAGGTTATTTAAGTATGTAATGCTACAAATGGGATGAATAAAAATTGTACCATATAGTATGCTGACCCTGACATTTTTAATGAAAAATTGCTTATCCTAGGCTCAAAAATCTAGTGCCTTCTTTTGCCATGGTGATTGATAATAATGAAAAAGTGATATCTTACTCACCCATAAAAATTATGTATCATGTTGAGTAGAATTAGCAAGGCTGCTGCCTGCATATTGTACCTCCAAAATCTATTGTACAGAAAAGCTGAAGACAATAAAGAAAGCCATCTTGTTACTTTGTGACTAGATTGTTAGGGATTTTCTTCCAAATCACACTGGAATTCAGAACTAGTAACCTAAAAGGACCAAAAGCAGCAATTTTCAGGTAAAGCAATTTCTTCTGACACAGTTTCAAAATACCCTAAAATGAAATGTCTCTCTAAATCTGCCTGGTTTGAAGGAATTGTGCCAATGCACAGCCTTAAGATAGGCTGGAATTGATAGTGTGTTAAACACATTGTTAGGAAGAAATAGTGAAAGTGATCTGATGGATTACCTGAAAGGACATCATGTTACACTCTTTAGTTACTTTGTCACAGCAAAGGGATAAGAGAGACTCACCAGGGTTAACCCTAGGCACCAGTATTACCTAAAGCCACTTACACACACCTGCCTTTGCAGTTTTGGCATCCTAAGGATGGATATTTCAGCCTCAGTACAACTTTATTCACAGCAAATACAGTAAACTTCTGATAATCCGGCACCTTTAGGACCCAGGGGGTGCCGGATTATCAGATATGCCGGACTATCAGAAGGGGGGGCTATGAGGGGTTTAGGGTGGTGTGGGGGGGATGCCACCCCAGACCCCTCATAGCCCCCTTCCGATAGTCCAGCTCTCCAGGCGTCCCGATTCAGCCGCTGCTGGTTAGTTTCAGCAGCAGCTGAATCGACGCCTGTGGCAGAGCAGCTGGGGTGCTGCCGGGTTGGTCCGGTAGCGCCACCCCTGGCGCTGCGAGACCAACCCGGCAGCACCCCAGTTCTTGGGGACGCCTGGGGCAGAGCAGCTGGGGTGCTGCCGGTTGGTCTCGCAGCGCCATGGGGCGCGCTGCTGGACCAACCCGGCAGCACCCCAGCTGCTCTGCTCCAGGCGTCCCCAAGTCAGCTGCTGCTGAAACTGATCAGCGGGTGATTCCAGGAAGCCCGGGGCAGAGCAGCTCTGCCTCGGGCTTCCCGGAGTCAGCCGCTGGTCAGTGTCAGCAGCGGCTGAATCGGGGACAGCTGGGGTACTGCCGGGTTGGTCCCACAGCGCTGAGGGGCAGCGCTACGGGACCTACCGGCAGCACTCCAGCTGCTCTGCCCCTGGCTTCCCCAATTCAGCCGCTGGTCAGTTTCAGCAGCGGCTGAATCGGGAAGCCGGGGGCAGAGCAGCTCCAATGGTCCAGCTGCCTGGAGCACTTCCGGGTTCCTGATGGTGCCGGACCATCAGGAGTGCCGGACCATCAGATGCTGGATCAATGGAGTTTTACTGTAGTGAGGATGGGAAACAGTGAAAACTGACTTATTTAAATGAAACACTAGCACTGTTCAGGCCTCGTAATGACTACATATGTAAAAACAATTTGGTATTTAATAGGGGTTTTTTTTCGACCCACAGGACAATATTTGATTTGAATCTGTTAAGTGAAGCTCTCAAGTTATCCAAGAAAGTTTTACTGAAGGACCCTTGTCAGCTGGCTTCACAGCTTGTAGGCCATCTGCACCAAATTGTATCTGCAGATAAGCCAGTGTCACCAGGTACCATATATTATATATATGTTTAACTTTCATAACTATTGCATCTGAATTTGGCATTCTCTGGCATTCTCTGCCGAGAAAGTGGATTTTAAATTATGTGTATTTTAAAAACAGGTTTAAAATACTGATTTTTTTTTAAATCAAAATAACTGAGTCAATAAGGACATTTTTGAACATGCTGAGATTAAGTGTATAACAATATACAATGTTGATGAATATTATTTTACATAATCACTCATCTGGAGTTCTAGAGGTGGTGATAAAAGATTATTGTTATAACAGAACCAGAGAGCTACTGGTATTGTCTCTCTGAAAGTATATTATTGAAAGATTTTAGAAAACCCAGTATACTTAAAGAACTTGACTCATTCTCAGTACTATAGCTTCTAATAGACATTGCAGCATGATAAACCAGACATTGATATTTCCATTGTTTTTAACAGCATGCAGCAATATAAAATTGTTCTGTATAGAAACTATATTTTATGTTAATTAAGGTGATCCTAAAAAGTACCTCCACCTGCCAGTCCTGCTATCCCAGTGCCAAGAGTCTTCAATCCCTGTCCTTTTGCCTTCAACATCCTGCCTTGTAACCCCTGGTGGCCTTTTCTGTGACCTTCTGTCAGGTAGGAGGGAACAATTTTGTAAAACAAAATTTGTTAAGACTTTAGAGCTAAAATCCACAGTCCTTTTACTTAATGGCCTGACTTCAGTAAGAGTGAAAGTTGTAGGATTGGGACCCTGGTCAGCAATCTGAGTTTCTGAAAATGGTTACAGGCTATGGGTTCCCACACATAACATCATTGAAAATGGAAGCTTTAGGGGGTAGCCAAGTTATTCTGTACAGGATAAATTACAGAAAATCAGCAAATGGTCTGGTAGCTCTTTATAGACTAACAAAACATGTAGATGGTATCATGAGTTTTCGTGGGCACAGTCCACTTCTTCAGATGACCGGAGTTTTGAGTTTAGGATGTGCAGACCCAAAATAAATAGAGAAGAAGGGAGATGGGGAAAGGAGGGGAAAAAAAGAGGAGAGGGGAGGCGGGAAACAAGGAGCAGAGGGTATGAAAATATCAAAGGGAAAAACAAGTAGGTAGAATTGGCATCTATAAGCACCTGAAGATTGGATAGTTAAAAAGAAGCGGATAAGGATCAAAGGATAGCAATAGCAAGAATCCACACAGACAAAGAGCTGTTTGCACCTTCACTGAATGTTAGGTTGATTTTATAATAACTGAAAATGTTATCTTAAAATAATCTAGCTGAAATCTTTCCTCACCAACCCCAAATCAGTGAAAGGATCCTATTCCTCAAAGTGAGGACTACGAACAAAGAAATGTCATTTTTTTACTTTGAATTTTTATAAAACAAGTTTCATTTTTGTTTGCGGCTTGATAAAAAATAGTATAACCAATAGGGCAAGTTCCTACTTGGGATGTTCATGAGTTATCTCCATGCTATCAACAATTTCCCTTTCCATGTTATGTGTTGAGATCAAAAGAAATATATTTGCCAACAGCTCTGTTTTATTGGGTAGTAATAAAACAAAACGATCATTTCTGCCTATTGAGCTCTTCACAGGCAAATAGCTTAAAGACTGTGAGGAAATCAAGGACTAAAAAGCTTGGGGAAGATGGAAAAGAGAACATAAAAAACAATCTCTATATAGTCAATATCATATCTCTCAATCTATCCACAGCCCAAAGGTGGGGGGACAAAATTCCAAAATGAGACTAACAAAAATATTTACACAAGAAATTTAACACACTCTGGGAGTCATTCCAAATAACATTATAATCTCAGTTTCACAATTGTGTTTATGGTATAAATAATTTTAACCATAAAAGTGTGGGGACACTAGAATTATGTAGAATGTAGGTGAATTTGGGATTAAAATGTGTGATGTTCCTAGAAAAAAAAGGAGGGACAGATAAGATGAAGAAAGGGTAATCTATCCTGCTCTCCTTATTTTAGAGGATATACTAGAGGTTGTTTCTGTTACATTTTGAGACCAGATCTTTTATTTACTACTGCAAGCTAATCTGGATGACCTTTTTTAATGAAATATGCAGTTTCGGTAAAATAGAAATTTTGATCCTGTTCAAAACAGCAAAATGAAATGTTTGGATTTGGGAATGTTGAAACCATTTTGTTTTAAATGAAAATATTCAAACAAAACATTTGGAAATTTCTAAAACAAGGGCAAAAAATGGTATTTTTATTTTTGTCTCAATTTGGAATTAAAACAAATGTGGAAATACCGGAATTTCCCACAGGATGTAAATTTGAATTTTCACCTCAACTCTGCGTATTACAGTTATTGTTAGGGTTTTTATGTTTTCCAAGTAGGCTCATTAGCCCTTTTTGAACTAATCAGCAAAAGGCAGTTAAAGCTCAGACTATTTTTTTGAATTATTTGGAACAAAAGAAAGGTCTAAAGAATGCTTTAAAACTGTAATTTTCCATGCTAGATTGGCTAAGAGCCTGAGAAGTCCCATTAATAAACAGTTCTGTTTAATTACTGAAGTTTAAAAAGGTCTAATTCTCCAACAGATGCATGGAGGATTTATGGCTTTAGTTCCTATTAGCATTATTACTCGTGTTCATTTTTGCCACATGAATGAGAAAATAGGTCCCAATAGGTATAAAGCTTGCGAACACATTTTAACAGCCCTACAAAGCCACCACATTGAACTGAATGATGTGTCTTTCATTAATGTGACGGATGAATAAGTAAAATGCAACTTTAAGAGAGGATCCTCTAGAGCAGATGTATAAAAGGGAGTTCATATATGGAGCAGAGCTAATGAGTTTTCTTTGCTGTTTCTATGAGACCTGACATCAGTCTTGGGAAAGAGGAGAGGCCTTCTCATGGATCAGTAACTAGTTTAATGATAGGAAACAAAGGTCAGTTTTCACTGTGAGCAGAGGTAAATAACGAGGTCCGCTAAGGGCCTATATTGGGATCACTGCTGTTCAGCATATTCATCAATGGCCAGAGAAAGGGAAAGAGTGAGATGCTAAAGTGCAAACAATACAAAATTATTCAAGATAGTCAATGCAATGTTATTGTTAGGCATGTTGATCCAGGATATTAAGAGACATGGTGGGTGAGGTAATGTCATGTATTGGATCAACTTCTATTGATGGGAGAGACTTATCTAGTTTGTTTAGTTAAGTCCAAAATAGACTTTGAAGAATGACAAAGGAATCTCACACAACTGGGTGACTTGGCAACAAAATGGCACATGAAATTCAGTGTAGAGAAATGCAAGGTAAAGCACATTGAAAAGTGTAATCCCAACTATATATACGAAATGATGGGGTCTGAATTAGCTGTTGCTGCTCCAGAAGGAGCTCTTGGAGTCATTGTGGTGGTGGATAATACTCTGAAAACATCTACACAGTGTGCGAGACAGTCAAAAAAACTCCCAAAACTTACAATGTTAGGAACTAGGGATGTTAAAGGGTAGGGATGTGGGTAGTCAGTTGATGGAATTTCCATCGACTACTCAATTAGGGAGGAAACTGCAGAGGCACAGCAGGGTTAGCTCCTGGCCCCGGACCTATCCCTGCTGTGTCTCTGACTTAAATGTATTAACAGCCACCAGGCATAGAGGGGGGGACTGGGTGCGAGCTGGGAATCAGCTCTTAATACGTTTAAAAAGCAATCACGCAGTGGGGGAGACTAGGAGTGAGCCGGGACAGCCGAATCCTGGATCGCTTCCGGTACCCTCCACTGCACTGCCACCAGGCTCTTAATACATTTAAAAAGCAGAGGCACAACATCTGGGACCAGGCGCGAGCCAGGAATCAGCTGATTCCTGTCTCTCACGTTTCCCCGCTACGCCTTTGCCTCTTTTGCTCCCCTGGAACAGTGCTAGGGGGAACCAGCTTTTAAGCTGGCTCCCCCCAGGACCAGCTCCTGCTTCCCCCTTGCTGTCTCTCTCTGATAGAGGCAGCAAGGTAGGGGAAGCGACTAGTCAAGTCACTAGTAGCTTACATCCCTATTAGGAACTATTAGAAAAAGGATAGATAAGACTGAAAATATCTTACTGTCACAATATAAATCCATGGTACGCCCACATCTTGAATATTGCATGCAGTTCTGGTCACACCATTAAAAATATTAGAATTAGAATAATAATTAAGATATATTAGAACTGGAAAAAGTATAGAAAAGGGAAAGAAAATGATTAGGGATATGGGACTGCTTCCACATAAGGAGAGATTAAAAAGACAGGGACTCTTCAGCTTTGGGGGAAAAAACCCTAATGGACTGAGGACTACAAAAGCATGATTGGTGTGAAGAAATAGTATAATTCATCCTTTCCCATAACACAAGAACTAGGATTCACTGACACCAACCACTGTCAGAAGAGAGGATTTGGGGCTAGGTGGACTGTTGGTCTGACCTAGCATGACCATTCTTATGTTGTTACTGAACTTTTCAGCCTTAACTATGCATTTCTTGAATTCTGAGCAATTAATTTCTCAATCCCAATGTTGAAGTGATTGTAGTTTGTTTGAGAATATTTATATATTTTGTAAAAATATGAGTGTAAACAAACATACTTAAGAGGAGCATCATCATGACCTAGTGTGCTTCAAATACAAAATGAGCAATAGTAGGGAAGTAAGCAACTAGGTGCTTCCACACCCATTGCTATCTCTATCAGAGGCAGTGGAGCAGGAGCCATCTTAAAAGCACCCAGCACCATCTCCACGGCGGGCAGGAGAGGCAGGGAGGTAACAGGGACCAGGCGTGAGCCAGGAATCAGTTGATTCCCGGCTCACGCCCAGTCCCAGATGCTGTGCCTCTGCTTTTTAAATGTATTAAGAGCCTACTGGCTCTTAATACATTTAAAAATCAGCAGTTCAGCGGGGGGGACCTGGCGCAAGCCGGGACAGCTGATTCCTGGCTTGAGCTTGATCCCCACAGTGCGTTTTAGGCTTTTAAATGTATTAAGAGCCAACAGGCAGAGCAACAACGGGGTTAGCCCCTGAGCCAGGAGCTAACTCCGCTGCAGCTCCCCCCTTATCGATTACTTGACTAGTCGATGGAAAAATCCATCAACTAATCGATTAGTTAATTAAACTAAATTTTACATCCCTAAGCTATAGTTAATAAAATAATAAACAATATTTTTGATCCACTGGAATTTACAATGAAGTCATTTTGAACTTGTACTTCTAGGTCACATGGACAAAATCACAGCAGGTGCAGAAACACAGAAGGATCTTACAATTGTGACAGCATCTCAGGATGGTACTTTGAAATTCTGGGATTTGAGTGTAGGCAAAGCCATCTTTACTCTACATGGTGTTGGGAAGAATATTGACTCAGTTGTGTGCCTGGAGAATAGGCTGGTGGCAGTGACTGAAAACAAGTCCTTTACAGTCTGGGATCTTTCTTTGGAAAAAGTTATCTATACAGCTAGTGGTTTTCTGGACACTCCAATACTGACATCCACAATGAATGGGCAACTCCTTCTGGGTTTTTTTGTGGCAGCCAGTTAGTCAAGGTAAGATTTTTTTTTTTAAATGTTGTTTGAATAAAATATAAGGAAAACTTGTATTTCATGAACTCTTACAAGACATTCCCTAGCATTTTACAGAAAGTATTTGTTTAGGTAATAACAAAGAACATTAATATTTTTAAACAACATCTACCAATGATTTTTCCATCTGTTGTCTGTGGACCACAAGTCATCTAAATGATCCTTTTCCAGTGGTCCAGAGAAGAGACCATTTTAAGAATAGTGAAAGACTGGCATGTCTGCAAGTGATATGAGCATGAGACCATATTTTTCTTATTAAGTGGGTCCATGGAATGAAAAATGTGAATGTGTGTAACAGAGAAGCTATAGTTTTCTTTAAAGAAAAGCTAAAAATATGTATACCAAACTTGCAGCTGCATATGATTCTATGTATTGTAGAAAGTGAGAGCCCCCAAATGATTTAGAAGGCACTTTGGACAGCCTCTTGAAAACTTGTAGACCTTCAGAGAAGTTAGAATGTTTATTCATAATTTACAAGTCAATGGGAAGTGGGACTACACTGATGACAGAGGGTGCATATTTTTAGAACATAAACTCACCTACAAATGTTGGGATCAGGGTTCCCTATAAGGTGCGCGTCTAAGTTACAAAGAATTTCATTCCTGCCCATCCCCTGAGCAGAGCCGCATAGCTGCAGCCCCAACCGCTCCCAGGAGCAGGGCCACATGGCGGATGACTGCCCACCCCAAGAGCAGCTGGGCAGCCACCACACGACCTGCCTGGGCTGCAGTACTAAAAATCACACCATGGCCCAGCTCCAGTCCCAGCACACGGAGCAGCCACCTGCCACGTGGCCCAGCCCCTGGGAGCAGCTGGAGCCATGGCTTCATGATGGCTGCTGAGGCCAGGACCGCGGTACTAAAAATAGCACCACGACCCCTGAGCGTGCTGCCTCGTGTGCTGGGACTGGAGCCAGAGCTGTGGTGCTATTTTTAGTACCATGGTCCCGGCCCCAGCTGTCCTGGGGCTGGGCCACACAGTGGGCAGCTGCCCTATGCGCCAGGACTGGTGTCAGGCCATGGTGCAGCTGCTCCTGGGCCAGGGCCGCAGTACTAAACATAGCACCACAGCCCTGGCTCTAGCCCCAGCATGCAGGGCAGCCACCTGCCATGCTGCCTCACCCAGCAGGTGCAGGTGTCAGGATGGCAGAAGGGAAGGGAAGGGGTAGGGAGAGAACTAAGGGGAAGAAGGGGTGAAGAGAGGAAGGGGCTTGTGCCGAGGGGAGAAGAGGGGGCCAGGGCAGGAGAAGAAAGGGGCAGGGTGGAGGAGACACACATGCCAGGGGGCCAAGAGGAGACAATGAGGGGAAAGGGCAGGAGGAGTGGGGATGGGGAGGAATGGGAAGGTGTCAGTGATGCTGGGAGAGAAGAGGGAATGGGCAATGGCAGCAAAAGGAAGGAAGAGAGGGGAGGAATGGGTGCTGAGAGAAGAGGGGTTGAAAGGAGGGGTGGGCATGAAGGCAGGGGTTGGGGCAAGTCATGTGTGAGGGCACAAAGGGGTGTGAGGAGAACTGAGATAGAGGGTGGGCACCAGGTAGGAAGAGGGCAAGGGGGCAGCTATGGGGAGGACAGGGGCACTGAGGGAAGGGGGTGGCACCAGGAGCGTGTAGGGGGTAAGGGAAGGTGCAGGTGCCAGGAGGATTGTGGGGGGTGAAGCAGAAGGACAGACATGGGGAGGGGAGAAAAGGGGAGGGACAGGCACCAGAGGAGAGAGGCAGGGCAGGTGTATAGAGGGAGGTGTTAGAAGGGATGGGGAGGGGTAGCTACAGATGATCAGAGTGGGGCTAGAGGAGGGGTGGGCACAGGGGGAAAGGAGGGACAGGTGCAGGGGTCAGAGAGAATCGGTAGGTGGGGTAAGTCCCAGGCGGGGGAGTGAGAAGGGCAGGAGCCAGGACAGCAGAGAAGGGTGAGGGGCAGCAGGCACCAGGGGAGCAGATGGGGCAAGGCGAGAGTGGGAGACATGGCAGCAGAGAGGAAAAGGGAGAGGTTTGTAACTTAGGTGCCACAATGTCACACATCTGAACAAGCGCACATGACCTCAATATTGGTGCACAAGACAAAACTCACTCTGCTCATGGATGGAAAATCTTAGCGGGAACACTGGTTGGGGTACTTATCAATTTTAGTTAAAATACATTTGAATATAATAGACATATTGCATACAGACTGGAAGATGGCTGGACATGCAGATAGTGTCTTTCCATTAAGATTAAGTCACTGTGAATCAGAAAAAAATGTAAATTTCAGAGGTGTTGATAGGCTCTCTGTGGTAACCCTTGATAGGCACAGGTAATTGTTGGAATGACAGTGTATGGATACCTTTTATCATTATGGCATTATTCATCTTCAACACACCTTAATTATTAGCTAAATTAATCTTCCTAATATTAATATTAGGAGAGGCAAGGATTATAGCAGGGCTAGAAGCTAGGAAGATATGTTTGTTTCATTTGTGTATTTGACTTTTTACACATAATTGTGTCATTATTTCAGGTTTTTTATCTAAGTCATGTCAGCTGCTCCATCAAGTCTACATTTCTTCAGAGGATATTCCTATACACAAGGATCACTCTATTTTGGTATCAAAGAATTCAGTGAAAGATTATGTTCAGTTTGCTTATAGGTTAGTAGAAAGTATCTTAGCACATGGACATGACTACTGAAATTCCTCAAAATTCAGTGTCCTTAAACCTGCCTTCCATCACTACATTTCTGCTTCAGTCCTGCTTGCTGGTGCTCTCCGTATACTTGTTTTTATTGTCATTAAATAATTTGAATTGTATTGGGAATTAAATGAACAGGAGCCTTTTATAAGTATGGCCTTCCTCTTACACACTATCATCCCTTCAACTAACAGAAGTATATCATCCACCACTATGCACCTGTTGCAAGATGTAAGGATACACTTTCTTCTGGTGTTAGTATCCCAATATACAGATGCCTGGGTCAGCCAGACTGCCAAGCTGAAACCCTGGAGTAGAGCTCCTACATCTGAGAGCAGGATTTGTACTAAAGCTGGCTGGAAGCATTTTTGCCAATTAGAAGTTACATAACATATGTTCCAAGTAAATATTGTATTAATTTATTTGACATATTCATTGGAAAATGTTAGGTTTCCCAAGCATGCTTCAGTGCACTTCTTGAACATATACACATATTAAGATTCAAATGAGACAGCACAGACTCAGGCAGAGAAAGCCAAAGTTGGCTAATGTGAGGGAAGTCTTTGACAATAGCATAGTCATGAAGTGTAGGAGAAAGACAGTGTATGCCACCTACTTAGATTTTTATGTAGGATTGGAAAATATTCTACATCAAAGACTCAGCCATGCAATGTGGGGTAAATTAAGGTGGTAAGCAGCAGACAGAGTTTTGAGAGGGAGTTCTCCAGGTAAAGGAGGAGCAAATACGGGACCCTTGAGGTAAGTGGCTGTCTGTAGTGTGTGTTTGGAGGTTACTTGCTGTGTGCTGAGCTTGTGTTTGTCTATTTGTTTTGTTTGTTTGTTTGAAGGAGCATGTGCTGTGGCCAGCAGTTGGAAGCTGTGAGCTTCTAAAGGTTTGAAATCTAGAAGCCTCTGTAAATTGGCTGAGCCTTAGTCAGGGGACGGGGCTATCAGGAAGGCCAGGGCTTTATAAAGCAGTGAGTCAGCAACCAAGGAGCTTTGCGAACAGGGGCAGCAAACAGGGAGTTTTGAGAGGGAGTTGGGAAGGGGCCAAGGTACACTTGCCATTCTTTAGTTTAGTTTAAAGGTTTTAATCAAAACTTCCTGATTTAACTAGAAACCCTATCAATAACCTAGGTAGCTGTAGGAGAGAATGCAGGCAGAAGCCCAGCAGCAGAGTGGGGGCTATCCTATTTATTGCACTCAGTGTAGCATGTATGATTACCTGCCCTGTGTGTGGGTGGCGTACGTGTGCATTCGGTGCAAGGAGCTGCTGGCCCTCAGAGACTGCGTACGGGCTTTGGAGGCCAGGGTGGCTGAACTGGAGGAGCTGGGGGAAGCAGAGAGGTAATGTAGATGAGACTTTCCAGGATACTGTAAAATTGTCCTATCTCCAGTCAGATAGCCCCTGCGCTGTTAAGGAGGATGAAAGGCTCAGGGAAGGAGAGCAGTCAATGGGAGCAGAGGGAAACCTTCCCATAGTTGGGACCCTCCTTCCAGATGTTGGGGTATCCTCTTGCACTGAGGTTACCTCTCCGAGGGAAGGAACTCCAGTCAGTAGGAAAAGGCAGGTGTTAGTAATGGGTGATTCGATCTTTAGAAGTGTAGATAGCTGGGTTTGCGATGACCGGGAGAACCGTATGGTGACTTGCCTGCCTGGTGCGAAGGTTGCGGATCTCTCGAGGCATCTAGATAAGACTTATGTGTAGTGCTGGGGAGGAGCCAGTGGTCGTGGTACATGTAGGTACCAATGACATAGGGAAGGGTAGCAGAGACGTCCTGGAGGCCAAATTTAGGCTGCTAGGAAAAAGACTGAAATCCAGAACCTCTATGGTGGCATTCTCAGAAATGCTTCCAGTTCCACGCGCAGGGCCAGGTAGGCAGGCAGAGCTTCAGAGTCTCAATGCGTGGATGAGACGATGGTGTAGGGAGGAGGAGTTTAGCTTTATAAGGAACTGGGGAAACTTTTGGGATAGGGGGAGCCTATACAGGAAGGATGGGCTCCACCTAAACCAAAGTGGATCCAGACTGCTGGCACTTAACATTAAAAAGGTCACAGAGCAGTTTTTTAACGAAGAGATAGGGCAAAGCCAGTTGGTGCAGAGGAGCACGTGGATCGGACAGAAACATCTCTTAGTGGAGAGTCCATCGATAGAGATTCTCTAGGTTTTAGTCAGGAGGAGAGGATGGAAGAGGATAAAGTATGGGCCAGATCAGATGAAAAACAGTCACATAAAAAAGAATGACATCAGAAAAGGGCAGACAAACAGTGACAGGTTTTTAAAGTGCTTGTACACAAATGCTAGAAGTCTAAAAAATAAGATGGGTGAACTAGAGTGCCTCGTGTTAAAGGAGGATACTGATAAAATAGGCATCACAGAAACCTGGTGGAGTGAGGACAATCCATGGGGCACAAGCATTCCAGGTTACAAAATATATCGGAAGGACAGAACAGGTCATGCGGGTGGGGGAGTGGCACTATATGTGAAAGAAAATTTAGAATCAAATGAAGTAAAAAGTCCATTAATGGCTATTAGCCAGTATGGGTAAGGAACGGTGTCCCTAGCCTCTGTTTGTCAGAGGGTGGAGATGGATGGCAGGAGAGAGATTGCTTGATCATTACCTGTTCGATTCACTCTCTCTGGGACACCTGGCATTGACCACTGTTGGCAGACAGGGTACTGGACTGGATGGACCTTTGGTCTGACCCAGTATGGCCATTCTTATGTTCTTATGGGATATATGCCAGTTATGAATAAAGAGGTTACAAGTAGAATACCCCAGAGGGCACTTTGAGTTTGTGGACCATAATTGTATCAGTTATTTGGTGGAGTATGTTAAAAAGCCAGAGTATTGACATAGCAAAGTGCAATGCAACCAGATTCAAAAGAGTTCAGTTACGTTAGGTGATAGTGGCAATAGTATTTCAACACAAGCCCAGTAAAACTTTAGAATCTTACCTATTAGTCATTTTCAAGTCCAAAAATGATGTTTGGTCTGCACAGCTCTGATGTACCTTTCAGTTACTTATCCCAGGATTATCATCAGCTGATCCTCTGCAGGGTGGCGTTTTTCAGCAGCAACACTGCCTTCCCTCTCCCCTCTTTTCCTAATACATGCTTCCTAGCATAATTAGTATTGGAAAAGTTCCAGATCAACACGTCTCAGAGCTTGCAGGTTTTGTTCTGTAGCTTTGGAACTAGTTCAGTGATACTCGGATTGAGGCTTGTGAGCTGCAAATGGGCTCTTTGACATGTCTCTTGTGGTTCTTTGCAGCACATGATATTAAAATACAGTGATTTAATTATTAACCGGTTGGGATGCTTTTGCTATGTTTATTAACTAATCATTTGCAATGTTAAGTTGGTAAAATAATAATACTTGCTCAGTCATTTTGCTATGAGGATAATGTTATATACATGAAGCAAATATGGATATATAGTACTATTATAAATGAAACTGTGAATTCACACTATTGGGTCTCTTTTGGGTAATGCTGATCACTAATTTGGCTGCTGAACTGGTGAGGTCTGGATATTACTGATCTAGTTGGTTCTCAAAGTAAGGCCCCAATTCTTCTCTCATATAGCCGGAGTTGCACATGCACATCTGTGGACAGAATTTGCTCCTACATGAGCATCACCTTTGTGGGCTTTGCTTTCTGGTATGGCAGAATGGGGCTGCTGACAAATTCTCTAATTTCATTTCTTTGTCTCTTTTACAGGAATGGAAAAGAAGGGAAAGGTTGTTGCTAAACTGACAAGCCAAGAGCCAGTAGCTGTGATTCAAGGAGTAGCTGTAACTAAAGAATACTTCCTTGTGATCTTCAGGTAGAGAATATTTTTAAAAGTGAAATTATGCTCCAGAGAAGGAACTCAGGGACCAATTTTTAAAGATATTTCGGGATCTAAAGAGGCAGACTCCCAGAGTGATCTTTGAAAGCACCTACCTGCATTTTTAGGCACCTAATTAGCTTTGCATATCTGTGCCTCTGTCCCTATCTTCACTCCCTGATGGCTCCCTCCTTCCGACCCATTTTATTTCAATGGAGGAAAGACTGAAAGTTCTTGCTTAGTCTTTCAGACTCTGTATTGTACATACTTCCACTTGCCAGCCCAATTAAGCCTGACATTAATCCAAACCCATTTGAGTTGCCCTACTTTACAGTAGGATGAATTTGGCCTCGCCTCCAAATTTTTTCATTTACATATTGTGGGGTTTGTTTGTTTTTTAAACGTAGGGAGTCAGGGTGTATATTTTAGTATTTGTTATACATGCCACTGTCTGCACAACTCCTCTGTAAACTGTAGATGTCCCTTCATGAGACAGCAGGATATTCTGCATATAGATCTATTGAGTGTTTGTACCTTCACTTACACACATACTCTGAAAGGATGCTGCAATGACTATTTCCACCTTCTTCATTAATCATCTGGCCTCATATCTTGTGGCATTCAGCCCCATCCCCCACACTAACACCACTGAGATAATATTGTGGAATCTGGAGTCTGAAGACCATAAACATCTAGCCAAATTGTCTTCAGTCCCTATTGGATGTGAGTGACTCCATTTCTATGGAGGCTTCTTATACAGAACTAGTATTATTTTATGGTTAGACTATTTTACACAGTAATTGTGTAAACCAGAGGCCTCAGACTGTCACTATCATCCTTGCTCCTTATCATCACACTAAGCCAGCGTTTCCCAAACTATGGGCCGCGGCCCAGTACCGGGCCACAGGAAAAAAATACCGGGCCTCAGCGTGGTTGCCAGGGTGTTCTGGGCTCCCGGAGTGCCCGTGTGGCACCGGGTCCGCCAAACCCTTGGCCAGCCTGGGCATAACCTGCAACCCGATGTTCCAGCTCCTGGCAGAGACGTAGCTAGGGGAGGTCGGGAGCTGGGGGGGCCGGGGGTGAGGGGAGGAAGAGGAGGAGGAGGGGAGAGCCGGCCACCCAAAGCAGCACTGGACATGGGAATCGGGGCGGGCTTTGGAGATTTGGGGCGGGGGGGCAGCCGGCAGAAGCAGAGCTGGCCGGGGGGCGGGCTGGGAGATCGGGAGGAGGAGTAGGGGAGAAGCAGCTGCCGGAAGCAAGGCTTGCCTGGGGCGTCAGAGCTGGCCTGGAGAGATTGGGGGGCCGGCGGAAGCAGGGATGCCGGGAGATTGTGACTATGCAAAACTATCCCAGGCAAGTGCAAATAAAACAGTTCTTTGATTTAAAGCGCTTATAATTTGTTCTCATAACAAGCTTGTCACTGCAAATCAGTTCCTGTATATTTTTATCTGACACCACAGACATGAAATAATAATAAGTTGATTATTGTCCCAATCTAGTTCCCACTGTTAACGACAGCCTTGGATAAATTATGGGCATGGAAACCAAACTACCTTCTCTGGAGAAAAAAACTTAAACAACAAATAGTCTAGTAACTACTAGACTATTTGTTGTTTTTTAAGTTTTTCCTGTTACAGACTAAACTCAGCTACCCCTCTGAAGCTTCCCCCCCGCCCCCTGGAGGTAGTCCTTCCAGTTCAGGTCTGAGGCACAATGGCTGAGCAATGTGGACTTTTGTTGCTATCATGCTATCTCTGTTCTGTAGATAAACAGGGAAAATTACTTTCTAAGGTTGATTATGAAAGAAACTGGATTCAATAAACTCTCTTTTTTAAATAAAGAGGTTGTAACCAAAAATCTCATAAAGTCTGGAAGATTTGTTACATATCTTCTCTCCCAAAAGAATGCAGGATTAACCTGAGAACCAGTGGCCTGTAAGGGCAGGGTAGGGTCCCTGTTGCATACAAAGGCAAGGCTGCCAGTCCTCCTCCTTCCATGAAAATGATTGTGCCTCAAATTAAAGCTGAGAACTCCACGAGCAGTTATTTGCATATACACTGCATCTGAGATGAAAAAAATAGTTCCATAAAACTCAGCGATAAAATTCCCATTGACCTGAGTTTGAGCAGGATTGTACCCTATCTTTGTGATGCCAGCCGTGAGGTAAATTCCTATTGCGGTACTAGGGTCCTCAGTGGAACAGAGAAGTACAACTTATATAGTTGTGCCTGTTTGGCTGAATCAGGCCCTTCTGGTCTTTGTAGGGCCTGAGAGAATTGTTCAGCTAAGCTCAGTTATTGCTGGTTCATGTGAGGTAAAAGCACATTCTGAACTTTTTCAGAGACCATTTCGTCATTTGGAACATGGAAACAGGATTTGTAAAGGATTGGATAAGGCCAGAGTACAAAGACAAGGCTCCCTTGCAATGCATTCTGCTTGGCCATTTCATGTCTAAGGATAGCAGGACCACGTACAAGGATATTCTGTCCAAAAGGAAAAGAGGAAAGGGAGCAACAGGTTACAAAAGCCTCACTTTAACCTAAGGTTGAATTGGCAGTTGACAATGACCATTGTCTGGAGAGTTAGAATCACACATTTGGCACTGAAATTTGGATTACTCAAAGCTATAACCTTCAGATGCAAATTTCTTGGTTTTGGCTAATACCCTTGGGGCTAGGCTGTGTGTGTCCCCTGCCTAAGGCTAGGTCTACACTACAAAGAAAAGTTGCAATTTGCATATCTTTCCGCTTTTCTTTCAACAGAGGCTTTTTCTGAAACTTGTCCTGTCTACATGAGGCCAAATTTCAGAAAAAACCTCCTTTTTCAACACATCCGTTCTTCCTCATACAATGAGGATTACAGGGTTGGTGAAAGAACGAGTCCGCTTTTTCGGCAGTCTAGGCATAGCCTAAGGTATGTCTATATTACAGTTAAAATCTGTGATTCTCTTATGCCAGCTGACTCAGGCTTTTAGATGCTCAAGCTTGGGCTGGAGCCTGGGCTCTAGGATCTTGTGAGGTAGCTCAGCCACAGGTATCTAATTTCAGTGTAGCAATATCTTAAGAGCATAAGATGGAGATGGAGCAAAGAGCCTCTACACCCAGACAAGGACTGGCTGTCTTGCAGGCCTTGTGTTCCCCGATTGCAGGAACTAACAGCAGTCACTGTCAAAGGAGAGATGAGGAGAAACAGCTGTAGTAGCTACCCCCCATTTCTGCGCCAGACAGCCCGAGGGGGGGCGTGAACACTGTCCCTTCTTCCAGGATGGGGAACAGCCACCACTGCACAAGAGCTGTAGACACAATGCCTATCAACACTTCCTGGTGGACAGAATGGCTTAGCAGTGCCCATAGTGTATAATAATCCTTTAATGCTACAATGGAGTGCTTAATGTTATTTGTATGTGATATTTGTGATGTGATTTACTATCATATTGGAGCAAGTTCCAGATTTTAAATGGCCATGTAAAATTTATTTCTATATGGTCTTTAGGGATTTATCACCAGTAGTGTTACAGATGCCTGCATTATAATGCTCCTAAATAGAGATCTTGCTCGGCAGCATCAGTAAATAAGAACTGGAGCCTGTAGTTCACTCTAACTTAAGAAAAATTAGTTTGAAACCTGAAGTTTGGTTCAGACAAAATTAACCTGCTGGATTACTGGTGTGTGGGTGGATTTGGAGGTTGCCTGTGAGCAGTCTAAGTTAGAGAGCTCAGATAGTTTGTGTCGTGGAATCGGACATTGTCTGGGCAGGTGTTTCTGTCTCCCAAAATAATGAGACTTGTGAACTTGGTTACTAAGTCACACAGCATCTCCAACAGCTTCACTATGTCGAAGCAAAAACACTCCTCTCCGTTTAGGCAGCTAACAAACAGCTTTATTAATTAATAAAGCACAGCATGAGCCAAACGTGGTCCCAGCAAAGCCAGGCCCAGTAAGGCTGGCTAATACAATCAATCCTAGTATTTTATACCCTTAGCCAAACAATCTGATGTCAGGGCATCCAATTACAGAAATCATCAATTAGACTAGGAAAAACAAAGCCTTATCAACAAGATGGCGGACAGGTACGAGGGAGTACCTCTCCTGTCTGAACCAGCCCAATTAACACATTCCAATAGCCCATCCTGTAGGCCTCTTCTCACAGGGTGACAGAAAGTTCAATCTGGTCTATGTACGAGAGAGAAAAGCTGAAATGGTTTCTGTTATACAAGATGGCTTCTAGCTAAATATGAAATGATTTCTACAGTTTCTACAACTAGGAAGCCTTGACGTCAGTATTGATGAAGCTACTCAAGATGTCCCACTGCAGCTACAGTCAGAGGCATCACAGCACAGGATCATAGCTGGGTTCCTGGGAATGATACTAAGGATATCTAAGTGATTGGATGCTAGAGTAGCATTGTGCTTCCTTGGCTACCTACATGTCGGTCTGCTAGAAAAAATAATTTAAAATTGCCTGCAAATCTCTTAAGAAAAGACTTGGTGAGGTAATATCATTTGTTAGGCCAGCTGCTGAGAGAGACAGGCTTTCGCGCTTACCTAGCACTCTTCTCCAGTTTGTCACACACCACCAGAAGTTATTCCAATTAAAAAACAAACAAAAACAAAAACAAAAACAAAAAACCACACACACCTCTCAAAGCAGTTTCTTCCTCACCAAAAGATTTTTCAGCCAGAGAGATGAAGAGTAATCAAAATCCAAATGCTTCTGTTTTGACTCCTAAGTAAATGCAGAGGTGTGATCTTGAATCCATCATGGCTAGCGTATGGCAAAGAACCAAATTGCTAAAACCTACTTAAAATTACCATAGTGATTGACAGACTAAATTGGATAGAAACCTTAAGGCCATACTGACTCCATGTTACTTAACTGTGCTGCTTTCCCTGTGTGTGATTTTGCTTTAGTCACAAAGTAAACAGATTGCATGACAGCAGACTTACCTTTTGTTTTAATAAGATGTCTCTCATAGTAGCTCTATCTCTGCTCCTTCCATCCTGTTATTTTAGTACTTCAGATGCCTTGGGAAAGATGTAATGAAAGTAATACTGGAAAGAAAAGGAGGCTGGAAAATGAGGTAAAACAGGAGCTGGAGAAGCTGCAGCAAATTGCTAATGAGAAATGCAATGCTATTGATCAGTACCTGCTCAGTGGAGATGAAAAGGTAAGGAATAGCATAAGTACATTACAAGAGAAAATATGTTACTATTTTGCACTTATTTAATACCTTTCATCTGAATCTCTCAAAGCACTTTAAAAGTGTGAATTAATTAAGCCTCACAATTATGGTTCCAGGAGAGCTGAGCATCAGTGTTCCCTCTAAGCTGCTTGGCAGCACAGCTTCACAGGTGATTAATCAGCCCTGCCCAGTCAGAGTCTCAGGGCTCCATGCGAGAAACTAGCTGACTGGGTGGGCCTGATTAACCACCCCTGGAGCTGTGCTTTCGTGCAGATTACAGGGAACACTACTGAGCATCTAAAGGTGTACATAGGTAACTACGCACATGAATTGTTCCACCGAGGTTTGTAGAATTGGGGTCTAGAACTGTAAGCTTTGGCCTGGGATTGTCTTCATATGTCTGCATGGCATCTTGCACAGTGTGGCGACTAGCATGCAAATCAATGTTGTCCTGCAAATTAATGAAAAATGGCTTCCCACAGTGCAGTACAAATTCTTTCATCATTTGATGTGATGTAGAGTTGACACCATAATATTGTATTTATGACAACAGTTTTTCTTAACCACATTTGGTTCTGGCTACTGACCTGCATTTTGTAATATTCATGAGCAGATGGCATTTACACAAATGCCTTTGTTTTGCTTTGTTTTATTTTCTGTTGTACCTCCCTCCTATGTTATGTTCACTCTGTTATGTTGGTTTCATCATGATCTGCTTCTCAAGAAGAGCTGGAAATAGGCAAGTGTGTTTAGGGGAGAACATAATTTATATGACTAAGTAAAACTCAATTTTGCCTGGGCAGTAGGGTGGCCCGAGTTGCTAAGGGTTAAAATGCAAAGATTGTTAATTTATTTAAATAACCATTTTTTCCTTCTCCTTTTGGGAATCCTACCAACAAGTGTTTAACTTATAGCAAGACATTTGCCGTTTTGGAGTTGTGATATGACTTTATACAGATTTTAAAGGAAAAAATAACCAGGTTGTTATGCAGCCTATTTAGACTGTGTACAGAATACAGGTCCTGTGTACTGTTAATGGTTTTAATTTGAAGCATTTCCCAGTCTGCTTTAAAGTACCCATTCCCCCCAAGTGCATGTTCAGACATTATAGCACAGAGCCAACAGAGAGATTGACTGCTGTCTTTTCTTCAGAGAACGTGATAATTGAGATAAGCCCATAGGTATGACGGTTTATAATTAAGGTGCAGAATTCTACTGAAGGTCATTAGAGCCACTCTTCTAGAATCCATTCTTTTTTGGCCAACACCTATAACCACCAATTGCTTTTGAGGTCAAAATGCATTAAGAATTATGTCTAAAGAAACAAAGATGAATTTCTCTGGCAGTTTTTGTACTTCATAAAAATCTTGTTTGGTTAAATCTAAATAAGTAACAAAGCTAGAGAAAAGGAATTAAACCAATTGGAATGCAGAAGAGTACTTAAACTTGTGACTGAAATGGTCTCTTCTCTTCCTAGGTAATACAATAGTGTGTTCATATTATGCACACCATCTTTCTGTGTTCAGTTTGCAAGCCCTATCCCATCTCCACACTCTTAAAAGTAAAACACCCATGCTCTTCTTACACAATGCTGCCTTGACCTATACTGGAAGCCACCTGGTACTTTCCAACTGCAGCAATGAGGAGAAAATCAGCTACATAATGTTGTGGAATTTAGAAACTGGCAAGGTAACCTTGTTTTTTTGCAATTTTAAATGCAGTTTCATGTGAGAAAGTGGTGCTTTTATAATCAAAACAATGCAGATTCTAAAGAATCATATCTAACTGCTTATGCCAAGCACAAATGATTTGCTTGAGATATTCCCAAAATATTTCTTTAAAAAAAAAAAAAAGTCAGTTTTGCCAACCTCTTTGTGAACAGTATGCAAACAGAACAAAATGTGAAACTGGCTGGAAAAAAAAGAGATAACTGTGAGCTACTCTATGAGATCTAGTTAGGATGATTACCCCTCCATAGCACATTTGGGTTTACTCTAAAAAGTTTCTTAATACATTAATGTGCATCAGATCTTTCTATGAGCAGAAATAGTATTAAACCGTGCAAAATGTAATGTTTGGTATTTTTTTCCACACCCACTTCTCCTAAATACTCATTATAAAGGTATGACATAAAACAAATGAAATGAGTGTGTAGCAGATGTTAAAAATGCACCTTCTTGTAAAACTGTAGGTTAAGAAGCAATTTAAAAAGTGAGCCAAATGTGTGTTGTGTGGCTATTACGGATGATACTAGTCAAACTGTTTTTGGGGTCATGGTGGAAAACAGGTAAGGAGACTCCTGAACATATTAATGGCTCTTTATAGATTATGACAGGGTTAGTCCTGCTCCCAGAGCGGTGTTCAGTCCACAATCTCCAGTCTAAGTACTGCAGCACAGGTTTTGCTTACCCCTTTCAGTGTTTTGTGGAGGGTTGTCCCTTGGCAAAATGGCTGTCAGGACAGATGTTTCTGGTCAGCTTGGGTTGGGTTACCAATCCTCCCCAGTTACCAGCTGAACTCCCTGATTGCTTGGGGACAGGAGACCCCTGCTGGAGCTCTTCACCTTCCCCCTCTCTTAGCAATGCTGCTGTTCTCTTTGTCAGTATCTCCCACTCTAACCTTATCAGGTGTGACTCCTCTCTGCCTCCTTCCAAGCTCCTCTTTGCCCTCCCCCAGGAAAGGTTTTTAAAGAGGTCCCAGGGCTGCCTGAAGTCAGCTCAGCTGGCCCTTATTTGCTTTAGCGCCACTCTCTCAGCTGCCCCTAATTAACCAGGGCATTTGCTATTTCAGAGCTGCCTTTCTCCCCCTTCTGATCAAGCCCTCTAACTTCCCTGTCACAACATATAGTGCATTGTTGAGATATTAGCCCACATTCTCTCCTGTGCCAAGATCTGCTCAGTGCAGGAGAACAGCACAGAGGAATTGGATACAACTCCCTGATTATCTGGGCTCATGCTGCTCCAGCAACCTAGTGGCATGCAAAGGATAAATAAATAGATTTTGTTCATGGACTGGTAAGCTAACACAATGACTTTGCATGTCTAGAAGGACTTTGAAGTCCTTTTGAAACAAAACGACTCACCCACAAAAACTAAAACAGTGTTGTGTGTTTGGTGCCTGGGCTTTTTATATATTAAGAGATGCTTATGAGAAAAAGTGTCTAACTGACAGAGGATGGTTACTCCAGAATGAAAAATTACAGGGAAGTTCTACTCAAATGTGCAGCAGATCTGCTACTCAAACTATGCAGATCCTCTATGCAGGAGAGTTGTGAGATGTTTCCCATTCATTATGAATTGGATGGCCTATTAAGAATTACAGTAGGCTGTGTGGAGCTCCATCACAGGTCACACATTGTTAACTGAAAACTATATGAGCAGTGTCTCTCCTTGTCACACTGTTTTGTCAGATCAGTTCCTTTATACATGGCTGAAACGAGTAACATTCTACCAAACCTGCGGCTGTGTCTATACTGCGCTCGCTTGCGCAAGAAAATATGCAAATAAGGCGAAGCGGTGAATATCGCCGTGCCTCATTTGCATGCTTAATGAGTCACCATTTTTGCGCAAGGGGCTTTTGCGCAAAAAAGGAGCCATCTACATGGATCCTTTTTGCGCAAAACCACCCTCTTGCGCAAGAGCCGTTCTGCTGCTTTTTTTCAGGCAGAATGGCTCTTGCACAAAAGGGTTTTTTTGCGCAAAAATGGTGACTTATTAAGTATGCAAATGAGGCACAGTGATATTCACTGCTTCACCTCATTTGCATATTTTCTTGCACAAGAGAGCGCAGTGTAGACGTAGCCAAAAGTTTCAGACAAGATTTATTTGCAAGCATCCCCAGTTAGGAGAGATTATCATTGTTCTCCTGATAAAAAAAATAGAAAGTCGTTAGTGGCACGTTCAATACACTTAGGCTACGTCTACCCTATGAGTTTTCTTGGCAAAAAATATGCAAATGAGGGACTCATTTGCATGGGTCGCAATCTCATTTGCATTTTTTCTGCCGATCCATTTTGCACTGGGGTGTTTGCGCAAAAACAAGCAGCGTGGACGTTTTCTTTTTGTGCAAAAACACCTTTTTCTGCAAGATTGGTAAACCTTTTTTGGGGCATAAGGATCTTGTGGAAAAAGGGGTTTTTGCGCAAAAAGAAAACGTCCATGCTGCTTGTTTTTGCGCAAAAACCCCAGCGCAAAAACGGATCGGCAAAAAAAATGCAAGTGAGATCACGACTCCTGCAAATGAGTCCCTCATTTGCATATTTTTTGCCAAGAAAACGCGTAGTGTAGACGTAGCCTCTGTATCAAATGGCTGTGTTGAGTCAGATTTTGTACCTTTCTCTGTATAGAGGCTAAGTGTACCTCCATGTATTAGCCAGGATCACTGCATCTAGGGGAAGCTCACAATTAGAGGCAGAAAGAGAGTGCCTCACCCACCTAGTAAGGTTCCACTAAAAGAAAGCAGTCTCATCTGTCAGGGTGATGGAATCCCAGCGGGCAGATTCTTTAGCAGGGATGTGCTGAATCAGACTGTTGGCCTAGCTGCTTGCAATGATCCCTTGACACCCAATGCTACCTACTTTATGGCTGTGATGGTTCCTGTGACTCTCCTATACCAGAGCAGACTGCAGTTATTTTTTACCACCACAGCTCCCTGCTGGGCAGACTCCGCTGTTGGAGGCCCTGCCACTATGCTACAAGGCTCTGCAATGATAGAAGCTGGTGTGTAGACCGACCCCATAGCAAACCCATTTCTTCATTCTCATTATCCTGGAGTCAGGCACCACCAACAAAAAATATGGAAAGTGTGTTTTGCTATTTACAAGAGGGTCTCTCACTAGCCTTGTTGAGCCAACAGTATAAATAAGTATATTAAATTACATTTAGCTTCTATTACTCAGTGACTAAAGATCAACATTACTAATGATTAAAAACTCAACACATGAAACAAATCCCATTTGCATAGTTTGTAAATAGCTCCCTTCCAAATAGTATTCTTGTATAGTTGTGCCTATTACATCTCTAGGCCTCCATCCAAAAATTTATTTTCAAAGAACAAACAGATATAGAACAATAGTAACTGGTAATTAACAAAATGTAAAGCATGAAATTAAAATAGCTCCTCATATTACAGTCATCTGCTTCTTCAACATCCTCACTTCCCTCCTGAAAAAAAAGATTATATAGGCCTCACAGTATGCACCATCAAATTCTAGAGTTGTTGGACCTTGCAATTTCCACTACTTAATGGTCTTCACTGAGAACACCCTGTTAAATTCTAGGCGTAGTCAATTCAAGTGTCCCAAGTTGATCTTAACTGTTTGGCTTGTCACCACAGAGAAAGGTGGTCATGAAGAAATACAGGACCCCAAACTATTAAAAAAAAAATCAGGCAGACAATGTTTTGAATTGCAGCTGGAATCTAATAAACTATTCTCTGCAATATGTATGTATTATTGTGCATCTGTGAAACACAACTAATGTCCAGCCGCATTTTATACTACCTACAACTATTAAGTGGTCTTCCACTGAAACCTCACTGCAGTAAACCAATGTGAAAATTACAAAGGCATGGATAATGCTTGTGAGGCCAGCATCTTGCAATGGAAATCACAACTTTGTTGCCAAGAAAAAATGCGGACAACAGCAATATTGCCAAGCGAAGGCATTAAAAAGACAGCAGGAGTCAGACTCCCTAAAATCATGATTTTTTTAAAAATAGAAATGGCTTACTTTCTACTTGCCATCTGGTTTTTGAACTATTGGGCCACATTCAGCACATGCTTTTAAATTTCTCTTTGCAGAGGGGTTAGATTAAAAAAAAAAAAAAAACCCAAAAGCTGAGATTCATTCCTATTCACTCAGCTCCAGGAGTTGGGGTTCTAAAAAAGAACCACCCATATTTCACGTCTCATGATAAAATTGCAAGTTGGTAGTACTGTGATACTCTGATCAATCATCGTGAAAGTTTAAGATATTTCAGATTTGAATTTAATCACAAACCACCAAGGACACTGGATGCAGACTTAGTTCTGGAGTGAAGTCTATTCTCACATGAGTAAATTGTCCTGTTTATTGTGCTTCCAAGGTAGAGACTGTCGTTACAAATTTTCTTGCTAATTTTGAAAAGTTATTACACTTAAATATGACTTGCTGTGATGAATGGGAGGGGTACTACCCTTTTCCGGACATCCCAGCCATTCAGATAACTAAATTGCCTGTAAGGATTAAAAACCATAGACAGTAGGTCCTTGAGAATCTCCAGCAATGCTAGGTAAGCAGGAACTGAGTTGGCAGGAAGCCAGGAGAGCCAATGAAAACAGAGTGTAGGTTTTTTAATTGGAATTAGTGATCTTCCTGTTGCAGTCTTTGTGTGACCACAGCAGAGCTGGGAGACATAAATTAAGCCAGGGAGCAAGGCATGGCTATTCAGTGACATTCATGCCTTGGAAAGTACTAAATCTTGGAACAATAGATATGTAAGTAGAACAGGGGATGTTTAGTCAGACATGATTAGGTTATTTTCTTTATTTTTGAGTTTGTTAGACTTTTCTGTGCTGAGCCCAGGTAAGCCCCCATCCCCCACTTAGACTGTATTTTTTTAACTGGATCTCAGGGAAGCAATTCTCTGTGCTTTAATCTCTTTTTTCAGTTGCTCTGTAACACCTAGCAACCAGGTAATGTTTTACCATGTATGTTTTCTTGGTTTTACTAATAAAAATCACCTTTTTTAAAGACCATGATCTGATTCCTGTCCTAGAAAGCAGGAGGTTCTGTACAGTCTTAGGCCCATGCACAGTGTCAGCTATTAAGAACATTACAGTGCTTTTTTTCAAGCTCTCACCTGAGGGAGGGTTAAAGAGCTTGAGGGTACCCTACTGAAAGAAATTCCCAAGTGTGTCTTACTGGTTTTCAAAGGGGTTTTTGCATTTGGGTGATGGAGGAAGTACCATCCAAGGTCAGGAAATCTGTGACCATGGCGAGTATTTAATGGAAGCCTTTAGTGGTAGGGTATTTTAAAGTATCTTGTGGGCACCCACCTTCTATACTCGAAGTACCAGAGGGGGGAACAGCTTTGACACTTGCCAGTCTGTCTTGACCTTACTGTTCTTAGAATACCATAAAAATGACAGATGATGTTAAACTGCGATATTTTTAATAACTTTAGCTGCTAGTGTAACATTTAATTGAGTTTATATGTTAATTATTGCAAAATAAATGGAATTACTTCTCCAAGGAGAGAAGCTGGTATTTAAAAAAAAATGGCTCTCTACCATTTCTAGAGCCTGAATATTCTTGTGGCATTCTTGATGGAGATTATAACTGTGTAATATGCAAGTGTGATGAATTAATTGGCTATGTGTTTTTTTTTTAACAATTTGTTTGGTCATCTGAACAGTATTATTCCAATTCACAGGTTTCAGAGAGATAACTGTGATAATCTGTTTCAGCAAAGAACAATAGGAATCCAGTGGCATTTTAAAGGCTATAACAGCATAGGCTTTGTGAGCAACAACTCACTCTCTCAGCTGCTGAACTTTCTTTCATCAGTATCTAAGGAAGCCATTTTTAGCTCAAAAAAACCCTCATGTTCTAATACCCTAATACATCTGTTAGTCTTTAAAGTGCCAGCAGACTCTTTGTTATTCCAATTCAAGTTTCCTACATTTGTTTCCTTAGTGGTGCTCAAGGCTCAGAGGCACCTTATGGTAAGGTAGATGTCAGAAACCCTTTCAATGCTTAAAGCAGTGGCTTAATGAAGATATTTTATACCATAGGATTGGTCACATAATTAGTAACACATTCTATTATGTTTACAAGTTTCCATAAACAGTGTGTGCATTGTGAGGATTCAGTATTCATGCTAGTTGGATTAGACAGTGATAATAGAGCATCTTTCTGCTTAAGTGAACTGATCAAACTTCCTATGCAAATATTCATGACCACAGTCACAAAAAAACCAAACCACTGAACAAAAGTCCATGTATATTATTCTCGGGGGAATGCCAAAATTACAGCTGAGTGCTCTACTCATAGGGCTAGAAGTTACCTTCTTTCTTTAGCCATTTTGTATGGACCAAAGCAACAGACACCTAACTCATTTCCACAAGAAACACTTTAGGCACCTAAGGGAACAGGTTCCTGTTTGTGGATGACTAACCAGCAAGAAGGTCCTGTCTCCAAGAGGAGCCAGGGATAGCACACACCTGTCATCAGTATTGCCCACTAGTTAGGCAGAGAGTTGTCTAAAGTAGGGTGCTGGGTTTTGTGCATTGCATTTTGAGGTAACTCTCTTCCTACTCATTCTATAGGGAAGCTAGGCACCTCAGACCTTATTGATCAGTGTTGTTCCTGTGAATTTTCTAGGTGCCTAAAAGGTTAGACCAGTGATGCTCAAGTCCCCTTGGGGATCCAGACCAAGATTATTTGCAGAGGGCTTTTAAATTTTAAATATAAAGCTAGCTCTTAAATAAAAGTAGATATTTATGTCCAGTAGCTATACTGCAGCTACAGCTAATTATGACAAAATACAATTAATTTAAACTTAGTTACTGCTCAGTCTTAACCATCTTTGTTGAAAAACAAATAGAGCACCAAGTGATATAACTAACGAAGCCCCTCGAGCAATGAAAAAGGGAACAAAGTCAGTCCAGTAATTTGGGGAAATAACTGAGGTCGTCAGAAGCAATCAGTTGTGTTTATATCAGCTAGAAAAGAAAGTAGGAAATGTAACTGCCATCAATCTCTATGGATAATACAGTTTGAGGAAAGCATGTCCATCACTTCCTTCTTTACTAGCTGATTTCATTTCAGAATCCAATTCATTTAACTGGAGGTGGTCTGATCACTAGAGGCCTGCATCTGGCTCTATCCCTACTGTGCACTGGCCACTACTGATCTATTTACATTTTAAGATATTAGGAACAGACGGTCTCTTACTCTGTACAGTGCTTAGAACAATGGACTCTGAACTTAATTGGGGTCTCAGTACAGGTTGCACTTCTGAAAACTGGCACATACTCTGTTCTAGCAACATCTGTAATCTGCAGGACTGTGGATGCTCCTGGACCAGAGAGCCTGGGAGCCTAATGGCAGGAAGGTTAGCAGCCCGGCCAGGGCCGGGAGCAGCGGGGCCAGAGGAGCCACACAGCAATGATAGGGCCAGACTGGAGAACCCGAGGACCCCAGCCACCTGTGGCAACCCAGGGCTGGAGAACCCTAGCCACTCATGCCAGCCTGAGGCTGGGGCACTGGTGGCAGCAGGACAGACAGCTCAACTGGGGGAGGAGTAGGAGCCGCCCAGAGGCAGGGGACCGCCCCTGGTCCGGCAAATTCTCTCATTTGGGACTCCTCAGGTCCCAACAGTGCTGGACCATGGAGGTCCAACCTGTATTATACAAACAGTTCTACCCCCCAAGTACTACTTTGCCATAGAATTTCTGCGTAACGAATGTACTTGCCAACATCAGTCTCATCGTGCATTACCCAGAACTTTACCAGGAAGGGTTATAGATTCCTTCCTCAGTAACACTATGTGCAGTAGGTTCTATTTTCATTGAATTGTCAGACTTAATTAGAAAAAATTCAGTTTAATGAACACTGAAAATTTGCCACCTTTTAAAGTCAGTGTTAATAAAGCAATAGTTGAAATACTCTCTTGCTCTTTGCAAATCTTCTGAAATCTACAAGTATTCTCACTATTGGCGTTGTAGCACTTGCCAAGAAGCACAGATGACAGATTAACAGATCAGATAAAAGTTTTTAGAACCATTTAATGAGAGACTTGTCTGCCCTGAATCCCCTGAGCCAATATTGTTTCCATGACAGCAACCACAGGTATGCAACAGAACACTTCTAAATTCATCTGCAGACACCGAAACATTTGAAGTATTGCTTTTGAAGCATCAGATTTCATTTTCAAAGCAAGCTTCAAATAGGAAGGGAGGAGGTTTGAAAAGCTATTTTAAAATTCCTTAATTTTGTAATGAACTAGGTATGTGAATGGGTCCCTTGCCCTGTGCTGGATAGAAACATTTATAGGCCTCATGACTCAGAACTGTGACAGCTAACACTGCTCTGAACACTTCAGCTAAAAGAATCAGAGGGCTCGTGGTTCTATCCCAGATTTCAACAACATGGACAAAGTCTAATTTATAATCTTTACCAGTAATCTTCTAGAGGTCATTTGCAATGTAAGAGTTGGCTATTTTAAAAGTTACTAAGGGGGAAGCCTCAGCATAGTTGGTTAAATGCAAACTATGTTTGTACAGTCAACACTATCTAAATGTAGTAGTTCTTTATGGGTAACAAGTGGAGATGAGAAAATTAAAACAAATATTCTGTAAACAGTAAATTTGAAAATAACCTGGCCAGATTGTGAGTTACTGAGATTTGTTGTTTCTCATTTCTTTCTTAAATTGAGAACACTTAATCATAGTGGGGATGGGAAAGTATAACTGTACATGGTTAACCGATAAACCCAGGCTCAACAGTCAATATTCACAGTTAGATGCAGGCTCCCAATAAGGTAGGGAGCTGGCTTAAAAGCAGTCTTAACTGGGATTTCTCTATCACTAGCTTTTATCTAATATTGGGATCTCTCCAATTCTAAAATTTTGATGAGAGGTTTCTGATTTTCCAATCTCAGAGCTGCTTCATGCTTCATTAATAGTCTATATTTGTTAACTGAATTGTGCTGCCTCTCGTTAGTCATTGGCACAATAAAAGCTGCAGTGTTCCCCCCCCTCTCAACATTAGGTCACTGGAAAACTGCCACTTGCATTTCATGAGTGGCTTCTCTTACAAAATTGACCATGTATATTTATTGTTGGCTATTCCTAGGATTAAAGTTTGGGATACATTTCACCATAGGCACAAGATTATTCCAGGTTATGAAAATCTCCAACTCACTATAAACAGCAAACTGCATGTATTAGAAGGAGGGGCAAAAGCAGTACTACTTGTAGGTTTGTAAAACAATATTCCACTGTTAAATCTTCTATACAATTCTATTCTCCATGTATGATAAATATGAAGAGACTTTACTGGAACTCTTGAATTGTATTTCTTTGTTTTCAGTGATATTAAAGCCAATAATTTAAACTAGTGAAATTATTAGAGGTCTGATTTGGTAAGAAGGAAGTAGGGCTCTTGGTAAGGCTCTGAACCCACTATTTCCCCCCAAGGGAACACCACATGAAGCAGGAGCTTCTCCCAACTCCCAGGTGGAAGTGGGGTCATCTGTACACATGCTACCAATGGCCAATTCCCCCTTCTTGAGGTAGCAAGGCAGGAACTTCCCACTCTTCAGTCAGATGAGAAGGAGGCAAGGCTCCCTCCAACTCAGCAATCCATCTCCTACTGTGGAAGCAGTAGTCTTCTACCACCACCTAATGTAGCTAGTCGAGGAGCCAAAATAGTAACTGTCTAGGCCCTAGGAACACATGAGGAAGTTGTTAGAAGAAAAAAAATATTTACAGCTTTACCTCCCTGTCTTCTGAGTTAGAGGTTGAAAGTCACTTTAACTTGCTGTTCAAAGCCTGTGCCTCATGGTAATGGTTCAACCATCAATATTGTTATGAAGAGAACAGCATATTTTCAGCACAATCCATAAGTTGCTAGTCGGAGAACTTCGCTTCCCAGGAAGGAAGAGGTAGCATTTAGGACTAGGGTGAAATTTTGTACTAACACTGATCAAGGAAAAAAAAAAAAAAAATCACCAAAACTGGATTGTTTTGAGAAGACATCAGTGTCAGCCAGTCCAGGGCCACTAATGGGAACACTCAGGAACATGATAATTTTAATTGAAAAGCTAATGTTTTGCCAACTGAATGTTGTGAAACATTTCCCAAGGTTTGGGTTTGTTACCCAGAAGTTTTTGCAAATCAGAATAGTTGGTTTCTGGCTCACTATAGTGGAAGCTCACTATAGTGGAAGCTAGCAAGAGTCTCAAATATCAAAGCTATTGGTGGTTTCAAAACAAACATCTACGCAAGCTGAAGTTACATTTGTTTAGGACAAATTATGTATAGTGACCTGCCATCTTTATTTCTTTTAGGTGAAGTAAGTCTGTGGGACTTAAACAATTGTTCAGTTACTGCTGTCAGGTTTAAAGATAAACAGGAGATATGTCTAACAGTAGCCCTGAACAAGACGACAGTTCTTGTAGGTATGAGCGACAGCCCTGCTCTTATCTTGAAACGATCAAATGCTAAAGCCACTAAAAATTCTACTGAAAGACTTACTTGGAGAAGAATCTACTAGTAGCGAGGAAGATCCTGAAGAAAACTAGAGGATACTTCAGATTCTAAATATTTAATTATGTAGAGCCACACCATGCATAAGATCCTGGCTCCACTGAAGTCAGTAGAATAAAGATTTCACCCAACTTGTCTTTGAGACTAGTAATGCAACACACTTAACCAGATTCATCCAATGACAACAAGTTGTTGCTGCCCCAGTTACATATGATGCACATCACTTAAAGTCAACTGAAGTAGGTAGTTACACTGGAGATGCATCCAAGTCTCACTTCAGCAACTGTTTCATGTATTCTTGCATAACAATTGTAGACACATCCAATCCCATCCATTAGTCCTTAGACATGTGACAAGATCTGAAATAAAGATAACTTCTCCTATGATTGTGACAGGCCCATTGGTGGTTCACTACCATGTCAGCAATACTTGTCAGGTCTGACACACTCAGTGCACTCACACACTGCTCATGATGTTTCTCTCAAAAGTAGCATGTATTTCTTAGAAAACTAAGAATGTTAATGACTAGTGACCTATTAATGTGTTATTAACCAACAAAATTATGAATGTATTGGAAATGTGACTAAAATATGTTTAAACCAGACTGTCAGGGGAAGTTGACAAGCAGATTTCACAGAAAAGGGACAAACCTCAAACCAGGTGTGACCCAAAGGCAGTGGGCTAGGCAGTTATATCCAACATTGCAGGAAGATCATTTGTATTGTAAAAAAACAAACCAGCATGGCATCAACACCCAGGAGGGAAAAGGAACATTTCCTGGGGATACAGTTCAGAACACCTCATTTTAATGATTGACTGAGCCACAGAGACACGGTGAGGAACCCCTAAATTATTTTTCATTTGAGTCAAAGAAGCCAAGTAGTTTGAGCAACTTATGTTTGGATTTTGAAGCACCGGTGAGAAAACTTGTTCGAACAAAGTAATGTTGAGATTTAGTCTTAAATATACTTTTACTTCTGTTTATATCCATTTCTATCTATTCCTTTATATTTGGTGTTAAATACATACTTTTGTTAATATGTCTGTTTTAATTTTAGTAGTCATGGTGATTGATGCCCATTTGATTTGCAATAGGTTATCCTTTGGTTTTTCCAGAGGAACACTAAAGAAATAGGGAGGGTATTAGACACCCAACACTTAAAGGTAACAGCTGATCCTTTTGTTATCCCTGCCACTAAGGAAGAACCAGGCTTCCTCTACTGGCTAATCTGCTTGGTGAGGTAATATACAAGACTGCCTAGGGTGGGGCTCACTTCCCCAGGCCTTTACACACAAAAACGGTTACTTGAGAAGTGCCCTACATATACTTATTTCACAAACCGTATTCCCTTTGGAGTATCAATAGGGAAAGCACTAAAAACAGATGCACATTTATTTAAACTGGGTTAATATGGCATGTTGGGGTTAGCTATTCATTTCAGACCACTACATATTACATTTAGTAATCTGGGGACCAGACGAAGGGATACTGAATGAGCTAATTCTTTCCCAATATTATATGCTTAATGTTAAGCTTTTCAAAATTAACTATCTGCTGTCATCAAAATGAAATATCTAAATAGTAAGACTTTCCACCTTACAGAATCCAAAATAATGTGTTCACTAAGCTGCACACAATACCATAGGCACACTTTATATAGCTAACAGTAGTATTTGAAGATTTCCTGAACACATACTGATCCACAGGTGTTTTAATAAGCCCTGTGGAGAAGCATATGGACTATCAACTCCGTTTAATATAAAATGACTTACCTTGTGAGAAGTGACAATCTGAAATGATAAATGCCTAATACTCTGTAAGAAAGGGGCATCTTTCCCACCAATAAAGAGAGAAAACCTAACAGATACTTACCATCTGGGAAAGACAAAAGTGACTCTTACTATTGGCAGTGTAAGACTGCAACTGCTGGTTCTGCCCAATTTAGAAAGCAATTTAGCACTAGAGAAGAGCATTAGGGACCAAGAAGTTACCAAGGAAGTAGGCTATGAGAGAAATGGCTTCATGGATATTGTGAATATCAATCCCAAATCATGCACACAATAACTTTTGGGTCATACTCTTTGCAAGGCTCTTCAAATTGCCATATTCTTGGACAAAGAGAGCCACCTCCCTTAAGAGCAAAGTCTGTTAGTCTGCCTTTAAACAAGGGTATGTAAAAATCTCCTTTAACCAGTTAACCAATTAAAGCGGAGGGCATGGAGATGGGGGAGGGGTTGCTTCAGCCTGGCTGGATCAGCCTACCCATTTCACCTGCCACAGGCAGGAGGCTGCTCTGGCCTTCCAGTCAGAGCAGTCCTGCCTGCAGGGCACCCAGGCCCACCGCAAAGAGAGGCTAGCTGAAGCAGTCCCTGCCTGTGGGGCTTTAACCAGTAACCCTCACCCATTAAGGATGAGGCTTATCGATTGAACAATCACATCTCTACTTTAAACCACAATGTCTTTGTCCATACAAGGTTCTAAGTGGCGTTTAAAAGCATCACTCTCTTAACCTACCTAAAAAGGCCCTTGGAGGTTTCCTATAGACATAGCTGCCTGTGTTACATACAGCTGCTGGTCACATTTTCCAGCTTCTCAGATTTCTTGGGGCTAGAAATCTTTCATTAAAAATGGAAAGTTTCCAATTTTCACTCACATGACTCTGGAAGCTGTCGCCATAGGCACACACTTACAGTTATATCTTAACACCACTAAGCTGGATGCCAAGTCTGAGGAGCCCAGCAAAGCATATGCAACTATATTTTGCACAGCTACAGATTGAGGCATATATCAATATTCCTCTCCCAGCACCAATTCAAGACTTGTAGAGGTAACAGCAAGAGATAACACGATGGCAATTGTGGAGTGCAGAAATATCAGAAGTGATATTCCTGGGGAAATCCTGCACCAAATATTAAAAATTCTGCATATAATATATGCAAAACACCACAATTCTGACAGTGGGAGCTGGGAGAGGGGTGTTAAAAATTCTGCAATAAATAATCCTATGAAGACTATTAATCCTGCACAAGTTCTGCTTTTCACAGTGATGCAGAATTCCAAAAGGGGTACAAAGAGTGCAGTGCAAGAAAATACCATTACCACAGATCAGCACTCCTGCACGCAACTGAAAGTCAAGATTAAAGGAAAGCCCTTTAGGATGCTTGCTAGAATTCTTCCACCGTAAACACATGCATAAAAAGTAGACACAAGAGAGTCAAGTTCAAGACTAGCATAATTGCTACACTACCCAGAAATTGGACTCCCAAATGTGAAGTCACCAAGGCAACAGTTTAATATGGACATAAAAAGCATAAATTAGTGGCATTTTCTTCCTGGAAAGAATACATTCATCATATGAAAGCCACTGAAGTAACAGGTTGCTTTCTAGCTTGGAAGACTATTTTACAATTAGCAGTTGAATTCCTGAATCCCCAATTCCAGATGTGATGTTAACACAGAATTTGACAACTTGAGGCATGGGATGTAGAACACTTTCAGTTCACAACAAATGGAGATCCTAACTCAGGTTGTGAAATGGTGCTAAAGCAGTTAAATACCATTACTGTAGTACGGTCAGACTTTCAGTGCTTCCCCACCACCATACATTTCCAGATTTACTTATTAAATGCTAACAGGGAGTTTAAAACAAACAAAAACCAAAAACCCCACAACACTACAGGTAATTCAATCTGTGCAGTTCTGAGGCCACCCTGTTTCCAATTATTTGGTTATTCAGTGCAGAAGTTAAAGATCACAGAAAGTATAACCGATTTTAATACTCCATTAATACTATAGATTAAAAATATTGCATAGTCTTATGCATTTTTCCTAAAACATTGTTCTCCGTAAATTAAGCAATTTTTTATATAAAAGTCACACAACTCTTTAAAACATTTATAGCATTCACTACCTCGATCTTCTATCCTTTTTTGATTTGTCAGTACATTTGTCCATAGTTTTCTCATTATCTCCTCTGCACTTGGGGCAATACCATTTCCCCTTTGGCTTATAGGTGAGTCCAACACATGAAAAATGAAACCACTCAATAGGACACTGCTCATTGTCACATCCTATCATCTCTCCATAGGACACTTGGTCACATAAGCAGTAAGTTGGTTCATTGGGATCTATTGCAAATTCGACAGGTGAAACTTCTCTTTCTTGTTTGGCCTTGGAGCGTTTCTTTTTCTTGGCAGATTTGGATCTCTTTTCTTTAGGGGGCTGGTCATCACAGTCTTCAATCCCATTTGCTATATGGCACAGATCACGACTTTCACTGGTCCGTTGGCGACGGGGTCTACGTGAAGATCTTTCTGGTTGGCAAGTTTCCACTTTTGCCTTTTCTACAGGCTTTTCATTATCTGGCTCTTGAAAACACCGAGAGTGGGTCTCTATTTGCCGAGCCCTATTCTCTACCAGTTCAAGCATCTGTGTAACTATCTGAATTTTTTCATCTCCCAGTTCTTGGCTGTTAATTAGTGCTCGCTGAAGATGCTGTTGCAACCTTTTCTTCTGAGTGGGATCACTTTCTGTCTTATATTTCTCATAGACATCATCAATTTCTTTTAATGCTTCTATAAAAGAAAAAATAAATCAGCACAATAGTTTTTAGTCGGGGAGGAAGAATTATGCATCACAAAGTGGAACATCAAGAAAATGTACATAGAATTCATCCAAGTGGTAGTTTACTCTAACATGCATGTAATATACTCCAGTTAGCAGAAAATTTAACCTTTACCTGTGCTCAAGGAATAAATTCAATATTATCTAACTAAAGACAGTCCTCAGATAAGAAACTTCAATTTAATGATCAACAGAGTCTTCTGCAATAGAGTTTTTGCAAATTGTAGGGAACAAAAAAAGGCTATTTAGGACAATGGAAAGACAAGTACACAACTGGCAGGAACTCTTGGTACACACTAGATTGCAATAGTTAAAGAGTCCAACTGACAAGCTGGGAATTTAGTTAACAATTCCTTAGCCTGTCCAGTGGTAAAGACAAAAAAAAAAGAGGAAATTTCTGTAACTATTAAAACGGGACTTACTGCTCTGGCAAAGATTAAACAGCCTTTGTGCCTCAGTTTATCCTCATTCAGGATTATCCAACTCAAAGGACACTGAGGCAATGTTTTCGATCTACAGCAATCCTCCAATGAGTTACAGTAAGGCATAGCTCAATTTTGGCACTGAACAGCATTAGGATGAGTACCATACGCAACAACAACCGTATTGATTAGAGAGAGTTTTTTGTCCTATCCCATAATAAAAAACTGTCCATCTACAATGTTTAGGGATAATGGGCCAAATTAAAAATATTCAGCTCTAACAATGAGTTTAGCTTTTTTCTGCCATATTTTGTTTTAAGATAGACCTTTTAAAAAATTAGTCCTAAATTACATATACTCAGTTTTGAAAACTGATTGAACAAGCTACATAGATGTAGACCAAGTCAATTTAAGCATGTCCATACAAACCTTTCAATTGATTTAATGGGCCAATTTAAAACATATCTTGGTTAAACTGATGTTTAGACAAGGCCTTAGATTATGAACTTTACAAAGCAGTAGTGACATCTTTTACATTTGGTGCATCACAGAACGGTACAAAGATAATGCCCCCCCCCCTTTTTTTGTGCAAGTTATAAACTATCATGCCTCTCTCTTCCAAAACAAAAAAAAAAAAAAATCTTAACTGCAAGTTATGAATGCACCAAACTTAATTTTTCTTCTTGTATTCTGTTAGAATTATTCTTCCCCAAACTAAACGTGACCTATAATCTTTATTAAACTTAAAAACAATGATAAAAGGCTTTACTAAACATTGAATACACAAATGCTAATATTGGTATCTTTAAAGTTTTATGTACAGTGTCCCACTGTGGGCAATGTTAGACACAGTTGTGACTTACTGAAGTTCCAGAGGAAAAATTACAACTACAAATGGCCTGTAACTAGTTAGTCTGTTGCATTTTCAGTGTTAACGTATTTTGGATTGCAAATGATGCAGGTGAATAGCTTATGTAACAACTTTTCCCATTGTAACAGACTACACAAATAGACTACATACTTTCTGAAACTTCATGATTTATACTAGCCTACTTACAGCTTAAGCTGACAGAATTCCTTTGAAGTCTGTCTATACTATTCCACTCAGCAGACTTCAAGTCCTAGAACAGTGTTTCTCCCTTCCTACCCTGCTCCCGCCTCCCCTGCTCAAAAAAAAAGTGGAGTTCAAGCTCTGCAGCTCAAAGGCAGAACATATTACTTTGTAAAGAACAAGGGGCTCCCATCAATGCTCTGGAGTAGATTCTGTCCTACTCCCTTTGCCATTCAGATGGAAAGGAAATATTGCTTGTAAATCAAATCAGGGATTTCTTCTATGGGGGAATCCTGCGGAGTGGGTGTTTTCACAGGAGTGAAACAGGGGCATAGGTGCAGGTACTACCTATGCAGATGGAAGGAGTTTCTACACTGATAGAAATTCTTCTGTCAATCTAGTGCTGTATATACCAGATGGGGTATAGATAAGCTTACCTACTCTTTTCTAGAGGTGTATGAATTTCTCACTCCCTGAGACATAGCTATACCGATGTACATTCCTAGTGTGGGCCAGCCCTCAGATATTGGAACTAGTGAACAAAGAATGTTGAGTGAAAATAACTAGCCTTCTGTTTCTTCATTTTTTTATTCTTTGAATCACTTTGTAAGATTCTCACCAATAGAGTGCCACAGTTTTAAGAATTATGGAACTAGTATTTCAGCTGCTCATGTGACAAACGCAAGAGGAAAGTAGTAAGAGCACAAGCTATTTAAACTTTCCGGTCGTAACAATCCAATTTTTTATTAGTTTGATTTGACAGTGCCCCTTTAACGTAACTTAATGGTGGGATAGAGACCATACATCGTCCTGAATATATGCAACTACTTAGGTAAGCTTTCACATTGTGTTCTGACCCAGAGTGTAGATTCTTTAAACAATAAGCCATCTATACAAAATTTGTAAAAGTTTAGCAATACCAGTATCATTAAAGCAGTGCAACTCTCCTAGTTTGGACACAATTATACCAAGTATAAATATACATACACAACACTGCCATATAGGAAGGAAAATAAGCTATACCATTATAACTGCATCTGTATTGGCAAGATGAAAAAATTCACTTATAACCAACATAGTACAGATCGGACCTCCCTTGTTGGGAACCGGTTAGGTCCCGATGGTGCTGGACAAGAGAATTTGCCAGACCAGGGGAGATCTGCCACTAGCCCCTCCCCCCCACCCATGCTGCCAACAGACTGCCCCAGCAGGCACCCTACACCTTGTCCTCCCCTCAAAACTGGCTGGACTCCTTGGCCAACTATTGCTGGCTCCGAGTGGCATAGGCTTCAGCTCCAGGGGTGCCACAGGGCTCTCATCTCAGCCCCTGCTCTAGGGGCTACTGCGGGGGTTCTGGCACCTCATTTCTGGAAGCTGCCAGGTGACTCTGGCCCCAGCCACGCATTCCCTGGGGCTGCTGTGGGGCACTGGGCCCATGCTGCTGCGGACTGCCACAGGGCTCGGGTCCCAGCCCCACACTTCAGAGTGCTGCTGCAGGAGTTCTGGCCCTGCATTTTTTTGGAGGTTACTAAGGGACTCCGGCCCTGTGTTGCCACGGGGCTGCAGGTGACTCCAGCCCCAGTCCTGTGCTGCTTGCAACTGAGTGAATGCCCTGTTTTCCTGAGACCCAGCTGTCCCTCCTGCCCTTAGGCTCTCTGGTCCAGAAGCATCTGTGGTCCTGCCAGACCACGGATGTTGCTGGACCAGAGAACGCCAGTTTTTAGAGGTACAACCTGTAATGTCATTACAAAAGCTATGTAGACCAGGCCTATAATAGGACCTTACCCTGATACTAAAATCTAAGTGGATAAATAAAAGATTAGAGAATGGGACCACCACAAAATTAGGATGGCCGCTTTATTCCTTAGATCAGTGGTCATTGACTGGTCGATCGCAGAGGCACTTCCAGTTGATCTCAAAGCAGCGTTCCCAGCCCCTCTTGCTTCCCTTCACCTAGGAGCCCACACTGGTGCTACAACATCCCACCCCTCGCACAATTTGAGCCAAAGCTGGCTTCCTGCGGGGGTAGAAGTCCCACAGCTCCGCACCAGATCCAGCTTCTCAGGAAGCCTGCGTGTGCTGCTCCTATCCTCCCACCACAGCAATGCACATGCTTTCTTGTCTTGCCTTGCCTTCCTTCCCCTGTGCACTAGGGAAGCAGGGTTGGGGGAAGAAGAGGGTGTAAAATGGCAGCAGAGGATCTAGAGTGGCTGAATTTCCTAAAAGAGCTGCACATGCACTTCTTCCAGCACTGCCTGCAGATCCTTTCCGGGAGATCCTTGTCCCTGGAGACCCCCCCCAGGTATTGGCTGAGCTGCTCCTGCCCCCCAGCAAGACACCCACCAGCACCCTGCCCCTTCCCTCCTGGCCAGACACCTACCTCCCACCCAGATTCTGCACCCCCATCCCTATCCCACTCACTGGCAGCTCTGTCCCACACAATGGATCCCTCTTTTTTGGCCCCACCCCAGAGCCAAGGGGCCCACAAAATCCACTAACCCTGGAACCCCAGAAGAGTTAATTTGGCCTGAGGCCTTGAACTTCAGTCCTACCTGCCGCCCCCCGCCCCCCAATCATGGGGCTGGAGTGCCAGGGGACTGAGGTGTATCAATTGGGGCCATGTCAGTGAGGGCTGGGGGGGGGGAGGGGAGAAGAGGCTGTAGCCTCCTGATCCAAAAAAGGTTCCCTGCCCCTCCCATAAAGACCGTGTTAAGATGTTGTGTGTTGGCTGTATTTTATTTAAAAATTAAACCTGGCCATCAAGCACCCAATTGGGCCACGCCCTTATCTGGCTGCAGCATAACACTCCTGCACCCCCCAGCCCTGAGTCCATCATACATCTGAACCCCCTGCCTTTAGCCCCCCCCATATCCCCAAACTCCTGCACCCCCCCCACATTCCAAGTCTTGTTCCACAACACTCCTGCGCCACCCACACACTGCAAACCTATGTCCTGAGCCCCTCATATACCCCAACCCAAACTCCTACACCCTAATATCCACAAGTCTGCAGCTTGCTCAGCACCCCAGCACTCTCCAGGCTGGAGCCCCCTCCCCAAGACAGCATCTCCTTCTCCACCTTCTCCTGCATCCAAATTTCCTCCCAGATCTTGGACCTCTGACCCCTTCTCACACCCAAATCCCTCATTCCCACCCCAGAGCCCGCACCTCCTGTCTCAACCCAGTGAAAGTGAGTAAGGGCTGGGGACAGCAAATGATAGAGAGGAGGGGAATGGAGAGGGCAGGGCCTCAAGGAAGGCGTGGGGTCTTAGGGAAGGGATGGGTTAGATCTTGGCTTGCCCTGACATTTAAGAAATGAACTTGGGTGTTAAAAGGTTGGACCACTGCCATAGGTTCATACCTTAGTTACTTCAACCATGTTGATCTATAGATAGTTTAATATAATTGCTTAAGCTGACCAATACTTCAGTTATTCATATCTCACTATCTGAGCTCCCCATTCATTCAAAATGGTGCAAATTCTCCAGACTTTTGAAACTTGCATCAGCCTAGACAAAGTTGTGCTTTCATCTCCCCACAAGAGGCTGCTGTAAGCACTTGGCAGTTCAGCCCTCTCAAAACTAAAGAAAGTTAGTGTCTTTCCTTCCCACAAAAAGAAAACAGACCTAGGAAAAAATAGTTAATCTCTTGTAGGACTGGGAGAGGGTGCAATATATTCAGTCCACTCTTACTGAAGTTAATTCTGCATAGTTAGGTAAGGGAACCTGTCTTTTATAGAGGGCTTGTCTATGCCTCCGTGAGCTAGATAATATGCTAGTATCTGATTACCAGATAGATTCAACTATTTTTCATAATTTCTGCAAGAGGCTAGAGGGGTTTTTTTGCAAGCCCTTTCAAACTACATATTGCTGGTTTGGGAACAAAATCCAGGTATGAGGATCTTAAGTATGGGCTTATCGGTCATGCCTGTCAACCACATGCACACATACACAACCTCTTGCTGCTTCTGTATCAGAGGCAGCAAGGGGGCGGGGGGAGGGAGGGAGCAGGATCAGATGCCCACAAGGAGCTGACTTAAATAGTCTCCCCACAAGCACCAAATCCACCCCCCCACCCTGTAGGAGGCGGGGGGGTTGGGGAGAAGAGGAGAGAGGCTGGAGTCAATACATGAAGGGAGCAGGCTTTCAAGCAGGCTCCCTGCATATGCTGGCTCCACAGACCCATCTGCCCCACCCCCTTGCTGCCTCCTACAGAGCCAGTGCTGAGGAGGAGCTGGTTTAAAAGCCGGTTTCCCGCAGCACCAGCTCTACGGTGCCACCTCTTCCCCCTTCCCACCCCCATCAGGGGCACCAGCAGGGGGTTGGGGAGCAGGGGAGGCTGCTACAAAGCAGCCTCTGTCCACAGCGAGCCTTGACCCACTGCAGAGGCTGGCCCACAGCCACATCCCCTCTCCATAGGGGGTCTGAGCCCCCCCGCGGACAGAGGCTAGTCTTCTCTGTCTGTGGGGAGCTCAGACTCACCTCCCACAGACAGGGGCTACTGCCACTCTGTGCTGCTGCCTCTGTACCAGAGGCAGCAGTGCAGGGTGGCAGACAGCCAGTCTGCGCACGGAGCTGTTTTTTAAACTGCCTCCCCTCATGGACCAACTCCCACCTGCTACCCCTTGCTGCTGCTGCCGCCTCTGATATAGAGCCAGCAGTGAAGGATGACAGGGGGCTCCCTGGGAGTGGGGCCAGATCGCACTGCCAGCCAGCTCCACCCCCAGGGACTATCAAATAGTTATGTAACTGCTAAGATTTCACGCAATTACACAACTACTCAAGTACATGATAGCTAATATCCCTATCTGCCCCCACCCCAAGCAGCACCAACAACTTTCTACAAAAAGTCTAAATTATACTAGCACTGCTACCAAAGGGTCTTCAAACTGATCTGGAATATTTTGCAAAAATCCTCTGAGGTTCAATGTGGTCAAAAAGCAATAAAAATATATAAAAATTCATAACTACCAATGAGGCCAACCAGGAAAGACAATTTCAAATAAATATATGCAATAGAAACCATGCCAATTGTTAAAAACTGAATCTACCCAATACATTCAAGAAGTGGTTGCTCCCGACCATCCACATAAGCTTTTGTGGTTAAGAGAAACTACCAGATGTTTGACCTTAACAGGATTCAGTGTACCTCAGCAAAAAAGTAATTTAAAATGTTGAAATCCTGAAAGCTTACAAAAGTCTGGTGTCATGCATCTTTTCCAATTAATTGAAAAAAAAAAACCAAAAACAAAAAAAAACACACACAACCTCTTCTTACACAGACCAGGACCACCTTAAGGTAACTGACACTTGAAATATCTTTTTACCCAAACCAAAAAGGATAATATTTTGTTACAAAGCTGGTAACGTGTATCTAGTTTTGCTCTCCAGTCTTTTAATTGATACACCAAAAGGACTGCAACTCTCCCACTCTTAGCGATAAATTTGATGCAATCTGTTATCTCTTCAATCTTTTAGCAGATAACGCCACTTTAGTAACAGATCCCAGCAATAATTAGAATGCAGGGCATTAGAATAGGGATGTAAGCAACTAGTTGACTATCCCATAAGCAAATGCTTATCGATAGTCAACTAGTCCCTTCCCCCTCCCTTGCTGCGTCTATCAGAGAGAGGCAGCAAAGGGGGAGGAGGTGGAGCAGGATCCACTCAGTTCCCCCCAGCAACTTCTCCATGGGGAGAAGGGGCAGGGGCGCAGCGGGGAACTGGCGGTGCTTCCACCTTTGAAATGTAGCAAGAGCCAGCAGGCGCACTTATTGACTAATCGAATAGTCAATGTATATTACATCAACTATTCGATTAGTTGATTAAATTTAACATCCATACTTTAGAACAACCCAAACCAAGAATCTGAGTAGTTTGTCTGGAATTAAATGTTTTAATCTATGCTTAATTTACATTTCAGCTGCAGATAACATTTTTAACTACAGTTCAAATTATTTTGCCGTATTACAAATTGCTTCTGGTGTTTAGCAAAGGGTGGCTGGATTTGAGTATGACGTTACCTGTTTGAATTATTTCCTTTAAAAGTCTCAGAGATAGCCATGTTAGTCTCTAACTTTAAAAATGAGTAGTCCTGTGGCACCTTAGAGACAAATATATATCTCATGAGCTTTCATGAGCAAAACCCACTTCTTCTGTTGAAATATACTATATATATATTTTTGTTAGTTTTAGGTGGCACAGGCCTACCCATTTTTAGAATTATTTCCTTGTTACCCATTATTTGACCAAACAAGGATGTGAAGGACTAGTCGATTAGTTGCTCCCCCCTTGCTGCCTATCAGAAAGAGGCAGCAAGGGGGGAGGGGGGGAAGGAGAGAGTACTCGGAAGTGCCACGTGGAACCTAGGGCCAGAACCCAGGCTCCACGTGGTGCTGCCCCATTGAAACGCCGCATGCAGCCTGGGGCCAGCTGGGGTGTCCCCAGGCTGCACATGGCATTTCTAAGTGGCAGCACCATGTGAAGCCCAGGATTAACTAGGGACTCCCCCGCTGACCCCAGGCTCCGTGAGGCGCTGCCGCTTTGAAACACCACATGAAGCCTGACGCTGGGCTCCCTGCAGCATTTCAAAGCGGTAGCACCACATGGAACCCGGTCCACAAAGGTGGAGGCGCTCTATCGACTAATCAAATAGTCAATGCAAAATGCATCGACTATTCAATTAGTCAATTACTCGCAAGTTAACATCCCTAGACCAAACCTAAACATTTAAAGTGATCAGTATCCAGCATGTGACCACACATGCTAGAGCAGTGAATGTAAAGTGTGTTTATATTCCAAGTAGTTTTACAGACTTTTGATCCTTTACCATATCATATAGTAAAACTCAACAAGCTAATGCCTCAACATAGAGCAGCTATGTTACAGCTGCTGTGAGAACGATGCATGACTTACACCTTTAGAAGTCCCAACACTACATTATTGCTTCATTTAAGAAACATTTCCTGTAATGTGGACTTTTAGATACTACAATACAAATTCATTCTTTATAAAACAGAAGCTCTGGTGCTGTCCATGTGCATAGTGGTTCATTTGAATGCAGCTATTCAGTTGCCCTTTGAAGTCATTCTGCACTGTACAGCCTAGTAGATAAAACAAAGTTTTCCATTAACTTACTGATACCCATGTGAATTCTTTAACCTCCATTCCATTTCTGCATTTCTCCCCCTCCCCCCTCTGGGATAATGTTTGAGCATTTAAGTAAAACACTGTAATGTTAAGCCTGCCATCCAAGAATTTCAAACATATCTATCTCCAGCCCACAGCAAAGCATTGGTCCTACAAGTTATGCTAAATAGGAGATTCCAAGGGTGGTGAGGATGAGGAACAGGCAACTCCTGCAGGAGCAAATTCAGAGGCTAATGTTCCTTACACTTCAGGGTACAAAACCCCAGACAGAACGCAAATTGGGAACTGAATCTGAAATCTAACAAAACCATAGCAAGACAGGATTTGCCACAGAACAGAACGAGTTGAACGGGTTTTGAACAGAACAGAACGGGTTTTGACAGAACGAGTTGAAGGAAAACTATGAAAAGGTTAAAATGAACCAAAAAGGTTTAAAAAATGTAAAGTTAATCTTAGCCTGTTTATAAAAGTACTACCAAACATATCTAAGTTAACCAGGAAATACATCAATCTCAGACTCCAGAGTCTTTTCTAGAAAGATAGTTATACTGTAATTAGTAGGGATGTAAAAGTATAGTTTTTAAACATATAAACGATAAGCTCATGTTATTGATTACCCAAGCTCATGCTTATCGGTTAACCCAGCCACTACATGTGACTCCTGGTCTGGATTCCAGGATACTACCCCACATTGATGCCCCTGATAGAGGCAGCAATGTGGGGTGGCAGGCAGGAACAGACTACCACCCTGCATGTAACTGTGTAACCACTGAAGTTTCCAGCAGTTACAGTTCATCAATTACATGCATTTTAACATCTTTAGTAATTAGTCAAACCAGCTTGCAGCATTACTTCTAAATTCAATTCCTTGATCCTCATAGGGGAGGTCTTAAGTCCACCCTACCTTTAAAGTTGCAGATAAGACCTAGAAGAGCAGACTCTGGTGCCTGGAAAAGCTATGTCAAACACACAGGCAAGGGAATCGTATCAAACTTCTAGAGGCGGCGGGTTGGGTTCTCTGCTCTAGGCCAAGTGTAATTTGCCCGTCCACGGCACTCTCCCCCGGGAACAGCCACTCAACACCGAGCCGCTCCCCGACTGGCCCTCACACAAGTCGCCGGGCAGCACATGTCAGGCTGCCCAAGCTGGGGCGGGGCAGAGCAGAGACCCCTTCCAGCCACTCTCCGAGGCTCAGCACCCACCAGAGACCTGCGGCCTGTCAGAGCAGCTCCGCCGCACAGAGCAGGGCTCCCCCATCACCAGCTACCGGGGCTCGGCAGCTAACGGGGTGGGGGAGGGAGGAAAGATACAGGAGCCGCCCTCCCCCTCCTGGGGGAGCTAAATCCCCGCGCTGCTCGCTGCCGCCCCAGCGCAGAGAGGGGTCCGCTCCCTACAGACACGGGGCCACCCCCGGGAGGGCTCAGCCTCCCCCCCGGCAGCGGGGCTGGACGTGACCCCTCCCCCCCGCCGGCGGGGCTGAGGCAGCGGGCGGAAGGGGTCGGCCAGGCCCCGCCCCGGGCCCCAATAACCAGCCCCGGACCCACAGCGGCCGAGCCGGGTCCCGCATCCCCCCGCCCCGCGAGAGGCCGGGCTCCGCCCCCTTCAGCCCTGCGGGCGCGCCTCCCCCTCCCGGCCAGGCCCGGCCCCGGGCCGCGCTCACCTTGGCACTGCGTGTCCAGCTCCCGCAGCAGGGACACGTTGCGCTGGATGTCCAGCGGCAGCGACTCCACGCACTCCAGGTAGTCCTGCACGTAGAGCGAGAGCAGCCGGGCCCGCTCCCCGCCGGGCCCCGCCAGCGCCGCCGGGCCCGGCACCAGCTGCGGCCCCCCCAGCATCATCCCCCCGCGCCAGCAGCACATGCACCCCCGGCCACCCCGCCGCTGGCACCCGGCCGGGCCGCCCCTGGGCCGGGCCCTCCCGCCGCTGCCGCCTCCGCGCGGAGCTGGCCGGTCCCCGCTCAGCTCCGCTCCGCTCCGCTCCCGCCGCTGCCCCCCCCACGGGGCGGCAGGTCCACGGGCTCCCCCCGCCCTAGCTCCGCGGCTGCTGCCGAGGCAAAACCACTTTGTGCCCCCGCCCCGACTAGTAGACTTTGCGCATGCGCGAGGCCCTGCCCTAATAAGGCGCGGCTGGCAGCGCTGTGAGGGGTTCGCATTCTCCCGCCTTCTCCTCCGGGCCGCTCCTATTGGTTCGGGAACTGGACGTGAGTGTGGAGGCGGGGCTCTCTTAAAGGGAAAGTAACGTGCCCACCAGCCCCTTCCTCCCCCGCATTGAGTTCTCTCGCCGAGGGGATCTGCTCCACGGTGCGGCAGCTGGGGAGGGGGCGCTCTTACCCCGAGCCGTCCCATGTAGGCTGCGGCTTGGCCCGTACTGGGGCACTGGCGGGCTGCAGGGAGTTAGGGGGAAGGCGGGGACTGTATCACACTTTTTAAATATAAATGTGATTACATAGTCTATTGCCTTTCTCTGTTAAAGGCAGGGGGTGCACAGGTGTCAATCAGCACAAATTGGGACTCAAGGCAGCGTATGCCGCAGCTGTGCTGGTGATGAGGTGTGTGTTGCGGTTATAAGATATTCTGAAAACTGATGCTTCTTCCACCCCAAACTTTCCCCCTCCATGTTTTTCCTGGGTTCAATCATCCTCAACCTTTGCACCGTTCTTCGTCCTTGCAGTGATCTCTCTAACATTTTAATTCTGAGTGCTTGATATAAGTCTGCCACAATTTGTGAAGCTGCTCTCTTTCTCCTCTCCCCCCCTCACCCCCCCAGTGATGGATCGGAAAATTTGGTATTTTCTGCCCACATCACTTAAATATTTGAGGATAGCATTCTGTTCTGCTGCACTCTCATTTTGTAAGTATCATCTTTGAAACCATTTCAGCATCTGAAAAAATAATTCATGGTGCTGAAACCTAATTTCTGATTGCCAAATGCACCACAGTGAGAGTATGCTGGGAGTGTGTTTATTGCAATGCAGTTATACACAGGTAAGAAAAGTGTACCAGCTACTTGTAGACCTTTATTATTGAAACAGCTCCAGCAGCTATGTCTAATTTTTTTCTAACTAGCTATGCATTCCTTAGGAGAGGAGAGATTTGTGCCAGTATTATATTAATAAGCTATAAGCAGGCAAACAGTAAGCTTTCAGTACTCTAGAATATGCTCAAAGTAAATTTCTCACAATGGCAATTTATATGGAGAGATCTAATTAATTTAGTCTCTGAGTTACAAGTAGCTCTATCTTACACCATTCAAGCCCATTGTAAGAGTTATCTTACTCCATTCTCAATAAAATCAATATAATTGTGAAAAAAAATATTTAGAAAAGTTCAGTGACAATTTATCCCCAGGAATAATTTCAGAGAACTATACATAAAGCCTCAAAGAAATTTAGTCTTTTAAAATCCACTTGCCTGCCAACAATTTTGATAGAACTTTCTGTCTTCCCAAAGTTTGATGCAAAATTTGTCTCAGACACTGACAACAAGAAACATAGGTGTTTATTTTTAGCAGTGAAAGACTTGGGAAAATTATATTACACAAGTTTAATTACCAAAAAATGTGGATTTAATCTACAAAGCTTGTCAGCATAGGAGAGCTCATCAGAAAATGGCTGATAATATTTGCTATCATAATTCTCAACCATGAAGACTACATCTATGTGACCAACTGACAACTCTCCACCTACTACTATAAAGAACTCAGTGAAGACCCCACAGCACAATTTACCCAGAAATTTGAGGATTTCATCAAATCTGTCTTTAACTCCAAGAGAAACTTTACAATCTCATCCCCCACAAATCCATCCCAGGGGCCTTCAAAATGTTTTCCATGATATACAGACAAGGGAATCTATGCGGACCCATCATATCTGGCCATGGCACTCTTACTGAAGGAATATCAGGATTCATTGGGTGCATCTGCACTGCACCCATAGCTCAAAATAAGCTACACAATTTGAGCTATGCAAATTGCATAGTTTATTTTGAGTCAATTTTGAAATAGCTTATTTCAAAATTTGGTGCTGTCTACACAGCACTTATTCTGAAATAAATCACTATTCTGAAACATCTCTTGCTCCTCATGGAATGAGGTTTACAGGAACATCAGAATAGCGATCCTGTTATATTTCGAAATAACGGACATGCTCAAAAGACACAGAATAGCTATTTTGGGATACCTCCAGTATTCCAAAATAGCACTGTAGTGTAGATGTAGGCTCAGAAACAATCCTCAAACCACTCACCACACAAAGAGCCAACTTCCTCCAAGACAATCAACTTTCATCAGAACAACAGTCATACTAGGGATGTAAAATCCCATTTAATTGGTTAAACATAGTGCATTTAATTGTTTAACTGATTAAAGGTGGTGTGGGTGGGAAGACAGTTCCTTCCCAGCTAGAGAGCTCCTCCCCAACCCATTTGGGTTGGGCTGGAGCAGCTTCCCACAGGCAGAGGCTGCTCCAGCCTGGCTGCTCCTGGCTTCCAGCCTGTGGCTGTGTCTACATTGGTGCGATCTTGCGCAAAAGCGACTGCTTTTGCGCCAAAACTTGCTGCCTGTCTACACTGGCCGTGAGTTCTTGCGCAAGAACACTGACATTCTAATGTATTAAATCAGGGCTTCTTGCGCAAGAACTATGATGCTCCCGCTCAGGAATAAGCCCTCTTGCGCAACTGTTCTTGCACAAGAGGCCAATGTAGACAGGCAACATGAATTTCTTGCACAAGATAGCCCTATGGTTAAAATGGCCATCAGAGCTTTCTTGTGCAAGAGAGCGTCTACACTGGCATGGATGCTCTTGCGCAAAAGCACATCTCTTGCGCAAATGCACATGCCAGTGTAGACGCTCTCTTCTGGAAGGCTGCATCTAGACTGGCATGATTTTCCGCAAATGCTTTTAACGGAAAAGTTTTTCCGTTAAAAGCATTTGCGGAAAAGAGTGTCTAGATTGGCATGGATGCTTTTGCGCAAAAGTGTTTTTGCGTAAAAGCATCCGTGGCCAATCTAGATGCGGTTTTGCACAAAAGAGCCCCGATTGCCATTTTCGCCACTGGGGCTTTTTTGCGCAAAACGGTTCTCAGTTGTCTACACTGGCCCTCTTGTGCAAAAGCATTTGTGCAAGAGGGCTTTTGCCCGAACGGGAGCGTCATTGTATTTGCGCAAGAAGCACTGACTTTGTACATTACAAAGTCAGTGCTCTTGTGCAAATTCAAGCGGCCAGTGTAGACAGCTGGCAAGTTTTTCCGCAAAAGCGCCTGCTTTTGCGGAAAAACTTGCCAGTCTAGACACAGCCGAAGAGTTGTTGCACAAGAACTCTTCCGCAAAAGAGTTCTTGTGCAAAATCATGCCAGCGTAGACGTAGCCTGTGTGGGTTGCTGCTGTAGCTCCCAGATCCCAGCCTGTATGGGGCTGGGAATTGGCAGCCCTGCACAAGGGGCCCAGTAGGGCTAGAGCACCTCCGCCCATGGCCCGTGGCTGTATCATGGGTAGAGGAATGCTCCTGGGTACCAGTTAATTGTTACCTACTAAGCATCACCCTTAACCAGTTACCCGGTAACATCCCTAATTCCTTCTACCATGGATGTTTTTGTTTCACAAATCAGTTTTGAAAATGAAATAAACTAGCCGGTTTCATTTTAATTTGCGGCAAGATATTAAACAGTTTCATTTTATGGCACTGATCATTATATGGATTATTCAGACCACACTGTCGCTGCAATATATACAGGGGTTATAAATAACATTGATAGTGTAAATAGAGGACTTCATATACTTTTTGTCCAATGCAAAGTGACTATATGTATTAAACTGGTACAAAAGATGCTTTTGAAAGAAGTGGTAGATTTTCAGCTGTTGTAGGTACACCTGTAATGAGGATATCTGTATCATACTGCAATCTTATAACAGAATTCAATTGAAAAATAAAGTTTCCATTGACGAGCAGTGAAATAAAGCAATAATGATAATTTTCTCTTATCTCAATGACAGCATGTTTAAACTGCTAAATCCCAACCTATTTTCCTAATCTAGAATTATGCATGCACCATTGGTAGAGTAATATTCAGTAAAATTGATTCTGAATAATTCATAGAAGGCATGAAAATGGTTTTATAGATAGCTGTCTTCTGTGTAATATTACTAATGCTGCTAAAAATTTGCAAACTGTGTGACACTGCAGAGTTTCAGTAGTAACCTTACCAGTGCAATGTATAAAAAGTATGACAGCTCCTCATTCTGCTCAATGTTTCCTGTTTACACATCTAAGGTTCAAAGAGGTGGGGAATCTTTTTAGGGCTGTGGGCCTGCTAGGGTGCATACTCCCCACCGTGCCTCACCGACTGTCTTCATCTAACCCATCTCTGGGCAAGCTGCAGTCTGTATGGGCCGCTCATCACCGGCACAGGGTGTATATCTGCTGCCCTGCTTACCTGGGCTGCGTTGCTACCACCCTCCAAGCCCCGGGCCTTGCCCCAGGCCCTACAGCCAGGGAGCACCTTAGCCGTCATTCCCCTAGCCCTGCCCGGTCACCCCAATACTGTTCTCCCTCCTGGAAGTCTCCTGCTTCCTCCGCTGCCAGCTCTTTGCTACTCTCCCCTCCCCAAAGCAAACTGTTCTTCTTTATATAGCCCCCAGCTGGGCTCTCATTATCCCTAACGGCCTCAGTTGGGTCTTCGCTTTCAGCCCCTACTCCGGGCCTGAGTTTTGCCCTTAAAGGGCCAGTGCAGGGCAGGCGCCCTGTCACAGGGCCACTGACCTACAGAAAAATCAGTCGGGCCACACAAAAGTGAGAAGCAAAAAACAAACAAAAAACCACAACTCCAACCCCACCTCACTGACATGTTCCTGACTGAGAAGCAGAAAGACACTCCCCACATTCCCCTTGCATTTCAAAGCTTAGGGAGGGCTGAGGCTAGTAGATTTTGTGGGGGCCCCCCCAGGCTCTGGGGTGTGGCCAAAAATAAGGGATTCAGTATGGGGTGTGGCCAAAAATGAGGGATTCGGTATGTGGGAGGGGCTGTCAGGAAGTGGGCTTGGGGTGTAGGGTCTGGGAGAGAGGGTGGGTGCAGGAGTGGGCTGGTGGGTCTGGGAGGGTGGGAGGGTGCAGGAGTGGCTGGTAGTGGAGCGCCTGGGAGGGTGGGAGTACAGGAGCAGGGTAGGTGTGCAGGCAATGGGGGGGCGCTTACCTGGCACACCTCCCCAGGGATGCATATTGCTCCATGTCCCCTGCTGCTCATAGGCACCACTCCCTGCCACTCAGATTGGCCATGATTATAGCCCATCGGAGCGGCAGAGGAAAAGCCTCCAGGCAGCACTTTGTTGTGCTGCTGTTTCCTCAGCCAGGGGGAGCGGGAGTGGCAATGTGCAGAGCTGCTCCATCCCCGCCCTGCAGGCAAGGCAGAGCCCATGTGCTTGTCTGACTCCACCATGAGGCTCTGGTCTTCCCCGTCCCCACCACAGCGGGGAGCTGCCACTGATGCTCCAGCCCCACAGGCAGGACTGTGGGGGGTACAGGGCTGGAACACCAGTGCCGGCTCCCTGATGCTGGGGGTGGTCCCCATGCCTCCTGGGCTGGATCCAGGCAAGCAAGGGGCTGGATCCAGCCCCCAACCTTAGGTTCCCCCGCCCCCCCCCGACTAAAGCATTGCAGAGTTCATTTGTTTTTCCATCAGGACCCATATATACACTTTTCAGAATCACTGTTTTTCAGTATATAGTCCCTTATTCTGTAATCTTGGCCTACATTTTTTGTTACTAGATGTATTACTTTGCCTTTGGCTGTATTAAAATGCATGTCTGTGTTCAGTTTGCCAAGTGATACAGATTGCACTGTATAACTGTTCTTGGGATTATTTTCTACATCACTAATCTTTGTGTCATCTGCAAATTTTATAAGCAATGATTTTAATATTTTCTTCTAGATCATTGACAAAATATTAAATATGATTGAGGCAAGAACTGATCTCAGCAGAACCACAGTAGAAATAAACGCATTTAATGATGATTCTGTATTAATTATATTTTGAGTTAATGGTTACTCACCCTTAATAGGTCCTATATTGATATTTGCTAACTTTTTAATCATAATGTCACCCAATACTAAGTCAAATATCTTTCAGAGGTCCATCTGGTGCAGAAGGAGAGAGGCAGTCTCTAGAGATGCTGAGCCCCCTGACTCCCAATGACTTTATGAAAACACTGATGTACTCATAAAGACTCATATGATTCAGAATTATAACTAAAATCCTGCAGATATTCTGGAAGCACATTAGATACTAATACAGCTTATAGAGCTATCATGCATTCACAACAATTCACTCCAATAAGCAGATGGCAAGTTCACTACATGCTGTACAAGCTGAATCCTGAAAGTGGTTTTCAGGCATGACCCCATGTAGCATGCATTCTAGTAATCCAACCTGAATAAAATTCTTATCTTTATGTACTGAAGTAATATATAGTAGAAATCAGAGAATTTTAGACCAGGAGAAGAACTAACTCACCTAGTCCACCCCCACGGTTAGTGCAGGATTGTTCCCAACAGTATATTTGCTCAGTTATTTAGTCTTAAGAGTCTCGAACTATGCATCCATCCAGTCTCAAGGGAGATTATCACACTGTCTAGTTAGTAGACCTCACAGTGATAACATTGTTCCAAGTCTACAGGCTAAATTTTAATTTTCTCATTTACATCCCATTGCCAGTTTTACCCCATGGTATCCTATCACCTTGAACCATGGCTGGACAAGAGCCTGTCAGTGGGTCAGATCCAGTCCACCTAGTTCTTTCATCTTGCCCCCTCGGCAGCTCCTGGCCCTGGCCCTGCCCCCTAACATGTGACCTGGGGAAGCACAAGCCCTTTCAACTGCTTCTATTTAAAAGGCTTGTGCCTTCCCGGTGAGCCCTTTAAATAGAAGCAAGTGAAAGGGCTCTCAGGTCCCACCCCCAGCTGCTAGCTCATTGCCTGGGAGCCAGGAAGGTGCAAGCCCTTTCAACTGCTTCTATTTAAAGGGCTCGTACCTGCCAGGCAGCTGTGTTGCCTGGCAGCTGCCCAGCAGGTGCAAGCCCTTTAAATAGAAGCAGTTGTTACAAAGGGCAAATTTTCCTTTCTGTGTTTTCCTCTCTTTACTTTTATAGACTGAAACACTTGGGCTGTGTCTACATTGGCCACGAGTTCTTGCGCAAGAACACTGACGTTCTAATGTATGAAATCAGTGCAAGAGACCAGTGTAGACAGGCAACATGAATTACTTGCGCAAGAAAGCCCTATGGTTAAAATGGCCATCAGAGCTTTCTTGCGCAAGAGAGCGTCTACACTGGCATGGATGCTCTTGCGCAAAAGCACATGCCAGTGTAGACGCTCTCTTCTGGAAGAGTTTTTGCACAAGTTTGTGTGCTTGAGGTGTGGACACGCCGCGAGTTTTTGCAGAAAAACGGCTGTTTTTGTGGAAAAACTCTGTAGTGTAGACCTAGCCTCAGTGTTTTGCTTGGTTCAGGTTGTTGGGCCTTTCTATTCCTACATTGCTTTGAAGTTCAAGACCCCACCCATTCTGCCCAAGGCACTGCCCCTTCTGGAGCAGCCCACAACCACTTCCAACATTTATGAAGTGGCCCCCCTTCAAAAATTATTGCCCACCCCTGGCCTAAACAATCTCTTTCTTATACCATCCAAATACAGGTAGACAGTTATGTGCTATCTAATGATGGACTTCTGTTACTGAGTTGTTCAATAATTTGTTAATGCAGCCATTTCTTTAATCTGTAAAAAGCCATATCATAAGGGTTAATGAAAAGCAGGATTATCAGTTAAAAGAAGTGCATAAGTGGCTCCCATCACAAAAGGCATATTTAGCATTAAATGGAAGTGTCCCAAGGATCATATAACATGACTAGCTGACTTACCTGGTGCTGCCCAGGTGTGAGAGGATGATGGGGGCCTAGCCTAGAGTCATGGGGGGGCAGTCTGGGGTTGGGAGAAGGGGCCCAGCGCAGCTTCGGGGCTGCACAAGCCTCCTCAGGGCCTGTGCTCGGGAAGGAGGGTAAGAGAGGGCCTCAGAGCCCTCCCCCCGCCATCTCTCCCTGAGACAGGGAAAAGGAGGCCCACACAGGCCTCCCCCACGGTCTCTCCCCAGATTAAGGTGGCCTGTGCAGGCCTCCCCCACTGTCTTTCCCTCTGCCTGGGGTGGGGCAGGGGATGAGGGGTGCTCCACAGGCCTCCTCTACTGTCTCTCCTCAGAGTAGGGGACCTGCGCAGGGCTCCCCCACCAGCACTCCCTGGGGTGTTGGTACAGAGGGGGGAGGTACAGGCCTCTTCCAGGTTGGCACTCCCCAGGCCCAGTCTGGGAGGACACGGGGAGCAGAACAGGCCTCTTCCAGACCAGCACCCTCGCCCAGGGCAAGGGGCAGGATGGCAGGCCAAACAGGCCTTCCCCCTCTGGCGTTCCCTGGTCTGGTCTGGGTTGGGGGATGAGAAAGCGGGGCTGCACAGGCTGGGCCACAAAGGCCACGCTGGATGGCTCAATGGTGCAAATGGCAGGGAGGGGGATGCCAGTGGGTTCTGTGGGGAGTAGCCGAGGCTGGATTGGCCAGCCCTGGTGGTGTTTTGAGGTCAGAGATGCCATTTCAGATTTGGGGGTGCGACCTGTGTATCCTATGATGGGGGGAAGAGAGGGACAGCATGAGAAAGGGACGGACGGAGGATAGAGGCTTCAGCAGTGTTACTGAGCATGCTCAGTACAAGCCAAGCACCAAATGGGGGAACCAACCCCATCCACCCTCTTCTCCTCCCCCCCCCCCCCCATCTCTATCCAAGGGCTACTAAGGAACTGGAAATGTCTACTTTTTTGGCAGACAACTTAGCAGTTAGCTGACATGAGCATTGTATCTAATTACTATATAAAAGAAAGAAAATAAAATAAATATTAGACCCACTCAGCTCTAACACTAACATATTCTGACATCTTGTGGCAAGTCACTTAAGGGACACTGGTCAGCCTTAAAATTTTAATATATATTCTTACTTTTTACCAATTCTGTGGAGAGGGAGAGAGAGACCACATCAGGATTCCTGGGCTTTATCTCAGCTCTGAAAGGGGAGTGGGGTATAGTGGGTTACAGCTGGGGGCAGAGGTATTTCAGCTCTATATAAGAACATCAGAATGGCCATACTGGGTCAGAACAATGGTCCTTCTAGCCCAGTATCCGGTCTTCCAATAGTGGCCTATGCCAGGTACTTCAGAAGGAAAAAAAACCAGAAGAGGCAATCATCATGATCCATCCCCTGTTGCCCATTTACAGCTTCTGACAAACAGAAGCTAGGGTCACAATTCCTGCCCATTTTGGCTAGTAGCCATTGATGGACCTATCCTCAAACTTATTTTGTTCTTATTGGAACCATGTTATGGTTTGGGCCTTTGCCACCATCTCCTGGCAAAGAGTTCCACAAGTTGACTGTGAAAAAATAATACATTTTGTTTTAAATCTGCTGCCTATAAATTTGATTGGGTGAGCTTCTTGTGTTGTTAGTGAAGGAATGAATAACATTTTCTTATTCTATTTTTTCACACCATCGTGATTTTTAGTCTTTTATTTTCCAACCTGAAAAGTCACAGTCTTGTTAATCTCTCCTCATATGAAAGTTGTAACTTACCCCAACTGTTTCTATAGCCCTTTCTGCACCTTTTCCAAACCCATTATATCTTTTTTTAGATAGGGTGACCAGATCTGCATACAGCCATGGTGTCCAACATGCTAGCCACTAACATGTGGCTATTTAGCCGGTTGAGTGTGGTTAGTTCGTTATAGCAGTACCTACTATAGTGGCTATTGTTTCAGAACTGGCTGGACACCACAGGCATACAATATTCAAGATGTGGGCATACAATGACTTTATATAGAGGCAGTATGGTATTTTATCTTATTATCTATTCCTTTCCTAATCATTCCCAATACTCTGTTAGCTTTTTGGTTTTTATACTACCACTGCACATTGAACAGATATTTTCAGGGAACTATCCATAATGATTCCAAGATCTCTTTCTTGAGAGGTAACAGCTATTTTAGACCCCATCATTTTTGGATGTATAGTTAGGATTATATTTTACCATGTGCATTACTTTGCACTTAATACTGAATTCCATCTGCCCTTGTGTAGCCCAGTCACCCAGGTTTGTGAGATCCCTTTGTAACTCTTTGCAGTCATCTTTGGATTAGTCATTGTTCACCCCATTTTCAAGAACATTTGTGAGAGGTTTCAGAGAAGTGGTCCAAATGCAAAGCCCAATAGCACAACACTCTTTCCTACTCTTCCCTCCCCTCCCCCCATCTTTTAAGTGGAGTACCCAGCAATGTTTTCATGATGATCTAATGATCCTTCAGTTACTTGAATGCCCAGCCTTTTTTTCTTAATCACTCTGCCTCCCTCTTTTTATAACAAACACCCTGTCCTAAAAGCAAAGCTGCAAGTGGCTCAAGTTCTGTTGCATTTAAGAACTGCCTCTGGAGCCAGGGCATGCTGCTTTAAACAGACCCTAAGTATGAAATCCAGGGGTTCAAACTCAGGAGGGGGGCTACTATCCCCCTAACTCCCATAAATGGCACCCTTGTTTGAGGGGGAGGGGTGGTGGGAACGGGCTTTAGGCAAGGAGGCAGAGCCCTCTCCCCAGCTGGCCACTCTGTTGGTGGTGCATCTGCCCCCAGTGGTCACTCTACAATATAGCTCTCCCCTGCAGGCTCATTGCACTGGGTGTGAGGATCGTGTCCCTCCTCTCTCTTCCCCCCTCCCTTTCCATGAAACTATCAAATTCCAGGCACATCCTGTTTTCCTGGTTCAACCAAACCCTGAACTTGCTTTAAGTTAGGATAAGAAAAAGCTACATTCCAAATTTGGTGGTCCCAGCTCTTACTGTTTAGGAGAAATTCTTGAACAAACAGACTTGCAGACAGATACATTCTAAAATTTAGATAGAGATAGACAGATATTTTTCCAAGCAAGTGGAAAGAAATTAAATAGCCACACAGATTTCTCTTGTCTCTTAAATTTTAAGCTCTTTAGAGTAGGGCCTCTCTTTTTGTTTTACATGGGCACGTCTAGACTACCCCTCGGCTTCCAAAAGATCTTCCAGATCTTCTGATTCCTTTTTTGGAAGAAGTTTTTTTTTTTTTTTAAAGCAGTCTAAATGGGGGTTTTCACGCAACCCCTCCCCCCCTTTTTTGAAAGAACCCTGTAAACCTCATTTTTTTGAGGAATATAGAACAAAAAGAGAGGCCCTACTCCAAAGAGCTTAAAAGCTAAGAAAGACAAGAGACAATAGATGGATACAGGCACAGTCTGAAGAGTACAAGGAAACAAATGGGACAATAATGGTCAGATGACAGGCAGTGGTCTAACAGCACCTACCAGTTGTTGAACTGTCTGTAGGCATCATGGAAAAGGAGAATTTTACATATTCTGGCACAATCGGATCCTGATCCATGACTATAGTTCCTTGACACTATGGCAATACAAATGATAATAAATATTAATAATTCCCCAGCCCTTCATCCCTCTTCTATGCAAACATATGACTTCAAGGCATGATATTCCTCACAGATCAAAGGATTTTTTGCAGAAAATTATTGAAATATTGGCAACATCATTATCTCTCTTAAAACATGTCAAAAACACAAGAAGATTAGAAAAGTGGGAGAGAATGGATAAATCTGTTTTTCTGGTTACGTAACAAATATTTGTGTTGAATGTGAACTCATCTCAAATAATGGCACAGTAAATAGCTTGGCAGCCTATTTGAGCCACAGTCAGTCAACTGCAAAATGACAATTCTTTAAAAGGCTCTGGTTTCAAATATAAGAGCTGCTGGTGGGGGAAAATACTGAACTGGGCACACTGAAAGCCTGCTATGTATTGCCTTATTTGTACAGACACTTGTATATGACGCAAATCCTCACAGACCATTTTCAAATTCTCACTCCGCAACAGCACTCAGTATAATATTTCCACTCCTTTCTCTGATTTTTATAAATGTTGAAAATAGTACCAGATAGCAGTTATTTTCAAATACTCAAACATGAAGTTATCTTCAATGCAGGTAGCAATGAGTGTGCCTGATTAGTCATATGCAAACAGTACAACATCTTAGATCACTCAGAACATACTCTGCATTTTGCTGACGTCAGCCTAGGTCTTCAGTCATTCAGTCTTTTATTCCTACAAGGAAGAGGAATAACTTTAATTTTATTCTAGGTAAATCTATACAGTCTGACAGTAGATTACAAAATATTACATGAGAGATGAAAACAAGTTTAAGTGATTAGAATACATTTCAAAGAAAACCTTGAAAATGGAAACACATCCTCCGTCATAGTACCAAATAACAAAGCCATGTAAATGGCATGTAAAATAATAGCTAAGGGCTGTAAATCACATACATTTGGGTACAACATATGACATACACATTTGTGTGAAAAAATATGTTTATAGAGCAGAAACAGAAGACTCTGAAGACAACATTTTTCTTTGAAATAGATGTGGGAGCTGCTTTCACCAATAAACAGACACCAAAGCAAGGAATGTTAGCTCCCTTCCATCTGAGAGATTTCAGAGCCATCTGATGAAACTAGAACACTGAGCTTTTATTTCAGTTTCTCCCAAAATAACTTAACAAATCTGTGCCGTCCCTTGGTGTTTGCTTTGGTTCTTTGACAGCATTTTGTTATTTGATTCATTTAACATAGCACTAACATATGGCTGTTCAGTATGACAAATTAGAGGAGAAAAGAGGTTAAGAAAGAAACATTATAAAATGGTGGAGGAGTTGCCAGAATGTAATACAAATGTCTGCTATATATACTATTGGTTTAGAAGCTCAACTAGCTCCATCCCACTGAATCACCAGACCAAGGCTCAGGAACTGCTAGCAGTTATCTGACGATATTATCTTGTTTTGCAGAATCTCTGCTTGCTTTCTTAATTAAAAAAACCCTATATGTTATGGTTGAAGCAAAAAAACTTAGAATACTCATTGCTCAGTGCAGAGATGAGTCAGCAGAGAGCCAGAAAAATAGCTTTTAGAGATCTGAACAGTCCTATTCAACTAAAATGAAGGCAGATGCCCCATGATAGAAACATGGGAATTGCAATGTTAGATCAGACCCAAGGTCCAGCTGGTCCAGTATCCTGGACAACTGCAAATACCAGATGCTTAAGAAGAATGTTTAATAAGAACCTATAGCGGGCAGAAGTAGGAGTAGTCTGTCTGTCCCCTCCTTACGTCTCATGCTATAATAGTTAATAGACCGATTTAAGTCCTGAAGCTTCAGAGAGGTAGGCAAGTTAGTCTGTAACAGGAAAAACTTAAAACCACCAATAGTCTAGCAGCACCTTAAAGACTAATAAAACATGTAAATGGTATCATGAGCCATCTGAAGAAGTGGGCTGTGCCCACAAAACCTCATGATCCCATCTACATGTTTTGTTAGTCTTTAAGGTGCTACTAGACCATTGGTTGTTTTTTAAGCCCTGAAGCACACGTTTAATATCCTCATCTAGAATTTTTAAATTATTCTTATATGGATAGCCATATAAATATCCATTCTCTTTTTTAATCTTAGTAAGTCATGATGATAATTTAATTGTTAACACTGTTAACTATTTAAACCCTAGTGTAAGATAGAAGAGGACAGATTACAGGTTTGCAAAATTTACTGTAAGGAAAGTATAATTTTTGTGATACTGTGGGTGATATTTGGGAGATTCACCAACTTTTATTCCCCCCCCCCCCCCAATCAGGAAGGATTCTTGCCCTAGGAGTCTGGCAGGGTCTGAGTATACTGAAGGCCCACCAAAGGAAAACCACCCAATGACAACACCTATGCAATTAACTCTCAGTGGTGTTTCCTTTTGGAACTTATTTTGTGGATGTAGTTTGGAAACAGTACCAAACAGAGAAAGCAAATAGAGAAAGGGAATTTGGACAGCACTGAAGTTTGGCACAGGGGGAAAAAAAAAAAAAAAAAAAGGTGTTTCAGTTAATTGTTAGCAGTTTACAGTTAAAGAAAGCCATAAAATAAACACATTAAAGAAAAAACAGCTTATAATTAAAAATAAAATCTGGATAAATGTAATACCTTGTCCAAATCTCATGTCCATTCAACTCAATGGAAAGTCTATGGACTTGTCACAAGCCCTGATAAAAAAACACCTGAGCACTTTTTACCCTAAAAGTTTTCACCATTGCTATTAACCACGGAGCAGCACTTCTTGCATTTCTATCCATGCAAACAAGACTACACAACCACAGTCAGAAAGCATATAAGTATATCCTACATGAATCTAGTGCTTGATTGCATTTAGGTGACAAACCACACATGCATCAGGTGAGCAGGATTTGGATTTATTGTTCAATTGGTGCAATAAGTTCCTTCTAATGCTTCTGATTCTTTAGTTAGGTTGAAATCTATTTTACTCATCTCATTTATACATCTTTTGTCTGCTTAATCAAAACTACAAAGCATGTATATGCCATGCTTTTTCCATCTGCATCCCATTCTTTGAAATGCACCCAAATGGTTTTAAGTCCTGACCTAGACAATGCAAGAGATGCCAATTAGTTATTTATGCCAAGGTTCACAGTTGATCAAATCAGTTATTTGATCAACAATTCTGCAACACATACATTTCTTCTGACAACTATACATAGAAGTCACTTCCCAGTAAATTAATTTGGTTTGATCCACCCAATCCATTCTGAGTAAAAGATCTGGGGCTTTTTAATCCTTCGGACTCCCCCCCCCCCCTTTTTTTTTACTGTCCAGTGTACAATTTAACTGCCACTGCCATAATATTCCCTATTATTGGCCACAGTTGTACTGGATTCCTATCGGGATCTCTGCAATATCAAGAACTGTTCATGACAAAAAACTGGGTCACTTGCGACAGAGAATCTCTCCCCACCTGGGTCGCACCGTGCAGAGTCTGTGCGGAAAAAACGGGCGTTCTGAGAATGAGCCCCGTTCTGTTGGTGCGCGCGCGCACTACCTGCGTTACTGTCGGGGTGACGGGCAGCCCATCCCGCGCCCACCCGCTCAGCCCGGGGGGGCTTCTCGGCGGGGACACGTGAGCTTGCGAGGCGGGACACTGCGCGCTAGAGCGAGCGGCACTCTCTGCCCGGGGTCCGGGGACTTTCCCCCTAGGCGGGCTCGCGGCCCGAGAGGAACCAGCGTCCTCAGTGCGTGGCCTAGAGAGCAGGTCTTCAGAACGCCCTCAAAGGGAAGCTTTGCGGGCCGCCTTATATCGCCCTGCATCATTCACCACTTCTCAGTCACAGCGAGTCACGCGGCAACGCTCCGCAGCCCCACACGGCGAGAGTGTTCACCTCACACCTCCCCAGAGACCCACTTCAGCAGCGGGACCCAACATGTTCCACGTCCTTCTTCAAAGGAAAATCCGCTGCCCCACTTACAGGCAAGTATTTACCACAGAGCGCCGGGCGCTGTTGTGCCCGCCTTATGCAAATCGCGTGTGAATATATTATGCCGATTAACATCCCCATTGCTGATGTGGGCGGGGCTGCAGAGTCTGCCATGGAGCGGGGGGGGACGGGGCATCCTGATGCCCCCTCGCTGCACTCGGATGATGAGGGCCGGGGGCTGCAGCGCTGCTTCCGAGTGGTGCTCGGCGCGGCGGGGAGGCTGCTGTGCCGAAGCCTTGGCAGCAACGTCCGCTCCCCCGTAGCTCCCTGCCGCCTCCAGCTGTCCCTGGCGTTCGCCTTCAAACCGGAGCGCCCCGCTGCACCGGCCGTGGGCCGCTGAATGGAGGCAGCGCCATGGGTCTTCCTCGGGTCATCCCACGAGGAGGCACAACACGGGAGCTGCCCTCTGGCTTCATCGTGGTTCCCGGGCTTCGTTGTAGCGGGGCGGTGTAATGTAGAAAGTTGCTACCTTATAGGAATGTGCTACAGGGAGCATTATAACCTAACCCCCTGGGTGTTCCTGGAATAAGGAAGGCACAATTAGCGTATGTTTTGGTGGGTGATTTATTTTTTTAAAGCAAACCTGGATTAGCCCAACAATTGCATACATCCATTTCCCATTTGGGTAGTTTTCATGCTATTGAGTGTATGATCAGGTCTCCCCGTGCTTACAACAAATGGTCCATGTTGATGAATAGCCAAATAGCACTGACACCAAATTGAGCTGGCTGAGCTTTCAACGCCTGACAGTGAAGTTGGTGGCATTCTCTGTGTTGGATGTAACACAACAACTTTTGAAGATCAATTCCAAAATTTCAGGAAGCATAAATGGACAGAATTGTATTGATGGGGGGGATGTTAAAATGAAATCGGGGGGGGGGGGGGGGGGGGGGGGGGAAATGGGACCACACAGAATCCCTATCATCTGTTTAGCAGAGCCAGGGTACCAATAAGACCTTCCAATATAAAAATCCTCTCTGCTTTTCCCTCCAATAAGTTTAATATGCCAGGAGATATAAATATATCAAAGCTGTTCCCCAGTCTGGCACTAAGTGCAGAAGGTGAGAGCCCAGAAGAGACCTTAAAATACATTGCCCTCTATAGGCTTCTGCTTAAAAACTCTCCAAGGTCACAGATTCCCTGACCTTGGGTGGTATGCTGTTACCACTCAAGTCCAAACCCCCTTTTCAAACCAACAAAGATTCATTTGGGAATTTCTTCCAGAAGGCTACCCCAAGCTTTTTTACCACAAGAGAGCTTGAAAAAAACCCACAAACTGTAATCGATGATGGCTGACTTCTCAATCTAGGAGGTCTGTGTATACATGCCTATTACCTTCCAAAACACAGGAATCACATCATAGTCTTAAAAAAAGGTGATTTTATTAACAAGACAAAAAAAAAACATGATAAAGCATACTTGGTTGCTACGTGTTAGCTAGCAACTGAGAAAACAAATTAAAACAGAGAGATTTGCTTCCCTGGGATTCAGCTTCAGTTATAGTGTATACGGGGGACATCGACTCGGCATAGGAATTTAACCAAACAACAAAACAAAGAAAATAATCTGATCATGTCTAACTATGCATTCTGTATCTACTAACATATCAATACTTTCAAGGTCCAGGCTATTTCTAGGCACAAGTATTCGTTTTCTAGGCATGAATATCCTTGCCTGGTTCAATTCATCTTTTCCCCCTAGCTCCTGGTTTAAACTCACCCAAATAGAACTGCAACAGGTAGATTCCCTTTCAGTTCAAATCTCAACACTTTCTTCCCATTGGCGCTCTTGGCTCCCTGCCATCACTTCCTGGATTTTTTTCAGGGATTCTCTGGCTATATCTACACTTGCGGCTTCTTGCGTGAGAAATATGCAAATGCAGCTAAGCGTGGAATATCACCGAGCCTCATTTGCATACCTAATGAGTCACCATTTTTGCAGAAGAGGCTCTTGCGCCAGAAGGAGCTGTCTACACTGCCCCTTCTTGCGCAAGAAAAACACTCTTGCGCAATGCCACTACGCTGATTATTTTCAGGAATAACGGCATTGCGCAAGAAGGGTTTTCTTGCACAAGGGGCAGTGTAGACAGCTCCTGGCGCAAGAGCCTCTTCTGCAAAAATGGCGGCTCATTAGGTATGCAAATGAGGCTTGGCGATATTCCACACTTAGCCTCATTTGCATATTTCTCGTGCAAGACGCCGCGAGTGTAGACATAGCCCCAGAGTTTAATCCTTTACAGGCAGTACCCCTCCCATCCATCACAACATAGAACCCTTGCATGGAAGGGTATAGAGAAAAGGGAGCCGTCACATATTGTGGAAGGAAGAAAAGGAGGACAGGGAAGGATAATGGTGGTAGAGGGAAGGAGGGAATGGGGAAGAGAAGACACAGAGCCCCAAGCACTAGGTGAGGGAATGGAACTGTAGAGTACCTGAATTAAAGGGATTGGGATGGTGACACACTGGGAGCTTTTGAGGGGGAATGCATGACTTTGGTCTGCTAAAGCTAAACAATGTGTAATTCTCTAGGATCAGTAAATTGTCTGATGTCATATCTGGGGCTTGTGACAGATATTGATATCCTTTGCAGTGTCTTTGGGAACCACTGCTTTACATTTATGAATGGTTTATATATGATCGTGTTCTGCTAAATAGTGGCTTACCACAGCTCCTGCAGGAACTACAAATAGTGGGGAGTGATTAAGGAGTCAAAAGTATTGTATTGGTAAAGAGTATAGTCCATTCCATAACCACAGTTTGGTTAATTATGAAATAAACTTAAGAGACCAAATAACCAATGTTGATCAGATTTATTACTATACATCAATAATATGGGAAAGAGTATGGGAAACAGTTTCTACATACCAGTCTCTGGGGAGCCATCTTGTGCAGTGTTCTTACATTCACTTTACACAAAAGGTATGCTACCAAAGTTACACCCATAAAATTATCTTCTTATAGCATGTACAAGTGAACATCCTGCAAAATTAGATTTAACCTATAATTTTCTGTTTTTGGAGTGATAATGGCATAGAGAGTACACTTACAAAGTTTGCTGATACCATGCTGGTAGTGGTTGCAAGTGCTTTGGAGGATAAGATTATAATTCAAAATGATTTAGACAAACTGGAGATATAGTCTGAGGTAAATAGGATGAAATTCAATAACAACAAATGCAAGGTACTCCACTTAGGAAGGAACAGTCAGTCGCACACATACAAAATGGTAAATGACAATCTAGGAAGGAGTACCGCATAAAGGGTTCTAGAAGTCATAGGGAATCACAAGCTAAATATGAGTCAACAATGTGTCATTTCTGGAAGAAAAAAAAAGCAAACATAATTCTGGGATGTATTAGCACATAGGTTCCCAAACTGGGGGGCGTGAAGAAATTCCAGGGGGAGTGTGAGGTGACCCATCCCCCCCATCCCCCAAGAAAGATCCCGCGCTGGCATTCTCACCCAAAATTCATCTTTAACTGTTTGTTTTGCGGGGTGGCTTCCCCAGGTCTGTCTCCCTCCCTCCTCATGGGGCTACAGACAAGCCCTAGAGCCACTTTGAAAAGGTGCTAATTTGGAGCTGACTTTGAAAAGGTGCTAATTTCCCCCCCACACACACACAATAGGGGCCGCAGAGCCGGGCACACGTGCTTTCTGAGACCCCAGACCTGGTTGCTGTCCTCTCCCCTCGCCCAGACCCCCACAAGTACCCTGCCCTTCTGTCCAGACCCCCATGAGTACCATGCCCCCTCTGCCAAGACCCCCACTGCCCAAACCCTCACGAGTACCCTGACCCCCGTCCAGACTCCAAGTACCCTGCCTCCCGCCCAGACTCACATGAGTACCCTGCCCAGGGCCCCACCTGCCCCCTGTCCCTTGCTCAGGGCCCCACCTGCCCTCTGCTCAGGGCCCCATCAGAACCCTGCTCCTAACCCCTACCTCCTGGCCAGACACCTACCCCCAGCTTGCTCCTGTAGCCTATTTGCCACCCAGATTCTGCACCCCATCCCTATCTCACTGACTGGCAGCCCTGTCCCGCACACTGGATCCCTCATTTTTGGCTCCATCTCAGAGTGTAGAGGGGCCCACAAATTCCACTAACCCTTGAACCCCAGAAGAATTAATCTGGCCTGAGGCCTTGAACCTCAGTGCTACCTACCCCCCCCCCCCATGGGGCTGGGGTGCCAGGGGACAGAGGTGTCTCAGTTGGGGCCACATCAGTGAGATTTGGGGGGTCTAGGAGGGTTTGGGGGTTTTTTTCATCTCCCTTGTGTGTTCCCTGACTTATTTTTCTGTGGGTCAGTGACCCCTGATCCAAAACAGACTCCCCGCTCTTCCCATAAATAAAGACAATGCTGAAACATTTGTGCTGGACATATTTTATTTAAAAATGAAGCCTGGCCCACAAGGCCCCAGTTGGGACCAAGCCCCCATCTGGCCACAGCATCATAACACCCCTGCATCCCCCCACACACCTCAATCCTGAGCCTATCATACACTGGAACCCCCTGTCCTGAGCGTCTGACATCCCCAGTCTTCTGCCACAACACTACTGCACAATCCACACACTACAAATCTGTGTCCTGAGCCTCTCATACTTCCAACCCCCCTGCCCTGAGCCCCTCATACACCCCAACCTGAACTCCTGCACCCTCACATCCATAAGCCTGTGGTTTGCTCAGCACCCCAACACTCCAGCTGACCCCAACACTCTCCAGCCTGGAGCCCCCTCCCTGAGCCAGAAGCCTCTTCTCCACCTATTCCTGCACTCAAATTCCCTCCTAGAATTTGCACTTTTCACCCCCTCCCACACCCAAATCCTCATTCCCACCCCAGAGCCTGCACATCCTGTCTCAACCCAGTGAGAGTGAGTAAGGACTGGGGACAGCAAATGATGGAGAGGAGGGAAACGGAGAGGGTGGGGCCTCTAGAAAGGGGTGGGATCTTGGGGTTGCCCTGACATTTAAAAAGTGATCTGGCTGTAAAACGATTGGAGACACTACTGTAAAAAATTTTATTTTTCAAATTTCATACCATGAAATGCAAATATATATATATATTTTGCCTTTTGACGTGTACGGGTATTGGTTCGGTTGGTGGGGAGGCCAAAGAACGATGTAAAAGGCAATGGAACTCTTTTGAACTTTCTAGCACGCTTGCGGGAGTGTTTGGGACTGTTCTATCATGAGAGTAGGTAGCTGGTCTTGCACGATTACTGGTGGTGGGGTATATATAAGGCAGCACGTGTCCATACGTAATAGTAGTAGTAAATAAATGTTTGCAATAACTTATCAAAGTAACTTGCATCCATTAAATTTATTCTAATCAGGAAAATTTTTATTATAGATTTTTTTAATTAATATATTATAGCTGCGATTAAGAAAAGGAAGTACGATGAAGACTACATTAAGTATGGCTTCACTGTCATGGAAAAAAATGGGATTGATCATCTTCAATGTGTAGTATGCCACACAGTTCTTAGCAATGATGCCTTGAGACCTAGTCGTCTTGAGCGACACTTGTCGAAGAACCACAGCGCTTTGACAGAGAAACCAAAAGATTTTTTTGCTGCTAAACTTCAAAATTTGAAACGCGTGAAGCTGGACACTACTGGAGCTTTTCATCAAGCGTCAGCCAAAGCGGTAGAAGCATCTTATGAACTGTCATTGCTTATCGCTAAAGCCAAGAAAACGCACATAATCAGAGAAACTCTTGTGAAGCTTTGCTTGTTGAAAGCAACTGATATTGTGCTTGGTGTCGAAAGCAAGAAAATTTCACTTTCTGACAGTTCCATGAAACGTCGCATCGATGAGCTGGTGAAAGATCTTAAACTTCAAGTTGTGGAAGCAGTGTTGGTTTCTCCTTTTTTCGCAATTCAGTGCGACAATACCCCTGATGTAGCACAATGCTGTCAGTTGCTTGTCTACGTTTGATTCATTAACAATAGAACTGTGAAAGAAGAATTGCTTTTTTTTAAGGAATTGATGACCACATCAAAGACTTCTGATATTATGAAAATGATTTCCGACTGTTGTGAAGAAAATAGACTTTCATGGGGAAAACTGGTTGGTATATGCACAGACAGTGCTCCAGCAATGCTTGGCTCTCGCTCTGGATTTGTGACGGTGAAAGAAAAAAATCCAGCTGTAACCACAACTCTCTGCGTCATACACAGACAAGCATTGGCTGCTAAAACCCTTCCAGATGACCTATGTGACTCATTGAATTTGGCCATCAAAGTTGTCAATTTTGTGAAGAACCGTGCTTTAAATACAAGACTTTTTGATGCTCTTTGCACGGATTTGGGAGTGGATCATAAAACCCCTTTGTTTCACACGGCGGTACGATGGCTTTCCAAAGGTAACGTGCTTTCGAGATTATTCGAACTGAAAGACGAAGTGGAAATTTTCCTCAAGCAACAGAAGAAAGAAGAGTTATATCATGCATTTATGGACCAAACATTTCAACTTTCACTGACATACCTTGTGGACATTTTTGAATCTTTGAACAACCTCAATTTGAAGCTGCAAGGAAACAACGCTGCAAACATTCTAGCGCACCACGATGCCATCAAAGCATTTACGGAAAAAATCCAGTTTTGGAAACGTCGAACACAAGCTCAGACGCCTAACTTTTCGTCTTTTCTGACATTTTCATTACTTGCTGAAAATGAAGGTTTCTATGAAGTTTGTAAAGAGGATGTGAAGAACAAAACTGTGTTTCATCTGGACTGCCTTGCTGACGAATTCATCCGCTATTTTCCAGACAACTTTTCTGGCAACCCCATTCATAAATTAGTATGCAATCCATTCAACGTTGATGTCGATTCATTGCCAGATGTATTGCAAGAACAAGCACTCGAAATAAAATATGATTCAAGTGCGAAAGATTATTTCGAAACACAAGCTTGGAGGCATTTTGGATAAAATATTTCCCAATGTACTCGAAAGTTGGAGAAGAAGTGCTACGTATTGTTCTTCCATTTTTGTCAATGTACCTCTGTGAAAAAAGCTTTTCAAGTTTAGTCACATTAAAAACAAAACAAAGAAATCGACTGGATGTAGAAAACGATATGTGTTGTGCACTTTCATCTTTCAAATCTAGGATTTCCCAACTCATGAAGAAAATGCAGCACCATCCTTCACATTAAATTCGATTTGCTTCTGCTATTTCTTATGTTAAATTACATTTTTATTAAATTTTTGTGCCAAGAAAAACTATTTGTGCATATTTTTAATTTTAAATAATTTTTAATACCAAGTTTTTGTGTTTATTTTTAATTTTAAATTACAAATTGAATTTTTTTGTTAAAAGGGGGGGTTGGATGATGGTAAAGAAGAGGTGGGGGAGCATGAGGTTTTCTCAAAAATCAAAAGGGGGGGGGGGGGGGTGATGCTGAAAAGTTTAGGAATCACTGTATTAGCAGGAGTGTTGTAATTCTTCCACTCTACTCTGAACTGATTAGGCCTCAACTGGAGTAGTTCTGGGTGCCACATTTCAGGAAAGATGTGGACAAATTGGAGCAGACCCAGAGAAGAGAAACATAAATGATTAAAGGTGTAGAAAACATCACCTATGAGAGAAGATTAAAAGAATTGGGTTTGTTTAGTCTGGAAAAGAGAAGACTGAGAGGAGACATGACATTAGCTTTCAAGTATCTAAAAGATTGTTACAAGGAGAGAAAAATTATTCCTCTTAACTCCTGATGATAGGACAAGAAGCAATTGGCTTAAATTGCAGCAAGGGAAGTTTAGGTTGGACATTTTGTCAGGGTGGTCAACCACTAGGATACATTGCTCAGGGAGTTGTGGAATTGCCATCACTCAAGATTTTTAAGAACAGGTTAGACAGGTTAGTCAGGATTAGCTTAGATCAGGGGTGAGCAATCATTTTTGACTGGGGGCCACTTCTGAAATTTTTGAAGTGGCCCCATGCTGCCCCAGAAGGAGCGGGGCCTCAGGTGGAAACAGGGGCGGCCCTAGACTAGCTGCCAGCAACTGGCGCCCCAGGCGAACCATGCAATCGGCGCTCCCACCTCCAAACCCCTCAATGATATTGCGCCACCATTTGGTGACCCATTTAACTTGGCGCCCTAGGCGACCACCTAGTTCGCCTATATGGACGGGCCGCCCCTGGGTGGAAAGGACGGGGCCAGGTCACTTCCATGCTTCACCATCCACAGACCTTGATTGGTCTGGGGCTAGGGTAGCATGCAAAGTCTTTGCCGCCTCCTCCAGAGAGAACTGCCAGCAGTTCAGAACAGCTGGCGGTTCCCTCTAGGTACCCATGTCCCTGGCAGTGGGAGGAGACATTGCATGTTCCCTCCTGCTGCCCCCAGGTCAATCAGGGCCTGGAGAGGTGCAGGGCAGGAGGAGACTTCATGCGTTCCCCCCGGCCCCAAACCCTAATTGGTCTGGGGGAGGGCATGAGGTCTCCTCCCGCCCTGCCTGTCCTGCAAGGAGCATACAGTGCTTAGAAGCACCGCATCCCTCGCAGGGCAGGAGAAGACTTCACGTGCTACACTCACTACCCCCCAGGCCAATCAGGGCTTGGGGGCGGGGGGGAGCATGCAAAGTCTCCTCTCACCCTGCCAGGAGCGTGCGGCACTTCTAAGCACCGCGCAACCCTTACAGGCCAGGGGCAGGGCAGGAGGAGACCTTGTGCGCTTCCCCCTGCCCCAAGCCAATCAGGGCCTGAGGGTGTGGGGGGAGCGGCAGGGCCTCTGGTGGCAAGATCAACTTGCTTGGTGGGCTGGATCTGGCCCATGGAAGAGGCCCTTTTGCCCACCCCTGGTCTAGATGGTGCTTGGTCCTGCCATGAGTGCAGGGGACTGGACCTAATGACCTCTCAATATTCCTTCCAGTTCTATTACCTATGATTCTATGATTCTTTGTTCTGAACAGATGCATTCCAGAAACTACAGGTCAGGGCCTTGCATCTCCTAGGTCTGTTCTACAATAGAACAATCACATTTTGTCCTCTTCCTTTGGGATATTCTCGTACAAACATATGAGAAAAATTCCCTTCCTGTTGCAATGGTGAAATATGTCCTGATCCTGATATTTTTCCTATCTACTTAAGACAAAACTTAAAAAACAACAAATGATCTTGCAACACCTTAAAGACTAACAAAACATGTAGGCTACGTCTACACTATGAGTTTTCTTGGGAAAAAATATGCAAATGAGGGACTCATTTCCATGAGTCGCAATCTCATTTGCATATTTTCTGTCGATCCATTTTTACGCAAAAACAAGCACAGTGGAAGTTTTCTTTTTGCGCAAAAACCCCTTTTCCCTCAAGATTGGTAAACCTCCTGTTTTGGGGCATAAGGATCTTGTGGAAAAGGTTTTTTTGCGCAAAAAGAAAATGTCCACACTGCTTGTTTTTGCGCAAAAACCTCTGCGCAAAAACAGATCGGCAGAAAATATGCAAATGAGATAGCATCTCTTGCAAATGAGTCCCTCATTAGCATATTTTTTGCCGAGAAAACTGGTAGTGTAGACGTAGACGTAGATGGTATCATGAGCTTTCATGGGTACAACCCACTTCTTCAGATGAAACTGTTAGACCATTTGTTGTTTTTTAAGTTTTTCCAGTTACAGAATAACTCGTCTACCCCTCTAATACTTAAGACAAAGTTTACTTCAGCTAAAGCCATTTTAAAAGCAAGGTGTTATGGGATACTCAGCATAAGTGAACTGGAAGTTATAGGCCAATTTAGCCTATATAATTGCTGTAATATTTTTGTTTAATGCTGTTTGTACTTACTGCACACTAATAGATATGTAAGGTATGGCCATATATATTAATATGATAGTTAAATGCAGGTTAGCCAGCATATATTGGTCAATGTATCCCCATTTGTTACCTTGATCATTGTTATAGTTAAAATGACACCTTTATATGTAACTTGTTTTACCAAACTGTGTAAGTGGCAATACCTTAATGAATATAGTTTAAATCAATATGCCATATAACAAAAGCAGTGTGAAAAATCAGTATCTCAAGATTCCCCATCATGGATAAAGTAATTCAAAGCTTGTTCTGCCTTGTACATATCATTGCTAATCTGAGTGATGTGTATCTTCTGTCTAGTCATTTTAAATATATAGTGAATGGATCAGTATGTCCATCAAAAACTAATAGGTAAGGTTCAACTTCATCCTGGTATTGGGGCTCTCTTCATATCATAGATTCATTTGAAAACTGAAATAGGTATTATTACAGCGTGCCCCAAAATGCTCTGAACACGAGAAGTAAATACAAAATTTGGAATAGTGACATTACAATAGAGACCTCCATATATTAATTCCTTTTAGTTACTTCACAGTAGATATGTGAATGTGTAATTGGTTAACCAATGAGCCTGGGCTCATCAGTTAACCGTCATGGTTTTCACAGTTACATGCAGACACACATACACACCCATGCTGCTGCCTCTGTATAACAGGCAGCAATGCAGGGGAAGGGGCAGGTGAGAGCCGGTGTGGGCGGGGAACTGGCTTTTAAGTGTAAACTTTGAAATTGTCAACGGTTACATGTTTACCTGAATAAATGCATTTTAACATTCCTACTTCACAGTCCTATTCATCCATATTATAGATTACCCTTACTAAATTTCACTGGACAGGAGACAAGAGCAGCTAACTCATGTTTCAAGCCATCATGGCCACACACAGAAGTTGCAATGTTAAAAACATTCCTAGCACAATAATTTGTATGCAATGCCCTTCAAGTTTACATTGTTGCATGTTACACCACTAGTTGAGGTGTATAGAGCCAGTCGTACTTTCTAGATCAGTGGTCTCCAACTTTTTTAACCACAAGAACACTTTTTCAATTTAAGTGCAATGTAAGATTTGCTTCAAAGCCAAATACACTTGCCCCACTTCCTTCTTGCCCCTCCTCAAAGGCCTCAGCCTGCTCACTCCATCCTCCTTCCTCCCCCATCCTCACTCACTTTCACCAGGCTGGGGTAAGGGGTTGGGATGCAGGCTCTGGTCTTGGGCCAAGGAGTTTGGAGTGTTGGAGGGGCTCCAGGCTTAGCACAAGGTAGACGATTGGGGTCCAGGAGAGATTTCAGGGTGCAAGCTCTTGGATGGAATTTGGGTGCAGGGGGACTCATGTCTGGGGCAGGAGACTGGGTGTAGAAGGGCTGGAACAGGGGTTCAGGAAGCAGGCTCTGGCTGGGCACCATTTAACTGAGATGGCTTCCGGGTGGTGGAGCAGTGAAGCTAAGGCAGGCTTACTCCTGCCCAGGCCCTGCACCACTCCTGAAAGCAGCTGGCATATACAGCAATGGCTCTATGGCACCATGTGCTACCCCTCATCTACAGGCACTGAGCCCACAGCTTCTACTGGCCACGGTTCCCTGTTATTGATCAATGGGAGCTGCAGGAGTGGTGTCTGCAGGCAAGAACAGCATGTGGAGACCCCTTGCTCTGCCTTTCTCAGGGGCTGCAGGAACATGTCAGCTGCTTCCAGGAGCAGCAATTACCATAGGATAATTACTCCAGCCATGACAGGTTAGACATTTTAGAAATCACTACTCAAATAATTAAATTTATGCATGAAATGAAAATTATGAACTGCACAGACCAGTCAAAAACCAAAAACAACACACTTCGCAAGCATTAAAAGTAACACCCCCCACGTATGTGTTGGGTCAGGAGATGAGAGTGAAGGAGTGGGTGTTTGTGACAATGACAGATTTGCATTGCCAGACTCTCTCCATCCCCTTCTCTCTGTGCAGAGATAGGGTACAGAAGTGGGGGAGAAGGTACACCCTGACATCAGTGCCCCCTTCTCCTTCCCACATCCTGCACAGCAAGGCTGAGGCTCCCAGGGGGGCAGCTCCAAGGCAGAGGGCAGGAGCAGCATGACAGTGGTGGATGGGCAGTTGAAGTGCCAGCGCTTGATAGCTTCCTGGCCAAACCCAACAGGATTACCCGTCAGAGGTTGCAAGATCTACCGCTAGATCCCAATCTACGGGTTGGTGACCAGTATTCTAGATCAGAGGTTCTCAAACTTTTTGGGCTCCGGAGCCCTTTACATGCATAAAAAATTATGCGGAGCCCCAGCAGTCCACTCATTGTATGTGTTGTACCTATCGGTTTTTCCAGTTTGTCAACCTCGCAGAGCCCCTGGAGATGTCTTGTGGAGCCCTGGGGCTCCCTGGAGCACAGTTTGAGAAACACTGTTCTAGATGCTTTCTTCCAGATTACTTACTGAACAGAGAATAGCTTATTTGTTAAATATTGCTGTATTATGATCCAATATTGGTTTTATGACACTGAGTAAAATTGATTTGAATATGTGCCTTGAGTAGGCTGCAGAGTCACTGACCCCAAATTACAAACTGTTCACATTTTAATATATTACCAATTTGCCACTTTTACTGTTATCTCCATGGAGGACAATTCAATGTTGCTGTTTATTGCCAATAAGGGCAGACGGTTTTCCTTTTAAAATGTTCCCTAATGAACTGGTTGTGGTAGTCAACATGTAACATGTACAAATCATTTCTTTACCTTTCTGGTTTTCCTTTATCTTATTATTTGTTGTGATTAATTTATTAGATTTTACTTGTGTTTTATTAAGTAGCTTAGCAACATTATGCATATTATACACCATATAGTAGATTTCTTTAGTAATTAGACCTTGCCATGAATTGTGGGTTTAGGGATGGTTTCTGCTGCCTAATGCTCAAAATAGCTGTTTTTAATTTTTTTTTTCATATTATCCCTGTTTCAGACATTCTAGATTCCAACAATCCTGAAATGTAACCAGTGATTCCATCTAGATTTTGGAGTCTCATACTTGAAAGATATTAGATGGTGGTATAGTCTTTTGTGTACCTTAAGCCAACCTGCTGGGTCTAGTGTAGATCTGGCCCAGTTGCCTAAGCTAGTACTCTATCCGCTACACCAGTGTTTCTCACCCAGTGGTAAGAGTACCCTTAGGGGTACTCAAGAGATGTCTGGGGGGTATGTACATCAACACAACTGAAATTGGGAGAACTGAATTTTTATTTTACAGTGCTTTATTATTTTGGTACTTTTTACAACAAAAAAATTCATCGCTCACCTAGCTAAGATCAAGTTGTTTAAACAAATATGTTGCAATGGTAGAAAAAAAAATGTGTCTGAAAACTGTAGGTACTGGGGGTACTTTTTTTTTTTTAAAGGGGTACTTTATAAAAAAGGTTGAGAAACACTGCGCTACACCATCCTTCCCATATATTTTCTCACCCTAGCAAATGTGGTCTAATGACTAGGGATGTGAAAGTATAACCGTGTACACAGTTAACTGATGAGCCAGAGCTAATCAGTTAAACCGTCACAGTTACATGCAGATAAGAGGCAGTGGGAAGCCTCTTCCCATCCCTGGGTTTCACACTGCCTCTATCACAGGCAACAGCATGGGAGTAGGGGGAAACGGGAACTCCCAGGAACAACTGCCTCTCTACATTTAACTGAAATTTTCAGCAGTTACACAATTACTTAAACACAGTTTTACATCCCTACTATAACAACTTTTTCAGGTGTTGGTGCAGCAACCACACCATTAAGCTGTATTCTGCCCTCTGTGATACCAACAGATTCAAGAATCAGAAAATAGTTCAGTTTTGTCAATTCAGAGAACTGAAGCATAGCATGCAGATTATTCCTCACCTTTATTAATTCTACACTGCTAACATATGCATAATTTGATAGTGACAGTATAGAGCCGATCCGCTGAATAAAATAGTATCATTTTTACATAGAAGTGCCCATTTTAAATTTAAAATTCCCTTTGCAGTATTAAAAAAAACCCTATGAACAATATGCTCTCAATCATTACTTTTACTCTCCAGTGTTTCATATAACCAATTTGTATAATTCTTTCAAGACTGATGCACCTAAAGGGACATGGTTTCCTTTGATCTTTGTATGAAACATCCTGTTATCAGTGTGAGTACTGAGTGTATAAAGCGTAAAATAACTCTCAAAACGTGTACTCACTTCAGAGTTTCAGAAGACACACAACACACAAGCACCTGCATTTCCCTGTGCCCTCACATTTATGATAGAGTGGAAATCGTATACATTCCATTATTTATTGAAAAAATGTTGTCATTCTAGTTTTACATTAGTATCTCTTGTGCATCTTAACAAGAACCACTAGTAACTACACAATGAAACCCATCCACACTGAAGTCAGTGTACATTTTCATAGCAAAAGAAAGAAGTACGGCTCTGTTGATCATTTTCACACATGCGCCTGACCACTTTAATGTTTAAGATTTTTTTCCAAAAAGATGTCACTAACATTTATCAAAATGATCATTTTATAAAGCATTTAATAGCTAAAACAAAATATTAAAAGTGAGGACATCCCAGAAGTTTATAGCTTTTAATAGTAGCAGTCATAAAATATGCTTATATAGAAATCCATGTTTATCTGAAAAACAAAGTGTAAATGGTATTTCACAAAATGTAAGTTTAATTTGCTTAAAGAGTTTTTGGTGGTTGAAATCTCTCCCTGGTGATTGTTTACTGACAATTTGCTATTGTAATAATGTTAAACAGGATCACATATTTTAGGATTAACTTTAAAATGTTACAACTCTTCATAAAAATAGTCAGCCAACTATTTTCTCTCATTTCAACAGTAATAGTGAACATTATGGGAAACAAATTTCAAACAGACAACCTTTTGATTGAAATTTAACGACTTTCAACCATTCAAGTACTATGGTCCCTATATACATTTCTATGCAGCTAAAAAGACATGGTAGACAACTGAGCACACCGCCACCAAATCGTAAGAATTACAAAATTATTAGACTTGAATCAAACTGTACCTTAATCTTTTAATTAAAAATAGAAGACTTAGGTAGACTATATAGCAAATAAAACAGCACGCTAGTGTGCTCTATATTAAGGCATACCTTTAAATGCACACTTCTTGTGATCTATAAGAAGTTATTTACAATTGCTACCGTGTGAAAGGAACAAGAATGTAACTGTTCTGCAAAACTGAGAAATACAAAATATCTGGAAGCCTACATTTTCAGAGTACAAAAGTAACCCTCAGTTCTTGTGTGTCTTACAGGATCTCTTGAGGATTTTTTAAAGCTGGAGGTAAGTTTGAGGGTTTTGATTCTTCATCGAGAAGTACCAGATCTTCAATTTCACGTCCTTTGTACTTTCTTTTACATATCTTTACAATAACTTTCTTCTTGAGAAATAATTTCAAAGCTTCCCTTGAAGCTATAGCTTTGGCATTTTCCTTACTTTTTCCACAGCCAGTACCCAAATAAACAGATTTGCACCTCAGTTCACAAACTATATTTTCATGAGAGCTTTTATTTTGAGGTAAGTCTGCAAGTTCCTTCAGAGGAACAAAAGTTACATCTAAACTGGCTTTCACAGACTGAATGGATGAGTTTAAAAGTTCTGCGTGATTCACATTGGGACTGAAACCACCAACAGCAACCAGCTTCCAGGCCACAGATTTGTACAGTCTATTGAAAAAAGGCTGTCTTTCTTTTGCATCTTCATTTGTTAATGGCTTCCATGATACTTTAGCAGGACTTCCACTAGCCTGTGAGCTGCTTTTTGAAGCCACTGGTGGAGTGCTGACCTGGGAGCCACTTTTGGAAGCTGCCAGCAGAGCACTGGCCAGTGAGCTGATCTTGGAAGCCGCTGGTGAAGTGCTGGCCTTAGAAGCCATCAGTGAAGCGCTGGCCTGCAGAGCACTGGCCTTACAAGCCAGTGGTGGAGTGCTGACTTGGGAGCCGCCCTTGGGAGCTGGTAGTGCAGCTGTGGTGGCCTGGGAACTGCCCTTGGAAGCCGGTGGCACAGCCGTGAAGGCCTGGAAGCCACCCCTGGATGCTGGCGACGCAGCAGCGGCGGCCTGGGAGCCGCCCTTGACAGCTGGTGGTGCAGCGGCGGCGGTGGCCTGGGAGCTGCCCTTGGCAGCTGGTGGCGCAGCGGCGGCGGCCTGGGAACCGCCCTTGGCAGCTGGTGGCGCAGCGGCGGCGGCCTGGGAACCGCCCATTGTGGCCATTGGCGCAGCAGCAATGGCGGCCTGGGAGCCGGCCTTGGGCGCAGCAGCAGCAGCCTGGGAGCCGGCCTTGGGCGCAGCAGCAGCAGCCTGGGAGCCGGCCTTGGCAGCCGCTGGCGCAGCGCCGCCCTTGGCAGCCGCCGGCGCAGCGCTGGCCTGGGAGCCGCCCTTGGCAGCCGCCGGCACAGAGCCACCCTTGGCAGCCGCCGGCACAGAGCCACCCTTGGCAGCCGCCGGCACAGTGCTGGCCTGGGAGCCACCCTTGGCAGCCACCGGCACAGAGCCACCCTTGGCAGCCGCCGGCGCAGTGCTGGCCTGGGAGTCGCCCTTGGCAGCCGCCGGCGCAGTGCTGGCCTGGGAGTCGCCCTTGGCAGCCGCCGGCGCAGTGCTGGCCTGGGAGTCGCCCTTGGCAGCCGCCGGCGCAGAGCTGGCCTGGGAGTCGCCCTTGGCAGCCGCCGGCGCAGAGCTGGCCTGGGAGTCGCCCTTGGCAGCCGCCGGCGCAGAGCTGGCCTGGGAGTCGCCCTTGGCAGCCGCCGGCGCAGAGCTGGCCTGGGAGTCGCCCTTGGCAGCCGCCGGCGCAGAGCTGGCCTGGGAGTCGCCCTTGGCAGCCGCGGCGCAGGCTGGCCTGGGAGTCGCCCTTGGCAGCCGCCGCAGAGCTGGCCTGGGAGTCGCCCTTGGCAGCCGCCGGCGCAGTGCTGGCCTGGGAGTCGCCCTTGGCAGCCGCCGGCGCAGTGCTGGCCTGGGAGTCGCCCTTGGCAGCCGCGGCGCAGTGCTGGCCTGGGAGTCGCCCTTGGCAGCCGCCGGCGCAGTGCTGGCCTGGGAGCTGCCCTTGGCAGCCGCCGGCGCAGTGCTGGCCTGGGAGCTGCCCTTGGCAGCCGCTGGCATGGCGCTGGCCTGGGAGCTGCCCTTGGCAGCCGCTGGCATGGCGCTGGCCTGGGAGCTGCCCTTGGCAGCCATCGGCGCAGTGCTGGCCAATGGACTTTTCTTCTCAGGTGGCAACACACTTTCAGGTTTGGTTTCCATGGTTGGATTTGAATAATTCATTTTTGACTCTGTTCCAGATGAAGAAGTTGCTGAAGTTCGATTGATATTTGTAGTGGTTTTATGATTAGCTCCTTTTGTTTCTGATCCTGCCCCTGGCATTGTGCTCTTTTCTTGGTTCAAGCTAGAGGATGGCAGTGAACTCTCTAAATCTTTCCCTGAATCTTTTTCCTGCTTCTTCGGCAACATGCTCTCCGTCTCCTTGGAAACTTCTGTCTTTGTCAACTTAGCATCATTTCCAGCATCCTTAGAATCTCTGCTTTTGTCAACAGCTCGTTTCTTGCAAGGTTCCTCTACCCCTTCTAAAAAACACAAATAGAGTTACGTCCTTAGTTCCATAACTATGAAGTGTAAGTGCCCTGTCTATTGGCAATTGTCTACTGGCTGCTTCGCGGCAGTTTCCCTTGCCCCTTCTATCAGAGGCAGCAGTACTGGGGAGGGGGCAGTGGGGCAGGCAGCACTGTGGAGATGGTGCTGGGGGGAACCGACTTTTAAACTAAGACAGAGGCAGCAAGGGGAATGCAAGTAGTTGATCCAACTAACCGATAAGCCTAGGCTTATCAGTTACTCGACTATTCCCTTACATCCCTAGTTTAAACCAGTGGTTCCCAACTAAGATCTTCCAGAGGATATATCATTTTGTCTACAACAGTCTAACTTTTTTGTACTTATGTCTGATTTCATAAATAAGTAGCTTTAAATTGAAGTTTGGGCTATGCAAGACAAATCAGAATCTGGAAAGAGATAGACAGTTTGGAAACGATGAGAACCATTAAACATCATGAGAACCATTAAACACTCACAAAATCAAGAGTTTGAAATCTGATTCCAAACATTATCTTGAAATTCCAGGTCATTTCAGTCTCAGAAATATATTCTAAATCTGGGTGCTATGATACAAACAGATCCAGGGTTCAAATTCAAGGTTTTGGCTCGGACACTGCTCTCTTTTGCTTATTATTACTACAGAGCTCATCAAAGCACTGTTTTCTTTTGGGAATTGTTTTAACAGTAGACCTTGCAGTGGGTATGAGTATAAAAGTTGATATGCTTCATATATGGTTGTCATTTCTACTAGAAAAGTCTACAACAAGCACAATACAATTGAAGGAAGGTCAGAGGACAAATGCCTGCAACACCTTACCAAACCTGTTTAACCAACACTTTTATCTCAGTAATTCAGAAGCATCTGATGCAACCAAACAGCATTGCTATTAACTCACTATCATGGTTACAGTTGGGACAAATGAGAATTTGTGCTGCCATAAAACCAACATTGTGGAAGCTTTTAAATCCTGGTTAGTTCAACAAAGACGGGAATCGGCAAACTCTCATCATTTGAAAATCGTTTTCTAGACTCCTAGGTATTGTCACAGCTATGATCTGCTAACCATTGCTACTTGATATGCCTCTTTTCTTCACCTTGGCAACCAGTTCATCTCTCGTCGTGTGGGCGGGCGCATCGGTCACTTTGATGCCTTCAGCCATTTCCAGCACCTTTTCCATCACTGACAGCGGGTACCTGGGCAAGGGAAACAACGGGAGCGAGCTCAGCGCGTCTCCAAGCCCGCTAACGGAGCGATCCTGGCGGGGCGCCCCGACCCTTGCCAGTGCAGCTCTGCCGCCCCCAGCCCACTCACCGGCAGCCGAGGAAGACGTGGTTGGCCCACACCATGGAGAGGGAGACAAGGCGCTGCAGGGCCCCGCTGTCCCCGGCCGGCGGGGCCCCGGCGTTGCGCAGCAGGAACTCGCGGCGGTGCCGCCAGTGGTGCTCGGGCTCGCAGTCCCCGCGCAGCGTCTCCACCCAGGCCGTCTCCTGCCGGCTCCGGCCCAGCGGCTCCGAGGCCGCGGCCTCCGCCATGTTCGCGGCTCGGCCCCGCGGCGCCTGCCCGCCTCGCTGCCGGCTGAGGTCGCTGCTGCGGCTGCTGCTGCTGCCCGCCTGCGCGCGTGTCGCGAGCCCGGGCCCTCGCAGGGCCTGGCGCCCTCCCACCTCGAGCCGCGGCAGCGGGCGCGCGGGGATCGCTCTCGGGGCCAAGAACAACGGATGCAGCCGACCCGCCGCTTCCTTCCGTCTGTCCATTATGACCTCACTACCGGTGTAGCCGCCCGCTTCCCACCGCCGGAGAAGGCAAGCAGCCAGATTCCTTCCCAGCGTGCTCTGCGGTTCGACTTGGCGCCCGTCTCCCCTCCCCTCCCAGAGCCGAGCCGGCCGGCAGCGTTTAGGGAAACGGCGGCCGGCAGCGCCCCGCATAAATAGGAACGGCCGTTCAGGAGCGATTATGACGTCACCGGCGGCGCCTCCGTGCGGGGCGGGCGGCGGTCAGAGGGGGCGCTCAAGGCACCCGGTGCGCAGTGGGAGTCTGACTCGCTCAGCGCGGGAAAGGCTCCTGGGGATCTCGGGTCACCCCGCGTGGCCCCGGGCCCCGGCCCGCACGGGACCCCACGGCAGGAGCACGGGAAGCGCCGCCCGTGTCCTTTGTCGCTCTGCCCGGGCACACGTGGGGCTCATTCGGGGCAGCTCCCGAGAGCTCGAGCTCCGGCCCGTGGCTGGCCCCAGGCGGGAGCGGGCATCTCCGCAGAAAGGCAGCTTCTTGTGTTCGACTTAGGAGGGTCCGGTAGAAACGGCAGCGGCAACAGCTTGCTGACTGTGGGCGTGGTGGAGGAGAGCTAGATGAGTGGGTTTCAACCTTTTTTCATGGGTGGATCTCTACAAAATTGTAAATGGAAGTGAAATCTTACACGTCACAGTCTGCAGAGCCCAGGGGATCATTGATAGCCCACAGGTTGAAAATCGCTGGGCTAGCTAAGGAGGGATCTGAAGACAACAATGTAAAGGGAAACTTAGGCTGGATGTTGTGGGATGAAAGCATTGGCTAATAGCTGGATTCCAGTTACCTAACCTGAAAAAAAAAAAGGACAGTGTTGCCATTCCCTGAGATGCCAGACAAGGATATGCAGCAAGCCACCTCTAAACTCTTCTGCCCAAGATCTGAAGTCCACTCAGAGGTGAAAGTAAGCAGGTGCACCCTGGTTTGCAGCTCTGGAAAGGGCTGATTGAGCTGCAGCAAATGCCAGCAAAGAGCTGTTTAAAGAGCTGGCAAGGACCTGGGTTGCAATAAGACAGTATCTGTAAGAAACTTTGTTACTTTCACTGCTGAGTCCACCTGTAAAACACATGGGCTACGTCTACATTGGCATGATCTTGCACAAATACTCTTTAACGCAAGAGTTCTTGCGTTAAAAAGTATTTGCGCAAGAGAGCGTCTACACTGGCATGTGCCTTTGCGCAAGAGATGTGCTTTTGCATAAGAGCATCCGTGCCAGTGTAGACGCTCTCTTGTGCAAGAAAGCTCCGATGGCCATTTTAGCCATCGGGCTTTCTTGCGCAAGAAATTCATGTTGCAAGAACAGTTGCGCAAGAGGGCTTATTCCTGAGCGGGAGCATCATAGTTCTTGCGCAAAAAGCACTGATTTTGCACATTAGAACGTCAGTGTTCTTGCGCAAGAACTGCCCGCCAGTGTAGACAGGCAGCATGTTTTTGCGCAAAAGCGGCCGCTTTGGTGCAAGATCGCGCCAATGTAGACACAGCCATGCACTCTCTTTGCTGCATAAAATACTAGAAGTAAAAGGACCTTCAGAGCAGTGTAGGAGAGAACTGGATACTCTGTGATGTGTCACAGTGGAATGATCAAACAAAATCCCATACAGCAGAGTGAAAAGCTACAAGTGGACTGGGTTGCATTTGCAGCTACTGAAAGCACTGGTATTTTATAAAGTGTCATTTTGTGTTCCAGCATCTTAAGTTTTCATTAAAGAAAAAGGTCTATAACTCTTCAGGTTATGAATAAAACCAAACCATGACACCAAAATTCTTATGAACACCCTTCTCCCACTCAGCCTGGTGGGCCATAATCACCACAACTGAGGCTGGAAATCAATGCTGTGCAGAGGCTCTCAGATGCTGGAGTGTCACTATACAAGTTTAATAAAAAGTTACCCATGCCTCGGCAGTAGCTTTTCCTCCTTTGCCTCACATATATGGTGCAGGACATAATAGATACCTATAAACATAGGGATGGATAAGTTTCTGACTGAGATTCAGCCTACTGAGTAAACACCAGGCTTCCTTCAATCTACCTAAAACATATTAAGTCATTCTTCACCTCTGAACAGATAGTTGAATATGTTTTTCCTACTGTTGAGGTGACCGGTATTCAGTTTCACAAGCTTGGAGAGCAAGGGGTAGGCTAAGTCCACTAGAATCACAATTGGCATTTCAATGTTGCCAGTGGTAATCCACCAGTTGAGAAAGAAAGACTGTCCCTTTTTGTAGCTTTCTGAACAGTTCAGTGTTCTCATAGATGAGCCTCATGCACCTTCTCTGACCAGCCCATACTGACAGAGGTGAAGCTTCACCACCAATGCTTGCATAACCTTAGAAAAGTAGCCTTTTCTGTTCTGTGGCAAGTGGGCTGGTGCCAAAATATTGATGTGCATGCTGTTTATCATCCCAACAGAGTTTGGCACATCCATCCACTAAGTCCTGCAATTGCTTAGAGCAGTGGTTCCTAACCTTTTTTATACCACAGACCGGCAAACTCATTCAAAAACCGTTGGCGGACTGACACTGAAATATTTTCATATTCATTATGGTAATTAATTTATTTGCATATTTCATATTCATGACAGTAATTTTAGCCCATGGTATATCAGGCAAATCAAAGGAGGGGGGCGACATGATGGTTAATAAGAATTTGAAAAACACCTGTACACAAACATTTAAAAAAACAAGTACAGGAAACCCCTGACATGCGACTGTCTGAGTTCTGACCCTCCCTCCCCCCCCCCGCACTTACAATAATTTTGTAAGTGTGGAAGGGGCCGAAAACCCCAGACTTATGTCCTTGGCCTGCATTTACAACGGCGCACTGTGCCTATTGTAAATGAGGGTTCGAGTTAAGACACCCCGACTTGCGACGCTTCCCCAGGAACCAATCGCGTTGCAAGTTGGGGGCCGCTTGTGTACAATAGTTGCTAATTTGCTAAAGAGTATTCTTCAGTCCAGATCTTTTGCCTCAACTGCACCAGAATTAAAGAGGCAGTATTAACAGGTCAGACATTGCTGACACATTCTGCACATTCATATTTTCCTATGCACTTTATGCATAATAATAATGTGTGTACCTGCTGGCTGGGAGCAGCTGGAGGCCGGGAGAAGCTCCCATTAAAGGTATGTCTACACTGCGGGGATTTTCCGGGATACTGGAGGTATCCCGGAGTAACTCTGCCACATCCAGGGAACGCGTTTGATCTTCTACTTTTTTTTGCGGAAGAGCAAACGCACTCTTTTGGGGAGCTCTGTATATCTTGTTCTACGAGGAATAAGGGCTCCTCCGAAAGAGGAGGCTTTTCCGCCGTTTGGCCCCATCTAGCCAGAGTGCAATTTGCGTAGCTTTTTTCACAAAAAGGAGGGAGGAGAATGGGGTCTCAGGAGCAGCCACCCTTCACCCAGCGCTTGGCTCCACTGGCCAGGGCAGCCGCTTTGCATTCGGTGCTTGGCCCTGCTGGCTAGGGCAGCTGCTTTACACATGGCGCTTGGCCCCGCTGGCCAGTCTGTGTAGCAATCACTGGAACTGGGGCCACGGTGAGACTGCCCCAGTAGGGACAGCCTCACATGGTCCCAACTCCAGCTGCAGCACACCTAGCTACCGGCTGTCCCGCTCACCCTGATGCTGCATGTGGAAGTGTGCAGGAAGGGAATTCCCTGGGAACCCCAGGGGGCAGAACTAAATAAAAGCTGGGGACGTGGCCTGGCAACGTGCCACGACCTGTCAGACAGGTTCGTGGCCCGCTGCTGGTCCACAGACTAGCAGTTGGGAACTGCTGTCTTAGAGTCCCAGCTTACTGTCCCAGCCATGTGTAACAGGAGATGAATAAAGGCCCTACACACTTGTATGGCAGTGGTACCCACTGTGGATCTTCCAAACCAAAAATTAATCACCATTGATGGGTAGCAGTCTAGTACTGCAAGCTTCCAATCTTTATTTGCTTCTCTGCTGTCAATGCAGCTCTTATTCTGGCAAACAGATTCAGAATCACAGTTCCCAAGCCTGTGTTATGATGCAATTCCTCTAGTTAGTGCTTCTTTTTTGGGCCCAGAAGTGGCATTCCATTCTATACAGCTGCTTTGTTATTACCACTAGGAATCTTGAATTGTTTTTTGTTATGTCCTTCAGCCAACTGTCATCCAAGTACTTGTTATGTTTCCTGTTGTTGTGGTATTCCCAGGGGTTTGTAAACACAGGAGAATGGTGGATCCTGTATCTGCAATGTTCATGAGCATATTACAGATCTCTGCAGGTTCTTGAACAGTGCCATGTGAATTTGTGGGATGCTATTATGGCATGGAGAAAGCTTCATGCTTTCTCCATATAAGCAAACAACACATGTATGCAGGGGCAAGATTAGAAAGGCAAAGGCACAAAAAGAGCTAAGTCTAGCTAGAGGCATAAAGGGTAACAAGAAGATGTTCTACAAGTATATTAGGAGCAAGAGGAAGACAAAGGACAGGGTAGGCCCATTGCTCAGTGAAGAGGGAGAAACAATAACAGGAAACTTGGAAATGGCAGAGGTGCTCAATCACTTCTTTATTTCGGTTTTCGACAAGAAGATGGATGATGACAGGATGTCTAACATAGTGAATGCTAGTGGAAATGGGGTAGGTTTAGAAGTTAAAGGAAAAGAACAAGTTAAACATTACTTAGAAGTTAGATGTCTGCAAGTCACTAGGGCCTGATGAAATGAATCCTAGAATACTCAAGGAGCTGATAGAGGATGTATCTGAGACTTTAGCTATCATCTTTCAAAAATCATGGTAGTCGGGAGAGATTTCAGAAGACTGGAAAGGGGCAAATATAATGCCTATCTATAAAAAGGGAAATAAGAATAACCTAGGAAACTACAGACGAGTCACTTTAACTTCTGTGCCTGGGAAGATAATGGAGCAAGTAATTAAGGAATTCATCTGTAAACATCTGGAAGAAAATAAGGTGCTAGGTAACAGCCAGCAAGGATTTGTAAAGAACAAATAATGTCAAATCAATCTGATAGCTTTCTTTGATAGGATAACAAGCCTTGTGGATAAGGGAGAAGTGGTGGATGTGGTATACTTAGACTTTAGTAAGGCATTTGACACGGTCTTGCATAATCTTATCAATAAACTAGGGAACTACAACCTAGATGGATGTGGTATACATGACACACAAAAGTGATATATACATTTTAGAGGCTATACAGTAATGCAAAGTGCATTGCTCAAAGTGGGTAGTGTATATATGTCTTTATAATCCCTTGTTAATCTGTATTTGGCAGAATTCATCCATTCCCTGGTACGAGGCTGATGCCTAAACTGTTGGGAAGCAATTTGTATTTCCCCAATTTTGAAGGTACTGAGGGCCATTTTATCTGATTGCATACTGACTGGCTTGGTCCCAAAGGACATTGTGACAACCAGGAAAAAGGTGGAGCACAGGATTGTTCCTTTCACTTCAGACATGCTCCAGGAATATCTACTGTGCTCAAAGCTCATACTAATACTGTGCTGGTACTTGTCACTGGGGAAGGGCTTTGCATGTGCTTGGCCCCTTTACCCCAGCAGCCAGTGCTTATTTTGTAATGAAAGTTGTGCTGGGTGGGGCTCAAACAATTTTTTTTAACTTTCATAACTAATGCAGGTCAGAGGTGCCAGAGCTATAAACTGCCAATCCTAGAGGTGCTGGGGCTCAGCCTTAGCAAGCCATGGCACAAATTAGCCTCTTTGGTGCAAAGTGGCTGAAGGGAAATGATGAATTGGGCCTTATTTAGCTGCAAGTTGATTAAGGCAGTGCATATAGGAGAGACGAGAAATAATGTGCTGTGAAAGAAAGAAAGAAAGAAAGAAAGAAAGAAAGAAAAGCAATGCTTTAATTCTCACCAGGGAAGACACTTCTGAAGCTAAACAGCTCATTGATGGTGCCAATACTATACATTTAATTTTCGAGATAGGAATAAAAAAGAAGTGTTTTTATTCCCACTAGGCAAAGCAGTTTTAAACACCTCATTGATGGTGGTATTTTTAGAGTTATTTGGGTTTTAATAATAGCTTCTCTTGGTAAAATAAAACTAAAATTTCCAGGTGAAACCCTCCACTGGCTATCCTCACAATAGTGCATCGTCACTTGCGGTATCAGAAAAGTGTATTTCTGTGCTTGTAACTAGTGTAGCTTGATCCAATTATTTCTGTGAAGCAAAATCATACTGAAATGAATAGGGAAGTTGCCCTACTACAGGATGCAGCCCCCAGCTTGACTGAATCTGGCCCCTGAGGCTCAGGGCCCCCCAGCTTTGGGGAGCTGGCACTAGCACGCCAGCCCTCCTACTATCCCACTGTGGGGCTGGAGCACATAATAAAATCTACTATGCTGCCCTCCCAGGCTCTGGTGTGGGAAGGGAATGTGGGGAGTGTCTTTTTCCTTCTCAGTCGGGGGACACGTCAGTGAGGGGTTTGGGTTTTTTTTTTTAAACTTGTATGCGCCCCCCCCAGCTGATTTTTCTTTGGGTTAGTGGCTCCCAACCCAAAAAAGGTTCCCCACCTCTGCCCTACTGAGTTCAATTATATTTTGTACTAAAAGGATAATATGCCCTGATAGGATTTACACACCATAATATGAACAGTCTGCACAGTAAAGAGAGCTCAGAGTTATTATCATAGTAGGGTGAGAGGCTCTTATCATCACACTGCAATAAATTCTGAGAGCGCCATCCATGGGTGGGTCCTTGAAAAAAGTAATTATACTTGGGCACTTACAATGAAAGCGCTCCAGAATGATTTTATTTAAAAAAACAACTTGACACCACCACCAGGAAAACAAAATTGCAGTTGATGTTTCATCATCACACAAGATGGCATTCATGTTCCACTAGTGCAGCACATCAGTGTATTTCAGTTCTACTGATGCATGTGTGGTTGTGCACCCCCCTACCCCACACACACACTGTCAGCCAATGGACCAGAAAACCTGGAATAGTAATTTGCATTCTCGTAATCTAATTGTCTCAGACCATGGAATTTTATTAGATACCATGTCCTCAAAGAATCCTCAATACAAAAAGGAAATGCTTATTAAAACAGCATGAAGGACTTTATTTAATCCCATCAGCAGATGGACATTTGGGGTGAAAACTACTATTGCATTCTTACTTCCCTCTGTTGTGCCACTGTAAACAACTTTGGAGTGTAAAATCACCCTCTGTTGTAAGGCTTCATCATAATCAATAACCACATAGTGTAAGCTTAGAGGGTAAAATTACAGAGATAAATGAAGGTCTTAGCAGAATCTCTTCCCTATATATTTACATGTGGAGCTGGTAACACCACCTGTTACTAAGGTTACCTGACACTTCTCTGTTTCCAGCTGCTTATAACTTTGCTAAACTTTCACTATTTGGGCTGCAAACTTCCATGCTGGGGGTTTTTGTCTCAGCATGACTTTTTAAAAAGACTTGGTTCGGAGAATGAAACAAGGGAGAAATATGTTTTGCTCATCTTAAATTCTTGAGAACCTTCCTTTGGAAAGCTCTAATGCCCCCATGGTTTGGAGTACTTGAAATTTGGCAGGAAGAGTTGGCCTTTGTGACAGGAATATGCCTTGTGCTTGCTTATGAAAATCTGCCATTATTTGGCAAGTTATCAGCCTCTGAAATATTGCAGTTTTCACACTCTCAATGGAAAGTCTTTGATTTTAGCAGCGAAGGTTTCTGAAGATTCTCTCAGCTCCTGGTGCTAACCAGATTATGCACATGCTATCCACACAAAGCAATTGTCCATTTGTCATCCCCTCACCGCTCCAGCAGGTGACAAGGCTACACATGCACCATCCCTACAGGGTGTGCTCCAGCCCAGAGCTATGGGGCTAAGTAGGGCTTTCACTCTAATTGCTGCTCTAGGCCATGGTGGGGCCAGCCACTGGAACTGAGAGTATGGGAGCCTCTCCTGTGCTCTCGGTGTTGCTGGCACACATTCAATACGGAGGTTATGAACGCAGCATATACATCTGAATAGAATGGAGGAGGATGCTGACTGATTCAAATGTAGAAGAGACAAAATAAGACCAGACCAGATGGTGCAAGGAAAGGGTTAGAAAAGGTGGAAGGACCAGGAGTATGATGAGAATGAGACTACAAGGGAGAAGAGAAAAACTGTGACTATGAGTTGGAGCAAAGAGACTGGGATTGACTGGACAAGAAATCTAGCAGCTGGGAGAAGAGAGTGACTTGGGATTGATTGGGCAAGGAGACTTGGATTGGGACTCACTGAGCAAGAAGACTGGGGTTAGGTGCCAGTAACATAAATGGGAACTAGGAGCCAGTTGGTTGGGCGGGGAGTGTGATGCTTCCCAGGATCACCCTGGGTTGTGAGGCACCTCACAACCACCTGTCTTTTGTGTGAGTAAGTTTTGTCTGTGCTTTCTATAGATCAGCTCCCTGAAACCACCTGTCTTTGGCAACACAAACACTTCCTTCCATGCCAGCCCCTGAGTCCTCCAAATATCTCCCTCAAGTGCTCAGTCCCTGCTCCACAGAGCACTCAGAACTCTTAGATCCACTAGTTCCAAAGGAACAGTACACATCAATCAGTGTGTAGGCTTTATCTCAGATCACCACTTTGCTTAGATCATTTACAGTGAAAACAAGAATGACCTTAGTATTCCTTCAATGTCTATTCTTTGATAATGAGTAAGAATATTGGAAATATAAGGTTATGAATAGAGCAAAATCATGACATGCTTTCTAGAACTCAGTTTAAATAATAAGTTATCCTGCTAAAGAAGCTTCTCTCTCCAAAGTTCTGTCCAGCATTTTCAAACAAGCCTGGTTGAGATCCTTCTTTTGTGCACCAAATTCACTGTTCAATTACTTCCTAGCTGAAGTCTTTTCCCCATAAGAAACCTTTGATTGTCTCAGACCATGGAATTTTATTAGATACCATGCCCTCAGAGAATCCTCAATACAAAAAGGAAATGCTTGTTAAAACAGCATCAAGGACTTTATTTAATCCTGTCAGCAGATAGACATTTGGGGTGAAAACTACTATTGCATTCTTACTTCTCTCTGTTGTGCCACTGTAAACAGCTTTGGAGTGTAAATCACCCTCTGTACTAAGGCTTCGTCATAATCAAGAACCACATGGTATAAGCTTAGAGGGTAAAATTACAGAGAGAAATGAAGGTCTTACCTGAATTTCTTCCCTGTGTGCATATTTGTACCCTCAAGACATGGTACCATTACCCCCTGCTGTTTACCTCATCCTCTCTTCGAACTTTTCACAATTCTTCATTAGCATTCCAAGGCTGGAGACCCATTGTGAACCAGAAAATACTCAGTTACATGCAAACAGTTTGGAAGAAACATCCCTTGTCTGAAAGAAAACTTGTTTTTCACTTTTGCCGGTGATCAAATCCTAGACACAAACTTCAGAATATATTTTTCAGTGTACGTGCATAGTTCCTTAGAGAAAATCTATACCTGCATTTTACAATAATACTGATGACAAGTGTAATGCAGGCTTTTATTAGAGCTCTCATATGACACATTTTGGTGAACTAGAATATAAATATAATGTTAGGGGGATTCCTGTAACCCTTATGCATCCCTTATGCCCATGGCCAGTTGGCATCAAGACATCCCTGGTTTACCGAGAGAATATTGAAATTGCACGAGGGAAGAGGAAGATAGACTGGTCATACAATGAGATGGGCTATGAACTAATGTTTTTGGGGAGGAGGAAACTAGGGCAAGAGAAGAGCTGAGGTGTGGGGGGGAAACAGGATTGTCTGGGCAAAGACAATGCGAGAAGAAGCCAGCAGGGGATAGGAAAAGGGATAGGAGAGAGACTGTGAGAGAATGAGTAGACTGGGACTTGGGCCAGTTAGGAGATAGGCCTCAGTGAATGAAGAGCTGGTGGAAAGGGTGGATCCTGCAGCTGGCTGGACAAGCCACCAGGGGAAGAAGTGAATGAAACAGTGGGGAGGAGAGCCAGATTTGCCAAAGAGCTGGTATGGAGGAGGAAAACTGGGACTTGCTGGGCAAAGGCACACAGGACAAGCCAGGGAGTCATGGAGGGAAGACTGAGATTGGATAAGGAACTTATGGAGAGAGACTGGTACTGGGAGCCAGTGAACGGAGGAGGGAGAGAAGTCAGATGAGAAGCTGGGACTGGAGAACTGAGATTGGCTGGGCAAGAAATCTGGGACTGAGATGAGAAGCCTGAGAAGTGGAGGCTGGTACTGAGCAGACAAGGAGATTGTGCCTGGGACAAAGAGTTAGCCTGGACAGGGCAAATGTTGTCAAGTTTGGAAGAAATGGGCAAAAGAGTCTGTGCCCATTAGAGAACAATCCTCTCCAGAGCATGGAAACCCAAGATTGCCCAATCCCTTCATTCCTCTAAGGTGTCTGTGAAACTTATTGGCAAAATGTGTCTTATCTCCCTCTACTGCTGGAATGCATGGAGATGACAACCTACTATTGCTCTCAGTCATTCCACTAGCTCAAGTGGCAGAGGCAAATGAGGTATATCTAAATTTCTAACTACTGGTGACCTATATAGGTGTCAAGTAATGATGTTTTTTTTTCCAGTTTGGTCATTTTCAAAAGCCTAGGAAATTATACACCAAAAATGTATTCTCAGTGAGACTGATGTCAAAGACTGCCCGTAGTTAAAGTGCCTTCTTTCAAAATGACTGGGCTTACATTGTTTACAATGGGAGTGAAGTCAAACTGCCCTAAAGGAAGATGGTGGTTCCCTATGTTATCAAGCATCAGTGGGGGCACTGGAAGGAGCAGGTAAATGGAAGTAGTGGCTATCTTTACTAAGGACAGGTGTGGCAGGGTCAGGGGAATAATGGGACACAGTGGCTATTTTGAAAAAAAAAAGCAGTTCTTTGTGGAATTCTCTGAAGGAGAACATTTTTCTTAAGTCTCTGCTGATGGAGAAACTGACAGGCTACGTCTACAATGCGAGTTTTTTTGGCAGAAAATATGCTAATGAGGGACTCATTAGCATGAATCGTGACATCATTAGTATATTTTCTGCTGTTTCTTTTTGCGCAAGGGGTTTTTGTGCAAAAATAAGCAGTGTGGACGTTTCCTTTTTGTGCAAAACCCCCATTTTGCACAAGGTTCTTATGCCTGTCCCGGAGAGGCAGAAGGATCTTGTGCAAAGCAGAGTTTTCAAAAGAAACGTCCACACTGCTTGTTTTTGCATAAAGCCCCTTGCATAAAAAAAACGTGCTAATGATGTCACAACTCATGCTAATGAGTCCCTCATTAGCATATTTTCTGCCGAAAAAACTTGTAGTGTAGATGTAGCCACCGATATGTAGAATGATGGTAAAGATGACTATTACTACACGAGCACTTCTTTGAGGATATTACTGTGTCCTTCAGAATTTCAGATTTTGTTTTGTTTGTTTTTGAAAGCAAGTCTGTAACTGTCATGGTTATGAAAAAACATTAACAATTCAAAAAGTTTGAAACAGTACATTCATCTCAGTGAGGTTTGAACTCACATGCCAAGTGACTAGGAGAGGAAGGCTCACAGAGCTCCCCCACTGACTGTAAGCGAGGTCTCAAATTTGTTGCCTGAAATGAAGGGTGTTTGAAAAATTCCACATTTGTTTTTCACCAAAAAGGCAAAGCCAACCCTAATGAGCCTAGGTGAGCCCATGAGCTTATTGAAGCCCCTCAAAGGGAACCCAAGCTAATGGAGCCCAGTGAAATCAAGTGGCAGCTAGGGATGTTAAATATAGGTTAATTAACTAATCGACTAGTCGATGGATTTCCCATCGACTAGTCGATTAGTCGAAAACCGGGGCAGCTGCAGCAGAGTTAGCTCCTGGCCCTGGGATCTAACTCCGCTGTGGCTCTTCCTTTTAAATGTATGCCCACTGGCTCTTAATACATTTAAAAGGCTAAAGCGCAGAAGGGGGGGGGACCCAGCACGAGCCAGGCAAGCTGATTCCTGATTTGAGTTAATAGAGCTGATTGCATTTGAGTTAATAGAGTTAGCAAAAGTAAACAGGTTGGTTTGACATGACTGCTTATTTATCTGCTCCATGATTTTTCCAGGTACACAAATGAATGTTCTTATTTCCCTTTTTATAGATTGGCAGTGCAGTTGCCCTTTTCCAGTCTTCTGGAACTTCTGCCATCTTCCATGACTTTTCAAAGATAATAGCTAATGGCTCAGATACCTGCTTGGTCAACTCTTTGAGTATTCTAGGATGCATTTCATCACACCATGATGACTTGAAGACATCTAATTTATCTAAGTAATTTTTAACTTGTTCTTTTCCTATTTTTGCCTCTAATCCTACCTCATTTTCACAATTTCAACTATTCCAACTCTGCTCACGCATCTACACTAACGATTTCATCACTGGACCGAACCACATTAGCCACCAAATCAGAGGCTCATTTAACTGCACATCCGCTAATGTGATCTATGCTATCAAATGTCAGCAATGTCCCACTGCCATGCTTATTGGCCAAACTGGAAGTCTCTATGAGAAGGAATTAATGGACACAAATCAGATATCCGAAAAGGCAATACACAGAAACCTGTTGGAGAAAACTTTAATCTGCCTGGACACTCATTAATGGATCTCCAAGTCCATTAATGGATTTCCAAGTCACCCCATTGTCTCAGGCCAAATCCACAAGCTAAATACACAGGAAAGGATTGGAACTTAACTTCATTTACAAGTTTAATTCTTATGCAAATGGAATGAACAAAGACATGGGCTGGCTCGCACACTACCTTCCACATCCTAATGACTTACCCAACCAAACAAAGAAGGGAGGTGCTAATTGTTCTTATCAGCCTCTTGTAACTACTTGAACCATCTACTTACTGTCTCTCTTTTTTTCTCCCCTCCTTTTCTCTCCTTTTCCCCTCTGTTCTGCCGTTTTACTGCCGATTTACTTACACAAAAGCTCATTTGAGGTGTGGACGCTCTGCAGGTTTTTGTGCAAAAACGGCTGTTTTTTTATGCTCAGTTTCCATAATTCTCCCTAAGTACAGCTGGTCCCCAAGTTGCGAATGGTTGACTTATGACCGTTCGCAGTTATGACCGAAACTGTCGTAAATGGTGGACCCCGAGTTACGAACGCAATCCGTGCTTACGAACAGCGCGGTCGTGTGTAACTCAATGGGGTCTGACTTACGAACAAACCAAGTTACGACCAATTGCTTGGTCCGTAACCAGTTCGTAAGTCGGAGAGAGGCTGTAGTGCAGTCTGATGGGGAGCAGCTTTCTACATACTACTGAACCAGAGAGTCCCAGATTTAGGAGGTTCAACCTGTACTTGCATCTTCTTCTGACTTTAGAAAGCATATCAGAGAGAAGAATCCACTTTCCTTTGCCTGAAGCAGCCTTGATGTATGCATGGTCATGCAGAAATGTTTTCAGGACATATATATATAACTCTTTGTACACAGCCCATACATACATTACTCAATTATTTTTATGACCAGCATGTTGCCAGTTTTTGTATGATACTTTACTTGATACATTTTTATAGTATAACAATATTGTATGCAATCAGTTGATTCAATTTTTCTCATACTTTGGGGTTCAGATTCCAAGTGCTCTCCATGGGTGTGTGGATCCTGGCTGTCACAGTAGGGTAAAATTTTTATACAATAGCATACCTTCTTGTATTCTCTAGATACATATAACATATGAGGTTAAGCATGCATGTAAATCTGGACCCCATAGTTCCTTAGGTCAAACTGTCCAGACTTTGGAGGGAGAGAAAAATAACTAATATTGTTCTTCGAGTGATTGCGCATGTGCATTCCAGTTAGGTGTGTGCGCGCAGCATGCACGCGTCGTCGGAAGCTTTTCCCTCAGCAGTACCCTTAGGGCCAATGGGGAGCCCCCTAGAGTGGCCCCAGTATATTGGCCCATATATACCCTGCTGGCCCCCTCACCCATTCAGTTCCTTCTTACCGCGGTGACAGTCATTGGAACAACCCTCAGTGCTTCTAGCAATAGTTGTCTTCAGTATTGTTTCTGTTTCTTCAGTTAGCTTAAGTATTTGCAGTTAAGTTAAAGACTCTTTTGTTGTTCTTTGTTCTTTTCATTGCTGTTCCCTGCTGCAGCGCGCCGTGCACCCGCAGCAGGGCATGCCCGGCCTGGAAGGCTTTAAGTCCTGCAAAAAGTGCCACAAGCCTAAGCCCCGAGATGACCCTCATTCCTCGTGTTTAAAGTGCTTGGGAGAGACGCACCTCTCTGACGCCTGCAAAACCTGCAAGGCGTTCAAGCCACGAACGAAACACGAGAGAGAGTCGTGTCTTAAGATCATCCTTATGGAAGCGGCTCTCCAGCTGGTACCAACACCGGAGTCGGCACTGGGTCCTCAAAGCGCACCGGTGTGGGTGCGGGACTCCCCCCTGCACCATGTCTCACCGGCACCGCAGAGACCTCGACACCAGTCTCAGTCTCCGGCACCGCAGAAGAGGAGGAGGCCTAACAGGGGCGGTCCCCTGCTAGGCATGCGCCCTCCGTGCACCCTTCAGTGGGGCATGCAGTGCCAGCAAGTCCGGAGCCCGGACCTTCCAGGTCGGGCGGACCTTCCTCCCAGCATAGGGAGCTGAGCCCCTTGGAGGACTTTCCTGAACCCTCCACACCAGAGGCCTTAGAAGCGGCAAGGGTGCTCATAGACTCTTTCCCCTCGCCGCCCCCTACTCCAACACCTTCCAGGCAGCGCGGGACATCCCAGCACCGGGTATTGAAACAACCTGAGACCGTGGCACTGGAGGCCTGGGCCCACTGTCCTCTGCTTCCAGCTCAACCGGTGCTGCCCGCAGCACCAACCAGCGGCGCATCCCTACCCTCAGTGCCCCATCAGGATGTGGCACCGGAAACACCATGGTCCCATACCCCAGCACCGGCTCACACGGCCCCAGCACCTACCTCTGCACCGGATGCCCGCACCACTATGCCACCACCGCTGCCTTGGCACCGTGGGAAGCTGAAATCTATGGCCAGGCACGTAGCTGCTCTGCAGCTGTCTGCGTCGGCTCCTCCCTGGTCCACCTCGGACTACACATCTGACTCCGAGGCGGAATCCACCTGGTCTTCTCAGGGCTCCCGGTCCCAGTCACGGCACTGCTCCCATTCGCAGCACCACTCCCGGCACCATAGTCCACCTCGTCCATAGCAGCAGCAATGGACACAACCAGTCCCAGTACTGGTGCTCCAATAATCGTGGCCTCCTCAACCTCTGGCCCAGTGGCCTTTTTGGACTCTCTGGGTGTATCACCAAGCCCAGTGAAACCCCCCTTCCAGGTCGGCTTCGGTCACATCGGGTCCTTGGGCCCCTCCTTCGGCGACCCCACTGGTCAGATTGCCGACTTCTGGCCAGTTGCTGCCCCCCCGGCCAGCAGTCTCCTGGCCCTTCGGGGAGTGTGGCTCCGGTGAGCCAACCTCCCGCACCTTCACCCGCTGGCACACAGCAGGATCTGGCACTCTCGGAGGGTATCTGTCGGGGAAGTCTGAAAGGGATCATCGTCCTCCTCCCCTGACAAAGCTCTGGGAGACCCTGGACCATCCATGGCCTCTATGGACATGAGGGTCCACCAGGACCTCCTCCGACGTCTGGCCCAAAGTTTGGGAGTCCAGACGGATAGGGTGTCCGATGATTCCGATCCCACGGTGGACATCCTCCACGCGGACGCCCCCTCTAGAGTGGCCCTCCCGATTAACAAAATGGTTGCCAAGATCTCCAAAGCCTTGTGGCAGATTCCTGCGTCCATCCCTCCTATGGATAAGCGGGCCAAATGAAGATACTTTGTCCCCCAGGAGGGTAATGAGCATCTTCCCCCACCGGGCTCTCTCGTGGTACAAGTTGTGAATCAAAGAGAGAGACAAGGTCAGCACACCATTGTCCCTAAGAACAGGGAGGCCAAGAAAACTGACCTGCTAGGCTGGAAGGTCTGCACGTCCTGTGGTATCCAGTACTGCATCGCAAACCAACAGGTCCTCTTGTCCCGGTATGCGTTTAACACCTGAGCCTCGATGGACAAATTCACGGACCTACTCCCCCGAGAGTCCCGCGCAGAATTCAAAGCTCTCCATGAGGAGGGGAGAACGATTTCCAGAGCGGCTCTTCAGGTGGCTCTAGACGTGGCGGATGCTGCTACCCGAGTAATGGCCTCCGGGGTGGTCTTACGCCACAGTTCCTGGCTACAGGGTTCTGGGGTTCCCCTAAAGCTCCAAAACACCATACAAGACCTCCCTTTTGAAGGCCCCTCGCTTTTTTCTGAGCAAACTGATCAGAGGTCCAGGGCCTCAAAAACACCCGTGCTACCTTAAAATCATTGGGCATGCACACCCCAGCTACCCTGAGGTGCTCCTTCCCCATTAGGAATGTTCCTAGAGCACCTCCCCAGGGTCCGCGTACCAACTTCTCCTGCTGTAGGAGCAAAAGCGGTAATGGCAGGAACAACAGGCGTTGCCCTCGCCCGACCCCTGATCACAACCAGGGGCCCCCCAACAAACCCTCCGGTCCTCATCAGGGGTTTTGACAGGACCTATGAGGGTAACCTTCCAGTCTCCCCATTTCTCTTCCGGGACCGTTTATCCCACTTTACCCCAGCCTGGCAGTTGGTCACTTCAGACTGCTGGGTACTCGAGATAGTGGAAAGGGGTTATGTAATCCCTTTCCACTTCCCTCCCCCTTCCCAGCCCCCTACCCAGTCCCTTTTCAGGGACCCATCTCATGAGCCTCTGCTTCAAGAGGAGGTCTAACACCTCCTTACAATGGGGCAGTAGAATGCATTCCCCCCGAGTTTTGGGGGAAGGGGTTCTATTCCCTCTACTTTCTGGTCCCGAAAGCCAAAGGGGGCCTGCTTCCTATCCTGGATCTAAGAGCCCTCAACTCCTTCATCGCCAAAGCAAAGTTCAAAATAGTAACATTGGCGTCCATAATTCCCTCACCAGCCCCCGGACACTGGTACGCTGCCCTCGACATAAAAGTCGCTTACTTTCACATTTCCATTGCCCCCCACAACTGCAAATTCCTCAGATTTACTGTGGGCCCGGACCACTACCAATTCACAGCCCTCCCATTTGGTATTTCCATGGCCCCTCAGGTCTTCACCAACTGTATGGTGGTGGTAGCCGCTGCACTCAGAAAAGGGGTATCCAGTTGTTCCCCTATCTAGATGCTGGCTTCTGAGGGGGAGCTCAGAGTTGCAGGTACAAACACACATCACTGTAGTGCACACACTCTTCAATGATCTAGGTCTTTTGTTAAACCTGGACACGTCATCCCTAACGCCCACTCTGATAATAGAGTTTGTGGGAGCCACCCTGGACTCTACCTCGGCGAGAGCCTCCTTTCCCAACTCTTGGTTTATCGCAATACAGGCAGAAGTCAGGGAGCTCCAGAACTTTCCAGTGACCACCTCATGGCCTCCTACACTTATGTAGTGCAAGACGCCAGGCTGCGCATGCGCCCACTACAGATGTGGCTATCGCGAGCCCACAACTTGGTCGTCCATTCATGGGACAGGGTGGTGATGGTCCCCGCTTCCATCCTCCTCGCGCTGAACTGGTGGACCAACCAGGCAGAGGTGTCCGTATGGGTACTATTTTCCAGGCCAGTACCGTCCACCTGACTCATCACGGACGCAGCGGACACCAGCTGGGGAGCGCACCTGGGAGACCTTCACACACAAAATATGTGGTCTGCAGATGAGATCTCCCTGCATATCAACATCAGAGGGCTCCGGGAAGTCCGACTGGCTTGTGCGGTTTTCTTTCCCCACCTCAGGGGCATGTCTGTCCTCATCCTATCGGACAACACGACAGTGGTGGCGTACATAAACAAGCAAGGTGAGGCCTGTTCCCCTCGCCTGTTCTTGGAGGTGATTCACCTGTGGGAACTTTGCATCGGGGCAGATATCCACCCGATGGCCTCGTACCTCCCGGGCTCCCAAAATGTCCTGGCGGACAAACTGAGAAGGTCCTTTGCAGGACATGAATGGTCTCTGAGGTGGGATGTATCCCAATCTATCTTCTCTTCCGTGCATGGGGGACTCCCCATCTGGGACTCTTCACCACAGGGCAGAACAGGAAGTGCCACCGATTCTGCTCCCTCATGGGACAGGGACAGGGCTCACTGGGAGATGCTCTCCTTCTCCCCTGGCTGCAGGGCATACTATACGCCTTCCCACCATTCCCGCTAATCCACAAGGTCTTACTCAGGGTGCGGGAGTTCAGGGTGTCCCGGCATGGCCCAGGCAACACTGGTTCTCAACCCTCCTCAACCTGTCATGCGAGAGACCCATGACTCTCCCGCTGTTCCCGGACCTGATTACTCAGGACTCGGGCAGGCTCTGCTACCCGGACCTGCACTCGCTGCATTTGACAGCGTGGAAGCTCCGTGGCTAACGGCCAAGGAACTTCAGTGCTCAGAACGGGTTCAGGAAGTCCTACTGGGTCGCAGGAAGCCCTCCACTAGGACCACGTACCTGGCTAAGTGGAAACGGTTCTGTATCTGGGCTGCCCAGAAGGGGGTACACCCAAGGCGGGCTGCGATCCCCTTGATCCTGGATTACCTGTTAGACCTCAGGCTCCAGGATCTCTCTTCCTCCTCCATAAAGGTTCACTTGGCAGCCATTTCGGCCTTCCACCTGGGGGAAGGGGGGAAAACCCTGTTTTCTAACTCAGTGGTCAACAGGTTTCTGAAAGGGTTGGACAGGCTCTACCCACACGTCCGCCAGCCCGTCCCCCAGTGGGACGTAAACCTGGTCCTTTCCAAACTTATGGGACCCCCGTTTGAACCCTTAGCGACATGCTTCCTTCTGTACCTGTCTTATAAGGTGTCTCTCCTGGTGGCACTCACATCTGCCAGGCGGGTATCCGAACTCAGGGTGCTCACCTTGGATCCCCCCTACACGGTGTTTTTCAAAGACAAGGTTAGGCTCCGCCCCCACCCAGCTTTTCTGCCCAAGGTGGTGTCTTCTTTCCACACCTCCCAGGGTATTTTCCTGCCGGTCTTTTACCTCAAGCCTCACACGTCTGGGAAAGAACAGGCTTTACACACTTTAGATGTGAGTAGGGCATTAGCCTTTTATTTAGACAGGACAAAACCATTCAGGAAGTCACCGCAACTCTTTGTGACCATCGCCGAATGGGCGAGGGGGTCAACCCGTGTCCTCCCAGCGGATCTCCTTCTGGATCACCACTTGTATCAAGGAGTGCTATGCCCTAGTGGGCGTACCGGCTCCACTCCTTAGAGCGCACTCCACAAGAGCTGTGGCAGCCTCCACCGCTTTCATGGTGCAGGTTCCTATCCTGGACATCTGCAGAGCCGCGACATGGTCCTCTGTCCATACCTTCACCAATCATTATGCGCTAACGCATCAAGCCAGGGAAGACGCTGCCCCAGGCAGGGTGGTCCTCCACTCCTCTGTAGCTTCAACATCCGGCCCTCCTCCATAGGTTTTGCTTTGGAGTCACCTAATTGGAATGCACATGAGCAATCACTCGAAGAAGAAAGAATAGTTACTTACCTCGTAACTGTGATTCTTCGAGATGTGTTGCTCATGTCCATTCCAAATCCCCGCCTGCCGCCCTTTCTCCGGAGTATTCTGGTAAGAAGGAACTGAGTGGGTGAGGGGGCCAGCAGGGGTATATATGGGCTGATACACCGGCGCCACTCCAGGTGGCTCCCCGCTGGCCCTAAGGGTACTGCTGAGGGAAAAACTTCCAATGGCACGTGCACGCTGTGCGCACACACCTAATTGGAATGGACATGAGCAACACATCTTGAAGAATCACAGTTACGAGGTACGTAACCGTTCTTTTTTTTTGGCAAGAGTTGAGGATGGCTGACTCACAAATGGATGCTATTAAATCTTTAAACCACACTGCACCATCATGAATGTTGTATGTTCCACATATTTTTATGGACACAAATAGCTATTTTAGAAATGCTATAAAGAGTTTTACTAGTACTCCAGGCAAAAATGTCAGGTATAATTTGAATTATTGCTACAGAAAATCATGGTTCTGTTTTTCAGTGTTATACCAATAGCCCTGACAACCTACAATTTACCTGCCATGAACAGCACATCCTGAAAAGAAAGGGTTGTTTTGTATACTACAACATTTCTTTCTATCTTCTATCTAATTCCACTTCACATTAATTCCACTGGATGGCACTGAAGGAGACGAGATCGTGTGTAAGCAGTTCGAGAAGTTCAATATAACTTTAAAAAGTAACAATGGCTTCCTTGTTCAAACTATTGCTGAAATAGTCAGACAAATGTGTAGTTCCCAATTCTGATATATTTGTAATCAAAGCCTCTTAAGCTCTGTTAACTGGAGTTTCAAGTTTGTGGAAGAAGCAAATCTGCAGAGTTGAGCCTGACACTGCACCCCTGAATCTAAACATACTTCTGCCCCATGGGCATGTGCAGATGTAGGGATTTGATTTTGACTCACCCTTAGGTTCAGATTTCAAGATTTTTGCATCAGAAACTTAAGATGCCTTTCATGACACTGAGGCAAACTGTAAAAATTTGTAATTCTTATAGCAGCAGGGGGCGGGCAGAGGCTGGGTACTGGCTGGGGCAGTAACAAGCCAGCAGCACTGATTGGGCGGTGGACTTGGGGGCTAGTTGCAATGGGCCTCTCCTGGTCTGGCAAATTCTCTTTTTGGGACCAGTCAGGTCCCGAGGGCGCCAGACCAGGAAGATCCAACCTGTACATCAATTAGAAGTGGTACTTTTCCATGGTGCTTCAGGCATTTGTGGATCACCAGAGGTGTTTCACAGACAGAAATGCGGGGTGGTCTGGAAAGGTGCATCTTCAGGATGAATGCATCTTCAGGAACACTGGCCTATTCAGAAAACTCCATGCTGGCATTTTCTTTTCATACTAGAAAATTAGAGTGGGAAATATGGAAATGAATAGTGATCCTAGGTGACAGGGCTTACCCATTTCAGCCCTGGCTCATGAAGCCTTACACAGGGCACCTGGACAGCGGTAAAGAATGGTTCAACAACAGGCTAAGCCAATGCCTCATGCTTGTTGAATATGCTGTTGGCAAACTGAAAGCTAAATGAAGGTGTCCCAATAGCAGGCTGGACCTTTCGGAGGATCATATCCCAAAGTGGTGGCTGCATGCTGTTGCTTATATAATTTGTTTGAGAGTAAGGGTGAAGCATTTGGCTGTGCGTGGAACACTGAGACACAGTGTCTAGATGCACAATTTGAGCAACCAGACACTCATGCTATCAGAGGAGGCCATAGGGCGGCCAGGGCCGGCTTTAACAAGCGCAGGGCCCAATTCCAGGGGCGGGGCCGCGCATGCGCCACGTGCCTGGGGCCCTGCGCATGCGTCATGAGCCTGGGACGGCTCTGCGCATGCGTCGCGCACCTGGGGCGGCACTGCGTATGCATCGCACACCCGGGTGCCGGGCCCCATTCTGGGGAATCGGCTGAATTGGCCTAAAGCCGGCCCTGAGGGTGGCCATCAATATTGGAGAAGCAGGGAGGAACCACTTTGACAATGAGGGGCAGGGGCGGCCCGTGAGCCTAGGCAGACTCAGCAGTCGCCGCCAGCCTGGGGCACCCGATGATGACGTCACAGCCATTGATGGCTATGCAGGCAGGGGCGCCGATCACGCCTTCCACCTGGGGTGCCAGCTGCCACAGCCGGCCTCGGGCCGCTCCTGATGAGGGGCATTGACATTTCTGTGTGGTGGGGTTGCTTCTCTGCTTTATCCCTCTGCACATCCTGAGCGAGGTATTCCCAGGAAACCTGTTGGATATTACAGGCTCCTACAGGGCCCAGAGCGATGATGTGTCACACAAAATAAACTCATGTCTTTAAACATTTGTCTTTATCGATGTCGTTCAGTCAGGATATTTGGTGGTAAGGGATGGTAAAGGTTATTGGAAAGCCTCACAACAGTGTTAACGTCCAGCTGTTATGGAGCAATGGATGAGGCCTGGAGGGGTTGGAGCATTGGAGGAAGAGGATGGGTGGGGCCATGGCCTCATGCCCAGAGCCGAAAGTAAGGTTTTCTGCGCCTGGGACAAGTTACTGAACTGTGCCCCCTTCCCCCCGCTCCACCCAAAAAGATAAAATTCTTAATTTTTTTGTATTAATTTTATTCATTGCACATGTTAATTGCACATATATTGAGATTGCAAATAGATGATAGAAAAGATATAAATGAAATAATATTTTAACTTTCTAATTTTTAATTTTGCGCCCCGAAATGTACTGTACCTGGGGCGAGTGCCCTACTTGCCTCACCCTTGTTACGGCTCTGCTCATGCCTTCCCCTTCTATGGAGATTCCAATGTTCCTGTCCCCCATGAGTACAACAGCATGCATCCATGTGCCATTCTGTGAATGGCTTCTGGACATATTCTTTATACATTTTTCAATGCTGATTTTCTTTTCTATTCAAGGATATCAAAGCATTTAAAAAGCCTCCTAACATCTCTAAGAGATAGGTAAGTAATGTTATCCCTGTGTCATAGATAAGAAGTTAAGTGACTTGTGCAGCTGGGGTTAGAACCCAGATCTTCTGTCTGCCAGTTCTAGTACATTAATCACAAGGCCACATTTCTGCCTTCCTAGAGACAAAGCACTCGTTAAGGTCTGAAATGTGACTCTTCATACAGTATAGATAATGTATGTGGTAATAACAAAAGATGCTAACTGTATAACCATGGCCTTCTCAAGGAAATTGATGAAGTACATCAAAAATAGTCTATACATTAGTTTGTTGTGCTTAAAAGAAGCACACAGGATCTTTTTCAGGGGGATAAAGCAACATGCCACATTTATTGAGCATACACAGATCAATCAATACTTTCTCATATGCATATGATACATTACACTCATGCACTCACACACACACACACACAAGCACACTCCGGCTTGCTGTTACCAATAGTTGCTCCCCCTAACTACACTGGCCAGGTGAGTTAGATGGGGGAAGGGTGGAGCCAGGCTTCTGCCAATCCAGATCGATGCTCCGATGTTGACAAGACAAAAACCCGGGGTCCCTCTGCAAGATGCCTCATATTTGTCCCTCTCATGCAGCCAGTAAGTCATCATTTACATATGCAGTGAGATACTTGTGATGCCTTTTTTTAATGCTGCTTCAAAGAGTGTCCTTCAGGCACTTGCTGCTTGACTCTCAAGGCTGTCTATATGTCCAATCTTCTTTTCAATGAGCTTACTTCACCAGTCTTATTGTCTTTGGATCTGGCTCCCAGCCCCTCTCCACTCTTGCAACTGCTGCTGGAGGTGCTCACCTTTCATTCTCCATTCACACCTCGTTCATTTCAACAGGGCAATCAATGAAAGGGGAGGGATATATTCTACTCCTAGAAAAAGACATTTTTCTTTACCTTAACTGTTTAAGACCTATAACATAAAGGGCTTGATACAAAGTTTCTATGGAAAAAACTAGATACAAGGTTTCTCTTTTTTATATATATATATATATATATATATATATATAAAAGGACTTACAAAGTTTCTCTTAATACAAAGTTATATGAGAATGATACATGGTTATATGGAAATGTTACAGAAATTTAATCCACAAGTTGGTGTTGAGTTTAATGCTTAAGCAAAGTGTAGTGCTTAGTGGCAAAAGTTAGTACTTTGGCAAACAGAGGAAGTGTGCAAGTGGGACAAATAACCTGTACCAAAAATCTGTAGTGCTCCTAGGAGGGAGGGCAACATAATATCTTCTCCATACTATTTTTGAAAGGTGCTGAAGTACTCCTACTGGCAACTTCACTCTATTATTTCACATCTGAGCAACAGAAGAGAGAGAGATTTTATTAAAATGTAGTGAACTATCAGTAATTAGCTTGTGGTAAATCAATGGCAGAGCTATGCAACATAATAGGTATGGGCATAATGGATTCAGACTTGACACCTGTGAAATTATGAAAACAATAAAAATTAATAGCTTCCTGAGACTGGAATGATTGTTGCTGGTGTTTTGTCAGCTATTTAATGTCACAGGAAGTGATCTGGTTCCCTGAAGATGTGAGCAATCATTGTAAACTTCATTATGCTCTCAACCCATTTTTTACTCAGTGAAGGGCAGAGACAGTACGTACAAAAGCAGCAGAATAGATTTTAAAACTAACACAGATAAAATACAGAAATGCAGAGTAAGGAGGCAAGAACAGTGATGTTTGATATTTTGCATATTTAAAAAAACCTTTTTTGATAGTATCTTCAATTAGGGGTTTTTTCCACTGTATCTGCCAGGAAATTTTGTACATTCCTGAATTGAAATCTGACTTTTAAAGTAAGTCATTTAGGAAAATGCTTTTAAAAGAGGACACATAAAAAACAGCATTAACCATGACAACATTGTAAATATTTACAGGGATTATATGTTCAATTTCCTGAATTTTAATTTACAAATCCATTCAATAGCAGTAGATTATAAACATTAAGGGCAAAGTTGCTCCTGGCCTAGAATGGCACTTTTTCTTCCAAAAGGGACATTACCAGTTTGGGGCCACCCAGTGTTTTCTGCCACCCAGCCAGTATAGTTGGGACTATGTGGCATGGTTATAGAACAACTTTTTTAAAGGGTGCAGCAACCACTGCCATCTATAGAGCTACTGGAAGTATTGTACTTGCTAAGCACTGCAGATGCACTTCAGCATCATCTCCAAAGCGGGGCTAAGACTTAAAGAAACAACCAACCCCCCTCCCCTCCCCCCCCATCAGTCTTGTTGGTGTATCTGGTGGTGCATAGGGATTGGTACATAGAGCTGGCTACCTGGAATTCTCCAATGTAGAGGAAAATCCCAAGTAGAAAAGAACCAACCATAACCCTCATTGTGGGTGAAGGGGGCAGGTCATGACCTGAAAACAAGTGCCATGGCTGGAGCATCACTGCTTTCAGGCTGTCTTGGGGATGGAGAAATGAACTCTTGGGACCATGAGTAGCCAGTCAAAATCTAGAGCAGCCCTCAGAGCACTCAAAGTTATATTAGGGCTGCACTAGTCCCAGGCTTGTCCGAAGACCAGAGAATCACAAATGAAGTAATCAAAGGTAATATTTTAGCATAGATATTCAGCTAATGTGTTCTCCTCATGGCACCCCGGTCTTGTAAAGAGCACAACTGAGTCAAGCCATGATAGCCTTTAGTATCTTTGGAAAACTAGATAATGATACTTGTCTTTACATTTGCTGTTTGCAGGTACAGAAAAGTTGCCAAAATATATAACAGCTGCAAATAGATGAGATGTGCGTCCATGTCTTTCATGCAGATGACTTAGGATAAAGGTAGAGCTACACTTAAAAATGTTGGGATTCCCTTTTCCACTCAACTTATCCAGAACACCATGTCTAATTCTGGAAGAATATTTCATTCAAACAATTCTCTGGGATTGTCCCTGCTACAAAAATTAGATCAAAATTATATTCAACAGCTATTTTATTATTTTTTAAACTCTAGCTCCCTCTCCCTCCAAAAAGTTTCTACATCCCATTTATCTGGCTGAGTTAAACCATAGGGGGAACACCGCTGCAAAAACCAGCTACTAGCAAGGAGGAGCCTGATCTTTTCTAGATAACATGTACTAAAGTGCTGCCTTGCCTATTCTAGGGTTTTAACATGTTAGTTACCATATAAAAAGACACTTTTCCCCCCCTTGTGAGGACAAGGCCCTAGAATTCAACTTAACCAGTTCAGCACGTTAAAGAACAAAGTGTTGTGTTTTGACTAGAGCTTTAGGAGATGTTAGATTTAACAAGATAACATGAGCTATTATCACACATTTAAAGCCTAGTCACAACAAAGTCTCAGCAGTCCACACTGAAGCCTACATCTTTTTCCTGAAAGGGTATGATTAATTTAGAACTTAGCAATTTGTGTGAGTAGCTCAAGTTATTTCATTCAAAGTGCATGACTTTGCATTGTCAAGACTGAATGTTATTTCCTTTTGTGATGCCTAGTCACACCAGCTATGTTACATGTATCTCAAGGTCCTCAGAGCTTCCTCAGTCTTGACTATACTACATAATAGTCAGCCATCTTGATTTGCCATCCTGTCTGAGATCCTAAAGGAATATATTAAACACATTGTTCCTTGTGTCACTCCATATTTGTTAAACTGTGGTAAACTGAGATTTTTTTTCTACCCTATTTTCTCCCTCACTTTCTAGTTCATGACAAATGTCCCCTCTCACTAGTTGACTAGTTAAGGCCAAGTCGACACTGGCACTTCACAGCACTGTAACTTTCTGGCTCAAGGGTGTGAAAAAACACCCCCTCTCGAGCACAGCAATTTGCCTTGCTGTAAAGCACTGTGTGAACCAGGTTATAGCACCAGGAGCATGTTAGCTACTCCCTTTGCAGAGGTGGTTTAGATAGAGCGCTGGGAGAGCTCTCTCTCAGCGCTCGTGCTGTGACCACACTTTCAGTTTAAAGCCCTGCCATGGCAGCAATGCTGCAGCTGTGCTTTAAACTATTCAGTGTAGACAATGTTTCTTTGTGAGGGATTTTGATCATATCTAGTCTGAGGATTTGCCCCTATTACAGACATTGGAATTCAGCCTCCAGTGTAGCTGTACCAGTGTACGCCCCAGTGACGCTGGCAAAAGTTATCTGTGCCAATACAATATACCCTGTTTTCAAAGAATGAGTCACCAGTGGAAATAGCAGCATAAGGAAAGGTTTGTCAAAGACTTTCTAAGGGCCAAATAAATTATATTAGCTGCTTTTCCTTCATCCACTATTTTGTTGACACACTCAAAGAATTTAGAGCAGTGGTTCCCAACCTGTGGTCCGTGGACCCCTGGTGGTCCACAACGGTATTGTAAGGGATCCAAGGAAAGTCGGGAGCTGAGAGGCTCCGTGCTGGGAGCCAGCAGGTCCCTCAGCCCACGCTGCTCCCTGAGTCACGGAAAGCAACCCGGGTTAAAGGACGTGCTGGCTGCCAACACAGAGCCTCTCAACTGAGCTGAGGCTTCATCTACACTACAGGGCTTTTCAAACCCCGCCACATCCAGGGAACGCGTCTTTTCTTCCACATGAGGAAGAAGGGCTCTTCTGTGTAGATGGGCCAAATTTCAAAAAAGCCTCTTCCGAAAAAACTATCAGAAAAAGGTACGCAAATTGCGAAGTGCAAATTGCGTACTTTTTTCCAATATATCCCTGTAATATAGACGTAGCCTGAGAGGCTCCATGGGGCAACCAATAAGCCCCTCAGCCCGCACTGCTTCCCAAGTGGGCTGAGGGATGAGGCTTGGGAAGCAGCGCAGGCTGAGGGGCGTGCAGGCTGTAGGCACAGCTATATTGTTTGGTGGGTCTGTAAAATCTGAATAGATTGAAAAGGGGTCCGTATGCTGGAAAAGGTTGGGAGCCACTGATGTAGCACGATTAAGATGCAAATTAATGATTGCTATAGCACTGGATTCACTATGCCCAACGTAAACCAAAACCAAAACCTCTCAACTAAAAATCAAAAGTGGGTCCAGTGCAAAATCAAATCGATCCAAATAGACCAAATCTTGCTTGTATGAAATAAAACCACCTGCTTTGAGAGAATAAATATAAAATACACCCCGATCATCTACAACTAGCCTTTGCAAAAATCTTTTTGCAGATTTGAGACTCAAAACATAAATTACTCTCTCACTTCCTCGATGCCTGTTTCAGGCAAGAATAAGAAGTTTAGTCAACAGGAAGGCTTAGGAAAATTTAATATCTGGAACAATGCCAGCATCCAGACAATGACCCAGATCTTTAAATGCCCATTCCTGATCACACTGAAGTTAATTACCAGATCAGTGTGAGGAGAATTAAGACCTACAAAAGAGGAAATGAGAATTCCGGAAGAGCTAACCAGTTCTTTTAGATGTAACACCTTTTAGCAATACAACATGTGTGCAGAGCAACCCTGAGTAGGGATCTGTCCTCACTTGCGAGTAGAGCTAGGGGCAAACACTGAGAGTTGGCCAGAAGAAAATGAAATGAAAGATTTAATATAGATAAATGTAAGGTAATACACCTAGGAAGAAATAATAATCAAAATGGGAGGCTGCTGTTTAGAAAACAGTGGTGGAAAGAAAGGCCTGCAAGCAACAGCAGATTAATTACTGTGGACGGAAGCTTAAAATGTAACATGGTTGCAAAAATAGAATGACATTCTGGCACCATAAGAGTAGGGTTTGCAACAATGATTATGAATGGCTCATTTATAAAACAAAACAGAAATGGTGAAAATTCTCTGATTAGCTACAAAGCTCACACCAAGCTTGAAGGAGTTAAAAAGCAATACTGGACCCAGGTAGGCCTGCTCTTCTGGGACTGCCAAGCATGGAGGAATGGCTTGAAAGGAGCTCTGAAGCCCAGGCCCAAGGTAGTGGACAGTTTGCAGGAGAGATCTAGCTTCTTGATCCTGCAAGGGGATCACAGAGTGGGTCAGGCCCATAGGCAGAGCCTTTTCCAACTTCCCCTTTGAGATCCTATAAGACTGCTTCAGGGAGCCCTGGAGAGAGTATTTGGTAGCTCAGAGAGGGCAGAATCTCTGGAAAAACAAAGGTAGCAAACCTGTCTGCGCTCTCCAGCAGGGAAGGAGATTTTGGGGGAAGAAAAGGAACTGCTGCAAATATTCCTTTGCTGTATGAATAGCAGCAGATTTGGACTTTGAACATTTTTTTTTAAAGAAATCAACTGTTGGAACAACAAGAACCATGACTCAAACTAAGGGTATGTCTATACTGCATTCCTCTTTCAAGAGAGGAATGCAAATGCAGCTGAGCGAAATTGCAGATGAAGCGCAGATTTGAATTTCCCGTGCTTCATTTGCATAATCGCGTCTGGGTGCTATTTCGAAATACCCTGTTTCGAAAAAAGAAATGCTGTCTAGACGCGGTTATTTTGAAAGAAAACCCTTCTTTTGAAATTACCCTTACTCCTTATAAAATGAGATTTAAGGGTAATTTCAAAAGAAGGGTTTTCTTTCCAAATAACCATATCTAGACAGCATTTCTTTTTTCTAAATAGGGTATTTCGAAATAGCCCCCAGACAGAATTATGCAAATGAAGCAAGGGAAATTCAAATCCGCGCTTCATCTGCAATTTCGCTCAGCTGCATTTGCATTCCTCTCTTGAAAGAGGAATTCAGTGTAGACATACCCTAAGAGAGCACATACTTAGGAAGTAGCCCAAGGTGGCATACTTACACTCTCTGAAGGTAGGATCCTGCTGGTGTTACTTTCCACAGGTCTCTGGGCTGGGGCTTTGTGAAAAGGAAATCCTGGGTCCCCTACCTCATCTCTTGGAGGAGGAAAGACCCAAAGACAGGTGGAGGCTCCCAGCACTCTCATCCTAGGGTCAGGAACCAGACAGCTCTACTGCACCTGACAGACAGACAAGCGGATGGAGGTCAGGTGGACTAACAGCTAGGCCACCCGGCCCTCTGAGCACTCTATCTTCTACCCATAAAATATGAATGAATTACTTGTAAAAATTAATAATGTTACATGAATGAATCATTGGGCTGACTCCTGCAGCAAACAGAAACTGTTTTCTATTGGTTAACAAAGAGTTTTCAACTTGAGAAACGACAAGTCTCCTAACCACAAATTTCGGATGAATTTATGAAGAAGAGCTTTCCTTTTTTCTCTTTGGGAACTGGTTTACAGTGAAATGTCGAATGATGGTTTAAAGGGATCATTTTGGTACTGTAGCCAAGACTGAGGAAAACATTTAAAAACAAGTCAAAGAAAAGGACTATGTTTGAGAAACTATTCATATAATTCAGATTATCTAAGGCATCAGTGGAAAAGTCCACTCACCACAACTGTGCCCCGTTGTGGCTAGGCAGGATATAGTGGCCTTCCTCTTTTACTGCCTCCTGGTGACAGCTGCTGTAGCTCTGCAGTGGTCTGCCCTCCAGCAAACCTACTTTTAGTCCTGCTCCTTTTTCAGTAAGTCCAGCAGGCCAGTTGTCTGGCAGCATCATACCATGGATTCAGTCCAACTTCAGGCTTTTGGGGCATGCCAGTCATTGGCTCCAGGGTCTTTGCTCCCTCACTTTTTTGGCCAGAAGGGGTATGCAATCACATCTATTCAGGTTCCAGCCCAGACACCCTGTATAAAGAAGAGGCTACCTGTTTTTTCAGACCACTTGCTGTTTCTCTGGGATACTTCCTACTATGGCCTGTAGCTAGGCCTTTCATGGAGTCTATTCTCCAGCTGACTCTTGTGCAGGCCCCAAAACAAACTTTTTTTAAGAAACAAAAAAGTCCTGCACCAGGCCTACCTGTCTTATGCATCTCTGGTTGGGCTCTAGCCCCAGGCTGGTCCTTCATTCCAGGCAGCTGTAAGACAGTGTTTGATTAGACTCAGGGTACATCTACGCAGCAGTAGTCGTTATTCCAAAATAACACAGTCTGTGTCTATACCACAAGCATTTATTTTGACATAATGTCAAAATAATGTCAAGCTGGAGGACTTCTTACTTTGACACCTGTAACCCTCATTTTACGAGGAGTAAGGGAAGTCGGAGGAAGAGTGCTCTTCCTTCAACTTCCTGCTGTGTAGACAGTGCCAAAAGCCAACATAAGCTATTTTGACTTAAGCTACACAATTGACTTAGCTCAAGTTGTGTAGCTTATTTCAGCTTTAGCCCTGCTGTATAGACATGCCCCCAGGCTCTAGCGAGGCCTTCCTTCACAAGACTAGCTCAAGAAGTCTGCTTCCTTTCTCAGTCAGCCATCATTGAGCTAGACTTTTCTTCTTGTACCTCTTCCTTTCAGGCTTGATACTTTGTACAGGTATATTGGGGTGGAACTGCCTGAGCCGACCGGCTTTCATTAATCCCTCCCAGTCAGCAAGGGACAGTATGCCTCACCTTGTCGATACCGGCTTGTTACAATGACAGGATTCAGTAAGAGGATCTGTTGCTGGGAGACTAATCACCAAATGTCAAGGCGTTTCTTATTTAAACAAGAAGCATAGCTTAATGAACAAGAGTTTTAAAATTATCTATGTTCCATATAAGACCAGGTGAAACCTTTTAATTGAGATGTTGAGAAATCAATGTGAATGAAAGTCTGCAACGCAAACATAGCCAGAGTGTTATAAAAATTGAGTGGTCATAATACTTGATAGTTGCGTGTTTGGAAGTTCAGTCACACAGAACAGAAGTAACACACAATCAGTTCCAGTTTTAGAAGGGAAGGTGAAAAAAAAGAGAACAATACTGTCACAGAGGGTTAAAGACTGATTCAGCTGTTTCATCCTGCAGGGGTAATGACATGCTAACATATAACTCAAATGGGTTTTATTTTGCTGAATGGTGGACTGATTAAACATGTTTATAAAAACATCAAAGAATAAGGAAATATTGTCTGTAAAGATCAGAAATCTGCAAAATGAAGATTTCTGCAAATAAATAAAAATCACTGATGGAAAATTTTCAGACTGAGAAGGAATATGATCCTCTGCAAGATTAGCCTAGGAAGTTACAGCACTACCAACAGATAGGCGCCACAAACGTTTAGCAAAGATTGCAGAGCAGTGTCTGGCAGAGGAAGAGATCCTATGAAAGGATGTTTTGGGCACATGTTTTGAGTAGCTAATTGTTCAAGTTCTGAAAGTATGATCAGGGTTTCCCAAGATGTTTGTATGTGAAAGTTTAAAGATTGTGGGTTCTGAGAGCCAAACCAGATATACAATGTACAGATACAAATATAAAACCACAAATGTCAGGCCCTATTTTCTAACTCTAAAAGGCTGATAAATGAAGCACTACTGGTAGCCTGTTTGGGCCTCCTGGTTTTTTGTTTTTTGGTTTTGTCTGAAATGAGTATTGTTTTCTGACTTGTGCATCTCAGCTTTATTAACAGGAATCAGTCAATGCAACACTGTTAAACTGAATGAAAGAAGCTTAATGCTGCCAGCAAATCACTTTCCATAGCCAGGATGGGAAATGAGAGAAGGAATCATTGGTTGGCCTCTTTGTCAAAGTCCAGAAGGGTGGGTGGTGCATTGCCACTACACAGGCTCTGTGCCATCTGGAAAATCCCCCTATGCAATTATACCCTAGACCAGGGGTGGGCAATAATATTTGAGGGGGGCAACTTCAAGGAATTGCTAAGCAGTCAGGGGCCACACTTTTCTATTATATTCATGGAGGAGGTGCAAGGTCTGGGATGGAGGTTGGATGCAGAAAGGAGCTTGAGGTAAGGAAGTGGGGTGCAGGAGAGAGTGCAAGGTCAGGGAGGGAGTTTGGGTGCATGAGAGGATTCTCACCTGGGTGAGGGGTGTAGGAGGGCATGCAGGGTGAGGAGGGGCTTGTGACCAGTACAGGAGGGGCTGCAGAGAGTTTTGGTTGTGACCTGGGGCAGGGAATTAGGATGTGGAAGGGGGTGGCATGCCAGGATCAGGCTCTGGATGGGAGGTGTTTACCACAAGTGACTCCCGCCAACAGTCCAGCGAGACCCTGGGGCAGGCTTCCTAACTACCGTGGCTCCACATGCCACTTAAAGTGGCCAACTGCTGGGGCTAACATGTATGTCTCTGTGTGGCACACTCCTTGGTTTCTGGCCATTGGGATCTGCGAGAATTTGGATATTGGGGAAAACTTTCCAACTATACGGATAGTTAAATGCTTGAACTGGTTACCAAGGAAGGTTGCAGAATCCCTGCCATTGGAGGTTTTTAAGAATAGGTTAGACAAACATCTGTCAGAAATGGTCTAAGACAGCAGCAGGCAAAATACACCCCAGCCTGCCACAATACTCTGGGCCACCAATGTTCTGCGGCCCAGTGAGACCTTTAGGCTGACTCCCTGCCTGCCTCAGCCCCACATGCCACTCAAAGCAGCTGGCTGCTGGGGCCAGCTTGTGTGTCTCTGTGCAGCGTGCCCTTTGGGGAGGGTTTCTGGGTGCTGTGCCACACCCCCAGTAGAATTCTCACCACATTTCCCAAGTATTTCATGGTTTCCCATGACTTGTTCAGTGAGAAAGAACAAAGAATACTGCTCTGATTATAATAATCTGGAATCAGTGGGATCAGACCAGAATTTGCCTTTATAACTGCTTTATCCAAGTAATGATTTACAGAGACCATCTATGTGGCACTAGACATTACAGGTAGATAAGAGTTATGGCACATCTACACAGCAGGGCAAAAGTCAAATTAAGCAACGCAACTTCATCTATGTCAATTATGTAGCTTAAGTCGAAATAGCTTAATTCCGTTTTTGGCACTGTCTACACAGCAGGAAGTTGAAGGAAGAACACTCTTCCTTCGACTTCCCTTACTCCTCATGAAATGGGGGTCACAGGAGTCAGAGTAAGAAGTCCTCCAGCTAGACATTATTTCAAAATAATGGCTTGCTGTGTAGACACACATTTTGTTATTTCAGAATAACATCAGTTATTTTGAAATAATGCTGCTCTATAGACGTACCCTTAGAGAGCTAACGAGACCTATGTGGTCTCAGACTGTGTTTGTCAGACTAAAGAATTACATTTTTATTAATTAAAATGGAGTTCTGTGTCTTTTATACAGGGAAAATAGATTTTTGTCAAACACATTTTATATTTGTCTTAGCAAGATTACTAGTCTTATTGATAAAGGTGAGTGTGTAGACCAGTGTTTCTTAAACTTTTTAAGACTGAGGAACACCAAACAATAATTTTTTTTTCTGAGGAACACCAAGGATTTTTTGTTGAGCAAAAAAAAAAAAAAAAAAAAAAAGCAGGGGGGAAGTCGCTTTAAGAGCAGCCATTTTGAACTCTGTTGTTCTCTGCGGCCACGGAACACAGTTTAAGAAACACTGGTATAGACATAATACATTTGCATTTTTGAAAGGCATTTGACAGTCTGCTTAAAATCAGGACAAAATCAATGTGTCTAATTTTAAAAGATTAAAAATTGGCTGATAGATCTCAAAGTGTAACTGTTAATGGGGAATCAACTAGTGTGAAGTATTTCTGGTGGGATTCTATGAAGATTGGTTCCCAAACCAGTGCTAATATATTTTTATCAGTGGCCTGTGTGTTTGTGCATAGAGTAGTTTTCTCCTTTGCAGGAATTACTAGATGAAATTCTAAGTATCCTGTCATTCAGAAGGTCAGAGTGGATAATCATAATAGTCCCTTGGATTTAAAATCTGAGTCTGCAGTTAACACTAATAACTTGTTACAGTTATAGAAGAGAGACAGCAACCTTTATTAGGTTTTTAAGAAGCACTTTCTTTGTTAATTTATAAGAACTCAGTTTATTATAGGCAGTTGAAAAAGTATAGTAAAATATATTAAATTTTGTGTCTATCATGACATATGCAGTGGCTGCTTAATACATGGTTGTATACCAGAGAGTTTAGATTTAATAAAGTTAGAAGAAAGAATGAGTCTGTCTCCATACTATTAATTTTCTAGGACACTTAGACTTCCAAGAAAATAAAATGTTTTGGATAATTACAGTAGAACTGATTTTATACTAAGTCATTTCCATACCATGTGATATCCTAACATATGCCTTAGTTAGTCAGGGACCTACCTCTTGGCACACATACATCTTTATAAATTGTAGGCATTGGTCTTTTCAAAGAAGGGCATGGGGAGGAGGAACTGTCCTTACTTATACTCAGCATTTATCTTATCTTGGTTTATTCATACTGTGTGCCTTGGTTATCTAAATGATTTAAGTCACAGCCATTTTACAGGGTGCATTTTAGATTAAATAATGTATAATCCAAATGAAAGTGGTATTTGCAGACTATTAACCAGGCCTGACTACATTCTGAAGTATCAAATATCTGGCAAAGTTTATTGAGAGCATAATCTCTTTTTAAAAGCATGAACGCACAGCTCCTGAGGACCGTTCCTTCCTAATTACTTTGAAAAGATAAACAATTAAAGAGAAGATTTATTTTCTTTACTTTGCATTTTTGGAGCACTGAGCGCCAAATTTTGTCCTTTATTATGTGGATGCAGAATGGGAATTGCATATAAATGAACAAGGAGTTTCCTCTTAGAATGCTGGATCACTATTATACTCCTTCCGAGAGTTTCTCTGTTTGTGGGCTGCTGATTGCTTAATTTGACATCATTTTAAAGGAAACGAATGTGCTGACCACAAAAACATACACACTGGTAACAGACCAGCTGCTCACATGTGGTTACGCAACAAAACTATACACGTGATAAATGACCACACAGCTGTTGCATGCCTGTGACATGTTAAAGCTTACACTATCTGTTATAGGCATGGTGAATCCGACTCAAAACCTGTTCACATTGCAATAGCAAGCAGGATTTTGTAGCAATACCACATAGAGTGCAAGTACCCCAAACATAATAGGATCAGCTGAAGGGGGAACTGCATGGAGAATTGGCCAGCTTCTCTTGTTTTCCCCATGCTATAGCGTTGGGCTCCAAGAACATGGATTCTCCTTAGCTTGCTATTGCTCTGTGTGGTCAACTTTCTCTCCTGTGTGGGAGGGGAGCTTGTGCACCAGGCTTCTTTGAGTATCATAGATTTATAGATGGCATGGTAACATCACATGACAAGCATCCCGCGGCATCACAACACGGCCTATGCTGAACTAAACCCATTATATTTAGGTTAATGCAGTGGCGCTTGCCCAGGTGGACTTGGATTGTTTTCTGATCTGTATCCCCTGCCCTGTTGAGAGCTATGTCTTTGGCCCAATTATCTGCACAAGAAAAGCAGAGCAGGAAGGGAAAGAAACAGCTCCATAAAGAAGAGGTGCCATAACTAGTTTAATTTAATTCAGATTTGTAGTATTAAGATTGAGTATAAATGTAGTGTTGATGAAAAATGTCAGAATGATACTTCTGGGAGCAGGCAATGTATCAATACATCTACATTGTTATAGCTCAACAATGTCGTACAGGAGCTACTTTGAGGATTGAGAGGGTTGTTTAGGCTCCATGACCGTATCCAGTCCTTAGACTTTCTGGTGGGATCACCAACAAGCATGCTAATAGTGGTGAATGCTTAGGTATACACCTGTCTGCTGGGAACTGGACCAAGATCCTAGCAGGCATTTTGTCATTCTACATTCTGAGTTCTAGTTCCTCAGCTGACCCACATGAGGAATTTGGCACATGTGACTTGGGTAGATCACTTCATCTCTCTGTTCCTCATTTCCCCCTTCTGCAAAATAGAGAGAGAATCCATGCTTACCTCATAGTTAAATTCTTAGTGTGTGATAAGCTCTTTAATAATTATCTATCCAGGTTCTTTAACATATGCATCACCCTGGTGTCTGAGCGCCTCTGGAACTTAAAATGTTGGCAAAGAGTGGACTCTCAGGTTGTAAATTTAAATTAACTTGTTTGTCGCTGTGTTTGTAGAGTCTGTAGCACCCAGTGGGAACTAGGGATGTTAAAATGTGGTTAATTAAGTAAACATGTAACTACTGACATTTTCAGCAGTTACATGGCTACATGTGGGGGAGAAGGGAGCATCAGCTCCCCAGGAGCCAGGGTGTGGGGACTGGCTTTTAAGTTGGCTCCCCATGAGTACTGGGAGCCTGCATTTAACTGTGAAGGTTAACCATTGAGCTACTGTAGCTGCTGGAGCCCCAGGCCCTTTATGTGATTACCAGAGCCCAGCCCTTCTGCCTGACATCGTGGTCCTTCCAGGATCACAGAACGGCCCCGCCCCTACTTTGCTCAAAGGCCGGGCAAGTGTGTCAGCCCTCCTGGGGCTGGAGAGTTAAAAAGACACAGCACTACTCCAGTTTCAGGTTGGGCCCCGGGGATCCCATCACAAAGTCAGCTCTCCACAGGATGAATTGATCAGAATTCAATGATTCAGTGAAGAAGTCACTGCATCCAGCCTCACATGTTAAGTGGAAGGGCCATTAAACAGCTGAAAGCTCAGCCACTGGTCTCAACTGCTGCAAAGGTACATGAGGAGAGGCATACCTACAACTGAAATGCAGATGACTTTTACTTTCTTTTTCATTCACATTTAAACATAGTACACTGATTGGGAAAGCTTTAATCAGGACTTCCAGTTAATTGAGTTATCTCTGAGATAACCTGTTTAAGCCCAAAGGCAAGGCAATGCCCATTTAAGCTTTTTTGTAAATACTTCTGTTTAATGGACAATCCCTTATTTAATGGGGATTCATTCAGGTGACTGCGGCCTGGCATGTCTCAACCTTCTGTTTGTCCTGTGTCTGTACAACACCTAATACAATGGGATCCTGTCCCAAAACAGAAGCTCCTAGGTGCCATAGCAATACAAATAATCATTGTCTATGAGGTATTAAAGACTGGCCTGGCAATACTTGAATACATGGGCAGCATGTGAAGCACCAGCTGGAGGAGGCTATCCCCAGTCCCATCCCTTCAGCCTAAGGCCCTGGCCCTTCTGTGCCACCCCCACTGGAGACCAGAGAGCCCCACCGTGGCTACTGACACCCATCCCATTAGTGGCCCCAGCCCTGGAGTGTTGGGAGGGCAGGTGGCACAACCATAACCTTCCCAACCCTGGAGTGCCAGGAGGTTAGGAGCTCTGGGAGGGAGAGTAGGCAGCATGGCTGCAGCCCTCCCAGTGCCGGAGTGCCGAGAGGGTAGGCAGCCCAGCCCCAGCCTGAGGTGGGGCCTCCACACAGTGGGAGCTGCAGAATGGGATGTAGGAGGGAGTCTGAGGTGGAGCATGGGCAGGGCTATGCCTGTCTGTTTGAGGGGAGACAGCTTCCCCCAGCCTGTGATTAGAGCCCCTCACAGATACAAAATTTGTATCTCCATCCGCATCTGTAGCCACAAAAGTGAGCCACGGGTCCCTGCATCGACATCCATAGATGGGATGCCCATGGATATAGAGTAGATGGCTGTGAATTTTCAGGGCTCTACTTAGGATACCCATCGCCAACGCTTGAACAGCTAACAAAAATGCAAGGAAAACTGCATTTTTACAGGCAAGCCCGCTTTTCTTTTTAACTCTGGTCTTCAGCTTTTATCAAGGAAGCATATATGGTGTCATTAGATGATCATGGAACTAAGAGAATCCAATTTCTGCTAACAAAAACAGATACATTCATCTTCTATTCATTCACTCTCCCAGGGTTCAGAAAATTGCAATGGGGTCATTTACTTAGAGACAAAACAAATGTATGCTGACTTACACCCCAGTAATTGTGATCTCAGTAGAGGTGCTTCAGTTGTAACTCAGTGAACAACATGCCCCCTGGAACTATAAACGTTTGCTAAAGTTGCACTAGTTTGTTTTACTTGTTATTTAAGTTTATTCATGGCACAGTCTTACTGTTTGGTGATTATAATGGATCTCTTTATTGAATTATTGAGCAAAACTTTTAAAGAAAACATCAAAGAATCCTTTTCTGCTATCAGCTCTTCTATAGTCATGGGAGGCATCCATCCTCAGTATCACCGTCCCCATACGAATACTAACTTCACTAGATTTATTCCTAAATGTACTATACAGAAGAAAGGTCATCCGACACGGCCTTTTAGTTTTGTTCCTTTTCTTTCAAGATTGTGAAGTGAGTGTCTCATAAATATGCAATACTAGATTGCTTTTCTTTTACGTATCTGGAATAAAATCATCTACTTCTGCTTTGCCTTTCTGTGGTATTTTACAAGCATTCAGACTCTCACCACCACTTTGTATTATGATTCCCATTTTACAGGTGAGAACACTGAGATACTTCTGAAAAAGGAGGAAATGATTTGTGTGAATCCATAGCAGCATTGGGCATATAGACCAGAATCTCTGACTTCTAGTCCCACATTATAATTATTAGGGCACATTTCTTCTTTTTATTACATATTACTGGTTTTGTCTCACTGTGCCATTCCATTAGAATAGCAGTGGCTCTCTAATCATACCCACATTATGCAATTGTGAGAGTGATCCTCACTTGCGCACATGGTGAAGTCCTGGCAGTCAAAACTAGCCTCCTGCTGGACAGTTCTGTACTCTGTTCATTAGCTTATACTGCTTCCATCAGTTTCAACGTGCCTCCTTATGGCAGGGTGAAAATAAGCCTTAAAAAATGAAAGCTGAATATTATGCAATTAAACTCAGAGAAAAGTTAATGGGCTTTTATCAAAGACATTCTCATGTAACTCTAAATAAGCAGTTTCAAGATTGCAGTGTCTATCTCACTCACCAAATGGATTCACAACAAGCAGGTTTTTTCTTTGCTTTGTATTTTATAGTTATTTATCTCTCAGCTAAAAAATTAGAATCCTATTCTGGTAGAAATATATTTCTGAAAACACAACGCTAATATTGAGATGTCATACATCTAAACTTGTCAACGTAATTTATACAGCACTATGGGGTGGCATGGTTAACAGTCTACATTTGTTGTTAGTCTCTAAGGGTACATCTACACTACAAGCTTCTTTCAAAAGAAGCTTTTTCGAAATAATCTTTCGGAAAAGCTTCTTTCGAAAGAGATCATCTAGACCAGTGGTCTCCGACCTTTTTACACCCAAGATCACTTTTTAAATGACAGAACAAGCCAAGATCTACTGCCCCGCCCCTTCCTTGAAGCCCTACCCTCTCTATTCTCCTCCTCTCCATCACTTGCTATCCCCAACCCTTATACTGCTGCTTTTTTCCCCAATTCTTCTGTAGGAAGAGGTTTTCCCAACATTTGGCCTACCTAGACTGGACCAAATGTCAGAAAAACCCCTTCTTTTGGAAGCCCCTTTATTCCTCGTGGAAAGAGGAATATAGGGGTGACCAAAAGAGCATGTTTGCTCTTCCACTAAAAAAAAGCAGAACAACAAATGCATCCCTGGATGCAGAAGAGTTTTTCTGGGATATCTCCGGAATCCTGAAAAACTCCTGCAGTCTAGCCGTACCTTCGCTGGGTTGAGACAGGATGTGTAGGCTCTGGGGTGTGAGGGATTTGGGTTTGGGAAGGGGTGAGAGGTGCAAGTTCTGGGAGGAAATCTGGATGCAGGAGGAGGTGGAGAAGGGAACACTGGCTCACGGAGGGGGCTCCAGGCTGGGCAGTGTTGGGGTCAGATGTAGGGTTGGGGTACTAAGCAAGCCACAGGCTTGTGGATATGAGGGTTCAGGAATTCGGGTTGGGGTATGTGAGGGGCTCAGGGCAGGGGGTTCCAGTGTATGACAGGCTCAGATCTAGGGTCTGGGGGAAGGGGGAGTGCAGGAGTGTTCTAATGCTGTGGCCAGATGGGGGCTTGGCCCCAATTGGGGGTTTGTTGGCCAGGCTTCATTTTTAAATAAAATACTATGTCAAACACAAAAAGTTTCTGCATTGTCTTTATTTATGAGAAGGGTAGGGAACCTGTTTTGAGTCAGGGGGTCATTGACCCACAGAAAAGTCAGTTGGGGCCACACAAGTGAGATGCAAAAAAAACCCCTCCTCCAACCCCCCGCCCCCCAGCTTCACTAATGTGGCCCCAACTGTGCTGGTGGGAGCAGGGGACATGGTACTGGGGAAGGGTGCTAGTGGGTGCTGGGGCAGTAGAGAGGGTGCCAGTGGGGGCAGGGTTCTGTGGCTGGGGGCAGGGGGAGAGGGAACAGGGTGCCAGGAGGGCAGGGGACAGGTTTCTGCAGCAGGGGACAGGGTGCCAGTAGGGGCAGGGTTCTGTGGCTGGGGGCAGGGGAGAGAGAACAGGGTTCCGGGAGGGCAGGGGACAGGGTTCAGTGGCAGGGGGCCAGTGGGGGCAGAGAGTCCCCTGCACCAGCCTCCTCCCAGGATTCCACCCCAGAGAAGGAAAGCCCCGGCGCATGCCTCTCCTGGGGACTCCTCCCCCTTTCCCCTGCAGAGGAGGGAAGCCCCAGCACACGCCTCCTCTGGGGACTCCTAACTCCTCTCCCCAGAGAAGGGTAGCCCCAGCACGCATCTTCCCCCGGGACTCCTACCTCCTCCCCCCGCACAGCAAGTCCCCGGCACGCCACAGACCTGGAGGAGGGGAGCAGGCAGCGCACTTCCGGAAACCACAGAAGTGGCGTGCAGCTGCCGGACTTCCGTCCACCCTGCAGGAAGCTGGCACTACCTCCATTGTCGCTGGAGGTAGGTAGTGGGGCTTCTAGGGGGTTGGGGGAACTGGGAGGGCCCCCAAATGCCTAGCAATCGACTGGTCGAGCCCTCCCGATCGACCAGTCGATCGCGATCGACGGGTTGGTGACCACGGATCTAGACAGCCACCATTTTTTTTGAAAGAGTGATCCGCTTTTTCGAAAGAGCACCCAGGCAATCTGGATGCTCTCTTTCGAAAAAGCCCTGTTTGCGTTCAAGAACGCCTTTTTTCAAAAGAGCTCTTTCGAAAAAAGGCATTCTTCCTTGTAAAATGAGGTTTACTGCTGTAGAAAAAAAGGCCGTGTTCTTTCGATGTAATTTCAAAAGAACGCAGCGGCAGTCTAGATGCAAGTGAAGTTTTTTTTTAAAAAGGCCACTTTAAAAAAAAAAAAAACCCTGTAGTCTAGACATAGCCTAAGGTGCTGCAGGACCATTAGTTGTTTTTTAAGTCTCAGATGAGATACTGAGGCAATTTAAAAAAAAGGGAGGGGGGAAACATGGCAGTAATTGAAGGGATAAGAAAAGGACTCCCAATTAGTCCTAAATCACAAAAAATAGCCAGTGAAGTGTAAAAATTAACTGGAGGAGTAGAAGAGGTCAGGCTAGCAGAATGAAGAAAGATTAGATATAAGAAATAAAATAAATTAAAAAGAATTTTCAATTCATAAAAAATAAAACCTGAAAGAGGTACAGTGACAGTTTTTTGCTCAGTGATGTACAAAAATGTATAGCTTCCCTATTAATATGATTGAACTTTGGTGTGTTTGCCATCTACTAGATAATTTGCTTCAGAAATGTAGTGTAATTTTCTAAAGCCTAAGTCTACATTAGAAAATGTTTGCTGGTATAATGAATTCAGTACAGCTGTACTGGCAAACCCTCCCAGTGTAGATGCTGATAATATTGGAAAAAAACATTTGTGCCAGTGTATTTTATACCAGTTCCCTGAACAAAATAAGCTATACAGGCAAAAACATTTTTTGCCAGTTATAACTGCATTGAGACTTGGGCTTCTGCCAGAATAAAAATATTGTAAAACACTGCTGACATTGCTCAGCAAAAGTTTTACATGTAAACCTGGCAAATCTTCAGAGATCAGAAGCAGGTTTTTTTCAGCAGAATAGATAAATGTGCTTGGCTATTACATGATATTTCATAAAGGAGATTTGGCAAGTGAGCCCTCTTATTACTGTTGTGAGCAACTGTTTAAAATAAATGGTCTCTCAGCTCTCCATTTGGCTGTGTTGAGAAGTCACAAAGAGAAAGAATCCCCTGTAAAAACACAATGCTCAAACTTTAAGATGTTTTAAGACACATTTAAATATTCTGAAAAGCCAAATTTTGTTTTAATCCTGTTTTGTCCCTCTTTTTTTTTTTTTTTTTTTTTTTTACAGTATTGCTCATGTAAAATCTTGAAATGGAGCTCATCTTTGTCATCAGAAATTCTTTTCCCCCTCCTTTTGTCTTATATGCCTTGCTGTTGTCCTTATAAATTAGCTATTTTATATTTTTAGATGCGCATGGCCATCCAGTGTTTTAAGTATGCAATATTAATTATATAATACAAACTGTATCTAGTATGTCAAAAACCTTTTTATGTTTCAATTTGTTTATGTTTTCAAGTCTGCGTTTCAACATTTCTTCCAGGCATTTTTTTTCCCCAAAGGAATGGCCCTGATTTTATTTGCCCAGCAGACCATAAATAATCTTTTTTCTTCTGCTGATGAAATACTGGCTTTATCTTTTAACCTTCACATTTTTGGCAGAGTTTTTGGAATCTCCCATGTTAGAAATTTAAAACTATTGTTTCCCCTCTCACATGGTACCTTATGCATTTCTGTTGCTGGTTTTATTGGTTGTTGGTTATTTCAGCTGGCCTCAATCTTCTTGACAAATAATCCCAGTTTGACAAATAATCCCAGTTTCATTGATGTGCTTGACAATGTCAGTCGTACAGCTGACCGTTAATGTTTTTGTTCCATCGGTTTTCAACAAGACCACGATGTCCCATTGCTCGCTGATCTCTCATAGCTTCTCATTTCTGCTGTTTTGTGGTACAAAAAGGTTCCGGAGAAGAAAGGTTACATATAATGTAGAAGAGCTATAACTTAATAGACTCTTTAGATTTTTGGCCACATCAGCTCTTGAAATCTGGCTGTCTAGTTAATGGCTCTCTCTGTGTCATACAGAAACTAGACCATTAACATGGTTCAATGAACTTAGACCTCTGCACCAGATGGTCAGGTTACTGCAGTGCTGTAGTAGGAAGGTGCTGCACTGTTAAAGGTGCATCATTCTGATGAAAGACTAGAAACCGTGTCCCACTTCTATCAATCTCTAATGGCCGTCTGGTTCTGAATGGCACATTAGTCCCAGAAAACAATGCCTGCTTTGAGATTCTTGAGTCTTCAGGTCAGCAGCACACAGTACTAAGTTTTCTAAAACACACTCAAAAGCGGATTGTTTTACATTGTATTTTATGGAATACTGTGTGGAGACAGGAAAGGGGGATATACAGATTGCAGGGAAATGTTTATCAAGTTTACTTTGTACGGCAGCCAGAGTTGGTTAATTACTGAAGAATGATGCAAGGCAACATGAGCAAGATAAAAAAATGTTTTCTGAGTCATTGGAGAAAACCCAAAGAATGCTCAAATTAGTCTGGAGTACTATCATATCTAGGTAAAGAGAATGATCTGTTCCCTTAGACAGTCAGGTTAATTTTACTATTAATAAGCTACAAAATGGACACTTTGATGCCACGTATTATAATACACACATGTATATAAATCACTATACAGTGGTGCTGGAAGAGTTTTTATAGTGGTGGTGCTGAAGGTGGAGACCATATATTTGGGTTGTTATTACTAGTTTAAACCAACGGGTGCTGTTGCAACACAATCACTTATATTTCCAGCACTCATATTACTATATAATACAGACAAGACCTCATCTTGTGGCTATGCTGAATTCTGTGGCCAAATGGAAGTTCTGCTGCAGCTTCAAATATTTTCTTTTTAACTCCCTTACAAAGTAAAATGAATAATACAGCCCATAAATTGATTTATGTGGTAAGAAATTCAATTTATTTTAGATTGATTCCACATTTTCACTGGACTCTAGCTTTCGGAAACTGCATCATAGTATTTGTAAGGAAAGTTTTGTAAACTGTGTAAGTGAAATTTGCAGCATTTAGTGCTGGGAAAGGTGTGGCTTAAAGAAGTTGTTGAGGGTAAGTCTACAGAGCAACATTATTTTGAAATAACTAGCATTATTTTGAAATAACTTCATCTGCATCTACACAGCAGGCAGTTATTTCGAAATAATGTCGAAATACTGTCATGCTGGAAGATTTCTTATTCTGACTCCTGTAACCCTCATTGTACGAGGAGTAAGGGAAGTTGGAGGAAGAGTGCTCTATTTCAGAATAAGTGCTGTGTAGATGCTCCCAATTTCAAAATAAGCTACGTAATTGATGTAGCTCAATTTGCATAGCTTATTTCGAGTTAAGCCTTGCTGTGTAGATGCACCCTGAGACTTTTTTGCACTGGATATCGGATGTGCCTATTTCCATTTTTCTTGGACCTTTCCTTTGATTGGAAAGGTCAGTCTGACATTTTTAAGGATTTTTTACTTAGTTCCTTAGGGTGCATCTTCACAGCAGGGCTTAATTTGAAATAAGCTACACAAATTGAGCTACGTCAATTGTGTAGCTTATTTCAAAATAGTTTATTTTGAAATTGGTAGCATCTACACAGCACTTATTTCGAAATAGAGCACTCTTCCTCTGACTTCCTTTACTCCTCGTACAATGAGGGTTACAGGAGTCGGAATAAGAAGGCCTCCCACATAGCAGTATTTCGACATTATTTCGAAATAACTGCCTGCTGTGTAGACGTGGACCAAGTTATTTTGAAATAATGCTAGTTATTTTGAAATAATGTTGCTGTGTAGACATACCCTTACTCCAGCAACAAGTCATTGGGCTGCTTCCTGCCTCACCTTCCACCACTATACCAGCTTTCATATGTTACATGACCTTGGGCCTTGAATAAATCACGGCCCCAGAAAAGAATACTGTCTTCATTTTGGGTCTAGACTAGGTTATTTTAGGGAAAATAAAGAAACATTTGTCTGAAAGTTGTTTTGTTTTTAAAAATGATTAGTTGGAAGATTCTCAGGTGAGCTGGTCAAAACATTTAAAAAATGTTAACGAGAAAAGGGACAATGTTTTGGTGAAACTTTTAGTGAAAAATCTTCCCGTTTTTGAACCAGCTCTAGTTCTCAGGCTGGGCATGAGAGCAATTCCTAAGTAAATGATTTACGGTGTAAAGAGGGGCGTAGGTGGCCAAATGTGCATAGTAAATGCAATTTAATCACATGCCTATCTCATCGGTGTGTGTTTGGGTGTATGCATACCAGACTCTGTTAGACATATTAGTGTATATGTTACTTAAACTGACTTTCTGTATTTTTATGTATGAAATAGCCATACCTTCCACTTTCTTTACATTCCTTTTACTCAATCTAATTAACAACATTTGACTTTCCCAGTATTAGTTTGTTAGTTTCATCCAGGAAAGTCCACTTCACCTTTTTATCTTAGCTTTTTATTTATTTTTGTACTCTGTGCAAAACCCCCAGCTCTAAGAATTTTTTAACAGCTCTTGCTGAGCAGTATGTGAAGCAGAAAGTAGACACTTGTGTTAGACTGACCTGACACAGAAGTAAAGCAGACTTTGTCTTTGGAGTGAGCAAGCCTGGTGTATAAGTCAAGAACACCTCAAAACATCAACTGCACTCAAGCAGCATCTTCTCAATTACTTTTACTCAGACCAGAGGGATGCTGGCTCATGTGCTTGCACTTGCATTAAGGCTTTCTCTGTTTAAGGACCTGATCAGACAATATGCTGAGTGCTCCCAGCTCTCTCTAAAGCTAGCGACTGCAGAATGCATTCTGTATTTTGCAAAAGTGATACTCCTCTCAAAGCATGTAGGGAGCACAACACACCAAGTTTGGTCTTGGCGGTTTCTTTTTTAACTTCCAAAATGGCCCCTAGAAACTATACACAACTCCCCAGCTTGGAATACATGTATAGACACTATCCTAAAATAACTATCCTGAGTCCAGAATACAACATCTCTCCCTGCCAAAGTTCAACAAAAATTCCTTGATAGGAAAATCCATAGCTCAGAATAGTAACTACAACTCTATCTAGAGGCACAGATAGGCTACTAACCATGAGTGGTAAAAAGGGGTTTATTTTGCCCCAAATCATTCCCCACACTCTATCTATCAAAAGATTCAAGTGGACGGGGGAGTTGAGATGTCTCCTGGAATGGCAGCAGACCCCTGGTTTACACTAGGGGATAAGTTCGAATGAAGATACACAACTTCAGCTACGTTAATTGTGTAACTTACATCAAAGTATTTTAACTCGAATTTTGGTGCTGTCCACACTGCAGGAAGTCGAAGGGAGCACACTTTCCCTTCGACTTCCCTTACTCCTCATAGAAGCAGGACTACCGGCATCAAGGGGAACGTCCTCTCAGTTCGAATTAGCGTGTCTTCACTAGACCCACTAATTCAAATTGGAATATTGATTGCAGCTGCTTCGATCTTATCTGTAGTGTAGACATGGTCCGGAATATCCAGATTAGCCAGGAGAAGTGGAAGATCCACAGGCATCTTAGTACTATGAGCTAGAGTCCCTTGAGAGGTCACTCATACCTGCCCTAACTCTACCTCCCCCAACTCTGAACATGGGTGAATTACATGAACAAAAGCATCTACTGATCCATCACAACTGGTCAGAGAGGATGAGTCCTTTGACCCTGACACAGGTTCCTCACCTCTTCCTCAGGCAAGTGGATGATCTACATGTCATCTTACAAGGGAATCTCCCACAGGAAGCTGATAGGGCAGAGGGACTGTAGCTTTTAGGATCATACCAGGCAATTATTTAGGCATTACCACAGAATTGTGAATCCAAATGTGTGTTGTAGGAGAGAAAAAGTGAGTGCCCTGTTGACAGTCATGATTGTGCTTCATGTCTTCTTGATGGTGACACACCTGTTTCTCCAGGCAAGGTTTCAAGAAATTCCAGTATCAGCCACCTCAGCAGCAGTTCCATGGGTAATACCCCTGTTGTATCATAAGGGATTGTTCTATAATTACTCAAGAGCCAATGTAGCCTGGTCTGCAGTGACCCCTCGGTAACGTTCTGAATCCATTCTTAGAGAATGTTACTCAGTCCTTTACCAGCCCATTTGTGAATAGGTTGTAGGGCGCCAAAGTTATATGTTTGATCAAAGGCTTGGAATTGCTCACTGGTAAAGACACTAGCATTGTCTGAGACCAGGGTTTTAGGTAGTCCATGCGTGCTGTACATGAAATGAAGGTTCTCAAATAGTCATAGATAAGGTAGCTACTCAGACTGGCATGGCTTCCACACATTTAGTCTTAGAAAATGCATCCACCCCAACAAGGAACAATGTTTCAAGGGAGGGTCCAGAAGAGTTGATGTGTAGTCTGATCTAAAGTAAGTAAGTAAGTCTGGTACTTGGGGCCATTTTCTTAACTGTTGGCATGTGGCACAGCTCAGTACTGCCTTCTCTCTCTCTTGTCTTGGCCACCAGAAGCAACTTCTGTCCAGAGTTTTCATTTGGGATGTCCCATAGTGAATTCTGTGCAGTTCCTTCAGTATTAACTTTCTAGCCTGGGATGGGGTGGGAAGGATTACGAATCAGGATCTCCAGAGTAGAGCTTCACTTCAGACACTTAGGGTATGTCTACACTAGCTCCCTAGTTCGAACTAGGGAGGCTAATGTAGGCATTCGAAGTTGCAAATGAAGCCCGGGATTTGCATCTTCCCGTCCGGGCGCCATTTTTAAATCCCCTTAGTCCGAACTAACTGCCCGTGGCTACACGCAGCAGTCAAACGTTAACTTGAACTAAGTCCTTCATACACCTCATGGAATGAGGTGTAACAGTTAACTCAAACTAGGGACTTAGTTCGAGTTAACGTACATACCCTTAGTTCCCAATGCCTGTGAAAATAAGGATGAGTGTCTGAAGTTACCATCAGCTTGGGTCATCCATGTTGTACAAAATGAGACACTTGGGATAGAACAGGATCTCAGTAAGTCCACTGAACAATTTGCTTAGCTGTTAGTGGAGCTTCTCCTACTCTGTCTAAAACTAGAACTACGTCTTGAGGTATAAGAGTGTCTTCTGGTGCTTAAATCCCTGGCAGCCAGTTGAGGCTGTCAGCATTACCCATCCAGGCTTGTTGATAAATTGATATTGGTAGGTTGTTAGCAATAAGGCCCAACACTGCAGGCATGCAGAAGCTAAACAGGTAATAGCTTTGTTCTAAAACTAGCTTATGGACATTTATTATAGTGAATTGTTGTTCACAGAGTTATTGGTGGAAGTGCAAAGACAATAACCAAGCTTTCTTTCTCTAATGGGGAATGCCATTGTTCTGAATATAGTAGTAAGGAACATGAGGTATAATAGACTGGCTGTCAATTGCATCTTCTATTCCATGCAAAAGTACTGTTGCCCACATCTTAGGGTGAAGTGTCACAAGTAAGTAGCAGGGTACACTTGGGGTCAAAATGCAGCAGGAGTTTGGCTGACGTCAGAAGCTCTGATTTCTTTGAAGGCAATGTCCTAATCCTTACTCCAGTGCCACTGTGCTCCTTTTTGAGCAATGCATGATAGGGGGAAGCTTTGCTGTCAGATTTGCTATGAATCATCCATAATAGTTTTAAAAGCCAAGGTATGCTTGGAGTTCACTAACATTTTCTGGAATTAGGGCTTCTTTGACGGCTTTAATATTTTCTTCTAGTGGTTGCAGTCCTTTCCCCAAAACATAATGCCTTAAATAAACCACCTACATGGCCATAAAAACATACTTTGAACACTTGAGTTGCAACCTGACTTCCCTTAACTCTTGTAGGACACTAGGGCTATGTCTATACTACAAAGATAAATCAGAAAAAGAAATGCAATTTGCAGTACGCAAATTGTGCATCTTTTCCTGATTTACTTCTGAAAGAGGCTTTTCTGAAATTTGGCCCATCTACATGGGGCCAAATTTTGAAAAAAAAGCCCTTCTTCCTCGTAAAACAAGGTTTACAGGGATGCTGACAAAACACGTCTGCTTTTCCAACATTTTCTGGAAAAGCGGATGCCTTCCTTGGATGCTGTATCCTGGAAAAGCTCTGCCGTCTAGACGTACCCTGAGGACTTCATCTAAGTTCTTTATATGTTCCACTTTTGAATGTCAAGTCACAAGAACATCATAACTTCCATGTATGAACATCATGTGTTCCAAAGCATGGAACAATCCAGACAATAACCCTACCATGATGCTTTGAATCACAGGAGAAGCATAATAAATTCTGAATGATAAGCAGGTGTACCTATAGAGTCCCCTATGTATATTAATAGTGATCACAGCTTGCAAGTCTCTATTCAGGACTAACTGTTGGCAAGCAAGCAACATATCTAGTTTGGTAAACAAGACTCCACCTGTGATCTTGTTGTAAAACTTTCTATACAAGGCATGGGCTAGTGCTCCAACTAGATAGCCTGGTTTGTAGTTTGTTTGTAATTGCTGCATATATATATATAAAGGCTACATCTACACTACGAGTTTTCTTGGCAAAAAAATATGCAAATGGACTCATTTGCATGAGTCGTGATCTCATTTGCATATTTTCTGCCGATCAATTTTTGTGCTGGGTTTTTTGCACAAAAACAAGCAGTGTGGACATTTTCTTTTTGCGCAAAAACCCCTTTTTTCTGCAAGATGGGTGTACCTCCTTTTTTGGGGCATAAGGATCTTGCAGAAAAAGGGGGTTTTGTGCAAAAAGAAAACGTCCACACTGCTTGTTTTTGTGCAAAAACCCCAGTGGAAAAACAGATCAGCAGAAAATATGCAAATGAGATCACGACTCATGCAAATGAGTCCCCTCATTTGCATATATTTTGCCAAGAAAACTCGTAGTGTAGACGTAGCCAAAGAGTATACACTCCAGGCACTACCAGAGCAGCCCATTCAAAGAATTTCACTGAACAGATAATTCCCACAGTGTCTAAATCTTACAGGCTGTGTCTAGACTGGCCAGTTTTTTGCGCAAAAGCGGCCGCTTTTGCGCAAAAACTTGCCAGCTGTCTACACTGGCCACTTGAATTTCCGCAAAAGCACTGACTTCCTACTGTAAGAAATCAGTGCTTTTGGAAATACTATGCTGCTCCTGTTCGGGCAAAAGTCCCTTTGCGCAAAACTTTGCGCAAAAGGGCCAATGTAGACAGCTGAGATTTGTTTTAAAAAAGCCCCGATGGCTAAAACGGCGATCGGGCTTTCTTTAAAAGCGCGTTTAGACTGGCACGGTCGCTTTTCCGCAAAAAGTGCTTTTGCGCAAAAGCATCCGTGCCAATCTAGACGCTCTTTTCCGCAAATGCTTTTAACGGAAAAGCTTTTCCGTTAAAAGCATTTGCGGAAAATCATGCCAGTCTAGACGCAGCCACAGAGTCTCTTCTACCCTGGCTTGTAGAGCATAAGGAATGGTGTGGCCATGCAAAATTGGGAGCATGCAGTAAGATCTACCTTTATTTTCAGAGCTCTCCCAAAGCCTCTGTAAATTCTTGCTCATGTTGTTCCAAAAGGTCATTGATTAATCTTGTGCTTGTGTGATATGAAGGTCCCCAAAGTCTTCTCCAGTCCAGCTTCAAGGTGAAGATTCAGTTACATTCAAAAAAGTTTAGCCCTGTCCCAGCTATTTCAAAGGGAGGGAGACGAGCCTCAGGGTCCATACCTCCCCTTTTAAGGACCAGAGTATCACTCCGGTAGGGGGTAAATGTCAAGTGGGGTCATGCATCAGAGATAATTTTATAGGTCTCTTGTCCCCAAACTGTAGCCACTGTCCATTGTCAAGTGCCATTTTCACATTCAACTGAGGTATGCCTGGGATTGTCTCCTTATATGAGTCATAGTGTATACATCATCTCACTCCTCCGGTTCCAAGCTCCCAGCTGTTGCTCCTTCCACATGGCACATCCTGTTCCCCCTCTTGTTCCAAGTATCCCCATATTCTGTGCTACTAGTTCTGCAGCACCTCGCCAGATGTCTCTTCTTTTTTACAATAACACCACCACATCTTGTTGCCTACACAATGGGAGAGAATGATCTCTTCCCCTCCCCCAACCTTCCCATCAGTAGCACTCTCTGTTCCCTCTACCATTGGCAGGTCACCATCTTGGTGTGGCTTGACTGTCCCTTTCCTATCCCTCAACTTGTTGATCCACTTGGCAGGGATTTGTGAAAGATTGACACTAGCCATCTCCAGTGTTACAGCAATATCTGCTGCCTTATGGAGTGTTAAAGCAGGCTTTCTCAGAGTCCTTCACTGCGTTGTTGATACCAGAAACAATGGGGTTGTACGACATATCCTCCAAACTATTTCCAAATTCCAAACCTTGGGCTGCCAGCTGGTGCAGATGAGCCATAAACTGTGAGACACATTAATCAGGCACCCTGATACAGCAGTTAAATGTAAACCACAAGGTACTAACAGAAGGTTTTGATTCATTATGATCTCTCACTGATTTAACTGTACCATCAAATGTCACCATTCCAGGACTTTTTGGCTCCAGGAAATCAATAATCAGTCCATAGGTCTCTCAGGTTTTGTCTACACTGTAGGGTTTTTGCGCAAGAAGCTTTTTGCAGAAGAGATCTTCCACAAAAACGTATTGCGCAAAAGTGCGTCCACACCTCAAAAGCGCATTGCAAAAGTGATGTGCTTTTGCATAAGAGAGTGTCCACACTGCATGGACACTCTTGCGCAAGAAAGCTCTAGTTGCCATTAACAGAATGGCCATCAGAGCACCTGTGCTTTTTCTGATAGGCTCTTTTTGTGCAAGAAACCCCTGCAGAGTGTCCACACATGCCTTTTTGCGCAAGAGCTGTAGCAAGAGCTGTAGCTGTAGCTTGTGGGGAGAGGAATAACTCTACTGGCAAAAGCCCTCTGTCCTGGCAATTTACTGTATTTTTTTTGTGCAAAAACACTTGAGGTGTGGACGCTCCGCCAGTTTTTGCGCAAAAACAGCTGTTTGCACAAAACCCTTGTAGAGTAGACATAGCCTCAGGCCAAAACACTGCAGAGGATTTGTTTTGTCTATGACACCTTTAGCCAACAGGTAACAGTGGCTGCATTCTACATAGCATGTCAATGGTTCCATTGGAGGCTCACATTCCTTGCCCTGATGTGACTGTTCCCTTGTGTGGCTGAGGAATCCAGAAACTTCACCTCCACGCTTCCGCAGATTCTCATGCTGGCTTGTCAGCTAGGCCCCTTATTCCCCCTCAGGAAAACAGCCAGTCCCAGGAAGTTGCTTCTCAGGAGCACCACCGTTCACTGCCAGGTACAGTGCTTTGCTCCTATTAGTCAGCATGCCTTGCCGCCACTATGCTATAGCTGCTCAAGGTGTGCAGGGAGCACAACGTACCAGGTCTGCTCTCAACAACTGCTTCTTTATTAACACACAAAATGACCCTTAAGGACCAGGCAAAATGCCCCTAAAAGTCGTCTGTGGTGGGACTATTCTTCACTTACTCTCCTAAATGCCCAGGAAAGAGGGAAAAAAGGCACTTAGCACTTTACTGTACTCAGCAATCAGCTAAAATGCCAGAGATTACATCAAGCAAGTATTCCATGGGATGAAATAATATAGCTCTTAAAAAAAAATCAAATGTTCATTATCTTCTCTCTCTCCTGGTTTCTATGGATATAGGCATGACATTACCCCTATCCACTGAAGCAGAATTAATTGGGGTGCCTCCCATCTCAAACCACATTTTACAACACATCATACATTAGAATTGATTCTGCTCCCTGCATCTCATTTCCACCCCTCACATGCAATGTCTCTCAGCAGAGGATGCCTCTGGGCAATAGCAGCCAGCAGGGGGCAGCAGACAGATGGAGGAGGAAGAGCAGGGCCTGTTGTGCCCTCACTGACACTAACCTAGCACACAGGGTGAACTGTGAACCCCCCGCTGCTGCTGCTGCTGCTATACCCCTCACTCCCAGCTGCAGCCCCGGCCTGGAGGAGGAAAAACATGGCTACCATCCTCTTCCCACTGCTGCTGCTGCTGCCTGACCTGAGGACTCAAGACTGGAGCTTCCATGTGACTGCAACTCCCTCTGCCAGTGACAGGCAAACTGAGCAGCTGCTGAGAGAAAGCAAGGAGCCACTGGCCTGCCATACACTGAATTGGGTAGGCAGAGCTGCCTCCTATTTGGTTTTGGCTGCTTGTGACAGGGAAGGGGGGAAAAGGAGTGGAGCAAACTAAAGAAAAGGGACAGAGGAGCTCTTGAGGAGGACACAGGGGGGAAGAACAATTAGGTTTTAATTAATAATTGATGCATTCTTAAGATTTTTAATTGATAATTTGCTCAGTTTTAACATTTAAGAGAAAAAGACAAATCAAGGATAGTGAGGAAATCACCATGAGATTAGATACATTTCTAAAAGAAATGCTTCAACCCACTTTCCAGATAGCATGCTAAGGCTTGTGTGTATGGTGAGGGCAGGCCTGGGGTCTATGAATTTGTCAATCTATTATATTCACCTGTTCATTCCATCCCTTCATGGGCCATGAGGAGGACACAAAGCTTTGCATTTTCCTTAGCATGTTCAAAACACTTGCATCTCTGCCTTAAGAAAATTATTGTAACAACATCTCATGCTTCAGGGCTTCAGCTGCTTTTCTGCAGGGGTCAGGAAGGCATATGTATATATAAAATGAAGTGCACAATAGAAATAGATACAACACCCATATTAAACCAAAGTGTCATGATGAGAGATGGGTAATGTTAGAGAAGATTATACTTCTCACAACTCCAACAAATTATTTCCTTGAAAAAAGGCACTTCATTCAAGGAAATCACATCTCAATCAATATTCAAGTAACAAGATTTCATACTTGCAGTATATCAAACCTACTGTGTTCTAGATTACCTGACTAATAAGGATTTTCTAACCTAGTTAACCCTAATTTTTAATTTTGGATTGGGATGGTGATAGAAGAATGTTTTATGGGGCTTGTGGAATTAAACTTAAAATATTCTTTATTTTTCTGTTAAAATGATGGCAAATTCATTTTGACCTTTTGACTAAGTATGTAAAGTACAAACAAAGTTTTACTTTGTAATTACCTCTTTCAATTCCATTCCCTCATACATCTTGTTCAATTCCCATTAATCAAAAAACTGAAATAAGGTATTTCATAGGAGTGAAAGGTCTTACTGTTAAAGAATTATTTTCATTTCTTCCAACTATACTTGGAATACTCTAATCTTAAAGTCTTAAGGGATCTCACAGTTTCTTTTATGTCCTTGCAAGGGTTTTTAAAAACATATTTATCACATTTTATAATACAACTGTAGATGCCTCGCTGCTTCTTTTTCTACTGTTGGTAAAACATATTATCCCTAATAATTTCACTACAGCTACTAAGAGACAGGGATAATTCAACTGTGGTGGTTTCAGAAGGAAGCAAGTTACACCTTTTCTTCCAAAATCTGAAGGAACCAGCAGATCCCCATAACTCCTCTCTTTGTTATATGATACAAGAGATTTAATTAGACAATTTAGATATAAATAATCAACTTTAGATTTAAGAATGTTCTAAGTGGTTGCTAATATTTATCCTTTCTTCATGAAAGTATCATCACTGATTCTGTCCTTGTGCAGCTCCAGACCATTCCTTAGCATATGCCAGAGGACTGTCTACCAGCTAACCCCTGGTACATGGTGCATTAGCCAGACCCTACCTGTTTCAGCCTCACACCATACACAGGCCACAGCAGAGGGAGGTGGCGGAGGAACTGATTACATTGAAACTGGATGAAAGAACATGCCCCAATGTCATTTGTCTTGTTTTTATTCAATTCCATGGCAATAAATGTAAGTGCATCTGTCTCTTTCTCTTATAACCTCCATACACAGCATGTTCATATTTTCCCCCATTGCTTGTTAACTTCAACAGCATCCAAAACAATCCTACATCTCAATTAAGGAGACTTAAAAAAAAAGGAAACACATTTTTTAGAAATTATATAAAAATGAAGTCACTTTTTGGCTCTTTTTATGAATGATCTCATCTGAATATTGAATCTATGTTTTATGAAAAAAGCAGGAACCCACACCTGCCACAATTTGTCAGATCCAGAGTCAGATTGCATTGGTTACTATGGACCACTGGCAACTTTTATATAGCCCCCCCCCAAAAAACTGCTATGCCAGCTTTACCTGAGGTCCAAACTAAAGTTATAATGTTGTTTAAATAAAGAACATTTGGGGGAGGGGACATATAAAGTATTTTTAAAAATAGTATTTGTATAATCACACTATTTCCTGCTCTGTGCATGAAAAATTTACAGGAGACAATACAGGACACTGCACTCTACTAAACACCCAAACACTTACTGGAAAGCACAGAAAACGTGAAGTGATTAATGAAAAAGTGAGGTGATGAAAACTTAAACCTTTTATAGCCCAGAAAACCAGGGAATGGTGCTTCTACTTAGCGCTGATTATAATGTAGTCATCAAATTTCCCTTGCACCACTTTCACAAGTAGGCCAGCGCTTGCTTGAGATTATTTCCTCACAAAGATTCCTTTTACAGTAAATCTCCAATTGTCCGGCATCCAGTGGTCCGGCACTCCCAATAGTCCGGCACCAACTGGAACCTGGAAGTGCTCCGGCCAGCCGGACAATTGGAGCTGCTCCGCGCCGCTTCCTCAAGTCGCTGCTGCAGCTGCTGAAACCGACCAGCTGCGGACCTGGGGGAAGCAGTACGGAGCAGAGCAGCTGGGGTGCTGCCGGGTTGGTCCCGCAGCGCCGCCCCTCACCCCCCTGCTTGGCACCCAGCAGCACCCCAGCTGCTCTGCCCCACGGCTTCCCCAAGTCCGCCGCTGCTGAAACTGACCAGCGGCGGACTTCGGGAAGCCGTGGGGCAAAGCAGCTGAGGTGCTGCCGGGTTGGTCCCGCAGCGCTGCCCCTCACCAGCACCTGGTTCGCCCCACGCCGCGCCGTTCCCCACCCGACCTCCCCCCCAGACCCGTCACAGCCCCCCTGCCGGAGTACCTCCTGATACTCTGGCATATCTGATAATCCAGCACCCCCCTGGTTCCCAAAGGTGCCGGATTATCGGAAGTCTGCTGTATATAGCACAAAATAAGACATTCATATAGGTTAAAGATGCACCGACCAAGACCAAGACTAAATAGCCTAGTCAACTTAATGGAAACACCAGGCACACAACTTATCTCTGGCTTTAGATAATAAAATTCAGTACTTGGGGAAACTTAGCTGAACATTTCTGTTGGACACAGATGTTTAGTTTTCATGTTTTTCAGCAACCAATAGCTCCCCTGCCGTTCTTTGGAAGAAAATATAGGTATACTATGTTTCAGTACTAATTAGGGATGTTAAGGACTAGTTGACTAGTCGATCCCTCCTCTTGAGGCCTCTATGAGATAGAGACAGCAAAGGGGGGGGGAGGGAAAGGGAAGGGATACTTCAAAGTGGCAACGCCGCACAGCTGACCCAGGGATCAGCTGTGCAGCACTGCTGCTTTGAAACCCCAAGAGACTCCCCAGCTAACCCCGGGTTCTGAGCAGCATTTCCCCAGAACCCGGGGTCAGCTGGCTGGGGAGTCCCCAGCTGACCCTGGGCTTCACGGCATTTCAAAGGGGCAGCCACTGCACAGCTGATCCCCAGCTCAGCTGTGCGGCGTGCCCCTTTAAAATGCCGCCCAGTAGGACTCTTGTACATTTCAAAGGAGGAATGCAGAAGTGCCTATCGACTAACTAGGCAAGTAGTCAATGAAAATTCCATTGACTACTCAACTAGTCAATTAACCGCAATTAACATCCCTAGTTAAATTGGGCTTAAATATCTCGTATCTTGACTAAGGTTATGGCCACTAAGAAGGCACTCTTCACAGATAAGTGGTACAAAGGACAGACCTCCAAAGGCTCAAACTGAGGCCCAATCAAACTTGTTAAAAAAATACTGAGGTCCTAGAAGGGCAGGGTCTCGGTCTTATGGAAAAATATGAATGAGACCCTTGAGAAATCTAGCCACTGTTGGATGACACACAACAATCTGGCCTTCCCACCGAACTGTAACAGTTTTGTTTAGTTGATAGAGAAATCTCCAAGAAATTATATGTTTGAACCCCTTCCTGTATTTATCAGTGAGGCTTGATTAAAGACCGACAAGTAGGTATGGTACAAACACAAATATTTTTTTTATAGAACAACCACCTCCAAACTAGTAAACATATAACAAACCACTCAGTCAATAGATTAACCAAACCCAACACGTACACACAGTGAGATGAAGGATCTAACAAAAAAATTCCCTTACCCCTTGACTGGAGTGCTCCTCTTACTGTGAATTAACTGTCTTAACTAGACCGCTAATCCTAGTGTAGCGGCTTCAATCTTCCTCTGTAGTGTAGACATAGGTAGTCCAAAATGGCAGTCACCAGTGCATCCAAGAGAGACGGACGAATCCCTAATGCCCAGAGACCCTCTTCCATTTAACATCAGAGGTAAGAGTGGTGAAATCCATTCTGTTGTAAGCCAGGATGTATTGAACTACTAAAAATAAGGGTCCATCAGTGGATGTTAGCCAGGCTGTGAGGGGAGGGGAGGGGAGGGGAGCGGGGAGGGGAGGGAGGGACTAGGACTGGACTTGTCCTTTCCAATAGTGAGATGACATCTGGGAGCACTGAGAGGGTAAGTGGGGGTCATGTTAATAGGTTTATGAGATCAGCAAACCAAAACTGTCTGGGCCACACTACATTTATCATCACCTTTGAGCTGCATCCTGTTTGAACTTCCTGAGAACTCTTGAGGGAATGAGAGAGTAAGCCTACATGAATCCATTACCATTGGATCAGAAAGATATCTGACAGGAACTGGATACTCCTCTGGAACAGAACCTGCAGAGGTTGGACACAAAGGCTGCGTCTAGACTGGCAAGATTTTGCGGAAAAGCAGCCGCTTTCGCGGAAAAACTTGCCAGCTGTCTACACTGGCCGCTTGAATTTGCGCAAGAACACTGACTTTGTAATGTACAAAATCAGTGCTTCTTGCGCAAATACTTTCACGCTCCCGCTCAGGAAAAAGCCCTCTTGCGCAAAAATACTTGTGCAAGAGGGCCAGTGTAGACAGCTCAGGACTGTTTTGCGCAAAAAAGGCCCGATGGCGAAAATGGCGATCGGGGCTTTCTTGCGCAAAAACGCGTCTAGATGCACGGGCGCTTTTCCGCAAAAGTGCTTTTGCAAAGCGTCCATGCCAATCTAGGCGCTCTTTCATAAATGCTTTTAACGGAAAAACTTTTCCGTTAAAAGCATTTGCGGAAAATCTTGCCAGTCTAGACGCAGCCAAACAGATCTAAACTCAGGCACCCCCAACCCATGAAGGATATCTTGCAGCAGAGTCCTTCAGTGGTCATTTGTGGTTGAGTATTAATAACTGAGAGTATCTAAACTGTTCTGTCAGCCTTAAAAGTGCAGGGCCATTGGGATGACACAATGATTGATGCACTTTTCCTGAAGCAGGTCACTTCCTGATGGCAGCAATGAGCAAACTCCTCATTTGTTGCTGTAGTATATAGCAGAAGTGTGTCCATTAGCAGCTATACTCACAGTGCTAGGAGGAAAGCTATGCAGAACAGCCCTCAGTTGGGATGAAAAAAAATAGACTTCCAAGAAGCGCAGACTAGGGCAAAAAGCATGATACTATGCATGGGTTCCATGATTTTCCACTGACCATGCTTACTTACGGCCTACTATGGGAAGGTGATGACCATTTCCTACTCCTAGGAACAGGGAAGTCAGTGGATGCTGAGGTTGTTGAATTGGAATTGAGCAAATACTCAACCCCTTGCAGGACTAGGCACAGAGATTAGAGGGGACAACTTCAACTGGTTTAAATTCTCAGTTCCATTGGCTTCAATTTACAACTACAGAAAATCTGCTCGGAATTCATTATGATGTGCGAGAGTCTAGGATTGCATTCTTTATGGTACTTTACTTTACTTACTTCTCCTTTGCCCCTTACATGGGCCAGTCATTTAAAAAAAGCCCACTTTAAGGGAAACAGATGTAGAAAAAATGAAACATAAAAGGACCTTTTACAAAGTCTTCCCCGTGCTTGTGACATGGAATAGGAGAATGGAGGATAGGCTATTGTGTATGTTGAGGAAGTCTAGGAATAAAGATTATAGGAAAACAGTCTACCTTTCTTTACAAGGCCTTGATTTACATCCCTGAAATCTCAAATTTAGCTATTACAATGAAGTTCTGTTGTAGACAGGGCTGGCTTTTTATCACCACTTAAAATCTAATTAATCCGTATTGAAGCACAAAGATTTCTGTTGTATTTTAGGGTGAGGGGTCATAGAGCTTTCTTTGTTCATCCTCAGACTTGTAATCATCAGGCATTGGGATATAATTTTACCAAGCAAATTGGAAGGTAACAGATCAAATCTTTATCAGAAAACCTAACTCATGGTTTAGCAGAGTTCTTCGTCCTTTACATGAAACATTATATTCACAAAGAACAAAAAAGTGTTTCAGAGTTTTCAAAGGGTTAATATCTAAAGCTTATATTCAGGGCACAAAGAGCTAAGAGCATCATAGCTCCAACCACCACAAAAGGTATCAGTTCTTATAAAGACATTCCCCTAAAGGTTTTTGGACTGTGCTCTCATAATGGTTTTAGTCTACAGAACTATGATGCAATTAAGTGGCATTTTATTCTCTTTGTTGGGATGGGTTCTGTCCTGTCTCACAACCTATTTACCCCAGTGGAAAAATCTCAATTTAGAATTAAATGAATTGGAGATCTGGACCATGGGACTCTGGCAAGCTTGTGTTGTCCAAGAGGAAGGGGGAATGCAATGTAAGGATTTTGATTCTTTCTTGGCTTTGCCTCCAGAGCTGAGAATTTCTAGGATTTTAATGTTTGTTTCAAATGGATTAGGACTTTTGGGCCTCCTGCTTTCAGGTTTTGGGTTGGACTGTTTGAAGATCGGTGAAAGCCAACAGGAACTAAAGAAACGGCTATTACTGCTTGGAGGAATACTCTTCTGGATATCAGGAATTACAGCCATAATCCCTGTCTCTTGGGTTGCTCACACTACAGTCCAGGAATTTTGGGACGAGAATATCCCAGATATTGTTCCCAGGTGGGATTTTGGGGAAGCACTATTTGTTGGCTGGTTTGCTGGATTTTGTCTTGTACTAGGAGGATCGCTACTTAATTGCACTGGTTCTTCAACTGAAGTCCATCTATCCTCAGCCCATTACACAGTAGCAGAAATGCAAGATTACTGTCAACACTTGGAAACTGAAAATAGTCCTGAAAATCTAGGAGTTTAAGTAGTACAGAAACTCTTCTCTTTCTTTTCAAATTCTAGGGCAAGGTAGAAGCTTGTTCCAATAACGATTCAAAGGACTCTTTGTTGCTTAGCTGATTGACTAAAGTTGTGCCTCTAATTTTTTCTTCCTGTAATTGTTATTTCAAAGTAGTGTCCCCCCCTCCCAGGGAGGGCTAAACTGTTAAACCTTTTGTTTCACAGCAGGACATTAAAGCTATCAGAACCGCATAGAAGAATAACCATTACTTTGTTTTGCTATTAAAGCTGAACTGTAACTCTCCCCACCCCTGCCATGTGTAAGGTTGCTCTCTCATATGTTGGTTAAGAGCCAAAAATGTAAGTTCCATTTTCATATGAAACCAATTAAGTGCAATTCAAAGGCTTTTGACTCCTTATGGCAGAGCTATCCCCGTTATGGTAGAGCCTTCCATCCAAAATCGGATCAGATTTTCATGATCTAGAGTAATGTCATGTTTAAAAATACAGTAGCCTAAAAATAATTATATTATGGTTATAGACTCTTGCTACAAGAGATTTTTTTTTAAATCCAGGAAAATTCTGAATGCTCAAAACTCTAAAAAGACTTTCTGAGAACTAGTTATTTTTAAAGCACTTTTAGTTTTTTTAAAAGTCCTATATGTAGTTCATCAGCATCAAAGGCCACTGTCTGAAAACAGCTACTAATTTGTTATTACAACATGATATGGGGGGGGAGAGACAAAAGTTAATCTAGACGTTCTCTGAATGTTTTGGCACTTGAGTATTTCATATGCAAAGATATAATTAAATCATTGGGGTGGCTGAAAATTACCTAGTTAAAAGAGTTAATCTGCTCATAAGCATATTATAGAATATAGGAATTGAAGCTTTTAATGAATACTTGATCTGCATTCAATGAAAAGTTTCTGTCAATCTTTTCTCATATGTAGCAACAGTATTGTTCTTTTACATGTAAATACTTTGATTTTAAACAAATGCTTCAAGAAACTTGAGAAAAACTACAATTATTTTACTATATGCAGACAACTTTATTTGTTAAAATATATAGTTTGCATGGCTTATCTAACACATGGAAAATGTGGCTATTATTCAGTTTATAAATTATCATCCTAAACAATGAGTTAATTAAAAACATCTAGAAATATTAAAAGTTACTTAAAGGGTTACCCAAATAGTGATAGAAAGGGCATTATTATTTACCATATACTTTTCTGTTCACAAACAAACTATTTTCTGCAAAGAAAAACCAATGGAATATGAGCCCAGTTACAACCACATCTTTGAATTACTGATTTATCACATTATTTCTCTATACTCAAATCCATATGTATCAGATAAAACTAAGTCTGTCCAAGTCCTTTATGGAATAGTATAAATAAGAGAGGGGGCAGTATTTCACAGCTTACAAAATTTGCTTATGTTTTGTTCAGCTGGAATTAAACAGAAAATGTATCTGTACTAATTGGTAGAAATACATTTGGACTCTATTGTTAGAATGGATTTAGCACTCAAAATGGAATGCAATTAGCTGGAATGTTATCATTTTTATTAGGATAGGTTTTAACTGATGTCAATTTGTCAGGCTGGAAAAATCTCAGTTTGGATTTCTGTGAACTGGAGACCTGGACCATGCAAGCCTGTACAGTTCAAGATTAATCAAGAGAAACTCAGTGTAAGGATTTTGATTCTCTATTACCTTTGCCTGCAGAGATCAAGATTTTAGTGTCTACTTCAAATGGGCTTGGAATTTTGAGTCTCCTGATCTCTAGTGTTTGGATTGCCTGAAAATGGGGCTGCACAACTTGAACTAAAGAAATAACTGTTACTGCATAAAGGAATACTTATTTGAACTTTCCCTCCCTCCCTCCCCAGTTTCTTGCATTACCCATGTTAACATAGACATTTTGGAATGAGGCTAGCCTAGAAATTGTCTCAGAAGGGAATCTGGGGATGGACTATTTTCTGGCTGGTTTGTTAGATTCTCTGTGATATAAAGAGTTACTACTTATATGCACAGTTCGTTCAGCTAAAGATCACAAATTGTTAATTTATTATTCAGTGGCAGAAATTCAAAATACCTGTCAACATTTATAAATTGGAAATATAGACCTGAACATTTAAGATCCTTTAAGAAAGCAGATATGAGTTTCCTATAAAACTCTACTAAAAGAATCAAACTTCTCAGTTCAGGATTTGTATCGTTATCTGATATACAGCTGAACAACTTGACCAACAAGATGTTGATTTTATTAAGGGTTGTTATTCCTTTTAATCGCTAAGTTGGAAACCTGCATCCTTCCTGCAAGTCTGGTAAAATTTTTGCATGTTTATTCTGGAGGGAACAAACAATCAACATTTAACAGTGATCAGGCCAATTACTTTGGTTGTATTTCCCTATATGATAATACAGTTTGTGACTGCAGATCTGGCAAATGAGACACAAAATCCTAATAGATAGATGTTTAGTTTAAAAAGTCACCACACATTTTCATGTGTTGATCAAGGTCTCCGTCATATAAAGATAACTTACTATGGATCTAAAGAATGAGTTTTGGATTTCATATTATGCTATATAGGCTTGATTCTATTCAGTAAATGGGAAAAAAACCCACCTCCCAATGACTTAATTTACCAAATTCATCAACAGTTTTTCTTTGTCTTATGTGTTTCCGACACCTAAGAAACCTTTAAATATTTTGCATTAGTGGATTGGCTGAGAAGGTGGTAATGGGCAAGACAGTTCTAGGAGTCCATTACAAGTCGGAGGTTAATATAGTCAAGCCGAGTCTGGAGTTCCAAGGCTATTTTGTCACATGTAAATACATGTTTGGTACTAACAATTACCAAATGTTCTTGATCACAAGAGCACCACACAGATTGGCACAAAACTATAGCTCAGAAAAGCCTGAGGCCTAGAACATACCCAGGACAATACTGAGCTGCATTGCCTGCATGTGGAAGTTTCCACCTTGCATGACTGTGGTCATTGCTATTATACACCATTCTGATGAGCAGTGAACCTACTTCAACATTAACAATTGAGTTTAAGTGAAAAATGATGAGAGCACCGTCATCAGCATGCAATGGCACCACCCTAAGGACTACCAGTGATTGATATGAACACTGCAGTGACTTTCTGATATTGACAAAAACAGTAGGTGAACATGTGCTTTTGCAAAAAGAACACACATAGCCCAGAAATCAAAGAATTCACTAAAATTAAGCACTAGTCTTCAAAACAGCTTTGTTAAAAAATTTTTATTTTTTTTTCAAATCACTGAAACACATGGAAAGTGCAGAGATGAAAGTTAATCTATGTGATGTATTTGCATACTTTTACAGACAAAATTAGAACAGAAACACATTCGGAATATAACCTGATTAAATATTTAGTTCAGTCCTGAGCATTCGATACTTAATACAGTATAAACATAGCAATAGTAAAAAAAAGATTTTAAAATTATTTGATTTGTATCCTATAACAATTTCTGCTGAACTTTGTTCATTTGGCTAAACAATAATATTGTTTTTTTACCTGTAATACTTAATTTTGATATACACACTTGCAATTACAAACTGATAATTGAAACATGAGAACTAATTACTACTTTTGTTATCCCCTGTGCAGGGCAAACTCTACTTCTTTAGCTATAATATTTATAATTTTGAACATTATGTTTTGTCCATATCCACTTTTAGTTCAGTCTATTGAATGTTTCAACAGTATGAAGAATTTGAATTAGTAAAAAACAATTCCCCCCCTCAAATTGTTAAAAGCTGCCTACAAATAAGTTCATAACACTATTAATGATTTGGAAAGTGAGGGGAAGAGCTTATAAACTTAAGTCTGTCTCATTTTAAAAATGAGCAAATTTTGCAAACTAAAGCCATCAGGACTTAACAGTCTTGGCCACACCCAATCAGATTATTCTTTTTTTTTTTTTTTTTTTTTTTTTTTAAACAAAATGCTATTCAACATATAAACAGAGAAGCTAGTCTGGCAAGAATTTAGAAAGCTGTAAATATTTCCCACAATAGTTTCTTTAAGATCAAACATTTTAAATGGCCAGAACTGAACTATATTTAACAGAACATAAATAAGACTGTAAATAAATAAAAGAAAATAAATCATACGGTACAATTCTACACATCCTACAAACATTTTATATAATCAAACTGAGAAGCTGAAACAGTCAACCTTCATTTCACCTCTACATTGAAGGTCAAACTTTTGTTTTTAAAATTTTACCTCACAAGCATGAATCATATCTTCTTGTTTCTAGTAGTCTTTCTTTTTTTTTTAAAAAAGAACAGCAATAAATGGATATCCACGAAGAATTATGCTCAGACAGTTGGCCTGACTGGCACTTGTTCAAAATCGTGTGGCATCTGGTTATACATTTAAAGGATATGAATTAATATATGTATTGTTGCATAACAAAATCCTTGGTGGCGCTTAACAAAAAATTCTAGGCACAGGATCTTCTTACTCTGAACTCAGAAGACATTCACAAACATACTGTAGCTATGTTCTCTTCATCTTTCAACAGACTAATTACTTTCTGGAAAGTGAAGTACTGCATGTAGTTGGCCCATCAATATCGTATGTAGGTTAAGGACAAAGATTCTATCCATAGAATTAAAAAAAAAGTCTTTGACTTTAACTTTAAAAAACCTTCAGAAATTATGTATTGTAGATACAAGTTTAGTTATATCATTTTGGTGACAAGCTCAACCAGACAATGTGTTATAGATGCATTATTCCAGATCTGATGCAGTAACAGTCTTCCTCAGGGACTATGACAAGCACATCCACATTTTATAACACAAAGATCTGGTAAGCTAAAATTCTATTTTGATGGACATCTTGTTCATTTTCATTCCTTATGCTTGTTCAACTTGAACCAGCCTTATTCTGAAAAACAGCTTGTGTTTTATTTACCTTTAAAAAAAATTGAGATCTGTAGTACGTATCCTAAGGAAATATTTTAAGTTTTCTAGATCACAGTTTCCCAGGATAGATTTCTATACCAACAAAACACTTCAGGTACTTGAGTCAGTGGCTTCATTATGAATTTGATGGGTAGTTTTTCCTTGTCCGACAACAGCACAGATTTAAGTTTTCATGAATCTGATCTTTTTTAACATACATCTTGATAGCAAAAGTAGACAACATTTAGGCCAAAAGGGTACATTTACATGTAAAATTTTACAGTGCAGTGGTATGACTACTCATATTTAAACACCTTGATGTGAATTTGATTCAGCTTCAGTTCAGAAAGCAGCTGCCCTTTTGGTAGTTTCACTATAAGAGGCTTTAGGGTTACTGGTTTGCCCTTTCCTTCTCCTTCCCCACCTTGCAGATGCAAAGTACTGTACAGTGCATCCCAATGTACTATACATTTACAAAATTATACGCTTGCACTCAGTACTCCATGATCCTTCTTCACAGAAATAAAAAGGACAGTCAGGAAATTGTTTTCAGAAACAAAATCCCAATGCAGGTGATGGAAATCTAAACAGCACCTGTTATGAGGCAGCCTTGCTGTTTTGGAAAGGAGCATGCATTTGTGGTTAATTTCAAACTATAAAAGTCACACTTGTACAAAAATATTGCATGGCGTAACAGCCATCTTCACAGTCTGATCACGTGAAAATAGTGAAACAATAAACAATCTTCTGTTGAACGTAATATTTCTCAACACAGTGCGGTTCAACAGGATACACGCTTTCCTTTGTTCCATCTTTACAAAATAAGAGCACACATGCGATACATACAACCTGTACAAAATTAGCATGGTGTACCAGAATTGTTCTACTTTGGTTTTCTGGTAATTATGGTTTGTTGTTGTTCTGTTTATTTTTTTGTGCCTTTTAACATACAAGAATTCAGTTCGCTGTATTTTACAAATGAACATCTCTATAGTTGAGGGTAAAATAGAAGCTCTCTAAAAGCAGGTAGCTCTAACTACAAAAAGTTCATCTAAAAAAGATGAGCAAGTGGAAAAATACTTCAATATAAAATGTAATTATACATCATCTGCTGGTAGGGATGGTATGTTGATCTTTGCTCTTGTGAAGTAAGCTATCTTCTCCCTAGAATTAAGAAATAAGTTTAAAATATCACAAGAAGGCCAACAGCTTCAATATATGATGAACAGTATAGCTCACGGATGATGATAAAAGTTTACAATATTCTGCAAACTCCTCAATAGGGATCTGTCAGAGGAATACCTTCCAACACAGCTTCCTAAAAGCGTTCTACTTTTATTAGCCTCTGGAAGTGAGAGGCTAAACAGGTCCATCATGTGACAAGATAGGAGCACCTTAAACTCAAACAGAAGGGAGCTATTTCTCCAGTACATTGAGCCTTTTTTCCAGCTGCCTATACTTGAGCTCCAGTTCAAAACACTACACCAAGAGTGCAACTTTGTGAACTGAGCCAGTAGTTACCAGTTCACATAGTTACATGGCCATCAGGAACTTCTGAGAGGATACTAAGGATCAGTCATCCCTATGAATGTTGAAGTCATTGTGTAATATTAGCCTCAATTCCTTCAACAACATGGTGGTTAGGAGCTTGCATAGCTCACAGAAAGATCTGGGAGAGCACTGGGTCGATTAGTGCCCAAAAATTTCCATTCCAAGACACACTATAAAGACAATATATTTTATCCAATTCTGCAATGAGTGGCTGCTGTATTCTAAGCTGGGGGCAAAGGGCCTGGTCATATCACCTCTTTGCTCATTCCTCATAGGCTGATTTTGTATTGAATAGTTGACTGTTGCACCAAAATGGATCCATGTATTTCATCCTTAACTCACCACAGAGGACACTAGTGACTACCAATGTTGTGTCTAAGAACAATGCACCTAAGGCTAGACCACAGCCTTGTAAGAGTTAATTACAGGCAAAACCAACAGAATTGAAATGTACACATTTCAATTCTGGTTCATGTTGAACAAAACCCATACATAATCTCTACCTCCCTTGGCTATGAAAAGGAACTGATTGGCCAGCCATCCTCTCTTCAAGTGAAATGAGCTATTGCATCAAAGTGTCTGGTACAAGGACTTCCTGATCAAATGCATATTGCCTTAACACTCATGTTTAGATGTACATTGACTGGCATCAGGGGGATTGGCATAATTTTAATCCTTTTCCCCCCAACTCTGTTATTAGTGTCTGAAATCACTAACCCATGACACATCAGGGCCCAAGAGTAAAAAAAAATATGTAGGTTTTGACTAGTGTAACATTGGTATATTGGCCTCAGAGGGGTAGCCATGTTAGTCTAACTTTAAAAACAATGAGCAGTCCTGAGACACCTTAGAGACTAACAAATTTCCACTCCAACTCATCTGATGAAGTGGGTTTTACCCACGAAAGCTCATGACCTAACAACATTTGTTAGTCTCTAAGGGTACATGTACACTGCACCGCTATTTCAGGATACCAGAGTATCCTGAAATAGTAATCCCACGTCTTCACAGCAAGCCAGTTATTTTGGGCTCACTATTCCGACGTCCCTGTAAACCTCATTCTATGAGGAGTAAGGGACGTTTCGGAATAGTGCTTTATTTCAAAATTTGGCACTGTATAGACAGCGCCAAATGACAAAACAAGCTATTTTGAAATAGCATAGAAATAAGATACACAATTTGCGTAGCTCAAATTATGAGCTGGAGGCAAAGGACCTGGTCATATCACCTCTTTGCTCATTCCTCATAGGCTGATTGATGCTGTGTAGACGCCCTAAGGTGCCACAGGACTGCTTGTGGTTTTTATTGGTATATTGGGTTACATTCATAGATAATTCATGTTGTAACACTGCAGCAAATTAACCAATTCTAAATAAAAGGATGTTCTTCAAAGGAGAGCTTAGACTGGCTAACTTTACAAATTTAGAAGAGTCAGAAGACCAGCCAGAACATGCTGTACCTGAATGACTGCACCTGCAGTGGCACTTTCTGGCTCTGTTCCCGTAACCGACACACATCCTTGGAAGCTTTTCTCATCAATTTTTCAGCACTTAAACCCTGTTTCTGTTCTTCCTTTGATTGTTCAGCCTGTAGAGAGGGGAAAATTACAACATCCAGCAAATGACAATTTCAAAGCAGCTGTAGGAGGAAGAACAGAGTTAAACCCATCAGGCAAAATCTCTTTATATATGGAGTTAATGGAACACAACACAAAGTCACTGACATCTCAAGTAGAAGTGGTGTGCATTGCTGCAACAGGGAGCTAGTGCTAATTTACAAAAGGAAAGAGTGCATCAGTACTTCCACTACCTAGATCCTGAGGCAGGATCAGTTAGGGTACATCTACACAGCAGCGTTATTTTGGAATAAGCGCCATTATTCCGAAATAACAAAATGCATGTCTACACTACAAGCCTTTATTCTGAAATAATGTCAAGCTGGCAGACTTCTTAATCTGACTCATGATAACCCTCATTTTACGAGAAGTAAGGAAAGTTGAAGGAAGAGTGTTCTTCCTTTGACTTCCTGCTGTGTAGTGTGTGCCAAAAAGCCGAATTACGTTATTTCAACTTCAGCTATGCAAGTGACGTAGCTGAATTTGCGTAGCTTAATTGGACTTTTGCCCAGTTGTATAGACGTACCCTTATTTCCTGGGTTTATAACAGACTAGGGCCATACCAGTCTGAACAAAACCAGACATTGTCTGGCCAAGTATTCACTTACAAGAGGGAAAGAGAAGGTGCCTGCCTAATATTTATAATACTTCTGGCCCATTTATACTTCTCTACAATGCTCACCTCACCAGCTTCTTAAAAAGAGATTAGCTCTGTTTGTATGGGGTAGCCCCTCTATTATGAACAATTTTAGATCTATTACTTACAAACAACCATTTGCTTCAGTACTGCTAAGGAAAATAGCATTTTTATGGCAGTGCCTGCATTGTGTTGGGTTGGGGTACGTCCCTGCAGCATTTTGGAGCACATGGAAACCCATCCCACTCCGTAGGCTTCAGAGGTCAAGTTCTAGCCTGAGCCACAACTTCAATGTGCTGTCTACACGAGGGATGTAAAATCCTGTTTTACTGGCTAACTGATTAATTAATGGGTTAATCGATTACAGGAAGGGTGAGCTACGAGCAGCCCCCCACCTGCCACAGGCAGAGGCTGCATTGGCTGGGCTGGAGCAGCCAGGGCACACCACAGGCAGAGGCTGCTCCTGTTTTCTGGTTGGAGCAGTCCCTGCCTGTAGGGCACCCGGGCCCGCTGCAGACAGAGTCTGCTCCAGTTGGGATGCTGGAGCAGCCCCTGTCTGCGGCAGGCTCGTCCCTGCGAGGCTCGTAGAGCCCCCTGCCTGTGGCAGGCACAGAGCTGTTCCAGCTCCACCTGTTAACCTTAACCTGTAAGCCTCACCTGTTAAGGGTGAGGCTCACTGGTTAAAGCTTCACATTCCCAGTCTGTACCACTATTTTTAGAGTGCTAGCATGAACCCAGCTAGCCTAAGACTGTTGACCAGTACTGGGAGGCTCGCTCCTGCTTGCTCCAAACTGCTATGAAAGCAGACCCTAAATGTGCTGGCTACAGACAATAGCACACCTGCAACATGTTGAAAAAGAACATAATTTACTCTCAATAACAAAGTCTATTGTACTAACATTTTTAACATGCTCTTATTTCTTGCACTTCATTTTTTAAAATAAAAGCAATTTTGCAACAACACAAGAGAAAATATCTACTTCCCAACATTAATATTTAACCACACATTTTAAAGGTGAGGGAAGGAAAAGCAAAGCAGCAAAAATATCTGTTTTCCTGTATGTAAGTGTTCATTATAGTAAATAATTGTTTTATTATATTTGCATTATGTCTCCACATCAGTGATTATAGAAAAGTTACCACCCTGAATAGACCTATCATCAGTGTTTATTAGTATTGCTGCTGAAGCCACATGCCCAAACTATCGAGTCAGCTTTTAAACAGACGTTAATAAAGAAATATATTCTTCATTAGTACTTAGACACTAGCAAATACAATATATACAAAGTAAGAATAGTCATCTGCAACTTATGGCTGGCAATGTAAAATAAAACTTGGAACATTCATGCATGTTTTGTCATAAGCCATCTGTTAAAAATCAGAAGCATTCCCAGCTAATGTTGATTATCAAAATACGTAGGCATATACTATTTCAAGTTTTCTACTTTTATTTTCACTTCACATATCTATGCTATTTCTGGAAAGAGCAAATAGCATAGCCAGAAAGGAATGTGCTGCCTCTGATAAATGCAGAAACAAAACACCTATGGTGAGAAGGACAGCCTGTCACAAGACAATTCTCAGCAGGTCTGGAAAAAGCTCTCCCTGGGTCAGATCTGCATTTTCAGCACAGGACAGAAAAGGTCACAGATAATGGTTTTCTTCTATGGTTGAAGAAAGATAAAATACCCCCAATTCTCTCCCTTCCTGGTGAGACAGGTGTGGGCCTCAGTGTTTCACTTGAATGCTGCTGCAGAATGTTACAAAATCATTTTAATAAAGGAGAGAGAGGCATTTACACAAGTTCCAGTGACACTAGGTAACCTTTTAGAATGGATGTAGGGAGCAATACAGTACCTCATCATCATGCCACAGCTTACGGTTTGTAATTTTCTGGGGACAGCACTTGAAAGAGTGACTGACAGGACTTTTTGTTATTCAAAGCCTTGAATTAACTCACTTCAGTACTTAACAGTGCCCCCAGCCTTTGTGCTCACACTACAGGCAAGGGCAGCAGACTGGCCACTCTGCCAGACCTGAGATGGCCTGTTATACCCCCTGCTCACCAATACATTTATTGTAGCTCCCATTTCCAAACGTGAAAAAAATAGCAGTGAAGTGTATTGTCAGAGCACTTTCAATAACTGAATCGCAGGCCTTGTTCCCCCTACCTGAGCAATTCTTGCATCAGGTACTGGAGGCACCACAGACCTGCACTCTCATATTCAACTGGGAACAGGCTGAGTTTTCACCTTCCTGCAGTGGAAGCAGCAGGTGATTCAGCTGATCTTGGAACACCCATGGTGGCTGATTCCTCAGTAAACAGATCCTGTGTCTCTGTACTGGCTCCCAAGCCCCTCTATCACTTCTAATGTCTTCTTAGCCCACAGCAGCATGGCTTCTGATCAGATTCCCCCAGTACTTGTTGCTGCTGGAGACCCTTGCTGGCAAGAGGGCACATGAAGGAATGTTGCCACCAAAAGCAGAACCAATGTAACCACCTTGTCCCAACCCTGCCCAGGACACACAACTCCATGGAAGATGCCATTAAGGCTGTGCTCTGCTTTTGCTGCTTCTTCCCCATCTTGATCCTCTCTGTTCTTGTACCTTTCACCTGCAGATGTGAGTGGGACAAGGCCACCCTGAAGAAAGCAATGCAGATTATCTGGCTCTTGCTAAATCCAGTTCTTTAAAGCTCTGCAGCATCCCCACACTACCATATTGCACACAGTATGTGAAGAGGTGAGTGAGCCACAGGACAACTGAGCACAGGAAAGCTTTCCACTCTCTAAGCATATGAGTTCTCAGATAGTTTCACAGAACAGACCCATAGGTTGACAGACATTTTCTCTTCTCCCATTATCAACGGCATGGACCATCTCGTTTCCCCATTCGTGAATGTGGAGATCATCTCCCTTCATCAATATAAGGAGTAGAGACAGTGATAAAGTGAATTTACCTCATGTAAATGTCTGAAGTATATTTAATCAAACATATACATACACCCCCACACACATTGGCTAGCCTGTATATATATTTTAACGTGCGTGTCCATCTGCAAGTTCATTTGTTCAAGAACTCCTCCTAAATGGTAAGAGCTAGGACCACCAAATTTGGAATGCAGCTTCCTCTTATCATAACTTAAACCAAGGTCAGGGTTTGGTTGTGCCAGGACTATCAGAAGCCCTGGGAAAAGGACAGTTTTCCATAACATGCAAAAGGAGGGGCTGCTGTTCGGAGGGACACAATATGAGTAGCAGCCACTGGGGTCAGCGAAATAGCAGGGGACAGCTATCCTAGGGGCAGCTGTACCACTAAGGGAAGTGGCCAGAAGGGCTGGGGCTGGTCACCTTGCCAGCAGACCAGTAAGTAGCCCCCCCTGCTCCAAACCCTTTACCCCCTTCCAGCCTTTGGCTGCAGCGCTGGGGAGAAGGGGAGAGACGGCCCCAGCATCTAGGGGTAACTTGGGGCTGGAGGGAGAGAACAGGCTCATGGTGGGCAAAGGGTTCGGGGTGAAAGAACAAAGTCCAAAATAAAGCCATTTGGCCAATTCAGATTTAGCTTCTCATGCATCCTCTTATTCAATTCTTGAAATGTCCCTGATATTTGGGTATGCAACAAGCATGAAGTCACAATGACCCAGGCAAATATAATCAAAATAAACAAGGGAAGTCCCCAAAGCCCCGGAAAAATATCATTTCCCTATTAACAATAATAAAATAATAAAATTAGTAAACAAGTTTTATAATTTGGGGTTCAATGCAGAATGTTGTATTTGTTCATAAAACATTATTATTATTATTCATTATTAGAACCTTCATTAGAATCAGAGGACAGAAGTATTGATAAAAGTACAGAATCATCTTGGGTATAAAAGACTGTAATGAGACATTAGTCTTTGTGTAGATTGTGTGCAGCCTGTCCATTGGCCCCTCACCCTCAGATGATTTCTGGGGTACCTATGCTGAAATAAACTTGTTTCTTTGATCTGAACACTGGAGTTAGCAGTGATTTTGTCTGATACAGCAAACAGTGACTGTCTGCTTTCTTAGGTTCACAAGGTAATCTATGGGCCTGGTTGGTGGTCCTAAAAACATCCTTACGATCTTCAGGCTACCTCACTGTGGCAAGCACAGCATTTGTTTTAAGGGAAAAGTATAAGTTAGGAAATTATTTTTACAACGATCATTATCTTTAATGTGAGTGTTTAGATCTTTTGAAGGAAAAAAAAAAAGTCTGACTTTTGCTGTTCTTTCTACTTCCCCTTCCTACTTGATCTTTTTTTTCCCCTCAGCTGAAAGCAAAGTGAACGGCTTTCCTCCAAATTTCTGCAGACAACTAGAAAGTGCTCTACTGAGCAATTTGGCATCCTCTGAGCAGATAAATGCCAGAGTTGGGTAAGTTTCATACTGATCCAGTGTAACAATTCACTTCTGAACACCTGTTCTCATTTCCTACACTGCACTGTACTATGAAAGCATATAGGATACCACCTCAAAATTAAATGAGAGATACCCAATACATACATTTGAACCTACTCAGAGTCTAAGGATATTTAAGATCTGAGGTTCTGAGTCCGGTCCAACTTTTATATTGGTTTTATATTGCGTAAAAAGAAACATCTGTGGGTAGCAGTTTGAATATATACTCGGTTTGGTATATTTCTTTATTTCTGCAACTGAATTTAAAAAAAAAATCAACTCTATATGTATAAAATGTAAAAAGGGTACTGAAACCAATGATTTGTCTATCTGGGATTAATGCCATAATTGCAGATTATTTCCATATGGAGAGGTTAATTTACCAAGCAGGGAAACAGAATGGGCTTTTTTCTTAATGAAGTTTGGAAATCTTTCCCAGAACTGTACAGTGGATCAGAACTTTTAGAGAATTATTCTCAAGGTATCTGAACACTGAGCATATTGTAAGAGTTGTGTTAGGGAACTATTCTATTTATTATTAAAATATTAAGACCAACTTATTTTGAAATGCTGGGTGTTTCTATATTTTCTTTTCTCTTCTGTCTCCTTAACCCTCTTAAGTCAAGAGGAATACAACCTATTGCAGAGGAATTATACAAGGTTCTCTGCATTATGGATGCTCACATGAGCCTTGCTGGAGTGGGGGTTATACACCTAGATGTGGAGAGGAGGTTTCCATCTTGGCTCCAGATAGGTTACTGTGGTGGGCTAAGATCTCTCTAAACTGCAGCAAGAAGAGGTGCCTCTCCTCCAGCCTCAGACCTTCCGTGGCCAGGTGAGAGGTGACCTTTCTCCAGCCCCAACATAGCCCAGACAAAGACCAGCCATCATTGGGGGAGAGGCACCCCTTCCCCGGCCCCAACACAGCCCCAAACTGAAGATCTCGCAATGGGGAGATATGCTTCTCTTCCCCCAGCTCAGCTGCTGCTACGGGAAGAGAGAGATGGGGAGGGAGGTCCTCTGTCCCTGCACCCCAAATCCCTCATTCCCGGCCCTACCATAGAGTCCAACCCCCAGCTGGAGCCCTTCTTCCCTCCTCCCCCCCACACCAACCTTCTGCTCCAGCCCTGATCCACACACTGACCCCTTGGCCTCAGCCCCACCACATGAATTTTGTTACATGCACTAATATGGAAGGGATGTGTCCATATTTGTGCACGTAAAATTCATTCTGCACATATGTGGGAAAAGTTATAGGAACTGTAGTAGCAGACCAAGAAGGGGCCACTAAATGTTAGTTTACAATGGTGATTGGGAAATCCCCCCCCACCTTGAGGTTTGGTTTTCACTGAAGATTATCTAAAATCCCCCTGCACTTGCTGTAGCTGCACTCGCCCTTACGATGGTGTCTCTCGTGGACTTTGTACAGAAATACTACCACGTAGTCTAGGAAGATTAGGTTTAGCCAACACAGTGGTAAAATGGTATTAGCAGCCAGTCTACAATAGCATTCTCAACATTACTGGGAACTGCATCAGTACAAAACCAACCAACCACAATCACTCAACCCAGCTCAACCGTGGAGAGTATTGTAAAAGCTCTCAGTTTAAGGCAGACTTAGAAGGTGTGGAGAGGTTTATTAGTAGCCTTGAACAGAGGCATTAGAAGGGACTGTACTGTAGCACTACAACCTGAATGCAGCTTTGGGGTGAATGCTGTTCTCCTTAATTCTCCAAAAAAGCCTAGGCTTTGCATTAGGAGGGGTGAGAACGTCAGCCACTGCTCCCCTGGCACCAGAGATGTACATACTGAGCAACTGTGTACTTCTTGAGGGACTGGCTAACTTTAGATAATAAATATACAATAATAAATATTAAGGACCTTTTACAGAACTAAATAATACAGAGACATGTACATGGTAACGGGCATAACTATGGATTCAAGGAATCCCTTATTTTTAATAAGACAATAGCCCAATATTTTTCTAAAATGTGGAGGCAGAAATAAAGTATGATACTCTATTGCCTAACACATTTATCTTTTCCTTGTATAATCAAACTTTTCTAGTTACAAAGCAATAAAAAGGGAGCTTAAACATGGACAAAATATCCAAGTAGAGTAAAAATAAACTTTGGGCTCTCAGCACATTTCACCCAAGAATCTCAAAGAAATTTTCCCAACACGGAGCCCTCCATGTTACTGTGTGCTTAATATTACATAACCATTTTAGAAAACAGGAAACTGAGGGACAGAGAAGATATTTGCCTTTCATACAGACATGTTGTGGTAGATCCAGTAATTGTTCCCAGGCAGTGTGAGACCCTACGCTGCTTGAACTTGTAGCCTATTTTAAAGTTTCCTAACTTTTTAAAATCTTTTCTGAAATGCACCTATGTCTCTGTGGGTGAAAAATCAGCTCTCCCTGGGCCAAATCAGAAGGGTATTTTGAAGGACAAACTAAGCTAGAGGGGTGGGAGGGGTGAAATCCAGAGGGGCTGTGCAGCAGTCCCTCTGCATGCATTGTTACAATGTATAGTCTCAAATGATGGCCTCTGCTTCTCTATGCCTTCTTTGTTGAGGTTGCAAGGCAGCTACATATGTGTGGAGTTTGAGCCAGCTAGCACTGACTAGTAATGCTTTCCGCCCCTTCCAGCAAAATGAAAACACTGACGTCAATGGAAGCAGAACTGGGATTAAGATTATTAAACCTTTAAATGGATTTCCATATTGTTTCTGAACACAAACCCCATCCCCAAATTCAAAAGTGTGTTTCACCTCCAAATTAATTAGCTATTAAATTCTATGTGCAACTCTCAAGTAACATTACTTTTGGTGCTTAGTAAACTCTAAGTTTAAATAATTACTTGAGTCTGGATTAATTCTTTTATAGTTTTCCTTTAGATTTCCCATAATCTTTTATTCATACTACATAATTCAGCTAATTAGTCTAATATGATACCCCTATAAATATCTCCTAAAACAATTAAATAACCAAATCTATTTGTATACTTTTTGTTTACTACTATTATGGATCCACTTAGTTTATAGATACATTACAGGAAATTTTTCATTTGTGCTTCCTTTACAACAAGACTGAAACGCAGTCTTCACTAGAAATAAATAAGAACTTATCACAAAATGATGGGGAATTTTGTTCACTATTTATACCTGCTTTTCAGCTTGTTTCAAGAGCTTCTGGAATCTCTCATCCTCCAACACACACTGGGGAAGGTCAGTCTCTCCTCTGGCTTTCATCTCTTCAAGCTTCTGTTTAAGATCGCGCAGTGCCTGAAGTTCATCGTTCAGACGATTCTGTCGCGTCCGAGATGCCTGGAGGTCCAGCTCCAAGTCAAGAGAAGTGCGTACAGGGTGCTCTTGTGTAGCTCTTCGCATGATTGACTGGCACACAGGCTGAATTGTTCAGGAAAGACAATATAATAGCAAGCAGGAGTTCATTTAATATATAAAGGCTGAGGTAAAGAGTTGACAAAAGATTGCACTATTTAACAAATTTGTGCTCAAATTTCTTCTGAGCACAAAATTTGCTGTGGTCAAAGTCCTTAGGCCAACACTCTGTAACTTTGCTTCTGACTGTTGCCAGTGCCTAAAGTCTCACAAGATGCTGTAAGAACTCCTATAGTTCACACATTACAGATGCCATATGGCTATGTCAAAACAGTCATGCCAGCATAGGCCTCTCATGTGGATGAAGCCTCCAATTCCAGTTTTTCCGTGTGCCAGAACACGACCTCCCTGAACGACATTAGCTTGGCTGGCAAGAAGCCCTCTCCCACGAATACAGCTGTATCTACACGGGTATTTTGTTGGCATAACTGTATAAGTCACGGGTATGGTTTTTCCATTCCTCAGACTGATGTAGCTACGATGACATAACTTATGTGTGGACCAAAAGCCATAGCCCTCCCAGCAACACTATTATGAAATAATACATTTAATAGTCTTTAGATTTCCTAGCACAGCATATGTCATTAATGGGCATAAAATTATCCAGGACTTCTAAAATTTCAGACATAGCATTTGAGTCAATGACATCATGTAGCAGACCTCAAACCTGCAAGGCACTTAAATACACATCTAACTTTAAGCACAAGCAGATCCATTGATTTTAGTTAGGAATATTAATTTCTGAAGTACCCTGATGATTTGGGACCTCAATGAATGTCAGAGATTGACCACAGTCTATAAACAAGTATTTCCCTTTCACTGCTTCAAATTTACTTCTTTTAATTTAATAGGGTATTCTCCAATGATGGTCAAAGTAAACCCTCCAGACTTCGCAATCTCTTCTTGCACATCAATTCTGCCATACAGCTAAGTATAGTCAGACTTCCTTAGACCCTTTCAATCCTTTTTGTATCTCTGAAGCCTAGTAACCAAAAATGGATACAATCCCCTAGGTGAGAGTGTGCATTTAATCTGATAAAACACCATAATATCCTTTAAATCCCTTCATCATTCACAAAAGTTTCTAGAGGAAATTCATTGAAAAAGAAAATTGAAGTATGGTTGATTCCTTGAAACTATCAGAGTTTTCCACCTGATCAACAAAAATGTGTTTAGGATGAATGTTGTCTGCATGTTCTTTACGTACAGAGTATATAAACATGCATAATGTATTATTTTATATTTAAATAGTGTGTTGCATTATTGAAGGATCCTAATTATTTTTATATACTGTACAGCACATCTCAGAAACAACTAAGCCTAAATGTGAAGGTGGCATCTATCTGATGCACATCCTAATAGTGAGAAAGGGGAAATTCTGCCCAAAGGTACCAGGGCAAACCTCTACTCCACAAGAAATTCCATGAGATCATTACTATCCCAATTTTGTTGGGACAATTTTGTTGCTAAAGGTCTCATTCAAAGGACCCAAACATAATTAATGGAACTCTGCTTATCTACTTTGGAAAAAGATGATGGGCCAAATCACAGTGGAATTGAGATTTAGATCTGGGGTCCCAGGGAGGCTGGGTTTTGCTGAGGTCAGTCTATAGATTCCAGATGCCTAAAATCAAGCGGATAGTTTAAAATGAAATCCAAAAAAAGTAGCAAATACTTGGCTCACCGTTCAGGTGAGACTGCACATACCCTTTTAACTCTCAGGCTCCGTCGTTCTGTGGCATTTCTTACAAAGAGAGATTTTTTGGCCAGTGTTGAGCTGTCACTGTCACTTCGATTCAGCTGTCAAAATATGGATATAAACACTATGATTCAAAACAGCACTAGATTTTAAACACAAGGTTTGTTTTGCTTTTAAGTCAGAAGCATTTAGAAAAATGAGGATGTTGATATGCACATAGGTCATTTTGGAGGTTCAATAAAACCTCTCAGATAAAATAAATGTCAGGTTTAGCATCTTAAAGAGCTCAGACACATTTACTGCATGAAAGCAATCTGAAGCCACATACTGAAACCTAGGCTATTTAGTGGTGGTGAAAGGTAACATTAGGTAATTTGACCCAACTTTTATTCTTTAATTTACATTGCCAATCCAGACAATATCGGTGCTTCTATACCATGAATATAAAACATTCCCCTCCTCCAACCCCACCCCAAGACATTTCAGCAGTTTTTACTCGGAAGCTAAGCAATGATTCAGTCAGTAGGTCAGCAACCTAACTTCTTAGCTGAGATTGCCATTTCCCAAACTTCAGAAAGTCAAACCATCCTTTCAGGAGAAGGGAATCCTCTGCTATCTCATGGACTGTTAGAGGTCCACTCCCCTTAATTTATCAATCTTACATGCCTCCCCCAGAGAAGCTGTGCCCAACACTGGCTTAGTCAATCACATTCTCTTCCTCACAGAGCATGTGACAGTCACAGCATAACGATGACACACAGGTGATGGAAAATCACTCATGGACTGACACTGACAGTTGCATCAGTCATCAATGATGGTGAAATTAAAAATAATTCGATCATATGTAGTTTACCATATTTTACTAAAGATGCACTGTGGATTGTTTAAAAAAGTTTAATTAGCTTAGTAAGGGCATATTGCCAAAGTGCTGGCTCTTTTATAGTCCTCTTGTTTCCAAGGTTGCGAATACTATTCACATGTCTGGAGTAGGACCTTATCAACTGAGCTGCAAGGGGAAAAGCAAATTACTCTACGTGTTCACGTGGGCAACAAGCAAGGTCCTATCTTATCTGGAGAGACTGGATGTGCAGATTCTCCTACAGAAACATTACTGCTTCTCAAATCAGTACTACAGACTAAACTACAACAATGGTTTTTATCTTAGGCTATGTCTACACTGCATAACTTACAGTTCCACCACTACAGCTGTGCCACTGGCAGGTCTCCCATGTGGCTGCTCTATTCTGCCAGGAAAGTCTCTCCTGCCGGTGAAATAAAACCACCACGGCCAAAGGGCAGCAGCTTTGTCGGTAGGAGAGCATCTCCTGCCAACCAAGTGTTGTCAACACTAGCGCTTTTCATCAATAAAACTTTTGTCAGTCAGAGAGATTTTTTTTAAACACCCCGACCAACAAAAGTTTAACAGATGAAAGTGCAGTTCAGACGCAGTCTTAGTTACATTATAAATACTGTACATGCATACAGATTGTTCTCAAACTGGGACTCTATTAAGTATATCAATGTATATAGTAGCATAATTAAAAGAAAGCCAGTTTAAAGTTTAATACTTTAATCTGAAAAATTAATACTCTTTTCTGAAGAGCTGAAAAAATTAGCAGGAATTGTGCTGCTGAAATTTCAATGACTGACAAAGTCAGAGCCCTACAGCATGCTAATGCATCATTTATATGAAAAAGAAACACACTGTGATATGAGTAAGCATCACTAGAGAGAAATCAGTCTTCTGTCACACCAATTCAGCTCTTAAACTCATTGATGCTACCCATCAAACATTAGCATCTAAATGTTTGTTCAACACTTTTCAAAGGAACAAATGGTATTTGTGTTTCTACCTGTCCTCTGGGACTTGAGAGTCTCCCCCTACAAACTCAGCATGACTATACATACTTCATATGAGTCATTTTCAAAACATCACCTGAGAAGAGGTGCTTTCTAAAAGGGAGTGGGCATCAGCAGGTAGCTAGCTGGAGTGAATTCTCTGTAATATGAAACCTTTTAAAACTATGATTTGAGGACTTCAGTAACTCAGCCAGAGGTTAGGGGTTTTTTACAGGAGTGGGTGAATGACGTTCAGTGGCCTGCAACGTGCAGGACGTCAGACTAGATGATCACAATAGTCCCTTCTGGCCTTAGCATCTACGAGTGCATATCCATCAAATGTTTTCTGCACAGGACACACTGCACCGGGGCGGCGTGGTCTTACAGTGGAATGAGACCCAGGAGGTTCTTTCACCAACTCCATTACTGGCTTCCTATATGACTTTTTTAGCAAGTCATAATCTCTGTGTCCCGGCTCTGCCACAGTCACACACACACTGAGATGATGAAGGGAACCGTGTTTTCACACTGTGGTTACCTGAATACTGGCAAACTTCATAGCCACAGTTCACCACCAGTTTAGCTCCACTGCTGGTAAAATGGGTGGAAGTTAAGGTGTTTGCTGTTACATAAACTTGGGCATGGCAGTATAGTTAAACCACCAGGGTCCTAGCTACATCACACCATCCACCATTACTTCCTCAGGAGGAGATGCACAAGTAACAGCAGCATTAGGGCTGCAAGGTTCACGAGTGTAAACAAGGTCTCAACATGCAGGGGTTAAACAATAGACAGTGGTCCATGAATTCAGCCAAAAAGTTATCTAAGTATTGGAAAGCCTGTCGAGTAGAGTATTCTGTGGGCATCTTATATGCTTAGTGAGTGCAAGAAGTCAAACGACATTTCACAGGAGATTCACCTTGTGACGGTATAAAGAGTACATACTGCTAAGTGCTGCCATACCAATTATTGGTCATTTTTAATCCAATAATTGCCATAAAGTTGGGACCAACTTTAAACATTTTATTATTTAAAAGGGAAATGCCTGACCAATGGAGCAGTGGACTTGATAAGGAATTAAAATGATGAGAAAAAGATGTACATACTTACCACCGGAGCCATACTCGGCTCAAAGCAAATAATTTTTTAAATTAAAATTTGTGTAAACACATCTTGTGATCACTTCTTAGACTTAAAAAAAAAATGTATCTATTGCTTGGTATTTAAACATTTACACCTATTGCCTTAGTTTATCAGCATCTCCATTTTACCACTATCAGAGGAGTAGCTGTGTTAAGAGTCTATATCTGCAAAAACAACTGCCAATAAACGAAGGCAATCTCCATGTTACTATTGTTCAAAGGAAGACTTACAAAGTGTATTATCAGAAACAAATTTGAGACTAATGCCCAACGCAGAGCTCAGGGACACAGCTGCGGCAGGGTTTCAGAATTGCATCATGTAGATGCTAACTATAAGATCCAGTTTGAAATCATGGGAAGCTTCAAAAGGGATTCAAAACCGATAGCAGTTGAGCTCTTTCCACACTATGTTGCCCTCATACTGTACATTATTAAAAATGCTAATGCTGTGTTTGCTTATTGTGAGTTTTATTCTAACACATTTTCAACAGAACAAAGATGTTCGATTATTTTGGTGCATTGCTATGTGTGAACTACTGTTCTGTTTACACAGTGAAACCCACCCACATTTCACACAAGGGTTGCTTTTCATCCACAGTAAAAGTGTTTGGTGACAAAATGACTGCAGTGGAAGCCTGTTCCGCTGAGCATCAGTCTGCTATTTTGAAAATCCAAGAAAAGCACCATTTAGCCTCTTGCAGGTGAAAAAAGGAATTTCCCAGTACATGTCTTGTCGCCACTAATGCGCCATTGCCAGGAATTAAATGACTCTTTAGTTAATAGCATCTTATTGAGAGCGTTTTTCCTCTTACCCTACAGATGTACTGGTTCCGCTCTCCTGGAGAGAAGGTTTGTGAGCGCACTATCATGCTGTTCCTGACAAAGGGACGCTGTCTAGAGCTCAAGCTGCCTCTGTCCTTGGGTCGGACTGCCACATTCTCATTAACTGCTTCCTCGGTGTTAGTCTCTTTATCAACCTGTCAAGAGGAACGTAAAAGTAAAAAACCCCAAGCCACGCACAGACATATACAATCCCCTGCCAATAACGTTTTCTACTCTCCCAAGGACATTCCAGTTGCAATCCAACACAGAAAGCAAAGCATCACGAAGTGCAGCAGTATTTAATTTAAAAAGATCGGTTACAAAGAGTGTAAGAAAAACTGGGCCAGGTGTTCCCGTGCCCAATACAATTGCCCTTCCATCAGAAGCTTCTCCAGCAGGAGCCTCACTCATCTGTAAACCACAATCTGGAAAGCCTGTGTGCAGAACAGTTCACTGCTGCTGATGCTGTGCTGGGGACAGGACTGGGAATGGTGATGCCTATTGCACCTCAACTCCCTCCCTGAAGCAAATGCCCTGAAACAGGGCTCCAGCATTTACTGCTGCTGGTCTTCCTTGCCCAACCCATGGCAACAGCTAATCTGCCAACTCACTCATCTGAACAGGGGCTTCCCACGCAACCAGTCCATACATTCATTAGGTTCTACTTTATTTACTATGTCCACTGAAGTGAACATTTGGGTATCTTTTCTCCCTTTTCTTCACCAACACTGATTGTGCTTTGAAGCTTTCATTTATCTGTTTGTCCAGGCATATCAGAAAATGTCTTAAGTAGCAGCACAGCAACTGTAGGAGGATTTGACACTAGCAGATCATATTTCAAACAGTGTTGCAAAATCAGACAGTGCACTGCCACCTGCTGCTATGCCTCTGACCCACTGAAGAATGCAGGCCTTCTTAACAAGGCCCAGAGCTCAGCTTTAGGCCACAATTCAGAAAAGTACTTGAGCACATGTCTAACTTTGAGCAGGTGAGTTGTCACAGCATGTGCTTAAGTATACTGCTGAATCAGGGCCATGATCTGTGCCTGCCAGCCTGATATCCAAAACACCCTTAGTCCATTTGCCCAATTCCGGGACTTGCACTAACTGAGAGCTAATTACAATCCCCTATAAGTCACTAGACCAGGCATCGAACTTTTCCATTTTCACAAGTTCAGATAGAAGATTTACATCTAAATCCTTGGCATTAACTTCAAAGATCTTAATTTTTTTTGAAAGCATAATCTTGAGAGAAATAAGAACAAACTAAAGATGAAATCTTAAAATACGTAAGCAAAGAATAACTTGCACATTCATAACCTTAAAGCTACTAAACTGATTTTCTTACAATTTGAATTTTTTTCCTTACTCAGAGACCAAGTCAAGACTGAAATTTTAAGTTTTTTTAGTAAAAAGTATGCAAAATTTTCAACTCGAATGAACGTTAAAAATTCACACTTGCCTAATCAAAAGTGACCAGTCTGATTTTGCTAAAACTTACTGTATAAACAATTGCTATAATAAATGTCATGACAATCTTTAAGCCTTCAAACCCCGTATACTATTATGGCATTCTCATATGGAAAAAAGCAAGTTAATATTTCATAAGACTAAATGGTGTCTTCAAACATGCAGTATGCCTTAGGGAAGCACAATCTAAAATATTCACCAGTGTCGGTACTACAGCAGCTAGCTGATTGCCAGGGGCAACAGCATGGTCACTTTCTTCCCCACCCTGGTTTTCATCTGTCTCTGCTGTATCTGTGCATAATCTCAAGTTATTTGTGTATCTGTCTTCCTCTGCCAGTTTAACTCCATCCTCCTCTTCATGCACAATTTCATCTGACGCCTCTGCTAGCATTTCCAACCTACAAGAACAAAAGTAACCCAAGTTATCCTTGGACTGACAAGACCCATGAGAAAAGTACCTCAATGTCTAAATCCTGCCACTTTACAAGAGGTGTATTATCATCAATATGTTATTTTGATAAGAACAGGATAACTATGGCCTCACTAAATGCTCCCAAATCACTAACGTGAATGCATTTTTAATTATATGCTACAAGAAAAACCAGAAAGCTCTTTTATAATTAATCGAGAACATTTTAACAAAGCACAACAACTTTGATAGCAGCACGCTGCTCTGGTGATAATTTATACAAGAGAAATTTCATTAGGCTCCTGCACATGATCACACATTTGCGTATGAGAACTACAGAAAAGCCATACCGGGAAAGACTGTTCCTTAACATTCACAACAAGATACTGTAATTTAGCAACAGAACCCATCCCATTCTTGGAGAAAGTTCACATAGCTTCCAGAACAAGAATGAACAGCACGTATTTTGTCTATGTCCTGCAGCAGCCCCTGAACCCTAAATCCTATGAAACTCTTACTAAAGTTAATGGGTTGTGTGGATTGCAATAAGCAGCAACAGGCAGCATTTGCGATATGACCTGCTGGGACATTGTCAGTGAGTCAGGAAGAACTGAATGGATTACCCAGAAGGAGAGAATTAGAACATGCAGTATATTTGGCAAACTTCAGTGAAGATAATGAATTATCCCTGCAGAAGAACTAATTTTTTTCCCCTGGCAGGTAAAGCACTTTTCCTAAGCCTACAAAGAGAGTCAATGGAAAGAACAGCATTACCAGTCTTCATCAGCGCCTCTGTGGTCCTGCCCGTCTTCTTCCTCTTCCTCCTCCTCCTCCTCTTCCTCTGCCAGCTCTTGCTCCACTGCTTCCAGCTCAGCAGACGTTCTCTCCAGCAGAGCTGAGACAGCATCCTGATGGTGTAAAAAAGAGAATGAAACTAGACACAGTACATTAGTCAAGAAATGACAATGCTTACAAGAGTTGCATTTCTCTGGCATTCCCTTACACCAGGAAAATGCGATTAAATGGTAATAAAAAGACCAAGTATGGAAGCTGATGTTGGGAATCAGAATTCCAAACATGCTACATACTAATTAGTTGTGTGAAAACATTCAAAAAGAGATTTAAGTGGTCTAATTGGGGGATGCCCGGAAGTACAGTTAATCTGTACGGAGGGGTGATTATTGTCTAAATAGGAAGAAAAGATTTATTTCTTAAATTCATATATGTAGCATACTGTTCTAGCGATGCAAGCACAAAGCAGAGAAGTTTGTTTTAGCTGGAATGATGAAGGTATAACTTGCTTAAAGAGTATTTTTAAATGCAATGAAAAATATTTTAATATGTGAATGCAAAGTTAAAAAAAAAAAGCGGTTTCCAAAGTACACATATGAAAATAAGAAACCAAATTAACAGGGAAGTTAAGGAGACTCTTATTTTAAAAATAGTTTAACTCTCTCCTTCCCCTGAATTTCCTTAAACAGAGGATCCAATCCTGCAACCCACGGTTAGGTCCTGATCTAAGTTCCTTGTAAGCTGCGGCTACACAGATATTTATTGAGCCCTGTGCAGAAGCTCAGAGCTCCCATGGAGGCAGGGAGCTCAGCTGACCAGCTGGGGGAGGGACTGTCTGAGCAGCTTCAAGCAGAGCTTCTGCTGCTTCAGATGAAGGAACTCCAAGAGCAGGTAGGGAGGGGAGATAAGGAGGAGGGAAGGAGGAAATAAGTGGCTGGAGAGAGAGTTGTGGAGTAGGGGCATTTGGGGAGAGGAGGAGAAGGGAGTAATTGGCTGGGAGGAGTCAGAGGGGAGTGGAGTTTGGAGAGTCCTGTCTGTTGCAGGAGAGGAGGTAGAGGCAGAAACCCACACTCTCCTCAAGCCTCCTGGGCTGGGAAAAGGGGTTGGGGCGAAGCTGACTGCATGGGGTAGGTGCGGGAAAGGGGAGTTGCTGGGTGCTGGCACTGGGGTGAGATGGGGGCTTGTTTGTGCTGTGAGTCCTGGGGTGAGGTAGGGGAGGGGTGGAGAGTTTCTTTGTGCTGTGTCCTGTCACTCCCAGCAAGACTGCTAGTGCCTGCAAGTTTGAGAAGTAGGATTTTATTCCAGCCCCTGGCTGGGCTGGGGGGTGGGGAGGGGGAGGGTGAAGAGCAGATTGTATAGGGGTGTGGGGAAAGAGGGTGGGTGGGTTCTGGCATCTGTGCAGTGAGGTGGAGGCGGGGTGGGGGTTGAGTTTGTTTTGGGTGTCCTCCAGATTTACTGGCTGCAGTCCGGGTTGGAGGGAGTAGAGGAAAGCAGGCTGCAGGGGTGTGTATGTGCCAGGACATTTTCATGATTACATTTTCAAGTTTACATAGGTATTAATGGCTTAAGGTAAGAAAGAAAAGGATTCTTTTAACAGAATTTTTGTGGAGTGTTGCAGACATTTAAAACTCTGGTCTTTATTTTTTTTTAAATCCTGTGTTACTAATTAATACCTGGTAAACTGTATTGCATTAACGCCAGATCTTTGCTATATTGTAGAGTTCTGGCTCTTATGAGTCAGAAGTAGCAAGTACTAGATACGATGCTAGTTGTTTTGTAGGATGAAACCTTATTTGTAAGCTCTTTGAAACATGCATCTGTCTACAAACTCTGAAGCCATAGGTTAATTTGCTCTGGGGTTTCTACTCTTTGAGTTGGTGATACAAACAAGGTGAAAGTTTCAAACCAGGAGAACTTTTATCTGCTTTTACAAGTCTGTTTCTCTTGTTCTTATATAGCAAGGATCCTAAACATTTCCCAGAGAAACTGTATAAGCCTACGTGAATGCCTTTTACTCTCCTTTCCAGTGTCAATAAATATTGTATTAGTATTTGCAAGGAGAGCATGGCTATTTCTAGTTGACTCTCAGATTTGTTTTGCATCTTAAAGCTGAGCTGTGTGGATAATATACATTTTGGTGTGTTTACTAGCTTGAGTTGTTAGAAAGGATGATGATACATGTACTCTAAGGGTAGTGTTAATTTTCTTTTTATTTAATTTCATATTAAATATCATAAGCATTGCTCCTTCTTAACTATCCCTTGTTTTAATATATTTTCTTCCATGCCCATCGACTGTTCGTTTATATTGGTGGTGCACCATCCATACACTACCTCAATATTGGTATTGCACATAAGAAATTTCAACCTGTCCAAAGGAAAATGCAATCCACCCATGGATAGGAAATGTTAGAGGAAACACTGATCCTGATTCTACAAACACTTATGTAACATCCCAGATGGGGCTAGTCAAGGTAAGCATGCACATGAGTGCATGCAGGATTGGGGCCCTAAGCAAGTCAACGAATATGAACTGCAGCATGGGGCACATAAAATTAGTGCAACTGCCTCAGGGGAGGAGGAGAGTAGGGGTCAACACCTTTTTTTTGCTTTTGCTGGCTGAGCCAAAGCACACTGCTCACCAAATCCAACGAGCCTGGTAATTGCTTGTAAGGCAGAAACACTGATTCCTCATTTTGTTCCTTGTTTTTACCAGGAATTTGCTTGCAGGGCAGCAGATTATACCACAGAGTATTGGTCTCATTAGAAAGCGATAAGTCTGCAAGACTGAGCTGAGTTCCAGCCTACAAAGAATGACAGATGGAAGGGAAATGTTTACATTGGTCATGTTTCCTTAAGGAGAGCTGAGCACTCATTCTATGGGATTATTCACTGTACAAAGGGCACCACACATTTGAGAAGTATTTCTGGGCATTTTGCAGCTAAAAAGCATTGTTTCTTCCAGTGATTAAACAGACTTTAAAGAGCAAATGACAATCTGTACAAGCTGCTCAATATTGCATAGACTTTTTCAAAGATAGTATCAAGCTGAGCATTTACCTGTTACCAAAAAAAAAGGCCCCTGAAAGCTCCCAAAATGCTTCTCTTGTGTTGATACTTAATGTTACAGAATAACTGTCAGAGTCTACTGCAGAGTGCACAGTTGGATTCTGGAGAGACAAAGCCACAATACCAACTATATGGAGGTCACATTCTGTTTAGTCTGAGTCCACTTCCCAGCAGACAATTGGTCTATCACAAAAATCACCCACAACCACCAATGCTAATTGCAATCTTCCTGACAGTATCAGTGAAGAAGGACGAGTGACTGGAAGTGACAACACTATATTTTCATTCAGGTGTATGAGACAAATAGGGTCCACAAAGAGGCCCCACATTTTTAAATAACCTCCCTCCCATCGGGCTTCCTTCTTCTGGATCGATGGATGGTTATGTTGGCCAGCACCAGGAAGAGGTTTATGAGATGGTCCAGCAACTTTATAGAGTTATAGTCAGGTAACATGAGAAGGAAAAGATGTGGGGGAAAGTTCAGATGGAATCTCAGTAAGTTTTGGAGGAGTCAGGAGAGGGGCTGCAACCTCGTGCATTCCAGGTAGAAGTGCACCCGAGTCTTCCTCACCGTAGAAGGGCTGTCAGTGAATTATGCCATCTGGGACTTACAGCTTGGGAACTACGGGGAAATTTGCAGTATTGCTGCCAGAGGAATACCCTGGAGATTTAAGTCCTCTGTTCTGTAGCTAAATAAAGGACTTCCATTTCCATGGCTGCAAGTGTTGCTGCATGACTGGCATCGTTCACTGACAGCCTTGCTGCACCAAGGGTACCTGTAACACATCAGGTTGTAGCCCCTCTTCTACATAACTTCCTGCTGTGGTTCCAGCTGCACTTCCAGCTGCATCTTTTCCTTCACACATTCCTTGTCTGTAACTCCACAGAGTGGTTGGACCATCTCATCAACCTCCTCCTGGTGCTGGCCAAGATAACCATCTATCGGTCCAAGAGGAGGAAGCCTGATGGGAGGGTCTTTACAAAGGTGGGGCCTACTTGTGGACTCTATTTACCTCATACACCTGTGGAGAGTTCCCCATGGCACTGTCCCCTGGCTCCTAGAACTCCTCCTCAGAGCAATAGGCATTGTTCAGGGTTCGCAGTTTATATTCTAAAGAGTCCACGATTATTAATCAGTGTGGTACATGTATTGCAAGCTCTCATCACTGCCAGTGGGCAACATGACAACAGCGATAACATATACAAACTATGGAAAGACTTTAAAATAAAACAATGATCCTCTCCCCATGACAGTGTCCTGGAAGGGAAATGTACTAGTTGTCATTTTTGCATGATGGCACACTTAATGGTAAACGGAAGCAAGATATTAGTTATGTGATGACGACGCAATGATATCAGAAGCTAGAATAAATGGATAATGTCACAGTATCCTTGATTGTTAACTTCACATCTTAATGTTCTGGTATCAAAACATGGATCTTAATGAAATCTACAGTGTTGACCAAAAGATTATTTTACTTTGCATTACAGGCAGTGTTTTATTATAACACAAGTTAGCCTCACTTTGTTTTACATATTGTATGGAACACTGTGGAAATGCAATTCTACTTTGACTTGCACCAATTTTACACTGATGTAACTCCAATCAAGCTTAGATGAAACTACTCATGATCTACATCTGCATTTATTATTGTGAAATACTATGGCAAGATAGAACTTTTAAAACTGTCTCCATCCACCATTCCATTGTATAAGAACATAGGAACAGCTATACTGAGTCAGACCAAAGGTCCATCTAGCCCAGCATCCTGTTCCAACAGTAGCCAATGCCACATGCCTCAGAGGGGATGAACAGAACAGATCACCATCAACGGATTCATCCCCTGTTGCCCATTCCCAGCTTCCGACAAACAGAGGCTAGGGCCACCATCCCTGCCCATTCTGGCTAATTGCCATTGATGGACCTACCCTTCAAGAACTTACCTAGTTCTTTTTTTAACCCTGTTATAGTTTTGGCCTTTACAATACATGTAGAATTGAAGAGAAATTTAATCATCAGTGCTTTTGAGACAACTACGATATGGTGTTGAATTCTTCTGGCAGCGTTGCAGAATTCTAGTAGCCATGTTCATCAGTAAGGAATAAAAAACCCCAAACAAAGACATGCCAAGCAAAGTAATAAAGTGCATACCAGGCATTCTTCCCGTCGAGTTTTATTGACAGTACAGACATCTACACGCAACGTCTTCTGCTGCAAAGCTTCTTGGGAAATGGCTACTCTGAATATCTCATTAAATAAAATGGTTTCCATAGCAGGATGGACTTTAGTGCGGAAGAGACAGCTGATATCAACTGAGGATGGAAGTACTGCTACCCTAAAATACCTGAAGGAAACAAAATAAAATTTGCAAATCACACCCCCAGTATTTAAGCACAATTACATTGAAAATCATTAACAAAATCCAAAATTAACAGTTTCTTAACATTTCATTCTGCATTTGTTTAGTGCTCAGCTGCAGGTACACAAAGCTTAACAAACACCAGCTACTGAGGGGAAAGTGAATCACCATAGTCAGCCTTCCACCATGGAGGGAAACTGCCCACAAAGTTTGAAGGAAAAGTGCATGCTAAGGAAATGGACAGGCAACAATTCATTTGCTAGAAAGGATTCGGGGAGAGAGGTAGCTGATAAATTTAACTTCCCACCTCTCCCTTGCACAGCCACTTCCCCAAAAGTTATTTCTGTGCAGAGGGAAGGTAATGACAAATAAAGTATATATTGCTGACGCCATCCAAATGACTCCTTTGCTTTAGTATTAAGTGAGAGATGCTGAAGATCATGTCATAAAAAGTGGGATAACTTATTCTAATGGAAACAAGAAACCCTAGAAAGCTGAAAGGTCCTTTAGGAACAGAGAGAGTTGGAAAATTAAGAGAGAAAAGTCAAACACTTAGAAATTACTTCAGTAGCATGGTGGAATGTATTGTACCTTTTATTTCTGGAAAAAAAAGGAAAAATGGAAAACTAATAAAAAGAAAGAAAACAGCTCAGAAATATGAGAAGCAGTACATGAAGGAGGTTAATATTATGCTACTATTTAATAATCCCACCCCTACTTCCAACTGTAGATGTAGTCTAATTTCAACAGTCCCTGTATCCCTCTGGAACACCTTGGGCAACAGTGTGGTTTCCAAATTGGAATCCGGCCTTTATATATGTATCAAGTGTTTCAATGATTTTTCCTTAACCCTCATCTTTTATGCACCCTTTCACTTTAGCTAGCTTTTCACCTCATTATCAAGCACCTTAGATTACTCTCTACTGTATTAAAGACATTAACTACAATTCCACTGCTTTTATTGACTGTATCAGGTCATAGATATGTCAGCTTTCTACGGCTGCATACTTTGAAGGCTTAAAAGGACACTGAAATCCGAACGTCTTAAATTCCAAATTGTGAAAGCAAGGTTTCATAAAACCTACCACCAACAGCAGTATTTCCACAATATTTTTTAAAAATGGCCCAATGAAAACCACAAATGTCAATCCCCTTGCATATTTCAAACATGGCAGTTCTAAGTGAAAGTGAAATTGACTTCATTGATTGTCATTGACCAAGCTATGCAAAATGTAAACAACTTACAAATACAGGCAAGTATACTGGATTTTACAAATTCTTTCACTTCTAGCAAGCTATGGCTTTGAATCAGAAACAAACAGCTCACGGTTTTTTAAACTAACTAACTAAACTAAATATACTAACAATATATTTTTAGTCCTTTTTGTGGAGTAAAGATTATTTGCCTCAGGTCTCTGATTTCAACCCTTTACTCTGGTCTCAAGGCCAAAACTACTGGGCATCAACTTGTTTTTCTTATTATATTGTCAGACCATGGCTAATATTTGTACTTAACTTGATTTTAAATGATCTTACTTTAAGAGCCTTCTTCATACTGTACATTAACCATGTAAAATCTCAACTTTCCATTTTCATGGCCTTCCTAAACTCCTGCACTATAAGTTTTAAGGGGGCATACTAGTGGTAGGACACACAATTATTAACTCCCAATACCAAGATTGTATCATACACATCCTTCATGTTCACTGGCTTCCCACTGATCAATGAACCTAGATCCAAATAGCCTTAAAAATACCAATTCTCCAGGGACTGACTCCATACTACCTCTAAGCATATTAAGCCTCGTAACAATCTGTTGAGATAGTCAAATATTATTGTATCTATTTTACAGCCTGAAAAATTGAAACCGTTGTTTGTTCAAAGCCACTCGGCAAGTTAATTCACAGATCTAGGTGCAGAACTCAGAGACCTTAATCACAGTTCCCTACTCTAACCATCCATAAGGTCCATCAATGGCTGGGAGCCAAGACAATCAAGGATGCAGTCCCATGCCCCAAAACCTCTCACTGCCAGAAGCTGGGACTGGATGATAGGGATTGGATCACATGATAACTATCCTGTTCTGTTCATTCCCTCTGAAATATCTGGCATCAGCCACTGTCAGAAAACAGGCTACTGGGCTAGATAAACCATTGACCTGACCCAGTACGGCCATTCTTATGTTCACTAAGAACATTTCCTCTTGTTTCTTTCACTACTTTCTACATTAGTCATTTTCAATCCTTTCATCAACCAAAAATGTTTTCCCATTTGTGTTACTTGGATATTTCTGCTGCCTGCACAGTAATACACAGCCTGATTTTTGAGAGACTTCAAACATCACTTGCTAGAGGTGATGCGTGTCTCAGTATTTTGCGGAGATATTTAGAGTTTATGAAATTGCCCCTTAACTTATGGCTGTCCCTTGTTTAAAACTAATAAATACTATTTTAACATTATTTATAATTTTACGCACACAACTACACACATGCAACCTTCTGAAAGTTGGAAAGTTTATGACCTTAAAAAAAAAAAAGGTAAAAAAAACCTTTGTTAATAACATATAATTTATACAGTATCTAAAGCTACAGGACCTTCAAAAATGAATGAGTGAAGAATAATCATCACAGAAATTGTGCAAAGTACATTTCCGCATTATTGCTCAATGATTATTTTACTTACACTCTGGAACCAAACGGGACAGAGAAGGCATGAAGATTTCTGAGCTGCGCTACAATTATCACAAAACTTGAACTGCTTCGATCATATCTATTAAGATAAGATGACAGTGTGAGGCAGTTTGCTACAAGCTTCTAAATATAAATAAATGTTTCCCAATGGCTTATTACTTTACCTAAGTCCTATTTGCACCTGGGCAGCCTCTAAAATTGTTGCATCATCTTCACTATATACAGCATCTTCAGTTTCATTTGGTCTACATCAGATAAGCAAATAATTGGATACAAAGGTAAGAAAATCAGTTAACTTTCAATTATTATAGATGAATTGAAAAAACCCCCAAAGCCTTCCATCAAACATATGTAACTGAAACACCCATATGTAGCACAACTGTGAATTTCAGCATTTGTACTACAATAGCATAGTTTTAAGACAAGCCACTTCAGCGTCTGACTTAGGAAAGTCCTCAGGCCAGCTCTTTAAAGTGGTCAGAACTAACAGGCATGAATGCAACAATGGTGATCAGATATGTACAGCAGACATATTGAGGGATACAGAAAAATAATATCCTGGGAACTAAAGAGATGAAGGAACATCTGGCTACACCTGGTCTCAGTAGCAAATGTCCAGTCCATCTGGGAGGCTGGGGCACTGTCTAATGAGGAGGATTCTATGTAAAAAATTAGAACAAAACAGAGATGTAAAATCCCGTTTAATTAGGTGGCTGGTTAAACGTTAAGTTTAACTGTTTAAATACGGGTGGGCAGGGAGTGGTCCCCATGCCACAGGCAGGGTCTGCTCCAGCCCATCTGCTTCTGGCCCCGCGCTGTGCTGCTGGCTCCCAGCCCACAGCCCCACATGAGGCTGTTGATTCTTAACCTGCACAGGCTGGGAGCTGGTGGCCCTGTGAGGCTGGAGCAGCCCTCTGCCTGCAGTGGGCTGCAGGTGGGGTCTGCTCCCCAGTAACAGTCTTCCATTAAGCAGTCGGTTACCCGTTCAGATCCCTAAAACAAAACCGTTCCTGAAGAACCTGTATTGACAAGTACTGGAGCACTAGCTCTCCAGCCCTGAGGCTGGATACTACTCTGGCATTACAAAGAATTTCAGAGAGCGAGAAACAGAGGGAATGATCAAGTCACAATGTTACAAAATGATTTCCAGATACTGGAAATTGAGCGTCTCTTTGAGGATGGACATGGCATTAATGAGAATCATTGATTGTAAGACCAAGAGTGACCACTGTGACTGTCTAGTTTAGTCCATTAACGGCCAGTGAGAGAGGCAGGAAGCGGCATTCCAGTCTGCGCCACTTCCTGCTGCTCCCATTGTCCGCAAACGGTGATCCGCGGTCAATGAGAACTGTGATCACCTGGTACCTGCTGAAGTGCAGGTAAACACAGTGATGGTAGCCTGCCAGGGACTGATCGTGGAGGGCTGCCATTTTTTTTTTACTGCCTACCAGTACCATAGTTCCTGCTTATTGACATTCTGCTTGCTGCAACTGTGACAAGCTGCACAAGGTATGCTCTTGTGACCTAAATGGACTGAGACCAAACAGACAGACTCCATGTCCGCCACATGCAGCAGCACAAATCACTGCACATGAGTTTAATCACAAACTGAGCATTACCTGTGTAAGTTTAATTCCACTGAAACCTTGCATTAGAGAGGGACCAAGAAAGTAGTGATAAGGCCTGATGTGAAACAGGCTTAGGTTAGGCCTTAAAAGTTCTGGCTGAAGTATAAACTCATAGCTTAAGCACAGGACTGACTAGTGTGGATATACATGAGATGGATGTTCTGGTAAGATCTGAGTTCAGAATGATAGAAATGTTATTAGATTTTCTAGACTCAGTTTAATTTGAAAGGTTTTGTTTGGACTTTTTAATTTGAGAAAGTTTGAATCTACTAAAAGTTTTACCAGAATTTAATGAATTCCCATGCCCTCTACAACATGATAATGTACTTTCATTTGGCCAGTACGGAAGGCTATTGTGGCTGCTGCTGAAATATTTGAAAGAGGAATATTAAGCTTATGTCTACACTACAGCCCAGATAAAGGCTCTGAGATCGATCTACCAGCAGTCAATTTAGCGGGTCTAATTAAGACCCACCAAATCAACTGTAGGTTGCAATCAATTGATCCCTCTACTCTATGCCAAATGAGAAAAGTAAGGGAAGTCAATGGGGGAGTTTCTCCTGTTGACTCTCCACAGTGTAAACCCCGCGGTAACGCAATCTGAGGTATGTCGATTCCAGCTATGTAATTCACGTAGCTGGAGTTGTGTAGCTTAGGTCAATTTACCATGGTAGTGTAGATGTAGCCTACGTAAACATCTCATAAAAATCCACATCCTGAAGTTCATCCCCCACTTGCTCCAACTTCATAGTATGAGGAACATGTAGAAGTTGGGATGAAAACTGAAAATACTAGAGACTCCCGATAGTCTGCTTAATTTTGTAATATTCTTCAAATTCTATTGTCTGTTCTAAAATTTGTTTATTGCTCTAAGAAATTTATAGTTTACATATTACATTTCTGCTTTGGATATACTTTTATCAAGAGAAATGGGAATAGAAAAAACACTATAGTTAAGCAATAGGGCGACATGAAGAGGCCTAAAACAATTTTAATCTAAACTAAGTATAGTAGTGCTGGTGGTCCATTTTATAATGTGCACGTTGCCTAATTTTAAAAAAAGTAAATACTTTATTATACCTTCTAAATTAAACTGTAAATGGGTGGATGGGCAGGACAGAAGTCTGCTAATTTCAGTTAAAAAGTCACACAGTTTCTTAAACCTACTGTTTTACAGAAGCTTCATATACACCACTGTCTCCAGCCACAGACTCATCAGACACTGCGGCAGATACACAAGTTGCTTTCTCCTCAAGCAGCTGACTTACTGCTCTTCTTGGTAAGTCGACACCTAAGCAAGGGAGAAGAATGAAAATTAGTGCTAGACAATTATCAGCAGGATTACTGCACAGCCTAGAACACTGACAAGTTGAAAGTGATGACCCTTAGCTCAATTTCATGGAGTAATTCTGTTTCACCCCACTGAACAGGTACAGGATTTATTACTATTGTCGTATATTCTAGTTAGGGATTTACATGTCTAAACTGATGAGCTTGAAAATGTATGACCATTATTCCCTTCCCAAATAAGGCTTCTCTTACCGTTATTAGTCTTTAACTTGAACTTTGAACTTACATTTCCAGCTTTAAATTCTTACTGTTATAAAATTCCAGCAGCACACAAAATCAGTGCTGATAACTATGGTTTATATTAAATATACAGAAATGAAATAGAAGCTTCAGGATTTCTCCCCATCAAACTCTGATTTGGTTTAGCAAAGGAATGATTAATATTATCAGCAACAACTTTTTACACTAGAGAACCTTTAGCATCAGCTACCACTTGATTTTAACCTCCAAAAAAGTCATATTCATATGCTAGTGTCCTGCAGTGAATACACAGCATTCATTGAAAGGATCATTTTGCCATGTAATAACTTGCAGGCCTATGGAGGTTTTTTTTAATCTGCAAAGTATATTGGTATGCATTACACACACACCCTGAGTCATGACTTTACATCTTGTTAAGAGGTTAAAATTTTAAGGCTTCCGATTAGATGATTGATTGCTACATTTCTGCTTTTATTTGTGGCAGGAGGGATGCTTTTTCCTTGATGAAGTGCTGCCCCCTCCACTCATGTGAGGAGTGAAGGTGATGACAGGATTTATTGATTACCCCCAGAAATAACCATGGCAGCCTGAAATTGACTTTGACAATGAGAGAGACTGAATGTGCAAGAACGTCATGGTTATTCCAAGTTGGTTGCTGCAGGGAGAGGCTTGTCCAGGACAGTAAATATATACATATTTCTGCAACACAGGAGAGCCTACAAGAGACAAGTATAGAGTCACTTTATCTGAAGAGAAGTTTTGTATTGTAATAAGTAGCACTGGTAGCACCATCTATAGTTAACTTTATTGGCTTTCTATTATACAACCCTATTTTCAGTTGCTTACAATACTTTAAACCATTTAGGCTGAAATTTTCCATGCAAGATGTCTGCCCCAGACACAATTTTTTGGAAAAAGTTTCATCTAAAAGACACTTCCAAAGCTGAAATTATGGAAAAAATGGCTTTGCCCATATTCAAAAACTTCTTATAACCAATTCATTGAGGAGCTCTAATATTCTGATGCTCTGGAGCATGGACTTGAATATGGTGTGTAGGGGAAGGTGTCATGGTGTTGCTGCTTTGTGAAAATCCACATGAATTAGATCAAATTAAAAAGCTATAAAAATAGACTGCAGTTTGCACATGATCCATTGTTAAAATTTGGCAGCTAAATCTTAAAATGTTTCACCACCAATGGGAGTTTTCCCCTCAGCATAGTTAATCTGAGTCTGCGAGAGGCAATAGCTATGTTGATGGGAGGGCTTCTCCTATCAGCTTAGCACTTTCTACACCCGTGGTTAAGTCAGTATAAATGCACTGGTCAGAAGAGTATATTTTTCACACCCCTGAGCAACAGAGTCATATTGATAGAAGTTTTAGTCTAGACCAGGTCTCAGACTATTCCATCTGTAGTGAGCAAACCCTATCCTGACATGGCCCATCCTGTGGGTATGTCTACACTGCCACCCTAGTTCGAACTAGGGTGGCTAATGTAAGCATTCGAACTTGCAAATGAAGCCCGGGATTTAAATATCCCGGGCTTTATTTGCATGTTCCTGGGCGCTGCCATTTTTAAATGCCCCGTAGTTCGAACTACCTGCCTGTGGCTACATGCGGCACGGACTAGGTAGTTCGAATTCAAGCTCCTAATTCGAACTACCGTTATTCCTCCTGCAAGAATATAGACAACAGCCTTATTCATTACACAGCCCTGATTTTTTTCCTGAGCACCAGTCATCCTGTGAACTGAACAAGGCAAGGGTTCTCTGGAAAAAAAATTGTACATGATCATGTAGTGAAAGACTATCATAATACAGACACACACAGGGACTAAGTTAATTGTATCTGGCATTTCCAAACTTTTGAGTGCTTGATGTTACAACCTTAATGCATTTTTAATGAAAACTTTTAAATATAATTTTTGTTTTCCATTTATACACATGTGGCACTATATATATCAATAATAGGAAATTTCAGCACAAGGATTAACTCCATCTATTGCTTTTTTTAAAATGTAAATGTTTTTAGAATTAAAGGTACAGCGGCGCTATCAAGAACAACGAGAAGTCCTGTAGCACCTTATAGACTAACAGATTTATTTAGGCATAAGATTTCATAGGCAAAATCCATGTAATCAGATGCACGGCATGGAAATCACAGAGTTAGGGATACATATTTGGGCATATAAATTGGGGACCACCATGTATATCCCTGCCTCTGTGATTTCCACTCCATGCATCTGACAAAGTGGTTTTAACCCACAAAAGCTTATGCCCAAATAAATGTGTTAGTCTTTAAGGTGCCACAGGCCTTCTCATTATTTTTGCAGATACAGACTAACATGGCTACTCCTCTGAGATTATCAGGAACGATAGCTACAATTAACAACTTTTTTCTGCAGACCTGTTCCCCTCTTCTCCGTATCACCCCTTCAAAACATTTGATGCTTCATTTCTTCAGATCAGCAAAACCAGGCCCCCTGAATATTTCAGGGGTCACTGTATGCCCGCCTTCCACACCTGTCTCTTCATTCCCACCGCACACTTGGATTTTGTGAACAGTTCGAGCACTGAAAATAATATAACATTAGTTGTTACAACTAAGCGGTATTTTTAAAAAATTGGTTGTGACTGATCTGGCCACTGATGAACTGAATTGAATTTATTTCTCCCCATCTTACATGAGATGTTGAGAGGCTTCTGAAGCAGAGAGAACTGTAAGCTCCACCACACTGAAAAGGCACAGGACAGCAAGAAGTAAAGATAATGTCAAGCTCTAATGTTGCATTTCACAGATACAGAATATGTGGCCTTTACCATTTGTCTACACAGGAAAACTGTGGCGCAAACAAACAAAACAACCAACCAACCAACCAAACAAGGTGAGAATTTAAAGCACAATAAGGACTGCACCAGCTCCTTATATGGGCACCCTTACTCCTTGCTAAGAATGCCTGCATGTGGGTTAGCTTAATTCACTAATTCTGCAATAGCTATTTATCTGAGTAGAAAAGTTCTTAGTCAACTTCTGGTATCTCTTTCTGTGCATAACTAAAGGAGACAAAAGGAAGACCCCAAGTATACTGAGCACCTGATGCAGTCCTCTGCTGGCTCCCCATGCTGTGAACTGGAAAGTACTGAAATTCTTAGCATGATAGAACCATTCAAAAAGATGTTGCAATATATTTATTCACATAAAATAGAAAGAATTAAAATATCTTTCCTTTTTTAAAAAGTATTATTTTGGGTGTTTTATCCAGGTGCTCCTTGCTGGTAATTTCCACACACAAATGACAGGGTCTGTGGCCCCAGTTTTCACATTTGGGCATATAAATTGGGCACCACTGCATTATGCATTTGGACAACAAAATTAGTACTCAGATGCCTAAATCCTTATGGACAGGCAATTAAATGTCAACTTAGGGACTGAAATGTTTAATTAGGAACCAACTGGCTCACCATGTTGGCTAAGTGTTCTTTTAGAAAAACACAAGTAATTGAAAATTGACATAATTTTGGTTCACAATAACTAGCAGATGGGAGGGGAAGAATGATAAGAAAACAGCATTCATAGACCTAACATATGTAATAAAATAGAATTTATGTAATCTACTATATATTTGAGATAGTTTGTCTGTCGGTCTGTCTGTTCAAGAACTCCTCCTAAAAAGGTAGGGGCTAGGAACACCAAATTTGATATACAGTGTCCTCTTATCAAAATTTAAAGCAAGGTAAGGGTTTGGTTGTATCAGGAAAACGGGATGTGCCTAGAATGGGATTGCTTCTCATAAAACCATACAAAAAAAGAGACAATCGGTGGACAAATGAAAGGGGATGGCTGGCGGTATGCTCCCCTCCTACCCTATTCGGGACTGCCCCAGCCCCGAACCTCCCACCTCTGAGGCACCCTTTAGAAGCGAGGGGCCTGAAGCTCCCCCCCTCCCTCCTGATTAGTACCAGGGACATTTCTGGCTGTTCCTTTTCATCAGGAAGTGAGGGGAAAGTGCAGTTTGCTGCATTCCTTCACTCTGGGTGGGAAACAGGCTGCAGACAAGCTGTGCAATTTGTTCTGATTCCCTGTTTTAAAAAATATAATCATTTAAATAAAGCATATACATTTTCCTTTTATTTTCCAAATCACCCCGCCCACAAAGCCAACCTTAATTGAGTTAAGGACCGAAACACCAGATAAATGTGCAAGTTAATGATATTTGAGGATTTATGTTTGTACCTAACACCAAAATAGGGTAATTATTATTTTACAACACTGAATGGGGAGTGACAGAATTGCTGTTTTTCTGGGCTAACCCAACAACTATTTACCGGTGATAACAAGGACACATCCACACATGCAGATTAGTAGAATTTGTCAGAGGGAAAGCAGGATATGAATCCTGGAAATTGTATCCCCAGTACAAAAAGACCACTGTGCTCATGTCTAGATCTTCCTATCTGGACATCACTTAGGGCGATGGATTTGATCTCTTGGAAGAATGTGAATGAAAGGGACAATAACTTGCTTACACAGACTTTCAACAATGTAAACCTTAGGTATATTGAGGCAGGCCTGGGGAGGGAGCGAGGAAGAGGGCAACTGCTCCGGGGCCTGGAGCTTCCCAGCTGCTGTTGCAACTACTGCACCAGCAGCCGGAGCCCCAGGCTCTTTAAATCGCCACTGGAGCCCTGCATGGCGTGCTCCGGGCAGTGCTGAGGGTTGCCTGGGGTAGGCAAAGTATGCTCCCGGTAGTGCCAAGGCTGCCTGTAGGAAACTATCCCCAGCTTCACCCCTGCCACCCAAGGCCACACCCCTTCCAGGAGCATGGAGTTGGGCCCCTTACCACCTTGCCCAGGGGCCAGCAAGTCGGTCAGTCACACTGTGTTGAGGTTTATTTTTTGTGTTACTTATTTTTCTATAGTCTTTTAAAAATACAATATATCTGAGAGCATTTATCTGTCTGTGAGCGTGTCTGTCTGTTCAAGAAACTCCTAAACGGTAAGAGTTAGGATCACCAAATTTGGAATACAGCTTTCTCTTATCCTAACTTAAAGCAAGATAAGATTTTGGTTGTGCCAGGATAATGGTATGTTCCTGGAATGGGATTGTTTCTCATAAAACAGAAAGGGAGGGCTCTGCTATATAATAACCACATAGGGGCAGCAGGGGATATGCATGGAAAGCAGGGACAGTTATACTGTACAATGACCGCAAGGGGTGGCAAGGAGTCGGAGTTGGGGACTGGGACAGCAATCATCACATTGGGAAAGCAGAGGGTAGGTGTGGAGAAAGGGACAACTGTCTATTACATATTTGAGAAAGTTTGTTTGTCTGTCTGTCTGTCCCTCCCCCAGTTGTGCCCACTAGAGCTGTAGTGGCCATGGAGAAGCGCTTCTCACCTGGCCCCAAGCTGCTGTGGTGAGACAGAGCTGGGGTTGTCCTCTCTCCCCGGACAGCCTGCATACTGAACCCCTCATTCCCATTCCTTACCCCAGAACAATGATTCACTTGAAAACCAAAAATTATTGGGTTAAGGACTCAAGCAATGCCAGGTAAATCTTCTAGCCATTAATAAAACTTGTTTTTAAAAACAAGAAAAATGCCGCCCTTTTAAAAACCATGCTCTATGTTTCAGCTCAGAAATGCCCTTACACAGCTGGGCCTGCAAGACACGCGAGTCTCTAAATCTAAATCTGCACTAAAAGGCAAGGATGGGAGGGTGCTCTCCCAAGGAAAGTGTGCTGAGGACAACTAAAGTAAGTAACACAGGACACACCTACACTTTGAGGGAAGCTGTAATTTCTAGGTAGGGAAAACACATGCACGTATGCACGTGATTTGATTTAGCTAGCATGCTAATAATATCTGTGGTGACTTGGGTGGCCACAAAGGGTCCAGGATAGGACTGCACTCAGACTGGCTAACCTGTCCCACTGCCTGTGTGCACTACCACAGCTACACTGCTATAACCCCAAGCCGGAAATTACACCTCTAGTTCCAAGTGGGAATCTGCCCATAGATATTGAAGAATAATTGTTACAGGTGATTTATAACTGATTATCTTATGATTAAGGCCTGGGACTCAAGAGAATCTGGCTTGTATTCCTAGCTCTCCCACACAGTAGGGATGTGAATGGTTAATCAGTTAACAGATAAGCCTCACTCTTAACAGGCGAGGCTTACCTGTTCACTGGTAGGGGCAGGAGCAGCTCCCACAGCTGACAGAGCAGCCCCTGTCTGTGGCAGGCCCGACCTGGCCCCCATGGCTGGAGCAGCCCATGCTCTGAAGACTGGAGTGCCCCTCCCCTACCCACCTTTCACTCCGCCTTCCCTCATGCTGCTGCCTCTGATAGAGAGAGGTGGGAGCCAGAACTCATGGGGAGCTGGCTTTTAAGATGGTTCCCCACGAGCACCAGCTCCTGCAGAGCTGCCTACCCCTCCAACCCCCCATGCATTCCAGAGGCAGCAGTGCGGGGAGAGGGGGAGGGGGAAGATGTTTCCATGGGAGCTGGTGTTTGTGTTGAGCCTGCTTAAAAGCTCCATTTCCCTCCTGCTCCCCCCACGCTGCTGTCTCTGATACAGAGGCAGCAGCGCTGGGGGTGGGGGAGCCTTGCATGTAACCGTGAAGATTAACTGATGAGCCCAGGCTCATTGGTTAACTGTTTAAGGGTTCAAACTAGCACATCCCTAATGTGTATGAGATCTTCTCCTAAGTCTCAGAGTACACAGTAACAAAAGCAGTAAGAAAGAAACCCAAGCAGGACAGCAACTTAACATTTTGGCCAGAAGATGGCAGGGCAATACTGTACATCAAAGATAACTCTCCCCTATCAAACTTAAACAAGCAGAGCTCTTCATACAGAACTGAAAACAAACATATTACAGGTTGGACCTTCTTGGTCCAACACCCTTGGGACTTGACCAGTCCCAAACAGGGGAAGTCAGGGCTCTCCAAGTCAGGTTCCCATCCTGGGGCTGCTGGCCCCTCTGCCACCAGCCTCCCAGACGACCCCAACCCCCTCTCCTGCTCTCAGCAACCAGGGCTTTCTGGATGTTTCCAGACCAGAGATTCCCCAACCAGAGAGGTTCAACTTAAACAGCCAATTCTGTGGTTATTGAATCCCAACTATTAATTTGCTCAGTAATGCAACTGCATGCTAATTGCCTCTCTCTGTTTTTCTATTTTTTTAATTCTTCTTGGACAAATTTCCTGGGCCTCAAAATCACAACACAGTATGATTGGTGTCTTGCAAAAGAAGACTATAGATCCCGATGCTTGTAAAAAATCCTCAGAGTGCAGGAATACTAGTGTTTGGATAGCTTCAGCCTGGACATTTTTCGAGTAGATTTCCACAACTTGTTTTTTTAACCAATAAAAAAGAATAATCGAATATTTTCAGGTTAAATTAACTGAAAGGGAGTTGTACTACCGATTTCAATGTCAGAACTGTAGTTAATTTTTGTCCGTTACAGAGAGGGTTGAGATTACAATTATTTCTTTACCTGCATTTCCTTCACGTAAAGTTGACAAAGGCTGCCTAACACTTTCATTGAGATCTTTTTCATCTGTAAGAGCTTGTGACGTTGCTCTGGCTTCAGAGTCCAATGACATTCGGTTCTCACAGAGACTAATGCCTGCAAAATCACCAGGCAATTCACAGTCTTCAAAGTCTGTTATGAGATGGTGCAGGGGGGACTCTTGGGCAGACACTGAAAATGCCCCATCTAAAACCAAAGGAGACCCTGGCGGGGACAAGGAAGAAAGGGAAGACCTTGAAGATAGCGATGTCACAGATTTGGGTGGCTCAGTCAATTTTGGCGCATGGCCTGCTGCCAAAGATCCAGAAGAGTCAGTGTAACGCAGTCTCCCATGGGACTTGACCACCTCATTTTCATGAATAGTAGTGATGGGCCCCGAAGGAATGTAACCACACTTTTCTTGCAATATGAAGTCAAGTTTATACTGATAGTCCAAGTCTGTTATTTGATCGCCTTGGTTATAATAGAGTTCTGTGGAGCTGAGAGAGTTTAGTGACCCCCTGCTGGATGTGTTGAGAGATCCCCGACTGGATGCCAGAGATCCCAGGCTGCTCCCTGAAGACATAGATAACGTGCTGGCAGAGAGGCTGCAAAGAAAGCACAAACACCCCTTTATGTCGTTAATCTACTATAGACATGACCACCCGCACACAGTAGTAAATGAGGCCTGAAGGGGTACACTCAGAGACCACACGGGGGATGCTATCCCTATAGCAGTGACAATAGGTACTTAAATTAATCCCTGTCAGGGCAGTGAATTTGTCTTTAAATCCTCTGTTCAGTAGACAGCCCTCTGTCAGGACTATAAAAATCACAATATTGTCATATCCAATAACGTAATGTCATAAAATAAGACTTAAAAATAATGAATTATGGGGCAAAATGTTGCTGTGGTTGTCTCTGGAACAAACATTTTATTTCTGGAAAAAAAATTAATTGAAAAGGAAAAAGGTCAGAACAAACTGTTTACATTAATGTTTATGAAGATGTACATGCAACGGTAATAAAAGCTGATGTTTGTGCAGTCAAGGTTATAGATGCAGTCATACCTAAAGGATTTTCATTAGGAACAAGAGTGTTCTGGAGACACCTGATGTACTGAAGATGGTTGCTAACCATTGTTTTTCTTCTAAGCAAGAAAATGCTTTGCTGTTTGCCTGATTATAAAACATGCAAAAAAAAAAAATCTATTCTTGTACACTTAGTGAAGTTACATAGATATAGCAGATTTGTACTGAATCTGAATACTAGAAGCAACTGCACCTGTGTGTGTTGGCAGATTTTTCAAACAAACTTGTTTCAGTCTCCAGCTAGCAGAAAATTTAAGACATATTCAGTTCTGCTGCACCACGGCTGAAAACAAGTCTTGATGTTTTCTTTCTCTGTGCATCTGACAAAGTGGTTTTTACCCATGAAAGCTTATGCCCAAATAAATCTGTTAGTCTTTAGGTTCCACAGGACTCCTTGTTGCTTTTGCAGATACAGACTAACACGGCTACCTTTCTGAGTCTTATTAAAATGTAATGTAAAATGCAGCCTTACCTTTTAAGCTGTGAATGCAAATAAGTAGTTAACTTTGTAGTTTCTTCAAGTTTCTGAACTAACTCTTTTCTTCTCTCTTCCAATTTCAACCTGGAAAAAGAACCATATTCAAGCATATAATAACATTATAAAATACATAAGAGACAAAGTAAATATGGAAGAGTATTTTATAGATAAGAAACAAAGCTAAGTCTTCCTGCTCCTGCTTAAAACCTTTCCTTACCTTTACTCGTCATTGCTAATCAATTCTGACTCTGCTTTGTCTCACCCTAGCGTTCAACTCCATTGTACATCCTAAGATTCTAAGCAATTTATAATAGAGACTGTGAAATGGAAGGTACCACACAAACTTGAGTCTCAGGCAAATAATAAATAGGACCTGTATATACACTGTACTGAGAAACATATAATGCATGCATAAAAAAATGGAGGTAGCAGCTTGGAAAACATCCATAACTTAAAAAGGGTAAAAAGCTGTATCTGCAGCATTTTAGCAAGCGGTATACTGGCTGTTTCGATAGTTTCATCAAAAACCACATGGAAATCACACAGGAAAGCAAATACTAGTATAAATTCTGAACATTTAAGAACAGAGGGATGTAAATTAGGCACTTTGATTGCAAATGAAGCCGGGATTAGAATTTCCCGTGATTCATTTGTATAATCATGTAATGGCACTCTTTTGAAAAAGTGCTATTTCGAAAGTAAAACCTCATTCTAGATGGAGTTCTTTCGAAAAGGGAAGGCTTTTTCAAAAAATCCTGTAAACCTCATTTTTTGAGCCTTCCCTTTTCGAAAGAACCGTGTCTAGACCACGGTTTTACTTTCGAAATAGTGCTTTTTCAAAAGAGCGCCATTACGTGATTATGTAAATGAAGCACAGGAAATTCAAATCCCGGCTTCATTTGCAATTTCAAAGTGCCTAATTTACATCCCTCTGTCGAAAGAGGGATGTAATCTAGACACAGCCTAAGTTCTGTGGTGCACTCTGACATACTGCTGTTAGAAACTGGAGTCAAGCTGATGCTTCATAAATGGATATAGAAAAATATTTGATATCCAAAACTGTATCCAAGTTAAAAGTAATTTCAGATTCAGTGATGCTGGATAGCATCTAGGAATCCAGGACACACAGTACTGCATCCCAAACATTTGAGTCTTTGTTTCATAGAGCCACAGAAATTAGAGATAAGACACCCCTATTAGGTCATCCAGCTCATCTTCTTCTCAATGTAGAGTGTATATTTGTCCAGTCTAGCTCTAAAGAGTCAAGGCTGAAACTTCTCAATTTCTTCTGGTTGACAATTTAACAGTCTAGCACATCTGTCAGAAAAGCTCTTCTGACACAGACTCCTGTTCAGAATGTTACCTTACCATTTATTTATACCTCCATACATAATGCTAGATAAATTATTCTCCCTTGCTGGAGTTAATTAATGCCCTTCCAATAGCTGTGGATTATTATGTTCCCCATTCACCATTGCTCAGTCAACTTGCACACAACATTTCTCAAGCACTTGATCTGAATAACAAATATCAGGCATTTTTAAAAAGAAGTTTTAGGCTTATTTCAGATTTTTTTCCCTTTACGCTCCTCACTTGGTACCAGCACGAACAAACAAAGGTTCAAATGCAGAGAACACACTCAAACACATACTATTTTTGCATGAAAAACAGATTATTACACGTAGAAGATTCCCTATACTAAGCCTCTTTTGTGGCACAGATACTGCTACGGCAGAGGTGGGCAATAATTTTTGTAGGGGGGCCACTTCCTGAATTTTGGTACATAGTCGCCAGCAGGCTCCAGGCCCCTCAGAAGGGATGGAGGTGGGGATAACTGAGGCAGACAGAGAGTGTGAGTGTGAAAGAGACACTGTGTGAGAGAGACAGACTGTGACACAGTTTGAGTGTGTGCGGCTGTGTGTCTGTCACAGTGACTGTGCGTGGCACAGAGACAGTATGGCACAGATTGAGTGAGTGAGACAGTGACACAGTGTATGTGCTGGCTGCTGCTGGGTAAGCTTCTGAGAGAAGCTGCTTGCTATCTCTAAGACAGGGAAAGCTGTCCGGCTCTGTAGTCTCCCCCTCTCCCCTGCTCTTCACTCCTCTGAGTCACCATCCATGCTTCAGATTGGAGCAACTCCGCGGTGTGCCCGTCTCTCCCCCATCCCTGCTCTGCAGAGCTGAGGTACAGGGGCACACCCTGACTTCAGCTCTCCCCCCACCTCTGCACAGCTAGCAGGAGAATCCTGGGAGCAGCTCAGCTGCAACATGGAGCAAGGTGGGGGATGGGCAGCTGAACACACGCTGCGGGTTGTAAGCTTGCACACTCTGCTAAGCAGCTGGGCAGACCAGAGAGAAATGCTTGGAGGGCCTGAATTGCCTCCCCCAGCCTGATTTTGCCTACCTTTGTGGTAGGGAGAGGTTACAGCCCCAATTCAGCAATTAGGGTTGTCAGGTGTCCAGTTTTAACTGGACAGTCTAGTATTTAAGCTTTCTGTCCGGGAAACAAATTGAGAAAATATAAATGTCCAGTATTTTCTAAAGATGCAATGTAGATTGTGATGTAATGTCAAGCGTGTCCAGTATTTTTCTTGAAACTATCTGGCAACCCTATCAGCAATATGTTTAAGCACATCCTTGTTCAGCAAAGCACTTAAGGTGAAGTCTAACTTTAAACAGACGCTGAGCAGGAATGGCCCCATTTAGCGTCTTCACTATTGCTGCCGATAGGCTCTCACCTTTTCTGCTGCTTGCCATCCTTTATGATTTCAGAGACTCTTTTTCCTATTATTGCCATTCTGCAATTTTTCATTTCTTTCTGGTTATTTAAATATAATTTCTTCTGTTTCTCTCTCCCCAGGCAATGTTAATCTTTTGTTAATATTTTTGTGACTTTTTAAAGGTGCCTTTTCTCCTTCCCTTATGGCGGAAGCAACTAGGTAAGGAAGGTGGTGCAAAAATTTGTAAATTCTGAGTTACCAGCAACAATGAAGTCTAGAGAACATGGGATAAGAAACCTTTTGCTCTGACGAGTGTCCCCTACTCATATACCTCTATTTCTGTCAGCAAGGCTGTATAATCGTCTGAAAATGAAATTTCCTCTAAATCAATCTACTAGTACTTATTCTATGATTTCTCTAGAAACTATGTTTCATGTAATTCAGTCAGTAAAAACAGCATTTGACTAATCTGATATAATTTCACTTAACACTAACGTTACATCTAATTTAGAATGCTATGTCAATTCTGTTGCTAAATCTGAGTGATAAAATGGCTGAGTCACAAAAACAAATTGACAGCATAAAGTCACTAGCAGGAGTACAAGGTTGCAACAGAATATCAACTGAAAAAATCAGAAACTTTGGGATTTTTTTTGAAGTCGTTCAATATTTATATTTTAGGCATTGCTGATATCGAATGGAAATCAACTAACTTATAATGATTCACATTTATTTAATTCATTTACTGGATTTAATCCTCCTCCTAGTCTCTATTTCTAAACTTTTTTATTTCCTATTCCTTTAATTATCCCTTGCTACTGGTACCATACTCTTAGCCATTGTTTCAGCAATGATGGTAAACAAATCTCAAGTCTGGAAATATAAAAGGAATGTTCTTTTGAGTGGTAAATAAGTCGAGAGAAGTTTAACCATTCTGCCCTCTGCTCTGCAATCTAGGTCCTTGGGGATACTCTCCCTGGCTGGGCACTCACAGGATGCCAGGATGGCGACAAGAGGTGTAAGTGGTAACACTTGTCTTCCTGATCACCTGTTCTGCCTGGGCCTTCTAAGAGCCCAGAAGGCCAGAAGCAGTCATTTTGAGGTTGTGCTCAAGGATGACATCCCAGTCACCTCCTAGCATCCACCCTCCCTCTCTTTCCTCAATCACCTCCACCCCTCAAACTGCACGGTAGTCCTGGGAGTCTCACGGCCACTGCAGAGGTGACCATGCTGGCTGCTGAGTCAATAGTGTACCTGGCAATCTGACGGGCTCCCCTTGTCATCTCTGTGCCTTTGTCCACCAAAGTGGCAAACTCTGGGGCTCAGTTCTGTGGGAAAGCCTCCTTGAATTTGTTAAGGGAGTCCCACTGGTTAAACTGTACCTGCCTAGCAGGGCCTGGTGGTTAGGCCCCCAAAATTGCAGGCCTGCTGTCAAATAAATCTTTCTGCCAAACAAATCCAGTTTCTTAGCATCAATGCATGCCAAAAAACAAAGACTTGCCCCTGCCTGTCCTTTTCATTAAGGGTAGATATGACCAGTGACACTGTTGTAGTGTGTATACAATCCAAGTATTCAATCCTTCACAGGGATGTAATACTTCTTTTCCATCTTCTTAGAAGTAGGCAGAATCGAAGAGGGGGTCTGCCATAGCATTTTGGCAACCTTAAGGACCTCTGGGTGGACGGGCAGCATGACCCGAGCTGGGATGGAGGAGGACATAATGCTAAAGAGGTTGTCAGACTCTTCCATGACCACCTCCATTTTTAAGTTCAAGCTGCCAGCCACCAGTTTAAGGAGGGCGTGGTGCTCCTTGAAGATATTGGGGGAACTGCCCATTTGGGAGGGACCCACCACTGTCTCGTCTGGAGACAACAACTATGACAAGTGCACTGCCAAGGTAGGGACGGGTTCCCCTGCCTTCTCAGGAATGGCTTCTGAGGTGCTAGAGTTATATATGCTGCTCCCGCACTGAATTCAGAACCATGTTCTGATGCTGGTGCTAGGGGCGGTTTTTCCCTCACAGCCAGGGAGGACTGGCATTACAGGCATGCCCCACTGGTTTCAGTGTGGCCACTGAACAGGCCACTGTCTCTGTGCCATGCCAGATTCACACAGTGTGGCAGTGAATCACCCCTCCTTGACACGGGGCTGAACACTTCCCTTGTGGTGACCTCTGAGTCTGACCACTGCCCTTGTGGTGACCAGGACAGAGCTGCTGAGGTCTGAGTCTGCCAACTGGCCCAGGCTGGTGACTAGCAAGGATTGGTGCCTGCTCGATGTGTGGAACAGGGGCTGAGATGGAGACGGATGCTGCGACTGGGAGCAGTCCCAGGGGACGGACATCTGGGAGACAGGAGAAGGGGGATTTGTGCTATGACTATTTTTTACAGGAAGCTCGCCAGTATTGGTGGTCCAAGGACTGCTGTCTTGACTCCAGTGTCCCATGCCTTGTAGGGAGAGACTATGGCATTGGGGACCTGGGCCTGCTGACTGGAGACTGGAAATGCAGTATTGGGGTCCTAGACCATGAAGATAAGGATCTGTGCCTGCAGATTGGGGACCAAAGCTGGTCCACTGCCGTATGGAGCGGTCCCATGACCAGACTGCCCTTAGGTGCTGGGGCCTTAGCCAAGTCTGGTGCCTAGTACAGTGTCTGTGATAACAATTGCCCTGCTTGTTCTTTAGCTGCCAGAGCTATGCTGAGCAATGAGGGCCCTAGAAGAATCTGGGGTCCCCTGCTGCTTCCTGGAGTTGAATCCATGGCCAAGCTGGGAGGTCCAACCTCAGCTATATCCCTGTGAAGCCCCAGGGTAGGCATATGGCCTAACACAGGTCCTTTGCCCTAGGTCCCCTTCCCTTCCAGTGCTAGGGGATCTTTTGTCACTTCTTCTCTACTGGTGAAGGGGAACGGTGCTGGGTGGAGGCTAGTGCTAGTGGTGCACCCCCGCCCTGATGCTCAGTGTGGGAACTGAACAGGAAGACTTTGACTTGGGACAAAGCAGAGTCTCCCTGAGGAGGGCCCTCAAGCGGCTATCCTGCTTCTTTAGGGTTCTAGGGTGAAAGTTCTTACAGATTCTGCATCCTCCCTATGGGACTCCCCCAAGCACTTCAGACAACTGTGGGGGGCGGCGGGGGGGCGGAAGAGGGGTCACTTATAGGCATTGTTCTTTTGCACGATGAGCATGGTTTGAAGCTGGGATATCCCAATCAGGACTCTAATTACTAAGCTACCTAAAACTTAACCTTAGTTAACCTTTAAGTATCTAAACGATATACAACGAAGACAGACAATGAGCTGTTGAAGAACTGCTAATGTTCTTGCGACTGCAAGACAAGACACTTCAACCTACCATGCGTGGTAAGAAGGAACTGAGTGAGTACAGGGTCAGCAGCACCTACATACTAGCGCATGGGCGTGGCACCCAAGGGGATTTCACAGCTGACCCTACGGACACTGCTAAGGCAAAATCTCTGACAACTGTGCAATTGAAAAACAACATACCTAGAATGGAATTAACATGAGCAAGCACTTGAAGAATATACTAAAACACATCATCCTTTTTTCTAAGCTTAGGGGCAGTTCCTTAACAAGACCAAGTTTTCTAATTGAGTGGGTGAGACCTTATAATGCACTTCACTTCTTCTGCCCCTTATCTCACCTTCTCTCAACATGATCTGGACATAGTTGTAGATGACAAACACAAGACTACACCACCATTTTGGAAGCAATAATGAAAGGATAATGACACAAAATCTTCAAATTCACTAGATGTTAACTCCCTCAAAGACTAGAAAGTCTGCAATTGATCAGGGGATCTTTCCTAAGGCCAAAGAAATAAAGGAACTCACTACCATAAATGGAAACCGGGAGAGACAGCAGGTGGCCTTTTTGATAGTTCCGTAACTAGGAAAAACTGAATGTTATTTCTGTGTGACAGTATGGGAGGCTCCTCAAAGTCGTCAGGACAGGCTTTGACTAGCTTTTTTTTGAATCTACTATATTATGATCTTTACTCACTTTTGTCCATGGTCTGTGAATACAGCTATTCATGTCAGTTTCTACCTTCTTCCAAATATTCCTGGGATACACTGTGAAACTTGGATTTACACAGGAAATCTTTTGGTTCAGACATCTTTTTCTTACTATTTTTGTCAAATTCTGATAGGCTCTGCTGCTTTCTAAAGTGTTGCTTCATTACAGCAATCACAGCTGAAGTACTCATTCGAACCACAAAGAAGCCTACCGTATTCACTGAAGACTATAAAAGAAGACTGTGATGCAACAACACTGCCATTTGCTGAAGAAAAGATGGGTTTTGTGAACTGGCTGCTCACATAATCACTGCAGGGGTGATTCGTTTGTCCTCCAGGAAACAACATTCCACGGTTTGACCATTAATTAAAAGAGATTTTAAAAATTCAGGAAAAGGTTCACCTTGGAATCTTTTTACAAAATTTAGAATAACCCGAGTCAGCAAGAGTCACAACAAATCAAGCTTACTGTGAAAAGAGCCTATGTACTTTGGAGGAATGGAATTTAATTATTAAGTTATAAAGGTTATAGGTTGTGATTCATTATAATGTTCAAGCAAGCATGAGTCACTGTAATTTTCCAGTACCAATTGCTGGTCAGAAGGTAGAGGATCATACCAGAACTGCTGACAGCCTCAGAAGAGACACAGCATTCTGCCATTCTAGTTAGAGGACAGTTTGTGGAGGGACAGAGGGAAAAGCCACTCCAGAATGGGTCACCAGACAGTCATATAGTAAACAGGAGTCCTGGAAAATATCATTATCACATCTCTTCTTGACAGTGGAAGAAAATGTAACTTACACTTTCATCATATTTATGTAAATTATATATGTACACACATATACAGGTACATAATTATCTTTAGTGACAAACATGCAAACTCAGACAAAAAAAAAATCAACTCCTAAATCATAGCGTAAGAACAAAGATCTAGTTGTTACTTGTTAGCCTATTTATCAAACCTGTGGTTTACTCTCTTTAATTTAATATAAATGTGATTTTATGATTCTTTTTCTCTGCTCATTACTTGATCAATGGATGTTATAGGGCAACAGATCTCTGCTAATTTAATCAGAGATTAACAGCACAGTTAGCTTATTTCTTCCTTGGAAATTTAGTTTTATTCCAGCACATTTTTACATTTGCATGGCTCCACCTACTTCTAGATTCCCACATGATTCGTGAATTATTCTTGAGACCGCGTATATTACTGAATACACCCGACATGCTGGCTCTCTTCTGAGGTAATCCTGCTCTGCCCAACTTCCTTCCAAATAGCCTTGTTTGTCCTGCCAGCTCCTTCCCACAAGTTTCCTTATGTCCTATCCTCAAACCCAGTCCTGTTCCTTTCTAAACACAGACTTCCTGAGTGCAGCAAATGTATCTTTGCCTGCTTTCTCCACTGAAGGGTGAATTTTACAAAGAAAAAGTTTCAAAATTTTAAAATGTCAAATCAAATCTTCCTTTCCTAGAAGTCAAGAGGAAAAAAAATCAGTACTTTCATGAAGGCTGAAATCATGCCTCACTTGCTTCTGTGGATAATTGAAAGAAAGCACAACTTAAAGCATTAAAAAGGGCATAAACAAACCTTGCTTAATCCATCCTTTGTTAACATACAATTTAGATAATTTGCACACAGAAACAGGCAGTCTCCTCCCTAATCAATGATTTAGGGCTCAAATCAATCTAGGTCCCATTTACCATTCATGTTCAGAGTCCCATTAAAAAGATCAGACCTTTTGACAGAGTGCTATATTGATGTCTGTATTTCCATAGAAATAAAGACTACAATACATTTATTAACACACTAGAAATGATCCTCAATAAAAATTATTTACATTCACTATTGCTTAACGTGAAGTCATATTTTCTGACAGAATCTCCATTAATTTGTCAAGCTCTTTCAAATAGCTGGCAAAATTCAGTGGATGTCTTAGTTACTAATGCAAATTAGAGAAGTTCTGCAGCAACTGTCCTCTTCTTCTGAACTAAAAGCAGTAAAACTTCTGCACTGTTTGTGTAATAAAACCCACAGTGAAATATTCCAGATGTTGCAACAAATAACCAGACTTCAAATGGCTTACAGGTATTAGCTGACACCAGTGAATGATGTACTGCACTTCAGATGGCCTGTTCACATTCCTCAGTTATCCAACATCTGACATAGGCATTCATGTTGATAACAAATGCAGAGCAACCAATACTGTAGAGCAGTGGTGGGCAACCTGTGGCCCATTGGGGTTCCATCTGCAGTCTGCCCATCCGCTCTGCCTCCTACCCCCATTCTTGCGCACTGGAGGCCCCACCTTTATCTACTCCTCCCCCTCCCTTCCAGCACTTCCAGAGCACCATGAATCAGCTGATTTGTGCCCTATCCCCACTCCTCCCCCTTCCTCTCTGAGCTTGAACGCTACGAATTGACTGATTCATGGAACTCTGGAAGTGCTGAGAGGGAGGAAGAAGAGCAGGGATGGGAGTGCTGGGGGGAAGGGGGTCAGGTAGGGATTTGATAGTGTAAAGAAAGTGTAATTTTTTTTTATTATTTGAAGTTAATGGCAGTTCTGTTAATATAGGCCCACTGACACGAAGGAGGGACACTCATGCAGCCACTCACTAGCCTTGGTTGCTCACTGTTGCTGTAGAACATTTACAGAGGGTGTGTTTCCTCTCATGATCCAAAAGGATCCTCTGTATTAGTGTCCAATAGATTAATACAAAAAATTTAATTACAATCTACACAGAACAGTTGCTAATGGAAAACGGGCCATCGAGGCACAGCACAGACCTGTAATGAGTACAAAGGTTAAACTATAGGAAATAGTACTTAATACTGGTAAAAGATGAAAACTTACCTCTCAGCAAGTGCTTGACTAGGAGTGCTTTTCACAGATAGCAATTCTTCTTCCAGCCTCTTTCTTTCTGCTTCCAGGTGCTCTAACTCATCTTGAGTGCGTTTCCGTGGTGTGACAAATTGGAGTTCTTTTAAAAGCTCTTCCTTTTCATTGATCAGCATCAGTTTTTCCTTCTCAATATCCAGTGCCCCAGGCCAGGTCTCACTATCTAATTTAGATAGTTCAATCTTTAAGTTTGCCATACTACAACAAAAGATACATATGTTTGAGTGCGGCATGCTGAAGTGTTCCAAAGAATTCAGAATGCAAGATGGAGACAATATTTAGAACTACCAACAATGGGGAGTGACGGGCATAACAGGGTATTATAGATTTTGCACTAAAAGTTATGTTTACAATTAACGTTACTTCACGACCACACAGGAATTGTCACACTGCATTAGATCAATGGGTCATCCAGTCCAGTAGCCTGTATCTGTACTGGAGGCATCAGAAGGTACAAGGAACCCAATTCCTTGCCAATATTGGGAAGTTTCTTCCAAAGCCGACACAGTTAAATGATGGGCTTATCCCTTGAAACATGGTCCCTTATACATTTACATAGTTTTAATTCATCTATATATATAAAAATGTGAACCTCTTTCTCCTATAGTTCCAAAGCTGACTTAAAATACAGTTCACAGTTTAACTCTTAAGAATATCAGTCTGTGAAAGCACTGGGTAGACCATGGAACCAGGAGTTACTTAATTACCCTAAAGTGCTAGTGTCTGATTGCACTGCAGTAATGACATATTTGGACAACTTTGTGACATAATGAGCATGACATTGGGGCACAAATTCTAGTGGCAAAGAGATGAATACATCTCAAAGGACAAAGGAAATCTTTGTCAGAATGCTGAAAGGTAAGGTACCATTAACAGTTGCAAGCAGAAGGAAAGGGAAATAATATATTTAAAAGTCTAGATAATTGTCAAAAGACTTCAAGTCTTCCGCTTATCTACAGAACAGATAAAGTATGTCTAGGGGTGGTAGAAGCTTCCAACATTATCCTGCTAACATGACTTAACCCTGACTACTTTTAGTAGTTCCATCTCCATAGCAATTCAGTCCTTGACCTCTCTGTTGAAACGAAGATGGACACAAATTAGTGTAGTACTGTGGTCCAACCAGTTCTGAAACAGTAGCCACTATAATGGCTACTGCTATAGCGAACTAGTCAGACTGAACTGGCCAAATAGCCACACTGTTCAAGTCAAATAGCCACATTCAACTGGCCAAATTAGCCACACGTGACTAGTGGCTAACGTGTTGGACACCACGGCTTCAGTGGCTTTTTGTGACAGATCCAGAAGTCCAGTGGGAGCTACCAAGACCATCAAACTCATATCACATGGGCCACATAACTACTGGATGGCAACTTTCAGTAACTACCAATCTGAGATGAATTTCAACAGGCTGCCTTGTTCAAAGGCTGTTTATCCTAACCATTAACATTTTTCTAAGTCATTCAGTACCTCTTCTCTTCTAGACTGGGAGAAGGATGGAGCAAGAGAAGGGTGAGAGACACACATTGCAGGATAATTCAGGGCAAGAAGTAGGGAGTGCCTTATTGTTAAAACAGATGAGGGTCAGACCCTCAGCTGGTGTGTCCGTGTAACTCTATTGATTTCAACACCAATTTATACCAACTGAGGATCTGGCCTTTACAGTGTTCACAAGCAAGAGCAAATTTGATATTCACAATCTCTCTGTAGTCAGGAAAGACTCAACAGCTGTTCTTCAGCTTCAACCAGAAATGTCAAAAGCAACTGCCTCAATGTACTAGAAAATTAATAAACAAAATGCTAAATAAGCATGATATTATTAGCTTCACTGAGCTCAAAAAACAAAGACTGGAAAAAGAAAATAAGTTTCTCAATAATAACTTGTCTCCCCATTACTTAATTCAGAAATCAGAAGGACAAACTTGGCTGAATCACAAACAGAGACTTTTGTGATTTCCTCCCCACTCCAAACTCAATAATACCAGCAGCTTAAAAAACCCACGAGAAGTTACTAGCAAGATATTTTATAAAACAAAAATGAAACCAAAGCTGAACACCATATTTTAAGCTGCAGTATGAAGTCAGTAACCAAACAATTAGGGAGAATGAAAAAAAAATAAGCTGTTTAATTTATATGTTGACATATTTTGGAGCCGTTCAATATATGATTTTAAAAAATATTTGACATTCCTTTAGGAAGGAGAGGCTTGTATGGAAACCAACTGGTTGGTTTCAAATTGAAAGTGGGATGTAGAGACTTTCATCTTCAGGTCACTAGTTCAAACCTAGCTAATCTTGGTAGTGTCTGAAAGTAGATGCTGTTGACAGCTGTTCAATGGCTTATAGGATGAGTTGGTGGTCTTAGAGTGTTCTGTGATGTGGCCAGTTATCCACTATCATAAATGGCACCCTTGGTAGCAGTCTCATCAGAGGGGTAAAGGATTAAATGGACATGAAAACTAAATTACCCTCTCTCCCTCTGAGACAGTCCCAGCTTAACGGGTTCAGGGCACATGATCAAGAGCTTCACCACAATGAAGTATCATTGCTCACGCAGCACCTGCCATCTGTGAAATAAAGATTTCAAAGTCGGGCACAGCTTGTGAGAACCAAAATTCACTTGAAGCACTGAATGCTTGTTTAAAAGAGCTTATCTGTTGTGGTTGAGGCCAGTAAAGCTGACTTTTTGTAATAACATTTGTGTTTGTTATTTTTCCTGGTTGCCACTGTGCATTTAAAGCCGAAGTCCCGCCTGTTTAAGAGAGATTTTTCTAGCTAACCAAATATTAAATAAATAAGAAATACTGCAAGTAGCCTTTTGAAAAAGAAAATATTTTCTGATATTTTCCAAATTGGGAAACCCATTTAAAAGCGTTTTTCCCTTGCTTGAGTCTTTTAATACAAGGCAAGTTAATCTCACACTTTCGAAAGAAGGGTCATACTAGTTATCTCTATAATAATGATTATGGCTTCAAAAATTGGCTAAGAGATGTTGTGCATTGAGGTTGAAGACAAACTGGTTAATTTTGTTCCTTATTTCAAGATACAGTAATTTTATCAAAATATTTTGGTGCAGCTTCAAAATATGTTTACATATAAACTAAACATTCCCTTAGTCTCATTTGCTTCCTGTTAAGACCTGAAAAGGAAGCAAATCATTGGCTTATTCCCAGACAAGACTCCATTTAGCTACAGACCAAATTCTAAATAGAGATATGTGCAATTAAAATAACCTTACTAAGATGTTCTAGTTATAAAGAACAAATACTTGGAGGCTCAAAATTAAGGTTTCATAAAACCCTATGGGTATGTCTACACTTGCAGTCTATTTCGGGAATAGGGCTGCAAATGTAGGCATTCGGAATTGCAAATCAAGCCCGGGATTTAAATATCCCACGCTTGATTTGCATCTTTCCGGCCGTGCGCCATTTTTTGAAATTTACAAGCCCGGAATAACCGCCCGTGTCTACACGCGGCAGTGAAACGGGCGTTCGAAATAAAGCCCTATTTCGAACTACCTGTTATTCCTCCTGCAATGAGGTTTAACAGGTAGTTCAAAATAGGGCTTTATTTTGAACGCCTGCTTCACTGCCGCGTGTATAGAATCATAGAATACTAGGACTGGAAGGGACCTCGAGAGAGGTCATCGAGTCCAGTCCCCTGTCCCTATGGCAGGACCAAATACTATCTAGACCATCCCTGATAGACATTTATCAAACCTACTCCTAAATATCTCCAGAGATGGGGATTCCACAACCTCCCTGGGCAATTTATTCCAGTGTTTAACGACCCTGACAGTTAGGAACTTTTTCCTAATGTCCAGCCTAAACCTCCTTGCTGCAGTTTAAGCCCATTGCTTCTTGGTCTATCCTCAGAGGCCAAGATGAACAAGTTTTCTCCTCTCCTCCTCATGACACCCTTTTAGATACCTGAAAACGGCTATCATGTCCCCCCTCAGTCTTCTCTTTTCTAAACTAAACAAACCCAATTCTTTCAGCCTTCCTTCATAGGTCATGTTCTCTAGACCTTTAATCATTCTTGTTGCTCTTCTCTGGACCCTCCAATTTCTCCACATCTTTCTTGAAATGGTGCCCAGAACTGGACACAATACTCCAACTGAGGCCTAACCAGCGCAGAGTAGAGCGGAAGAATGACTTCTCGTGTCTTGCTCACAACACACCTGTTAATGCATCCCAGAATCATGTTTGCTTTTTTGCAACAGCATCACACTGCTGACTCATATTCAGCTTGTGGTCCACTATAACCCCTAGATCCCTTTCTGCCGTACTCCTTCCTAGACAGTCGCTTCCCATTCTGTATGTGTGAAACTGATTGTTCCTTCCTAAGTGGAGCACTTTACATTTGTCTTTATTAAACTTCATCCTGTTTACCTCAGACCATTTCTCCAATGTGTCCAGATCATTTTGAATTATGACCCTATCCTCCCGAGCAGTCGCAACCCCTCCCAGCTTGGTATCATCTGCAAACTTAATAAGCGTACTTTCTATGCCAATATCTAAATCGTTGATGAAGATATTGAACAGAGCCGGTCCCAAAACAGACCCCTGCGGAACCCCGCTTGTTATGCCTTTCCAGCAGGATTGTGAACCATTAATAACTACTCTCTGAGTACGGTTATCCAGCCAGTTATGCACCCACCTTATAGTAGCCCCATCTAAGTTGTATTTGCCTAGTTTATTGATAAGAATATCATGCGAGACCGTATCAAACGCCTTACTAAAGTCTAGGTATACTACATCCACCGCTTCTCTCTTATCCACAAGACTCGTTATCCTATCAAAGAAAGCTATCAGATTGGTTTGACATGATTTATTCTTTACAAATCCATGCTGGCTGTTCCCTGGCTGTGTAGACGCGGGCAGTTACTCCGGGCTTGTAAATTTAAAAAATGGCGCCCGGCCAGGAAGATGCAAATCAAGCGCGAGATATTGCTTGATTTGCAATTCCGAATGCGTACATTTGCAGCCCTATTTTGAAATAGGGTATGTCTACACTTGCAGCCTATGTCTGACCCAAATTCCTGTCCACATGTGATAGATTTATATCTATCCATCCATATAATTTCTAGGATGGGCTTGGTAGATTAATGCAGGAGGTATTTTTGCTCTGTATGGATAGGGAGAAGACGTGAGCTATCGTGTTTATTTTTTACACCAATACATGGTGGTTGAAATGGAAGACAGCCATGTTTAAATTAACGGCCCCTGTTGAAAGGTGCTGTACATTAGTACCTACAGTACTGGATCGTAGTAGATGTTATTTACATTGTGAACCAGAGCCAAAAAATCATAAAACATTTGATACTCAGGTAAGCTTCATAGCTCTGGTTCTTTATGCCTTTGCAGACCATTCTGATTTACTGGCAAAACTATGTTTTATGGTCTATATTGGAGATGTGGATAAGGTACGGTTTCCCAGCAAGATAAATGGCTATTAGGTGCTTCAGTGGGGCACAATAAATGTCTCTTCTTCCATCCGTGACTGCCAAGGATATAATGTTCTCATTAAATTGATATCTACTTACAACTTAAATAGCATGTTAGATCTTATTTTTGTCTATTTTAGTTATTTAGAAATTGAAACTTCAATGTGTGAAAAGCCTTTCAAGGCTTCTGTTTTCCTCTCAGTACAAAGACAAAGTCTCTTCATAGGTCAGGTCATAATCTTGGTTTCTGATAAAAACCTGGCTTCACACCTGTTTTGTGAAGTACCAGAAATGAGATCCACATAGCACAACTGGTACACTAGTTACAAGTGACCTATATGCACACTTTGTCTAAATAGGCATAGTAAATCTCTTCCTGGTGCTACAAAATATTTTCTGGTGGTCAAGGAGAATCATGTGCAATTGACAATTTAGAACCTCTCTGCCCTGCAAAACCTGTTCAGACTGGTGTTGTGACTGCTTATAATCAAAATTTTGTTACTTTTCTGAGCAGTCACTGCAGCATTTTCTTTGAAGGGCATTTCACATTAATCAGTTGGGGAGATTTTGATTTCCTTTCTCCCAGGGTAAATTATTCAAAAAGATACAGTTCCTTAAATTGTCCGAGCTCCCAGGGGAAATGAGATAATTAAGCCAATCAAAGACTACACTGGAACTTGGATTCTGAGAAGACGCAAGTCTATAAAACCAAAGACCACCTGTGCCACAGTAAACTAAAGCCCTGATCTTGCAAAAGAATTTAGACAGACAGGGTTTGCCAGTACTTTTAGTGGGATTGGGAATTAACATTTAGTTTACCCCAGTTCTTTAATCCTGTGATCTACAATCAAATTATTGTATTTCTGCTAATGTCAGTATTTTTGTTTCTAAACATGAACTAATATTAAACTACAACATGTGCTTTATAGTAATAATACCCCAGTTTTCCAGTCTGACAGATGTAACAGACTTAAAAAGAAATGTATTGACTGCAATTTGTCCAAAAAAACCCTCCACTAGATGTCGTGGCAAGCACAAGATTAGCTGTACTGAATGCATTATATGCTGAAGCATGTTCCAATTCACAATCTACTTAGTTTAACAAAGCAACTAACCCTATTACCTTCTTTTTGCCTCTTCATATTGAAGACTTAGTCGGACTTTTTCAGCTAAATTTGATCTACTTTTCACTCCAATCTGTTGAGAAAAATATCAACTTTATTATTGTACAAGACACATCCACAACACAAAGCAAATGCATGTACTACAGAAATTATTTAAAATGGAAACATGCCCAGTTGCAGCAATACAGTCTGCCAACTATTTTTCAGTGCAAGGTCTAATTAATACGCTACACAAATTCATAATGCAAAATGGTCTTTTTATAATGTTTGTTTTTGTTTTCTCTTGCTAAATTGATATGAGGGCCACATTCAGCTCTGCTGTAAGCAGGTGTGATTCCACTTGAAACCCTCCTTTGAACTGCATTGATTTCCCCCAAAGTTCTGACTTCAATGGAATTCAAAGGAGAACTTCAATGAAATAGCATCTGCTAAAGACACATCTAAGTTTGGCCCTTAGTTGGAAAGCCTAATACAATCTTCCTGTTAGCGCAAGGAAAATGCCAATGTTTGATACACATTTCTGAATGCAAACCCATGGTAGGTGTCCAGGTTACTGACATATGGAAGATTTTAATGACTGAAAGGTTAATTCCACCAACTGGTTTTCATCCGGACAAAAAAATAAATTATTAGGTACATTTTGAAATCCTGTTTTTGAAAGGGATCAGCTTTAAACTTAACCTCTACAGTACTTTGTTTTCACAGTATGTTTTAAGATAATACAAATAAGTAAGAAATACTACCCAGTTATAGAACTGTTCATCTCTATTATGTAGGAATTGTTTGATTAAAATCATATTTTATATAAAGGATTAATGGCAGGGATGTTAACTATTGTTTATTTATGTAAACGTGTTCTCACTGGAAATTTTAGCAGTTACATGTTTACACGGGTGGGGAAGCAGGCAAGCACAGAGACAGCAGCATGGGGGGCAGGTGGCTCTGCAGGAGCGGATATGCACAGAGAGCTGGCTTGAAAGCTGGCTGTCTGTATGTGATGGCCCCCATGCACTGCTGGCTCTGTGGGAGCCCCCCCGAGCACTGGTTCCTGCCTCCCCTTCCCCGCTGCCTCTGTAAGAAGCAGTGGGATGGGGGAGGGGGGAAGGGGAGAGGTGGATCTGCAGGAGTCAGCTCCCCATGGTCATCAGCTTCCACCTGTCCCCACCCAAAACAGAGGCAGCAAGGGGGAGGGCATATAGTTGGTAGGTTTAACCAGTAAGCCCAGGCTTATTGGTTAATTATGTAACCGACTACACCCTAACATCCCTAATTCATGGTAAATTATTTTTTAATTTAATTTTAAATAAAAACTCAGATTACATTTTTACTTAGTACAGAAGCAGCTAATTTTCCTTTATATCTAGTTACACACACAGCAGTAAGAGCAAAGATTCCAATCCCATCAACAGCAACATTCTGCCATCACTCTCCATTCACTCTTGCCAAAATGAAAAGGACTTACATCACCAGAAATGTCTGTCTGAGACCCTGCATCCAGAGTCTGTCTAGAGAGGGACAACTGAGAGTTTACAGAGCTGGACCTCAAATCTGGTTCAGATATCCCAACGGTCTGGTCAAGGTGAAATCGTTCTCTCAACTTTGCAAGGCTCTGAAATCAAAGAATGCTTTACTAGTATGTTTCTGCACTTCAGGAACATTTCATCGCTGCTACACATCAATCTTATCGTTTAAGCACCATAGCATGATGCTTGTTTCCATATTCAGCTCCAGACTGGCCCTGGGAAAGGTGTACAATGAAGTATCTCTCTTCCTTCTGTATGCCCACATGGTTTCCATTCAGATGAATACCAAGACTGCATGAGCCTAGTACTACTTGCCATTGCAAATGTACCAAAAGAAAAAGAAGAAGGTTTCCTCTTTATATCAGCCAGCACAACTGGCCAGCTGTGGAGGGGAATGCATGGGACACCCATTAAGAAAAGGCACAGCAGCACACTTAAGGAGCAGAAGGACCACAATGTAATCATGTGTCAATTGTATCTACCACATGTGTTAATTGTATCTACCGCAATCTCTCAAACATTTAATCAAAAATCCCAAAAGGGAAAACTTTCAGTTTTCATTGAGTACTAAGCAAGTTATCCAGCCATCCAGACAGCTCTATTGGTTTATTTATACCAATCTCCATTACATAGCTGCTCAAGATGAAGTATGCTCTCTTTGAGGAAGAGCCTACATCTTCCCTTGAGCTTGAACCACCCCAAGCACATTTGGGGGACTACTTCAATATAAATAATAAATAGTCTTTCCTGGTTTTAGAGATGGAGAAACCGAGGCTTGAAGAGAGTGATTCGCTCCAGGTCTCAGAGCAAGGCTTTGGCAAGAAACAAGAACAGAATCATGATCTCTTGATTCCGAGTCCCATAACCTAGATTGCTTAGATTTGCACATTACTGTTTAGGCAGCCCCATGAATATAAGAAATGTGTCCACTGAGTTTCACTGCATAATACACACTAAAGTTCAATGATCAGTCGGACACAATGAAATAAAGGAAAAACAGCGCTGTTAGCTTTCAACCATTTGTTTTCCATATACAAAGGGACAGGCAATCTTTTCATGCCCAAATGTTTTATAAAAAATTGCTGATCCAAGCCAACAATGGAACCATGTCAAAATAAAAAGGCAGAAAATACTAATTAAATCTCAGACTTTGCATTCATAACAGGTTCATTTTTATAAGTTACTATTAAATCAAATCAATATATGGCATATAAATGTCCAAGATAAAAAGGCAATGGATCAAATGACCAAGACAAATAGACTTCACAGACGACGCCAGGGGCTCCACTGTACCCTTCACTTTACAATAAAATGAAAGATGCTTTTGTTGTTTGTTCATTGGCTGATTTTTTAGCTAGTTTTGCCAAAACCTATTTTCAGGAATGGATACATGGAGGTTAGATTCAGGGTGAAACCCTGACTATTGAAATCAATAGCAAGACTTCCACTGACTGTAATGTGGCCATGATTTCACACAGGATTGTTAAGTACTGGAGTAAAAATATTTAACATGCATTCTCAATCTCTCACTCTTTATCTCTGGCACTGTGGTTTGTCTTTTTGATGCTTGGCTCTTGGCTCCAAGAGCTTGTGGTGAGAGCCAGGATATTTATGTTCCCATCCTGACTCTGCAAGTGATTTTCTGGGTGACCTAAAGCAAATCATGTAATCTTTAAATACCTCAGTTTCTTCATTTATAAGTTGGTATACTTAGTGTTGCAAAATTCTTTGAGTTCCTATGATTAAAGACGCACAAGTGCAAAGCAGTTATCACAAAATCACTTTAGGGTTTAAAAAAATTAACATCAACCCCTCAAGATATCAATCAAAATACCTGCATTAAATCTTGTTTTTCTCTTTCTCCTGAGCTTATGGCCTTTCTGATAGACTTCAGCTCACTCAGAATGGCTTTGGCTTCACTTAGTTCGTACCCACTCTGACCTCCAGACATTTTTTGGTCAATTCTGTAAAAAGAAAAATTGGTAATGGTAGAAAAAAAAAATGAAAATCTGTGCCGTTCCATTTCAGAAGCAGTTCATTTCTGGAAAACTGGGGGATTAGAGACACAACTTCCTTATTAAAATAACCACTTGCCTTGACAGACAAAGGGAAAGGAAGTTATATGCACTAAACAACAACAACAAAAAAGCCATCCGTAATCGAGTTCCTATAGCTACATGTACACTAGACACAGCTTGGAAAAAATTCCCAGTGGCACCGCTACCAAGTCAGCTAGATCACTAGAAGCCTTAGTGCAGACAAGATCCAACAGCAAGATGAATGACTCAACATTAAAGACATCAGAAGCTGTTGGAGCCTTCTCCAAAAGTAGGACTCCTACAGATGCTAACATGAATACAACTGGACTGGTGACAGCACTGGTCAAATTTTTCTAAATTCTGCTGGTGTAAACACAGCTTTTGGGTGAAACAAATCAAACTCTAATATCTGAATATTTAATTGTGGGGACAGAGAAGAAGGAATGTATGGATTCTTGATGCTGTTGATGATGACACTATATTCTGATTTTTTCTTACTTCACACCTCTCCCACTTTTCTTTCCCTCCCCTCCATCTTTGACAGATAAGCAGATTCTTTGGCACTAATCAGCCTCGAAGAGAAGCAAGTAACAGTGCCAAGCTTGTCTCAGCATCTGTCTGGTCCATCCTGTTCTTAGGCATTCAAATGGTTAAGAGGAGCAGTTCTTTTCACACAATCTGCAGGTTCTCTTTTACCCACAGAATCTTTAGAGAATTATCATATGCCATACAATAGGTAATTTACAGAGCAAACAACTCCTAGAATATCAATGATTTAAAAAGTTTTTTCAAGATGTGTACTGCATAGAACATAAAGACAAAAAGGTATTTCATCTTGTCTTGCCAGGTTTACTTAAACAAATGCCATTTATAAGCACATTTCTCCTATCTGGTACTATTTTACTGAATATTTCATAGCATTGTGCAAACTATTACAGCTGTGCCTCACAAAATTTAAACAAAACCTGGCATCTTTACAAAGATCAGCACCAAGTAGAGAATACATTCTTTATTCAATTGATTTTCTGCTTCTGTCATCATCCATCATCTTCATTTGAAGATGTTAATCTTGTGAGTGTGGAACACACAAACACTTCCATGATCAGAAGTCAACAAGAGTCTCCAGCACACATGCAGTAACTCGGCCCTGGGCTACATTAGGGAGTTATTTCGGAATAACCCCCCTTATTTGGAAATAACAAGTGGAGCATACACACTACCAAGTCTGTTATTTCGAAATAACAGGCTAGTTATTTCAAAATCTGTATTCCTGCATTCCTCGGGGAAAACACTTATTTTGAAATTGTTATTTTGAAAAATGTTAGTGTGGACACTCTGGTGATGCTAATTTGAAATAATTGGCCTCCAGAGGCTTCGGCTGCCCTGTAGGCTCCACCGCCCTGTGTTCTGGGGCCCCGGGCCTTCTGGGAGTCTGCTAACCCTAAGCTCTTTCCCTAGTCCCTCCTGTTTTATATCCCCCCAAAACCACACTTGTTTGTTCAAACAAAACAGGCTTTCTATTTGTTCTGCAGGGGATGGAGAAAAGGTGGGAAGGGAGGAGTAGGGGAAGAAAGGCACACAGAAGGAATGCAGGGGCCCCTTGTGGAGAGACACTGGAAAGTGTCTCACAGCTGGCCTTGCATGAAACTCTCCCTCAAGGCCTCCCTGATAAGCACAGCCCCTTGATGTGCTTGTCAAATGACAATGGTGTCCAGCTGCTCGTAAGCCCTGGCCAGCCATTCATCCTCTGCCCCCACCCTGGCAGGAAAGTCTCCCCCTTACTTTCACAGAGGTTGTGGAGCACACAGCAGGCTGGCATCACAAAGGGGATGTTGCGCTTCCTGAGGTCCAGACAGGCGAGGAGACTCCTGAACCTCCCCTTTAAGCGGCTGAACGCACACTCTACCACTATGCAGCACCTGCTGAGCATGGCATTGAAGTTCTCCTTGGTGGGGTCCAGGCTGCCTGTGTAGGGCTTCATCAGCCAGGGGAGCAAGGGATAGACTGCATCGCCCAGGATGCAGATGGGGATGTCCATGTCCCTGACTCTGATGTTTGCAATCAGGCAAAAAAGTGCCACAGTGCATCTTCTGGAACAGGCATGAGTTCCAGAAGATGTGGGCGTCGTGTGCCTTCCCCAACCCAGATGATACTGATGTCAGTGAAGCGTCCCTTGTGGTCCACCAGGGTCTTCAGCACCATCAAGAAGTACCCTTTCTCGTTTAGATAGTCTGAGGCATGGTGGTCACGGGGCTGGGATGGGGATGTGAGTGCCATCTATGGACCCCCTGCAGTTGAGGAAGCCCATGACGGCAAAGCCACCCACAATTTTGTCGATGTTGCCCAGAGTGACACCCCTCCATAGCAGCAAGTTGTTGATGGCCTTGGCTACCTGCAGAAGCATGGCCCCAAATGTGGATTTCCCCACACCAAACTGGTTCCCGATGGAACAGTAGCTGCCCAGCATGGCAAGCTTCCACAGGGGAATGACAGGTCACAGTTGGGCATCCTGTCACCTGAGGACAGGGGCGAGCCATTCGCAGAGCTCCAGGAATGTGGCCTTCCACATATGGAAGTTCTGCAGCCACTGCTGGTCGTCCCATTGATGCATGACGATACGGTCCCACCAGTCAGAACTGGTCTCCCTCCATCAGAAGTGGAATTCAACAGTGTCCAGGGGAGCATTTTGCAGCAGCAGGAGTGCCAGGTGAAGAGGTTTTCCATTTCAGGTTGGTCATCATCCTGCTGGAGCAGCATGTGGGCAGTTTGGATGAACAGCGCCATGAGGCGCAGCACGAGGCCCATGAGCCTGGCACTGCTTTGCAGCAGCTCTGGCTCCATGTTGGAAGTGCTGTGGCATCTGCAAGAGCAACCAGAGCACAGTGCGTCCGTTTGGTGTTCCACGATGGGGGAGGCAGTGGAGGAGTGGCGAGACACGGCCGTAGAGAGGAACCCCTGAAAGCACGCGTTGCAGCCACCGGAAGTAACCACTCTCCTGGTGCCCTCCCCGGAGGCATCCAGAGACTCTAAATCTGAGGCAGGTTCTAGTGTGGATGTGCTATTTCAAAATAATTCTGAGCAATTTCAATGCTCCCCCATAGTGTGGACACACTATTTCAATTTTGTTATTTTGGGAGTTATTTTGAATTTATTATGAAATTATTTCCTAGTGTAGACATGCCCTTACAAGAATACTTAGATTAATAAGCTACATTTTCCCTCTGACTTGGGATGTTAAGATCCAGTTTTCAAAGGAGCTGCTAGAATTGCAACCATAATTTTTTTATGTTTAAGGTTTTCTACAGGGAACTGCATTTGCATAAACAAATCAGAAACAAAGTCTGTACACACAAATCTAAGTTTTTGCTGCCACCCCCCTATGTGTAAAAGTTTGATAATGAAAAAAAAAAAAGCCAGTGCCAAGCATTATAAATGCTGGAATAAGGTAGGCCATGTTTTCTAAAGGATCTCCAAAGTGATATATACAGCTTTACCCTGCAAAAAAAGGTAAATGCTGAACAAATTGTTTGACTTTAATGGGCATAACACATTCTGCACAGAAACTTGGATGTATCTTTTTCAAAATTTTGTTCTGCAGTTGTAAACAAGTGATGGATACCTATAGCAACCTCCCCCCCCAACCCCCAAATCAAACATAACATTTACTTTTTTGGCTCATTTTTATTGCACAGCAGAAAAATGCTCTTTGTGCAGAGCACTTTCACCATATAGAAAGGCAGTTATCACACCTTGAAATTGCAATGGGTGCACATTACATGAATGGAAATATGTGTTTGTTTTGGCTCAATCTAGTTATTAACCCACATGATCAGAACATAGTGCCACAGCACGGAGACCACAACCCAGCAGAGAAGCGATGGAAGAATAGGCTTTGTAAACGAAGATAAGGAATAGTAAAACATTTCCACTCAGCACTAATTTTATAAAGACAAAATATACTGGGTTACAATTTACATCAGAAACTCTTATGAGCAGTGACGCATTTACTGCCAGTTCTCACTTGATCTGTCATAAATTAACTAGTTTCTAAGGTCAAATAGTGATAGGACATGCTTATGGTCGTGAGCCATGAATGAATGGTCAAGTAACATGCGGCAAGCTGCGTAACAGTATGAAGTGCTACATTCAAACTGCAACTGCTTTATTCTGTATATAATTAAGATGGACACGAAGGGCCTCTGACATATAAAATATTCTGTCTTCCTGTTTTAAATTAATGGGATTAGTGCAGTTTAGAAGCGGCTGCCTGAATTTCTACAACAAATGTCCATTGTTTTCCTGTGGTATGCTGTTGACAGTTTCTCAAACATGCTTTGGATTCCTATCAAAATTGCTTGCAAGCAAGCTGCTTTAAAACAATACTTCATTGTTGAATTAATATAATAAAGCCAGCGTGCTTGGCTAACCTTTAATCCAGGGACAGTGGCATGAGATTTTATTACTTAAGCTTTAGAACTGTTGTTTTTTTTTTTAAAAGTGTGCCTCCAGTAAAGTTTAATTTATGGTTAAATAAATCCAGGCAATTACCTTTTCCCTTTCCCTCTTCTCATCGTATTATAGATTTCAATAATGAATATCTCCTTTCTATTCACAATTAAAGAGTTCAAGGGGCTGATATTATGAGATGCTGCATGCCTTCAACTCTCACTTTGACTTCACAAAGGAAAATACTTTTTCTTTAGAGCTACATTCCCATCCTTAGTTCTCATCACACTACACGTGCAGCAACAGTTGTGTTCACTTTTGTTGTTCTTTTTGCTAGAAGTTCCAGTAATTTATTCCATCGGGTTGTGTAAAAGTGCTCTATTAAACTACAGAGGAAGTAACTTATAGTATATTTTAGTTAGAACAAATTTAAAAAAAATACCTTAGGAGAAAGGCTAGCTCTGTGGTTTAGGCACTGCACAGAAGTGCAGTGCAATCTAAGTTCAATGCCTACCTCTGCCTGTTTGTGTGTGTTCCATGTACAAGTCACTCACTCTCTATGCCTCAGTCTACTATCAGTAAAACAGGGATAATAATCTTTGTCTCTAGTCCCTTTGTAAGTGTTTTAGGACAAATACTACCTATCATTATGTGACTGTCCTGTACTCAGAGCCATGTGATCCTGCATTCAGTTGGGGCCATTAAGTGTTACCATAATACAAATAACAGTATTAGATAAAATGCTGTTCAGACATGTTAGCTAGAAAGGTGACAACTACAGTATGTGCTGGGTCATAACACACTGTCAGTTTCTTTAGTCATAGTTGGAACCAATGCTTAGTCACTTAGGGCCTCATTTGCAGGAGCGAAACACAGTCTCCAGTGCTCACTGCCTCTGAAAACTGGATTGTTAGAGCCCGACGATAAAAGGTGCCGAGACCCCTGGAATTAAATCTACTCCTTGCAGTATTAGGCCTTCAGAGCACATCAAGCAACTTAGAAGTTGCATTATTTTCTTTACTGATGCAATCTATGGTTGAGGCCATGCTATCCTACAGTTAATATGTTTTCTAGTTACTGCTAAACATTTCCATAGCTAACACAAATTTGGCTTGTTTTCCTGTACATAATACTAGCCTAGCCCTGCCACAGGCTGCTCCGAGGTAGTTTATAGAGCTGTTTAACAGCAAGGTTGCATAACTTCCTTCTCCATTTTTTTCTTGTTAACTAAGTTCCATCAAAAACCTTAGCAGCTGTAATTACAGCTGTTTCTGCCTGCTCCAAGTTGATATGAAAACATCCCCAGACGAGGAGGCAGCCTTGAGTGACTGCAAACAAGTAGCGCTATTTCAGCCCACTAGAGGGAGTGCAAGAAGTTAATCTGCTCAGTAGCTATGTTGAAGTTGCTGCGCAAGGCTTTGTTCATAGGAGCAGACATTCCTGCATGTGTGCACAAACACCTTGAGCTAGAACAGGGGTGGGCAATAATTTTTTGCCAGTGGCCACTTCAAAAGTTTTTATAGTGCCCCTGGCCCTCACTGGAAGGGGCGGGGCCTCAAAAGGGAGGGGCGGGGCCAGGATGCTTCTGGCTTCCCCAACCCCAGATCACGATTGGTCTGGGGCTGGGGGAGCCCCTTTGCCCTCCCCCTTCCCACTAAGCACCCATGCCCCTAGCAGTGGGAAGAGACTTCCCATGCTCCCCCAACCCCAGGCCAATCAGGCCCTGGGAGCGTGCAAAGTGCTGCGTCTTCCTGGCAGGGTGGAGGAAACTTTGTGTGCTTCCTCCAGCCCCTAATTGGCCTGGGGGCAGGAGAGCAGCAGGTCCTCTGTGGGCCGGATCAACCTGCTTGGCGGGCTGGACCTGGCCTGCGGAGGCCCTTTTGCCCAACCCTGAGCTAGAAGCTTCTCGCCAACCAACAGTGAGTTCTAGTGAGGTAAAACAAGCAGACATTTTGAAAACCAGTTGGATCCAGCCCAACTCTACAGGGAGAAGATAGAGCTGTCAGCAGTAACTAGGGATGTGAATGTCTAGTCGACTATCCAATAAGCAAATGCTTATCAGATAGTCGACAGGCTAGTTGACTAGTCGCTCCCCTCCCCCCCATTGCTGCCTCTTTCAGAAAGAGGCAGTGAGGGGAGGGGAGTAGGAAGGGGTGCTTCAAAGTAGAGCATGACACCAGGCTCCCCAAAGTGTTTCAAAGCGGCAGCGCCGCCTGGAGCCTGGGGTCAGGTGGGGACTCTGCCACTCTGAAATGCCACAAGGAGCATGGGGCCAGTGGGGGGCTGCTTGATTCCCCTGTTACCGTGCTCCCCGCAGCACTTTCCCCTTTGAAGTGAAGCAACACCCCTAGGACTGTTGCTACACTTCAAAGGCGGAGGTTCCCTATTGAATAGCATTGACTAGCTGATTAGCCAATTAATCAAAATTTTACATCCCTAGCAGTAACCTAGGCTGAATCTGTGGGTTAGTTCTCACTGCAGTTTCTTGTAATTTTACAGAAGTCACTGGAACTAGGGCTGGGAAAACACCACAGACGAAGAATTGTAGACTTGGAGGTCCAATGTCTCTATTAGGGTATCACATGATTGAACCAATAGTGATTCACCCCTTCCTACTCCCCTCCCCTCACTGCCTCTTTCTGAAAGAGGCAGCAATGGGGGTGGAGGGGAACGACTAGTCAACTAGCCTGTCGACTATCTGATAAGCATTTGCTTATTGGATAGTCGACTAGACATTCACATCCCTAGACACAATGCATATCTAAAAGCAGTTTTTCTTATCTGCAATTGTGTATGTGCTCAGTATTGTAAACATTGAAACAACTGATTATGTGCAACTGAACGTTTTATCTTGTTGCCACTATAACACTCAGGATGAGCCTACATGAAAGCACAAGTCCCAATTCTTGTATTTATTTTAAAAGGTATAAAAATATATATTTTAGGGTTTAGACCCTGAATAACATTCTTCAATTTAGAGGAAAGTAATGAATAACTAGACTGACCTCATTAACTATGGAACATCCAGGAGGAACATGGATGTTCCTGGATCAGAGAACCCTGGTAGCCTAGTGGCAGGAAGGCAGTCCAGAAGGGGCTGGGCTGAAGCAGCGGGACGGGGCTGGGGCAGCCCCCAGCAGCAGTGGGGCTGGAGCCTGCGGCACTGTGGTCAGGTTGTGGCAGCCCCCGGCAGCACAAAACTGGGCTGGCGACAGTCCGTGGAAGCACGGCCTGGGGCCAAGTCCTGAATGGCCTGAGGAAACAGGGCCAGAGTCTGCGGGCTGCCATGGGGCAGAAGCCCAAGCCCTCGGCAGTGGCACTGGGGTTGGGGCTGGCTGGACAGCCTTCAGAAGAGGGGCCAGAGTCCATGGGCTGCTGCAGGGACTGGGACCAGAGCCTGAGTCCACTGTAGCCCCTGGCAGCCCAGACAGGCCATAGCCAGCTCTTGGCAGCCCTCAGCAGTGCAGGGCCAGAGCCTGTGACAGCCTACAGAAGTGGGGGCTGCTGGAGCACAGCAGGCAGTCCGGCCGGGGCAGAAGCAGTAGGGCCAGCAAGCCAGTAGGCAGCCCAGCAGGGGCTGGAGGTAGTCCTCCTGCTCTGCCCCCTTCCCCGCCCACCCAGAGCTGGCAGAGTTGGTGGCTGGGGGCTGTGTCAGGGAACCTTCTCTAGTCAGGCAAATTCACTGGACCAGTCCCGAGGGTGCTGGATAAGAAATGTCCAACCTGTAGTGAGTTGCAACAGTTGTGCTGTAATGATTTATCTTTGAATATTTACTCAGTAAAAAGAAATTTGAAACTTGTAATTGGGTCTGTCTGTCAAAGTATATAAGTGTGTTATGTCCAAGACTGGTACAGAATTCCCAATAAGAGAAACTGAATCCTCCTATAAATTTCCACTTTTAGTATTTAGAGAGTTCCTATACAAATTCAGCTGTTATCGCTCCTAAGGATATGAATTCATAGTCTGTGCAGATCACGGAATCATAGAGCACTAGAACTGGAAGGAACCTCAAGAGGTCACTGACTCCAGTCCCCCACCCTTACTATAAATCTTAGAAATGTGCGTCTGTTTACCTGTCTGTGGAAGGGTGGGGGGCTCTAGGGGGTTAGGGCTGGCACTGGGGGACTCTGGAGGCCAGGGCTTTTGGTAGACTGGTAACATTTTATTTGCATAATGAATATGCAAAAATACATATAACATGTTACCAGGCCACCAAAAGTTTGTGAATGAGTTTGCCGGTCCCAAAAATGTTGGGAACCACAGGTATAGATCAAGCCTGAAAAGATTCATGATGCAAGGCTTGAGTGTGATTGGTTTAAAAAAGCAAGATCTCCCTTAATGTTCAAAACTGCAACTCATTTTGAGCTTTTCTCTGCTGTGCATCATTTATGCCTCATAGTAGCATACTTTTCTCTCAGCTGAGGGGGCAGAAGGGATCAAATTATACTTCTTATAGAACTTACAACAAAGCCTCTTTCCTGCCTTTTCCAACACACATAACACTCCCATTCCACAGAGTGAGATGAAACTCATTTTACTGCTTTTTTACCCCCAAAGCAGGTTTGTGGTTTCTATTGATTCCCTGGAGCGAGATTTAAAAAAAAAAAAAAAAAAAAAAAGCTTTAGCATTATGGAAACAATTGGCTTTTTGGTGGATTCTTCTGGGCCATTTTTTTATTCTTAGTCTTTTCACTGTAAATCTATGCAATTACAATTGTATTTGGTTTAGTCCTAACTTGTAGACTGAATTATTGAAGTCAATTTCAATTATTTTCTCATACTTACTGTTGCAATGTTTCAAAGCCCTGTTCTTTGTAGAGTAGTTCTTGCTTCATATGAAAGAGTTCTCTCTTTAGCTTCTTAACCTTTTGTGTGAAATCAAAGCAAGAATTAGAAAATTCTTCTTTTTAAACACTGTAAAACATGGTTTCCAACAATTAATGCAGACTCTACATTAGACAAGCAAAAAAGGTAAATCGCTATGTGTGCTACTTTTTAGCAACTTATCAAAAACAAAGGCATTCCATTATCCTCTTGATGTCTGCAGGCAATCTACCTTTGTGTTAAAGGGACAATGTCAGATTAAAACACATTTTCTTAGTAGCATTGACACTGGACTTACTAAACCCGAGAGAATTTTAAAATGTGAATTATTTTTTGCTTGTTAAGCATGCAGGCTAACTATCTTAGACAGCCAATCCTTTCCCCTTCCCCCCATTACAATATTTTCACTTGATCATTCCAAAAAGCTCTCAGCCTGTTCCATTTCAATAGAATCAGAAGAGAAATGGTTCCTTTTCACCTCAAGAATTCTTACTTTTTATAAAATTAAGGTGCTTGCTTATCTATTTAAGTTTTTGTGTACTTTTTGCATTTCACTCAGCCTGGAAACAAGAACAGAAGTGTCAAACAAACTGATTTTTAGATTCTCAGACTCTCTCAAGACTGATCTGTTTTGGTTACAAATGCATACATACCAACAATCTTTATTTAGGATGAACATTTAAGAACATTTTTCCTACTTTGACAAAAACTAAAACACAAAAAACAACTCAGTCCAATGGGGATTCAAAGAGCATTCCTATTTTTTTTACCCAAATATTGCAACTTTGTATGCAGAAAAATTGGGATGCACCATCCAAAAACGTCTGTCAATAGAAACAAAAATCTCTGTTGGAATTGTTTTTAAAGGTCACGGAAAAAACTTCTCAAATAAACTAAACCAAACTCTGGAGGCCAGCTACAGGACAGCATCCCTTTAATGCAAGTAATAATTACTTATTACACCAGAGATGTCATTGTGGCAGTGACACCCACACGAAACTGTTGAGTCTTATAAACTGCACTTGCTGAGTATGATCATCTTCCATGAGTGTTAGGATCCTCCAGTGGCTGGTAAGGCTGATCCTTGAACCACAATGAGAAAAGATGTTTCCAGGTACAGCAGGAGGCTGTTGACCATGACTAGAAGCCAGTTTCCCCTTCCTCCTGCACCTCTTCTTCTCAGCTTGTCAGTGGGCAAATTCAAAATGCTGGAACTTCATTGCATAGGACTTTTCTCTATTTGAGCGATCCTGGGCAAGTGTCTCCCAAGTGTCAACATCAATGCTGTACTTCTGTAAGTTATCCTTTAGCAAGTCCTTATGACACTTCCATTGTCCTCCCACGTTACAGTATCCTTCTTTCAGATGAGAAAACAGGACCCGTTTTGGGAAGCGATGATCTGGCATCCGAACGTGACCAGTCCAGAGCAGTTGGTTAGTGCGCCTGTCTTCCCATTTGGTCTCCCAAGATCTTGCGGAGGCAACGTTGGGGATACCTCTTAACGACTTCCAAGTGATGTTTGTAGGTTGTCCAGGTTTCAGACCCATACAATAGTCTGGGAGAATGTTGGGAGAATGCTGGCTTGATAAATAAGAAGTTTGGTGTCTGTTTAAATGTCGTGCTCTTCAAAAACCCTGTGCTGTAAACAAGCAAAGGCTGCACTGGCACAGCTCAGACGATGTTGGATTTCTACATCAATATCTGCCTTGGATGAAAAATAACTTCCAAGGTAGAGAAAATGACTGTCATTTTCCAGTGCCTCTCCATTGATTTTAATAGATGGGGCATATGGTACCTAATATGGAGAAGGCAGCTGATGGAGCACTTTGTTCTTCTTGATGTTGAGGGTGAGACCAAGACATGTGTAAGCATCAGCAAACACATTCAAGATAGTTTTAAGATCTCTCTCAAAATCGGTAAAAACTGCATTGTCATCAGCTTGCTGAAGTCCCACAATAGATGTGGTGGAAATCTTACTCCTAGCTTTCAGTCTCTTGAGCCTAAACAGCTTTCCATCCATTCTGTAGCTGATTTCAATGCCAACTGGGAGCTTCCCAGCAGTTAGGTAAAAAATGATGGCAACAAAGACCATGAACATGGTTGGGAAGATGATACAGCCCTGTTTGTACTTTGAAAGGTTCACTCTGGGAGCCAGTGCTGCTCAGAACAGTTGCTTTCATGTTATCTTGAAGCAACTTTAGGACACTGATGTATTTATCAGGACATCCAATCTTCGAAAGTATAGTCCAAAGGGCATGGTGATTCACTGAGTCAAAGGCTTTAGTTAGATCAATAAAAGCCATGTACAGTGGTCGGTTTTGTTCCTTACACTTTTTTTGCAGCTGCCATGCAATGATGATTACATCTGCAGTTCTGCAACATGGTCAGAATCTACTCTGTGACTGGTAAAATTTCTTCTGACTGGGCAGAAGACGGGTTTGCAAGGACCCGTGCCAGAACTTTGTCTGCAGCAGCAAGAAGAAAGATACCACGATGGTTTCCACAGTCCACTTTATCTCCTTTCTAAGAGACGGTAACAATCAAGGTATCCATCACTTCACTGGATAGCTCCTCCTTTATCCAGCTTTTAAGGATTAGCAGGATAAACTGCCAAATTAACTCTGATCTATCATCTTTAAAGATTTTAGTAGGGATCCCATCTGGACCTGCTGCCTTGTTGTTCTTCATCTGGTTGATAGCATTGTATACCTCATGCAGACTGGGAGGATCTTCGAGCTCATTCCTAGAAGGTTGTTGGGGTATTTGCTCAAGAACTTCATCTGTAACCATGGAGTTATGATTAAAAAAGATCTTCAAAATGTTCTTTTCGGTGGCTTCATCATCTTTCAAAAGTGTGGTTCCATCCTTAGATTGAAGGGAGTTCATGCCATGACAAGTTGGCCGTTAACAGCCTTAATGGCACTAAAGAAACCACGTGTATTATGGGTGTCCACTAGCGTTGTTCTTGAGTTCTCTGGTTTTACGTTGGACTTCTACTCTTGCTTTAGCATGGGCTTCTCTCTTTGTATTGAAATTTATATCATTCTGCCAAGCACAAAATTCCATTCTCTTCTCATTGAGGAGTTGCTCAATTTCAACATCATTCTCATCAAACCAGTTTTGATGCTTTCTGGTATGGTAGCCTATCGTTTCCTCACAGGTATTGAGGATAGCTACTTTCAGCTGGCTCCAATGTTCCTCAATTTCTTCCAGAAACTCCAATGGAAACTTTTCTTTTAAGACTACTTATAAGTGGTCACGCTTAATGGGGTCCTTCAGATCTTGAACCTTCAGCTTGTGCCTGATCTGTTTCCTTTGCAACCTCCTTTTGGGGGCAAACTTAATTTTCATGGTGGATTGAATGAGGCAATGATCAGTCCAGCAGTCATCGGCACTTGGCATCGTTCTTGTGAGAAGTACATCACTGCGATCTTGAGCACGAGCTATGACTTAGTCGAGAAGATGCCAGTGCTTTGAACGTGGGTGTCTCCAAGATGTTTTGAACTTGTCCTTTTGTTGAAAAAAGAATGTTCGTGATGATAAGTTCCTGTTCAGAACACTTGGTCAGGAGCAGGATTCCATTTGAGTTGTTCTTGCCAACTCCTTCTTTCCCGATTGTTCCCTTCCGCAGGTCTGAGTCTCGTCCAACACGTGCACTGAAATCCCCCAGAAGAATGATCTTATCTTCTTTAGGGGTCTCTGATAAAATGGTTTCCATCTGAGTGTAGAAATCTTTCTTTACATCCTCATCGGTGTCCATTGTTGGCGCATAGGCCTCATAATAGTTACCTATTGATTTTTTATGAGCCTCAATCAGAGTGCCATAAGCCGCTCATTGATGCCAACTGGCAGCTCGGAGAGGCACCTTACAAGCTTGTTCTTTATAGCAAAGCCTACTCCATACAATCAAGGTTCATCCAAAGATTTTCCCTTCCAGAAGTAGGTGTATCCACCTTTTTCTTCCCTCACTATCTTTCATCAGCTCTTCTGGTTTCAGAAAGGGCAGCAATATCGATGTTAAACCAATTTAATTCATGAGTAATGATAGCTGTACCTTGTACGTTCCAGGTTCCAAAGGTGAAAAGTTTCTTACATTTTCAACCACTGGGGTGAGGATCCTTCTGGATGCGGCTATCCAGCCAACAGGAAAAAAGGCAAGACTATTTTCAGAGCACTTTTTCCAGCCCCCTCATGATGTGGGGTGAGCAGAGTGGGTCCTGAAGAGAACTGCTCAATCACGGATGCAGTTGCCGAGATGTTCGACTTACCTCAGTCCTTGAGCAAGATGACTGAATCACACACCTACCACCTGTGTGTCGGTCTGTGACTAGGAACTTCCGGATCTCAATGTCGTGTTCCTGTCGCCCACTTGCTGATCGCCATCGGACTTTTGACTTGTGCAGGTGTAGTTTTCCCAAAAACTGAAAGATGCCTGTGCGGGACTTCTTTTAAAGTGGGGAGACTGGTCACAACAGTCACCACACTGTCTTTGACAGATAGAGGGCTTAAAACCAATGGCATAGACATCACGATGACTGGATATTCTCTATCTGCTGCAGCCTTCATCCACTTTCAAGAGCCACTGTAACATTACACAACAGTTTCAGCTTCATCTCCATTGTGCAGTTATCCCCATCTGCTCTGCCGTTGAGGACTTTCTATGCTTTCCTTGCTTCTGTCTTCATGGACAAGGTCAGCTCTCAGACAAATGCACTAGGCAACGCAGTATGGGAAGGAGGTGGACAGCCTTTGGTAGGGAAAGAACACGTTGGGAACTATTTAGAAAAGCTAAACATACACAAATCCATGGGCCCGGATTTAATGCATCCGAGGGTACTGAGGGAGTTGGCAAATGTCATTGCTGAACCTTTGGCCATTATCTTTGAAAACCTGTGGAGATCGAGAGAGATCCCGGATGATTGCAAATAGGCAAATGTAGTGCCCATCTTTTTGAAAAAGGGAAGAAGGATGATCCAGGGAACTACAGACCGGTCAGCCTTACCTCAGTCACCGGAAAAATCATGGAGGGGATCCTCAAGGAATCCATTTTGAAGCACTTGGAAGAGGAGAAAGTGATCAGGAATAGTCAACATGGATTCACAAAGGGCAAGTCATGCCTGACCAATATGATTAGCTTCTATGATGAGGTAACTGGATTTGTCGATATGGGAAAGTCAGTGGATGTGATATACCTTGACTTTAGCAAAGCTTTTGATACGGTCTCCCACAATATTCTTGCCAGTAAGTTAAGGGAATATGGATTGGATAAATGGACTATAAGATGGATAGAAAGCTGGCTAGACTGTCAGGCCCAAAGGGTAGCGATCAACGGCTCGATGTCAGGTTGGCGGTCGGTTTCTAGTGGAGTGCTCCAAGGATCGGCTCTAGGACCGGTTTTGTTCAACATCTTTATTAATGACCTGGACGAGGGGATGGATTGCGCCCTTAGCAAGTTCACAGATGACACTAACCTAGGACGAGAAGTAGATACACTGGAGGGCACGGATAGGGCCCAGAGTGACCTGGACAGATTAGTGGATTTGGCCACAAGAAATCTGATGAGGTTCAACAAGGACAAGTATAGAGTCCTGCACTTGGGACGGAAGAATCCCAAGCATTGTTACAGGTTGGGGACCGACTGGCTAAGTAGCAGTTCTGCAAAAAAGGACCTGGGAATTACAGTGGATGAGAAGCTGGATATGAGCCAACAGTGTGCCCTTGTAGCCAAGAGAGCTAATGGCATATTAGGGAGCATTAGGAGGAGCACTGCCAGAAGATCCAGAGAAGTGATTATTCCCCTTTAGTCAGCTCTGGTGAGGCCACATCTGGAGTATTGTGTCCTGTTCTGGCCCCCCCAAAATAGAAAGGATGTGGATGCATTGGAGAGGGTCCAGCGGAGGGTGACCAAAATGATAAGGGGGCTGGAGCGCATGACCTATGAGGAGAGACTGAAGGATTTGGGTTTGTTTAGTCTGCAGAAGAGAAGAATGAGGGAAGATTTGATAGAAGCCTTCAACTTCCTGAAGGGAGGTTCCAAAGAGGACGGAGAGAGGCTGTTCACAGTAGTGACGGATGGCAGAACAAGGAGCAATGGTCTCACGTTACAATGGGAGAGGTCTAGGTTGGATATTAGGAAAAACTATTTCACTAGGAGGGTGGTGAAGCACTGGAATGGGTTACCTAGGGAGGTGGTGGAATCTCCATGATTCCAGCTCTATGATTCTATGACTTCTTAGATCACACTTTGTCTGGAACCTCGCCCTCGTCTGTTCTGCCATGGGTGACCCTAAGGGAGTACATGACTCCAGGCAGCATCACTCTCAGGGGTCATTGGAACATGCAAGCCTCTCCACTACTACAAGGTGATGATCCTTGGAGAGGTATCACTTACTACACTTCTGACCGCCATACTTGGCTAGTGTGCAGGGTGCAATCTGCATTTTTAATTTTCCAAACAATTGTTATGTGAAAATCAAAACCCTGGCAAATATTTCCTACCTTCTTCTGCTACACTGGTATTTAAGTTTCATAATTACATTTGCCAGAAGTCTAGGACAGACAATATTCAGTCTGAAGATCTGGTATCATTAAGCACAGACAAAGTGCCGGTATGGACAGCACAATGTCAAGTGGGAGACACTCTCCCAACACTAGTATTGCCACAATTTAAGGGGTGACTTATTTATGCTGATGGGAGAGCTCACTCTAGCTGCCTTAGAATGGCTACACAGAAGACCTTACAGCAGCGCAGCTCCAGCAGTATAGCTGTGCCATTGTAAGATTTGTAGTATAGAGACAGCCTTAGGTGTGCTGTCCCAGAAGAATGTGATCTACATGATGAAGCATGAGTGCTGTAACCAACAGAGCTCTACTTGTATTAAAGTATTTTATTCTTTGTGCTCCTTGTCCTCTCCTTCAAGACTTTATACTGACCCCACAGCCCCCACACATTTCTGCACTTGTTTCATCTTACACCCTCTCTCACTGCCCATGCTCCTCTCTGAGCTTCCTGCCTGACAGTCCTTTTGTCCCTTATTCCTCCTCCATCTTTAAGCCTACTTCCACACCTATGCTTTGAACTCCCTCCTTGTTCAACAGCAACCTTCCTCTTCATGTTCAAATCTCTTTTTCAGCGAGGCTTTTCAGTGTTAACCTCTCCCCAACAGCATTCAAATATTAATAGGGAGAAACGGGGAACAAAATGAAACACTCACTTCTCTATAAAGAATCAGCCTTCTATTCATCATATGTACTTAATGTATATTATGATCCTGTCTGCTCACTATTGTTTGGACTACATTACTGATTCCTAAAGTAGGAGCAGAGCCCATTCCATGATCAGAGCCTTCAATTATAAGCTTCTTGAGAAAGGGACATTTTTTCCTTCCCGTGTTTTGTACAATACTGAGCATACCTTTGGTGCTGCATACAACATCAGCCACTACCAATAACACCTACCTAATAGACTGCAAAACAGATAATCCATGTGTGAAATTAGTTGTAGGAAGAGATGAATACACATAGAGAGGTAATGTTAGAAAGTAAGACCGGAGTCCACAAATCTCTCCAAAATTTCCTGAAATTCTTGGGATTTCTCTTTTGAAACGCACATCACTGCCCATCTTACAAAGTCTGTCACACACGCCAACTCAGGCTCAGAAAGGTTTAGTACATTTGACTGGGGATGTTAAATGTAGTTTAATTAACTAATCAAATAATTGATGGGATTTCCATTGACTATTTCATTAGTCGATAAGGGCGCCTCTGCCTTTGAACTGTAGCAAGAACCCTACCGGGCTCTTGCTACAGTTCCAAAGCTGAAGCCCCACAGGGAGCACTGGGCCAGTGGGGGACTGTCCCTGCAGTGCCTGAACCTCTGAAATTTACAAGAGCCTGGGACTCTTGTACATTTCAAAAGTAGAACTGCAGCAGAACCGGCATGAGTGGAGACTGCTTCAGTCTCCGCTCATGCCATTTCCCGCTGTGCCTCTCCGTCCCTTGCCCCCTGCAGAGACGGTGCTGGAGGGAACCAGCTTTTAATGAACCAGCACCGGCTCCTGCTCCCCCCCTCACTTGCTGTCTCTCTCTGATAGAGGCATCAAGGATTTGGTGGGTGGGGGGGGAAGCAACTAGTTGCATCACTAGTTGACTATCCGATAAGCTTATGCTTATCGGATAGTCGACTAGTCGCTTACCTCCGTACATGTGATCTAACAGAATGTTTAAGCTCTTCCTGGCTGACAAGCAGCTTTCTAATGACTTAACTTTATTTCCAACAAGAGCATGAGAGTGAGTGTCATTCTGAGAGTGAGTATTCATTCTGATACTATCCTTGCATCTATACTGCACCCTTAGCTCAAAATAGCTTGTTTCAAAATAGAGAGGTATTTCGAAGTGTCCCTTAATCCTCATGGAACGAGGTTTACAGGGATGTCAGAATAGCTCACCCATTATTTTGAAAGCTATTTCAAAATAACTGACTTGTCCAACAGACACGGAATAGCTATTTAGAGATACTGGAAGTATCCCAAAATACTGCCGCTGTCTAGACGTACCCTTGGAGGCCATTTTCCAGTTCTCTTTATAAAGCGCAGTTCTATTCTTAAATATGAGTCTATTAAAAAAAGGGAGGGAAGGTGGGGAGAAGTAATATATTTTGTGGGAGCAACTTCTGTTGGTGGAGAGGACAAGCTTTTGAACTTCACAGAGATCTAATAAGGTTTGGAGAATTTAACCAGAATGTCACACCTAAATAAATGTAAAAAACCTCTTTGCACCCTGGCCCCCTTTTCATTCCATTAAGCACTCACTGGGAGGTTGCTTCTCAGGATAAGCTTGACAGGGCTGGAGAATTGTTTGAAGGCTGGTTGAGGGAGTTGGGTAAAGATTTTTTTTCCAGGATATGGTCCCCATTAAAGACAGTTGTAACTGTGTATATGCCTAACAATCTGTCCCTCCCCATAGTTAGCTGAGACACTCTGCTTATCTTATTCAGGCCTGAAGATGAGGTCTGTGAAGCTCAAAAGTTTGGCCCCTTTATCAACCATGCCTGTGTTCTCGTCATAAAAGAGATCTCAAGTTAGTTAGACAGATCTGTTTTCCATAAACCCATGTTGATCAACATTAATAATATTATCCTCCTTTAATTCTTTATTAATCCATTCCCTTATCAGCTACTCCATTATCTTGCTTCAAATCAGACTGACAGGCCTATAATTACTCAGGTCATCCTGTTTATCCTTTTTAAAATATTGGCACAACAAAATTAGCTTTCTGCCACTTTTCTGGAAATAAACATGGTTAAATTCCTTCGCTGTTCCTAAAGGGAGCCATCCACATGTAGGGACAATGTGCCACACCTACACATTTATTTTAGAAGCTCTTGTTCTTCTCCCATCTTTGATCTTGTCATCCTGTCAGGCTATCCTACAGGCTTAAATCCCTCTTCCCAGAGGGCTCCCACCTCTTCAGGGGTTCCTGAAGCTTGCTGCTGAAATGGGTTCTGTAATCTGCAGGCCATCAATGCCCTAAAAATTAAGTGACCGGCAATAATGAAACTAGAAGGGATATGGGAAGAGTATGCATATTCTGGGAAGCAAATTTACTACTATATGGTCTGTGTGTTAAAAGTTAATTTGGAGAAATAAGTTAAATGTGTGGTGTCAAAATGCTTCCCAAATACTGGCTGTTGATCCACTAATTGTGATTTTGACTACTTTTAAAGATAAGACTTATTGGAGCTGCTGTAAATGCTGGGAATTGTCCAGTAGGGGACAATGGAAGCTGTATGACCAGCACCTCGTGTAGTTTCTATGCATACAGAACCTATGTATCCCTAGGACTGATCTAAGTGCTAAGCATATGAAAGGGCTGTATTTCCAACCCGAGCAGGTTTTGACAAAGACAAAAATTCAATGCCAAATGGTGAACCCAAAATGTCCAAAATGCAGTGTTTCCAATAGTCCACATAATGGACCTCCTGCCTCCTGCTTATATTTTAAGTTTATTCCACAGCACACCATTTTCCCAATAATTATGGTTAATTCATGAGATGAAGCTATAAATCAAACTATTTATTTTTCATATTATTAAAAAGATACTCAACTCCAATACCTGCATTATGCAGAATTTTTTTAATAGTTGCGTACAGAAACACACTTTAAAAGAGTCCTAAAAATATCCTGGTTATTGCAAATTTAAAAGCAATTCTGCTGTAAGAGCCCCAAAGTTGATTTTATAAATTAAACACAGGATATTGAGCCACATGCTAGGTACTTTTTAAGGATTTCCCCCTCTCTTCTCCCAGTTTTCATCTTTGAAAAGGCATCAATTATTTTCTCGGTGAAATTAATTACAATTTCCATTTTTTCCCATTTCTCTTTCCAATGAATATATTTCTCAAAGTTAAGTGTGTTCTCTTTAAAGATTAATTGGATTAGGATTTAGGTTGATTTGGCTAAGAGTTTAATTAAAATGCTTGAGAATCATTTAGCCAGAATTCTAGGTGGTTTCAATGTCTGGATGCAAAAGGACTGAATCTGAATTTGTTAGCCCAACTCAGCGCAGTGCATTCACGAACCTTATGTGCAGAATTCCAGTGAAACTAAATGAAGCATTCTCACCCGTAATCTTGTAGTGGAGATTTCCGCCTTCAGAATGTCAGGGTCATATTTTGTGCTGGATGATGAGCTTGAGAATACTTTAAAAAAAATTTAAAGAAAAAAATATATTTAACTACTTTAAAATGGATACTTATTTCCCTTATTGAAGGGCTCACTTAGCACTAAAACTGTGAGGTTAATGTAATACCACAAATAAAATGGATATTATTTTTTAAATGGATACCTATTATAGTACCATCTAAGTGTGAAAATAATTAATATTCACCACATTTTCTTCTACCTTTGTTACCACCATTTGGGTGAATTCAAACATGTAAGGGAGGAGAAGCTCTGTCTAGAATGGAATCCAAGGAAAATGCCCATTTATCCCTGCTTTCAGCACCCACCTCCTGGCCACTATTCTTGGTGGGCAACACACTATCTGGGGAGGGAGGGCGGGAGGGCGAGAAATCATCAGAGCTCAAAGAGCTCTCACAACAAATAGGTTTTTTGGAATGTGGGTTTATTCAGTTGGGACCAGAGTTTCCAACTTCTTATTCACAGAAAACCAACATCCTTGCCCTGCCCTCTCCCCCACTCACTCCATACCCCCTTGTCTCCGTTGCTCATTTCACCTCCCCCCAATCCCGGCTTGCTCATTTTAATCAGGCAGAGGTAGGGAATTGGGGTGGGAGGGCTCCAGCTGGGGCTGGAGATGAGGGGTTTCAGATGGCTCAGGACTGGATGGTAGGGTCAAGAGGTTCAGGATGTGGGATGGAGTGAGGATTCCAGTTGAGGGTGCAGGCTCTGGGGTGGGGCCAGGATTGAGGGGACTCAGGACTAGAGTATAGGGTTGGGTCACAGGAGGAGATTTGGGGTGCAGGTTCTGGGTGGTGCTCATTTCAGGTGGCTTCCTCTGACTAGAGGTGTGGCCAGGTAGCTGCACATGCTTGCCCCTGCCTGTAGGTGGCATGCTCACAGCTCCCATTGGCTGTGGTTCCTGATGCTCACATTGCTCCTGTGGCCACCCGTTACACTTAGGAGCCAGAGGGAGATGCTGGCAGCTTCCCAGGAGCTGTGCAGATCTATGCAGACACCTTGCTTACACTGCTGCAAGCAGCCATCTGGACTTTTAATGGCCTCCTCAACAGTGCTGACTGGCGCCACTAGGGTCCCTTATCAATGGAGCACTCCAGTCAAAAACCAGATACCTGGCAACCTTAGTCGAGACCCACCGCTCTTCTCTTCAGGGTTTGAGTTTACTGCTTTTTAAACACTCCCACTGTGGAGTAAGATAATTGGTCAACGACCCAAACACAATCTTTCAAAAACACGATATTTGGCCAGCCTTCCTCCTTTGCTTTTGGGATTTAATCCAAAATGATCCCACTTAATTGTATTGACCCCCATGCTTTATATCTTCATTCATGTTGTAAAACTTAAACTGTTGCCAACATTAAGCAGTGAAATCCACAGCTCCATCTATTATTTCCACCTATTACCAGAGCGAGTAGCTGGCTCATAACCCAAAAAGGAACAAGTAATCCTATATCCTTAGAACAGCAGCCCACCTAATCTAGGTTCCAGCAAATCACATGAAGGAACAGATTCCAGAGCCAAATGCTGTAGGATTCAACTGTGTTAGACAGACCAGAGCTTTCTGTAGCACAAAATAGTTGCCTGAACAGGCAAAAAGTGCAAAGGCTGTGAACTAAAACAGCCAGCGGTCCAAAATATTGAGGACTAGTCTTGAATTGCAGAACAAGAGCCACTGAAGAGCATAATCAATGGAGTTGGAGCATGCACATTTCTAATGTACTTACAACTTGTACGAGAGCTTGATTTTTCTTTGTAGGCATCATTTAGACGCACATACTCATCCAGGGCAAGGGCTAGCCTCTGTTCTTTCACCTGGTACAGCTCCTTCTGGGTGCTGAGCGCATCCTGTGCTACCGTGAGATAATCTTTGAGCATTCTCTCTTGTTCTTGCCTCCATTGTTTTCGGGGATCTTCTATCTGCGTGGTTTCTTAAAAAACAAAGTTGTTAAAAGCTTCAGTTTAGTTCCATTAATTGTGCCAAGTCATTAGACATCAATGTGCTAGTCACTTCTGCTATATCTACAATGTGGGTTTTATTTGTAATTCACAGTTCTAGTTTAAGTCTAGATTGTTGGCTAGTCCCTCCACAGAAAGATAGATCAGGAAGAGAGATTGGGAAGCCAGTATAAATAGTCTGGATATTTCACAATTTCTTGAGCTGTTTTAGCTGTCTCAATGAAATTAAAAAGGATTCAAAGTTGTAGCTCTGGTACTACATGCATTTAAAAAAAAAAAAAAAAAAAAAAAAAGATCAATTTTATTACCTTTATTACCAGGGCCAGAGCAGCCGCCCTTCCCCCTTCCCCACAGCCAGTTGTTAACGGTTTAAACAAATCGTTTAACCAGTTAACCAATTTAGGCAGTTTTTACATCCCTACTGAAATCTAGTTTATTTTTTAAAAAGTTAATGAAAAGAGGTTTCAAACACTAGCATTACACCTGCTCTGGAGTCCCTGTGCCATTTTTACGGTTTTACAATCACATTTGGGGTGATCTCACTCCACATCTCTGCTGAGTGAAAGGGTTTTTTTCTTAATACGTATCTGTGTTTTCACTGCCATTGTCAACCTAATTGAGCACTGGTTAGCCACACAAACAACACAGGAAAACCCAAGCCTCACTACACACAATGCTGTTAAATGCTCAAGGAAAACACACTTTGAAGTCATACTCATACTGCTTTTTTATGCAAGACTGTAGAAAGGTTATTATACTGAAAGTAAGATGTGTGATTATATATTATAAGATTGCCATAATGCAGAGATGTAAGGGGGCAGCATCACAGTATATTTTCAACTTTAACTTTTCCTGACTGCTTAATACAGGGTTAGCTTGCAGAAAGTTATAATAATAAAGGAGAGGAAAACTGAGGTTATCTTAACACATCTCCATGGCAAAGCAATCAAATCTGAAATGTAAACACTGCACTTCCATTATGCAGACAAGATCATAAAAACTCTTTGCTCTGTCCAAAATTAAAGTTTTATCAGCTAAAGATTTATCAGCTAAAGATACAATAACTCCATAGCAAATGACAAAAGATCATATTCAATAATAAATACAGGTAACTTTAAAATATTAATTGATTACTTAAAAATATTCACTCTACAGAACACAAGTGGTTCTATTGTAGTCAAGTGCTCTATTTCACTCCAATTCCTGATATAAATACGCCCCTCATCTAAGACATTTTTCTACAGTGCCACCTTTGGGTCCTCACAGGAAGCAAACCCAAATGCTGCAAATTTAGCTGACTTACAGGTCCCAAAACCCCAGATTACCCTCCTCTCTACCCCAGCCCCCTTGAAGAACGCCATGGTCTCTGCTCCCTACCTACTCTCTCCAACATACCATGTGACATCACAGAACACATAATTACTCCATCACTCTATGCTAGGTACAGCAAAGAAATCCACACTTCTCATATACTAATGTGTGAGAACTATGGCTGGTGTAAGTGTAGCCATAACAGACTGTGTGTGTGCACGGAAGTGGACAGAAATGTTTATGCCTTTCCAGTTTTAAATTTCCACATTGTTAATTTATGTGGAACTACATTGCCTGTAGTTTTTTTTTGCATATTCTTTTTATGCCCTGTGTCTCCCACTCAATAAAGTTGGAGAATAAAATCATTTCTATTAGTTACCTACACGTACTGAAGAATGCATAGCAGAACTCAGAACAAACAATACTTATAAACGTACATATTGCATGCACCACATAATTCATGGCTCAAGACAACCACCTCGTTTATAACTGTACAGCAAGGACTACTCAATTCTGACTGGCACCCAAAGCTTCAAGCCCACAGAACGTTATCATGGCTGACTACTAGTGCTCCTTTAAAGCCTTCTGTAACCACTCATCTCTGACTTTAAATGCTGCTCCACCTCAAACCTGGCGGTGGCTTTTCCCCCCTCAGAGATACTATGCAAAACACAAGGAGCTGGGATATTTTTCTCTCTGAGATCCAAACCAGTATCCTTTAAATTCTTGCACCTATTGAGCCAGTTACTGAATCCTTCCTTGGTGCTATTAATATTAAGGTGGCTAGTGTACAGCTTCACAAGCTATGGGAGCAAGGGATAGACTAGGTACAATTAGCCAGTCAGGAAAGAATGATTATACCCACAGCTTTCTGAACAGTCCTGCCTTCTTAAAGATTTCCGCTTCATGCACCTTCCCTAATTAGTCCACGCCAATACTTGTGACGCATCCACCGTGATCCACCAGGACTTCCATAATCAAAAAGTAGTAACCCTTTCTGTTAATATTCTCTATGGCGAGGCGGGCTGGTGCCAAAATAGATATGCGATGCAAATCCATCCACTGTGTCCAGCATATTATCGAGAGTCACTGTCCTTCACAGACAGAGATGATTAACACCAATACACACTTCCATGACAAGGAAAATCCACAGAGGGAGCCCAACTCCAACATGATTTCCCATGGACCAGTAGCAATCTGGCTTTGAGAAGCGAGCGAGCTGTGATTCTAATACCACACATTGGAGGACTGATCTGGGAACATGGCCTTTCACATCTGAAAGTTTTGCAGATACTGCTCGGCGTTTCAAAAACTACATTATGAAACAATCCTACCAATAATTTCTACCCCCTAAGATGTTGCGAAAATTTCCCAAAAGGCATCACACTGAACAGTGATGCATGGCACACCAGGGGATTCCTCTCTGTACCATACTTTGCATCAGCAGAAGCACTCTTGGATGAGCAAGTGCAATGCTGATGCAAGCAGCCAAATGTGGACACACCTAAATGATACACAGACTACAGTGGCTGCCAACCAAAGCAATTTGTATTAACCAAATTTTGCAGTGTAAACAGGATCTTAAGCTTTTTGTGTTCCAAGGCAAGATCCCAGCTGATAATTATCAATAATATTTTATAGTTTTTCAAATTTCATCTTTTTTTCGTTTTAACATTAGGCAGAAAGAAAATAGGACAGTTCATTAAATAAACCAACGAACATAAGAAGGATTTTGAGAATATAATGCTGGTGACTTCTCCAAGTATAATACAGAACACTGTAGTGCACTTCTATAGAAAAGCATACACAAAGCAAGCACAGGGAGAGCAAGAGCCCATCATATAAAACTTAAGAGCAGTACATAAAAGATTAAAGCAGGGCAGCTTTATTCACAATTGGTGTTCCAACAACTCAACAGGGAATCTCTCTCTGAACTAACTTTAGCTACACACATGCACACGCAGAACCCATGTTTATGTTTACAGTCACCTGCTCTTTTCCTGAGAGACAGCGGACGGACACACAAAAAAGTCGATCAATACCCTTTTTCCCCTCAAATGGACAACACTTGTCCCTAGGAGTGTATTTATTATTGCTATTGTGCTTTAAAACACCTCCACAGCTATTCACACAAAATAATAAGTGCTGAGTTTTCAGAGGTGTTCCTGCTTGTGAAGGATGAAGCAGAAAAGGACTCGAATGGGTCAGCTATCAAATAGAATAAATGCAGTTGTGTTGGTTTCTGGAAGGATGCAATGATGTAGTTGTAGTTTAAGAGTGACACTAGTAGCAATGAAGAATAATTTTAGAAGATTGGAAGGTCTTGTCTTCAAGCATATTGCAGGTAATTGCTCTGTAGGTTTAAGTAAGGATTGCTCAACGTGTGGCTCCAAGGCCAGCTAAAGCCCACAGAGTCCTAAAACGTAGTCTACAGTCCTGTCCTTGTGACTGCACGTCAAGGACAAAGATGATCAGCGGCAAATTTTTATTGCTGACAAACTTAATGAAGCAATTTCTCTTTGCTTCTCAAAACTACATATTCAAGCCAACATTATGACTATGTGAGCTTATTTTAGAATATGTGCATTCATAAGTGCACCTATGCCCCCTGAAAAGTTGTTAATATGGTCCCTTCTGGGACTTCAGGATTAGGTGACTCAGTACTTATTTACACTGGGAAATTGGTCAGCACAGCTATTCTAAAATGGAAACTCTATTTCACTATAAATGTGATTTTATTCAGAAATAGTTACTCCACTCAAAGTTATTCCAGAATAGCCTTCTTGCATAAATAAGGCTTTCAAGTCTCAAAAGATGCTTTTAGAAGCAGAGGCTAGTTTTCACTATCTGGCCTTTTAGAAATGAGTGAATAACTACTTATTTGATAAAGAAATATATTTATGTGAGGTTACATTGCTAAAAGTATGTTCATGTGAAAATTCAGAGCCACACTACCGATCCTAACAGTTTAACAGTTTCTATACAGAAGTGAAAGACAGTACTGAGAGTTTATAGCCCTTTCCTAATAATGTAATGTTACAATTCTGGAAGTAGCAATCATTTTGGTGACTGTTTCTGTTTTGCATGCTTTCTAATTTATTCACAGAACATTCAAAATTAAGGGTACTTGTTTTTTCAAAGCAAATTTCATACTAAGATGATCCACTGTGTTCTTTTAAGCATTTTTGTTGGAATAAGAATTGGTTTCATCACACCTGACTTCAAGTTGTTTAAGTTTTATGTGGGAATATTATCAGGTCAGTTACAGGCATGCCACTAATGGGATGGACTGCTCAAAAGTACTGATAGCCTTTAATTGCTAAGTCACTGATTGAAATTCAGCCCAGCACAAAAAAAAAAAAAAAAAAAAAAAAAAAAAAAAAGTGCTTCCAGCCAATGGTTATTCAACAGATTGTGTGAAATGAGTTTGGGGGGTTTCAGTCCAACTTCCAGTGGACAACTATTTAGATAACAATACTCTACCACAAATAGCAAACCGTAATGAGTAGGGATAGTGACAAACTCTTACCATTGCAGCCCATTCCTACAGATCAGGGTGAAGACACATTGGCAGAAAAATGATAGCGAACAGCTAAGGCAAGATCTGTTCTATTAAAGAGAACTTTAATCACCATAAAAAAATAACTTGTCATGACCTTTTCATGTCAACACTTTTTGCCTCACCAGGTTCCTTCAAGATCCAGAACCAGTATACAGTATTGACAACAGACAATGAGCAACAGACATGAGAAAGAAATGCTGTAAATTGAATGCATTACATCCATGTCTGTATCCAGAATAAGAAATATTGGAAATTAAAATAAGTAGAAGAACCATAATATTAAGTTTAGTTTAATTATAATAGTTGATGGCACTATAATTATGTAGTGTGTCTTTTACCCTGCCAGCCACCCTTCCCAATTAGCAGGAAGGAAGAGCCTGTGCCACTGGAAAATATGTATCAGGTAAGCTGTCAATGCCCATCTTGTTGCTGAGTCTCTGACTTACTAAGTTCACTTTTGTCCTAGATTAATGCTTTACTTTATAAAAATCAAGCAGTTATTATAAAGAAATATGTTTCTACTCTGTCATTGTTTACTGTTCTGTGCGTGTGGAATGCATAGTATGCTAACAGATAAAAGACAGAAGATGCCAGTATTACATGGTCCACATGGCCCAGAAGAAGGAAAAAAAAAAATTAAAAATCAGGAGGTGCTGGTCAGACCATCAGGACACAACGATGACTGAGGAAGGGCAGATAAAGGCAAAACCAGATATGTGGAAACTGCCACAACAACCATTAAGATGCTGATGAAGGATAATGATGGAAAACCTCTAGTGATGATGATGGGCTAAAATACCACTTAAGGATTAATGGAGTACAGCATGACACTGCAAAAGCCATAGATTTTCAACTACCAAATGGGAACTTACAACTATAAAAATAGAGTGTATTGCCATGGCTCTTTAGGTTCATCATTCAAAACTTCAGAGCATCAGATTGTGACCGACAGAACCCAGATCCCCCACTTGTGTTCAGTCTAACTAGCCATTAGATCAGTGGTGGGCAAAAGGGCCTCCGTGGGCTGGATCTGGCCCACAGAAGCCCTGCCGCTCCCCCGCCCCTAAGCTGATCGGGCCTGGGCACGGGGGAGCGTGTGAAACTTCCTCCCACCCTCCACACTGCACTTCAAAGTACTACGTGCTCCTCGCAGGGCGGGAGGAGACATCACATGCTCCCCTGCCCTCAAGTCCTGATTAGCCTGGGGGCAGGAGGATCACGCAAAATTTCCTCTGCCCTCCCTCCCCCCCCCCCGTGAGGACACTCACGCAGGGCCGGAGCAGGGCGAAGGAAGCTGATTGGCCTGGGGGCGGAGGGAGCGCACAAAGCCTCCTCCCACCCTGCGAGGAGCGCATAACACTTTGAAGTGCCACATGCTCCTTGCAGGGTGGAGGTAGGGTGGGAGGAGGCTTAGGTTGCTCTCCCCGCCCCCAGGCCAATCAGGGCCTGGGGCAGGGGAGCTGCGCGAAGCTTCCTTCGCCCTGCCCCGGCCCTGCGAGGAGCGCGTTGCACACCAAAGTGCCACGTGCTCCTCACAGGGCGGGAAGAAATTTCGAATGCTCCCCCCGGCCCCAGGCCCTGATTGGCCTGGGGGCAGAAGGAACGCCCGAAGCCTCCTCCCGCCCTGCGAGGCACATGTGGCAGGGCACAGCACAAGGAAGGGCATGGGTGCCTTGTGTGTGTGTGTGTGTGGGGGCAGCAAAGGGGACTCCCCCAACCCCAGACCAATCATGGTCTGTGGGTGGGGTAACCCAAAAGCATCCTGGCCCTGCCCTTTCTGGTTTAGGCCCCGCCCCTTCTGGGCAGCCCAGGGGCATTTCAAAACTTTTTTAAGTGGCCCCCGGCCAAAAATTATTGCCCACCCCTGCATTAGATTGACTTGAGCCATGATAGACTGGTAACTATAAGATCTGAAGGATCTGTGTGTGTATGTGCATGTGTAAATGAACCAATATACTGATTTTTAAAGCTATGTTTCCAATTCACTCAGCATATTGCCTTTTCCCCTGAAAAAGATCCCATTTGCCTCATATAAGCATAACAGAGCCATCTCTCCCCAAGGGTGAGAGGGGCTCACATTCACCACACATACGAGGAAGGGACCCAGGATGGTAGTGTTGGGAAGAGGCATAGCTGCCTAACAAGCCCCTTGCAGGGGCTCAAGGCTGCTGCAGAGATGCCTCTCCCTCAACACAGAGCACCACACCAGGACTGATGGCATGAATCAAAATATAATGTTTGCAAAAGGTAAGGACTGAAGTTCACATACCAGCTCTGAATATCTCGGACTCTGGAACTGGGGGAAGGGGAGGTGTCTTCCATCAATACTCTAATTTCTCCAATACTGCGGACTGACATGACAGCTACTAGAAAAGCTGTCTACACAGATAAGTGAACTAAGGAGCAGGTTATCACAGGTTCACATGGAGGTCCCATAAAGACATCTAAGTAGCAGGCTGAGATCAGGAGTCAAATAGGATCATTGACTTGGCAATCTTCTTTGTTTTTAAGACTATGATCTAATTCCTGTGTCCTAAAAAACTAGGTTGAGTGTAGCTAGTTCTCTATAGTAGTAGCCACTATAGTGGTGCTTCAGAACTGGTTGCACACCACAGACCTAGAGGATAACCTGGTGATAACTAATAGCCACAGTAGATTTGTAAAGAACAAGTCATGCCAAACCAACCTAATTTCCTTTAGGTGGTGTTATTGGCCTAGTTAGTGGATGGGAGGAAAGCAGTAAACGTGATTCATCTCAATTATAGTAAGACTTCTACATTCTCATAAGCAAACCAGGAAAATGTGGTCTAGATTAAATTATTATATGCTGAGTGCATAACTGGTGTCAAGACTATAAACTCAAGAGTAGTTATTTGACCAACTGTTCCTGGTTAAACTGGGAGAATATATCTACTGGAATCATACAAAGATGACATACAAGGATCTGGTACTACTCAATATTTAATTAATAACTGGGATAATGGAATGGAGAGCTGCTTATAAAATTGCAACCTCTCCCATATTGGTATCATCTGCAAATAATCTAAGATGGCTAAGAACAGAGAAGATTGATTGGTCTTGAAACCAGTTATACTCTTGCAAACACTGTATTCAAAATAAAATTCAAAACTATCTAGACATATAGGGTACATCTACACTGCAAACTTATTTAAAAAATAAGCTATTCCGGAAGAAATATTTGGAAATAGCTTATTTCCAAATAGCACGTCTACACTACAGGGAACCATCAAAATTAGTCCGAGGAAGGCTTCCCAAATGTTGACATGCTACCTTGACTTAGAGCCCCAGGAGGCACTGGGGAGTAATTAGTTTGAATGGCCCTGGAGAGGAGCTATTTTGAAATAGCAGCAGTGGAGTGCCCACACTATAGCTATTTCTAAATAGGCGTTATTCCTCGTGGAATGAAGTTTTTCAGAAATTGGAATAAGCAGTCCATTATTTCGAAATTATTTCAAAATAATGTAATTGCTGTGTAGATGCTCGCATTGTTATTTCGGAATAACAGCCATTATTCCGAAATAACGCTGCTGTGTAGATGCACTCAGACAAATTGGTCTGAAATCAACAAGATGAAATCCAATGAAGACAAGTGCCAAAGTACTTCAGTTAGGAAGGAAAAATCAGATGTACAGCTATAAAATGGGGAATAACTAGCTAGATGGTTGTACGATTGAAAAGATTTTGAGATTAAAATGATCACAAATGAAATATGAGTCAGTAATGTCAACTAGAGTCCAGAGGATAGCAACAAATATGACAAAAGGGTCATAATTCACGGAAGATAGGGTCATAATTCAAAATGATCTGGACAAACTGGAGAAATGGTCTGGGGTAAATAGGATCAAGTTTAATAAGGACAAATGCAAAGTACTCCATATAGGAAGGAACAATCCGTTTCACACATACAGAATGGGAAGCGATTGTCTAGGAAGGAACACTGAAGAAAGGGATCTTGGGGTCATGGTGGACCACAAGCTAAATATGAGTCAACAGTGTGACACTGTTGCAAAAAAAGGAAACATAATTCTGGGATGCATCAACAGGACTGTTGTGAGCAAGACAAGAGAAGTCATTCTTTCGCTGTACTCTGCACTGATTAGGCCTCAATTGGAGTATTGTATCCCGTTCTGAGAACCACATTTCAAGAAAGATGTGGAGAAACTGGAGAAGGTCCGGAGAAGAGCAACACAAATGATTAAAGGTCTAGAAAACATGAGCCAAGGCTGATGGAATTGGGCTTGTTTAGTTTGGAAAAGAGAAGACTGAGGGAGGACATGATAGCAGTTTTCAGGTATCTAAAAGGGTGTCACAGGGAGGGAGGGGGGAAATTGTTCCCCTTTGCCTCTGATGATAGGACAAGAAGCAATGGGCTTATACTGCAGCAAGGGAGATTTAGGTCGGATGTTAGGAAAAACTTCCTAACTGTCAGGGTGATTAAACACTGGAATAAATTACTTAGGGAGGTTGTAGAATCTCCATCACTGGAGATATTTAAGAGCAGGTTAGACAGACACCTATCAGGGATGATCTAGGCGGTGCTTGGTCCTGCCTCGAGGGCAGGGGACTGGACTTGATGACCTCTTGAGGTCCCTTCAGGTTCTAGTATTCTATGAAAAGTTTTAGAAAACTTGAGCTGTAAAGAAAGGTTAAAACTGTGTATGATTTTGGGATGCAAGCAAGTATTTGACTACTCGACTACCTGATAAGCATAAGCGTATCGGGTAGTCAAGTGGGTACTCAACTACTCGCTTCCCCTCCCCCTTTCTGCCTCTGTATTAGAGGCAGCAAGGGGTGTATGTGGGAACAGGAGCTGCTCTTTAACAAATAACCACTCTTAACATCTTTAGTATGATTAGATACATTAAAGCCCATTATAAAGAGGACAGTTATCAACTGTTTTTTCAGGTCCACAGTTGGTAGGACAAGATGCAATGGGCTTAATCTGTAGCAAAGGAAATTTAAATTAGAGAATAGGAAAAACTTTCTTACTTTTAGGGTAGCTACGGGTATGCCTACACTGAAAACACTACTGTGGAGCACCTTCACCATTACAACTGTACAGCTCCAGTACTTTGGTATAGTCACTACACATGCCAACATGAGGGCTTCTCTGTCAGCATAGGTAATCCACCTCTCCAAGAGGCAGTAGCTAGGTCAAAAGGAGAATTATTTTCGACTGCTTGATTCAGCACTGTCTACACCAGGGGTGGGGTGGGCATTAGAGGTTTATGTAGCTTTGTCTCAAAGGTGTGGTTTTCCACACCAATAAGACACAACTACACCGATGTAAATTTCTAGTGTAGACCAAGTCTAAGTCTGGAATAAGCTTCCAAGAGAGGCTGTGGAATCCCTTTTTAATAATGTATTAGACAAACACCTGCCAGGAACAACCTAGGTTTATTTGGTCTTGCCTCTGGACAGAGGGATGGACCAGATGGCTTGTCCAGCTCTATGTTTCTATGATTCTATGATAGCTAGCTGGTCAACATCATGGTCATTTGTTTCTTTGCAAAGTTATGAAGCCAATTTATGGCAAAGGAAATACATAACATATACTAGTGGCACAACTAAATATGAGCAAAATATATCCCTAGATATATTTTATTTTTAATAGCTTTTCTGGGTCTAAAAAGTGTTCACATTACACCAGACTTCTCAGGGAATATGCGGGGGAAGAAGAAAGGAACAAAACAAAACAAAACAAAACAAAAAAGACATTGCTTAGATAAGAAACCCTTTCCCTTACTTTTTTTAGTCTTAAGTTCACTTATTTAATCATGACAGAAATGCAGAATCCATAATATTGCAAAATATGTGCTTCAGAGACAAAGTCTGAATGTAGGATCATTTTATACCAATTAAAATTAACCTGACAAATTGTTTTTAGCTCCATTTGGCAAAGCCACTTGCACACTGTAAATGTAATCAATTTTTCTAAGAAATCTTTATTAAAAATCTATACACTTCAATTATAAGCTATTTCAGGTGAACAGCTTGTATATTTATTTAATAACAAGAACAACTGAGGATCTTACTTACTCCAATTTTCAATATGGGTGAGATACACCACACTTCCGGGAAATTCGATGAAGTGAAAAACCAACACTTATGCTCTCAGTAGAAACCATAACACAAATAGTAAGATGCCAAGTTTTGCCCAAGAAAATTCCTGAGCAACAGAATCATCATACCTCTTATGTAAAAAGACAAAACTGTAGTATAACTTTCAGTACTAATGATAACTGGGGGCAGCAGGATTCATGGCTAACAGCAGTTGAGATTCAAAGCATTTAACCGAGCATAAGAATTTTGGCCACATAATAATTCAGTGCCAACCCACTACGATTTTTTTTTAACATTCTGTTAAACTGCTCTTGAAGAAAGTAGTAATTAGAAGGAAAACAGAAAACCTCCAGTACAACACATTACATGTGCATGGGAAACAAAATGCTTCATAGGACACGAGGCATTTCAATTTTTCATGAGGTTATTGCAGATGTTTATGTTCTTGTATGCTACAAAATAACTCTGCTAAGTCTTGGTTAAAAAAAAAAAAAAGTCTTTCACAAAAGGAAATTACCTTATCTTCAGTAGATCATCTTCTATCTATAATATATAAAGGAGAATGTTTGTATGTTTGTGCTTTAATAACTTGGACACTAGAAGAGCTACTGCAACCAAACTTTGCATGGGATAACCTTCCATCCAGGAAAAGGTTTTAAGGGACTGTGGGAGGGAAGAGATGAGAGACCGATGCCTCTCCCCGGGGCTGCATGGAGCTTGGCAGTGTGGGGAGAAGCGGCTTCCCGGGGGAAGCGGCAGGGACAGTCACTCACTAAGGCCAGCGGAGGGACCTCCTCACCTCAGTTATATCAACTTTCCTGAGCAATACCGGGTAACTCCAGCTAGTCATATATAAAGGAGAATGTTTGTAAGTTTATGAGCTAATAACTTGGGCACTATAAGAGTTACCGCAACCAAACTTTGCATGGGATAACCTTTCATCCAGGAGAATGTTTTAAGGTACTTTTGGACCCAATTGGGCCTGAGCTCAAGCTGTAAAAATAAAAAAGTAACTCGCCGCGCTGCACTGCAGGGGCCACCCCGCCCACCCTAAGTCCCGTGCCCACCGCCTGCAGCCCCCAGCACCTTCCGGGACTCGCCCTCTCCCACCGGTGAGGTTACATAAGCGACCCTCTTCCCCCCTCCTCTTCCTGTGCCAGCACGCAGTGCCTCAACCCCAACGTGCACAACGGCTCGGACACCCGCCCTGCCCCCCGTGGCACCTGCAGCCCCAGGCGCGAGCTGGGGTGCCTCTCCTGCGTGTAACCTCCTGTCCACCCAGGGTAGCACCCCCCCCTCCGGGGATGACACGGACCTATATTTTAATCCCTATAGAAATCAGTGCAACATTTGTACCATTCAAAAAAAGATAATGGACTACTGTTTTTCTACATTTTGTTTCCCGAGCAACACTGGGTAACTCCAGCTAGTATTTCCATAAAATAAATAATACTAAAATTTATTAGTATTGTTACTAATAAATAGTAGCTTACCAGCAGCATAGCGTAACACTAGACAGGAGAGAGTTGGACATTTTTACTCCAGGCATAGCAGTGCTATGGAAGCAATAAATTTTCAGCACCTCCTGGTTGACTCAAATAGCACTGTTGACTGGCTCCAGAGTGAACCATATGCAGTCCTTCATAGCAAAAATATGAAATTTAGGCACGGAGGGAAGGATGTGAGGGAAGCTGTAGGGATGGGAAATGAGAAAGATTTTAAAGAAAATACCAGAGAGATGCTATATTGTTGCTTCAGGGGGACAAGAGTACCGAGAGAAACGTATAGACTCATGGGATTATACAGGTCACCTAGGAGAAAAAAATGTCACCTGCGGATTAAATCACTCCAATATATTACTTTGTAAGTGTAACTGGGTGGTCTGTTTCCTTTTTGGACAGTGAGGCCAAAGGTATGCAAACCTAGGGTCTGTTCCAAGGCCTACCTCTTTAAGGATAGGTGTTCCAGGAAGATTTAGCAGACTAAATTAGGAATGATGGCCAGCTGTCGATCAGGGAATTACCTGTCCAGCATTATGAAGCCCTGCTCTTAAGTTCTGGGTAGAGATGGACTCCTAAAGTCAGGAGAGATCTACAGGGAGTTTGTCTAGGGGGCTGGGTTTAATCACACAACCCCAAGGAGGTGGGGGGGCTTTAGATAACCTTGTCCCAAAGGTATAGCAATATGAGCCTAGAAAGATCGGAGGTAAAAAATTCACAAGAGGCTATGAACTCTAATCATAGAGTTCCCTCTAAGATTTTCCATCCATGAGCAGAGTGCAACAATACTGAGGTCATGTGCGCTTGTTTGGATGTGTGCCATCGTGACATCCAAGTTATTAACAAATATCTTATAAATATTTTTAAAATGTTATGGAAGAAAGAATACTAAAACAAGAGATAGTTAACAAGGTGCATGACCTTAAATGTTTATTTAATATCAAGTCAAATAAAAAGAAAATTAATACTGAAAAATTTTCAGTAGCCAATGACCTCTGTTTATAGACCTCTCCCAGACCCTACCCCAGCTGGGCTTCCTCCTCAATTAAATCTGGCTCTCCTTCCAGGGAACTATGTTAATTGGCCTTTTTGAGGCTGTGTAGGAAACACTCTCCATTGCACACCTAGACAACAGCGGATTGAATATTTCTACCCATTCACATTGTGTCTCAGAGCTATATTTTATTTTAGGATCAGAGGGGAAGTCAATCCAGTACAATTTTAAACAGTTATTTTTATTACAGATAAACTTAGAAAAAGTAGTTACATGGAATGCTTGTTCTGCACACCAGACATATAAATAAGAGCTAAAACGCTCTGATGAATCAAGGGCAGATTTCCCTTAATTGTCTGATTTGATCCACTCATAAGCATTCTTCAAAGCCTGAATGTCTATTAATAAAAATAATGTATAAGAAAGGTGACAAATAATATTCTTTGCTTTATGCCAGAGTGTGCAGGTACTTGATTGTATTATTTCAAGTGATCAACTCAACTACAAGAGTTCTTATTTTTCCTCAAAGTACTGTGTATTTGCATGGAAAGGTTATCAAAGGAATTTGTGTAAAGCTTAAGCACATGCTGGATGGGTTTAATTAATTCCTTGCCGTTTCAACTTAAAAAAAGCAAGCAGACAAGAAAACAAAGGACATTTAAGGCCTGTCCTGAAACTCATTGAAGCTAATACAAATCTTTCCATTAACTTCATTGGACTTTGGATCTGGTTCTTAAAGCTGCTATTTTAAATAAATTGTTTTGAAGTAAATTATTTAACTAAAAAGAGTGATGCATTATGGTATTTACTTCATTTTATGTCCTTTAACAAAGACATTCAAAGTATTCAGAGAATATTTTCTCTACCTTTTTGTATATATAAAAACAAGAATTGATAAAGGTCCTTGCATGGAAATAATTTTCATGGTCCTCTTATTTAAATAGATATTGAGTAACATTTCTATTCATTATGCAACCATTTACCTTGGTGGTTCTGAGCTTACAGACAACTGCTATCTGATCACTAACTCCATGTTCTTAGTTGCAAAGCCTCCGGTTGAACAAGTCTGTATTTTGTGTTATGAGTGCAATAAGCACAAGTGTCACAAACACTAGTTACAAAGAAGCTTGAATTAATTAAATCATATTACAAAACCCTAAATTGATTGTTGTTCCATAGTTATTACTGTGCTATTAAATCTCCATTCTTCACAACAGAAGGTCTATTTGGATCACAAAAACAGCTAAAGCTGCCTGACAGAAAGGAAGTGGGGATGTTTGAATTATCTATGAAGTGGAGCATGGCTCATCTCACTTCAGAGCCACTAGGAAACCAGCAAAACAAACGACACATAGTTTAGTCGCTTATCTTCAAGAAACGCTACAGTATTGTGCAGCAGTGGTATGTGCACAAGTAGGGGGCACCTAGAATGATCTCAGAGTCATTCAATCTCAGTCTGGACCCGACCTTTACTATAAAGGCTAGAACCCATGAAAACTTCAAGTCCTCCCCCAAGATGTTCATGCCACCATCCCCTAGCACTGCCCCCATCTCAGCCCCACTCCCCTCGCAAACCCTGTTCAGTGACTCACCAATACACTTTGCTTCCCGCTTCAGGCTCCTGCCAGAACACACTTGCCTTTCCAGCCTCGGCTTTCCCAGTGGCGTGGGTACACACGGCCTGCCCCTGGAGCAGCTGGGGAAGGGCTGAAGCTGGGGCCAGGGCTGCCTGGTCGCTGCCCAGCTGCTCCCAGGGTGGGGTTGCATGGCAGGAGACTGCCCCATGTGCCAGTTTGGAGTCAGGACCAGGGTGTTATCTTTAGTACCACGGTCCCCAGCCCCTACAGACATCACACTGACCCAGCTGCTATTTGTAATACTGCAGTCCTCATGTGCTGAGACTGAAGCCAGGGCTGCCCGTGGTGCTATTTTTAGCACTGCAGTCCTGGCCCCAGAAGCACTCCTGGCTTCTAGGGCTGGGCCCATGGTACTAAAAATAGCACCACGGGCTTGGGATGCAAGCGATTAGTCAACTATCTGATAAGCATAAGCTTACCGGATAGTCAAGTGGCGACTTGACTAGTCGCTCCCCCTGCCCCCTCTATCAGAGAGAGGTAGCAAGGGTGGGGAGCAGGAACTGGTGCTGGAGAGAGCCGTCTTAAAAGCCGTTTTCCCCCAGTACCATCTCCAGGGTGCCTCTTGCTCCCCGTGCTCCCTCTATAAGAGGCAGCGGGAGGTGAATAGGGGAGGCTGCTGGGAAGCAGCCCCTGTTCACAGGGGTCCCAGCAAGGAGCTGGACCATCACTCTCCCCTCCCTGGCCAGGGTCTGTTGCTTCCAAGCAGCTCCTGTTCATGGCAGCCAGGGCTATCCGCCATGAACAGGGGCTGCTGGACTCATCGTGAGCCGGGACTGAGCAATCTTCGCTCACGCTGATCACTGTGCCTCTGCATTTTAAATGTAGTAAGAGCCCGGTGGCACAACCCAGAACTGCTCAGTCCCAGCTTACGCCGGCTCCTGGAGCTACCCCGGCAGTGGCTCTGAAGAGCGGTCCTACTGACTAATCGTACAGTCGATACAAATTGTACGATTTGTATCGACTATACAGTTAGCCAGATAACCACACTTTAACATCATTACTGTGGGCAGCCCCGGCTCCAGTCCCAGCATGCAGGACAGCCGCCCACCATGTCGTCCTGCACTGGGAGCAGCTTGTGCCAGGGGCTATGTGGCAGCTTCTGGGGTCCTGACTGCAGTACTAAAAATAGCACCGCAGCCCCAGCTCCAGTGCCAGCACACGGGACATGGCTGTATAGTGGGCGACTGCCCTGTATGCCAGGACTGAAGCCAGGGCCACAGTGCTATTTTTAGTACCACAGTCCAGGCTCCAGCTCTGGCAGCTGCCACACGGCCCGCCCGGGCCGCAGCTCCAGCCCTGGGGAAGGAATGAATCTAGGGCCAAGGCTGCGTGGTGACTGCCCAGTTGCACCTGGGGCAGGGCAGTTGCCTGCCATGCAGTCCTGCCCCAGAGCAGTTGGGCAGCCTTTGTTCAGATCTGCTAAGAAGGTGCAGAGGAATCATATTCTTGATGCGCACCCATGCAAGCGTGTACCTTAAAGAGAACCCTGGAGGCTAGACTGGCACACAGAAACATACTCTGGGAAGGAAAGAGCAAGTTTGAGTTATGGGGCAGATAGGCAGGTGGCGGTAGGTTCCCCTTCTGCTGCAGGGACATGTAAAAAAGAGCTGCAGCAACTCCTGTTAAGAGGTGGGAGAAGGGGCTGACCAGAGGCCAGGAGAGTTGGAAGTTGAGCCCAGGAAGAGAGGGACCCATGATATGTGAACAGCAGGATAGAACCTCAGAAAAAGGGCAAGATCAGCATGGGCCTGGCACAGAAGATTGGTATCAGTGTTTTCCTTTAGACTTTGATTGCCGTTTTGTTTTGTTACACTTAGTCTTCTGGCTAAGTTACTTTGTCAATTAAACTATGCTAAAGGAAGAAGAGAGCCATCAGAGACTGGGGAAACTGAGGCAAGGTGCCTGCAGGGCCATGCCAAAAATAAGTGTGCTCTGGGACAACGACCAATAGATATTTTCTGTTTGTCAATCTGGCAGCCAGTGACAGAGGGAAACACTTTCATCTGACATCACAGGACTCATAACTCATCCCCTAGTTATACAGCCACTTCCTCAATTTTCCTTTTTGGTGAAAATTATTTAACCCTCCCAGCCCTTGCAGGGTAACAGAAGCCAAAAATGATAAATCATCAGTTTGGCCACAAGAGTTTAACAAAAACTGCCATTCATAGCACACCTTCTCCCCAAAAGCTTGTCTTTTAGGGATAAACAGTAGTTTAGACAAAATTCAAATTAAACTGAGGAAAAAACTTTCAGTCACTAGCTCTAGTCACTGTATTCAGAAGAGGGGGTTTTAGAACAACAGGCTTCTGGAAAAACATTGAGCAAGCATCTGGAAACAGGTGGACTAAGACTTTAAGGCTACAAGGGACCATCATGATCATCTAGTCTGACCTGCTGCACTTTGCATGCCACAGAACCATATTTACGCACACACAAAGTCAAAAAATTGGAGAACAATAATCAGGATTTGAATTCTGGAAACAAGATTTCAGGATTTCTCTCTTTACATTATTAGAAATAGTAAAAGCTACAATGTCAGGATATTAATGCAGACAGCACTCCTTTGATATCCAGATCAGAGGAGGAAAAAAGCAGTACCATCACAAGCTAAAACAACTTGGCTTTAATGGTGGGTCTTGTAATTGTAATAATTTTTACCTTAATTACTATTTATTTTGAAGTATGAATGTTTAAAGGCTGTATCCATTCTACATTAACATTCCAGTAGATTTTGTTTAATCAGACAAAATTAAATGGCATTTTTTTTAGAAGTTCAAATATTTCACAGCTCAGCTAATTGACAAAACAAACATGACATGCAATTGAGATGGAAGCCACAATGAATAGTTAAAAAAATACACCTGCATTAGCTTCAGGTCGATCAACAAAAACTAAAAACATGCTATTGTACAATATTGGACACTAGGGATGTCAACGTGTAGTCGACTATATGATTAATTGATAAGCCTAGGCTTATCGGTTAATCTTCTCAACTACATGCATTCGCGCTCCTCCCCCCCAGCTGCCTCTGTATCAGAGGCAGCAAGAAGGGGGAAGAACAGGAGCCAGTGCTAGGGAGAGCCGGCTTAAAAGCTTCCGTGGGAGGCAGAGCAGCATCGGTCTGTAGGGAGCTCAGACCGCCCCCCGTGGACAGAGGCTGTTACCACCCTGCTCTGCTGCCTCTGTATCAGGGGCAGCAGGCAGCTGGTCTGCACAGGGAGCTGGTTTTTAAACTGTTTCCCTTTGTGGACTAGCTCCCTCCTGGCAACCCACACTGCTGCCTCATATACAGATAAACTGATAAAGAACACCTGGTACTTTTGCCAGCAGGGCTCACAGCTGGCCTCGAGGAATACAAATTTAACCCCTGCAGGCCTACATATGGCTTTTTATATGTGACACGTCACTGAGCTTGTGCACCAGTCCTCTCTCAATGTCTGGTAACAGGGCTCTTAAGGATCACAATTTCAGAGGAAAGCACTTCAAATATTTCAAGCACTAAGCTTTACAGGATCCAGCTGTCGGTGGGGATCTCAAAACAAGAACACCCATTTCAAGCAACAGGTGATTCTTTCACTAGGTCTGCCAGAAATGAAAGCCGAGAAAAGCTGACAAATCATTGTAGACTGCGTATTTCTTCACTTTCCAAGATTCCTGCGCCTCCATCCCCTTCTTTCCTAGAAGCATCTGTATTAGCACCAGACAGGTAGAGAGAGAAAAGTGCTCCTATCTGCAAGGCTCCCGACTGTGGGCAAATCAGTCACAGGTGTAAGCTGGTGCCAAGACTGAAAAAATGCAACAGGAGCAGGGAGCCTGTTGCTATGACATTGCAGATTGAGTTACTGCTACAGTTCAGCCAAACCCCCAGGGGCTGAACCTGCAAGAATGGAGGCAGAAGAGGAACAGAATGAGCACCTCCATTGAGCTTTACCTTCAGAGTACAAGGATCAGGATTAGGGGCACCATCCCTGTCATCCCTCTTGATCCCCCTTCTGCCCACTTTTTATTCTCTTATCCCTATGGATCAATCAAGCCAGGAACCAACCCATAAGTTGCATGTTGGCATTTCAAAGGGGCAGCGCTGCACAGAGCCTGGGATCAGCTGTGCAGCGCTGCCCCTTTGAAATGCTGCAGCTGCATTTCAAAGTGGCAGCGCCACACGGAGCCAGTGACTCTGGGCTCCATGCGGCGCTGCCGCTTTGAAGTACCCCTTTTCCACCCCCACACTTGCTGCCTCTTAGGCAGCGGAGGGGGGAGGGAAAGAGGGGCTATCCTGTTGACTATCCAATAAGCATTTGCTTATTGGATAGTCGACTAATCCTTAACATCCCTAATATAGATGTATTTAGCTTCAATCATTTAGTGACACACGTGAATTTACAGGACAAAGCTGTTTGTCAAAAATCTAAACATTTTGGAGATGGCTTGATTTTGGCAAAGTTTTTGCAGAGAACAGGGATGCTTCTTGGAGGGCTAATAGGGAGCCTAGGACTTCAGGATGCATGGCTCCAGGGCATCTCCTGAGTTTCCAGCATGTATAGGGTCTGGGCATGTATATCATTTCCTTTCATGGGAAATTCTGAACTTTGTGTTAGTTCTAACTGAAAAGAAACAAAACACTTTAAAGCATTAAAATCCCCCACAAAATGGAATGTGTCTCATCACCTAGCTCTAGTTTTTAGAGAATTAGGGAAGAGTTTTGGAAACTATAAATGGGAAAATAAAATAAAAAGGTGGATGGAAACACTCAACATCTATTTGAAAGTACAAGGCACATGGAGTGTGTGTGTGGGGAACCGCTATCAAATTCTGAACACTGCAAACAACCTACATTATTCATGTACGCAAAGATGCACTGAGAAAACAAGATGTCCTAGTTTAAACCATCAAAAGCATAGAGACAGTGTAAAAGATTAAAGTTCCTATCTATAAACAGATTAGGGAAAGTGGGATCAACATTAAAGACTGGACTTCCACTGGGGCTACATAATGGACATTTGATTCTCACAGCAACATATATACACTCCTCAGCAAGCTCTCTATTTCCCATCCCCCAAATCCTGCTCTCCCAAAATTTTACCAAGCTACTCCCATCTCCCTACCTTTCCCATAGCCCCATCCCTTCAAATAGTGCTCGGTCCAATACTACTTGCTTTTCAATACTGTTGCAAACTTTCTCTGCTGGTGGTTCCTGTTGCAAGGGTACAGTCAAATTCCTATCAGGTGAGCTGGGTTATTTAGGGAGCGCAGAATATGGCGTAAAGGGAGGTTCCAGGCAGTGCGAAGGCAAGGCAGAACTTGTTCAACTCCAGAGACCCTTCCCAGCACATTATTCATAGTGGCCCAAGAAAACGCTAGGAAATTAGTCAGTTTCCTGGTGGCAACCATATACCGAAGAATTAGCTGGTTTCCTAATCTAACACAAGTTTCAGGTGTTTTGAGCATTTAAACAAGACTCAATGATTTTTAGGTATTTTGGGGGTGAAATCCAACTGGAATTAGTGGAGATCTTATTTCAAGTCAGATACCTGGTTTGGATGTGATTTTATTAATCTCAAAAAAATTCTTGTGCACATTTTTGCTTCTGTCTACATTTAAAACTGGTATGTCTCGTACAGCCAACTCCAAAAGCAGATGAGAAGTTAACATAAGCAGACTGATACTTAATGCAATCCACCAAATCCTGTTAGTCGCCCAGTGCTATACCAAGCAATCTTAATTTCCAGTAATTTCTGTGATCAGTTCCCATGCCTCCATTCTTCTCCACATGCTAAAAAAAAACAAAAATCCCTCAAACCCAAGCACATTTTATATTAAAGTTCAATAATTTAATCATGGTAAAATTTTCTACTGTAATCAGGCATTACCCTGCATAACTCTCTGAAAAACCATTCTACAAGTTAAATCTGTAACAAACTGTTACTGTTTTTTATAAAAAACAGTATCTGCAATTCAGAAAGTCAGAATTTACTAAACTGCTAGAGTCATGGAAGAGATGCATTTTTAAAACCAATTTATGCAAACAAACAAAAAAGACAGCAACATGAAAACCAAGCTGTGCTTTTCACAACAAACATATTTGAAATTGCTACAGGCTATGGCAACATTTGTTTTGTGTTAGATGTCAAATAATTCAAACCACAAATAGCTGCTATAATTATTTGCCACCTTTAAGCAACAGACCAGTTTGATTAGCGAACATGTACATAAAACTATTTCAGAGTACATGTGTGGGGTATTCTTCACATTCAGCCCAGAGTAAGAATTGTTCAGAAAGTTGGGGTTAAATACAAGAAGAGATTTAAAATGATGTGACCTTAACTATGGAATTCAATGGAGTAAATTTCTAAAATTTAGATTTAGAATTTCAGTCATGAAAATAAGGAATCTTAAGAGGGGGAAAAAAAACCCAGATACCAGACACTCTAGGAGTTTGTACATTCATTTATATAGCTCCTATATAAGGATCTTAAAAGATATGAATAAAACAAACTAAGGATGTTAACAGGTGGGTAATCTGCTAATAATTTACTTGATTGAATTTTTATTGACTACATGATTAGTCGATAAGGGAAGAAGCGCTCAGTCTCAGCTCATGCCTGGTCCGGAAGCAACCCCTGCTGCAGCTCTGAAGTTTAAATATAGTAAGAGCTGGACGGGCAGGTCCACCACAGGCAGAGGCTGCTTCGCAGCAGCCTCAACTGCGGCCTCTGTTGGAGGCAGCAGCCCATGGGGGCACGGTGGATGCTTCCACAACTACTACCAATGTCAATGGAAAATGCATCGAACTAGCAAGGGAAGAGCAGATTTAACAATACAGCTTTCTAATGTTGACGGGTATTAAGTGCCTAGAAAAACAATGATGATTTCATTCCAACTGCCTCTGAAGCAACTGTTGGGAGATAGGTTACCAGAACTAGATTGACAATTTGGATTCTTGCTGGAACTTGGTAACTGTTTTAAAAAGATAACATACATCATATCTAAACAACAAGTATTGAACAAAAGAACTGAAAGTCTTCCTGCTTCAGAAATGCATGTCTTTTATATTTTATTTCTGTATATTTATATTAAGTCCTTGCTATTAGGTTTACATTTCCACTATGAAATTAAGCATCACTAACTATTTTGCCAGTATATTAATGCAAGGACCCATATGTTGCCTAGACAGCAGGCACTTTCCAGCGGGTCACAGATGTCCATTGGGAGTATTGCAACACCCGCAGCCGGGGGACAAGCAGGCATGGGAAGGAGGCAGCCAGGCCAGGAGCCTGTGGGCAAGAGGGGGGATGAGGTGGCTCAGCTTCTTTCTGTGTCCCACACAGGCAGGGTCCAGCACTGGTGGCATCCCGCAGATAGAGAACTTCTATCCCTGCCCGCTGGAGGAGAGGATGTGTGTGTGTTGGGGGAGGTGTATGTGAGCAGCAGACGCCGGTTGCCAGAGAGAGTGCTACTGGATTCCCCCCTTCTTCCTCCCTGACAGGTTCCCATGCACAGGATCAGTCTCCTCCACCTTGCCACGCTTGACTGGGAGTGGATGCTGCCTGAGTGTGGGCATGACCCTGTGCTGCGTGTGGCACTTCTGCATGGTTCCATGACCCCAGACTCCTTAGTGGTGGCTTGTTGTGGGAAGATGTCCCACCACGGAGGCTGCAGTAAGGCAGGCCTCTCTAGGAACCTTATGAGAAGGACTGAGTGGTTCCTGTGTGAGTGTCATGGAACTGAGTGCTTTGGACTGATACTCCACGTACACTCATGTGCACAGGCTGTTATGCAGCCCCCCCAGGCTGAGTAGGCCAAGAAAGGAGCATGCAGCCCCTCGCAGCCCACTGCCTGCCCCTGCATGTAGATAGGGAAAGTTATAGAACTCACCTGAAGTGCCTTCCCCAGGTTCATCCAAGGCTGGGAGACACATCCTGGGGGGAAGGAGGACTAGCTCCAGGGTGTGACTAGCTGGCAGGCATGGTCATCTGGCTGGCCTTCTCCTCCACCACCACTCCCCCTTGGAGGCTGAGGCCAGGTGTGTCCTGGTCGGACTCCGTGACAACTGGGGATAGGGGGGTCTGTGTGTGACTGGCTCCCTTCCCAAGATGGCATCTAACTAGTCAAAGTAGTGACAGGTGTGCGGTGCCTCCCCGGAGCATCCATTACACTCCCTGGCCTTGTGGTAGGCCTGCCAGAGAGCTTTGATTTTCATGTGGACCTGATCCAGTGTCTGGGTGTGGGTTTTGTTGGCCATACTGGCGGCAGACCTCTGCATTCCTCTTTCTGATGTGGAGATCCTGGAGGTTGGTCTCCTTCCCCAGACCTAAATAAGGTCCAGGATCTCCACACTAATACAGGCAGGAGCTCTCCTGCGTCCCTGGCTAGTGGCAACTGAGGGAGCAGCAGGAGTGCTGGCAGCTGTGGGAGGCTCTGAGGAAGTGTCGGGGTTGCTCATGACTCCCTCACTGGCTGCTGTCTCAGATGGGGCTTGCAAAGCTGGCCACGTGCCAGAAGCCCTTTTCCTGCTGCTTGGAGTTCTAAGCTCTTCAGGAGAAGGGGATCAGTGGAGATGACCGGTGTGGCCAGAGTGGTCAGAGTTGGAGCCGTGAGAAGCCTCCAGAGGCCACTTATTTCCAATTAGCAGCAGAGGAGCATCCACATTAACTAAATAATTTCAAAATTAGCATTATTCCCTAAGGAAAGCAGGAGTACAGATTTTGAAATAACCAGTCCATTATTTCAAAATAATGAGTTTGGTAGTGAGGACTCACTGCTTATAAATTTGACCGAAGAGGGGTTATTTCAAAATAACTCCCCAGTGTAGACCAGGGTCAGTAGAATAAGTCCCACCAAATTTTATTCCCTACGTTCCCCAGAAAATACATTATGCCGGGGTGGCCAACCCGTGGCTCGCGAGCTGCAAAGAAAAAAACTGCGGCTCCTGACGGAACCGGGACAGAACCTGGAACCGCTCAGGTCAGCCGCTCTCACAGCCGGGCCGCTGTGAGCCGCATGCGTGCTCACAGCCTGTGCCATTCTGCTCACGGCCCCCAGTGCACTCCGTCATATCCTGCACGTACAGGCCAGGTTGCACACAGCGTCCCAGCCTGCATGTGCTAGCAGCCGGCTGCTGAGTGCAGGCAGTGGCAGCGGCGAGGGCTCTCGGTGCGGCAGCGGCAGCACCAGCGGTGGCTCCGGGACCTGGGCATAAGGTTAGTGGGGGAAGGGGATTGGGTTAGAGCAGGGAAGGGAGGTGTCTGGTTCTGGGGAAGGGGAAGGGGATTGGGTTGAGGGGCAGGGTGTGCATGGCATGCCGGCCGCTCAGCATGCCGGCCGCTCAGCGCACGTGCCCCAGCACCTAGAGGGAGACACGCGTCTGTAACGGCGGCGGCTCTGGGACCTGAGAATTAGGTTAGACTGGGAGAGAGGAGGGGGTGCCTGACTCTAGTCTGGGGAAGGGAAGGGAAGGGAAGGGGATTGGGTTCGGGGGAGAGGGTGTGCACGGCGCCCCAGCCAGCACGTCTCAAGGCCAGCTGCTCAGTGCATGTGCCCCAGTGCCTGGAGGGAGATGCACGTGGCTGTAGCGGCAGCGGCTCCGCCTCCGGGACCCGAGAATTAGGTTAGAGCAGGAGAGGTGGATTGGTATGGGGTGTGTGTGCCTGGCTCTGGGGAGGGGAAGGGGATTTGGGGAGGTATGCCTAGCTCTGGGGAAGGGGAAGGGGGATTGGGTTAGAGCAGGGAGGGGGTTTTGACTGGGGGAGGGGAAGGGAAGAGCAGCCAGCATACTTCCTGAGACCCGGGATCCCCAGGTACTGGTCCCAGCTGTCTCTGTCCCTTCCCTGTGGCCAGACCCCAGCACCCACCAGCACCCTGCCCCAGCACCCTGCCCCCTGCCCCCACCAGCACAGTTGGGGCCACATTAGTGAGGCTTGGGGTGGGGGTTGGAGCAGTTGTTTTTTTGCATCTCACTTGTGTGGCCCTGGCTGACTTTTCTGTGGGTCAGTGACCCCTGACTCAAAACAGGTTCCCCGACCCTCTCAAAGACAATGCTGAAACATTTTGTGTTGACATAATATTTTATTTAAAAATGAAGCCTGGCCAACAAGCCCCCAATTGGGGCCAAGCCCCCATCTGGCCGCAGCATCATAACACTCCTGCACCCCCCCAGGCCCCAAACCTGAGCCTATCATACACTGGAACCCCTTGCCCTGAGCCTCTCACACCCCCAAACTCCTGCACCCCCACATCCTCAGTCTTCTGCCACAACACTCCTGCACCATCCACACACTGCAACTCTGTGTCCTGAGCCCATCATATTCCCAGCCTCCCTGCCCTGAGCCCCTCATGCATCCCAGCCCAAACTCCTGCACCCTCATAGCCACAAGCCTGCAGCTTGCTCAGCACCCCAACCCTCCACCTGACCCCAACCCTCCCCAGCCTGGAGCCCCCTTCCTGATCCAGCATCCTCTTCTCTACTTCCTCCTGCACCCAAATTCCCTCCCGGAGCTTGCATCTCTCACCCCTTCCCACTGCTTTTTTTGTGATAGTATGCTCCGGGAGGGTGTACCGGCACCTATTTTCTTCCGGTCTGGGTTTTTTTTTTGGCTCAACAACTTCCCCCCACCCCCAGTACGTGGCTCTTCGCATTCTATCCACCGATGTTTTGGCTCTTCGGCTCTAAGGGGTTGGCCACCCCTGCATTATGCTCGAAAAGTGCTGCAGTTCTGCCTTTTGCCCACCAGAGGCCACTCTCATTCCAGAACAGCCAACAGCAAGAATTCAGCAGGCTGTCCTCAGGCGGGAAAAAGATGGAACTGCAGCACTTTTGGGGCAGAATGGAGAGAGAGAGAGACAGAGAGAGTGAGTGAGTGTGTGTGTGTGCGCGTGCAGGCTTTGTGGCACAGAATTCCTCCCATCACAGCACCTACTTCATGAAGCCAGGTTAGGACAGAGTGGGGAACGTGGGGCTGCTGGTGGGCACAAACGGGGGTTCAGAATGGCTAATCAGGGGGACAGACTGGGGCTTGGGCTCAGAAGCCAAACAAGTGACAGCACTGAGCAGAGGGTTGAATGGGAGGGAGCTGCTTGACCACATAGGATGAGGACAACTGCAGGGACATATGGAGATGGGAGATGAGGCTGCAGGGACCCATTAGGATAAGGGGGCAGGGACAGGGGCAGATGTGCCTGATTGAATGGGAAAGGCTTGAGATCAGCCAGGTCTACATAGAGGAAGCTCCCCAACTTCCTAACAATCCTGCCCTGCCTCGTCCAACCCCCCCACCACCACCACCAACCTGTGCCATATTTCTCCCACTAACACCCTGCAACCTTCTAGGTCTACTCCAGTTCTGTATTACTATGCCTGGTAAGGAATCTGTCAAAAAAATCCTTTTTGTTGTTGTCTATATTGTTACAAACATACTTGCTGACAGATATTTTTTTAAAAATTACCAAAATAATTTAAATTGGCATGATTATATTCTGTTATTTTGACAAATAAAATATACAGAATTTTAAAATAGTGTGAAGGTTTTTTGGGGGGGAGGGAGGGAGGGGAGGAGCGGATGCAGAATTTCCCTAGAAGTAATTGACTTGTATTCAGTTCAGGGAATATGCTTTATATAGTAACTATAGTCTGTCTTTCTGAAATGTCTTAGAATAAATGAAAAATCACTTTTAGTACCAAAATTTGAGGAGATAGGTGTAGAAAACAAGGGTGAAAAATACCCCGCACATACCAGGTGCTGTTTATGGCAACGTCAGTCTCTAACTTTGGGTGATAAAAGGACACACAAATTGGATATCTTATTTCCCCTGAGATTATACTTATGACAAGTGTACATAACATCTGACACCTGGTCTGAAAACTACTGAGAAAAGTTATATCGGCACTGCTATGTTAGTGAGGGGTGTGCCAACACACACATTGCATGACATATTCCCACCCCGATATCACTCAGTTCAATGATAATTTCAATTAACACACACTTTGGCCAAAATTGTTGGTATCAAAAAGTATGGAGTATTTCCTACTTTTCAATGCTTCCCATAAAGTAGATGTTTGGAGCATGACAGACAATAGTCTAATTTTTGTAACATTTAAACTGAATATCCTGTGATTTTTTTTTAAGTTCAACACTGACCTAGCACTGTTTCCATTGAAAAATCAGTGGGAGTTTTACTACTGACATCACCGGAAGCAGACTCAGGACAACCCTGAGTTCTTTTGAAAATCTCATCCTAAATTTCGCCATCCTTTTTAGCTGTTAAGGAAACCATCATTAGTCAAACTAATACAATATGGTCTTCTGGGTTGGCAAACACACCGTTCCATTGTCTAGACATTGACAGGTGCTCACGTTTTCTTATTGCTGTTTGAGAAATCTAACAAGACTAGGCAGTTTTACTACTGTTACTGAGATCTCTGGGGGCAGATAAATAACTGACTAGAATAATGTTAAATTAATTTATTTGGGGGAAAGTTGTGAGCAGCTAGAAGAACAGGATGATGCAAGAAAAAAAAAAATCCCAAAGGTGCACGGGTAGTAGAACAGTGGACAACTCCCTCCTGCCTGCAGAATCTAGGAAGCAAGACTGAGGACAGAATAAGAGAGACTGATCCTTCTCTCTCAGCTGCTGGGGGATTCACAGCTAACAGGCACCTTCTACTCAGAGGCCAATAGTTGAAGTGGAACTTCAAAACAAAATTCAGAGAGAGCAGCTTGGTAGGAATCCCAGTGACTTTCTTCAGTCCCTGTGGAATTTTATCAAGATATTGCCCCATGGCATTGTTATTGGTGAGCCCTTATCCCCCCATTTATTACACCTTCTAGCCAGAGACCAACTGTATTCCCAACTAGTCCATGACTGATGCCTCCCCCCCACAAAATGTATTTTTTCTTTTTATCCTATGACACAGAGAAGGAAGGCAAGATCATGACTAGTATGGATGAAAGAACAGAAGATAAATTACAACAATAGCAAAGATCTTTCCACATTCTAAGACAGATTCAAGAATTCTGCTCTGGGAAGTATAGTTTATCATGCTGCCAATGATGTAGCAAACACTCCTTTTCAGAAAGATAGTGAAACTTTTTGCTATTAACCACCCTGAACTGTTGTTTATTTCAACAGCATCAGAGAAATGCATTCATTCCAGTCAGGTGAAATAAAGCTATAATCGCAACATTTGGCATGTTAGACAAATGACCTGCCTCTGACCCTTATCACAGGCTGCTTACCTCCCAGCAACTCAGACAAAGAATGCTCTCTTCAGAACACAAATCATACACGCCACATAGCTAACATCTACTGCCCTCTAAAATAAGATAAAGTTGATAAATTTCACTGAAATTGCTACAAGGCAACATGGATTAATACAACAGGGCTATCCATGTCAGATCTCTCGCTCTCAAACAATTGGTAAAAAACAAGTTTAACTAAACAAAAGCCCAACAAACCTATCTGCATTCCCAGGCCCGTCGCTAGGGTAGTGCAGGGATGGGACAACCCCCCTCTCAACCCCACTGCACCCCTTCCCCCAATTTCCTGCCCTGACTCCACCCCAATTCCTCCCGTTCCCTCAAGCCCCTGCCCCTCCCCTCTCAAACAACATCCAGAACTGACAAGACAGAATGGGGCTAGTCTCTCTACTGCTGGCTTCTGGACAGCTCACACCCCCCTGGGGCAACCACCCAGAAGCTACAACTCTGTGCTTTCTGTCCTTCAGAAGTTACAGCACTGTGCATTCCATTTCTATCATTCAAGTACACTTACAAAAAGGGAGGTTAGCTAAACAAATGCTTCTATTCTGTTCCAGTAACAGGAATGCATAAGCCTGTACACAGCTGAGGAACACACAATTCTTCTACAAACTGTAAAAATTGGCAAGAGGGAATATCCATGTATCAGGAATTCTTTTAGTGACCATTTTAGAGAGAAATTATAAACATCTACGTTGCCGTGGAAGTGCAAAGTAGCACTTATGGCCAAAATGACACCTATCCATGCATAGAAACAGAATACATAACTTTTAAAAACAAAAAAGTTCAAGATTTTTAAAAAGTGACTAGTAATTCTGAAAGCTTCAATTGTTATTGGTGTCAAACTTGAACACCTGAAAGGGGCATGATTTTCAGAGAGGTTGTATTCAAACTTTTTGAAAATTGGGCCCCCAGAAACTCGAAGCACTCAAAATCTCTCATTTTCTAAAATCCAAGTTTGTAAACACTTGTCAGCATTCAAACTGAAATCACTGATATGCATCACAAGTCAGTATGCTGGGCTGTATAATTTGATTTGTAGTAAGAACATTTTGCATTCACTCAAAGCATATTTATTTCAGATTCACTTGCACTGTTGTTTTTTAAATCATTAACAATTCTGTATTCTGATTTTTTAAACTACACAAACAATCAAAGCCAAAAGTCTTATAGCATAGACTACAGCATTGCTCTATAGATTTAGAAGCCTATTTTTTCCCTTCCTTGTTTCTAAAGAGCAGATTTGGTATAAATAGTACCCTACTCTTAATCTTACTAATTTAGAAATATGTGAACCAAAATAAGACAAATGCTCTCTTTTATTCAGTTAGGCCTGGTCTAAACTAAAGAGGAAAAAGTCAACTTAAGATATGCAACTCCAGCTATGTTAACTACGTAGTTAAGTATCTACGTAGCTAAGTATCGCATTTTAGCGCTGTCCACACAGTGGGAGGTTGACGGGAGCACACACTCCCGTCGACTTCCCTTACTCCTCATGAGGAGCAGGACTACTGGCACCGATGGGAACACCCTGTCAGTTCAAATTAGTGGGTCTTCATGAGATCCACTAATTTGAACCCCGGAAGATCAACTGCAGCAGCATCGATCATCTCCTTAGTGTAGTCTTACACACAAGACATTTTAAGTGGCACAATACACACATTTTTGATGCTACAGACACTTTTAGGGAAAATAGCTAAAGACTTCATTCAGTATTTAATAACTAGAAATGGAAACGAATAGAAGACAAAAAAGCTTATGGGAAAATATTTACCTATACAAATTTAACATACGTTAGAGCCCTACATTTTCAGAGTCCAATACAGAACATAATGCAACTCTGAAAATGGAAGAGGTAAAGGTAACTACAGGTTGAACCTCTGAAATCCAGCACTCTCTGGTCTGGCAACATCAGTGATCCAACCAGAGAGCCCAGCTGCAAGCAGAGGGTCCAGCCAAGGTCAGAAGCGAAGCCCCAGCTGGTGGCAGCAGGTCCAGCACCCAGAAGCTGCTCCTGGGCCAATGGCTGGGACTTCAACCCAGGTTGGTATGGTGGGGAGCATAGCAGCAAGGTTGGTGTGGCAGCAAATGGATCCCAGCAGCCAGGACCGGGAGTGGACCTCCCCTGGTTCAGCAAACAACCTGATTTGGGACTGCTCAGGTCCTGAGGGTGCCGGACCAGGGGAGGTCCAACCTGTATCCTAACCAGTTCCAGATGAGGGATTTTGCCAGACCAGGGGAGGTCATTTCTGGCCCCCTCCCACTGCACACCCAACTGGCTCTCCCCCTGCTGCCGGCCCCTCTGCGTGCAGGTGTGCTGCTGGGTGGTAGCTGTGCTGCCGTACGGCAGCCCCACCACTGGTCTCCAGCCCCACCACTTTTACTGCTGAGCAACAGCCCCGCTGCTGATCTCCTGGATTCGCCACCAAGTGGCAGCCAAATGCCAAGCTCCCAGCCCCACTGCTAGGCTCCAGCTCCACTGCAGGGCTCCCAGCCTTTCACCAGGACTCTCTGGTCCTGGAACATCTGTGGTCGTTGCCAAACCAGAGATTCACGATTTAGAGAGGTTCAACCTGTACCAACATGTGGTTAAGCCTACCGCGGCCAGTGAAGTCACACTAAAAGAATGCTGTTCTTAGAACTGTTTGCCAGCCCTCATTTGGAAATTAAGTCAAGTAAACATTCCTATTCAACGCCAGCTCATCTTCAGTGGTTCTATCTGCCTGCCACTAGATTGAAATCTATGTTTTATGATTGCCTCCTGTTACTCTGAATTACTGAATGTTCAAAAGACCCAAAATGTCCTACATTATGCCTCTGGCTGGCAATTATTTGAGTCCTATAGCAGATGCTTATTTAAGGATACTAAGCTTTTTCTACTTACTGTACACTTCGGGCAGTAAACTTCTTCCACAGCAGTTCCTAGAAGACTGAGCCATTTGAATAGCTCTGAGCCAGTTTTTTTTTACTCTCTCTCTCTATAGAAAAGCATGTTTGCATTTTGGGGGGAAGGGACCTGTTTTTTTGAGCAAGGCACTGAACAGGCTTGCTATTATTTACGTGTCTCATAAATCCTTCCCCATCCCTACACCTCCTTAGGAGAAGAAAGCCTTCCTATATAATCAATAAAAACAAACAAACAAGTCACTTACTGTTGATGTGATCGATATAGTAGACACCAATCTGAGGGTCATATGCAGCCTCCCATCCCCATGGTAGTTCATCCCCAACACAATCCGCAAATGACAAAGGCTTTGTTAACCTATAAACAAAATAGAGTAATATAATTAATGCAACAGGACTTTTCTTGAAAAATTCTGTACCTATCCTATTGTTCATAATTAGAAGCTCAGGATTGCTGTAGAGGGCTAGAAGGAAGAAAGGAAGAAAAGTTTCCAAGTGACATGGAAAAATAACCTCAAGTTCTTGGATGACTTTCCAGGGATATCCTGATATGTAAACTCAAGTTTAGATTGATTCCAAAGTACCAGTCCTCTGTTTTAAATAATAAAATCATCCTCCCTCCCCAATGACAACCTAGAAAATTCAGAGAACAGAAAATGACTTCACATGATGTACCATACATGTAATCCTATTCTGATGGATGTTTATCCTTGGAAGCATGAGTGGCAGCATGAAGTAAGACTACACCAAGATAGACTTCTTACTGAAGAACACTAAAGTCTGTTAATTGTGTGTGTGTGTGTATTAGCAATCTACGCAAGGTGATTATACCAGACATTAAAAAAAGAGCATGTCTTCACAAATGATTTTACTGAACCAATGCACAACCTCTCCCTAGCTCAGAGAAGAAATAGAATTTATCTACTTCAGAGGGGCCTGATCCAGTAACTACTGACTTCAGTGCAAGTCTAATCAAGCCCAAATAAAGTCTACACCAGTGTTTGTTTTTTCAAATTCTTTATTAGTGACAGGTACAGCTGAATTGGTGCTAACAACTGCTTAAATGCTAGTACAGGGAGAGCATAACATTTTTACTCTCACAAATCCTAGGGTTTCATGTAGGGATATGAAAAGTTAACCTTAATGGGTGATGCTTATCTGTTCCAGTTAACCAGTGGGGGCTGAAGCCGTTCCCCAGCCATCATGGTCGGGGGCTGCTCCAGCCCTGCGGGGCCCACCATGGACTGTTTGGACATGTTGCAGGTAGGGCCAGGGCTGTTCCTGGCTAGAGCAGCCCTCCCCGGCTGCTCCTCCCTTTAATCAGTTAACCGATTAAAGATCACATTTAAACCGGTTAACCAATTAAACAGGATTTTACATCCCTAGTTTCATGTCACAGTGGTAAGAACAAATATGTGTCCTGAATGCATCAGTGAAGGGGCATCCACTAAGAGGCAAAAAGTGTTACCACAAACAAGACCATAATGTGAAAAATACTCTTCTCAAGAGGCAGCAGACTTGCTAGATCTAAGTCCTGAGGAACTCTGTTGGATGCCATCACACCATCAAAGCCCCTGCAAGATTACATTTTGAGAGTCTTATATCTTCACATTCACTCTTCCTTACTCACCGACTTCCTTTTTTTCTGTGCATGATTATGTTTTTGCATCCCTCATTTTTCTCCTTCCAAGCTTCAATCCACATAAATACTTAAAGAGTTCAATGGTTATCACTAATCAATATGACCCATAAATGACTAAATTTTTTTACTTAATGACTAAATAATCATTAAGAACTAAACTGCAACTCTGAAAGTTTGCCTAGGAAGATTCTTGCATGGTGTTTGTGAAAGGAGAAAGACAACCCCAATGTGAATTCTCTTTGTATGAATTTTTGTGTGTGTGTGTGTGTGTGTGTGTGCGCGTGCGTGCGTGCGTGCGCACACACGCCCATGCCTGCATGTACTGTTTTGAGGGGAGGCAATTTTTTTTTTTTAAATGACTGATGGCAAGCTTTATAGGAACTACTATTTCTAGTAAGGCACAATGAAACAGACCATAAGCATAATAAGGTTACATTACATAATAGGTTACACGATCAGAAAGAGATATTATTGTCTTTTATAGCTAAGGTTGAGTAAAGGCTTCCACTATTATACTTTTACTTCTTTTGGAATAAAATGAGTACTGACTTTCCAGCTGAAAGAACAGAAGCTATATAGAATACTGACATTTTAAGAAAAAAATAAAATAAAATTATCTGGGGATTTACTGTCTACCAGGGTTGCCAACCGTCAATACATTTATGGACAGTCAGTAAAAAATTAGCCGAAATTGGACATGTCCGTAAAGTCTGTAAAAATATGTAGGTGTCCATAAATTTCATAAAAGCGCAATAAAATTTCAAAAAACAGCAATTATACTATAGCAATTAAATTTCTTCTGTGCCGCTTCAGCCATTTTACTGCGGAGCAGCAGAAATTGGTCGTTTTAGTTGTTTATTTAGCTCAATGGTTAAGGTGGCGTAACGTGAATCATGTGATCCATGTGATGCTATCATCTACATTATCCTGCCGAGTTAGCATCCGTAAAAAAATTTGTGTCTGTCTGTAAATTTTTCCCATTTTGCCCGTAAATGAAATTTCTGTGAGTTGGCAACACTGCTGTCTACCTAGCAATAGGACTGGAGATTGCACCATAAGGAGACCTTGAGGAGAGAAAATAATGGTATACAATAGCAGAATTCCACAACTGTGTTGACCATTTTCATCTTAGTCCAACTCCCTTTTAGTGAAGAGTACACTGTAACTTTTACTAATTCACCTTTAATAAACTTGGTGTGTATTAAATCTTTATCACAAAAAAGCCCTCACCTTCCCCATTTCTCCCCATCTTTTTTCCCCCCCCTCACAACTGAAACCAAAGAAAGTTTGTTTGGATTTTGGGGATGGAGGAGGTATTATAGGGCTATGAAATTTAGAACGTTTTATTTTGGGGAAAACTTTTTGTTGTTCATTTGTAAATTGAAAATCAGTGTCATTTTAGGAAGACAAATATCTTGTGAAGTTAGATTCTGCTAACTGGAGCATAGGCTTGGTTTTGAAACATATGGTCCACAAAAAACCCCCAAAACATTATAAGCATTATAGGAACTGAATCTTAAAACCACCTACAGCCCTGGTTCAACTCTCCCATAAGAACAGCCATAGAGGATCAGACCAATGATCCATCTAGTCCTGTATCCTGTCTTCAGACAGTCACCAATGCCAAGGATGTCAGAGAGAATGCACAGAATAGACAATCAGCAAGTGAACCATCCCACTGTCCGCATCCAGCTTCTACTGAACGGAAGCTAGGAACACTCAAGAAGTTGCATCCCTGACCATGACGGCTAAAAGCCATTGATGGATCTATCCTCTGTGAACTTATTTAGTTCTTTTTTTAACCTTGTTATAGTTTTGCCATTCATAACATCCTCTGGCAAACAATTTGACAGGTTGACCATGCATTGTGTAAAGAAGTACTTCCTTGTGTTTGTTTTAAACCTGCTGCCTATTAATTTCATTGGGTGACTCCTAGTTCTTATATTATGTGAAGGAGTAAATAACACTTCCTTATTCACGTTCTCTACACCAGCCAAGATTTTATAGACCTCTATCATTTCACCCTGGAAAAGAGATGATTAAGGGGAGGGATAAGTGCCAGTCTTTTTAATCTTCCCTCTTATGGAAGTTGTTCCACATCCCTGATCATTTTAATTGCCCTTCTCTGTACCTTTTTCAATTCCAATATATCTTTTTGAGATGAAGCAATCAGATCTGAAGATGTGGGCGTACAATGGATTTATACAGAGCACTGTGATATTTTCTGACTTATTAGGTATCTCTTTCATTCTGATTCCTAACATTGTTAGCTTTTTTGGACTGCTGCTGCTCATTGAACAGCTCTTTTTAGAGAACTATCCACAATGACTCAAAGAAATCTTTGAGTGGCAAAAGCTATTTTAGGCCCGCATCATTTTGTAAGTATAATTAAGAACCATGTTTTAAAATATGCATTACAGTACCTTTATCATAGAAATATAAAAGATTAGAGTTGGAAGAGAACTCAGGAGGTCATTTAGTCCAATCCCCTGCTCAAAGCAGGACCAACCCCAATTAGATTGTCCCAGTCAGGGCTCAGTCAAGTATGGCCTTAAAAGTCTCTAAGGATGGAGATTCCACCACCTCCATAAATAAGCTGTTCCAGTGCTTCACCTGCTCCTTGTGAAATAGTTTTTCTTAATGTCCAATCTAGACCTCCCCCACTTCAACTTGAGACCATTGCTCCTTGTTCTGCATGCGCCACCACCGAGAACAGCCTGGTACCTTGGAATCCCCCTTCAGATAGTTGAAGGCTGTGATCAAATTCCTCCTCATTCTTCTCTTCTGAAGACTAAATAAGCCCAGCTCCATCAAGCTCTCCTAATAAGTCATGGGCCTTAGCCCACTAATGATTTTCATTGCCCTCCACTGTACTCTCTCCAATTTGTCCGCATTCTTTCTGTAGTGATGGGCCCAACACGAAACACAATACTCCAGATGTGGTCTCACCCATGCTGAATAGAGGGGAATAATCACTTCCTTCAATAGGCAATGCTCCTATTAATGCAGCCCAATATGTCATTAGCCTTCTTGCCAACCAGGGCACGCTCTGGACTGACATCCAGCTTCTCATCCATTGTAATCCCCAGGTCCTTTTCTGCAGTTGTTTCCCAGCCTGTAACTGAGCTTGGAATTCTGCCGTTCTAAGTGCAGGACTCTGCACTTGTCCTTGTTGAACCTCAGCAGACTTCTTTTGGCCCAATCCTCCAATTTATCTAGATCACTCCAGATCCTATCCCTACCATCCGTGGTATCCACCTCTCCTCCAGTTTAGTGTCATCCAAGAACTTGCTAGGGATGCAATCCATCCCTTCATTTAGACCATTAATGAAGATATTGAACAAAACCGGCCCCAGGACAGACCCTTGAGCACTTCATTTGATACCAACTGCCAACTTGACATGGCACTGTTGATCTCTACCTGTTGAGCCTGATGATCTAGCCAGCTTTCTATACATCGTATAATCCATCAATCCAATACATATTTCTTTAACTAGCTGGCAAGAACACTGTGGGAGACACTATCAAAAGCTTTGCTGAAGTCAAGGTATATCATTGTTCACCGCTTTCCCATAACTACAAAGCCAGTTATCTCATTATAGAAGGCATCTTTGAAGATTACCACAATATCATCTGCCATTTTGTTGCCCAGTCACCCAGTTTTGTGAGATCCTTTTGTAACTTTTTTAAGTGTGCCATGAACTTCATTATCTTGAGTCATTTTGTATTGTCTGCAAATTTTGTCATTCCACTGTTCACACCCATTTACAGATCATTTGAATATTCCGAATAGTACTGGTCCCAATACTGACCCGTAGGGGACAACAATATTTACTTCTCTGCATTGTGAAAAATGTATTCCTATTATTCCAGTTATTCCTACCCTTTGTGTCCTATCTTTTAACCAGTTATTGATACATGAGAGAACCTTCTATCGTATACCATGACTATTTACTTTGCTTAAGAGCCTATGGGCAGGGGCTTATCAAATGCTGTTTGAAAGTCTAAGTACACTATGTCCACTGAATTATCCTTGTCCATGTTTGTTGACTTCCCCTCAAAGAATTCCAATAGATTGGTGAGATAGGATTTCCTTTTACAAAAAAAAATTTTGACACTTCCCTCAACAAATCGTGTTTATTTAAGTGTCCGATAATTGTTCCTCAGTATAGTTTCAACCAATTTGCCTGGTTCTGAAGATAGGCTTAACTAGCCTGTAATTGCCAGGATCACCTTTAGAGCCTATTTTAAAAATGGGCATATTAGCTTTCCTCCAGTCAACAGGTACACAAGCTAATGTAATGACAGGTTACATACCACAGTGCAATTTCATATTTGAGTTCCCTCAGAACTCTTAGGTGAATACCATCTGGTCCTGGTGACTTATTACAGTTTAATTTAATCAATTTGTCCCAAAACCTCCTCTAACAACTCCTCCCACTTGCCAAAAGAGCTATTTACCGGACTTTGTTTTCACCAGGTACTGCTCATTCTCTGATCTACATAAGAACATAAGCATGGCCATACTGGGTCAGACCAAAAGTCCATCTAGCCCAGTATCCTGTCTGCCGACAGTGGCCAGTGCCAGGTGCCCCAGAGGGGGTAGACCAAAGACAATGATCAAGCAATTTGTCTCCGGCCATCCTTCTCCAGCCTTTGACAAACAGAGGCCAGGGGCATCATTCCTTATCCCCTGGCTAATAGCTTTTTATGGACCTAACCTCCATGAATTTATCTAGCTCTTTTTAAAACTCTGTTATAGTCCTAGCCTTCATAGCCTCCTCAGGCAAGAAGTTCCACAGGTTGACTGTGCGCTGTGTGAAGAAGAACTTTCTTTTATTAGTTTTAAACCTGCTACCCATTAACTTCATTTGGTGTCCTCCAGTTCTTATATTATGGGAACAAGCTTTTCTTTATTCACCCTCTCCACACCACTCATGATTTTATATACCTCTATCATATCCCCCCCTCAGCCTCCTCTTTTCTAAACTGAAAAGTCCCAGTCTCTTTAGCCTTTCCTCATATGGGACCCGTTCCAAATCCCTAATCATTTTAGTTGCTCTTTTCTGAACCTTTTCTAATGCCAAAATATCTTTTTTGAGGTGAGGAGACCACATCTGTACGCAGTATTCAAGATGTGGGCGTACTATAGTTTTAGATAGGGGCAGTAAGATAGTCTTCGTCTTATTTTCTATCCCTTTTTTAATAATTCCTAGCATCCTATTTGCTTTTTTGACTGCCGCCACACACTGCGTGGACGTTTTCAGAGAACTATCCACGAGAACTCCAAGATGTCTGTTCTCTCTCCAACTATCACCTGGTCTCCTTCCATGTCACCCATCACACACTGCCTCATGCCCTAGTACTCAGCCTTCCCATGACTTTGTTGACCGTCACTGATTGCATCTCATTCACTCTCAATCTTCACCTAACTCTCTTCCATCAATAGGATTACTGATTCTTCTTCACTCTCCTCCATGCTTGATTCTTTTGCCCTTTTCTCCAATTGCATGGTCTACCATGACAACCCTCAGCCCTTGCTCATCTGCATCACCCACTTCTTGTGCTCATTATAAATTTGTACTCCTCTTTCAGTACTGCCATCATCCTAACTAAACAACTCTACTTCTCCAACTTCACTGAATCTCTCACCCACTTTACTGCCACTCCTCAGATGTCCTTCCACGTCCATTTCTCTCTCTGCACACTCGCTTACCTATTTATTTCAAGAGAAATTTCACAAAATAGAACAGCCTTCCCCCAACCACTATCTTGTATTGCAGTTCTCTCCAACAATTTTCTTCTGCACCTGTAACCAGGGAGGAGGTTTCTTGTCTGCCCTTCTCCCACTTACCCCAATTCCATACCTTTATTTTCGCCTTTATTTTCCTTTCCAACCTTTAACTTTTTTTCCTCTAGTTCCTCTCAATATAAATATGCTTCCATCTTGAAAGATCATTTCTAGACCTAAGTGCTTCTCCAGTTACTGCTCTATATCCCTTTCATCTCTCAGATCATTAAATACATTGTTTACAATTGCTGTCTGCAGTTCTTCTCCTCTTGTCCCATCCAGATTCCTTCCCATCTGGCTTGTACCCCTTACACTCAACAGAAATCATGCTTGTTACAGTCTGAATCAGTACTCCATCTTGATGGGTCAAGGAGGATAAAGACACCTCTGACAGTCGATCATGCTCTTCTTAAAATCTTGTTCTCCCTTGTCTTCCAAGACTACCTTCTTCAGGTTCTCCTCACTCTACTATGTTCTTCACAGGAATCCCCTAAATCCTCTTCAACTTTTTGTGGGGGTTTCACAAGATTCCATCCTTAGTCCCCTTCCTTCTCTCTCTAGACCATCTCTCTGTGTAATGCCTTCTGCAACCACACATTCATCTGCCTTTTTAATCCCAGTACAACTCTCCCCTTAAAAAGTTCACCAAAAATGAATTCATAACCCCTGCTGCACATTAAGTGCCAGCTTTAAATGTATTGCACAAATTAAATTTCCATTTCATTTTTAAGAAGTGAGAGGTCACTGTATAGCTTTAGCTTTCCATAAAGTATTTCACTATTTTGTCCTACAATGCAAATCTTGCTCCTATCTTTGTACATCAATATCCAAGTGTTCTGAGAAATGCACATCTCTTTACTCTACCCTATAGCAATTAGCAAGGCAAAGCCTGCATATGTTATCACTTAAACTTCACAGAATGAGCGTTTATTAGAACATAACTGCAACAATTCAGTGACAGAATAAGGTCACAGGACCACCTAACTGGACTCTGACTCACTTGACTATGCACTTCCTCACAGTGGTGCATAATGAGGTCAAAGGAAAGGTTTCTATGACATACAAAAGACTTTACAATGACAATACAATGCTAATACATTTTTGTTCTGCCTCCTGGTGTTTCCCCATAACAATCTGAAATACCTTTAATTATGACAAATACCGTGACTAGAAATGTACAGTCAGCTTCAACCATTTTATCCTCTTGTTTTGCACAAGGGAAATCTAAAATGTTAAATTCTTTCCTTCTTCCTAATTATTACTGCAGTTAGGAATTCAGAGAACAGTATGGTCAATAGTGAAAGCAGGCCAGAGAAATAGCATGCCTACTAGTCCAAGAAGGGTGTTTTTGTAAAGGTTTGCCTCCTGTTGATTTTACAGAGCAAAATAAATACAAAGTATGAAATTAACAGATATTATTCTTCATGCTAAGTTCTGTAAATTGCTGCTCTCTGCTTATAGTAGCCATGTCTTTTGAACTAAAGGTCATAATATAAAAATTAAAAAGAAAGGAAATGTTGGTCATTTACAGAATTGATTAGCAAAAATGTGTACATATGAAATGTAAATACAGTGTGGAATTTCTTGTTCTTTAGCCCCAGATTTTATTGTTACCTCATATCATAGGAACCTATAAAGAGCCAGACAGAACGTGCCAAATACTCAAAGAAAAGACTCTTGTATTCAAACTCACTACCTGAAACAGGAACTAGGCCAACACAAAGTAAGCTTTCAGTGACTGTACCAGGCAAAAGGATATTATTAAAAGAAGGGAAGGAAGAAGTACTATAAGCTTCATTAGTACTCTATAGGGCTGGATCTTCATGAGCTTTAATCACTTACTTAGTTCTCAAAAGTTACAGTTTTAATAAATTTGGCAGTACTACAACCACCATTTCCAGCTCTCTGCCAGATTCCCTTCCAAAAAATGGGATTCAGCAACTTCACTGGATCCATATTTATCTGAGTGTGTTTGCTTCTGACACTATGCAATAAAGTATGTAAGATGCAGGAGGGTCGGGAGAGAGAAAACTTTATTTCCATGACATGGGTCAGGATCAGAAAAGGTGATACTCCCATCACACTGACCTTCTTTGGTTACCGTTACTAGAGTATGCTCATCGTCTCAACTTATATGCAAAAATCTCACCTGTTCAGTCCATCTGAACATGTTTATAACAATTTTTCATATTCCAATTTGGAATTAAAAAAAGAAGAAGAAGAAGAAGAAAAAAAAAAAAAAGAGTCAGAGCAATATTTATCACCTGCCTTGCCCCAGAGGATGACAGAATTTGCACCCACACACCAAACTATTCATTCACATTCTCTTTCACCCACCTGTTCTATAAATCCACTGGTCCTTGGCATTATTTCCTCCTCCAGAAAAGCCTTTCTTATCCTGGCTTTCCCTGGCAGAATGGCCAGCAACTACAATGTTTAAACACTCTGAAACCTTCTCACAGCTGCAGGCAGAGCTTTAAAAAGGAACCTCTTAAAGCCATAGAACTATTCTTACTGCATTGTATGCAAAGGTAGATTGCTTACCCACTGCATACGACTAAGAAAGGATAGGCATATCCTTTTGGAAGGATCACCTGGAGGGCAGGAGCTCCACAGTCAGGGCATATCTACACAACAGCCTTATTTCGGAATAACGTCAGTTATTCTGAAATAACGTATTGCACGTCTACACAGTAAGTCCATTATTTAGAAATAATCTTGAAATAACGGGCTTCTTACTCCGACTTCTGTAAACCTCATTGTATGAGGAGTAAGGGAACTCGGAGGAAGAGTGCTCTATTTCAAAATAAGTGCTGTGGGGACACGCCCAAATTCGAAATAAGCTATTTCAACTTAAGCTATGCAATTGACGTAGCTCAAGTCGTATAACTTATTTCAAGTTTAGCCCTGCAGTGTAGACAAGCCCTCAGAGAAGAACAAGCCAATAATAGTTTGTTGGTGAACCCTGTGCTATTCCTGCAGTGGCTCTAGATGTGGCAGGGTAGGTTGCTTATCTTGGTCCTAAGACCACCTTTATTAAATTCACATCCTCCTTTTTAGGGCTGCCAAGAGATTTAAAACTTAATCGTCACTGTTAAACAATAAAAATGCCATTTAAATACTGATGAATGTTTTCTACATTTTCAAATACATTGGATTTCAATTATAATACAATAGAAAATGTACAGTCTCATTTTATATTTATTATCATTACAAAAATCTTCACTGTAAAAAATAAAAATAAAAAAGAAATAGCACTTTTCAATTCCCCCACTCCAAGTACTGCAGTGCAATCTTTTTTCCCCACAAAGGTTGAATTTACAAATGTAGAATTATGCACAAAAATAAAACAAATGTAAAACTTTAGAACCTATAAGCCAACTCAGTCCTGCTTCCTGTTCTACCAATTGATCAGACAAACAATTGGTGACTTTTGCAGGAGAAAATGCTGCCCGCTTCTTGTTTACAGTGTCACTTGGAAATGAGAACAGGTATTCACATGACACTATTGTAGCTTGGGTCACAAGATATTTACATGCCAGGAGTGCTAAGGATTCATAAGAACAACCATACTGGGTCAGATCAACGGTCCATCAAGCCCAGTATTCTGTCTGCCGACAGTGGCCAATGCCAGGTGCCCCAGAGGGAGGGATCACAACAGGTAATCCTCACATGATCCCTCCCCTGTCACCCACCTCCAGACAAACAGAGGCAGAGGCACAGAGGCACATTCATGTGTTCCTTCATGCTTCTACCACCATTCCAGAGGACATGCATCCATGCTGACAAAGGGTTCTGGACGATAATGGTCCAAAGTTGTGTGTATCATGTTCATTTTCATCTGAGCCAGATAACACCAGCGGAAGGTTAATTTTCTTTTCTGGTGGTTTGGACTCTGTAGTTTCCACATCAGATTGTTGCTCTTTTAAGGTTTCTGAAAGAATGTCCAACAACTCCTCCCTCTGGAAGTTTCTGGAAGGCATGTCAGATTCTTAAACCTTGGATAAAGTGCATAGCTGTCTCACACTGGTACCTTCTTTGAGTTTTGTCAAATGAATTTTTTTTTAATGAGCATCATCAACATGTATGCATGCCCTCTGGAATGGTTGCCAAAGCATGAAAGGAATATGAGTATTTAGCATTTCTGGCTTGTAAATACCTTCCAATGCTAGCTACAAAAATGCCATGGTGAATGCCACCTGCTCTTTCAGGCGACACGGTCAAGAAGAAGTGGGTAGCATTATCTCTCAATATATGTAAAAAAAAATTTCCTGATAGACAACAGAATGTTCCTGCCAGGTGATAGAATGTCATCATGTCATCAGCATCAACAGGCTCTTTCAGCGAAGCGAAAGCATCCTGAGACAGGGGGATAGGCGAGAATAGCGAACAGAGGGTGCAGCCCCCTATTCTCCCATAAATGTTAAAAAAAAATTCTAAGCAATAGCCTGAACAAGAAGTAGGACTGAGTGGACTTGTACGCTCTAAAGTTTTATATTACTCTCAAAAACAAAACAGTTATATAAGAATAAAAATAAACTACATTTATAATTTGCACTTTCACAATAAAGAGACTATGCTATAGTACTTGTATGAGGCAAACTGATAAAATATTGTAGCTTATCTATCATTTTTACAGGGCAAATATTTGTAATAAAAATAATGTACAGGGAGCACTATACACTTTGTATTCTGTGTTTTAATTGAAATATATTTGAAAATATAGAAAAACATCCAAAATATTTAAATTTCAATTGATATTCTATTTTTAACTGTATGATTAAAACTGTGATTAAAGTTTTTTATTGCAATTAATTTTTTTTTAAGTTAATTGCGTGAGGTAACTGGAAATAATCGACGGCACTAGTAATTTTGCAGCATACATTGAAACACTGCCCTAATGTAGTAGATAATTCACATAGGAAACTTTTTTGTTTGTCTGCTTTTAATTTTAAATCTGGTCTGCCAGTTATTTTAGCCTGGCTAATGTAATGTTACCATGAGTAGATTAAATTAAATACCACTAACATTTTTTAAAATGTGAAAATTCTCAAATTATGTTGCTGGTGTCTAAAATCACTGGTAATCTTAATTACACAGGTTGGACCTCTCTTGTCTGGCACCCTCGGGACCTGACCAGTCCTGGGTGAGGGAATTTGACAGACAACAGGAAGTCCCGTGATATTAGACCCTCAGCCTGCTGCCTCTCACTGCTGCCAGCTCCCAGCTGGGCTGTCTGCAGGCTAGCCCCAGCCTTGGCTCTGCTGCCGGCCAGCCAGGCAACACGTGGACCCTGATTCTGGTGGGCTGCCGTGGCTGGCTTCCCCTCCTGGGCTGCTGCGGCTGCAGTCCCAGCCCCACTGCCGGGCAGCAGGCAGTTCTAATTACGCGGCCGCCACCACCGCTGCCTAGGCTGCTGCAGCCCCACTGAGTTGGCCCGGCCACACTTCCCTCTTGAGCTGCTGTGGTCCCAACCCTACTGCAGTGCAGCAGACAGTCCTGATCATGCCCCTAGGCTGCTGTGGCTCCCCTGCTAACAGATTTGCAGGGCTGCACCGGGCTCCCAGCTGCTGACCCTCCAACCCCAGGTCTCTCTCATCCGGGAACATCTGTGGTGATGCTGGACCACGGATGTTGGTCCAAGAGAATCCTGGATTTGAGAGGCGCAACCTGTATTGTTAATGTAGATCTGCTTCTGGGTATGTGTGTTGAGGCTTGAAGATGCCATCATTTGGGAACAAAATCAAACAACTATAGTATTGATGTTCATGCATAGGAAATATCACTGCAAATATTGTAGTATCAAGTGTTTTTTTCTGAAATCTCAGCTGGTCCCTCAATGCTGGAAAACAACTGTATATAGGACAAATATTAAAGAGAAATGCACATTTTAACGGAAGGTGGTTTATTAGTTCTATTAATAAAAACTTCCTGGTTACATTTATATAGTTTTGTTTTCTTTACAAGTTTTGGAGCATATCCTAATGGTATAAGCATGAACTTAGCTTCTATGATGAGGTAACTGGCTCTGAAGACATGGGAAAGTCAGTGGATGTGATGTACCTTGACTTTAGCAAGGCTTTTGATACGGTCTCCCACAATATTCTTGCCAGTAAGTTAAGGGAATGTGAATTGGATAAATGGACAGTAAGATGGATAGAAAGCTGGCTAGAAGGTCGGGCCCAGGGGATAGTGATCAACAGCTTGATGTCAGGATGGCGGTCGGTTTCTAGCGGAGTGCCCCAAGGTTCGGTTCTAGGATGGGTTTTGTTCAACATCTTTATTAATGACCTGGATGAGGGGATGGATTGCACCCTCAGCAACTTTGCAGATGACACTAAGCTAGGGGGAGAGGTAGATACACTCGAGGGCAGAGATAGGGTCCAGAGTGACTTAGACAAATTGGAGGATTGGGCCACAAGAAATCTGATGAGGTTCAACAAGGACAAGTGCAGAGTCCTGCACTTGGGACGGAAGAATCTCAAGCATTGTTACAGGCTAGGGACCAACCATCTAAGTAGCAGTTCTGCAGAAAAGGACCTGAGGATTACAGTGGATGAGAAGCTGGATATGAGTCAACAGTGTGCCCTTGTAGCCAAGAAGGCTAATGGCATATTAGGTTGCATTAGGAGGAGCATTGCCAGCAGATCTAGAGAAGTGATTATTCCCCTTTATTCGGCTCTTGTGAGGCCACATCTGGAGTACTGTGTCCAGTTCTGGGCCCCCCACTACAAAAAGGTTGTGGACGCACTGGAGAGGGTCCAGCGGAGGGCAACCAAAATGATTAGGGGGCTGGAGCATATGACTTATGAGGAGAGGCTGAGGGAGTTGGGTCTGTTTAGTCCGCAGAAGAGAAGAGTGAGGGGGGATTTGATAGCAGCCTTCAACTTCCTGAAGGGAGGTTCCAAAGAGGCTGGAGAAAGGCTGTTCTCAGTAGTGACGGATGGCAGAACAAGGAACAATGGTCTCAAGTTGCGATGGGAGAGGTTCAGGTTGGATATTAGGAAAAACTATTTCACTAAGAGAGTGGTGAAGCACTGGAATGGGTTACCTAGGGAAGAAGTGGAGTCTCTATCCCTAGAGATTTTTAAGTCTCTGCTTGACAAAGCCCTGGCTAGGTTGATTTAGTTGGGATTGGTCCTGCCTAGGGCAGGGCGCTGGACTTGATGACCTTCTGAGGTCTCTTCCAGCTCTATGGTTCTATGAACTAAGTTGTTAGAAACATTTAATAAACAGATTGAAACTCTAACTAATTGAGTTTGGGTTGGGAAGTTTTCTAAAATCTGACATCATTCTGGATTATTTCTGCTCTTTTAATTACTTTCTATGGTCTAGCCTTTTTAATGCCAAGGCTGCTTAGGAAAGTCTGGGAACTTGAAGTAAATATGTTTCAGGTTTTTTGGTGAAGTGCAATGCAGCAATACACAGATTTTTGCCCATATTAAGGGACAAAAGAGTAGGACCCTCAATCGTAACTGCAGTAGAATCCAGAGTTGCTGAACAAGGCAAGCATTCAAAGGGTTCCTGAGATTTAGCCTATGTCTAAGTTGACATTGGCTCTTGACAGCACTGTAATTTTGTGGCTCAGGGCTACCCCCAGCGCAGCAAGTTTCAGTGCTATAAAGCGCCAGTGTGATCCAGGTGATAGTGCTGGGAGCTATGCCCCCAGAGCTGTTAGCTATGCTTCCAGAGCTGTTAGCTATTCCCCCCATCCACCTCCCGGAGGTGGTTTACATAGAGCACTGGGAGATCTCTCCCTCAACACTCCTGCTGTGGCCACATTTTCAGTTTCAGCTTTCGTGGCTACTCTTTAAACTTTTAAGTGCAATATGGCTGTGCCACTAAGTTGGGCAGTGTAAATGCTGCTTTTCAGCACTTCTCCAGACAAAAATACTTTCACCCCCTGCAAGCAGGATTCACATTGTTGGCAGGAGTTGTTTTCATTGCCACTTGCTGAAGCAAAACTTCTGTTGTCTTTTGGAGAGAGGGAGTTAAAGCACCCATGAATGACAAAAACTGTCCCTCAACTGGCAGTGTAGATAAAGCCTTAATGAAACCAAGTTTCTTGAGCATTGTCTACACTAGCAAACTGAACAGCTGTTGATAGTGGTTTTCAATGACATCTCCTTTCATCTATATTAAAAATAGCTTCAAGTCTATGCGTTTATTTTTGTAAATGCATAACTACTGAATTTGTTTACACGCAAGGGCCGGCTCCCCGAGAACATCATCTCCTGCCTTCTCATCCCTCACCCTCCAGAGGCGTAGCGAAGGTTTTACACACCCGGGGGCAAAGGCAAAATTTGCACACACACCCCGCCGCTGCGCAGCAGGGCCCCGAACCTGGTGCACGGCTGAGCCTGACTCTAGGAGGAGGGGGGGAAGCTTGTACCGCATCTTCCCCCACACCCTCCAGTTTGGGGCCAGGCTCCCGCATACATTAACCTGCCGGCAGAGATGGAGGGTTGGGCTGGGGCCAGAGAAGAGGCGCCAGCCAGTGGCGGGTGGAGGAGGAGCAGGCAAGCCAAGGAATGACAGGGGGAGTGGAGGGGGACTAGCGTGGAGCCCGGGGGCAACTTCCCTCCCATCCCTCCCCTCTCTACACCACTGCCACCCTCTGTGCTGCTCTTTCTCTATCAGAGGCAGCTGCGCAAGGGGCAAGCGGCTTCCTGGGGGCTGGTTCTCAGTGGTGCTCTGTGGGAGGCAGTGGACAGAAGGGGGTAGGCGGCTCCACAGGAGCCAGTACGCACGGAAAGCCAGCTTAAAAACCAACTACCCATGCATATCAGCTCCCACCTGTCACCCCACGCTGCTGCCTCCAATACAGAAGCAGCAGCACGGGGCGGGGGAGAGAAACAACTCCACGAGAGCCAGTATGTGCAGGGAGCCGTCTTGAAAGCCGGTTTCCCACATGTACCAGCTCCCACCTGCCCCCTCTTGCTGCCTCGGATATAGATTTGGATTAACCGAGGAGCCCAGTCTTATCAGTTAATCATGTAAATGACTACACGCTAACACCCCTAACATGACTATGTTCAATCTCATTTTCAAAAATGTGATTGAAGTGTGAAAAAAAATTTTTCCCAGTTAAAAAGTTTTAAACTCAGCTTAGAGTACAACAACTACTAAAAATGTCAGCGAACAGAAGCAAGCAAACCAAAAGGTTGTTAGCTTTATTCTATTTTTTCTAAACTAGGTTTCATAAATGGGATTTAGGGAAGGAGCATTTACAGACTTGGGACAGGCTATGTGACAGGATATTAAAATGCAGGGAGGAGAAGAAAGAAGGACTATTTATCTGGTCTGTTAGCTTTTTACTCTATGGTGTATCCTCACAGGAATTTAGGCTCCAATTAAGTACTATGCTGAATGGGGTGGACTGGTGAATTGGGGTCTTCAGTTCTCATCTAGAGGGCCCTGTTCAGACATGGAATCTCAGTATTGCCACATGAAATGGCAGTGTCACTATTGCATAATGCTGACCTATATAGAACGGTACACATTGTACCAGATTGTACACATTCCTGAGCAGTCAGAACTGGCAATAGAACTGACTGCCTTACAGGAAAGTGGTATATTACAACGTTCATTTTCTGTATGTGCAAATTATGTCCCTTTCTCCCAAATGCTTTTCAATAAATGGTCTGCTTGAGTCAGTTTTGAACAGGATTTAACTGCTAGAATCAAATTGACAATGCTCTTTTCAGCCTTATTACAGGAAATGTTCTTTCCAAAAACCGCTTAACTCAAAACTCATTTTTGGAACAAGAAGAGAACATCTCTTTGCTGCATCTGTACAGAACCCAGCACCATGGGGTGCTAATCTCAATAGGGACCCATAAGTACTAGCCTTTCCTATTACCGTCATCATTCAGTAAGATACATCTCACCACGTGATTTATGGAAGAGAGAATTTTGTCCATTAAAAACAATAAGCACGTTCCAGTTTCACATATGTTATCCCAGCAGAAAGTTATGGCCTCCATTCATTTAATGGTAGCACACACTAAGCAAGTAGTACTGTTGGAGAAGTCTTGTCATTGAGGAAAAATAATGGGAGAATGAATGCCTCCCCTCTATAGAATTAGAGAGGAGAGTATTAATATTCCCCAAGTATAGACAATGAAATGTAGAGCAGATGGTGGAGTAGATCTTAGTAAACACAGTTTTTAACAGCAGCAACAACAAAAAAGATAATGCAAATTAAGACACACATGCACAGGGTCTTTAAGACCCTGTACAGGGTATTTTCCTCAAGTCTCCCCAAAGCTGTGCAGGGGCGCAGCCACACAGCTTCCCATTAAGCCCGGAACAGTGGCTCAGGGCTGCCATGAATGGTATGTGGGGGAGGGTCTCCTCTTAGCTATCCCCAGCAAGGAGCCACCCAAGTAAGCCTAAGCACCAACCTTCTGCCCTACCTTGTGGTCCCTCCTGGCCCTGAGCACTCTCCTGCACTCCAAAGCCCTCATCCCCTCCCCACTGGTGCACATAAGAAAATTCATTCCACTCAGCAGTGGAAACAATAAGAGAGAACACGACCCGTTACCTCACCTAACTCAGAGCAGTCAAAGCTGCTATCACAAGGAAGCCAATTGTCTTACACTAGCAAAGACTACTTCAGTAAGAATGTTGTTTTTGTGGTGTTCAGACTCAAATGTAACTGTCAAAATTATTTTTAAAAATGACTTTTTCTCTACCAATATATTTCCCTTTTCTCTGTCCCACCCTGCCCCAACTTCTGTAGTGCAAGAAGGGAGAAATGTATAATACAATTCTTCAGTCCTCTAAAGATCTTGCTAGTCTCCTCCACAAAATGCAGAGAAGTGAGGAATTAATATGATGTAAAAAATTAATATTTCAAGGACAAGGGGAGGGAAGGAGGAAGACAAGAACAGTTATGACAACACACGACAATCTATTTCTCCTAGAAAGAGGAACAAAATGTTTGCTTTGAGGTTCACTTAATTTATGCCTCTTAAAAGGCTTCCATTAACATTAATTAAAACTATATTGCTAGTGTCAGTGTTTCTCAACCTTTTTTTATACCCCTTTTTTTAAAAAAAAATTAGAAGTACCCGCAGTACTTTACAGTTTTCAGACACACACAAATTTTTTCTACCATTGCAACATATTTGCTTAAACAACTTAATCGTAGGCAGGCAGGCAATGAAATTTGAGTGTAAAAAGTACAAAAATAATAAAATGCTGTAAAACTTAAAAGAAAAATTCAGTTTTCTCCAAATTTCAGTTGTGTTGACATACCCCCCAGACTTCTCTTGAGTACCCCTAAGGGTATTCGTACCACTGGTTGAGAAACACTGGCTTGTGTCATAATTGTGATACTGTTCAAGGGCCTTGCCCAGTCTCCAGTTACAGATGAGTTAACCTTAGCCCAGCATCCATTCTCTTTTCTGTCACACAGGTGCTCAGGAGAAGGGCTGGCTGACTAAAAGAGACCCTGAGGGCGAAGAATGCTTTTGCTAAGGAAGAGATCCAAACCTTACAGGACAACAGGGCTAGGTTCAACTGAATGCTGGCAAATTTTTGCCTGTGTCATAAACCTAAAACAAATCTAGTTTAATCGTCATCCCTAGAGAAAAGGCCCTGCTGAATGCAGCTATATTTTCTGGCACCTCATCCCATCAGCTCATAATGTTGAAATATCAAGTAACTAAATGTAAAAAAACAAGTTGCAAAGTAGCATTTTCAGCTTTTCACACAGGTCTGCTATAATATAAAAGAATGAACTACTGCAGTGTACGCCACTGAACAGCACCATATTCGATGCAGAGAATTTTGAAAGGGTTTTAATGGTGCTTCTTGGTGCCATTGCAGTTTTCAAATGCAGTTTTCTTTCACACAGCAGTAGGCTCTGCAGTGGCGGGTAAAACCTAAATATTAGACACATGGAATGTTAGGAATGTCTGATAACCATTCCCTGTACAGGGATCATTCTACAGCCATAAAGCAAATGATATGACCTTTGAGCTTTCCAGAGGAAACTCAGAAGCAGCGGAATTATAAAAAGGCTATTATGTTGGGTGCTATTAGAGGTTATTTTGAAATATAGTTGTACATGTTGATAATCTCAGAAACTATCTTTAAATACATTACAGTTTTAAGAAAACAAGCTACTAACTTTAATTACAGCTTGTGTTATTGTTGAAGGACTTCTCATTTTTTTAAATTCTCTCTTCCCTCTCTCACAAGCCTCCTCCCTCTGTTCAATCACTGCCTGTAAACTGAACATGGAAATGTCTGTCTTTCCAATTTTCATTCCTTCCCTCTGGTTTCAAACACCATTTATGACAGGGCTGCTCTTATGTGCCAGGCAGCTATATTATTGAGAAATAAAGATCATGGAAGTACTGGTTGTAAGGCCTTTACCACAGAAGCACAGACAAATGGATTTTACAAGTAGCATTATTTGAACAGCCCAAGAATGTTGGGCATTTCAAAGGCAAATAAGAGAAAGTCTGTTCCAAAGAGCTTACAAACTTATTTCAGACATGATGCAACAAATAATGGGGGACAAGATGGTGTTAGGGTGGATATACTGCATTAAAGATACTTCTTTGGAACAATTTCAGCTATTGCAGATTGAGGATGTGGACAAGGTGCTTGGAAGCGTGCAACCGACCATGTGCTCGCTCGATCCCTGCCCTTCATGGCTTATTAAATCTAGCTGGGAAGGGATGACTGGCTGAGTCCAGGGGATTATTAATGCATCTTTTAGATTTGGTATGGTTAACGCCGTCTTGAAAGAGGCGGTGATAAAACTGCTACTTAAGAAGACTTCCCTGGACCCACATGATTTGAATAACTATCACTCAGTTGCTAATATTCCCTTCTTGGGCAAGGTACTTGAGCGGGCATTAGCATTGCAACTCCAAGCTTTTTTGGAAGAAACGGATTATTTAGTTCCATTTCAGTCTGGCTTTAGGCCGGGTTTTGGAACGGAAACTGCCTTGGTCACCCTGGTACACAACCTACGCCGAGAGATAGACGGGGGGAGTGTGTCCCTGTTAGTTCTCTTGGACCTCTTAGCGGCTTTTGATACCATTGACCATGGTATCCTTCTGGAATGCCTGGCAGAGTTGGGTATCAGAGGCACTGTTTTGCAGTGGTTCCGGTCTTACCTGTTGGGACGCTGCCAGAAGGTGGAGTTAGGGGGTTGCTATTCAACCCCGTGGAGATTGTGCTATGGGGTCCCGCAAGGTTCCATCTTGTCCCCTATGCTGCTTAACATCTACATAAAGCTGCTGGGAAAGGTCATAAGGAGTTTTGGAGGACGGTGCCATCAATATGCAGATGACACCCAACTCTATTTCCCTGTGACATCAGAACCAGGTGTGGTAGTGACTGATCTAAATCGGTGTCTGGAGGCAGTGATGGTTTGGATGAAGTAAAAAAAGCTGAAGTTGAATCCAGATAAGACTGAGGTCCTGTGGAATCTGTTCGGGAATGTGGCGTGGTACCTGTTCTAGACGGGGTTACTCTCTCCCTGAAAGAACAGGTACGCAGCTTGGGAGCCCTCCTGGGTCTTTTTTTTAACATTTGAGAACCAGATTTCTTTGGCGGCCAGGAGTGCTTTTAGGCAGCTTCGAATGATCCACCATCTGCAACCCTTCCAGAACAAGCATGACTTGGCCACAATGATCCATGCTCTTGTTACATCCTGACTGAATTACTGTAATGCGCTTTATATGGGGCTGCCTCTAAAGAGCCTTCAGAAACTTCAACTGGTCCAGAATGCAGCTGCTCGAGTTTTAACTAATGCTCGTTATGCGAGCACATTATGCCAGTGTTCCGGCAGCTGCACTGGCTTATAGTATGTTTCCGGGCACAATTTAAGGTTTTGGTTATGTCATATAAAGCCCTAAATGGGTTGAGTCTAGGGTATCTGAAGAACCGTCTTCTCCCATATGAACCTGCTCGGGGATTGAGGTCAGCTGGGGAAGCTTTGCTCAGTGTTCCCCCACTTATGGAGATAAGCTTAACATCTACGCGGAACAGGGCCTTCCCAGCTTTTGCTCCCAGGCTGTGGAATTCTCTTCCTCCCAGGCTGTGGAATTCTCTTCTTCAAGATAGTCGCATGGCGCCAACATTAACATTGTTTCGGTGTCAGGCTAAGCAGCCACCCTTTTTACTCGTGTTTTTATTGGTGTTTGAGTCCATGTGTGTGTGTTCCTCCTCTTGAGACACTTTTAGCAGGTTTTATGTCTTCCTGGGATCTCATATTTTAAATGTGTATATATATTTGTATTATGTTTTTAAAAATTTTGTAAGACTCCTCAAATATTTCAAATAGAGAGGCGTGATAAAAACATTTTAAATAAATAAATAAATATTAGAAAGGGTTAGATCATAATTGGAAAGCTTATTATTGGGATCAATTCTTTTTACATTGTTTAACTTTCCAAAATATTGGGTTCAGAGAATATACTCTTCCCTTATGTATTTTCAGAGAGTAAAAAGTTTTAAAAGTTGACTTTCCTGCCATTTAGAGAACAGATGGGCTGATCAAATCTACTGCAGTATATGCTCTGACAAACAAGCTAGACCTGCACCACTGTGAATGCACGTGAATGCAGTAATTGTGTGTGAGAACTAGAGATGTAAAATCCTGTTTAAATTGGTAAAGTGGTTAAATGTAGTATTTAACTGGTTAACCGATTAAGAGGAACAAGCAGCGGGGTGGGGATGGAGCCTGGCTGCGCTGGAGCACCCGTCCTCTCCCGCCGCCACAGGCAGGGGCTGCTCTGCTCCTGGCCCCACACAGGGCCAGGCTGCTTCCAGTCTGGCAGGGCTGAAGAATCTCTCTGCCCACAGTGGGCCACAGGTGGGAGGCTGCTCCTGGGTACGGTAAACAACAGCAGTTAGGCATGATGCGTATTGGGTAACCGGTTACCTATTCACATCCCTAGAGAGAGCTTCTGAAATCTGGCTTTAAAGGACTGATCTTAATTTACTTAGCTACTGTATTTTAAAATATAGCATCATTCAGCTGGTTGTATTGTTGACTAGAAAGCAATTTTCTTCCAGCTCAAATTGCATGCAACAGAGAAAGACATTTCATTGCTCTGAATGATTACAGAGGAAAAATAAGAGGAACCTAAGTTTTTCCCGAAGGTACCAAGCACCTGTAGTTCCCAAAGATTAACTATATGGGAAATTGGATCACTTTTACTCAGTAGCCTAAATTTTAGGCAGCCAGGTTTGAAGACACTGGCCATTATGTTTGAACAGTTCCTTTTTTTCTTTAATATACTAGTCACATTCTAAATCTCTTTATTTACATCTGTAGAGTACTGCTGATGTTTATCCAAGGAATAGTTAGTTGCCAAACACATGATGCAGGAGAGGAAGCAGTGGCTCTGGCAACAACACAAGTTTGGACAGCCCTTTGTTGCACTGGCAGTGGATGGGCAATGGCTTTTAAACTTTCATCCTCTCTCTCTCAGCAGGACAGTAGCACTGAAAATGAACATGCCTGGCCTTCTGGCTGATCTGTGGTGAATGTCCCCACCAAAGGGCAAAATTGTAGACAATTTTATTAATTTTTTCTTCCAAGTTTAATTTTGAAGCTGGAGAAAAGGTATGTTTGAGTGCACATTTAACCCAACAGTGCACCTGTGCAGCAACTTGAATTGAAAACCATCATCCATGAGTTAGAATATTCCATTCTTACTTTTTCTTCCCCTTTTGACACTTGATACACCATGTCTACAATTCATCCTGCTCTCCTCAGCATCCACAGAAAATGATCTGAAGCCTCGTGCAAAATTCTCCTCCCCTTGAGGCTTTCCCCACAGCAAATAATATTTATAAGCAGAATTTTCAAAAGTGGTCTTTTGTTCATCCTGCTCTTGTCCCCGTGAAGCGGATGTGAATTTTGATATTGATTTCAATGGAAGATGACCTAGGTCAATGCCAAGTACTTAGAAGAGTCCCATCCATATTAGTATTTCAAAGAGCTTTACAAACATTTAGTTCCAGGAATACTCCTGTGAACTACTGTAATCAAGATCATTTTAAAACAGATATGGACTTAAGTCAGCATCTCAAACTCACACCTGGGGCCATTTGTGGCCTGAGCAGCTCCACAATCCAGCCCGCACATGGTTGCTGACACCGGAGTCATACTCTTCCCCCAAGCTCAATCCCTGCTCCACCCTCTCCCCTCATTGTACCCCTTCCTTCAAGCCCCCTCCTCCAAGGATGTGGTCTCAGAGATTATCAGGGGACTTGGCGTGGGGCAGCAGCAGGGGCTGGGGGGCCCCACACCAGTTCCAGCCCCAACCAGTTCACTGGAACTAGTAAATCTTTCACATCCCTAACCAACATATTCACACTTGTATAAGTGTAAACTAGGCTTTAAGGTTAGAATAGTACTGTTGCTGTCAGGATCATTAATCATCTTTGTAGCACCAAAAGTAGTACATGGCTGTTCACAATTGATCAGTGTCTTGTACAGAATGCACTGCTAAAAAGTGCCAATAGGAAAAGTACAATACAGGACATTTCGATGCAAACAAGTGCCATACAAGTAATCACAGAGGGAGATTGTATCTGGAAAGGACTGAAGTACATTGGCACAGCTCTGCAAAAAGCTGTTTGCAAATGGCTCTGACCATTATGCTTATCTGTGGCCAGAACCATTAATCTCTCCCATTCGTGAATATAATACTTCACCAAAACACGTAACTCAAGTGAATTTTCGTAAAAAAAAAAAAAAAAAAAAAAAGTTTGTTAAAATAGAGTCTAAGACTAAAAGTCAGCGTTACCTTGTGAAGTGCTTACCCCAGTAAAATAAAGTTTATATTAAAATATTCATTTACAGAAAACAGCACTGCAGTGATAAGCTTCCCTACAAATACCTATTAGTGAAAAGTGATCGTGAAGTACACCATGTAGAGGTTTCCACCTTTCCCCCCCCATAATCACTAGGATAAATCCTGTTTAATTGGCTAAACGGTTAAATGCAGAGCTGATTAAAAGGGGTTGGGCTAGAACAACCCTTGCCACAGACGGTGTTGGTCCAGCGTGCTGGTCCCTGTGCAGGCTAGGAGCTGGCAGTTCTGTGCAGGGGGCCTGACAGGGCTGGAGAAGCCCTCTGCCCACGGTTAGCTGCTCTTGAGGTACCAGTTAACCGTTACCTGGTATGATGCTTACTTGGTAGCTGTTTAACTGGTTACCCATTAACATTCAAATAGTCTCAGAACACAAGACAGAACTATGTAGCACTTTAAAGACTTACAAGATGGTTTATTAGGTAATGAGCTTTCGTGGGCCAGACCTCACAGAAACTTCCCCTATTATCACCCCTATGTCATTACCTCACAGACACTAACCTTTCCCCCTCACCCCCACTCTGACAAATCAAATTTTAGAACAATTTCACATGCGTTCATTTTTTTGATTGTATCACTTTGGTATATATGGTTGTGCCGATTTTCTTCCACATATTGATCTGAGGAAGTGGGTCTGGCCCATGAAAGCTCATCACCTAATAAACCATCTTGTTAGTCTTTAAAGTGCTACATAGTTCTGTCTTTTGTTTCAGCTAGACCAGACTAACACGGCTGCATCTCTCTCAGAACACAGTGTTTTAAAGTGCTACATAGTTCTGTCTTTTGTTTCAGCTAGACCAGACTAACACGGCTGCATCTCTCTCAGAACACAGTGTTTGTCATGTCTCTCAGGTGCCATTTGTCCATCCTTAAAAAGGAAAAGATGTTAGCACTGGAAAAAATACAGAGAAAAGCAAAAAAATCAGGGCTTTGTAACAGGTTCCATATAAGGAAAGATTAAAAAGACTGGGACAGTACATCTTAGAAAAGAGATGACTAAGTGGGGACATGATAAAGGTCTAGAAAAATCATATGTGGTGTGGAAAAAGTACATGTTATTCTTTCACATGCACAAGAACCAGGGCTCCCCTGGTGATATTAAAAGACAACAGATTTAAAACAAATACTAGGAAGAGTCAGCTTGTGGAGCTTATTGCCAGGGGATATTGTGAAGGCCAAAAGCATAACCGGATTTTAAAAAGGATTAGATAGATGCATGGAGGATAGGCCCATTAACAGCTATGAGCCATGAATGTCAGGTATGCAACTCTATGCTCTGGGTGTCCCTAAACCTCTGACTGCCAGAAACTGGGACCAGATGACGGCGCTGAATACCTAGATAAATTGCCCTGTTTTGTTCATTCCCTCTGAAGCCTCTGGCACCAGCTGCTGTCACAGGACAGGATACTGGGCTACAAGGACCACTGGTCAGATCCAGAATGGCCATTCTTATGTTCTAAGCTGTTCTAGAAATATTTGATTTATAAACTGTAACAGGGAAGATAACACCAGAATCCCATTCATTTTTGTAAATGAAATTCAGTGGAAAAGGAAAAGCCATCTATAAATGCTTTAGTCTGAACTATGATCCACAAGAATCACTCTTTTGTTGTGGAAATAAAAAATAGCTCCTTTGAGACTTTACCAGCTTGCACTGAAGTCAAGAGAAGATCTTTTAATGATTTCTTAAGTTATAGCTGCCAGTTGTGATTTATTGGATCTGCTCATAAATAATTATATTACATATCTTAGCCACTGCCAATTTCATTACAGGACTAGAACCATGTTGAAAATGAACCACGCATCATAGGTACCACATTCTTACATAATTTCATTCCACATACAAAGAAACTGCAAACATTTAGTCTGCATCACAATCACAAGTAAAGTGCAATGGGACATATTACACTTCTAACAGGCTAGTCAAAAGAAGAGAACAGAAATAATCTTGTTTTAATGTCTTATTCAAAAGTTAATGAATATAGCATCTTTCACTTGCATCCATGGTGCTGCGCATACTCACTAGGACAATAAGACAATGATAACAGAAATAAATGTCTGATAGTTCTGCATCCTTAAAAATACTGATGAGAAAAATCTGGGGGTTATAATGTATCACAAATGGAATAAGTCAACAATGTGATGTACCTGTGACTAAGACTAATATTCTGGGGTGTATTAACTGGAGTGTAGGTTATGGGAGGTAATTATTGAGCACTACTTAACACTAGTGGTGCTTCAGAACTGAAGTTCTGTCCAGTTCTGGATGCAACACTTCAAGAAAGATGTGAATGAACTGGAGAGAGTCCAGAAGAGAACAACAAAAATTTAGAAAACCTGACCTATGAGGAAGGGTTAAAATACCAGGCAAATTTAGTCTTGAGAAAAGAACACTGATGGGGAATGGTAAGGGCTTCAGTTATGATAAGATCTGTTGTAAGAGAGATAGTAATCAATTGTTCTCCAAGTCCACTGGAGGTAGGACAAGTAGTAATGAAGTAGACTTTTCAGGCTGTCCCACCCCCAGGCCAATCAGGGTCGGGGGAAGCACAAGAAGTCTACTGGCCCTGCCCCTCCTGCCCGAGGCCATCTCAGAAATTTCTGAAATGGCCCACTTTTAAAAGTTATTCCCCACCCTTGGGCTAGAGAATCCCAGCAACCCGCAGCAGCTGCACAGGCCAGGGAACTGCAACAGCGTGGGGCCCAGAACTGGAGCACCCCAGATGCCCATGGTAGCCCGGGGCTGGGGGACTGGTGGCAGCAGGGTGGACAGCCCAGCAGGAGAGAGGGTAGAGGGGGCCAGAGGCAGGGGTCCAGCTGGCTGGCTCAGGGCCAGTGGCAAGGGACACCTCCCCTGATTCTGAAAATTCTCCTGTTCAGGATCAGTCAGGTCCCAATGGAGCCGGATCAAGGAGGTCCAACCTGTATACAAATCAATTCATAGTAATGAATAAGCTTCCAAGGAAGTTTGTGGGATCCCCATCATTAAGAGTTTTTAAAAACAGATTGGAAAAACATCTATCAGGAATTATATATATTTATTTGGTCCTCTCACAATGCAGGGGGCTGGACTTGATGACTTTGATGTCTCTTGCAGCCCTATGTTTCTAGGGCTCAAAGATTCTAGGAGCATGACAGTTACATTGTGGGATATGGTCATAAGTTAAGCTATGGAACGTGATTCACTAATCTTCTGTTCTAGACTGGGGAAAGATATCAAACTATGCTATGCATACATAAATAACTATATCTATTCTAACCTAACATTTTTCTATTAAGAACCTACAAAAATGAAAGGAAATGCAGAGTTAAATCTGACACACCTTAAATACCAGCTGGAACATGTGGTCATAACAAAAATAAAGTATACTTCAAGAGTTTGTCCAAAAGCTGCACTGATCCAGTTGACAAAGAAAGGATGTTAACTGAAAATTAAATATGTTAAAAACAGTGAGATAGTGAAACAGGATGCTGCCATCTTGACTTTGTGATGATGCAAAGTAGCACAGAAAAAAAGTCTGCTATTACAGAATCTCAGAAATCAAAATTTCAGTGTGCATGTGAAGTAGGTTATACAATAAGGCTCCATTTTTGTCACAGAATCCATGACTTCCTGTGACCTCCATGACTTCTACAGTGGCTAGTGTGGCAGACCCCAGGGTCTCCCAAACAGGTGGCCCTGGGGACAGCTGTTTGGGAAGCCCCAAATACATCCACACCAGCTGCTACAGGACCGGCTCTGCAGCCAGCCACTTGGGCAGCCCTGAGGACAGAGGGCTTCTAAGTCAGTTACTGTAGCAGATCATTTTAATGCCCATTTGAATTCCTGTGAATAAAAATGTATGCAAAAGAGCCTGATCCAGAGAGGATTGAGCACCGCTACAATGAGAGTTGAGGGCACTTAACGCTCTGCTCCTCATCCTGAATCACTTAAGTCAACAGAGCTGAAGCCAAGCTGAAGAAACATGAAGTCTACCTATGAGTTAGAGATTTCAGAGGCTTTAAATTGTACTAGGCTGTTCCTTCAAGCCAAAACTTTACTCTTTACAAAGTTCTAACACTGAGAACTTTAAAAACACTTGGTGAGAGCACTGGAAGCTACACTGCTGCCTTATTTTAAACAAAAAACACTGCACCTATGCATAAAGCATTGACTGAAGAGTAATCTTATACACTGCACATTTTGTACTGGATGAGGCATGATGTCATTAAAGTAAAGTTTCAGAAGACAGAAAAGCTGCAATTTCACATACTTCTAGAATATCTTATAAACTACATTTTAAAGGATTATTTGGTAAGATCATTTTGAGTATTTGGCTAAGAACACAGTTCATATTCAATGTGAGCAATGCAGGACCAAAATATGAGCTTTTATACAGTAGACATATGTGATAACACTTGTCTTGGCAAATGGAGATATTACCTTTTGCCATTTATTATTCTTTTAAGCTAAATATTGGAAGATTTACTTTTACGAGATGCCCCAGATATAGACCTCTGATCTCAAACAACTTGTGTAATGTTTCTCAATGCATCTCAATGAAATGTTTCAGTGCATCTCAATGAAAGCATATTTCTAGCTACTTGTGTTTTATGTAGAGAGTAATACCAAATTAACACACTTCAGATAGTATTTTCTTCACTGGTTTTCTATGCTGTAGGTCTACTTCCTTTGGGAAATTGCTTATTCATGCTGTGTTCAAGCCTTAAAAATATCAGACTACACATACTGGAAGGCTTGGTTTCAGAATTTCCCTTTGCTGGGGTTAATCATCCAGGGCCAGATTTTCAAAGGTATTTATTTATTTAAAGATACAGATTAGTTATAAATTAATTGGAGTTAGGCGCCTAACCTCTTTAGGTGATTTAAATAAATCCCACTAGGCACCTGCATCTTTAGATGCCTAAATAGATTTGAAAATCTAGTTCCTGGATCCTTATTCTTCCTGTGAATATAAGGAACAAAAGCTTCAATAGGAGTTGCACAAAGGTACAAGGACACAGAAATTAGCCTAACGAGAGAACAGACTGCCTCCAAACTGGTGGTGGTGGATGCATTTACTTTTTGAGTTCGTTGCCAGAGACTCAATGTGGCTATCATTATGGTTTAGAACCTTTGCAAGAGGAGAGGTGCAGGAAAGGAGACTCCTATATAATTCTGTTTTCTTTGTTTTAGACTCTAGGGATTTCTCTTGCATGTTTAAGAGAAGCAAGAAGTTTCTTGGCCTGGAATACATAACTAATGAGTGGAGAGAAAATAAGTCTTAAAGGGATTTTCAAATGTTGTCTTCAAACAGAATGAGGATTGATTTAAATCAATTAGAAGGGAAGATTTGCTTTTCTGTCCGTTTGGGTGGGTGGAGAGGTTTGCAGGGGGAGGGTTGCGGGGAGGAGAGAAGTGTTACAAGTTCCGAGTGCTCTTTGCAATTGAAAACAATCATTTCACAACATGATTCTAAAAGTACAGGTTGAAGCGCTCTTATCCAAAACTCTCTCATCCAGACACATCTGTCATCCAGAATTATTTTAGTTAGGTGGATGTATATTTTTCAAGGGTGTGGCCAAGTTTCCCGTGGTCCCATAAAGTTTGTTTACAGCCACCAGTCCTAGCTCTTAGGCTACGTCTACACTACAATGCTATTTCAGGATACCAAAGTATCCTGAAATAACTATCCCATATCTTCACAGCAAGCCCGTTATTTCAAGCTTGCTATTCCAACATCTCTGTAAACCTCATTCTACGAGGAGTAAGGGACGTTTCGTAATAGCTCTTTATTTCGAAATTATCTATTTCAAAATAGCATTGAAATATCATACACAATTTGCATAGCTCCAACTGTATCTTATTTTGAGTTACAGTGCAGCGTAGACGCAACCTCAGTGTTCTGTGCTGTTATTTAGCTCTAATTTACCTCTAAATGTCCTCTAACAGCACAGTAAACAGTGGAAGCGTTGGTAAGGCTACTAGACAATAGTGATCTCCCATGGTCCAGAAAATTATCTTGTTCAGAACTGGTCAGGTCCCGTGGGTTCTGGACTAAAGAGGTTCAACCTGTAATAAACATTTGCAAGTTGAAGTATAAGTGCTTTTCGAGTTCTGAGTGAACTAAATGTGTTTATTTGTGCCATGCTGCCCAGGACATTCATAATTAAACAGAACAAAAGCAGCGTTTTGAAACAGAGAAAGTAGTTTTAAGTTGTCTCTTAAACATGATCTACGTTAATTTTTGAGGTTATTGACTTTCAGCCTGATTCATGGCCCATGAAAATCTATTTCTGCTTTATTTATTTATTTTTTGTCAGAACCTAGGTTCTCAATACATTTAAGTATATAAAATAGTAATTCCTCAGCCTCATCCTTGTGGGCAAATCCAACAGTCTCAAGCTTCACCCTTTGTTGATATCACAGCTATACACCAGGGACACACAAAGAGCACTCTCCTCTGTCATATTCATTTTCTTTATACACTGCTACATTATTAGGGTTGAAGTTATTTCATTGTTATAAACCGACATTATGAGTAAGGCTTCTGATCTGGTGTACATGCTCCTTTAACAAATCTTGAAGAACAAGGGAACTCCTCCAAAGGCATCGTATCAGCTACAACATTTATTCTCACGTGAAGTCTTGACAATTTACTATACTGCTTATTTCTTGATATCACATGGCTGCAACTCAGTATCATCATGTATTATGCAACACAATTATTCCAACTACACAGGTAAAAAAGAATCTCCCCTTGTAGGAAGCATCGAGTCCCTGGTCACCAGTAAGAATTGCCACAAAAATCTCTGATAAGTCTCAGAGGAGTAGTCATATTAATCTGTATCTGCAAAAACAACGAAGAGTCCTGTGGCATCTTAGGCCAGGTCTACACTATTGGCACGGGCGGATGAGAGTTTTGTGGAGCCCAGGGCAGCACAATTTCTCAGGGCCCCCCTTTGGAGAAAAAAATAGAAAAAAAGGTGTCCCCCCTGTGCCCATTCCTCCAGTAGCCCCACTCTGATCATGTGAGCTACCCCTCCTCATCCCCTCTCCTAACACCTCCTCTACACACCTGCCCTGCCTCTCTCCTCTGGTGCTGGTCCCTCCTGCAGGTGTCTGCCCTTCTGCTTCACCCCAGAATCCCCTGGCACCTGCACCTTCCTTTACCCCTACACTCTCCTGGTGCCTCCCCCTTCCCTCACTGCCCCTGCGCCCTTTACCCTCTTTTTCCCTGATGCCCACACCCTCACCACCCTCTGCCCGCACACGCCTTGCTCCATCCCCACCTTCCTCATGCCCATCCCTCCTTTCAAGCCTCCTCCCAGCACCTCCCCCTCCCCTTTAGCCCCTAATGCCTTTACCCTCTCCTCTCCCAGCATCACCCTGTCCCCCCTCCCACTGACACCTCCCCTCCTGCCCTGATCCTCATTGTCTCCACTTGGCCCCCTGGCATTTGTCTCTCCTCCACGCTGTCCCTTGGTGCCTTCCTCTTTCTTCTCCTCACCTGCCCCCCTCACCTCAGCACAAGCCCCTTCCTCTGCCATCCACCTTCTGCCTTCCAGTTTGCAGGGCGGCCGCGACCCCGGCCCAGGCTCCAGACCACGTGCCGAACCGAGCGGTGCAACACTGGGCCACGCGGTTTTAAAGTCCCAGGCCGTGAAGTCACGCCACGCCCCGCCCGGGCATCTCCCCTCTCAGCTGTTGCGCAGCGTTTCAGCACACCGCACATGCGCTCCCTCGGCCCCACATGGCCCGTACTGGCCGGCGATGGGGAATTTAAAGTGCGGGGCTGCGGCGCCCGTCACAATCCCCCTCCTCCTCTAGCAGCCGCCAGCTGGCCCTTCGGCAGACGGCCCACCGGGAAATTCCCGGTATCCTGCCGGGCCAGTCTGCCCCTGGCGCTGGTGCGTGGCCACCGCCCCTCTTGCCCTGCCCTATATCCACCGCTGACTATTGGAGAAAGTTGACCTAAAATACGCAAGTCCAGCTATGAGAATAGCATAGGTAGAGTTGATGCACCTTAAGTCAAACCACTGCAGGAGGATGACAGACCTTACTCCTTTCCCTTACTCCTCATGACCCCAGTGGAGTACCACCATTGATGGGTGCTTCATTAGTGGTCGATTTAGCAGGTACTTACTAGACCCGCTAAATTGAACCCTGTGAGATCAATCTCTGGAGCTTTGATCTCAGGATAAGTAAAGTAAAAAACAAATTCATGGCTTGCATCTGACAAAGTGGTTTACACCCACAAAAGCTTATGCCCAAATAAATCTGTTAGTCTTGAAGGTGCCATAGGATGCCTTGTTGTCTCTATCTCTGACAGTGCTATCTAGTTGGATTTTGATCAACGTACAGCAAAAAGTTTATGGCCTTTTCCAACTAACACTGAGGGGGGTCTCAAAAGCAATAAACAATGGGCTGAGAGGCCCTTTATTGCCTACTTGTTCTCCTGTGCCTGGGTTGCTCTCCCCTCTCCACAACCAGCTGCTGGGAGAAGTACAAGGAAGCAGTGGTGCTTGGTGACCCTCACTGTCAGCCGAGGACATTAATCCAGTTGGTGGAGCATGGTGACCTGCAGTGACAGCTGGCGACATTAGCCTACTGCTTTCTTTTTTTAAAACCAAACATTCTGAGCTCAGCTTCAAAGCACTCTCTGAAAAATCTATCTGGCCTGGAGATCCAATAGAAGCAGAGGGGATGGCTTCTTGCTTTTCTCTGGCGCCCATAATCTCTGACCTCTCTCAACTGTCTCGTCCTCCCCAGGTATGCTCCATGCGATAGAGGTGCAGAAATGGCTGAATGCCAGAGTCCAGGGAGGTGGCTGCAGACTCTAGGGACACAGGCGATATTCACCTTATGGAAAAGGAATAGTGGTTCTGTGTGGTAACAGAACAAGCTCCACCAATCTTGCCTGCCTCATTCTGCCTATGGAAAGGGGAAGGGAGGTCAGAAAAGCCAAGCCTGGAATGACCTGCTGAGGGGAAAAAAATTCTACATTCTGCCTACAGAAAAGGCCAAGCTCCTCACTAAGATACCTGAACAGCATTGGAGCAGGAGATGTAGATCTTGGCCATCCTCTCCCGCCCCTGCCCCCTTCCACAACCTTTTTCATTCTCGCTTGCTCCTTAAGCAGCTGCAGAAGGGAGCAGAACTGAAGAGGAAAAACAAAATTCCCAAAATTCTAGGACAAAGCTCCAATTCAGATGACCAAATTCTTAAACTCAGGTTAGTCTGAAATTTGAAATAAAGTTTGGGATTTTTGTCAGAAGAACTCTGCAGAAGGGAGGTCTGGTTGAATTTGGCTGCCGCTGTGGAGACAGAAAAAAACAGGTAGGAACTGCCTTCCTCCTGACTTCTCCAGCTACCAGTAACTGGTAAGTCAGATACTGGCCTCAAGCTGCAAGCAGGTTAAAAACCCATCAGAATGTGGATGTTAGCACAATTTTTCATTGTGCTTTCTCCCATACCTACTCACCCTGAACCACCTCTGTGTTTATTCCACAATATTCATAAACATGGAATTCCCTGAGGGGGACCAAAAAGCACTACCCTCATTTAATTCCCACCTGAAGGCCCACTTCTTTCATAGCTCTACTGTTTGTTGTCTACTTATTTAATCTGTCTCATTAATTCATTTATTCAAAGGAAGGATCCAATGTTTGGAGGGGAGAGCACAGAGGACACTGAAATTAAAGGTTGCTATGGTTAAAGTTATGAGGAACTTACTGTAACAAACTAAGCAATGACCTGTAACTAGCCAGAGAAACACATCACAAAAGCTGTTAGACTACAGTTCCATTTCTCAGCAACTTTTGAGACTGAACTTATATATTCATTCCACATTACTACAAAAGACCTGTCATGTGTTTTTGCAAAAGGAGTTGTTGAAATGTCAATTGTGAGATCAAAATGTAAGCTTTTCTGTGTCTGTCTATATGGCATGATGGTTAGGGCTCTGATGTAGGAGACCCAGGCCCGAGTCCTTGCTCTGCCTTATTTAGAGCAGAGTTTTTCTTCATCCACATGTTTCCTCAGTAATCAGACTGAGCAGGGATTTGGACAAAGCCTTCAGGCCAGGGTCCTAACCACCAGGCTACAGTTCGTGATTCACACCCTCTCAAAAAAAATCTTCATGACAAAACTTTATTGAAACAGATAAATCTGAGCAAACCATTTTGGGATTTGATGAAATAGCATATTTTATCTAATTTCATTCTGTTGAGAATGTTCTGCCCAGAACACACCAATCAGTTTACTCAGACCCCTTTAATTTACTGTTGTCTTTTTAGCTAGGAACAAACAGAATTCACTGCTGTATTTGAAAAGCATATTCACTAAAACCTCAGAGTTATGAACACCGCAGGAATGGAGATCTTATGTGATCATAACTCAGAACAAAACTTTCAAAAAAGTTTACAACTGCTCATTGACTTAACACAGCTTTGAAATGTCACTATCAGAAGAAAAAGCTTGCTTTTAATCATCTTAATTTAAATAAAACAAGCACATAAACAGTTTCCTTACCTCACCACTTTTTTCAGCTTTCCTAGTATTTTTTAGTAGTTTATGTTTAACACGATATTGTACTAAAAGTCTCAGTGGATAGCCGTATTAGTCTGTAACTTTAAAAACATTTTTAAAAATACGAGTAGCTCTGTGGCACCTTAGAGACTAACAAAAATATATGTATAATAGCATGATCTTTTGTGGGCAAAACCCATTTCTTCAGGTGAGATGATCTTGAGATGAAGTGGGTTTTTCTAACAAAAGCTCATGATACCGTACATAAATTTTTGTTAGTCTTTAAGATGCCACAGAACTACTAATTTTTGTTAACTGTATTGTGCTGGTTTTGCTTTTGTCTTTTTTTGTCTCTGCTGCTGGCTGACTGCACACTCCAGTCCCAAAGTAGGTGTGTAGTTGACCAGTCAATTTGTAACTCTGGTATGTGTAAATCTGAGGTTCTACTACAGAACATTTTGGAGCACTAGTGCAATGTAGATATAAAAAATATTAAATGCAGTAGGTACAATTCCTAGTGATCATTGTGCAAGTGCTCCCTGCAAGACATGTCCTTATAAATAAAACAGCTCAAATGAAAATCTGCTGCCTTTAAGCAGTAATCAGTTTAACAGAATATACAACCAACACTCCACAAGAAGCAACTGCACAAGATATGTCTATTATAAGCATACAGTTATGCTTAAAACAGAAGCATTTCTTAATACAGTATATCATAGCTTGATATACTTCACATTTTCTAGCTGCAAAATTTAAAATATTCCTATTATTCACCACTGCAAGAGCTTTTAAAAAAAACTAATTGAACCCTACTTGTCATATGGCACAAAGAGACTACTATAGTTGACAGCCTCTGGTAATTTAAATGAATGACAACTTCAAGACAGAACTGATCCAAATCAAATAGGCAACCTGTAGTCCACAAATGTCAGTAAGAGATGAAAACCAAATCCAAAAGCTTTTACTTTAAGCTGAATTAATCAGTTAGGAGACCAAACTGCATGTCAAAGAACTATTTCTGCAATATTTCATTAATGTCATCCTGACAGAGCATATATATTAAAGCATAGATATTTAAAACAATTAAAAACTGGAATTCATTTTTACATGAATCTTGTCACAGGAATAACGAGGAAAAGCATATTCAAATTTCTTTGTAAGAGATAAGAATCTTTGCAGAGAATGAAGATGCTTAAAAACACATGTAGTCTCTATGTACAAATCGGGAGTCCCACTGCAGAGTACACTGGAATACTCTGTCTTGTGACTAGAAACTACATTGCTAACCAATGAAAAAGCCAAGACCGTTGCACAAACAAGTTTAGACTCTAAGGGGGGACTGAAAGCAGCCTTTCCATAAGAACGTTGGGTGCCTGCCTTGTTCACTACCAAACATCCCAGTCTTTCACAAAGTGGCTGTCAGTCACAGTTTTTAAACTGGGGATGGAATCTGCATGGTTCAATTAATGTAGGTGCTCTCCACACTTATTGTTTAAAACACCTGAATTGGTAGACAGGAACAGCCATGATTTATTGAAGACAACAAGATGCCATTCAGAAGAGTTATACTCTCAGTCTTCCATCCCTGACCACTTTTCAGGAAACATCAGGCTTTAAGATGCAGGCCCTTCCAAGAGTTCTGAGTTTGGAAAAGACAGAAAACTAAGCATGATCCAGCTGGTCAATATACAAATGAGATACCTCCACGAGAACCTGTTTCAGAGAGTGGCAAAGGCAATTTCAGAGGCAGCATTCCTTCTTACGAACCACTACAGAACCTCATTATGTTGTTAATGGCCACTGTATTATTGAAGATGCTGTCTATTTGCATGAGATATAAAGTCTCTTTTCTTTCTCCTTGTGGTCAAGAAAGGTATGATGCATTTTTTTAAAAATCAGATTAGCAGAATTAGCCAATATGTCCAAGTCAAGGAAAATTAAGTACTGTAATAAACAAAGTTCTTAAATGTTTTAGATGACTAAAGTAGTATTTTTCACATCTTGTCAAACTATTACTAAGTGGGGCTGTGCACTGACCAAAGACAATGAACATTTCAGTACCAAGATGAGCAAAGATGGCAAGTATTTGTTTGGGATTGGGCACCCTTCGTTCCAAAATATTAGTGATTCATGTTGACTTCATGTTAGTAATCCTAAGAGTACATTACTGTACCAGCTGAGAACACTTGCCCATCTACTTCCAGCAGTAACCAATATCTGACTGCTTTGAAAGGAAGTAAAAATTCTCAAAAATGTACCTAAGCAATTCTAAAGGTCTGTATTTATAAGGAAGGCAAATTTCTTCAGTCATCCAGAGGGTAATCTCCTTATACTAAAAGGTTAAGACTGTCTACACATAGATACAATAAGGAAAAACATTAATGATCAAGGCCATCAGGGCTTTTTGTTGTTGTTGCTGCTGCTGTTGTTAAATCCACCTTAAAAATATTTGCCTCAATAGCCTCCTGGAATGATGAATTCTACCCACTGACTAAATGCATTATTTCCTTTAATGGCGGTTTACTACCTTTTCAGTTTCACCAAGCATTCCCTTGTTTGTTCCTGTGTTTATTTACACTGTTTCAGAGAGTGGCAAAGGCAATTTCAGAGGTAGCACTATATAATTATAAAAAAATCCCTAGTTTAGCTATAGGTAAAATCCAGATTACAAGCAATGGTCTCACAAAAGCCTGTGAAAAGTAAAAGAATTCCCCTTAAGGTAAGCCAAATGATCAACCTGTGGCTTTCTAGAGCAGTACCCACTTCCACAGCAGCCATTAGTTCACATTTTAAACAAATCATTTCTATTCTGTGCTTTACACTGACTGTGCTTTACTTCAGAATGAGATTCAAGATACTGCTTATTATCTTTTAGGGATCTGGATGGCATAGGCTACAACTTCTCCCCTACCCTGTCTTGTAATGCCCCACCATAGCTATGGTTGGAATGCCTCAGTCCTAAGGGTTAAGCTAATGGGAGCCAGGAACTGGATTTAGTATTTTGCAAGGGTTCATTTTTTTAAACTAACTCCATATTTAAAAAAAAAAAAAAAAAAAAAAAAAGATTGCACAAGAACTAAACCAACATAAAACCCAGATTTTTCATACAGAACCAAGAACTCAACCAATTTTAATTATATATAGTATCATATACTCTTATTGCAATTCACAATGCCATTACTACAGAACTTGGATTACATTAGCACTAGTGGATATAGTCACAGTGTAAACTGGATTTAATTCTTTACAACATGAACGTCCCATAATGGATCTTGAAGTTGAAAAATATGTGATAATCAGACAAAAATTAGGAAGATACATAATTGGAAGATGAGTATTATAAAGGATAACAGACACAACACGCTATGCCTTCTTTGGTTCTGAGAGGAGAAGCCTTTCACAAAGAAAATTCTGTTTTGGTATTTAATAGAGTTGAGATCTTCTTTATAATATAGAAATGGATTATGACTTGAACTAAAGTTGATCAACTATCCTGTAATTCTAACACCAGATATATAATGCCAGTCCTCACTGTCCCGGATACAGAATGCACTTGCCGACTTATAGGTTAACATACAACACAGCATCCCAGATTCATCCCACTACAACTTCTAAGGTCCACTTAGATACAGAAGGGATTCATTTGCCCCAGTGTTTAACTGCTGCCATGAATGGAGCAAAAAGATCCTGTTAATCTAAAACACAGAACTACTGATACTGGGGGGAAAGAGTCACAGATTAAAGTAAAATAGTGAAAACAATGGATATTGACCTTGCTTTTAGGATAAGATGACATCTATAAATGATGTTCTAATATTTTTGCTCTCAACCTACCTGTAAGGAAAAAGCACAGGAATATTTATACTATACTACTTAACTTCCTTTTAACTGGTATGACTACACATAATATCCATTTTCATTCATCTACTTCAGTAGCAAGTCTTAGCTGCTCTTCCTAATGGATTCTACTGATTTCTTGCAAAGACATTTCAAAATGCCATAGAATATGTAATGTTCTCTTTTCTGCTAGGCACTATGTTATATCACTATTTACTGAGTTTAAATGATTATTTATTTTGCGCTGTTTACAAAATTCTCTTCTACATTTAAAGTTCTTCATTCTGTGGTTCCACTATGTTTATCTGATTTTACTTGCATTTTCATTCCCCTCAGGACTTGTCCAACCCTAGACTTCACAATCTCCTTTTAGCCCTGAGGCAATTTTCCCAAATATAAAGCAATCTTTCATTTAATTCCATCTGGTAAACTGGAGTATCAGTTGTAGCTTGGTCAAGTATTAAGTTAAATTTTCTTTAAAAGCTAGTCTTAAGGTAGTTTCATTATTAATTGTGTATTTTATTGTTTCCTTGTTTCTTTATTAATGCCTTCACACTTGAAGGATACTTATAAATAATCAAATTACTAATTGGGGAATGCCTAGCACAAAGGGATCCTGGATCCATGGTTGGATGCACATATGTTATCACAATACAAACCACAACCACATAGTATACCACATCTAATAAATAGAGTACACAGGAATAGCATCTTTCATATTGCAGAGAACTTCCCTTCTGACTCCCAAACATCACAATCACACCCAATATATGATTTTCACTCTCTGAATAGCAAGAGCAGCATAGTGAATTTTACATGTCTCTCAAAGGGAATGCTGCTCTATGAAGATTCAATGAAGCCTAGGTTTGCAAGAACTTTCACTGTCTCCTGTACATGGAATAGGCAGCTCACTGAGATACACTCGCTTTCTTCATCCATATTTGCATTTACCACAGCATCAACTCTAAGTCTTTTCCCCACAAATATGTTACCAATAGAGGCTGCTAAGTAAGTTATCTTCATCATAGACTGGAACACAAGTTTCTTCGGTAGTCTTTCACTGGCCAATATTTCTTTACTGGAATTAATCAGCAAACCTATTTGTTAGGGGTGTAAATAACATTTTTAAAAGTAACTGTGTAACTTATTAAGTGTCTGTTGGTTAAATGGTTAACTGTTAAGGAGTTCACACACAGGCAGGGAACTAGTGGTACAGCACCCCCACATTTTATATGGGGTCCCAGCTGCCAGAATCTCCGTGCACCTAGGGACCCAACTGTCAAGATCCCATAGGCCCAGAGCCAGCAGCAGAGTTTAATCATTAACTGAAATACATTACCACTTACCGGTTAACCAGTTAACATTTTACATTCCTATTATCTGTGCTATCTGGTCTACAGTCTCTGCAAGAGTCAATACTGAAAAGGAGACTCACCTAGAAATGCAGCCTTATTGGTAAAAAAGCCCAACCATAGGTTTCATAAATATTTAATACTGAGCAAGCCCCACCCAAGTCCTGCTACAATGGTGTGTACAAGCATAGCAAGAGACAGTCCCTGCCTTAAAACACTTAACATCTATAACTATTGCCCTGACAAAGGCTGGGAGAATGTGCGTGTGCATGCATGTGTGCAGAGCGATATAATTCTGTGTATTACAGACGAGTAAATGATTTGTACAAGGTCACAAAGGAAGTTCATTATAAAGTTAGGAACTGAACACAAAACTGAGTCCCAATCCAATGCCTGCCCATAAAACTATTTTCCCCTCATTGTTCTGCATATTGTTCCCTGCTGAAAACAATCCTGGTGAAATTCTTTTCACTCTGTCATGGCTTTGATATGTCACTTGCATGCCAAGGTGGCTAGTCAGAGTCCTACTGAATACTACTGACAGACAAGATGCTTGCCATGCTTCTTTCACAGGCAGAGGTGAAAAGTAAACGGATGCGCAGCTCCATCAAGAGCTGGCTGAGCTGCAGCAAAAGCCAGCAGGGAGCTATTTAGAGAGCTGGCAAGGACCTAGGTTGCAACAGGACAGTACCTGTAAGAAATTTTAATTTACTTTCACCTCTGTTCACAAGTTCAGAGGCATAGCAAGGGTGTTATGCGCCTGGGGGCAAAGGAAAAATTAGCCCCCACCCCACCCCACCCTTGTGGCAGGGCCCCAAACCTGGTGCACAGCTGAGCCTGACCCTGGGAGGACGGGGGGGGGGGGAAAAGAGAGAAAACTTGTACTGCATCTTCCCCTGCCCCCTCCAGTTTGGGGCCAGGCTCCTGCATGCACTAACCCGCGGGTGGAGATGGAGGAGGGTCGGGCTAGGGGCAGGGAGGAGGCTCCAGCTGCCAGCAACAGGCGGAGTAGGAGCAGGCGAGCTGAGGGATGACAGGGGGAGAAGAACGGGATTAAATTGGCACCTCCCTAGCATGGTGCTCAGGGGCAACTGACCTCTCTGGCCCCCAAGCTACACCACTGCTCCCCCTCCTGCAGATCTATCATCTTATGCATGTGCAAGATCTGTGAAAGCTGTCCCATGAATTTGCAGTTAGTGTCTGTGGTGCCTGCTTCTGTGGGATGTCTCAGTGCTGCCACGTTCACCTCCAAAGAGGGGGCTTCCCAAAGCAGGTCCTTGCCGCTGACCCCTAAGGCATCCACAGGTCCAGTCTCCTTTCAATGGGCCCACTTCCCAGGGCTCATTGGTCTTGGATCTGGCTTCCATCCCCTCTCCAACTCTTGCAACTGCCCACAGGTGCTCGCCTTCTACCTTATCCATTCCCACCTCATTCACCCCACAGGGACAGTCTCTACCTCACTTGTTTTAGGGACTATTCTACCAAGACATAATACAGTAATTCCTCGCTTAACACATGCCGGCTTAACACGTTTTCGCGATAGCACGATTTTTTTTTTAGAGAACATTTTTCGAACAACACGACCCATCCCCGCAATAATAGGATTTCCCCTACAGCTGCACGGGGGCTTCCCCTGCCTCCCTGCAAAGCGGCAGAGATTCACCGCTCACGCGCCATTCCCCGGCGACCCCCTGTGGCCGGATGCTTCACTCCCTCTCCGCCACCCCCCGCTTGCAGCCAGCGGCTGGGTTTCCCCAGCTGGCCGGTCGCCGGCAGCTGCGCGGGGCTTCCCCCGTCTCCGGAGGTTTGCCGCTCGCCGCGCCATTCCCCGGCGACCCCCTCTGGCCGGATGCCTCGCTCCCTCTCCTCTGCCCCCTGCTTGCAGCCCGTGGCTGGGTTTCCCCAGCTGGCCGGTCGCCGGATGCTGCACGGGGCTTCCCCTGCCTCCTTACAAAGCGGCGGAGGTTGCCGCTTGCCACTCCGTTCCCTGGCGACCCCTCCTCACTGGACACGAGGCATCCAGCCAGAGAGGGTCGCCGGGGAACGGTGCGGCGAGCAGCGAACCTCTGCCGCTTTGTAAGGAGGCAGGGGAAGCCCCGTGCAGCATCCGGCGACCGGCCAGCTGGGGAAACCCAGCCGTCGGCTGCAAGCCCCCTCTCCTGTCCTTCCCTTCCTTCTCCAGAGCCAAACACCTCCTCCCTGCTATAACCCAGTCCCCTTTCTCCCCCAACCTTATGTCCCAGTCCCAGCTGCTAACAAGTGCAGGCTGGAGCTGCGAGCGCACGTGCACTTGAAATGCAACCCCCACCTTTTCCATTATTTTCAATGGGAAAACTGACCCCGCATAACACGTTTTCACTTAGCACAATCATTTTCTGAAACGTATCTACCGTGTTAAATGAGGAATTACTGTACAAAGTTTCCATGTAAAAGGACTCAATACAAACCTAAAAACTTAAATGAGAGAATGATTAATACAGAGACGTGTCTACATCTGCTGCAGGGAGACACTTCTGCCTGCCTCCACCCATCTTCCTCAGAATCTACAGCCCCATTGCAAAGCAGGGGAAGGGAAGGAAAGGGGCTGAGGCCCATTCAACGGGACTGAAGCAGTCATGAGCAAGCCATGCCTGGGAGCCATTCCCCTGTCCATTGCTGGTGCTGTGTTGCTTCAGGCACGCTGAAATGCAGTCACCTCTGGGGTGGGGCTGGACAGCTGTTTAACATCTGCACAGGGGTTTCAGGCAGGAGGCAGTGTGGGCTGCCTTCCTGCAGAGCCCCCATCAGAGCCCTCCTGGCTTAGGAAAAGAATAAACAGGAGGATTGGAAATTAACCCACCGTGTCTCACGGCCCCTAGGCAGGGAATGAGCCATCCACATTAGGCCCCAGCTGGAGTATCATGTCCAGTTCTGGGCGCCACATTTCAGGAAAGATGTGGAGAAACTGGAGAAAGTCCAGAGAAGAGCAATACAAATGATGAAAGGTCTAGAGAACATGACCTATGAGGCAAGGCTGAAGGAACTGGCCTTGTTTAGCTTGGAAAAGAAAAGACTGAGAAGGGACAGGACAGCAGCTTTCAAGTATCTAAAAGAGTGTCATAAGGAGGAGGAAGAAAAATGGTTCTCCTTGGACTCTGAGGACAGAACGAGAAGCAATGGGCTTAAATTGCAGCAAGGGAGGTTCAGGTTAGACATCAGGAAAAACTTCCTTCCGGTCATGGGGGTTAATCACCGGAATAAATTGCCTAGGAGATTGCGGAATCTCCATCACTGGAGATATTTAAGAGCAGGTTAGACAGACACCTGTCAGGGATGAGCGAGGGCAACTCAACTTTGGAAGCCCTGGGGGCCTCACTGATACTCACAGAACATGCTGAGGGCCTCAATTTAAGTGTGGTTGCATATACAAGCAAATATATACAAATAGCTTCTCTCACACTGACAGGCATGAATACAAAGATTAAGGCAAGACTATACAACACATAGGCCCCATTTAAGTCAGTTCTGCTGATATTAATAAAATGCAACATTTACCCAATTTCCACCCATGTGACAGCACTTTTCACAAGCAATGACAGTCCAAGAATTTAACTACTAAAACTCATCTCAACAGAAGACCAATACATTGACTACTTTTTTGTTTTGGCTCCCACCCGCTGGCCGCGTGTTGATCCCCACATTAGTCAGATTGCAGCGAGCCAGGTTATGCCGGGCTGTGCTGCGGTCACATCTTTGCTACCCGTGTAGACAGCCCCTGAACCACTGGAAACTGAGCTTCTAGTCCAGTCTGGTGTGTGACCTCAGGCATGTCACAGCCCTCACTGTGCCTCAGTTTCCCCAGCTGTAAAATGGGAACAATGCTGGCCTCCTTGGGAAAGCCCTCTGAGTGCTACCAATGGGCAGAGCGAGGGCTGGCGAGGATTAGCCTTGCCTTGGTCATGTGAGCTTGGTACCATTCCAGCGGGCGGATGGTGCCGTGAGTTGCTTGACAGCGCTTTGTGTCCGTATGCAATCAAGTGAGGTGGTCCAGTGACAGGCAGGTGAGTGGCTGAAAGTCAGTGGGCAGGGAACCGGGTGCCAGGCGCCGGGTCACTGGCAAATTCAGCGTACAGGGAAGGGGGCTCCCCATGCCTCAGCTCCCAGCACTTGCAGGCAGAGTTCACAAATTACAAAGCTCTTCTCACTTCCCCGCCAGCCAAGCCATCACTTTACTCCGGGTCCTTAACATGTGCTGGCCCTTGCCTTGGCTGGGCACTGCTCCAGGGCGGGCCCGGCTCTCCTAGCCCAGAATCACAGAAGTGCCCAAAAAGTGTGGTTGGGGGGCACAAGCACCTGGACCCATGATCCCCCACCCTGCTGTTCTTGCCCTAAGGCCACACACACACACTGTGTCCACCCCCCCAAAATGCTCCTGAGCTACCTCTTCCTCCCAAGACCCACCCCGCACTTGTGCTCTCCCCCTACCATTGCCTGCCCTTACACGCCTCTGGCTCCCCACCCCTTGCTCCGTGTCCCCTGGCCCTGGCTGCCTGACCAGGGGCTGCCTCTGGAGACTGGCAGGTTTTCTACCAGCTGATGCCAGAGCCAAGCAACTCCAGCCCCACACCAAATCCCCCTTCCTCAGAGCCAAGAAACCCAGCGCCTCCCCAACCAAATCCCCTTCCCTCAGAGCCAAGCAACCCAGTACTGCCCCCAACCAAATCCCCCTCCTTCAGAGCCAAGAAACCCAGCGCCCCCCCAACCAAATCCCTTCCTCAGAGCCAAGCAACCCAGCACCGCCCCAACCAGATCCTCCTCCTTCAGAGCCAAGCAACCCAGCGCCGCCCCAACCAGATCCCCTCCTTCAGAGCCAAGCAACCCAGCGCCGCCCCCAACCAGATCCCCCTCCTTCAGAGCCAAGCAACCCAGCGCCGCCCCCAACCAGATCCCCCTCCTTCAGAGCCAAGCAACCCAGCACCGCCCCCAACCAAATCCCCCTTCTTCAGAGCCAGGCACTGGAGGAACCAGTCAGGTAAGTTAAATCTTACTTTTAAAAAGAGGCCACTCATGCCAGCTGCCTCTGCTCGCAGCGTGTTCCGGGCGGCAGCACGTGTGCGCTCCGCTCCACCCCGGCCCGGCGCCTCACTAGCGTGGCACCCGGGGGCAACTACTCCTCCCTGCCCCCCCCTTTGCTATGCCTCTGCACAAGTTAACTCTTGAAAAGCACTGAAGAATGTGGATCATACTTAGGGATGGAATGGGTAACCAGCTAACCAGTTAGCGATGCTTATCGAGTACAGTACCCAGGAGCAGCCCCCCGCCCATGACCTGCCATGGGCAGAGGGCTGCTCCAGCACCACGGGTGGAGCTGGGAGCAGCAGCCAGTAGCTCCATGCAGAGGAGCTGTGAGAGGGCCAGCAGTGATAGCCCTGCACAGAGGGGGGTGGAGGTGGGAGCAGGATCCCACTTAATCAGTTAACCAGAATTTTACATCCCTACACGCAGTTTACCAGGCTCTTTTGTGCCAAAACAAAGTCCTCTCCAGGTCACCTGCTAGAAGAACAATATTTTCTCTCTCAATCTCACACTCACACAGCAGGGCTCTTTCTATCCACTGGACACTCTCCAGGCTATTGTGTTTGAAACTCCCCTCCATGGGCCATGTGTTCTTTAAGACTTGAGTCTGAGCAGACTCTAGGCACTGTCCCTAGCTAGGGGGTCCTCTAGACATATTTTCAAGTGTTAGGGAGCAAATTCTCTGTCTAGCACCCACTTCTGAGAGCTGGGACCCTGAAGTCCAATAGACACTTTACATAGGTTTAAAACCACCATTACTCTTTACTTAGCATGAATGATACAGAGATCTAGACAAAATAAACACAAATACAGGCATTTCCCCTGCCTCTGTTTCCTCACCATTCTGAAGAATTCTTTGGGCTCAGGAATAGTTCTCCAGAGCATCTAGAATGGACCAAAGTCATGAGCTGCAGGAGAACAATCTACACTCCTGGCACTTCCCTAGGCAAACTAACCTTCTCTTATTTTAGCTGGTCCCCTGGTTTAACCTAACTCTCTGCTATGAAAACATGCCTTTCTTCTGCCCAAAGATTCCTGACTCCTGCCCAGAGTCTCTCCCCCTACCAGCACCTAGACTCTGCTGTCGGGGATCTTCCACTCCCTCTCCCTGCATACTTCAATGAACAAGCTTCTCCCATCTTTAGGCAATCTCTTATCCAAGGTGTTTCCATCTGAACAGCTGACCATTTAAAATGTAATGGCCAACTATTGTTGCTAGTCTGGCAGACACTTTACTACCCATCAGCAAATGGTGGCTGCCATATCCAAATAAAGGCATTCCATGGCAGAACAATTTCGTAATGTCAACAAGAATTTGTGCATTGTATATAGGTTCCTGAAGCCATCAGTGATCATAACCCATATATTTCTCCACTAGAATTTTTGATCCAATATAAAGAGTTCCATCTTGTGGCTTAATTATGAGACTGCTGGTTTACAAAAAAAACTCTCATTTTTATCATTTGCAACTTGTGGAGCTTGGACGCAGCAGCAAAATATCTTACATACTTGTCCCACCCATCACAGTCCTGTAAAGTGGAGCTATCATCCCCATTTTACAGACAGGAACTAGGACACAAATAGTGACTTGCCTACAATCATATAAGAAGTCTGTAGCAAAGCAGAGGACTGAACAGAGGTCTCCCAAGTTCCTGGACTAGTGCCCTAACCACTGGGCCAACTTTCCTTCCCTACAGCAAAAATTTTGTAATGGCTAGCCTGCTTCCACAAGAACAAGAACTTGTTTTGTGGACAAGTTGATTGTTTAATAGAGTATCATAAGCTACATGTATGATTAAAAAAAATCAAACATTGTATTGTACAGTTGAAAACTTACTTTCTTCATGTTCACAGCATGAACTCTGAGACACACACTGATACTCTTTGGCAATCTCTCATTTAAAGTGTTTTCCCAGAAAAGGCATCCAATATGCCTTCAGTGCGTTAACTGCATAAGGACTATTTTTAATTTTGTTTAAATGCTGCTCTGTTATGTGACATTTCTACTTCTTGGTCACCCAGTGCTATGTTTGACTTCCCTATCAGCTCTTAAGACTAAGATTCTTTGAGCAGCAGCCATGTGTTGTGAAATACCAAACACACTGCCAGCGATCAAAACGAACCAGTGAGAACAGTCCAACAACAGGTGGAGGCTCTGAGCCCACACATAACTGCTTGGAGATTTTAACACTAGAACACTACAGTGAACTATTATAGCTCACCATTATTTGAATTTGTTTCATCCATACCAAAGAGAAGTTTTGTTTGGGATTCCAACAGTCTCCCTCTCCCAAAGCCCGATTCCTTCACATTAAAAGTTAGCTAGTGATCAGCTGCCATTTTTTAAATTCAGGGCATAATGTATACGAAGTCCCGCTGGAGAGTCCCTCTTCCAAGGCCTCTTTTAGGTTTAGACACTAACCTTCTCCCCACACCCCTCCTCTGTTCCTAAACCTGATTCGTCATTTTTATATGTGTTCACTTTTTTTTGATTGTATCACTTTGGTATATATGGTTGTGCCAATTTTCTTCCACATATTGATCTGAGGAAGTGGGTCTGGCCCAGGAAAGCTCATCACCTAATAAACCATCTTGTTAGTCTTTAAACTGCTGCATAGTCCTGTCTTTTGTTTCTTTTAGGTTGCACTCTCTTCTGTATAGCTCTGTACAGTTTCCAGGGATTGTGGCCAGACTGAAATGCTGTCTACATGGTATACTCCTTTAACCTGTGTAACAGTGATCTGAAACCTTTCCTATGCTCAATTTCAACAAGTTATAGCAGATATATTCTCCCAAAATTTCCACTTTACAAAACTGAGTTGGTTGAAGCAAGACCCATTGAGAGAGATTTCTGAAAGGTTTCTCTTTTGCTCTCATTCTGTCCAAAAGCAGTTTTTAAATGGACACCTCCCAAACAAATCACTCAGTGTTTTTTTTAAAATCAGTCAATCTAATTGATCCACAAACAAAATAAAAAGTTAAAGAGGAAATGTTTTGAAATTTCTAACAGGTTTTCACCTGGCCCATAAACTAAGCTAAATGAACAATTCCAAATATCACAATTATGTCGCTTATGTCTACTATATTTTTTTCCATTCAGGATCTTAGACTGTGGTATCAGAGAGCCTTCCAATGAGAAAAACAGGTGGTTAACATCTGTCATATGCTGTTTACCTTATTCCCCTCCCTAGGGAGAAATAGTGTTTTCTTAATTTATTAAGCTGGTAGACCGTGTGTTATTTGGGAAGTCAATGTTGAAGAAGAATTTTGCATTTGGATCCAAGAACGGTGAGATCTGAGGTTGACACCTGATCATACAGTTCATTCTATGAGATATACCATGGCTGTTTGTTATATTTTGTCTGACAAAATACTGAGACAGGGTTCTCTTCCTCCTTTTCCTCCTCCTCCTCTCTTTTTTGTTTTTAAATGTCATAAACATACTAACTGAAAACAAAACAAATTAATTGCAAGTACCCTTTGAACACTGTTTGCACTTAGTGTTATTTAAAACTAATAAATAGCCTTATACCGCATTAGTTTGTTGGTACACAAATGCCATATTATCATGAATTAAATTTCACATGCATTGACTCTATTCAGCTTCATTTCAGGTCTGTCACACTAAGGATGTCCAGGGGTCTCAAACCATCAGAGAATCACAAAGCAGGCTTTCTGAATATATCCTATCACTTAAAAATCCACTCCAGCTCCCAACTTCAGTTTCAACACACATCTACGGATATGACAAATACCATAACACACCACACTATGCAAATGAACTGCTGCTATCTATGGTGATACAAACTCATTCAAACAGAAAGCCAATTCCCTGAATTGATTAAGGTATTACTAACGGGATCTGGTGCAGTCTCTCTAGATCAGTGTTTCTCAACCAGTGGTACAAGTATTCTTACAGGTACTCAAGAGAAGTCTGGGGGGTATGTCAACACAACTGAATATTTGTTTTAAGTTTTACAGTGCTTTATTATTTTTATACTTTTTATACCCAAAAATTTCATTGCCTGCCCGGCTACGATTAAGTTGTTTAAAAAAATGTGTTGCAAAGGTAGAAAAAAAAATTGTGTCTGAAAACTGCAGGTACTGGGGGTAATTTTTTTTTTTTTAAAGGGGTACTTTATAAAAAAAAGGTTCAGAAACACTCTAGATCACTAGCCCAAATCCACCTTTTCAACCAAAGACTATTATTCAACAGCTGTTTGGAGATCTCCATGAAACAAGCAGCTAGTCTGCCCAGTTCCCAGCTGACAAGCATCCAAACCTTAAAACACACCATTAAAATTACATCACGGTTGGCAGTCTCAGCAGATAGCTATAGATCAGGCCTTAGGCTAAAACTTAGGTCAACCTAGCTGCGTGACTCAGGAGTGTGAAAGTGTCATACTCCTGAGAGATGTTGTTAAGACGACCTATGGCCCAGCAGGTTGAACTCGTTACCTACCACCTTGGAGGGGGTTATTTACTACAGCAATAGGAAAACCCTTACACTAGTGGTTTTCACGCTTCAGGTAGCAACCCAGTACTGGGTTGCAGTGGCTCTCGTCAGCACCATCAACTGGGCTGTTAAGTCCCATTCATGCTGCTGCCTGGCTCTGGCATGCCAATCCCTACCTGTTCTGACTCAGTGCTGCACCCCCAGAAGTGGCCAGCAGCAGGTCCAGCTCTAGATGAGGGGGGAGGAAAGAGGGGCATGTGGCTCTGTATGTTACCCCCACCCCAAGCACCAGCTCTGTCCTCCCTTTGGCCAGATCCCAATTGGCAGGGGCAGTGGCTGTGCATGAGAGCCACGTGACTGCCTAGGAGCTGGATCTATGGTTTGTCATTTCCAGGGTGCAGCACAGTCCGCAGTGCCAAGACAGACAAGAAACCTGCCTTAGCACCATCTCTGTGCCGATGATCAGGAGCTGCTGGAGGTAAGCCCATGCCCCAATCATGTCCCAGCCAAGGTCCACCCCCCTCCCCAACCCAGAGCCCCCTCTAGAAACCCAACCCTTCATCCCCAGCCTTGTCCTTGAGCCTGAACCTCCAGTTCAGAGCCCTTCCCCTTTCCTGTACCCCAACCCCTTGTGCCAGCCCAGAGTCCCTCCCATATCCTGAACTAGGGATGTTAAATATCAGTTAATTGAACAGTCGATTAACCTCATGAATTCTTATCAGTTAGTCAACTATTCTATAGTCCCTGGGCAGCCCCTGTCCGGGGGGAGGGGTCTGAGCTCCCAGACCCAGCATGAGCCAGAACTGAGTCGGGCTGCCTGCTCGCCTGGTTCCTAATACACTTTAAATGCAGAGCTGCAGCGGGAGTAGGTCCAGAACCCAGTGCAAGCCAGGATTGAGCTGGGCTGCTGGCCAGACTGCTAAAAAATTTACTGGCAAAGGGTGGGGCGGGGGAGGCAGGGAAATGTGTGTAGTCTATAGCATTAACCTACAAGCTTTTGCTTATCAGTTAATCGACTATACTATTACATCCCTATCCTGAACCCCTCATTCCCAGCCCCACCCCACAACCATCACCCCCAACCCAACCCTCTGCCCTAGCCCTGAACCCCCTCCAACAACCCAAACCCTTAATCCTCAGATCTGTTGGATCGCGGGCATCAACAATTTTCTTTAACTGGGTCGCCCCCCCCCCCCCCAAAAAAAAAACCCCACCTTTGAAAACCACTGATCTACATTACAGAGGCACAGATGCAGCTGTACTTCTGTAATGCAGGCAGAGGCAAATTAAAATTTACTGAGGCCCTAGGAGCACAGAATATTTAGGCTCCTGTATCCCACCCTTCTTGTCCCCTTTCCCGAAGGTCTCACTGTCACTATAGGGTGCGACCCCTTAGCGGGCCACAGAGAAATGTTTGGTGGGAGGTAGGTGAGTGCCACCAGGTCTGCTCTGCTCCTGGTTACAGCTCCCACCTCATCCCCCAGCACCACAGTGACCCCAGCCCTGCTCCTGGCTCAGGCCCCTACTCCCAACTCTGGACCACTATCTAGGAGGTGGGGAAGAACATGGTAAAAGGGGATAAAACTAAAAAATTTGGGGACTCCCTGGCTGTGGATAACCATTTTGGCCCCTGGTGTCCCAACATTTTGGCAAAACTGAGCATATGCCCCATTTGCTCTTGCCATATGATCACAGAGGAGGAGGGGAAGCTTGGGCCAGCCCTGTGTTGCAGAAGAGAGGATCTTGGGCAAGTGACTCCGGTCAGCTCTGCTTAGATGGCGGAAGAGGGCTCTGGTCAGCTCCAGGCAGGGGGAATATACTCACTCTACCCCAGGCTCCATCTTCTGGACTGGAAAGAAGGTAGGGGCCTCATAGGGAAGAAAAGGAGTATGGTGGAGTAGCAGGGTGAGAGAAGGAGCAGGGGACAGGGCCAGAGTGTCGGCGCTCCTGCAGAGCCCTCAAATTGGTTGGGACCCAAGCAGTAATCTACCTCTGAGTGTAGACATATCCTAAGGACTGAATGAGTACATAAAGAAGATAGGTTCTTCGGGACAGGCAGTGAAAGGGAATGCTGCTACCTTTATATCTGTTATATCTGTTATGGAGGTAAACTTCAATGACAAAGAACTCCTACAAAAATTAACACCCAACATTAAAGAGAAATTCAATTTTAATCATTTTTCAAGTCTGGTATCCACAAACCTCAACATTTAGAACAATTTTACTTCAATATTGATCTCCTAAAATGAGCAGCTTCAGCTCATTGCTAAGTCACTAAGCTAAAACAGAACAAAAATGAGGGGGAAAAAAAGATGTTGAACAATGGCACATAATTATACTTCCTCTATGGAAGATCAGATTTTTTTTTAATTTATTTTGCCTAGTGAGATACAGGTTCCTGGCTGCAGGTCACACATTTCTGGAATAGCTAATCTAGAACCAAGTTTTGCTGTTTACAATACCTACATTGCTTCAGAGGGTACTTTTTCAGAATTCGTGAAACAAAACAGAAACTGAACAGGGTATAATTAAAAAAAGTTACATTCTGTTCTCCAACCCAGGTAAGTTCTTCATGCTCTGAGTCTGGAAAATGAAATCTTCAGTAGTTTGGATATATTCCCAGTGAAGAGGTCAGGCATGTTCTGAGCACAAATTTGCAGACTTCCATGGCCTAGAAGTCCATGGATCTTTTAAAATGGATTACAGCCAGTGTTCCCTGTAAGCTATGTGCTTGTGCAACCTCTTGGGAGAGATTCAAATGCCACCCAGCCGACTGGCAGAGCCACACAGCTAGGTTTTTTGTTTCTACTGCTGCTGTATATTGGCACATGCCTCAGAGTGCAAAAATGTATTCTACACGTGGATGGAAAAATCCACACATGGATGGAGAAGATTAGAGGGAACATTGATTACAGCACCTAGCGAGCAAACAAGAATGATGGATAGCAACTAGTAACATAAGGAAATAGATCCAACTAAGAATTCTATATAACTCAAAATGTACTGTTTTGCTATATGCAATCCAACTTCTTTACTTTGGTAAGCATAACATCTCCTAGTGAGCCTCAAACTTCTGTTCACTAGCATTATCAAGCTATGAGAGCAAGAGAGAAAGTACAAAAGGAGAGATTTAGGGATGATAAACAACAGCGATCAAGATAAGTAGAAAAGAGCACCTGAGGTTGAGCAACTTAGAATAAGTCATCTGTTTACTATGTGGGCTGCCATGTATTGTGTCTCATTTACCACAACAGTAAACCACAATGTCTAAAACAGCTCACTGCTTGGCTGCTCTGCTGCATCCCATAATTTCTCTAATCATTTGAATACTATTTGAGGAATGTTCTGTAAACATGTCAGATGATAATTTCCACAACATTCCATCATTCACTAGGACAACTGTAAATGTATAAACAGTTCATGTTATACTTTGCAATGCTCGCCATACAGAGATTAAAAAGGTCTTCACTTCATGCCAGATTGCTATTTAAATTCACATATCCTCCTGCACAGCGCAGTCATTTGCTTCTCAGTTACAGTGGAATACTTTTTACACAGGAAACGCTTTCCATCCCAATGGATCCAAGCTCCCTTTACAAGCCATATAAACATCACTCCTGGAGGCAGTCACATTGGGGCAAGAGGAGGTCATTTGATACGCTTCACAACAACATAAGGAGGGGGAGGGCAGGGGCATTTTTGGCCAAGAATACCAGGGCAAGCCCTTGTACTTAAAGTGCCTTAATAGTTAAATTTATTAACCTTAATTTAGGATACTGCTGATTTTGAACAATATGTATTATATGACTTTCAAAACAACCTTAGTATTTTTGGACAATTTAAACCTGGGTAGGAGATAATTTTAACAATAGCTTTAAACAAAAAAATAAATCTAATATTCATGCAGAACCTAGAAAGACCTCAGTTTTTGGATTCTCATCTGACCTCCATATTCAAACTCAATAAATTAAACATGTTCATTTTCTTTAGAAAGATGAAATCTGAGTCAAATCTCTGGAGATCTGAACACATCTAAACTTTCACCACTGAACTATTCTCTCACTAGAGAAATGATTTTAATACAAAATGTCTAATCTGCATATAAACAATTAAAATGCAATAAAATTTAGGCCTGATCCTAAATTTATTGAAGTATGTGCATAATTTACTCACACAAATAGTCCCAATTACACTGCTCTACAGCCAAAATGCTTCTGAAATAAATGTAGTCAAACTTTACTAATTCTGGGTCACTGAGAACGAAAATGATGTTTAAAATTGTTGATTGGCTCTAGTTTTCAAGATATGCTATTGGGTCAGTATATACGACCCTTGACTTGGGAATGGCGGAGGATAAGTGAGTTATAAAGGGGAAGGGATCTCAATTTAAACCAGAAATGACTAAAATACATCTTTGACTGGATCTATGAATAAATCTATGACTAGGTTTGGACAGTACTTGCTTTTTTAGGCAAAACAATGAATGATGCAATCTGAAGCTGGTATTGCGTCATACAGGATATGAATTGCATCATGTTATTCCTAGAAGTCATGGATGATGCAATCATAACGAAGCTTACACCAATCTGCTGAACAAATTGCCCTATAGCAGCTCTAGAAATCATACAGTGTCATGCTCTTTTATTTGTCAGTGTTTGATTTTGCAAAGGGACACATTTCTGTTTAGCCAAAGTGAGCAGAGATGCCTCGTACTTGTGTGAACAGTGCAGATAACTTCTGCTATGTTTGTGGTGAAGTGACTTTTGCATCACAAAAGCGCAGTATAACCACTATGGTTAAGAAAGCCTATCACCTTTATTTTGGCTGCAAAATTGGAGATCGGGACAAGAGGTGGGCCCCACACATATGCTGCAACACTTGTGCAACAGATCTTCACCAGTGGTTGAACAGGAAAAGGAAATCTATGCCTTTTGCAGTGCCAATGATTTGGAGAGAGCCAACAGATCATACCAGCAATTGTTACTTCTGCATGGTGCCTCCAGTTGGGAAAGGTGTGTCAAAGAAGAAAAAGTGGACTGTGCATTATCCAAACATTCCATCAGCTATATGCCCAGTACCCCACGGAGAAGGACTGCCGGTTCCTGATGCACCAGAATCATTCTCGCTTGAGTCAGATGAGGAAGAGGAAGAGGATGAAACTTCTGGTCCTGAACCATCAATGTCACAGGACCCACCTTTTCTCCCATCCTCCTCCTCTGAACCACACCTCATAACACAAGGTGAACTGAATGACCTTGTCAGGGATTTGGAACTACCCAAGAGTAAGGCAGAGCTGTTGGGCTCCAGACTACAGCAGTGGAATCTCCTGGCAGGTGATGTTAGGGTTTCCATGTTCCGTGACTCAAAAGGATCTTGTCCCATTCTTCTTCATGGAAGGTGATCTTGTAGCCTGCAACAACATCGATGGTGCGATGGCAGCCCTCAACATCGCTCACGATCCAGATGAGTGGAGACTGTTCATTGATTCATCAAGACGTGTCTTAAAGCTGTTTTGCTGCATAATGGCAATGTTTTGCCATCAATTCCAGTTGGTCATGCAGTCCATATGAAGGAAACCTATGACAACATGAAACAATTTTTGAGGTGCATAAACTATGACCAACATCAGTGGCAGCTTTGTGGCGATTTGAAGGTTGTTGCTCTCTTGCTTGGTCTGCAGACTGGATACACAAAGTACTGCTGTTTTCTCTGCGAATGGGATAGTCGTGCAAGAGATTCCCACTACATCAAGATAGATTGGCCACCGACAGTCATTGGAGCCTGGGAGGAAAAGTGTTCAGCATCCACCACTTGTTGAATCAAGGAAGATTTTGTTACCACCCTTACACATCAAGATGGGTCTGATGAAGAACTTTGTCAAGGCCACGGACAAAACACAAGCAGCTTTCAAGTACCTCCGTGGAAAATTTCCAAGGTTAAGTGAAGCTAAGATAAAGGAAGGTGTCTTTGTTGGTCCTCAGATTCCTGAACTTCTTCGAGATGATGCATTTGACCATGCACTGCGTGGCAAGGAAAAGACGGCATGGAAAGCCTTCCAGTTAGTGGCAATAAATTTTCTCGGAAACAACAAGGCAGACAACTACAGGTTGTTGGTGGAAAACCTCCTCAAGGCATACAAAAGCCTTGGTTGCAACATGTCACTAAAGATACATTTTTGCACTCTCATCTAGATTTTTTCCACCGAACTGCGGAGCAGTGAGCGACGAGCACGGGCGAGCGATTTCACCAGGACATTGCAACAATGGAGAAACGCTATCAGGGCAAATGGAGCCCATCAATGCTTGCAGACTATTGCTGGACAGTGACAAGAGATGCTCCATTTAATGAATACAAGAGACAAGCCAAGAAGCGCAGTAGACACTGAATAGGACTAAACTATGTACATAATAGTTTTTGCCTTTTGTTTCATAATACATTTTATTTATATAACCCTTTGCTGATTTTTAAAGTGTTACATAAACAGGACAGGTGAAATATTATCATGTAAAGCAACCATAAACACATGAAAAGACCTAGGTTTACAATTTATGATTAAAACTCTACTATCTACACAATATACATAGACGTAAAATGTAAAAACTTAAATATCTTGGAAACAGTAGCCAATCAGTTGTTTTAATTGTCATATTTGAATTCAGCACATCAAAATACATAATAAATAGCACATTTTATCTCTGAAGCAGACGACTTCTAAAAAATTGTAGACCAGTGTTACGAACTCGCATAAGTCACATATATTCAAGAGTTTGTATGAACGGTTGTGGGAAAATAAGAACCTGACCCTGCAAACTGTACCCCAAGATGCTTTACAGGATTAATGGAAACATAACAAAGAAGGTGAAGGTACAACCAGCACAGAGTTGAAGAGGACTTATTTTTGGAGTTGTCGGACATGTTTGTCAGAAACAAAACGGGTCTTAAAAAAAACTGACTGTACTGTATTACGTAAATCTAGGCACTGTGGGATTGTTTGGTTTTTGTCATCTCACTTACCCAATACTATATTGAGAATCACTTAGCCATAGGCAAAAGCCTGTGCGCTCAACTCAGGCTCGAAGCCTAAAAATATCCCATTCAAATCTCTAAGTATAAAAAAAGTATGTTGATGTAGTAATTATGTGTCTATATCCAGTCATCATGTCCTGAAAGACAAACTACTTCTGTAGTCCAAAGCTTCCTCAATGCTCATGAGTCAGTGCATTTTTGTCATACCTTAAAAAAGAACCAACAAACTACTGAATCTTGTACTAAGTAGGAAACAAAGAAATTCCTACCATAGAGCATACAATATAATATGGGGTAGCAACTGAAGTGTTTTAAAAATTAGATCGAAATCCAACTGATAACACGTTTGACAACAAGAAAGAATGACATGTGAATTATGGATTTCTCCTTTAACTCTGGGTAACCGAAAATTGTGAACTAAATGGCATGTTTGTTTTCAACAAGGAAGTTTCGTGCCACGTGCGTCTCAATGAAAATGCAGTACACGCCCTCTGTGAGGCTGTGTTCTATTGTTATGAACAGTATAAAACTATTTCACCCTTTATTCAAAATCTGTAAGTTCATTGCAAGTAGGGATATTAATTATCGTTTAAAATGTTAACTGGTTAAACACAGGTTAACTTTGGGGGCAATGGCACAGCAGTCCTGCCCAGGCTGGAGCAGTCCCCCTACCCCCAGGTCCAGGCTGGGCTGGCCACACAGTGGGCAGGGGACTGTTCTGGCCGGGCCAGGCCCACTGCACTGTGGACTGGGAGCTGCTCCAACCTACCTGGGCTCAAGCACCCACTATCCGCGGCACAGTGGGCCTGGCCAGGCTGGAGCAGTCCCCACCCATATCCAGCAGGGGGCTGCTCCAGCACCGCCAGGCCACTGCTAACCAGTTACCCATAAGCATCATCCAGTAAGAGTGATGCTTAGCGGTAACCAGTTAACTGGTTAACCCTTTACACTCCTAATTGCAGGTACTACTTCTTCCGTCCCAGAAAGTACATTTATCCAATCCCAACCATTTCACTGCCCCTGCTTAGTAGGGAATTTTTCACAAATTAATCTATTCCTACTGAACTTGTGTATCATTGAAACCAAATTCACTGTCTCCTGGGTCTCCCTGGGTCGTATGTTATGTAATTTAGGCCATGATCATGCAGCCTGATTTACACAACCAGACCCCTGCTAGCCTTGTACAGGCATATTGCATGGACATGGAGGTCCATCTACACAAAGCACTTTGCCAGACCAGCACCTAACACTCTTGCTACTACATCACTATTTGTTTAAAAAACATATTTATGAAAATCAGACTCACATCTCTTATTGGTGTCAACTTTAAAAAGACACTGTACAGTACACAGCTATTAAGAATTATACTTTATACGTCCAAAGTCTCTTTAATGCTGATATTCCAAATACTTACACATTCTTTAAGGCTTAGGATGCCTTCTGATGAGTATTATACACACATGCAAACAGGCAAACTGAGGTTACAAGGCACTGACATAACTTGCCCAAAATCACATAGAAAGTCAGTGGCAGAGCCAGGGACAGAACACTGAAAATCCTCTGCTCTAGCCTCTAGAATATATTTACCTTGCACACATGTGGACATACTCCAGCATCGGTTGATTAGTGAATTTGATTTGAGAAAAGTTGAGGTATTCTAACATCCTTAATCGTATAAGGGACAACATCCTAGGCAAGAATTACCCTAGCATTTCAATTGTGATAAAAAAATGTCAATTTATTTTAAGAGTGTGCACACCACACACAGAACAAGTTGCAATTTTGTTTAAAAAAACCAAACACTGCGGTACTGCAATGTTAGCTGATTCTAGAACAGTCCCACACACCACATATTAGAATTTTGCCTCGCACTCCATTTCATAAACCTGCGGAAAGCAGAATAAGCAGCTGAAGATCTGGAGCCAGGAGTTCAGGGCCCATTAGCATTTTATTGTGGGTTCAATTCACACATCAGACATGTTTAGTTAAAAGAAAAATGCAATAATCAGACAAAGAAAGAAGTTCCCAGACCACCACTGAAACCAGAGTGGGGGACCAGGGAGTTTCACAGGGAGCACACTGGTCATGAGTAGGAGAGGCCACGCAGGAACAGATGGAACCTAGTTATTTTGGGAGAGAGTAAAGGAAGATGGAGTTCTGTTCATGTAATTCCTGACTTGCTTCTGTCTACATGCTCACAGGAATAGATGCCAAATGATCCATCTCAGTAGAACGGCTTATAAAAAAGTTGTAAAACTTGGTGTTGCGTACTACTCCTCTTCACTACCACAGAGAAGGTAATTTGTGCATGCCTATGCAGAGAATTTATAACAGTTACTCTAGTGACTCCATAGATAAGGTCATATTGAGATTTGTACTTAACACAGTAATAAAATATTTGAATTTCATAGTTTAATTATTCAGTCTCCAAATTTTGCATCACAGCTCTTCAGAGGACAAATGAACTTTGCACAGCTTTTTGAGTCAAAGTAAAACTTTTTTTTTTTAAATCAGGCTTTTGCAGCTTAAGAACCACGAGCACCACAATTCCCCAATTTTCACATGCAAATACATTTTCATACCAGTTCAGACACTGAACTCTTCACAAGTGAATAGAAAATCACGTATGTATCTGTGATCACACTGTTTAGTTCTGTGAAGAAGAGCAGATCTAGCAGTTACTTCTGATTTCTGATGCTGCCCTATCCCACTAGCTAGCTCTCTTGCCTAGGATCCATCCCCAGAAGCTCGTCTGCACTGTACCCCAGCTACCCCTATACTTCGGCCTCTACTTCCACCTCTAACCATGCTCCTTCCCGACCTTCCTGTAACATATAACTGAACAGCAATCTCCAGCCCTTAAGCAGCTACAGCTTCAAGTCTCCCCATATCCTGTCCATTCTATGTCTCCCAGGATAGCAACCAGGATTCTTTAGAGGGCTGGAGAACAGACAAAGATTGGGACAGAAATCATTTTGTTTTTATAGTGCACCTGACACAATGGGATCCTGATCTATGACAAGGGCTCTGAGGGCTTTGTCTATATTTACCTGGAGATCGACACTGTGGAGATCAATCTTCCGGAGTTCAATATAGTAGGTCTAGTAAGGGCTGCTGCAGCAAGTCAAGCTAAGGTACGTCAACTCCAGCTACCCTATTCATGTAGTTGGAGTGGCATATCTTAGTTTGACTTTCTCCCCCAGACTTGGCCTCTGGAACACAAGAGATAATAAAACTCCTTCTCCCTTTCCTAAGCTCTTTTAGTATCCAGTGTCTCCTAGCCAGAGGTGAATATCAAAGATGGCATTATCAAGCAAGATTTGTGGATACTAGTAAAAAATCCCAGTACCCTCTCCAACCTAGAAACTAGAAGTAGCAAGGTGAACAGGGCTTCTCCTCTCCCGTGGTTCACAGGACAATTGTATTTCACACTTACCTCTGACTAAGAGGTTTAGTTCTCTAGCTACTAAATGTCTGGCAAAACTTTTTCAAACCCTCCTTCTGGTGATGCAAACACGATATTTCTAACTTCACTATTAGGCAAATACCACAACAATACATACATCTATCACTGCTTTGGTAAAGTAATCTGTAAATTTTCTGGAGATGCATGTCATCAACCCTGCAAGAGGCAAAGAAGAGAAGAAGGGGGCAATTAAGCCTCCATGCTAATTCATTCCCTGGAACTCTGCTGAGATTGTTGATAACTGTGCGTCTCAGGGCCAATTGTGAGCACAGATATCATATGGATCTCATTTTATACACATGGCTAGAAGGATCTCTGTTATAGGGACTGCCAGTCACTATAAGGTTATGCAAAATTTACCTGCCCAGAAGCCAATACAAAGAACATGGAGATCCACTGCCCTGATGAGAAATACAGCACCATCCCACTAGTGGAAATTGGAGAGAACTGGGATTCTTATCTAGCTGTTGTCTCTAGATCCAGCTTGTAGCTCCACCATTCATGCTATCCTCCAATGAGGTGTCTAACAAACATCTGTTGGCTGCTGCAGAAGAAAAGCATATTTTCACTGTTTCCTTCTCTTCTACTCAAGCTATTCTACTCTACCCTTGCCTCAGCCTCTTAACTAATACAAAGGAACTAGGAGGGAAATGTGTGTTCTCCTGTCCCTCTCCCACCTCTTTCTTTGGTTTCCTCCCCAGTCAAAACTGACATGGTTTGTGATCATCTCGCTATTGCCTAGCTGCTTCTAAATAGCAGCAATGGAACTGACAAAACTGGTCAGTTTTCAGTCTGCTGTAGCTCAGAAAAGTTACCAGCAGCAGTATATGCAATGGAGCCAAAAGTACAGATTTAAAAGGTAAAAATATGTCCAGGCTCTCTGCATTCCTGTTTGAACTTACCTCAGATGCTCTTCTCTCTACACTCCATACCTTAGAGGCCTGGCTTTTTAACCACTCGACTTCTCTAGTCAAGTCAACACAGCTCCTGAAGTGTTTGGAGGGGGTTGCTGCCAAGCAATGCAAAGCATTCCAAACCCCTTACCAGCTGAGTGTACTACAGTATCTCTACAGCACCTCTAGCATACACTGACTTAGGCCAGATCTACACTGTGGGGGGGGAAGGAGGTCAGATTAAAGTACACAACTCCAGCTACATAAATAACGTAATTGGACTCGACGTACCTTAAGCGAGCTTAGCGCTGTCTCCACAGTAGGAGGTCGATGGGAGAAATGCTAGACCCACTAAATCAAACCCCAGAAGACTGACTGCAAGAGCGCTGAACCTCTGGTAAGCAGAAACATGGCCTTAGAAAATACAAAATATAGGGGCCAAATCATTCTCAAAACAAATATGAACACCATGAAGATCAAAAGGATTATTCCCACAAGTGAGGTGAGCAAAACTGAGACTAGGTCTAGGCTGTCTTCTTTATAGCACAGAATCCAATTATGTCATGTCAGCAGGCCTCATCCATATACTCAGCAACAAGGCTTTAAACAGGAAACTTTAGGGAGGCAGGGATCTTGTCCTGGGGTGTCTAACGTGCTTAGCACAAATCTGGTATATGTGTATATATATGGAATTTTATATACTCCTATAGAAGCAAGTTTCAGCAAAGCTTTGAAGGATCAACAACATTTTCAATTGTCAGGTCCGTTTCACAAAAACGAAGCTTTGCACATCCAATATTTTTACTGGTAATGAAGAGATTCCCAATCTGTGATCTCAGGAGCACTTGCTGGTGGTCCAGAGAGTTGCCTAGTCACAAGACACTGGATCCCCCACTATTCCCATCTGCTGAATCAAGTTCAAAGAAGTTAAACACCTGTTTGTGTTTTCCAAATATTACTTTTTCATTTAAGTAATTGCTGTAGTTTCCACAGGGCTATTAAGGAATTGCAAATGGAAGGGAAGCTGCCCACAAGACAGTATCTTTATTAAGTTTTAACCAAAGCTATGAAAGAGTTTGAGAATCCCTGTACTAGTCTACAAGCATGTTACACAACTTGTTACATAACACAAAACTGTTATGATTTAGCTGAATAAGATACAGGTTTAACCTTCTAAATACGGGACTCTCTGGTCTGGCGACATCTGTGGCCCAGCAGGATCATGAATGTTGCTAGACCAGAGAGCTCTGGCGCCCGGGAGTGCGAGCTAGTCAGGAGTCCAGCAGCTGGAAAGCCCCACCACTGGGACTGGCGAGCCCCATCCTGGGGAGCCCCAAACCAGTGCGGCATCAGCAGGGCACCTGCAGAGCCCAGTCCCCGGGAAGCCCCAGCCAGGCAGGACCGAAGCAGAGCTGCAGTGGCTGGGGATCTCCGCCCCGGAGAGCCCCAGCTAGTTGACAGAAGTGGGAGAGAGCCAAGCCCCAAGCCCTGTAGCATCAGGGCTGGTGCAGAGCGAGCCAGCAGGAGGGAGGTGCAGAGTCCTAGGAAGTCAGTGGCAGGGGACCTCTCCTGATCTGGCAAATTCCCTTATTCAGGACTGATCAGATTCCGAGGGTGCTCAACCAGGGAGGTCCAACCTGTATAAGTATGTTGTCAAAAGTCAGCCTCAGGCTTTTCAGTACTCCATCACCACAGTATCATAGCACTTCATCTCGACACAGTTTTAGGTACATTCAAAGATCATTAAGAATCCAGATATTGCTGTATTGGCAAAAACCTGGAGGCTCACTTTCTAACTCTTCTGACAACTTTCTAATCTGTCCTGTAGCGTACAGCAACAAGCATTTTTCTAACACAACTTAGATTTTCAACACAATGGAGCCCAGAATGAAGCAATCTCAGGCATTTCAAGAAAGTTATTTCTACTATTCCAAATCTAGTCAGCTATTTAAATATTGATTGCATGTATAAAAGCTTATAGCGCATGGACCATCAGCCTCTTTTCCATACAGGTAATTCAATCTGTTAAACCATATCCACTATTTTATGGATTATCTCAAGTGCCTCATGCAACATAACTCTGTTTGTATTGTAACAGTGAGAAACAAGATTGACAAGAGTTAATGGAGTTACTCCAAACACTGTCTGCTACACTGTTTAACAAGGACTTCACTCCATTAGTCCTCATTAAAGAAAATTTTGTCTGCTTCAAAAAAAACTTCAAAAAAAACAAAAAAACAAAAAAACAAAAAAACCCAAGAAATTAACAAAAGAGAAATGATGCTTATACTAATCCTTGCATGATGAGAGAAATAACGTGTAATTCTCTTAGTTCATATTTTTTTTAAATAAAAAAACCCAACTCTGCAGTGATTGCAGTAAAGACTCAAATTTACTAGGAATACTAATCACACACATACAGGATAAATATAGCTGAACATTTTAAGGACACTAGAATCCACAATAGAAAGTACTAAATGTTCCTTTTGTTTTAAAGTGTTAATTTGTTAAGAAGGCAGTAAGATAGATAGTGCAATCATAATTTTACTTTGTTTGTCTTACAATATTTTCTTGTCATCTGTTTTGTAAACACAAATCTACAACAAATCAGAACAGAAAACAAACTATTTTCAAGGAACATTGAAAAAGTCCCCATTGTAACTATCAGAAGTCAAAAACATTTACTAAAACATCTACATAGAAGCCAAATATTTAAACAGGTCCAACAAACATCACTGTCCTGTGAACACCACCATGTCACTGACATTTACAATGTATTCAAGCTGTTTCAAAGTGCAAAGGAAGTCAAACAGGGTCACCAATGTTATAACAGTTAATTCCAAAACCATGTATATCAGGAAAGTAGGCCTGCGTGTGTTTGATGCTTGTCAAAACTTTCACTATACATCTAACAAGCAGCAAGGCTCTGACATGAGCTAGCATCATCACAACTGCCTTTTCTAAAGTCAGCAGGGAAATATAAACCGAGACCTTCATGGATAATTCATCATGGTTTGTGCCATAAATTTATAATGTCATTTATAAGTTTTTTTTATAAATGGATTGCAATAGGCTTAATATAACAATACTATAGCTTGCATTATGTACAAGTAAAGGATCAGTCTGTACTTCAATCTCTTTTAGGCCAGAAATTAAAACAGACCTCAGATTTAAAAAGTGGTTTATAAAATAAAAGACGCTTCAAAACTGAAAGATTTACATTAAGATAAGTTTGTGCCTTAGAAGGGTCTGATTAGTCTTTCCCCTCACTGCTCAAGTTTTTTTCTTCCCCCCCCTTGTGGCTCTAGTTTAAATATATAGAACAGGAAAATCCCAGTCTGTAGGTGGGCAACTGAAAGGATTTAGCCTGGCTGAGGCCTACTTAATAGATGAGGCCTGAAGAGTTGGTGCAGCCTTAGCTTCTTCTTCACAAGACAAAGTAAAAACTACAATTTGAAATATGAAGATCAGGCATGTTCATGGAGCATGGGGCAAGGGGACAAGCCGTTTCCTGAGAGAAGGTTCCACAGTAAAGGAGAGTTAAATGCCACAGCCTTGCACTTTCAGACACTGAGGGATTCAGATCCAAGTCTATCCTACTCAGGAGTCAGTGGGATGCCTAGCATTTGCTTCTCTAGGTCCTCTCAGGAAAGACTCAGAGAGAAGTTGGTAAGGGACAGAGAAGTAACTCTTAACTACTTTCCATCGTTAAAACTCTCTTTCCTGGGACCTTGGGGTCCCCAATATCCAAGTACATTAATTTATTTTAAGGAACGATTTCATAAGACAACTAAACACACATACAGGCTGCTTAGATTAACCCTAGAAACTTGCAAGTTAGGTTTTAATACGATTTTGGCTGAGGTTCCCAACAAACCCCTCAAAGTGTTTAAAAACAGAGAGCTAACAGGCACTCGCGCCCTGCAGCTCCCCCTCTTTTCCAGAGTGTGTTTCTGGGGGGAAGGGGGCTGCCTCAGTTTCCAAGGCGCTTCCCCTTCCCCACCCCGCTTCCCATCTGAGCGACAGCAAGACTCCCTCGCCCCGTCCCCCCGCTGCATAACCCCCAGCCCTTACCCCCGCCTTTGTCTTTCCCATTACGTAACGGGTTGGGACCCTCTCCTGCCCGCCCCCTGGGGCTCCTCAGCCGGGCTCACACTGCGGCTGCCGGGATCCCCCCAGCCCCAGCGGGCCTCCCTCCGTCCGCACCCACCTGTCCCGGGGGTCGATCCAGCTGGTCTGCTTGGTGTTGTGGTCGATGTAAAAGACTTTGCCGTCGTAATCCCGCGCCTCCTCCCAGCCATCGGGTAAGGGGAGCTGCCCATTCCCCGCTTTCCTAGGCATGGTCGGGCGCCGGGGGTAGCTGCTCCATAGGGCCAGGAAGAAAGAAGGGAAGCGGGAAAAGCCCCCAGTAGAGCCGGGGGACGGGGAGGGGGGTCCGGAGCCGGGCCTGGGCGGGAGGGAAGCAGCAAGTCTCTTGCAGTCGCTCAGGAAAGCCTCTTCCCCTGCGTGGGTTCAATCCACCATGCCTGGGCTGCCGCCGGCTCCAGCAGCACCAGCGCAGGGCTCCGGGCTGAGCCCAGCCGCTGTCTGGGTTCGGAACAGGGGAGCCCGGCTCAGCCCCGAGCCGCCGCCGCCGCCGCTCATTAGCATGAGATTAACATCCATCTCATCTGCATGCACATTCCTCGCCGCTGCATTCCTCAGGGTTAACCCTGCCGCTGCTGCCGCCCACTGCAGGCGCTGGGCCGCCAGAGCCAGGCCTGCTGCACCCGGGGAGCGGGAAGGGGCGATACGGCGGGGCCACAAGCCGCAGGCGAGAAGAGGGAGAGCGCTGCAGGAGGCAGGGGAGAAAAGGGCCAGGAGAAGGGTGGGTAGGAGCTGGAAGGGTCGCGGCTCTGCTTCACCACTGAGCAGCACAAGGAGAAGCGGAGAAGAGTCACTGCCCGCCCTACAGGAGAGCCGGGGGATCTAGCTTTGACACCCAGCCCGCCTTTATGTGCACCTCAACTTAGTGGGCCCAGGGCTCAATGGCTTATGGGGTGGAAGTGGCCAGCCCAGAATCCTCCCTTACCCCCTGCACTGGCGCAAGGACTATGCCCTCTCCCGCTCTCAGCCCTGGGACAGAGTGGGTGTGGCTAGCATGCACTGTACTACAGCTCAGGGCCCACAGCAGACAACAGCCTCCCTCCTTGGTGACACAAAAATGCACTACTGCCAACTTCAAATGGTCCGAGAAACCAGGCGCCCAGAAATCATGAGCGACGACTCTTAAAAACAGAGACTATTTTGGATTCCCTTTATTTGGCTTCAAGTTCCTGAGCCTTGAGGTTACACTCCGCTTTTGTTTTCAAGCTTTCCTCCACAGCCATAAGGGCTAGGAACTTTCATTTAAACACACCAGTAAATTTAGATTTTCACATAGTTACTGAAGACGACTCACTAGGTTTTAAATAAATTCTCACATATTACAAGACTGGGTAACATTGCAATGCTGCCCCATTAATCATCAAGCCTGGACTCTGAATAAGGCCAGGAGCGATGTAGAAGAAACAGCATCTGATGCACCCTGTCACTGTATAAGGTTGCATAGGCAACCTTAATCCAGGAATTTCCTGACTTTTAAGTGCTTAGCTTTGCAAGCTTGATTTTTTTAAGGTGGTTGGAGGAGTGAGGAGTTGCGTGAAGTTATCAACCCAATATGAGATATTCACTGCTAAAAATACCACCAATTTCTTCTATTTTATAAGAAGTGTTTTCTTAATAATTTGTGTGGTAAAAAACAATGAGGAGGCCTGTGGCACCTTAAAGACTAACAGATTTATTTGGGCATAAGCTTTTGTGAGTAAAAACCACTTTGTCAGATGCATGGCATCTGAGGAAGTGGTTTTTACCCACGAAAGCTTATGCCCAAATAAATCCGTTAGGGTATGTCTACACTACAGTGTTATTTCAAAATATCTTATTTCAAAATAGTTAATTCGAAATAAGTTATTTTGAAATAACACGTCTACACACAAAATGCATTTCCGAAATAACGCGTCCACACTGAGTGGACCCTGAATCGCATTAAGGACAGCCAGAACCAGAGCCGGCAGAGCATCAGGTCAGGAGTTACTTTGTGTGGCTGCTGCCTGAGGCTATCTGAGGCCTGTGCTTAAAGGGACCCCTCCCCGACAGCCGGTTCTCAGCTTTCCCTGCTTGCTTGCCTACCTCGATGAGGGACAGCAAAGCATTTTGTGTCTGTGTGCTCTGGTTGCCTTCACTCGGGACACCACAGCACTCTGCAACATGGAGCCAGAGCTGCCCCTGGGCACTCTGGTGCTTCTCGTGGATGCGTTGCTGCGAGCCTGTCTGCACTTTCTGCAGGCTGCCATCCAGGAGGTCCATCGGGGAGCTGTCAGTATCCAGGAGGCCCTGCGGGAGAGCTTCCACCCTGAGGAGCACTAGAGCCTCCTGGTCTGCCCCACTGGGGCTTGTGCCTCATTCCTCCCTCACGTCCTTCCACTTACCTCTCCTAACCCCGTTCCTGATGTCAAATAAAATACACGTATTTTCATGAACACAAACTCTCTTTATTTAACAAAACTGGGGAGAGGAATGAAACTCTGGTGAGACTGGGAAAGGAGGCAGGAGGGGAGAAGAGAGGGTGGAAGAGGAGGGGAAACCTGGGAGGAGGGAGCTGGAAGGGGAAGCAAGGGAAGAAGGGGGGAAGCTCAGGGCTCAGGGTTGCGGGTCTTGCCGGACCAACTTGATTTTCATGCAAACCTGCTCCTGGGTTCGCATGTGGCCTTTGGTGGCCAGGCTGGCAGCTATCCTGCCATAGACGGCCGTGTTCCTCCATCTAGTGCGGGGATCATGGACGTTTGCAGCATCCCCCCCAACCTGAATAAGGTCCATGATATCCACCCTGGACCAGGAAGGCGCCCACCTTCTCCGGCCCCTGGCAGGCTCCTGGGAGCTGGCAGACTGCTCCTGGGGAATGGTGGAGGGCTGGCTGCCAGTGGCTTCCTGGCTCGTGTTTTGGGGCCACTGGATCAGGGGCAGTGACTGCTGGCTCTGGGCTGGCAGGCTTGGAGCTGGCACAGGCACTGTGGCCAGAGTTAACCCCTTTAAGGGCTCCGGGGTGGGGGGAAGGAGAGGAGTGTCCTTGGTTGAGGCTGGAGTGGAGAGCACCCTAGGAAGGCTGGAGGCCCCCTATTTTGAAATAAGTGTCTACACAGCACTTAATTCGAAATAGCTATTTCGAATTTGGTGTTATTCCTCGTGGAATGAGGTTTACCAAATTCGAAATAAGCGCTCCGCTATTTCGAATTAATTTTGAAATAGCAGTTTGGCTGTGTAGACGCTAGGACAGTTATTTCAGAATAACAGCTGTTATTTCAAAATAACTTTGCTGTGTAGACATACCCTTAGTCTTTACATGCCACAGGAGTCAGGACTCCTCTTTGTTTTTACAGGTACAGATTAACACAGCTACACCTCTGAGACTTGTGTGGTGCAGTGGTTGCCCCAATACACCTTATTCTGACTGACGAGGACACTGCTGCAACTATTGTCTCTGTTTCCCCTACTCTTTTGCTCTGTTCTGGCCTTTGGAGCATCCTGTCCAGTGGCTTTCAACCTTTTCAGATCACTGTGCCCCTTTCAGGAGTCTGATTTGTCTCGCACACTCCCAACCACTTGCTTACAAAATTAGACATAAAAATACAAATGTGTGACAGCAGGGCCGGCCTTAGGCCAATTCAACCTATTCCCCCGAATCAGGCCCCGCGCCTAAGATGGCCCCGCGCCCTAAAGCCGCAGTCCGCAACCGGTCGATCGCAAGGCCTCGACCAGTGGATCGCGAGGCATTCGGGGCCTTCCACCCCCCATTCTCCCCTCCCCCCGAGAAGCCCCACTACCTACCTCCAGCATAGTGCTGGCTTCCCCGGGGTGGACGAAGTCCTTCCTGCAGCTTTGCGCCACTTCCGGGGATTCCGGAAGTGCGCTGGCTGCTACCCTCCCACAGCTCTGTAGCGTGCCGGGCACGTGGCAGGGGGTGTTGGCCCCGGAGGAGGAGCGAGCGCCAGCGGCTTCCCTGCAGCACCGTGACTGCAGGACTCAGGAGGAGTGAGTCAAGCGCAGGGATTTTGCCTGCGCTGCGGGAGGGCGTTTGGCCCCGGGGCAGGCGCGGGAGGGGGGTTTGGCCCCGCCGCGGGAGGGGGTTTGGCCCCAGGGCAGGTGCGAGCAGGGCTTTGGCCCCCGCTGCAGGAGGGGGGTTTGGCCCCAGCCCCTGGGGCAGGCGCAGGACTGCGAGAGGGGTTTTGGATGCGCCGCGGGAGGGGGGCTTGGCCGGCTTCCCTCGGGGGGGGGGGGAATCCTGGGAGGAGGCTGTGCAGGGGACTCTCTGCCCCCACTCAGCTCCTGTTCCCTCTCCCCAGCCGCAGAAACCTTCCCCCAATGGCCCCCTGTTCCCTCTCCCCTTCTGGCCCCGTTCCCTCTCCCCAGCTGCAGAAACCTGTCCCCACGAGCCCCCTGTTCCCTCTCCCCTGCCAGCCCCCTGTTCCCTCTCCCCCTCCCCTGTTCCCTCTCCCCAGCCGCAGAAACCTGTCCCCAGTACTATGTCCCCGGCTCCCACCAACACAGTTGGGGCCACACTAGTGAAGCTTGGTGGGGAGGTTGGAGGAGGGTTTTTTTGCATCTCACTTGTGTGGCCCCAATTGACTTTTCTGTGGGTCAGTGACCCCCCTGACTCAAAACAGGTTCCCTACCCTTCTCAGAAATAAAGACAATGCAGAAACTTTTTGTGTTTGACATAGTATTTTATTTAAAAATGAAGCCTGGCCAACAAACCCCCAATTGGGGCCAAGCCCCCATCTGGCCACAGCATCATTGCACTCCCCTTTCCCCCAGACCGCTTCATTTACATCAAAATGGCCACCCGCGCTGTGCCGATCAGATGATTGTCGGCACAGCGCGTTAGTCTAGATGGGGATCAGCCGACCCCAGAACCCTTTGTCATCAGATCCTGTAAGCCTCATTTCACTGAAAGATTTTGCTGAACAAAAAGCAAGGAAGATAAAGTTTTATAAACATATAGGTGAGGTGTACAATAAAGTCCCTCTTAACCAACTTGATATTTATAATATATGACGCAATGTACCGAAACTCTTTTGTGTGTGGTGTGTGGTTTTTTTTTGCTCAACAAAAAATCCTAGGTGCCAGGGCCCTGTCAAAACTGTTCGAATTGGGCCCCGCACTTCCTAAAGCCGGCTCTGTATCACAGCACACTATTACAGAAATATTAGTTACATTCTCATTTTTACCAGAGAATTATAAAATAAAGCAATTGGAATATAAACATTGTACTTTCATTTTAGAGCAATATGAACAAGTCATTATATGAAATTTTAGTTTGTACTGACTTTGCTAGTGCTTTTTATGTAGAGTGTTGTAAAATTAGCTAAATATCTAGATGAGTTAATGTACCCCCAGAAGACCTCTTTTTACCCCCAAGGATATGCGTACACTGGTTGAAAACTATGTCCCAATTACACTGGGCATTATAAGTTAGAGAGGGTTTTTACCATCAGGCTCCATATTTGCAAATTTGATCAGTCGGATTAGTTGCAAGTCTGTCTCTCAGGCTATGTCTACACAGCAGTGTTATTTCAGAATAACTGATGGTCTGGTAGCACTTTATAGACTAACAAAACATGTAGATGGTATCATGAGCTTTCATGGGCACAGCCCACTTCTTCAGATGACCGGTCATCTGAAGAAGTGGGCTGTGCCCATGAAAGCTCATGATACCATCTACATGTTTTGTTAGTCTATAAAGTGCTACTAGAGCATTTGTTGTTTTTTTCTGTAACAGACTAACTCGGCTACCCCCTGAAGAATAATTGATGTTATTCCAAAATAACATAGTTCGCGTATATGCTACAAGCAGTTATTTTGACAATGTTGAAATAATGTCGAGCTGGAGGACTTCTTACTCCGACTCCTGTAACCCTCATTTTACAAGAAGTAAGGGAAGTCGGAGGAAGAGTTCTCGCTCAGACTTCCTGATGCATAGAAGCTTTCCCTGCTGGAATCATGACCAAAGCGATCAGTGGGGGCCGGGCAATGTCTGGGAATGGCAGGAGCCAGGTAAGTGCCCCCCACTCATGCCCTGACCCCGCACCTCCATCACTCTCACACACATCGCTCCGGCGAAGACCTCACACCCCCAGCTGCACTCTTCCTCCTTCCCAGACCCCACACTCTCAGCCTGTACCCCCTAATTCCCTCTTACCATCAGCATGCTCCTGCACCCTCCCTCCCACCCAGATCCCCCCTCAGCCCACTCCTACATCCTACCTCCTGGCCAGATCTCACACCCCACCTACACCCATTTTGTATTCATGGGTGGTCAGCTGGTGGTCCACAGAAATGGCTACCATGAGCAAGGTGCGCCACAGGCCAAAAAGTTTGAGAACCACCTCTGTAATATAAAGAATCTCAGTAAAGACAGGGAAGTAATGCTGAAAATCTACAGTATAAAACCAAAACAAACCTAATTTACTTCATTGCTTCCCCATAGTTAATTATGATACCTCAGACATATATTAAGGGCAGTGCTATGGCACCTACTATCTTTTTTTGGTTCAATGCCTTTACCTTATTCATACAAGAACCATGCTTGGAAGTTTTATAAATACACACAGAGAGACACTCACTCACACTCTCACTCTCTCTCTCTCTCTCTCTCACTGCAGAATATAGTCAAGCTTTCTTTCTTTGTCCAAGCATATGGAAATGAGTATTCTCTACAACTGGGGAGTATGTATATCAAGACAAAACTGTCACAGCCTGATTTTTTGTGTCCTTACATACACAAATCCTTGTGAATTGCTACTCAATAGCAAGATATCTTGTTTTTCTTTTTCCCCCCATTATTTGACCACAGCACTTTAATTATAAATAATATAGATCCTAATCCAGCAAAGCACTTCATGTCAGCACATAGGGGCCAGAGTAGTCTAAAAGGGCATTAATATACTTGAGAACTTGAACCTGTTAATAATAAACAAGAATTTCAGGATTTTAAAGGAATATTAGAACTGTACGCAACAGGGTCTCACGTGCTCAATCAAGTTTTGCTTTTGCTCTTTTGTAACTGGATTGGTAGAAATCCAGCTCTATCAAATCCATTGACCTGTGTCTGGCCAGATGATCACTAGGGTCCCTTTTGACCATAAAAAGTATAATGACAAAGCAGTATTACAAGTATACCTACATCCCAACTGAATGTCAGTAGAGCAAGCCTTAGATTGTTCAGTTAATTGTGCAATACAGGATAGTTCAAAAAACTAAAATATGTCTATACTGCAATTAATCACAGGTGATCTGTGCCAGCAGAGGGGGGCTCAGGCAGAGGGGCTAATTAATTGCAATATAGGCGTGGCAGGAGTCAGAATGTCTACACCGCAATTAAATAGCCCTTTAACCCAAGCCGGAGTCATTTGGTATGCGCCAACCAGGGGTGTTTAATTGCAGTGTAGTCATAACCTTAGAAACATATAAGACTACATCTACATTACAGTCTGGATCTATGCTCTGAGATCAATCCACCAGCAGTTGATTTAGTGGGTCTAGTGAAGACCTGCCAAGTCAACCACAGATTGCTCTCCAGTGGACCCTGTTACTCTATCCTGGATGAAAAGAGTAAGGGAAGTCAACAGAAGAGTTTCTCCCATTGACACTCCTCCTCCCACACACACACAGTGTAGAGCCCACAATAACTCAACTTAAGGTATGTCAACTTTAGCTACATTACTCCCATAGCTGGAGTCACCTAGCTTAAGTTGACTTTCTGCTGTAATGTAAATGTAGTCTAAGTGAACATGTAAAGAGATTGTTAAAAGAAGAACAAACTATGGTATCCTGTGATCATGTAGTTGCACTCAGTGCAATATAGTAAAATTAGCTATTCAACTTAAATTATACTACGTGCATCAAAACCTGAGCTGATGTAAGTCAATGTAGCTCTGTTGATTTCAGTGGAGCCATGCTAATTCATACTAACAGAGGATCTGACACTGGCTTTGTACCATACCTACCACAATGGGGCTATGACTTGGTTTGTCTGGGCATTACTGCAGTGTAAATGATATCATATTAATACTAATGTGAGTTGAGATACTATTTCCCTCTATTTAGTATTGTGCCTCCTGGAGCTGAAGATGTTGTATTATAAACAATTACCTGACAAGGGACTTAGTTAAGTATTTACAACTCCAGTTTAACAGTAATTTAAAGGGACACTGACAACTTAAAGAAAGCATTGCTATCTGAATATTTTGTTACTACTGTCTTTACAGATAAAATATGAATCTGAACCTACACCTGGCAGAAAGGGTGGCTTCCACTATGCCCAATCCTCCACTAATGTAAGGTCCCAGAGGAAACTTATACTGAACCAGTAAAACGTGCTCTATGTTTATCACAAGCAGTTGGTCCAGTGGATCTTCAATGGGAAGAACAGGATTTGGAGTGAAGAGGAAAGTAGACCTGATCAAGCTGTTGTTCTCTTGTTCCAAGTAGTTGTTAAAAAGTAAAAGTAAAAAAGTTTGTCTTAAAACTTTTTCAAACTTACACAATAAACCTGTCTTCAGATACAAGTTTTCTGTCACGGTGAAAGGCATTTTTTTTGTCATTTGCCATAGACATAATTTTCTCATATGCATCTGTCCCCCCTACAAAGCCCTCCAACTCCACTGTGTTGGTTAGGGTGTAGAGGGAGCAGAGAGTCAAGCCTTAAATATCTTAATAGAGCTTTTGTCTTAAAACTTCAGACAGTAAATGGGTTTGAAATGACACATTTGTTGTCTGATGTTTTGAATGCTTGAGGTTCTTGATGACAGAGCTGATTGGTCAACAAGGATATTATACACTGGCTTCCTGAGTTTCAGTGACTGCAGAATTCTGAAAAATGTGAATGCAACATTGTGAAGGGGGGATGGGAGGGAATTGGTCACAAGATTCACAACAGTACATTCAAATTAAAGGGACCATATTTTTTAAAAAAGAATTGGGACAGTTGCATGGCAACTTCTTTAGGGTTTTGAAATGGTCATATCGAAGAGCGCACTTTTTAAAAAAATTAGTGTGGTAGTGTTGCTACTGTTCTGACTCAGTGATTCATGTAAATTTCTGGAAATTAAGTTTTTTTTAAACTAACGTAGAGTTCTGGTTGAATTTATCATGAAACACTGAAGTGTTAACAATTACTTGGAACAAGAGAACAGCTTGATCATGTCTACTTTCCTCTTCACTCCAAATCCTGTTCTTCCCTTTGAAGATCCACTGGATCAACTGCTTGTGATAAACATAGAGCAAGTTTTACTATTGCACAATGATGCTCTTACAAAAATACTCGTTCATTATAAAAAGCTCAATCATTTTGCCTGATTAAATTAAAAATTGGAACTTTTCAGGTGTCCTACAGAGAGATATAGAATATGATCAGATGGGAGAGTCCCAGGAAAACTGGGCTGTCATTCTAGTGTGGATGTGCGCTTTTCCAAACTTACACAATAAACCTGTCTTCAGATACAAGTTTTTTTGTCATGGTGAAAGGCATTTTTTTGTCATTTGCCATAGACATAATTTTCTCATATGCATCTGAAAAACAGTGAAATTTTAATATTTTCTTTCCTTTATAAAAAAGAAGTCAGACCAGTAGCTACTTCAACTAAAAAAAGTTAAGAGTGAGAAGGGGAAGGGGGAGAAAGCGAGAAAGCGATAAGAAATCTCGCAATAAAACATTGCCTGTAACTTTTAACTCTGGAATTGTAAATAACATCTTAATTACAAGACCTTTCCCTAAAGTCCCCAGAAGCACTTGATACAAATTGATTAAACATTCAAACCAGCTAACAGCCATGGTTCACACTGCTAAATGTTTCTGTGGTATAAGATAAAGCTTGATCATAGTTATGTTAGGCTCCAACATGGTAGCTTGCAGAAGTGCCTTTGATATGCAGCCTTGATGCTACTGCTCCCTTGGAAATGATCACACAATGCAGTCTTTTTGGCATTAAATGGCTGATCATTGATATTACATGTCCACCAAGTCTGCCTTTTCTAGGGGACAGCTGAAGAAACCACATAGATCAATGATGGGCAAATTCCCACCCATGGGCCGTATCCAGTCTGCAGGGTTAGTCCCTGGCAAGCTCCCATCTCCATGTTTACCTGCGCCTCCACAGATATCGAGGATCCCAGCTCCGGTTGGCTATGAATCACCATTTGCAGCCAACCAGAGCTGTGATCTTCCGATACATGTGGAGGTGCAGGTAAATATAATGGTAGCAGCCCGCTAGGGACTAACCCTGCAGGGTGCAATTTTTTTATTGCCCATCCCTGACATAGATGTATTGCTTTGTAGTGTCTTGGGGAATTATGGCACCATATTCACTTTATACCCCATGAGATTCCCAATAGTACAGTCTCCTACCCCAACATAAGCTGGGAGAAGGCCACCAGTAGAGAACAGAAGGAAGGTTTCCATTCATTTGTCCTCTTAAGCAGGGAAGACTGAAGGGATGTCTCTTGTTACAGCTCCCTTGGTTTGCCCGAAGTGACAATATCACTCCTACCAGATATTTCAGCAGCTCTTAATCAATCCAGTCTTGCATCATTATGAGGCCCCTATCCTCTTTGTCAAAACCCTGTCAGCTCAGCTGGAAGAAGGGACTAGTGTATGTATCTGTAAATTTAGCATTTCATCTAACAGAGGGCAAAGGATCAAACAGAGAAGTGAGGGCATACAGATACAGGCCTTGTGAAGTGCAGTTCTACTCTGAAGAGCAATTTTAAAAAAGGCATGTTAGAGCTCCATGTTTGCAGCCTCTGATTTCCAGAATGAGTGTGCTCATTTTACAAATAGTGTTTTCTAACTGCAAACCTGGGATCTTGGTTAAAAAATGGTTCTCTGCTTGTGCATCACCACCTGTAATAATGATCCTACGAGCCAAATTAAATTATTCCCTCAGTGGCATTTGTGAAAACCCCACTGTCTTTAATGTGGGGTGCACAGGCATAATGGATTGAACCTGAATACACAAGTCTGTTGATGAGGTGCGGGAAGGAACAGAATCCTGCTTTTGTCCTCTTGGCTGAGTTGTCTCAGTGGGGCTAATGGCAGTAAAGTGAAACTGTATTCCCCCCCCCCCCCAGCATAGATGACTGCACCCAGGGAGGAGATCTGTAGAGGGTGCCTTTGTTATATAGCCTTTTTTCAAAGTACCACCACCCCGAATGTCTCAACCTAATGAGCAACTGTTACACATCAGGCCTATGGATGTTCAAATGGCCTTTACTAATGTCTTATACATTTTGTAGTAACCTATTACCAAAGTACCATTATCAACAGTAAGGTCCTGGTTTCAGTCCCGCCAGAGGGATCCCTTTTAAGATTAATTAAATGATTGAGATTGGGGAAAGGGGACAATCAAGCTGAACTCGATCCACTCCTAGGCCTTAGGAACTTAAGTTCTAACTCTGCTATCACTGCTAAGATTGTTGCTTCCTCATTCAGAAATATTTCCAAGCAGAACACTTTTTGAGAGAAAAAACCATAATCATTGTGTATTTACATCAGTGTTTCTCAACCTTTTTTTATTAAGTACCCCTTTTTAAAAAAAAAATTACCCCCTATACCTACAGTTTTCAGACACACAACCTTTTTTTCTACCATCACAACACATTTGTTTAAACACCTTAATTGTAGCCGAGCGGGCAATGAAATTTTTGGGTGTAAAAAGTACAAAAATAATAAAGCACTGTAAAACTTAAAACAAAAATTCAGTTTCCTCCAAATTTCAGTTGTGTTGACATACCCCGCAGACTTTGCTCAAGTACCCCAAGGGTACTCGTACCACTGGTTGAGAAACACTGATTTATATAACATACAATTGGGAAAAAAAATTGTGTATGAGGATTATGGATGATCCAGAAGTCAGTGGCATGGCTTGTTGAGGTCCAGAACTTATTCAGAAAACAATCCCTTTCCTTCTCCGCCCCCAGCCTCTCTCACAAATCCAGTTAGAGACAGGGGAGGTCAATGAGACAGCTATCCTCAGACTGTCCCCTTCTAGTGAAACCCACAACCCAAACTTCCCTGTCTAGTCCCACAGTCAGCAGCATACAGGATTCAGAATCTCTCACTAGGAAACACAGAGTAGAATAATTAGACAAAGCCCCTCAAGTTCTCTTGTTGAACTTGGGCTCCCTACTTAGCCAAACTCCACTACGTCTTCACAGAGAGTGATACACTTATACTTCTCATAATTTCTCCCTTCTTACATAAATCTCACATGCACCCTTTTCTATCATATCAGTTTTAAAAAAGCAGAACACCAACTCCAGATATAAAACACTGTACAGGAATGCACTGAAGAAGAATATATGCAGATTGGCAGGCTCAGTGCTAAATTTTCTCCCTCCCACCCACCTCCTTTCTGCTGTGGAACTTCAAGTCTTCTAGCTCTCTGGTTTATCTACTCAGATAGTCATAATTGAAAATAAAAACCCATTTGTAGACTTCTGGCTTCTAGAATGTCAGGCAGATGTTTGAGCAAGTCTGATTTCACCCAGTAGAACACTTAATCAGTAAGTTTTACTGACATTCATTAAATCGTGTACTGAGTCTTGGTCAGTTTTGCACAGATACAGATTTTATAAGAAAATGTCACTCCATCTCATTCAGTGAGAAAGATTGCTATGACAAGAATGGAGCAGTTAAAGTTGCAATTGCAGCTGAGTAAGTCTGATGGATGGTATTCAGTGATCCAGAGAAGAAAATAAGTGGGTGAATGTGACTGTTGGAGAGGTGAGGAGGTCTAGATTAAACATGAGGGCTGTGTCTACATTGGCACCCTTTTCCGGAAAAGGGATGCTAATGAGACAAGTCGGAATTGCAAATGCAGCGGGGATTTAAATTTTCCGCGGCATTTTGCATAATTGCCGCTTTTTCGGCTCGGGGCTTTGTGGAAAAAAGTGCCAGTCAGCCTTTTCGGAAGATCCTTATTCCTCTTAAAATCAGGAATAAGGGATTTTCCGGAAAAGGCTTTATTTTCCGCAAGAGCTACGCCTAGACTGGCGCTTTTTCCACAAAGCCCCTTGAGCCAGAAAAAGTGGCAGAGAATTATGTAAATGCCGGAAAATTTAAATCCCCGCTATTCTTGTCTCATTAGCATCCCTTTTCCGGAAAAGGGTGCCAATGTAGACACAGCCGAGGAGTTGGGATATGTAATGGAAGAATGGGTGATGCCAAAAGGGGTGTATTTACAAAAATCAGGACCATAATTGGTCAAGTCACCACAAAAAACAAAGCAGTAGCTTCAATCATATGCAGTGTTAATTGATGCAGTTGAGTAACAAATATACTTGTTCCTCAGTGTTACTCCTTAACCAACATCCCCGCCTAAAGACCCCTGAAAAGCCCTCAGGGCTTCCATTATTTCCTGGAATCTCACAGCTCTTGATTTTGGATTGAGCACCCAAATTCCAAAGTCCAGGGGCTGGCCCTCACCGAGAAACCATGCCAACAGCTCTTTCTTTTATATTGAATTAGTTTAATTGCAGCAGCATAAAGATAAAAGCTTTCCTGATGACGGAAAAGAGGGAAGCAATCTATCCCAGATGCCCACAAAGTTGGGGTAAGAGAATCTTTGTGGAGCGTTGTCGTGGTAAAGGTACAGAGAAAAACATGTGGTACTGGGGGCATTCTATAAGTGTGGCCAATGTGCTGGATTATTGAGGGATTACACAGTTAGGATTCCTGAACTGTGCAGGAACCATTAATAAATAGTATTCCCGTTCTATGCTTCTCACTTCCAGCACCAGAGGCAGTGGTGTTCTAAGCCTTATTGGATCATCAGTATTTGTTCAGTTTCAGCTTCTGACTAGTTTGACTACTGTGCAAGGCTGTACATAACCCCCCCGATCAGTGAACAGTGCACTCTGGAGAGGTAATGGAAGAACTATTAACACCACTGAGGTTATGCCAGGACTGGCACAGTGAAGGGTCACAGTGGTTAGCCTCCTAAAAGTGGTGGCAACACCCGTTATGCGGTTGGAAGCACTTGTATGTGGACATTTAGGGTATGTCTACACTGCAATACTATTTCGGGATACCAGAGTATCCCGTCATAGCTACCCCCGCATCTTCACAGCAAGCCCATTATTTTGGGCTCGCTATTCCCATGTCCCTGTAAACCTCATTCCACGAGGAGCAAGAGACGTTTCGGAATAGTACTTTATTTTGAAATTTGGTGCTGTGTAGACAGCACCAAATGACGAAATAAGCTATTTCCGAAATAGCATCGAAATAAGATACGCAATTTGCATAGCTCATATTGCGTATCTTATTTCACATTATGGTGCAGTGTAGACGCACTCTGAGTGTGTTACAAGCATATAAGGAGAACCAAAGTGATTAACCTGCAAAATTTCTCTAGTTTAGATAGGGCCATTATGAGTGTTCTATGAAAACAATAAAAATCTGCTTTGAAATCAGGAAGAGGAATAATATGATTTCTAAATACAGTGAGAAGATAAGATAACCTTGCATCAAAATACAAAAGGAAAAAAAAAGGTATGGGGGGAGAATCCAAAGACAAAGAAAAAAAGAACTGTGAACTACAAAAGAATCCTATTCTTTGAAACACAAAACAGATACAAAAGCACCTTAAATTTAATAGAAGAAAATACTTCCTTGCCAACCATCTCACCTCTCTCCCAGAAAAGGAAGATGCAGTTTCCTTGCAACAACTCAAACTACTTTACTGCTTTTATCCTGGCTACTAATAAAGCACTTCCCTTCCTATGATACTGCCACCCCGTGGTTAAAATTGAATTGAAAAGAAAGTCACCAACAGCCACATGTCTGTAGCAAACTGGAATTGATGCATTAGTAACCAAAATTTAACATTACTGGACTGGCAGAGAATGGGAAAGTATTGCTGAACTGCATTGATAACTTCTTGGTAATTATGACAAATGAGGTTGACAAAAGACAGCACTTACATTGCCTCAAACTTTTCAAAGCACTGTACAAATCTTAACCCTCATAACAAGATGACAATGGAGTAAAGATTAGAATATGGGGGCCTCTCAGCCCCTGAGCTGAATCTTCTACATCACATTGCCTCAGTTCTATTATTTTACTGTGCTGGCTCAGAGGTACACAGAATACATCATAAATTCTTATCGTCAGGAAGAGATTGCGTTACATGAAAAGTTGCTTTTATTGAGTAATTCAGACGCAGATAAATGCAGTGTTATAATTTCCATATGGCCAAGCATATCCTGTAAAATGCCTGAAGTCCATAGACACAAAACCCTTGCATGCACTCTTTCATGCCTGTGAGGGTTTCTTGATAGAGATGGATAAACAAAGACTCAAATTATAGTTCTGTATTTGTGCGTTCATTAGATGAAAGGCACTGAGGGAAAAAACATTAATTGGATTGGATGACCTGCTAATTATAGTTCACACACACTGGAGTTTTCTTACAAACATGCAAGCTACAGGAGAAGTGATTCGAACCAGGCAAAGACCACAAAAGTCAAAGTAGTTAGATAAAAGTATTCAGAATGAAATCTTTAAAGCAGGCTTTGAAAATTCAGAAGTATTGCTAAGTAGAACAGACTTAGCTCACATGAAAGCTGGCTATCATACATTCTGATGAACGTAGGTGTAACAAAAGATTGTCAGCAGATGAATGTTTCTAGTTAGTGTCCCCCCACCTTTTAATCTAGCTGGACACACTGTACAAGAGGTAAAGACTGCATTTATCGGGAGACTGTCAGGGAACATCATGAACAACATGTATACAAAACTGATTCTTTCATGTGACTATCTATTCCTATTAGCCTAAAATGTGCCTCTCCTTCCCCGCAGCAATGGGAAGAATTGAAAGACTAAGAAAACACAAATCTAATGACCATTTTATAGTTGACTTAGATGCTATCTGCCTAGATGCTGGATTTACTTCAGATACTAAACACTGTAATGAATAGTCAATACCCTTATCCAAAATTCCAATTTATTACTTCAAGCACTGAGAAGAATTTAAAGTTTCCAGGTTCACTTGCATGAGGGTATATTGGTGCCTTCAGGGTGAATTTGTGCTTCTGTGGTACCACACAGAATAATCCTCTTTTAACCGGAGAGAAAAAATTATGTGCTCCTGAAGAATCTAGGGGAACAGATCATGCCTGAGCTGATAAGTGGTGCTCCTGCATAGACAAGTCTCATCTATGCAGTTCTAGCCAGACCAGCAATCTGCATGGACATGAGACTCACATACAAGAAGATTCCTTTGTTGAGCTCATCAATGCTTAGTTATATTATTCCTCCGTTAGGGAATGCCATTGCACTGTGCAAGCTAATCTCAACAATAGGTTTAATCAGCTGGTGATGCTGCCTGCATCTCAGTATTTTTCACCAGGGATACTCCAGCTTTTCATTTTAGAAGCCACTTTGTAAGGGGGACATTGTAGTGGGAAAGCTGCCTCCTGGGCACTCCCTCAGAGCCAGACATCATGCTGCACAGCATCACCCTGCCTCAGTTTCCCTTTCCGTTTGAGAATAATAAATTCACTTTAACAGCTCAAAAGGGAACCCAAACACTGTGCTCTGTATTAGCATGTCTCTTTTTAATTGAGCCTTCTGGAAATGGACTTAAACAACCATTTAAACGTTACAAGTTCTGACCTCAGAACCTAGGCAAATCTTAAGTCTCTAAACAAAAAGGCTTTGGGTTCCAGCAGCAACTCCCCCCCCCGTAAGGCTTCCAACTTGCTCAGGGGCTCTTGCAGGCCTCCCTGGCAGGAAAGCTTTATAATCTCTTTTGTTTCATCAGAGTCTCTCTCAGGCTTTCCTGCCTAGAGAACTCTGTGATCCCTTTTCTCCCTTTAGCACTCTCTGGTGCTCTTTTATAGGGGAAATCACTGATCCCTCTCAGGTGTGTCTGCTTAGTAACTAGAGCTGGCCCGAAATCTCTAGCCATTAAAGGGGAAAGCTACCATTACATCCAGCTGATGGACCATCTTTCCTCTCAACACTATTTATTCTGTGAATAACTGTGAAGGGCTGATACTATGAACTCTGGGTGATCCATGGACCATAGTTTGAGAACCACTGATTTACAACATTGGTCGGAAACACTGTAAAATAGCTAAACTTTGAAGTGTGTTAAGCAAATAAATAATTTAAATACTTAAAATCCTTCCCAGAAAAATGTTTGACATATTGGGTCAATTACGATAACACGTTACAATTACATTGTCTTGACATATTTAGAAATACATTTTAAGCAACATATTAAAGATTGACCATATATTGTTATTACTCTTTCCCTCATTCCCCACAAATACACACAACCTTCACATAGTTTATATATTTAATCCTTCACATTAACTTGGGAGAAGGGCAATGTTTTCCTTGTGTGGGGAAAAGTCTCAAAGAATAGAAAGAAAGGAATGTTAAATGAGATGAGGAATTCAAGACATTGCCACAGGAATCATTCAGTTCATTCTCCAAGTCTTGAGTTATACAGATGAAAACTTGGTTTATGAAGAATCTCAGCTGAAAGAGGCTGTAGCCCTTCCAACAGTTTTCATGCAGACATGTGATGCAGATAGTTTTAACCTGATAACCTGGAAGTGTACCTTTGAAAAGCCACCATTTTGCCAGAGAAATGTAGTGCAATATAAGGTCACAGTGATCAAGACAATGTCCACAAAGTCTAAAGAAGTTCTCTCCTTTCTTAGCATAACTAAACTGCATGCACACTATGTCACAGATTTTATACACTAATTGCAACTTTATGGGAATTTACAAATCAAACAAAAAGACATTTAAAGACATATGCCAACAAGCGTTTAATAAAAATCAACCAATCATGTCTGCCATGGATCCAGATTTGCTTACAGAACTAGCTACTGAAAACAGTCTGTCACAATGCCTGGCACAGCTAAGAGTGCCAATCTCAGGTCAGATTGCCAGAATATAGGGCAGATACCTGTATTTCACCAAGCTAGTAACAAATGCATGCTTCCAAAATACTGTACAAGTTATTATGGAGCTACAGACAGTCTACCCAGACATACCAGATTTTTTGATAAATGATTATTAAAACTGGAAATCATATATATTAGCTTCTTCCAGGTCCAAAGAATCAAACACCTGACTCACCCCACATCAATATATATGTCAAATCTTAGTAAAAAAACATGCTGGTAGCCAATCATTTAGTAAATCAAAAACTAAAGGTTAACTAATGTAAAAAAGGAAGAACATTATTGAGAGTTTATAGTGAATCAATACAGTTGATTTTATAGTTTGGAAGTCAGGATAATAAAAGTGGTGTTAAATCTGCCAGTTTGTAATAAGTCTCTCTGGTTTGTCTAAACATTGGAATTCTCAGTCCACTGTTCAAAGCTCTCCTTTTTGTTAGAAATCATCATCCAGAGATGTGCAGCAGGAAAGAGGAAAAGAAGTGATGTCACAGTCTCCACTTTTATATCCTCAGCCCATGTGCATGGAAAGTTACTGGCACAAACATGGAATCTTGGATCACATGTCCTTACATACCATCGCTGGGCATCCATTGTCTCTGTGCCTTCCAAAACATCCCCAGAAGGGGCTTATGGAAGAGCTATTCTGCTTAATTAAATGGCTGACCATCCTCAAGGCAAATCTGACTTGTGCGTGCTATCCACGAACAGAGCACATTTATGATGCGAACACATATCAAATATTCTAGCTTCAGATAAAACAATACATTGATTTAATCAGGATAATAATATTTAGCAGTTCATAACTTTTCCAACGATACCTTACAAGGCATACTTTGCTGACTATTTACCACAATTTGGGCAATAGTGGTGATGCAACATTGGTGATACTTTACCATACACAAATATCATCTTTCTTTCTACTCACAGTGTCATACAGTCCATAGGGTTAGATGCTACTCACACAAAACACACAAGAGACAGTTTCCAGAGAACAGCTGTGTCCTACACAACCTGAAGTTTGACACTAATGGAACATAAATACTTTACACGCTGTGAAGGAGAGTTTAGCAGTGGCATAGCCATCTGAGCTCTTTTGTTTGTACATGAAACATTGTTGGCCATTATGACTAATCATCTTTGGTAATCTAAGGGCTAGAATTCCTGCCCCTGTGTAATTCTAAGAATTCAAGACTATGACTGCAAAATAACATACAAACACAGAAGAGAAGATAATTCTAATTGCTTATTATGTCAGTCACTTCATTTCTGCATGGAGGAATTTGTCCTCATATGCCATATACAATGCACCAACTATCAATAACATATGATGTGCCCCTAGGGAACGCAAAGACCCCATAGTATTAATTACTTTCACCAGTTGACTAAAGTGGAAGGTGTTACATTGAAATCACTCTCATTAACCCTATCTTTAGAATCAGTATCCCTTCCCCACTAAATTACAAGGAAGGAGAGCTGTTGCTCAGATTAGTTTTATATGTCATCTCATCACCATGTATGCGCTTTAAAGATCTTACTAGCACAGAGATGAAAGCAATGACCTGATGACAAAATAATGGAGTAAAACGGGTTTTTTTGCATCACAATTCACTTTAAACAGAAAACATGCAGACGTGTGAGAAAAAAGAAGAAGCTGTAAGGCACACATATTGACTGGAGTCATTGTTTATGAAGAGAGAGACTTACAATTGAGTGCAGTTTATGTTTTTAACAGATCAAATAATAGAAAGATTACGTGGCCAAAAATGTTAAGACTTTTTCTATGTATATCTTTAAAAGACTGTCAATATTTTGCTTCATTTTTAAATTGAAGTAAGCAAGGGAAAGTTGTACAAATAACAGAAAGCTGAGAATTTTCAGAACAGGATCTATTGTATCAAATGGCAAAAGCTAATACATATCCACTTACCTTCCCAGTTACACAAGAAAAAAACAGAATATGCTGCCATCTAATATGCAGGGCCGACTTATCCATTAGGCACAGTAGGCACAGTGCCTAGGGCCCATGATACTTTTAGGGGCCCACGAAAATGTTTTAATTTCTTTTAAAATCAGAAGAAAAAAAATGAACTTTTAGGGTCAAAGAAAATGTTTTAATTTTTTTCTCACATCAGAAAAAAATGAAACTTTTAGGGCCCACGAAAATCTATTAAATTTTGCTTAAAACAGAAAAAAAAATGTTGAAGTATTTAAAGTTATATCAAAAATAATTTTTAATATTTTTTTTTTATGGAGGAAGGGGCCCACGAAGGCAAAAGTGCCTAGGGCCCACGAAAGTCATAATGCGGCCCTGCTAATATGGGGGATGTGAATTGCAAGTCACCATTGCTCATCTTCTTTTTCAAAACTATTCATTAATGGTCTTACAAAGCAGGGAGAAGAGCACTTAAATTGTCATCTTCTTTGGATTCTAGAACTTCCAAGGGAAACAAGCTGAATATAGAACTATTAGCAGATTTACTTGGCGTTGCTCGGGTCCTTAACTCAATAAAGTTTTTTTTTAAAATGTAAAAGGAAAATGTACATGCTTTATTGAAATAATTGCATTTTTTAAAAATACAGTGTTAATTTTAAGAAGTTAATTTCAATAATTTTTTAAATGGGAATTCCATCAAGTATTTTTTTCTTCATCCCTATAAACTCTTATCATTCAGTATGCTTTAACAAAAAAGAGCCATGGTAAATTTGGTTTCCAAAAACATTGTCTTCTAGTTTTCAAAAATTAAGCTTTGAAAACTAAGCACTTACTCCAGATTTCTCTGTTTAATCTCTTTTCTGTAAGGTTTATTGAGAAGTAATCCTATTCCAGGTTCAGCCTATTTTTCTGGCTTATTTTGGTTCAGTCTCTTTCACCATTCACTCAGTAATGTCAGTTTTGAGGACTGTACTTGATCTGGTGATTCTCTCTCTTTTCTGTGTTGTTGTTTTTTATGAGAAGCAATCCCATTCCAGGCACACTGTTTTCCACAACCAAATCCTTATGTTGATTTAAGTTATGATAAGAGCAGTGGCGGCCCGTCAATACAGGCGAACTAGGTGGTCGCCTAGGGTGCCAAGATAAATGACCGTTGAGGGCTTTGGAGGCAGGGGCGCCAATCACATGCCGATCACGCGTTTCACCTAGGGTGCCAGTTGCCAGCAGCTCGTCTAGGGCTGCTCCTAGATAAGAGGAAGCTGTATACTGTACTTGGTGGTTCTAGCTCTTACCGTCTAGGAGGAGTTCTTGATCAAACAGACAGACAGACAAACTCTCTAAAATATATAGTAAATTGTAAAAGGCATTTTGTAAAATAGAAGTTAGTTTAAAATAGCAAATGTGTCTCAGGAATAAAAACCCTAACAATTCCATCTTAAAGAAGCATTCTGGTAAATAAAACCCACACTGATACAGCTTTCACTAAACTAAGGCTATGTCTACATTGGCAAGATTTTGCGTAAATACTTTTAACGCAAGAGTTTTTGCGTTAAAGTATTTAAGAAGAGAGCGCTCTACACTGGCACATGCTTTTGCGCAAGAGATGTGCTTTTGCAAAAACATCCATGCCAGTGTAGATGCTCTCTTTGAAAGCTATGGCCATTTTAGCCATCGGGCTTTCTTTGCGCAAGAAATTCATGTTGCCTGTCTACACTGGCCTCTTGCGCAAGAACAGTTGCGCAAGAGGGCTTATTCCTGAGCCGGGAGCATCATAGTTCTTGCACAAGAAGCACTGATTTCACACATTAGAACGTCAGTGTTCTTGCGCAAGAACTCCCCGCCAGTGTAGACAGGCAGCATGTTTTTGCGCAAAAGCGGGTGCTTTTGCGCAAAATCATGCCAATGTAGACACAGCCTAACTGTTTCAAGTCAAAATGAAAATCAAGGGCCTCAAATCAAAGTGGATAATTAGATCCCTCTCTTCTACTGTTTTAACTCCTTTTGCAGAACAGTTATATTCAACATACATCATCCATTGATAGATCACCATGACAGAAAATTTAGAATGTGTTGTAGTATTATGTTAAAGAAATAATGCCAAATAATAAAGATACATTCAAAAGCAGACAGTGCCAAAAAAGGACAAAAGTTAGTCCATATGGACAATCATAATACACATTAATGAGTCTGATGTTGCAACTAGTTCCCTTGACAGTTTGTGGGGGTTGTTTTTGAGAAGGTGGGTGGGTATGCATCAACAATAGGTCTAGCTTCTTCTGATGATTTAAAATCATGGATATGACCTCCACACTTCAAATGCAGTCTAGCTGGATATAAGGCAACGGCTGTCAGTCTCAAAGTATGACAAATCTTTGCTTCTGCAAAGCCTTTTCTTTTCTATAGCAGCAAGGGGGATATAATCTAGATAGATGCCCATACAAGATGCTTGATATTTGAAAGTAAGGGCAGCTAGGCTGAGACTATCTATTTTTATTACTAGTCCAGGACAATTTTGATCATTTGTGCAGATAGGGTAAAAATAAGATTTTCTTGAAAACAGGCACCTAGCAGCTCCGTGGGACGTTATAGTTGCTGAAAGAGGCTAGGTTAACAGATCATTACCTATATCACACAAAAATAATGTGTTTGGTTTCAGGATCCACACCACAAAATCTTATTCCCAGCTGTCTCAGAGTTCAGAATGCCACCCTACAGTTGTGCTGCTCAGATCGTCTGCCCCCTTGCTAAGGTGGAATACAGGGCAGGGGCATGGTCCAAGCAGGAAGTCAGGATGCTTCTGCAGCCCACAAAAAACAGAGTCTAGGGCCTTTGGGAAGCCAACGAAAAAGACCCAGCCCTTCTCTCTTTTGATAGGGATTGGGCAACCAAGCCCCTCAAGCCATTTCCCCTGCCAGCAATGCCTACTTTCAGGGGCTAGGATGTTCTGAGTTACAGCTCTATCTCTTTAGAGTGCCATCCCAAACTGAGCAGGAACCCATCTTTTAATGATCTGCCCCTATCCAAGTTTGATAAGCCTCACTGGTGAACTCTGGTTTGGGGCTGCTCATGTCCAGGGAGCTCTTTAATCCCTTCCTGACTCCCATACAAAAGGAGTTAATTCCAGTTCGAACTACAGCATGCCTCATAGAAAAGCATCTAACATGGTTTGCTCATCATTCAGACATCTCCTGTGGCTGCATCTGGGAATTGCCTCCTTTCAAGTCTGCTATGCCATCTTCCACTGATTGCTCACGCCTCATTCCCCCTCACTCTCCAGGGCTCACTGTGCTCCCTCTTCATGACTCGGCCCTCCGGCTGGGTCACTGTACAGTTTTTCCTTTCCAGAATATCAAAGTCCCATATGTCAGCTGTCCATATGCCATTCCAGTTTACCTGTTCTACTTTCCCAGCAGCTGGTAAGGGAACCCAGACCCACCCACTAATCCAGGTTCCGGCATAAGAATCCAATGCCCAGCAACTATGTTCTCCTTGCTCCCAAGCCCCCTGGACTCCATCTTACTTCTCTTCTCTGTCTTCTGGCCCTCTCCCTCTGAGTTTACCAGCTCAGACATGGTGTCCCAGGAAGTAACAGTAGACTACAGGTTGTACCTCCCTTAACCGGGATTCTCTGGTCCGACAACATCCATGGTCTGGCACCGTAGGGAGCACCGGTGACTCAGCTGAGATCCCCAGTGTGTGTGTGTGGAGGGTGGGCGGGGGAAATAGGCAGCCCAATGGGGAGCTCTGGCCCTAGCCCCAGTGGCAGCAGGAAGCTCTGGTCCTGGCTGCACAGCTCCATCCCAGGCCGCAGAGCCAGGTGGCTGTGGAGCTCTGCTTCAGCTGCAGAGCTCCAGTCGTGGTGCCCCGACCCTGGCAGCAGCAAGGCTGGCAGCATCTAGTGAGTCCCAGGGGCTGGGGCAACAGCAGGGGCAGGTTGGTGCCCTAACCCAGTGGCAGCCCAGGCCAGGAGAGGAGGGATTTCCCCAGGTCTGGCAAATCCCCTCGTTCAGGACCAGACAGGTCCTCAGGGTGCTAGACCAGTGAGGGCCAACCTGTACTTCCCCTCTTTGACTTCTTGCCAAATTCCAGAAACCCAGATAAACCTCCCATCTCTCATGGAGCAACTACAGATTACTTCCCTGCAACCTCGTTCTGTTCTCAGTGTCCTCTCTTTATACGAGTCCAGTATGATCCTTCCCTGCTGAGCTTCTTCCATTGGGTTTTGAGTCCCGGTGCAATGTAAGATTAATTGACCTAACTTAAACCTGTTCTGCTTTGGTGGCATAGACATGCTATCAAGGCATCCAAACATTTTAAGGATTTCCACTGATGGACAATCCACCACAACCTTTATTAAGTAGTTCCAATAGTTAATTACCTTCAAAGTTTAAAAGGTGCACCTTATTTCTGGTCTGCATTTATCTAGCTTCAATTTCAAGCCCTTGGGTCTTGTTGCACTTTTGTCTGCTAAATTGAAAAGCTCACTCTGACAGATGAGAGACCTTGGAAGTGTGGCAATATTAAAATACTAATATACTAACATCCTGACGCTACAAGCCCAGGGATTTGTCATAAACTTGTAGCTCAATCTATCTATAATATCTTTGTGTGCTAGAGGTCATACTCATCCTGTGAGTAAGAGATACCAAGCTTCCCCCATGAACTAAAATCAGAGATGGGGATGGATAATTACAGCAAATCCCAGGATAGGCAAACACCACCAGAGGCGAACACTCCTGGATTCATACCAGGCGCGAGTGGCCCAGAAGACAAAGAAAGAGCTTGTTGTATAAGGAATAATCCTGACCGACTGAGTGACCATCCTCTGGATCCACTGGGAATGAGACATGACTCAGTGACGTGAAATTGTAACAGAGAACAAGACCCTGTTAGTGGGTGTCTAGAATTACAGCCTGCTGGAGTCTCCAGGTGGACTGTTTATTGGTCTACAATATTTTTCTCCATAATGTTTTTGTCCTAAAATAAATGTACTTTGCTTATGGGAAGCTGACTGGTCGTTGGTAACCGTTGTGTGGGAGAACAAATTGCACATGTGGGACTAAAGTCAGACCTTCTGGGATAGTCACAGTGAATTGCAAGTGGACTTCAAGCCTAAATCCCTGGTCTGCTGCTCCATGCCTGTAAAGAGGTGACAGCTGGAGACCTGAAACCTAAAGAGGTTTCAGAGGGGGAAGAAGAGGTGTAGTTAACTCCAGAGCAGACATCCTCTGTTATCAAATATACAATGTCCTCAAATAGCTATGTCTAAATTGCAGTCAAGCCACCTCTTAACCATCTCTCTTTGAAAAGCTAAATAGACTCAAAGAGCGCAATCATTAAGGCATTTTTTTTCCAATCTTTAACCATTCTTATGGCTCTTCTTAGAACTTTTGTCAATTTACCAGCATTTCTTTTAGTTGTGAATAGCAGAACTGGACAGAGATTCTAGCATTAGCAGCACCAGTGCCAAATTTAGAGGTAAAACAAACCTCTCTACTTCTACTCAAGATTCCCTGGGTTATACATCTAAGGATCACATTAGCCCTTTTGGCCAAACATTGCACTAGAAGCTTATGTTCAGTGTATTATCAATTATAACCCCCAAAGTCTTTTTCAGAGTCTGTTTTCCAGAATAGTCTTCCCTCCTGTAAGTATAGGCTTCCTTCTCAGGTGATAGATGTGACCACACATGCAGCTGTAGAAATACTTATTGCTGGCTTACAGCTAGCTTACAGAGTTAGCTGGATCATTTTGTATCAGTGACCTGTCCATTCTCCCTCCCTTTGTATCTTTGGCAAACTTTTCAGTGATGATTTTATGTTGGTTATTGATAAAAGTGCTAGGTAGTCTAAGGCAGTGGTGGGCAAAACGGCCTCCACAGGCCAGATCCAGCCTTCCAAGCAGTTGATCTGACCCACAGATGCCATGCCGTTCCCCCACCCCCAGGCCAATCAGGGCCTAGGGACAAGGGAGCGCGTGAAGTCTCCTCCCTCACCAGGGGCGCGCGGCACTTAGAGTCAACCACCAGGGTTGACTAAGTGCTGTGTGCCCCTTGCAGAACGGGGACAGGGAGCAAGAGACTTCCTGTGCTCCTCCCACCCACAGGCCTTGATTGACCTGGGGGCAGGGTGAGCACACAAAGTCTTCTGTCTCCAGGGGCGCAGGTGCCTAGAGGGAACCACTAGCTGTTCAGAACAAGTGGCGGTTCTCTGGGGGGGGAGGCAGGGGCAAAGACTTCACGCACTTCCCCCAACCCCCACCAGGCCAATCAGGGTCTGTGGGTGAGGAAGCAGGAAAAGTGTCCTGGCTCTGCCCCTTCCGCCAGAGGCCCTGCCCCTTCCAGGGCAGCCCAGGGCCACTTGAAAAATTTCTGAAGTAGCCCCCCCGCCCATCCCCATCTAAAATTATTGCCCACCTCTGGTCTAAGACCAAGAATCAATTCCTTCAGGACCCCATTTTAAACATACCTGCATAGTGGTGAGTCTGCTTTTCAGATTTATCCATTTTAAACCCTTTACTGTGTGCCATACTAATTTTGTATCATTTTAGCTTCTTCATCAAAATGTCATGCAGTATCATTAAATCAAATGCCTTACAGAATTTTTTTTTTTTTTTTTAAACACAGGCACTATTGCCTTTGTCAATCAAACTTGTCATAAAAAATATGTCTAATTAGCATGACAAGATCTATTTTCTATAATCCTATGTTCAATGGCATAAACTATATCACCCACTTTTAATTTTTATTGATCTAATCCCAACTCAGCTGTTCCATTATTTTGCCCAGGATCAATGTCAGGCTGATAGGCCTATAATTAACGAGGTCATCCAACTTACCTTTTAAAAAATAGACATAGAATTAGCTTTCTAGAATTCTGAAACTTCCTGATTTTTTTTAATTGAGTGTTGGAACAAAGTGAACATTAATTGTCTAGCAAGCTTCCCAGCCAGCTCTTTTAAAACTCCTGGACTCATAAGAGCATAAGAACCTCTAAACTGGGTCAGACCAAAGGTCCTTCTAGCTCAGTATCATGTCCTATGATAATGGCCAATGCCAAGTGCCCCAGAGGGAATAAACAGAACAGGTAATCTTCAAGGGGGATATGATAGAGGTCTATAAAATCATGACTGGTATGGAAAGAGTGAATAAGGAAAAGTTATTTACTTATTCCCACAATATAAGAACTAGGGGTCACCAAATGAAATTAATAGGCAGCAGGTTTAAAACAAACAAAAGGAAGTTTTTCTTCACTCAGTGCACAGTCAATCTGTGGAACTCCTTGCCAGAGGATGCAGTGAAGGCTAGAACTTTAACAGGATTCAAAAAAGAGCTATATAGATTCATGGAGGTTAGGTCCATCAATGGCTATTAGCCAGGATGGGTAGAAATGGTGTTCCTAGCCTCTGTTTCTCTGGAGGTGGGTGACAGGGGAGGGACCACGTGAAGATTACCTATTGTGATCCCTCCCTCTGGGGCATCTGGTATTGGCCAGTCAGCAGATAGGTTACTAGGCTAGATGGACCTTTGGTCTGACCCAGTATGGCCGTTCTTATGTTCTTAAGTGATCCCTCCCTTGTCACCCATTCCCAGCTTCTGACAAATAAAGGGTAGAGGCACAATTCCTACCCATGCTGGTTAATGGCCATTGATGTATTTATCCTCCATTAATTTATCTAGTTCTTTTTTTTAACTGTTAAAAGTGCTGGTCTTCACAACATCCTCTGGCAAGGAATTCCACAGGTTAACTATGTGTTGCATGTTCCTTTTGTTTGTTTTAAACTCACTAGCTATTAAGGTGACCCCTAGTTCTTGTGTTATGGGAACAAATAAATACCTTTGTAATTTTTCCTTTTTCACTTTCTCCACACCAGTCATTTTATAGATCTTCATCATATTCCCCCTGTGATGGATAGGAGGAATGCTGGCCAGCACCCGGCAACTAAAGGGTTAAAGTCAAGTAGTTAGCGCGGGGTTGGCAGAAAGCAAATGGGAAAGACTGTTGAAATTTGAATTGCATATAGATACCTAGCTGCTTCTTCCTTTGTGGGAGTTTTAAGTTAAGGGCTGGAGGGAAGAACATGCTATAATCAGAACTACCATCCCTCCAAGGAAGTCGGGGCATGGAAGTGGACTGGACCATGAGTAAATAAGGGGGAAATGTATGTTTAGTTGCAGTCAGGGTATTTTTCTTTGTTTTGGTTGTTTTGTTAAACTTCTCTGTGTAAAATCCATGTGCTCTCCTCCCCCCCATTCACTATAAGCTGTACCAGAGATATTATATTCTCTGTGTTTTAATTTGTTCTTCTCTGTAACACCTAGAAGCAAGTATGCTTTATCAAGTATATCTTTTTTCTTTTGTTTATAAAATCACCTTTTTTACGGCGATGATTTGATTCTTGTGTCCTGGAAGGTAACAGGAGGTATGTGTGCATGCCTACCTAGCCTGAAAGGTCAGGGACACAATTTGTTTTTTGTGTTCTTTTTTGTTTCTTTTTTAGGCTCTCTTGTGGCAAAAGAGCTTAGAGTATCCCTTGGGAAGAAATGCCTGAAATTCTTCCTTTTTTTAAAAAAGGGATTAAATCACTTGATGGTGGCAGTTACCTCCCAAACTCAGTGAATCTGTGACTCTGGGGAGTTTTTGTAAGCAGAGACCATAGAGGAAAGGTATTTAAGGTCTCTTATGGGACCCCACCTTTTGCACTTGGAGTGCCAGAGGGAGGAACAGTGCTGACACACCCCTTTGTCTCCTCTTTTCTAAGATGAAAAGCCCCAGTCTTTTTAACCTCTCTTCATATGGCAGCCATTCCAAATCCCTAATAATTTTAGTTGCCCTTTTCTGAACTTTTTCCAATGCCAAGATATCTTTTCTGAGATGAGGTGCCCACATCTACACCCACCTCTTCAATAGTGAGTGTACTATGGATTTATATAGAGGCAATAAGAGAATCTCTGTTTTATTCTCTATCCTTTTTTAAAATTGTTCCTAACATTTTATTTACTTTTTGACTGCTGCTGCTGCACACAGAGTAAATATTTTCAGAAAACCATCCACAAGAATTCCAAGATCTCTCGAGTGGTAATAGCTAATTTAGAACCCATCATTTTGTACATATAGTTGGGATTATGTTTTCCAAAATATGCATTACTTTGCATTTAGCAACATTAAAATTCATTTGCCATTTTGTTGCCCAGCCATCTACTTTTGTGAGATCCTTTTGAAGCTTTTCACAGTCTGCTTTGGACTTAAATATCTTGAGCAGTTCAGTGTCATCTGCAGATTTTGCTACCTCACTGTTTAATCCTGTCTCCAGATCATTTATGAATATGTTGAATAACATTGGTCCCAGTATGGACTCCTACAGGACACCACTAATTATGTCTCTCCATTCTGAAAACTGATCATGCATTCCTACCATTTGTTTCCTGTCTTTTAACCAGTTATTAATCCATGAGAGGACCTTCCCTCTTATCCCATGACAACTTACTAAAGAGCCTTTGGTAAGGCATTTTACTTAGACCTGCTGATTTAAAATAGGACGAATATCTTCCTACCTACTGCTGGAATCAATGTATTCACATCATAAGATGATGATGAAATGCATCTTCTGGCTTTTTTCCCCAAATGTAGAACAGAACTATTTATTGAACACTTTTACCTTTTCTGTATTATTGACAATTCCATCATTTCCATCTACTAATGGAAAAATCCCAGTGCTGGTGTCAGCATGTGAAAAAGTCTATTTAAACAGACAGACTAAAAATAGCAAGCAGGCAAGTTGAGCTTAAGGAAACAAGGGCTGCCTCATCAACAAACTCAATTTTTAAAAGTTGAAGTCTCTTTCCATGTTTTCCCACACCAAACAGAAAAATCTCTCTTTGGATTTAATGAATTCAGCATTGGAAATCAAAGAGCACAAGGAATAATTTTTTCCCTTGGCACAACTTTTTTTTATCCTAGTCTTATTGCAACCTTAACCAACTACACAGTGCCAATTCACTCTGTCCATGAGAACGCCATAATCTAATATATAAAGGAAAATGTTTGTATGTTTGTGTTCTAATAACTTGGACGCTATAAGAGGTATCGTAACCAAACTTTCCATGGGATAACCTTTCCTCCAGGAGAAGGTTTTAAGGTACTGTGGGAGGGTGTGATGGGGGCCCCACTCCCCCCTCCACACTAGCTCTGCCGGCGGCAATGCGCTCCCAGGCCGCCGCTGTTCTGGGCCTGTGGTGCTTGCGCAGAGGCGGCGCGTGGAGGACCGCCCTCCCAGCACAGGCGCGCCTCAGCCGGTGTGCAAACCGGCGGGTAGGTGGACCCAGGGAGAGCAGGGGTGCCTGTAGGGACGCCGGCATGGAAAAGGGCGCTGACAGTTAAAACTGACGCTGGGCCAGACACAAGGGGGGGGAGAGAGAGAAGGAGGAAGGGGAAGCGGGGTCGGCTCTTTTGCACGCTGCCACCCTCTCCCTTCCCCGCCACCTCCCAAACTGCCAGCCTGTGCCCCACACAGACAGTGCCCCGCTCCACCCCACCCCTCCCCGGCCACCTCCCTAACTGCCACCCTGTGCCCCACACAGACAGCACCCCGCTCTGCCCCACCCTTCGCCCACCACCTCCCAAACTGCTGGCCTGTGCCCCACATAGACAGAGAATCTGATTTTCTTCCACCACATCTGTCCAAGTACCACCCTATCTAATAAATAAAGGAGAATGTTTGTAAGTTTGTGCGCTAATAACTTGGACACTATAAGAGCTACCGCGACCAAACTTTGCATGGGATAATCTTTCCTCCAGGAGAAGGTTTTAAGGTACTTTTGGACCCAATCGGGGTCCCGCCCTGCCCCCTGCGACACCTAAGGCTCCGGGTGTGAGCTGGGGCGCCCCTCCCGCGTGTAGCCTCCTGGGACTCGCCCCCTCCCACCCACGAGGTTACATAACTGATCCTCTGCCCCCCCCTCCCACCGGCACGCAGTGCCCCCACCCCCATGTGCACAACAGCTCGGGCACCCGCCCTACCCCCCACAGCACCTGCAGCCCCGTGTGTGAGCTGGGGCACCCCTCCCGTGTGTAACCTCCCTTCCACCTGCCACCCACCCCCCTCCGGAAACCAAAACCAAAACCAAAGCCTTTCCGCTCATCTCGCTGGGCTTATCTGAGCAGAAGGAATCTGTGTGCCTGCTGCAGCGCAGGGCGGAGGGGCCGGGTTAAACCCTCGATGCGTTACACTGCTGTGAAGCCAGCCGGCTGCTGTTCGTAGTGTGAGTGGGGCTCTTCTGTGTCTGGTTCCAGCCATCAGGGTTAGATGTGAGCTCTGAGCTTTTGCTTGCCAAGGCAGGGCAGGTGGATCCCTGAGCCAACCTTGCAAAGAGAATTCCCCTTGCTACTGGCCACATGACTGTGTACTGTTCTCCTGGCGGCTGGCTGCTCGGTCCTGGGGGGAGGAGGGTCCTGCTGCTCTCAGAGGGTCATGTGTGGGCCAGGAGCCATCAGCCCCCAGGGTCTGTGGCTCTGGGGGTCCCCTGGCTCAGGGTCCCCTCCTTTCCTACATTTTCTAAATTTTGTTCCTCCGGTTTCCCGAGCAATGCCGGGTAAGTCCAGCTAGTATTTAATATTAGAAGATTTATCCGGCATTGCTCAGGTTCTTAACTCATTTCATTTTTTTAAAATAATATGAAAATGTACATGCTTCACTTAAATCATTTCTCTGGGGTGGGGTTGGGTATGAGGAGTTCAGTATGAAGGCTCCCCTAGGGAGAGAGGACTCCCCGAGCCCTCTGTCACCACAGCAGCTTGAGGCCAGGTGAAAAGCATCTGTCAATGGCTGCTGCAACTCCAGTGGGCAATGCTGGAGGAGAGGTACATGTCCCCTGGCTAGAGCAGGACCATACTAGTCTGCCCCCTGCAGTCCTCAACCACAGTGAGGAATGCAGCAAACCCCATACTTTCATTCCCTGACAAAGGGGGACAGCCAGCCCCTTTCACCTTCCTGGGGATTCTTTCTCTTTTCTGTATGGTTTTCTGAGAAGACAATCACATTCCAGGCACATCCTGTTTTCCTGGCACAATCAAATCCTTACTTTGCTTTAAGTTATGATAAAAGGAAGCTGTATATTGAATGTGGTGGTCTAGCTCAAAAAAAACAGGCGGACACAGACAGAAAGACTCACAGACAGACTCTCTCAAATATACAATAGATAATTATACAAAGAAAATGTGGGCAAGAAAATAATAAATCATAATAAAAAGAGCACTCATAGAGATTTAACTTGTCTAGATTTTCTTTAAAGAAATATAGTACATTTGATGGTGTTCTCTCATGGGCAAATTTTGCTGCTATAGAAAAAAAGATGATCCACTTATCACTACTGATGTATTAACACTACTGCACAATTGTGATAATTCTTATACAAAGGATGTCTGGAAAAGTTTCATTGGAATATTTGTGATCTGTTGAACAATGTTATCCTGTTTACATGTGTGTATTATCTTTGTATATTAAATTATGAATCTTTGCTCTGTGTTTGCATTTCAAACTTTGTGTTCACCCACAAGACAGATTTGCATCAAGACCAATCAGTCATGGTTGATGGTCCATTAAGGAGAATTAATTCTTCCAATGGGCTTTTTCATTGGACCCCTAGTTAGTCAGCAGGGCCTGTGGAACATGTTTCATCCGTGACTTCATGTTTGTGCAAGTAACTTTTCATGCATATGGACTAGAGGAGGAGGGTTAGACATTAGAGACTGTGACATCTCTTTGCATTTTTCCTGCTCCACATCTCTAGACAATGATTTCTATCAAAGGAAAGCTTTGAAAATTGGACTGAGAACTGCCAGTTTTCTGAGGGATCCAGAGAGACTTATTGCAAGCTAGCAGATTTAACATCATGGTTGTTATCATCCTCTACAAACTCTGAAATCAATTGTAATGTATATGATTCATGTTAGCCCTTGAATAACTATATTTACTTAACAGATGTGATTTCTGGTTTTAATAATCACTGATCACAGAAGTCTAGTTGGTCTGGGTGGTGCACGAGGGGCTAGTGGGCCTGAAGGGGACTGTCTTTGGCTCCATAATAACTAGTTAAGTATTTTAGACGCACACATTTGTTACTGGCTTGGTGAAGTGCATTCCTAGGAGTAGTAACCCAGTCTCTCCCTCCCCTTGGTGTGGTAGTAGGTGCCTCCATTTCTTACCCCAGCAACCAGCATGCACCTGCTTAAATAAGTGGGAAGGACTTGCTGCTTTTATCCTCCTGTCACACACAGTCCTCTTTTAGGGTAGTGTAGGGCAGGGTCCTCCAGGGCAATGGGTCTTGGAGATAGCACTATATGGAGATGAATGAGGACTTCACATACTTCTCCAAGCTATCATTGCAGGCTCCCTGCAAACACTAATGAATCAGTTAAATCAGATCCCAATTTAATCTTTTTTATACCTGTGAGGATTAGAAACACTCCCTCACCCCCAAAAGTTGAGATTCTGGGGAAATCATGACTCCAGGAGCTCAGACTCCAAACTACCACAAGCTCTTAGTGCCTGTGCCTGAATGAAGAAAGGCCCACGGGCAGTGTGAGGTCCAGGCAAACAATATTTTAGAACTAGGTTCAGAATGAATTATGTTTGGTAATCCTTTTGAATGTTGTTAATATGATATATTTTAAAGAATAAGAGAAATGGGAGCTATCATGGGGTAGGCACTGTAGAGGGGACAATGCACTCTGCTGCTACTACTAGGGGAGTTTGGCCTGTAGCTATGCACTAGAGACGTCTGTTTACAAGAAGCTTCCTAACGTAAAAGATTTGGATTACCAGACTAACGAAGTTTCTCCTTAAAAAGCTGAGTCATGTAATTAACAGCACCAGCTTTTGTGGGACCCAAAGCAAAGCAGAACGTTCACCTATCCAGTCCCCCTCTCCACATGGAGGCCCAAATCCCGCCATCCGTTCTGCCTAGTCAGCCCTTTGCCCAGGTGAAGCCCTACTGATGTCGATGGGGCTGTATGCTGATGTAACAAAGGGAAGCAGGGCATGCTCAGGCAGTGTTCTGTGCAACTACACTCCCCTTCTTCCTGCACCTCATCTTCACTTTTTGCTGATGCACAGGTCAAAGTTCTGTCCTTAGAGATAGCACTACACAGAGCTAAACCTCAGGGCTGCTTTTTTGATTCCCGTTTGCCAGCTCAGTAGCCATGATAGGGCTGAATTAAATTCTTCCACCTCTTTATCTCGTACCAGCTTCACGGCTTTTATACATCTGTAAACCTTTTTGTTAAATGTCATTCTTCACGAATGCATCCTCTATCTTATTCCAAATTTTCTGCTCTCTTAGTTATTCTCTGTAAAAATTCTTGGTCAATATCAACTACAAACCTAAGACTATGCATTGTCCTCACATATAACATGACTCCTCTAGTTTCATTTCTCAGTGCTACAGCTATTACTGCTTCCTGTACCAAGTTGAACAAATCTGATGATAATATGCATCTTTGTCTCTTTTTGATGATCATCCTGAATGTTTCTGTCCTCTCCCTGTCAACTCTCACCACATACAACCTTCTGAAGAAATATTTTCTATCATTTTGATCAATTTCTTAGGGACGTCAATATCATGCTTTGAGGTGCAATTCAGACCAGCAAGAGGTTGTATCACCGCTTGTATTATTACAGCCACAAGCAGCAGATGCATTTGGGGATGTCTGCCTAGGACACTCATGCAGCCAGCAAGCACTTTGTGTTCTGTATGCTGCATAGCCCTGATTCAGTCACTTTGAATCCAACAGCCTGCCAGCAGTTGTCATAGACACACACTGGTCTTCACCAGACTTGATTGATGTTAGCAAGTTATCCTAACAAAACCCCAATCCTAAACTTTCTCAAACCTGTGTGCTCTGCAACATCCAGCCCTGCAACATTCGGAAGAATAATAAGATCTTTTTGCTTCTTTAAAGAGATAATGTTGCAAGCTGGCAGGTTTTAACTGGAGTTAAATCACTTTAATTCACACCCAGCACTGTTGCTTTAAATTAATAGTAAAATAAGTTTATTAACAAAAGTTGATAGGATTTTAAGTGAATTCAAGTATAACTTAAGAGATAAAAGAAAGAAATGATTATAAGCAAATAAGTTGCTTTTCTCACCCAGTTTTTAGAAAGTTGGTTTCTGACCGTCCCCACCCCCATCAGGATGTCCTCTGTTCACCTAGGAGTTCTTTGTCTCCTTAGGTAAAAGATAATGTGGGGTTTTCTGCCCCTCTATTTTATAATCCAATGAACTTTGAAATGGATTCTTTCCAAGATAACTTCCAAGTGAAATGTATTCAAGCTGCAAGGAAAGCAACAGTACGGTGATGAAGGAAGCGCCATGCTGTCTCCCCACCCCACAGGCGTTTGCTAACATGCAAAATGTTCTGTCTCTTGTAACAGCCTTCTCCTTCTGTCTTGATGGTGCTGTTTACTCCTTATTTGTCCTCTGGGATGTATCAAATCCCCCGACATGCCTGGTTTAAATACACTTTAGTTATTTCAGCATATATCCATAACTCATAATCCTCTCCACATACATACATCATGCAGGAATATTAATCAGTAAGTTGTTAGTTTCCAAATGATACTTCAAAAGGCACCTTTTGTACAAATATAATTACAAAGACATGAGAGGTGTGAATGCCTGGGTGTTTTGGGTCATAGCTAGGCACTGTCAAAACTTGCCATAACCCTTTCTGCCAAATGCTATCAAAAGCCTGTTTGCAGTAAAACACAAACTGAACTTATATACTTCTACAATATCTAGCCTGTTCTCCAATAGGTGTTCTTTTATATTCCTCCTGTCTCAGTTTGGCCAGTTCTTCTGCAAGCACCACTTCATTCTCCTCTGCAATATACTGATGAATACTTTTCCTGGCACATACAAATCAGTTGATTCTTCTGCAATTCTTGCCCTCCTCATTCTTTATTCCTCTTTTTACACTCTGCACTATTATTCTCCCATTCACTCAGCATTTCCTCTTGTTTGTAAACCTTGTTGAATAGCTTGTTACCACCTTTACCATCTGTCTCTCCCCTGCTTGCTATAGCTCAGAGCTGGTCTTCATTACATGGTAGATCGATGCTGCAGCAACCGATCCACTGGCAGTCCATTCATTGCATCTGCTTAGATGTGATAAATCAACCGCCAAGCATTCTCCCATTGACTCCAGTACTCTACCAGGATGAGAAGAGTAGCCAGAATTGATGGGAGAGCAGCCCCTGCTGACCTTAACATGCGGAAGACACTGCAGTAAGTATGTCAACTTCAATCCCACTATTGGTATAGGTTGTTAGATCAATGGGAGGCAGGGGTGTAGACTAGGCCTCAATTATTTCCCCAGCACCTGTTTTTTTTGTTTTGTTTTTTTCCAAACTTTGTATAAAGATTTTTAACATCTGTTCTTCCTCATTTGTAGCCAGGAACCTTTTCCAGAACCATTTCCTCTCCTGTGTTCTTCACATTGCATAGCTTTTCAAAATACATCCTTTACTTATGCATCCTCAATTATTTGCTTATGCTAGTCTTTCACCACCCATATCTTTAATTCATTTGTTCTCCCTGTTCTCTTGTGGTACAACCTGTGTTGCATTTCTCTTTGTGGGGTTTTGTTTAAGTTCTTTACATTGTTTGCTTATCCAGTCATTTCTGACTCTCTTCAGTTTCTCTTTCTAGTCAACCATTTCTACTCAGCTCTTAGGGTTACCATTTCTTTTTCATTCTTCACCATCCTATGCTTGGCACTTAACCATAGCATTTCATCCATTGTCTCTCTGTTTCTTCATTTTGGCCTTGTACCCCGGCACTTGTTCAGTCACTCTCGTAATCTGATTTTTACACTGTTCCATGTCTTTTCAAAGTTCATTTCTTATTTCACCAGAGAAGTGATTTTTTTTTTGGCATGGCTTGTTTGTATTCTTTCCTGATAACCAGCTCTTTTAACTTATCTATGTCACAGATCTCAGCCCTTTTTCAGTTGTTCTCAACCTCATTGACACCAGTACTAATTTATTACCCAGTTCAATGTCAACTACAAATGACCTGCCTGACACCACTGTTGATTTCTATGAATGATTCCCAAATTAGTTTATCATGTTCTTCATTTGCCCAGCTGGTGGTATTGACACCTGTTTTCTCTGCAGCTTTCTTGATCCTTCATTATCACCAAACTGTTGCTCTAGCTGACATTTAGTAGTGTAAACCGCAGAGCAGTTATATGTAAAATTGTGGTAAACAGAGGTTAATATTTTCCAATTTCAACAAGAGTAACCTTTCTTAGTAAAACAAACGAACATTCAATGCATACAAATACAATGTATATAGTAAAAAACATTGTAAATAATATATGGAATTCTATGAATAGCTTTTAAACAAAAGCTACTGATGTTTACTATACAGATTTTTTTTCTCCTTTTGTTCTGTTGCACCAATTCAGATGTAACCTTTCCACATAACATGCTTCAGCCATCACATCACAACACATACCCTGCTGATCTCCTCTTTAGAGTTTTATCGGTCTTTATAGTGTGACCTGTTGTGATAATTAAGAAACACTTGCAGGTCCAGTTATGAGCTGATCTGTAAACAGTACTTGAAAGTTCTTAAGATGTCACAATAACCTGTAAGAACAAATGTTGATAGGAAAAGGTGCAAAAAGGAGACAGATTGAAGTAATCCAAACAAAAAAAATGACTGTTGATATAACTCAAGGACTGTGTCAAGAAAAAGGTAGAACCAGAAACCAGTGAATCAAAATTGGCATGTCAGAAACTAGGCCCAATTGGCAGACAAAGGAATGGAGGGGATCCATGTCACCCATCATTCTATTTTGGGGTCCTTAAAGAAAGACCTTGAAAGAAAAATTGGCTACTATAATAAGCTTCTCTACCATGACTGCCACCCTAAACCTCTCAGATCCCCAAGTCTTCCCCATCCTTCTCCTGAGAGATATCCTCACCAGAGCAGTGAGAGGGATCAGTGATATCACTGCCTATATTGGCTCCTGATGAACCACAAACATCTGGGATGAAATGAGAATTAACTTTTTCAACAGTTCCAGCCTATCTCGGCTAACTTCTCCTTTCTCCAAAATGTCAATTACCATCTTTGAAATCTCTTAGGGGTATGTCTACACTTGCCCCCTAGTTCGAACTAGGGAGGCAAATGAAGCATACCGAAGTTGCGAATGAAGTGCGGGATTTAAATATCCCACGCTTGATTAGCATATTTGCATCCAGTCGCCATTTTAAAATGCCGGTCGCCCGATTTAACTTGCCGCGTGTAGACGCGCTAGTCCAATCCAAAACCCTTCCCCTCAAATTAACTGTTACTCCTCATTGCATTCTGGTTAGCAGGTCAGGCATATGCATATAGTGTGTGCCTTTAAGAGAATGGAAGCTCTCTGAATTAGCACAGGCCTAAGAGCATTTCATTTTTTTTAAAGCAATAGCAAGTTTAGACTTAAATCCTTGAATATTTAAAATTTTAGAACACAGTAGATGCTGCTTTTCTCTAATAAAAACAATACTTTTAATCTCTTCCTACGTCTAAACATAGTTTGGCATTATATACACACACTCACACACACACACAGGGCATAAGGCTTCTATTTTTCAGAATTTGACAAACATAATCAAGTTTTTCAGCAAAGTTACAGAAAGAGCACCAAATGCAATTATTATTTTTTAAGGGACAAAGCTTTATATAATATAGCCAGAAGTTATAGTTGCATTCAAGAGTTTGTCCTTTGTAACTGTTTTCATTAGGGTAAAGCACTTTCCAAACATTGTCTAATTAAAACCTTTATATCTTTTAGACAGTAAAAGTGGCTTTTCAAACCTGTAACTACTATGTAACTTACTTTATTAGCAGTTCAATAACATAATCAGATAACCCATCGATTTAATAATTAGCAGTTAAAGTGCTTTAACTTCAAAGCTCATTGAAAACATTAAATAATTAATCTTCACAACACCCCTGTAAATTAGGGAAGGAAGTATATCCCCTTATGTTTGCCTGTGATTTAGGTAAATATTTACTCTCATGCATTTTATAGTCAAGAGAATTAGGTTAGAGAAATTGTGACTCACCTAAATGCACAGAGACAGAGAGAGAGAGAGAGCACTATTGTCAGAGCAGGAACTGAAATTTAATCATTCATGGCTTCCAGTTCTGGGCTGTAATCCCTAGATCAAATCTCTCATTTGCTTAGTTTGGATGATCAAATCTAGCCAGGTCTGCTAAGAGAAATTCTAGACCCCCCAAGGACACTTCAGAGTCCTGAGCCTGTTATCTTTTATAACGCTCTTTCTAGCAATTCCACCAACTGCTGTTTCTCCCCTTACCACTAACACCACCATCCTGTAAAACACCCCGTCTCTCCCCCCCCCCCCAAAAAAAACAAAAAACAACCAGTCCAGTTCTCTACTACTAGCTATGATCCTTATTCTTGCCTTTGGTTTTGGATTCAACTTGATTCCAGCAGCAAGTTCCAGGTTCATCTCCACATCCCCCCAATCCTTACTGGTGGTGTGTATCCGTGTTGTTCATGTCCTTTGCTGCTGGATCAGGTGCTATAGGTAATTAATATGTTGTTTCTATCAGTCCAATCTAGCTAGCTACTGAGGTTTTTATGCTGCATCTATCTCCATGGTTATTTGAAGGCTTTTTCTGAGTCTGCTCATTTTACAAGTAAAAGGGAGAAGAGAGCACTATTCACGGGCAAAGCTGTAGGATAGGTCTGATCTGATGAACCAGAGTCCTTGGGAGCTGTGAAGTTCAGTGGCTATGTACCCTTTAGATAAACGAAGTGGCATGGACCTGCTAGTGGCTTTCCCAAAGTGGGCCTGCAACACACTATGGCTACGTCTACACTGGCAGCTTCTTGCGCAAGAACTCTTTTGTGGAAGAGTTCTTGTGCAAAAACTCTTCCACAAGAGAGCATTTACACTGCCATGTGCTTTTGCGCAAGAGATGTGCTTTTGCGCAAGAGCATCCATGGCACTGTAGACGCTCTCTTGCGCAAGAAAGCTCTGATGGCTATTTTAACCATAGGGGCTTCTTGCACAAGAAATTCATGTTGACTGTCTACACTGGCCTCTTCTGGAAGAGCTCTTGTGCAAGAGGGCTTATTCCTCATGGGGGGAGGAATAACTCTTCTGGAAGAAGCCCTGTTTTCCAACGCTATACTGTAAATTTACTTCTGGAAGAACGCTCGTGCAGTGTAGACAGCCGGCAAGTTTTTGTGGAAGAACAGCTGTTCTTGCGCAAGAAGCTGCCTGTGTAGAGGTAGCCGTATATGAGAAATACTGCTCTAGAGGAATACCTTCAAATAGCAAGGGCACCTGAACTAGCCAGAGCAAGGATCAAAACAATGACTGCTACTAGTGCAGAATAAGTACATAGGCTCAAGCTAAAGAAACCCAGGAAGCAGGACCAAGACACATTGACTGAGAATGCAGACATCATGGACTGTGGAAAGTAACATACCAGGCAGCAAGAAAAATGCCCAGCACAGAAATATGCCCAGAAAAATGCAGTGGTGTAAGTGTATGGCAAACAGATCCAGTTTATGTCCCTCTGTCACAGCTACTCTGGGAAGAAAAAAGTAGGGATACGTATAGTGATTGTGGATGCAGAGACTACCAATGAGACCTTAGCAGATCCAAAACTCCTAATGTGCATGCCATTTAACTACCATATTTGTATCTATGCTATTAAACAAATTTGATTCCAGTGGGATTATGGCACCAGCTGCAATGTAATCCTAGCAAAAATGATAAGCAACTATATTAGAGTGGAGAAGTGTGACCAGGTGGTGTACAATAAAACCATTCTGAGGCCCCTGGGAAAATGCAGGCTGTCAACAAGAAACACATGAAACAAGAGATATTATCACTTGGAGGTTTTAGTAGTTGATGCATAGAAATAGAACCCACCGGGAAGCAGGGCAATGTAAGCCATGGATTTCATCACAGTAGAATACAAGAATAGCCTTTTCAGAGAGTGGCTGCCTCTAGGGTTCCTCCTTATGGGCCCGGGGTGGCCCTGTAAGCAGCCCGCTACCTCAATTTCCTTATTCCAGAGCCCCAGTAACTCCATGCAAGCTGTCTGAATGTAAATAGCCCTTTGCAGGGTTAATATGTAAAAACAGTCCAACAGCCACAATCCAGAATTTGCCAGCACAGTCCAAATAGTACATTCAATCTTTCCTGTTCAAACACTCCAGCAACACACACCAAATACAGCGCAGGCATTTCTCACCAGTCTCAGGCTTTCATGTACAACTCAAACACCTTTCACCACACCTCATTTCCAGCCCCTCTGTCTGGGTTGACTGTCTGCCCTGTTTCATCCTCAGATATGATTCTAGCTCTCACCCATTTAGCCCTCCACTTCATCTCTCAGCACATTTACTCCTCCATTGTTGCCTGGCCCTCTGGCTCAAGATCCCTGGCTCAGAGAGCCAGCAGTCTTTCTGCTGCTCTGAGCCTTGAACCCTCTTTCACGCTGGCTCTCTGGCTTAGGGAAATGTGTAGGTAGGCCTGACTGCCTTCACTAGCCTCACCTGGCTCCAATGATCACTAGGGAACTCACCACTGCCTTCTTCAGAGGCATCCCCTCCTAGAAGCTGTCAGCCCAGGTCTTCTCTCTTTCCATGTGCACATTTTCTCTTTCTCAGGACTCTGGACTCTCCTTTCCTTTGGTCTCTCATGTATACCTTTCAGGGCAGCCCCACCCTTCTCATTGCACTGATGTAGGCTGACCTTGGAATGAGACAGGACAGCTGGGCCCCTCATTTCTTTTAAAGGGCGAGCTACTCTCTTGCGATCCTCAATATGTGAGAGGAGGAGAACAACCCCAGGAGACCTGTCCAAGATTCTAACAGAATATAAGGACACATTTCAAGGAAATGGCCACCCAGAAGTTAGAAATGGACTCCAATGCACAGCCCATGAGACTACTTAAAATGGAGTTATATTAGCTCTGGTCAAGCCACCAAAGAATGAACTAGGAAGCCTGCAAAGAAGAGGTGTCATTACACCTGTTGAAACCAGCAGAGAGTGGATTAGCAGCCCAGTAAGAAAATCTTTGGGTAAACTGAGAATCTACATTGATACACAATGCCGTGTCTAGAAAACATGACCAGAGGGAAGATTTAAAGAACTGGGTTTGTTTAATCTGGAAAAGAGAAGACTAAGAGAGGACATGATAACAGCTTCCAGGTTATCTAAAAGGTTGTTACAAGGAGAAGGGAGAAAAAATTTATTTTCCTTAACCTCTGATGATAGGACAATGGGCTTAAATTGCAGCAAGGGAGGTTTAGGTTGGACATTAGGAAAAACTTCTTAACTGTCAGAGTAGTTTACCACTGGAATAAATTGCCTAGGAAGGTTGTGGAGACTCCATTATTAGAGATTTTAAAGAGTGGGTTAGATAAACAACTGTCAGGGATGGTCTGGATGGTGCTTGGTCCTGCTGTGAGTGCTGGGGACTGGACTTGATGACCTCTCAAGGTTCCTTTCAGTCCTATGATACTATTTTTTAGAAAAAAAATCCACTCTTCATTTAACATCCCGTCTTCATTTAAAAATTGTCAGTGAATTTAGAAAATTGGAAGGAGTCCTGGGGATAGCCACAAAAATGAAAAAAGGGCTAGAAAAGCTCATCTCATTAAAAACCTAGGCATGTTTAGTCCTGAGAAAAATAGATTGGTGGGTGAGGGCAGACTGATAACATTTTCAAATATGTTAAGGCTGTTATAAAGAGGACAAAGATCAATTGTTCTCCATGTCCACTGAGGGTAGGACAAGAAGTAATGGGCTTAATCTGTAGCAAGGGAGATTTAGGTTAGACATTAGGAAACATGTCTTAACTATAATGGTAGTTAAGCTCCAGAATAAGCTCCAAAGGAGCTTATGGAATAACCTTCACTGGAGGTTTTTAAGAACAGATTGGACAAATGCCTGCCAAGGATAGTCTATGTTTAATTGGCTCAGCTTCAGCCCAAAGGGCTGGAATTCATGACTTCTTGAGGTCCCTGATTCTGAGACACCAACCAACAAAGAAAAAGCAACAACAGGGTGGAATGAGAGCCCCCCAACAACAGAGATAATGAAAATAATAAGGACTGGTTCCAAGAAACTTGAAGGATTATGAGCTCAAATGGGCCACAATGGGCTGTCTATAAAGGCCATGCCACTACTGTGCACTATGTACTACTAGTCACTGAAGGGAACACAGGTTGGATGTAGAAGGAATTGGAGGAGGCACTAGGGTCACATCTGTGTGATCATGGTTGGAATGTTAGCTACAGTTACAGAAACTCTGTAAATAGTTTTCTTAATAAAGAAGCAGATTAGTTGAAGAAACATGGATAACTTTCATGGTACATTAAACAACTGAGACCAAATTTTAGATTAATTTAATAGACTAGCTGGGCCTAGCTTTCATGTACCACAATCTTTTCATCAACTATTTGTATGTTTAAAAGCGAAATAAACAGAACCTAAAATGCTATCAAAATAAGACACACCACTGCACACACTTCTCTTACAGAGATGACAAAAAGAACAAGCAACTGAAGACAGAAACATAGTCACACTGCTTAATACACTGCTGGAAGATACTCAGATTGGTGTATTAGTATGGTATAGGAATCTATATAGAATAAAAATAGAGCAACATTGCAGTTCACATGTCATAATTAAATTCACACACACAAATAACAGGAGATTTCCAAAGATTAAATAGTTAAGGGCAAAGTAATTCTTGGTGATTAGCTATTAGTTCAATTCTAAAGAGTAACCTCTGTGGTTTTATTTATGTAATCAGAAATTTGACAAGCAGAGACTACCGGAAAGCAGAACAGTGTCCCATGTTGTATTTAGATTGGCTAGTGCTATTTCTTTATGGTTTTGAAGGTTGTTTTTTTAATTTTCCTTTGTATTGTATTTTACATTAGCTTTCTGCAACAAGAGAAAGGGAAGGGATGATGGCTTCTGAAGTGATGAATTGACTCTTTCATTATAGCAACTACCCATGACCCTCTCTGCTCACCTATAAACAATAATAGCTACTGGCCTCTTTAGGAAACTAGCAGATGGATTATAAAGTCTCACTGGAGCTTTTATCCATTTGTGGCTTACTTACAGTGTGCAAATATTTGTCTTTTAAGCAGTCTGAAATAATGTCAAATGGGGCTCTGTGTTCTGTTTTTATTAATAATAATTTATTCTAATCATAGATGGAAAAATCTTCTGAATGCACAGATGTTCCTGGCTCCAGACAAAATGCTTACTAACCTTTGTCTCTGTCTCACAAATGTCCCATGTACTAGGGGAAGAGTAGTAAAGTTTCACTATTGGCTTTTTGACAAAGTTACATTGTCATTAGAAGAACCCACACTCAAAACTTTAAAAAAAAATCAAATGCTGTCCGTGTCTACAGAGATGGAACTGCCTCATATTTTACTCTAGATGAGATCGCAAGTGGACCTTGGAAATTATTAATGCTCTGTCATTCTGTAACTGTAATTTTCATACTGCCAACAGTTCTGTACATAGTTTTGGAAAACATGATGAACTGTTCATTTGCCTTGGATACCAGGATGGGCCCTAGCATATAAAGAAGTTTAGGATGCTTGTCTGATTGGCTGCATGCAGGTAACGACCGTCTTTCCCAGTAACATCTATTATACAGCTGTGCAAGATGCATAGTGCTAAGCTGAGGCCAATTAATCTTTGATAACATTTGGTAGAGCATGTTTCAGAGCAGTAACATTTCACTTTAGTTTGTGATTTTGTGATGAGCCTTCTCATTCTTTTTGTGCCCAGGCTTGCACAGTTTCATTCAGCCACTCAGTTATTTTGCTAGCTGAAAGCAAGCTCTGTTATCAAGAAACAAAAATTATTGAAAGGAGAGAAATGCATTATAGACCTTCCACTCCTGTTATCTTCCAACAGACTGAACCCCATTTTACTTTTGTAGCTGACTTTATTGCTTCAACTGATAAACAGTGGAAACTGAAGTCGTCTGTTTAGCCCCTGAACAACTACAGCACAATCAAATGGCATTGCAATCTTCTCTCACTGCTCTACCACTGTGTTTCAAACTGGATCTGAACTCCTCTAGGCCAACAGATAATTCATTCTCCATGCTCAGTCAGTCTTCGGCCTCTCCTACTAACAGTTCCCATTAGTGTGTACAGATTTGGTAGGCTGGTTTTGTGATGTGGAGGCCTGTCTACTGGGAATTGGATTGAGACCACCTGCTCATTTCACAGAGATCAAGCATCTATCAAAAGATAACTATACTTTCAGTCACTCCACGACAGGTTCAATTCAAAAAGGGAATAGGAATAAAAGACTCTGCATCCAACTGCTATTCCAACCCCCTGAGCCAACTCGAGCCTCTGGGGACTGACAATATTGCACTTTGAAAGTTTGCCAGCAAGATGCACTAGTGTTGTTTTTATTTCCCATTGCCAATGTATCCCCACATACTAAAACCTTGTGGGTGAAACTGACTCCTCTACAGAGGGATGCTAGAAAATCTATGCACTATATAACTCCTACTTTGAGGGCTTAACTCAGTGGGTTTAAAACTTTCAGGCCTGTGGCCCACCCCGCCAATGCAGACCTTTCTGTGGATCCTCAGCCAACCACCCATAATGACAAAATGGATGCAGGAGTGGCGTGGGGGGTGCGGGATCTGGCCAGAAGGCAGGATGCAGGAGTGAGCTGGGGGGGAGAGTCTAAATGGGAGATAGGGTGCAGGAGCAGGCTGAGGGTAGCAGGTCTGGCGGGGAGGGAGGGTGCAGGAGCGGGCTGAGGGTGGCAGGTCTGGCGGGGAGGGAGGGAGGAGGAACGCGGTGAGGGCTTGGCTGGAGTGGGGTTCAAGAGGGTAATGGAAGAGGGGGGCACTTATCTGGCTCTGTGTCTCCTGCCATTCCCAAGCACACGCACTCTGCTGCTCCCATCGGCTGTGATTCTGGCCAATGGGAGCAACAGGGAAAGTCTCTAGCAAGTGGTTTCCTGTGCTGCTTTCCCATGCAAGCTGGATCTGGCCCGCGAGTCTTGCCACCCCCCACCTGCCGCAGCAGGAAGCCAGCGCTAGCATCCCATCCTGATGGGGGAGGGAGGGGACATGTCTAGAGTGCCAGCACAAGCTCCCCACTGTGAGCCCTGAACCCATCACCCACAAATAGGATGATTGTGGACCACTAGTGGTCCACAGACCACACTTTGAGAACCACTGGCATAACTGTATGTCTTCCTGCACAGCAATACATTTCACCACATATAACAAACTAGTTTAGCTGAGGCACTATGGGTACTACAGCAGCATTGATACTGGGCTACAATGCCATAGTGAAGATGCCTCCTAAAGTGACAGAAGAGTTACAGTACCACCTTTCTGAGTGGTATTAGCTAGATTGACTCAAGGCTATACCTAGCCCCAGCTACAGCAGACATTAGGCCAGCATAGCTAAGGCATACAGGTGTATGGATTTTTCATACACCTGAGCAACATAGTTATGTTAATCTAAATGTTAAGAGTAGGCCAGCCCTGGGTTGTTGATAATTCTTTCATGTGAAGTTAATAGTAATATTAAACAAAAATCTATTTTATCTTTGCTCTTGTGTTCCCATATTCAGTTTAAAAGTTGTATACACTGAATTGTTACTGCTTTAAAGATACTAATGCCTCGTGAAAAAAGTTGGCAATTTTGCTTTCAGAGCATGTATTTTGTTTTTATCTTCACCTGTCCTTATTTGAAAGGACATTTACATAAAAAAAGATCTTTGTTCCTTAAGGGAACATCTGTTCTTGCTGCTTATCCCTCACCTGAAGATATAATCCTCTGCTTCTGACATCTTATAGTGAGAAATAAGCAACAGGCACAGATGAGCTCTTAAGAAACAAAGATCCTATTTTCATGCAAATGTGTTAGTAATTAAAAGTGAGAGGAGAAAAACAATCTGAAAAAGTGACATCTGCAGAAATGATTTAAAGTAGAATGATTTTCAAAGTTTTTTCAGGAGAACTCCGTGCCTCTTTACATTGTTTAGACCATAAAACAATAGAATAATTATAATTAAAATGAATGCGATAGTGTTTTTTGCAAAAAGAGATCTAGAACCAATTGGCATATAAGAGTGAAATGTTGAAAAGATCTTATTTTTCCTTTAGATGCAGTGGAAATAGCTTCATGGAAGACTTCTGTTGAGATCTATGAGTGAAGTTTACCCTGGCAGAGGGCAAGCAGGAGGTCTATTAATCATTTAAGCTTCACAGGACTTTTTGTGTTGGAGGGGGCTCAAGAACTAGGCCCTTAATATCTATCCTCAAGTAATTAAGGGCCTCTCCCCCCCCCTTTTTTTTTTGAGAGGGAGGGGAAGTCCTCTGGTATTTCTGAAAAATTAGTTTCTGGTCAGATCAAATCCAAAAATTCAAAGACATTTTGGTGAGTTGACAAAAATCTCATTGGGGGGTTGAACAGAATATTTCTTTTGACCCAGAAGCATGAGGTTTCACTTAGTTTCTAGGCATTTCTTCCAAATAAAAGCAAAAGGAAGGACATGACAACTATCTCCTCCTCCATATCTGGTTATTTTGAGAGTGACTGTATAAACATCTAGTCCGGTAGTAAGGGCACTCAGCTGGGATTGAAAGACTCCAGTTTAAATCCCAAAGGAAATAAAATGTGCATTAATTTGGCTATTTTTGTGAGGGAAGACGGGTGTTAATAGGGGTGTGCCTGAGTGACAGCAATGGAAAGCTGCCTCATCTAGATCACAAGGAGGTAGAAGGGAAATTAAAAAAATGAAATATTTAAAATGTCTTGGTTAAAGCTTATATTTTGCCTGTTTTGCCTAGGAGATGCAGGCATTGGTAAGTATTGTAAATTGTTACAGATTCTGACAATGATAATCTGAATGGAAACCTAACTTGCTTACTCAAACATATTTTTACACAGTATTCATGGAAACAGGCGACTGTACAACAGTCTGATCCACAGTTTGCTGACTTCACATGGATTTGGATCAGGCCCAACATCCAAAGTCTTTCTTTCTTTCTTAGTGATCAAGGAAGGAAAACACAAGACTGAATTTGGACAGTTATAGGAAGAAAGCATTTCCAGCTAATGGTATTGATGCATAATATTATATATCTCTATATATAAACACTAGCATAATAGGTCATCCTTTGGGTCTAGGTCAGGACATGACACTGAATTTACATGAACATATTAGGAAGCTGGCACCACCAGACAATGCCTCAAGGTTCTGTGACAAATAGGAATAAAAAGGAAAGATAATTTTTTTCAAGTACTTTAATGCTGGTATCATGGCAACACTGTAATGTTATCCTAGGTCTGTTCAGCTGATGCCTAAGGCATCTACATTAAGTCTCAGCATTTATGATAATGAGCAATTAAAGCTATCTGAAAGAGCCTATATTTTTATAACTGATTTATTTTTAACAGTTTGTCTCTCAAGATTAATGATCCCTCCCCAATTCAAGGAATATTGTCAGCTGGTGCCTCGAACCGTATTTATTTTTATTACAAACATCACAGCTGAAACACTGACAATGATTCTTTTAGGGAATGAAACAGACTATATGTAAAGGGTGGAATTCAAACAACTGTGCTCAACATCACCATGAAGACCACACTGATGGGCAAATGCTGGCTGAACATGATGCACCAGAAGATGTTTCATGCATTAATTCTGCTATCTGTGACAGTGTAAAGCAGGGAACTTCCAGTGCAGCTGATCTCCAGCATGCAGAAAGCTAGTTTCTGTTTCTGCTTGTACCATTACCCTTTCCATATAGTTCTATTTCTGACATAGCGATCCAAACTGTCATTTTGTTTCTTTCAACTTATTAAAAACCAAGCATCCATCTAAAATCTTTGGGTGACCTTAAGTCTTTATAAAGCAATTCAATGGATAAGTATCTAGGAGCAGCACACCAAGGCTGCATCTACACAGCACCTGGAACTCGAAATAAGATACGCAATTTGCATAGCGCATATTGCATAGCTTATTTTGAGTCTATTTTGAAAAAGGGTATTTCAAAATTTGGTGCTGTCTACACAGCGCCAAATTAAGGATGTTAAAATGCAGTTAATTGACTAGTCGACTAGTCGATGGAATTTCCATCGACTAGTTGACTAGTCAATAGACACTTCTGCATTCCTCCTTTGAAATGTACAAGAGCCCTCACTGGGCCTCTTGTACATTTCAAAGGAAGAATGCAGAACTCTGCATACAGCCTGGGGCCAGCGGGGAGTCCCCAGCTGACCCCGGGTTCCACACAGCACTTTGAAGTACCCTCCCCGCTTTGCTGCCTCTATTTCATATTTCATAAGAGGCAGTGGAGGGGGGGGAACTGACTAGTCGACTAGTTGACTAGTCTTTAACATCCTTAAGCCAAATTTCGAAATAATGTGCTGTTTTGAGCCATCCCTTAACCCTCATACAATGAGGTTTACAAGGATGGCAAAGTAGTGGTCTGTTATTTTGAAAAATATTTTGAAATAATGGGTGCGTTTCTAAGATGTGGGGTAGCTATTCCGGGATACCTCAGTATCCTGAATCTCTCCACTGTGTAGATGTACCCCAAGAAAGTATTCCCCAACAAAATAAAATCTTCCTTCTCAACCTAGTTCTTAAGTTAGGCAGAATTGCATAGATGTCAATGCTATGAGCATTCCTGTGTAAAGCTAAGTATTCAACTCAGAAATTGCTACTATTAAGATGGAAAGCATAAGGAAAAATCTGGAGGTAAGGGAGAGGAAGAAGATCTGTCTAGATCTTCAACACAGAATCCCATGACAAAGGAGGCTAGACTTCCTCACAACCATCTGCACTCAGTCCTCTCTTAAGTACATAAGAATGGCCATATTGGGTCAGACCAAAGGTCCATCTAGCCCAGTATGCTGTCTTCTAACAGTGGCCAATTCCAGATGCCCCAGAGGGAGTGAATAGAACAGGTAATCATCAAGTGATCCCTCTCCTGTCATCCATTTCTAGCCTCTGACAGAGGCTAGGGACACCATTCCTGCCCATCCTGGCTAATAAGTATTAATGGATTTAACCTCCATGAATTTCTAGATATTCTTTTTTGAACCCTGTTAAAGTCCTGGCCTTCACAACATCCTCTAGCAAGGAGTTCCACAGGTTGACTGTGTGCTGTGTGAACAAAAACTTACTTTTGTTTGTTTTAAACCTGCTACTTATTAATTTCATTTGGTGACACTAGTTCTTGGTTATGGGAGCAAGTAAATAACTTTTCCTTATTCACTTTCTTCATACCTATCATGATTTTACAGACCTATATCATATCCCCTGTTAGTCTCCCCTTTTCTAAAATGAAAAGTCCCAGTCTTTTTAATCTTTCTTCATATGGCACCCGTTCCAAATCCCTAATCATTTTTGTTGCCCTTTTCTGAACCTTTTCTAATGCCAATATATCTTTTTTGAGATGAAGTGACCATATCTATATTGTGACAGGGAAGGGTAAAAAGCCTGTTAAAAGGGGAAAGGGGCAGCTGAGACAGGGCAGCTGCAAACTAATTAAGGGCTGATTTAGGCTCAGAAATTGCTACTATTAAGATAGTTGGGATTATTTTTTTCAATGTGCATTACTTTGCATTTATCAACATTAAAATTCATTTGCCTTTTGTTGCCCAATCACCTAATTTTGTGACAAGTATCAGAGGGGTAGCCGTGTTAGTCTGGATCTGCAAAAGTGACAAGGAGTCCTGTAGCACCTTATAGACTAACAGATGTAGTGGAGCATAAACTTTCATGGGCAAAGACCCACTTCGTGACATGCATCTGACGAAGTGGGTCTTTGCCCACGAAAGCTTATGCTCCAATACATCTGTTAGTCTATAAGGTGCTACAGGACTCCTTGTCTAATTTTGTGAGATCATTTTGAAGCTTCTCACAGTCTGTTTTGTTCTTAACTTACTGGAGCAGTTTAGTATCATCTGCAAATTTTGCCACTTCACTGTTTACCTCTTTCTCCAGATTATTTATTCCCCACCTATACTGCTGCACATCTCCTTGTGTTTCTTGAAAGGCTGGCCTATTCCTTCAAATCAGGAAATGACAATTTATGTGGGTAAGAAAAATAGAGGCAAACACTGAGATGCTGTGGTGATGATGGTAGAAGGAGGGTAAGAAATTAAATAGTGTGGAGACAAGGCATCACAGTAGTGGAGACTGGCTTTCTGCTTGCACATCATAAAACCTATGTTCTGTGATGCACATTTTCAACTCCACCTGCAAGAACAGTGAGCCGACTTCCCTGTGGGAGAAGATTTAAAAGATCTTGGGTATCTTAACTGTGATTTTCCAATGTTTAAAATGTTTGCATGCACACTTAATTTAAATTCCTGGGTGTTTTAATGCTGTTTTTTGTTAACTAAAATGTCTTAACAGTCTTTATCTTTCTGAAAATACTGGGATGCATGTAACTTTAACTTAACATTTTTACAGGGATAAGTCAAATGTTCCCAACCTCATATTAGCTGCTTATTGTCCTTGGGGACTTTCACTTCCTCCTGTCAGTTATTCAATATCATGTCTGTAATTTGGTACTCAAAATGTGGTATCACTATTGCAGATATAAACCCCAGTTTTGTTCTCTGCTAAAGTCAGTGGTAAAACTCCCATTGAAATTGGGCTTCATGATATTTTAAATTGCCAGCCATGAAGACTAGAATCCTTGCCAATTCCCAGAAGAGACAGTGCAAGCTTCCCACTAGTATTGTCTCCAGCAATGGGCCTAAACCTGACCTGCTGACACTAGCCCTAAGCTTTGAGAAGGATTCAGTGTCCTTTCCCAGTCAGACCTTGGCATCTTCTCTGGGAAGACCATCAACAGTCTGATGGGAACTATTTTTTTAATCTCTGCTGTCTTGGGGGAATTTCCCTATACCCTCTCTGAAATGCCCCATCCCTTCCAGAGTGCTCTATTAGTTCACAGTGTTGCCAATTTAGTCATTTCCCAATGCTGCCTATTAAATTGAACACCTTCCTGAGCTTCAATCCCTGGCTAGAACACTGCCTGAGAGATTCAAAATGGTCACTTAGATTCCACTTCCAGTTCTCATTCCCTGGTACCAGAACACCTACATAAGATCTCTGACACTGTGCAATACGCCTCCTTCTCTATTTTTTAGTTCTTGTGCTTTCCACCTTTTCCCAGACATCAAACTTGCTAACAGTATCGATATAGTATTTTATAGAGCTGTACAAATGTTAATTAACTCATTTATCAGTTAAATTATGTTTCAATGCTTATGTCCAGTATCACAGCCAGATCATTTACATACCCATGTATGTGTCTAATTTAAGGCATAGTGTCCTTTGCTATATTTGAACCTCATTCTCATTACATATGTATACAAAGTAATTACAATTTCAAAAGCTACTTGTTAGCCTAAGTGCTCCCACTGTTTCCGTATCTCATTGGTCTCCGCCTCTTCGGTACTGGCCAGACATCCCACATTCAGGACACACTGCACACCTTGCTGCTCAGCTAGGTTTTGAGTTCACTGATGTTTATTGTGAGCAAGACTGGGTCCAAGAATGGTCTCTGTGGTGCTGCATTATCACCTCGTTCTTGCTCAAACACACTGGCCTGCGCAACCAAGCCACTTTTTAAATCAATCATTAGTATTGAACTTCCTACACTTATGCATTAATCATTTGTGGTACTACATTAAAAGCCTTCTTGAAATCCAAGTGAATAATGTATACTTCTTCACCCTTCTCTGCTTTTATTGTCACTTCCTCAAACAAATTAACCAAGTGTGTTATGCTTGACTTCCCTCTTGATAATCTTTTTTCACAGAAATATTTTAAACCCTATTTACATGGGAGCTCTTAGCGTTTTACCAAAATAGAGAACTTGATTTTTGTATACCTGTGGTAATGCCAGAAGGAGCTTTTAATATTTTACGGAGATAGACAAGTACAGCAAATAGTGTATTTGTGACACTCCCCAGAGTGTAAGTGTGATTTCACATAACAGAAACGAATTGCAGTCTAATAGAGAACAAAATAGATTCTATAAAGAAATGCTTTAAAATGTCATAAAACACACATTTTATACACAGAAATCTGCCAATCATGTTTTTACTTTAGTTATATAAGGCACCCTGGAGTGTCACCTCTGCTGCAATGTTCATCCACACGAAAGGTGAGGCTGCAAAAGTGTCACAAATACATTAAATCTAAAAAGTGCCCATTAAGTTTGGTGGAAAAATCTTATAATTTTTAATCTGTTTTGTTTGGCATTTATATATTTAGAATCTGATCTTAAAATTCTTGTCATATAAACTTTCATGAGTTGAGTGGAAGTTTCTGACTGTTCAGGAGGGCAATTTGAACCCCTTTTGCCATATACTTTACATAATCTGCTGTTGTGATAGGATGGCTGCCACTTGGAGACTCCCCAGCAGCAGGCTCTGACAGAGAGGTGTGCTTGTCTTGTTTTCCCACTTTCAGAGTCCCTAGTAACTTCACATAAGCTTTTTTGCCTCCGTACCATCCCTCCCCCATACTCCTATGGCAGCACAAGCCAGAGGTGAAGTGGAGCACACTGAGCAGAAACACTCGCTCTGCTTCCTCATGGGGGCAGGAGCCGTGGGAGTGTGGAATGCTACCATTGCATGGCACCAGGGCCCTCCCAGTGATCCCCAAATTCACAGGCTTGGGGGCTGGGATGCCATCAGGGGAGAGGGGAAGGCGGTGATGGGAAAGGGCAGATCTTGGGACTAGTAACTCCCAAGCTTGCCAGGAATCCCAAGCACAATTGCTCCAGCTGGGACTGGCCCATGGGCCAGGAATTTGAGACCCCCAGTTTTAATAATCATGTGATTTAAAAATAATAATAATATATCTTGGAGGATTTTATTTGCCAGAGTCTTTAAGTTCATGTTTCACTGCACCAGGAGGATCTAGAATTTAAAAACAAACAAACAACAACAAAAGAACAAAAGCTGAAATTCTCTTGGAATCCCATGAATCCAAGAGCTTGGAGCTTTAAATAAGGCATCAAATATTGTGACTCTTGCAATAAAATCATGAGAGATGGCAACCTTTAGGAAAATTCAAAGTTAAGATATCGAGGATCATTTTAGTACAGAACAAAACCCACTGTGTAATGTAAAAATAAACATTTAGTATTAACTCCCACACAACTCCATATGCCAAGTCTAAAGAGACAAATTTCTCACATGGGAGTCCCACAGGAGCTAGGGAGAAGCACTCTTGAATCTTCAGAAATCATTACTGCTCCTTAGCTCTTACTTTCTGGGATTCAGAGTCTGTGGTATCTGCACAGTGATGAACCCAGTCTGCTCTTTCCCTGGCATACATGAAGCTCTGCACAGTGTAAGGGATCTGTAGCCTTTGTACAAGATCACAAATCTAAATCCAAGCCCTTGTACATCTTGAACATACTGGTTTTGATAATCTGTCCCCTACCTATGTGACAATGATAGGAGAGGCAGCATTTACTTCGTTGCCATTGTTATATTCCTTTCCACCAGCATCATTCATTTTGAGATTAACAGTACATCTTTTCCAGATGCCATTTACATTTCTTCATTTTAGTTCTGTAAGTTAGTAGTTGCCAGCACACAATTTATAAAAAAATCCTGCCCAAGCAGTTTTTACTTCCAACAGAATTTTCTTATTACTACTACAGTACTGTAAAACTATCAGGAGAATAGTGAGGACAAATATTTTTAAAGAGCTATATTTGGTGCCAATTGGAAACAGAACAGTACATCTATCAAAAATCGTCTTATGTTAGCGGACATCTGTTATATTGCAACTAGCAAAAAACATATATAGCTTTATTAATATTCTTTACAGATCCTGGCTTTAAGACTAAAAGCATGAGCTCACACAAACCATAGCAGTTCACATATAATCTGTAACTCATTTCAGTGGATATCATCTTTCATTTGTCAGCTTAGAAATTGACAAACTGTATAATGTCTGTTATTGACTGCAAAAGCTGATACTTTCTTAATAATTATCTCAGTCCACACATCTGAATTTAAATGCATAATTCACATTCTTTTGAAGCTGTAGGACGCCTAGCTCCCTCATCCCTCAGCATAATGTTCGATAAAATTAGGTCCTATTTAACATTAATAATTACATTTTCCCTCATGCATAAGAAATGACACTACTCAAATTTCCCCAATAAATACATATTTTCTGACAATATTTTGCCTGTGGAATTAGTACTGTCATTCTCAAATGTTCAAAAGTCATGACTCAGGACCATCCGACTCATGATCTTTTTAAAAATAAAATTAAATGGGGATTGTTTTATTTTGGTTCTGATTTTTGAGCCTTCCTGGTACACTGAGGCACATTTTCAAGATTTATTCTACAATCACAAGGGCTAGGGAAAAAATGTTGGAAAGGGGTTTAAATAAATGATAAACTGAGTTTCTCACATAAATAATTATATCCAGGTGCTCAGCCTTTAAACAGAACTTTGAATATTGTAAGACTCATAAAAGTGGAGAAGAAACTGGGTTGATTTGAAAATTCTGGGTCTGGATGCCTGGATAGCAGACTGCATTTGGACCTTCACAGCAGTTGAATTTGAAGAATGGTCTGTTGGCTCTAGAAGAGATGGATTAGGATCACAGAAAGGGTTAGAGATCTACACTGTGGCCTTATGGGGAAGAACTGCCAGGCTCTTGAGATAAGACTATCCCTATAGGAGTAAGAAGGAAGCTGGTCACTGAATGGTGTTGTTTTATGTTCTGTTCATTTGGTTTAAGTAATAATTAAATGTTGTCTCAAATCCAGGAGTTTAGAGGTGTCATTGGTGAGTTTTGATGAGATCTGCAGGGGGTTTTGAAACAGTTTGGAAAAAGAACCAGGATCATTTGATATTTTAAAGGCAGGTGTAATTGCAGAGGGGTCAAAAGGTTGTTCTATTGACCCAGAGACACTAGTGTTGAATAAGGTACATGTCCAGGAAAGGGCAGGTTATGACAGTTGGTCACATTGTGGAACATATCGAGAACAAATGGGAAAGATGACTGATCAGTTCTACCTGGTAGTGACTGAGAGAGTACTTGAAATTGGTGTTTGATCATCCTCTTTCTACCACCCTTCCAAAGAAGCATTTCTTACAAAAAATGATGACATAAAATATTTGCTTGTGGAAAATTTTAACATTAACTATTTCATTAAACCCTGGGGACTTTTCCTTTAAATATATCACTGTCCATAAAACTAACATTCCAAGAATGGCATGGAAAGTACCCAAGTAATGTTATGTTTAAATATGGGCCTACAAAATGTTGTTGTATTTGAACATGATAGTTAACAAATGAGTTAGATGTCATGATGCTCATCATGATTCAGTGCTCACACTACATCAGGACAAATCATGTGAGTTATTTAAAACTTACAATGGATGTTATTACACAAATTGTAGATTGCAAGGTAATAATTATTAATATTATATTTTTTAAAAACTGAAAACATTTAACAAAAGACTTTAAATCAATAAAATTTAAATCCTGCAACTGCAGTTGGTATATGACTGAGCAAAATTCTCCCCTCACTTACAGACTTACAATATAAAGCTACATTAAAGTTAGGTAACAGAGTTCTTCACAGAACTTTTTATTGATGAGTTTTGCAATAGGCTAATTAAGGAACTTACTTCATAGTTATTCTAGAATGACTTCTAGTCCAGTATCTGTCTCTAAGAATCTCCAGTTCTGACTGTTTCAGAAGTTGTAGTAAAACCTCTGTAGTGGACAGTAATGCAATAAGAGGTCTATGGAAAAAGTTTCTCTCTAACCTGCAGCCAGGACCATCCCTAGTAGGGTGAGAGGCCCAGTATATAGGTCTTAGTTTCTAATCTGGAGAGAAGTGGGGTTCTGCCCAGGTCCTACTCCCACTCCACCCCTTACCCTAAGGTCCCACTCCTGCCCTGCTTCTTCCCACCCCTACTCTGTCTCCATCCTGCCTCTTCCTGCCCTGCCTCTTTCCTCTTCAGTTCTGTCCCCTCTGCTGAGTGCACTGTGTCCTCACTCTTCTCCCCTCCTCACCCCAGTGCCTCCAGCCACCACAAAACAGCTGCTCTGTGGCAGGCACTAGGCATTAGGAGGGAGAAGAGGTGCTGATCAGCAGGGCCTGAAGGTCAGGCAGGAAGCACTGGGGGAAGGAAGAAATTCTTGTAGGGGACCTGCCAGTGGATGCTCAGCACCCACCATTTTTTTCCATACCTCCTCACCCCTCTCCTGCCTGCTTACCTGCCATTCACCTCCTTATCCTCCTCACCGTCCCACCTCCTGCCTCACCTCCCAAAGGGAGGCACCAAGTGAATTTTTACCCTGAAAACTTGGGTTCCAAATCATAGAATCAGAGCTGGAAGAGACCTCAGAAGGTCATCAAGTCCAGCCCCCTGCCCAAAGCAGGACCAATCCCAACTAAATCAACCCGGCCGGGGCTTTGTCAAGCTAGGACTTAAAAACCTCTAGGGATGGAGATTCCACCATGTCCCTAGGTAACCCATTCCAGTGCTTCACCACCCTCCTAGTGAAATAGTTTTTCCTAATATCCAACCTAGACCTCTCCCACTGTAACTTGAGACCATTGCTCCTTGTTCTGCCATCTGTCACTATTGTGAACAGCCTTTCTCCGTCCTCTTTGGAACCTCCCTTCAGGAAGTTGGAGGCTGCTATCAAATCTTCCCTCACTCTTCTCTTCTGCAGACTAAACAAACCCAAATCCCTCAGTCTCTCCTCATAGGTCATGTGCTCCAGCCTCCTAATCATTTTGGTCACCCTCCGCTGAACCCTCTCCAATGTGTCCACATACTTTCTATAAAAGGATGTGGCCTCACGAGATGTAGCCTCACCAGAGCTGAATAAAGGGGAATAATTACTTCTCTGGATCTGCTGGCAATGCTCCTCCTAATGCACCCTAATATGTCATTAGCCTTCTTGGCTACAAGGGTACACTGTTGACTCCTATCCAGCTTCTCATCCACTGTAATCCCCAGGGCCTTTTCTGAAGAACTGCTACTTAGCCATTCAGTCCCCAGCCTGTAACAATGCTTGGGATTCTTCCGTCCCAAGTGCAGGACTCTATACTTGTCCTTATTGAACCTCATCAGATTTCTTTTGGTCCAATCCTCTAATCTGTCCAGGTCACTCTGGACCCTATCCCTGCCCTCCAGCGTATCTACCTCTCCCCCTAGCTTAGTGTCATCTGCAAACTTGCTGAGGGTGCAATCCATCCCCTCATCCAGGTCATTAATAAAGATGTTGAACAAAACCAGTCCCAGAACCGATCCTTGGGGCATTCCGCTAGAAACCGACTGCTAACCTGACATCGAGATGTTGGGCCCGACAGTCTAGCCAGCTTTCTATCCATCTTACAGTCCATGTATCCAATCCATATTCCTTTAACTTGCTGTCAAGAATACTGTGGGAGACCATATCAAAAGCTTTGATATGGTTTAGGCACTTAGGGTACACGTTTTTTCGGCATCTCTGTAAACCTTGTTCTACGAGGAAGAAGGGATGTTCCGAAAGAGGCTTTTTTTCTAATATTTGGCCCGGTGTAGATGGGCCAAATGTTGGAAAAGCCTCTTTCGGAAGAAAAGCGGAAAAAGATATGCAAATTGCGATTCGCAATTTGCGTATCTTTTTCCGACTTTTCTTTGTAGTCTAGACACAGCCTTACAGTCTTTGGTGGGATCACACTGGACCCCAATGCTGGGACTGAGGCACTTAAGGCTTGTTTTAGGTACCCCAGGTATATGTATGTGCCTAATAGTTTTTTAAATCCTGTTATACTCTGCAGCTGACTGATGTCTGCTAGGAATGAATATCACAGGTTAATTATGCATTCTGAAACTACTTATTTTTATTAGTGTTAAATTTGTCACCTTTTAATTTCAGTAGGCCCCTGTATTATGAGAAAGGGTAAATAGGTACACCCAATTTACTTTCTCTGTATCATTTATTATTATATATACCATTATTATGGCATTACTTATTTATCTTCTCTCTAAAGTAGATACTCCTTATCTTTCAGAATCTCCCCTTATATGGAAGCTTCTAATCACCTTTCTTGTCTTTCTTTTGGCTTTTTCCAATTCCGCTGTGTACTTTTTAAGATGGGGTGACTAAAAAAGGAATTCAGTATTTATGAGGCTAAACTTCCATCAATACTGTTGGACTGTCTGGAAAGGTTAATGAACATGGGTGCTCACTTTAAGGCAGACTGTTTCTAACCAGGGCAGAAACCCCAAGCTGGTTGCAGTGGCACTGGATCAGTTTTTACAGTAGGCAGTGCTGCAGCTGTGCTTCCCCATAATCCTGTGTATGTCCCACCCCTTAGAGATGGAGCCAGGAGCAGTGCCATGGGTCCAAGAGGTGGGACAGGGACATGGATAAGAGGATTGAGGCTGGGGCCACAATGGATATAGGGTTGGCATCCAGGACCTGAAGAGTTGGGAACAAGGCTGGCAGCCAGGCATGAGGCTTGCAGCAAAGCCCCCAGGTTTGGAGCCAGAAGCCGGATGTGGGGCTGGCTGCAGTACCCCCCTCATTTCTAGTTTCTGCACCTGTGACTGATTGTATGTTCTATAATTAGATTTCCCCAAGATATCAAGTGTTAAATCTTCAAGCGCTATAACAGCCTTAATGTGGAGTCACCTGCCCTTGGACACGGCTCCATCTTGCCACCCAGGAAAGCCTGCCTGTGTAAGAGATGGTCCCTCATGCCAAAAATCACATCAATATTCAGGCTACTCCCAGAACCAAAGGACCAGCCACTCACCTCTGGTTAACTGTACTTTAGATCTCTTACCAAGACAATGGTTATAAACTAAGGATACATCTACCCACCCAGCAGCGTTATTTCAGAATAACCATTGTTATTCCGAAATAACAAAAAGCGTGTCTACACTGCAAGCCATTATTTTGAAATAATGGTGAGCTAGAGGGCTTCTTCTTACTCCGACTCCTGTACACCTCATTTTATGGGGAGTAAGGGAAGTTGAAGGAAGACTGTTCTTCCTTCGATTTCCTGCTGTGTATATAGCGCCAAAAGCTGAATTAAGCTATTTAGATTTAAACTACGTAGCTGAAGTTGCGTAGCTTAATTTGACATTAGCCCTGCTGTGCAGACATACCCTAACTGAAGGTTTATTAGCAAAGAAAAAAAAAAGAGAGTTATGGACACATTTAAAGCAGGTAACATACACACACAAGTGAGTTACAATCTCAAGTTCCAAAGATGATGGTGGCTATTACATGTGCAAGTGCTGCTTGTCCTTTAGGGCTAACCCAAAATAAGTAGCTTGAGAATCCTTGCTTATGATCAGAACTATTGCCCTCTCGCAGTTCTAAGCAGCATAGTGATGATAATTTTTCTTTAACAGGGTTTTCTATTTCCTTCCTCTAACACTCAAGCTGTGATGGGACAAGGGCTTGTGCAGATATTCTGTTCATGCTTGTGAGGCAGGCAATTAATAAAGTGTTTTGTCCACTGGTGTCTCTAGGCCACCCCTTGTAGTAAACTAGTAATTCACTTGAAGCGTCTCTCCAGACTGTAAGATTTTACGGTTTCAGCAAATACTTTTATAGTTACAGAACAAACACTTAAATATTAGTTTTTAACATGCAATATAGATATTATAAGTAAGAGTAATACATGCAGCATCCTACCATCATTTCATAAAGTCTAAACCTGGGGTGAGGAACCTTTTTTTGGGTCAGGGGCCCCACACAAGTGAGAAGCAAAGTGAGAAGCCCCTGACGGAGAAGGAGAAAGACACTCCTCACATTTCACTTGCACACCAAAGCCCGGGGGGCCCAGGCTAGCAGAGTTTCTATGCTCCAGCCTGCGGGTAGGTGGCAGAGGATTTGAAGCACCAGCACAGGCACCCCAATGCTGAGCCTTGGGGGCCTGATCCAGGCAAGCTGAGGCCCGCATGTGGCACCCAGACCTGAGGTTCTGTACCCTGGTCTAAAAACTGAACACATTCTGATAACTCTAATATCTATGTTAACAATATGAACACACAGACCAGGCACACTGGTTTCCACCTGTGCATTTTTCAGTGTTCAGGGAGACCCAGGGGCCTTAGCATGACGTAGCATCTGGTCTGCCAGTGTCACAAATACCCCTCAAAGTACTCTATGACACACAGAAACTCTTTCCTTCCCCCATTGTTAAATGTATTGTTTGGAAAGTGAAGATTTCCCCAGTGAATTGCATTCTTAAGATTTTCCTTCTCAGATAAAATCATCATAGGATTGGGTGTATGTGCAATTGTCCACTAGAGAGCAGGCTGAGACCAACAAACCCTTTTTGCTTGTGTCTTAGCCAATTTTGAACCCAGGTGTTTCAATGTAAATTGTTAGTACATTAAAGCACTGCACCATCTAGCCTCCATTGTTAGTTTATAAATTGCTATCAAAGTTGATGGATATAGGTTGTGAAGCTTAGTGACCTAAGGTGGTAATAATAAAGTATTCTGGAACCTGGATAACATTTTATTCTGTCACTCTGGTTTTCTTGCTTTGGTGACATCAACTAATTTGTACTGGTTTACAGGGAATTTCTATATCCAGCTCTTTAGCCAGAGTCTTGGTTTCCTTACATTGCTCTTACTCTTTCCTGTCAGACTGAATTTCTTTCAGAGAAAAAATATTGCTTGATATTGATTCCAGTGCACTAGATAATTTCAGGTTCTCACACTGCAGTTCATCTGAAGCACTATTCAATGTTTTCAAAGGCTGAAAGCCTTAGTACAAAAGAGCAGTTGTTAAATCCCTTTGAAAGATTCTAAAAAGACCCTATGCATTGAAACACTTTCCATTGTTATTAAAATTGAACCATATCATAGGGAGTTGTACCAGCAAAACCAGCAAGTTTTCAAAAAAGCCATAAAGCTTTTATGTTTTCTTGACTAGTTCTTACTGTGCTTGTATAAAATGTTTAGCTTGTGTGGAGAAAAATATGTATCTGCAAAGACAAATGTACAGAGAAGACCTTTCCTTGTTAGCTGCCTCTATAGATTCTGCAGAACTAATATTGCAATCATAGGGAATTTCTTGGTGGACTTGCCAGTAAATGACTAATGCCACATTTCAATTTCATTCTGCTTCATCAATTTTGAAAAGTAAATTAATATTTTATGTTATTTTGATTGCTTTATTTTCTCCTGCAGATCTAAACTGAGGGTGTCCTCACAGCAAAGGTAACATCTATTAACTTCAATCTTTAGGCCATGTCTTCACTATGCCGAAGATTGACGCTGACATGAAAGATCTCCTGGAGTTTGATTTAGAGGGTCTAGTAGAGACCTGATAAATTGAACTCAGAGGGTGCCCCTCGATTGGCAGCCAGTGCTCCTGCTCCTTATGAGGAGTAAGGGAAGCCAATGGGAGCATTTGCTCCCGTCAACCTCCCTCTGTGGAGACCTCACAGAAACTCGAGTTAAGGTATGTTGACTCCTGCTACAACCCTAATACTCCTCTACAGTATTTGGAAAGATAAGAGCAGAGAAAACCCAGTTTATACCTCTCCCTATACCTACCTCACTTCCCTACATCACCTAAGTACCTTTCAAAAATACCTAAAATTCCCCCGAGTGCAGGCAGAAACCTGATTACTGCCGTCATCACCCTCATCATCTCTTAATCACAGAACTGTTCTGGACTCCATGCAAAGATTCTCCACCCCTCATTTGCTGCCACCTGTCTACATTGCCCTTCTTTGCTGAACGGATGCTGCTTTCATTTACAATGATTTTAGAACTGTAATTTCATTAACTCAATGCCAACACAAGCTGGAAAATAACATGATTACAGAGGAAGACACCCAACACAGAACATGTTAGTTCATATGATTACAGATTGACAGTCAGAACAATTGAAAATAGGGTCTTAATACAAAAATTTGAGACAATTTAAAGCCTGATACCAGCCTACCAGCAGCTACATTTCCTTCTTACATCTATAGGATGAGCAGACGGTTCCTGTTCCCTTTAAACTAGGGTGTTAAATATATTGCCCATGGACCAGATCCAGCCCACTGTGCAACTTTGGCACATCAAAACAGTCCTCAGCTAGTTCAAAGGAGCTGAGAGTAAGAGCCAGAGAATGAGTGGGAGGAACAGAGAAAAGAGCTCAACAAGATAGGGCACAGGTATCTGAGCTCCCTCACCTTTCTCCTGCTGCTAAGCCGACACTGCTTCAAGTCCCACAGCCAGGGCTGAAAATAGGGGCTCCTTCCCAGCCTCTCGTGCAATGTCTCTGTCACTCCAGTACTGCCACCAATCTTCTAGAGGTGGACCAGGGGAGGGACCTCTTATCCCTGTGGACTCCAGAATAGGTTCCAGTGAGCACTTACTTCCCACACGTCTGCCTTTTTCAGTTCCTGCCATCACAAAAACAAGATCCAGGATAAAAAAAAAAAGCCCCAAGTGTGAGAGAGATAGAAACACAGAGTGGTTGGAATGGACCAGAGAGTGAAAAGAATCCCAAAGGGAATGGGGAGAACTTTAAAGGGAGTAGAGGGGAAGAGATAAAGAAGTAATTCCCAAAGTGTAAGTGGGTAGGTGGGGAAAAAGAAAAATGCCCAGATTATTATGGGGGGAAGGAAAACATCCTAAGCAGGGCTGGGAAGATGGGAAAGAATGACTATTCTCAACGTGTTGGAAGGCCAGCAGGATACTAGTCATAAGAGGAATGCATGGAGGGGTAACTTGATGAAGAGGAAGGGAAATTTTATGAGTTTATTTCCTTAAAAAGGAAAATAAAAGAAATCAATATTTCACTTGTCTAACCAAAGAGGAGTATTCTGAAGTTATAGAAGACTGCAATATTTGCCTCCTGTCAATGGTTTTTACTTCAGCCCACAGACTGTAGCTTAAAAGGTAATTCAGCCCTCACCACAGAAATATTTTGATACCTCTACTTTAAGCTTTCTAGCTATAAGGCTTACATACAGATACAACACAACTATTTTGTATAGCTTCTTTTATATAGAGAATTGAGTATCATCAGCGTGATAACTAAGATTAAAGGTAGAGTTAAGATGACTGAAAGGGAGAGGTAGATAGAAAATAGCAGGAGACTAAGAATTAAGCCTTGTGGGACTCCATACAGGAGAAATTTTAGGCTTAGCACGGATGAGGAGCCATCACTGCAAACAGAGGGGTTTGATAGGTATACTAAGAATGAAACTGGCAGGAGAATTGTTTGCAAAAGCAATGGAAGCTGTCCCACAGGATGGAATGCTCTTCTGAGGTCAAGGAGAATAAATACAGAGAAGGAACTTGTAACTACAGAAAAAGGTCAATAACTATGAAAGTGAAAGAATTTCCCTGATATGGCCAAAGTAAACCCCAAGTTGCAAGTACTCAAGGCTATTGATATGTGTGGGAAGAGATGAGAAAAAGCCAATAAGTTTTTTGTTGAGAAAGGCAAGGTTAAAGCTGAAGTGGTGGTAAGAGAGAATGTCATGGTCAGACCTCAAGGAGAGCTCTGTGTAAGCTCAAAAGCTTGTTTCTTTCCCCAAAAGAAGTTGCTCCAATAAAAGATATTACCTCACCCACCTTGTCTCTCTAATACCTTGGGACCGATATTGCAGACAAAAACTCTACATGGTAAAGGAAGATTTTTAAGAAGTTCATGGACAGTAACAGATTTTATTTCATTGGGAATAGGTCAATGGATGTAATGTAGGCGAGCAAGAGACAGCAATTCATGATAAAAGAGAAAGGGTCAAAAGAGTAAGTAATTTTCATAAAGGTTTAGTTTATGTCAAATATCCACAATGAACAAGGAAGGGGGAGGAGAGGAAAAAGAAAGCTAAGAAAAGTGTGGGCAGGTACTGGAAGTGGAGGAGGTACTGAAAAGAAACAGGCAACTATATTCAGAAAGCAGAAAATGAATTCCTGGCAAATGGTTGGAATTGGAATGAATTGGTAGAGAAGATAGTTCTGGAAGAGAGGGAGCAGGGCTTGCTAAACTCCTTGGAAATAAGAATCAAAGATTTATTTTGCAATCGTATGAGCATCCTGATTAAGTGTCTGATGACAGCTTCCAATTCTTGTAGTGGATATGGAGATAGAACATGTGCTATTGTCTTTTGAGATACTGGTCTGTGCCCTTCAGTGCGGCTGATCAGTATAACAAGAGGAATCTGAAGTGCAAGGTGTGATGGACCGGGCCGGATCTGGGCACTGCTGAGGGCGCCCGCTCAGGGTGAATTGCTCAAACTCGGGGCTCCTTACAGCCCCAGACTGGAGACCTTTCCAAATAGGCCACAAATCAGTCACACCGAGCGCTCCAGCTGCCTATCTGGCCAGCCTGAATCCTCACGAGCAAAACCCCTCTGACACCTCAGCTCCCTCTGCGCCGCAATCAGCCCCGGCCTGCACACAGGTGAGAGGTTATAGAACCCAATCTCACCTACGCCAAACGGGTTCTTCCGGTCCCAAGAAACCAGCCACAGTTCCCAGGTCAATTTACATTCTGGATCGTACCGACACGATCATGCTGGGCCAATCCTTTAGAATCTAAAATCTAAAGGTTTATTACTAAAAGAAAGAAAAGCATGAGAGTAAGGTTGTTAAGGCAAATACATTACATGCATCGAATCACCCAGTTCTCGATACAGGCTCTTAGCAGAGATGTTACAAACTGCTATCTTAAAAGTCTCTGATGTACATCCTATGTCAGGATGGGTCAACAGTTCTTTCCAGCTCACAGTTCCTCGCAAGTCTGCATCTGGAATCAGTAGTTGAACTGAAAACAAAATGGAGATTGCCACATGGCACTTATATACCTCTCCTGGCATCTTCCTGGCCAGAGCAGGTCACATGGTCAAGTGACCTATCTCTGTTTCACATGCTGGCAGCCATTATGCCCTGGCTGGTTTGCAGGTATCCAGATTTCCAGACTCATTCCTCAGGTGTGTATTGGCACCTAGATTCATTGTCCCTGGAGCCTTGCTAATTAGCACAGTCACTGGCTGAACATTCTTTGCCCATTGCTCTGTTTCAGAAAGAGAATCTTCCAGCATAAGCACAGAGTACATAGTCATAACTCCACATACAGATATCATACAAGTACATGAATAGCATATACAGAATTAGTCAAACATAAGCTTTCATTTGACACCTCACATGGCCCCCTTTGTACAGACTTTTGGGGCAAACACCCCCCTCCCATGGGTGCAGCAATGATCTTTAAAATCCAATAATGTGACACAAAGAACAGTGTGGTTTTTGATGGCGGGATATTGGTTAAAAGCAGAAATTAGTGAGGGCTGTAGGCATTAACATATGAGCTAAAAGGAAGATCAGTAAGCAAACATTTGAATTTGCAAATCCAGCTAAACAATGTATTGGTGTAGTGGTCAATTGTGGAAGAACTTTGTATGTGCTAGTTTATGGATGGTTAGGCCTGCATTCCGCCCCCCCCCCCCTTTTTCCCTACTACTGATGAGCCAGAAGCAAGCCTCTAGGAACATATGCCATTGTAGCAAGAACGAATTGTAGATAAGGGCGGGAACAAAACAATTCTGTTTACCCTAACATACTGATCACGTAAACAGGGCCAAAGAACAAGTAGATCCAGATCAGAACCAGATTGATAACTAACAGCTAATCCCTACATCAGCATATAATGAGTAAACCCTGGAAATTTCCAAACTGCCAAACAAGGCAGGAAAACTGTATTTAAGGCTGCCTCAGAGCCTAGCAAATCAAACCTCACCGATGGGCTTTGGGTACCAGCGCCTCAGAAGCTGAGACAACCTCCCACTTTGTCCGCAGCCTACCCGGGGTTCCAGGCTTGCAGGAATGGACGTAAGATATGCTGCTTCTTTGTTATGTTGTTCTTCCAGTTATGGGGCACAGCTGTTAGCTGTCAGGAAATAAACTACTTGTGTTTGACAGATACCTGTGTGGCGTATTTTGTACCTTGAGAGCCCAGTGTCGGACCTGAGACTTACTCTGGCCAGCTACAATTGGTATCGAAGCGATGAGTATTGAGACAGGGTAATTTTCTGAGGAGTAAGGCAATGGAGAGCATGTCCAGCTGTAACCACAGAATGGTCAGTGTTGGTGGGAATGGGTGACTGGATGGATCACCTGATGACTGCCAATTCTATTCATACTGTCCGAAGTGCCTGACATTGGTCACTGTTGGCAGACAGGATACTGGGCTAGATGGACCTTTGATCTGACCCAGCATGGCTGTTTTTATGGTGGTATAAGTAAAATACGCAAAAGATGAGGGATGAGGAGAAATATTGCATGTCTATGGACATTCTTAGGTGAGGTGATAAATGGGACAAAGATGTGACAGTCAAAATGGAAAGTAAATTAGAATATAAAAATATGTTTTCAATATGCTCATTGAAGTCCCAAGTAAGAGAAAAGTCTGTAAAGGAGACAACAGTTAGGGAGAAGATAGTAGAGAGCTTCCTCTCCTTATTGCCCCCTCTCCAAGGAGGAAGTTGAATTTAGGAGGCTGATAAACCACAGGTATTTTGAGACTGGGAGACAGATCTCAGAGAGAGTAGAAAACTTGAATTTAGCATTGGTCATACCTTCAATATTGCCATCTTTGCCCAAGCTGTTCCAGGAAGGAGGATCATGGGAACATAAGGAAGTTTATACAATCTGGCAGTAGCCTGAGAATGGGGAAGAGATCACCTTTACAAAAAATAAATTAGCATCAACAGTTCTGTATCAGTGTAGAAAATCCCAGGAATATGGCAAAAAGTAAACCATATTTCTGGGGTTTCTCCATATTGATACTTTGCCTGAGTAATTGATGATCAGTTGCCAAGTGGTTAAATATTTAGCATGTGAGGCTCTTTTGCAACTAACTGGCTTCTCCATAGCAAGGACATCTCAAATGTTTGTGTAGCGCCCCCCTCTCCACCTGGTTACCTTCTTTAAAGCCAATCTCCTTACAGGTTTTGATGGATAGGTCTGGGTTCTTCTGGATCCCGCCACCCACTCAACTTTATTTTTTCTGATGGATTTATTTGGCGGTGCCTCCACCCCCCCCTCACTCCTTCCTGGCAGGGTCACCAGGGCAGCTTGGGAGAAAAATTCTAGCCCAGGGTAATCCCCATGTATTTGCCAGATAGTTGGAGACTCCCAGAAAATAGCACAAACACATACACTATAATAAACACAATTATATTAAACAGGAGACAAATAGAACAGGGTAAAACACTATTTTTAGGGTCACCGGTGCCCAGCAACTGTAAGATCAGTGTCCCGTTGGTACACGTACTTTGTTGGGGCCCTTGATGACTGTTGACCACAAAATTCTTCTCTGCAGTAGTTTAGCAGTGGGGCTGACTAGGTCCAGTACAGCCCAAAGGACTCACACATGGGAGAAGGCAGTAAATCCCTCCACAGGTTTAATATGCTGCAGGTAATAAAATCCCCAAACAAATTCCCTGACTTACTAACTAAAAATTGGTGCACTCACACACTCCATGAATGAGCCTCAGGTTGAGAGATGACTCAGTCACTGCAAAGGGGCTGCTCTCTTCTCGCAGGGATCCTCTTCAGGCAGGAATCAGGCTGCTTCGGTTCCAGAATTTCCCCTCACCACGAAGGGGTGCAGGGTTCAAGGTGCAGGCCGCACAACTGCACCAAAATTCAAACTATAACCTCCTAGCCCAGCATTCAGATCCACACAGCAGGCAGCAGCTAGAGCAGAGCTGACCATGCAGTGACTTGTCTCACCCAGGGAGCTGGAGAGCCAACTCAGCCTGGCTGGGGAAGCCTCCCAGCAAACTCCACAAACTGGGAATCAACAGTGGAGACATAAAACCCAGCTGAGGGATCCTGCCTTCAGGTCCCTAGAGGCTAGTTCTCAGGGGGAACCCTCCATGCAGGCCTGGGGCTTACTAGCTCCCACACAGCAGTCCTCCCCTTGCCCTGGCTGGCTCCAGACTCCCCTCCACAATGGCCTCTCCTTCCCCCTCCTGAACTCCCTGGGAGGGGCATCTCAAGCCCTATGGGTTGCAGGGCAGACTCTGACCCTGGTAGGGTGGGGGAGCCAAGGCAAACTCAGAGTACCTCTCCCTGAGCTGCCAGCAGACAAGGCCCTGGGAATCTAAGTAATCTCCTTGGGGGTTATATTTGTAACCCACTTGATAGGTTAAGTAGCTAAATGAAATATTTTGTATTGATAGCTATACAAATGTGGTTGCAGTAGGCATGGCTGAAAACTTCAGAAAAAATAAAAGAAAACTCAGGAGAACTTCTAACCTCTCCCTTCAGATGATAGATTTTCTGCAGTACTTCACTTTTGATCACGTTTTCCTTCTCAGGAACAAAAGAAAAATGAATGGTGAAAGAGCTAAAATGTCAAATACACAGGCAACAAAAAGAGGGGGTGAAGTACTTACCTGAGAGAGGTTTTGCTTGAACCCGTTTCTTCAGAGCTCATACCTACTTAGTGCCATATTCCATGATGCTATCAATAATGGCTGAATGTATCTGTTTTGGTGAGGGACTCAAACTTCTTTGGCTTAATAACGCCAGAGAAATGTCACGATTATATTTTAAAATATATTTTATTATAATTTTGTCTTAAAATATCAGTTTTATATTAAAACTGTCACATAATAGTCTGAATATTATTTTATGAACTGTAGATGTAGATACATTTTAACGTGATCCCATTTGCAAAGTGAGAGACCAGATATTTCTGTATCTGGTATTTTTACCTGAATTTTATACATTACTCCTTGTCTGGAAAACGTAGTAGATGTAGATAGAGGGAATTGTTTGCAATGCTACCTAATCATTTGTCATTTTAGATTATGAAAAATTCACTGGAGCAGGAGAGAGCACTATCACATTCTGGATTAAAAAATACTGTAAGAAATAATTGCTTATAATTTTCTTGAAATATATTATTTCTTCAGGGCACAAAAGAAAAAATAATTTGTTGTGTGTGCGTAGCATAAAGAAATAAACTGCTTTTTGAAATGTTAAATATTTATTATGGTTTGTCCTCAGATACATAAACTTCACAAATAAGAAAAATAAGTAGGAAAAAAACCCTAATTTAGAACGGATAATTGTAGCATTAATTCTCTGTTATATACTTAGAGAAGGCACATATATGCATACAGATACCAGAAACTTGTTTAACTGCTAAATTATTCTCTGGAGAATAAGATTTATTAAATAAGTGTTCTTTAACTTTCCATGACCAACCATAATCAGGACTTTCATTTTACCTTCAGGCTCCTGTTTTCCCTGCAGATAATTATTTCATTAATTTTCTTTTCCTTTTAAATTTTGTTTCAGTTAACTGTAACTTTGCAAAAACATTTTCTCTATATATGAAATTAACAGTGAGGCATGATTCCCTATCTTTGTTCAGACATAGTAAATGAAAATTCTGCTTGAGTAAAGGCTGCAGGATTGGTCTCTTGAACTTCAGAGGGGTAGTCAAGTTAGTCTGTAACTAGAAAAACTTAAAAAATGACAAATAGTCTAGCAGCATCTTAAAGACTAACAAAACATGTAAATGGCATCATGAGCTTTCATGGGTACAGCCCACTTTTTGAAGTAAGCCTGGCAACTACTGACAGACTTTTCAGATTTACAAATGGACAAGAATATATATCTCAAATGAAATATCTTCCATTTTATAGTCTCCCATGCTGATTCAGTACTGTAAGAAACCTCTTTACATTTAAGCTATAACGACTAGGGATGTAATAATATACAGTAAAACTCCAATTGTCCAGCATCCAGTGGTCTGGCACTCCCGATAGTCCGGCACCAACTGGAACCCAGAAGTGCTCTGGCCAGCTGGACAATTGGAGCTGCTGGCAGGGAACGGCACAGCGAGGGGTGAACCTTCCGCCGTTTTGCAGGAAGGCGGGGGAAGCCCCGCGCCACCACCAAGAGTTTCCGGGAGGGGAGCGGGTTCCCCACCCCCCAGACTGCAGTAGTTATCGCCGAGCAGGGGGGTGAGGGGCGGCGCTGCAGGACCAACCCGGCAGCACCCCAGCTGCTCTGCTCCGCCGCTTGTCCGCCGCTCGTAAATTTCATCAGCGGCAGCGGCGGACTTGGGGAAGCGGCGGAGCAGAGCAGCTGGGATGCTGCCGGGCGCCGAGCAGGGGGGTGAGGGGTGGCGCTGCGGGACCAACCTGGCAGCACCCCAGCTGCTCTGCTCTGCCGCTTGTCTGCCGCTCGTCAGTTTCAGCAGCGGCAGCGGCGGACTTGGGGAAGCAGTGGGGCGGAGCAGAGCAGCTGGGGTGCTGCTGGGCACTGAGCAGGGAGGTGAGGGGCGGCGCTGTGGGACCATCCTAGCAGCACCCCAGCTGCTCTACTCCGCCACTTCCTCAAGTCCGCCGCTGTCGCTGCTGAAACTGACGAGCAGCGGACAAGCGGCGGAGCAGAGCAGCTGGGGTGCTGCCGGGTTGGTCCCACAGCGCCGCCCCTCACCCTCTTGCTCGGCGATAACTACTGCAGTCTGGGGGGTGAGGAGCCTGCTCCCCTCCCGGAAACTCTCAGAGGTGGCGCGGGACTTCCCCCACCTTCCTGCAAAACGGCGGAGGGTTTGCCCCTTGCCGCGCCATTCCCCGCCTACCCCCCGGACGCAGTACGGGTCCCGGCAGACCCGTCACAGCCCCCTGCTGGAGTACCTCCCAATACTCCGGCATATCCGATAATCCGGCACCACCTAGGTCCCAAAGGTGCCGGATTATCGGAAGTCTACTGTAGTTGATTAACCAATTAACCAAATAAGCAAAAGCTTATAGGTTAATGCTATAGACTACACGCATTTCCCCCCTCTGCCTTGCTAGTACATTTTTTTTGTGGGCTGGCCAGCAGTCCGGCTCAGTCCCAGCTTGCGCCAGGTCTGGGACCTACCCCTGCTGCAGCTCTGCATTTAAAGTGTATTAGGAACCAGGTGGGCAGGCAGCCCAGCTCAGTTCCACCTCACACCGGGAGTTCAGATCACCCGGACAGACAGACAGTTTGCGAGGGGAGCTGGTTTTTAAACTGGCTTCCCTTGCGGACCAGCTCCCGCTTGGCATCCCATGCTGCTGCCTCTGATAGAGAGGCAGCAGTGCGGTATGGCAGAGGGCTCCCCGGGAGTGCGGCTGGAGCACACTGGCTGCTGGCCCCACCCCCAGGGACTATAGAATAGTCAAGTAACCGATAAGAATTCACAAGGTTAATCGACTATTCAATTAACTGATATTTAACATCCCTAATAAGGACCTCTGCTTTGAGCCTCTCTTAGGCCAGGTCTACACTAGACCTGGAAATTTGGCTTAAGGTACACAACTCCAGCTACCTTAAGCCAAGTTTAGCGCCATCCCCACTGCAGGAGGCCAACAGGAGCAAACGCGTTCCCCGCATTCAATTTACTGGTCTATACTAGACTCACTAAATTGAATGCCAGAATGTCAATCTCTAGCATGGCGAGTGAAGACATGTCCTTAGCATCCACTTTGCTTCTGTTGATTTCAGTGGGAGAAGTATCATTTAGGGCTAGATTTTTGCCAGTCCTTTTATATGCTCTCTACCTCCACATTGCAGCCCTGTGCAGCAATTCTTTTTTGCTCTCATTTGAGTACTGTGACTGCAGAACAAGTGCTGCTAGCTACCCTAACAGAATAGACAGGAAATTAGACCACAGAGAGTTGGCAGAGCTGACCAGGCACAGAACGGAGCACATAACTAGTACTATATTATGCAGTGAATCTTGATATTAGGTATACTCCAGATGTCTGAATGTCTTTTGAGACAGCCAAAACTTTTGGCTAGGTAATTTATAAACACAGTTCAATTTCTATTTGAATTTCATGTTCTGTGGACAAAAATGAATGATCGTTAACCCAATATTTTGATAATTGGGGTTGGAACAAACAAAATTTACTTGTAAAACATCTGTGAAGAATGCATATATAGTGTATCTATGCAAAGGCCCAAGAATAAGAGGTAATGTGTGACAGACCCACACTGAGAAACACACAAATTCAAATGCTGCTGGATTAATGTTTTTCGTTACAGCCAAGCCCAAAGATACAACCGGATTTGCTCCAATCCCACAGACAGAGACAAACATGTACAGGATCTATATAGAGCATTTTTAAAACTGAAATACCCACCTGGAGAAGTGAAAAAAAGATCGACAGAGCTAGAAGAGTACCCAGACATGAACTACTTCAAGACATTCAGAGGGGTAGCCAAGTGAGTCTGGAACAGGAAAAATTTAAAAACAACAAATAGTCTAGTAGATCTTAAAGACTAACAAAACATGTAGATAGTATCATCTGAAAAAGTGGGTTTTGCCCACGAAAGGTGCTACTACTATTCGTTGTTTTTAAAGTTTTTACTTCAAGACAGGCCAAGAAGAGAAAACAACAGAATTCCACTTGTCATCATCTATAGCCCACAACTTAAACCCCTCCAACGCTTTATCAACAATCTACAATTTATCCTGGAAAATGACCCCTCACTCTCACAGGCCTTGGGGGGAAGGATAATCCTCGCCTACAGTCAACCCCCTTACCTCAAACAAATTATTTCCAGTAACCATGCAACACACCTCCATCATAATCATCCAGGAACCCACCCCTGCAATCAGCCCCGGTGCCAACTCTGTCCACATCTACACAAGTGATTTCATCACTGGACCCAACCACATCAGCCACTACATCAGGGACTCATTTAACAGCACATCCACTAATGTGATCTATGCCATCAAATGCCAGCAATACCCCACTGCCATGTATATTGGCCAAACTGGACAGCCTCTATGGGAAAGAATTAATGGACACAAATCAGATATCCGAAAAGGCAATACACAGAAACCTGTTGGAGAACACTTTAACCTGCCCGGGCACTCATTAATAGATCTCAAAGTCACAGTGTTGTTTCAGGCCAATTCCACAAGCCAAATATACAGGGAAGGGCTAGAGCTTCATTTACAAGTTTGATTCCTATGAGGGAGGAATGAACAGGCTAGCACACTACCTTCCACATCCTAATGACTTAACCAATCAACAAAACAATGGGTACTTCCTGAGGTGCAAATTGTTCTTATCAGCCTCTTGTAACTTGAACAATCCAATTCACTATTTTTTTCTTTTCCCTGCTCCCACCTCCCCCTCCTCCCCCACCCACACCTTCCCTTATTTATTCTTGGATCTGGACTTTTAATACGCCAGCCATCTGAAGAAGTAGGTTGTACCCATAAAAGCTCAAGATACCATCTACATGTTTTGTTAGTCTTTAAGGCGCTGCTAGACTATTCGTTGTTTTTTAAGTTTTTCTGTTACGTGGTTAGAGCACTACAAACCTGTGGATGTTAATCTGCTTTACATTTGCAGTTATCTGCTTAGCATCTGTGGATGTGGTGCGAATATTCTTGTACCATGTTTGCTGATTGCAGACGGATGTGCATCCAAATTCTGTATCCCTGCAGGGCTCTATCCATGGCACCTAATTCCCGATGTAAATAATTCCCAGCAATAGAGGCAAGAGGGGCCCAGTTTGTTTGAAACATGGATGACAACTGGAATTAAATGCGAGAAGTCCCTGGGAATGAGGGATGTCTGCAAGCTATACATGTGTGTTCAAAGTCTGTCCTCCAGTCCTGTTGCTTTTGCAGGCAGCAGAGCTATGGGCACTGAAGGACAGACAGTTCAATCACATGCTAGTATGACGGATTCAGAATAAGGGAGTGGCTGCTGTCTTTGTGGTGACTTCATATGTACTTATCCCTCGGACAGTGGTGGGATACTCGTGGCCTAAGAGCTTTATATGGGTCATTAGGGTTCCATGTGTAGCCTGCAAGACATTTTGGTTACTGTTGCCCACATGAAGGGTTGCCAGTTTTTTTCCTCCTGGTATTACAGGTTGAAACTCTCAGGTCTGGCACCTGCGGTCCCTAACAAGGGAATTTGCCAGATCAGGGAAGTCAGGTGTTTGAGCTCTCCTGGGGCTCCCCTCCTGGCTGCTGTCCTGGGGGAACCTGGAAGGCCTGACCACCTCTGGCTCACCTGCCCTCAACCCGCTCCCAGGGCGCTGCTCCCTGCGCCTGGTCCCACGCAGGGCAGTAGCTGCTCCCAGGGTTCCCTGACCCTGGTCCTATGTGGTGGTGGCAGCTGTTCCCAGGGCTCTCTCTAGCCAGGGTGGCGGCAGCAGCTCCTGGGGTTCCCCATCAGGGATGGGCACAGGGAGCCCCAGCAATGGCTGCTGCAATGCAGTGCTGGGGAAGCAGCTGCTGCTGGGCACACAGCCAGGGTTGGGCAGCAGCTGCTCCTGGGGTTCTCTACTCACAGGTCACTGCTCCTGAAGCCTGCTGCGGACCAGACCAGCTCTGAACCTCTGTGGCCGGAGTTCTCTGGTCTAGCACCATCTGTGGTCCTACCAGATGTTGTTGGACTAGGGAGTGCAGGACTTCAACCTGTACTACAGAGACCCGCACTTAAAGTGAGGGCACGTGAAGTGAGGTCAAGTGCAACAAGGATAAGTGCAGAGTCCTGCACTTGGGACAGAAGAATCCCAAGCAGTGTTATAGGCTGGGGACCAACCAGTTAAGTAGTAGTTCTGCAGAAAAGGACCTGGGGGTTACAGTAGATGAAAAGCTGGATATGAGTCAACAGTGTGCCCTTGTAGCCAAGAAAGCTAATGGCATATTAGGTTGCATTAAGAGGAGCATTGCCAGCATAGAATCATAGAACCATAGAGCTGGAAGAGACCTCAGAAGGTCATCAAGTCCAGCCCCCTGCTCTAGGCAGGACCAATCCCAACTAAATCAACCCAGCCAGGGCTTGGTCAAGCCGAGACTTAAACACCTCCAGGGATGGAGACTCCACTACTTCCCTAGGTAACCCATTCCAGTGCTTCACTACCCTCCTAGTGAAATAGTTTTCCTAATATCCAACCTGGACCTCTCCCACCACAACTTGAGACCATTGCTCCTTGTTCTGCCATCTGTCACTACTAGCAGATCCAGAGATGTCATTATTCCCCTTTATTCAGCTCTGGTGAGGCCACATCTGGAGTATTGTGTCCAGTTCTGGGCCCCCCACTACAAAAAGGATGTGGACGCATTGGAGAGGGTCCAGCGGAGGGCAACCAAAATGATTAGGGGGCTGGATCATATGACTTATGAGGAGAAGCTGAGGGAGTTGGGTCTGTTTAGTCTGCAGAAGCGAAGAGTGAGGGGGGATTTGATAGCAGCCTTCAACTTCCTGAAGGGAGGTTCCAAAGAGGATGGAGAAAGGCTGTTCACAGTAGTGACGGATGGCAGAACAAGGAGCAATGGTCTCAAGTTGTGGTGGGAAGAGGTCCAGGTTGGATATTAGGAAAAACTATTTCACTAGGAGGGTAGTGAAGCACTGGAACGGGTTACCTAGGGAAGTAGTGGAGTCTTCATCCCTAGAGGTGTTTAAGTCTGGGCTTGACAAAGCCCTGGCCGGGTTGATTTAGTTGGGATTGGTCCTGTTTAGAGCAAGGGGCTGGACTTGATGACTTTCTGAGGTCTCTTCCAGCTCTATGGTTCTATGATTCTATGAGGTGCATGCTGAGTGCACACAACATTGACTGTAAGAGGTGTGTGCTTTCTCTGCAGTAAAGCAAAGTGCTGCTCCGGTTCAATGCACAGGCCATGCAAGTGCAGTTACAGGAACTACCCTAGCAGGGAGATTGTCTTGATTACAGCAGTTTTGCTTCCCACACCCCTTAGCTCTGCTGGGTGGGGAGTGGTGCAGCCAGGACAGCAAAGCAGCTGGGGCTGTCTTGCTCTGTCCCCCCCATGCCCTCATCTTGCTGCCCACTAAGGCGAAGGAGGCCCATTCACTAGCCTAGGCAGCCCATCACTGCCCTGGGGGCTAGGGACCAGCAGCGGGAGCTCCCTGCCTTCGCAGGCCCCTGCGCCGAACAGCTGTCCCTGGGGACTGGCTCCCAGCATGCCATGCGGTCCAGGCCGCCGGCAGAGCTGGAGCGGGGCATGCTGGGAGCCGCAGCCCGCAGGCTCTGCCCTGCGCTCCTTCCGCCCGCCCAGCCCCGGCTGCCGCCTCTCACTGCCGCAGCTCCACGCGCTCCCCGGAGACGAACGGTTGGGCGTGGTCACGCGCGGGGGGAGGAGAGGAAGCGAGGCCCCATGGCCCCGCCCCTCCTGCTTTGGCGCCAAAGAGCCCAGCGTGTCTCTGCGGGCAGCAGCGGCGGCGGCGGCGCGGGTCGGCTCGTGGGATGAACGGGGATCAGCCCAGCCCCTGCGGCCAGCAGAATGGGTACAGCCCGGGGGCCGGGGGAGCGGCTGTGAGGAGTCACCCGGGTTCCCGCGGCCCCTGCCCCGCAGAGTGGGAGCGGCGCGGCTGGTGGCTGGGTTGTGCATCGGGGGCTGCAGGTGCCACCCGGCTCGGAAATGGGAGACTGAGGCTGGTAGCGTGTGGGCGCAGCCGGCTGGTGCCGTGAAAGCCGCGCGGGCGGCGGGGCCCTGGGGACGACAGCCGCGCTGGGCTGTTCTGGGAGGGTTTGTAATGTGCCCATCGCCCTGGCTAAGGGCTAACCCTAGTAGGCAGGGAGGGGCTTGCATCCTAGGCCTCAGGTGCCGACCCTCACAGTGTCAGTGGAGCCCTTGGAATTAAATACATTGAGTCCAAAAATAAGTTATTGCCAGTACGAGGTTGTTCCTGGGTTCACATGTATTAGATTTGCTTTGTCAAGTCGGATTTAAAATCTCTCTCATGATGAAACTTCTACTTCCCTTGAACTCTGTTCCATAACCTGTTAGATTGTACTATTTTGAAGGGTTTTTTCCCCCCTGTTATTTAGCCCACATTTCCCCTCACACACTTAAATCTAGTTACTCTTGGTTACACAACTTTCTTCCACTAAATAATTAGTCTCTCTGATGTTTACATCCTTCAGATATGTCTTTCTGAAAATATCTTAAAAGTAGGTCTTTGCTCTTCATGGAAGCTATGCTCCTCTTGGCATGTTTTGTGAGACTTGGTGTTTGCTCCTGTGCCTCTTAGCCAACATTTGCATGTGCACATCCTTCCTGCAGCATCCTAAGTAATTGCTGTTCCCAATCCATGATGTTGCAGCTTATTGGTGTAGCTCTTGTATGAAAATACTGCATAATTTGCAAAACTCATTGAGATTAAATGTGTAATGTAAAAGTATCTTTACCATAGAATACATGGACTCATAAGAACACTAGAACTGGAAGGGAACTTGAGAGATCAAGTCCAGTCCCCTACCCTCAGGGCAGGACCAAGCACCATCTATCATCCCTGATGGGTATCTAGCCAACCTGCTCTTAAATATCTCCAGAGATGACGATTCCACAGCCTCCCTAGGCAATTTATTCCAGTGTTTAAACACCCTGACAGAAAGTTTTTGCTAATGTCCAGCCTAAACCTCCCTTGCTGCAGTGTAAGTCCATTGCTTCTTGTCCTGTCATCAGAAGCCAAGGAGAACATTTTTTCTTCCTCCTCTTTGTAACACCCTTTTAGACATTTGAAAGCTACTGTCATGTCTCTCTTAGTCTTCTCTTGAACAAGCCTAGATCTTTCAGTCTTCCCACATAGCTCATGTTTTCTAGGCCTTTAATCATGTTTGTTGCTCTTCTCTGGACCTTCTCCAGTTTCTCCATATCTTTCTTGAAATGTGGTGCCCAGAACTGGACACAATCAGCGCAGGCCTAATCAGCATAGAGTAGAGTGGACGAATGACTTCTCATGTCTTGCTCATAATACTCCTGTTAATGCATCCCCGGATCATGTCTGTGCTTCCCCTCCCCCCACCCCCAACAATGTCACACTGTTGACTCATATTTAGCTTGTGGTCCTCTATGACCCTTAGATTTCTTTCTTCAGTGTTCCTTCCTAGACAATCGCTTCCCATTCTATATGAGTGAAACTGATTGTTCCTTCCTAAATGGATTAATTTGCATTTGTCCTTATTAAACATCATCCTATTTACCTCAGACCATTTCTCCAGTTTGTTCAGATCATTTTGAATTATGACCCTATCCTCCAAAGCACTTGCAACCCCTCCCAACTATCATCTGCAAACTTAATAATAGTACTTTCTATGCCATCATCTAAGTTGTTGATGAGGATATTGAATAGAACAGATCCCAAAACAGACCCCTGTGGAACCCTACTTATGCCCTTCCAGCATGATTGTGACCCATTAACCATTCTCAGAGAGTAGTTATTATCTAGCCAGTTATGCTCCCACATTGTAGTAGCCCCATCTAGGTTGTATTCCCTAGTTTATTGATAAGAAAGTCATGCGAGACCATATCAAATGTCTAACTAGCCTAGGTATACCACGTCTACCACTTCTCCCTTACCACAAGGCTTGATCCTTTCAAAGAAAACCATCAGATCTGTTTGACATGATTTGTTCTTTACAAATCCATGCTGGCTGTTAACTCTCACCTTATTGTCTTCCGGATGCTTGCAGATGAATTCCTTAATTACTTGCTCCATTATCTTCCCAGGCACAGAAGTTAAAGTGACTAGTTTGTAGTTTCCTGGGCTATTCTTATTTCCCTTTTTATAGATGGGCACTATATTTGCCTTTTTCCAGTCTTCTGGTATCTTTATTATCATTTGTTATCTTCTAGACACTTCAAAAACTTCAACAAACATTGAAAACCAGGTTTCAATATATCTTGTTTGTATGACCATTGTTTGGAGTTTTGTTTTGTTTTTTAAAATCCCTGCATGCTAAAATGATTGCTCCCCTTACCTCATTTATAGTTGCAGACTTTATGTATAGGCTTGTCCACCTCTGCCAGCTGTATTGCTGTATTAGGGCAAAGATTCTAAGTTTTAGGCAGTGGCGCTGTAACAGGTTTTTTTGGAGTGGGGATGCTCAGCTTCACATCCCCTTACCTCTGTCTGCCCCCCACCCCACCTCCAAGAGCTGGGGTCAGCAGTTGGGATCCCACATTTGGGGCCTGGAGGTAAAGCCCCCAGGCATAAGATCAGCAGCTGGCTGGGACCCCAGAGCTAAGCAGGGTGTAGGAGATAGGCAGGCTAGCGGTGTGTGTGAGTGGGGGGCGGGGGGGTGAGGGGCAGGAGTTAAGCGAGGGTTCCACAAGGGAATGGGAACAGCAGCCAGGACCCTTTGCAGCAGGGGTGTGGAGCTGAGATGCCTAATACCTGGGAGTGCTGCAGCACCCCACTCACCCCTCTTTTCCACACCAGTGGTTTCAGGCAAAGATTGAAGATTCTGGGGTTGCTACTAGGGATGCAAAAGTGTAACCATGTACATGGTTACACACTGGCTCCTGGTATTTGTAGCAAGCTTGCTTAAAAGACGGTTCCCGGTTTACTGCCAGGGAGCCACCTGCTGCCTCACGCTCCTGCCTATGTATCAGAAGCAGCAGTTGACGGAGGGCAGGTGGGAGCTGGTGTGCATGGAGAGCCGGCTTAAATGCCAGGTCCCAGCACACACCTGCATCTGGGGAGCAGATAACCGCCCTACGTGTGATTGCTGAAATTTTCAGTGGTTACACACTCACTTAAATGCATTTTAATACCCTAGTTCAGGCCTGGGCAAAATACGGCCCGAGGACCAGATCTGGTCTGCCAAGCCACCAGATCTGGCCCTCAAAGTGGGGCGCCCCAGGCAGGCTCCCCTGCTTGCCCCGCAGCCCTGTGTGCCATGCAGAAATGTGGCTGCCGGGCTCCGTTTCTGCTTTAAAATTGGAGGGGAAGGGGGAAGTTTCAGGAGCCGCGCTGCCCCCAGCAGAATAACAGGCAGCCAAGAAGAACTGTGCCCCCTCTTCTCAGCTCATTTATTCAATGAAGCACTTGGCCAGGCATGCAGGCTGGCAGGGAAATATTTTAAGCTCTGCAGGCAGGCAGAGTAGTTTGGCAGCTGGCAGGTAAGTCTCTTGGCCACAGTCTGCTTCTGGCACCCCAGCCCTTTCCTGCCCTAACCCTCTGTTCCCCCACTCTACTTACCCAAACCCTCTGTTCCCCTCTTACACCCATACCCCACCCCAGATCTGGCACCCCAGTCTCCTGCCTCCGATCACAATACCCTCCTACCTTAGGTCACATCCCAAACCCCTGCACTCCAGTCCGCTCCCCTAGGTCACAACTGCTTCCTTCACCCAAACTCCCTCCCAGACTCCAGTCTCTCCTGCACCCCAGCCCCTTCCCCTAAGCTCTCTTCTGCACCCAACCTCCATCCCAGACCCTGCCTCTCCTCCATTAATATTATGGAAGAGTGCGGCCCTCGACCACTTCCCAAAATCTTGGCATGTCCCCGTCAAAAATTATTGCCCATCCCTGCCCTTATCGCAGTCATTTTGAGAACTGGCACAGACTTGCATTGTGACTGTATATTACATGGGTGGCCAACCCGCGGCTCGCGAGCTGCATGCGGCTTGCAAAGAAAAAAATTGTGGCTCCTGATGGAACTGCGATGGAACCTGGAACTGCTCAGGTCAGCCGCTCTCATGGCCGGGCCGCTGTGAGCCGCATGCGTGCTCACGGCCCCCAGTGTACTGCATCATATCCTGCTCGTGCAGGATAGTCACACGCAGCGTCCCAGCCTGCACGTGGGAGCAGCTGACTCGTGAGCGCAGGCAGCGGTGAGGGGTCCGGGTGCTGCGGCGGTGCCGCCAGCGGCTCCGGGACCTAGGCATAAGGTTGGGAGGGTGGGGAATTAGGTTAGAGCGGGGGGAAGGGAAGGGGGAGATGCCTGGCTCGAGGGGAGGGGAGGGCAGGGGATTGGGTGGGGGTTGCACATGGCATCCCGGTTGCTCGTGGCGGTAGCAGTGGCGGCATGGTTCTGGCTCTGGGACCCAAGCACAAGGTTGGAGGGGGGGGGAAGGTGTGCACGGCGTGCTGGCCGCTCAGTGCACGTGCGTCACTTGGAGGGAGATGCGCGTCTGTAGCCGCGGCTCCGGGACCCGAGAATTAGGTTAGGGTGGTGTGTGTGTGTGTGTGTGTGTGTGTGTGTGTGTGCATGTGCGCGCGCCCCTGGCTCTAGTCTGGGAGAAGGGAAGGGGATTGGGTTCGGGGAGGGGTGAGTGCGCGCACGGCTTCCCAGGCAGCATGTCTCAAGGCCGGCTGCTCAGCGCCTGTGCCCCAGTGCCTGGAGGGAGACGCGCGTGGCTGTAGCAGCAGCTCCGTGACCCGAGAATTAGGTTGGGGAGGGGGATTGGGTTTAGGGGTGTGTGTGCCTGGCTCTGGGAGAGGGGATTGGGTTGGGGGTGTGCCTGGCTCAGGGGAGGGAGTGGGTTGAGGGGGTGTGCCTGGCTCTGGGGAAGGGAGGGGAGTGGGTTGAGGGGTGTGCCTGGGGGAAGGGGAAGAGCAGCCAGCTCGCTTCCTGAGACTCGGGATCCCCAGGTACTTGCCCCAGCTGTCTCTGTCCCCTGCCTCTAGCCAGAACCCCCACGAGTACCCTGCCCCCACCAGCACAGTTGGGGCCACATTAGTGAGGCTTGGGGGGGGAGGGGGTTGCATCTCACTTGTGTGGCCCTGACTGACTTTTCTGTGGGTCAGTGACCCCTGACTCAAAACAGGTTCCCCGCCCCCCTCATAAATAAAGACAATGCTGAAACATTTTGTGTTTGAGATAATATTTTATTTAAAAATGAAGCCCGGCCAACAAGCCCCCAATTGGGACCAAGCCCCCATCTGGCTGTAGCATCATAACACTCCTGCACCTCCCCAGACCCCAAACCTGAGCCTATCATTCACTGGAACCCCCTGTCCTGAGCCGCTCACATCCCCAAACTCCTGCACCCCCACATTCCCAGTCTTCTGCCACAACACTCCTGCACCATCCACACACTGCAACTCTGTGTCCTGAGCCCATCATATTCCCAGCCTCCCTGCCCTGAGCCCCTCATGCATCCCAGCCCAAACTTCTGCACTCTCACATCCACAAACCTATGGCTTGCTCAGCACCCAACCCTCCCCCTGACCCCAACCCTCTCCAGCCTGGAGCCCCTTCCCTGAGCCAGCATCCTCTTCTCTACTTCCTCCTGCACCCAAGTTCCCTCCCAGAGCTTGCACCTCTGACCACTTCCCAGTGCTTTTTATGTGATGGTATGCTCCGGGACGGTGTACCAGCACCTATTTTTCCGTGATGCAGTGTGGGGTTTTTTTGTTTCTTTGTTTTTTTCCCCCTCAAAAACTCCCCCCCCCCCCCGGGTACGTGGCTCTTTGCACACTGTCCACCGCTATTTTGGCTCTTCGTCTCTAACGGGTTGGCCACCCCTGGTATATTAGCTCTCTTGTGGACTTAGTTACAGGATCAAAGTCTGACTCTCAGCAGGGGGAGCTTTATTGAAGTCACTGGACCCTTGTGAGAGTGCCATGGTCTGCTGGATCCTGATCCAAGAATCACTCTTTTAGAATATTAATCATTCAGGTCTCCCAAAAGAGCAGTGAAAGCATCCTAGATCCAGTCTTCTCCAAAATAGAGACTGGCATAAAGAATGCAAAAATAAGTAAATTCACAAAATATTCTGTGAATGCAAAATACCATGTGAATTGTGAAAACACTATTCACTCTGAGTGCTCAAGAGGGACTGATTATTGCCAAAATGCATGTAAATTGTAAATATAAACAGTATTTTCTTCTGTAAAGATTTTGATTATAGCCAATCTATGGGGGGTAGCATGCATATGTATGGCATGCTCTTTATTCTTTTATGGAATATATATGTATGTATTGTCCTTCAACAACCATATGTGTAGGGAAGAAAAATTAAAGGAAACAACAAATTTTCTTGAATAAAGGCTATAAATAAAAAAAAATAGTAGTGTGGGGATGGAAGTTAATATCCAGAGTCAAGTCCACATGTTCCTTGTGTTCCTCTGGGAGGTGGAGTATCTCCCAAGACTTCCATTTCCTGAATACATACTCAAAGCCTGTGAAATGAATATGAAAAAATATTCATGATTGATTTCCAGGAACAGACTTAATATTATATAAGCCCTAATTCAGAAGTGGTTGTAACATGTACATGGGTCAGATAATGATGATAGAGGGAAAAACTACATATATAAATAATAAGGCCAGGGACTTAGAGCCCATTTTTCCTCAGACTCTATTTCACAGCTCCATTGACCTCAATATACACTGGTTTGAGAGCAGAGCCATGGCAGTCTATTTCAGGATTCTCAAAGCAAAATCTTTCATAGTTTCTTGTGTTCTCTTCCTTTTGTTTGCTGAATGCAATTTGTTGCTTTTTCAGGTGTTCTAGAACTGTACATGTGTTATAACTAAGTTGAAGGCTACCTGGACTTAAAAAAAAAAAAAAAAAAAAAAAAAAATCTGGTGAGATGCCTGACTCATAAGGTGTCTTTTTTTTTTTTTTTTTTAACTAACTGAAGATACATTTATGTTGTTCTTAGTCAGGCTGGAGGTATAATTTGGAGAAAATACATGATTTATATTTCAATTTCTCTATCTCTTGCTGCTTTCAGTGTATGATTTTGCACAGTATAGCCTATACATTGCTGGTAATTTTAGAATTTGAGAGAGACCTCTTTTTCATCAGGGATCTTTTGAGCAGAATTAAGCATGATAATTGCAAATTGCCTATTCTGCTCTCAGCTTTCATTTTGGAGGAATTATTGTCTCAATATTTTTATTAGTTTAAATTTACAGATCTTTATAAAGTAGCAGAGTTCATGCAGCTTTATTAAAATATGTGGTAGCTATCTGAAAATATCCTATGGTAATGTGTCTAATAATATAATTCCATGTTTCACAGATTGGGGGTTGAAAATGTCAGCTTGGTAAAATATGCTAACTCTAACATGCTATATTAGAGGTGGGCAAGATTGGGCCTGCAGGCCAGATGTGGGCCCCCAGGCCGTTTGATCTGGCCCGTGGTCCACTCTGCAGTTCTCTTGCCTCCAGACCAAATGAGACTTGGTGCGGGGAAGTGCACGAAGTCATCTGCTATTCAAAGTGGCTGGTGGCTCCCTCCCCCAGCCAGGGGCATGCAGGCCTAGAGGGATCTGCTTCTTTCCACCTGACGCCTGCTCCTTCTGCTGTTCCTGGGTTGTAGCCGGCCCACAGCTGTCTATCAAAATTCATGATGTGGCCTCCCTGCAAAAACTAATGCCCACCCCAATGCTATATCTACCAGTTTGTCTTGTCCTTAGTCTTCAAAGGGAGCCTCAAACTCGTGGCCCACAGGCCATCTGCACACCAAGCAGTACCACAATCCGATGCGCGTGCGCGCGCACACACGGGCTGGCGTGAGTTTCTGCAGCCCGGGGTGGGTGGGGGGTGTGTGTGTGTGTGTGTGTGTGTGTGTGTGTGTGTCCCCATGCCCTTCCCCCAAGTCCAGACCCTGCTCTGCCCCTGTCCCACCTCTTCCTGCCCTCCCCTCCATTGTACTCCTTCCCTTAAGCCCCCTCTCCCAAGTGACGCGTCCTTGGGGATTACTGGGGGGGGAGGGGAGGTTCAGCAACCATAGTTGTTAAGGATGTTAAAATGTGATTATCTGTCTAATTGTATACAATTTGTATCGACTATACGATTAATTGATAAGTGCTGCTGCTGAGGAGGTAGATCTAGGAGCTGGCTCAGAAGCCACCCACACTGCTGCTTTGCCTTTTAAATGTAATAAGAGCTACTGGGCTCTTACTACATTTAAAATGCAGTGGTGCAGCAATCCACATGAGCCAAGACTGCTCAGTCCCGGTTCATTCTGAGCCCAGCAGCCCCTGTTCTCGGCTGCCAGCCCTGACTGCCATGAACAAAGGCTACTCCAGCACCATCCCCTGTTCGCAGTAGCCAGGGCTAGCCACGGGACAGGAGCTGCTCAGGCAGCAGCCCCTGTTTGTGGCCATCTCTGGATGCCAGGGGCAGCAGGGGGGGCAGGCAGCATGCTGGAGAGGGTGCTGGAGCTTTTAAGCCGGCTCCTGTCCCCCCACTTGCTGCCTCTCAGAGAAGGCAGCAAGGTGGGGGGTGCCGCAGAGAGCACGGGGCGAGCGGGGACTGCTTGAATCCCTGCTCACCCTGTGTTCCCTGCAGCACTTCTGCTTTTGTAATGTAAAAGCAGAAGTGCTGGCAGTGGGAACCACATGCCATTTCTCCACTGTGCATCTGCCTCTCCTGCGCCCCACGGAGGTGGTGTTGGGAGGAAGCAGCTTAAAGCTGGTTCCCCCCAACACTGGCTCTTGCTCCTCCCCTTCTCTTGCTGCCTATCTTTGATAGAGATAGCAAGGGGGGTGGGAAGTGACTAGTCGAGTGGCTACTCGACTATCCAATAAGCATTTGCTTATCCTATAGTCAGCTAGTTGCTAATATCCCTAGTAGGGATTGGGTACCCTGCACCTAGTAGGATGGTTAGGGTAGCTGCCGCAAAAAAATCAAGGCTCGGGGTAGTTGCCCCGAACTGCCCTATGGTTGGGATAGGTCTGCACACATCCCCCTAGGCCATAGAGACGTGCTGACAGCAGCACAGAGCTAGCAGCCACTTATCCCCAATGTGCTACCAGAGGTGGTACCGTAGGTCCCTGAGGGAGAGGGTTTAAATCAGCCGGGGGTGGTAGGCAAGCCGGGAGATGTGGGGGTGCATGGAGATCCCTGCTGCCTTTCCCCTGAGCCCTGCCCGAGGGAGGCGCCTGCTGGCCCACTAGGAGGATTTGAGGACTGGCACTGGCCTTAAGGTAAACTGAAGACCGGGGTCTCAAACTAAAGCTTCTCTTATATGCTGTTGGATGCTACTAAATCAGAAGCATTTCATCCCATTCTGTGTTGGTGTAAATGGGTACACAACGTGCAGGGCCTGGAGAATCTGGACAAATTTGTTGTTAGTTGTAAGTCTGTCCATAAATACCATTTAAAAAAAATAGAACTGTGAAGTCTTTTCTTTCTGTACAAGCCTTTCATTGATCTTGTGGTATGTCACTGCTCTAATCCATTCATGCAAAGTTGGTACCTTGGAGGATTTCCAGTTGTGTTGTGTAGAGTTTGGCACACAAGAAGAGTAAATGGAATAATTTGGTCCTTTGTTGTTTATAAATGTGATTTCCAGGGAATAGTTTAGCAATAGACAAGGCAGGAAAAAATGTTCCTCTTCCCCTGTATTCAATATAGCATTAGCTAGTTGGAGTACTTCTTCCAGAATTTGTGTTTGGCGTGGCTCCACGCTACCTCTAATATCTCCATCATCAGTTATACATCTTCAGCATTTTTACTGTGAATCTTGCTGAGTTTGGATCTGTTTTAAGGTAGCTTTTTAAAGTCTCTTCCACTTGTGATTGCTTTTTTTTTTTTCCTGTGTGTTTCTGAGAGACACTTAGTCTCACTCAATCTGTTGAAATTAATTCATTCAGATTGTCACAGCTTGACTACCCTGAGGCTGTGATGGTGTGTGGGTTTTGGGACTTCATGACAGATTTCCAGTTTCTCCTTTTCTATCACACTGTCATCCTTCACTAAGAATTGTTCCTTCTTAGGGCACTAGGAGAGTCCTCAGGCCAGTGCTGGCAGAATCCTTTACTTGTACCGGGTACTAAGTTAGGGGATGACTAATACGTTTTGCCTGTCCTTTGTCAGGAATGGAAAGGATGAAAGTGTCCCCTATTAAGAGAGAGCCAAATTTTCACATTCACAATCTGTTTTTAATAGTTGTGCTACTAGCCTCTGGGCTTTCTGCTCCACCCAACTTTAAGAACAAAATAACAAAGGAAAAACACTTGCCCTTAAATTTCCTTCCTAATGTACTTTTGTGCGCAGAGGACTCCTGGCTATGCATTGCTGTGAAAAGTCATCCTGTCTGATGGGCGGGCACCAGCTGCTGAATAGTGCCTCTTGGATCACTTCTGCAGGGCACTCTCCATTGTCCTGTGGTTCCATAAAGTTTGTTTACAGCTCTGTGTTCTGTGCTGCTGTTCAGCTTTAATTTACCCCTAAAAGTCTTCTCAGAGCCCAATAAGCAGTGTAAGTGTTGGTAATGCTGTTAGAAAATATTGACTTCCTGTGGTATGGCAAATTCTCTGGTTTGGCACCAGTCAAGTTCTGAGCATGCCAGACTAGAGAGGTTCAACCTGTAATACAGGACTTGTCTGAGGTGAATTGAAAAATGTATTTTTTTTTTTTTTTTACAATGCAAATATTTGTAATAAAAAATAAAGTGAACTTTATTTTTATATTCTGTGGTGTAATTGAAGTCAATATACTTGAAAAGGTAGAAAACATCCAAAAATTTAAATAAATGGTATTCTATTACTGTTTAACAGTGGTATTTTTTGATCACACAGTCCTAATAAATAGTCTCTGTGTGACAGGGTGGGTTATGAAGATCAGTTTCCTTCCTTCCACTCTTAAAATCAGGAATAAGGGATCTTTCGGAAAAGGCTTTATTTTCCGCAAGAGCCGTGTCTAGACTGGCGCTTTTTTCCGTCAAAGCCCCGAGCCGGAAAAAGCGGCAGTTATAAAATGCAAATGCCGCGGGGAAAATTTAAATCCCCGCTGCATTTGCAATTCCGACTTGTCTCATTAGCATCCCTTTTCCGGAAAAGGGTGCCAATGTAGACACAGCCGATGAGATTAGGGATGTAAAAGTATAGTCGGTTAACTGATTAACCGATAAGCAAAAGCTTATACGTTAATGCTATAGAGTACACACATTTCCTTCTCCCCCTCTTCCTGCCAGTAAATTTTTTAGCAGGCTGGCCAGCAGTTTGGTTCAGTTTTGGCTTGCACCAGGTCTGGGACCATCACCTGCTGCGGCTCTGCATTTAAAGTGCATTACGAGCCCGGCGGGCAGACTGTCCGGCTCAGTCCTGGATCATGCTGGGTCCAGGACCTACCCCAGTTTCAGCTCTGCATTTCAAGTGTATTAAGAGCCTGCTGGAGAGTTCTGGCTCGTGTTGGGTCTGGGAGCTCAGCTCCACACACACACCCCCCGACGGACTGCTGCCACCCCATGCTGCTGCCTCTTTCTCAGAAGCAGCAGCACAGGGCAACAGGCAGCCGGTCTGCGAGGGGAGCTTGTTTTTAAACTGCCTCCCCTCATTGACCAGCTACCACCTGGCACCCCGCACTGCTGCCCCTGATACAGTGGCTGCCACCCCCGCCCCTGGAAAGTATAGAATAGTTGACTAACCGATAAAATTATATGAGGTTACTCGAGTATTCAGTTAACTGATATTTAACTTCCCTAGATGATATCTGTTGATTCATGTGTTAGGGAATAAGATGGAGAAGAAACTGGCAGTTTGTAGTTGCTTTTGAGTGAGGCAAGTTTGTTTTGCAGTAGGGGCACAGTAAGGCCATTAGAACCACGTGTAGCCCAGTTGTATGCATCAAGAATATTTCTTGTAGGCATTGTAAGTAAAGACAATTCATGGCTGGTATTGGCACCAAGAGAGATGTTTAACCACAAAGAGAGATTCCAAACATAAGTCTGCTTAATAGTATTTATTATTGGCCATACAGATAGTTTGAATCAGATGTTTGCAATTAGAACACTGGGCATAAGAGATTGTATTGCATGAATGGAAAAACTTTCGGTAATACAGCAACAGGGGACAAACCTTTTCTGAGAAATATGTAGGGGGATATCTTTGAGGGATAGATAATGCGTGGCATTAAGCTATTCAAAGATTGAATTATTTCATCCAAAGTTTCAATTTATGATTGCCTTTTGGCCTCTTTTATTTGAAGGGAAATGTTGCTTATAGGTTCTTGGCAAAACACTCATATGCTTTCCCATTAAACTTTTGATGTGAATCTGTAACACATGGGGATTGACTCTTCTGTTGTCTACAATGGTGTAGATCCAGAATAACTCCACTGAATTTTAAATCTGTGTAATCAGAAACAGAATCTGGTCCCTAGTGTGTTCGGAAAGCAAGCAATAAAAGTGCTTTACTGTATCTCCTTAAAAAACAAAAAAAAAAGCAAATATAGCCACTTTTGCTATCTCTTTACTGACTGCCTGTCTTATTTGATTTTTGTAGGCTTGGCAGTGAAATGCTCTTTAAAAAACGGGAGGACTACTTAGAATGGCCGGAATATTTTATGGCAGTAGCCTTCTTATCAGCACAAAGAAGCAAGGATCCAAATTCTCAGGTAATAAGCATCATGCAGGAGTAAAATAATATAGGTTGTATGAACTGGAGTGCAGTACACAGTGGATATTCATTAGAAGTTATTTCAGTAGGACTACTCAAGTTAAAGCACAGTGGGTGTTTTTGCTACAGGAATTTTGTTCCTGGGTTTGACCTCAGATATAGCACTGTAATTACTTTTGTAAGTAACTTCTTCACCCGAATTACCAGAGCCTTGTAGTCACTGCTGAACTGTTCACGTCATAAATGGCAGTATCATTAGTCCCCATGTCGATCATCAGCATGGAGTAATGATCAGAAGGACAGAAGAGCATCGGAAACCTTTCTGTATCTCTTGGGTGCTATGTCGAGGCAGACAGCATACCTCCTGGGACATTGTCAGGTTGGCATTTGGTTTCCGCCCCCCCAGTCCCCCCAGAAGGGAGTCCCTGACAACCAGTGTTCTAAGCTGCTTCCTCTTGGGCCTGTGAGCCTCCCAGTCTGGGGTAAAGGGGACATTCCCTCCTCTTCTCCTCCTCCTCCCCCCCCACCCTCCCCAGGCTGGGTCTGGTCCTTACCACCTGTTGCTAGTAGTGCATACCAGTTCTTTACAAGGATGAATGGAGGACCTGGGCAGGGGTGGAGCACTGTCTACTACCTGAGGTGGCCAGCAGCCAATCTCTTTCCTATGGAGTAGCTTGTTCTTCCTCTTCTGGTGTCACTATATTCAGCTGACATCCTCTGTTGCAGATATTTCCACTTGTATCCTTTCAGTGAAGTCCTCCTACTCCCAGATGGTAGACAGACCAATCACCCCTCCTTCAGCTCTCTTGCTTCTTCTTGGGGGTGGCGGGTTCCATCAAGAGACACCTGTCACATTGGATGATTCCTGGGTTTTGTTAGCAGACACATGGAAGCCATGTACCTAGTGAGTTACGGCTAGCGAGTGCTTGGATTGAAGACTTCACGATCAGGATGCCTGTCTGCCAGGGGTCTCACAAGTGCAGGCAGAAGAAGAGCTAGCAGTGGTATTGGCAACACAGCAACACACAATTTTTTCCTTCTATTGCAAGTGCTTCCTTGTAGGCAGATGATTGTCCGGGTTCTGTGCTTTGCTGCCTGGAGCTGGCCACAGGGGTCAGGCCCTTCCCTGCATTCACCTGGGGTGGTGGGAAGCAACCTGGTCCCATCCTGCTCCTTTTCACTGGCTCCCAGCATCATTCAGGAGAGGGGTCTTGGGGGGAAAGGGTGGAGCAGGGACAGAAAGAGACAGGATGTGAGTGGGAACAGGAACCAGAGAGGATGTGTGTGTCCCGGGCCCCACTCACCCCTAGGGATGGCCCTGCTTGTAGGTTGTGTACAACATAAGAAAGGGAAAGGGGGAAAAATGGAAGTAAGTCCAGACAGGTTTGAGATAATTTGACAAGCAACATTTGATATTAGATGGCTAGATCAAATTTGTTTAGTTTAATTTAGAAATAACGGAATTGTTTTAAATTTGTGCATTTAATTATTTAGGCTTAATTCAAATAGGACAGTTTTTTTAATGCCAAAATAAGTCCAGTATACACAGTTAGTGATATAATAAAAAGGTGGGAATTAAAATTGGTGTCTAGTATTTTGGTGCAAATTTACGTGTAGACCAGACCTAAATCACTAAAACTATGCTGAATTAAAACAGATTAGGATTGGTCCCTTAGGCTCTCTGCCTGTAATCTTACATGATTAAAGGTCAGCAGGACTGGGCCCTTCAATTGTAAGTTTTATGGAGTTTGTCTCTTCCCATCTGTAAAGTAGCTTGCATACTCCTGGTGCATATATTAAATCACAGTTGAGGCAAGCGATCAATGAAAAACAAATTAACTAGATTTAAAAATAGTTATAATTAATTGCAATTTTAATCACACTGTTAATAGAATACTAATTTAAATAATAAATATTTGTGAATGTTTTTCTACATTTTCAAATATATTGATTTAAATTACAACACAGAATACAAAGTGTTCAGTGCTGACTTTATATTTTTATTGTAAAGTTTAGGGATGTTAGAAATAGTTTATTTTAGTTATCGTGTAACCACAACAATTCTTAGCAGTTACCCAGTTACTAAAAATGCTCCCCCCCGGGGGCAAGGGTGGCATCCAGTGCACTCCCAGCCCCGCTCCTGGGGAGCCTGGAGTCTGTATCATAAGTAACAGTGGGGGGTGGCAGGCGGGAGTCAGTTTAAAAAGTAGTTCCCTGTGCAGACCAGCTTCCTCCTGCTGCTCCACACTGCTGCCTCTCATCCCTCGGAGCAGCCTCTGTCCATGGCAAACCCGGGCCCACTGCGGACAGATTCTGCACTGCGTCAGCAACCCCTGTCCATGGGGCACCCAAGCTCCCAATGGACAGAGGCTGCTCTGTGAGATTCTCTAGCAGCCTTTGTCCATAGGAAGCTTGAGCCCCCCACGGACTGGAACTGCTGCTGCCTCTGATAGAGAAGCAGCAGTGCAGGGTGGCAGGTAGCTCTTCTGCATGCTCTTCATTTAAAACTCGTACTGGTGGGCGGGGATTGATCCAGCCTGCCAGTCCAAGTTTTAAATGCAGAACACATAGTGGGGGAAGAGATCTGCAATTAACCAGGGCCATTGATAGATAAGCGGTCGCTTACTAACGGTTAAATAGTTAGCCGCTAACATCCCCTGCTAACATCTCTAGTAAATAGTTGCACTGTAAAAATAATACAAGAAATAGAATTTTTTCAATTCACCTCATACAAATACTGTAGTGTACTTTTATGATAAAAAGATTGCAACTTACAGATATAGATTATTGAGTGCAGCTGTGTAAAAATAGTGTGTAAAACTTCAGAGCCTACAAATTGAAACATAAAAAGGCATATGCATGTTTAACATATGGCATGTAAATGCCCTACATCAGTATCATGAGAACACACGTTCCCATTTTCAGGTGATATTGTAAATAAGAACCGGACAGCATTATCTTACATAAATATAAATAAACTTGTTAGTCTTAGTGATTAGCTGAACAAGAAATAGGACTGAGTGGACTTGTAGGACATGTTATAGTTTTACATTGTTTTGTTTTTGAGTAGACTTTTATGTAAAACAATTTACATTTGCAAATTGCACTTTCACAATAGAGATTGCACTACAGTACTTGTTTAAGGTGAATTGAAAAATACTATTTTTCTGCAAATATTTGTAATCACAAATATTGTATTCAGAGCTGTAATTGAAATAAATATATTTGAAGATGTAGAAAAACATCCAAAATATTTATAATTTAAATTGGTATTTGGTTATTATTTAACAATGCTGTTGCTGTGATTAATCATGGCTTTTTTAATCTCACAATTAATTGCAATTATTATTTTAATAGTTTGACAGTAATAAATAATAGTAAATTGCTGTTTTTTGTAGGTTGGTGCTTGCATTGTGAATTCAGAAAACAAGATTGTTGGAATTGGATATAATGGGATGCCTAATGGTTGCAGTGATGATTTGCTGCCCTGGACTAGAACAGCACAGAGTAAGCTAGACACAAAGTATCCTTACGGTAAGGAACACTTTATAGGTAAGGTTTCCTATGTGTTGCAAATTAGACTCATAATTTAAATATGAGTCCAAATGCTGTCCCAGCATGGTAAATATTGATTCATTTACCCTCAACTTGGCTGATTTAACAGGCATGGAGGTGGTATATCACCATGAAATCACAGCTCTAGAAATAGTGTTTATTAGCTCTCTATTTCTGCAGAGTCTCTGGGACAAACAGCATCATCTTTGATTTTACAATTTCCTAGTAATGATAAAGGGTTGTTAAATAAATATTTAAGATTTTTAACTATTTTTTCCCATGTTATTTTACAGACTCAGAATTAGTAAACAGGTTAACTAAACTTGTGTTATAGCACAGGGGTCTCAAACTCATGACCTGTGGGCTGTCCCTGGCCAGAGCAATTGTGTAGTCCTGCCGGGAATACTGGGGAAAGAGGAGAAGCTGTTGGTTTCTGCCCCCAACCTCATCCCTTCCGGCCTGCACCCAATCCCCTGAGGGACACAGCCTTGGAGATTACCTGGGGGGTCTGGTGTGGGGCAATAGCAGTGGTCAGCCCTACCCCGCTCCACCCTGCACTCTCTGCAGTGGGGACCTAGTGTTTGCAGCTGCAAGAGAGAATGGGGATCTGGTAATGGCAGCACAAGAAGGGACAGGGGAAAGGAACGTGGAAGTGCCAGATTCTTTGGGAGATGTTTCTACAGGTCTGGGAGCTCCTCAGGCTCTCAGATTCTAAAGATCCATAAGAGATCTATCTCCACTACTATCCTATCTCCCTCAGAGACGTCAAGGGAAAACCATGCAAGGCAATAATTATGTGAAAATTTAAGGACCGTCTCATTCTACTGACCAGCTGGAATTCAGTTCAGTGTATTCTAAAAACGTGTATCATGGCAGAAAAGTTGTGCCGTGTTCACATAGGGAACATATAAGGATCACATAGTTCATAAACGTATATATTTTCCAATTAACCACGTTATTAAGAAAGCAGGCTCTTTACTTTTTAATTCTATTTTATGGTAAAACAAAATTTTATAACATAATGCGTCTTATATATAATACAGTACTATATCTGGTGCATAATATTTCAGAACATTTTAGTATCTGTTTCAAATAGTAATTTTTAATGCATTGAATTTAGAATATGTTCTGAACCTGCTGTTGGAGGGAAGGGGAAGGTATTTACCCACAGGATATTGTAAAATTGGTAGTTCTGATGTTCTCCATTTTGGACATTTTACATCGTATTGAATGCCTATGCAGAATTCATAGGAATAGAAAAGTTACTCTCTTAACATTTCTGTGTAGACATAGCCTATTTCAGAATAACATCAGTTATTCTGAAATAACAAAGTACAAGTCTACACTACAAGCAGTTATTTCAACGTAATGTCAAAATAATGTCAAGCTGGAGGATTTCTTACTCTGACTCCTGTAACCCTCATTGTATGAGGAGTAAGTGAAGTTGGAGGAAGAGTGCTCTATCTCGGACTTCCTGCTGTGTAGACAGCGCCAAAAGATGAAATAAGCTATTTCAACTTAAGCTATGCAATTGACCTAGCTCAAGTTGTGTAGCTTATTTCGGCTTTAGCTCTGCTGTGTAGATGTGCCCTTACTGCTAGAAACTGGGATTTATAATCCAATGCATAGTGTTAATAAGATGGAAGTTCCCAGCCTGCTGGTATCAAAATGTTAAACTAGGGAGAGCTACTTAGTTATTAGCATAGGATAGTCAGAACTCCTGGGTTAAATTTCTGGCTCTTCCACTGATGTGTCACATGAAATTTAACCAGTCACATTAGTATATATTAAGGCACAGATAGGCTAACTGTATAAATGGGGTAAACTGTTACCACCTGAGTGATGCAGTTCCTTTAAATCAGTGCCATTTGAATTCATTCAAATCAAAAGCAAAATATATTGCTTTAACTCTTCTCTCTTTCAGTTGCTTAAGACTTTCTCTAACACATTGTTCTTGGAATGAAAGCTGTCTTGCATGAGCCTCACCTAACTTAATATTTTTACTTTGATAGTTTTTGCAAAATCAGTTAAATCTCTTTAGTCTTTCTGTCTGTAAAAACAGATGATAGTGTCATGAGCGTCTCTCTTGCTGCTGGGTAACAATAAGCAGTACCATGATCTTCTCAGAAGGATTGCAGAATCTCTTCAAATCCTACCTGAGGCCATTTAAGATCCCAAAACAAGCTCCTGGACATTCTGTAGGCTGAGGTTTTCATATAAGTAGCATTTCCAAGCTAATGAAGCCTATTAAAGCAATCTGGCATGCATCTGCCACTTACACCCTATCTTCTAAAGAGGGCTGAGAATCATAGAATACTAGAATTGGAAGGGACCTTGAGAGATCATCAATTCCAGTCCCCTGGCCTCATGACAGGACCAAGCACTGTCTAGATCATCCCTGATAGGTTTTTTTTTTTTTTTAAATCTAAACTGTTCTTAAATATCTCCAATCTTGGTGATTACTGGGGAGTAGGGGGAGGCATGGCATGGGGTGGCGGCAACGGTTGGTCCCCCTCCCCGCGCTACCCATGGTGGCAGGTGCAGCAGGGAAGTGCAGTGCACTTGGTGCACGTACTCTGCTTCCTGTGGCTCCTGCTGCTGTGGGGAATGTGGAGGCTCCCAACCACTACTGCTGCCTTGTACCAGGCCTCCCTGGTAATTCTTGGGGCCATGTCCTTTGGGGAACAGTGTGCATGGGGAAGGCCAGGTGGCAGGAAGGGGTAGGGCTTGGTGGACAGGTACTGACATGCCCCTCTCCGTCTAGATTGCAAAAATGGTCCCACCAGAGATGGCCCATGGACTGTGAGCTTGAGACCCCTGATGTGCACAGGTGCTGCATTGTCCTAATCACACCAACATATAAACCCTATGGCATTAATGGAGACTATTATATCAATTTAGGGTGACACGTCAGTGGGACAAGGCTGTAGTATGTACACTGACCTGATTAGCTCGACTTATGCTGCCTTATGTCAACCTAACTATGTAGTGTAGACCAAGCCTGAGACTCTTGTCATGGCATAAATACATGCCTCATTGTTGCAGCTGTCCACTCCCCAGTGTAATTTGTAACTTAAGTACTGGACAGTAACAGGCTGCAGAACCCATAGCTGACACAATCTGGTAACATTCTAAATAAAAGGATCCTGTAACTCTGTTTATAGCTGTTTCCATGACTTCATGCTGACTCTACTCACATAATAGACTTAAGGCCCACGGTGACATTTCTGGAATTCTATCTGTTATAAGTTGGACTCAGTCCTTTTCCTAGTCATCAGGTATTTGAATCACAAAGTCCATCATTATTACTGATACTACTTGGCAGTTCTTGCAGAGTTCCCTCCCTCCTCCTGCTCTCAACCAGTTCTGAAGCAGTAGCCACTATAGTGATCTGGCTACACTCAACCGGCCAAATAGCCACAAGTGGCTAGTATGTTGGGCACCATGGATCTATCCAGTATGTTATATTGAACACATCACCGCACTGCCAAGGGCTGTAAATGTCCAGGAAGACTGAAATATCTTTCACCCCAGTTTGTAAGACATTAAATACCCTCATAATGCGTCCAGTATGAAAACTTAGATGTATAGATGTGGTCTCTTTGTAAAAGCTGAGACATGCTGTTGGAATGGAACAGTGAAGCTGCTGCTTTTGCTATATCTGTGTTTTAGAGAAATATAGGACTTTGTGTTTTCATTCAGGAAGTCTGGTATTTTTTCATGATCAGTAAACTCACTTAACATTAAAGATAAGAACATTCTTGTGGTTATGAGTGTCTCTTGTGTATTCTCAGGGTGAAAGAATCATGCAGCAAAGCTGAGCAGTTCTGACACCCTGAGGACAGAACTGCTCAGTTTTACTTGATGATTCTCCTGCCCTTAAGAGTGCACATGGCACTTGTATAGCTGTAAGAATGTTCCTATCTGTGCATATAAACAATACATGAGCTGTTTTATATTGGCAATTAGGTACTCTAGAGAGTTGTGAAGCTTTGAGAGATTACCATACTTGGGGTGGTTGAAGACCAAGTAGTTTCAGCCCTAGAGCTTTGTTGCCTACAAGTGCTAGCAAAAGGCAATGCTAATGTGCTTAATGATTTCATTCCTAATCAGCAGTCTGGTCAGAACAATTGACCTTCATTAATCTTGGTATTTCTCATTTAATTTTTTTCTTTTCCCTCTAATGAACAAGTCAGGTTATTTGACTTTGAAAGGATGCAAGCCGTTACCTCTTAACACTTAGTTAATTTTAGATTGACTCATTTAAATGAACAGTATTATGAATATTTTTCTTCTACTTTTCTACTTTTTAAAATCAGTGTGCCATGCTGAATTGAATGCCATTATGAACAAAAACTCAGCTGATGTGAAAGGCTGCAGCATGTATGTTGCCTTGTTTCCATGTAATGAATGTGCGAAACTCATCATCCAGGCAGGTAAGGAGCAACGATGCCAGCTTGATTTTTGTCAGAGTTGCAGCACTGCTTGCTCATCAGTACCTTATCACAGATGTATTTGATTTTAAATGGCTGTTGTTTAGATCTAAATTAATTGCACTATCAATTTCATAAGATACTTGTGTTTTTGCATTTGAATGGTGCCAAGTTTTTCCAGTGCTAATTGCATCCTCTGTGATTCTTAGCATGTTTTTAATTTAGGTTTACAACTTCTTAGACCAGGAGCTGCCAAAGAACAGCACAGGCATTGCATATCATTACTGTCAGTTTACTGTGCTCTGACACACAGAATAGAGTATAGGGAAAAGAAATAAACTTCTGCCTGACACAAAGTCTGTTGGGAGTATATACATGAAATTTTAATTTGAATGTAATACATGGTAGATATTTTAAGATTTTAAAAGATATTTGCCCATAAATGTCATAAGACTTCTATGATTCTACTTTAATTATATCTTTCATTACTCTTGATATAAATCTACACCACTGCAGCAAGTGTGCTGGCCTGTTTTGCCTTTTTCAGATTATTAGGTGTAACTGCAATAGACTTTGGTTCCATAAGACTCCCTGCTTAAGTTCCTACAACTGTGTGTGTGTGTGTGTGTGTGTGTGTGTGTGTGCGCGCACGTGTATAAATAAAGGGGTTAGCTCTTGAGAGACAGTTACATAGTGGGGGGATTTCAGGATTGACTGAACTATGATCAGATCTCATGTAGTGAAATCTCATCAAAGTCTGGGGGGGGATGGAAAATTTGGATGAAGATACCCAAGATAGAACCATTCAACCCTGCCTTTGGTCCACCTGCCTATATAGACACAGGAAGGTTAGGGAATGTTGGTGTCTGGTATTCTAGAAAATGTATCTCTTGATGTATTACCTAGGTATGATTTGCTATAAGCTTAAGCCAAAGTCCTGCTCTTTTCCTTGTACAGAGAAAAGACTGGTATCAGACTCTGCCGGTTGGCCATAAGAAAGTGAGTGAAGGTGTCAGCCAAAATGTGAATGAGGCTCAGATACTTAGTGCATGGCAGGCTTCGTGTGGTATAGATTTGCAGCCAGGCTTTCTGCAAACTGACGGTTAATATAGAAAAAGCCCTGCATATGACCAGGTCAGTGAGGGGAAGTTATTCTGTATTAGATAAGACTTCTTCCTTGATGCATTGATCTGATTTACAGTGGGGTTATTACAAAAACAAACAAGGAAGTAATACAATGGCTTCCCAAATAAAAACATCTAGATACACGCTAGAAAGGCAATAAGACTCAAATTTTAGTTTCAGAGATCCTATAACTGTGAATGTTGTTCGGAGATACTGGGATCCAGCAGATAAAAGAACTTCAAAGTTTGAAAAGTCTGATTCCTATGAAGGTGGGGGTCAGTGTTCCCTGTAAGTTGTGGCTTATGCAGGAGAGATCCCAATGCAGCCTACCTGATTAGCAGAACACTCCCAGCTAGATTTTTTTTTATTTTATTTTTACTTGTGGTTTACCTCCGTACACACACAAATAATTATTCTGCACCTGGATGGAAAAAATCTGCACATGGATGGAAAATAATGGGGACATTAGTGGTGGTACTTGCCAGAAGCTGCCTATATAGGCTGGCACACACGGAGACTCGCTCTGGGGAGGAGTCTAAAGGAATTTGGCCTTTCTGGATCTAGGGAATGGTAAGCATAATGAAAAAGTAAGCATAGTCTTTAGGTTGGCTAATTGTTTTAAGATACATTTCTTTTCTGTAGGGCTTTTTACTCTAAATAAATGATGCTCTGCTTTGCTTTGATTGTCGATTACTACCGTCATTGCCCTGGAGGTCTTAAAAAGAATGGCAAGTTATTAGACCTTTAAGGAGATCATGGTTGACACAGGGGTCTGCGCTCTAGTATTTGGTTTGAGAGCAGGAAAAACCCATGTTCCATACCAAAACTTGGTGGTAGGAGAATCACACAGAGAAAGTGGGGAGGGGAGAGAATAATTGTGATACTGTTCAGCTTTTGGCTGAAAGTTCTTATTTCAGTCTTTCATGGAAATTTTTAAACTTTTATTTTCATCAAAAATTTTCCATGGAGAGGCTATTTTATGAACTGCTCCACTCTTAGGCTACATCTACACTACGAGTTTTCTCGGCAAAAAATATGCTAACAAGGGACTCATTTGCATGAGTCGCAATCTCATTTGCATATTTTCTGCTGATTTGTTTTTGCACTAGGGGGTTTTGTGCAAAAACAAGCAGTGTGGATGTCGTTTTGTGCACCGGTGGGTCTTGCGGAAAAAGGGGTTTGTGCAAAACTCCTTAGCACAAAAACAGATCAGCAGAAAATATGCAAATGAGATTGCGACTCATGCAAATGAGTCCCTCAGCATATTTTTTGCCAAGAAAACTCGTAGTGTAGACGTAGCCTCACAGTATAATTTATAATACGTTTTCATGTAACGTGGCACCTAGAGTATATGGATAGGTGCTCTTTTTAGTCTTGTATATGTCTAAATTATTTTCCCCTATCCTATTTATTTCTGCTTGTAATTATAGCATGTCTTCTGATAATACATTTGTAGGTATAAAAGAAGTTATTTTTATGTCTGACAAATACCATGATAGCCCTGAAATGACAGCTGCCCGGCGCATGTTTGATTTAGCGGGAATTATATACAGGTAAGACATAGAGCATTGACTGGTGGTGGTTGACACTTAAATGTGCAAATGCAGAAACTGTGTAAGGAAGAAACCGTTTAGGCAAAAACATTTTTTTTTCTCCTTATGTAACTTGTGTGGTACAGTTAATTCTCTTACAAAAACTCCCGAGCAGATTTAGTGCCAGTCAATTTACCTTTGATAGCTTTTGAAACTGAAGTCTGGTCTCTGGGGAACAGCAGTAGATGCTTCTGTATTGGCCCCTGCCAATATGCCTTAAATCCAATCTTGTGGTACTTAGGAGTGACCTAACTTCTTACTTCAATGTTTGTTCACTCCTTGGCCTTTCTTCTAAGACTGCCATCAAGATTTCCAATTGGGGCGATGGTTTTATGGTGTGTGTATTCATATTTGCTTGACTGGAACCACCTATTTGTTTTATGTAGAGCATGGAACCGTGTTGGAAGGGTAATAACCTTCTGTCCAGGGGGACCAACAGATTTGCCAGGCTCAGGGCAAGATGTGGGGGGGCGATTCCATGCTCTGGAAGGGGCAGAGCCTTGGGTGAAAGGGGTAGGACTGGGGGCAGCCAGCCCTCAGCGCTGCCCAGAGTGTATCATGTCTGCCCCCTACCCCTCAGCCAGATATGAGAGTTGCCTGGAGTGTACCACAAGGGGTTCAGCCTGGGGCTCTGGTCACCACTGTTCCTGCAGCTGGGAGCCCTAGACCTTTTGAATCGCTGGGACCTAGGGCAACGGCTCCCTTTGTCCTTTTTGTCCCCCCTCCCTTCTTGGCAGAACTGCTTCTGATATAACCAGTCTGAACTGGAGTTTAACCAGGAGCATATCAGTCTCTATCATTGTCCAGTCTTCTGCAGTCCGCTTTCTTAAAAGAATAAAACCTGGAATATGTATCCTGAAGTGATGAGAATCTGAATGATCTGTTAAGTGTAGTTTTTTAAGCATAGTGACAGAGATATCTCAAGACAGTCTGTTTGACAGCTAGTTTGATGCCAATAACATGCTATGGGGGAGACTAATTACACAGTCATGGTGAGACTTTAAATTCCAAAAAGTTTTACAATATTAATATAAAACCTTCTTAAATTTTACAAATACATCAATTCTGACAGAGAAAATTTTAGGATGAAAAGCTACCTGCTGGGCTAAGAAACACCCATGAACCAGTACAGCCATATTTGAAATTCACTTTTAAAATCAGTATATTTCCTGCCACTAAAGTTACTTGGCTAACTAAGGCATAAATCATTCCATTACAAATGAAATCTTACCATAATTTCCCTATGGTGAGTAGTATTCCTTGCTTTTCAGATGGCTGGGCTGGAAAAAATGGACATTATAATCCATTAGTGTGTCTGTGGTCAACAACATGTTCTTTACTATGTTTACTGTTTTCACCTGTCATATTGATTATTAAGGATACAAGTTGTACTTAACAAATCTCTGGATCTGAATTTTGGAGCCTGAGACCCTAAAACCACTTCATTTGCATAATCCTTTGTTTATTTGTAAATTAAATATTTGGTCCCCAAATACCTTCCTTGTTAATTGCAGTAGCAGATGCTCTAATGGTGTAAAAAGATGCATTTTGTGGCAATATTAATTTTATAATTCCAAAGTTATACTTTTTAAATGATTCCCTCTTAACCATTGTAGTTATTTCTTTTACAGTGCATATTGCAGTTTATTCCCTTTGCTCAAAAAGTATTGAAGTAAACTTTGAAAGTTTCCTGTTAAAACTTGGCAGGAAAGAAGAGAGATCAAATTTTGCAGAAAAACTGGTAACATGATGCCACCTCCTACAGCTAAGTTGTTAGAAATCCTTTGACTCCTGGGTAATTTATGAACTCCAATAGCTGAAGAACATACAGGCTAAACAACCCCATGTGTCTTTTTGTCTTAGTCTTTCTTGTCCAGGTTTCTCTCAGTATGGTGCACTATAATTGGCTCCTATAGAGATAAAACGCTAAGTGAATCCAAGGAAATTTTTTTCTTCAAAAAATTTAGTTGGAGCCAAAGCAAACAAAATATTTAACTACTCACTGGCTAATATCTATCCTTTATTTTTATCTTATTTTCAGGAAATTCAAACCAAAGTGCAATAAGATCATCATTGACTTTGATTCAATTAACGGCAGACCAAGTCAAAAGCCTCTGTGAGTTACGTCTCATTAAATCTCTAGAAGATTGTGATTATCCTTTTCTGAGAAGCTGCTAATGCCTTTCATCTTGAAGTTACACATAACTTTTTAATAGCCACTACAGCTAAAGTAGACATCTAAAGAATGTAAGGCCTCAAATTTTTCTCTGTCAGTCTTGTGATACAGAATCTACATCTAAACTTTTAGTTGCTATATTTTTTTAAGCTTGTTTTAAAACCTGAACTATATAGAGGAAACATAATATTGGATTTGTACTACAAGAAAATGGTTTGATTCTTACTGCGTCTGTCACCTGCTCTATTAAATGGAGTCCGAATTATTGTAGACAGTCTATTGTAGACAATAATATGCTGGAAAATCTCACTTACATATATAGTTCTGTCCTTATTCAATGTAGGTATCTACATAGCTAATCCACATAAAGTGTAAGAGATGTCCATGCAACTATTGATATTCAGTCTACAATAGCACTAGAATATTCTAGTTAAAATGTTACAACAGTTTAAAATGTTGTGGTGTCAAAATATACTGTTGCAGTGATTTTTAATTGCTGTCTTACATTGTGCTATATGGTGTCTGGTGTGGTTTTTTTTTGTTTGTTTGTTTTTTGAGAATATTCTCTTGAATTCAGTTTAGAAGACTACTAGATAATCCAACACAGTTCACTCTCAGAATTAACCTGTAAGGTAACTGAATCATTTTTTGTCCTCCGAGAGGAACAAAAGAGATTCAAAGCATGTCGAGGTTGTCTGCCAAAAGTAGTAATTGTGATTTTAGCTTGTTTTTTAACGCTGGCACAGTGCCTTCATTTTCAAAAATGTTGCATAAAATAATATCCTTTTTAATTTTATTTTGAGGGTTGGGACTAGATTTGAGTGCCTTTTCTTTAATTTGATTTTTTTTAAATTAAGTATGCCTAATGGCTTTGTTTAGAAGATGTTTTTATCTCATAGGTAATCATATTTTTTTAAATATGATTATTTCTGTAAGCTTTTATTTTTTCTGTAAAGGTTTTCTGGTCTGTATTTTGGGACATTATGTAATTTGGCTTCCTACCAGAACTATTAAAGTATTATTAAAATCTGCTATGCTGAAGTAGACTCATTATTATTATATTACAGTATGTGCCGGCCTCCAGAGTGCTGCTGTTTTTGCAATCATATGCAAAGCATATTTTGTACATTTGTTATGTCATGACAAAGTGTAATGTTCAAAAACCACTTGTTTCTTAAAGGGACACTATGGAGCACAGGTCTGCTGCCGGGGGAGCTAGGGGCAACTGCATGAGGGCCCGGTGTTTCAAACGGGCCCGGAGCTCCCGGACACCGCTGCTGCTATTGAGGCAGTAGTGGCAGCCAGAGGCCCAGACCCCTTTGAATTGCCATGGGAGCATTGCTCCATGCCACTCTGAGGGCTGGGCAGGAGGGTCTAGTGCCACGCTCTGGGCAGTGCTAAGGACTGATTACCCTTGACTGCACCCCTTCTGCCTGAGGCTCCACCTCATCCAGGGCACAGAGCCAGACTCCCCCCACAGCTGGCCCCCGAGCCTGCAGTGGCTGTAGGCTGCGCTGATGATACAGTGTTAAGATGTTGGTCATTTGTGACCTTTCCCTTACTGCCTCCAAGCTTCCATGGTTGTTTTTCACTTGAAATGTGTCTGGGGTCTACTGCCAAAAGAGATTTTTTTGTGTATGTTAATTTTGAGGTGGATTGAACTGACTATTTCAGAAACCACATTCTAATTTTTCCTACCCCTGCCTCAGTTCTCAAAAATGGCTTGAACTGGGAGCTCCATTTTTTTTTTTTCAGTTTGTAAGAGGTAATGTGGAAAGGGTATGTCAAACTATCTTGGGTTGATAACTGGGGGGAAATATCTTGTAGCTACTACAACAATGAATTTTTGAATGTTAAAATGCAATTGTTGTAAATATTATCACTAGGAGTTCTCAATCTCTCATGGACCACATATTTATTGTTCTGAGGTATTTGGATCATGTCAAACAGAAAAGACATAATAGTGATAAAATGATCTTTAACAATTGAGCTCAATTTCAGAGTGAATAAATGCTCTGACAAATTACTTTGCTCTTGCACATCTTCGAACACCAGTTCATCTCTCCATTTTAAACCAGAACATTTTTAACGTCAAGAAATTCTTAGTTTCAGGATAGATTAGTTTTTCGTAGTGCATTTCTCAAAACATTTGAATCAGAATCACCAAGTAATAGGATGGCCAGGACTTTAACAGGGTTCAAAAAAAGAACTAAATACATTCATGGAAGATAGGTCCATCAATAACTATTAGCCAGGATGGGTAGGAATGGTATCCCTAGCCTCTGTTTGTCAGGGGCTGGGAATGTGTGACAGAGGTGACACAGTATAGTCATTCTTATGGGAAATTCTTGGGCCTCTTCTGCTGAATCACTCTAATGTAAGATGTTGGAATCCTGTATAAACCTTGCAAAGTAACTTCAGTTTATTCATGTAGACAGGTAGGTCCTATGAGTTCCAGGCCGACTCCATACTTAAAGGGGTAGGAAGAGAAAAGGGCAGACTGGAAGGGTGCTACAAAAGCCAAGCTGAAGATAGCGCTTAGTCTGATGTTAATGTGCTGTTTAACAATAAATGCAAACACTAAAAAGGCATTTAGACCATATCAAGTTTTTGTATCCTGCTTGGAGTAGGATGGATATTTGCTTACAGTCCTTTAATCCAGAAAGAAATGCATTTGTAAACACAGACATGAAATATCTCCTTTGACTTCCAAATGAAGAATAGTTGTGCTAATTATAAACTATATACTCCTGGGGGAGTTCTGCACAGGTGCAGAATTCATGTCCCATGCAGATTGTTTTGTTTCCTCATAGAATAATAGATTGTGACAGGGAAGCTGAGAGAGAGGTCATGTACCCCTTCCTGGCAGCAGTCCTGAATCAGTGTGGTGGTCTGGGCTTTGGGAGCAGTTGGGAGAGATGTAAATCACCACCTCAGGGGAGGAAGGATGGGTGGTGCTTGGAGTGTATGTGAGGCTCTGTCCTTCTCACTCACTATTGCAGTGTGCCTGGCATGGAGGGGCAAAGCCCTGGGATATTTCTAGGACAGGCCCAGCCTTTTTGCTGTGTTAGGTGATCAGATGCAGCACCACTACCAAGTCCATATCTGGAAGAGAGCGGGGCTGCAGGCTCCGTCCTGTGCTCCTCACTGGGAAACAGCCCCAGTGCATGCTCCTTACTCTGCTGCTGTGAGGAAGCTTCAGGGCGCTTTGGCTAAGGCACCATTTAGGGAGGCCAAAGGGTCTGCTCCCAGCATATGCTAGAGGCGGAGCTCTTTCCTGCAGCGTTGTGAAGGCAGGATCCATTCTCCAGGAGCCAGGATTCTCCCACTGTGGCTCCTGCGGTCAGTTTCTTTTTGAGGGTGGGGCAGGCAAAGAAGGGGTCAGTCAGTGTGGGAGAGGCGAGTATAGGGACTCCAATGGTGGTAGTTCTGGGGGAAGCAGAGAGTCCTTAATGGTGGTGAAAGCTGGGGGTTGGAGGTGGAGCCTGGAGGGAAAGGGGAGGCAAGAATATAGTGTTGTGTCCTGAGCACAGTGAGGAGGCAGTGAGTTCTTGGGACAAGGATCCTGGGGGAAGGGGAGCTAAAGCAAGGGACAGGGTCTAGGCACAGCTAAGATGGTCTTGGGGCTTATTTGCCCTCAGAAGTAGGCAGCACCCATCCCTTCCCTGGGAAGAGACTGGGGACAGAGCCCACTAAGGTAATGCATTCTCTCAAATGACTAATCGGCTCTCTGCCTTCCTGCCCCTCTCTCCTACTTTAGGGGAACTTATACCTTGATCCTGCAGTGAGGATCCCCGTGGGCATAAAGATTCCTTTAACTATCTACTCCTGGGGGGAGTCTGTATTGTTGTAGACATACTTGCTGACAGGTATTGTGAAATTTACCAAAATAATTGAAACTGGTATGTTTATGTTGTGTTGTTTTGACAAATAACATGCAAAAGTTTGCAGAATTTTAAAATACTGTGTTCAGAATGTTGGTTTTTTGTTTTTTTGTTTGTTTGTTGTTTGGCGCAGAATTGCCTAGGAGTAACTATGGTAAACTGCATTTCTTCTACTGATGCCCAGATGTGTTCTACTTGACATGTTACCATATTGAAAAAACTCTAGCAGTCATTTATACTCAATGTAAGGAAACTTTTTGAAGAATCAAAGTTTCATTTCCAAAACATTTCAATACTAAGCATACAGTGCTTAAGAGCTATGGAGTTAAGAACACAACATAGTTTTGTTTGAAGGATCCTAAATGTAAAGATCTGTTACCTACAGATCTTACAATGAATCATAAAGGGTTAAATATTGCAGGTCATGCAAGCTACTAGAAACCTTGGGTAAGATGCTGATCCCTGGTGCAGCCCCTTTACTGAAGGAATAGCGGTGTAAAGGGGCCCTGCTTCTGACTGGCTGATTATGAGCATCGCAGAAGACTCTTACAAGGCTGCATTCTAAGGACCTCCAAGTATAAGGGACATGGGTGGGAATAGGGGCACAGCATGCAGTGCTGCATTCAGGGGAAATGCAGGAACTTAGGCCCGCAGGGCAGTCTGCAGTATGCTAGGGGCTATCCAACTCCAGGAGTAGCCCAGGATCAAAGGGTGGGAATGCAAAGGTGGCATTTAAATTTCTGTCTTCTGCAGAATACCTCTTGCTCTGATGTTGATAATTCCTTTGTTTCAAAGGAACTTTGTTGTAGGTAGAAGGGCTGTGTTCTGAACCAGTGGAAACTTACTTAAAATCATCCTCTTTCTTCCAGGTGCAGCATATTAGCTGTAATATTCCAACAAAACATAATCCCTAGCAGAATTTTCCATCTTCAAAGTGCTATATAAAACTAAATTCTCACAAGAATTCTGTAAGAAAGCAATATCCCTATTTTTCTGTCAGGGAACCATACATACATAAAGTGACCTAAATCCAGAGAATAATTAATTGGATGATGTGAAATCAGAGTTCTTGATTCTTGGGCCAAGCATCTGTAGTACTGTGAGGCTGTTACATGAAATGTGCATAAAGGAACTTTTCAACTTTACAGTGGGTAATTATTACAACAGGTGTAACATTTCACAGCTGAGGAGAATCACACATTTCTTTCAGAAGACAGTGAATCCTTTGAGTGTTTTCTTTCTCCAGTCGCATTGCTCTTTTTTTACACCATCCCTAGTTTTAGTCAGACTTCACTTTACAAACCCACACTTGATCATTTTATTTATTTACTTTTCCATTTGCACCTGTCTCAAAAGTTCAGTGCATATGATGCCAAAACAATACATCTTGATAAATACCTTCCTGACCACAAGCAAGACTGATTGTAACCTACCTCTTCCTACTCCCTAATCCCCCTAGAAAGACTGGTGAGACGGGTAAGTTCTAATATTGTGTCCTGTAATGAAGTCCTGTAGTGTATCATGAAGGTCACCAAAAGTAGGTTCAGGAATACAATATAGCAAGCAAGTTCCAAAGCCAAGGACTCTCCTGTCTGCCAGTGCCTCTGTATCTAACCATGCAGCTGTTTCTTCCAAGTTACATATGATAATCTTCAGAAGTTTGAGAGCTGGGGCACACCTGCTCTCCCAGGGCTTGGGGCTTTAGCCAGTGGGGTGGTGGGCTCAGGGCTTCTGTCCTGTAGAGCCATGTGGTCTGTCAGCATCAGCAGGAGTAGGTCTAAAGTCATGAGCTCCCTATAGGTCCCTCCCATGGGGCACAAGCCCTGAGCCCCTCCTCTCCGCTAGGCAGAAGCCCCTAGCCCACCACCCTGCCAGAGGGCAGAAGCCCCAAGCTCCTCCAAACAGTTGGGTAGGCTGAGAACAGGGAGGCATGGGGGGCTGCACAAGCCACACTTTTAACTGTCAAAGAGCCACATGGCTAATGAGCCACAGTTTGGCCACCCCTCCTTAATGGTACCTTGAGCAGTGTTGGCTGGAAAGCGAGACAGTCACTGAAATAAATAGGATTCAGTGCATTTGGGGCATATAGGTTAAAACTACCTTAATCTACAGTAAATCCTGCCCCCCTTATGTTTGACATGCACACTGTAAAACTGAAAAAAAAATCTAAGAAACCAGCAATATCCTATTCTCAAAGACTCATCAAGGATGAAGAGGATGGTGGCAGTTCATACTATGGCTTGCTGTACCACAGCAATAACCTTCAGGGTAAGTAGTTTTGGTTGTGCAATAATGTGACTTTTTCTTGCTTTGTATACTGGAAAGACTTTAAACCACACTTGAGAGAGAGAAGTACTGTGGCCAAGTGAGATGGCTGTTGTTACCAAAATGACCATTGTTATTGCAGGAAAAGTTTGGAAGGGCCTATTATAGAGGCTTCTCAGGTACATTGCTCAGAATGAATGCTCTAAGCTTGCAACATCAGAAAAGACAGCAACTCATCAACTAATAAATCTTGCCAACGGTTCTAAGCTGGTGAGAATTGGCAAGAAAAGAACTGTAGCTGTTGGACTCAGTCCTTAAAGCAGTATGTGAGTGTATTTTTCCTAAGGGGAAATAAGACCAGGTGCAGAGTCCCTATCTTGATCACCAGTAAACAGCAAGTTAATTCTCTACTTTATCTCACACAGGTGTAAAGGGTAGGTACTGAGAACTAAAGCAAACTCCCAGAAAACAGGAAAGAGGGAGAACCTAGCTACTTAGCAAACAATCAGAGGTCTGAAGAAGCAGATTAGTCCTGGGGAATTCTGAAGTTATTGCATTTGGAGCCATAGTAAAATTGCAGAATTCCCCCCAAGACTGCAGAGTGCTGTACTCAGTTGCTAGAAGGCTGTTTTTGTAACCCAGATGGGTGTGTGTGTTTGTTTTTGTTCTGTCTGTTGTGGGTACCCATAACAAGACTCATTAAAGCTTGAGAGATTACCACAGCTGATGAGGACCTTCTAACCTGCTACTGTCCTCCCTACAGGTAGGGGAAAGGATTCTACACAGTTAATGTCTTATTTTTCTTTCTGGGTGATGGTTCAGAAGGTTCATTTTACAAGAGCCTATTCTGGTGAGGTTTTAGAATTCCTCTCCCTTTGAAAATCAGGTGTAATGATGAGCTTCATGCAAACTCCCTCCTGCAAACTCAGAATGGAGGTAAAACTTGTTTTTTGTCCAAGTATTTCTCCAAATCTGTTGTAAGACCTTACATGCTAAGTTACTGAAATGTGGGTGTCAATAGGGCATGAGGAAGATAGATTCTCATTGCCATAGTAACCCCAGTTATGGTTTAAATTAATATGTCCTTTTGTAAAAGCTCAGGAGTTTTTTTTGCTCAAGCTCTAGGGAATTGGGGAAAGTGGTTGTAAGAAACTGGTGGTGAATTGTGTCTTATAATTTTTATTCAGAGAAACAATATCTCTTTGGCATTTGTAGCTGTTGTTAAATGGCGGTGAAGGCTTTAATGAAGCATATGGTTAATCAAAATATGTAAAAATGAAATGTTTGATTTTTGCTGTGGTAGGAGCTTAATCATAGCAGCTTAGTTCCTAAGGGTATAGATCTGCAGGAGGAGTGGAATTATGCTGTCCAGAAATGTTTTGAAGATGTCAGTGTTCCAGTTAATAGGGGGTATACTTTGAACTGGTTGCCTTTAGGGGAAGTATTCCAGAAGGAAGAAGTCTTGAGTAGCTTTGTGCCTTTAAGGCATGACTAGATAATTGTGGCATAATGGGACTATATCTGAGAGCACTGTTGCTGCCTGTCATCACCAATAAGTAACAATGAGGGCACCCTCTTTCTGTGAACTGTTCCGCAAAGGGGCAGCACTAAAATGGAAAACACAAGCAAGAGAGCAATTTAATTACGCTGACTTGTTTTGTACTTGTGTTAGATTTTCAGGAGGAAGGCAAGAATGGGAATGGGAATTAACAGCTGCCAAATATTTTGTGTAAGTTTAAAGACTCAAAAAACCCTGTCCTCAGTCAGTGTGTTACCACTGCCTACACTCCACAAAAGTGAGGCACAAAATGGGTTACCTGCAGCTGCTTCCTTTGTTTGCATAGTTTATTCCATTTTGCTTCCTTAGAATAAAACAAAGTTCTAAACAGAACAAGAATGATGTTCCTAGTCAGCACAACATGGATAGTAAAAAAGCAACTATTAAATATTGCATCCTGGGATATCTTGTGGTTGTCCCAATCCACCCCTTTTAAAAGCCAATGTGTATTCCATTTCCTTCATGTAAGAGTTCAAAAGATCTCAACACACCCAAGGAAGCTTTTCTGCCAGCTTGTGTGAAAGCCTGTATGTAGCATGGTCTTTTCCCTCAAATATTTATTCAGCTGTTACTACCAATCAGCAGCCTCTTGGGTAACCAGTACTGATTAAGATTACAATTGTTATTCTGTGGTGTGCACAATATGGCATTTTAATAACAAGCAATAAAGAACCTAATAATGATGAACTTATATAATGGGGTGATTTCTTTCTTGGAAGAATTGTCAAATGTGACTAGAGAGAATTCCATAGTCAGAATCCAGGATTAATCTACATATTTCCTTTTTAAAAAAGAGACTGTATTTAGACCATTATGTTTGGATAATAACAAATTATAATATTAGCTTTTACTATATAACTGGCTGTTGGCCAATAATCTGAATGAATGAGTTTCTACTATAAATCCTGAATATCTGATTTTATGGTTTTGTCCTTTCTGGTCTTTAAATTGCATCTGACTGACAATGGGATATGATTCTTTCATTTTTACGGAAAGATTACTGAAATCTATGATGGCTTTTGTTATGCTTAAAGCTGAACAAGTTTTTTTTTTTGTGGGTTGATATATAAAAAGTGTATAGTAGGATGCTCTTACATTGTAATTATTCGTTTTTTGTCTAGTGTCCTGCTTTTGACAGTAGTGTGTAGTATACTGCTTTAATTCAAGACACATCCCAGTCTTCCTCCATAATAAGTTAGCTCCCTATAAACCAAAGTGAATGGGTGCCTTGTAACAGAGTGCAATATTTTATGCACCTTTTCAGGATAGCACTTTAAGTACGTGCTTAAGTCTCATTCAAGTAAACGGGGCTTATGCAAATACTTAAAATTAAGCAGTGTTAGCATGCATTCCTGAATTGGGGCCTGTATGGACATAGAGGCTAAATGCCTTCTTGATTCCAACACAAGGGTGGGCAATAATTTTTAATGGGGGCTATTGCAAAATTTTAAGTGGTCACGGGCTACAGTTTTCTATGGACGAGGTGCAGGGTCTGGGACAGAGTTTGGGCGCAGAAGGGAGCTTGAGGTAGGGGATAGGGGTATATAGAGGGTGTTGAGTGAAGGAGGGGGTTTGCAGCACATGAAGCTTCCGTCTACCCCCAGTGCAGAGAGACAGGTGGAGCATCCAGCTGCTCTGAGTCCCGTGCGTCCAGTGGGATGGGCTGCGGGTTGGATTGAAAGGCTTGGCCAGCCTGATCCAGCCCCCCAGGGTGTATCTTACCCACCCCTGCTCCAACAGATGCTTGGTATGAAAAGAATGATCATAACTGCCTTTTCTCCAAGCACTGTTGTAAATGTGTTCTGATTCAAGGCCCTGTCCACATGCTGGAGCTGAAACAATATATCCTAAACTGGTTTTAAATGTGCTGTAAAAATTAGCTTAGGCTAACATTTACCTATCCAACAAGGGAAAAAGCCACAGCCCTTTTAGTTCATGGTCTTGCCCCATGTGTAGATTCTCATAAAAATCAAAGACACTGGCTTTGTCTACACTCTAAAGTTGTAAGCGCAGCTGTGGCACTGCTTTAAACTGAAAGTGTGACCCCAGCAAGTGTGAGCACTCTCCTAGTGCTCTATGTAAACCACCTCCACGAAGGGGTAGCTAACACACTGTAGCCTGGTTCACACTGGTGCTTTACAACACTTGTAACTTGCTATGCTTTGGGTGAGAGGGGGAAAGTTCAAACCTGTGAGCCAGAAAGTTATGTGAAGTGCCAGTGTAGATTTAGCCACTGTGTATAGCACTGAGAGCTTGTCAATACAGCGGGGCTTATTTTGTTTACTGTTCAAACAAGCCTCCTAGTCTAGAAGAGTGAAAAAACCAAAGCACTACCGTTTAAAGATAAGGCATAGCGATCTCCATTGGGCAGGCAAACAGAACTTATTTTAGCTTGGTGTAGAAAAAGACAGATCTGTCCAAATGAATAAGATTCCATAATTTGCATTGCTGAGTTAGAATAGGACACATAGAAATGCAGATGTCTCTTTGCATTTCCTTATATTAAAGCAAGTTATATTCGGAAGTATTTTATATTTCCTCATTTATTTCTATGTTTTGGAGCTTTCAATCTAGGCGCTTATAAACACATAAACCTACTGCTTCTCCCACATTCACTTTCACTGATACCAGTCAAACTGGTCCTGTCTAAGGTGCGTGCTTGTCCCTTTTCCTCTACTCAGTGGCTACACTGTCTAGGAGTGTAGGCAGTTTGGCTAGTTATTTTCTGATGTGAGCAGCAAGCATTGCAAACGCATGTCAACCAGTATGGGCTGTCTGTTCCAATTTGGGGAAAAAAATCTGTTTGAAAGCTGCAGCAGAGGAGACAGGCTGTGCAGCGGAGCCTGGTGTTTGGAAAGGAAGCCTCTAAAAAGAGCCAAGAGCTGTGATTAAGGAAGGCAGATTGAGACTTTATTTGGGGGGGGAGGGCATTCTCAGTTTTGTAAGACGTTCAAAGCTTTGAAAAATAAATAGAGTTTATATCTACCCTAAAGATAAAAAGTTAAGGCTACTGAAGCATAGAGGAAATGAGAGGAACTTCCAAAAGCTATATACACTGAATCTGGGTTTTCAAATTAATCTAGGAGGAGATTACAAAATTACACTACACTCCTTAGAGTTCTTGTGGCCCAGAGCTGCAAACTACCAGTAGCACAGCATGCTTCTCCTTGTGGGATCTGACAGTGTTTTTCACACTGTCTTCCACGCCGTGAGTGAGGATGTCAGAACTTAATCCCTTTCCCTTCTGGCTGTTTTAGGAGTAGTGACCAACCCTTCTCAGCTAGTGAATGTCATCACAGTGCAGGAGCCTGCAAGCTATAGCTAGGTTTTGACATGGTTATCCAAACTCCTCCACTGTGAAGGAGGAGTAAACACAAGAGTGGAGAAAATGATGCTTGGTTTAACAAGCCTTTTGGTTGATGGCAGAGAAATGTTATTTTAGATACCAAGTATAATTGAAGAGACGTTTCAGCAGAATGTGCACTGGCTAAACCAGTTTAATCATAGTTAAAGTAGAATTTGCTAGTGTTGCCTATGGGGTGAAAAAATGCAATTCCGAAACTAATTCTTTACTCCCGATTCAGGATTCTATGAATTTTGAGCGAGGGACAGATTATTTCTTCAATGCTGTAAATAATTTAAGTTAAAATGTTTGTAAAAGTATAACTGTGTGGGCTCAATGTTATTTATTACTTAGCTAACACTGCAGATCTACACATGCTTTGAAATATGGTCGGACCAAAAGAGCTTGCATGCCATAACACAAAGACTGGGGGGGGGGGGGGGGGGTACATCTACATAGCAGGGCTAAAGTCAGAATAAGCTACGCTACTTCAGCTATGTCAATTGCATAGCTTAAGTTAAAACAGTTTAAGTTGGCTTTTGGCACTGTCTATACAGCAGGAAGTTGAAGGAAGAGCACTAGTCCTTCGACTTCTCTTGTAAAATGAGGGTTACCATGAATCAGATTAAGAAGTCCACCAGCTTGACATTATTTCAGAATAAAGGCTTGTAGTGTAGACGTGCAGTATGTTATTTCAGAATAATGTTAGTTATTCTGGAATAACGCTGCTGTGTAGATGTACCCTGGGTAATTTGAAGGAGAGGGTGATTAGCAGATACAACTCGGAAGCTCTTTAACTACAAAGAGCCATATGGAAGAAGTGCAGAGAAATAATCTGGGAGGACTGGGAGGAGCACAGTGAGATGCTTATAGTGGCCCCAATATGAATTTTGAGTGAGGGACAGATTATTTTCCTTCACTGTGTCCATTCACCATTTGGGGATTAAGCATGGCTAGTGATTAGAATGCTAGACTAGAACTGTGAAGACAGTGCATCTGTTACCAGCTTTTGACTGGTCAAGTTTCTTGACCTCTGCACTTGTTTTCTTGCCTGTAAAATAGTGGCTTTGAGTTCCTTTCGTGAAAGAGGCAGTATAAGTGTGCCAGTTTCACAGTTACAATATCTCTGCAGGATACCCCAAGTTCCACTGTATCCATTCAGGCTTGTGTAGTAGCGACACCAGGGTTCCTCAGTGCTCTGAAGTAATGGTTCCTTCTGTCTTCTCCACTACCAAGGTCCGAATAGTTATATCTAGAGAAAGGTGGAAGCACTCTGACAGAATGTTTTGAGCAGCCCACAAAACTCTGAGTAACTATTAAATGGGATCTAGCTCTCGTGAAACATACGTGAGTTTCTATGAAGGGTATATTTGAAAATACCTGAGATCTGAGTAACCTAGTCAATGCCATCCCCACAAAAGCTTGCTTATTAAAATTAGCTTTGAATCAATGCTAAGCTTCTTCCTTGGGAGAGATGGGCTATAGCAGCATTCACAGAGGTGCTGAGCGGAGGACATAGAAGATAGGGAAATAGCTCATCCCCTTCTAGCTATGTGCATACATTGCATAAATCAATCGGGTATTAATGTGCCAAGCACAGACATTTTAAATTTATCTTCCTAGACATTCTTCCCATCCCCCTTCTTCACACTGGAGAGCTGAGAGCAGAAGAGCTTTTCTTAAAGAGAAAAAACATTAATATTTTTTAAATGATAGAACACCATTTAGGATTCTAAATTAACAAACTACAGGGATAGGCTTAAAACCAAATTAATATACTTTGGAAAGGACAAAACCAACCAACTTTTTAAGCCTGATTTCTGTTCTCCTTGAGGAGTGGGTGATGTGTCAAAGACCTAGTAAAGTATCAGCATGGCATCTTAGAAGACTGGGAGAGATGGAGAATGAAGTAAATAACATATGGAAGAGAGATCAGTCTGCCAGATAAGACTTCGGGCTTTGCTTACACCTTTGTCCAAAAGCACAGCTGAAGAATAAAGAAGTTAAGTTATTTGTCCATCTTATTCCCCCTCTAGTCATAGGTGTCGCAGTCCAGTGTGACTACACATATATTTTCCCTCAGTTCATTCAGCAAGGACACATACTGTCAGGCTCCTAGTTTCCCAGGTCATTACCTTGCTGCCTCCTCCGGGGGATTGCTTGGGAGTCACCTACTTAGAATTGGCATGAGTAATTGCTCAAAGAAGAGAACTCGGTGAGAGAGGTTGCTCATGTCCATTCCAAGACCTACCCACCTCCCATCAGTCAGGGTATCTGGCAAGGAGAAACTAATGAGGCAGTGGGTCAGCAAGGACCTATATACAAATCCATGAAGGCACCACTCCACAGGGCTTCCCAGCTGATGCGATGGATACTGCTAGGGAAATCCGTCCGAGGTGTGTGCACACACCTACTTGGAATGAACATAAGCACCACATCTTGAAGAGCAACACTTACAAAAGGTGTGTAACCATTTTTTCTTTGTGGTTACAAGTTCAATAGAGCTTCAGCTCAGAAAAAAGCCTCCAGTCTTGAGACCTCTGTAGGCCTAGTCCTTCATATCCTTCCCTAAGGATGAGGGCCCTCCAGACCCAGAGGTCCCATCAGTTTGCTGGATAAAGAAGGTCCTTAGCCTGTTTAAAACCAGGCTATCTATCCAAAAACCCTTTATTTGTTGGTCCCTGAAGAATCCAGTTTGAACTTGTGTATGCAAACCTCTCCAGGTGGTTTCAAAGGATTGATAAGAGGAAGTGCATGATTATCCCCCTCCCAACTGGGGAAGGTACATATACTGCCCCAATAACGCAATTGCATTTTAATATAATGTACCCCTCAAATGTATTAACCCTAATTCAGTAAATTTTATTTTAATTCCATAAGGTTTGTTGTCAAGTGTGCCACATTATGTATGCAACATCCCACATATTTGGTATCCATAGGAATTGTGTCTCTGTGGTAGGAACTGATGAAATCTTGAGAAATAAAGATCCTGTTTTCATGCAAAATTCCTCAGTAAGGAAAAGGTGAGGAAAGAAAAATGATAAATACAAGTGTTTCTGGCTGATAATATTTTGAAATACACTCCTTGAGGCAGTAGTTGCTTTTTTTATTATTTTGCACTTAGCACACACTCTATGCTATAAAAGTTTTAGGTCAGTAAGCTACGATGAAGAAAGTAAAGTTAAAAATAGTGTCAAAGGGCAGCCATGAGAGTCTGTAACTGAAAAAATTTTACGGTGAATAGTCCTGCAGCAGCTTAGAGACTAACAAAAAATGTAGATGGTATCATGAGTTTTTGTGGGCACAACCAACTTCTTCAGATGAGTAGAGTTAAGGGGTCCAGGATACAAATAAATAGCAGAGATGGGGTGGGAGAGAGAAGGGGAAAAATGGGGGAAAAAATATTGTCAATTACAGTGTCTATGTAAATGAGACAGGACCTATCCACAAAAGCCACCACGTCAGAAGATCATATAACTGAACATCTATCAATGTGATCTATGCCACCCAGTGTCAGCAGTGCCCCTCTGCCATGTATATTGGCCAAACTGGACAGTCTCTACAACAGAGGATTAATGGACACAAATCAGATATTTGTAATGGTAACACACAGAAACCCGTTGGGGAAAATTTCAACTTGCCGAGGCACTCACTAATGGATCTAAAAGCAGTTTCAAAAGCCATCACGAGAGACAAGCTGCAGAACTTTGTTTTATTACACCTTTAGTAGAGGTTTAAACAAAGACCTTAACTGGATGGGCCACTACATTCCACACCCTACTGATGTAAAAAGCTAAGCACAAGGTCCTTAGAATATTTAGAACTCACTCTATTAGCCTCATTTAGCATGGACACTCTAATTGACAATATTTTTCCCCCCTTTCCCTCCCCATCCCCTCTTTCTCTATTTATTTGTACCCTGGACTAAGGATGTTAAGGACTAGTCAACGATCCAATAAGTAAGTGTTTATCAGTCGACTAGACGATTTCCCCCCCCCGCCCGCTTCCCCATTGAAATGCTGAAGTGCTGTGGAGCCTGGGGTCAGCTGGGGACTCCCCCAGCTGATCCTGGGCTCTGTGCAGCATTTCAGTGGAACTGAGGATCAGGTGGAGGTTCCCCAGCTGACCCTGGGTTCTGGGAAAGTGACACACAGAACCCGGGGTCAGCTGGGGAGTACCCTGCTGACCCCGGGTTCCATGGCTTTGAAATGCACAAGAGCCCCTGCTGGGGACTCTTGTACATTTCAAAGCAGGCACGCTGCGCGTGCAGCCTGGAGTCAGCCAGGGCTCTTGTACATTTCAAAGGAGGAATGCAGAAGTGCCTATTGACTAGTCGAGTAGTTGATGGAAATTCCAGTCAGTTAATGGTAATTTAACATCCTTATCCTGGACCCCTTAACTTCATTCAGATGAAATGCATTGTGTCCACGAAAGCTCCTGATACCACCTACATTTTTTGTTAGTCTCTAAGGTGCTGAAGGACTATTAGCTTTTTTTAAGTTTTTAAAATAGTGCACACTGTTCTTGATGAAATATTTAAGATTCAGTGTGTGTAATTTATTGGTCAGAATACGGTTAGGTAATTTTAAATAAAGTGAACATACTCTTTTTGAACACTAGACTGTAGGGGAGAAGTTTGTCAAAGATTGGACAAAGGCAGCATGTGTAGTTTTTAGTGCCACATTGTTTCTAAGTCTTCCATTAGTCAGTAAATACACTGCAGTCCTAAATCGCCCTCTCTCTTTCTCCCCTTAATGTCAGTAAGGGAATTGTACTCACAGCTGAGACATGTATCAGTTACATATAATACAGTAATTCTCATTAACTTCAGTGTTGATTATTTAAATGCACAGCCCTGATTAACTGGTTGCATTAATTCTAAAACCTCTCCCATTCCCAGCATATCAGTAGTCTGTACGTTCTACAAAGCAAAAGCAGCTTTCTGGACTCATTGAAAGACCTAATGTCAGCACAGATCATGCATTTAAGCTCATTACCCACCAGCAAGAGGAAAAACTGCTTGCTCAGCAAAATAGTTTATCAAACTAAATAGAGAATTAGCCTTCTGAGACATCATTGTGCTAAGTGAAGTCACCTCCCTTTGCACAGCTGAGGTGCATGCATTTCCCAGTTACTGAATAAATCTGAATTGAGATGGGCAGGCACAATACTTGCTATCTGACCTTCTGCCAGCACATTTTAATGCCGAACTTAAAGTATCACCCTCTACTGAACTTGGATGATATTTCAGTTTTCATCTCTGCTCAGGCAAGACCGAAGATCCATTGCTCCAAATGGACTTCCTGTCTGATATTTCTGGCTTATATGTTACCAGTGTAACCCTGAATAAAAGTATACGTTGTTACAGCCTCTCTTGTGGATGACAAATTCCGATTGTATATTTGCAAGCACCATCTCTAGAAAAAGGGCAGTATCTGACACACATTTTATTCCATGCAGCGTACATTTCTTTTATAACTTTCTTCACTGTCACTGTTCTGGAAACCTAGAGAACCTCTTCCATTTCTAGCTCCTAACTACTGTTGGAGTGCACACTCCCCTCCAATCAAGTTTGCATGATCTATGCTGTCCGGTACATTTATGGCTAGACGCTACTGAGAGTGGTATTTTTCAGATCAGAATGAATTAATAACCAGTTTCAACCAGAAAAAAAAATCCCTTTAAAAATAATGGGAGGATGGACAAGAAAATTCAAGCCATTCTTGTGAATCTGTGATTAGAGAGAGACCCCAATGTCATGATTATTGTATGCTTAATCACCAACTTGCAATGTGGAAAAAGAAAACTCAGAGTATGTCTACGCTATGGACCATACAGTGGCACAGCTGTATTGCTATAAGGCAGGGCTACTCAACTTTGGTGGCCCCGGGGGGCCACAATAATACTCTCAGCACATGCCGAGGGCCACAACTTAAGTGTGGTTGCATATACTTGCAAATATACATGCAAATAGCTTTTTTCATGCTGATGAGCATGAATATAAAGATTAAGCCTTAAGCTGCAGCGCGCCAGATCCAAACGTGGCTAGTATGAGCCAGTCAGCACTTCTCAGGTTCTGCCCACAAGGCTAAGCAGCCAGCATTTCCCACTATGCTCTGGCGCTCCCGGCACCTCCACCCTGGGGTCTAGAAACGCCGACACCCTGAACCTGCCTGTTCCAGTCAGCCCGTCCACTTGCATCTTTCAGTGCTCATCCTGCCTGGGAGACTCCTCGCCATTGTGGGGCGTGTTCCCAGTGAAGGACATGTTCAAAGGATCCCACCCACGGGCCACATGTTGAGCCCCACGTAAATCCAAACTGCACCATGAGCCGCAAACAAATGGACCGCAGGCTGCGTGTTGAGCCCCGCATAAACCCAAACTGCACCACGGGCCGCATGTGGAGTAGTCCTGCTATAAGGTATCCTGTGTAGCTGCTCTTTGCTGACAGGAGAGTCTCTCCCACCGTTCTAGTACTGTCCACACCAGCACTTCCGTCAGCAAAACTTATGTTGGTCAGGAGCGTGGTTTTTTTCACATCTCTGACTGACAAAAGTTTTTACTAACAAGTGATAATGTAGACCAGTGTTTCCCAATTGGTGCTCCGCGGAACCCTGCGGTTCCGCGGAGCAAAACGAGGGGTTCCGTGAGGAGCTGGCGCTCCCCCGCCTCCCTCTGAAAAAGAGAGAGAGAGCCGGCTAGCCAGCAGAGGCATGGGCGGCAAGTTGTGTGGGCTCGTGGTGCCCATGCTCCAGCAATATTTGGAGCTGGAGCGGGTCCCGATCCGCCCCCGCGCATCCTCCCACCCCGGCCCCAGAGCGTCTCTCCCCAGTCCCTGTCCCGGTCCCGTCCCTGCCGTGCACAACCTTCTCTGAGCTCCCCCTTGCTGGCTGCTGCTGCCCTGCGCAGCGTGCTCAAACCAGTGGGTGGGGAGACTCCCGGACATGACGTAACGTCACGGCCCGGGATTTTAAACTTGCTGGGCGCTGTATTGCGCCTCATGGCTGAGTTGCGGGTTCGGAGTCCGGGGACAGAGCATAGACTCCGGCCCCGCAAAGTGGAAGGCAGAAGGTACGGGAGAGGGAGAGGGAAAGGGAGAGAGAGGGAGGGAAGGGAAGGGGCTTGTGCAGAGGGAAAGGGGAAGGGCTGGGAGAGGAAGGTGCTTGTGCGGAGGCGGAGGGGAAGGGGAAAGCACCAAGGGACAGGGGTGGAGGAGAGACAAATGGCAGGGGGCCAAGTGCAGACAATGAGGAAAAGGCAGGAGGGGAGGTGTCAGTGGGAGGGGACAGGGTGATGCTGGGAGGGGAGAGGGTAAGGGCATTGGGGCTAGAGGGGTGAGGAGGTGCTGGGAGAAGGCTTGAAAGAAGGGGTGGGCATGAGGAAGGCCGGGATGGAGCAAGTCATGTGTGAGGGCACAGGGGCATGAGGAGAATGGGGGCAGAGGGTGGTGAGGGGGTGGGCATCAGGGAAAAAGAGGGCAAAGGGGACAGGGGAAGTGAGGGAAGGGGGAGGCACCAGGAGGGTGCAGGGGTAAGGGAAGGTGCAGGTGCCAAGGGATTCTGGGGGTGAAGCAGAAGGGCAGACACCTGCAAGGGAGGGACCAGCACCAGAGGAGAGAGGCAGGACAGGTTTGTAGAGGGAGGTGTTAGAAGAGGGGATGAGGAGGGGTAGCTCACATGATCAGAGTGGGGCTACTGGAGGAGTGGGCACAGGGAGGAGAGAAGGGCTGGTGGAGGGGGGCAGGTTGCAGGAGGGCTGAGGACAGTGAGAAGAGCAGGAGTCAGGACAGCAGAAGAGGGTGAGGAGTGAGGGGGCAGCAGGCACCAGGGGAGCTGATGGAGCACGGGGAGGAGACATGGCAGCAGAGGGAAAAGGTAGAGGTTTCAAAATATTTATTAATAACTTGGGTGGCACATCGAAACAAGCCACATGAACTCAGTACTGGTGCACAACACAAAATTCATTTTGCTCATGTGAGGAAACTCTTAAGCTATGTCTACACTGGTTGTTTCTTGCACAAGAACATCTTGCGCAATAGTTCTTGTGCAAGAACACATCCACACTGCCATGTGCAAGCTGTGCTTTTGCACAAGAGCATCTATGGCAGTGTGGACGCTCTCTTGCCCAAGAAAGTGCCGATGGCCATTTTAGCCATAGGGCTTTCTTGCTCAGGGAAATTCATGTTGCCTGTCTACACTGGCCTCTTGCGCAAGAATAGTTGCGCAAAAGGACTTATTCCTGAGTGGGAGCATCGTAGTTCTTGCGCAAGAAACCCTGATTTCATACATGAGAACGTCAGTGTACTTGCGCAAGAACACATGGCCAGTGTAGACAGGCAGCAAATTTTTGCGCAAGAGCAGCCGCTTTGGCGCAAGATCGTGCCAGTGTAGACACAGCCAAGGGGAGGGAGGAAGGCAGGGGCAGGGAATCAGCACTGGCTCAGCATGTCTGCATGGTTTGGGGGAAGGTGCAGGGAAATTGAGCTCAGCTGGGTTGCAGAGTGGGGAGGTCCGGGGAGGTGTGTGTGTGTGTGTGTGTGTGTGTGTGTGTGTGTGTGTGTGTGTGTGTGTAGCTCAGAGCTCAGTTTGGCTGCAGGAGGAGGGAGGTTCCCGGAACCGGGGCTAGACTCAAGGTGGGGGGGAGGGAGGGGCAGGGAATCTGCTCTTGGCTCAGCAGTTTTGTGGGGCTTGGGGAGGTGCAGGAAATGGGGCTCAGCTGTGCTGTGGGGAGGCATGCAGGGATCCAGTGCGGGCTCAGCTGGGCTGTGGTGGATGGGGAGGGCATACAGAACAGATGGGCAGCTCAGCTGGGCTGTGAGGGGCTGCAGAACTGGTGCTGCACTCCCTTGGATTGTGGGGGATGGTTTTGGGGGAGGTGCAGGGAACCAGCAGGGGTGGGCAGCTCAGTTGGGTTGCAGGGGATAGAGGTGCAAAGAAGCCTAGTGGGGGGGGAACCAGGAGCCCTGAAATGACCTCCCCTGGTCCAAAAATTCCTCATCTGGGACCAGTCAGGTCCAGAAGGTGCCAGATCAGGGAGGTCCAACTACTACCCAAGTCCCCTCCTTGCACGCTCCCTCGTAGCCAGACACCCTACCCCCAATCTGCTCCTGCTCCCTCCCCTGGCCAGACACCCTACATCCAGCCTGCTTCTGCACCCTACCTACCGCCCAGACCTTGACCCCTTCCGCCCCCCACCTCCTTCCCAGATCCTGCACCCCATCCCTATCCCGCTCCTTGGCAGCCCTGCCATCCACCCTAGCACCGCCCTGGCCCCAGCACCTTGCCTCACACCCCAGGACTCAGCACCACCCTGGCCCTGGCCCCAGCACCCTGCCATCCATGCTAGCACCCAGCAGCACCCTGTTCCTTGTCCCAGCACCCTGCCAGTCACCCTAGTGCCCAGCAGGACCATGTCCCTGACCCCAGCACCCTGCCACCTGCCTGCCCCAGCACCCTGCCACCTGAGCCAGCATCCTTCCACCCAGCAGCACCTCTCCCGAGCCCCAGCAACCACTTTCACTCTGTCCCCTGCCCCACCAGCACATTTGGGACCACATTAGTGAGGCTTGGGGGTTTTTAGAGGAGTTTTTTTTGTTTTTTGCATCTCACTTGTGTGGCCCCAACTGACTTTTCTGTGGGCCAGTGACCTTTGACTCAAAACAGGTTCCTCACCCCTCTCATATATAAAGACAATGCTAAAACCTTTTGAGTTTGACATAATATTTTATTTAAAAATGAAGCCTGGCCAACAAGCCCCCAGTTAGGACCAAACCCCCATTTCACTGCAGCATCATAACACTCCTGCACCACCTGACCCCAAATCTGAGCCTGTCATACACTGGAACCCCCTGTCCTGAGCCTCTTACATCCCCAAACTCCTGCATCCCCACATCCTCAGTCTTCTGCCACAACATTCCTCCACCATCCACACATCACAAGTCTGTGTCCTGAGCCCATCATACTCAACCTTCTTGCCCTGAGTCCTCACGTATCCAGCCCAAACTCCTGCACCCTCACATCCACAAGCCCTGGCTTGCTCAGCACCCCAACCTTCCACCTGAGCCCAACACTCCCAGCCTAGAGCCCCCTCCCGAGCCAACAGCCCCTTCTCCTGCATCCAAATTCCCTCCCAGAGCTTGTACTTCTCACCCCTTCCCACACCCAAATCCCTCATTCCCACCCCACACCTCACTCTCACTAGGTTGAGACAGGTATAAGGGCTAGGGATAGCAAGTGATGGAGAGGAGGGGAACAGAGCGGATGAGGCCTCACAGAAGGGAGGTGGGGGTGGGTGGGTCTCGGGGAAGGAATGTGATTTTTGTGAATTGGTGGGTCCCTCTCTTCTCCCGCCCCCCCCCCTTTTTTTTTGTTTGACAAACCTAGGGGTTCCTTGAAATTCTGAAAAGCTGAAAAGGGTTCCTCGGCCAAATAAAATTGGGAAACACTGATGTAGACTAAACCTCAATGACTTTTTGCTCCAAAAACACTGGCATGACTTGAAGTAAAGGACAATTGCCACTAGCTATTGGTACTGTTGGGACTTTTATCGACTCCATAGGCCAGGTGTACTTTAGAGGAGTTTTCCGGGAACAGGAATAGTTCCACCTAACTAGGTGTACTAAGCATACTAATTGCCCATCTAGTCAAGTGTTCTGTTTCCAGAGGGGGGACAGTTTCAGATGACGGTGTGATAAATAATTATAACATCAGGACAGTGGTTCCCTGATTGCAGGCAGCTAGTGATAGGTTTACATCCTGAAGCAAAGTTAGAAGTATCAAAGCTCTGAATGAGATCCAGTTTTAGTTAGCATGCTCATTAATTATCTGTAAGAAAGAGTAAATAAAAGGTGAATGAAATTCACAGATGATACTAAAAAGAAAGGTGTCATGACCACCAATTGGAGGTGGGGAAATAAAAAGGGATCTAGGAAGATAAAAGTTATAATAAGCAAAAAGAATAGTGGGATTATTTTCGGAGTGGGAAGGGGAATTTATTTGGAGTGGCTAGTGGCAATACCAGTAACTTTGGGTCTTCAGTCAGAGTCCAGAAGTCTACACTGCAAAGAAACAGCCTCGCAACCTAAGCCCCACAAATCCAGTCAGTTGGCATGGGTCCGTCACAGGTGGCTAATTACACTGTAGACATGCCCTAATAAGAAAGGAAAAAGCCAAGAAAGACGCTCCATCATTCAGTTGGACTCTTGTGCATTTAAACAGCAGTGTGGCAAAGTCAAAGGGACAGAAACAAAAGGATTTAGGGGCCACATATTTTCCTTGGCTTTGAGTTTCGAGGGGAGTTTGTGAGTGCTTCAGCTGGAGTTGAAAACTTTTTGAAAACCCCTTTAATTCTAAATTTTTAGTGGAACCTGGAATGATATGTACATGCTCAGATTGCCCAAAGCTGCTCTTATTTTAAGTTGGCGACGTGGCAGTGAAAGCAGTGTAGCCTGCAATATCCATAAGGTATATGCACTCACCTATGATTAACCTTACTTGGCCATTAAATGTCATGGTTGCTGCGTACACACAGAGCTGAAAGAATATACATTTGTCAGTAAAAAGGTGAACGAATGAAAGAAGTTGTGAAATGACATTTTTCAGAAGGGTTGTCATATCTCAAGCATAGAGGAAAATTGCTTTCTGTAAATCTTGGCCCAACAGCACAAAACATGCATTTCTTTCCAGTTGGGAGGCCATTCTCATCGACATAATGAAGGCATTGTAAGCTGTGACTTTTGCAAACTCTGATAGAAACCAATCTGCAATCTTGACAGATATGATCTTTTCCTGGGTGCACTGTTCATTTACAGCAGCAAGAGACCTCAATTAATTTATGAGCGAGGACAGCAGACTGAGAACTCTTCAGCTCAGTCTAGGTGGAGATATCCCTGTCTGAATTTGTGTTCTTGTAATTTAAAAAAAAAAGATTTATATTAAGTTTTTCTTTCATTTTGAGAGTAGATTAAAATTCTAATGGAAACCATTTGTATGCATTTGTTGAATTAAATAATATTTATTGCAATGTGAAAAGGGGAGAAAGAGATGAAAATGCAGCAAAACTTTGCCCACAATAAAGTTAGCAAGGCAAGAGAAAGTAGGAAGAAAAATCCAGCTTAGAAAGGAAACACTTAGGTGAGTCTGCAGAAATTCTGCTGCTCTATTGAAGGGTCATGAAAGTAAGAAACAGGTGTTTTAAAACAAACATAACAAGAAGCTACCCCAGTGAACACTCTCATTTCCTCCCTCCCCCTATATCGCTCCCCCAAGCCATTAAAATCTCTTCTGGTAGGTGAGGTGTCAGACCCTGCGTTTGCATGTCTAAAGCAGGTTGTTTACTATTCAAACCCTCCCTTCTGAAATTCATTCCCTACAGGGCAAGAGTTTTCTGCTCTTCAGGGTGAGTTGCAAAATCTTGGTATTTACTTGATGGGATTTGCAAAAGCACATAAATATCTCAGGTCAGCACAAGACTCACTGAGAGTCTTGTACTCCAAAGTCAGTGGGACCTGCACCCCCTAAGGACTGGTCTGAACATCAATTTTTGTACCAGTATTACTACTTTGGCTAGAAGTGTGATTTTTTTTTTTAAACTGAAATAGGTCAGTACAGCCCCTAGTGTGGGTGCAATTATACTGGCATAAAGATGCTTTATACTGGCATAGCTTCTCTTTCCTGTACAACAGGAATAAACTGTATTGGTATAACTGCATCCAGACTAGAAACGTTATGTACTGCTTTAATTATATCAGTGTAATTAAAACAATACACTTTTTATGTACAGACAAGGAGTGAGGTGCTCTCAAAATTCCAACCTTTGGCCTTTTCCTGAAAAACCAACCCTAGTGAGAGCTGGGTATGAAATTATTTTTAGGTGGGAGTTATATGTGTTGAATGGCATTGTCGAATGGTGTACGTCTTTATAGTTGTTCATGGCATAGATAGCAAATTTAGACCGTGGCTTTTTACCTGCATGTAAAGCACTTGGCAAACTATTGGTGTTATAGAAATAAATGTATATAAACTACAACAAATATTCAGGGTAGGGATTGGCCTGCAGCCCCAATTAAAACTGAACTATTGCAAGTATCCAAAGGAAGAAATATGACACGGTGGCTAACACTGCAGAAAACAGGGTATCTGCAAATGGTGGAAAGGGGTGGGGGACCAGCCCATCAACCAGAATGACTTCAGGACATTACTCTCATGGATTAAATTGTTCTTTAAAGTGTGTATTCTCCTTTTGAAACAGGTAGGTTACTAGAAGTAAAAATAAAATAAAAGCAGGAAATTCAGCCAGACCTTTAATTATTTACAGATTTTTTTTAAGGCACTCTCTATGTCAAACACATTCATTTTATTTAATATATTTATCAGTCTCTTTCATCATTTGCAACTAGTGTATGCATTGCTTGAAATAGTACATAGAAAAGTAATTAGACTTGACTCTTGACCATAATAAAATCCAGCACCATAAACAGAAGTAGCCTGGCATCCAGACATCCTAAAAACCTCAAGGCTAGTCACAAACAGCAGATAAACTTTCAAGAACTGATCAGACTTCATTAGGGACAGCTTTATAGGTCTTACTCATGCTAACTAATATCTTAACTCGGTGAGCAATCCCACTGAGGGTTTTCTTCTTAATTCATTGATCTCAACATGAGTAAGGGTGACAGATTATAAAACAACAGGAACCAGGTTAATGATCTTTATAATATCCCTTCATTAATGTGTAGAGGATTTGGGTCAACAATTTTGAATAAGTATATGCTTTAAATTGTATTTAGGCACTGAAATAAAGTGGTCTGATTCTTCAGAATGCCCTCTGTTGAGAGGATGGATCAAGCACAAACTCAAGGGCTGATTCTGATGCCCTTAGTTCAGGGGTGGGCTAGGGATGTTAGCAATTAGTCGACTATCCGATAAGCAAAAGCTTATAGTCAGCTTAACTAGTTGCTTCCCTCCACCCCCACTGCCTCTATCAGAGAGAGTGCTCTATCAGAAGCCAGTGCTGGGGAGAACCAGTCCAGCACCAGCCCCCGTTCACGGTGGACAGGGCTGTCTGCCACAAACAGGGGCTGCTGGACTCAGTGCAAGCTAGTACTGAGCAGTACCGGCTTACGCTGATCTCTGTGCCTCTGCATTTTAAATGCAGTAAGAGCCCAGTGGCATTTACTACATTTAAAATGCAGAGCCTCAGCATGGGAGGCTCTGGAGTCGGCACGAGCCAGGACTGCTCATTCCCAGCTGTAGTCGGCTCCTGGGGCTACCCCGCTGCGGCACCACTTATTTACTAATCATATAGTCAAAACAAATTGTATCGACTATACGACTAGCCAGATAATTGCATTTTAACATACTTAGGGTGGGCAATAATTTTCACGGGGAGAGGGCACTTAATGAATTTTGGCATTTGGTCAAGGGCTGGCTCCACCCCTGGAAGGGGTGAGGCCTGGAGCAGAAGGAGCAGGGCTGGGGACTAACCTCCCCCCAGAGTTGTCTGGGGCCAGAGGGTTTGAATTAAAAACACTGTAAAGGGATCACAGCTCCCAGCCCTGACGCTTCCACGGTGCCTGGCAGTTGCCCAGGATTGCTGTGGCTATTTAAATTTATTGTAGCTCCAGCCCCTGCTGGGGTAGCACCGCACCCAGAAGCCAGGAGCCATTTAAATAGGATCCTGCTGCGTGAGCCACCACCTGGAAATTCAGTGGCACAAGCACCAGGATATAAATAGAAAGCGGCCAGATGCAATCTGCCAGGCCTGCCTTAGTTCATGTGTAGGGCCCTTCTAAGTTAATGTCCATGAAAAACACGTTACAGTCAGTGAAATGTGGTCGGTCTTGTGCTTTTACCCTATTCGTTACAGATTTCAAGGGAGGGCGAGACTAGTGTTTCTCAGAGTGGTCTCCTGACCCAAAAGAGGGTTGTGGGGGGGTTGGAAGGTTGTTTTAGGGGGGATAGTGGTATTGCCAACCTCACTTCTGTACTGTCTTCAGAGCAGAGTGTCAAGAGTGTGACTGCTGTTGGCTGGGCACTCAGCTTTGAAGGCAGTACCCCTCTAGCAGCAGCACTGAATTAAGGGTAGCACACAACGAGGGGCCCAGCTCTGTAGCACAGAATAAGGAGGGCAATGCCATACCATGCCATTCTCCAGCTGCCCAGCTTTGAAGACAGCACCACTGCCAGCAGCAGCATAGAAGTAAGGGTAGCAGCACTGCAATCCTCCCCCTACAATAACTTGACAATCCCCCAAGTCCTTTTTGGGACCCTTTACAATTCCAGCGCTGAATTTCAGATTCAAATATCTGAAATCATGAAATGTCTGATTTTTTTTTTTAAACGTATCTCCATGAAATTGACCCAAATGGACCATCCCTATCCATGCCCCATTGGGCTGAATAATATTGTGCAAGTACTAATCATGAACTAGGGCAGCAGAATCAAGCCCTTGATGGATTACCAGCCAGCAAAATTATGTCAAGGCTTTTCTTTTCTACGCTGGCCTGTGACGAGAGTTTGCATAAATAATCATCCCCTCATTGTATGACTCTCCGGGGCGTAAATTTTTTCCTGCTGTTTTTATCTCAACTCTTACATTTCACTGAACTGTACAATAAATTCCCCTTTTTTGTAATACAATGCATTTCTCTCCCCTCATCTATCCCCCATTCTTCTGTTGCCTTTAGGAATCTCATTTGACAAAGGCCTCGCAAATGGAAATGCAAATCTCCTACCTGTCACAGAACACTTTCTGACAGCAGTGGCACAGCGAGTCAGAATGCCAATTCCTCCGAGCCATGGGGATTTTGTAACTTCACTGAAGCTGGGGAAGATTGTTCCTGCTCACACCTGGGCTGAGTTTGACCCAGTGTGTGCACTAGCATCGTGGAGAGGGCCCAAGTTCCAGAAAATATTCAGGAGACAAACATTAGTTTATTCAACTCTGGGATATAAATAAAAAGACCTGATTAGATTTAAAGCCTTATTAGGCATTGATGTATTCCAGCCATTCATCCATTTCCTGCTTAGTAATTTCCTTTTACTTTAATAGACAGCCAGCTTCTCTCTTCATTAGTGAGTAACGCATTAGTGAGTCTAGCTCTGATAGTGTCCTGTCTAATCTTATCTATCTAGGGTTGCATAAAACCATAGAAAGCCTGTGTGATCTTACCAGATTAAACAATGTCTCTTTCCTTTACAAAAGTCCCAATTTAAGTCAAGTGAATGACCTTCTGTGGTTTAAAATGGAATCGCTTGAAGTTCTCAAGTAATCTTCCGGCAGTACATATAGAATTGGGCAGCTGTGCTTGGGAGACTGGGACTGGAGAAAGAAAATACCTTTGATTGGTAGAAAAGGCAATTTCCTCTCATTTAGGCTATGGAAGCTTTGGGAAGTTGCACTTGTTCTGCTCTCCCTTTTCTTTGGAAAACCTTATGTATTGCACGTGAAGGGCTTTGCTTCTGCATGCTCTTCATAAAAACAATGAAGAATCCCGTGGCACCTTAAAGACTCACAGATTTATTTGGGCATAAGCTTTCCTGAGCAAAAACCCACTTCTTCAGATGCCTGGAATGGAAATTCCAGAGCAGGCCAAATTTAATTTCCACCCCATGTATCTGATGGAGTAGTTTTTTGCTTGCGAAAACTTATGCCCAAATAAATCTGTGATACCTTAAAGACTGAGTGAAAACAGTTACTTCATGGGTCCAGGGTTTGATCCATAGTATTTGCATGCCAAAGGTGTGGGGGAGGATCAACAATAGAGACAGTATTTTTAAATGTACTAATCACATCCTTGCCAGCCACTCCTAAAGCACAGGCTAGTATGTGGGAATAAGAAAAGAAAGAAAAAAAAGGCTGATTTGTATCTTGTGGCTCTTCCTCCTTTCCTAACACTCTCACTCAAACACCTACACAGTTGTGAACACACAGGCATGGGCGGGAGATTTTTTTCTCTCCCCCATCTAGTTCTTTCCTTTTGTCTTCCCTCACACTTTGTTGTGCCACTTTTCTTTCTTCCCTCTCCATGTACCATACGCTACATGCCTGCCACGTTCCTTCTGTTTCTAAAGACTAAGCCTTCTCTTTCTTCACCCCCCCCTTCCCTGAGTCTTCCTACCTTTGCCTCCTGTCCTTTCTATGTCTCTCCTTGCTGACTTGCTCCACTTGTTTCCTCTTACTTATTGTTTCATTGTGCTCTTTCCCTGAGCCAAAGGCCCTTTGCTCTTGAAGGCCATTTTAAGGGGCCTAGCCCTTGTTCCTCTTGTCACCTCTCGATGCTCTCTTTGAGGAAGGAAAAATAGGGACCACCAGGGATAGTGCCAGTCCTATGATGTCTGCAACTCACACCCTGTGGGCTTGCTTTCTTTCTTAACTTACTCTCTCCAAGAACATAGACCTACCTAATCAGGGTGGGTCTGGGTGACTTGGTCAGATTTTGAAAGCTATTTAGCAAGGGCACCATTTAGAGGAAAGGGGGGGCTGCATCCCTTCCCAGGTTTCCTATAGCAGGACACTACCTATCCTGTAGGCAGGAGCGAGACTAATGCAGGTAGCTTTCTTTGTTTAATCCTCCCCCCCTTCCCTTCATGCTCACTCATGGGAGTGGAAGGAATGCAGAGTCATCAAGCACAACAAAAGTCCCAATCAATGCAAACTGCTGCTTGGTTTCTGGCTAAAATCAGGAGCATCTGGATTAGAATCCGAATTCCTAAAATACTGGTTCCATCTTGGCAAGAACAGAACTGCAGCAGCAAATGCAAAACACAAAGGTAAACAGTCATCTAGTTTGGCTTACTCTTCTCCCCTCACCAGCCAGCCGAAAGCTATCTAATCACCTCTCACCCAGGCTCAGCCACATGATGGAAAAGAGGTTCACTCTTTCCTCATCCTCTCCCTCCCTATTCTTTGCTCTACCAACAGGAATGCAGATCCAATAGCAGGGCTGGAAGCTTCTGAAGCACTTTTTTTTTCAAATTCCTTGAGACAAGCAGACTCAGGGACTGGTGGGAAAGGAAGTTCAGAAAATGAGTGTTGCAGATTTCATCATGATCTGCCCTCATTCTCACAGGTTGCTATATCACAAAGGCTGGGAGGAACAAGCCCCCTTGGAACCTAGTAGACACAGTGCTGCTCAGGCAGGGGAAGGGGGCTGCTGCCCTATGCACATTCAGGTTAGCCCAGCTTTGGATGTTTCAGTGCTTCACTGCAAGAGCAGCAGAGCTAAAGAATGACCAGCTGGGATCTTTCCCTGCTGTCAAGAAACAAACATGAGGTGTCATGCCACAAACATTGCTTAAATTACACCTCAAACGTTCCCCTTTTTTTCCAGTTCTCCAATTTTTGGGGGGAACGGCAATACCCCAAGATGACCATCTCTTCTTCCATTTAGAGCCACTTGTCTGTGAGAGTCTTTCCTTTGACTACAATGGGCTTTGGGTCAGGTTACCAGGTAGGGCTCATACAGACTGTTACACACAAATGTTGATTCTTCACCAAGGTGGCAATTGCACTTGTTAATTATAAGACTTTTTCCCAGGACACCTTTTAAGGAACTGCTGGTCTTTAACATGTGCAAATAAATGCTGCCCTACGCAGTCAGCCATTTTATAGCTGTGTGTCTCCTGTGCTGTATGTCTTCCTCCTCTTCCAACTCGTAAGTTTACTTACTCTTTAATATTTCTGAGGGTGGCAGAGTCTCACAAACTTGAATACCTTCAATGAATGTAATGGAGGTGATGCTTATACTCAAATCCTTAGAACAACACACTAGGAACCTCCTTCCAATATGTTGTATTTATTCATAACTATTTGCATGAATCATTCAGTGCACATAAAAAAACTCAAGCCAAGATTTAGCTGACAAAATGTGTTTGCTATAGATTTATGCTGCTAATATCCATCATTAATTATACTCTTGATAGTGGTTCTTTTTAAAGGTATAGACCAATGTGGAAATAAAGAAATTGTTTAAATAGATTGGGCTACTGTTTTTTTGTTTAAGTGACTGTGGACTATTGATTCAGTAGAAATCTGGCAATTCTATTTTTGCTGACTTTTCCTAGCTCAGATGAGACCGTGGCGTTATCCATTGCTTTAGTTTGTACCTGGAGTGTTGTTTGTTTTTCAGTAATTTATTTACTTTTAAACATCCCTGGAAGAAATTAACTATCTCATTCTCCTCTTCACAATTTGGACCATAAGGCATTTAAAAATAACAATAATTGCAAGTCTAAACAGGATTTTAAGTGTATTTTATTTATCTCTACTAAAGATAGTGTACAAAGTATCAAACTTGTGTTAAGGCTCCAAAACTGATGCCTCAAGATTTGGGACTGGTGATATCTTGCTGTTGATGGTACTAATCTTACCAATTAAAGCCATTTTTTAAGTTTATCTGTATTTGCTTTTTTTTTTCTTTATATAAGAATTAGGAACACAGCTCCTGTCAGTTGATTTCTAAGTTATCCCCCGCAAAACCCCCAGGAGTTCTCAGGTGCCTGAGTAGCCTCTGGAATGCCATCATAGTGAAAGCTGCTCCTCCCCCACCTAAATCTGAAATGGTGCCCCTGCTATTTAGGTGCTGATGAAATGCACAGACAGGCACCTAGTAGGAATTTCAAATTCACTTAGCTCCCACTGAAGTCAATGATGACTTAGCCTTCTTCTGTTCTTTCCCTGCTTCCATAATTTTACTCCCCCACCCAGTACTACCCTCTATTCAAGCTTGTCTCTTTGTTGTACTCACCAGCATGCCTTAAAAATGCCAAACAACCCAATCTCAGTGATGCCGGCTCTCCCTTCCTTCCTTCTACACAGAGCAATTCTTTGTTGTCCCCTTAGTTTATTAATGACAGATTGAGAATAATATAAAGCTGTTAAAAGCCCAGAGGTTAATGCCCATCCAGTTGCACAGGTCTTATGGTATTGCAGACCATATAGGACTCCACTGTGCCATGGCCAGTTAGGTGACTTTTCTAAGCACAGGGCCCTCTTTCATAATAGCCAGGATGGGCTAGCACCGGCCAGAGCCAGCTATTCTGAAGGAATGTGCAGCCTGTTTAAAAAGAATACCACTTTACACAAAGACTTTTCCCCCACGGAAGTGAATGATACTTTCCAAGGCCCAAATTGCTGGGAAGTAATCCTCTAGTTGCAGAGCTGAGCTCCTAACATTCAGCGCTTTACTTGAATTATTAAAGGGCAATACTGCACAATAATCACTCTTGCACTGCTTCAGAAATCCTTCCCAACAATGCTCCCCCGGCAGAGTAAGTCCCATTTGCTTTAATGGATAGTGGCTGCAGTCGGGAAGAAGGGGACCCTGCACTTCAGACTGATTTGCACTGTTCTATGGGAGAGGAGTGTTGTTTCCGATATTGATTCCATGCATGCTTTATACTTAAAAACAATAAATTCCTGGCCCTCTCTCGACAGATCAGTGTGGTTTTCATTTCCTTTCCTTGAAATAATACCAAAAGCAGGTTGCTGACAGCTTCATGCTTTTGTGTAGTCAGCAGTACAAGAGAACAGCATAGACATGAGCAAAAGTCAAATGGTCTCCCAGGAGTGCCAAAACATTAAAACAATTGTGAAGGGAGCAAGAGAACAAAAAACATCTGCTGTTTGCTTCCCCGGCTTGCAGGAGCGTGTCTCAGTTTCCCTCTTCTGGAGATAGGCCTGTGGTGTATGGATTGGACTCAGAGCTGAACTTTTCTAGGGTTCAGGGGTTTTCTGATCCTGGTTTTCATTCACTCTCTGACCAAGACTGAGGAAGCAATTGCAAAGATAGGCCTCAGATCAGAACTTCTGGTTGGGGGCTCTCCTCTGATGGAAATTAATGATACTTTGGAAATCGCTAATGGTCATAGCTGGTATCCTCTGTTTGCCAGTGACCAGTGCTGGATAAATGAGCATGGAAAGAAACCCCATTAATGCACCTAATAATGAATACTGCAGGTTGTACCTCCTAGGTCTGGCACCCTTGGGACCTGACTGATCCCGAACAAGGGAGTTTGCCGGACCAGGGGAGGTCAATTCAGGCTCTCTGGTGCCAGCCTCCAGGGCAGCCCCCTGACTGCACTCCCGGGAGAGCTGCCGGCCCCAGCTATGCTCCTGGGCCTGGTCGTGCTTCTGGACGCCGTCCCACACAATGCTTCTGGCCCAGCTACTGGCCCTGGCTGTGCCGCCAGGCCTGTTGCAGTTTCCCACTCTCCTGGCTGAGCTGCCTGCCCCTAGCAATGCTCCTCCTGGCCCTGGATCCATCCCCAGCCCTAGCTACCAGCCTGGCCATGCTCTCCCAGTCACTGGCCATCAGATCTACTCCCAGCCCCAGCTACTGACTCCTGGCCAGCTCCCACTCCTTGCCATCAGGGCTCTCTGGTCCAGTAACATCCGTGTACCTGCTGGACCATGGATGTTGCCAGACCAGTGTGTCCTGGACCAGAGAGATCCTGCCTGTATAATGTGAAGGAAATGCAGGCCCGTACGAGAAGGTATGTGTGCATGTGTGAAGGGTGCGAAAGCACCCCTTATGGTCCCCCACATAAGCATGCTCCGGCTGGGCAGGGGAAGCCAGTAATGGCGCTGCCCGAGCCTCCCTTCCCCATGATCTAGCTGGGGGAAGACTGGGGCTGCTTTCCCCGCTTACTTGGGGGATGATGGGGGGGGGGGGTGCATTCACACCGTTGCAGTCCACATTTACAAAAAAGCACCCTCCCACAGAAATTCCTGCGTATGGGCCTGGAATGTCTCCCTGATGAGTTGGCATGAGTGATATTTAATAAGAAAACAAGATTCTTTATGTGACTCAGTATCTCAGTAAGGGCTGTGTCATTGCCGGGGCAGTGTTTCACTATATCAGTTGCAAGGCCTAATACAAAAATTTTTGGGTTTTTTGTATTTTATTTTTTAAAGGAGGCCAGTAGCAACCCAAGTAGTATCCTACGCAACCTCAGAGCAATGCAAAGAAGCCAATATTTTGGCAAGTAAATGTTTATCAAAGCACTACACAATCACATGATGTTGACATTTTTCATTTTACAAAAAGCGTTAGAATGTCTGTGGCTGGCAGGTAAGAAGCCTGCTTTCGGAATATATTTGGAATATTGTTTTTGTTAGCAAATGTCACTTCTGATTAATGTATCTGCAGTGGTAAGTATGTTTTAGAGGATACAATTAACTTGTTACTTAAAAATAATTAAAGCTATTCTAGCAGATGAGATGAGTATAAATATATCAAAGTAATTTAATATGATAAAGGTAAATCATGCAGTGCTCAGTTTATCTGTACTGGCATGTTCACTCATTACAATAAGGAATAAACAAGCTCTTATTAGTAATAATTGTATTTTTTAAGTCTTTGCTTAAAATGTTCCTTGAAAAGGCAATGAGAGCCAAATGACATTATAAACACAAGCTGCCATAGAAAGCACAAATTGTCACACTCTAAAATCCTGCATGTATTTAATCCTTTTATATTTACTTCTATGCATGGCGCTAAAAGTGGCATAACATAAGCAAACATAAAACATTTCCAATTCAGAGTTTCCTTCATTTGTTGATTTAAAAATTACTTTGAGGCATCACATTTTGGGTAGCCAACAAATTAGCACCATCACTTGCAATGCAAGAAGAGTTTGACAGCATAATGGAGACTGGTGAGAACTGTGTTCTTAGCACCAAGCATTAAAAGATACAGAAAGATTAGGAGCAACTGCTATCATGAGCTGCTTTTAAAAAATACATTTTCAATTCGGCTGACCTCAGAAAAAAGGTAAAATGACTGATGGAACAGTCGATGTATGAGGTTCATAGGTCCTAGTATATTTTTCAGTCTTTTCTTCCGTACAGCCCATCTTCGTGGCCGTCTCTCTTTGTGTGTGTTTGCATGTGAAAAGATTAAGCTAAATTGTACAATAATCCAGGAGTGTTCTCAAAAGGGGGGTTGCAATGGCTTAAATAGAATTGGAAACCCCTGTGTTAAATCAATGAACGGTCTGGGTGTAATGGAGTCAGATCTTCACAGTCTGCACTCAGGGAGGGTTCAGAGAAGGGGGATAAGCAGCTGGAGGCTAGGTAACTCAAACACTGTGAGTGGAGGGGGTGGTTTACCAGGCAGAGCTTTGAGGGAGGAGAAATGCTCTGTCTTGGCACATGAGCCCTTGCAGCCACTTGCCACAACAGTCTCTCTGGTAAGGATTGTAAAAGGTTCTTTGGGTAGCTCACTCTCTGGAGAGCACAGAACCTGGCAGGACTGTTTGTGTTAAATTGTATTGATTGCTCTGTCTACTATTTAATAAAGCTGAAGCCTGGTTCTCCCCTCCCCCACACCTCACATGGCTCATCTGTCCTCACTGGCGCGTTCCCATGGCAATCACCGGTTGGGTTTTCATTAGTCTGATTTACTTGATAAATGAAGAGGAAAAACAAAGCAAAGCTGATCATGGAGCAATGAATAGCCACAGCAGAAACTCCACTAACAGCCACTGGCATCAGGCAATCTTGCAGTTTAAAAGTAGCTCAGCGATTCCCAAGAGAATTTTGTTCGACTTTTTGTTGCCCCCCCCCCCAACTCTGTTAGGTGTCTGGCCCTGGAAGAGTTGTTTATGCAAGTTCACTGTATGCAAATTGCTTCCAGATTTTCTGATTTCTGAATACTGACTACTGAATATCTTAATTGTTTTATTAAAACCCTGGCTGGAATATGGCAGTGACTGGATTGCTGCTCTCTTACATCCTGTAAAAGCCAAAGCCTGCTGTGAAAAATGTCTTAAGTTTTAAATTTGAGGACCTCCCGCCCCTATTTGAATGGAAGAAAAGTTTGTGCTTCTAAAACAAACATCTCTGCTCCTCCCCCTCCCCAACCGCTCTCTTAGCAGTGAGGATATTATCAGGGCTCCGATGTGGAGACCATTGGTCTTAACTCTACCAGATATTGCATGATTTCCTAAGTCTGTGAAAGAAAGCAACCACTGATATCCCCAGCAGTTAGGGAGCTCTGGCCAGGCCAGTAGTGATCTTTAAGGGAGTTGAGACCATATGTTAAGCCAAGGCATCAGACATAGGCCACTGCAAGAAAGCCTGTAAGAACAATAATTGCACAAACTCTTACTGCTGCATAGCAGTTCTTGGTATAGGGTACAGTAGGAGAGGGCTTGCAAAAGCCACTTTGTATTCTTGATACTGCAGTGATAAAATCCTAAGATCTACAGAATCCACTTTGTGGTCTCCCAGTCTGGTCTCAGTCTTGATGGTTTCTGTAATTTGTGCTGGCTTCTCACAGCCCCTAATCATTCAGCAGGGCACTCACTAGGACACTAAGGGAACCTACCCATGTGTGCTCTTCTCCTGGTTACTCTCCTTATGTCACGAGGCAGTGTAGGGTTCCCAGATGGCTGAAACAAAAATACCGAACCCTCCCCCCCCAAAAAACAACAACAACCCACCGGGAAAAAAATTTGTTGAAGGAAAAAAAGGGGGGGAGGGGACCAAAGTTGTTGAGCAAAAAAAAAAAAAAAAAGACTCCAAGAACCTGGATCACTGCTAGGGGTTACCAGATAGTCATTTAAAAAAAAACAACAAAAAAAACCCCAGACATGCTTCATTGGGGAGGGGGCCAGGAAGGGAGCGGTGCTGGCCGGGAAGGGGGCCTGGAAACAGCTAACGGGGGAACGGGCTGGCCTGGGGAGATGGGGAGGCCAATGGGAAGCAGGGTTGGTCGTGGGGGGTCGGGCGGAACGGGCCTGGCCATGGGATATTGGGGGAGGGGACCAGCCGGGAGGGGCAGGGCTGGCCAGGAGTAAGGGGGCGGAAGCACAGCTGGGGGGATCGGGGCCATGAGGGTGGCTGGGAGGAAGGGTGGGCGGGAAGCAGAGCTGGTGGGGTGGGGTGCACGCTCGCTGGGGAGATCAGGAAGAGGAATGGGCCAGCAGGAAGCAGAGCTGGGGGCCGCTGGGAGGAAGGGGGAGCGGGAAGCACAGCTGGCGGGAGGTGTGTAGCAGCGCTGGCCGGGAGGAAGGGGGGGCGGAAGCAGAGCTGGTGGGGCGGGCGGGGGGTGCAGCGGCGCTGACCGGGAGATCAGGAAGAGGAACGGGCCGGCAGGAAGCAGAGCTGGGAGAGGTGTAGGGGTGGCCGGGAAGATCAGGATGGGAAGTGGGGGAGAACCGGCCGGGGGGGGGTGAGCAACTTGGCCGGCGGGGAGTGGGACTGACCTGGGCACTTGCTGCCTGTCCCGCGCAGGCTCCCGGGACGCACGAGCGAGGAGGAGGTTTCCCCTCCTCCTCACACTCACCCGACTGAGGGCTCCCTGCGGCAATCGCGGCCCCGCCTCCCAGTTGGGACTCCCAGCCACTCCCCCTGCCCACGCCCGGCTTCCGTCCGGTGCGCAGCTGGAAAAATCAGAAAATACCGAACATTGCACATGTCTGGTATTTTCTGATTTTTTTTTACCGGACAGAGCGCGCAAAGACTGGACTGTCCGGTACAATACCGGACACCTGGCAACCCTACTAGGCAGAAGCGGGTGTGGAGTAGGAGTGGCTATGGCAGAAGATTGGAGGGAATTCTTCCAGGGTGCCTAGTGCTGACAGTGGGGCAGTAAAAAGCTGCCCTGCTGTACAACTGAGTCTGGCCCTAGCTCACTAGTTGTAAAGAGACTTCTAGACGGATACTGTGCAGGAGAGGAGCCTCTCTATCTTTGTTGTACAGGGCCGAGTACCCTGTTGAAGCTTCATAAATAAGTCAGAAAGGGCAGAGTGAGGGTGTCTAATTGGATTTCCTGCACTTATTTCAGTTGCAATTGTGTTTAATTCAAAAGCCATTTCAAATCCTAAACTTTCATCCGTCTTTATATCAACCAACAGGAAAAGAAAAATATTTCCTTTGAACTTCCAGCACAGTGCTAATCAGAATGTACTATGCAAGATGCACCCAGTAGTGTTCAAGCAGTATGCTAAGCCACACTTTAATCAGAAGTTGATGCTGTTTTCCCCTTTGAAGATCTTCTTTTTCTCTGGAGGAGCTCAACACAAGTGCAAAACTTCAGAAAGGCTTGAATGGCTGGAAATGAGACATGCCTGAGAACAGAAGGTTTCTAAACTGAAAGCCAGGGAATGGGCCCTAATCTGAATGTTTTCAAATGATGGCAACCACTAGGACAACCACTTCCAGGGGCCCCTAAAAAAAGCCACTCCCTGCTCAGACCTTGTCCTGCCCTTCCCCTGAGGCCACACCCCTACCCCAGCCCTTCTCTGAGGCCTCGCTCCTTCCCTCCTCCTTCCATCACTCACTGTGCCCTCCCCTCCCCTCCCTTCCCTTACTTTCACCAGGCTGGAGCAGGGGTTGGAGGTGTAGGAGGAGGTGCAGTGTGCAGGCTCTGGGAGGGTGTTTGGCTGTGGGCTCTGCAAGTTTAGGTGTGGAGAGGGGTAGGGGTTAGGATGTGGGCAGGAGCAAGCAAGGGTTGCAGTATGGAAGGGGGTGAGGGCTGGGGCTGGGTGGCTCCCGAAAGCTATCAGTACATCCCTTTGGCAGCGGCTCCTAGGCGGGGGGAGGGGGTGTCTCCACCTGCTGCCCCTGTCTGCAGTCATTGCTCCCCCAGTTCCTAGTGAAAGAGAGCTGGGGAGTCAGTGGTCATGGTGGGGGCAGTGCATGGACACCCTCTGCCTCAGGAACATGTGGCTACTTCCAAGAGTGGCACAGAGCCAAGGCAGGTAGGAAGCCTGCTTTAGCTCTACTGTGGTTGCTGGACTTTCAGCATGCAGGAGGTGCTGGTAGGGAGGGGGAGGAGTTGATCAGCAGGGCCCCTGAAACCTGCAGATCCCAATTTGAGAAACGCCGTTCAAAACGAAAGGCAGCTGTAAAATAAGGCAGTTCCTTGTGCTCTGTATAAAGAAATATGGTGGGGCCCGATTCAGCTCTCACTTATCCTGGAGTAACTCCATTGACGTGAATGGAGCCACCCCACATTTACTCCAGTGTGAGGTTAGAGGCAGGGCCGTGCAGCTTGTGTCCTGGCTTTCTTCACTACTGCTGAAGAGGTCGTCCATTATGGCAGCCTTGTTGAGTGCTTGAGTTCTCAGCTCTGCCTCTGACTTCTTGGGGTAATTTGTGTAAGTCACCCCACTTCTTATGGAAAATTCGGATCTTTATCTTCCTTTGCCCGGAGTTCTGAGTGCTACAGACGAGCTCTCTTTCCCACCTTCCTTCCCTGTGGCTCTGTGTGTTAAGGCAACAGTGCTTCTGGAAGGTGAGAAGTGGCTGCGGCTCCTTTAGGAGCCTGTGACTGTTGCACTTGATCGGCTGTTGCGTGATGCTCAGCCTGCCCAGGAGCACCAACCGTGGGCCAACACACGGCCCTTTAACAATTTCACTCCATACATTTTCTGCTCATGGCTAGCTTAGTACTCCCAGAAGGTTGGGGGGGGAGGGAGAAAATCTGCTAGAGCTACTGAGACCTGAGTCAGTAGAAGAGGGTTCGGAGTTTAAATGTCGACTGACACAACAGAACAGCCAGAGCATATTTGAAAATACAGGGAAGTGGAGCTGGTCCGCTTCTGGGTGGTTCTTCTCAAATGCGATGTAAGGAATTAATACAAACACTCCCACACAGAGCTGCAAAGGTCTTGCGCCCCTCCTTCCCAGTGGGATCCCTTCGAGGTTCCTGGGGGATTAGATTAGGAAGCAGTGAGCACAGCTCTCAGGAGGGGCTTAGGAGGGCCACAACCAGAAGGGTTGGGTGGCTTGTGGGATGGAGATGAATGAACACAGCAGTTTCCAGCACACTCTTGGAGCCCGTTTCCAGCACACTCTTGGACTGATACATAGGTGCAGCCCTCCCAACCCTTGCTATTGCACCCAGCTGTAAATCCCTTTTCTCACCTCCGTTTCATCTGGTCTCTTCTTTATCACCGTGCTGTTCTGTCTGTAGTGCTTGTGCTTTTTGTCTCCCCTCTCCTGCTGAGAACTCCTCTCCATCCAACCAACCACTTGCGCGGTAGGTGGTAGGCGGTGTCCCCACTTGGTGTGGGACTCAAGGGTGAGGAAGTGAAGGGTGCGGAGCACAAGTATGTACAGCCATTCCCTGGCTGAGGTCCGGAGATGGATTGGCTGTGTGTCTCATAGCCAGCTCAGATGGTGCAGAGGAATGGCTGGGGAGGCTCACAGGACATGGGGCTGATGGGTAGGTCTGGAGGAGAGGGGAGCAGCCTCCTGCAGGACCTGCTCAAGGACAACATGTGAGGGGGACAGCTAGGGGGACTGCCCTCACCACCTGGAGTATGTGACAGATGTGGAGAGCCTGATGTCCCAACCAAACCCACAGGATCCACTCTGTCCCCCAAGAGAGTCGTCCAGGAGGTCTCTGATCCTCATGGTACCGGCTTCCAATGCACTGAGGAGGAAGCTGCCACCTGAACACTGAAATGCGGGCTATGTAGAGGGTCATGGCGAATAACTTCTAAACAGGGCATGAGGTCCACAGATGCTATCTTCTTTCTGCTCTACCCCTGCACTGCCTGAGGCCTGCCCCCTCACTCTGCCCCTTTCCCATCCTTACTTCACCTCTTCCCACCCCTGCTCCTGTCCCAGCCGCCTGCCTGCCACCAAACAGCTGACTGGCAGGGCCCACCGAGCAGCTGATTGACGGGTGAGGGCTGAGCACCCATTATCCTTTTTTCTGTGGGTGCACCAGTGCTGGAACAGCCACGGAGTTGGTGCCTATGCTGAGGACAGCCTGGTAGCAGAACAGCAGCTAGGAGAGGGTCTTGCAGGAGACCGCATGGGTGAGGTAGAAGACCTGCTGCTCATGTCAGAGCTCTGGGAGGCAGTGGAGTAAGGCCAGCGCCAGTGTGCATCATGCTGGACTAGCTGCACTGTAAAGAGGTCTCTGCAGGGCTTGAAGGCAGAAGGCATGGACCAGACTGAGAAGGCAGGAGCTGGCCCTGTTCCCCCTTCTGCAGCGGGAGGTGCTTGGGGAGCCTGCAAAGCCCCAGTGCAGCTCCTCCACCAGATGCACTCCAGGATCACCATCTGGAGGCTGGCCAGGATACCTAGGGGCAGGCTCAGGGTATTGAGCCAGTTCCAGCCCAGCTAGGTAAATACCAGTTCCCTCCCCCACAGGGAAAGGCCCCAAACAGCCCTGTCCACCTCCATACCCACTCAGCCACCCCTGAAAGGAATGCCTGAGGCTATGAAACACTCCTGCAATGTATGCGTTGGCCTGGGCTAGGTATACCAGTGTAACTGCATCGTTACGGACACAGCTTGTTTGTATGTAGAAAAGCCTTTATTCCTGCCCCGGTGTATGTGCCAATGCTGTGGTGTACATTGCTGTGATGTGCAGGTTCCGAGAGGTAGGCACACCAGTGTGACTTAACTAGAGGTTGTCAGCGCTGTATTTCCTTTTGCTTGTCAGCTTGTGTCACAGCCTTAGCATTGTGTTTAAAGATTGTTGACTTGTTTTGACCATGAAAGGGAACTGAATTCTGAAAAAAAACAACTGGTGCTTACTCGTTGGGGCGTTGCTTGATACGCATGTCAATAGAAAATGCTTTAGTTTTTTTAAATATCTTTGGCTTCTTTTTAATAGTGCGCCAGCCAGGACATGTCTAGTGTATTTGTGCATTTCTTGGGTGGGTGAAGTCATTTGGCCTGGTGCCTCACAACTCCACATGGAGTGTGCTTACTAGAACTGGAAGGAAGGCACAGCCTGCAGTGTTTTGATTTTTTTATTTACTTTTATGTAAATATCAGTTTGCTTCCCTAACATCATAACTGAGAAAAAAAACAAGGAAGTTGAGTTACACTTTCTGCTTGCTAAAGGTTACTGAAAGGACATTGGGTTCATCAGTTGATTGGAACTGAAAGACTTAAAAAAATAAATCAAAACCCATTTATACAGCTTGTCCATTTCATTGAGCTCAGCCAGCAAAACTAGACTCTGATCAGTTTCACTTCCTGGTTCTCTTTCACCATGATGCTGTTTGGGTTTTCAAGGCCAGAGTGGTACTGGTGAACGTCAAATAGAATATGAGAACTGTAATTCCTATAAAAATAAAACAAGGATGCACTGATGGTTTTAGCTTAGGAAAAAAGAAACCTCAAGCTGATAATGGCTCAGCCTGAATCCCTCATGTTTAAGGTGATAGCCTGCTCTGAAATTCTAAAGCAAGGGACAGCTTGAGGATGCTGAAGAAGTAAAGCTGTAGGAGGGAGCTATTCAATGGCACAGTGGTGTTGAGGCATGCTGAGCTTATTAGTAACTGATTGTACTTCAGTAGCACCTAGACTGGGCCATCCTCACTGTATTAGGAGCTGTACACACAGAAGTAAAAGATGGTACCTGCCCTGAAGCCTTTACAAGAGCATCTGAGCCTCATCCTGCAACCTGCTTCACAAGGAGTTGGACTTGCCCAGGGGGGTCAAGTTGCACTGATGAGGGTGAAGCATTGCAGATGCTGGCCTTACACAAGGGGAAGGCTTTTAAAGGTTTTTTGTTTGTTTGTTTGTTTTTTTGCGTATTTTTCTTACGCAGCAGTTTAATCTGGCTGCAAAGCCCCCATCATTCCTAGCTGTGGCTATTGAGCAGGTACAGCAGCTTTTGTGCAGGTAGGCGGTATTTTAGCTCTAGCTCCCTGCTAATTATTGCTTCAGTAAGCAACAGCTGTTCAGATACAGCTCAGTTTCTTCTTTGATTTGAAAAGACGACAGTGCCCAAACTGTAGGCTGGTGTTACTGAAAAGGAAAAAAACCACGTTATAATCATTTCACTCCCCTACTGCTAGAGATTTTATGGGCCTTGTAGTGCACTGTTGTGTCAGGCATATTAATTGCTAGTGTACTGATGTTAAGCAACTGAAACAGCTTAGTACAGTGTTTGGACACTTGGTCATAGACAGCATAACAGCGGTCTTCTGGAGGGTAGTATTTTTCAACAGTGGAGGAAATAGCTTTTCAAAGTAACTATAAAATCATGTATTGCTGCAATGCAATCACACAAATAAGCCATTAGATGCATTGCAAAGCATGAGGTCAAAGTTTCTCCAGCCACTGAAAAAGTGCAAGGGCAGCCAATTAGTGCCTCTCCTTCAGAGTCTTGTTGCTGTTGTAACAGAGGGGAAAAATACTGTTAATAGCTACTGTTTAAGTGAAGGACTTGTTGGCATTTAACTTAACAGAGGGTAAAGGCCTGACCTAGCACAACACTGAGTGTTGCTGGTTTACTTTTGCCCCTGGAAAGACAGGGAGAGTCTATTCTCTTCTGCATGCTGCTACTGTGTTTGTGCTCACTTAGGGGGAAATCAGGCTTTATAGACTGCCTGGTTCGTGCATAGGTGCTGCCTTTCCCTCTAGTCAGGGGGTGCGCAACCCCCAGGAACAGTTTCTATAGTGGGGGTGCTGAGAGCCATTGAATCGAACTATAAACCCTGCATATAGTGGAAACCATCTCCTGCCAGGGAGTGCTGCAGCTCCTCCTGAACCCATAGTTCCAGCATCTAGGCAACCTCCTGCCTCATTCCACCCCTTCCTCTCTCGTTCCCACCATGCCTCTTCCTACCCCACCTCTCAGGGCCAGCCCACAACATTTTGGCACCTGAGGTGGGGAGCTCAAATGACGCCCCCATGCCCCCTCGCTGCACCAGCAGCAGACACAATTTTCTACACTCTTGGTCCTAGTGGTGTCCCCCCCCCCCCCCACACACACACAGTCTGGCACCTGAGACGGCCGCCTCAGTTGGCCTCATGGTAAGGCCAACCCTGCCACCTCTGCTCTCACCCCACCCCTATTCCCTCAGGCACCCGCCCTGCCGCCTCCTCAGGCAAGCTGCATCCCCGCTCCTCCCTCCCCTGCCTGGAATGTCCCCAATGCTGCAAAACAGCTTCTTCAGGGCAGGTGGGAGGTGCTCAGAGGGCGGGGGGAGGAGTCAAGCAGCAGGCCGCCGGTGGGTAGCGGCCTTTGTGGAGGTGGGGGAGAGCTCAGCTGCTGGTGCATGCCGAGAGCTCCACGCTAATTCTTTCCCCATGGGTGCTCCACCCACGAAGTTGGCGTCTCTGGATTCATGGAGAAATAAAGCTACAAAGTAGCCTTACAGCAGAGAGAGCCACAGTATGTGCAGCCGCTCAGCTACTTGCTCTAGCAAAAGGGGTTACCGATCTGCAAAAGAGTGGCTCACGGGTCCATTCAGGGCTAGTCTTGCTGCCCGAGCTGTGTGGGCAAGTCTCTTCTAACAAAAATAAGAAACGGGAGCTGAGCTAATATGCCCCGTGTGACAGCTGAGACACCCCCAGCATGTTTTAGTCATCAAGGATGAGCCACAGGATAAACTGAAGGGTGATGATCACGCTGGCCAGTAGCAGACCTGAAAACAACACACAAGTTGTCAGCACAATTGTTTTTCCTTGAGGACTAGTGCCTGTGCAGGACATCACCAACCAACCTTGCTGCGCCAGCTTGCCATGCAAGACAGTTGGTAGCCAAACCCCTGCTTCAGCCCCAAATGGACACTTCCCACGGCAGCAAAATGATGGCTGAGATTAGTAATGGGATGCAGGGACTCGGGCATGTAGATCGCCAGTTCAAATAAAGCTCATGCTGGGGGGACGCAGGTGTAGAAAGCTCGTGTCCAGAGAGGTAAAAATATTGTATGAAGTAAAATGAAGCCTGGCCAATTCACTGGCCAGTTATTGTGCAAATGCCTCTTTCCACATGGTAAAGAGGAGTTAGTAGCTGATGGTGGTTCAGTGCCCTGTGGCAAATTTCCCACTGGTTTCAGTCTAGCTGCTGGAAAGCAGGTGTGCGCAGTACAACCAGCCCCTCTCCCCCCATGAGAGAACTCCAAGAAGCAACGATGAATTGCTAGGGTAGGTCCATTTGCCATACAGAGTGGGGAAGCTACCAGTGTCACAGCCTGGCTGTGCCTAGAAGATGTTGGGCTTTAGGGGTGACACTGCAGCATTTCTTTTGAATGCATTTAAAATTAACAATGTGGCTTTGAGGCTAAAGTTGGCATTATCGCTCATCTTCTCTAGGGGCTGGTGGGCTGACAAGTTAAAGAGAAACCTGCAGTAGTGCAAAAAGCATTAGGCGGCGTTGGTGCTGGGGCTGCTGCACTCAGCTGACCAGAAAACAGTTCTTGGCAGCAAGTTCCAGTCTGATCTGCCAGGCGAGAGGAACACTGACAAAAATTTGTGTTTGAGGTGAAGGGAAATCTTAAGGGAGTGATTTTTTTGCAAGGGCCAGGCATCAGTGAGTTGGAGCATGAAGCAGCAGTAATAGCCTTTATTTGTGAAACTCTGTGGGCAGTGCTAAGCTGTTAAAACGGAGGATAATGAGAATTCTTCAAACAATGGGGAAAGAAATGCAGGCTAGGCTGATTCGGTACCAAATATTCCTTTTTTTGAGTGTCAGTCCCAGTGTTTCAGTACCACTAGGGGGTGCTAGTGTCACACTTCGGCATGCCGTATTTTCTTATGGCTGAAGATTAGCTATAAGGCGTTATAGTGCAAAAACATGGTTATGGTTTCAGAAAAGAATGTTAATTCTCTAGGCAGGCTGCCTTTTGGGCGCAGACAGTGCGGGTGACGTGCGATGGCAGTGGTTTGCAAACTGAGACATGCATAACCCTAGGGGTATGGAAGAAAAATCCTGAAATGGCAGCCACCACAGTTTATTTAGCATTGAGCCTGTCAAACTGTGGGGGTGCACCCCTGCCCCAGGTGGGGGTGTAGAGGAATGTAGGGGTGGGGGAGGAAGGCGAGCTGCGAGGCCAGGCAGCTCAGCCCTGCCTGGCAAGGCTGGGTTTGTGGATGGAAGACCATTTCCATTCCCTGCCTCACCTCAGCTGGCCACCTAGCCTGAGTTGAGAAGGTGGCATTGCCAAAATTGTAATTTAATGGGAGGGGAAGGTTTCAGTTAAAGTGATCTGGACCTTCCTCTCCTCCCCCTTCATTTACAATTTTAGGTTGTGCACCCCAACCCAGACAGACTGGGTGGCCTGCTGAGGTGACTCAGGGAGGAGAGTTTGGTTTCCTTCCCGTGAGTTGCCAGGAATTTCCTCTCCCACAAATATTTCTCCCTGGGGCAGGAGCACAACAGAGAGTTTGAAAACCTCGAGAAGCTGTTGCTAAATGGAAGGCTGAAACGTGGACAGGTGCTGTGTGGTCCCCTCCCCTGCCTCACTCAAATGGGGATACACGGTAGCCTACATTGTGTGGAAAAGGCAGTCTAAAAATGTGAAAACCGCTGTGTTAGGTGAAGGCTATAGACTTATGTCCAATAGTGACAGGCTGTTGGCAGCAGGCCAGAGTCTGGGCCTGACCCTGTATGGCTGCTTGCACTCTTGTGACTATTGTTGTAGTGAGCAAGGATTGCGGAGTTGGATTCTAAGGGAACTGAGCTGGGAACGAGAGGCAGCTTCCCCATACTTTTTGCATCTATTCCAGTTGCAAATGTAAAGCACCAGGTGTTGGGGCCTAAAGATAAGCGTGAGAGAGGTTTGAGGCTCTTGGCTTCTGTCTTAGGGGATAGGGAGGGGAAGCAGGAGCAACTGCAGAGCCTCAGTTCCACTAAGTATTGCTCTCCCCCCAACCCCTGAATTTTAGATCTCAGTACAAATGTCTCTTGAAAACAAAGTCATTTCCTCTGATGCACCAATGTGTGCAGCCCATGTGCTAAGACATAGGTGCAAGCTCCTATGTCTGTTCAGGGTCTGGAAATTTTATTAGAATGATACATCACTGGCTGGCCATGCCTTTTAGTTTCTTCCACTCTTGTACACTGAGTTTCATTGAAATGAGAAAAGGGGCTCATGTTGCATATTAAGAACAGATCTGACTAACTAGCATAGCCAGGAATCCATGCACTCACTATAGCTTGCCTCGGCCATGCTCCAGGGCTCAGCCCTTCAGTGTTCATACAAACAGTGATTGAACATTACCCCACCTTGAGTAAAGTAGACAGTTTGAAACAGACGAGAAGGAGGCTGGAGGTTCAGTCATGGAGGGCACAATGCAGTGGCTGCAGCATGGGAAGGATAATGCAGACGCTCTGGAACGAATCTTTAAAGATGTACCCCTCATGCACAAACCAAGGAAGGCAGTGGATCCTCCCCCCGCCTTATGCAGACTTCTAAAGAATTTAAGAAACCATTCCGGAAGGGTGTGTTTTTTTTAAAAGAAAAAAACCTGATAGAACTTAACAGAAAAATCATATTGACGGTATAGAACTGACTGCTAAATTGTATTTGTGCTATAAAATTCTACAGGCCATTTTTTAAACAAAAATGTATAGAAGGGATCACATTCTTTATTGAACTCCTTAATTTCTTAGAATAATGCCTATAGACCTGCATTGGCTGCAGTCCTTTTTAAATTCCATGGCCCTTTCCCCAAACAGCAGATACATTCCCAGGGTTTTCTAGAAAGAGCTCCCTGTTCTGAAAATTCTCAGTTTAATTAGATCCTGTTAGCTCAGCTCTTCAAACTTTTCCATGGTCCAAGCCCATGAATTTCACAAATGTTAAGCTACAACCTCCCAGCATGTAACTCATTGTGTGTATGTATCTTCTGAATGCTGGTTTATACTGGGTGAGGGCTGTACTACAGCACAGTTTATAAGTTACAATTTAATAGCTACAGCTAACTGAAGTAGCTTTTTCCTTTTGTAGCCATAGTCTTAACTTCTGAAATCCCCCCTCCTGCATCCCGAAAGGATTTATTAAGCTTGCTTTGTGAAACCTATTAACTCTAAACTGCATAATTATGTTACTGTGTGCTTTGAATCAGTTCACAGTAATTTTTCTATACAGGACTCTTGAAATTTATATTCCTCCATGACAGAATTGTAAGTCAGTAAATGAAAAGGTTTATTCAATTTACCTAAAAGTTTTTAGTGTTTAACTAACATCAGGAGACTATTACTTGCAGAAATATTGAAGAGCAATAAAAAATGCAGAGAGGATAATTTTCTAAAAGGCATTTGAAAGGAGAGAAAAAACAGCAAACCAATTGAACTTGTCTTTAATATACACAAGGTGACTTGAGTTACTTGCTCTCTTGCCTGGGTTGTAATGTGTTTTGGCTTTAACTATATTGATCATTCATGGGTGGCGGGTATAACAAGCAAGGGGAGGCAATGCCTTCCCTGGGTCTTAGTGTTCAACCTGTCCACTCTTCCTATCCCTATTCCAGTGGTTCTCAAACTGGTTCTCCCAGGTGGTCCATGGCTCGAGCTCAGCCCCACCCTTTCCCCCACTGTGGGGGTGGGGGAAGAGGAAGAGAAAGCCCCAAGCCGTGCTGCGTGATCAGGCTCACGGGGAAGAAGTGCTCCCCCTCCCATTTCCCCTCCCTCAGCTCAGGGAACAGCAGCATGTGGGCACGATGCCTGGAAACTTTCCCTGCTGCCTGGGACAGGCATGGGGTGCGAAGGCAAGTAAGTGCCCCCCATCCCCTCATGCCCACACCCACGCCCCCAGCTCCCTCACATACCTCCCCGCTGAGACCCCGCACCCCCAGTCTGTTCCTGCCTCCTCCCCTGGCCTGCACCCTACCCCCCAGGCTGCTCCTGCACCCTACCTCCTATCCAAACCTCGCACCTTCACCCCCTCCTGCACCCCACTTCCTGCTCAGCTCCGACACTGCATCCCTCTTGCTGGCAGCCCTGTCCCACACACTGCACCCATCACTTTTGGCCCAACTCCAGAGCCTAGAGGAGGTCCACAAAATCCTAGGGGGGAACCCCAGAAGAATAAATCTGGCCTATGGAAAGCCCTGAACCTCAGTCGTTCCTGTCCCTTCCCCTCCCCTGGTGGGGTTGGAGCACCAGAGGAGTGAAGTGTCTCAGTTGGGAGCCATTTCAGTGAGGGTTGGAGGTTACTGGAGGAGATTTTTTTTCTTTGCTTCTCACTTGTGTGGTCCCCAACTGATTTTTCTGTGGGTCAGTGGCCTCCAGCCCAAAAAAGGTTCCACACCTCTGCCATAAATAAAGAAAACATTGAAACCTTTTGTGTTGGACATGAAGTTTGCTAAACAAAGATGGGAAAGTTAAAATGCCTAATCTGTTTAATAATTTAAATGAATATTTCCTTTCTTACTGGTTAAATTAAACCGTTCTCCCTAGATGCAGCACTAGCAAAATGGCTCAGGCATAATTATGTAATTAACAGCGAGTTTCCATTAGCAACTGGTGGTCCATGGAAAAGTTTGCATTTGAGCCAGGTGGGCCATGGGCTGAAAAGTTCGAGAACCACCGCTTTAGGAAATCCAGCTCCTGGTCGTCCCTAAAGTCCAGACCCTCCACTGCTATCTTAGCCGGCCCTGCCCACACCCAGTGCCTACACACTCAGTGTGCATCACCACCACATCCAGCGCAGCCGAATGCACTCCCTCTGGTGATTACCAGGCGGGGAGGCCATGCAGCTCCTGTGTCCAGCTTCCCCAGAGCATGGGGGAAGGAAGGGTGGATAAGGAAGTGCGTGTGTTGCTGTGGAGAGGGGAGGAGCAATGCGCGTGAACTTCCCTGCAAACCAGATCCAGTGCAGAGCAGGGCTTCCCCACGCCCCCGCAGGAAGCTGGCCCTGGCTCCAATCTTGGGGGGTGTGTGCGATGCTGGATCACTATCATGGGCTCCCTGTTGCGGGTGGGAAAGGAATGGGGAGGGAGGCCTGAGCTCAAGCTGTGAGCCATATTTGGCTCCCAAGTGAGTCATATATGGCTTGAGAGCCATTGCTTGCCAATCCCTGCTATATATAGAACCTTAGTTTAAATATTTCATTAGTTTGTTGCTGAAAATTATAAAATCCCATCTCTAAAAAATCCTTGCATGGATATTTAGATGCAGAATCTCAGTATTCAGCTTTAGTTTTAAATGGTTGGCTCTCTAGACATGTGTTTTTTAAAATAAATTCTTCAAAAGACTACCCTTATCTAAAATACAAATTTTAATTACTATAGTATAAAAACTTGCTTTCAAAATCTTCCTGTCCTTTCTATCTATCCCTACTCCCCTTCCATTTCTCTGGCTATGTCTACACTGCAGAGTTTTTCTTGGACACTGGAGGTATCCTGGAAACTCTCTGCTGCATCCAGGGAATGTATCTGCTTTTTCAGAACAGTGAGAGGTGTAAGAGATGTTCCAAAAGAGGAGGTTTTTGCAAAATTTGGCCCCGTGTAGACAGGCCAAATTTCAGAAAAGCCTCTTCTGAAAAGAAAAGCAGAAAAAGATACGTAAATTGTGATTTGCAGTTCGCATATCTTTTTCCGATAAAACTCTGTAGTCTAGATGTAGCCTGCGTTGATGAGAGAGAGAGACAACATTCCTTTTCTCACAGATAGCTAGACAAATGAATTTTCTTTTTATTTCTGAAATCAGTACCTTACTAAATTATAAAATCTTTTGTCATGCCTAAAATCTTTGGAAACATATAGTGAAATTTCATAAACATGTTTGGTTATGAAAATCACACAAAATAAATTAGTGTTCCCTATTTCTAAAAGCGATGAACTTTGTTTTAAATTACTCAGTCAGGGCAGTTTCGTGTGTTCATAACAACGTCTTTGTTTCAGGGAGTTTAAATATGTAGTAATCTGGAATGATTATGAAGGCTTAACAGTAGATTTAAAATATAAAATCAGCTTAGAAATACTGATGAAGAAAATATAAAAGAGAAGGGCTGCATCATATATTCTATAATATTTAATATTGTATTCAGCAAGATCACTGACTTGCCCTTACTATAAAGTTTTTGCAAATAAATCTGAGACAAACTTCAGGGTATATATAAAAAAACCTGTGACCAAGGAAAGCTTACAAGAAGTGGAAACTTGGACAGATGGCTAGGGAGGAGTATAAATACATTGTTCAAGAATGCCAGGGAGTAATCAGGAAGGTGAAAGCACAATTGGAATTGCAGCTAGCAAGGGATGTGAAGGCTAACAAGAAAGGTTTCTACAGACATGTTAGCAATAAGCGGGTGATCAGGGAGGGTGTGGAGCCCTTACTGGATGAGGAAGGTAACCTAGTGACAGATGATGTGGGAAAAGCTGAAGTACTCAATGCTTTCTTTGCCTCTGTCTTCATAGACAAGGTCAGTTCCCAGACTACTGTACTAGGCAATGCAGTATGGGAAGGAAGTGGGCAGCTCTCGGTGGAGAAAGAACAGATTAAGAATTATTTAGAAAATCTAGACATACACAAATCCATGGGTCCAGGTTTAATGCAGCCGAGGGTATTGAGGGAGTTGGCAGGTATCATTGGAGAGCCTTTGGCCATTATCTTTGAAAACTTGTGGAGATCGGGAGAGATCCTGGATGATTGGAAAAAGGCAAATGTAGTGGCCAGCTTTTTGAAAAAGGGAAGAAGGATGATCCAGGGAACTACAGACCAGTCAGCCTTACCTCAGTCCCTGGAAAAATCATGGAGGGGATCCTCAAGGACTCCATTTTGAAGCACTTGGAAGAGGGGAATGTGATCAGGAATAGTCAACATGGATTCACCAAGGGTAAGTCATGCCTGACCAACCTGATTAGCTTCTATGATGAGGTAACTGGCTCTGTGGACATGGGGAAGCTGGTGGATGTGATATACCTTGACTTTAGCAAAGCTTTTGATATAGTCTCCCACAATATTCTTGCCAACAAGTTAAGGAAGTATGGATTGGATAAATGGACTGTAAGGTGTCTGGAAAGCTGGCTAGATTGTCAGGCTCAATGAGTAGTGATCAACAGCTGCCTGGCGGTTGGTTTTAAGCGGAGTGCCCTAAGGATGGATTCTAGGGCCGGTTTTGTTCATTATCTTTATTAATGACCTTGATGAGGGGATGGATTGTGCCCTCAGCAAGTTTGCAGATGACACTAAGCTAGGGGGAGAGGTAGATACACTGGAGGGCAGGGATAGGGTCCAGAGTGACCTAGACAGATTAGAGGATTGGGCCAAAAGAAATCCAATGAGGTTCAAAAAGGACAAGTGTAGAGTCCTGCACTTGGGACGGAAGAATCCCAAGCATTGTTACAGGCTGGGGACTGACTGGCTAAGTAGCAGTTCTGCAGAAAAGGACCTGGGGGTTACAGTGGATGAGAAACTGGATATGAGTCAACAGTGTGCCCTTGTAGCCAAGAAGGCTAATGGCATATTAGGGTGCATTAGGAGGAGCATTGCCAGCAGATCTAGAGAAGTGATTATTCTCCTTTATTCAGCTCTGGTGAGGCCACATCTGGAGTACTGCGTCCAGTTATGGGCTCCCCACGATAGAAAGGATGTGGATATACTGGAAAGGGCCCAGAGGAGGGCAACCAAAATAATTAGGGGGCTGGAACACATGACCTACAAGGAGAGGCTGAGGGAGTTGGGTCTGTTTAGTCTGCAGAAGCGAAGAGTGAGGGGGAATTTGATAGCAGCCTTCAACTCCCTGAAGGGAGGTTCCAAAGAGGATGGAGAAAGGCTGTTCACAGTAGTGACGGATGGCAGAACAAGTAGCAATGGTCTCATGTTACAGTGGGAGAGGTCTAGGTTGGTTATTAGGAAAAACTATTTCACTAGGAGGATGGTGAAGGGAGGTGGTGAAATTTCCATCCCTAGATATTTTTAAGTCCTGGCTTGACAAAGCCCTGGCTGGGATGATTTAGTTGGAGTTGGTCCTCTTGAGGTTTGTTCCAGCCCTAAGATTCTATGCTTCTATGATTTTATTCCAAAATTTAGTCTTTTAATTAGGTACCTTCTGCATGTCCAGTGTTCACAATCTGGCATGCAGTGGAAAATATGCTCCCTTTGCTTTAGAAAAACATTTTAGAACAGTTTCCCCCCCCCCCCCCCCCGATGTCATTTGCTACATTTAGGTTCAGGGATTTGGCTGGAATGGGCGAGCGGAGAGAAGAGGGAGACAGTGGGGAGAGGTCTGGGTGGCATAGTGGGTGGAGGCCACAGGCTGGGGAGCTTTGCCTCCCCAGGTAGCAGCTGCACCTACTACCCATTATCCTCCCTCTCTAGTCCAGTGGTTGGGATACTTGCCTGGGTTGTAGGTGATTCTGGTACAAATCTCCCAGCTGCCTGTTCAGCAGGGGGTGTTTTGCACAGAGATTTCCTGCCTCCTCAGTGACCCTCCTTTGTGATGGGCCATCCTTGTCCAAATCCCCTCTCTTTCTCAAGAGGCTCTTGTCTTCTTGGGATGGAGAGGGAATTCAGACAGGGATTGCTCACTCTCCCCAGGAGGTGGGAGCCCAATTTCACACCCCTCAAAAGAGCAGGGGAGTACCCAGGGAGGGGGAGGGGAAGAGGGAGTGCAGTTGTCCACAACCTGGGCCTGTATCCTGATCATGGTGGACAAGAGTGCGTGTGGAGTTTTAATTAAAGAGGAATTGCTACAGGGCAGTAGAAGAGCAAGAGTGGATGCAAATGGCCTCTTGACCAACTCTAAGGGCTCTGGCTCCCTCACACCAGAGGCCCTCTTGCCTGGTAAAGCAAGGATTTGATCCAGGGACACTCATATGTCAGGTGAGCACCCTAATCCCCATCCCACTGAGGGCTTTGGAAGTTTTAACTGTGCCCCAGTTAATATATTGTTCAAGTGGAACACTTGAAGGTAATAGTGGCAAGGAGAAGCTGGTTCAAATCCCCTTTTTGCTTGTTGAGAAATGAATGTCAGTGTGATTTGTTGTTGTTGTTTTTTTTAGTGTAGGAATAAATGGTACATTTTCAGAATGGAGAGGGGTGGTGTCCCCCAAGGGTCAGTCCTGGGACCAATCCTGATCAACTTACTCATAAATGATCTGGAGAAAGTGGTAAGCAGTGACGTGGTAAAGTTTGCGGATGATACCAAACTGTTTAAGATAGTTTGGTGAGATCTTTTTGAAGTTCTTGACTGAGTGACTGGGCAACAAAATGGCAAATGAAATTTAATGTGGATAAGTGTAAAGTAATGCACGTTGGAAAAAATAACTCCAACTATACGTACAGTATGATGGGGGCTAATTTGGCTACGACAAATCAGGAAAGAGATCTTGGAGTTATCGTGGATAGTTCTCTGAAAACTTCCACACAGTGTGCAGCGGCGGTCAAAAAGCCAAATAGGATGTTAGGAATTATTAAGAAAGGGATAGAAAATAAGACACAGAATATCTTACTGCCCCTGTATAAAACTATGGTACGCCCACATCTTGAATACTGTGTGCAGATGTGGTCTCCTCACTTCAAAAAATATATTTTGGCCTTAGAAAGGGTTCAGAAAAGGGCAACTAAAATGATTAGGGGTTTGGAACGGGTCCCATATGAAGAGAGGTTAAAGCGACTGGGACTTTTCAGTTTAGAAAAGAGGAGACTGAGGGGGGATATGATAGAGGTATATAAAATCATGAGTGGTGTGGAGAGGGTGAATAAAGAAAAGTTATTTATTAGTTCCCATAACACTGGTCTACAATTTTTTAGAAGTCGTCTGCTTCAGAGATAAAATGTGCTATTTATTATGTATTTTGATGTGCTGAATTCAAATATGACAATTAAAACAACTGATTGGCTACTGTTTCCAAGATATTTAAGTTTTTACATTTTACGTCTATGTATATTGTGTAGATAGTAGAGTTTTAATCATAAATTGTAAACCTAGGTCTTTTCATGTGTTTATGGTTGCTTTACATGATAATATTTCACCTGTCCTGTTTATGTAACACTTTAAAAATCAGCAAAGGGTTATATAAATAAAATTTATTATGAAACAAAAGGCAAAAACTATTATGTACATAGTTTAATCCTATTCAGTGTCTACTCGGCGCTTCTTGGCTTGTCTCTTGTATTCATTAAATGGAGCATCTCTTGTCACTGTCCAGCAATAGTCTGCAAGCATTGATGGGCTCCATTTGCCCTGATAGCGTTTCTCCATTGTTGCAATGTCCTGGTGAAATCGCTCGCCGTGCTCGTCGCTCACTGCTCCAGTTTGGTGGAAAAAATCTAGATGAGAGTGCAAAAATGTATCTTTAGTGACATGTTGCAACCAAGGCTTTTGTATGCCTTGAGGAGGTTTTCCACCAACAACCTGTAGTTGTCTGCCTTGTTGTTTCGAAAAATTGCCACTAACTGGAAGGCTTTCCATGCCGTCTTTTCCTTGCCACGCAGTGCATGGTCAAATACATCATCTCGAAGAAGTTCAGGAATCTGAGGACCAACAAAGACACCTTCCTTTATCTTAGCTTCACTTAACCTTGGAAATTTTCCACGGAGGTACTTGAAAGCTGCTTGTGTTTTGTCCATAGCCTTGACAAAGTTCTTCATCAGACCCATCTTGATGTGTAAGGGTGGTAACAAAATCTTCCTTGATTCAACAAGTGGTGGATGCCGAACACTTTTCCTCCCAGGCTCCAATGACTGTCGGAGTGGCCAATCTATCTTGATGTAGTGGGAATCTCTTGCACGACTATCCCATTCGCAGAGAAAACAGCAGTACTTTGTGTATCCAGTCTGCAGACCAAGCAAGAGAGCAACAACCTTCAAATCGCCACAAAGCTGCCACTGATGTTGGTCATAGTTTATGCACCTCAAAAATTGTTTCATGTTGTCATAGGTTTCCTTCATATGGACTGCATGACCAACTGGAATTGATGGCAAAACATCGCCATTATGCAGCAAAACAGCTTTAAGACACGTCTTCGATGAATCAATGAACAGTCTCCACTCATCTGGATCGTGAACGATGTTGAGGGCTGCCATCGCACCATCGATGTTGTTGCAGGCTACAAGATCACCTTCCATGAAGAAGAATGGGACAAGATCCTTTTGGCGGTCACGGAACATGGAAACCCTAACATCACCTGCCAGGAGATTCCACTGCTGTAGTCTGGAGCCCAACAGCTCTGCCTTACTCTTGGGTAGTTCCAAATCCCTGACAAGGTCATTCAGTTCACCTTGTGTTATGAGGTGTGGTTCAGAGGAGGAGGATTGGAGAAAAGGTGGGTCCTGTGACATTGATGGTTCAGGACCAGAAGTTTCATCCTCTTCCTCTTCCTCGTCTGACTCAAGCGAGAATGATTCTGGTGCATCAGGAACCGGCAGTCCTTCTCCGTGGGGTACTGGGCGTATAGCTGATGGAATGTTTGGATAATGCACAGTCCACTTTTTCTTCTTTGACACACCTTTCCCAACTGGAGGCACCATGCAGAAGTAACAATTGCTGGTATGATCTGTTGGCTCTCTCCAAATCATTGGCACTGCAAAGGCATAGATTTCCTTTTCCTGTTCAACCACTGGTGAAGATCTGTTGCACAAGTGTTGCAGCATATGTGTGGGGCCCACCTCTTGTCCTGATCTCCAATTTTGCAGCCAAAATAAAGGTGATAGGCTTTCTTAACCATAGTGGTTATACTGCGCTTTTGTGATGCAAAAGTCACTTCACCACAAACATAGCAGAAGTTATCTGCACTGTTCACACAAGTACGAGGCATCTCTGCTCACTTTGGCTAAACAGAAATGTGTCCCTTTGCAAAATCAAACACTGACAAATAAGAGAGCACAACACTGTATGATTTTAGAGCTGATATAGGGCAATTTGTTCAGCAGAGTGATGTAAGCTTCGTTATGATTGCATCATCCATGACTTCTAGGAATAACATGATGCAATTCATATCCTGTATGACGCAATACCAGCTTCAGATTGCATCATTCATTGTTTTGCCTAAAAAGCAAGTACTGTCCAAACCCAGTCATAGATTTATTCATAGATCCTGTCAAAGATGTATTTTAGTCATTTCTGGTTTAAATTGAGATCCCTTCCCTTTATAACTCACTTATCCTCCGCCATTCCCAAGTCAAGGGTCGTATATACTGACCCAATAGCATATCTTGAAAACTAGAGCCAATCAACAATTTTAAGCATCATTTTCGTTCTCAGTGACCCAGAATTAGTAAAGTTTGACTACATTTATTTCAGAAGCATTTTGGCTGTAGAGCAGTGTAATCGAAGAACTAGAGGACACCAAATGAAGTTAATGGGTAGCAGGTTTAAAACTAATAAGCGAAAGTTCTTCTTCACACAGCGCATAGTCAACCTGTGGAACTCCTTGCCAGAGGAGGCTGTGAAGGCTAGGACTACAACAGAGTTTAAAGAGACGCTAGATAATTTCATGGAGGTTAGGTCCATAAAAGGCTATTAGCCAGGGGATAGAAATGGTGTCCCTGGCCTCTGTTTGTCAGAGGCTGGAGAAGGATGGCAGGAGACAAATCACGTGATCATTGTCTTCGGTCCACCCCCTCTGGGACACGTGGCGCTGGCCACTGTCGGCAGACAGGCTTCTGGGCTAGATGGACCTTTGGTCTGATCCAGTACGGCTGTTCTTATGTTCTTATGATCTAAGGCAGGTACCCAAAGCACAGGACTAGAGGGAGTCACAAGAGTGAAGTGATCCAATTCTCATTTCATATTTACCAAATGTGGAAGCCACCTACAAAAGAGGCTGAAGGAACCCCCACTGCCAACCATCTGCTATGCCAGCACATAGGCCATTCATTTGAGAAGTAAGAGCTCAATGTTCAACTCCCTGCTCAGCAAGCATAAAGGGATCTGAACCCCAAGCTACCACAGGCTGAGCACATACCCCCAAACTGCTAGGCTCCACAGGGCTGTTTGCTAGCCTCGTGACCCCCATGAATAAGGAATGAAAGTGGAACAACTGCAGCAGAACAGGATGAGGCCGCCAGCACAAGGCCCTATTGAAATCTTTTCCCCAGAAAGCAACTGAACCAGTGTCTACCCCTTCGCAGGTACTGCCCTCTGCGTGTGAGATCCTGGCCAGGAACCACTGAGGTCCCAAAAGCATTTCTTGTGAGATATCTTTGCATGTCCGACCAAACAACTGAGGCAAGAGGGGGAAGGAGGCTGATGTAATCTTTAGCTTAGTGGCCGAGGGTGCTCGCCTGTGACTACAGGGAAAGGGGGGGCAGCTTCTATTTCAGCATGGGAAAGCCATTACAAAGGTGGGCTATGCTAGCACTCTATATATCTTGCGGAGAAGTGAATAAGGACGTGCTATTCACCTCTTTACATAAGACAAGTCAGGGTGATCCAAGGCCATGACTAGGCAGCAAGTTTGAACCAAACCAAAGGTGGTATGTGTTCCTGCCAGGTGCAGTCAGCATGTGGTGCTGTGGGTTTGCCTACCTTCACAAGGGTGTTGGAAGGGTTTAAAAAAAAAAAACAAACCAGTTGTGCTGCATGTGCCCTGGGTGATGTGGGGTTTGCTTGCCTGTGAAAGCAGTTTAATGGAATGTGGGTTAGGCCAGGAGCTGTTTCTGACTGCCGCTGTAGCCTAGCAGTTTGGCTGTGGGCTTTGGTGTGGGTTTGAGTCTGCCCTGGTGCTTATACTGGCCCCTGATCTGCAATAGTCATGGGCCTGCTGCTCTGCTTGAATAAAATTTGCTTTTGGCCCAGGCTCACCGCTACCCACACTCCCTAGTCTGGTTATTTAAACAAGATAGCAGGCAACAGGAGGCATTTCATGTACATTGCGAACAGCAACTTATGGACCTTTTTCACAGTTTGATTTTTATCAATAAGAATGTAAGAATGGCTATACTGGGTCAGCCCAAAGGTCCATCCAGTCCAGTATCCTGTCTGCCGCCAGTGGCCAATGCCAGGTGTCCCAGAGGGAGTGAACCGAACTGCCATTCATCTCCACCCTCTGACAAACAGATGCTAGGGACACCATGCCTTACCCATATTGGCTAATAGGCATTAATGACCATTAACAACCTCCATGAATTTATCTAGTTCTCTTTTAAACCCCGTTATAGTCCTAGCCTTCACAACCTCCTCAGGCAAGGAGTGCCACAGATTGACTATGCACTGTGTGAAGAACTTCCTTTTATTTGTTTTAAACCTGCTGCCCATTAATTTCATTTGGTGCTCCCTAGTTGTTATATTCTGGGAACAAGTAAATAACTTTTCCTTATTCACGTTCTCCACACCACTCATGATTTTATATACTTCTATCATATCCCCTCTTAGTCGCTTTTTGCCCAAGCTGAAAAGTCCCAGTCTCTTTAATCTCTCGTCATATGGGACCCATTCCAAACCCCTAATCATTTTAGGTTAACCTTTTCTAATGCCAGTATATCTTTTTTTGAGATGAGATCACATCTGTACGCAGTATTCAAAATGTGGGCGTGTACCATGGATTTATATGATATTCTCCGTCTTATTCTCTATCCCTTTTTTTAACGATTCCTAACATCCTGTTTGCTTTTTTGACTGCCGCTGCACACTGCGTGGACGTCTTCAGAGACCTATCCGCAATGACTCCAAGCTCGCGTTCCTGATTAGTTGTAACTAAATTAGCCCCCATCATAGTGTATGTAAAGTTGGGGTTATTTTTTCCACTGTCCATTACTTTACATTTATCCACATTTAATTTCGTTTGCCATTTTGTTGCCCGATCACTTAGTTTTGTGAGATCTTTTTGAAGTTCTTCACAGTCTGCTTTGGTCTTAACTACCGTGAGGGCTGTATTATTGAGAACTGGCCTCAAGAGGACTGACGTCCTCATTGGCCACTGTCAACTGGAACTTTTTGGTTCCACTGCCTGCCTCAGAGCTATAGTCCCGGCACACTCAGCCCTGAAGAGTGAATTTAAGATTAGGAGGCGACATTGCCGAGCCATGGACAGGTTGCAGCTTTGTGGTCCTCCATGATTCATTTGGAGGGACCAGCTCTGTAATAACTTTGGATGGCTTTATTCCAGGCAGTTAACTGCTCCACAGTGTGGCCATGGACATTCAGAGCCATGGCCCCCATGCTGCCAGGCATATTGTTGTTGTGAAAGAGCGCTCGGTACACTAAACGATTCATAGACCGTTCAAGCAAGCTGGAGGAGTTTGAAACTGTCTGGAACTGGGGCGTTTTATTTGGTTCTCATGGAAAGCCTTCAAACTTTAATCTGTTTTGGTTTGATATTGTAGCTTCAGTTCAACATGAAACCTAAGGTAAAGTGTGTGCACATGCTCCGTTCCATACTGAACAAATATTGGCTCTAGTTATGGTCTGTTTTGAAGGCTCTGATAGAATTAAATCGTAGATTACAGACGCTCCCATACTATTCCTCTAGGTGTGCTTATACAGTGTTTTACCTTATTTATATCAGCTGAAGAGCTCTCCTATCAGCTGAAGATCGCTCCTAAGTAGAAGCTGTGATGTTGGCAGACGAGTTGGCAGCTCGTGCCAAAGGCTCCGTGTCTCAGTAGGACACTGACAGACACGTAACTGGAACTTGTCTGGCTCATTTATGAGTTAATACACCTGTGATAGACTAGCATGGGCAGCAGGTATTGTGGGCAGGGGGAGGATAGCATCCCCAAACAGCCCATTGTGGTCCTTCCCCCAGGCCAGTGTACGTCCCACAGAGAGACGGGGGTTGGATGACCTGCCTGCCCGCCCAGTGCACTGGGGGTACAGAGGCCAACCTCCCAGGTCCTGTGGGTACTGAAGCTGTGGCAAACACACCAGGGCTGGGGCCTTGCCTCCCTGCCCTCAGCTGAGGAGTGCTGGGGGTCCTGGGCTGTGCTGGGTGTGCGTTTGGGGCTGAGTCACTGGACACCCATGTTGATCATGATTCTTTATTCAGTGAATAGGCAGGGCTGGATTGTTCCCACCCTCCCTCTTCCACATGGATGTGCAGCTGCATGCCCCCCCATCTTTAACACTGCCCTGAACTGATCAGGCTTGTGAAACTTAGACCCACTAGTTTGCAAAGAACATGGTCCAGCACCCACAGAATTAAGTGGGCACCAAGGGTTGAGCAATAGTGTTGTGTGCATTGTTGTAGTTTCACATGAGTTTTAGAACTAATCCAGGCAAAAACCAGAGCTAGCACAACAGCAGCCTACAATCAGTATAAGCTAGAGCCGGGGTTCTCAGCCTGGGGTACAGAGTACATCAACTCATCTAGATATTCGCCTAGTTTTATACCGTGCTACATGACAAGCTCTAGAGAACTCAGAACAAAGGCAATGGCTACACTGTAGCCTTCTTGCGGAAAAGCTTATGCAAATGAAGCACAGCGCGGAATAGTGCTGCACTTCATTGCATAATTACTGAGCAGCCGCTTTTGTGCAAAAAAAGGAGCTGTGTAGACAGCTCCTTTTTGCACGAAAAATCCCCTCTTGCACAAGTGCTGTTCTACACAGCTCCTTTTTGCGCAAAAATGGCTGCTCAGTAATTATGCAAATGAAGCACGGTGATATTCCATGCCGAGTTTCATTTGCATAAGCTTTTCTCCGCAAGAAGGCTACAGTGTAGCTGTAGCTAAAGGGTCATTTCATACAGACAATTACTGGTTGATGCAGTTCTAAGTACTGTACACTGAAATGAAAGTACAATATTTATATTCCAATTGATTGGAATCTTGAGTCAATTTAATTCTAGGGTTAAAAAGCATCCGCTAAGCAATATTCAGTTAGAGAGGGCGGTGACACTCTTATGTTTGATTTTGTAAACAAGACGTTTTTAAGCGAGCTGCAACACAAGACAACTCCGATGTCTGAAAGGGGCAGTCTGGAAAGATTGTGTGTACTGCTGTAGAGGGCGTAGTATTTTCAAACTTGTGCTACTTTAGGCACCACAAGCCATGTTTATGGGATCTACAGAGAATTGGCCATGCTCAGCAAAAAAGCCCCAAATATTTCTATTCAATCAGGATATCTGATTTCCTTCCCTCTTTACTGGCTTGTTTTACAGAGCCAGAGATTGGAGTTTCTGCTATGTGCACATCTGTGGTGGAGGAAGCGTTCGCAAACGAATGCCTGATGCAGCCTATGCAGTCCTTTGGATTCATTGGCTTCCATGTGATCCCTTCCAGCTGAAATACTGGTCTACGTGTAGAAATTGAGGCACTCCATGAGGGGAATGCTTTGAATAAATGAGCCTAGACTTTGTTTTATATCCTGCAACATTTTTTGTACTCAGCCTTGCTTTGAAAGTTATGTTTTAGTCTGAACCCAGGGTCTCCTTTGTACATCACCGACTACTAAAACATTACTCGAGTCATGTTTCTCTTAGGGTATGTCTACACTTGCACCCTAGTTCGAACTAGGGATGCAAATGTAGGTATTTGAAATTTTAAATGAAGCTGGGATTTAAATATCCCGTGCTTCATTAGCATAATCTCGGCCGCGCGCTGTTTCGGAGCCCAGCTGATTCGAAAGTGAAAGTGCGCTCCGGGCCGCGTTAGTTCGAACCAAGGGGTTTGATTCGAACTAACGCGCCCGAGCGCACTTTCACTTCAATCAGCTGGGTTCCAAACAGCAGCGTCGAGATTATGCTAATGAAGTGCGGGATATTTAAATCCCAGCTTCATTTACTATTTTGAATGCCTACATTTGCATCCCTAGGTCGAACTAGGATGCAAGTGTAGACATACCCTTAGTGAGACAGAGCCAAAACCCAGCCATTTATGGAGTCATGATTTGCTTATCATTAAGGGTGCATCTATGCTGCGCTGTAGCTCGAAATAAGATATGCAATTTACAAAATAAGCGATTTCAAAATAAGATCTGCAATTTGAGCTATGCAATTTGGTGCTGTCTACACAGCACCAAATTTTGAAATAACCCTCTATTCCGAAATGTCCTTTACTCCTTGTGGAATGAGGTATCCCAAAATAGCACTGCAGTGTAGATGTAGCCTAAGCCACCTATTCATTGGGCAGCAGTGGGAAAAGGAGGGGGAGTAAAGAAAGGGATTATTTAAAAAAAATGATTGTTCACTAAAAATTGCTCCAGAAGATCTGAATAGTGACATGGAAGGTGGGTTTCAAATAAATATCAGTATTAATTTTTTTGACCTGACTTGGATTTAAACTCAACAATCAGAGACTGAACACACACATTTTGTCCTTCTAAAAGCTTTAGATACTATTGTAGTCGTATCCCTGAGTAAGATTATATTTGAAATAGGTTAGTTTATGCAGTATTTTTTCTCTTTTATATTCACTGAGCCATCACTGAAAGAGCAGTTTTGAAGGACTGTAGTTGTAACTGGCGTGTTTTTTCTTGTCAAATGCAAATATAGTCTCTCAACTACCAAGTGTGAAAATACAAAAGCAATGCAGCAGTAAATAAATAAAAAATAGGCCACAGTTAGCCAAGCAGAGTGACCTGATTCGTGCTGGATCAACATGTTATCAAGTTGAGGTTGTCGCTACATAGCAAGTGTGATGAAGTCTGCCTATTCCAACTAAAATCAAACCACTCACTTGACACACAAGCGCTGAAATCAACGCTTTCTATAGAGTGGATCTAAATGTAGAGTGAAACAGGAATGTAGAAGAAGGTGGGGGGTGCCTATAAGTGCCAAACTGATTTTTTTCATCAAATGCTTCAATTAAGTCTTATTTTAACTGTTCAGGAAGGCAGGAGAACAGTGCCTAAGCAAACAGGGAGAGTGAATTGTGTCCCCCCTCCCTCTTTCTTATTTATAGAACAGTTAACTTTGTGAGGTGTATTTAATGTTTCTTTAAAGTAGGCCACAAGTAAAGTCCCATGGAGCAATTCACTTTGCTGAACTAGCAGATGGGCCATTGGATGGAAGAACAAAGATAGTATTGTGTCACAGATAAATCAATATCAGTACAACTGGATCAGGTTGCACCCTTGGGTATAAACAGAAAAGCAATAACAACTTGTAATGTCTGACAAACGTTTAAAAAACAAATATAAACACACACACACACACACACATTGGGTTGGCTTTTATTGGAAAGCCTAAATGCAATCTATAGTCATCAATTTGTGGAAAATTCAGGACACATATAAAGTTCAGAAGGCAAATTAAAAGACCAATACAAATCAGACAAAATTTACATCTCAAAATATCATGAAAGCATTTTGACTGGCTTTGCCTAAAATACTTTGAATCTCATTTTCTTTTCTGTAAGCTACTTCTTTTAATTATACATTTTTCTTTTAAAAATGGTCTTTTGCTTACATATTCCCCAAGGTCACTGTTTCCTGCAGGAGCATGTCCAGATCACAAGTCTTTTTTGCCAAGAAATAGGCTCATTATACTTACTAACAAGGCCACTAATTGGCTTAATTTGACTTTATCTAGAATGATCACCAACAGATACTATAAATTTGTTATTTATTGGTGCCCAAACAAAGGAGAAGGAACTAGTACACGTCAAGTAGAAGATATATTTCAATTCTGACATGTTATACAAGCTTTTCATACTGAAACAGAACAGAAACATTTGATATAATTAAGAATATGAGCCTATTTCAACAGAAAACATTTGCAGCATGCTAGATAGAGTGCTGTGAAAGAGCCACCCAACAGAACTGCAAACACTTTACATTTTAGATTAAAACTGTAAAATGCTAAACCATACCACTCCTTTGGGGCCAGGCGTATCATAGTTTCTAAATTGAGGGTCCTCAGGACTTCAAGGGTAAAAAATACTGTATTAACTAATCTGTGCTTTCAATCTGATAAAAGAGCAGAATTCATCAAAAGTGTAATTAGTTCTGTAGCTAGTTTGAATCTCTCCCAGCCAATCTGTTTATCAAACAATCCTGCTGTGCAATTTAGAGTACATAATACTATAGAATCTCAGTATACAAAGCAGTTAGAAAACTATTTTTCTTACATCCACATGAACCGTTCATATTTAAGACATTCATTTGCTATGCTTTGACATTATCATGTATAGATAGAAATACTGTGTATAGTTTAGTTTAATGAAAATAAAAAAACCCCTCAATTTTGTCGTCTTTTAAAAATACTTCTTTTGTGTGGCTGAATTTGGTGCTCAAAGAGCTGAGACTGGCCCGAGCCAAGAAATGGCACACAGATAGTAAGTGCTGTGCAAGCTTCCTACCTGGGACTGTGTACACACCACAATGCTGTCCTGCAACCAATTCAATGGACCTTTATTGGGAGCACAGCATGCCATGTTGTGTGGTGGTTTTGGGATATGACTAGGCACTAGGATATTCATCCCCTCACATCCCAGTTCCTGTTCAGTTTTTCATAGTGACAGGGTTTGACTTGGAAGCCCAAGGCCAGGGTACTAACCCACTGAATGGCTTACCCTTCTAAAGAGCAACTCTGTAGCATCTGACCATTGCTAGCTTTCCTCTTCCTTAAAATTATACACTTAAAACAGCTGTATTATACAGAAGACAAAGTTGACATAAATTGGATGAGACTACATCATATCATCGTCTACATACATTTGCCAAGCACCTGAGACACTATTCTCTCCATTGCGGAACGTAGCTTCTAAGCCCACATAAGAAAAGCAAACAACAGAAACCCCACTTGTTATGAATAAATGTCCATTTATTACATTAGGGCTGGGAGAAGGCAAGGAAAACCCAACCTATTAAAGTCTTCCATCATAATAAACAAGCCTTATTTGGTTACTGTGCCTTCTAGCAGTGACTGATGAAGCTGCCCTGGCTTGGGCGACAGGAAAGGGAGTTGTTGTCTGATTAGCCAGCCACTTGGGAATGCTCCATCCTATCAGCAAAGTGATAGAAAGATGCACAGTTTTAAACCTAATACAAAAATATTAACACTTCTGGACATTAGTCATACATTGTTATATCTCTACAATATAATCCTTTATACTGTACAGCTATAACATAACAAAGGTGCAATTCTTTTTAAAAAAATCACACACAGCACATGTTTTTATCATTTTATTTTTAAGTATAAACTTTTTTAAACACTTTACATAAATTAACTCCTCTGAGACTAATATTTGATGTACAGTAAATTGTAATTCATATAAAAATCCATAAACAACTTGTCTCACATAATTTACAAAAAAAATCAGGGTTTCCTTTGCTTATCAGTGACAAGGATTCTATTTGCCATTCCCCCCCTCCCCCCGAGGCAAACCATGTTAACATTGTAAAATCCATTATTAAATTCACATGGTAGCATAAGTCATTGTGCCAATGTCCTTTTAGAAAGCAGCACAATTTAAAGCAGTTGGGTTGTCTATAAACAATAACGTCTGCCCCACATTTTAAAATGAACAGAGCTATATACCACATCCTATGCAGAGAGAGAGAGAAAGAAAGAAAGAGAAAGAGAGAGAGACTACTTCTTGTAAGCAAAGGTCAACAATTCGGTACTATTTGGAAACACTGTATAGATCTGTACCTTAGTTACAGTGCTCAGAGGAACAGACAGCCTGTTGCAAAATCTTTAGGCCTTTTTTAATACTTTTCAGTCCAACTTGAGTGCAGCGATATGCATATGTAAACATATTCTTTAAAGCAGATCACCTTTAAGGTCATTCAGAAAAAAAAGTTTTGTTTTTAGCAGTATCATTCTTCTGGAAGGCTCTCTTTTCTTTGTAGAGTCTATTCAGATTGTGCTACAGCAAAATCTGAGAAAGGTATAAGTTTAGGCTCAAGTAGTTATGCAGCAAAACAGTTTTGTCTTCCTTTCAGAAGACACTGGTACACAGTCAGTCTCTTTGGCAGCCTCAGCTAAGCCAGTGTGTTACCTCTTTCCTATCTCACTTTGTCTAAGGAACTGTATATTGTTAGCGCTGTCTGCTAATTCAGGGTATTGCTCCACAGAGAGTACATAGTACCCATCATATCCTTGTACCTTTCCAGCACTTAGCAGCTGCCTCTTTTCCCCTTCGGTCCATAACCTGGCACCTTCCTCTCCATCTCTTACTCTTTGTTGTTCTCTGGCCCAGGCATTGGACAGGGCTCTTTGCCTAGCCTGCTCCAATATTCGTGCCTTCTCCTCATCGAGTGTCATGCCATAGCGGACATGAAGAGCTAACGCACCATACTGCATCTCAACATCGGCAAACCTACGAGTCCTGCCATTCACTACTGTGGTGGACTGGGAAACGGTTACATTGATGCCATTTTCCAGGGCTTTGCGCCCACTTGTCAGCCTCAAGGTGCCGAGATCGCTCTCTGGGGAGGTGGTTTTGATGAAATAGTGAGTGTCCTTCCCCTCAATGGTGAAATGCAAGTTCTCCAGGTAGTAGGCACTGTTCAGAACAGCGGCCACTTTTATGCAGTCCTCATTTGCAATGTTGAGCACATTAGTCAGCACTTTCCCTTGATTGACAGCGAGCATAACCCCTTTCCCGATCAGAGACTTCACTGTCGCAAACCACAGCCACGACTTCTCTCCACTGGATTTGGGTCTGCTGATTTGAACTTCTGCCATCTTTCCCAGGGACAGGAAAGCCTTCGCTTGCCTTGCCACTTGTTGTTGCACTCCAGAAATTGGCTGGAAATGAGAAGAGACAGAAGTTTTAAAAACCATCTGTAGCCCCTATATGCCAAACAGTCAGGCTTTCTTGGCATACTTCCCATGGACGACAATGGGAGATGCCACAATTGACAGTGTCAAGGAATTAATTGAATCTACATGCTGCTAGTTCCGCTGAGTCACAAAGGCTAGTTTGATAATCCCCCGTGTTTTTCTAATTTTGGCTCCTTGAGGAAAAGCCCACGGAAAATCCTTTAACGTCAAAGGCTACTGAATGAGTTACACAGCCAGGGCCTTTGTATTAAAATACGAAAGGCCAGTTTCAATGCTAAGCATATACTAACAAATTAATCCCGAGAACACCTCTTGAATGTAGCATTATCCCCATTTTTCAGATGAAGAATGGAGGCAGAAAGTTTCACCAATAGGCTCAGTGCCACAGAAGGCAACTGGCAATAACCTCTCTGACTCCTGACTCTCAGTTCTGTACGCACATTGCTAGAACACCCCCTTTCTCTGCAGATAAAAATCCTTATTTTTGGCAGGAGGTGGGGGAATTGCTAGTTCCAGACAGTGGGTTCCTGTCCCAGCCATCTCTCCTTAGGTCTCCCACAGGATGAAAGGAATGAGCGGAGGGAATAGCCCAGCGCCTGCAGTGATACGTGGTCATCAGTTTATATTTGCTAGTAGGCTTATACCTGTCGCTGTAAGGCTGTAACTATGCCCCCCCCTTTTGTAAAATGCAAAAGGCAACAATTGTCTGCTAGGATTGTCATTCTGAGTTTTTAGAGGCCCCTAGTATCCCCTCCCAAAGCAAAGCTAGTATCTGTTCTCTACTATAACAGAGAGCGAACTCTCAGGCAGTATCAGGTCTATGATTATGCCGCTCCATGGCCAGGAGATGTCTCACAGCTCACTGCAGGTGGTGGGATGGGGAGAGCAGGATCAGGAACGTCTCCAAAATGGAGATTAAGAGGGAGGAAATAGGGAGAGAGTGAAGGGAAGCAGGACCTGGAGGAAAATGTACCTGGTGGAAGGGTGCAATGTGGGTACTGATAGCCCTTCTCCAAAGTACTGTGACTGCTGGGGAAAGCAGAGCTGGAAGGGCCACAGTCAGTTTGTTTGCTTGTGTGGGCTCTGGTCTCCCCTGCAGCACTCAGGCATTCAACCTCTGAAGCAACCCAGGGGGAGCTGTGAGCTACATCTAACTCTTCTGCCATGGCATCTTTTCTGAGCACGGGGATGCCTTCCTCCCACCTCCACGAATGGGGACAGGGGATGTTGAGGCACAGTAATCATAATTACTGTCTTGCCAGCACTTGTCTGCTCAGATGTGACAATGTGAGCTTCCCAGGTTCAAAAAAATCTAACCCCTTCCGATGCTGGGCAATGACTGTTGAGGCTTGGGAATAAATGCTGATGAATATGGCTTTTAGCTGGCAGTGCTCAATTCAAAATGACACAAAGGGGACTCAGAAATGCACCCTGCAGCCTCCCCAGTAAGGCTACATGAGTATACAAATCGGGTGCTCAGGCACCTTCAAAGGGGCCAAGAATATTTTTAAGCACCTTTCCCCAAGCTTGAGCTCTCCCTAATTGCTAGATGGATAACTCGATCTCCCTCCCCACATTCCCGTATCTTTTCACCCTGCCAGCGTGGGAAAGGACCAGGGGAAGGAACATTCCCATCATTTGACTCTAAAAGGGGAAAATGCAAATTACTTCGCCACCTTGTTTCAAATCTGCACAGCACAAACAGCGCTCAGGCTTCCGGCTATCCTGGGGAAGAAAGAAGGTGATATGCTGGCCACATGTGGGAAACCCAGGCTGCCTGTGACTCTTGTGTTAGTTCACCAGTCATGGTGAGAGCAGCTTGCCCAGACCCAACGTGTATATATGCTGTATTCAGGTCTGTTCACCCTCTGATTAGTTGTCATCTTCTTACTGAACAGTGAAAGCCATGCTGCTTCTTCTTCCAACATGAACACTTTGAACCTCTAACCTTTGTCTGCTGCCCTCCTCCCACTCAAGCATAAAGTCTGATTCCCTATGTCACTGTACTGAATCACAGTGCAGGAAGTCCTGTGACCATACTGAATCCTTCCACCCTGAATTGGCATTTTCTTCCCTCAGCTCTGCTGTTCCTGCCTTTCCCTATATCTGTTCTCCACTCTCATGCCTCTCATCTTTTTTCTTTTTAATTTAATTTATTGTGCAATTGTATTGATTGTATTAATGATGTTAGGGTGCCCAGAGCCTTAGATAGGTGTCTTTATTACTTGAAAACTAAATAAAATAAATAATCGCTGATGGCTCATCACCGCCTATTCCGTTTCTCTCTCTGCCTAAGATGTAATAACTTCTTCAATGGTCAAACTGATAGGTGCTCTTCATCCCACTATCTCCATTGTGCTTTCTGTAGCTTTGATTTTGTCCTCTTTTAGCTCTGTGTTCATCTCTGCTATCCCAACTCAAACTCCTCTAACCTGTCAATTTGATCCCACCACCTCTTATGCCCTAATCTCCCTTGCTCTCTTCCTTATTCCTTCTCTGTTTCATCTCTCCACTCTGGCACCTTCTCTTTTGCACAGGTCATCTCTATCCCGAAGAATCATAGAATCACAGAGTTGGAAGAGACCTCAGGAGGTCATCAAGTCCAACTTCCTGCCCAAAGCAGGACCAATCCCAACTAAATCATCCAGCCAGGGCTTTGTCAAGCTGGGACTGAAAAACCTTTAGGGATGGAGATTCCACCACCTCCCTAGGTAACCCATTCCAGTGCTTCATCACCCTCCTAGTGAAATAATTTTTCCTAATTTCCAACCTAGAGCTCCCCCACTGCAACTTGAGATACTCATTCAGCACAATTGCCTCCTTCCATGTTTCTACAAAGCTCTTTGAGCAGGTTGTTTGTTCCTAGTGCTTTGACTTCCTGCACCCCAACCGCCTCTCACTCTAGTCCAGTCTCATTTCCACCCACTGTTCTCCTTTCAACAATTCTGCAAAACTAGAGCAGCCTAGAGCCCCCACCACTCTCTGCTTGCTCTGTTTTCTCACCACAATTTCTCCTTGCAGCTTCCTTGGTTTCTGAATCTTATTCACTTCCCATATGATACCATCTACATGTTTTGTTAGTCTATAAAGTGCTACCAGACCATTTGCTTGCTGGTTTTTTTCATTGTAAGATGTATCCTTTTCCTACTCTGTTATCTAAATAAGGAAAAAAGGACACGATCCTGAAGAATTTACAATCTTGTAAAGCACTGTGCAGAATTATGGTACTACATACAGATTTAAAAACAATAATTATGATAATAAATTAGGATATGTCTACACAGCAGCGTTATTTTGGAATAACTGATGTTATTCCGAAATAACATAGTGCACATCTACACTACAAGCCTTTCTTTGGAAATAATGTCGAGCTGGAGGACCTCTTACTCTGACTCCTGTAACCCTCGTTTCATGAGGAGTAAGGAGAGTCAAAGGAAGAATGCTCTTCCTTCGACTTCCTGCTGTGTAGACAGAGCCAAAAGCCAAAATAAGCTGTTTCGACTTCAGCTACGCAATTGACGTAGCTGAAGTTGTATATCTTAATTTGAGTTTTGCCCTGAGTGTAGATATACCTTTACTGACCACTACTTAAAATTCTATATAATTATCTCTGAAATGAGAGATGTTTCTTTTTTTGGAATCATCATTCTGAGATTGCCCATTCTTAGTCTGCTTTTAACGGCAAATTTTGGGATTTTTGTGTGTGTTGTTTTTTGATCGCTGAATGGCTAGATTTATAAATGCCATTTTCTTAAATGGCAGATTTGGCTTTTCAATTTTACATTCTATTGCTTTTTTCTTTTGTCATTTAAAACTGTTACAGGTTTTCTGGTCTGCAGTTGATACTTTTTTCCCCCACAGAATTTCTTAAGCACGGGGAGTTTTGATTCTATGTAATGTAATGGGTTTTACCTGAGGTAATTTCATTTTCAATATTTTATCTTTACATATAAAACATGGTTAATATTAAAGAGAAGTAAAATTGTACTGGTGCCCAATATGCATAATTTATATTACCTATTCTTCTGTTTATTTCACAGTCTATTTTTTATTACTGTGTTCACTTTCTGTCTTTAAGCAGGGCGTTGGCATAAATTCACTCTCTAGAGTTTTCACTGGGAAACCTACAAGTCTTAAAAAGGGTTGCAAAGTACTACAGGCGACCCCCGACTTACAACCCCCCGCATTTATGACCATTTTTTTCATGCGAGTTAACTCCTATAACCCCGCAATTTACATCCGCAGCTCGCATTTAAGATGGCATACGATGCAGATTCCACGCATCATCCCAAAACAGGAAATGCACCAGGTCAGTCAGACTTGCTTGTCTGCAGCTGCTGCTTGAACTGCGCGCATCTCCGCCACATCAGTCTTCAACTTTTAGTTATTTTTGTGCATTATTTGAACTATTTAGTTTAGTTTTCTGTACTCAATTTTGGTATTTTTAGGGTATGAAATGGGTTTTCAGGAATGGAACCGCCATTTATAACATTGCGCCTATGGGAAATAAGGGTTCGACTTACGACGGCTTGACTTACAACGGTTCTTCAGGAACCAAATGGGTCGTAAGAGCAGGGGTCGCCTGTATATTTGTTGATTATTTCTTTCTACAGTCTTATCTGTTATTGAAAACAAATTTAGTCTTGTTTAAAATCATACCTAATTTAGCAAAAGCACAAAAACCGCTGTAGAATTAGCCCCTGTAATTTACTAAATCCTTTGTAAAAATATTTACAGCACAGAGATTTGCAATATATTGTTTACGTAAAAAAACTTGCAAGCAGAACCTTGATGAATTATATAGTTTGATTAAGGCCCACCGACTGGGGTGGGGGAAGGGAGACAAAGTGAGCAGTTGCCTGAACAGGGACAAATCTGGAGGGAGGAGGGGGATAAGTACGCAGTGTGGAGGGCTGGCTGCCTGGTCACACCCCCTCTGCCAATGCCTCACCCCTTCTGGGGGTGTGGAGGTGGCCCTCCCCACCTTTCCCCATGGTCCTGTGCAGGCTGTCAGCTCTCCTGGCTCAATTAGAATAGTTACTTCTATTCAACCCTGTCTCTGTCTTTGGTGTTCTTTTTGTTTCTTACTGGTATATCGTCCCACTGCTGACTCTTCACAAGTTCATATGAAGGCTCAGTTAAATCAAATTTGGGAACAGGGAAACCAGGTATAGCATTGTGCAGATGGAAGCCAAATGTCACCAGCCAGCTGTTAACATCTGTAAGAAAAATATACAAGAAAAAAATATCAAGAGTTTTCTATATATTGAAATATCATTTTTACCTTTTTAATCTAAAAATCATTCTTGTCAAAGCCACAATAGCTACAATCTGGAACACTCCAGAATTATTAAACATTCTTCTTGTGCTACTGGTATCTATAGCCTCTACAGCATGAAGATTTTATTCTACAACTCTATCTACTGGAACTAGCCTATGTACAAGTATCACTCAGACATCATATTTAGATTACAGTACTTGCAAATTAAAGTACAGGAAGGATCTCGCTTGTTGCTGGACCAGAGAGGGACCGGGGGCTGGTCAGGAGTGCGAGCCAGTAGCAGAGGCTGGGGAACGTTGCTGGGGCTATTAACAGGGACAGGGAGCACAGCCAGCAGCTGAGGTAGGGGCTGGTGGCAGTGTCAGGGGGTGCAACCAGCAGCTCACGCTGGGGCTGGAGCAGTGCCGGGGAGCATAACCAATAGCTGGGGCTAGCAGCAGGACTGGGGAGCTCGTCTGGGGCTTTGAGTGGGCCAGGGTTAGGAGTGCTACTGGGATGGGAGTCTGGTGGCTGGGAGCCCCGGGGGAGAGCATGGAGGTCAACAGCAGGGGGCAAGGACTTATCTCCCCATGACCAGTCAGGTCCCCGGGGTGCCAGACCAGGGAGGTCCAACCTGTACTAATCTAATCTTAAAGGTGGCTATTTTTAAAGCATTATAGGCGCTCGTGTTTATCTCAGTGATCTACCAAATAAATATAGGAACACAAGGAAAAGATGTTTTTCTAATTGCTGGCCCTTCATAACACTGGCATTTCGCAGTCGAGTTCTTCTCATCTCCATAAATCATCACCAGTGATACAAGTACTGCAGGTCACACACTGTTCTCAGTTATGCCTGGGCTATTGTCCCCTCAGTAACAGTTGGGTGATCAATTGCCTTCCAAGAATGTAACTTAGTAGGCTGTTTTATTGCTGTAAAAGAAAAATCAGAATTTTACCCCCTTCTCTTAGATTTAGTTGGGTAAAGGGGAATACAAAGTTAAAACTGCTCATATCCATCAGTAATACTATTGAAATCTATTCTCTGCAAGAGTTCCTATTCAGAGTAGCAATTAGCAACTACAATGGGAAAAGCCATTGTGCTTGTGGGATCTTTCTAGTAGTGCCAGTCTTTGTTGTCTGTTTGAAAGGTGGCTTCTACTCTGAAAGCAGTGCTGCAAAATGGAACCTCCTTAACACAGCAGCTCCTCATTCATATATATATATTATTCAAAGATGTAGCTAATAAAGCCATAAACTTGGTTATTGTGCCCAATGTAATAGTTTTAAAATAGAAACTATGTCTTGATTTAAAAAAAAAAAGAAATCTAGGAGCCAGGTTAGGATGGAGAAACATAGATTAGGCAGAGTAGGGGCATCTTGATCTGCTCATGTCTGAGCTGTATCTGGTCTGTGGATTTCTGTCTGACCACCATCTTTTCATAAAGACTACATTAAAAGAAGTTGGCAGAGTTGTGGGTATGAAAAGCCAGAAGTTTTTCCAATGAAAACACCCCCAAAATGGTGGTGGCAACAGAATCTTTCAGAATGTCAACATTTTTTTGAAAACCTTCACTTTAAAATTATTAAGATGTTCTCAGGTATATAATAAACCCTAGCAAGCTGTGGATGAAATGCTGCCAGCTGGCATCAAGTCACCTAAACTACTCATAGGACCTATAACTTTATATGTACAGTTGGATACATATTATTCTATACAGTAAAACTTCAGAGCTACCAAAATGTCAGGAATGTCGGTTGTTCATAACTCTGAACAAAAAACCATTATGGTTGTTCTTTCAAAAGTTTACAAATAAATATTGACAACACAGCTGTGAAGAAACTTTAAAGAAGAAAAAAATGCTGCTTTCCTTTTTTAAAAAACAATTTACATTATTTAACACAGTACTGTACTGTATTCACTTTTTCATTTGGTCTCTGCTGCTGCCTGATTGCATAGTTCTGGTTCTGAATGAATCATGTGGTTGACTGGTCAGTTTGTAATTCTTTTATTCATAACTCAGAAGCTAGGTCTACACTATAGGTTTGCGTAGCTTTTCCTGATTGCTTTTCTGGAAGAGGCTTTTATTCAAGGTACACAGGGCTCCCCGAAAGAGCACGTTTGCTCTTGCGCAAAAAACAAAACAAAACAAAAAAACCACGGAAGAGCAAATGCGTTCCCTGGACACAGCGGAGTTTTTCCAGGATACCATCAGCATCCTGGAAAACCCACGTAATCTAGACGTACCCTGAGTTTCTACTGCAGATCAAAGATGATAGAAAAATGAAAACCAAATTTCAACTAATACTTTTGTGGCAAATGCATTTCTCTAAATGCCACAGTGAAAATTAGTGCCACAGAATTCCCTACAGTATTGCTAGATGATTGCATGGGACTATACGGGCAGCCCTATCCCAGACAGCCTGTCAACACCTATTAACTAACCTGTGGGCACTGTTTGTTCAAATGATGGAAAATCACTTGTTTCCCTATTTCCTTCTCTGAGGAACGCTCACACCTCCCTACTAAGTACAGATGAGCCTCCTTTAGTCTGACACAATCTAATTAAAAAAAAGGCACAGATAATCTTACTTAGCTCTAATATGGAAACACATGATGTATTCCAGTAACTCTGTATTTTCCAGGAACTTCTGTTGATGCACAGTGATGTGTCATTCTTCTTTATAATGGTGAAACAGACTGAAATACACATTATCTATTTGTCTAGCAAAAGTTATGAACAATGACATTAGTTTTTCTGTCATTTTCCCCGCCTTCAGTTCAGCTGACAGCATGCTTAGTTTGTAACTCAGATGCTCAGACTTCAGGGTGATGAGTACATTATAACATCTTATATTTCTGAGTAGGTGGGAAATATTACTATAATTTAAAGAACCTTTATTTACCTGTGATATAATCCTTCACATCGTGTATTTTACTGGCTGGGTTGTTATTTCTAAACATGTAGAGATTAAAAGGAGCTGGATCCTTCCCAATTCTTTTCCAGATTTCAATGTCAGGCGTAGTCCAGCGGCCTGCCAATATATCATAATCTCTTTCTCCAAAATGGACTAGCTTAGTCAGTGGGTCATACAAGCCTCCATGGAAGCCTATTACCAACTGGAAGTCAAGATTGGAGTCAAAGTAAATCTCGCCATAAGCAGTGTACTGAATTTGTTTAAGCATTAGACCATTGCTACTAAAAACAGCCAGTGGTGTCCCAGTGTTGTCTGAGGCAATGTAAAACTCATCCCCACTGCTAATCTCCATGGCAAAAAGGTGCCCTTGCAGATCATAGTAAAGAGAAGTGATCTCAGAGCTTGAATGGTTATATACATGAGTTATCCTGGTGGGATAAGTAAGGTCTGCATAAAAAAACTGGAGGTGCTGTCCGAGGCTAGTTTTACTGGAAACCCGTCGTCCTAGTCCATCGTAACGGTATATCACTGTCCACCCGCTGCCTTTGCTGTAAACTCTAGTGAGAAGGCCCTTTGAGCTGTATTCAAAGATTTCAGTACCTCTCTGACGCAGGAACCCATCTTCATCTAATCGGTACTGAACATCACCTAGTCGTGTGATTCTGTCTCTCAGGTCATAGCGAAGCGGTGTCAGACGGGCACTGTTACTTGGGTTGAGCAGATGGAGGTTGCCGTTCAAATCATAGTTGTATCGCCACATGATTTTTTCATTTAGATACACTGTCTGCAGCTGACCATCAACATCATATTCATAAGCATATTTGGTGGTATTGGCAAAAGGCCCAATTTTAATTTCTCTTTTAGTCACTCGTCCCATGTTATCATACTGAATTGTAATCCAGTACATTAGTGACCTAAAGATTTCATACTGAATTTCTTTGATGCGGCCATGAGCATCAAAGTGTTTTGTGTAAGTCATCACAGCTGTGGAAATTATCTGATTAATATCATAATATATAACTCCGAATTTTCCAAACTGCTCAACTTTTCCAGAGATATCATCAAACTGGTAGAGATCAATAGGCAATGGGGTTTCATTGATGACACCTTGCATGCTAGTTACTCTGAAGCTATTGTCATAGCTGTAGTCAAATCGAGCATTTACCATTCCATCTTCACTAAAGCGGAAAATCTGCCTGTCAATCAACGGGCCGATTTGCCTGTATCTAATGGTGCAGATAAAACCATCACTCTGGAGGTTTACTGTTTTCAGAACACCTGCTGTCTCATCATAAGTAAAACTGACTCTTGTACTATCATACAAAATTTCTGAGAGCTTTGTCTGTCTTCGATATTTAAACAGGACTCTTCGGCTTGTACCCAAGAAAGCGGTTTGAAGGAGCTGTCCTTCTTCATTGTAGTCCATGATAACAGAGGCGTTACTTTCAGGGGGGTTATATATGTTCCGGTAATAGCCAATGGAGCGAATAGTCTGCATAGTATGACGAGCAACACTGGGCATGGTGATGGCAGAAAGCCGATCCAACAGATCGTATTCAAAGATGTACTGCCGTTGGCTATGAAGTAAGAGGACCATTGACTGAAAAGCAAGAACATATTTTTACCATGTGACAAATGGTGAATTAACACACAACTTTTTGACAACAAAAATGTAACAGTCCACTTGAGAAAATTATCACTTTTTAAAATCACGTTAGCCTTGACCTTACATACTAACATTTCCCTGCTTAATTTACTTAGATACTTAATTGTAAGGGGTTCTGTAATTAGTGGCTCCAGATTTATAATGCGCTACTTGTTATGACTGTGTCATTTTTTATTAAGTACTCAAAGCCGAACAGCAGATTGTCAATGGATTTAGATAAGGCATGTTTAATATGGGCAGAAGAAAAACTGTCTTCAAGCCAGTAACTCAAGAAGGGAACAACATATGGGAGATGCAATTTCTCCCCTATAATTAGTGATAATGCAGAAGATTTTACTAGCCTGAAGATCCCAGAAAATTATTGTTCTTGTTTTGTATGTATTTATGACTTGGGCATAGCAAATTGTTTGATTATTTACATCATGTGCAGCTACACAAGAATTATTCTGTCAGTCAATGACATTTTTCTTATGCCTGGTGACTCATTGGCCTTGATTAAATCATGTCCACAATTGTTTGTGAACAACAGTTGCTGAATAATAGCTTCAGCAGAAAAATAATTAGAATATTATCTCCTCTGGTAGGAACCTTGACTTCTGTATTTATACGGGGCCAGGTAGTAGCATTACACCTAGACACAGAACAACAACATACAGAACTATTTACTAGTCAGAACTTTATCTGACTGAGAAATACTGAACAACAAGCTCTGTCTCAGGGCAGAGTTGGAACAGTGGGTCTGATTCCTGAGAGCATCCGTGGTTCCAGTTTTTTACTAACCAATAACATCAGTTACTCTGGTGGGAAAATCCATACCATGAGTCGCTGTTTGGAAGTAGGATTCCCACAGAGTCCTATTTGTGGAGCCTGCTCTGAGCATTTCTTTTATATTAAGCTGGAACAATAGTGTTTTTATCCATATGGACTTTTCCAATGTATGGACTCTCCTGCGTATGAGAGCATTTATTTCCTCATGCCTGGATACAGGCGGAGCTGTCCCTTCTGTTTCATGCATGTTGGGGAGGAGAAGGAAGAGAACTTTCCAGCCTCAAACTTTTTTTTTTTTTTTTTTAAAGCTCTCTCATTCTTAGATCTTTCCCTTGACTGGTCTGAGCTTTGCAGCAGCATAATGAAATGACTTGGTCAGAGCTACTGCATGAAACTGATTATCAGGAGTCATAGATGCTGTTACTTGGGGTACACTGACAGGAATAAGGGGATCAGCTTGAGGAAAAGGAGATAAGGACAGACTCAGGGGTAACCCTGGATTCCAGCAGGAGTTTCTGAAGTAGCTGCAGAGTGAAACCAACCAGTCATGCCAGGTTTACTCCACTGCTGACAGCTTTCAGCCTCCTTTCAAAATACTATTTCAGATGTATAATGTAAACAAGGAACATAAATGATAACAAGCAGATGGTTTTTAAAATAGTTATATATTAATAACTGCAGGTGTTCCCAACAGTTCACGGAACAAGAGATTTATTTGAATGTGATTTTTAATATTGCCCCCCTTATTGATTTTAATTTTAGAAACTGGCAATATTATATATATCTTGCCATGTAAAAAATGCATGATTTTGAAATCAAGCCGCCAACACAATCTTTTTCTTACCCATAAAAATGGTATACGACTATGAGCAGTGCATATTCTTGCTAGCTGAAAATATCTATTCAATATGAATTTTACTGAAAGAGTGATAAAGCAAAATCCCTCAGTATGAACTTCCTACGTTGAGTAGCAACTCATTTTTTTTCATATTGAGCAATACACTTTTAAAATTATATGTTCCATATAGCAATATACCCATACTCAACACAAAACTGCAAACCACAGAAAAAGAGAAATTACTTATCGAAGTGACTTTTGTTCTCTGAATATATTAGCTGAGAAACTGTGTGTCCTGCCAGGAGTTACTAGATCTATGTCAAAGCAGTCAGGCTGGGGGCAGTGGGAAGGGTAGTATGTCACAGCACTCTAGAACGAAGGGTACTAGAGGGGTTCATGTCTGGCAAGACATGAGCACTCATAATGAGGATATGCAGAGACAGTATTAGGAAAGAAAGCCATGTTTCTGCAATATTAATATATAAAGAAGATTCATGAGTTCTCTATTATTGCTTTGATTCTGTGCTACAATACAAAGGGCTTGTCTACACTGGCAAGTTACAGTGCTGTAACTGCCTCACTCAGAGGTGTGAAAAAAACACCCCCCACTCCTGAGACCAGCAAGTTACAGCACTTCAAAGTGCCGGTGTAAACAGACTCCCAGTGCTAGGAGCTGTGCTTCCAGTGTTGTTAGCTCCTCTCCTTGTGGAGGTGGTTTACCTAGAGCGCTGGGAGAGCTCCTGCCGTGACCACACTGCCATGTTAAAGCGCTACTGCAACAGCCCGGTAAGTGCAGACAAAGCCAAACTATGAACAGGCAGCTTTAACTATAATAAAATAATAACTCTTTTCTGTGCCACAAAATACAAGTTAGACATAAGTAACTTACCTGTGACTTAATTAGATCTTGGAATTAATTAGATCTTGATAACTTAAGTCCCTAGCTCATCGCTAGGTTGGAGCAGCCCTCGCCAGGCCGAAGGAGCACCTGCTTGTGGAGCGCTTGATTGCCGCAGACACAGGCAGCTTTGGACGCTGGAGCATCCCCTGCCTGTGGGGCACTCAGGCTCGCCGTGGACAGACACTGCCCCAGACAACCGGAGCAGCCCCTGTCCATGGTGGGCCCCATGGGGCTGAAGTAGCCCTCGGCCTGTGGTGGGCAGGGAGCTGCTCCAGCCTCCACAAGCTAACCTAGGCCTGTAAGCATTACCCATTACTGGTTAACCTTTCACAACCCTAGCTCTGACATGTACATTGAAAGCTATGCAGCACTCAAAGCAATGTTGACAGAACAAAGCATTACTTAAAGCTTTAGTGTCCTTTACCTTTTCCAGATAGGTGTAACTCCATGTTTTTCCATCAGCAAATACTCTAGATACAATCCTTCCCTGCCCATCATAGTCTACTTTTTCACTAGTGGTTCCTCGCTGAATACTGCCAATTTGACCTGTAGATGAATAGGTAACATTGACAGCCATCAGCTTGCTGCTTGGCAGCCAGAGCGTTGGATGCCCTGATGTGTCGGAGGCAATCCTCAGTAGGAATTTACGGTGGTCATCATAGATCTTTTCTGTCTTTGTGGTTCGATCAAAGTCGACTGAAAGGAGGTTTCTGCCATTAACCTTTTATAAAACAAACAAGATGACAAAAATAAATCACATTGTTCAAATGCCAACCACCTATTACTTCCTCAGAGTCCCAGCTATTGTTTAAACACCATTTATAATGATTGATTCCTTGTGTCAGTAAATTAATTTAGCAACTTCTTGCTCTAAGTGCAAGCCTGTAGATTAACTGCTGTTTTAAAAGGTTTCATTAAGCAGAAAGACAGCCTGGCATTTATTCAAATCTTTTCAGTTCAGTTCCTTAAGGTTTAGTCAACAGTTAACAAAATAGTAAATACTAAAGTATCTGCATTGAAAACTTTTATAATAATGGGTGCTACTTCAAGAGCTTTTTTTAGGTAAGCACTACAAACAACGTGGAACTATTACTAAAGAGTTAGCAAATGATTCAGTGAAACAAAGACAAATCATTGTACAGTTAATTAACATTAATCAATGACACTTAAAAAGTGAGCAAAGAACTCCGCCTTAACCCTTTACTGTGAGTACTATCAAAATAACTAGAAAAGGTTAAGATTATGAAGCTATATTTAAACTTAAGCACACAGAAATTGCCATACTGTATCAGACACACAATATTTAGTCCACTATCCTGTCTCCAAGGAAGATGCAAGAAACCCATAGTGGATAATTATGAAATAACATGTCCTTAGAGGAAGTTTATTCCCAATCAATTAGAGGTTGGATTATGTCCTGAAGCAGGACAGTTACAGCAGTTTTTAATACAGACAAACTATGAAACTCTGCTCATATATGCAGAAAAACTAGTGATAACAATGAATTCCATACATTAATTATACATTGTATACATTTTTCATTTTTAAATATACTGCCTTTTAGCTTCATTGATTGGCTCTTTGTTCTTGTATTATGAGAGCAGGCGAATAGAAATGTCTGATTTTCTTTTTGTTTACTATTCATACTTTATACACCTCTAGCATATAGAATCATAGAGCTGGAAGAGACCTTAGGAGGTCATCAAGTCCAACCCTCTGCCCAAGGCAGGACCAATCCCAACTAAATCAACCCGGCCGGGGCTTTGTCAAGCTAGGACTTAAAAACCTCTAGTGATGGAGATTCCACCATGTCCCTAGGTAACCCATTCCAGTGCTTCACCACCCTCCTAGTGAAATAGTTTTTCCTAATATCCAACCTAGAGCTCCCCCATTGTAACTTGAGACCATTGTTCCTTGTTCTGCCATCCGTCACTACTGTGAACAGCCTCTCTCCATCCTCTTTGGAACCTCCCTTCAGGAAGTTGAAGGCTGCTATCAAATCCCCCCTCACTCTTATCCCACCTTACTTATCCCCTCTCTACACTAAACTGGTCCATTTTTAAAATACAACCATTTTTGCTGGTCATCTCCCCTCCATATACACGCTTTCCTTTTTGGCATTTCTGTGTGAAGATGAATAAATTTTCAGCACAGCAAAATGATAATCAATGGGAACAAGGGGCAAGAACAAGATGACAATTTGTGTAAAGCATTTTAAAAAATCTGCTTTTTAAATTGACACATGCAGGACAAGAGAGGAATCTGAGTAAAGGGTGAAGAAAGTTAGTTTAGTAGTATTTGGCAAGGAACAAGAGAATATGCTGATCAGAGAACCTAAAGGAAGATATTTGCTTTTCGAGAGTTAAAAAGTAACTGTTATAAACTTAGCTCTACAGCTGATGTTCTTCAAAAAGATGCATATAGGTAGGTCTTTATTGTTGGGCTAATGGGTATTAAAGAGCTGCTAAATGATTGCGGAACCCCACACACACACTTTTCAGAGAAACAGATCTGCTTCTGTATCATATTTGTCTCTGTTGAGTTGTTCTTTTGGGATCAGTGGCATAAAAACAGAATCCTTGCTCCTACCTTCAGAGTGAAAACCTTGTTTCCATGTAAAAGCTGTCTTGTAGGAGAACAACACAGAAAAATCTAACAGCTGCAGAATTGTTACCTAATACTCTTAAGTCTAATGTTCTTTAATATACTTTGACAAGTAAGTGTTGTGGGGGCTTGTTTACACTTGCAACACTATAATGGTACAACTGTGCCTCTGTAGTGCTTCACTACTGTAGCCATTAGGGATGATCGCTATCAATTTAATAACTGTGTAACTGCATCAAATCTTAGTGGTTGTACGACTATTTGATAGTCCCCAGGGACAGAGCCAGCAGCCCCTGCGCTCCTGGCTCCACTCTTGGCTCCTACTCCCCAGTGTGGGGCGGCAGCAGCCCTCGTCCGCAGGGCGGGGGGCTGAGCTCCCTGTGAACAGAGGCTGCGCTGGCATCCCACAGAGCATCCTTTGTCCGCAGCACACCTGGGCCACCATGGCAGCACGCCCTTTCCTCCCACCCCCATGAGCCGGCTCCTGCCAGCCCCCACCACCTCCCACACTGGTGCCTCTGATAGAAAGGCAGCAGGGTGTGGGGGGAGGGGGGAAGGGGAAGGGAGGGAACAAGTGGCTCTGTGGGAACCGAGACGTGCAGGCAGCCTGCTTGAAAACTGGCTTCCTTCATGTACTGGCTCCCGCCTGTCCCCCTCACCCTCTATCAGAGGCAGCAGTGTGGGATTGGGGAGAGGCAGATGGCTCTGCGGGATCCGGTGCTTGTGGGGCGGCGGCTTAAAAGCTCCCACCTCCCCCCCTTTCTACCTCTGATACAGAGGCAGCAAGGGAGTGGGGATGCATGTAGTTGATAGGATTAACCAATAAGCCCAGGCTTATCAGTTAATTGTATAGTCGACTACACATTGACATCCCTCGTAGCCATGTGGTTAAAATGTAGCTTTATGCAATGTACTGTGCCTCAGTGTACTTAGCCAGTCATCCTTTCTGACTTGCTGAAAGGAACAACTAGAGCTGTTGATTAAGATGCAGGCTGTTTGTGTTTGTTATTACTGTTAAAGCAGAAATAGAACAAAAGGTCTCGATTTATTAGAAGAGGGCTGTGCACACGAAAGCTCATGATACCATCTACATGTGTTGTTAGTCTGTAAGGTGCTGCAAGACTATTTGTTGTTTAAGTTTATTCAGTTACAGACTAACAGAGCTAACCCTCTGAAACTTTTGTTACTGTGCCAGGGAGGACCCTCCCTGGTGCTGCAGGTCCAGTGAGGTTCAGGCCGCGTGGCCTTTTCCCTCCCCAGAGCTCCGGGGCCAAGCCTGGCCCCTCCAACCCCAAAGAAGGCCCCCACCAGGGAAAGAGGGGCTTCCCCGGCCCTGGAGCTCCGGGGAGGGAAGAGGCCGTGTGGCCTGAGCCTCTCTGGTCCTGGAGCACCAGGGAGGAAAAAGGCTGCATGGCTCCAGCATCTCTGTCCCGGAACACTAGGAAGGGAGGAGGGCACGTGGCTCCAGCCTCCCAGCCCTGGAGCATCGGGGAGAGAATAGGCCACATGGCCTGAGCCTTCCTGGTCCTGGAGCTCCGGGGAGGAAAGAGGCCATGCAGCCTGAGCCTCTCTGGCCCCGGAGCACTGGGGAGGGAGGAGGCTGTGTGGGCGCTGGGGACAGCAACACTCCACTCCCGGAATGCCTATAGCAGGCATTCTGGGGCCAGAGTGTGGGCAGGGCCATGCCTGGCTGTTTGGGAAGGCAAAGCCTTCCCCTGCCTAACATACTGGATGCCCATCCTTTGTGGCTTCTTATAAGCAGACACTATCTATACTTATGGGAGGGGTTCTCCCATCAGCATAGGTAAGCCACATCCCTAAGAGGTGGTTGCTGGGTCGAAAGAAGAATTCTACTATTGACTTATTGCTGTCTGCTCCTTTTTACATCCTTGAGTGACATACCTTGGTTGACCTAACTTTTTAGTTAAATCAAGACTGATTCTAAAACCAGTTTAAATTTGAATATGATAGAATCCTATCTGTTCCACTTCCATTGTTTGACAACTTTTGTTGTTTTCATTTTTAGGGTGTTTTTTACTTTATTTTCTTACCTTTGAGATGGAGTGGTTTGTTGGAATTAGCTTTTCTGGAGTGCTCTTTATCTCTCTGCCTTCCAGAGCCTTCTTTAGATGTACTTCTGTCCCTTTCTGCCTACTCTCTTTTGTTCTTTAGAACTCTCAATAAAAGCAGGAGAAATCTATCAATATTCCATGATTATGCAAATAACAAGAAGATCTTGAGTCCTTCTCTTTGTGGATTAAATTGAAAATTATTTTGGGATTATTGATAGATTTAAAAATAGTAGATTAAAATCTTAGATAAATGCATCATGTTACCTGCACCAAGAATAATACTGTGCAAGTATATTTACTAGCACATACATCAACAATACATTTTGTCTTTGTTTACATTTATCTTCTTTGCAGCAAACCATCATTGACATATTAACAGAGAAAAGTCAGGAGTGCCCTGTTTTTGTTCTTCCTTATTTTCTCATTGTCTTGTCTCCTTCATTCCTATGCATACTGCACTTTAGCCCTTTCATAGTGTGTGTTCACACACATTTTTTAAAAAAGAATTGAGCTTTTTTTCTCTAGGGCTTTTCCCCCTCTCCTTTCTCATCAAGGCATTTTTCTCTCACCAGCCTCTTCCATTTCTCCTCCTGCCCTATTTCCCCCTCAAAGGTATTTGCACTTTGATTCCTATTATTTTATCCTAATTTGTAATCTCTCTCTGTTTTTCCCATTTTCACAAATCTCTCCCCCTATTTGCCTTTCCCACTACTTCCTCCCTATCTTTCTATAATCCTGGCAAGGCTGTAGCAGCTTGTAGATTATTCTTCTTTCCCCATTGCCTTACAGCAAGGAAGTCTGAAGGGTATCATATCACTCCACTTCTGAGAGATGGATTATTTGGGATTGCTCTTTTGCTCATTCTGTGATTTATTTGGCCATATTATATTTTTGGTATCAAGCCAGATTGAAGTTATATTTTCTTTGGACAAGAGAACCCTATACATATAATATTATCCTCCATCTATCTAGGGTGTCTTGGCCTCCAAGAAGATTTGACGTGCTTCAGTATGGTCTGTTAACCTACTTTGTTGTACAATGAAATGGCTATGAATCAGAGAAACCAAATCATTTGTGGGAGCAGCGGAGATGACAATTACAATGCTAAGGAGAAAGGGAATGTGACCCTCAGGCTGAATACAGTATTACTTTAAAAAAAAAAAGCGCAAAGCTTTCTGTCTGGGCCAAGTCCCCTTTCTTTTAATTTACGATTTCCCTTTTTCATTCCCTTAGCAAGAAATAGCAGGTACCAAAACAAGGTAAGATTTTGCCTACCCTGAGGAACCATCACTGTAAATCATTTCTCCTTGTCAGAAAAAAAAAATCAATATTTCTTGGGATGTGGGGGGACAGAGGGGAGGGGAGGGAAGGAAGAATAGGAGATGCAAGTGTGTTTGTCCCTTATGAAATTCTCCTTTGTCCCTTGTCCTTTGTCCTTCTTGAAATTTTTAAAATGGCATGTTACCAATAACTAGTTGAGAAAAGTTATTCACCTTTATTTGATGAACTACCAAGGACTGATTTAAAAGAATTAGGTGCAATTCCAATAATAATTCAGATCTCTATTGTGGTCTTGAGATGGTCTCCTGGCAACCCAATTCTCAGTGTTTAATCTATGTTGTCTTTATCAAATGGCTGTCGTAAATCATAGCTTGCCTGCTGAACACAATGTGCCTACTTACTGCCAGATAAGGAGAGGAGAAAAAACACCTAACAAGATGTAAAAAGGTGCATATTAAAGGGTCATTTGGGGAAACAAAATTAAGACTTTTCTTGTAGAAATATGTATTCTGTGGCAACTTTCAGTCTTTTAAAAAAGAATGAGATCGTAGGATTGCACTAGGAAGTGTTACAAAAGACACAAAAAGCTATCTTCAAATACAGGAATTGATGACATTAAAGACTAAAATTCAACTGACATCTCTCTGTTGGTGACCCATATATCTATCTCTCCCTCCAGACTTGTCTCCTTTTGTTCAAATTGAAATCTCTGCCTGTATCTCTGACATCTCCTAGTGAATGTCTAATCACCAACTCAAAATTAACAGGGCCAAAACAAACCTCACAATCGATCCCCACTGCCCACTCCTCCCTGTTGCCGCCTTGTCTCTGTTACTGTGGAGAATACCATTCTACCTGTCACACAGGCCTGTAACATGGGGTCATCTTCATCTCAGACACCTCTCTCCCCACATTCAGGTTATGTCTAAATTTTGCAGATTATTTTTGCATAACATCGCTAAAATATGGCCTTGCCGTGTCCATCTGCACTGTAAAATTCTCATCTGAGCTCTCATCCTCCCATGCCTCAATTACATTCAACACTGGGCTTGGACAAATGCATTCTTGCCTCATTCAGAATGCTGCTACAAAGATAATTTTCCTAGCCCATCACTTTGACTGTATGACTCCTCTCTTTGCATCTTTCCTCTGAGTTCCCTTTCTCTAGCACATCAAACCTAAAAAGGTTCTATGTACTTTCAAAGCCCTTCGTGATTTATCAACACAATCTATCTCCTCTCTTTTGTTACTGATGTCATCACTCACTTCCCATTACCCACAATGCCAAGCTCTACAACCCCTTCCTAAATTTTCAAATAAGCATCTCCTATGTTACCTGTCACACTTGGAAGGTCCTTCCAAAATCATGTGCACAACTACTGGTTGGACCTCCCTGGTCCAGCACCCTTGGTACCTGACCAGACCTGAATAAGGGAATTTCCTTTGGCCCAGCTGGGCTGCCTTCTAGCCAGCTCCAGCCCCACTGCCTGCCAGGCAGCATGCGGCCCCAGCCAGGTTTTCCCTCCTGGACTGATGCAGCTCTGGCCAGGCTTCCCCTCCTGGGCTGCCACAGGCCCAGCCCTACTGCCAGGTGGCGGGCAGCCCCTGATTGCGCTCTGCCTGGGTTTCCCTGGCCTCGCCCTCACCAGACTCACTGGGGTGTACCAAGCTCCCAGCTGCTGGCCCTCCTGTTCCAGGACTCTCTCATGCAGAAACATCTTTGGTCCTGTCGGACCATGAATGTTGCCGGACCAGAGAATCCTGGTTTAGGGAGGTACAACTTATATCTCATTATCTACCGTTGAATCTTTCCTCAAACATCTCCTTTGTTGGGATCTCTTTAAAAAGCTTGTCAGTACTTCTGTTTGTGAATTGTGACCACAGCCTATCCACAGACCAATACTGTCTCATTCTTTCCCCTGTATTCCTCCATCTGTCTGGATACCTCTGCTGTTTCTTTTCTTATACTTAGACTGTAAGCTTGTGGAGGCAGGGACCATCTTTTGCTCTGTATGTCGACTGTACCTACCACAATGGGATCCTAGCCCATAACTTGGGCTCCTAGGCAGTACAATACTACAGCTACTATTAGTAATAAATGCTGACTCATTCCATGATATTAGATGGCAAGCTCAACAAAGGGAGCCCATGGAAAAGACGAGCAATTAAAGAAAGAAAAATTCTGCCCAATAGGGAAAGTAGTCAGCATGGCTACTTTCAGTTCTACTCTGGTACTATAGATGCTACTTGTTTTTCAGTTGTGGAATGCCAATGCTCTTTGAATCACGCCAGCGTTACCACTCATCCACACCAAATGCTGTTGGTCTCATGAATATTTGAACATGTACTCACCCTTAGCTTTCGGCCAAACACATTGACTTTTCCCTGGGCTTGTTCTTTTCGGAATCTCCATTCTACCAAGTTTTGTCCATTCTCTCCTGGCAGAGTCATGTTTCTTTTTGCTACTGTTGGATTGGCTGTGCCAGCTAAAACATGTGGTTCTGTCTGGTAGTGTGAATCCATGCCACTGGCATAGATAATTCTGAGGGAGCCATCATAGCCAATCTGGTAACTGTTCCTTAATTGATCTAAAAATGAAACAAAGTATAAAACTTTACTTACATGGGTTTAAAAACCTGGCTTTTTTCATACTGACATTTATTTGACTAATATATGCAGGGTGAGATTTTAAGAAGTACCTAAGGGCTGCATTCACAAAGGGAACTTAAGCACAGCAATGCTCAGTGCCCCACCCCTAGGCCCTCTGCCATCCAGTGGAATTGACAGCCCAGATTTCCTGGACATTGTATGTGGAGAGTTAGGAGCTTAACAAGGGGATTCACAGAAGCTGAGCAGGGAACCAGCTAAGGTAGCCACCACTGAAATGCAGAGGAAAAGGGAAAGGTCCTAGATCCACAAAGAGACTTAAATGTCTCATTGATAGGCTACAAGGAGGTAATTCCTTCCAATCAGAATTTATAGCCATGAATCCTCTTCTGGAATTAGGCACCTGAACCACAGGTATCATTTTCCCCCCGATACAGAGGCAGCAGTGTGGAAGGGCAGGTGGCTTTTAATCTGGATCCCCATGAGGAGTGGCTCCCACTTGCCCTCCCCGCTTTCTTTGCGCTGATACAGAGGCAGCAGCATGGGGGGGAGGGGAGAGGGGAGAGGGGAGAGCAGAAGCAGGCAGTCCCTATGGTTCCCCAAGCGAACCAGCTCCCACCTGCCCTCCTCACCCCAGCTGTTGCCTCTGATACAGAGATAGCAGAGTGGTAGGGGAGTTGGGTGGCTGTATGTAATCATGAAGGTTACAGATGAGCCCAGGCTTATCTGTTAACCGTGTCCATGTTTACACTTACACATCCCTAGTAGAACATGCTGCTACAGTTTCATACACTACCTTAAATTTCAGATCCAACTATACACCATTTCTAACCAATTCTCTCCCCACCCCATGCTAACTCTCATGGTCTACCAATAAATAATGAAAGACCAAGTACCCTCTATGCCTGATCCCAAAGTTCGTTTCCAAAACCAAGAGCTTGTTGGTTAGATTATAGAATTAATTACATTCTCATATCTACTCCCTGCCTCTAAGGTCCTTGAACTGCAATATTTTCACTAACAGCTGCTGTGCTAATATACCTATTTGTGCAACTGTTCTGAATACATTATGCACTGAAATAAAACAGGCTTGCAGTTTAGTATCTGATTATAGATACCTGTTGTTTTTATTTACAGTACCTTGAACCATTGTATAGAAAGAATCAATGGAGGATAAGTTTGACGTGATGCTGACATCTTCCTCTCTGCTAGATGATTCAATGTCCACTGTAATGGCCCTTTCCATTTCCCCGTGAAGGTTAGTGACCACTCCAGTTGGAAATGTAACATTTGTGAGACGACCCTCGCTGTCATAGCTAAAATAAAACGGTGCAAAATAAAATGATAAGTCATAAGAACAAATTGTTTTCTCTTACAAATAAAACAAACAGAAATATCAGCCACTGACACAGTAAAGAACATTTGCTTTTTGTACGTGCTATATGCACAATGAAGAATTCAAACCTACTTTGAAGTAATCAAAAGCCTTTTTAACATACAGGAGGCTCAGTGATGACAGCAAGAGCAAGCAGATGGATCTCCAGCTCTGTATATTATTCTTTGAAATGGAAGCAAAATCATATTGCACATCTAATTTGCTGTTTCAAAGGAAACATGCATGATGGTGTCACTCCTTAGCATTCTGCACTCGCTTTCTAGTATCAGTAGATTTATTTCACTGTTACATGAGGAGTTCCCAAAAGCTTTCATGGCATGGACCATACCTTCAGAGTGATTGTCTCAGGGATCCATTTCCCCTACCATCCATGATTATGCATCTTACCTGCCTGCTCCTGTTCCTGACTGCTTAACATTTCTTCTGTTACTAAGAGTAATATTAGAAAAATATTTATTGCATTTTTAGCTAGCTTTCTGAAACTTCGCTGAAAATAAGGATAACCAACATAGGAGACCAGTGAGCTGTCTGTGTCCATGTACCACAGTGAGAACTGCTGTATTCCATTAAGTCATGTATACTCTATTTTCCTGTCCCACATGTATTTCTTTGTGATAATTATATCTATTGAGCTTTCAATATGTATATAAAACATCTATAATGGAAGTAAACATGATTTCTGAAATGTGCCTTTTCCATTGTCATGTTAATTATATATCCTGTGTGACACGCACAGTACTGAAGACATTAGAGGAATGATCTGGAGAAAACTAAAATAAGGCATGTTATGTTAAAAGAACATTTTGCTAAAACACTTAGTTATGGCTTTTCCTTCAGAAATAGGTGTTTTCAGGAGCCTAAAGAATTTTAGGTCTCAGTAGCTGCCTTAGTTGCTGGCAGAACAAATCTTAATGGAAAAGTAGCAGCCAATCTCTATAAGGGCATCAAGATTTCAGATCAGTTGGAAGAGAGATGGTGACATGAGTAAGACTAAGTTACAATTGCACATGTATTTTATGTTTTACACTTAATTCTTCCTATATGTATGAGTAAAGTTGCACTTTCTGCCTAACTGATCATAAATACCGTGTTATGGAATTAATTTAAGAAATGTCATTGCCTCAACAGTGGCTTTCCCAAAGCATTAGGTAGGCAATACTGGTTACCTTCAAATTCAATTAGTTCAGAGTGATAAAAGTGCAACAGCTTTCAGCATGTCCCCGAAGGATGCTCATGGCCCTCTCATCTTTTTCTGTTACTGAAAACACCAAATACATTCTGATTCTATAAAGTGTCCTGTCTTTCTCATGCTGGTCTCAGGTCTCTCTCTACTGTTCTTGAATATCCCTAAATTCAAGGGACACCATACACTTTACACCCAAAGTACTTACAATGTGCGCAAAACCCCCCCTGTTCTCTCAAAGACAGAAATTCTGGGACTGGGGTAACAGAAAATGCTCTCTACTCTGAGGTAATGATTTCCACCTCATTTTAAACCATCATCTTAAAATCAATTTGCTTGGATATTTGCTTTACCTATCATAAATACCACATGGGATTACTGTAACGGAAAGAGATTAGGTTAAAGATAATTCTCTAGCTTTTCAGATTGGTTGCTTTTGGATTTGACAGTACTTTGTATATATCAGTTTCCTTTCACTACAGTCCATTTCCCCTATTTGTGTATAATTTTCACACAGTAGTAGGAGAAAGAAAAGTTTTTTAAAAATAGGAAACTGTGGCTGCTTAATTAAACAGTAATTAAGACGCGGACTTACATTTTACACTCAACTATATATTAATTTGACATGATTTCTTTGAGTTTTCAATATAAATATATTGTACATCCCTTGTTATGGGTCTTCATCATATATTCAGTCTCATCTTTAAGATTTGGCAGGTAGGAAACTGAACCAAACGTAACAACTTTCCTTTCACTTTAGATCAAATGACATCTGTTAAGAACACCATTCCCACTTTCCATCTCACCATTTACTTAATTTTCTTTTATGCAAATCTTCCATCTCCATCTCTCATGGGAATGTAAATACACCAGTGAACATCCTTTTCTAGGTTCTGCTTTAGAGCACAATGTTTTAGTGGAATATTTGTTCAAATTATCTTGCTCAGCATGATTTACCAACGTCTTTTGACCTCTATAGTGAAAGAACAAAGATCATTTCAAATGACTCTCACTGTCACTAGTCACATAGTTAAGATCACCCTTGGGGCAGGGTGTGTGTGTGTGTGACCTTTGTGCCTACAGAATCGTGCTATGGTATGCAATACTGGATCATATTTCTGTGTATAATATTCCACAGTGGCCGTTCTGTACATCAGTGAGACCTGCCATTTCATCTCTGCAAGGGTTGACATGGAGTCCATAGGTCCAAGCATTCTGGTGTCTTTTTTTCTAGCATCCACAGAGAATTAATTGGGTGCAATAAGAATACTCCCTTAACTGTCCATACCAGCCAAGTTTTACTCACACAGGTCCTTGCTGTCAGTCATCCCCATGCATGTGGAGACTGAACATTGTTTCTCCTCCAATTTCCTCTCCTGTCTACTAGTGGTGATGTTGGGACTGCTGTACAGGTTGTCAAGCCTTCCTCCTCCTTTCTTACTGCTGCTATTGCTGGTTTCATTTCCTTTGCTGGGCCTTAGTGCAGCATGGTGGATCACAGTGGGAAGGGGGGGGAAGAGAAAGCTGTCAAGACCTGCTTTGATGGGGCCTAATATTTGCTTACTCACCTGAATTTGTACTGCAGTAACATATCCCATTTCCATGAGAGAACCACTGAGTACATGTCAGGAGCTGATGATAGGTGAGAGTGTTTGGAGGAAAGACAGATTCTGAGTTGCACAAATTGGGATAGGCAATCAGCATTACAGAAGTCTAAGCTAGGGGGAGAGGTAGATACTTTGGAGGGCTAGGGTCCAGTGTGACCTAGACAGATTAGAGTACTGGGCCAAAAGAAAGCTGATGAGGTTCAACAAGGACAAGTACAGAGTCCTGCACTTGGGATGGAAGAATCCCAAGTATTGTTACAGGCTGGGGACACAACTGGCTAAGTAGCAGTTCAGCAGAAAAGGACCTGGGGATTACAGTGGATGAGAAGCTGGATATGAGTCAACAGTGTGCCCTTGTAGCCAAGAAGGCTAATGGCATATTAGGGTGCATTAGGAGAAGCACTGCCAGCAGATCTAGAGAAGTGATTATTTCCCTTTATTCGGCACTAGTGAGGTCACATCTGGAGTACTGCGTCCAGTTCTGGGCCCCCCACTATAGAAAGGATGTGGACCCATTGGAGAGGGTGCAGTGGAGGGCAACCAAAATGATTAGGGGGTTGGAGCACTTCATCTACGAGGAGAGGCTGAGGGATTTGGGCTTATTTAATCTGCAGAAGAGAAGAGTGAGGAGGGATTTGATGGCAGCCTTTAACTACCTGAAGAAAGGTTCCAAAGAGGACAGAGAGAGGCTGTTCTCAGTAGTGACGGATGGTAGAAAAAGGAGCAATGGTTTCAAGTTGTAGTGGGGGAGGTCTAGGTTGGATATTAGGAAAAACTATTTCACTAGCAGGGTGGTGAAGCACTGGAATGGATTACCTAGGGAGGGGGTAGAATCTCCATCTCTAGATGTTTTTAAGTCCCGTCTTGACAAAGTCCTGGCTGGGATGATTTAGTTGGGGTTGGTCCTGCTTTGAGCAGGGGGTTGGACTTGATGACTTCCTGAGGTCTCTTCCAGCTCTAGGATTCTATGATCACTTTTAGATTGGGAGACAGGCTGAATCAGAAAAAGCTCACTCATGTCATGTGTTCAAACATGTCATTTAAAAGATATTTAGAACTTGAAAGCTAGTTCATGATACTGGCATGCTGGCTGAGGACATGCTGAGCAAACTCATAGGAGGCATGGGAAAAGACAGCTTTTCCATCCCTTTGTAGTTAGAAATGGATAGCAAGGAGGGAAAGAATGAGACACGGATGCACTGTTTTTCAAAGCCAGAATGTGAGGAGATATACAGGGGAAACTCTTATTTCTCCCAGCAACAGTGGGACAACTTGCTTTCTCTCAATAATCTGGACAGTGGGTAGAAGCGGGGAAAAATAGAAGGGAGATGCTCTTTATTCTCAGAGACCCAGTGAGGATATTCCTCCCTTTCAGCAGCCATGAGAAAGAGGTGGGTGAGAAATGCTGATGGGGCTGCTTCATCACTGAATAGAACAAGCTTGCAGCACAACCATCACAATCCAATATCAACACACTGTACTGTGATTACTTTGAGGCGCTTTCTGATCTCATTCAATGTGGTAACAGCTCTGATAGCTTTCAAAGGCTGAATGCCAACTTTCTATGCCACTCCAAAACATCTAGCCGCTTTGGTGATTTAGCTCCATTACTCTTGCCAGCATTCCTGCTTTCTTCACTTCTGTTACCATCTTTCATTTCTCAGATTCATTCATTACACAGCAAAAATCTCTTCTCCCCGTGTTAAATCCTCATTTCCATAATCTCTCAAATACTCCATCTGCCTTTGACTCTGCTCTTTCAGTTTACCATATATTCCATTTCATGCTGGATTGTAATATGGGCCCTTCATTTTCTATCATAGCATATGAGTACGCATTGCAGCAGTATTTTATTAAACACAATCTCTTCTGCAAAAAATGTCAAATGTGACTACTTCCTTATCGGGGCACAAGACTCAGCAACATCACCCTAGGCATCACCTGGGGGCATTCTGAGGTTATTTTTCATTTTTTATGATAGCCAATATTGCTACAATTTGTTGGTGAGTTCAGGTGAATTTTCTCATTCATTCAAGCTTGTCAGTAATAGACCAAGAATTTTCTTCTGTCTAGTGGTCTAATAATGAAATTACCCTTGAAGACATTAGATAAAAAGCTAGAGGGCAATCCCACTGTCTTTGGCTGGTCAGAGCTTCTCTGATTTTTCTCTGAACACCCACAAACACTCATACTGCTGCTATTCCTTTCTGATCTTCCTCATGCAATCCAAGTTCCATAGCAAAGCCACTCAAACAACCTCCCAATTTCTCATGAGAATGGCAAACACGGTGAAGTTTTTAGGAAGGGGGGGGGGGGTGGAAGGGAAGGTAAGCTCACTCACCAGGCACTGTAGACTCTCACAAATTCTCTCAATCACTCACCTTAAGAAAATCACCTCATATGGTCAGTGACCTCAAAAGGTGAGACCAAATTAATAATGTGAAAGGTAGAACTGGCCCAGAGAGTCAGACCTCTTGGCCTACTTAAGATCATCTGCTGCAGCCAGTTAGGTTATTTTCCCACAATGACAGACTCTCAGTGGTAATGATTATCATTGTCTCAGACTCTTGACCTTATGCTCTCGATCAGCTGGAATTTTCTCTTCTGATGTCAATCTTCTTTAGTTTTAATTGCATCCCTTCCCATATCATTTTGGTTCTATGGCCTATAGAATACATTTTCATCATTTTCTTTCACTTTCCAATGTAATAACTTTTAGGAAACCCTTGTTGTAGAAGGAAATGTCCCATGCTCAGTTGAAAACATACCTTTCACCTGTTGTTCATATGGCATGCATCTCAGTTCAGACAATATTTATCTTGGTCACTATTGCTACAGTTTTATTCAGTAATTTATTTCAATCTAAAATATGGAGCCATACACTGAACTTCATAGTTATGCTTTCTGTAAAATCTGATGGCAGGGTATGGCCTATATTGTTTTTCAAAGTGCCTCTATATATCACATACTTACAGAATTCCTCCCTTAACAAAATGATTGTTAGTACAAACTTTTTTCCCCAATTGGTGCAAACGTGAGTTTCAAAGTGAAGACTCGGATTATGGCACATCTCAGATAACAAGATGTGCAATTCAAATACACTTATGTATTTGCTGCCTTGTTTTAAAGATAGGCTATGAAAACATTATCTGAGACAGTATATCTGAGAAATGAGGCATGGCCATTTTTCATAATATAGCTACATATAAATTGGATGGTAGGATGAACAGTACTATTAATATATTCAGTGAACATACATTAGAAATATCTTCAGTGCATCTCTCTTCTTATTGTAAGTGAATCAGAAATTCACAAAACCTTTGCAGATTACTTCTATTTTGTCAATGAAGAGGTTCTCATATCAAAGTACTCTGCATATGTTTCTAGTGGCAAACTAAATCAAGTGAAAGCATAAAGAAAAAAATTCAAAGCTCATCTTTAATAAGTACAAAGTACTGTCATTGTGTATGTCTATCATAATTTTGATACATATTGAAAATCCATTATAATCTGGCAATAAAATGTTTCATTCAACTTATCGAGGCCATTAATCTTAAACTTGCTCTGATAGAAATTGGGATCTGTAATACAAAAAGAAAATATAGGAAAACTAGAAGATTTACCTGCCATTGCTTGGGCCTTTTAACTCAATTACTTTTTGTTTTTCTTCATGTAAATCAATGCTCTAGAGTGGGGATGGGGATGAGGGGTTCAGTATGCAGGCTCCCCAGGGGAGAGAGGATTACCCCAGTTCTCTCTCACTGCAGTCCCCTTTCTCCCCCAGGATGCCAGGAGGGTGGGAGGCTCGGGGCTGGGGCAGCCATGGGGAGGGAAGGGTGCCCCAGGCCAGCCCCTTTCACTTGCCTGGTTATTCTGTATCTTTTCTGTATGGTTTTATGCCCCCCAATCCCTTGCACAACCAAACCCTTACCTTGCCTTAAGTTATGATAAGAGGAAGCTGCATACCAACCCCTAACCCTTACTGTTTAAGAGGAGTTCTTGACAGACTTGCTCGCTCACAGACAAACTCTCTCAAATATGCAGTAGATGAGCCAGGAGACATAGCACTGATTTTAAATGATGTTCCTTTAATCACATTTAAATTCAAAGAAAAAAATGGCCTGAGTTTTACCCCCCAAAATCTTAAGGGTAGCAAAAACAATCTCCCAGTCATAGGTCCAAGACTACGATAAACCAAGACTAGACAAGGTGATCATGATTAAAATAGGGCTGTTAGATGATTAAAAATATTAATCACAAAATTAAAAAAATCACAAATTTAAAAATATAACTGCAATTAATCACAGTTTTAATCACACAGTTAAAGAATCACAGAATACCAATTTAAATTGATTATATATATTTGGATTTTTTCTACATTTTCAAATATATTGATTTCAATTATAACACACAATGCAAAGTTAGTGTGCTCACTTCATATTATTATTTTTAAAACATTCATACTTTAAGGTAATGTTGTAAACAAACAGTGAGCAACATTATCTCCCATAAATGTGAACAGACTTTGTTTGTCTTAGCAATTGGCTGAACCAGAAGTAGGACTAAATGGACTTGCAGGTTCTAATTGTTTTTTGTTCTAATTATAAAGGTTCTTATTGGTTTTTTTTTCAGTGCAGCTATGTAAAAAAAGTGTCTACAATTGTAAGCTACACTTTTATGAAAAATTACAATACAATATTTGTATGAGGTGAATTGAAAAATGCTACTTCTTTTGTTTATCTTTTTACAGTGTAAATATTTGTACTGAAAATAATAATATAAAATGAGCAATGTACGTTTTGTATTCTGTGTTGTAATTGAAATCAATATTTGGAAATGTAGTAAAATGTAGTAAACATCCAAAGGATTTATAATACATTTAAAATGGCATTCTAACAGTGTTTAATAATTAGAGTAAAATGACAATTAATTGGCATCAATTTTTTAAATCAAGTTCATTTGTTTTAATGAGTTAACTGCGATTAATAGACAGCCCTAGATTAAATACCACAGGTCTTCTAAACTAGTTCCATGCTTTTGGCTCCCACTCCTTTGCTACTGATCCATAATTGATTTTAGGGATAAAGCAAACTGACACAACATAACCCGAAATTACATAGGCTTTTAGTTTCATTTTTATCTATGGGAAGAGGGAGGAAAAATCTCCTCTATCTCCCCACCCCTTTTTTTAAATACTGGGGGATTACAAAATTGTAAGGAGAGAGAGAAAATTATTTTCTTTTCTTTTTTTTCCTTTTCACCAAAGCTAGTTCCCCATTTTGATATCCCTTTCTGTTTCCATTATGTATTTTTCTGGTCTCCCTTGATCCTGGATTGTGCCATAAGAGCAGCTAAGCACTGGAACAAATTACCTAGGGAGGTTGTGGAATGTCTGTCAGTGGATTTTAAGAACAGGTTAGACAAACATCTGCCAGGGATAGTCTAGATAATGCTTACCTTGCCTCACTGAAAGGCACTGGACTAGATTAAGGTCCCTTCCTGTCCTACGTTTCAATTGAATATATGATAATTCTTGATCATCCTATGCATTATAAATTAACAATTCCTGTTGGTGAAATACTAAGTGGAAAGACACAAAAGGGGCATGTGGCAGGATGGAGAGAGAAACCATTTCGCTCTCCTCTCATCCCTATACAAGACAACTCCACCATTCTAGATGAAGAATCATGCCTCTAGTGCCACTGCACAAACAGTGTTTCCCAGAAAAAGCAGCACAACGAACAAAACCAGAATTTTTGTCAGCTTAATTCTATTGCCGTTGAAGTGCTTTTGGAGAGAGAGGAGCAGTAGGAGAGAGGAGGGAGAGGAGAGAGGAGGAGGAGGAGGGAGGAGAGGAGAGGAGGAGGAGGAGGAGAGGAGGAGGAGAGAGAGAGAGAGGAGAGAGAGAGAGGAGAGAGAGGGAGGAGAGGAGAAGAAGGTGGCACATATTCTCAGTTTTTCTATTATCATATGTCTATCTGCAGTGTCACTTCTATACACTTCCTCTATTTTAACCCTTTCATTACTGACAAATACTCTTATGTATTTTGGCAGTATAAATCCTGAAATATGATGATTCAAATGAATGAAATTTTAGGATAAACCTTTTGAGCCTGCTTCTCATTTAGACTAAAACTCATTTTTACTGTCAGTGGGGTGCTGGCATACAACAAGGGATGAATTTCACCCTAGAAAATCCTGTGCTGCTGCTGTTTATTCCCAGGAAATCATAAGCTTGTTTTTGTGACATTATAACTTACATAATACTAATGAAGGATAACTTTGTGTACATTTCATCTACCTGTTTAAGTGAAAGCTTATGTGATATTTATTAATTTTAGGAAAATTCTTTTATATTTCCTCATTCTTTCCTCCTCTTACCTGCCCTCATTTCTACCTCAGAAGTGACTGCGTTTCAACGATGCTGTATACAAATAATTTGTAAAATGCGATCAGAAACTTTGGGATGAAAGGCATTATATCTTTGAAAACATGAGCTTAAACAATACTAAAGGGAAACAATCAATATTCAACAACACACAATGGCCACGAAAGGACAGAGGTCCCATTCTACTAGAGGGTGTGCCAATCCCAGAAAGACATAGCCCTTGTCCAAAACATCTTAAAAATCGAATTTGAAACAAGAAGCAACAAACTGACTGTGACAGGAAGGAGAAGGGGAAGAGAGGATGAAGGAAATAAGACCATGTAGTTACACTGATTCACTTTTGTATACTTTGTATAACCTTGATGGTTTCTGATAGTTCAAAATCATCAGAAAGATTTAAAAAAAACCCCAGTTATTCCCAACTGCCTAGGATGGCCATCCCTCTAGGCCTGTCTTGGAGTCTCCAGGAATTCATCCAACCAAAAAGATTAATCTTTAATTAAAGATGTCATGTGATGAAATCTTCAGGAATTCATCCAACCAAAGTTGGCAACCCTACAACTGCCACACAATCTAGTTTACATTTATGAGCTGATTCATTTGTAGGACACTCAGAAGAGGGTCATGAGGAGCAACTGAGGGAAGAGACAATAGCAGCCTTAATAAGAGAAGGATTTACATACACGGGAAGTGTGGAGAGAAGCACAGATACATTTATAGGCAAAATGGAAAGATATACAGGGCTAGTATCAATGGCAGAGCTAAGAGAATGGTAGGTAAAATGACGAGACAGGTGTAGATAAGTTGGAAGATACATACTGTGAAAGACCTTTAAGGGAAGGACATAAAGCTGGAATCTGGTGTGTTTGAAAACAGTGCACTGTTTATTCTAGGACTACTTCTGAATTGACTGAAGTCAAAGGGAATTTTTTATTGACACAAATACGCACTGGATCAGGCTTTCTGTTAGAAGGATATATTTTTCCCAACTCAAAGTGAGATCAGGAATCGATTTTGACTGATTTATGTGAGGCAAAAATATGAAAACAACTTCTGGATGCACTGTAAGAATAGATTAAAAAAAGCCCTTAAAAAACGAGTGGTCCTGTAGCACCTTAGAGACTAGGGTTGCCAGGTGTCCGGTATTTACCGCCTCTGTCTGGTAAAAAAAAACCAACAAAAAACAGAAAATACTGGACATGGAAAATGTCTGGTATTTTCTGTTTTTCTCGGACGGAAGGCTGCCTGGGACATTCTTCCCCTGCTGTGTCTGGTGTGGGGGAGGGATTTAAAGGCACAGTGACTCTTTTTTATTTTGTGCTTTTTTTTTTTTTTTTGCTCAACAACTTTGTTCCCTCCGCCCCCTTTTTTTTCCCCTCAACCAATTTTTTCCCCCGCTATGTTCTGTATTTTTTGTGAAAGTATCTGGCAACCCTATTAGAGACTAACAAAAATATAAATGGTATCATGAGCTTTCGTGGGCACAACCCACTTCTTCAGATGACAAATATGGAGCAAGACTAACACAGCTACCTCTGAGAGCTGTAAGAATAGATATTATTGAAATGACTATACAAATGAGATCAGAAATTTTTAATATGGGAGTGACTGAGCTAATGGCATTGCTAAACCTCTGAATTTGCTGGGAAGGAACTACAGTAGACACTTTCAGAAGCCTGAGGAAAGTTAGGCATAGTGGGGTATTTATGCAGTTAATGAATGTGATTTTGCCTCCTTGTCAACTAACCCGACTTGTGAGTGCTTTCCTAAACATTACAGCCATCATCTCCTGATTTTCGTGATGGAAATCGGGCACATCTCACTTTCCCCCTGCATGGAAGCTTTATAATACTGCTGATCATTGTTGCCATTGTGATATTATTATCTAGTTGATGGTATCTCATTTCTATTTTTATTACTTAGCTTACTTTTAAAGACCAATATTATATGAAGTAATTTTCCAAGGACTGAAAAATGAAGAAAAAAGGTAAAAAGTACATGAACTAAGATACACTGTTTTGTACCTTGCTACCACTGAGATTAGGTGCTCTATAAATATCTAGGTAGTAAGATAAAGTCTTTCAGAGTTTTCACATTGATACCTAAAGCTCTGGTAATAGGATTTTTTTTAGCATGTTTACTTTTGTTTTCAAAGCAGGCATATTATGAAATAGTAAGAGGATTTTGTTGTTCATTCTGAAGATAATTTTCCCAGAATTTAGTTTTACCTTCTCCAAATTATCCTATGTCGTCAAAACAAGATAATTCAATGTTATCACGTGTCAAAAAATGTATTGCAATAAATACATTCCTACAATATGTTTACAGTTCAATAAAACTGCATTTTCAACAGGAAAAAAAAGGATTTTTTTAAACCTGAAACATCATATAAAGCATTAAATTAAGGATTCACATTCTGCAAGATGTTAAAACCTTTTTAAATTGTCTGGAATATTTGCTCAATTAACAATGAGAGCATAATAAACTTATAGCGGCTCCCCTGCTGCTAATGTCACTCTCCTTGATTTCCATCCCAACTCCCTTGGTGACTTCTGAGTAGAAGAGGGAGTGAAAAAGACAAATGAGCTCAGGGCATGGAATACCCAGGGAGGAGCAGGATGTCAGGAGATACAAGTGTGAATTAGGAGGAAAGGTACCAAGGGGAGCAAAAAAATTAGGCAGGCAAATGTGCCTTTGAGAACTGATGCTGGAATTTGGAAGTAAGATCTCAGAAAAGGTAAAAAATGTAACAAAATGCTGCAGGAGAGGTAGGTTTGGGGGCCAAATGGATGGGGAAAAAGGAAGCAAAGCAGTGAGAGGACTGCAGAGGGGATGCAGCTGGGATCTGGAATAGATCTGTATCTGCTTACTGCTACTCTCCCCTGAAAGGAAAAAAGGAAAGAATGTAGAAAGGAATTGGATATAGAAGCAATGCTTAGCCATAGCAATTACTCCCTTCTCCCAGTAAGTAACACTAGATAGGGCTGAAAAGAGTGCAGTTAGCAATACTACCCTATCCTGGGAGATCGTCCTGGTTACAACAATCTTGTGACCCAGTGAGATGAAGGAAAGCCACTCGTATGGCCTACTCACTAGCCTAGGCTGACCATCATGATCCGAAGTTATCCCTTAGGGAACATACTACTAGCTGGCATTACTGGAGTGTAAAGTGGTTCAGCCATATCTCATCTTAGCCCTGATATAGCCACTGTTCTTTTCCCTCTTGACACTTAAAACAATAAAAAAGCATCTTACACAAGCTCTGAGCACCATGCCAGTTACTCAAATTTACTACATGAAATGTCAACTACCCCATCCATAATAACAGCTCTAACATCTCAAATGCACCATTCTGCATTTCAATCTCCCCTAACTCCTCTTGAAGACTAGGTAAAACAAATTAACTTTGCAGCATGCTCTGAACGACAGCAAGTCTGCAGTATTTTAGTCCACAGCCATTCCAGAGCAGTGGGTTCCTTCGTGATCATCTCAGTTATTCTGAGGGTGCTGGGGCATCAGAACCTCACTTGGCTTTGTGCTATGCTGGGATTCTCCTTTGTCAAAGGAATCCCTAGTAGTTCAATTATGACAGCTTACAGATGCTTTATATACTTCCTGAGGAGTTCAAAACATCCCGATTGAAGGGGGAAGGGCAAGGATCTGGTCTAATGACTTTCAAAGAATAACTCTAGTGAAATTAGAAAACTGATGATGGTGTGATCTTATGCTATTGTATCAACCTTGTGCACCTTTGAAATTAGAAATAAGTTCTAATCTGGAAAAGAAAAGACAGAGGGGACATAATAATAGCTTTCAAGTATCCAAAAGGTTGTTACAAAGAGGAGGGAAAAATTATTCTCCTTAATTTCTGAGGCTAGAACAAGAAGCAACGAGCTTAAATTACACCAAGGGTGGTTTTGGCTGGACATTAAGAAAAACTTCCTAGCTGTCAGGGTGGTTAAGTATTGGAATAAATTGTTTAGGGAGGCTGTGGAAACTCCATCACTGGAGATTTTAAATAGCAATTAAGATAAAAACACCCATCAGGGATGGTTTAGAAGATGATGCTTGGTCCTGCCAGGAGTGAGGGCACTTGACGTGATGATCTCTTGAGGTTCCTTCCAGTTTTATGATTCTATGATTCTGTTTTTGAGGGCCACCTTTAATTGTTTATATGGCAGCATTCTGTCAACTCCCAAGAAATATAAAAGACAGCTGCATTTGCAATAACAGAAGGTTACCATAATGTTTGGGCACTTTACAGAATGCAGCTTTAAGCATATTGTTAATTTACTTAAATGCAAATTACAGTGACTTTCTGGAATAATTAATGCTCTTGAGACTCAAACATTCAATTAATGGGGAGTTTTTAAACTATAGTAAATCTCCTTCAGCTTGGAAAAGTTTTACTGGCAAATTCTAGCACCTTGGGACATTCCATGTAAATTTATGACATTGCATATCATACTTTTAATTCTTTACATCAATAAATGGATTACATGGATCCATTTCAAGGTTTTCAAAATTGTGACATATAGTATGGATAATCTTTTTCCTTTCAGAATTTCAAAATCTGCAGATCAGATACAAATATTATTCATTTCACATACCTGTGCCACCTTACCATGGGAGAGAGAACAAAGCAAAGTGGAAACCATTTGTACAAGTATGATGCAATACATGTTGATCAGCTAAATAGTATCTTATCCAAAAATGGTTATGTAAAAAAGTTAGAAAAATAATTCAAAAGGTATCTATAGAAACAGCCATGATTTAAAAAAAAAAATTCAGATTAATCAAGATGGTTTATGAGAGGAAGTGGACCATGCTGACCTTTACCATAGCTGTTATCTTTGCATGGTTGAGTATATACATTTTTTTTCATGGATGAGTTCTTTCTTACACTTTTTTTCATGTTAAATGTTTAGTGTCAGAAGATCATTTCCTATTTTTTTTTTTTTTTTTGGTTTAGCAAACTCAAGAATAAAAGGATCACAATAATAGATCAAAATTAAATTAAGGTAAACTTTTAATAAAAAAGTACAACCTTAAGAAGAGTTAAACTACCAACCTTTGAAATATAAAGCAGACACTTTATCCACTGGGCTATAACAGCAGCAGAGGAAGTCGGAAGTATTGTATATGACAAATATAACTGATGGGCAATCTAATATAGAGCTATGGAATGAAAATATAGTTTGTTCACAAAATGATACCTACACGTGTGTGCCTGTAACATCACATGCAAGTCAGGAATAGTTGGCTGTGTTTTGTTTAAGAAGAGTAGAAAAGAGAGAACAGAAACAAAAAGTTACAACGAAGTTTCCTTGTCAGATTCTTCATAGAAAGCTGCTGGAAAGATCTTGTTCATATCTATAATCTCCTACAAATATATGGCACGAAATAGGGGGATTTTATGTGAACAATCATTTAAGGAGCTGTGAGGCACCATATATTTTTAAAGAAACTTATTGCCTTGCCCAAATCAATGATGTGGTCTCATTTTGCAAAACTCTACATAGTCAGTGAGGTCTTCATTTTCAGTATCAACTTTATTTATTTTTGTATTATGGATGAGGGGTGACTTGTCAGGTATACCGTTTTCAACCAAGGGACCCTGGTGATTGCTCCAGGGTCATTAAAAGTCTGGTGGGCGACAGTGTAGCTAAGGAAGGCTTCCTGCTTGCCTTGGGACTGTGCAGCTCCTGGAAGTAGCAACATGTATGAGCAGGCAGGGGTCTCCACATGCTGCTCCCACCCCAAGTGACAGCTTTGCACCTCCTATTTGCCAGGAACTGTGGTCAATGGAAGAAGCAGGGAGGGGTCTGTGGATTAAGCAGAGCCACCTGGGTACGTCTCTGCCTAGCAGCTGTAGAGTGGGCATGCTGCAGCTTCTGGGAGCTGCTTGAGGTAAGTGCTACCTGTACCTGAACCTACACCAACCCTGATACCACTCCTGCCCTCTGAACTCCTCAATCCCAGCCTGGAGCACCCTCCTGCACTTCCAAACCTTTCATCCCCAGTGCCACACCAGAGTCTGCACCCTCAGCCAGAGTCTTCTCACCCCTCTGTGCTCAAACCCTTTGCCTCAATCCTGATCGCACTCCACACCCTTCAGTCCGAGCCAGATCCCTCATACCTCCTGTACCCAAACCTCCTGCTCCAGCCTGGTGAAAATGAGTGATCAAGTGTGGGGGGATGGAGTGAGTGAGTGGCGGGGCAAGGCCTTGGAAGAAGGGTGGGGTGAGGGTGTTTGGTTTTGTGCAAGTAGAAAGTTGGCAATCCTATTCTAAAGGAGTCAAATTGTGTAATCTTTCTCTGTAATTATTTTAGTTTAGGAATGAGTCAATACTGTGAGGTTGGTATTTATAAATGTACATAAATGGCAACATGGAATAAGCTTTTGTGGGCAGAGTCCACTTGAGATGAATGGAGCAAGGGGTCCAAAGGTACAAATAAACAGCAGAAAAAGAGAGGATGTGAAGGGAAAGAGAAGGAAAAAAAATCTTGTCAATTAGAGTGTCAGTGCTAAATGAGGCTAACAGAGTAGACTGTAAGTGCCGGATACTTAGCTTTTGATGTCGTTAGATTGTTGAATGTAGTGGCCTATCTAGTTCAAGTCCCTGTTCAAACCTTGATTTAAGGTGTTATATTTGCAAATGAAGGCAAATGCCACAGCTTCTCTCTCCAAGTTCTGTGGAACTTGCCTTCATTTGCAAATATGACACTTCTAATCAAGTTTTGAACAAAGACCTGAACTGGATGCACTGCTACCTACATTCAATACCCTAATGACATCAAAAGCTAAGTATTAGGCACTTACAGGCCATTCTATTAGCCTCATTTAGTACAGACACTCTAATTGACAAGATTTTTTTTCCTTCTCCTTTTCTGCTATTTATTGGTACCTCTGGACCCCTTGCTCCATTCACCTGAAGAAGTGGGTTGTGTCCATGAAAGCTCATGATACTATCTACATTTTTTTAAAGTCTTTAAGGTGCTGCAGGACCATTAGTTGTTTTTTAATTTTTTTCAGTTACAGACTAACACGGCTACTCTTCTGAGACTTTTAAGCATGGAATGAGTACTAATACAGATGGAAGGGAGTAGGCTGTCTTTTCATTGTGTCAAAACACTACTAGTGCTACTGTTTCTATTTCTCTGTTAGGTAGCTGGACATACCTAATGGAGACAGAAAGTCTGCATGAAAGAAGGTCAGCTGTGAACGATGGTTGTTTACTGAATCAATAAATAAGTACAGCAAGACCTTGCCATCCGTGGTTTCGATGTTTGCGGGTTCATCTATTCGTGATGCACTGCACTGGCACATGCACATGATGCAGCGTGCTGACTTTTCTCAGTAAAGTCTAGGAAAATGATGATAGCTAAAATAACATCTAACCTTAACTATGGCATAAAAAAAGAAATGCAAGTGATGCAGACAGCGGTCAAGAGGCTATGAAGAGAAAAAAGGCGATGACTTTAAGCAAGAGAGTCGAATTAAGTTGACATAAAAGAGTCGATTGATGAAATAAAATGAAATAAAATCACCAACCAGCAATGCTTGTTGGAGGAAGTTGTGGAAGGAAACTATAAATGATGTAAAGGGAATGCAATGATGCCATACCAGGAAATGTACAGGAGTTAAAGAAAAAGACTAAACAACTTCCCATTGAAATTTTCCTTTGAGACTCCACCTCTGTTAACCCCCTCCTCCATTCCAGAGGAACAGTAAGATTTGCAGAGAGTGAATTCAAAGAACTGTTTTGGGTGATTAGCTCTGAAGCTGAAGTTGATTGTTGATTATACAGTATTATCTTTGTATTTGAGTTTATAGTTGGAAATCTACTGGTTTGAAGTTGAAGTTGTTTGTTGACTGTGAAACAGCAGGCAGTAAAATGATTGTTTCAGAGAATGTGATGTTTTTGTGTCGTGTCACCCCCCTGTATTCGCAGATTTTGGCATTTACAGCTATCTCCGGAACATATCCCCCATGTATGTGGCAGGCTTCCTGTAATTATTCAGCTCATGAAACTTATTACCCTAAATCCTACCTGTGAGGCAAAGAGTAGAAATGTAAACTATTTGGTACTGAATACAATCTCTGAGACTATGCAGAAACCATTAAGTAATTTCAGAAACCATCAGTTCTTTCCCTAATGGAATCACAATAGACACAAAATAATTACAAGTAACACAGAGAGAACTCACAGGTAGGCATAAAACACTGGTTCTACACTATCCAAAATGAATGCCAGCGTGCTAAAAATGCCAGCTGTACCCAGTGGACACATTAGTTTCAGTAACAAAAAACTTACTACCCCCCCAAGTCTCCTAATTGGTCCAAGCCACAAGATGGAAGCCACGATTCTTATATATACACATGTTGAAGTTAAAACTGCATTTACTCGCATCGAACAGAGTAATTACGCACAACCGATCTGGAGCTTTGCTCTCAGTTACAAGGACATTTCTAACTCATGAAAACTAGAATGTATTCCCCTGCCTACTTCCATTTTTCTGTGTCTCTTTACTATGTTTCTATATACTGTTGTCAAGGCCTAGAAAGATAAGACATTATGCAGAAACATGCAATTAAATATTACAGACATGCAATAATGCTTTGGGAGCATACTCACTATCAGAGCTCTGCCAATCTACAGATTATCATCAGAATATCTTAAAACTGGCAGCAATTCTGTTCCACCTGCTGCTTGTTGGAAATCAGCATTTCTAGCTGCATCTCCCCTTCAGGACACAATGTGCACTGAAGCAGTGCCTGCTGCTCTCATGTCTCTGATGGCATATGTAAAGGTTAGACAGTAGATGCAGGTGCTTAGCCCCCCTCCCCACCTATTGCCTCAGCCAAATGTAGACTGACATAAATGTGAAGTTATCTCTGAACACAGATGTCTGGCTCTGCAGCCATTGCCTGACACCAGCACTTTCTTTTCTTTATCATGCGCACTAACTTAAAAGCTTTTTTAGGTCCTGACCTTGGTAGTAGTTGCTGTTACGTTTCATCCTCAAGATAGGAAAGGATAAAAAAAAGATGAGACTGGTAAGTTTTCATTATGCCTTTTGTAATTCAGAAAACCTCAGTTCCCTCTTAACTGTGTTCCCCCTCAGACTAAATATTTTTACTTCTTCTAATCTCTCATTATATGCATACTATATGTATATTCTGTGTGTTCCCAAATCACCCTTAGCACCTTTTTCTGAACATTTCTATCTCTACTGTTTCTTTATTAAGTGAGGTGATTTAAAAAACCATCTATTTTCAATTAATTAATAAAATGTATTAATGACCTGGGAAATAATTTTTTTCATGAATCATTTGTGTTTTTAAGCAGCACATATATTAAACTGTACTTGGTTATTTTGGGAATGAAGTTGCCTACAGAGAACAAATGTGGCACTATATGGTACTTCTACAAAAACAATGAGGAGGCCTGTGGCACCTTAAAGACTAAAAGATTTATTAGGGCATAAGCTTTCGTGGGTAAAACCCACTTTATCAGACCATGATTTTTTTTCAGTTAGTGTAATCCAGAAGCCTTTTTGATAATCCATCTATTTTATTATGAATGGATAATAAAAACATGATGATAATATTTGGGAAAACAGTTTTTAAAAACTTTTTAAAAGTGTGGTAAAAATCACAAGTCAGACTTGTTCCCTAACCACTCATGTTGTGCTACTTTCTGTGTAGCTGATTGATTGCTGGTATATCTGAATTGTCAGTAGCTGCTTCCCATGGGAATGACACTTTCCCTGTGGCCCTCACTTCATTCATCAAACCTCATGCTCTAGATTCCTGCCCATGATCCCTCTGTGAGCAAGTTTGTCATTTTATTTATAAGACTCCTTCTGTAAATTCTCTACATTCTGACACTGCAATACTTAAAAAAAAATTCCATTGTACCTTTTTTGATACAGAGGACACCTTATATTCTGCTTTCAAATTGAAAGACCAAACAGCAGACACTGGGCACCAAAGGAATTGTTTTCCTGTGTCTTACAGAACTGATGGGAGTATAATGAGAAAAAGAAGAAAGAAATCTTAATTTTTAACTCAAACCTACAAAAGCTTGTTTGCCTGAGCTATGATACTCCACAAAGCTTTTTGCTAACTAATAATAACTGTAAAATAGATTCTGAATCATCAGTCTATCATTACTAACATTAAAGTTTGGAAGATGTCAGACAGAGAAAGAAAATAGAGGAGTGATAGAGTGTTTAATTATTGTTTGTGTTAGCAAGTACTGTCTTTCTAAAGCTTATTTTAGTCAGAGCCCTAAAAGTATTTCACATCATGGCACTGGACTCTAGAGCTGTGTAGACTAATTATATAATTTATTTTTTTCTATACTTACTCGAAAAATGTAGTCCACCCAGTCTCATCACTTTTAGTTGCCAGAAGCCCACTGTTGCCATGGTAAGTAAATAAAACAAGCTCTTGTCCTTGGGCAGTCATGCTTTTCAGGCACCCATTGGTGCCTATAGTCAACCAGATCACTTGATTATCAGGAGACACCACTCTCACTGGCATCCGATTGGGATCTCGTCTTATGCGAAGTGTATTTCCATTACTATCCGTTACTGCTGTAATATCATTATCATTACTGTAGCTAAAATTGTACAAATAATCGCCAGTGACTAAACTCATAGTGTACTGGTGAGTACCATTGACATCGAAGATATAGAGTTCTTGATCAGTTGGAGAGGCAACTTCATAAAAGTTCACCGAATTCAGCAAGGGCTTATTCTTTGACACAGCTCGTATCCGAATATTTCCAAGATCAGCAATGTATAATGTACCATCTGGAGACACAGCCAAAGATGAAGGGGCATTAAGTTTGGCATCTTTAGCATAGCCATCCCCACTTTGGTAACAGTCACAGTTGACATCATTTTTGCAATCACACTCTGATGGTATTCCAGCAACTAATGAGATCTCTCCATCGGTCGTAACCTGCCTTATTCTGTTAATCTTTTTTTCATCAGTTTCTGTAATGTAAAGTACCCCACTATAGGACACTGCAATAGCCGTTGCTGATTCTAAAGTGGTCTGTACAGCATGCTTTCCCACAGAGTACTCCACACCAGGCACTTGGCAGTGCATCGGCCTCCCAGCAGCAATGCGGACCTGACGATTTTCAGTGATCTGCAAAACGACATTGTTATCCAAAACATAAATGGAGTTATCCATTGGGTTGATTGCCAAATCTGTGGGCCATTCCAGACGTACCTAAAAAAAGAAAAGGGTTTAATTAGTCAGTAAATCTGGGTTAAGTAAAATTAGCTTGGTGAATTGAATATAACTTGAGTTTTAGATAATGTTTTGAGAATATTTTTAAGGGTATGTCTACACAGCAAAGTTACTTCGAAATAACTTTCCTACCGTCTACACAGCCAAACTGCTATTTCGAAATAAATTAGAAATAGCAGAGTGCTTATTTCGAAATAAGTGCTGTGTAGACACTTATTTCGAAATAGGGGGCCTCCAGTCTTCACAGGGTGCCCTGGTGGCCACTCCAGCCTCTAACCAAGAACACTCCTCTCCCTCCCCCCTTCCTGGAGCCCTTAAAGGGGTTGACTCTGGCCACAGTGCCTGTGCCAGCTCCAAGCCTGCCAGCCCAGAGCCAGAAGTCACTGCCCCGACCCAGTGCCCCCAAAATATGAGCCAGCAAGCCACTGGCAGCCAGCCCTCCATCGCTCCCCAGGAGCAGTCTGCCAGCTTCCAGGAGCCTGCCAGGGGACAGAGAAGGTGGGCGCCTTCCTGGTCCAGGGTGGAGATCATGGACCTTATTCAGGTTTGTGGGGGGATGCCAACGTCCATGATCTCCACACTAGATGGAGGAACACGGCCGTCTATGGCAGGATAGCTCCAGCCTGGCCACCAAAGGCCACATGCAAACCCGGGAGCAGGTTTGCATGACAATCAAGTTGGTCTGGCGAGACCCCCCAACCCTGAGCTTCTCCTCCCCCTTCTTCCCCTTGCTTCCCCCTTCCAACTCCCTCCTCCCAGGTTTCCCGCTCCCCTCTCCCACACTCTCTTCTCCCCTCTCCTGCCTCCTTTCCCCAGTCTCACCAGAGTTTCATTCCCTCCCCCTCCCGTTTTGTTAAATAAAGAGAGTTTGTGTGCATGAAAATATGTGTATTTTATTTTACATCAGGAAGGGGGGTTAGGGAGGGGTAAGGGGAAGGATGCGAGGGAGGAATGAGGCACAAGCCCCCAGTGGGGCAGACCAGGGGTGCTCCTCAGGGTGGAAGCTCTCCCGCAGGGCCTCCTGGATACTGACAGCCCCCCCAATGGACCTCCCGGATGGCAGCCTGCAGAAAGTGCAGCCAGGCTCACAGCAACGCATCCAAGAGAAGCACCAGAGTGCCCAGGGGCAGCTCTGGCTCCATGTTGCAGAGTGCTGTGGTGTCCCGAGTGAGGGCAACCAGAGCATGCAGAGACAAAATGCTTTATTAAGAAAGGGATAGAAAATAAGACCCAGAATATCGTACTGCCCCTGTATAAAACTATGGTACGCCCACATCTTGAATACTGTGTACAGATGTGGTCTCCTCACCTCAAAAAGATATTTTGGCCTTGGAAAGGGTTCAGAAAGGGCAACTAAAATGATTAGGGGTTTGGAACGGGTCCCATGAGGAGAGGTTAAGCGACTGGGACTTTTCAGTTTAGAAAAGAGGAGACTGAGGGGATATGATAGAGTGTATAAAATCATGAGTGGTGTGGAGAGGCGGTTAAAGAAAAGTTATTTATTAGTTCCTAAATAGAAGAACTAGAGGCCACCAAATGAAATTAATGGGTAGCAGGTTTAAAACTAATAAAAGAAAGTTCTTCTTCACACAGCGTGTAGTCAGCATGTGGAACTCCTTGCCAGAGGAGGCTGTGAAGGCTAGGAATATAACAGAGTTTAAAGAGAAGCTAGATAATTTCATGGAGGTTAGGTCCATAAAGGCTATTAGCCAGGGGATAAAATGGTGTCCTTGGCCTCTGTTTGACGGAGGCTGGAGAGGGATGGCAGGAGACAAAGCGCTTGATCATTGTCTTCGGTCCACCCCCTCTGGGGCACCTGGTGCTGGCCACTGTCGGCGGACAGGATACTGGGCTAGATGGACCTTTGGTCTGACCTGGTACGGCCGTTCTTATGTCCCTCATCGAGGTAGACAAGCAAGCAGGGAAACCTGAGAACTGGATGTCCGGGGGGGAGGGTCCCTTTAAGCCCAGACCTCAGATAGCCTCAGGTAGCCCCACACAGTAAGTCCTGACCTGGTGCCCTGCTGGAACTGGTTCCGGCCAGCCTTAAATGCAATTCAGAGTCCACTCAGTGTGGACACGCTATTTTGAAATAGCAATTTTGTGTGTAGACACGTTATTTCGAAGTAAGCTATAGACATACCCTAATTTATTATGATCAGACTAGTCAAAAGGTCTCATGAACACAAATGGAGTAAAATAAACTATTTTATCCAAATTATAGACCTTACGACAGATGCACTGGAATCATCCTACAGGCAATCTGTCCCTCCCCCCGCCCCACCCCAGTAATCTGGAACGACCTATACACATATGCAAATAGATATCAAGGAACTACCTACTTATATTGTACCACTGGCACTTGTAATCAGATAATATCAAAAATGAAATTTAGTACTTTCTAGACTGTGAAATATTGTACTGGTATTTCGTTTTCAATCACAGCAACAGTAAAGTTCTTCACATAAGTATAATTCCACAGGGACCAATAAAATAGGTCCTCTGAGCTCTTTAAATTATCCTGGCATTCACACTAATAGACTAAGGACATTAGTGGTTCTGTTCATTTAAAAATATCATTATGCCAATACTGGTCTAATATATTTGCTACTCTGGTTGGTATTTTATTACTATACTTAACATTTCTTGCTGACAATTATGTTGTTCTGTACTACCCTGAACTTTATGTGCAGAAAAATTGAATACAGTAGCATATATTTGCTAGCAGAATACACTGAAAATCATGCCCTTGGAATAAGTTTCTTACTACAAAGTTATCCTGTTAAATATATAAATATTCAGCATGTTCCATCTGATTCTATTCAGGGGAGCAACCAAGCTGCACTAACTTCCCAACCCTGCAAAAAAAAAAAAAAAAAAAAAAAAATCCAAATTAGCTGCATTTGAAAAATACCTGGCTGATATGCATGCTAGTATCGCATGTCAGAGGCCGTGCTGAGGTTAGATCATTGGAACCAAGCAAAGTTGATATTATTCCATTTTGATCCACTTTTCTAATCATGGTCCCATCAACAAAGTAGATTAATCCATTCTTGTCAATTGCCATTCCTTCAGTCAAGAGAAAAAATAGTTTTGTTACACTAGCAATTGATTTCGCACCTGCTACTTACTACAGGTTGTACCTTCGAAAACCAGCACACTCTGGGCTGGCAACATCCGTGGTCTGGCAGGACCATGGATACTCCTGGACTAGAGAGCCCAGAAGCTTAAGGACAGGAGGGCCAGCTAGCCCCACGGCAACAGGGTCAGCAGCCCAGATGGGGAGGGGAAGCACGGGATCGTGGCTGGAGCCCCGCAGCAGCCTCCAGCAGCCCATAGCAGCACGGGCCAGAGCCCTGCAGCTGCCTCTGGATACATGGGGCTGGAGCCCCGTGACAGGAGCCAGAGCCTGTGCGGCAGTAGCTTGGCAAGCAGTGAAGACAGTTTGGGGGAGAAGGCGAGGCAAGGTGTCTTGCTGGGGAAACTTGCCAGCAACAGGCAATGGGTTTGGGGGCTGGTGTCAGGAGACCTCCCCTGGTCTGGTAAATTCTCTCATTTGGGACCAGGGAGGTCCAACCTGCACCTGCAAAGTGCAAGTGACTAGGTCTGAGAAATTTGATGATACACATTTTAGAGAGTATGCAATATTATAATTTTTAAACATGTGACATAATGAACAAAGGGTTATTTCACATTCTGCTCTTGTTGACTGCATATCCTGTTCCACAGACATTAAAAAGACAAGTGCCTAGTATTTTAGTACATCTGAAAAAGTGAATACATGGGAGTAACATATTGACATTTTTAAAACTTTGGATATAATTTGCATGATACATAATTTTTGTGAAATTTTAAAAGGACTAGATAATCAAATATTTCCTATAAAATCAACTTGGGCTTTGTGTAGCTTCATTCCATGTGGTCTATCTGGATCACAAATGAGCTTTTCAAAAACATAGTTGTGGTAAAGTTTATTTTTTTGTGACTCAAGTTATTTGTTAAGACCATGAATTGATAATATCTCTACCTTTGGGACTCATGAGTGTTGCTTCCACAGCCTTGCCTCCATCACCACATCTTGCCTCATCAAATGGAAGGCACTGTTCTCCTGTTCCTGCTACTACGTCAGCATTTTTTGTCAGGTCTTTTGCACCAGTGAGTGACTTTGGACGATAGATCCTGCGTGTGTTAGTGTCAGAAACATATAAATCTCCTGTGATGGGGTCAGTTGCAAGGTAGTATCTGTGAGCTGGGTTGCTGCTGTAAAAGGTGATCAGAGATTTAAACATAATGAGTAATCAATTGCACATAAGCATTGGAAGTAAAAGTTTCATATTTAACTGGCTATGTACTGACATTAATAAAAAAAGAATAAAAACAGTAGCCATATGCAATTCAAGAGGCTGTTTTCTCTAAAACAGACTGAATGAATCACACACTTGATTCTAAAAAATTTTCTGAGTGTCTGAAATCCTGATTTAGATCCAAACTTTGCAGCATTCCTCATCCCTAGCTTACATTTGTTTCATCACTGTTATCTCAGTATTATTTTTATTACAAGTTGTACAGGGTTGCTGAGATGCATGGTTTATATTATTCATAAACAGATAAGGCAGGGTTCATATTATTGGTTCATGGGCAGGAGATAAGACATTCTCCTTAGTACTGCTTTAATCTCTTCCTCTCAAAAGCACGATATGCATGATTTAATACATTAGGAAAATTCATCTTTCTGTCTACAGCACTGAGTGTAATCTTTTTTCTTTTATACAAAGGATCAGATTTCAAGTTACTGTACATTTTAGGCATAAAACCACTAACTATGCCAACACAGGCTTCATTACAGGGGATATCTATTTGCTATCCATTTTTTCCATAAACATACAATTTGCCACATTGAGAATTACTCTTTTCTGTTCCTGCTAGAGAAAAAGCAACTCTAGAGAGTATCTCTCTTAGTTGATATATCATGATCCAGTAACTTAACCTGCTGCAGTTATGATTCTTGACCTGATTTATTGCACTAAGAACAGAAATGAGGTCATTCAAGTACAGAAGGCGATTTCTGATGGCCTCCTATAGCACTCAGCTATAGTGCCAGACTAGTCAGTTCCATTTCTGATATGTTTGCAAATGCACTACTAAAACATGTCTCCCAATCATGACAATATCCAAACATGTGTTCACAAAAATGTAGTGCCTCACATTTTGTAAATATAAATCTGTGCTAATGTAACACATTTTATACACTGCCACTTGCAAAAAGCAACAGAGAGGAATATGAACAAGTTGTGAACAAATTATGCCTTCTAACAGGAAAAGCTTTTTATAGTTATCTACTTTAAAATTACAGAAGAGTGCCATATACATCAGATTATTTTAACACTTTGGTTCACAGTAATCAGTGAAACAGGCAAATTATATCAAATGCAAAATACTTAAACCTCTTTTATAATGTCTCATGTTATAGAACTAAACATGTAGTATCGCTGAAAATAATTACATGAATGTTTACATTAAATGTATGCAGTTAATATAAATCTGAAATTGTTAAAGTACCAAGCAAATTGTTGAAACACTCTTTCAACTCTTAATTATAACACAAGTGACTTAGAGTATACTAGTGTGCAAATTATTTACCACTATTTGTATTTATATGATCACTTTGATTTTAAGAAATATTTTGTGCATTTTAACTATGAACATACTGCAAAGTGCAAAATACAAATTAATTTACTCTTTAGTATAACTTTTAGTGATGGAATAAAGAATCCTCAAATCAACAACTGTGAATAATTTATATACACAGTATGATATTTCCTGTTTTAATAAACAGTGGTTAATTATTTCATAAATAAATGAGAATAAGGCTTCTAATTTTAATACACAGGTCTAATTATAAGAGAAAAGTAACAATTATTAGCGAAGATCACTTAGCTTATTGGTAAGTAGTGTATTTCCATTAATACAAAGTTATTTAGATGATAATTTGAAAGTGCTTTCTGTTTTTGAGGAAGCGGTCAGATTGGAGTTTGTTTACTCAGGATATTAATATGTAGTTAACACGAGGTTCTTCAAGTTGTTACATGAAAATGTCTAACTACAGTGTACTTCTGAGACATAATTGGGATAAATATATTATTTTTAACAGAAAGCTCAAAAGTTGAGGTAGCTGTATTTGTTATATAGGATACATCAATGCTGAGTTCTGAAGAGCAAATTAAAACATGGGGATTTCTATAACATATGGTTAGTGAATTAAGCTTAGCCATAGCAGAGAGATTTTCATCTATATCAGTGGTCACCAACCAGTAGATTGGGATCTAACGGTAGATCCTGGAGCCTCTGACAGGTGATCCTGACTTGTTTGGCCAGGAAGCTATCAAGTGCTGGCACTTCAGTTGCCCCTTCAGCCACTGTCATGCTGCTCTTACCCTCTGCCTTGGAGCTGCCCCCCGGGAGCCTACTACTTGCTGTGCAGGGTGTGGGAGGGAGAAGGGGGGCACTGATGTCAGGGTGTCCCTCCTCCCCTTACTTCTGTACCCTATCTCCACACAGACAGAAAGGGATGGAGTGAGCTTGGCAATGCAAATCTCTGACAGACACACACAATGTGTGAGTGACATTCTCACAAACACACTGTCCTTCACTCTCATCTCTGACCCAACACATATGGGGGGGGGGGGGTTGTTGTTACTTCTTTTACTGCTTGCAAAGCATGTTGTTTTTGGTTTTTGCCTGGTCTGTGCAATTCATAATTTTCATTTCATTACAGTGGGGGGAAGGGGAGTCTAGGTTGGATGTTAGGAAAAACTATTTCACTAGGAGGATGGGGAAGCACTGGGATGGGTTCCCTAAGGAGGTGGTGGAATTTCCATCCCTAGAGGTTTTTAAGTCCCATCTTGACAAAGCCCTGGCTGGGATGATTGAGTTGGGGTTGGTCCTGCTTTGGGCAGGGGGTTGGACTCAATGACTCCTGAGGTCTCTTCTATCGCTCTATGATTTCTCTCTTACGCATAAATGTAATTCTTTGAGTAGTGAGTTCTAAAATGCCTAACCCGTTGTGGCTGGAATAATTATCCCTGTGGTAACTGCTGCTCCTGGAAGTGGCTGGAATGTCCCTGCAGAGCAGGGGATCTCCACATGCTGTCCTGGCCTGCAGACACCACTCTTGCAGCTCCCTTTCATCAGTAATGGGGAACTGTGGCCAGTAGAAGCTGTGGGCTCAGTGCCTGTAGATGGGGGCAACACATGGCATCATGGAGCCATTGCTGTCCATGCCAGCTGCTCTCAGGAGCAGGAGTGGCCCTAGACAAGCTGCTGGCAACTGGCGCCGTAGGCGAAACGCGCGATCGGCACGCAATCGGCACCCCCACCTCCAAAGCCCTCAACGGCCGTTTTTCTTGGCACCCTAGGTGACTGCCTTGGTTGCCTGTATTGACAGGCCGCCACTGCTCAGGAGTGGTGCAGGGCCAGGGCAGGAGTAAGCCTGCCTTAACCGCACTGCTCTGCCTGGAAGTCATCCCAGTTAAATGCTTCGTGAACCCCCTGTCCCAGCCCTGAACCTCCTCCTACACCCAACCTCCTGCCCCACACGTGAGTCCCCCTGCACCCAAATTCCTTCCCAGGGCTTGTACCCGGACACCTCTCCTGGATCCCAACCCCCCACCATGGGCTAAGCCCAGAGCCCCTCCCATACTTCAAACCCCTTGGCCCAAGAGCAGAGCCTGCACCCCAACCCCCTACCCCAGCCTGGTGAAAGTGAGTGAGAATGGGGGAGGCAGAGGGATGGAGTGAGCAGGGTGATACCTTGGAGAAGGTGTGGAGCAGGGGCAGAGCCCCAAAGAAGGGGCAGGATGGAAGCGGGGCAGGGGTATTTGGGTTTGAGGTAGATCTTACATTGCACTTAAATTGAAAAAGTAATCTTGTGGTTGAAAAGGTTGGAGACCACTGATCTATACAATTACTGAAAACAACAGTGGAGATATAATCCCTGTGATATTGACTGGCTACTATGGCCATTTTATTACATTGCAATTTAAAATACAGGAAATGGTCACGATTTTCAGTGAATACATTCCTGATGCCACCGCAAATGGTGAAATCCAGGAATACTTGGGGTGGGGAGGAAGCGGAGTGAATGCTCCATTTGCCCGTGGCTCTCGGCCACTGTGTGAGTTTCCTGCAGCTCCCAAATGCTGTGGTGAGTGGAGGGAGCAGGAAGGAGATGACCAATGCTGCCACTCTGCAATGGGCTTCCCTAAGGCCACATCCCCTGCACGCCAGGGCAAGGGGGGCAATTGGGAAAAGGGGGATGGAGAGGGCAGGGTGGTGGCAGGAGGGGGTGGGGCTTGGGAACTGGAGAGATCTGCCAATCTGTGAAATCATGAATAGCAATTCCGAAAATTGCAAGGGCCTCCCATACTAACATTCTGACACATCTGCAAAAATCAAAGGAATAGAATCTAAAATCAGGTTAGATCTCCCTCAGCATCGTCTGACTTACTGTATAGTGCTTCAATGAGGAGTCAGACTAGGACGGGGCCATCCTGATAATCTAATCTGACCTTGTGCACATTACAAGCCACAGGACCTCACCCCATCCCGCTCCTTTAAGAGATCCCTGATCTCTGCCTGAGTTACCAAAGTCCTCAAATCAAGACTTCAAGTTACAGAGAACCCATCATTTATATTAGTTTCAGGGCCTTCCCCACCTAATGTCCCCTCTCCAGGTCTTGGGAATTTTTACCTTTGGCAGTCACCAATAGGCCAAATGTTATTGTAGGCAGTCCTGTCATGCCATCTCCTCCATAAACTTACCAAGTTTCAACATGAAACCAGGTAGGCTTTTTGCCCCCCACTGCTCCCCTGAGAAAGGATGTTCCAGAACCTAAACTTGTATGGGGCCAGTATATACTCATTTGTTTTTGTATCTAAACAGGTGCTCAACTTTAATAACTCATTTAGAAAGATCACCAGTGTGGATACAACTCCCCTCAGCCTTCTTATACAAAACAAGCTCTTTGATTCTCCTCTTATAAGGTAGGTTTCCATTCTTCAGATCAGTCTAGTAACCCTTCTCTGCACACGTTCCATTTGAATTCATCTTTTTAAAACATGCAAGACCAGAATTGCACAAAGTATTCCAAATGATGTCTCACCAGTGCTTTGTATAATGGTGCAAACACTTCCCTTTCTAGTGGAAATGCTGTGCCTTTACACATCCTAAGACTGCATTAGTTGTTTTCATGGCAACGCCATAGCAACAGCTCATAGTCATCCAGCAATGAACCGGTATACCCAGGTCTTCCTCTTTCTCTGTTGCTTGCAACTAATAAACTCTCCACTTATAGCAAAACTCCTATTGTTAATCCCTAAATGCATGACCTAGCACTTAGTACTATTAATTTCATCCCATTTCTGCTACTGCATTAGATCTTCTTACATGATACTCCAGTCCTTCTCTATATTGGCAATACTAGGAATGTGAATGGTTAACTGGTTTACTGGTAAGCCTCACCCCTTAATGGGTGAGGCTTACTGGCTCTGGTTAACCCGTAGGGGCTGGAGCAGCTCCCCGCCCGCTGCAGGCAGGAGGACGCTCTAGTCGGCTGGAGCTGTCCCTGTCCACAGTTGGCCTAACCAGGGCGCACTACAGGCAAGGGCTGCTCCAACCATCCGGAGATGGGCTGGAGCGGCCCCCCTTTCCCCACCTGCTTCTCCTTTAATTGGCTAACTGGTTAAACATTACGTTTAACTGGTTAACTAATGTAATGGGATTCCTTAGGCAATAACTCCCAGTTTTGTGTTAGCTACAAATTTATTACCAAACACTTAAACTTTTTGTGCCAAGGCCAGTAATAAAAATGTTAAATAAGACTGGCCCCAAGACTGATCCCTGAGGCACTTCACTAGTAAACTTTCCTCAGCCTCACAGTTCATCTTTCAATATGATCTGTGGTAGTAAGTCCTTTTGGTACTTCAAGGGGTTCAATCTTCATTGCACAGTGACCCCTTCTGACAACGGTACTGCATGACCTGGGGGAAGGGCTAGAGGTTTGAAGCTGCAGCCCGAGGTAGGTGTGTCCAGAGCCCAAGTCCCGCCACCCTGGGTGGTGGTGGAGTCTGGGGTTCAGCTTCAGCTCTTAGTTCTAGCAAGTCTAATGCTGACCCTGGAAACCCTATTATAATAGTGTCACAGCCCATTCTGGGTTTCTGACTTACAGTTTGAGATCCACTGAACTAGTTCCTTGTCCACCTTTCAATTCTCACATTAATTCCTATCTTCTACAATTTAAGCAACAATTTCCCATGTGGAGCTTACTAAATGCCTTACTGAAACCTACTAGATTAGATCTACTGCATCTCCTTTATCTAAAAAAATCAGTTAATTTCTCCAAGAAGGAGAGCAGATTAGCCTGGGATGATCTACCTTTTATAAAAGGATGTTGTATTTTATTCCAGTTTCTGCTCACCTCATAGTCCGTTAAACTACTTGCTTTTTCAAAATTTAGTTCAAGACCCTATACACCAATGAGTCTGTAGTTTCCTGGAGCACCATTTTTCCTCTTTTAAAAAATAGAAAATGTATTAGCAATTCTCCAGTCAGAGGATTTACAGATTCATTAAAAATCCCACTGTTTGGCTTGCAAGGTCATACGACATCCCTTTAATATTCCTGGATGGAGATTATCCCTCTCACGCCTGATTCAGTCCCAATAAACTGTTTGAGTTTCACTTTCACTTCAGAAGTCACCCAATAATCACCCAGCCCATTACCCCAAGTTCTTCATGAGCCTCATTAAAAACCAAAGAAAAGTATTATTTGTTAAGATGTTGGGCCATGGCTAGATAATCTTTCACCTCTTTCCCAGCCTCAGTGCTTACCAGACTTACTTCTTTCCTTCTTTATATGGCTATAAAACCTTTTATTATTGGTTTTAATTCCCTTTGGAAGGTCCAAATCTCATTGGCTTTGGCAGGTCTCACTTATCCCTACACTTTCTGACCACCAAGAGATAGCTTTCCTGACTGCTCTCTCCCATCTTCTATTCCTTGTAGGCTTTTTGCTTTGTCTTTATCACCTGTTTGAGATGCCTGCTTATCCAGCTTGATCTGCACCATTTCCCCACAATTTTTTCCCCTCTTGCTTGGGATGCAGGCTTTAGATAGCTTCTGAAATTTGGATTTAAAGTAATTCAAAGCCTCCTTCACATTCAGATCCTTGAGTCTTCAGTCCAGTCCATTTCCCTAAAAGTAGTTCCCTTAATTTTTTAAAAGTTATCTTTGAAATTAAGGACCCTTGCTGCAGATGTTTTTTTTGTGTTTATCCTTATGTTTAGTTTAAACTGAATTATCTCATGATCCCTTGAACCAATATTGCTTTCTACAAGTTCTTCTAAGTTTTCACTTCATGGGTTACTTTAGTCTCAGTGTGAATGACTATGTCTAATTTTTACTTGTTTTACCTTCACTGATTTAAAGCCACAATAACAATGTTTAACATTTAAAAAAATATTGAATAAACAGAGGAGGTGTATGTGTGTGAGTAGGTTTGTAAACCTGGCTTGTGTCTCCTCACTTGCCTAACTTTATGTCTCCTTTCCCTATTCCTATGGTCTATATAGAACCATAATGAGAAGTGTTAGGCAGTCTTAACTACATCTGCTGCTATCAGAGCTCCTACAATTATGTTCCTGAGAGCACCACATAGGGCTTCAGCAGTGATTTAAAGGGCTTGGGGCTTTGGGCCCTTTAGAATCGCCAGTGCCCGAGGCAGTAAACCCCCCCTTCCCTGTTGGTGGGCCTGTTTGAAAATAATACTATATAATCATAGCAGCCAGGCCAGGGCATCAAAATATGGGTGTGTATATAGGCCTTGCCTATGTGTATATAAGGCATCAACTCAGGTTGCTGGTGTATTACAATAGGAGATTGATCTGCACTGTCTGTCTAGTTTATCATAATAGTTTATTGAGACAGAACTCATCTTGGTAAAACGATGTATAAATTTACTATACTATACAAATGATTATTAGTGAGCTGTACATACTGTTGACCACATCAGTGGCATTCAATAAAATAATATAATAATAAGATAACATATTTTTATATGTTATTCTGTTTATAAAGCTATCAAAACTAGAGTTTGTAAATGTTGATAGATCTTTCAGTATACAGATCTGTGATCGTATTTAGCCTTCTTCATTATTATGGGATGAATGAGTATTAGAGTGTATTTTCTTTTGCTTGGGAGTCCTGTGTTGACATGCTGTAAAGTGACTTGTCAAGGGCCGCACTGTCTACATATTAGTTTAAACAGACTGTCTCTAGTGCTGTAATTTGAATGTTTTGCAAGTGAAACTGGACGTGCTGCCTTCTCCTCCCTCTCAACCAACGCTTTGTTGTCAATGATACAAAACCTTGTAGAACATTCAAGAGTAGAAAAAGCAAAGCAGAAGACTCTGCCTGCAATCTTCAATGTTTAACCACAACCTCTGGACTTGGAACCCATCAACTTTGCTCTTTGATTGCATGCAGGGGTAGTTGCTCTTAAGCAATGTGAAATGTTCCCCTCTCCACCTGTAGGGCTACTGGGGCAAATCATAACCCTAGAGCAGGTTAGGTCAGGATGCAAATAGGCAAGAATCCTCCTGTACGTCCATAGCCATTTTACAGTGACGTCTGTTGTCACTGACATGTCTTTTTACCCCAGGCAAAAAATGCATGATGTCGCCAAGGAGCTGAGCACCACAACACGGAAGAAGTCAACATCTTTTGCATAGTACCTACACCTTTGTTCAGAAGAAATGTACCACTTCCATTAGCTGGAGAGCTCACATCCACAGAAGGCAGGCACATCCTCCTCAATATTTCTTAATCTTGCCAGCCCAATTTCTGAAACACCACAGTTGCGCATGTAACCGTAGCCTCACAATTGATAGTGAGGAATGTTATTGCTATATCATTGTGAAGTATGTCTCGCTAGATGACAATTCTTCATTTCCTAACATGCTCAGTGAAATGCAAATGTTTGATAAGGTAACAGGGATGCTCTGTGATATAATATATAATGGTATACTATTTTTAAAACTACAAATTAAAACAAATTTATTATCTGAACAAACTAGGCACATTAGTTAAAATACCATACTACCTAAATAGGGAGTGTTTCCGAATTGTGTTTGAAAAAACCAAAAACTATCTAGAATATGCAAAAAGGAAAAACTCACAATTCTGATCTTTAATGCCATAATTTAAAGAATTCCAAATATTATATTTAGTCATAAGAATTCCTGCTGACACAACAGGAAACAACATATGTGAATTATTACTTCTTAAATAAAAAAAACACCTTCCAAAATTAAGAGTGAAAATCCATATGAGCCAGTATAGTCAGAAGAGGAGTGAATCTTAAAAGAATCTAAGCATAGAGAAAAATGAAATACGAGTCTGTGGGTGTTTGTTTAAAATAAACCACCACCTGACAGTAAACATGAAAACAGCCAACATGAAATTTGGTATGATTGCTGAACCTCATTCATGTCACAAACTTGTCAGACCAATCTGTAAAGTCACATGTCCAACAAGACAGCAGGATACCTATACAGTTTCTCTACCTTAGCAGCCCCTGATGGTAAGGAGGAGGGACTGCAGGCAGCCAAGCTGCCTCTCTTTCCTCGGGGTGCTTCAAACCAGACTGGAATAGCCAGGAGGAGGAGAAATCATAGCCAACTTTTGAGTGCTTGTTGCAGTGTTGACAACTCTTGTCATCTTGGAATCAAGATCTTGTGAACCTTGGTTTCATGTTTACTATGTGAGAACTTCAGCTTTCAGATTTTTTTTAAAGCATGAATTTGCAACAGCCCTAAATCTGAAAGCTAATAAAAGAAACTCATAATGTATTACATTTGAAAATCTCATGAATTTGAAGCCAATATGATCATATTTTGGGCCAGCTTAATGAGTTTTGAATGACTGAAGCTGGAAATAATGCTGCTACCAAGGGATAAGAGGGGAGCCAGAAACTGGGTTTAAGACTGTGAGATAGCAGAAGGGGGCAGGCAGCATAAATGAGAACAGTGACTGGAGATAGGAAGTGACAGAAACTTGGTACAGAAAATAGGATCCTGTATTTAAAAACAGGATGCAGAAGAGGATAGGATCTGAAAGGGGCCAGGGCAGAAAGTGGGTCCTTAAATGGGATTCAGAACAGAAATTGAATATCAGTAAGTCTACTGTGTAACTACTGGCATAACCAAAGGCAACGTGTTCTCCTTTGACATCTGAAATGATTATTTTTGAAAGCACTCCCTGTACAATAACAAGTACTGGAAGTGACTAAATCATAATATATATTTATTTGTATAAATGGAGAGTAAGAATATACATCACCTTAAAAATGCTTACCTATGTCTAAAATCTTTATTTCTTGTTGGGAGCAAGTAAAGAAGAATAGAAAAGCAGTATTAGAAAAAAAAGATTAGAAACGATGCTTAAGGGAAGTGGAAAACAGAATTTAAAATATTATGCTATGAAGAAGATGAATTATGAACTTTGATCCAATGACATTAACTTACTTTGAATCTAAAACAGGAAATAATTAGGCTAGTTTGAATTGCTACAATAGTTTAGATAGAAATATGCATAGTTCAACATTTTACATTTAATCAAAATTAGTTCATTTTTAAATAGGTTTAATTATTATGGCTTAATGCATTATACCAAAAAATTACAGCATTTTATCTCCAAATGAATTTGAATATAGTAAGTTAAAAATGTCACATAACTATCCCATATTTTAATTCACAACACCGCCTTAACTCTAAAAGTTGAAGATGAGGAAAAGATGTACCTTAGTTCTAGAACACTAGTTACATTTCCAGATGGGAATATACGCCGAACATAGTTGAAATCTCCTACGTACAGGCTGCCATCTATCCCACAAGTTAAGGCTACTGGAGCTAGTAGTTTATTACCATCCGCTTGACCATTGCAACTTGGGCACGAAATGCTGCGCCTTCGTCCATTGCCCATGATGCTACTAACAACTGGTGGTTGCTGAGAAATAAATTGATTTTCACCATTTCCTTTGTAGAGGATACCTAATAGAAATAAAATTATAATTGCTTGCTATATCAAAGTAACTTTCTGGAAATTATCATCAATAGTGAACATACATGATGGAAGACATTGTTTTATAAAATTTACTTTGTACATTAATATTTACATATACATATACATCAAAAATACATTTAGAGGACCCACTATATCAAATCAGAAAACAGTGAAAATAACCCTCTAGTCCACAAGATATAGTAGACTATTAGAATATTAGCATTTGTAATATGAACATGTTTACAATCTTTCTATGACACTTTTATATTTATAACTGAGGGAGATTTTTTTTAAAATCACAAAATCACAATCATTAACTTTTAACGAGACTTATACTTCTAAATCTCTTAGGTCTGAAAATCTTCCCCAAAAGACTGGCGTTCTAACTGCACATACACAGTTGATTATTGGAAAAGATGTATTTATATTTATATTTGTGAGTTTCATTCCTGTTAGTCTTATGACTACTTAACAACATCCTGTTAAATTTGACTGGATCACCATCATATATATCAAATATTAATAAGAGGTTACTTCAAAAAAGTTCTGTGATTGCCTCAATTTCACATGATTAGAATCTATTTTTCTTCACTGTACATAATAATCTATCCCTGGTAACAAAATCTGCATCTAGAATACATCTGCAGTTGTATACAATTATTAAAATTGTCAAATACAACAAAAAAATATAGTGGCAGTCCAACCTGCCCCTTAAACCTAATTCTGCTTTGAGGCAAGAAAAGTACAATCACTGTGTAAAGACAAAGTAATACGCCAGCAATACTTTTTTATGGCCTCCGCAGAAAATGTGGGAAGCAAAATGCATACCAGAAGTTAAATTTTTCATAATTAGAAAATTATGTTTGAATTTGGGCTCATCAAGATTTACTGTGTGGATGGTCAGCTGTTACTGTTATGCTCATATGTCACAATAAAGCTTAATCCATGTAAACCACATGTCATTTTGTACTTTATAGTGCTACATGTTTTACTGATTGATTACAAAGTTTCAAAAGCAGTTTTTGGTGCCTATGGTAACACTTCTTTTGCAAGACACTGTTAAACCAATCAATCCGATAAAAACACATTTTGGAGAAACTTGAGAAGGTGAGTCCCTCCTCCCCTCTCACTTTTCCCCCCCAAAGAATTTTTAAGTTGAAAAGAGATCAGAATAAATATCTTAGCTTTTTCACTTAACACTGTTTTTGGTTGCTTCAATTTCTTTTTTTAATGTGATACAATTTTTTAGAGCTAAATAACAGAGCAAATATGCATTATGAAATCATAAAGGATGAAACAAGCTTACAAAATCTTAAAGAAAAGTAATCAAAATAAGGCGGCGTCATACTAGCAAATGGAGTGTGTTTTTTGTAAATAGTCTGAGGAAGAATGCATTAATGGCATCCAAAATCCCCTTTCCTGTGATTACATCATTTGCTATAATCATGGAACCATAATTTTGCTGAAATAGCTAAGTTCTATAATTTTTATAAGAGGACTCCTACAAGTCAGCACTCTGCACTAGTGCACATGATTTATTCTGTCATTACTTTGAAAAATTGGTCCTTCATATTTCTCCTCTATTACCACAGAACGGAAAGATGAACATTAGAATATTTATTGCAGTGGCTCAGGATGTCCATACAAACACCTGTCACCATCTCTACTCCCCTCTGCATAAATTTCTCCAGCTCATCCACCTTGTCATTACAAATAACTATGTCCTTTATTCAATTAGACACATGTCACTTTGAAAAGTCAGACTTGTCAAATCTACTCTTGAACATAATTTAAAGCCACAATCAATTCACCTTGTGAATAGAAACAATCTCATAATTTAAACAACCAAACTAAATAAAACATGCATTTTTGCAAGTATCTTAAGAATTTTGTATGGTTCTTTTCTAACCCATTTAAATTTAAAAAGTAGTTGTATTATTTTTCTTTTATTTAGCAGTACCAGTTAGGTTATGACCTATCATATGACACCAGCTAAGCAGGATCAAATTGAGCCAACACATATATAGGAAACCTCCACAAAAGACCCAAATGCTGTTGGAAGTGGCATTCTTCCCTCTCAGGGTATGTATACACCACAAAGTAAGGTATAATTGCAGTGAAGTAACAATAGTAGTCAAGATCCCACAATATTCTTCCCAGCAAGTTAAGGAAGTATGGATTGGATAAATGAATTGTAAGGTGGACAGAAAGCTGGCTAGATTGTCGGGCCCAATGGGTAGTGATCAGCAAGTCGATGTCTGGCTGGCAGTCAGTTTCAAGCGGAGTGCTCCAAGAATCAGTTCTAGGGCTGGTTTTGTTCAACATCTTTATTAATGACCTGGATGAGGGGATGGATTGCACCATCAAGTTTGCGGATGACACTAAGCTAGGGATAGAGGTAGATATATTGGTGGGTAAGTTTAGGGTCCAGAGTGACCTAGACAAATTGGAGGATTGGGCCAAAAGAAATCTGATGAGGTTCAACAAGGACAAGTGCAGAGTCCTGCACTTGGGACAGAAGAATCCCAAGCACTAATACAGGGGGGACCGACTGGCTAAGCAGCAGTTCAACAGAAAAGGACCTGGAGATTACAGTGGATGAGAAGCTGGATACGAGTCAACAGTGTGCCCTTGTAGCCAAGAAGGTGAATGGCATATTAGGGTGCATTAGGAGGAGCATTGCCAGCAGATCTAGAGAAGTGATTATTCCTCTTTATTCGGCACTGGTGAGGCCACATCTGTAGAACTGCGTCCAATTCTGGGCCACCCAGTATAGAAAGGATGTGGATGCATTGGAGAGGGTCCAGCGGAGGGCAAGCAAAATGATTAAGGGGCTGGAGCATATGACCTACAAAGAGAGGCTGAGGGATTTGGGTTTATTTAGTCTGCAGAAGAGAAGAGTGGGGCGGGGGATTTGATAGCAGCCTTCAACTTCCTGAAGGGAGGTTCCAAAGAGGATGGAGAGAGGCTGTTCTCAGTAGTGATGGATGGCAGAACAAGGAGCAAAGGTCTCAAGTTACAGTGGGGAAGATCTAGGTTGGATATTAGGAAAAACTATTTCACGAGGAGGGTGGTGAAGTACTGGAATGGGTTACCTAGGTGGTAAATGCCCATCCCTAGAGGTTTTTAAGTCCCAGCTTGACAAAGCCCTGGCTAGGATGATTTAGTTGGGATTGGTCCTGCTTTGGGCAGGGGGCTGGACTCGATGTCCTCCTGAGGTCTCTTCCAGCCCTAGGATGCTATGATTCTATACAGTGAAAAAAGTCAGGTTGTTGGCCCCTCCTGAAGTCCATGTGTCAGAATTTTCACTGCTGTGATGGATTAAAATTAGAGTGGGTATATCTACTTGCACTGCAACTGCATCTTTAACTGTGGTGTCAACATACACAAGGTCAGTATTAAATTGATGCCCCAACACAGTGTTTGAAGGAGACTCAAATCATGCTTTTTGTAAGAGTACAGTGCATCATGATGACATTGCAACCTGTCTAATTTCATTCTGCTGGTGGAAGTCGGGCTGGAGCAGCCGCCACCCCAGATCCTGCTTAGTCAATTAACTAGTTAAATGTTAGGTCAACCTAACATTTAATTGGTTAACTGATTAACCGGGATTTTACATCCCTGATGATGAAAAGTGCTGGGCCCAGTACAGACACTTGTTGGACACCACTAGTTACCTCTCTCCATTCTGAGAAATGACCATTTTTCCTACCCTTTATTTCCTATGTTTTACCTGGTTACTCTTCCATGAGAAGACTTTCCCTCATATCCCATAACAGCTTAATGAGGCCCTGCTCATCGTAATTGCATAAAAACAGATGACTTGTTTATAAGTTAGAAATAACTTGACAACTTTGGGACTAAATCAGCTCTCCTGATGCAAGAAGGGTTAATTCGTGCCAGTGACTGGCCACCAAACCTACATAGAAATTCATATTGTAGAAGGCAGGCAGGGTTTGCATCACCATTCTTCCTACACAACTAGTAGAAAACAATTTCAGTGTTTGGATGTAAGCAGGCTGAATGTGCTCTCCACTGACATCTAGTGGTGAGCTGTGGTAGAGAACTTCAGGAGCTGATCTCGTTTGCATGGGCATGCTCATGCTACCTAGGTTCTCAGCATGATGGGACTGCTTGCCCCAAATGATGACCTTTGGTAGCACTGAACACCCAGATTCCTTGTTATTAGGGCAGAAGTAATAAAGGATGGTTATCTGTGTTGTGTGAACTGAGGGCAGTAGAACTGTACCCGGCATACCCCAATGGAGGGACTCACCATCAACTGAACAGCCAGGGGCCCACTGAGTTGAGATGGGTTGGGGACAGGTATTTGTAACTGGTGGTGTGGGCCCTGTGTAAGGGCCCCAGACATTAGGTCACTCTTCCTCTCTCCATGGTATACTAACCAAGCTAATTTAGACTCAATGGAGAGTCTTGGTGCATGCTTTGGGACAGTGTTTCTGAGGCAAGATGACTGTCTAGTGTGCACTAGCAGTGAGGCTTCCCTACTGAGAGGTGAAATCACAGAGAGCTGAATTAAGTGGGGAAGCCCTGAAGACATTGGTGTGGAGTGACTGGTGAGGAGCAGTATGGCCAATGGGGTGGCTGGTGAGGACCAGTGTGGCCAGCGGGGCAGCTGGTGAGTGCCAGATCAGTAGAGTGTGTAAAGTGCCTCCTTACCACCCTGCCCCGCCTGGCCACCCAGACTTGGAGGCGAACTCTGTAGATAAACTTCTAAGCTTGGAGCCTGCACTAACCAAGGACAGTGGGGTGCAGAAAAGGGACAGGTACATTAAAGTGACTTTTGGGCTGCTGGACTTAGGAACCTGATTAGAAAGCTCATTGCTCAGCTTAACTGAAGAGGGTCTTTTGGGCTCATGGTGTATGTTTATGGAGCTTGAATGTGTATGCAGCATTTTCCCATTTCAATGTGGATTTACTTCCCTCCTTTTATTAAAATTTGTTTGCTACACTCTGACCCTGTACATTGCCTCTTAGAGGTGCCCATGGGGTAAGCGTGTAATTGTCCCAGGTCATTGTGTAAGGGCTCGAGCCAGTTTTGGTGTTGTATTGTTGGAAAGAAACCCCTAGATACTGAACTCAGTCCTCGTTGGTGCCAACTCTGTCTGACAGAAGAATTACACTTAGGCATGATTTTTAAAAAAACAGGGCCTCCTTAGTGTCGCACACATACACACATTAAAATATTAAACACGTATCAATAGAAGGTTTGAAGATTGGTATGGTGATAAAATTTTATAAATAAAAAAAAATGAGTAACATACTTTTCATTGGGACACTTTTGTTAAGTAAAATTCCAAAGGCTTATGTCATTTTAGGAGGGAGAAATATGGCATAAACTGTAAATCATGGAGCATTTAACACACATAAAATACTCAATTATTTCCTACTTTACTCAGGTATGGTACTTTTTTTAACCCAAAGAAAATATTTGACTAATTATAACAAATATGTTTAACATAAGGCCATGACAATAAAACATTAAAATTAACAATGATAAGAATATATCCTTACCATTCTGAACATCCAACACATGATGTTTATCCAATGTCCAACCACCCATGTTAGAGGCATCCAGTTCATATCCCTGCAAAATGGCAGTCCGCTTTTCCCAGAGAGTTAGATCCAAACAAGACTCATATTCATAACCTACAGACACTGGAATAATAATAAATCCCATTTTATATTCTAAACCATGCTTGAAAAATGAAATTTTGTTGAAAAATTGCCTTTATAGTCCTATACTATAAGTTTGTGACTTTTCTGCCATCACAAATTTTAAAACTATATCTCATTTATCATACAGATATTGTTAAAAAAATTCACAATTTAAAAAAGTAATTTCAGATGATTAAAATGATCTTGTTTTTAAAGACTGCAATAGACTGACTAAGTCTATCCCAAGAGAGGAGTATAGTGAAGAATGGTTTTCTTTTGATTTATCACTGTGTTTAAAATGAGATCCACAAAAACTATCCACAATGGGCCTATCCTCAAATTTAGTTTTTCTTCTGTGGTAAAAGTCAGTTTGTACTCTCATTTCATTTTGAAACAGATTTTATTAGAAAAAAGTTTGCCTTGCTTCATTCTAACACATTTTACTCCAGTGCTGTCGTGCTAAATACTTTCTGATTAACATATATGGTAAATTTAAATTTAATCCTATTATTCTAAAACAACAACACACATCATTAAAACAGTATCACTCTGTACATACCAACAGCTTCAGATAAGCCATAGACCTTCTGGTTGTATGCATCCGTTTTATCCCATATGAATGTGTAAGCCAGATTTGGTGATGCAGGGAACCATTTCTGGAAAAGTCTTCCCACCACTGCCACCATAAGATGAACCTTCATTAAGTTAAATGGTATAACGGACTGAGTCATGGTGATCTTAAGAACTGATTTATACCCTGCAGCTCTGGAGCTTAAGTATGATAATTTCAAATCAGTTCCTGGGATTGTAGTCTCTTCATGAAGTACCTAATTGTTGAAAAAGAAACATTACAATAATTTAAATTATTTCCAGGTTAAACTGAACATAGTAGTATTTTAAAATCATACCACAAACAATAGTGTATTAAAACCCATAATGAATCAGTGTCTGCATTTAAATAAGTAAAACAAAAGAAATCACAATGTTTTGCTTCTTCTTGAAGACATCCATCTTAAAGTCTTTTTGTTATGTAGGTGTTCAATTATTATATTCTGTTGCAAACTTTCAAAGACTCATGACCTTGCAAAGACCTCTCTCTTTTTTGGAAGAACATCTCCAATCTCTTTTCCCACAAGTTTTGTCAGCGAAGCATCCTCTTTCTGTCTAAGTGCACTGGGCAAACAGCTTCTTCTGAAGCCACCCTCCATGCTGTGAATCTGTAATGCATGCAGTAACTGTGATACAACTAGCACTCTCCCGATCAAAGCTAAGTGAGTGCTGGGCATCTGAGATCCAGCAATCACTCCTGCATGTCCCTGCATGAATCTGACAGCACTCTTCTGGAATAGAGACTTAGTTCATTCAGAGGTAAAAAAGGTTCTTGAAGCAACAACAACAAGCCTAAGTAACCATACATTGTGACAAGTCAATTTTACTATAATTAAGAATGCAATTATGAAGATACTTTTTAGCATAGAAAAATAATTCTTTTTCTATCCCTTGTCTATATTGTCTATTTAGATAATAAGCTTTTCTGGTTATTGCTTATTGGTAGTTATTGCTTACAATGGGTATATACAGCCACAAGCACAATGGGGATCCAGGTTTTGATTAGAGCCTTTAATTATTACTGTAGTACAGTTAAAAATAATAATAGTTGTGTTTTATACGATGGGTTTTGAATATGTCTTATTTTTGTATTGTAAATATTTTAATATTTAATATCTACAGCTTTCTTCCATTTATTGCAAAGACAGAGATGCAAGATGCCTTAAGGAAAGCTTCCCTATATTTCCTGCTCAATTTTCACTCCTCTGACATCATCTCATTGCTTTCTCAAATCAGAAAGGTTCAATTCTGTTTTTAGAAGTTTCCTCCCTCCACTGAGAATTAGAGTTTGTGCATGGTAGTAGGACATGAAAGGTTTCTGCCTTCTATGGGTTAAGATAGTCCATCATCTTTAGTTCACTCAACACTAACTGGCAATGGGAGATCTACTCTAGGAAAATCCTCAGATGTAATTTTAAAACTGTTTACAGTTTAAGAGGGTCCAGGGACCTTGCTTATTGAGTTGAAGAGGCCATAGATGTCATGTCATAATATCCAATAACTGATGGAAACTACTGCATCTATATTAAGAAAGATTTACGTGGCATTAACTATATTTTTCTCTTTCCCCATTCTCTGACCAATTATCACTGACGGCAACTTGGCTCATCTAACAGGAATCAAGGATGCAAGAAGGCTGTCATTCAAGTCAGGTATATATAGGCAAGCAGCTCTCTTCTCTAACTTCCCACACTGTGTAGAATTTCGTATCACAGTAGAAAGGAAAGGAGGACTAGGATGGGGAACAGATTACAAGGACAAGCCCAATTACTGATAAGCAATTGTTAATTGTCAAACATCTGCTCTTCCCCCTTCACCACTGACAGCAAGTGACATACAGTACTGTCATTAAAAAAAGTGCTTAAAATTGGTGATATTTGTGTTGCTTCTTAAAGTTGCTTGTGCAGTGCATTGGCTCAAGACGCAGGGCATATAGTGGATGAGCCTCTGAACTGTAGGGCAAACAAGTCTTTTCAGGCTAAAAATATAAAAACCCAGACAGAGACATAAGCAACAGAGGATCTTTTCCTTTACAAAGACCTTGAAGGCAAAACAACTCTCTAAGATGTTTGAAGGACTCCCACGCTGCACTTTAAAGCTGAACTAACAGATGCTGTTTTCTTTCTAGGAGAAAAAAGAAACTTGAGAAACAAAGGGAAATAATACATCCATAAATGAATACAGTGTGATGATTCCTGTTAGCCTCAAAGTTTACTCAAATCTCGTGCAAGCAAAAAGTGTAGATGAGTAGTGCTAAGTGCCAAAGCATCCATCACCCTATTAGCTAAGAGAGAACAGAAAGTAAACAGGCCATGGTGGTGGGCATTTTCACAAAGCTCTGCGGTGGGTTTGGTGGCTGCCTCATTAAGAACTAAGAGGCAATTTTCTTACTGAGCTAAAAAACTGACTATTGCCAGGGCAAGATTCACAGAGAGGGTTTAGGTTCAGCACTGCAACTCCTAAAGTTTGGCGCTCTCTGCTTTGTAGAATCCATAGTACTGAGGCATACACTCAAGCGCTTCATACAATGCATGGAGAGAGCTAGGCATCTAACAATGGGACTCATAGCCAGCAAGCTGAGCAAGGTGCTGCTTATATTAGCCATGGGAAATGCCAAGGAAAAAGGTGTATCCTAAGCATTGCCCCTCAAAGGGACTTAGGTACCTAAATTTAGGTCAGTGGGAGGTGGCCATCTTTGCTTGGAATTTACAGTCAGGAACCCTCTGCTGGAGTGAGGCACCTCCTACTTGCAAACAGAAGCAGGAGAAGCTGCCATAACCTCTCTCATTCAAACACCTCACTTTGTATGATCAGGAAAAGTGGTCTGAATCCCCATCTGCAAACAGCATATTTACAGATTACAGAGTTCTCTGGAGTATAAAAAATAAACTGATGGGCCCAAGCTGTAGAGGATAAACCCTGGACATATTTGAGTAAGAGAGTAAACTTGTTGAAAGGGTATGTACTTAGAACTGGATGAAGTTCTCCAAACATTAAGAGAAGTCTTTAAAAGCTCCATCGTGGTTTCTTCTCAAATTATTGTAAGAGATCCGGTGAGCAGGAAATAAACAGCTAGGCTTCCAATTAAGACCAAACAAATACAGGCTTAGGAGTTTATTGTACTTACTACAAGGAACAAGGATTTAAAACATTTCATACTAAATTCACAAGTGTCTCCAGATGTTATGATTTAACTGCTGTAACATAAGATTCATTGGCTGAAATCCTGTCCCTGTTGACATCAATGGGAGTTTTGTCTCTGGGTTCAATAGGGCCAGTATTTCACCTCTTATAAATGTTTTGCAGGCGGACTCTTCCAACATCGACTGAACAAAATGCAGAGTCAGAAGAGAAGGAAGAGAGCTTTGGACCCTAGAACTGCTTTAATAGTCCTCATCCACAGAACTGAATAAAGACCACACACACCTGCTAACTGGTCTCTTGAGCATATAGCTCAAGCCCCTAAAAATGCTGTCTCCTGACCCAATGTAAGTGAAAAGAGTAGAACCCTGAATCAACCTAATTCCTTTGAGTATCAGCGGTATTGAGCCATGGAAGCATATGGGGAAGGGAAGTCACTAAATTTCAACTTCAAAATAGCTCCTTGTCAGGGCCACTGAAAGATACATCCCCCCAGAAATTTGGTGGGTTAAACCTACCTGGGCAAGGTTTAAAGTGGGGAAAAGAGCTACTTGTGGTTATGTTGTTTGAGACTCTCCTCCTAAGAATGGAGGGTGAAAAGGGGTGTAGCATGGAGGTTTTGGAGGAGGCAGGGAAGTAAATTCAGTTACATAGCTGGAATGGATGATGTCTAGTACCCACCTGACCATGGTTTTTGTACTTCAGATGTGGAAAAAGAGTGCTAAATGGTGCATGGAAATTGGCAGATGGTAGCTGGTTTGCAACTCTTGAACATCATTTACATGAGGGCTGAGATTGGGATGATGATGTTGCTACAGCATTGGAATGATGATGTTGCCACGAAGAGGCAGGGAAATGGAACTTCTGAACTCAGTGACTCTTAAGACTGCTGGTGGTAAAGCTGTTGAGCCGTTGGTCCAGGCATGTATGATTGCCTATGAAATTTTCTCTTTAAGGCATGTTTATATATTCCCAGGGAGTGGAGGGTAGCCCTGGACTCCTTTCTAGTGTTTGAGAACAGAGGAGTTTCATCAAAGGACTGGTCATTCAGAGTGTTCTAAGACCTCCTCATGAATCACAGACCACTAGAACTGGAAGGGACCTCGAGCGGTCACTGAGTCCAGTCCTTTGCCTTCATGGCAGGACCCAGTACCGTCTAGACCATCCCTGATAGATGTCTATCTAACCTGCTCTTAAATATCTCCGGAGATGGAGATTCCACAACCTCCCTGGGCAATTTATTCCAGCGTTTCACCATCCTGGCAGTTAGAAGTTTTTCCTTATGTCCAACCTAAACCTCCCTTGCTGCAGTTTAAGCCTATCCTCAGAGGCTAAGGAGAACAATTTTTCTCCCTCCTCCTTGTCACACCCGTTTAAATACCTGAAAATCGCTATCATGCCTCCTCTCAGTTTCTCCTTTCCAAACTAAACAAACCCAATTCCTTCAGTCTTCCCTCATAGGTCATGTTCTCTAGACCTTTAATCATTCTCGTTGCTCTTCTCTGGACCCTCTCCAATTTCTCCACATCTTTCTTGAAATGCGGTGCCCAGAACTGGACACAATACTCCAACTGAGGCCTAACCAGCGCAGAGTAGAGCGGAAGAATGATTTCTCGTGTCTTGCTCACAACACACCTGTTAATGCATCCCAGAATCATGTTTGCTTTCTTTGCAACAGCATCACACTGCTGACTCATATTCAACTTGTGGTCCACTATAACCCCTAGATCCCTTTCTGCCGTACTCCTTCCCAGACAGTCGCTTCCCATTCTGTACGTATGAAACAGATTGTTCCTTCCTAAGTGGAGCACTTTGCATTTGTCTTTATTAAACTTCATCCTATTTACCTCAGACCATTTCTCCAATTTGTCCAGGTCATTTTGAATTATTACCCTATCCTCCAGATTAGTCGCAACCCCTACCAGCTTGGTATCATCTGCAAACTTAATAAGCGTACTTTCTATACCAATATCTAAATCGTTGATGAAGATATTGAACAGAGCCGGTCCCAAAACAGACCCCTCACGGAACCCCACTTGTTATGCCTTTCCAGCAGGATTGTGAACCATTAATAACTACTCTCTGAGTACGGTTATCCAGCCAGTTATGCACCCACCTTATAGTAGCCCCATCTAAGTTGTATTTGCCTAGTTTATTGATAAGAATATCATGCGAGACTGTATCAAACGCCTTACTAAAGTCTAGGTATACCACATCCACCGCTTCTTAAACTTCCACATCCACCGTCCTTATTGAACTTCATCCTATTTACCTCAGACCATTTCTCCAGTTTGTCCAGATCATTTTGAATTATGACCCTATCCCCCAAAGCAGTTGCAACCCCTCCCAGCTTCGTATTATCTGCAAACTTAATAAGCATACTCTCTATGCCAATATCTAAATAATTGATGAAGATATTGAACAGAACCGGTCCCAAAACAGAACCCTGCAGAACCCCACTTGTTATGCCTTACCAGCAGGATTGTGAACTGTTAATAACTACTCTCTGAAGTACGAAGCCATGATTCATGGCACATCAGAATGGCAGTAACCATTGTCGTTGAATATGTATCTGCTGCATCTATTAGTGATTGAAGAGTGGTCCTGGTAACCAACTTGCTTTCTCAGTGAGAGTATGAAATCTCTCTCTGTTCTGGTGCAGAAGCTAGTTGATGAAGTCTGTGAATTTGGAATCATAGAACTATAGTACTGGGAGGAACTAGAGATCTTCTAGACCAGTCCCCTGCACTTCTGTCAGGGTAATCATACCTAGCCATTAATACTTGGTAACTGGCCACCTGGAACTAAAGTCTAGTAGAAGTGAAGACTATCCCTCCCAATAAAGCAGGTAATTTAAATCTTTATCAACTGGAGTACATCTGTTGTTGTCTAAATCTGTCTGTGGCAGCCCTGACAACGAAAGAGTTTGGGGCAGGATGAGAAAAGAGAAAGTCTGCCCTTTTGTCTTGGACAAAATAGTTTTTCTGCCCTCTTGAGGATAAGGGCACAGGTGGCTGGGGAATGCCAGACAGTACTAGTGGTTGCAACGTGGCTTCATTAACAGGAAGTACTATTTGGCTGGACCTAGAGGACTGGAGAATTTATAGGGAGGATCCTGAACCTTCCTCAAGTGAGATCTGTAGCTCCTCTGCAACCCAACATAATCGTTCCTGGAACTGTTTATGGTTGTTGGAGGAATGGATACATTGCAACAACTGCTTCATTGGGAGATGATGAAGGCAATCTTGGTGGTACCAGCAGATCCATCTTATTATCTTGCTCTTCCACGGGAGCAGGAAGAAGCTGTCCTCTTGCTGGGGAGGGATAGACTGTCTAGATCACGTTGACTATGCTGCATGGTACAAGTCTTGTGGTGCCTGTATGGTCAATAAGATGGGTCAAAGGTTGGTTGTGGTGGTTCCCACTGCATGGAAAACAAACAATTCTGAGGCAAGTGCTGATTTGGAGGTTGGTTTCAGACCAGTCCAGGCCCATTGTCCAGGAAGGCATGCCCTTAGAGGAGACGACATAGTTCGTTGGGCGGTTCAGAATTTCCTGAGGAAAAAAATGCTGATTCTAGATCCATTAGTGGTACAAATGGGTTCCGTTGGAAGGAAGCCATGACTAGATGATGGAATGGGAGACAGACTTTTCCCATAAGTTGCATCTCCTTACGGAGTTGTGAGGAAAGGATTTGGTGGTGATGGAAGCAAGAGATGCTAGAGAATAAGTGTCATCAAGTAGAGCATAAGACTCTGCTCTCTAGAGTGTGAGGGGGTCTTGTCAACCTAAACCAACAGAACTGGAGAAATTAGTGTGTAACACAGGGAGATGAGGCAGAGCCTGAATCGTGGTGGGTGAAGCTCTTGATAGTTCTCTTTTGTCAGAGCTGTCAGTTCTCAGAACGTAAGCATAGTTAGTACCAGGGCCATGTTGCTGTAGTCTGGTACTGTCTGAGCCCTGGATTTGGGGACTTTCTTGTCACAATCCTAAGACTTAAGACATCCTGAGTCTTCATGGGCTGAGCAAGACGACTTCCTCAATTTAGGCAAACTCATATCTGACTTCTTTGAAGTGGATTTAGAGGAAAATTTGCTCTCATATTTAAGAGAACGCTCTCTGCCCTCACGACAAGAAACTGGTAAAGGATCTGCGAGGTTAGATTCCCTGGGTCTAAAGTCAGGGAACAAGTGGCAGATATGCGCAGAATCCCAAGGCAGTCAAGGCAGCATTGATGGTCACCACTGAGCAAGAAGCAACATGGACAGAAAACACAGAATTGAAGCCCATATTCCTGGGCATAGTTCAAGATGGAGGGGAATTCCTCTTGATTGATAATCTAACTATTAAACTATCAAATTTAGCTAAAATGATCAGATAAAACTCTAAAACATTTTATAAAATATATACATATGTATTTACAGATCAAAGGTTAAATGAAGATGAAACTCCAGATATTGCAGGTGCCAACCCAACACATGCTTAAAAAAGAAACTGGAGAAGTGCCCAGTCCATCCTGCCTTTATTTCCCAAGTTGGAGGCACCCTTGCAGAACAACAAACACTGCTGACCAGAATCCTCTGACTCTGGGCACGTGTGTGGCCATGAAGGAATATCCATAGGGACCAGCACTCAAAGAACATTAAGTTTAGACTCTGACACATTATACTTGTTTTAGATGTAACAATTTATATTTCCATATGTTATCCCTACTCATTAACCTTAAATCACAATCTTCGATAGTAAAATTATGATTATTCCACAATAAATATACTTTAATACCGTGATGTTATAAAGGGTCTGATGCACACTTGTACCAGTCTAGCAGAGTGTATGCTGTTTCTCTAGAGGCAGCATACCTGGTCATTTCTGAGTGTGTTCAGTGACTGGGGCAAGCTACTACTGGGGGGAGGCATTCACAGGGACTTAGGGGCTAAGACACACCTACTGCTAATCTGTAAAGCAAAGCAGAAGGCAGAGCCTGAGGCAATTGTTTAGGTGGGCAAACAAGTGAGGATGGGAGGGAGCTGACACCAAGTTTAGCACCAGAAAGTCTCTCTCTCACTGAGAGATGGGGAATAAACAGTCTCAGGGACTATGAGAAGTGTCATACCAGGATCCAGTACTCCCACTCCAATTATTCTTATTCACAGAGGAACAGCTTCAACAGGAAAGACTGAAAGAGCGCCACATCAGAATATCCCATAGCCCCGCTGTTACATCATTTGACAGAGAACAGCTTCCTCTTTAAATCCCTTCTCCTCTGAGGCAGCAGGACTAGAACTAGGGGTCTGCCACATCTCCAGCAAGTACCTTAATCCCTGAACTATAAATTAGGAGGATGCAGCAGTGCCTAACTGCAAAAGCTCAGTTATAAGGAGCCATTCCAGTTTGCGCTCTGAGTCTGCTTACCAGATCAGGCCCCGAAGGCGAGCTAACTGGGAGGATGAATATCTTTCTCCAGTCTGTGGAACACTCTGGGGCTTGGCCGTCTGGATGCCTAGTGTGGGGCTTCAGTGCACATATGCTCAGGCAGACACATAGGTGCCTGGGGAATTTTTACTGCAATCATTTAGGAGCGCAGCAAATTTAGTTGCCTAAAGGGCTCAGTGGCTGATTCTGAGATTTAGGCACCTAAAGTAGCAGTTAGATTTCTAAACTAGTCTTCGGAAACAGTACCTTTAAGGGATGATGAAGCGTTATATCTATGGTTAATGCAGCATACCATTCTCCCCTGAGTGTGGTGCTGAGTGTTGCCAATCCACATTAGCAGGATGGCAGATTAGCAGGGAACTGGGGAATGGCTCCTCTATATTTTCTGTGCCAACTTCAATCTCTCCTATAGTAAATCTGGCTTTGACTCTTTTCAGAAAAATAATGGAAAGCATCCCTCAGAAATTTAATGAATAGTTTTTTAATAGCATAAGCCGCAAATCTGATTTTATACGGGGTAATGTAGCATTATGCACGATACTTGTGAGATGAGAACCTGACCCTGACGGTGTATATTATTTCTTGAAATATTTGTGTAACTTCCATTAGCAAAAATAGGATATATGTGTATGCACTGAGTGGAGAAAACAACAGTTTAATTCTTAGCTTTCTGCATGTATAATTAGTGTTTTAACAATCAAAAAGTGCTCACATTAGGACAGGTCAAACAATAAGCTAGGTATGAAGATGGCTTTTTTTTAAATATATGCATATATAATAAAGACCTTTTAAGGTTCTTTACAACTAGCACTATACATGGTTACCTTTTTCTTATTTTATAATATATTTGTCATTACCTATCACTTTTGGAAACAAATCTATCATTGCTGCCACCAGGTCTGCTGATGGGTAGGAGGGAGGGGGCATTTGCCTCGGGGTCTGGGGCTTCTGGCTGCTGCTAGCGCGGCTGTAGTGGTGGCCAGAGCCCCAGACCCTTTACATTGTCACTGGATTACCATGAGGTGCACTCGAGGCAGCGCTGAGAGCTGGTTGCCCCAGCCCTGTCCCTTCTGTCTGAGGCTCCACCCCCTTCAGAAGCACGGAGCCACTCCCCCCCCACCCCCACATACACACCCTGCTTAGTGGCCTGGCAAGTCTGTCAGCCTCTCTGTGTGTTGCAACATGAAAATCAGAGCTGTTTTGGAATAGATTGTATTATGCAAATAATTTTTGACCTAAGTGAAGGATTAAAGCATATACTGGGTAGCATAATCTAGTCTTAAATGTATTTAATTGTAATTTGTTTACACTTCACCAGTTCCTACCATGAACTGGCATTTAGTAGTTTTGTCCATTTTGCAAAAGCTCTAAATACAACAAAGTTTAATTGCACCTGCTAAGTTCCCATCAGGAAGCAAGAACATTTCTTTCTGAAGAGCTATGAAAACATGTTTGACATAAATTATAATGAAGCAAGCAAGCAAACAAACAAAATAGCTATTTTTAGCAGAAAATCCTCACAGAAAAATAGGAATATGATGCTGCTTGCACAGGGCAACCTGAGGTGAGATCCACCTGGAATCTGCACCCTGAAACCCTTCCTGCACCACAACCCCAGCCCGAGCTGGTGAAGTGAGTGAGGATGAGGCAAAGCAAGCAACAGAGGAAAGGAGCAGAGGGTGGAAACTCAGAGAAGGGCCATGGCAGGGGCCTTGTTTTCTAGGGGTAGGTCAAGGAAGTTTGGTTTTGTGCAATTAGAAAGTTGGCACCCCTAAGGTGTACAAGTCAGGTATTTGCATGTGTGATACCTTCATGCACCTGATTTTGACTAAATAATATCAACATTGATTTATTCACGTGCAGGATTTATTCAACATTCTTTATTATAAATCAGAAGTTTATGTCTTCTTTATGTCAATTTAAAATACACCCGATAGAAAATATTATTTAGCTTGAAGCACACTGTACCTGTGTCTCAGGGATAATGGGACTGTCTTCAGGAGAAATCCTAAAGAAGGTGGATAAAGGTGATGACACAATGACAGGGTTTGGCCTCACAAATCCACTCAGATCACAGCTGGGAATGTCATTCTCTTCCTTCTTCATGACCAGAGTATCCATGACATAAAAGACATTCCATGGAATCCACACTGTGTGATACTGTGTGAGGAATGGTGATCGTTCAAACACCAGAGTTAGTGATGCACCACCATTTGCCACCAAGTCAAACCTAAAAGAAATCATAGCATTATTCAGCAGAGTATAAACAGAAGTCACATACTGTGCAAAGCTATTTACAGTTTGTATTTTATAGATCTGAATTCTTCATCCTGTTGCTCTCATTTTATGCCAGTTTAACTCCACTGGAAGCAATGGAGAAGTTAATCAAATTACATTAGTGTAAAATGGGGTAAGAGAGTGGGGAATATGGCCTCTATGTTCAAATAAACAAGAACATTTTCCCTTTCTCAAAATAATAATTAAAAGACAATCAATGCGTAAGAAAATGTCTTATGATTGTTTTCTACAATATTTACAAAGGAACAGCTGGAAGTAATAGTGTCTACAATTTTCTTTTCAGGTCTACATTTTTAAATCCACAAACAATAACTCCTGGTGTAACAAGCCTCTCTAAGTAAAAATACAGTGTCCATATTCTAATCAGAGAAATGGGTGGCAGCAAACTTACATTCCATCTTGGCGAGTGATTGTGTAACCATATTCTGGATAATGTAAAAAGGAAACATTAACTCCAATGAGGGGAGTTCCATCAGCAGTTAATACTTGGCCCCTGATGACAGATGCAAGGCTGTGGGAAAAGGTGCTGAATTAGAAAATGCATTTATTTTCTGAGATATTACTAGCATAATTATCAGTAATACAACTTAAAACAAGCACACCATTACATAGGAGCTATGTAATCAATGCTGAAACACTTCCAAGCCATTGCTGTCTAATTTACATTCTCTAACTGCTTCTATATTTGTCCTATGTTTTAATTTGGCGCAGATTGTATTTAGAGAGTTACCATGCCCTGTAATTTAGGGATGCATTTTTAAAAACTTATAAACTCTAGACTTTCCTTCTGAAAGTCATATCTCTGGCACTTTCGTAAAGAAAAATGTACTTTCCAATTAATTACAAGGCAATCTGTAACTCTGTGGGATCAAGAAGTGTAAAATTTAAAAAGGGCAATAAGGAACATTTGTACACCAACTTTTAATCAACTGTGGTGCCCAACTGCATTAGTGTTACTAACTGCAGATTCAGGAATGCTAGTGTAAGTCATCTTCTTTCACTCAGTGAGATGTAAGACAACTGCTTTCAATTACTGGTTTATTTTTAGGGTGGGCATCACTACTCTGTAAAGCACTAGTCAAACTGTGCATGCAACTGTACTGTCATGCACTTAACAGTCTTATTACATTAATTCATAATGTTTATTATTTACAGTTCTCAGCTTAAGAAGTGCCCTCTTGCCTTTCCTTCTGAGGGCATTTTCATTGTTTTGATATATTGCCAACTGAGCTAACCCAAATAAACCAAGATGTAGTTAATCTTGAATGGCCCAGGTATGAACATGGCAAAGTGTGTGTAACTTGCTAGTACTGGCAATTGGAATTTTTGTAAGTAGTAAAATAGTCATATTCATATATTTAAAAAAAAGTAAATTATGCATTTATTGAAAGTCCACAAAATGTCACAATTGCAGGGGACCTCCTAACAACATAAAGCATATATACACTTAAAAATTCATTTATGTTCCTGAAGGACTGATTATTCACATTCACCTCTTATTGAAAGGACTTTCCCCAGGTATCACATGAGTGCTGTCTGGGCCTGTAAGAAAACTAATCCGGTCATAAAAAGATTTGGCTGCTTGCTGAGATGGTGATTGTTGGCTTTGGCTAATGATATCTTGGGGATCAGGCAGTCCACGACAATAGGGCTGATTTTGGCAGGAACTCTGCAAGCAGCAGTCTGGATCCATGCAGTCAATTAATCCATCTGTAGTGAAGAAATTCAGACAAATGAACAAATACTTCTTCCTGTTCTTTGATATCTGAATGAGCAATTAGACACAATTTTCATACACACAGAAAGATTTAAAAACTATTACAGTATGAAAGAATATTAGTAGTTAAGATTTTTAAGAATTCACTTTCAAGAAATTAAAGGCTCAATTTTATACTGGGCTCTCAATCTTGCACGGAAATTAAAGGGTGTTGAAGCCACTCAGCATCTTGCAGGTTTAGTCCCTAACTTAAAAATATGCACTAAGATTTTGCTTATTTAAAACAACACACAGCCTTTAGACTCTACAGGCATCACTAACTTATAAATATTAAATACTTTTTATGGGGGGTTAAGTACCTTTTATGTAAGGTTATCTGGTATGCAAGGAAGAGAAACAGGTAACTCCCACTCGGCTGCTTTCTTGAAACTATATAATGTATCTGTTCTGCACGTAGCTTTAAATATTAAACAATGTTTATCAAGCTAGATTTTTTTTAAACTTTGGAAGAAAGGGTTTGTTGCTACTGGCAAAGGAAATCTCCACAAGTCTTTTGCATAAAAATGTATGTGAGAAAATCTGTGTTAAACATTTAATTCCTCAGCAGCTGATGATGAATGTTAGTGAACAGAAACATATACCTGTGGATATTTTTTTATGTATAGGTTAACTGCATTCACAAACGATAAAGATTAAACTTGTCTTCTCTAGATATCTAATACGTTGAAGGGGATTAAAATCAAACTCAAACGGATAACTCTTTAATTAGCTGCAAGTAAAACAAATCTGGAAATGTCAGCTGCAGAAAGTTTTCTAGGTAATGTAATATAGTATCACAGAGCTGATAACTGTTTTCCCCTAAAGAGCAGAAAGGCTGAAATAGCGCAGGCATATTATCATTCCATTTAGATAAGGAGAGAGGATTGTGTTTTACAAAAGAATGGAAAACGCTGATACAGCAGCTTGAGGAAGTGTATGATAGTTCTATTTACAAAATAGCTAGCTTCATATTAACATTAGAACAACACACACAGGAGGTATGGTAATATTCATGCATTATAAGTACAGTTTTCTTCCAAATGTAGCTAATGCTGCATTTTGTTTAAGAATTTCGGTACTACAGGTTGTACCTTCCCTGGTCTGGCACCCTCGGGACCTGACTGGTCCCGAATGAGGCTGCCAGACCAGGGGAGGCCAATTACATCCCTCTGCTGATGGGACTCTGGGATCTCCTGGGGTCCATCAGCAGACCTAATGGAGCTCCCTTGCCCCCACCAGGACAACTCCCAGATCTATAGGCCAGTCCCCACTGCCGTAGCTCTGTTGCCCCAGGGCCATGAGGCTCATCCCAGGGCTGCCACAGTTCCAATGCTCGGACCACTGGGACTCCACTCTACCAGGGCCGCTGCAGCTCCACAGCCCCAGGGCCACTGGAGCTGCTGCGGCTCTCAGGCACTGACACTGCCACAGCTCCAGGGTCCCAGTGCTGCTGTGGCTCTGAGACGGCTGGGTCTCCACTCCCTGGGGCTGCTGGGCTCCATTATCCAAGGACCGCTGCGGCTTCCCAGCTCCAGGGCCACCAGGGCGTGGGGGCTAATGCACCAGCTGTGGCTCCATCCACCGGGGCCACTGGGCTTCAGCTATCCCGGGGCTGCTGGAGCTGCTGTGGATCTGCTGCTCTGGAGCCACCAGGCTCCGCTCCTCAGGGCCACCAGGGCTGTTGCGGCTGCGCTACCCTGGGTTGCCGTAGCTGCTGTGGCTCCACTGGCCTGAAGGCGACAGGCACTGGTACCCCAGGGCAGCTGTGGCTCCGCTCCTCGGGGCCCCCATGGCTGCCATGGCTCTGCTAACTGGGCTGCTGGAGCTGCTGCGGCTCTGCTACCCCAAAGCTGCCAGGGCTGCCGAGGCTCTGCTGGCCCGAGGCCGCCGGAGCTGCCACGGCTCCACTGTCCTAGGGCTTCTGCGGCCAGCCCCGTGGCCACCCAGCCCTTTGGTCCAGGGGCTCTCTGGTCCAGCAATATCTGTGGTCCTGCTGGACCATGGATGTTGCCAGAACAGAGAGTCCTAGATAAGAGAGGTTCAACCTGTACATGGAAGAGAATTAATGTGCTGGCAGAGTATTAAGGGCCTGATCACCTGTTTTTTGCTCACATAAAACTCCCAGTTCAGTCAACCAACATCAATGGACACTTCAGGAGTGTTAAAGGAATAAAGACTCAGATCATACACTGAATTAAAAATGTAGCATTACTGATACTATCTGGAAAGATTTTCTTCAGCCTGATTCTATTAAAACCATACTGGTTTTGGCTGAACTACCAGGTCAGTGTCAAAACCCAGTACAGTCACGGTTAAAGGCTTTGTTTTGATTTTTACACTTCTATACCTTCCCTCAGGCAATATTTGGTACAGTTGCCAAAGAGGTATGTGCAAATTTAGTCATTCATCTTTGTTAGTTTATAAAAAGCAAATGTACATCTGGTGTGTAGTCTGCAGGTCATAAAACTGCATGAGATTGACATCTTCTGAACTAATCAGCTGGAAATGCATTTTTACAAGCCTCTCTGCTAACATCAATCAGAGAAAGAATCTCATTTTCACCAGCCAAGATACAGGTACACACTGTTTGTTATTTTTCTGTGGAGTTTATCAGCAACTTGCCCAAGCGAGTGACGGATGGTTATGAATCTGGCTCTCTACAACTTAAGAGAACATTTTTCATTCTCCCGCTCTCTCTTATATAGCTAGTGCTTTCTAGTGCCACTAAGTTGTCTGTCTATTGCCCTCTGTATCACAAAGTAAAATAGTATTGGTGGAATAGCTCAACAAAATCATTGATATATTTTAGATTAGCCTAAAAATAGTAGCTGCTATATTTATTCGATTTAAAAGAGAAAAATACAGGGGAAACCAAGGATGTTCCAGCCTATTCAATAATTATCACCTATTCAAGATGACTATTTTGTATTTTTGATTCTAGCTATAAGTTACTATTTCATGTACAGAAGGTATTTATTTGTAAAGAAAATCCTCACCCATTTGGGAAGTTTAAATCTTGTAATGAAAATCTTGGCTAGCTTTGCTTTTTCCTTAGCTGAGACATGGACAGAACTGCAGCAGGATGCAGTCTTGTTTTAAGAACTACTGTCTCTGGAGATTAATAAAAGGCACAGAGAGAGAGGAGTCAGAACTCCCCAAGGGTGTGTTTTGTCCCATTTTCCTGCCCCTACCCACTGGAAAACCGGTACGTTTTGGCAGTAAATTAAAAACACAGTATAGATGAGACCCACAAACTGGCAAGCTCAAATTAAGAGCCCCTTTAAAAAAAGAAGCATCAATTAAATAGATTTATGGGAAAATATTTCTCAAAGGTAGACTTAAGAATTAAATTCTGTAAAGCTGGCCAAGAAAGATGGTACTATCACTTAATCCCCATAACTGACATTCCTTGTATCATTTTATATACTATGGAATCAGGCTGTAGTAAAAGCATGTAGCATGGATTCATTTCACTGTAAGTCAACTTTCGTGATTAGTTGAAGTTCCTGCTCTTTCTGACTGTTTCCATGGTCATATATAGCTCAGACAGGACCCAATCCAAATCTCCTATTTAATCAGCGAGAGTTTTCCCATTGACTTTAATGAGAGGTAAACCAGGCTGTTACTGTATAAATCAGCGCTATAAAATGCCACAGAAGGTTGCTGCCGGGACTGAGTGCCTGCTGAGTTTTTATATGGCCTGGAGAACCTGTAGAACTGATAAAGCTTGCATATTTTCTCCTGCAGAAATAAGCTCTGTAGGCTTCTTGCCCAAGCAACTCTTTCTTTTGATGAAGTTCCAAGATCTACAGACTCCTAATAGATATTTCAGTCCCTATAGCTCCTTGGACTGTATGTGGAGTTGCGTTTCAAGATAAACTGATTGCAACTGAGAAAAAAGACTTCACTTTCATTTCAGAAGATAAGTGAGAGCCTTACATGTAAATTTAACTTTACTTTGAGCTATAACCAGATGATGAGTTTTATATGAAACCACAATTGACTTACATGAAAATTCCACATACAGGATAATGGTAAAATATGGGTAATTTTTATGTAGTGTAATACAGGAGCAATTTTTCTAAATGAGGAAGTACAAGCATTCTGTATTTTTGGCTACATGATTTTTGATCCCACTGAATTCAAATGGAGTCCCCTTCCTCTTCACAAGCACATAAAAAGTAGAATTCAGCCTATGGTCATTGTTTGGATTGTTAAAACATGAGCTAAATCACAGAACTTGGTATCTACCCTAAGCCCAGGGCATTAAAGGAAAAAAACATCCTTCCTTTAAAAGAGAGGGTGAGATCTAGAGAGTAGCATGGAATCCTACAGTAAAAGGCAGATACAGAATAACCACTCCTGAAATATGGCAACAATGCTTAGAAAGAAAAGTGTTTAAAATATTTTAGTTCTACAACTGAAGTAACTGGGAGTTCTGTACTCTGAGGGTATGTCTAAACTACAACCCTTTTTCGAAAAAGGGATGTAATTTAGACATACCCCTACAGGTCATAAAATCAATCCCATTAACAACTAAGAATTAAGCCAACGCCATGTAGTTTTTTTAAGTAACATTAAGCATATTATCTAATGTAATCAAGACAACAATAATTATTTAACCACTGAATCTAGCAGAACCATGTCCAGAACAGTCACCGATATAAATTCAATAAATGTGCTTGAATATCTTATGTCCTAAAATAAACAAATATAGCTAAGAAATGTCTTTTTACTGCTGCGTAATGTGGTCTGGAAACTGGATGGTTTATTGGGACATAAGCTCTAGTCAGCCCTCTAGGTGGACTTCTGGAAAAACAGATGCTTAGTTTCCCCCCTTTTTCCTCCTTCAATTCCCTTAGAATTGGGTTATTTAGTTATTTAAATTATTTCAAATCCCTTCTACTACGCCCAACCAAGGTTTGAAATTAGTAAAAAAATCTTTTTGATGTGGTATAGAAATTAAAAAATAAAACAAACAACTCCTCAGCACAACAGTCCTCTAATGGAATAACACCCCGAAAAGTAATATTGTGTCGCTATGTCACTTAAAACCCTACTGCAACAACATTTTGCCAGTCCTTCCAGATGGAACCATGAAATGTTAATTATGAAAATAAAAAAAATTGGAACTAAAATAAAAAGCTTCACTGTTCTAAAAGTCTTAGACCTCTGCTTTTATATTTCATATTTCTCTGTATAAGTATTTTTTCCTGTGTTTTCTTTCATTCTATTTTCGCTTTGCTTCAGCAATTTCAAGGCTTGTGGGGGTTCTCTTTCATTCTACTTATTCTCTCTTCTTTCCTCATTTCTTGTGCTTATTACTGTCAGAAAAATATCTCCTTTTTCCCTTGATCTGTTTATTTTACATTTGCATTACCCCCTAGTTTTCTCTCCAGGGTATGCTGTTTGCTGTTGACTCTCTCTTTTAGTTTCTAATATCTTACCTCTTTCTGTTTTCACTCTCACCCAATCTATTTTCTTCTCTCTTTAGACTTCTACCTTTTCTCCCTTTTTTCTTAACACCACCATCTTTCTCCCTGTAAGTTGTTCTTGTTCTAGGTCATTTATTTTTCTCTTTTTCCTTATTTTCTACATATTTTTTCCATGTTCACAATTTTTCATCTCTCCTCTTCCTTCACATAACCTTGTTTATCTGAACATGATTCCATGAGTAGCACTTGTTAGTTGCTCTTGACTAAGCCAGGTCTACGCTAAAAAGTTAAGTTGACTCAGCTACATGACTCAAAGGTATGAATAATCTTCCGTTTATCTAACTACCCCCTCTTGAGCAGAGGGATGAACTAAAATGATGAGAGAACAACCTCCTGTTGTTGTAGCAGGTGGCTACATTGAAGTGCTACTGTGGCACAGCAACAGCACTGCCGCATTTTAACTACAGATGTAGCCAAAGGGTGTGTCTACACATGGCAAAAAAGAGCCTCCCAACAGCAAGTCTCAAACCCTGTGAAAACTGGGTTGGAATCTGAGATGCGGGGAGAGAGAGGCATCAGAGGTGATGTGAAGTTCCATCTAATATTTTACTATATTATTTCCTTCACGTGGTAGATGTGACTCTGAAGACATGTTCGTAAGTAAAATCTACCTTTTACATTACTTTTAGGCCCCGATCTGGCAATGCGCTGTACAAAGGTAAATCCCTAAACGAAGTGGTCCCACACCCATTTCATTGTGGATTAGGGCCTTGTTATTTAAAAAGAAATATTCAGCTTGTTGGATAAGTGACAGACCACAGGATCGCAAGTAACTATATGAGGCTGGGAGTGCCCTGTTAAATACCTGTCTTCACAGGTTATGGTTAAATGAGCTATTCTTATTGTGGGCACACAGCCTGTGATGCAATTGTTTCCAATGATGCAAAATCCTTATATAGTCCTTTCACTCAATGTAAATTCCTAATGAATGAAATCAATGAAAATGCTGCCTTAGTAGGGATTTTACAACTGTTCTGTATTTGTGTACAATATGTTTCTAATGCTCATGGAATCAAGACAATACTGTTTGTCCTTCCATACAATAATAATCTGGAATCTAATGGGTCACTAATGGATTTCTAAGTACACCTTTGTAGCCATCTCTTAAGGATTTGCTGGCGTCTCATATGAAGGCAGTAAGCGTTATAGTACCAGCTATTTTTACGTGCACCTAATCAAGCTAGTAAAATGTGGGTATGCTGCTCATAGCAGTATTTTTTCACCTCACTGTAAAACCCCTTGCTTCTCAATACATTTTCCCCAATGTTAAATTTTCACTGTGTGTAGTCTTACCTCCTTCATTGTCCTTGCTGTCAGTGCACAGAGTTTCCATGGCTACATCACATCCTGCTCCTCTCCATCCTGGCTGGCAAACACAATGCCAACCATTTTGGTCCAATGTACATCTTCCATTGCTATTGCACAGACCAGGGCAACCCTCTGTCAAAAGAGACAAAGAAGGAAACCAAAAGTGATTTAAAGATTGCAATTATTTTCAGTCTAAGAAAAATACGAACAGGGGACACTTACTGGGAACAGGCCTTTATAACAGCACAAATACTGTAATTGCACATGGAGAGGAACAGCAACATTACCTAGGGAAATCTAATTCTTAACAAAGTGGCATCTTTGATTGGCCTGGCACTTGAGACACCACTTACCTGTGCAGGCAGGAAATATATGCAACAATCCTCTAAAATACCTGCAGGCCAGACAAAATTAAGTTTTTATTTTCTTTGACAAATAACAAGAGAGGAGCGCACAGCGCAAACACAGGCAAGTACAATGAAACCATTTCTGTACTTGTGGTGTAGATTAATATTTGCCCTGTACAATATTGGTCACTTGCTGGTAAAGATTTTGTTAAGCTCCTCATTATTTTAAATAAATCCCTCCAGATTCTGAAGTATGAAAGCGAGTATGATTCTATGCAGGCAGTAAAAGAGAACATTAATTTTATCTGGTCTCAGAGTTGCCGTATATTCATGTGAAATTACAGTGCATTAAATAATCACACAAAGTATAGGCCAGTTTTTAATGACTATACTTTATGCCAAAAGTACATTCCTTTTCACAGAATAAGCAAAGCCCAGGAAATAGTGAAGCAGCTTAGCATCTATTCTAACAAACATTAGGATTCAGGCTGCATACGGATGGGACAGGACCGACAGGATTTCCAACTAAATGTAATAGCTGTGCGTATTTGATTACTTAGGACGGACAAAATGAAATACCATAAGGACCACAATAAAACATTGATAGACTGAACAAAAACACGGTAGTGACGTGCTTCAAGACAGATAGCGGAGAGTGATTCTTTGTGACAATCTCCCTAAGGCTTTTGTGCTGTTACCTTTATATCCTATCTTGTCTGCTTTTATGGCCAAGGAGGGAAAATTTGGGAAACAATTAAAATAATTTAATATATCCAAAATCTGTAATTGTTTTCAGTCTAACATTACATAAAAAACAATATCTGTCACTTCCTACTGATGAAATCTGGCATGCAGCCAACATGATCTGTATGAGGATGATGACACTTTATAAATATGTAGATTTTAGTTTCTTATCTATGATAGTGATAAGACATTGACAGAAGCAAGTACAGAAATGGTATAAATATCCTAAGTAGTAGTGACGGCTACAAATCAGATATTTTTGGACACAACAATTATTTGTAACTTTACACAGCATAAAAATAAATAAAACTTGCCACAGCATTTTTAAATTTTAATTAGTTTTGCTTTAGATACCTATTATCTTTGTAAACTGGAAAACTGCCTGGCTTTGGTTAATGTTTAGTCACTCTTGGAACAATCTGTTCAAGATAATTATATTAATTTTTCTTCTAAGGAATTACTAATTTACTGACTCCCTTCTCCAGCTACGTGAAACAAAAACAAATTTACGGGGCATTATGACGTTTGTAAAATTAGTAGGCATAGAAGGAAGGGAATCCTAACAGCCTCTCAAGAAGGTATAATGGAGTTATACTTATGGATATCATGTCATCATGCCAGGCCGAAATTAGTCTTGCTGCTCTTTGTCTTTTGAGGCTGCAGCTGCCAACTGTATTAACTAATTTTGCTTCTGTACACTTTTTTTGCTTTGTTTATAGAAGACAGAGATTTAATTCCTCTACTGACAAAGTGTTACAGAAGTCACCTAAGTGCATTCAAGACTTATTATGAAAGCCTGGATATTGTCATGAATATTGCCATATTCTAATGAAAAAAAGCACAAAAACAGGAAAAAAGGTAATTTGGGAAAAGAGGGATAAGGATTTTCTTTTCAAAAGTACTTTCCCCCTATTTTTTTTTACCATAACTGAAGATATGAGAATCTTTGCTGTTTTATGTTGGGCCTTATTCTGCCCCTGAATTTTTGTGTCCCTGATCCTTTCAACTGCAAACAATGTAAAGTTTTTAACAGCTTCTCATGCAATATATAAAATAGGATTTCACACAGGTTTTCAAACATGTAGAGAAAGGGAGGCAAAAGAATCTATATACAAAATTAATTGAGTTGCTCATTAGAACTGATGGTTTCTTACTCTGTGACAAGAGAGTCATTTTGTTTCTTTTCTTAAATATTTAATGCTTCACAACAAAATGCCCATCTAGCAGGATTAATAAAACAAACAGCAAATGTACCATTATCTTCAGTTTTTGGTTTGGAAAAAAATTAATGTATTTATACAGTATATATTGAAACTTATGGAACAATTAGTTAAATGTTCACAAGTGACACAAAATACTTAGTATTTTAAATCTGAGGTATGTATTAAAAATGATGTGAACCAAATTTATTATTCATGGAATACACAAGAAAAAATAACTTTTATCAAATCTAGTGCAGTGGTCACTATAAAGTGGTCAATATATCAATAAACATGTAGGCACAGGAATGTCAGCAAAGAGTGAATATACAGTACCTTTAACTATCTTATCCAAATAGTGAGCTTGAGAATTAAAAAGGAAAAAAAGAACAGACAGACATTTCGTAAGCGTCACATAGGACAAGAATCATTCAGAATTCACATGCAAATAGAGCAGGTGCAGCTGACATGAGAGAGACCTTACAGAACAGAACAGAAATGTATTTCATAGCTTCTAAAAATGCAAAAGATTCTCTTTTCAGGAAATGTAGTTATGATTCTATGAAACGCTCATCACTTAAAAACAAGGCTACGGAATAAACAGATGCTACCTTTCAAAGGCTGGGTTTTTTTCTTTTCTCATTCTGACTGCTTTTGTCATATTTTGACTTTTATGTAGAACAAATATCATCAAAGCTAACAAAGAAATCTGATTTTAATGCATCTTAGAGCAATTATTTAATTTATGAACTTTAAAGACCTGACGAGGCTGGAAGATCAAGCCTTCGGTTTTCAGGTCATGTATTGCTCAGACAATAGAACCAGCACAGGTACTCTATTTTAATTCTGATCTGGATTAACAGCATTTTAGGGAGGAATAATTTGACTCTGCTCTAACTCAAACCAGTTGTTCATCAGAGCACACACAGCTAATTATGCAAAACAGCGAAGTAAATTACGTGAGTGGGATTTTGTGTGGAGGATAGAAGTCTAGTAGTGGTGGAATTGAAACTATCAAATCCTTTACATGTAAGAAGGAAACTTGATATTAAACTAAGGTTTTAGAATTATAAAAATAAACAACATTGAATATCCAAGACTAGAAAGAATCCAACCGTAAGTAGTAATGACATCTAGAATGAGAAGAAGACACAAAGATATGCTATTTGCATTCTGCATCATTTAAACTTTTGGTAATTGACATCTTGAAATCTGGGGTTAAGTGTCATTGTTCCCTGTAAGCTGTGCCTATTTGTGCTGAACATTTGCACATACCTTGGTGCACATAATTTTATTCTACACATGTATGGCAAAGATTAGAGAGAACGCAGTCTAGGCGGGTGCCAACTTCCTAGCCTTTTAGGAAGAAAATTTAAGATGCTCTAAGTATAACTGATTATTGATAATGAGGTTAAAAGTCGACAGGACAAGATGTAAATAGTACTAATAGGACATTTATGATGGGAACTGCAAAGCAGGTTACTTTTCATATAAACCACCAGCTGCATTTCAGCGTAGCCCAGTTCTCCCCTCATCTACACCACTGTAACTCCTTACTCCACTGAGGCTACGTCTAGACTAAGGAGTTTTTCTGGGATACCGGAGGTACCCGGAAAAACTCCACTGCGTCCAAGGAACTCGTCTGCTCTTCCAATATTTTTTGTGGAAGAGCAGACGTGCTCTTTTGGAAGCCCTGTATTCCTCATCTTATGAGGAATATGGACTCTTCTGAAAAAGGAAGTTTCTTCGAAAATTTGGCCCCATGTAGACGGGCCAAATTTCAGAAAAAAGCCTCTTCCAAAAAAAAAAAAAAAAAAAAAAAAAAAAAAAATCGGAATGTAGCCTGAGTTTAATGGGATTGCTCCTACATGTTCTCTGATGTGCATGAGAGAAGAATCAAGTCCTATCCATATAAATTGTGAGCACTAATATTTGTTTGAAGTTTATATGCAGTATATTTGTGCTCCTGATATAGTTAAAGTATTGAGACACATGGAGACATAGCATGAACAGCTCAATGTATGGAATAATAAAATAAATAATTATGGAATGGGAACGCCCCCACCCCCAACTGAGAAAAGCATGTTTTATTAAATTAGCTACCCTTGTAGCATTGCCTGCCTGAATGGCAACAAAACTGGAGGAGAGGATCAAATCCTATCGTGAAATAGTAAATGAATAGATAAAGGGACCAGGGGATCTCTACCTAATTTCCTCTGATCCTTGGTGGGATTTGGAACAATCTACCTAGTGTCAGGCACATACTCAGGACTCCTTGTGTGTTTCTTTCTGGTATTCTAGTATGATAAAGCACTCTCATAAGCAGTTTAGCTAGTGCCAATAGCGTGAGCCAAAAGGTTAACTGCAGTATCACATGATGAAAGGAAAAAGAGGCAATAAAACAAAACAAACCTATCTTGATGTTATGCTGACAGGGTCAGGAGGGAGAGGTGTCTAGGTCTCCTCCACCAACAGGGTGGCAGACCGATGCAGGGTTTAAGTGTAAAATGTGTCAAAAAGTTTGATGGTGTGAGGGAGTAAAGAGAATTTTCATGGCTCCAAATGCAATGTGGAAAAATAGAAACAGAGGATATAAAATTCCAAAGATTTCCTAGTATTATAAAAAAAAAAAAATCAAGCATACATTGCATTCGCAGATCAGGCAGTAAAAACAGGTACATACTTAACAAGTGGCAGATACATTTCTTTTATAAATTGTCCTACAAAGATTGTTAATGCTAGCTGGAAAATTCACATTTACATTGTATGTTTCACCACACAGCACAACTCAAGACTATTTTTAATTTAATGTTTCCCATTAGTCTTCCATTAGAAATATAAGTAGGTAACATCTTTAGTTTATTCATAGACTAGTTTCTGTAGACGTGCTAGAACAGCTACAGTCTGCAAATAAGTATATATTAAATCCATTTATTCCAATCAGCTCCTGTTTAAATCAGCATGAGCAGCATACCCATTGATTTGATATTCCTTAATTGGTACTCACTGCACTGTTTTATTACTGATTACCCTGTCATAAAGGATTATAACAGTGACATAATGTTAAATGCTGTATAACAAATTCATATTCTTATTAATTTATTCATACACTTTATGAGAGTTTTTCACTTACCATAATCTTTCTAGTTAAAGACTAGACTATAACATGCCAAATACTCTGTTTAGTAAATAGTCTCTTTAGGAAGTCTATCTAGTATGATACTGTGCCAAATACTCTGCCAGTATTAACAGCTTTTTCTTCAGACTGGGAATAGAAACACTATTCTTAGGAAAATTAGTTATGGGTTTGACTATTTAATTTTTCCTGTTCTAGGAAGTTTGCTAAAAAGGAAAAATAATTAAACCTCTCTAAGCTTGGCTTCACAAAAACCACATAAGCATGCTTTGAATAACACCAGAATGGAGACTATAAAATGGATATTTGCCTTGGCTACCCGTAGCATGTTTTAGGCACATGATTTAATGAATGCCGTGGATTAATGCTGGGTGAGGGGGTAATGAGCCTACCTGCATTAGGAAGAAGTATGAAATGAACTTCACAAACTAAAATATAGCAGACACATGGCTTGATCATTAACAAACAGTTGAGCTGTACAGTACTGACACTTCATTTTATTTTGAAGGCCAATCTTCCCAAAAAGGGTGTGCAAAACTACTGCAGTATTTTTCCTCTTCATCCACTTTACAATATAATTCTTCCAGTCCATAAACCTAATTATCAACTCACACCACGGCTACTCCATTGGAACCAAGAGTTACTTAGCTAAGTAGGAACAGAATTTTGCCTCATGATACCATGCATTAAGAAGTTAAAAAAAAAAAAATCAACCAACCAACACATCCCATCAGTTTAGGCCAACATAAAAGAGTGAGGCTGCAAACGTTCTCTTCTAACTTTTTTGTTTCCTTCAACTTGGAGAACATTTCCATGCCTTCCATGCCCTAGCTCTCACTCTCTCTTTTCCTCAAATCCTTTCCCGTCTTGTCAGAAGAAAGAAGAGAAAAAGAAGAAACCAGAAAGAATGAAGACAGACAGAACAAGAGGAAAGAGGGTAAGAAGCCGAAGGGGACAGAGTGAAACAAGTGAGTGGTAGGAGAGTTTGGGATTGGCTATTTAGGAGACTGGGCAAAGGAGTTGGGCGTTTGGTATTTTTAAGAGGGCATTGGAATTGGAGTAAGAGCCTGGGGAAGCAGAGCCTGGAACTGTGGAGAAAGGAAGGTGAGTTTGGAGGTTACTGGAGGCCAGAGAGAAGAGATATATCAGATGAGAAGCCAGGAGGGAAAACTGGGACTTGACGAAATGGGCCCGGGACTGTCAGAGCAAAGAGACTGGGATTCAGACGAGTTGCCTGAAGAGTGGAAGCTGACATTGAGATAAGTGAGGAAAATGGGATTGAGATAAAAAGTCTGGGGTGGGGAAGATTCATGGCTTGGACAGGGAGGGGCAAAAAAGAGTCATGCTTTGGGAAAACAGAAAAGAACATAGCATCACAGAATATTAGGGTGGGAGGAACTCTCTAGAGGTCATCTAGTTCAACCCCCTGCTCAAAACAGGACAAACCCCAACTATCCTAGTTAGGACTTTGTCAAGCATGGCCTTAAAAACTTCTAAGGATAGTGATTCCATCACCTCCCTAGGTAACCCAATCCTAGTACTTTATCACCCTCCTAGTGAAATAGGTTTTTCTAATATACAACCTAGACCTCTCCATTGCAACTTGAGACCATTGCTCCTTGTTCTGTCATCTGCAGTTGGTGAGAATAGCCTGGCCCCATGCTCTTTGGATTCCCTTTTAGGTACTTAAAGACTTATCAAATCCCCCCCCCACACTTCTGCAGACTAAAGAAGCCCAGTTCCCTCTACCTCTTCTAATAAATCACGTTCCCCAGCCAGCTAATCATTTTAATTGCCCTTTGCTGGACTCTCTTCAATTTGTGCACATCCATTCTGTAGTGGGGGACCCCATGCTGGCCTTACCAGTGCTGAATACTCCAGGTGTAGCCTCACCAGTGCCAAATAGAGGGGAATAAACAGGTCCTTCGATCTGCTGTCAATGCTCCTACTCATGCAGCCCAGTAAGTAAATGTTATTCTTCTTGGCAACCAAGGGCACCCTGTTGACTTATATCCAGCTTCTCGTCCATTGAAATCCCCAACGCCTTTTCTGTGGAACTGCTGCTTAGCAGTCTGTTGCACTGCATGGGATTCTTCTGTCCTTAGTGCAGAACTTTGCACTTGTTCTTGTTGAACCTCAGATTTCTTTTGGCCCAATTCTCCAATCTGTCTAGGTCATTCTGAACCCTATCTGTACCCTCCAGTGTATCTATCGCTCCCTCCAGCTTAGTATCAGCCACGAACTTGCTGAGGGTGCAATCCATTCCATTATCCATTAATGAATCTGTGCCCATTGGAGAACACTTCCCTCCAAAAACTAGAATTGAACCCAAGATTCTGGAGTCTCACCATTCCTCTGCTGTTAGAGCATCTCCTGTTATATTCTCTGGCAAAGGTCTTGTTTCCCATCGAGGATGATAACCTACTGCTGTTGTCAGTGACTGTGAGCTCAAATGGAAGATGTCTGTGTGATGGACTGAAAGATTCTAACCCTGCTGATGACTCATGTGAATGTCAATATGAGTTTGAGGCCATGTGATGGAATTGCTGATTTTTCAGTTTTATTTTTTTTTTAAATCAAGGAAAGTACACAAATATTAACTTGAAAAGAATATTATTAGGGGTGCCAAGTCAAGCATTCAAAAGTTAGGAAATACCAAAATTAAGGGTCCTTGTGCGTATCACTGTCATGAAATCTCTAATGATATAACAACATGTTATTTTTCCACAGGACCACTGCTTCCATCTGTGCCTGGGATGGACCTTCTCTGGAGGTGAATCACGGTTGAATAGTGAAGGAAGCTGTTCTCTTTAGGAATCTTCCTGTTGCAGAATATGGAAGGTGTTCAGTGAATGAGGCAGGGGATTAGAGAGAGAGGAAAAAATGGTCCTGTGGTTAAAGCAGTTAAATGCTGCTCTAGGGAACTGGATTCCATCCCTGCCTCTGCCACAGAATTCTGTGATGCTAAGCAAATCACTTTACACCCGCCTTTTTGCAATGATTACTAAAGTGTGACTGTCATTTTCTGGAGCCCTGAATTGAGACCTTGAGTTCTGACTTGCAGAAGTGTGGTGCACACACACAGCAGCAACTGAAGTTAACTGGAGCTGTGTTTTATATGTTAAAAAAGTGCTATGTAGTATGGCGTAGTCTGAAAAATGAGATCCTAGGCTTCTCAAATTGGGTGCTGAAAATTGACAGTTTTGACTTTCTTCATCTCTGAGTCTATATTCCCCTTCTATAACTAGAGGATAATTGTTTTCACAAGGATGTTGTGAAAATGAATAATGTTTTTGTATCATTCAGAGATGACAGTGATAAGCACCATAAAAACCCTTGAGGAAATTAATAATTTTGTCTTCAGAGCAGGTACTGAATGGAGTGCAGTAAATAAATCATGGGCCACCCACTGATTGAAAAAAAAAAAACCCAAAATATTGAACAGCTCCTCTCTAAGTGTGTGTCTAGACTACAGGGCTTTTTCAAAAAAAGTGGCGCTATGTAATGCAAACTGCTTTTTCAAAAGAGAGCATCCAGACTGTCTGGGTGCTCTCTTTCGAAAAAGCGTCTCGCTTTTTCGAAAGTACTGGTTGTAGCCTAGATGCTCTTTTTCAAAAGAGGCTTTTTCGAAAGTATCTTTCAAAAAAGCCTCTTTGGAAAGAGGCTTGCAGTCTAGACGTAGCCTAAGTGAGCACCATCCATTCTGTTCACTGAGGCTACTTCTACACTGCAGCGCTACTTCTCGGGACACTGAAGGTATCCCAAAATAGCTATTCCGTGTCTTTTGAGCACACCCATTATTTCAAAATATAACAAAACCTTGCTATTCAGATGTCCCTCATTCCACGAGGAGGAAGGGACGTTTTTGAATAGCAATTTATTTCTAAATAAGTGCTGTATAGACAGCGCCAAATTTTGAAGTAAGCTATTTTGAAATAACATTGAAATAAGATACACAATTTGCATAGGTCAAATTGCATATCTTATTTCGACCTACAGTGCAGTGTAGATGTACCCAGAGGGAGGAGTTTTAGTGAAAAAATTGTATACAATCATTTATTAAAGAGTAAATCATAATGCCTATGTACAAGGGTGCCAAACTAAAGTTGTACAGGAAACCTTAATTCTGGTATTTCCTAGCTTTTGAATGCTTAACTTTGCCCTGTAACAATAATATTTTAACATGATTTTGACTGTGCGCACATGTCGCATATGCAATAAAAAGCAAATTTATTTACAAGTACAGTTGTACTAGTAAGAAAAAAATATTAAGGATTTCACAATACTTTAACAAAGTGAAAAGTCATTTTTACACAAACTCTTGTGGGGGTGACTTTGTCACTAATAAAATGTCCTCCTGACTCTATGCTCCTATTGATGTCCTAAATTACCTACAGTGACATTTCCTACGATGGAATTAAGACGGTGTTTGCTTGGTTTATTGAGCTACTTAAATGCTATTGACTCTCGGGATATATGTGGTTAGTGTAAAACTGTTTTGTTCAGCATGTAGCATCTGCTTTCTGAAGGGTTTATACCTGAGTGCACTGAGGTTCCTTTTCAAGGAGAATCCCTGTAGGACAGGATGGGCAAATTCCTACCTATGGGCTGGATCCAGTCCGCCAAGGCTAGCTCCTGGCAGCCCTCCTGCCCACCATAGTATCATTCCTGGCTAAGAAGAGCTGTGGGAAGTTTTGTCCTGATCTGTGCTGCTTCCCGCCACTCCCATTGGCCAAGAGCAGCGGGCTGCAGCAAACGGGAGCTGCGATTGGTGGTACTTGTGGAGGTGCATGTAAATATAGTGGTAGTGGCCCGTGAGGGGCTAACCCTGGCAAACTGCCACCAATTTATAGACGCTCCACCTAAGGTTAATGTGCATCTGCCATCTGAGAATTTCAGTAGCAGTGCCAACTTGGGTCCCAAATGCACCGTACCTGTCTCACACTGCTCCTGCTAGTTACATAGCTCTGTGAGACTAACCCTTCTCCTGCCCTAGTTCTTTCTATATCCAAGGGCTTGAAACAGAGCAATTAGCAGTGCCTCTGGGTTTATGTTTAGTTTAAAATTTAGTCTAGATTAGTAGCTTTAGAACCATATTTACTGAGTTAATAATTCTTAGTTATTCTTTCTCTTCCCCAATTCCCCCAAACCTTTTTTAAAAGTAATTTAAGTATAATTTATTATTATACTCTTTAGCATAGTGTAGATACCCTCTTTCATAGGACAAATCTTATTTTAAGGGACTCTTGGGCTTTAAGCACTGCTCCCAATCTTATCTGTCTCCTCCCAGTCCCAGTCTCCCCTGGGATTCCAAGTTTTCCTCCTGTCCACCAGCTTTTATGTCCAATCTTCCCCACCCTAGGCTTCTTGTCCAAATCTACTCTTCTCATCCCTGGTTAGGGTTGCCACCCATCTGATCATGCAACCCCAATACCCTTGCCTCACCCCTCCCACCCCAAGGCTCTGCCCAGGACCTGCCCCTTTTTTGAGGCCCATCTCCACTGACTCCATCCCCCTTCCTCACTTTCCCTGGGATGGGACAGGGGGTTGACTTGTGGAATTGAGTGAGGGGTGCAAGCTCTGGGAGGGAGTTTTGGTGCAGGAAGGGGTTCAGGACAAGTGTTTGGAGTGCTGGCTCCCTGCCTGCCTTGGCCCCACACTACTCTTGAAAGTGGTTGGCATGGTGTTTCCTGTGGCTCCTAGGTGGGTGAGGAGGGGGAGAAAGATAGCTGCATGTGCTGCCCAAGACTGGAAGAATTGCCTCTGCAGCTCCCATTGGCTACAGTTACCAGACAATGGGAGCTGCGGAGTTGTCAGTCAGGGTGGGGGCAGCACGTGGAGGCCCCCTGTCTCTCCATGCCTGCTTAAGGGGCCACAGGCAGGAACATGCTGGCTGCTTCTGGGAGCAGCATGGGACTATGATACGTAGTGAGCTTGCCTTAGCTCTGCTATGCTGCTGGGCTTTTAGTGGCTGATCTTCTGGTTTGACTTCAGGGGCCTCTGAGAGATCGAGCCTAATTTGGGAGAATTCCAGTTAAACCAGAAGGGTTGTCAATCCTATCTCTTGCTGAGGTTTGGCTTTTGTCCTCTCTGCAACAGCAGGGAAAAGTTCTCCTCAGCCCCAGGCTGGCACATGCTCAGTGTAGACAGAATCTTCAGGGAATTAAACTGTAAGCCTTTAGCAAGTCTCTAATAAGCATGTGAAACTTTCCCCCCCTAAAATAAATATATGCCCATGCGTGTGCACACAACAAAATAACATATAACAAGTTATAACTTTGGTTAACTGCATACAATGACTTTTGTTGCACATCTATAGTTTATTCAATTCAGCTACAATTTGTTCTTAAGATTTAATGAGAAGTCAATTTTATAGACCTTTCTTTTTATCTAACCAAGATTATGAAAATTTCAAGAAAATTGAAGGTTTAAGGCTTGAGTAAGTATTAACAAAAGCTAGTGTGGAATCAGGGCCTAAAGTTCTACGTTCAGATCACATGTATGTTATTATGGGAATCAAATAATATAACGGAAGAGCAAACCAAGCATTAGCAAAAAAAACCCCAAACTTAAATCTGTGTATTAAGGAGGCTTTTGACTGACTATAGTAGAATTATCGTCAAAACGCTGCTAAAAAATGGATTTGTTCCTTATTTTTTAAAAACAGAAAAATTCAATGCATAAAATATAAAAAACTTAATCTAAGAAGACACTTTAAGAAAAAGGGCATTTAAATTAGCTCTTACTGTGCAAAGTATTTTTCCAGAACAAAGATGTTTACATTATAATGCTCTTTCTTTCCCCACAGACTGTATGGGGACTGGGGAAAAAATGAAACCGACATGCAGAAATTTAAAAATACACAGCAGCCACCAATCCAAGTGACTATACATGTATTTTATATTTTGTCTTTTTAGGGTTGCCAGATCGTCTCCCAAAAAATACCGAACACATGGGCTAAAATTTGTCGAGCAAAAAAAAAAACTCACCCACACCGAACATCCTGAGCCACCAAGCTGGGAACAAAGCGGGAGGCAGAAAAGCCCGCTCTGCAAAGCAGCCACCTGCTACCCAAAGCAGAGAGAAGCAAACTCTGGGGCAACACAATGGCAGGGCGGGAAGGAGAGGGCGACCATGGGTAGGAAGATGACTCCCCCATAGCCAGGTCTTTGGGTGTCCCAGTGGGAAGAAGCAGAAATTCCATCCCAGTCAGTTTTGGCTGAGAGCCCATGGAAGGCCCCTAAACGCAACTACAAAGCACCTGCTGGCTTCTCTCCTGGACTACGGCACCACAACGCGCTTGAACAGCGCTCAGGAGCAGGGACAGGGCTTCTCCTCCTCCCCAAGGCGTCATTCCTCCTCAGACGCAATCAGCTGAGGGCTCCCAGAGCTGATTGCATCCTGCCTCCCAGCCACTCCCTCTGCCCCCGCCTGGCTTCTGCACACAACCACAGGCTCCCAGCTGGGAGGCGGGGCCGTGATCGGTGCTGGGAGTCTGTGGTTGCATGCAGAAGCCCGGCAGGGGGCGTGGCTGGCAGTCCCAGCCACACCCTCCGCCCCTGCCAGGCTTTTGCACGCTAGCACAGGCTCCAAGCACCGATCTTGGCCCCGCCTCCCAGCCACTCCTCCCGCCCCCGCCAGGCTTCCATCCGGCCCCAGCCGGAAAAACAGGAAATACCGGACATTGCACATGCCCGTTATTTTCTGAATTTTTTTTTACCAGACAGAGGGCGCAAAAACCGGACTGTCTGGTAGAATACCGGACACCTGGCAGCCCTATGTCTTTTTGTTACTTACTGTTATTTACCAACATAATTATTTACTGATTTCATTCTTTCTTTTCCAGAGTTTGGAAGAACTTGGTTTTAGAGTTATAATACAGTCGAAGCATTGCTGAGAATAAAAAAATCAGTTTATACATCTTTCCCTATCAGGCTACTTTTAACCTATCTGAATTCCCTTGTTGGTATTAGAACTCATATCTGGGAAGTTATAGATGGAATGCCCTTTTGAGCTAAATCTTCTAGACTTCCTTCAGGGTGATTTTACACTTATTCTTGCAGGATCTGCAGATGTCCTCTACATATTTCTCCAATGAACAGCTGAATGAATGGAAAGTTATCTCTAGTTCCTATCTTGTAGTCAGCTGTTTCTTTAATAACTTACCTAAAATTCATTACTGAAATTCCTTGTAGGTTTTAAAGTAAAAATTTATGGCAATTTTAAAAATTTAAATAGTAATTAGGAGTGTGGAGCTGTTTAGGGGTCCACTAGAGGCCTCTTTTTTGTTTCCTATTTAACTAAAAAACTTAAGAAATATTTGGGAGAAAAGTTGTCCTTCTTAAAGTCTCAATACACTAACACTCCATTTACAGCTGAGGAACTTCAAAATCACATTGGAGTCCTCTAACAGTCTTTAAACAAAGATCAGATTTGACATTCTTAATATTTCTTAGGTTAAAAAAACAAGCAGGAAAACACAATCTCTAATATGTAGGGCATCCTCAGAAATGAGTCGTGGATATCTTCATTGACATACATGGATGCAGATACCTGCAGACATAAAGTGGATATCTGCGAAACAAAATTTGTATCTGCAACTTCATCCATAACCACAAAAATGAGCTGTGGATAGCCACATCTACAACAACGGATGCAGGTACCTGTGGATATAAAGTGGACATCTGTGCATTTGCAGGGCTCTAGACATGAAGCACACACCTGACAAAGAAACAACCTAACTTTCTTCCCCTTTACTGTCTTGGTAACTAATTGACCTTTCACTATCAGTGGTAAATAGGCCAATGGAGGGATGATAGGAGTTACTATAGAGAACTTTTCTTGGGTGTCTGGCTGGTGAGTCTTGCCCACATGCTCAGGGTTCAGCTGATCGCCATATTTGGGTCAGGAAGGAATTTTCCTCCAGGGTAGATTGGCAGAGGCCCTGGAGGTTTTTCACCTTCCTCTGTAGCATGGGGCACGGATCACTTGCTGGAGGATTCTCTGCATCTTGGGGTCTTTAAATCATTTGAGGACTTCAATATCTGAGATATAGGTGAGAGGATTATTCCAGGAGTGGATGGGTGAGATTCTGTGGCCTGCATTGTGCAGGGGATCACACTAGATGATCATAATGGTCCCCTCTGACCTTAAAGTCTATGAGTCACTTACGAAGTATAGTAGAATCTCAGATATATGTACATAAATCTAAATGGCTTCTAATACAGCTAACACAGGAACATGATGGCAGAATTTGGGTTTGAAAATATATAGGAATGAGATGATATTCAATTCATCTTTGTTCCCGACTAATGTGCATTGGCCTAAGGATATAAAATTGCGGTTATCTGGCTAATCGTGTAGTCAATACAATTTGTATCAACTACATGATTAGTCAATAAGGACTGCCCTGCAATCCCAGCTCATGCTGACTCCAGGAGCCACCTGTGCTGCGGTCTGCATTTTCAATGTAGTAAGAGCCACTTGGCTCTTACTACATTGAAAATGCAGAGGCGCAGCATCCTGAACCAGTGCGAGCTGGGCCTACTCATTCCCGGTTTGCACTGAGTCCAGCAGCTCTTGTCTGCCATGAACAGGGGCTGCTGCAGGCTGCTGCTGGACCAGGCTCTGTTCGCGGAGTCCAGGGCTGGCCGCGGCCAGGGATTGCTGCTGGAGCAGCCCCTGCACACAGCCCGCCTGGGCTGCTGTGAACAGGGGCTACTTGGTGGCAGCAGCCCCTGTCCACAGGATGGGCTACCTCCCTGCTGGGACCCCTGTGGACAGGGGTTGCTGCCAGAGCAGCCTCTGTCCACAGTGAGTCTCAGCCCACCATGGACAGAGGCTGCTTCACAGCAGCCACACTCACCCCATCGCGTCCATCAGGGGCAGCACCGCAGAGACAGTACTGAGGGGAACCAGCTTTTAAGTCAGCTCCCTCCAGCACTGACTCTTGTTTCCTCCCTCATAGAGGCAGCAAGGGGAAGGAGGGAAGTGAGTAGTCGATACTCCAGTCGACTACTCGCTAACATCCCTATTCTGGCCTATGCCTTACCCTACACAACCATAATGATTTAACTAGTAATCTACAATAAGATGAAAAGACCAGTCAATAACTTAAGTAAGTTTTTCAGCAAGCTGAAACATTCTTCAAATCTGCAAGATTCGGCTCTTCTACAAAATCTTCAACTATAGATGGGGCCCACATTCTAATGAAAACCATTCACTTAGCAAGTTAAAGTACTTAAACTAATTTGCATTTCAGATGCTGGCTCTTCAAAAGATGTTATGGCCATGACTGGCTATCATGTCTTAAAGATGTCTGCAAATGTAAACAGACATCTGCTGATACCTGCACTCACAAATATTATGCAGGTTTGAGGCATGACCTAATCTCGATTAACATGAATATTCCTGCTTAAGCAAGGAAATTCAGATTACAGTTGTATGAAGATACAGGAAACATTGGAAATTTTCTTGTGGGACATTTTGCAATTGAAAAATTGAGCTTTCCTTAAAACTTTTATAAAAATAGTGATGTTAAATATCGTAAGTGAAATCCTCGTTCTCCTGAAGTCAATGGAAAATCTCTCACTAACTTCAATGCAGCAAGGATTCCACTCATTACCTTTTGATGATTTTCTTATTAATACAATTTGACATTGTGTAGGTTCTTTCTTGAAAATAGGAGTGTTTTAGAATGTTAATGGACATATTTTTACACACAAAAAAATCTTATTTTCAAGTGAAAATACACATTTTGCATGTCATTGGACCAATCCCATTAAACCAAAAAGTTCTTGAGGTTTTTCTTTTTTTGTCAAATATTAATAGGATATTTAATCAAATGATTTAATGAAAAGACAGTATATTTTCTTTCAATCAAAATCTGAACTTTCAAAAAAGATGCTTTTCTTAACATGTCTGAAGAATATTTCTTAGTATGAGAGGGGAACATTAAAATACCTGAAACGTATGTAGCTATGTGCGTGCATGGAGCGAGTATACATATACTTTAAAAATTTCAACTTCTGGAAAAAAAATTTGTTTGGAAGCTCCTCAGCAGAAATATTGGCTGCTTTTTTATGGTAAAACCATTTGTGAGAAATAGTTATTGGGTATGCCAATTAGTGTAGCCGATTAACCCATTAATAGATAAACAAAAGCTTATAGGTTAATGGTATAGACTAGATGCATTTCCCCCCCCGCACTTCTTAGTAAATTTTTTAGAAGGTTGGCCAGCTGTCCGGCTCAGTCCTGGCTTGAAATGGGTCTGGGACCTACTCCTGCTGCGGCTCTGTATTTAAAGTGTATTAGGAGCCGGGCAGGCAGGCAGCTTGCACTGGGCCCAGGAGCTCAGACCCCCTGCACAGGGGGTAGCAGCACAGGGTGACAAGCAGCTGGTCTGCGAGGGGAGCTGGTTTTAAAACAGGCTCCCCTCACGGTCCAGCTCCCACCTGGCACCCTGGATTGCAGCCTCTGATATAGAGGCAGCAGCATGGAGTGGCAGGAGATTCCTCCGGAGTGAGGCTGGAGGACACTGGCTGCCAGCCTCACCCCCGGGGACTATAGATTAGTCGATTAACTGATAAGAATTCTTGAGGCTACTCAACTATTCAATTAACCAATATTCTCTAAAGCCAATGATACAAACCAACATAATAGAAATTTTCCTCCTACATCAAGGACTAAAGAAGAAATTCAGAAGAGATAAAAGATATGATTTAAAGTAGAGTTATAGTCTGATAGATATGATTTAAAGTACAGTTTTTCCCCATGATCCTCTGGGAAAAATGGCATTATAGCATTTATTACATTCATTGACAATAAAAAATGTTCAATTTCAAGTAAAAATAAAGTTTTTCGGACTTCTATCCCTAAAAGCTTAATCTGGTATCAGAAAGTCAGAATGTGTTCTTACTCCCTAATGAATCGTACATTTTTGTAGCTGTACTTAAGAATTTTGTTGATGACATATGCTCCATAAAGATCCAGCTCCCTTTCCATAGTTGTTGCTCCACAGTGTGTTCAGAATTAAGTGCTATAATCTTTCTATTAAGTGCTATAATCAGTTGACCAGGTTCTGGATATACACAAGGAACAGATGTCTTAAAGAAAGAAAAAGCTATTTTTACATAGACACTTTTTTTGACTATACCTGTACATTCAGATATACAACAAAAAACTTCCCTGCTTCCTGAAGAATAGAGAGAGCAAAGGACACCCCCGGCCCCCAAGTCTAGTTTGTCTCTTCTGAAGGAAAAACTTCAAAGGGGACAGAAGTATCCAATTAATTGTTCTGTCTTACAAGCCTGTTTATGCCACCTATATTCATGGATATTCTATGAGTTATACAAGTTTGGGATCGCCCATGTTTCAAGAACGGCATCCACATGGAGGCTCAGATGTACAGCATTCTATAGAGCTCCCTTCTTTCCACTCACTCTCTGATGTGGCAACATGGCTTCCTCAGGAGTCATACTGCCATGATGTCCCATGGAGTAAACACTTTTCCAAATACACCCCTCAGTAAGGTTTCACTATACAGAGGAGCACCAAGTATTAAATCATTCTGGCCTGATTAGTACTAATATATATTGCACAGAACGAGAGAATTATCCTCTCCCTGACTTTTCCAGTTGAAGCTCAGCTCCCCGGTACACCATCAGAGGAGCTTCCCCTAGCATCAGCAGAAGGAGAGATGGCGCAGTGGAGCTGGTAATATCCCCTCTTTATGCTGCCTCCTAACTAGGTTCAACCTCATTTGGCTCACCTACATGTAAGGAAGATCAATCAAGCCCCCAAACTGGTCTTTGAGCAAGAGAACAAAATTTGGCTTAGACACGTACTCTTCTCTGACAGAAAGAAAAGTAGTCTTTTCTATAGTCAAGTTTGAAATCTGTTGTAAAATGAGCCCAGAGCTAAACACAAATTAAATTAAGCATGGGCAGGTCTTAATGCTAAAAAGGAGAATACTAAATCAGCATGCCTGACACACAGTACTTTTGAGTTTATGCTACTTACTCATGGTCAACCAGAAAAAAAGAGCATAATAGTACCTTTAGTTTTAGGGCCATATACTCACAAATATCTCCACATGCAATACCCACAGATGGCAATGGAAGTCCATGTACGTATGAAAAAATGGTTCATGATCATGTTCCTATTCATTTTGATTAGTACTGTGTGATAAGATGAATTAACTAGTTTGCAATTCTCTATTTCTTTTTTAATGATTATGAAAACCTATAACTTTGAACTATTTCATTTATTTAATTAATGTGGCCTATCTGTGACAATTTTTTACTAAAGAAAATCCATGTTTTGGTTTTCTAAAATATTGATTTATAATTTCATGCAACAGAAAACAGTAAAAAATTGCTTTGTCTGCTTTTTTTTTTTTCTTTGCACAACTGAATTTTAGGGGGAAAAACCTTGCAAAATTTCATCGGAGATGAAATTACCATATAGATGCAAGTATATTATAAGCTGCACATTTTTTTTTACTGTCCATCACTATTTGAGGCTAATTTCAATTATGCCTAATAGATAAAATAAACTCATGCAGTTACTCAAAAAGTAGTGTGAATGCCACTATTCCAACTTCAACCCTCCTGAGGGATTAATTAATGAATACTTAATAACATTAATCCACATTTAGATCACTTATGTTTAACCACATGCTTTCTATGCATACATATATAAATATTAATTTTAGACAGAATGATAATCGTTCAACACCATAACAATTAAACAGCTGTAACCTGTCTCATGTGTTAAGTGATGGAGCTGCAGGCAAGCTCCATAAACAGATGGTCTTACCCACCCATGCTTAATGTTAACGACTTTTTTAAAAAGAGGTGTTGACAAATCAGAACAAGAAAGCATAGTTTTAATGCAAATCGGCCAATTTGCAATTTAGATTACTCTAAAAACTAATTTGGTGTATAGAAAAAAATTAAGCTGTGTTGTAAAACGGAGACATTATACAACACTTGGATATAACAGATTACCCACCAACATAATTATTTACTGATTTCATTCAGCTAGCAGAGTTTAATGGAAAAGCAGCTGGCAAAGTATTCATATTTATGGGATTTCTATGATTGTTATTTAATTTATCGAGGGTACATGCCAGTTAAATCACAGAAATAATAGCCCCATTTCAAACAAATTCTCTCTCTTCCAACCTCACAAAATAGCTGTTCAAAAAGGAGAGTGTCACTGAACTCATTGTGAAGTGGCTTAAACATAACAACAAGCAGCAGCAACAAAAACATTTTAACAAATCTGCAATCAGAAAACATAATTAAAGAGTAAATGTTCACTTAGGAGTCTATCTGGTGTCCAGTTGTGTATATGCAATCTTACACACACACAGCGACAGAGGTAGAGGTTGAGAATTGAAATTCCAATCCTAAATGTGCAAGCTACAATTAGAGAAACTGGTGGCCTCCTGTGCTTAGTACTTAAAAAACAAACAAAAACAATCACCAAAGATTTTAATATGGAACCAAGTATTTGAATGGAAAGAGAACTGATATAAGATGAAAATCTACCATAAGAAGCAAAAATAGATCTTAACAAAACAAGCCACTTTCTGACCTCAGACTCAGACCTGAATGCCTCTACTACATCCAAACAAAGTATCGGGCAGGTAATTTCCCATGGTCTTCTTGTAAAATAATTCCTGAACTAAACTGCTCCCATGTGGAATTAAGCAGGGTAAAAACTTACCACTCCAAGAGGGAAAATATATTGAGTAATTTATAAATCCTTTAATTTCCGTAGCACTTAATATGCTTTGGAACATACACTATCCTGTACTGACTCAGCTCTACAAGGTGCAAGATTCTATGCTCCTTCAATTCTTATCGATTTACGTACATTTCAGAATTAAGCCCTCTCTGAGTATTCAACTCCTGCTGAACAACTTGTACACCAGTCTTTGAAACTGTACATATATCATCCAGACCACACAATAATGTATCAAGACTAGGATGACAATAAGAGAGATACTGTGTATAACTACAAAGGGCCAATGGAAACTATGCATATCAAGTAATCTTTAACCATTCCTCTGTGTCAAAGTAACCAAAAGAATAAGAGTCAGTATTAAGGCTAATTTTGTTTACTTATCACAACTACTATCTGGAAACAAAAATTATTTGAGGATCTAAATACCAACATAAGTGAGAATACAGTCGCTAATAGATTTCCTGGCTGATTCTTCCAATCTAGTATTACAGGTTGAACCTCTCTAGTCTGGCACACTCTGGTCCAGCAACATCCATGGTCTGGCATGATTTTAGTTAGCCAGATGTCCACTTATCATGGGTGTGGCCAGGTTTCCTGTGATTTCATAAAGTTTGTTTACAGCCACTAGTCCTGGCTTTCTGTGCTTTGAGCTGTTATTTAGTTCTAATTTACTCCTAAATGTCTTCTAAGAGCCCAGTAAGCCGTGGAAGTATTGGTAATGCTGCTAGACAATATTAACCTCCCGTGGTTCAGCAAATTATCTGGTTCAGCACCAGACAGACCCCATGGGTGCCAGACTACATAGGTTCAAACTGTACAGATTGTACCTCCCTTAACCGGGACTCTCTGGTCCGGCAACATCCGTGGTCTGGAAGGGGTAGGGAGAAGGGTGTAGAGACTCAGCCAGGATCCAGGGGGAAGGGCATGGAGGGGTGGGTGGCGTAGTGGGGAGCTCTGGCCCCTGCAGCCAGGCGGTAGCAGGGGCCCAGTAGCGGCAGCCACAGAACTCTGGCCCTGGCCATGGAACTTGGGGACTGCAGTGGCAGGCACGGAACTCCAGCAGCAGCACAGCTCCAGCACCAGCCCTGAAGCTCTATCCCTGGCAGTGGAGCTCCAGCCCCAATGGCAGCAAGGGAGCTCTATCCTCGGCTGTGGAGCTACGACCCCAGCGGCAGCCGCAGCTGGGCAGGCAGCAGCAGGGTTAGGGTGGAGCCCTAGCTGGGGGCAGCAGGACAGCACGGGCCATGTTGGGAGTGATCTCCCCTGGTCCGGCAAATCCCCTCATTTGGGATCAATCAGGTCCCGAGGGTGCTGGACGAGGGAGGTCCAACAACCTGTACTAAAATTCTTGATACCTTTGCTAATGTTTTATATAGTTTAAAACATTGGAAAACCCAAATGTATTTTATATCTATTCATTTGGTCAAAATTACTAGCATGAAAAAAGTGTGCAAGAGTAAAGCACGGAAAACTTTAGGCCCATAACTTATTTGAAACAAATACCACTCTTTCTATACTTCTTATCAAAGACAACAAGATGTAGTGCATTAGACAAATATCTGTCCATGCTAAGAACACTTTTGATTTTTTCCATATTGTTTAAGAGCTAACTCCTCAGCTGTGTATATTTCATTTTCAGTTTTCCAATCTTTGGCAACCTAAACCCCAGAGCCACCATGATGTTTAATAGAGGTATGCTGGGCAGTGCATGTCTAAGTGTATGCTTTTTAAACAAAGCATGCCTTAGCAATCACTAATGATCTTGCTTCCCAATGTACTAAAGAATTAGAATAAAAACAAATAGCTTGTATTTTGTAGCTTAAAGGAATTAGGAATTCTCCGAGGCCAAATTTCCATGCGAATTGCCTGAATGTACATGTAACTCAATAAACAACTTGATGTTTAGCACATTATTTGAATAGAATACCACAAAGGACTACCTTTTTCAAAATTAGAGAGACATTTTTTGGGCATTTAATGTGTGCTAATTTGAGCAAAGCAACCAGTAGGCTAACTCAAAATGAATAGAAATAAAACAGCTAGAGACTAACAGAAATACTTGGCAGGCACTTAGAATATTCCTCACATTACTGTCTCAAACTCTGCTCATGTTTAATGTAAAACCATAGTTCTTTTGATAGTCAGATAGGTTATGGATTTGGACAGATCAGTTAATGCCTTTACCTACTTAAGGTTCCATTAATGCCTTTATGATTAATGTGCATATATTTATCTCATCATGTGAATCTAGTGTGGAAACGACAGATGCAAACTGTCAAGTAGATGCATCTGTGCACATGATGGGAATTTGTGCATGTGAACTCTGGGTGGCAGTTGGCTAGTTGTGTATATAACTAGTCTATGTTAATTTCTAAAGCAGGTATAACAGGATCCCATTTATCTGACCCTCCATTATCTGGCTGTCTGTATAAACTTCACAAGTACCACACACTGGTCCAGAAGTAAGCGGACTATCCTGTGGGGCTTGTAAGCAGTGCTGCAGCCTTAAACCTTTCCCCAGTTTCTGGATTATCTTAATTTTTAATTATTGGATCTGCTCCAACCCCAATTAGATCTCCTAAACAGGGTCTGTTGTACTACCTAGTATTTAGACACTGAATTGTATATGAAATAATGAGCAAAGAGATTTTCTACTTTTTCAATACATAAGGAAGCATGCAAGTCTTCCACATGCACAATGCAAACTACCTAAGATTCCACCACCAAGTGGAAAGTTGTGTCAGGAAATGGAATACAAATGTTTGGTTTGTATGGAATGGCTATGGAAGTACTGTGTATGCTGATATCCCTTGTGCTTTGAAATCAGTTACAGGCCGTCCTTGCTGTAAGTCCAAGATACATTCCAAAAAACTTGGACTTACAGCGAAACAACGTAAAGTGGGTAATTTTTTCCCCGTGGCTAACTTCCATTTACGCAAATTGGGTTTTTTTTGGTGCGACTTAAGAGCGGGGAATGGGAGGACTGCTAACGCATTGGTTCCTACAGGTGTCAATGGCTTTTGTACAGAACGGATGTATACCAGGGTGACTTACAGCGGGGACGCCTTGTACTTAAAAGATGTGGTTATACCATTCTATAACTTAATGAGGGCTGGGAAAAGGGCTCTTTGGTTCTTTGTATGCAAAGTTGATTCCCATTCAACAACAGCTACGCTACAAGTTAGGTGTGGTATTCTCCTGCTCATGTGAATATACACGTGATAGCTTGAAGAGAGCTAGTACAAGTATAAATAGCATTTTAGCCATGGTAGCACATACACCAGCTGCAGAGGCATAGCCAAGCTATGCCAAGTACGTGCTCACCATCCTGCGATGTTTTTATGCTTGGCATGGCTCTGCTGTGCCTTCATTGTTACTGCCACTCCACTGCTATCAATTATACAGCCGGTGCCCGAGTTGCGAACGGTCGACTTACAACCATTCGCAGTTACGACCAAAGCTGTCGTAAATGGCGGACCCTGAGTTACGAACGCGATCCGCGCTTACAAACAGCGCGGGTCGCGTGTAACAATATGGGGTTCGACTTACGAACAAACCGAGTTATGACCAATTGCTTGGTCCGTAACCGGTTCGTAAGTTGGGAAGAGGCTGTACTCACACTAGCTCTGATTGAGCTTTGGTGAGTATCTGTAGCCAGGTAGGGGAATCATATCCCTAGCTTACAGTGCAGACTTAGCTTAAAGCAGAGCTATGGTTCGTTAAGAGCCATAAAAGGATGTGATCTTTCTGTAGCACTGGGGTCTTGAAGAGAACATTTCTAAGAAAAACATATGCACAGTGCAGAATATGATCTTCACTACTAGTCTCCGAGAGCATAAAAGCAACATGGACAAACCACGTATTAACTTAAGATGGGATTTTCCCTAACACAGCCACCGCGCAATAAATATATGAATTGGAAAAAAGACAGACCTGTTTGTCCAATGTTGAAGAAAAGCCTATTTGTGCTTAATATGTTGGAAAAATTGTTCAGGAACAGTTCATCCGTGCACAACAATAATCCACGTAATGCAGCCAAGGTCAGTGAGACCAAAAGTACAGTGATCTGCTTAGTAACTGTTATTTGGCAAGTTAAATGTACCTAGGGAAAGGCTTTATCTTACAATTCCATTTTTTCCTAAGACTTTTGTTAAAAAAGAGAAGTGGTTCTCCGCCAACATCTCTGATCATTTCTTAAGCTCATCCCCTCTCAAACTTGCTAGAAGGGTTTCATAGGCCTCTGTCCTTGTTACCTTTCTTTTCTCTCATTACACCTTATTTGGGGATAAATCTCATCCACCAACACAAATTAAACTACCCCATTCTTCATCTGTTTCCTTTTGTCCAAACTAAACTCTCAGCCTGTCTCTCTGACATCTTCTCTTTGGTGTGTGGCTGAACACGTCCACAGAAAAGCTCTCAAACCTCTCTCCTGTCTCTTTTTAATCACTATGGACAAGACCAGCATTCTGCCACTTAGGCCCATAACCTGTGCATCATCTTCAAACTTGAATCATATGGTAGGTTCTCACTGCTAGCGTATGTCCAAATCTTGTTGACTCTACAGAACAGCTCTGAGATATGACTTTCCTCTCACCTAAATCACCCAACAAGTCTAGTCCAAGCTCTCATCACTTTGCTTCTCACTTACTGCAATATTTTTCATCCTTCTGTCTCACCTTAAGTAATGCAGTCTCTACCTTAATTATATCCATTAAGAGTTCTGCAGTAAAGATTATTTTCCAGGCCCACCATTTTCACCATTTCTCTCCCTACCCCACTCCCGGCAGCTCTTTGGTGGGTTTCTCTTCTGTATTGCATCAAACATCAGATACGCATCTTCACTTTCAAGGCCCTCAATAGCCACCTTGCCAGTCATCTTTTATTCACTATTGAGAATAGGGAAGTTAGAATTAATTTATTTTAGTAATTGTGCAGCCACAGCAATTTTTAGCTGCTTCACGATTACTAAAATGCTCCCTCTGGAGGCGGGGCTTGAAGCCAAGTGTGCTCCCGGCCCCACTCCCAGGGAGCTTCCTGCCACTCTTTGCTGCTGCCTCTGTATCCCTTCTGCAAAGCGGGGTGTCTTAAAAATTGGCTCTTTGCGCAGTCTGGCTCCTGTATGCCTCCCCGTGTTGCTGCCTCTGGTACAGAAGTAGCAGCATGAGTGGCAGCAGCCCCAGTCCAGTGGGGGGCGAGGGACTGAGCTCCCCCCGGACAGAGGCTGCTCTGGCATCTCACGGAGCATACTCTGTCCACAGTGAGCATGGGCCCGCCATGGTCAGAGGTGGCAGTGTGGGGTGGCAGGCAGCTCCCCGGTGTCCTCGTCATTTAAAACTTGGACTGGCGGGCTGGGACTGAGTCAGCCTGCTGGTTCGAATTTAAAATGCAGAGTACACAGGGTGCTGCGGTTAACTGGGACTGTTAATCGATAAGCAATTGCTTATCAGTTAAATAGTTAGGCGCCTAGCCATTAACATGCCTAATTGAGATATCCCCTCCCACTTCCAGTCAATCATAATGTCTGCCTTCATCTGCAAATTATTAAATTTTTAAACAAGCACCTTTGTGCTTTCTCTTATGCTACCCTCCCTGCTTGGGACGAGCTTCCCATAAACATCTACAAAGCTGCCAATTATCCTCTATCAAAAGCTCCTTAAAACTCTCCTTGTCATGATGCCTGTGAAAACCTTGACAACAGTTAGCCCACAGCTGGTATTAGACCACGGCCTATCAAGCTGAAGAATATTCACAGACTCAAAATTATAAAGACAAAAGGGACCATTGTGATAATCAGCCAGACCCCCAGCATAACAAATGTTCCATAGGACTTCCTGCAATTCATTCCTCTTTTAAATAGTGTTTATATTTTAGAAAAACAACCAATCATGATTTAACATTTTCTATAATAAGATCCAGTGATCTGGAAGTTGAAGTTAGACAAATTCAGACAAGAGCATTATTGAGTGTGATGGATAATCCACTACAACTCTTATTAAAGTATTCCAATGGTGAATTAACCTCACACTCAATAATGCTCTTGTCTGAATTTGTCTAACTTCAACTTCCAGATCACTGGATCTTATTATGCCTTTGTCTGCTAGACTCAAGAGCCCTTATTATAGGCTGTCCTCACTATAAGTCCAAGATAAATTCCAAAAAACTTGGACTTATAGCAAACCAACTTAAAGGGGGGATATTTTTTCCTGTGTCTGACTACCATTTGCACAAATTGTTGGGGTTTTTTTTGCACAACTTAAGAGCAGGGAATGGGAGGTCTTATAACACATAGGTTCCTACAGGTGTCAACATATATCGCGGTGACTTATAGCAGGGACGCCCTGTATACAATTTCGGTTTACTATGTTTTGCAGTGTTGTAGTAGCTGGGGTGTTTATCTCTCTAGAACCACTTCCATACCATCATCAACTACAATGACCAGTTTAAACAATGGAAATCTGTAGATGACTATATTCAAGATCCATGGTTTACAGATGCTTATTACACCCTGTGGCATACCATATCAAGTGTCCCAACAATTATGTTGGTGAAACCAGGTAAACACTGAATTCTTGAATGAACTCTCATGAAAAAATGAGAAAAAGACGAAAAGCGTATCACTCATCGACCATATCACTCACGCTCAATATCAGGCCCCTCAGTCCTCATCCTCGAAGGAAACCTACATAACACCTTCCAAAGATGAGCCTGGAAATTTAAATTTGTAACTCTCCTGGACACTAAAAAAGCATGGACTTAACAAATACACGGGTTTTATGGCTCATTAGGACAATCTGTAACACACGCTTCTACTTGCTAACCTTCCATTGTCCTAGAACTGCAGAGGTGTTAATTGTATGCTTCATTTTAAGTGGCCTGCTACAGCATGTGTGAGACACTTTTATGCTTAACAAACTATTCCATCTTGTATTTAGCTAGGACACTCTGGCTGCCTTCCTCAGAATTGAAGAAAAGTTCTGAGTAGCTCAAAAGCTTGTCCTGTCCACCAACAGAAATTGGCCTAATACAAGATATTACCTCACCCACCTTGTCTCTTATAAACTCTGATCAAGTGCCCCTTAACCTAAGTGCCCCCTATGCTGCGCAGCTTCTCATTAAGCCCTGTGCAGGGGCTCAGAGCTGCAGCGGGGAGAGATCTCTCTCCCAAACCCTGAAGCTGCTGGACCCTGCAAAGGTGAATCCCTCCCCGCCAACATTAGCACCAGGAAAAGGGGCCCTACACACCCCAACCCTCAGTCCTGAGTCCATCCCCAAACTTGGAGCCCCTCTTCTGCAGCCCAAATTCCTCATCCTTAGTCCTACCTTAGAACCTGCACCCCCAACCAGAGCTCTTGCACTCCAACCCTCTGCCCCAGCCTCAAGCTCCATCCAACGCTCAGGACCCCAGGACCCCACTCCTGCCACATGAATTTTGTTATGTGTACCAATATGAAGGCATGTGTCACACACCACCTCCATACTGGTGCACATAAGAAAATTAATTCCGCTCAAAAGATGGAAAAAATTAGAGGGAACACTATCCTTCACCTCCTCTTTGTTAAGGTAAACAGACAGCTTCTTGAATCTCTCATGATATTTGCAATCTGTTAATAATTCTAGAGGCCCTTCTCTGAATCCTCTCCAATTTTTCAGTTTATCCAATTTGCATCCTTCTTGAATTGTGGACACAAAAATAAGATACAAAATTCCACTAGCAGTTTCACCAGTGTCAAACAGTTGAAACATAACTCCTCCTCAATATTCCTCTCTTTATCCTATAACTCTAAATACATTATGTCAACACTTTATCACCAACCAAACTTGAAATTTCATCAAAAAATTCACATATTGTTTCATTGCTCTTTGTACTCCCATACCTGTCTATATCTATCAGTCTTACAGTTCGGCTATAAACTTTTTGGGAGTAGGGACAATCTTTAATTGTTCTGTGTTTGCATAGTGCCTAGCACAGTAGGGTCCTTGCTCATGACTGGGGCTCCTAAGTACTATGGTAAAACAAGTAAATAAGAGTATTATTTGCTTTTCTGTGACAACTTTTCTTTCACTTTTTGGCACAAACACATAAATCCCCCATTTACTCACTGCCAACTGATGCCAGTCAAATTCTGTACAATTGGAAAAACGTACATCCAAAGGCAGAATGTGGCCTGTGGTGAGTTTCTGGAGAGACACATGAATTAAATTCTACGGAAGAGAATGATCTTTCATATAATTTGAAGGAAAGTGTCACTCACTTTGCTTTTGGTCTATGTTATATGGAATAGAGTGTAAATCAAAGAGGAAGAAAACCTTTAATGGTAAAAGCATAGGAATTTCTAAAGGTTAGAACACTTTTGATTATGGAAACAAACAGATTAATTAAGACTGCTTCTTTTGAATTTGTCATTTCAAAGTGTACTGAAAAGTTATGTCATTTGCTTAGCAGATATAATCTACAAGTGTAAAATAGAAATTATGTCAACAAAAGCATACTGTGGGGGGCATCTACATCTCTTTACCACCTTGGTAAGTGTTTTGATTTTTGGGCTCAGGTTAGAGGTTAGGTTCCCTCCCCCAGCAAACGGAAAAAAAGTAGCATACTTTTCCGAAAGATGTGTTACCATCACATAATTTAAAAAAAGCATACATCAGAAGACATATTTACAAATTTAAAAAATATGTAAGCTTCTCCTCTACAGGTGGCAGTTATAGGAAACGATTGAAAGGGAAATTCTTGCACCTCCCATTTGTGGCAAAGAAGCTATAAAGAATTGATGAGCCATTATATAATCATTTCCTTTCTTAAAACATCAATTCCTTTACACAGACTGACAGGTGCAATATTCTGTTTGAAGAAACAAGCTTCAAAGTGTTACATTTCTGATGCACAAAAGGCCAGGAGTTCTAGCTTTTTGAGTTTGCACTGAAGGCAGATATTAAAGCACAGCTAGCCTACCAATAGTACAGTGCTCTCCATTCCATCCCTGGCTACATTCACACTTCCCATCTTTACAGGTTCCATGTTCAGCACAGCGAGGGTGGCAGGCTCTTTGATTGCAGGCTGGTCCAGTCCAACCTTCTTCGCAACGGCATGTTCCACCCATGCAAACCCCATGAGAGCCACAGTCCACAGAACAGATCTCTGTATTTAAAAGGAGCGAAGGGAGAAAACAGAGAAAGAATGAGAGGAGAGCACACGTTAATTAGCAGAGTTACATTTTAATTCAACATATGAAGGAGAAAGGCAAAATCTTTGAAAATTAAATCAAAGGAATTTAACTGCTAAAAGCATTTTCAGGTAGGACCCAAGAGAATATAGTATATGGAATTTTATCTCTGCTAATGCTTAATTAGTTACCCAGTAGATTTAGTAATGTCTAAAGTGTCCACAGCTCTCCTGTCAGTTAGCTCTGAGTAATTTCCAATTATATCTTTTGTGAGCACATATTTCTCAACAGTTACCTTTTGTATCTTAGATTATATGCATTTAAAGCTATTAAAATTTACTGCATAGTTTTAGTGACTAAACAAATCATGTATCTTACAGGTCATTTACATTACTGGCAAAAATCTATAATTGAACAACAGTTCATTTTAGCAAAGGAGCTTTTTTCCCTTGCCCCCAGGTTTCTTTCAAATTCGAAATGTGCCATCTCTGACATTTTTTCACTAAAAGGAATCAGCCTCAGTGACACACATTAGCGCATTGCTGACATGTCTGTTAAATATAAGATTGTTTTTTTACTTTCTGTAAATTTATAGCAATGACAGCTTTGGGCAGTCTGGTTTAAAAACAGAAAGACTATTAAAAATAAATCAACAAAAGTATTCAACTTGTCACCTACACTAACAGGGTTTTATGACAAATAGAATAATTGAAGAGAATATTAAGGCCTAAGTTATTCATAGGCCAAACTATATATCTTATGTCTCAAAACTAATACAAGATAATAATTCAGGTTGTTATAATTTGCATTTATCTTTTTTCTTTATTTAGTCAGTCTTTGGAAAACTTCATTTGTCTGAAACGGAGTACAGAAAAAAACCCTGAGGGATGTTTTTTAGTCTCTTAGAATACAGCTAGTCACAACCATATGCTGGTTTATAAGAATATTATAATTAGTTTGGATTTCCTGGTAAAAGACAGTAAACCACCCTCATAATAAAGAACTGAAATTATTTTTGACTGCAATACAAAGAAAGCTAATAAAAAAGGCAGAAATGTTTTACATATGAGGTTTGTTTCCAATTTTTTGTTCAGTAATATTTTACCCCCAATATATTATAGTTTTTGGTTTCAAAGTGCTATAGAACATTCAACACAGCAGCAAGGAGTTGTGATGGCACTTCTTATGAGCAGTAGTGCAGAACATTTACTGGGCAAGAGAGCTAGGCTGTTTTTCCCCACACAACATTTTCTATCTACTTTGAATTAAATTTTTGATTAAAAGATCTGAGATGCTCTGATTAACTTCAGAGTTACACAACATCAACCCAGCTCCAGGAGAGGCAGAGGTTTATTTCAGAGGTTCCCTCTTTTCTCTTCCATCTAATCAATTTTTCATTAGGGTGAAAGTGTTTATCAGCTTTGAGCACACTAGCTTTGAGCAAGGTGTGTCAATCTTTGTAATGAACTTATTAATTAGAGTTAATTTAATTGAAGTGGAATTGAAGGGCTAATTAATGGACAAACTGCTGATGAAGATAGAGGAAAGCTCTGTTGATTTCAACACTATAAGCCGTCTGATGTATATAACTCATTCTTCTCCCTTCAGCAGCTAACAAAATGTTTCTTTATGAGTAAGGTTTACTTATTTATTGACTTTAAATATTTGAAGGTCATTTTGCACAACTTCAGTAGGAGTTGTTTACGTTTTACTGCACCAACTAGTTTATAATTCATAAATCTGAAGTAAGTGAAATATCTGGATATACATGAGAGAAACAGATTATTTTTATATATTTCAACTATCAACTACTTTTTGAAACATGGGCACAGAAACTGAATGACCAGAAATAACATACAGTATGTAAAGATGGATACCAACAGAAGATGTATATGATCCACATTTTCTATGCACCATATAGCAGACCCCGCCCTCACCATAGTAATTTTTGTAAGAATCTAGCCCACATGGATAGCATACCAGATAAGCTCAGAGCGCACAGTAGAAATTCAAACACAAAATTAGCAGAATTGTAGAGGACAACACATTTTTCTTTGGAGGTACAAATATGACTTTAGTATCTGATAATACATATGCATACGTGAAGTAAATGCCCAAATCCAAAAGTTATAAATAATTTGCAACATTAAATATGGGAAAACTCTCCCCTCCATGGTTTTCTTATTTTGTTACCTTCCTTTGAAAATCCATACCTATAGCTGATACCTGAGTTACCAATGACTGTTAATAAATATTATATATATCATACACAATCTATATTTCAAAATGGTAGTTATTTACAGAGAATTGGCAAAATATCATTTATTACTTGATATAAAACCAGCCCACCCAGCAGCTACATATTCAGGTGTCATTAAGAGCATCAGCAACTTTGTAAAATTATGCTTTTTTGGCAAAACACATCTGAAAAAGTAAAAATCCAGATCATTTTAACATGTGCCTACAAAATGAGTAATTTCCCCTTTCCCAAATTTGACAAAAAGGTTGCTGTCATACAGACTAAAATTCAGATTCTGATTAAATTATAGTAATTCCATATTTTTAATTGAAATGTATGCCAATGTATCTAAGATCAGCATCTGGCCTTAAATGTGCCAAGTTTTGGCACCGAAGAAAGCATTACTTGCCAGAACCGTTGGCCCAATCTTGCAGCCTTTACTCAGGCAACATTTCCAATAACTTCAGTTGGATTTTGCCTCAGCAAAGACTATAGGATTGGCCCCCTTCCAACTAGCTAAAAATAATTTTTTTAAATGGAAATGTTTCTAGATGCATCCTTAACAGTTCTAAATATGCAGAGGAATATCCCAGTGCAGATTTTAAATGCAGAAGGTACAAATAACATGTTCTTTTCTGTGCGCCACCAGCAAAAACGCCTTCAGTTAATGTATGAGTGAAGAAACCATTTGATTTTCTAATATTTACAAATATTCATTTGTTCTGGATGTTTCACTCATGATTTATGGCCTAATCCCTGCTTCCGCTGAAGTCAATAGAAAGACAGAGTTTCAATGGCAGCTAGATCAAGCTTTTATACAATAATGCAGGATTATGTATTAATTTAAAATATTTTAGAGTTTTACACATTGGGACTGTTTTTATTCCTTACCATTTGAACAATCTGCACCTGTCCAATTAGGGTCACAAGTGCAGGTACCACTTTCTTGAAGGTATGTCCCATGACCAGAGCACTGATCTGGACACATTGTCTTCAGTATTTCACAGTTGCTACCACCCCATCCTGGATTACAGTGGCACTCTCCATGGATACACACACCGTGACTGGAACAGGCTGGATCTAAGCAATCAGCTGGAGAAAAAAGGAAAAGATAATCTTTAATGTGCTATTAATAACAATTACAAGAGCAGCAATTATCACCCAAGGATTTTAAGGCACTTTCTGAACTAATTAAAAAACTCTTGTGAGGTAAACAGCATTACACTCATTTAACAATAAATAGTAAACTGGGACACAGGTTGATAAGGCAAAATCACAATGTTATGTCATGAGTCAATGGAAGAATGGAGAGTTGAACTCACGAGGCGAAAGGAGACCCCAAGCCTGCCTGCTGTAATTACAAGGGTAACAAGCACAATCTGATCCAATCAATCAAAAATCAAACTGTAACTAATTGAGTACAACTTCTAATCCATTTTTGTTAGCATATTGGTAATTTTCTTTGCAGTACTTTAGAAAGTCAAAAGTAATTGTAAGGATCCATATTCATATATATAACTAATTTAATGACATCCTGGGGATAACAGATGTCAGCCTCAAAGTCCTTGATGCAACAGATGCTTAAAAAGTTTTGTAATTTCCATGAATTACACCAAGATTCATTCAAGTTTTCAGGCTATTGCTCTCTGTTCTCTTAATCGCAGAGTAACAAATTCTTGGATCCTCTATAACAAGCAGTATCAACTGACCAAATCCACTACAACTGAGTTCTGACAGCTGTATAGGACCCTCAACCTGTTTGAGAAATAAATGAGTTGGGTACTCTCTATCCTTCTTAATTCACTTTAATGTGCTTTAGATGACGAGATTTAATTTAGCAATTTGACTCAATAAAACTTTACACTTGTAGGGTCAATGGTCTGAAAATTTAATTCCAGAAACTTAATTGCATTACTTTGTATGTTGGGATCAATAAAATCAATTTGATTGAGGAAGGGAAATGGTGCTTTTTCCTCCTTAAAAAAAAAAAGAAAATGAACTCCTCTTTACAGCAGCCAAAATGAATAAATGTACATCTGTATAATACAAAAAACAAAAAAAAATTTCATTGTGTTGCAGTTGAATCAGCATTTTCAACTTCAAGTTTTTATAAAAATGTTGGTGGAAAAGATCACATGCAATAGAGTAATAATTTCTTCTATGATTTGAAAAATCACTGTGTCTTTCTGTATTCTAAGACACATCTTTTCTTGTGCTTCCCTCATAGGTGATATTGGACAGATAAAATAAATCTATTTTTAATTATTAGACAAACCTGCTGAAAGCAAAATATCTCTCAAACAGGATATATTAGCATGTTTACCATAAGGTGAACAATTTACCAGCACATGACCTTACTTGGCCAGATTTTCGGCTGGTGTAAATTGACATGGCTACAGTGAAATCAATAGTGCTATGCTGACTTACACTTGTTGAAAAATCTGACCCACAATGTTGTAGCCTGACATTTGAGAAACATTACTGTATATGTTTGGGGAAATAGTTACTTATTTACCTTCTTCACAGTTTTCTCCTTTGTACCCAGAGTTGCAGGCACAAGAACCCATGATACAAATCCCTCGGCCCCCACACTGAGGATCAACACACTGGGTGGTAGGCACATCACACTCTGTACCCTTCCAACCGCTGTAACAGAGACAGCGCCCTTTGGAATACTGCCCATTGCCACTACATAATACTGGGCAGGCTGCTGTGAAATAAAACATGACAGAAGAATTAACAAAATGTTTTTCAACCAAGCTTTGAGAAAAAAAGAGGAACATTCATTAAACAAGTTGCATGCCAGTTTCTTTTCCTTGGTAGATTAGTAATGATTTATCTTTCTGTAGTTTATTTATTTTGACTAAAGAAAAGAATATGGTTCAGATACCTCTTGAACAATCAGGACCCAGAAATCCAGGAAAACAATGGCATGATCCAGAAACACACTCTCCGTTTCCATGACAATTTCGGGGGCATTCTACTACAGACTCTGAAAAAAAGAGTAAGAAAAAAATTTCATACAGACTCCCACCACAGTACTTAACTAGAATAAAAGGTTTCTATCATCTAATTTAAAACCACTACTGACTGATACCACATTAAGTTACTTGCAGAAGCACGCATGTAACTTTGTTTAGTAATTGTAAAAAGGAAAATAGTGACTAATTTCCTGTAGAGAGGTGACTGGCTAACTTGTAAATATCACCCTTACTGGGTGATGCTTACCATTAAGCAATTAACTGGTGGCCCGGCAGGGTTATGGGGGTACTCCAGCCTAGCTTGGCCCAGACTGTACAGAGCAGCCGGTGGGGTGGCTGGCCGGGCCCCTTCACTGTGTGTAGGGAGGGGGGCGTTCCAGCCCAGCCAGGCCCCTTGGCCACAGGGTCCTGGTTAAGCACTTAACTGGTTTAAATGTCACCAGTTAACTGGTTAACTGGTATTTTACATCTCTAATTTTTTGTAATTAATGATTGTGGTATCCAACTAGATTATGTTATAGATAGATGCTCAAGATTTAAACAGGAAAATGAAAAGTACGTTATGCTCACTATGCAGCCTAATGACGCTTACTGAACATTTTGAAAAAGCTTCTTCATTTGTGAACTGTATGTCATGGGAGGCTTTCATATTTCATTTACTAAACAATTAAAATACATATTCTATATCTTTTGTTGAGTAATGAAAAAAACCCACAAACTCAACATCGGTAAAAACAACCCAGAGTATTCATTCCAGAAAACTCATCTCTGTTCTTAACAGAATGCTTAGATTGCAGCTTTTGGTGAAATCTTTGAAGATTGTGCTTACCTATAACAATGGTATTAAAGGACACCTGCTCTGCATTTTTCCCATCATTATAAAAAGCCAGATGCCAGATTCCAGAATCCAAATACTGGATAAAACCTGCCTCATGAAGACTGATAGACCTTGTCTGTCGGCCTGCTCTCTCTGACTCAAGCAGGTTGCGCTGCTCTCTTGCGATCAACCGGCTACCATCAAGGAGTTCCACAAAGTCATACTACAAGGGAAAAATGTGCAAAGGGTTTATTACCCACTTATTGCTACTTTTTAAGTTATCATTTTCATGGTTTTATAATTTAGCAATCATGAAAAGTACCAGTCCCAGAGACTGCAGTTCTATATTTCTTCAAAGAACAAATATAGTACAGAGTTACAAGTTTCCCTCCAACACCAGGTAACATACTTTCCCTTGACCTGGAGAGACCCCTGCTATGTCTACATGGCCCCACAGTTTGACTAGGGGTTGTGAACTGAACTGCAGCATAAAGCAGGTGGTGTTGTAACTCCCCTGTGTGGACTCTTGCTAGCGTGAACAAAAGGTCTATATTAATGTGAATAAAGAATCTTTAGTTTACAACTTCAGCATTCACATGGGGCATGTACAGCGTAGCATGCGAGGCACTCTCTCCCCAACAGTTCAACACTAGAGCCATGTAGACAAGACCTCAACTGTTTCATCACTCTTTCATCTCTCTTGCAGAAATCTCCAAGGAGAATGACAAGTAGTGCCAATTGTCATGGTAGTGTTTTCTTGTGATGTTGACATCTGACCAGTAATTCCTATAAGCTAAGCAGTTAGGTGAACACCCAGGAAAGATTCAAATGCTGTCCAGCCAATTAGCAGATTGCTCAGAGCCAGCAGCATGTTTCTATTAGTGGTTCACATCTGCACATGCCTTAGTGTGCATAACAAAATTTATTCCACACACACAAATAGAAAAATTAGAGGGAACATTGTGCCTGACCAATTTGCAGAACAAAAATCAGATAAGCTTAGTTTGCTGTCACAATTTGCAGATGTGAGCTGACGAGCTGCATGTGAAAGACTCATTCCACATTGACTGTGCTATATACATTATATAATAAGAATACCTCACCCCAATTCATTACCCTTCGCTGCTTCCTTTGTTTCACAGTCCAAGGTAAGTTCTCTGTTGTAATTCCATTGACTTCAACAGAGCTACCACAGCAGAAAATATAGCCTTACTTGTCTTTTGTATAAAGTAAGCCAAATATCAAATGCAAAATATAACAAGTTAAAATGCAGAAGGCAGTGACAGAAAATACTGTAGTTCAACAGCTATCAAAAATCTTGCAACAACTACATTTGTGAGATGGGAAAATAGGACACATGAGTTGCCACAAGCACTGTAGACAAAAAGGTTTACTGTCTTAACTCCACATAAAAGACTATCCATGAAACTTCTATTAGCATTAATGGCAGTTGTTTGGCTAACTCTGAAGATACGGAGGAGAAAACGTAGGCCAGATCTTCAGCTGGTGAAATGGGTGTTATTCCATCTAGTCAATGGACCCACAATGAAAGTTTATTCTACCTGATGATCTGGCTCAATATCACTCAAGATTTTTTTCTGCATTTGTCAGGTACAGATTATATTGTAGAACAAATATTTACCACTTTTTAATGGCAAGGATCACGGTTTCCTATAACAAAGAGTAACATGGTATCCACATTCAGTCTAGCTTCATTTTTACTTTGACATATCTACTGTGAAAGGTGAACTTCTATATAGAAACTGTCAATTTTCCCACATATTTGAGATATCACTCAAATGGTACTTCATTGAAGGTCTATTTAGGTAAAGGACAGTGTAGGAAACCACCGATAGACTTCTGTTGTGATAGTCAATTTTTGGGACTGGAGAATTAATGGTTTTATGTACTGACTTATGATCTTTGGAAACAGCTCCCCTTCCTCATAGCATAAAACAGAAGAGTCTTCATCTCTGGACAGGATCTAAGCACCAGAATCCTCTTCTCCTGAAATTCTGCTTAGTTAAAAGCATATGGTATTTTAAGAATGTTGCTATGCAATAAATCTTAATGTTTATCCCAACATCATTCAAAATGTAAAAGAAATGCATAAGCCTTTATCAACATGAGACACTTTCCTTTCAGCTACATCTCAACAACCATACTAGAACCTGAACTGATTAGTATGTGTAGAAGCTAGTACACCTTGATGTACAGTCACCTTGAATATGTAAGCAATCCCACATGATAACTAATGCAACTATTTTGGAAAAGCACTGCTAATTTAAAACCATTCAATGTTCTCATTTGTCAGCGAATTAAATATTTATCTTAATTCAGGAAAGAATCAAAAACAGTCTCTTTTACCCCCAGTTCTCAGAAACAAGTCTACCTGATCCTAATACCACTAAAAGAAGGAAGAAAAAAAGTCTCTATTCTGAGTTTTAACTGGCTATTTATGGACAATATGAGATGTTTTTCAAATTATTTCAGAAGGACACTTCTTGTTGTAGAACAACATCAGCTAAGAACACATTTTTGATCTGGGAATTAGGGATTGTACTACTTAATTGATCACAAAAAGTATACCGATGGCTGACAGGCATATTATAATTAATGATTTTAGAACTATAACATAATAAAAATTTATGTTATTACGTAACTAGTGTCTGTGATGTTGAAATTCTAAAAAACATGCATATGGATTTGACCATTTGTTCCATCCCCAGTAAATAGAAATAATGTTGCTTAAATCTTGTAAAGACTGCTTCATATATTTAAGAGTGAGGTTGTGAAAGGGGATAGACTGGAAAAACAATGACCTTTATGTGCTAAAAATACTTTCATTTTGTTTTCCTCCTATGAGGATAAATTAATTAGCTTTATTGAGCATAAATGGGATGATCTGCCTACCCTTCTCCATTCAGTTTTGCTTTAAGCCACCAAAGTCTTTTGTTATTCTTAAAGTCTCTTTAAATAAAAACATATTGATTCTTTGGTTGCAATGAAACTGACATTTTTAGAAAGTGTCACAAAGACTTTCAGACTAGCATTGATTGGATTTGAATGGACAACTACTGTCAATTATTTCTGGTTGACTTATTTATAATTCCCCAGAAATAAAGAACTATGCATTTTGGACTTCTCTATGCATATTAGTATGCACTGAGGCCATCATTTTGAAACTTGGATGCCTGAATTAAAAAACAGAAATGCTACCTGAAAAACCACTGTACCTAATTTTGTTATACTGAAATATTTGTTAGATACTATCTCACATAAGCAACACTTACCCTCTGAAACTATGGTTCTTTGAGATGTATTGTGTCCAGATGTCAAATCCCAGATGCTCTTGAATACTGTTCTGGCACTTTTTTGGGGGAGCCAAAATGGAGATTCTGATGCTTCCAGTACTATCATTTATGATTGCTTGTGAATGATGATAAAAAATACCAGAAGTGTATTGCATCACTTTTTTTAAGGACTTGAGCACTGTACTTTAGTCCAGATTGTTTTGGCCAACAGTATCCTTGTACTTCTCACTAAGAGTATAACGGGTGGGGCACCTTCAACAACCCTTCTGATTTTTTGCAATAGAGAAGCTTAATTGTAGTAGTAGGTATGGGGCAGGGGAGGGGGGAACATGATGGTCATGAAATAAAGCAATCACACTGCAAGGTAAAATTATTCTTCTTTAAGTGCTTGCCCATATATCTACTAAATATTTTAGAGAGTTTGTCTATCTGTCTGTTTGATTAAGAACTCCTCCTAAACGGTAAGAGCTAGGATCACCAAATTCAGTATTAGGCATGTTTTCAGCAGTTACATTTTTACATGCGGTGGGGGGGGGAAGGGGAGAGGGCAGACAAGGAGCTGGTGCTCCCACCTTCCTCCCATCCCCCTCTGTAGGAGGCAGCAGTGCAGGGTGCCAGGAGTGTGTGTAGATGGGGCTCTGCAAGAGCTGATGCATGCAGGGAGCTGGTTTGAAAGGTTGTGCCAGGAAAATGGGACGTGCCTGGAATAGGATTGCTTCTCATAAAACCACACCGAAAAGTGACAGAATCACCAAATCAAGTATAGTCATCTCAACTGACAATGATGAGCCAGAAAAACAGATGAACCTTGAATAGGCCTACTTCTCAATAAACCTTACAGAAAAGAGATAAAATGGAGAAATTTGGAGTAATGCTTTGTTTTGGCACAGCTAAATCAATGGTTAAGACTTGAAAACTAGAAGACAATGTTATTGAAAATCAAATAGACTACAGTTCTTTTTTTGTTAAAACAGTGAATGCTAAGAGGAATCCATATATTTTGTATTTGTAGATTATCTAAATGGCTCCGCATCCTCATGTGGCAGCACCCGTCATCAACATCTTTTAGGTAGTAGATGAGAGAATGGTATGCATTTCAGTGGGTCCAGCTGCCAATTTAAGGAGGACAGGACTTGTGGTGTAATGTATACTATAGCATGTTCAGTTGGTGTTTGCTTGGCAAATACACAGACTTCAGACATTCCTGCATGCAATGAAAGTGAAGCCTGACATGCTGAATTAGGAAGGTGCAGGAGGCTTCATGTTGACAAGATCACATTGATGTCCTGGGATGACATCATAAAGGGACTCTTAGGTTTAAGTATGTCTTGGAATCTCTCTGTTGGCAGATAAGCCATTGTTGTGGAGTCAAGAATGGTTCCAATGGATTCTATTTTTTGTGCGTGAGTCAGTATTCTCTTCATTTACTTTCAGACCTGAAAGGGCAAACAGATGCAGAGTCTACTGAATGCAGTCTGCTACTTGCTAGTGCCTGTCATCCAAATATGGGAAAACGTGGATTCCTAGCTTTCTGAGGTAAGCTGCACCTACTGCTAGACAGTTCGTGAAAATTCTGGGTGCTATCAACAAGTTGAATGAAACCACACTGTAGTGGCAATTGTGCACTTGAAATCTCAGATATCTTCTGTGCAGTGGGTGAGATGCAATAAGAAAATGTGTGCCCTGAACGTCAAGAGCCATGTGCCAATCATTCCATTATAGGGATGGACATGATAGGAGCCAGAGTCACAACACTGACACTGAGCTTGTGAATTCAAGTCCAGAATGGGCCACCAACCACCCTTCTTTCTGGGAACCATAAAGTAATGAGAATAAAATCCACCGTGTTCCCTCAGCACTTGAGGACTCTTCCACTGTTTTGAGAACAAGAAGTGACTGAACCACTGAATGAAACCTTCTAGGGTTCCTGAATATGGACAAAGAAGGTGAGTAGGGTGGGAATGGATACAAAACTGGATGGCATAGCCCACCTCTATATTTCCAGGACCCATCAATCCATTGTGATGTGCTCCAAAACACATAAATGAAATGATTTGTGGACACGACTGGAAGATCTGCAAGGATTTGCACTCTGCTCTTAACCAAGCAGTCAAATCTGCTGCCTTGTGTTTGATGGAGGCTGATGAGCAGAAGTGAAGGTGGAACCCAGTGGCAACTGGTGACAGAAGGTTCGGCTCATGACCCCTCCCAGTCCAGGAAAGGGCTGGCCCAACACTCCTCTGCACCAGGCCCTGCTTCTCCTCATCTGTGCTTCACCCTCCTCCCCACCCTCGCTTTGCCTTCTCCCCTTTTCTTCCTAGCCTTTGCTCCACCCCCTTAATTCCCCAACCGTTGTGGCCCAGGGGAATAGTGAAGCTGGGGCTCCAACACCAGCAATGGGGACCCCCCCCCCATACTCACTGAGAGTGGAAGAAGAAGTGGAGCAATGCAGCCCCAGCTTGCTTTTGCTTCTCCAGCCGCATCACTCTGCATCCCGCCAGTGAGTGCAGGGGGCAGCCCCAACCCCATTCTACGAGTGACTTAGCTGGGAGAGCTGGGGCTGCACTGATCTGCTTCCTCCCACTGCTACAGGTGGGTGAGTGTGTGTGTGTGGGGGGAGGGGAGAAGGACAACCCCTGCTGTGGGTGCCAGGCTCCCGTGAGTTACTCCGACACCAAGACACTCTGGACCCCACTGGCTGCTGGCCAACCCCTTGCCTCTCCCACCCATGGCATTTGTGTGTCTGTATGTGCTGCTCCTGGAGGAATATTTGTCTCTTTCTAGACTGTTCAGGCTGCCAATGCTGCGGGGAAAAGGATTACCCCTCTTGACTATGACTTCAAGTGCTTATGCTTAGGCATCAGAGGGTAGAGTCCCATCGGATCTCAGCATCACCTGAGTCCTTTAGAGAACATAAAGCCCAATCTATTTTTTTAATTAAGTTAATCCTTTGAATGAGTGACCCTCAATTGTTATTTTAACATTTTTAGGGATCCTTGAAGAGTGGGCTAGAAAGATCTTCCTTTTTGCTACTGAGGTTGACATTCTATAACTTGGTGGAGCATTCTTTAACCCCCTATTCCTCATCTGTATAACTGTGCTATTGCATGTGAGGTATGAGGGGAAAAGTTCTGATCTGCTGAAAGTAATTTTTTTGTCTAAATATGAATATTATTAATGTATATGACATTTTATAAGAATTATGTTGTATGGTTTTCACTAAAATACGATGTGGGTTTGGGAGACTATGTTTACACTGCAACGCTATTTTGGGACAGTGGAGTATCCCAAAATAGCTATCCCGCATCTTCATAGCAAGCCTGTTATTTCAAGCTCGCTACTCCGATGTCCCTGTAAACCTCATTCTAGAAGGAGTAAGGGGTGTTTCGGAATAGCACTTTATTTCAAAATTTGGCACTGTGTAGATAGAGCCAAATAATGAAATAAGCTATTTTGGAATAGCATCCAAATAAGATATGCAATTTGTGTAGCTCAAATAGTGTATCTTATTTCGAGTTATGGTGCAGCATAGATGCACCCGGAGGCACCCAGACACTAGCTCTACAGAGACAATAAAAAGGGAGGTAACCAACATCCGGGTGCTGTTAAACAGACATTACCACCCATTGTCCAGCCAGAAAGCTGCAATGCCATTACTCAACTGCACGAGGCCACACCAAAGGAATTGCTCAACTTTCCCAAGTTCTCAGCAATGCCTACCAGATATGACTGGTCATGTGTTCTCCAGGCACATGAGACTAAGAATATAAACACCAAATACAGAGGCCCATGCTAGGGATGTAAAATCCCATTTAATCAATTAACCTGTTAACTGATTAAGCGGGATCCCTGCCCAGCTGAAGCACCCCCCAATTCTGCTGGGCCTGTGGGGAGTTGCCAGCTCTGCTGGTCCCGCAAAGCTGTTGGCCCTGCATGGTTCCTCACCCCACATGGGGCTGCCACCTCCCACCCAGGCCTGAGGCATAGTGGGCCTGGTGAGATTAGAGAAGCCTTCTGCCAGGCCCCTGGCAGGAGGCTGCTCCCAGGTGCCAGTGTAACCCACACACCTAGGCTATGTCTACACTCGTGGCTTCTTGCGCGAGTAATATGCAAATGAAGCTAAGCGTGGAATATCGCCGAGCCTCATTTGCATACCTAATGAGCACCATTTTTTTCAGAAGAGGCTCTTGCGCAGAAGGAGCGTCTACACTGCCCCTTCTTGCGCAAGAAAAACCCTCTTGCGCAATGCCGTTACACCTATTACTTTTCAGGAAGAGCGGCATTGCGCAGAGGTTTTTCTGCAAGAAGGCAGTGTAAACGCTCCTTCTTCTTGCAAACCTCTTCTGAAAAAATGGTGGCTCATTAGGTATGCAAATGAGGCTCGCGATATTCCAGCAACCTCATTTGCATATTACTCACGCAGAAGCGATGAACATAGCCCTAGTGTGGTTACTGAGCAAGGCAAGTTGTACGTAGACCACAGCAACAGTTAAGATCAAGAGACCTCTACAGCATAGACTGAAGGCAGCTGGCTTTTAGCTCAGAGGGTAGAGGCGCCTATACTCCGCTTCAGAGGTCCCAGGTTCAAATCCTCCCGGTGGCGGTTACACCAGTAAACCATTGCCTAGTAAGCATCACCTGGTAAAAGAATCACCGAGCCCATCCTTTGCCTTTCTTCTTCATCCACCTATGCTGCCAGCAAAGAGGACACTGAGAAGACTGAAGACTCTACCGGAAAAGACTGGCTCAGATTTTGAGGGCAAACTCTGTGTACTAGGGACTGCAATATCCGGTGGGGTGAGAAAAATTGCTTGAGTTGTTGCCCAGTCTAATAGGGTTGAAAGTTTACACTGTATGTTTATATTTTACTTCATTTTATTTTGGTAACTATTCTGATTTTTTGCCTATCACTTAATACTACTTAGAAGCTCTCTTTCATTTCTCAAACTTGTTTTTCTGTTTATCTTTACTACTGGTCAAGTCCAGAAACATCCATCGTCCAGAATGATTTTAGATAACTGGATGTCCACTTTTCATAGGTATGGCCAAGTTTCCCATAAAGTTTGTTTGTAGTGACCAATCCTGGGTCTCAGTGTTCTGTGCTGTTATTTAGCTCTAATTTACCCTTAACTGTTTTGTAACATCCCAGTAAGCAGTGGAAGGGTTGGTAATGCTGCTAGACCAGGGCTGGGCAAGAGACTGTCAGTGGACAAGATTCAGTCTGCTTAGCACCTTCATCTGGCCAGTGGCAGCTCCCAGCTCTGCCACTAACGCGTTGCCTGGGAGCAGCTGGGTAGGTGTGAGCCTTTTCAATGCTTGCTATTTAAAGGACTTGTGCCTTCCCAGCAGGGCTGGCCTTAGGCCGATTCGACCGAGTCGGGCCCGCACTCAAGGGGGCCCCGCGCCCTGAACCCGGAAGTGCTGGCGAGTTACTATTCAGAGCCGGGGGCCCTGCTCCAGCAATATGTGGAACTGGGTCTCTCCCCAGGCTCTGCCTGGAGCGGGCCCGGCCCCCCCCGCCGGCTCCCCCGAGTGTCCTCCCACCCCGTCCCCAGAGCGTCCCCCTCAGCCCCAGACCGTCCCTGCCATGCGCGGCTCTGTGAGGCTCCCCCTCGCCGGCTGCTGCCGCCATGCGCGGTGTTGCAGGTGGGCAGGGAGGACGCCCGGGCGTGATGACGTGACGTCACGGCCTCGGATTTTAAAACTCCTTGGAGGCACGTTGCGTGGCTGGCTCCGGGTTTGGACTCCGGGGCCTGAGTGCAGACTCCAGCCCCGCAAAGTGGAAGGCAGAAGGTAGGGAAGGGGCTTTGTGCAGCGGGGGAGGGGAAGGGGCTTGTGTGGAGGGGGAGGAGGAAGAAAGGGAAAGGCACTAAGAGACAGGGTGGAGGAGAGACAAATGGCAGGGGGCCAAGTGCAGACAATGAGGGAAAGGGCAGGAGGGGAGGTGTCAGTGGGAGGGGGGACAGGGTGATGCTGGGAGAGGAGAGGAGAAGGGAAGGGCATTGGGGGCTAGAGGGGGAGGTGCTGGGAGAAGGCTTAAAAGAAGTGGTGGGCATGAGAAAGGTGGGGATGGAGCAAGTCATGTGTGAGGGCACAGAGGGGCAGAAGGGGAACGGGGTAGAGAGTGATGAGGGGGTAGGCATCAAGGAAAAAGAGGGCAAAGGGGGCAGGGGCAGTAAAGGAAGGGGGAGGCACCAGGAAGGTGCAGGGCTAAGGGAAGGTGCAGGTGCCAGGGGATTCTGAGGTGAAGCAGAAGAGCAGACACCTGCAGGGGAGGGACCAGCACCAGAGGAGAGAGGCAGGGCAGGTGTGTAGACAGAGGTGTTGGAAGAGGGGATGAGGAGGGGTAGCTCACCTGATTAGAGTGGGGCTACTGGAGGAGTGGGCACAGAAGGGAGAGAAGGGCTGGTGGAGGGGGGCAGGTCGCAGGAGGGCAGGAGTCAGGACAGCAGAGGAGGGTGAGGAGTTGGGGGGAGGCAGGCACCAGGGGAGATGATGGAGCAAGGAGAGGAGACATGGCAGCAGAGAGAAAAGGTAAAGGTTTAAAAATATTTATTAAGAACTTGGTATGCTGCCCACAGCCAGTTTGTTAGCACCCCGCGGTGCAGTTTGGGTTTATGTGGGGATCAACACGTGGCCAGCGAGTGGGAGCCAAAACAAAAAAGTAGTCAGTGTAATGATCTTCTGTTGATATGCGTTTTAGTAGTTAAATTCTTGGACTGTCATTGCTCATGAAAAGTGCTGTCACACTGGTAGAAATCGGGTAAATATTGCATTTTATTTATATCAGCAGAACTGACTTAAATGGGGCCGGTGTGTTGTGTAGTCTTGCCTTAATCTTTGTATTCATGCCTGTCAGTGTGAGAGAAGCTATTTGTATATATTTGCTTGCATATGCAACTACACTTAAGTTGAGGCCCTCAGCATGTTCTGTAAGTATCAGTGTGGTCCCTGGGGCTTCCAAAGTTGAGTTGCCCTAGCTCATCCCTGACAGGTGTCTGTCTAACCTGGTCTTAAATATCTCCAGTGATGGAGATTCCGCAGTCTCCCTAGGAATTTATTCCAGTGTTTAACCACCCTGACAGACAGGAAGTTTTTCCTAATGTCCAACCTAAACCTCCCTTGCTGCAATTTAAGCCCATTGCTTCTCATCCTAACCTCAGAGGCCAAGGAGAACAATTTTTCTTCCTCCTTCTTATGATACTCTTTTAGATACTTGAAAGCTGCTCTCATGTCCCTTTTCGGTTTTCTCTTTTCCAAGGTAAACAAGGCCAATTCCTTCAGCCTTGCCTCATACCTCATGTTCTCCAGACCTTTCATCATTTGTGCTGATCTTCTCTGGACTTTCTCCAGTTTCTCCATGTTTCCTGAAATGTGGCGCCCAGAACTGGACATGATACTCCAGCTGGGGCCTAATGTAGATGGCTCATTCCCTGCCTAGGGGACGTGAGACTGGGCGGGTTAATTTCCAATCCTCCTGTTTATTCTTTTCCTAAGCCAGGAGGGCACGATAGTTCTGATGGGGGCTCTGCAGGAAGGCAGCCCGCACTGCCCCCTGCCTGAAACCTTGTGCAGGTGTTAAACAGCTGTCCAGCCCACCCTAGATGTGACTGCATTTCAGCGTGCCTGAAGCAACACAGCACCAGCAATGGACAGGGGAATGGCTCCCGGGCATGGCTTGCTCATGACTGCTTCAGTCCCTTTGGATGGGCCTCAGCCTCTTTTCTTCCCCTCCCCCCACTTTGCAATGGGGCTGTAGATTCTGGGGGGAGAGGTGTGGAGGCAGGCAGAGGTGTCTCCCTGCAGCAGATGTAGACACGTCTCTGTATTAATCATTCTCTCATTGAAGTTTTTAGCTTTGTATTGAGTCCTTTTACATGGAAACTTTGTATTATGTCTTGGTAGAATAGTCCCTAGGACAAGTGAGGCAGAGACTGTCCCTGTGGGGTGAATAAGGTGGGAATGTATAAGGCGGAAGGTGAGCACCTCTGGGCAGTTGCAAAGGTTGGAGAGGGGATGGAAGCCAGATCCAAGATCAATGAGCCCTGGGAAGTGGGCCCATTGAAAGGAGACTGGACCTGTGGATGCCTTGGGGGTCAGCAGCAAGGGCCTGCTTTGGGAAGCCCCCTCTTTGGAGGTGAATGTGGCAGCATTGAGACACCACCCAGAAGCCGGCAGACACTAACTGCAGATTCATGGGACGGCTCTCACAGATCTTGCACATGCAAAAGATGATAGATCAGCAGGAGGGGGGGTAGTGGCGTAGCGAGGGGGCCGGAGAGGTCAGTTGCTCCTGGGCACCATGCTAGGGAGGCTCCAATTTAATCCCGTTCGGCTCCCCCCCCGTTATCCCTTCAGTTCACATGCTCCTACTCCGCCTACCTCCTCCCTGCCTCTCTGCTCCAAGCCCGACCCTCCTCCATCTCCACTGTAGGGTTAGTGCATGTGGGAGCCCGGCCCCAAACTGTAGGGGGTTGGGGAAGATGCGGTACAAGTTCCCCTCAGCTGTGCACCAGGTTTGGGGCCGTGCCACATGGCGGGGAAGAGGGGAGAGAGAGGGCGCAAATTTTTCCTTTGCGCCCAGGCGCATAACACCCTCTCTACGCCTCTGGTGGCACATCCAAACAAGCCACATGAACTCAGTACAGGTGCACAACACAAAATCCTCTCCTCATGGGAGGAAACTCTTAGGCTATGTCTACACTGGCGGCTTCTTGCGCAAGAACATCTTGTGCAAGGGTTTTTGTGCAAGAAGTCTTGCGCAAGAACACGTCCACACTGCCATGTGCAAGAGCATCCATGACAGTATGACGCTCTCTTGAGCAACAAAGCTCCAATGGCCATTTTAGCCATAGGGGTTTCTTGTGCAAGAAATCCCTGCCGAGCATCCACACTGCCCTCTTGCGCAAGAGAGCTTACACCTGTTAGAAAAGAGCGTAGCTCTTGCGCAAGACACCTTCTCGTACGACGCTGTACTGTAAATTTCCTTGTGCAAGAGCAGGTGGGCAGTGTGGCTGCTCTGTGGGTTCTTGCGTAAGAATGGCTGTACTTGCATAAGTAGGCGCGAGTGTAGACATAGCCTTAGAGGGAACATTTCCCCCCAGTCTCTCTGCCCCCAAGTTAATGTCACACACATTTGGTTAATGCAACTGCAGGATAGTTGCATGAGGGGGGTTTGGTGGGGGCCAAACTAATCTCTGTTGGTAGGAGGATGGTGGGAAAAGTCCTTCGAGAGGGGTGACATGACACCTTTTACTTCTGGTCATGTGTCCATCTTGCCCCGAGCGTGTTGCCTCCAGAGGCCTGGCTAATGGGGATCAGGGGGTGTGGCTAATGCGGGTCAGGGGGTGTGGCTACTGGGGCACCACCAAAAATTAGACAAATCTGCCGGCCCCGGAGGAGTGCATCGGCTGCCTGTGCCACAGGCGGTGTGAGTTTAGTGCAGGGTGTGTGTGGGTGTTGGCGGGGGATTATTTTTGTGTGCTTTTTTTTTTTTTTGCACAACCAAAATTGCTGTGGGGCCCCGTCGAAATTGTTCGAATTGGGCCCCGCACTTCCTAAAGCCGGCCCTGCTTCCCAGCACCTGACAGGCAACGCGGTAGCAACTGTTCGGCAGGTGCAAGCCCTTTAAATAGAAGCAATTGAAAGGGCTTATGCCTCCCAGTGGCTCCCAGGTAATGCATTAGCAGCAGGGCCAGGAGCTGTGAGCCCTTTCAATTGCTTCTGTTTAAAGGGCTTGCACCTGCCTGGCAGCCATCTGGAAGGTGCAAGTCCTTTGAATAGCAGGAGTTGAAAGGGCTTGCAGCTCCTGGCCCCATCACTAACACATTGCCTGGGAGCCTCAGGGGAGGCACAAGCCCTTTCAACACTTGCTATTTAAAGGCCCTATCTCTTCAGTCCAAGGCCCTGTCCCTTCTGTGGCAGCCCATGACTGGTCTGGAAATTTGTGAAGTGGCCCCTCTTAAAAATTACCTTACTCATGAGTAGCTATGGGACCATTCATGCAGTCTGATGGGTGTTGGGCTCCACATGTGGTTGTGCAGGGGTGGGTACAGGTCACTAGCAAGGCATTGTTTGAGATCCTCCCACCCAAAATCTGGGGTGTCACAGTGGTTCTATGGTCTCAGGCTGCATCCCAGGGGGATCCTATCACAGTTACCACCAAGCTGTAGGCAGTATCAAGCTGGAGGGACATATACAATACAAGCTGACCCTCAGTGATGATGGATTTGAATTCTTCTCTGTCATCTTGGGAATGCTATAGACTTGGTAATGGGATCCCAACTAACACAATCATACTTCTCAAAAGGGCTTGGTATTTGGTGATTCTGACTTGGAAGTTGGATATTAAATAATTCTTCTAACTAACCAAGTATAATTGTTTGGCTCCCTGTCTTTAGGTACTGATTGATGCAACCACTAATGAACTAGGCATGGATTTGGTATAAAACTGCTCCTATCCCTGGAAAGAATCTAATACTGGTTGGCTCTCTTTGATGTTTGTGCTAGAGAGTGTCTCTCTTACAGGGCATAATGGAATTTCTCATGCTTCTCAGCTTAGAGGCAAGTTTGTCCATGAAAGTTTGAAGAAAATCCATTTGACGAGGCCCTGACTTTTAAATAAACATAGGAGTACTTTAAAGTACCTAGACTTTAGTAAGGCATTTGACACGGTTTCACATTACCTTCTTATATATAAACTAGGGAAATACAACCTAGATGGGGCTACTATAAGGTGGGTTCATAACTGGCTGGATAACCATTCTCAGAGAGTAGTTATTAACAGTTCACAGTCATGCTGGAAGGGCATAGCATGTGGGGTTCCGCAGAGGTCTGTTTTAGGACAAGTTCTGTTCAATATCTTCATCAATCATTTAGACGATGGCATAGAGAATATGATTATTAAGTTTGCAGATAATACCAACCTGGGAGGGGTTGCAAGTGCTTTGGAGGATAGGGTCAAAATTGAAAATGCTCTGGACAAACTAGAGAATGGTCTGAGGTAAACAGGATGAAGTTTAATAAGGACAAATGCAAAGTACTCCACTTAAGAAGGAACAATCAGTTTCACACATACGGAATGGGAAGCGACTGCCTAGGAAGGAGTACTGCTGTGAAAGGGATTTAGGGGTTATAGTGGATGACAAGTTAAACATGAGACAACAGTGTGATACTTGCAAAAAAAAGCGCAAATATGATTCTGGGGTGCAGTAACAGGAGTGTTGTGAGCAAGACATGAGAAGTCATTCTTCTGCTCTCCTCTGCACTGATTAGGCCTCAATCGGAGTATTGTGTCCAGTTCTGGGCACCACATTTCAAGAAAGATGTGGAGAAACTGGAGAAGGTCCAGAGAAGAGCAACAAAAATGACTAAAGGTCTAGAAAAGAGAAGACTGAGGTGGGATATGATAGCAGTTTTCAAGTATCTAAAAGGGTGTTACAAGGAGGAGGAAGAAAAATTCTTCTCCTTGAGGATAGGACAAGAAGCAATGGGCTTAAACTGCAGCAAGAAAGTTTTAAGTTGGACATTAGGAAAAACTTCTTGTCAGGGTGGTTAAACACTGGAATAAATTGCGTAGAGAGGGTTGTGGAATCTCCATCACTGGAGATATTTAAGAGCAGGTTGGACAGACAGCTATCAGGGAGGATCTAGATGGTGTTTGGTCCTGCTGTGAGGGCAGGGGACTGGACTCAATGAACTCTCAAGGTCCCTTCCAGTTCTAGGATTCTATGATTGATTAAATAGCCTCTCTATTTTTTCCACAATTTTTTAAAATGAAGGAAATTTTTAAAAAAAGCTACTATAATGTTCAGATGGTGACTTTAATTACACAAATAAAGAAATTCACAATGAATGCCCTCCAGAAACTTTAATTCTCTCCCCATTTCAACAGAGTATTTCACCACATTCCAGGTTGTACCTCCTTTAACCAGGACTCCCTGGTCTGGCAACATCCGTGGTCCAGCATGGGCCATGCCCAGTAAGGGGCACCGGCAACTCAGCCAGGAGCCCAGAGTGTGTGTATGGGGGGGGGGGGGAGGGAGGAAGGGGGATGGATGGGATGGTGGCAAGTTCTGGCCCCAGCAGAGTTCCCTGGTCCCTGCGCCTGGGGAGAGCTAGCCTCCCCAGCCATGGAGCAACGACCCCAGAGGCAGCCAGGGGAGCTCTAGCCCCGGCCACAGAGCTCCAGACACATTCTGGCTCCAGTGGCTGGGGAACTCCAGCCCCAGCAGCAGCCAAGAAGCTCAGACCTGATCTGTGGAGCTCTGGCCCCATCCCTTTGCCCTGGCCAGAGAGCTCTGGTTCCAGCCGCGGAGCCAGGTGGCTGCAGAGCTCTGCCCCGCCTGCGCAGCTCTGTCCATGGCAATCCTGCCCCGGCAGCAGCAGGAGCACCTTGGAGCCCTAGCCCAGTGGCAGCACAGCCACAAGGGGAGGGACCTTCCCTAGTCTGGCAAATCCCCTCATTTGGAACCAGTCAGGTCCCAGGGTGCTGGACCAGCGACGTTCAACCTGTACTACATAATAGGTGGATGTGAATTACTACCTAGTAAATAGACCTGCTTCTGTTGGTGAGAGAGGTAAGTTTTTGAACCAAACAGAGCTCTTCTTCAGATTTGGTGGTCCAAGAGAAGAGATTACCTCACCCATTATATCTTTTAATATCTTGGATTGACATGGCTGTAACTGTACCACATACCTGATAAACAGGTAAGTATAATGTAATTAGGGATACCTTTCATTTAAAAACAGAGTAAAGAAACCTACAATGATTGATATGCAAATAGTCAAATATGTTTTAAAATAAAACAAAAAAATGAAATTTTGAAGTTAGATTTTTATTAAAATTAAGTATAAGCATAATAACTGATCTTCAATGTAAGTCCATTAATCTGTGTATTCAGTGGTTTGGACATGACAGATGCAGAATTTCTCACCCAGCATTGCAATCACAAGAAGCTGCAGTGCTCTCAGCACCGGGTACAAGTTAATTTTCAAGAAACTGGAAAAAAGGTCCTCTTCAGTGGAGCATAAGGACATATGATTGGCCATACTGGGTTAGATGAATCGTCCATGTAGCCCAGTATCCTTTCTTCCTACAGTGGCCAATGTCAGGGCATGTCTAGACTGCATCCCTCTGTCGGCAGAGGGATGCAGATTAGGCAGGTCGACATTGCAAATGAGGCAGGGATTTAAATATCCCGTGCCTAATTTGCATAAAAATGGCCACCGCATTTTGCCGACAGCACTTTGTTGGCAAAAAGTGGCAGTCTAGAGGGGGAGCTGTCAAGAAAGAAAGCCTTTTTCGACAGATCCTGTAAACCTCCTTGCAGGAGGCATAAAGGAACTGTCAAAAAAGGCTTTCTTTCTCAACAGATCCCCCTCTAGACTGCCACTTTGCTGACAAAGTGCTGAGTCGGCAAAACGCGGTGGCCATTTTTATGCAAATTAGGCACGGGATATTTAAATCCCTGCCTCATTTGCAATGTTGACCTGCCTAATCTGCATCCCTCTGCCGACAGAGCGATGCAGTGTAGACATACCCTCAGACACTTCAAAGGGGAATGAACAGAACAGGGCAATTGCTAAGTGATCCATCCCGTCACCCAGTCCCAGCATCTGATAGTCAGAAAGTTAGGGCATCTATGCATGGGGTTGCATCTCTGTCCACCTTGGCTAACAGTCATCCTCCCTTGAGCCAACTGGGTTAAAATATATGGAATTCACATTTGATGGGTTAAGTAAGATTTCAATCAGTATTAAAGCCAAATTCTTGTGTCTGAATACACTGAAGAGGAATTGCTACTACTTCACCCAGAAAAAAAAACCTATGAATGAAATTAAATTATTCACTCTTATGCTTAATTAATACCTTCCTATAGCTTTAGATGCAGTTATGTACTATGTGTACAATGAAATAGCTCTTAAGAAATATTTAAGGGGTGACACAGAACTATGTGCTGGGATACTCTGAGGGTGTCTTAAGACAAGAAAATGTTGAATAATAATTGATTTTTACAGTCTTAGTTCAGTTCATCCCATACACACCTATTTTAACATACAGTGAAATCTTTGTAATCTGGAACTCATGGGGAATGCAGGCTGCGGGTAAATTGAATGTGTTGGATATTCAGGCAAGGGTTCGGCAGCTTGAGGTAGGCTGAGGGGGATGGAGGCACCTGCTGATCATGTCAGTGGCAGTGCCATGATTCCAGTTAACAAAGTTTTCCAGTTAATAAAGAGCAGGATAACAAAGCTTTCACTGTAATATTTTTAATCAAATAGCAAACTGCAAATAGTAGAACAAAGAATCTCTATCAAAAAGGATTATTTTCAACTTGCTTGTAACTTTGCCAGCTTTGCTTTTTGGTAGACAAACTCAGGAGAGCAAATTAATGCATGATTATAGCATGATACACTAGGTTATTCCTAAATTAAAAATATGTCCATGGACCACACTGCAGGAAGATAACTGCATTACATCTCTATTATGAGAAGTATCATTACTGAATACAATTATCAGATGTGATCATAAAGCAAAATCTTTCCCCACTCTCAGATTTTAAATTCCAGAATACCTTTTAAAACTGCAACCTTTTAAAAGATATTAGAATGATTATCTATTTTTCATTCCATAAGATCAATATACAAAATGGAAAGTAAAAATTAAAAAAAATAGAAAAAAGGAAAGGCTGCAATCCTGAGAAATACAGCTCTTAAAAAGATGCAAACTGGCAGTTTTCAATACTATATCTTGCTTTTAATGATAGCAGCTCTTACCTGAGTATGTGATGGGGGTAAACCTTTTCGGCCATATACGCCAATCAATGCATCTTTCTGAAGGGAGATATTGAATTTTAGAAACTGTGGCTGATCAATGAAGAGTTGTGATCTCCAGAAAATCCCTGGAGGAATCTCTTGTATTGCTCTTCTGCCTATATCGAGTTCTCCGGAATCTATAGTGTTGTTTTCTTGTGCAAATCCCCCTAATTTCCCTAAAAGGTTAAAACAATATTAAGAGATCAAACATTAATACCCACTTTTTTGCTCTGACTTCTTTTAAATAATCTGTCAGATATTTAGACTCCTCTCAGATGAAATGTTACTTGAGAATCTTTTTGGGCATGTTAAAGATCCTAAGGAATTCACTGAAGTGGAACTTACAAAACCAAGATCTCACGCAAATATTTCCAAGTCAGAATACAATGATTTATTTACCTTAGGCATATCTATAATGAAACCGTTTTAGGATCATCCTTCGGTCTTGTTTATTATGAACATAATTATACTGCAAAGCATGTGTCTTGTTATTTCTTAAGAAGGATTAACTATGGTGTTTATCAGTCTTAATAAACATACAGTCACACAAAATGTAAATTAAGAGGAAATGGATTGTACAGCTTTTCAAAGTGATGCTCATGTAAACAACAAAAACAATCAGCAATATTGATAAGTGCAATTTACACTAAATTAAATAGAGCATTTATTTATACACCAGTAACATTCTCTAAAGTGTTTTACAAAGTCAATTCAGTTCAATGAATACAGACAGACTCTTCCTAGTTTAACTTATGGATGGAACAATCACAAAATTCAGACTCACGCCCCACCCTCCTCCCTCCCCACGGCCACGGTTCAGAACAGGGATTTTGTCCAGTCCTTTATGAAGATAGGTTCATGCCTTGATTCATATTACAGTAAACTATTGACATATTTTAACCTGGAAATTTGGTTCAAATAGCCTCCCTATCCCATTTTTCTGCTTTAGGGCACTTTCCAAAGCATACACCAAATCCTGTAGGATGCTGTGTGTCCCTAACTCCCAGTGAAGTTGTCCCATTGACTAATAAATCTTCAAAGCACTTTGAGAAGTAGCCAGTTATGGAGTAATGTTTAACATGAGGCAGAGAGGTTGAATGACTTGCTCAAGGTCACAGAAAATGCTATGGTTAGACTCAGGATTAGAGTTTAGAATTCCCTGGTTCCTAACCCTATGTTTCTATATCTTTTGAGCTCTTCATGGTACAATCCCTACATAAATGAGGCTTTTTACTTACCCCACTCTAAATAAAGCACTTTTCACAAACATCAAAAAGATGTACATAACAATAAAATGAGGAAAGGTAAAAGACAGTAAACACACACAAGTTTTATTACTTTTAAACATTTTAAAAAATGTTACACAAATGAGAACAAATTCTTTTCTGTGTCCATAAAGTGCCCTGCACAATACAACCCCACCCCCTAAGGCCTTTTTGCATATCACTGTTCCTACTACTACTTCAACAAAGAAAGGATTTAAAAAACAAAGACAAACGTTAGCCACACTAATAGCACCATTATCGCCCCTCCGTTTATGCTGAAGAATCTCCATGGAATTGGGACTCTCTGGACAAGTATAAAAATAGAGAACAAAGGTGAAAAGAAAGTTACATTACCTTATCTGGTATCCCACTCCACACCATGGAACTGCTGTAGAGAGGAGTCTGAAAGCTGTGAGGAAACCCTATAGTGTGGTTCTACTGGTTAGTGAAATGGTAAAAAAGGAACCCCTGCACAGATGATCCTGGCTTTAATACTTCTTGGCTCCTTATTCTAAAGGAGGAATTTTTGCCCCTTCCATGGAGATGTGCAGGGAAAACTGAAAGGGGAATCTTGCTGAGATATTTCCTTTCTCCTGGCTTCCCTCCCATGGAATTTCCTGAGTAAATGATGAGATCTGTCTTATAGGACCAACCATATGAAGTTATGATATGGATAGGCATGAAAGGGAGCAGGGGAAGTTTCCCACCATGTGGAACCAGGATGGTAGATATTGACAAAATAAAGAGTTGTGGAGACAGGACTGATGCTAGAGGAACTTGACCAGTGGCTAAACAACAAAGTGGAAAGGCATGGTCCAATGAGCTAGCATACAGAAACTGATCACCAACATATCCATTTGGCATTGATAAAACACAGCACAGGGATCTGGTGCTGAAGTGTATAAACTTTCACCCAAAGCACTTGATGTCAAAATAGCCAATTGAAAAGTTTAATGTAGATGATGCTGAGACACACTCTCTCAGCAGTAGACACTAAAGCTCTGTGAGTGAACAAACACCGAAGACACCAAACAGGCCCTTGACAGCAAATGCAAAAGCAGAAATGGTAACTCACTGGCGATAATATCAAACAGAGTCATAGCAAAATATGACAGAGTAGCAAAATACACACCCTGGACTTCAGAAAAGCAGATTTTGACTCTCTCAGAGAACTGATGGGCAGGATTCCCTGGTGAAGGGGAAAGGAGTCCAGGACAGCTGGCAGTATTTTTAAAAAGCCTTATTAAAGGCACAGGAAGAAACCATCCCAATGCACAGCGAGAAAAGCAAATATGGTAGGTGACCAGATTGGCTTACCGGGGACATTGTTGGTGAGCTTAATCACAAAAAAGAAGCTTACAAGAAGTGGAAACTTGGACAGATGACTAGGGAGGAGTATAAATATATTGCTCAAGAATGCAGGGGAGTTATCAGGAAGGCGAAAGCACAACTGGAATTACAGCTAGCAAGGGATGTGAAGGATAACAAGAAAGGTTTCAACAGGCATGTTAGCAATAAGAGGGTGATCAGAGAAGGTGTGGGGCCATTACTGGAAAAGGGAGGTAACCTAGTGACAGATGATGTGGGAAAAGCTGAAGTACTCAATGCTTTCTTTGTTTCTGTCTTCACGGACAAGGTCAGCTCCCAGACAAATGCACTAGGCAACGCAGTATGGGAAGGAGGTGGACAGCCTTTGGTGGGGAAAGAACAAGTTTAGGAACTATTTAGAAAAGCTAAACATACACAAATCCCTGGGCCCAGATTTAATGCATCCAAGGGTACTGAGGGAGTTGGCAAATATCATTGCGGAGCCTTTGGCCATTATTTTTGAAAACTCATGGAGATCGGGAGAGATCCCAGATGATTGGAAAAAGGCAATTGTAGTGCCCATCTTTAAAAAAGAGAAGTAGGACGAACCAGGGAACTACAGACCAGTCAGCCTTACCTCAGTCCCTGGAAAAATCATGGAGGGGATCCTCAAGGAATCCATTTTGAAGCACTTGGAAGAGGGGAATGTGATCAGGAATAGTCAACATGGATTCACGAAGGGCAAGTCATGCCTGACCAATCTGATTACCTTCTATGATGAGGTAACTGGATCTGTGGATATGGGAAAGTCAGTGGATGTGATATACCTTGACTTTAGCAAAGCTTTTGATACGGTCTCCCACAATATTCTTGCCAGTAAATTAAGGGAATATGGATTGGATAAATGGACTGTAAGATGGATAGAAAGCTGGCTAGACTGTCGGGCCCAACAGGTAGTGATCAATGTCTCGATGTCAGGTTGGTGGTCGGTTTCTAGCGGAGTGCCCCAAGGATCTGTTCTAGGACCGGTTTTGTTCAACATCTTTATTAATGACCTGGACGAGGGGATGAATTGCACCCTCAGCAAGTTCGCAGATGACACTAAGCTGGGGGAGAGGTAGATACGCTGAAGGGCAGGGATAGGGTCCAGAGTGACCTAGACAGATTAGAGGATTGGGCCAAAAGAAATCTGATGAGGTTCAACAAGGACAAGTGTAGAATCCTGCATTTGGGATGGAAGAATTCCAAGCCTTGTTACAGGTTGGGGACCGACTGGCTAAGTAGCAGTTCGGCAGAAAAGGACCTGGGGATTGCAGTGGATGAGAAGCTGGATATGAGTCAACAGTGTGCCCTTGCAGCCAAGAGGGCTAATGGCATATTAGGGTGCATTCTGAGGAGCATTGCCAGCAGATCCAGAGAAGTGATTATTCCCCTTTACTCGGCTCTGGTGAGGCCACATCTGGAGTACTGTGTCCAGTTCTGGGCCCCCCACTATAGAAAGGATGTGGATGCATTGGAGAGGGTCCAGTGGAGGGTGACCAAAATGATAAGGGGGCTGGAGCGCATGACCTATAAGGAGAGACTGAGGGATTTGGGTTTGTTTAGAAGAGAAGAGAAGAGAAGAGAAGAGAAGAGAAGAGAAGAGAAGAGTGAGGGGGGATTTGATAGCAACCTTCAACTTCCTGAAGAGAGGTTCCAAAGAGGATGGAGAAAGGCTGTTTACAGTAGTGATGGATGGCAGAACAAGGAGCAATGGTCTTAAGTTACAGCGGGAGAGGTCTAGGTTGGATATTAGGAAAAACTATTTCACTAACAGGGTGGTAAAGCACTGGAATGGGTTACCTAGGGAGGTGGTGGAATCTCCATCCCTAGAGGTTTTTAAGTCTTGGCTTGACAAAGCCCTGGTTGGGTTGATTTAGTTAGAATTGGTCCTGACTTGGGCAAGGGGCTGGACTTGATGACCTCCGGAGGTCTCTTCCAGCTCTATGATTCTATGATTCCATTTCTTCTTTCTCTTCCTTAGTTCTGAGAAGAACAGTGCATAAAATTAAATGTTTTGAAGACTCTGCAAGTCTGGACTCCTCATTAATGCACTAGCAAAGGCAACGTGGGTAACCCCTTTACACTCATGGTGCCAGATTTTAGAGAACAAATCCACGAGGCTGAAGAATTTCAACCATGGTAGACTAACAGTAAGCAGAAGGCCTTACAGTTTTGAATAACTTTGTTGAATTTCTTTTTCCTCAAGCCTGTTTCAAGCACAGATCCTGTCTAATTGCCAGTTACTAAATTCATAGACCAAGACTGAATGCCAACTACTCCAGGCTTTGGTATTCGGGACAAGACCTAAATGGCAACCTTGCGTAAAGGTAAAACTTGAAGCAGTGGTCTCAGAATCTATGGCTCTCTCTGTAGTGGGAGACTTTTTAAAAAAAAAATATGTCAACTAATTCATTTTAACTAATATATTTTAAAACTCTAGTGCAAACAGGACAAGTTGTATTTTAATAAGCCCTAGCTGGTCAAGGTGGTCCTTGAAGACTCCACTATGTAACAATATATTTTTTGCAATGTAATTTCCTTTTCAGTACTTCGTCTATTACAAAGTTTTAACCAAACCAATCTCAATGCACTAAAACACGATTGCCAAATTGCCTGAATACGAGTATAGGCAGCTATTTAAAAACAATTGACAATATTCAGAATGTGACTTTTCTGTCTTGCATGAATTATTTTCAGAGTTCTTTATCATTTGATGCAAAAGCCCCTTTCTTTACACTTTAAAATGCTAGTTGAAATCACAGACTGATCCTCGTGCCTTTTTGGCTGTCAAAGATGAACGGAGATTGCTCATGAGTGAAACAATGTTGAAGCACTATCAAAAAGTGTAGAACAAGGACTTATATATCTATGTTTAATCAGCGTTGAGCTCACTGAAAAGATTTAACCTGCAGGATCCTCAAACCAATAGATGTTCTGTTTTTCAACTTCAAGAGACTGTGGAGAAAACAGTGACTTTCCTTTCGTAACTCTTGTTCTTTGAGATGTGTTGCTCACATCTATTCCATTTTAGAATATGCATGCACCCACATGTGGCTGTTGGAAATTTTTGCCTTAATGGTACCCGGAGAGTTGGCTGTGGTGCCCTCTAGAGTTCCATGCTCATGCTGCGATATATCAGGCAACACCGGCCCATGCCTAACGGGTTCTTTCTTGCCAATAACTCCAACAGAGAGGCAGGAAGGCAAGTCATGGAATGAACATGAACAACAAACCTCAAAGAAAAAGAGTTATCAAAGGCAGGTAATCATTTTTTTCTTCGAGTGCTTTGTCATGTCAGTTCCATTTTAGATGACTTGCAAGCAGTATCAATGGAGATGGGCTCAGAGTTCACCATCATGCATCTTGCAGCATTGCTCTGCCGAGGTTAGCATCTTCTGAAGCCTGCTGGGTCAGCACATAGCGTGACATGAACATATGAATAGGATGATCAGGTGGTGGCCAGATAGATTTTTTTTTGATCGGCACCTGCACTCTAGCGGAATGAGTAATCACAATTGCTGGTGGGGGTCACTTTCACCAGTTCACAGCTGTAGCAGATGCAGACTGTGAGCCAAGATAAGATTCTCTGGGCTGACATCTAGAATATTCTGCCTGTGCTTCTCAGATGCCTGAGGCTTTAGACAGAGGACTGTTAAGTAAATATCTTGGCCAGTGTAGAACTGGGAAACAACCTTGGGAGGACAAGCCGGATGCAGCTGAACTTTGTCCTTGTAGAAAACCATCCAAGGTGATTCTGATGTGAATGCCTTGATCTCAGACACCTGCCAGAACTAAATTATAGCGACCAACAAGGGGACCTTCCAGGATAGAAGAAGAAGGGAGCAGGAGGCTATGGGCTCAAAGGGGGATCCATGAGCTTTGATGGCACCAGATTCAGGTTCCACAAGGGGACCAGATCCCAGATGCATGGGTAAAGGCATTCTAGACCTTTCAGGAACTGTGCTGTCATGGGATGGGTGAAGATCAACTTGCCCTGAAGTAGAGAGTGAAACGCCAAAAAAGCCAACAGCTGTACCTTGACTGAAGACAACGACAAGCCTTGGAGCGTAAGGGGCAGCAAATAGTCCTCTTGCAATGAGGCCTCTTCTGGACAAATGTGCCTGTCCAATGCCCAACATGTAAAGCACTTCCCCTTTGCCACATAGGTAACCTTGGTGGAAGGCTTCCTGCCACCCAGCAGGACAGTTGGGTGGTAGCAGAGTATTCCTCTCACCCAGACTTAGCCATGCAGCAGCCATGGTGTCAGGTGCAGCGATGCCAGGTTTGGGCGCAGCAGATTGCTGTGGCTCTGGGACACCAGATCAGGCTTGAGAGGTAACTATAGTTGGTTGGCTGCTGAAGGATTCATCAGCACACCAAACCAGTACTGGTGAAACCACACTGGGGCTGTCAGGATGACAGATGCTTTGTCTTGCTTTCCCTTCAGCAGGACCCTGTGGATAAGTGGCGCCAGCAGAAAGGCATAGATCAGTTTCCTGACCATAGAATCAGTAAGGTGTCTGACTTGTCCCTGACCTGCATAGAATGGAATACGTGGCGTTTCTTGTTCTGTGTGGAGACTAACAGGTCCACCTGGGGAGTCCTCCAGCTTTGGATGATCGAGCTGACCACATCTGGATGGATTTACATTACCATTCATGGCAAAACAAGTAGGTCTTTCCAAAGAGATCAGTCTGGACATTCCTGGTTCCAGGTAGGTGGGCAGCTACCAGAAGGATGGCATGTGGCACATGAAAGTCCCAGAGCCTAAATGCCTCTTGACATTGCCTTACCTGCTGAGGCAACACATTGCAGCCATCTATGACGGGACAGGGGTGTTGAGCTTATGTACATGGGACCCCAGCCCAGGTTTGATGCGTCTAAGACCAGGGTGAAAGACAGTGATGGGTACATGAAGGGAACTCCCTACAGCACTGAATTAGGAGTCAGCCACCAGTCCATGGATGAGATGACGTGGCTCAGTGCTTTAACTACTTAGTCCAGGGGATGTCTACTAGGAAAGTTGACCATTACCAGCCACGTCTGCAGAGGTCACAGATGAATCCAGGCATGACTGACTATGTACGTGTAAGTTGCCATGTGGCCCATCAGCTGCAGGCACGTGTGGGTCATGGTGATCCGAGGCTTCTTTATGTGGGCTACGAGTTCTGACATGGCCTGAAAGCGTGCTTCCAGAAGAAAGGTCTTGATTCACTTTGAGTCCAGAACCACTCTGATAAACCATATGTGCTGGACCAACATTAACATGGATTATTCTATGTTTATTAACAGGCCTAGTTGCTGCAGGTGGAATGCACCAGCTCGAGGTTTATTTGCACCTGCTCTGGAGACCAGCTCTTGATGAGCCAGGCATTGAGATACAGACAGATCTGGACCCACCTCCCCTCCTAATGTCTGAGGTAAACTTCCTGGTACCATGAATTTTGTGTATCATGTGGTCAAGGACAGGGTAGTGCTGTGAACTGGAAGTGGCACCTAACTACTCAAACACAGGAAACATCTGTGACCTGGGAATATGGAGACATGGAAGTAAATGTCCTGTAAATCAAGAGTGCCATACCTGTCCACAGGATGAAGGATGTTAAATTGTGGTCATCTGGCTAATTGTGTAGTTGATACAATTTGTATTGACTACATGATTAGTCAATAAGGACTGCGCTGCAGAGCCATAGCGAGGGGAGCTCCCGGAGCCAAAGTGAGCTGGGACTGAGCAGTCCCGGCTCGTGCCAGCTCTAGGAACAACCTGCGCTATAGCTCTGCATTTTAAATGCATTTAAAATGCAGAGATGCTAAGTCCTGGACCAGCACAAGCTGGGATTGTTTGGTCCCAGCTTGTGCCTAGTCCAGCAGCCCCTGTGCACGGTGGCCACGGTTGCTCTGGCTGCAGCCCCTGTCTTTGGGGGAGCCCAGCTCCCTTCTGGGACCCCCATTGTAGGGGTAAACTGAGGCAGGCCATGGTATGTTGCTAAGAACTCTCATTCATATCCTAAATTTGAGGCCAGGCTGGGAACACACAGAACAAGCAGCTACCATGACCCTGGTTGCTCTGGCAACCACATTCCAAGAGGGCCTCACTCTGATAAGGCCCTGGCTGGTACCAAAACAAACTTCACAGAAGTTGCTCTCAGTGTCTTCTTTAATTCTAGATAATAAACCTGGATCCCAAGGACTGCACCAACGCAAGGCACTATCACCCCGCAGCAGACGCATCATAATTTCAGCAGACAAAGTTGCCATCAAAATGTCTTTTTTTTAATGTTGGCTTATTTAGCTTGTTAGGAATAACTACCTGTATTATTGATAAGATGTTTAATTGGCGGTGGGCAGAGATGCTGTGTAACCTTCGTAGTTTATTGGCTTGTGCGCTCATGACATCTTGTTGCCAGGATCTATGAGATTGCTTCCACTCTGCCCACCTGCTGCCTATATAATTCATTGTAATGTTTTGATTAACTAGTGTTCACCAAGTTAACCCCTGAGGGACACTCCACCAGATGTGTGCAATAAATCCTCTGCTTGTTTTCACCTGCATCCAGAGTGTCCAGAATTATTCCCTACACGCATGGTCAGGGGCTGCTACCAGAGCAGCCTCCCCTTTCCTCCTCCCCTCCTTGCTGCCTCTAATAGAGACAGCGGGGGGCAGGCGGCACCATAGAGACAGTGGGAACTGAGGGGAATGGTGCTGAGGGGAACTGGCTTTTAAGCTGGCTCCCCCCAGCACCATCTCCTGTCCCTTCCTCCCACTGCTTGCTGCCTCTCATACAGAGGTGGCAAGGGGGAGAGGGGAAAGTGAGTAGTCAAATACTCCACTCAACTACCTGATAAGCTAGTGCTTATCACATAGTCGAGTAGCTGACTACTTGCTAACATCCCAAACTAGGAGCCAAAGGAGACATAAAGGAAACTATGGAGAGCATGTGAAACTTCAACTTTTTGAAAGGTTTGGTGAAGCCATGCAACTCCAGGATGAATCTGAGGGCCCCCATGGCCTTTGGGATAAGGAAGTACCAGGAACATAATCCTATTCGCCCCATTTCGCAAGGAAACACCTCCACTGCCCCCAGCTATAGGAGCTTATTGACCACTTGAATCAGGAACTGCTTATGAGTGGGTTCCTGAAGAGGGACGGGAAAGTGGGAAGTAGGGATATCCAAAAACCGCAGGGTAAAAAAGCCTCAAGCTTCTGCATCCAGGAAACCCGCAACTAGGTAAGGAGAAAGATGGCTGAGGAAAGGATGGCAGGATCTGACTAGCTGACGGGGGCTTCACTCTCAGGTGCACCCTAAAAACAATTGTTTTTGGCCCCTCAGGTGTTTACTGAGTTTGGACTGAGCTGGTGAGTGGGAGGAAGAAGGGAGGTGATGACTAAATCCAGCGTCCCTTCTTGCACATATTTGATGGGCTTCCCAAGGCCCTGACAGTAGCAGAGACTGGAATGGCTTTCTGGAAGACTGCGGCATATGCATGCCAAGTGAGTGAAGTGTAACCTTAGTGTTCTTCAACCTGTGTAGCCTGGCTTCCATCTGATCGGAGAACATGACCACAACTGATGTGTCTACCTTCAATGTCAAGTTGGTTGGGTCCCATGCAGGTAACACCTGACTGCTGCAGTATCTTCCTCCATCAAAGTGCAAAACTATTCAGCCTGATAATGAGAAAGGGAATCCCGGAACTTTCTTAGACTGTACCAAATATTAAAATTATATCAGCCCAGCAGGGGTTGATGGTTTGCCACCCAGAATTGTAGGCTTTCTGCTGAATAATTTTTTTTGCCAAATAAAGTGAGCTTTTTTGGCTTCTTTATTTTTGGGAGTAGAGGTGGTGGGAACCTGCTTGTGCTTTTTGTTGTCTGCAGACACAACTAGCAAGCCCGGAGGGTAGGTAGATGGGTATAAAAGTATCTGAAACCTTTAGCTGGCATAAAGTGTTTTTTCTTGGCCCATTTCAAGGGGGGTGGGATGGAGGATGGGGTCCGCCCCAGTGACTTCGAATCTTGAGGACTCCATCATGTATAGGCAGGGCAAACTGGGTGGATATGGAGGCCAAGAAGACACTGAAAAAGGGAGTCTTTCTGCTCCCCATCTCCTGTACCTCAAGCCCTTGGCCACCCTCCCTAAAAATCAAATGGATGGCTAGCCCTGGAGGGTCCCATGACCACCTTATCCAGGGAAGATGAAGACTTGACTGCTGGTAGAGGTGCTGAAGGCTCAGCTGCTGCTGGAGAAAGAGGTTGAGGGGTGGGTACCGTGTCCTCTACCCCAACTTCAGAACAGGATTCTGGTAACAGGCCTTGCGCCAGAGGAGCCTGAACCCTCACATCCACAGGCCTGTGGCTTGCTTAGTACCCCTACCCTACATCTGACCCCAACACTGCCTGGCCTGGAGCCCCCTTCCCGAGCCAGCGTCCCCTTCTCCACCTCCTCCTGCATCCAGATTTCCTCCCAGAGCTTGCACCTCTCACCCCTTCGCACACCCAAATCCCTCATTCCCACCCCAGAGCCTACACATCCTGTCTCAACCCAGCGAGGGTACGGCTAGACTGCAGGAGTTTTCCAGGATTCCGGAGATATCCCAGAAAAACTCTTCTGCATCCAGGGATACATTTGTTCTTCCGCTTTTTTTAGCGGAAGAGCAAACATGCTCTTTCGGTCACCCCTATATTCCTCTTTCCACGAGGAATAAGGGGGCTTCCAAAAGAAGGGGTTTTTCTGACATTTGGTCCAGTCTAGACAGGCCAAATGTTGGAAAAACCTCTTCCTGCAGAAGAATTGAAAAAAATAAAAACCAGCAGTATAAGGGTTGGGAATAGCAAGTGATGGAGAGGAGGAGACTAGAGAGGGTTGGGCTTCAAGGAAGGGGCCGGGCGGTAGAGCTTGGCTTGTTCTGTCATTTAAAAGTGATCTCGGGTGTAAAAAGGTTGGAGACCACTGCTCTAGAGGAAACAAGAATGTGAGTTTTTGATAGCTCATGAAACTCCCTATTTCTCTATACACATAACATTTTTTAATCATGTCATCTGCGTCCTCATGCTGCTGCCGCCTGCCTCCATCTTCAGTCGCTTGCTGTGGCCAGCCTTGGTGCTGTACTCTCTAGGCATGGGCTGCTCCAGCTCTGGCTCCAGTTTCATGCCCAAGGGGGCTGTGTTGCCGGGGAGGAGCTGTGGGCTGGGTCCCCTCCAAGTCTGATTCCCTCTGGGCCTTGCCAGATCCCCTCCGCCATCTGAGCCTGACCCACGGAGCCCCCACAACCCAGCCTGCTCCTGCCCCCTTCCTCCTGGCCAGACACTGACCCCCAGAGAGAGGGGGGTTGGTGAGCATAGCGAGCAGGGGGCGCAGCCTCCTTATAATCGCTAAAGGAAAGGAGTTGTGCTCTAAGTCCTTACTTACATGATTGTTGTTTTCATTTTTATGCGTAAGTGAGAAAAATGTTTTATATAAAAAAGAACATTGGCTAGCACCAGCTGAAAAATGCAGCAGCCAAAACCATTGCCACAGCACAGATATCCATTAACAATAGCTTATTTCTATTCCTTGTGACAAGTAAAAAGACTTCAACCTAAAGACAGAGATAATGGATACCTAAACACAAGTCAAAGACACTAGGCAAAAAGAAAGGAGAAAAGAAAGAAGTACAGTGAGCCCTGCTAGACAGATTTCACAGGCTTAAAGGATGACACAAGAGGGAACAGAGTTCTGTCACTTTTGTAATTTGGAGTTGTGATATTCTGAAAAAACTCCAGGATGTTAAATACTGGCAGAGCTGATGAGGAGATCAGTTGTACCTTGTGAAGGGGAAAATGGATTTTTTTTTGGTAATGAAGCAAATACCAATTAAATCAAGTTTTCCATTCAAAATAAGGTTGCCAGTCTTCCAGGATTGGCCTGGAGTCTCCAGGAATTAAAGATTAATCTTTAATTAAAGATTATGTCATGCAGAGAAACCTCCATGAGCATGTGCAACCAAAATTTGCAAATCTAATTCAAAAACTATGGATTTTAAAGCTTCTGTTAGCAAAACGTAGGTAGAATTTTAAAGGTTTAGAGACTCTTAAAGGACAACATGAAATAAAGACTGATAAAATATAATGCCTTTATGTGGTTTGTATTTTAAAAGCTCCCACAACAAAATCAATATAGTTGTTTGACTTTATAAATTAGCTGATTGAAAAAGACTCAATAACATACCCTACATGCATTGGAAAAACAAAAGAATGAATCACATGTGATCCACTAAACTTCAGCCAGAAGTAAATATCAAATCTGCATTATATAGAGGGGGAAAAAAATCAGGCATTTGATGGAAACATCATCAAACCATCTGCAACATATACATTAATGCATTCACTTTTGCTAAACTGTCTCCTACATAGAAATTACACAGAGAGGGATTTAAAAATCAGCAAATTCCTCTTCATAGAGTTTTGTCTCCATTTGCTCAAGGATACAGTTTGCTATCCTGCAGAACAAAGAGGGGGTTTGGACCCGAAACCATCTACATCTAATGGAGACCATCAAGATTAGAGCCAGTATATGGAAGGCCTATTCCTCTAAACTAGTTACTCCATCATCTCTGACTCCCTGACACTGCAGTTTTAGCAGTAGCCATGGTTCCATTGAATCCCTGTCTACCTACAATCCTAGCTCCCCTGAGTAGGGCTTGCAAACTTTGGAGGTGGGACACAGGTAACTTAGTACTGACAGTGTCAATATTAATTTATCTATAAGAGATCCAAAGGGTTGATGGGATGCAATGACATATGTGCATCTCTTCCATCCATCCCAATAAAATTCCCTCTCTTCCCTCACTGTGCAGGCCAAACCCTGAAAGCCTACAAGTTTAGCCTACAAGAACTGCCACTATGGTGGCATTGCCCCTTTCTGCATCTGTAAATCAGGATCCAAGCTTCCTATTCCCTCCACCCAGGTGATGGGAGAGATGATGTCCATTACAATAAAGCTTTGATTGTTTACATCTACTGCATATTTTTTAAATACTGTGGGTTTTTTTTAATCAGGTTTATAAATTCATTAGATTGACATGATCGTAGTAGGAAAAGATTGGGAGGAAATGATATAAGCAGAATACAAGTTCAAGGAAAGGAAATGTTAAAAAAGAAATTGAATAAAGTTAGTGTCTCACTTACCATTTTCTCCAGAAGGTAACGATACAGTGTTTGTTGGCATAGTATCAGAATTAACTTTTCCATTCTCAAATGTGTCATTTTCTGTCTGTTGTAACTGCCAATTGAGGCCAAAGAGATGCATTGCTGGTGATAAAGAACACATATTTTTAAGGAACGTGGTGCTCCTAACTGTAATGCCAAGTGATAAATACATTTACAACAACTCACTCTAATAATGATATTTCCAGGTTTTTGTGACAATAGCAAGTTGTCACATATACAAGTTGTCACATATTAGACTGGAAAAGTTTTTACAGTCTAATTATGCAACTACAGTTCATGCTGTAGTACCAAGCAATTACAGAAGGTACAGTTTAGTAATATAGCAGTATCGGTGAATGCAATTGGCAATAAGCTCCATTAAATAACAATACCATGCCTCTGTCAATCACACTAGGTCTAACCATGCACTTAATGCTCCCACATTCTCATCCTGACTCTTGCACTACTATGTCAACAAGGTTTGTAATTGTGCATCTTCACCTTTCCATTTCAAACTCAAGGGCGGCATTTTGGGAGGGTAGTGGGGGCAGTAGCTCTGCATTCTGGGATGAGGCTTGCTTTTCATCCCGTTCCCCGGACACTAAAGGAGTGAGGGGAAAGTACTTGCAATCCATGCATGCCTCACACCTGGCTGATGAGCTTCAGCTTTATCATCAGCCAGGTGTGAGAGGCATACATGGAATGCAAGCACTTTCCCCTTGCTCCTTTAGCGTCCAGGGAACGGGATGAAAAACTAGCCATGCCCCCCCATCCTTCTGAAATGGCACCCTTGCCACACTTCCGTGTAGATAAACCACTTCATTTTAAAAATTAGGCTTCCCAGACAATATCCTGAAATAAACAATTCTGTTCTCAACAGCAAGAGGAGCTGAAAATAACTAGCAGCAGAGAGGACTCATGGTCCAGACATTAGGGTACCAGCCTGGGGATTCTCAGTATCTAAGTTTACTTTCCTGATCTTGCATAGACTTCCTGTGTGACTTTCGGCAAATTGCTTAGTTTGTCCCCACCTTCATCTATCAAATGAGGCTATTCTATTTCTCTATCTCAATGGGAGGAAGTAATCTGTGTGTCTGTATGTCTGTCTCTTCAAGAACTCCTCTTAAACTGTAAGACCTAGGGCTACCAAATGCGATATGCAGCTTCCTCTTATCCTAACTTAAAAGCGTGGTGAGGGTTTGGTTGTGACAGGAAAATAAGACCTGCCTGGAATGGGTTTGTGTCTCAGAAAACTCCACAGAAAAGGGACAGAATCACTAGGCAACTGAAAGGGGATGGCTGGAGGTGGCCCCAGCCTATCAGACTGCCCTACCCTAAGCTTCTCACCCTTCTGGTGTTCTAAGGGAGGGCAGGGTGGCCTGAAACTCCCCCTTCCCCAATTCATACAGGAACATCACTGGGAGTTCCCCTTCATCAGGGAGCAAGGGGAAAATGCACAGTTTTCTGCATTCTTCACTCTGGTTGAGGACTGCAGAGGACAAGACGAATCTGGACCTGCCCCAGTCGGATGGACATGCACCCCTTCCCAGACTGCCCATTGGAGCTGACACAGCAATGGAGAGTCACTCCTCACTCAGCCCCAAGTTGCTATGGTGAGAGAGGGTTGGGATAGCCTCTCTCCCTGAGGCAGCCTGCATAATGAACCCCTCATCTCCACTTCCACCTCACAGCAATGATTTAAATGAAGAAAAACAAAAATTAATTTAGTTATGGACTCAAGCAATGCTGGGTAGTTTTAAATATTGTGAGGTGCTTTGCTACCATAGTAATGAAGGCAATATAGTACATGAGACAGTAAATTGGGGGTACTCTATTCTTCCCCCTCGCACACACTCTTTGTAAAAATTGCAAGATATAGTTAAACTGTATAACTATTTACAGAGCAATTAGTCAAATTTATCTCTGCTATTACTGGGCTTTATTAATTAATCCCATTGTCTGGAGCTTCAAAGGAGAAAAACTGATTTACACTAAAATTGTTTTAATGTCATATGAAATGTTCTCAAGCTTCTTAATATTTATGGTTTGTTTTTCCCCCAAGAATCTTCCACACAATCCAAGCTTGCTTTTATTTTAAACACTGTGCTCTAGCTTTGTAGCCCATAGTTCTGCAGCAGATGTTATCTATAAAGCACTATTCCCAGAGCAGAGATTGTCAATGATGCTGCTGCACAAAAGTGTTTTTGTAAAATACATTGTAATAATGTAGGCTTAATTTTTTTTAAAACGATTAATACAAAAATATTAAAAAGCTAAATCATTGGGTCTCATTTCTTCACTTCTTCCCGTCCTCCCCATACGCGTCATTGTTAAAATCAATCTCATGTATCACTTCTGCACTTAGAGCACACAACTTCACCCCATTTGGTACAGTTTTTGATTCCTGTCTGTACTGATACTGGGCCTGATTACGTAGCCCTTACTCACGATTAGGCTTTTTACAGGGCTACACCTTCCATCAGTTCTTTGCGTGAAAAAAGGGCTTTTATTACTGACTGTTCCAAAGATTAAAGTCCTCCCTCCAGATAAAATATTCTCTTTGTTCCAAGTCCTGACTCCACTATCTCTCTCCTTTCTCAGACCTTAAATTGGCTGTTGAGGCTGAAATTGTAATGCTCCTTGACCCCCCAAACCTTATTTCCTTTTTTTCTACCTTTCTTTTGTTTAAAAATCTGCCTATCATATTTGCCAGAAAATTGCCAGAATTAGCCCTTATTTTGACCCTGAGCTGAAATTCTTCATGTCTTAACTATGGTTCCTTTTTTATTTTTGTACCTCTTTTAAATATGGTCTTCTTAAATTTCTAGGGCAATTATACTGGCAGTTATCCTGGTTCATTTCACTGGCTTCGATGGGGTTACAGTAGTGTAACAGAACAATTTAAGGGGGGATCTAAAATACTTCACGATCCAAAATGCTTCAACTAGACTACTCCCCTACTCCAGTTAGCAGGATTAAATCATCTCCAACCTCTGCTACCTTTACTGGCTTCTTGTCATTCTCTCAATCTAATTTTCTGTTTGGGGAAGAGATTATAATTTACTGTGGGCTAGGATGCAATATTACAAGCTGACCTGAGTAAAAGAGTAAAAAGTGCATAAGCACTTCAGTTTCTCTGATTCCCCTTTAATCCTCTGTACCAATTTTAGCTGATTCCACCCTTTGAGTCTCCCCAATGAAAGGTCTTGGAACTTTTCTTCATCCATCTGGAACTCTCTCCCTTCCCCCCAATAATTAAAGAGGTGATTAAGTATACATTTCACCACAAGCCCATTCTTGTAAAGTTATGACTGACTCTCTCTGGAAAGCGTTTTATGGTCATGTGTATAATTGCTGCCTCTTGCCCCTCCATTCTTCTAACACTGCCAGCCTCACTGCTTGATTTGCCCACTTCTCCCACAACCACCTCTGGGCCTGCCTTTTTATAGCCCCCATGCCTGCAACACCTTCCTGAACTAACACTATATTCACAAATTCAGATCCCTCCTCAGAACTCATTTCTGTCATGAAACCAACATGAAATTAGTCAGTTTATAACTCCTAGTTTGTAAGATAGCAAAGGATACTTTTTGCAAATGCTTCTCCACCTAAGCCCACTCTGCAGAACTAGAAATGTGAGTGTAAATCGTCTCCCTGATCATTCTGTTCGTATGGTGTTTCTCCTTTCACCTCCCCCCCACCATTTTTTTTTTTTTTTGCCTTTTAGATTGTGAGCTCTTTGGGGTCAGGAAGTATATTTTTGTGTGTTTAAAAAAAGTTTGTAGCTGGTAGGTAAAACCACAGACTAAATAAGAACAACATTTTAATTTTACAATTATATTTTCATGAGCATATCTTCTTTATAACATTCCAAACAACCATTATGACCAATCTGTCCAACACAAACACATTGCATAACAATCATCTGACTCATGAGCCTAGCCTAATACAAAGCTATTTGGGGCACCATTTTAGATAGGTGGCTATGTAGGAATGTTAGGGGGTGGCAGCAGTGAAGGGACAGGGAGCAGCTGGCAAGCTTAAAAAACACCACTTACACACACAAAAACAATAGTCCCCCAGTGAAATGAGGCACATGCTGGCCATGCAGAGAAATGGAGTAATATGCAAGTCAGCAAGAGTGGGTAGTAAACAGACATGTCTTGTCAAAAGGAGATAGGGGGAGGGAAAAAAGAAGGCCTTCCCTGGTGGGGGAACAGCAGAGGTAACTGAAGAGAGTCAACTCTGTGAAAAGAACTGAAATGCAGTGCAATTACTCAATTCTTGGCTATCTGACTTGGGGAATACACTGAGCCTATATAAATGGAAATGTTCAACATTTTTATGTTATGGCTTGTGGGCACTCATGAGGCATCCTAATTCAGTGGTATAGTACTTTGTGTAGTAAAAATATGGATTCTAATTTTTGGCTTCTACTTTAATTCATTCAGTGCTTAAAACCCCAGCTGGAGCCCTTCTGGTAGCTAAAACCTCAATGATGCAAAGCAGCCCTAAATTGCGTAAACCCTAGTAAACACAAACATGAACTTTGGGAAATAAGTCAGTGACTGCCTTAAGTTTACATTCCACAATGCTACGATCCACTATATGCACCAAAGTCACTATGGTCATTACAAATGTCCACAGTAGATGCAGTAGATTTTAGATTCCCTTCTTTTGTTGCTAGATAATTTTATCTGTAAACACAAATTCAGCTATAAGCTTTATGCTGATGACTCACAAATCTTTCTTTCTACTCAAAACCTGTCTAATTCTGTTCAATCTAAAAATCTCTGCCTGTCTCCTTGTGGGTGTCTAGTTGTTAGACGCATGCTCAATGTGAGTAAAACAATACTCCTAATCTTTGCTCCCAAACTCTGTCCCTACCTCCTTTTTCAATTACTGTGGATGCCACTATGCCGGTCACTTACCAAATTCACAGTCCATTTTCGTAAATTTCACAGTCACAGCATTTACAAAAAAAATAAATCTATGAATTTCATTTTTTCAGATATTCAGCTCTTATATAGCTCAGTGTCGTTACAAAGCATAAATGTGTCTTTTAAAACAATATTAATATTTATAGCCCATGATGACTCCCCCCGTAAAATGATGCGACCTCACCATGCCATGCCATGCCACCCTTCTGTGCTACTTGTGAGGTGCTGCCTTCAAAGGTGGGGCCCTGGCCACCGCTCTCTGGCTGCCCAGGTCTCAAGGCACCACATCTATCAGCACCAGCACAGAAGTAATGATGGCAATACCATACTATGCAACCCTTACTTCTGCACTGCTGTTGGCGAAGGCACTGCTTTCTGAGCTGGTTGTTGGGCTAGCAGCCACTTCTCTCCAGCTGCCTAGCTCTGAAGGCAGCACAGAAGTGAGGCTGGCAATACTGCAACCCTTCCCAAAATAGTGTTGCAACACACGTTTGGATCAGGGCCCACAGCTTATAAAACGCTGCTAGAGGTACAGAAGTACACCAAAGACCAGATTTCATTATCTGTTACATGTTTTTCATAGCGGTGAATGTATTAAGGCTAAGGATGTTAAAATACGATTATGTGGCTAATCGTATAGTTGATACCATTTGTATCAACTATACGATTAATTGATAAGTGCTGCTCTGCCGAGCCAAAGCAGGGGTAACACCAGGAGCTGACTCAAGCCAGGACTGAGCAGTGTGCTTTTAAAATCTGCGCTGTGGCTCTTCATTTTAAATGTAGTAAGAGCCGTGGATTCTTACTACATTTAAAATGCAGAGGTGCAGCAATCTGTGAGAGCTGGGACCGTTCGGTCCTGGCTAGTGCTAAGTCCAGCAGCCTTTGTTCGCAGAGAATAGCCCTGTACGCCACAAACGGGCAGGTGCCGGAGTAGCCTCTGTTTGCCCAACTCTCAGATGCGGCGGGGGGGGGGGAAGGGAGAGAGACAGACTTGCACGTCTCTTGTACATTTCAAAAGCAGATGTGCCCGCAATGGGAACCAGTGTGAGCGGGGACTGAAGCAGTTCCCGCTCACGCCGTTTCCCCACTGTGCCTCTGCTTCCCCTGCCCTCCATGGAGATGGTTTAAACTGGCTTAAAGCTGGTTCCCCCCAGCCAGGGGTGGACTGGCCCGGCGGGATACCGGGAAGTTCCCAGTGGGCCATCGTCCGGTGGTCCGTCGTGTCCACACACCGTTGCCCCTCACTCAGAATGGCTCCACATCCGCGCTGTATGTGGCACGCAGAGCCCGACCTGCCGCCTGCGCCGCATGCTGGACATGACGCAGGGGGCGGGGCTTGAGGGGCACACAGGGGTGACGTCATGGGGAGGACTGTTCTCAATCCATTTCCCAAGCCTATTTTGATTGCCAGTATGTTCCTTCCCCCGGCCCGCTGCTTCTCTATAATAAAGGCAGCGAGTGGGATGGGAGGGGAAGCAACTAGTTGAGTCGCTACTCAACTATCTGAGAAGCATTTACTTATCAGATAGTTGACTAGTAGCTTACATCCCTAATTAAGGCCCTACTCATAACCTGGATGTCATATTCAACTGAGACCTTTCTTTTGGTCCTCACACCTAGGCACATGGAAACTTACCAATACCTACTTAGATCTCTTCACATAATAGCTGGAAAAGTTATGTTCTCTGTCCTTATATGTTTGAATGGATTTGACCCATCCATTAATTTTGCAGTTTTATCTGTGAAAAAAATCTAATCTTGATCCCATAGTCTCCATTTTCTCTAAAATGTGTTCATAAAACAATCTGTGAGAAACATCTCTCAAAGAATATTGCTTAGAGAGAATGTGGCAACAAAGATATGTCAGGTAGATTTTATGGATGAAGTTTCTTTATTTTGGCCTCTAACCAGATATGATTATATTATATTTTAACACATTCTACATTTTCTATTTCCACAGTTGTTATGGGAAGATGACAGTCCCTGTACTATTTCTTTTTGTTCACTAAAAATAGAATGCACAATGTGTATTTCTCAAAACATACACATATGGCTGATATCACATTTTATTTTACCGGTCTACTATTTTCTTGCAACAACAACGATCATCTTATCAAGTGTTAATAGCATTATCTGAAAATGAATCAAGGTCATCTGCTACCCTAGGTTTCCAGATCCTGGAATTTCAGCTGAATATTGATTATTTACCCTTGTGATGAATGAAACTTAAAAAGTATAGCGTTTCAGTTCAGTTAAGCCAGTCTTGTAAAATTATATTGGTCCTCGAATTATTTATTTATATTGTTTTTACTTACAATTATTACTGTTATTTTACAGAAGATGAGAAATTAGTTGTCAACATTATGTTAAATGAGGGACAAGTATATTAGGTATATAGTTTGGTAAATGTTCATAACAGTTTTTACAAGGCTGAATTGACTGTTGGCTGCTTGCTTACACAACCTTTCAGTTCTCCCTGTTCACTCCTCTCTAAACCTTTCACATCTTCCTCCAGAATCATCTTTCTCCCTTCCCTGAAACTCCTGGTGGCTCTCTTCAGGGGCAAGGATGAGGCTCAAGTTCATTCTTATTTTTTGTATGCTATTCCTCCCAACTCTATTAAAAATCTTTTCCAAAGCCACATCAAGCATTGCAGCACTTACAAAGCGCAATTTGTGTAGAAAAGACTAAGTAAATTACATTGCCATTATATTGTCTCATTTATGTGAGCACATCACAAAAAGGGTACAAATTTGGCATTGTATGGTCCAAGAGCTTTAAAGTTGAAACTTCAAAAAATTCTTAAGGAATAGAAAAACTTCAAATTTAAGTATCTAGACTATAAGAATAATAATGAAATGATTCAGTACACTGAAAGGTTCTGTATGATAAACTGATAATCTACTTGCATGTTAATGGCAGAGAAATGTGAAATCTAATGAAAAGATTTAAGAAACCAAACAGAACAGGGTGAAAGCAAGGTCAAATTAATATAATGTTCAAATGACACACTGAGCTGGGGTTTTATAGTTTATAGTGAAACACTTGTGCTATGTATTTCAATCTCATGAATGGATAAAACATCAAAAGCTTTTTATGTTCCATATTAAGAGTGACAGAAATTTGAAGCAAACATGCAATAAGGAGAAATGTAATAAGCATTAATAAAGGATGATAAGGTTTGATAAGAACTTTTGGAATGTCACCAGCTCAGGAATGTAAGATGAAAGCATCTGCATGTAAAGATTGTAGTTTGTTATTTGGACACCCACAGGGCTAAACTGTGATTAGAACTACATATTTTTCCATAAATTAGCTTTTGTTTTGAATTTCCTGCTGAGTTCACATGAAAGTTGATTGAATGTGCAAGTCAACATATAGGTTTTCTTATCCATTGCTGTTTGTTACATTTTATGCTATTACAACCACCTACACCTAGATCAAATGTAGGTCACTGAGGTGCATCAAAATAATCTAAGGCCCCCTTGGAAAGATTTTCAAAGTGGTTATCCCTATGCTAAATAATTACCTAGTCATCTAATCACTTACATAGTCTCAATGCATATTTGCTTAGCTGTATAACAAGGCAAACACCTGAATCAGTTTTACCCACAAAACTACAGTTCGTTTAATAACACTTATAACGTTATTTGTAGTGTTGTTATAGCAATGTTGGCCCCAGGATATTAGAACGACAAGGTGAGTGAAATAATATTTTTTTACTGGGCCAACTTATGTTGGTAAAATAGGCAAGTTTCCAAGCCACACACACCTGAAGAAGAACTCTATGTAGCTTGAAAGAGTGTTTCTCTCCCCAGCAGAAGTTGGCCAAGAAAAGACATTACCTCAACCACCTTGTCCCTATAATACAACCCAACCTAAGGAGCAGCATGCAGCTTCATCTCCTTTCCCTTCAAACTTCCTCCAACACACCCCTCTGCCATTCTACAACCTAGCTCAACTCCTTCCCTGATCATTTACCCTGCAACAACACACAGAACAGAGGTTGAATTAAGGTTTCCTGGGGCTCTGGGCCTGAGGAAGTGGTGGGCCTGTTACTGCCCCTTCCTCCTAGGGCCCCAACCCCATTTCACCTGTCCAGAGCCCCACATTTTCTGCCTCTTCTCTGGGGACCGCCCCTGTTCCACCTAAGGTCCTCCTCACAGCCCTGCAACCCCTATTAGTCCTTTCTGCTCCCCTCCCTCCATTGAGTCCCCAAGTATGGAGAAGCTCTGTCCCAGTGCCAAGGACCCAGGGTACAGTAGGGAGCAATAGCTTCTCCAGTTGCAGGGCTGCAGTGGGGGTTTGGCACTTCTACAAGAGACCTGGGTCAGGCATGGGGGTTTCCCCGGTCACCCCACAGCTTCTTTCAGGGATGGATGGCAAGTGCCGGGGCTTCCTCTCTCCATGGGCTTCTGCCAGAGAAGGGAGCTGCTGGGAAGGGTAGCTATCTCTTCACATCCTGGGGTATCTGCTGGGGAGGGGACTCTTAGGGGTGAGGACTTCCTCTGCTTGGTGTTGCTGTGTGGAGCAGGGTTGGTGTATGAAAGCTTTCCCAGCCCTACCCAGCCAGCAGCTGGGTCTCTGGGCTCCTGCCTGATGGCAGATTTTTTCCAGGGGCTCTCCAGTTGCCTGGGGCCCAACTAATGGATGAGAGACCACGTAAGGAGCCATAGTGGGCTGAGTAAGGATATGGAAGAAAGGGGAAGGTGGATTTGTTTGTTGACTTCATTTGGTTTTGCTCATTAAGTTTATGAGTTACAATAGTTGTGCTATGAACCTGTTTGTGGATAGGTAGAATGAAGATGAAACCTCGTTCCCTCTTACTTGTATGTGCTAAACAAGGTTAAAGGCTGCAAAGAAATCAGGCATTTTCTATGCTTGGTTTTAAGAAACCTTTTTGAGTTTTATCCTTAAAAAGCCTGATCATCAGAATGGGAACAGAAATGGGACTGCCTCAGTGTTGTCTACTGGATTAGATGGAAGTGGCACAAGCAAAGAGCTAGGCCTCCTAGAGGCTTTCAAAACAGGCAAAATAGTTTACAATTTCATATTTAGTATTTTTTCCCAAGTAAAAATAAGCAACAACACTGGGTTCTAAAAATCTGCAGGGGATGTTAAGAACAAAACAATTAGTTCTAGGCTAGCAACCACAGCAGGAATTGATGGGAAAGTGCTACCAACTGAGAGGCTGGCTGCCACTCAGAGTACCATCACATGTGACTGGATGTTGGAGGAGCACACAGTGCTTGAAAATTACTACCCTGTTTTGGCTCCAGCTCAAGGCTGTCCCTGCCAATGCACAAAATATGTAGCTGAATAGGACACCATGGAATTTAGAGCACCATGACATTTGGGGCACCAAATTTCTCCAAACTCCATGGAGTCCTAGGCAACTGTGTGCTGTCTGTGGGATGGCATCGGCTCTGGCAGCCAGGCCATTCTCCAGCCTTCTCCCCTATGGGCAGTGTCCAGAGGGCTGTTCCTACAAGGGTGCGAAGCCCAGGACACCCCTTGCTCTACCTCTATTCCTCCCACATTCCATTTCTTCCCCCACGCCTCTGTCCCGCCATTCTGCTCCTTCCCCTAATCCATGTAGCCTAGGGGATTGTCAAGGGGCCTGGTGCTAGCAGTGGGGTGGTCAGGCCTGCCCTCGGTATTCACTGGCGGCGGTGGGGGCGAGGCGGGGGAGCAACTAGGCCCCAGTCCACTCTGCTGGCTCCCAGCTGCATCACTCCACTTCCCCCAAGCCCTCTACCCTGCCCCTCTGAGTGATGTGTCTGGGAGATGGAGGAACAGAGTAGGCTGGGGTCAGTTTGTTCCACTTTCCACCTGGGGTCAGGTTGTTCCACTTTTGTCACTGGTGAATGTAAGGCAACCTCTTCTGGCTCTTTGTCTGCTGCAGTTCTGGGCCTGTCCACTACAGCTTTTGCGGCTGTGAGCACAGCCCCCCAGCTTCCTTCCAGAAAGGGGTCAGCCCTGCATAGGGGACCAAAACTTCTAGGGATGGCCCTGCTCCCACTGAATCAAAATTGCAAATTCAGATCCATCTCCTTTCCAAACTTGTGGGGGCCTGCCTGTCAACCCTTACATCCTTCTGGAATGACAGTTTAGGGCTCTGCTCCCTGACTTGCCAGTGAGAGAAAGAAAGAGGAAGCAGATGGGGACCCACAGCCTGGATAGTAGCAGGGTAGCAGTGCAGAGACCTGTCATCTAGCAGCTTGAAATGATTGAAGGGAGCTGCCTATGGATATTCTCCAGTAATATTATTTTGCTAAAAAACAACAACAGACCTTAAAGACTAACAAAACATCATGAGCTTTCTTCAGATGACAGGAGTAGTACATCTACATGTTTTGTTGTTTAAGTTTTTCCTGTTACAGACTAACTCGGCTACCCCTCTGTTATCTTCTGAGGACCAGATTCTCAAAGGTATTTGGGCATCATGCCCCACTGAAATCAATGATAAGCAACTAAATATCTTTGAGGATCTGGGCCAAAGAGATTTGTAATTTCTAAAGTTTAAAGAGTAGACGGAATGCAGGTAAGTTAGTGACATCCACAAATAAAGGACAAAGGCACTGTACCAAATTCTGAGCTGATTTATACTCTGTGCAACCCAACTGAGTTCAATGGTTTGCTAAAGGCGTCAGTCTGTACAGATCACTAATGGTTTTGAGTTTATATCAGAGTTGCTGCTGAAACATGGCCCTTTACACATTTTAGACATCATGCCATCTAAGTACAACAGAACTGATTAGTATAATCTATTAGCAAGACCAGTCAGTGAAACCCTAGGGATCTCTCGGTTTACTTAAAAAATGGGTGAGTAGCTAACTTTCCACATGGCTGCCTTTCTTTCACAATACCTCAAAAACTGCTCTCCCATACCATTATATCAGATTGCTTTGTATGATACTATTTCATCACATTTAGGCACAATCGTTTTACTTGCTTGGTTGGTTTTAATATTTGGAAAAAATGAACATTCTGAATGCAAACAGAAAATGCAAATGTTCACATCATCTGTAGACTTACAACACATTTTCTTCTCCCAAAACACCAAATTACAAGTGATATTATGAGAGATGATTCCTAAGGGACTTTTGAATTTTTTCTTTTCACGAATAAAAAGTTTTGAAAATGGTGTCTTTATGGGAAAATAAGGGACCACATTTTTAAAGGTTTGAGAATATCTAACCTGCAGTCACAGTTTCTGATGCAGCCCTCAAGGGATTTGCAAACACATACAGAAGCTGTCTCCCCATGCATCCTTAGCTTATAAGTATGCATCAACAACTTTGGGTACATGATACATAAAGACATTTTGGTTGTGCTTATTTACTATTTACAGGGATGTTTATGAAGATCTAATCTGAGACAGACATTTTTAACATCAGTAATGTTCAGAGCATATAAAAACTGAACAAGTAGTTACATTAGTAAAATATAATTATTTATATAGATAATTAACTTTTTAGTGTGCATATTTTAATGGACACGCCATGACGTATAGTATGGCTTCACGGCTGGCCAGAAACCAAAAGGTGCCCAGGCGAGAAGGGTCTTTGATATCCCGCTTTCCATTTGTTAAAATTTTTGAATACTTTATTTTGCATTGTATTTGTAGCATATTTCATGGCTTTGATGCAAGATTTGCATACTTGATTTACCTTGGCCATATAAGATGATGAATTTCCATATTAGGATCTGTAAATTTGTATTTACTCATGTCATATACATATTGGCTCTCCCTGGTCTGGCGTCCTCAGAACCTGAGCAGTCCCAGATGAGGGATTTTGCTGGAACACAGAAGGTCATTTCTGGCCCCTCCAGTCCTGGCCTGGCCGACGGCCTCCCAACCGGCTCCCTGTCTGCCCAATTGGGCAGCCCTGCTGCCCCACTCCTGGCTCCCCTAGCAGCTTGCTACTGGCAGCATGCTGCCATGCTGGCCTGCAGGACTCCCAGCAATCATCCTTCCACTGGGACACTCTGGTCCTGGAACATCTGTGGTAGGGATGTTAAATATCGGTTAACTGAATAGTCGATTAACTGAATAGTCCACTCCCGAGGAGCCCCCTGCCACTCCATGCTGCTACCTCTGTATCAAAGGCAGCAGCGCGGGGTGCCAGGCGGGAGCTGGTCTGCAAAGGGAGCCAGTTTAAGAACCAGCTCCCCGTGCAGTCTGGCTGCCTGTCGCTCCATGCTGGTGCCTCTGACAAAGAGGCAGCAGTGTGGGGTGGCAGCAGCCCCTGTCCAGGGGGGCGTGAGCTCCCTGACCTGGTGTGAGCTGGAACTGAGCTGGGCTGCCTAATACACTTTAAATGCAGAGCCGAAGTAGGGGTAGGTCCTGGACCTGGTGCGAGCCAGGACTGAGCTGGGCTGTTGGACAGCATGCTAAAAAATTTACAGGCAAGGGAAGGGGGAAAATGTGTAGTCTATAGCTTTTGCTTATCGGTTAATAGGTTAATCGACTACACTATTATATCCCTAATCTGTGGTCCTGCTAGGCCACAGATGTTGCCAGACCAGGGAGTGCCAGTTTAGAGAGTTCAACCTGTATAAGCAAATTTAAACAGTATTTCCTCTAGAAACTTTTTTAATTTTAAAGGTAACAAATATATTAAGATTTAGAAATTGAACTACGAACCAATATAGGGTGGACCAGTAGTAAACAGTGTTATAGTAGGTGACAACCTTTGAATATTAATCCTAGTCCTTCAGTGCAGAAGGTCGCTTTTCTCACCTTTGCCCTCTCAAACTGAAGCACAGTGCCAGAGAGATCCAAAGACTGGCCAATGGCACTTTCAAGAGACAAAATAGCAAAAATCTATTTTCCACAGTCTTAGTTATCACACATTATGTGTTAAGCATGGCAAATAAGTAACAGTATTTCTTTTATACTGTTGCATAGATGGAGGTTTGACATTTCTCTGCTGTCTCATTAAATATGTGCTCTGTTAATCGATACTTGCACTCTTCAAGTTTTAAAGCACAAGTACACTTTAATTACACAATAAAACAAGGTTCACAATATTGCAGCTGGGCTCTCACTTCACTTCCTTCTTATATCTCATTGACTGACTAGCAATGTCCCACCCCTTATATGCCCTGAAGGGCATGGCTGACAATATCCTAGGAATTTCTAGGAAAATGTAGCTCCCAGAAAGTCTGGAAGGGTCCACAAGATTCTACAAAGGTCCAGAATATTCTAGGTGAATACATGTATAAAAATACCTGAAACTTTTTACTCCAAACATACAGGACCATTCTATTTTCCCTTCAATCACTAACAACAAAAAACAGCACCTCAAGCCAAGCAGCCTTCCAAGCCCACTACCCTAGACAGTTATCTGGGTTACCTGCTCCGAAACGTGACCATGTATGTCCCTATACACACACGGATGCATATGCACAGATACAACTCACAAGTTAATGAGAGTTGTAAGCAAGTAGAGAGGAAACTAGGGCCCCAAAACAGCAAAGAAGGTTAACGTGTGATTGCTGTCTTCCCTGTTTGTTAAAGCATTTTAGTATTTCCATAACTTAAATATGCTTAAGTCCTTCTGATTTAAGTTAAGCATATGCCTTAAGTACTTTGTTGATTTGAGGCCTAAATACCTGACGTACTACTGAGTTGCTACTTTTCCTATCTAGCTAATTTAATTTTATTGCTAGAGTATTGATCACCTTATTTATCTAAATAGTACTATCAATGGGGATTGAAAAGATTTGTTGGGGGAGAACCCACTATTCACAAGCAGGACATTCACTGTTCCTGAAAGCATGCTCCAGGACTGTGAAAAATCAATTTGCGACACTGGTAAAACACAGATACATAGCAGTATTATTTGTGCTCCTCCCTCCCTTCAATCTCCCTTCATCCCTTGTGATAAATCTTAATTTGAATACAAGCCTTCCTCAAGTGGTAAGTGGGTGTGCTCCTTGACAGATAAACTTTAGTTCCTTGAAATCTTCAGTCTCTTTTAACCTTCTGACTGCCAATTATGTTTTCTTCCATCTTTTTGAGGAAGGACTGTATATTGCACTGATAATTTTACTTTCAGTGCCACTGACCACAGCATGTGATGTATGCAACACATAGCAAATATTAACACTGTGCTTTGCTGAAATGGTAATATTGTATTATGCTCTACATTTTATATGAAGCAGTCAGAAGATCTTTTCACAACAATCAGAAGGTTGTCTGCTTCCACGTGGAGAGAGCTAAAGTAGTCCAAACCCAAAAGAGCAATAGATTTCCACAGCCCACAATAAGCTGACATCAGGAAGCCCAAAAGTGGGGTGCAAAGGGAGAGGAGAGAAAAGCATCCATTTCTGTCTTTTCTGAGACGATTTGGGCAGCCACTACTCTCAATCCATTTTGCTGGTCAGCAACCCCTTTTTTTCCCAGAGATTGGGGAGCTCTGAATTGTAGAGTTCTGCTCCTACAGAATGCCACCTTCCAGCGAGCAGGGACCCTCCCTTTGGAGAACCTGCCCATCTCCAGCCTTACTAAGCTTCACAGATGGGCCAGGAGGGGAGCTGATTGTGCCCAGAGGAACTCTTTAACCCTTTTCTGAATGGGATGGACACCTGTCCCACTACACTGAACAAATCATATTATAGAGAATTTTAAAACATGTTTTAAAATATAAGTAAAAATTGCCATCATGGTAAATTGAAAACATATATATTGCATCAACTTCAGAGGAAGATTTTCTCCATTGTCTGATAATCACCCTGTGTGGAAGGTCCATGCAGTGCCATCCACACCTGTTAAGCTTCACATTAAGCGTTTAAGTGGTGTGGACAGCTTTGTTCAAGGGTGAATCTCACCACTTAAGAATAGCATCTCAGAGATGATTAAACTTGAGTTGATTGATCTGGCTGAGCTATTGGGCACAGGATCAAATTCCTGACTTATACAGTTACATTTCAAAAGGTTATTAAAGGTGCTGAAATAGGAACATTAGGATGGCACTCCAGGCTTTGGTAACCTTTGTAAGGTTCATTCAAGACTACAATCCTTAAGTGCTGATCATCACCACCAAGGGCTCATTTACTTTACTTTATTTCAGAGCATGCACTAGACACATGCAGAGATACATGGCAGGTCTGGAGGGGATGGACTCCCTCTTTCAGACTTTCTAAGGCACCAACAAACCTCCCAAGACAGAGTTTCCCAAACTGGGAGTCCCAAGCCGCCAGGGTTGCAGGGAAATTCTACATGGGTGGTGGGCTTAGTATAGAGAGAAGCTTTGAGGGAAGGGAGTATTAGAGGGCAAACTCATGCCACAGTCACCCTGTAGGGGCAGTTCCTGCCCCACAGGCTCCTTTTTGTGGGTGTTGCAATTAGGTGCATGGACTTATTGAGCCACTCAGGTCATGGCGAGGGGTGACTAGAACAAACCTGAGCGGTGCAGCAACCATGTGCTCCAAGTGCAAATGGGGAGCCAGGTCTAGACCCATGGCAGGAGCCACCTTTGTAGGGTGAGCATGGGGTAGGTTTGCTTTCCAACCCCTTCTGCCCTTGCACACTTGGCCAGGATTAAGATTGTGGTGCCAAGATGGAGAGTGTTGCTATGAGTGGTCAGTGCCCTCTTTGGCACAATGAGTAGGAGGATTAAACAGAGAAGATGAAAGAAAAGGATGCTGGCCTAGGCTTTTGGGGCCTGCTCAAAAATTTAGACTGAGTTGTTTGCCAAAGGAAGATGAAATTCAGTCAGTGGGTTACCTTACCAAAAGACGTGTGGAAATCATTGTCCTAAGGAGCTCTAGGGGAAGATCTACTCTCTGAGGCACCGATAAGTATACTAAGGCACTCCAAGGAGTGATGTACTTTGTCAGCATCTCCAGCTTCTGGGCCTCTTAAGGCTCTAAAGGTGCCTATGCTCTTGTTCAAGCACCCGAGAAACTAACGCTCAGACTCCCTTAGGTGCCTGGGATGCTGAACTCAGAAGACTGACTGAAGGGAAGCCTCACTATAGCAAACCTTTAATAAGTGTAAAACTATGTTTGGAGCGGTGCATTGGGGAACTGTAGTTGAGTCGGTAGTCTGGTGCACTCTGTCATCACACTTTCTAAAGAACATGGGAGTAGGTGAGGAAAAGGAGGCAGTATTTTTAGAATTAATGATGAAAGATGTGTTTTGGTACATAGCAACACATCTGAAATGTTGGAATGACAAAATAATATACAGAGCATGAACATGGTACTGAAACGATCAGTTACATGCTCCAGAGCTAGACAGAAGGGAAGCAGTCTTCTGACCCCATACAAGTGAATGTGGCTGTTGCTCATGACCAAAGATCTAATCTAATGGGAGGCACACAGAAGCATTTGTGGGCAGAATTTGGCCTAAACACCATAAATATAAAAGTTTAGAATACATCTATTAACAAAAATGACACTAGTGTATTTAAAATAAACATACATAAATTACCACATAATGAAAGTAAAGGTGATTGATAGAACTAAGTTATATTTTCTCCTATGCCTGCTAACAGATATTGCAAAAATTCAATTTAAATGGCATTAATTAAATTAATTATGTCTTTCTTGCTACTGACAGTAATTGAGCTTTAGGAGTGGCAGAATAATAGTAACTTAGCAATGCAGGGAAGCATATTGTACTTCTTATGCTTCTTATGTACTTCTATAGCTGCTGTCACGAGACATGTACTGAGTGATTTTTATGATTAAAAATAAATCTATTAATCTTGACATCTTCTGCCCTACTGAAATCAGTGAGAGTTTTGCCACTAAGTCCACCTGGAACAGAAGCCATCCCTTTGGGATTTGTGGGTGGATGTGATAATAGTGGCTGTCATTAAATGCTTGGCTGGATGGTAGAATAATAGAGAAAAGAAACTCAGGGACAATACCATAGAGACAAAGCCAACTACTCAACTCAGAGGACTGATGAAGTTTCTTGTTTCCCAAGTTTAATTTAAAATATCTATAAAAAGAATTAATTTGTTTTAATATTTTTCTCATCCCTGGTTTTCTCTCTTCAGCACAGGTTGACCCATGAAGGAACTACTTCCCATCATTGTTGGACAAGTACCCACTCTCTCTCTCTTAAAACCCATCCCCTAAGGTTCTCTCTTACTCTCAGAGTCAATCTCCTCAGTCCTAAAAGTACTGCAAGAAGTTTTGAATTTGTCTTGTACTTTTTAAACTTCTTCAGGAGAAGGAGAGTTTGTTTTTAAAGCATATATATTCACAGTGCATATAAATATTTTGTAATAATGATAATAAAATAGGTACATTCCTGAACTGGCAAAAGCAGTGAAGATATGAACCAAGTAATCACAGCACAAGCACAGTTCTAAATATTTACACTAAAATGAGGAAAGTGTAAATTATATGAAATTATCAAACAATGCCTATGAGATGACTTTTTAAAAACAAGACTATTTCCTTGACTTTTGCCCTTATTGTGTCATATGCACTTTTGTCCATAACATCCCTGTGACCTTTTTGCTACAAGTCATGTAGTCAGTCCGAAATATAAATGTCACTATATTTAATACAGTGGAATATAAGCTACAATATGTATTTTTCCATTACCAGTTTCAGTTCTTAGGACTAAATCTGTACTGTATAGAATGGATTTACCTAAGAGTTCATAAGAAAGTAGTAATGAAAAACGGTCTCATGTATTAGTGAGCTTTTTAATTTAATAAAATAGCATTTATATTACAAAGATAAAGCAAAAAATTGACAAAATGCATTTTATGTTGCCATTGATATTTAAATATTTGCTCTATCATGAAGATGACTGGCTGGCATATATTTTTCTTCTGACCCTTGGCTGCAGAGCTAAGGCTAATGCAATAATCAATTTCAAGGTACACAGAGGGTAAAATGTTCATAAAATGCAAATTGACCTGAAAGTACAACAGATAACTGCTAAGCAATCAGAACTGCAGAGATGGTGGAATGAACAGGGCACTTGTTCCACTATTGTCAAATAACGTTTTATGCTAATAGAAACCTATTTAACAGACACAGGACAACATTCATGACTGCAATATGCAGTCTTCTATTCTATAATCCTTCAGTCCAAGTTGACTACATCTAGTACGGTGGAAGTCCAGCACTAATTTAGGAGATCTGCTTGCCAAAGTGCTTTCATGTCTGATGCAACATTCTTGGATCCATCTGGAGAGAGACAGCGCCAAGGAATTAGCAACACTGACTCTGGAAAATGACTTTCTAAAGAGAGTCTGTATCTACCATGAGAGGCACTGAGGTCTCGCAATCCACACAAGTTAGCCTCGTCAGTGGACAAAGTTGTCTCAAAGATTGGCATGCTGCCACTGCTATCAGTTACTCTGTCAGTTCAAATGGTAGAGACTGGTGCTGTATAACTAAAGGTCCCGAATTCAAATGCTGATGGTGACTGTTGTCAGTAAGGCTCTGATGTGTTTTTTAAGTAAGCAAACTAAAAATTAATTAATGAAGATTAAACATGAACAGTCAAAAATTATTAAATTCCTAAATTAACGTTATGCATACAAGTTTAAATTGACCCCCCTGTACATTTGCCATGAGATGCATGCTTTTTTACTGCATTACACATTTAGTACACAATGGACTGGGAATGAGGCAGAGCATCACGAGAAGAAGAAAACAAGTATTCATTTTGTGTTTAAGGCACTGTCCTGCAACCCAGGAGAGCTAGGTTCTACTTCAAGATTCTACTTCATAAATTTCCTCTGTAAAGACAGGAAAGACCATACCAATCCATTTGGGCAAGGAGGCCAAATTAAGATTACTTGGGCAATATTTAAATTTACTTCCTTTTTCATGGCTTCAGTATACTTCCTCCTACTCTTTCAAAAAGGGTAAGGGAACACAAACATTTTCTTGAAAGGAATAGAAAGTTATTTACTTTATAGAGCAAGTGGAATTCTTGAAAAGGTATGCATATGTGTTCCATGCACTTGAGCTCAGAAGTGCATGGAGCACATATCAGTGCTATCAGTCTACATCTGCACCCTTCTCTTTCTTATGTTTCCAGTTCAGAGCACTAGGAGTGGTGTGGACTAATCCCCTCTTCTGTTACCTTACTACCATGTGAAGTCCTAGGACAAAGCTCCACAGAAGAGAGGAAGGATGACATGTAGTGGAACACTGGTAGGGACCACTGATTTGGAGAACACCAGTTATTGTAGAAACTAAGAAACCTTCAATAAAGGTGAGTTTCTGCAGAAGGAATTCTGTGCCGCTGCACAATGCAAAATTTGTGTAGAATGTATGGTCTATGTAGAATTTCCTCCCCCCCAAACTCATGATTGGCACTGAAGAGCTACTGGCTGCCACTAGAAGCTGTTGGACTCAGCAGACTCCAACTCTCTAGTTCACACATGGACATTGCTGGGACTGAGCTGGAGGATTCTGAGCAGCAGATGTTCCCAGCACACACTGAAGGAAGGAGGTGGTGTGCAAGAAACTGTGCAAGCTCAGGATGCAGCATCAGGCTGTTTCTCCCTCTTGGGGTGGGCAGTGCCTGCTGCTTGTGCACTTCTGCTTTGCACTCAGACCTACTACTGGCTTCTTCTGGGACACAGTGTGGTCTGAGGTTCCAGGACTGGAGGGAAGCCATCCTTAGGATCCCCACTGCTCTGTTGACTGAGAGTCACTTCAGGCAAGCCTATGCCCAACTTGGCACTCCAATCCACTGTCCCAGCCCTGAGCCCCCCTACATCCCAAGCCCCTAATTTCCAGCTCCACCCCAGAACCCACACACTAGTCAAAAGTTATAATTGTGTTGGGTCACAGGCATGAACAATTTTCTTCAACTGGATCATGAGAAAAATAGCTTGAAAATCACTGCTTTAGACTGTAATTCAGTTGAGTTGATTTTTTTTGACGACTCTCTTTATGGTCACAACCCACTGGATGAAAATACTTCTCTATCCCATGTTGGCCTCCTCTATCCCATGTTGGCCTCCTCTGTTTCCTGCCTCCCCCTTCAGTAACACTATAGCCACCAAAGCCATTGCTGTCACGTTTTGGAGGAACAATAAGACAGCTAAGGCCTTTAATCTAGCATCCCTCCTCCTTGGCTCAACTAACTGACTGAACAGTTAAGCAGGGGTAGGGTTGAGGTCTAGCAAACAGTCTCTTATGCATTGTGGTGTTTTGTTCAGGGACAGCAGAATCTGAAGCAATTTCCTTCTCCTGAGATCTTCAGTGACTAAAAATAAGCATAGATGTGGTATGTTTATCTCATTTCTTGTCTGGGAAGTAGCTGTTTGAGAGGCTACATTACAGTTGCTAAAGGTGGGATCCATTACTTCCTTCCTTGCTTAAGTCCATTTTTTATTGCCACAACCACAAATTAGACTATTTATGTCTGCAATACTACCGACCTCATCAATATGTACTGGCATATTTTGGAGCCTGGGCTGCAGCATTTCATAGATTGTGACAATGCCTCTCCATGAAGTTAAAAAAATGTCACAAATTGGCTTTATGGATACCATGTCACCACACTGGACAAGTCAGAACATGATGTGTTCCCCTTGATTTGCTGAGAAACATGTCACACAATGCTGCCATCCTATAGAACTTTTTGCAAGCCATTTCCCATTGAGTCTTTCCTCTCGCACTTGGTGTTGTGAAACAGTTAAATAAAATGAAGACTATTTCCATGTATATTACTTACATGGAATAATACATGGATGGTTTATTTAATGCACTATTTTTGATATTATATCTGCAGAGATAGGAAAACCACATATATGAATAAGTATAATCTATTCATAGCTTTATGGAGCCAAAATCCTCTAGTGAGTGTTCCTGGATGCTGCATTTTACATTCAGGTTGCTGAGCTAGCTGAAATGTGTGTAATATCACCAGTAGGCAAAGAGCTCCCTATTGACTATATATAGAAAGAGGCTCCTGTGCATTGTTTATTTCAGTAAGCATATGAACTAGCTTAGGCCCATGAAATGTAGAACAGCTTCACTTGTTTTCAAAAGTATGTGAATAAATGCGTAGGGCTGAAAACTCGGTCTCTTCTTGGAAAGTTACCCCAAAAAAGAATGTATATGAACACTGGCAAATTAGACATACTTATATTTCTGAAAAGTCTCAGATAGCTGTGTTTGTTGTTGTTTTTCAAATACAGACTAACAACAACAACAACAACAACGAGGCCTGTGACTTTAGAAACTTACAGATTTAATAGGGCACAAGCTTTTGTGGGAGAAAAATCCCACTTCATGAGAAGAATTGGAGTGGAAGTTACAGAAGCAGGGTATAGATAAGGAAGAAGTTGCTTATGTTAATGAAGCTAAGCAAGTAAGGGTGGAAGTGGGTCATTTACTGCACTTGGTCTGGAGATGCGAATATCTAGAGGGGAGAAATTGCCTTTCTAGTGCATTAACCAATTAAGATCCTTATTCAGTCCTAAATTGATAGTGCTGAATTTGCAAATGAATTCCAGTTCAGCTGTCTCCTTCTGTAATTGGGTTTTAAAATTCTTTTGTAGAAGGATAGTTACTTTCAAATCCATCACTCAATGTCCAGGGAAGTTAAGGCGTTCCCCTACAGGTTTGTGTGTGTTACCATTCCTGAGGTCTGATTTGCGTCCATTTATCCTTTAGCGTAGAGACTGTCTGGCACTTGATGGCATATATCATGTTAGTGGATGTGCAGATAGATGAGCCCTCATATTTCTGAATGTGCCTTTGTCAGAAATAGTCCAGTAAAGTTACTTTTGTGACATTCATACTCATAAGTGTTTTAGCCTCTTTGGGGACTTGGAATCAAGCCCTTGTTATTTTACTTGTGTTTACTTCTCTTCGACAGTCTCTCCTTCTCAGAGATGTCTCACACCTAATACTGCCACTTAAAATTTTAGCATATATTAAGTTTGTAATTATGCCATTGCCTTCAAATTATTGCACTAACCCTCCCACAGACCCCAAACAGACATTGATGTATAAAAGATATGTTTGATTGGAATAACCAGAAATGCTGACCCAAAGTCTGTGATTGAGCATTTTTAGTCTTCAGAGTATATTATAAATGTAATTAGAATTTTAAAAATGCTATGTCAGAAGCCTAGCTCTGAATCACTTATTTATATAAGCAAACCAGGGTATATGACCAATGAAGAAAAAACAAAATTCAGCTAGAAAACAGATTGGACTGCCATGCATGAGACTTGGACTCGATTCCTATGCAGGTCTCCAGGCTGAAAGAGATTGAAAATGCTGCTGTGAGAGTTGTATTCTTCCACAGGGGAAAGGAATTTCTCCTATTACTCAGCAGCCCAATTTCTTGAACTGTTCATAGTGGCTTCAGTCCAAATAAGAGCTACTTCAAAGGCTTTATGCAGCTTATGCTGTGACTTGGAATGAAATTTAACAAGCCTGTTTCAACAAAGGCAATGAAGATTTAAGGATCTTAAGCCCCTTAGGGTTCTATTATTAATTTACATTGATAAAAAAGAAAAGCTTTCCCCTTGCTATTTTCCTCCCTTGTCTGGGCATATAGATCTGAGTTTAACAAATGTGGTTTTCAAAAGTTAGACTTGTACGCTTATCGCTCCATAATCATAGTGGGCTTAAACTTCTTATTAATCAAACAAGACACTAATTTCAATTCTAGCAATCTTCATATTGAAGATAAAAAGACTATTTGTGTATTAGTTTGATAACATATCTAAGTTAGTTTTTATTACAGAGCCTGAAAGAGCTCATAAAGCTATTTGTGGGCTCAGAGGTGCCAATAGTCACAAACTGGTCACAGACACAGAAGTAGCAGAAAATATATTATATAGGTACTGATCCAACTCTCTTTGAAGTCAATTAGTTTTCTCATTGACACCAGTGGAAAAAGCACTCTCCCATAATTAGGTAAACCTAAAGTTACATAATGCTTAAATGTTCAATATTTATGAAGTTAAAAAACTTAAATGAACAGGGTTGAAATAGATTGTATAAAGGAGGAAGAGATTGTAGAGGCATTTAGGAAAATGAAAAAAGGGGAAGCATGTAATCTGGATGAAGTATTGGAGGATGTGCTGAAGTTACTGGGAAACAAAGGCATCAAGTATTTTACAAGTCTGTTCAATGATATTCTTAAAAAAAGAGAAAATGTGTCATGAATGGGATAAAACCTTAGTGGTTGCCATTTTTAAACAAAGAAGATACTGCACTGTATGGTAATTATTGCTCAAGTCAGCTGATATCAGATCTTATGAAAATACAGAAGAAGATTATTGAAAAACATCTGTATAGTATAGCTGAAATTTGGAAGGGTCAGCATTGATTTGTCGGGAAGGGGTACAATTAATGTCATATTTGTTCACTGAATCCTCATGGAAAAATTCAGAGAAAAGAGAAGGTAACTGGGTATGGTTCTTCTGGATTTGGAGATGCTGTACAATTGTTTACCAAATATAAGTTTGGTGGAGTTTGTGAAGGAGAGATATGCCAGAAGGATGTGGCTGTCTTATCCAAGACGTGTATGATGGAATGATTACCATAGTCAAAACCAAAGGGGGCTACAACAAAGACTTTCGAGTCTCAGGACAGCCCTGTTTTGTTTGCAGTTCTTATGTGTATAATAAGCGAGATTATACAAAGGGAGCCACCTTGGAATGTGTGGTTCGTTGATGACTTGGTATGGCTATACCGCAAAAATTAAAAGTGTGGCAGCATGTCTCAAAGTCTGGGTCAACTGATTCTAGATCACTGAACCTGCACTAGAGAAGTGAAGCTTCCTTCCCCGGGCTTGGGGCTGCTGGCTCCATTCCCCCTCTCCTTCCCCCTTCTCCCCCCCCCCCCCGATGGGATCTTGCTTAATCGGTTAACACTAAGGTTTAATGGTTATCTGATTAACCAGGATTTTACATCCCTAACCTGCACTATGCAACTGAAAATGACAGTGGGCTGGAGCCCATGCTCTGAAGCTCAGAGCTTACTGTCCAGCTTCAGAGGGAACATCAATCCTGCTACTTTTAGGTCCACTGCTGTTCAGGGTTTTGGTTTTGTGGTATAGAGCCACATTTAGAAATATGTGCTGATGACTGAGAGAGTGCAAGAGAGTTTAGGGAGGAAGGACTTAGAGTGAGCATCAGTAACACTGAGGTTTTGATAACTTAAGGGAGGAGGACTCATCATAAAAGATATTAGAGACAGACAGCTTAGAAGGGAAAAATAATTTAAATACTTAAAATCAGTGGTTACCGAAAATGTTACCTTCCAGAGTAATGCCTGGCATCATACCAAAGCTGATTGGTGCAAGGTGACAGGAACTGATCCGTTATCTTGATAAAGTTAAAAGGAGAATGTATAGAACTGTCATTCAACCCATCCTGATGTATGGAACAGAGACTTGGCTCACCACAAGAAGAGAAATCAATATGCTCTCCATTACAAAAATGAAGATGCTGAGATGATTCAACACTGTGACAGGAAATGAAATGAGGATGTGAGGTACCTAATGCAGATTGTTTCAACTGAAGATAAGTTAAGGGAGGCGGGGCTACAATGGTATTGGTTGGATGGCCCTTACTGTGTATGGAAAATGATCAAGGGTGAGGCCAAAGACTCAGTAAATGAACTAGATATCAGTGGACATTAGGGAGACCGATTTACATCACAGCCAGGTATACAAGCATGAGTCTTGGAAGAAGGCTATAAAACTCATTGAACCCAAACAGAGAAGTGGCAAGAAAGAAGAAGAAACAACTTATCTGATAATTTAACAGATAATGACGCAACATATAAAATAATTTAAGAACAGGACAAAGGAAAATTCTTTTCCCACTCTGTCCATATGTCATCTGTTTAAACAGATAATATCTGTTTCTGTTTAAAGTGGTTAGTAATCTTTTGATCACTATGTAAATACAAATACATAATATAATCATAAAAAGTAACAACAAACATTGTACATAAGAACATAAGAACGGCCGTACTGGGTCAGACCAAAGATCCATCTAGCCCAGTATCCTGTCTGCCGACAGTGGCCAGCACCAGGTGCCCCAGAGGGTGGACCGAAGACAATGATCAAGCGATTTGTCTCCTGCCATCCCTCTCCAGCCTCTGACAAACAGAGGCCAAGGACACCAGTTTAGCCCCTGGCTAATAGCCTTTTATGGACCTAACCTCCATGAAATTATCTAGCTTCTCTTTAAACTCTATTATAGTCCTAGCCTTCACAGCCTCCTCTGGCAAGGAGTTCCACAGGCTGACTACACGCTGTGTGAAAAAGAACTTTCTTTTATTAGTTTTAAACCTGCTACCCATTAATTTCATTTGGTGGCCTCTAGTTCTTCTATTTAGGGAACTAATAAATAACTTTTCTTTATCGGCCCTCTCCACACCACTCATGATTTTATATACCTCTATCATATCCCCCCTCAGTCTCCTCTTTTCTAAACTGAAAAGTCCCAGTCACTTTAACCTCTCCTCATATGGGACCCGTTCCAAACCCTAATCATTTTAGTTGCCCTTTTCTGAACCCTTTCCAAGGCCAAAATATCTTTTTGAGGTGAGGAGACCACATCTGTACACAGTATTCAAGATGTGGGCGTACCATAGTTTTATACAGGGGCAGTAAGATATTCTGGGTCTTATTTTCTAACCCTTTCTTAATAATTCCTAGCATCCTATTTGCCTTTTTGACCTGCACACTGTGTGGAAGTTTTCAGAGAACTGTCCACGATAACTCCAAGATCTCTTTCCTGATTTGTCGTAGCCATATTAGCCCCCATCATACTGTATGCATAGTTGGGGTTATTTTTCCCAATGTGCATTACTTTACACTTATCCACATTAAATTTCATTTGCCATTTTGTTGCCCAATCGCTCAGTTTGGTGAGATCTTCTTGGAGTCCCTTACAGTCTGCTTCTGTCTTGACTATCCTAAACAGTTTGGTATCATCTGCAAACTTTACCACCTCACTGCTTACCCCTTTCTCCAGATCATTTATGAATAAGTTGAACAGGATTGGTCCTAGGACTGACCCTTGGGGGACACCACTAGTTACCCCTCTCCATTCTGAAAATTTACCATTTATTCCTACCCTTTGTTTCCTGTCTTTTAACCAGTTCTCAATCCAAGAAAGGACCTTCCCTCTTATCCCATGGCCATGTAATTTACACAAGAGCCTTTGGTGAGGACCTTGTCAAAGGCTTTCTGAAAATCTAAGTATACTATATCTACTGGATCCCCTTGTCCATGTTTGTTAACCCCTTCAAAGAACTCTAATAGATTAGTAAGACAGGATTTCCCTTTACAGAAACCATGTTGACTTTTGTCCAACAAATTATGTTCTTCTACATGCTTCACAATTTTATTCTTTACTATTGTTTGACTAATTTGCCGGTACTGAAGTTAGACTTACCGGTCTGTAATTGCCTGGATCGCCTCTAGAGCCCTTTTTAAATATTGGTGTCACGTTGGCTACCTTCCAGTCATTAGGTACGGAAGCCGATTTAAGGGATAGGTTACAAACCACAGATAATAGTTCAGCAATTTCCCATTTGAGTTCTTTTAGAACCCTTGGATGAATGCCATCCGGTCCGGAGATTTGTTAACATTAAGTTTTTCTATTTGTTCCAAAACCTCCTCTAATGACACTTCAATCCGGGACAGTTCCTCAGATTCATCACCCACAAAGGACGGTGCAGATTTGGGAATCTCCCCAACGTCCTCAGCCGTGAAGACTGAAGCAAAGAAATCATTTAGTTTCTCCGCAATGGCTTTATCGTCCTTGATTGCGCCTTTTATAGTTCGATCGTCTAGGGACCCACAGGTTTTTAGCAGGCTTCCTGCTTCTAATGTACTTAAAAAACATTTTGTTATTTCTTTTTGAGTTCTTGGCTAGCTGTTCCTCAAAATCTTTTTTGCTTTTCTTATTACATTTTTACACTTGATTTGACAGTGTTTATGTTCCTTTCTATTTATCTCACTAGGATTGGACTTCCACTTCTTAAAAGATGCCTTTTTGTCCCTCACTGCTTCTTTTACATGGTGGTTAAGCCAGTGACTCTTTTTAGGTCTCTTGCTATGTTTTTAATTTGGGGTATACATTTAAGTTGGGCCTCTATTATGGTGTCTTTAAAAAGTTTCCATGCAGCTTGCAGGGATTTGGCTCTAGTCACTGTGCCTTTTAATTTCTGTTTAACTAACCTCCTCATTTTTGTGTAATTCCCCTTTTTGAAATTAAATGCCAGGGTACTGGACTGCTGAGGTGTTCTTCCCACCACAGGAATGTTGAATGTTATTATATTATGGTCACTATTCCCAAGCGGTCCTGTAACGGTTATTTCCTGGACCTGATCCTGCGCTCCACTCAGGACTAAATCGAGAATTGCCTCTCCCCTTGTGGGTTCCTGCACTAGTTGCTCCAAGAAGCAGTCATTTAAGCCATTGAGAAATTTTATCTCCGCTTCTCTTCCTGAGGTGACATGTATCCAGTCAATATGGGGTAATTAAAATCCCCATTATTATAGAGTTCTTTATTTTGGTAGCCTCTCTAATCTCCCTCAGCATTTCAATGTCAGTATCGCTGTCCTGGTCAGGTGGTCGGTAATATATCCCTACTGCTAATTTCTTATTATTGGAGCATGGAATTACTATCCATAGCAATTCTATTGAACATGTTGATTCACTTAATATTTTTATTTCATTTGATTCTACATTATCTTTCACATACAGTGCCACTCCACCACCCACCCGGCCTGCTCTATCCTTTCGATATATTTTATATCCCGGTATGATTGTGTCCCACAGATTTTCCTCATTCCACCAGGTTTCAGTGATGCCTATTATGTCAATCTCCTCATTTAATACTAGGTACTCTAGTTCACCCATCTTATTAGTCAGACTCCTAGCGTTTGTGTAGAAGCACTTTAAAAATTTGCCACTGCTTATTTGTCTGCCCTTCCCTGATGCATTGGATTCCTTTGTATGCGGTTGTTTGTCTGCTCTGGCCCATGGTTTGCCCTCTCCCCTCCTCTCTGACTACAGCTTAGAGAATCTCTATCAATGGATTCTCCTCTAAGAGAAGTCTCCCTCCGATTTACGTGCATCTCCGCACCAATTGGCTTTCCCCCATCTCTTAGTTTAAAAACTGCTCTACGGCCTTTTTAATGTTTAGTGCCAGCAGTCTGGTTCCACCCTGGTTTAGGTGGAGCCCATCCTTCCTGTATAGGCTCCCCCTCTCCCAAAAGTGTCCCCAGTTCCTAATAAATCCAAACCCCTCTTCCCTACACCATCGTCTCATCCACGCATTGAGTCTCTGAAGCTCTGCCTGCCTACCTGGCCCTGCGCGTGGAACTGGAAGCATTTCCGAGAATGCCACCATAGAGGTCCTGGATTTCAGTCTCTTTCCTAGCAGCCTAAATTTGGCCTCCAGGACATCTCTCCTACCCTTCCCTATGTCATTGATACCTACATGTACCACGACCACCGGCTCCTCCCCAGCACTACACATAAATCTATCTAGATGCCTCGAGAGATCTGCAACCTTCGCACCAGGCAGGCAAGTGACCATACGGTTCTCCCGGTCATCACAAACCCAACTATCTATGTTTCTAACGATCGAATCACCCACTACTAACACCTGCCTCTTCCGAACTGGCATTCCCTCCCCCTCAGAGGTATCCTCAGTGCGAGAGGATACCGCAACATCCTAAATAAAGGATGTTTATGCTATAATTTACATGCTAAATAAAGTAAGTTATGCTTGATGGGGAGGAAGAGAGACAGAATCTAGACTATACAATACAAATGTTGGAAATCATGTGTGAATTACAGGATTTTATAGCTCATATTTTATATATCTGAAAAGGACAAAACATGACATTTCTGATTTATGGTCTTTTTTAAAAAGACATTTCAATGGCTATTCCACTGAAAAATACTTGCAAAGTAGTTAATTTTTTTTAGATCCTATCTAAAGAATGAGAGTTTCAATTAAATTGCTCTGATGCTTTAAGCTGTTACTAGAAACCACTAGAAACCACTGATAAAAATAAAGCTTGATATTGTATAGTTGGGCATAGTCCATATATAACTAAGAAAACAGACCTCCAGATTTATGACGACGATAAGCATATGAACTAGAACTTACCTATAAAGTAGGATAGCAGTATTGCCAGTAGCACTGAGACTCCTACAGCACAGAGGGCAGTACATTTCCAGCTACAATACTTCGAAGACTTCTTGAATTTAAAAGCACTTCTTGATAGTGTATTTCTAGGTAGTGGCCGAGTAGGGGGGGAATAAACAGAGCCAGATGCCATTGTGTAACCTGGTGTTGCAGTACTGAACAGTGGTGTTGTCCCTGTTCCTGTTTTGAATAAGAAATGCCTGTGGAAGAAAAAGATTATATTAAAACACAATAATAAATGAATGGAACAGGAAGTGAAAATTTTGGTTCTCCTTATAGCGGTTTGCCTCATCTTTCTTAATATCTTACTTTTTAAACTTACATAGATTCTTGAAACCAACATGTTGCACAAAACTTATGTACAAAAAGCAGTATTTTTTTTAAAGTGAAAATATTTATGATACAAACTTCGTTGATAGTGGGGCCAGAACCATACTAACTACAGTTATGTAGGCAGCTTGCTAGCAGAGTTCTTGACAAATTTTCTGACAAATGTGGACAGGCATTCTTTCATCTGAGTTCTATGTTACAAAACAATGTCAACTACTACAGTGATGGAGTTAAAAAAAAATTAATGTTTTCAGATACCACACCTTTAACACAATTGTTTCTTAGTCTAAATAAAAGGCAGATATTGCAACCCCATGCAGTATCTTTTGATACCCCCGTGTTAAATTTCTGAATGATTTCACATATGACTGTGTTCTGCTATATGGGTGAGAATTACTGCAGCTTCTGCGGGAAGTAAAAACAATGAGGGTGATTACTTTGGGGATTGTCAACAATTTTAGAGAAGCACCAGCTGGGGTGGTGAAATATAGTGGTTTAACTTGGGTTTTCAGAGAGTAGCAAAGATAGGACTTTTGGTATAAAAGGGTGAGCTTGAACTGATCCAGGGCCTTCTTCCTGTTGCAGGAAATGAACAGTGCCTCCTGTCCAAGGAGGCCCCTCCCAATCCTTGTAAAAGGCTAGGAATGCTTTGGCCTGTGAGAGTCCCAATAATACTGAAGAGTGACTCCTGGTATATTTATTAACCTTACTTTATAATGCTTTTACCTTAAGAACAAATGTGCTTGCTTAGAAAAAGCTGTGTGGTAATTTGGAAGTGCTGGCAATATAGTTCATAGGTGCTGGAGAAAAAGCAATGCACGGGTGCTGGTCTTTAGACAGACTGGCTTGATGGGGATATGATAGGGTAATGCAGGGAGTTGTACCTTTCAAAATAACTCTAGTCAGATGGGAGTGGGACAAAGTTCTCTTCCCAGAGACAGGCAATGGCTGGAGACCTAAGACCTGATTGGGCACTCCAAGAGCAGACCAGGGAGGAGGAGGAAAACTGTCCAATTACCCTGGAACTATGATGCAGGGAAAACAGCAGCATCTCAACTATAACTGAATGGTAACTTTTGGAAAATGTAGGCTGTTTTGGTTTTGATATATCCTGAAGAATATTTTCATAATCCTCAGTTTATGTTTGTGGATATCAACCTACTAATGTGTGATCATGGACGTGGGAGCTGGTTTCATTTTGGGGATTATGTATGTAAAAAAAACTCGTTTGTGAGCCTGCCCAAAAAGACTGTAGGCAGAATTAGAGGAAAAAATTAAAACAAAGTTTGGGATTCTCTCAATGAGTCAATCACCATACTAACACTGACGACATTTTTAGCTGACATTTCTGTGGTGAATACCGCTCCCACATGAGCTCGGAGGTAACATGTTCGAATGAGGCTTACTAGATGCTTGTATAACCTCACCGACCAGGTTAAGAAGGAGCACTATGTAGAATTTGGCTGTTGCCAGAAACACCACCAGCGAGAAAGAAGTTTATAGGTGTGTGTATACCAGAGGTAGCAACAGAAGGTGGCCAAGCCATATATTTACTTAGAATAAATATGTTATAATTATTTTAATAAAATATATTGGAGTTATATCAGGATTTAATCTGTCCCGTTATTGCCTGGGAGAAATAATGACAGTTGATAACCAGGAAAATGTGTGCTTTGACAAATATTTGTGTTGTGGGAAACCAGTAAGCCATTAGAACATAAGCATCAGCTGCCCTTTGAAATATTCTCCCCTCCCCTCCCCCCCCCCCCCCCCTCCCCCCCCCCCCCCCCAAAGATTCCTGGTAATATACAGCATAAGGAATTTCATTTGTAAACAATATTAAGGCTATTGTTAATAACATCAGATATGAGAATGCTGAAGAAGCCCACTTCATAGCATTTAACTTCCGAAAGGGGAACTATACAAAAATGAAGAAGCTAGTTAACCAGAAAATAAAAGGCACAGTCCCAAAACTGAAATGCCTTCAAGCTGAATGGTATTTTTAAAGGTTTCCATACTTGAACCTCAAATTAACTATATACTCCAAATTTAGAAACATAATAAGATGACTAAAAAGTGATACCATGACTAAACAAAACAAACAAACAAAAAAAGAAATGGTTAGAGACAAACAGGCATCCTTTAAAAATTGGAAGTGAAATCCTACTGAGGAAAATAGAAAGGACACAAACTTGACAAGTCATGTGTAAAAGCAAAGGTAGGCAAACCAAAAGAGAATATGAAGAGCAACTAGCCAAAGATTCAAAAACTAACAACATTTTTTAAGGACATCAGAAGCAGAAAGCCTGCTAAACAATCAGTGAGGCCTCTGGTCAAAGGAGATGCAAAAAGAGCACCCAAGGAAGATAAAGCCATTGCAGAGAAAGTAAATGAATTTTTACACTATTCTTCACAACTGAGTCGTTCTTTTCTGCTGACAAATCTGAAGAACTATCCCAAATTTAGGTCTCATTACAAGAGATTTTGGAACAAACTGATATATTAAAGAGTAAGTCGCCAGGACAATATATTATTCACCCAATAGTTATGAAGGAACTCAAACATGAAACAGCAGAACTACTAACTGTGGTATGTTACTCATTTAAATTAGCTTCTGTATCAGATGGCTGGAGGGCAGCTATTGCAATGCCAATTTTTTTTTAAAAGGCTCCAGAGTCGACCCTGGCAATTACTGGGTGGTAAGCCTAATTTCCATACAGGCAAACTGATTAAAACAATAGAAAAGAACAATATTGTCAGACATATAGATGTACATAATTTGTTAAAATTCAATGTGGTTTTTGTAAAAGGAAATATTGCCTCACCAATCTATTATAATTATTTGAGGGGGGTCATGTGGATATGGGTGATTCAGTGTAGACAGTATACATAGACTTTCAGAAAATCTTTGATAAGGTCCCTCATCAAAAGCTTTTAAGCAAACTAAAGTAATCGTGGATCTGTAACTGGTTAAATGATAGGAAAAAAAAGCATAGGAATAAATGGTCAGTTTTCAGAATGGAGAGTTGGGGGAAGCAGCGATTCTTCAGGGATCTGTTCTGGAACCACTGCTGTTCAAAATATTCATAAATAATCTGGAAATAGGGATGAACAGTGAAGTGGCAAAATTTGCAGATGATACAAAGATAGTTAAGTCCCAAACAGACTGTGAAAAGTTACAAAACTCTCTCACAAAACAATGATTGGGTAACAAAATGGGAAATGAAATTCATTGTTGATAAATGCTAAGTAATGCACAGTGGAAAACATAATCTCACCTATCCATACAACATGGTGAGATTTCAATTAGCCATTACCACTCAGGAAAGGGATCTTGAAGTAATAATGGATAGTTCTCTGAAAACATCTGGTTAATGTGCAATGGCAGTGAAAAAGTGAACAATGGTAGGAACCATTAGCGAAGGGATAGATAAAAAGACAATATAATGCCTCTATATATACATTCATGGTATACCAACATCTTGAATAGCATGTGCAGATGTTGTCGCCCAATCTCAGTAAAGATACACTAAAATTGGAAAAGATAAGAGAAGGGGGGCAACAAATGATTAAAGGGTATGAAATGGCTTCCATATGAGGAGAGATTAAAATCACTGGGACTTTTCAGTTTGGAAAAGAAGCTATGAAGAAGGGATACATTAGAAGTCTATAAAATATTGACTGGTGTGGAGAAAATGAATAAGAACATTTTATTTGGTCCTTTTCATAAAACAAGAACTAAGATCAGCCAATTACATTAACAGGCACCAGGTTAAAAACTAAAGGAAGTATTTCTTCACACAACACACACAGCAACTTACTGCCAGCTGATGTTGTGAAGGCCAAAATTATATCAGGGTTCAAAAAAGAACTAGATTAAGTTCAAAGAAGATAAAAGCAACAATTGCTATTCACCAGGGACGGTCAGGGATGCAACAACATGCTCTGAGTGCCCCTAGTCTGACTGCCAGAAGCTGGGACTTGATGACAGGAGATGGATCTCTTGATGATTGCCTGTTCTGTTCATTCCCTCTGAAGTATCTGGCTCTGACCACTGTCAGAAGACAGGATACCAGGGCAGATGGACCATTGGTCTGACCCAGTATGGACATTCTTCTGTTCTTAATGAAATAACATAGTGAAAGATATTTTTATGTGAATGTGTACCATTTTGGGTGACCAAAGTACACTCAACATAATTATACTAATACTGCTGTTTTTAAAACAAATTTCCATGCAAAACATGCATTGGATTGCATGGAGACTGATCTGCCATTTAAGCATTCTTCTGATGCTGTTTCTAGTTTCCAAAGGCTGCAAATGGAAATGGGTCTTAACAAGCTTTCAAATTGGGCTTCACATGTTCTATACTACAAAAACTTGGTTGAGAACAATCAGGCTCTGATCACTTCTTAGGTGAGGTGCTGGCATTGCTACAGCAGAGCCCAGCAGAGACTCAAACCTTTAGAGGAGTTAATCTCACAGATAAATTTGGAAGATGCCAGCATATTTCTGGTAGTGCAAGCTGTCAAGGCTCTGACGCTCTGGGTACCAAGGCAATGAGAGAAAATGGTGTCTTTTGTATTTGAGAGTACGAGGTAGCACACAGCGTGGCTTCTCACTTTAAGCTCTTCCCCCTTCTGCTCTAAGTTACAGCAATACAATACCAGAGTGGCCACACATGCAGGGCTGGCTGAAGAATATCAAGGAAAAATCAAAATGAGCGAAATAAAGACTAGAAAAACCTCATCAACTCAGAGAAAAAAAAACATTTGGCTCTCTCCAGTGAGTAGAGTTACTATGTAAATGTCATTTCAGTCTCTCCAGGTGTATTAACTCAAAATGTTAAATATTGAAAGTATGATCCTATCAGACTTACACATCTAGTACACCTGTTTCTTTTCTCTGAATCCTGCTAACTAGTGTTTTCTATGAGATGTTCAGAAGGATGCTTTGTCAGACAACAAATCCAAGCTGTTTCCTGATAGCATGGAAAGCCTTGTGCTCTCAGAATATACTCTGTCCACAATTGATTTTATCCACCCTGCCTATGTTTTATAACATGTTAATTAGAAATGTATCAGAGTAATTAATTGATAAAGACTAAACTGCATTTGCAGTACTTGTCCAGGCATTGACTTAAAAGGCAAATTATGTTCTGTCTCATCTCACAGAAAGCTTATATATCATCTATAATTGCAGATCTTCATTTAAAAATTGATTATCTTACAAGTACTTACTTGATTTGCATGGAAGTGACAATTTTAATATTTTATTACAACTTTTAGACTGCAAAATTCTAAAAAACATGGCACTTCTCAAAGTAATGCTATCCAGTGTTTTATTTAATAAGTCCATTTATTTTTTTCAAGTAAACACCTTATTTTTAAACACCTTATTATATAAAGTATTTTTCTATGCAAAAATTTAGCTGATATTTGATCATTTAAGGGGACCAAGGTTTTAGTATCCAGCAATTCCAAAACACAGATTTGCCATAGTTCTACTGCACTTAAAATATTTTGTTACTGTATAAAAACCTTTTGGGGACAAAGACTTAGTCGGGAGCTGAGAAACACGTAGGCACTACTGCTTATTTTACCAATAGCGACCACTATTTTTTAATTTCTTTCAGTGAATGAAAGAATGAAAAAAGAAATAGTAATCAAAATCCTCAGAGATGGTGAATTTGGAGATATGAACATAAGAATAAAAGTAATATAAATAATTAATATTTGTTTGAGCCTGAGGCATCTCTCACCATGTGATTGGCTGTACTTGCTGACATTTAGACTGTTTTGTATCCAAGGAACACTGGTGTGATTTCACTCCCAACAAGATATTCTCTGTGGTGTCATTTCCTCTGTGAAAAACAAAATCGAGGGAACCCTGGCTAACCATACCAATTTGGAAGTCAGGATGGGGGGGGGGGGGGGGAGAAGATACAAAAGTGCAGGAGTTGTATAGCAAATATCAAATTAACTGAAAATTGTGTCTTCTGAACATGGGAACAGATTACAAAACCATTCAAGAACAGTATGGTGCAGACCATCAATGGGAATACTTAACAAACCAAGTAAGATCCAGAAAAGTAAGTGATAGGTGTTCAAAGGGAAGGTAATACAGAACTCCTTTCTTTTATTGAAATCTTATACCAAAAACTCTTAACCCAGATAATGAAGAAAATCCTATCCACTATGTAAAACCTACTGCAGTCATATGAGTACAATATTACTCATGTCTGTATTATAGTATTAGGAGAAACATTAAAATGTTTCTTTCTAATATTATCTAATTTGGAGGATTGTCACAGAATTCTGCTTGCTGTACTTACTATGAAAGAAACAGAGCAATTTAGCCTTTGAAATTCTTTTTCCAATATCTGGGGCCAGCTACATAGAATAGTCCCTTGTCCTAGCCTAACAAAATAATAATAACGAAAGAATTGTGAGCAAAGAAGCTAAAGCTTCTGCTTCCTATCAGGCAAAACTCAAAGCTACTTTTGATGGGAAATAGTATGTGTTCTAGGATTAGATAGCAGCAGCAAGATTATTTAACACTATCTAAGATACTGCTCAAGGCAAAGGCTATCACAAAGAAAATAAAGATGGAAAAGGGTTTCACTGTGTATATCATCACAACCTGCCTTTTGTTAACACAAATCCTTTCTGCCTTCCCTACAAGGGAAAGATGTTTAATACAATATTCTTCCATACTACAACAATCTGCAACATGTTAATAGTGTGGTATACTGTGGCTCTTTATACTGTAGCAATAAAGTTGTAAAATTGGTGAATAAAATGCAACAACATTATCTGTTGCAGAAGTATAATTTTTATAATTTCTCCCATATTCCCTTTAAACCAACCAGCCAAACAAAGTGAATCCTGATATTAATTTTGGATAATGGTATTTATTTACTAAAAGTACTCATGAGCTTTTGTGTTATACTTCAAGTTTTACAATACGATTTTTTCTTCTTTTATTAGATACTGATTTTGTCTCACTTCATTATAAAAAGAGTGAAAAGTGTATACTATCTATATCTGTGATATCTATTTAGGTCATCATCTATCCAATGTTTACTAAATATACGAATGACTACTACTTCCATACAAAAATGTTTGTGGTTCATGATTTCATTACTCATTATCTTTTTTTAAATGGCCACCATTTGTTACATTGCCACATAGTAGCATGAGAGAGTCTACACTCTAACAAATGTCTTTGTTTATCAGAAATCCAAGACACTAAAAAACTGTATCACCCTGGGTATTTGCTTCAGCTATCCCCATTATGGTCTTTGTCCACTCCCAGTGTCTACCTCCCTCCCCTCTCAACTGAACTTCTTTTCTCAGTCTCTTTGCCAGGCCTGTCCTAGTTCTCCCTCACTTCCTTCCTCTGCCCACAAGATCCCACCCTTGCCCAGCCAGTCCAAGTCTTCCCTTCTGGTTCTTCCTTAGATCAGATCTGGTCTCTGCACAGCATGGAATAGCTGGGAATGGCAACAGTAGGTAAAGTCCTACTCAGCCCACAGTTGCCCATGCTCAGCACAGGTAGAATCTTTGGGGAATTAAGCTACAAAGCTCTAGCAGTCCCTACTGAGCACGGAAAAACTGTGATTGTTTCCCCCAGATGCATACAACTTGGCCATATGTGGGTAGACTTTGAGAGGAATGATTAAAGACTGCCTTACAACTCCAAATTTCCAAGTCCTGCTCCAAAGTATGAGACTATTAAGATGTCTCAAATAAAAGGTTTCCAGAATTTAACATGAGCAAAACAACATATTTTCCCTCTAGTCCCATTCTTGGAAATGGCGGAATCATTTTAGTTGAAATTAAAATAAAATCAGCCTGAAGTATACAGCCAACATGGAAGATTTCAGCCCAAACCAATAAACTTGGGCAAAATTACAACCAAGTGAAAACAGGGTCTTATCATAAGAAGTGTCAGGCAACCTCAATAATAGGCAGTGCTACCAGCCCAACCTATAATAATGGTAAAGTATTACCTTAATTGCCTTTATATGACAAATTAAAGAAATTAAATAATCTTTAGGTAGAACAGGGACACTAACTCAAAAGATGCAGGTTTCAGAAAATTAGGAGACACTATATAAAAAACAGGTTAATTCTAATGGAAACTGTCGTAGAACCTCAACTTAATTTCACTGATGTTGAATCTTCCTTTGGTACTCAAATTTTGGGATTTATATAATTTGTGGTGAGGGTATCAGATTAGATCAGGTTAAAGATAAACAGGCCTTTCATATAAAATTAAGGTATCTTATTTTACTAAATATATAGTGATACACAGATTAACATACATGAGATTAGAAGAGTGCCCTAAAATAAAGTAAACTGAATAAAAACATAAAATGCACTGTGAGATGTGAAACCGTTTTTCAATAATTAATCTATAGTGCATGTTCTGGAAACCAAATAAGGCACTAGAACTATGCATATAAATCCTTACAACTTATTTTAAAGTGTCATTATTAATTATTATATTATTTCAAATTTGTTATATTAATATGCTCTTCACTGGGAAAATAAAAAATAGCAAAGGTAAGCAATCTCCAAGAAATAGCATATTATAATGTAAATAATACACACAACATGAAAACAAAAGAACAAATACATAATGATTCTAGCTGAGACACAGTGTGTTAGTGTTGTTGATAAACTGCATCTTCATGCTGATAGCATACTGTATTCTCAAATCTATTATGCTTTTGAACTGACGTGTTATTATCTTTGGACAACTTTCACACCAGGAGGTGATCCCTGCTAGAGTAATTTTAAAAATGAAAAGCTTACAAACAAGATACTAATTCAGGTAACACAGCAATAAAATGTATCAGCTCACAGTAATTTCACATAATGTAGTTCCATTGCCAAAATGCACGCATTTGGGGGAAGGGATCCATTACAAACATATATAATACAAATATGCATGTTTCTATTAAGTCTGCTTGTTAGCAGTTATACATCCGAATGAGCATTGTGGTAAATAATCTAGAGGAAACAGCATTTATTTCTTCCGTATTCTATGTATTTAGTTTTAAAAAACAGGAACATTTTACAAATTAATGGTGGCTTTTCATGCTCTCTTCAAATTTGATTAAAATTAATTAGATAAATTTAATATACAGCTATCATACTGATGTTAATCTTCAACTAATTGGGAATTAAAAGGGTTGTTGGAAGTTGAAGTAGATTCACTTAGTCAATACTAAAATATTCTACTACAATTGGTTACTGAGGACAGAGAGGCCGACAGACTCACAAGAACCCTGGGCGGGTGAGGGGTGGTGGTGGCTCAGGTGGGGCTTTGGGCAGAAGTGGGATGGCTGGGGCTATCATCCCCCAGGCAGCCTCAGCACCACCCAGAGCATGCTGTGCCTACTCTAGGCAGCCCTCAGCACTTCCTGGAGCATGATGCCTAGGGCTCCAGCAGTGATTAAAGGGTTTGGAACTCCAGCCACCGCTGCTGCAGCAGTAGCAACAGTGGCAGTGGGAAGTCCCATGCCCTTTTCAATCACTGAGCCCTGGGGCAGTTTTCCCCTTAGTGCCATGCCATTGACCGGCCTGATTTAGGATAAGATACTGATCCCCTTACTCAGGCCTTATGTTTTGTAGCATCACTGATTACAGTGGGACTGTTCTGAGATTAAGATAAGCAACATGAGTTAGGGTGTCAAAATTATGATGAGGTTTTTCTTTTAAGCATATCATTAAAAAAAGGACAACAGAAAAGATTTATGATGGACAGTATATTTCAAAAATTCACCATTTTGTATTAAGTAGCACTGTATTCATTAGAAGCTGTGTTCCTTTGTCAGGTATTTCCTTTATGGGGTCTGAATCTAAATATACTGCATGATGTGGCAATAAATTGTCAGCACTGCAGAAATGTAGTCCAAATAGAATATATACATTAATAGAAAAATTAAGCACATATGGAAAAGTCGCATAGAGAAAAATATTTAGAAATTTATTGAGAAATTTACTTCAAAATTCTCTGTTACCACACTAATATTGATTAGCAGCTCCAATATTATGCTGGATGCTTAAAAAACTTAATGCAAAAATTTAAAAATGTAACCTTTAATATTGGTGGTTCTTCCACTTTGATCTGTTGTTTTACTGTAATAAATTTCATAATATTTATTTAGTGAAAACAGCTGCATAGTAAATATCTTATGGATAAAGGCCTGATTCTGGAAGCTGCATAATCACAGTTTCCATCAGATACGTATATTCCTAAAAATAAGCTCAAAATATGGCATTTCAAACTTTGATGTACTTTTATATTTACAATAATAAAATATGCAATAGCTTGTAATGTAATATAATTTTTAAAACTGAACCAGAGGATAGGAGACATCATCCCAAATGTTTCTGGGCAATTGAATCAGCTTTTAAAGTCACATCTTTCATTCTGTGTCAGCAGCTAGCATCATATGAACACTTAGAGTCACGTACCCATCCCCATAACTGCTATCGTGGCATGTTGGAGTAAACACATCCATCTCTATAAGGCTGTCATGACCATTTGCAAGAACTGCTTGATTTCCTAATTTTCTACATACAGAGATAAGATACAAAAACAGTAAATTAGATTGAAGTTTTTCAAATTTGAGTAGACTGTACTTCTTAAAAATCACTGAATGCAATACTAGCAATTTTGCTTATTAAAATTATGTCAATAATAGGAGTAAATCATGAATGCAGCTTATCACATGAGAAGAACTGGGAAGCTGACTGAAAAGATCATGAATTTGGAATATGACTGAACTGGACATTGTATTATTGGATCAACCACAAAAACTACTGGAGACTTAACTCCCTTTCCCTTAAGCACATTACATTTTTTGAGTCAGTCAGCCTTTATATAATTGATTTAAGACTTCCCTACAAATGATCAATACACCATTTCTCAGTGTCTTAATCAATATTAAAGGCACTAGTTTCACTGGAAATCACTCCAATAAAAACACATTCTTTTGCAGCAGTAGAAATGCTTCATCATGCCTCAACAGTTCCTAAAACCTTCATATACTTAAAAGAAGTTTAGGTCTACTTTGCTGACTGCTTTGGAAATAATAAATCTATGCAATGTTTTGCAATTCCACATTTTAGACTGTTAGTGCTTTAACTAAGTGCTTCAAAGGTGTTGAAATATTTGCCAGGCATTAATTATTTCTTCAACAATTTTCTTTTTCTTTTCCACAATAAAATTATTAGATAATTTAATACAGTTTAATGCTCCCACTTATTTTCTTTTTATTTACAATTGAGGAAAAATAATACAGCATTAACACAAATATAAAAATTGTATTTAGTTGTTTAGTCTGCCTGAATGCTGAAAACAAAGTTCACACTCCATTAAACAAAACACAATTCCACCTTCTCTGACAATTAAATACATCTCATATTGCCAATTCAATTAATCAGGAGTCAAAAAGGTTCTTTGACTCATGCATACCTTAATAAAGATGCTGGATAAAATTATAATATTCTAAAAGCTACATTTCAAAAGTGGAGCCTGGGAATATTTCCATGAACATAAATTCAGCTTGCTGTTTAAAATTTCTAAATACTGTTGGAAAAAATTACTGAGACAAGAGTTAATTTTGCTTTCTTGAGAGATGTAAGCATTTAAACTTATTCTGCCTTGTATACTCCCGTAAAACACATAATCAAGTCACCTTGTTTTAAAGAGGCTTAGTACATTCAGATACTTAAAAGACAAGGAGTATTAAGTAAGAATTAATTCAATATGCAATTTCATACATTAATAATTTGCAATGCATTTAGCACACTACAAGGAAAAAGCTATGGAAATATAACTAATGAGATCGCAATGCTCAAAAAGATGTTTAAATAGAGTAGTATACTAATAAATCTTTTATTAAATGACTACAAATGAGCCCTTTTATTAACACCTAATAAGTAACTACTAAACGATTTAACCCATATTTATAATGAGAGACATGCACTTAATTATCTCTGCTACATCTTTAGAACTAGGCTTTTCCAAAAAGGATTTTAAACGACAAAGATGGAGTTATTTTGTACAGCCTTGCTTCTAAACTCTTTCAAAAGTTATTAGATTGATCTTATTTTGATTTTCCCAGCACAGATATTGCTCCTACAGCTGACCATACAGGAGAAGATGGGGGAAGAGGCAAATAGTCCATGCCATCAAATGACCTCAAAAAATCATACAAGGGGTAGGAAATCAGAGATTAAAATAATTTTTTTTTTAATTTACTCCCATCAAAACAGTTATCTGTTGATTACTCTCTGTAATATATCAAGGGGGTATGGAGAAATGAAAGGAAGTACTTGTATTATGGAAGGTTTGGGTTTAGGTTCTCATAAAACTTTAAGGAAAGAGAATCCTTTATATAAAAACGCCAGGAATCCCTGCTGGATGTTATTGACCAGCTACCTCACAATCTAAACATTTAATCAGTAACAGCAGTAAATCACACTACAAATATTGACAGAAGATAGAATAGCAAAACCACAAATATTCTACTAAATATAAAACTGAATCCAACTTTATAAAATATATACCTAGAAATCCAGCTCTGAAATCAAAATGAGAATTTCTCCAAAAGGATCAATTTAAAAACCTCTTTACACACACATTGCTTTCTCACATACATATACAAGAATGCAGCCTACACACTACTGAGCTATTCACAGTAGTGAGACGTGTGTCATTCACTGATCTGTCATCACCAACTTGTGCCTAAAGACACAGAAGAGTGGTTATCTACATACAATTGACTTTTGCATTTTCTGTCTTTAAATGAGAGGTGTGGAAAAATTGCAGGACATCTAAGTCAGGTTAGGAAAAAAGCTGAGTATGGGCATAAGCTAAAATAATTGCTAGAGTTGAAACAAATCACTATATAGAAAAAGAGATAAAGGCAGAGACTTAACCCAGATAAAGTTGTTAATATCGTTGAAATTGAGCCTGAGAATCACACTCTATAGGGGATCTTAACTAAAAAAGGAAAAATCAATGACAAATAAGACTTGTTCTTCACCTCAAGAGCAAGTGAGACTATTAGAGAAACTACAGTAGGGCTGTGCTGGTTACAGCGTGAGATTTTCACATTTCAGTTCATGTATAAGGGTTCAGGAACTGAATGTTCAAACAACGTTGGATGTTTAGATTAACAACATTTAAAAGATATGACAAGTGTACTTTGCAAAAATATTCCAATCCAGTTTGCAAAGGGCATTCTAATTTAAAATATATATTTTCCTTTTTATACACATACTGAAAAATAGATGTCTGCTTTTCTCCTGTGCCAACCCCCAGCAATAAAAGCAAGCATCAAGAAAAACATGAATATACTGCAGATTCACAGGCTGTCCTGAAAAGACTGCATATCTTAGCAGTGAGCTCTTCCCCAGAACCCATTCACTCATTCTGTAAATGGACTGTTTCTGAATATGGTTAATAATGGAAACAGCGTAAAACACAGTGTACTCCTGTACCACAATGACTGCATATCATAAAAAAATACACCAGTAGTTTTCAAGAAAGGTAAAAAATGGAGTAGCCAAATTTTATTTATTTCCATTGGAAAGGGAGATTTAAACCTATTGTCTGAACCCCCTGGAATGACAAAAGTGCCTACTGTAGTGTCTAGCTGTAAGTCACATGCTTTACATGAGTCAAAATCAGATATGACTATTGTTTGGTCCACTAGGCTTCAAAGAATGATTTGACATAGATTTCATAAATATTTGTCAAAACAATTATTGCCATCTCTTATGCAATTATGCATATTCAGTTGGTGACTCAACTGGAAAATTTCTTTTCTCTTTAATAAAAAATTTCTAAGTGACAATAGTGAATTACTGTTGATTGACTACTCAGTGAGTGTTAATTAGTTATGGTACGCAAATTTAGCTCTGTGTTAAACCCTACAAAAATCTTCCTACATAAATCTTGAGCTAAAAAGGAATTCTCTCCCCATTTTATTTGCTCTTGCAAAATGTTAAAGTACATGCAGTATGTAATGAGAAAATAAGATTTCTTGGCCTACCACATTATAAAGCTTGGAGTCACCCTACCTGCTTAGGCTCTTGTCAAAGGAGCAAGGACTACAGAGCTGGAAAAACACTATGAGAGCCCCTTCCCTGATGAGTTGATTTGTACAGCAACATTGGTTTGGCTTATCTATGTCTGGCAAACAAGGGTGAGCAACATGTTCACAATAAGTAAAACCAAAAGGATTATGAAAACGGGAGATCTCCGAAGTCCAACTATAAGGTGATAAACATGGCAATCCTGAAAAGCCACTCTCAGTGTGGGTTTGGAGAGGAGGGCCGTAACAAAAATAACTAAACTTAGTTTTATATTTCACAGCTTTTAATTTTGCTGATTAAATAAGTGGTAATACAAATTGTTGGTTATTTCTATTTTAGTTAAATGTTTTCATTATAATTTCTACACTCTTATAGGTCCCTAAGTGATTACCTGCTTTCCAGTGGCACATTACTGCCAAGGACCCAGCTGTCCTGCAGCTGGACCGACTCAGGTGTGGTTTGCAGCTCGGCGGGCAAAGCAGCCGGCGGGGCCGGACTCTGATTCCTTCTATTTGTCAATGAGTTTCTGTTAAGGGAGGTGATAGATGGATGATGCTGTGCTGAATGCTGCTTGTGAGAAGGTGGCAAAGGTTGCAGGGTCGACTGGCCTTGGTTATTTGGCGATTGCTCTGAGAAGAAAGAAAATTGAAGTGCGTTATACATCACCCTGGCTTTTATTACAACCAAAGCAGAATGAGAAACTGAATATAATTCTATCATCTAATATATTTGCATATTATTCTATTAGAAGGCATTCAGTGACATTCTCTAAGAGCAAGTTTACCCTTGATACACAAAGTTCTAATTAATATACAACAGATGGGAAAATAGCTTTTGGTTTTAATTTGTTTCAGTTTTTTTATCTGATTTTATTAACACCTACAGAAAACAGCATCTGACAGATCCCCTAATGTGCCTTTAGATTTCAGCTTTTTTTAACAAACCAACCCTGAAATTAAATGGGTAATTTCAGAAGAACACAAAGGTTTTCAAAATGCATATAATCCCTATAATTATTTAATGGAATTTTTTAAGCTTTATTTAACTGCAATAAATTATTACAAGCTAGCTGCTAAACAGCAGTAGACTACTCTAGTTTAGTGCATTTCAAATAAGGCAGATCTGCACTATGATCTGCTAATAGATGCTAAGTATTCTTTAGCAGAAGGTCACTCTGTGAAGCAGATGTTGCTTCATGGATATTTAACAGACTGAATCACATCTGATTACAACGTCAGAAGACTCATATACTTAATGACCGTTACATCCATTAGAACACACACAGAACAGATTTTCCAATTTCACACTATGTGGTATAACTACATTTTGGTGTAAGTCACAGGTGATCAGAGAGTTGTGCCACCAAGACAGTGGTGGAAATATTTTGTTCCTAAACTAAAAGCACACAGTAGCCATAGGTAATAAGTCAGAGGTCAAAAAGCAAGCTGTTTTATTTTTAATGACCCGAGGCTAAAGAACTGCCTGACAACATTTACTTAAAAAGGTGTCAGACTCAGGTACAATCTAATTAGATGCAAAATTTGGCCTCAACACATATAAGCTATCAATCTCTGTATGTAGTTCAACTTTTTAAAGTAATGTATTGGCATGTGATTAATATAAATGTATGTATTAAACAGAGTAATAGGACTGTGGTTACGTGTCCTTAGCACTGAACACAAGCAGTGATTCTTAAGATGAGTAATATGGCCTTCAGATGGGATTTGCTGGAACTGAATATACAATTTGCAATAACTTGAAAACCGTACTGTAAAATCCATAATACAGGGGTACAGAACTGAAAAGCCTTCTATTGAAGATAAAACCCAGTTACTGCTGAATGTTTCTGATAGTCCCTAATAATCTATATCATTGTAATTTACAAACTAATAATTTCTCACCCTCATGAGCTGTTAGCCTAACGCAGGAAAACATAGCTCTATACTTTTGCATCTTCTTCTCTTGGAAGATCCCATTCTCATTCCCAATGAAGACGTTTGGTTAATTACTTAGCTTTCCATGTTAAATGGAGTCTCTAAATTATGTAATTATGAATGTGCCTTTTAGAGAATAGCACTGTTAAAACAATCCATACTGTTTTGTTGAGTTAAAAAAAACAACAACCCAAAATAAAAACTTTTCTAAATTCACAGAAAAATTTACAAATCAGGTAATATACAATTAATGATATTAGTCTTTAACAATACCAATAGGTGTCATCACATACAATGCAAATAATTATGGAAGGCTTTAAGGCACTTTTTAAACAAGTCAGCTACAGGATAATTTAACAGACTAAAGCTGGGAAAGATTGTGTTTTCAAGTCTACTTAAAATTTTATCTGATTTAGATTAGGAGCCAATTATCAACTGTCACAGAATTACTTATGGTCCATATTAGATATACAATTACTAACACAACAGGGTTCCATATCAGAAGTATATTGAAATATACCCAATTTCTTTACTGGATAATCTAAATTAATGTTTGTTTCATAAGCTAGATTTCTTTCTCTCTACTCCCTTCAGTTGCTCTTCTTGACTAGCATTATCACTCTCCTTTTGTACAAATTTATGATTGATGCAAGTGCATTTTCCTCTGAAGTTCCTATCAATTGAAACATTATTCTGGACCTTCTCCATCTCTTCCATTTGTCTTCTCATTTAAAATTTCAGGTGAAAGTCATTTTCTTTTTGTCTGGTATTTTATTTTCATACCACAGAAAGCAGATCCAGCTCCCTCCCTCCATGACTACAGAAAGCCCACGTGTAATACAAGTGATGTAGATCTCCTGTACAGAGGAGAGTTGGGTGTTAGGAAGATACAGCACCTGAAGGATGATATTTTTTTCTCCTAGGTTTAGCTTGCCAAATCCTTGAACCCAAAACTCTTGTAACTGCCATAAAATCTGTAGCAGACATTTTATTTTATTTCATTTCACTTCACTGATTTGTGAGAAAGATGTCAACATTATTAAAGTGGTGATTACGATGCCAGAGTTAGGGTTGTATCAGTCTGTTTCAACTCGTTTTCATGAATAACTAACTAAACAATAGTTTCCTTTTAGTAGCATCTTCCACACAATATCAAAGTACTTTATAAACAACTAAGCTTCCCAACATCACTGTTAAATAGTGCCATATTGGAGTTCCAATAATGTACATGGGAACACAGAAACACAGAGACTAAGTGACTGGCTAAATATTCCATGGGAAATTTGCATCACTGCCAGACCACCCTTCCACAACCCTTTCTTTTCCATATTTATGGGCCTGAGACAGGCATAGGGAGACTCTGTGCTAATTGTGAGACCATGACATGGATATGAACTTCTTGAGCTCTGCAGCCTTGAAGATAACTCCTCGTTCTGGAGAATGTAAAGAAATTACTTTCACTGCACAAGCCACAAATGCCAGAATAGATATTCTGAAGCTTCTCCCTTCAAAGCTGGTTCTTCATCTATGCAATCAGCCTCTTAGAAAACAGGTGTCCTATTGGAGGGAAGGGGGGTTCTCTCACTTTCTTAAAAATCAGTGAGTGTGGGAGCAATTTTGACATAGCCTCAGCTGAATATACACACAACTTCATTGACAGTTCATTTTATTGGTAAGTCAGGAAAAAGAGAAAAGGATGATCCAGCATGAAGGCTACATGCGGCACAATGACTGGGTTGAAAGAAGCAGATCATAGAAACATAAAAGATTAGCGTTGGAAGAGACCTCAGGAAGTCCTCTGCTTGAACCCCTGGCTCAAAGGAAGACCAATTCTAACTAAATCACCCCAGCCAGAACTATATCAAACCTGGCCTTAAAAATTTTTAAAGACAGAGATTCCACTAGAGATGAACGGGCCTCATTTATGTTCCTGGACCTTATTGACAATGTAAAATTGCAAAAATTTAACAATAGTGGCTTTTACACTGATTTAGTTACACCTGTACAAATCTGTCTGAATATATACATTCGAGTTTAAAAATAGTCTATTTTGTGTTTATTTCAATTGATCTTTAGTCAGTTAGGAATCTGCTTAAGCTAAACCAAAATAAGCTTACACAAGTAGGATGTCTCCATAGGGTTTAACTAAGTCTATTTAAACATCACAAACTGTTCAACTATCTTGTGTAGACTAGGCTTTAGTTAAACCAGAGCAACTCCACTACTAGTTATATTGTGGAGATGTTTTATGCAGCTAATGCAAACAGGCCAAACAACACGCACTGTAGTAGTAGCATCACTTAAGTGTAACAAAGATTTTAACCCTCAGGCTACATAGACTGCATAAATCACTGTCAGATAAATGCATATCAGCTTATGTATGAAACCAATCAATTCCTATGTAATGGCATAGAAAACGGTGTAAAAACACTTTTACGTGTTTTTCAAAAGCCATTTCAATAGTTGTTTACCTGAGACTCTAGCAACAAAGTAAATCTGCCATTTTAATCCTGGAGGTAAATTATACATATTCTGTAGCTTACCACAAAACCTAATTTTATCATTTAATTATTACTGAATTTCAATAGAATATGATGCAATAAAATGCATGTGAAAGTGAAAAAGGAGGAGCTAGGCAAAGACACAAAGATAAAAATAAATTACATAACGTGTATAATTATTTAACACTGTTATAATGTTGGGTTTTAATTAGGGATGTAAGCGACTAGTCGACTAGTTCAATAAGCATAGTCGACTCGACTAGTCACTTCCCCCTACCCCCTTTTGCTGCCTCTATCAGACAGAGGCAGCAAGCGGGGGGAGTAGGAGCTGGTGGGAGTTGGCTAAAATGCCGGTTTTCCCCAGCACCGTCTCCGTGGGATGGGGCAGGGACTCAGAGGGAAACTGGAGGCCTTTGAAATGTAGCATGAGTGGGGCTCGTGCTTCATTTCAAAAGCACAAGTACCTTGGGAGCAAGGGACAAGTGCTCTTGTACATTGCAAAAGCAAAGTGTGCATGGGAAGCATGGAGCCAGCAGAGGACTCAAGCAGTTCCCTCAGGCCTTGCACTCCCTGTGGCACTTCTGCCTTTGAAATGTTCCAAGAGCCGGCAGGGTTCTTGCTACATTTCAAAGGTGGAGGTGCCCTTATTGATTAATGGATTAGTTGATAAATTTAAATTTAATATTCTTAGTTTTAATGCAGTAAGAATGAGAAAAGTAGATGAAATATCAACAAAAGAATTTGTTACGCATGTCATCTGATATCCTTTCCAAAACAGTTAAACATCTGAAACGCAACTGCTAGCCACTCATCTGAGGAAAAAGACTGTAGTTTTCATTTGATAAGGATTAGGCTTATTTGGTAGTATTTGATTAATGTAATGAAAATAAAGCTATCATGGCAATCATGAAAACACAAACACAAGTGTTATGAATATGAAAGGTGTTAGATGGATATCATTTTAGATGGATATCATCAAAAGAAAAATATTTGTCAGAATCAACAACTGAGGTGTAGGCAGCATAATGATATTCATCTCAGGATATTGGAGAGAAGGGGAGGACCAACTTCTGTCTCTCAGCAATGGGCCAATAAAAGATACTTACTCATTCACCTTTTCTCTCAACTTAGGAATAGACTGCAATAGATTCTCCACCAGGAGGAAGTGTTGCCAGGAAACTTTGACATGGTGATAGCATAAGATGATTATCAGTATCCATTAGAAGTAAAAAATTAGGATGGATTATGCTAAAGAGAACTGATACTGTGCAACAGAATTCAGGTCTAGTTTGGAATCCTGTTCCAAGCTGCTACTGATCAAAAGTCATTTCCATGTGAACTTGTTTGATTGTTTATGCAAAATAAGTTGATGGATTCAAAACATAAAACTTAGCTGACTAATGGTGACACAAAGCAAACCACTGTCCCCATAACTGGCAGCCAGTCTCAGAAAACAAGACTGAATGAGCGTATTGACTCAACTACTCACAGAACTGAAGAGGCAGCCTAGTCCCTCCAAGTCAGGGCTGAAACATGCTCCCGGCACTACTACTGTAGTTAATTTGTTCTCCAGATAAGTAAAACAAGTTGGTCTACAGAGATATTGATTTGGCAGCACCTTTCACAAGCATTAAATGCATTTAGTTAATTAAACCAAAAAGAAAAAAAATCATAGGTTTGATTTTTTGAATGCTCTTTATAGGGAAAAAAAAAATCTATCTATCTAAATGTTCTTTCACATCAATAAGACCTATTCTTTAAATTAACTGTTGATTCTGTGAACTATTAGGTGGGATTTTGTTGAGATCACCCTGGTTTTCATTCCTTTACTAGTTAGCTGCTACTATCAAGAGCAGCAATACAAAATATCTTGTAATATGTTAAACTTTGATTGTGTAGATATACATTGGATTCTTTTTTGTTAATTTTTAAGTTGGCTTTGCTATACCTTCTACTTTTAAGTAGTCTTTTGAAATGCATACAGACAAAACTGTCAGTCTGCACAACCCTTTTCTCCTTATCTGCACATTCTAAAATGGGTTTATCGCCTCTCAACATTCCTGATAATGCACTCAATAAGTTAGTGGATATAAAACAATTTATTATAATACCACTGCTGGATATATAGACTGTAACTGAATTAAACCAATGGCTGCTGCTCTCTTCTTGGGGAACTTGCTGTTGTGCTAGTGATGTGCTCATGGAAAAGCAGACAAGTGAACTTTGACCACAGTACATTTCTTTTTTTCTCTCTACTTAATAGTAATATAAAAAGGGAAAAAGTCATACATGTATTTTTGTGTGCCAATATTTGTCTCCTCAATAGCACATGCCATCAAACCAGTTGGGACTGAGCAACAAGATGTGAATTTATCTGCAGACTACACACTGCAATATGTTACCATCTTATTTATATGTATAAAGGAAGGGAAATTTGTATTCAACTCCTCTAGGAAATGGTTCTTGGCTATTTAATATTTTTACAGTGACTAAGACAATGATAATAATTGTTGGCAACATTTACAGATAATACAAAAATTGATAGGAGCAGTAAATAATGAGGACAGATTACTTCTATAAAGTGATGTGAACAGTCTGATTAAGTGATCTCAATACAGCATAATGCCTCTCACACTATCGTAATGCCTCCCACATGAGACAATCTATTCTATTTGTTGTTCTGTGTACAACATCTAGCACAATGGTTCCTGACCTTGAATGTAGCTCTGAGGTACTACAGTTACACAATTAATAATAAGCTATAATATTATAAAGGGAAATATCAGGTAAAAATAGGCAAGTGATCCTCCCTCTGTACCAAGCATGGGGTACGTAGAAATGTGGGATACTGCGATGTTTAAAGAGCTCAACTTATTCATGTTTTCAAAGAAAACACTGAGAGTAGTTCACTTGAGCACTGTGAATAGATACTTAGACATAAAACAAATATCAGACAGTGGAAACCTTCTCAATTTTGCTGACAAGAGCATAACGAGATCCTGTGGCTGCAGACTGAAGTCAAACAAATTCAACATTGAAATAAGACATAATTTCCTAGCTGAGAGTATAATTAAACATTGGAACAGTCTGTCAGGGGAGCCCGTGGACTCAGTATAGCTTGTAGTCTTTAAAATTAGATTAAATGTTTCTAAAATTTATGTTTTAATCCAGGTTCTCAGAGAAATTATGAACCTTTGTGTACAGGGTCTTGGGTTGCTCATCCCCTTCTTACATATGTCATTGAAATAACATGATAATCTGTATTTCCTCGACATGCTCATAATGCTTGCACCTATGCATTAAGATCATGAATGCAATCAAATCTCAAGTTCCAGAGTTTTGAATAGTTGTCTAAGGGGGTCATGAAGAAATCCCCCCTCCTCCCCAAAACACAACAGGCTGGATATATTCTTGTTTTTTTGGTTTTTGCCTCCACAGCAGATATCCTAAATTATAACTTGAGTGTTACCTATGACCCAACTCCTATGCACACACAAAAATGGCTAATTTATGTTGAAGTGGTGCTTTAAACAGGAGCTAGCTCTCCTGTCAGGTTAGGTGGATTGGGTGGGCTGAAATTTGATCCAGGCTGGTGTTCCAGCTAGTAATGCAGTGGTAATGCAACAGCTCAGATTACAACAACTCTTCAGCAGCTAATCCAAACATTCAGTGCTGCCAATCAAGTCCCTGTGCAAATCTGCTGCTGTTCTGCAGACAGCTCCAAGTGTAGTGACTCAAGACTAATAATTGAAGATAACTATTACAATAAAGACAACGAGCTCTATAGCAGTGTTTCTTAAACTTTTTGAGGCCACGGAACACCAAACAATAATATTTTTTTATGCGGAACACCTATGAAAATTTTCTTCAAAAAAAATTGTCAAACAAAAAAAGACAAAAACAAAGAAGTAACAAAATCAAAGAAGAGGTCGCGGCATACCTGTGAGCTGTTCATGAAACACCAGTGTTCTGCAGAACATAGTTTAAGAAACACTGCTCTATAGCATCAGAAATTGGCCACAGCTAGAGACAGAACACCACACAAAGTAGTCTAGTGCTCCAAGATGGATCAGAGAATCCTCCTTAGATGCCTGGCTGGAAGGTCTTGTCCATATGCTCAGGGTCAAAATGATTGCCAGATTCATGTCTGGCCTTCATTTTTCCCCAGATTAGATTAGCAGGAATCTTGGGAGTTTGTCCTCCTCTGTAGCAAGAGGTGTGGATCACCTGCCAATATCATCTGGGTATATTCCACCTAATGTTCACTCCCATTGCAGAGCCTTGGGCACAGATGCCACTTCAGTCTTTCATGTTCTCTGCCTATGGCACACAATGTAGATCCCTTAGGGATGACTTTAGTTGGATTAAATAATTGTTCTGGACACAATACAGGGGTATTTTGGTGAAGTTTAAGGTCCCATCAATTGCGAGATATCAGATGATCTAATGGTCTCTTCTGGCCTGAAATCTATTACAACCAGTTAATTACCTTCCCCTAAAAAAGTTTAAAGAGGCTTCAAATAAGCCACCTGCCTTTGAGTCATTGACTTCTGTGGTTACAGTTACATTTTCTTATCATATAAAATGTTTCTTTCCTCTGTAACTTGTGTGAACAATTCACAAAAACAGCAGAAGAAACTAATGAACAATCTACTTATACCAAGAAACACTGACTGTATACAAAGTGCTATCTAATACAGAAAGAAAAACTTTAAAAAGAGAGAAAATATTTTGTCTCTAACTCTTTTCAGCTGAACAAATTGGATATGTATGATAACAGCATATGGTAAAATTCCAAAGTGCCATTTTTAAGTTGAGGTACCCCTTTAATTTTTTAATTTCTTGGACTTTGTCCATTTATTCAATAGGTTTTTTCTCCCCAAAATACATATGGTGATTGCTTCTTCATGTGCGTAGATAAACATAATACTCCAGCCACCAATAATGGCCTAACTGTCTTATAATTGCATTTTACAGTTCACAAGGAAAACTATAAATCTAATTATCTTTGGAAAAGTGGTTCTAATATTTTTGCACTCAAGTTTTATACAGTTCATTATTATTTATATTACCATACCACTCAGAAACACTAGTTATAAGCCAGGCCTTTCAGTGGTGGGGCATGGTGAAATCCAGTCCACTAACCCTGTTCGCGTCTCCTCGCCTGGCATGGGGTCAGGAACAGAGACCCTGGAAGTGGGCAGGGGCAATGAGACTGGGGTGGGGTGGTGGGGGGAAACACTTGAGACCCTGGGCATGGAACGGGACACAGGGCCAGCTGTGCAGCTCCAGCAAAATCCTGAGGGTGCTGCAGCACTCCCTGAACCCCTATTTCCTGTGCCTGTGATTGTGTTTGGATCTGTACAAACAATGAACAGAAAGTTGGTCCCTGCCCCCAAAGAGCTTATTACCTAAGAATAAGATAAAAGGCAACAGACAGAGATGTACAGGTGAGTACAAGAAACAATGAGACAATATTAGGCCAAGTCTATACTTACCCAGAAGTTCGACTCAAGGTACCACGTAGTTAACAGTCGACATACCTTCAAACTTTGGTGCTGACTGCACAACGTGAGGTCAACAGGAGAAATTCTCCTGTCGACTTCCCTTATTCCTCATGAGGAGGAAGAGGAAGAGTGCTGGCACTGATACGTGAGCCCTCAGTGTTCGATTTAGTGGGTCCTTACAAGACTTTCTAAATTCAACGCCAAAAGGTCAATTTCCGGAGCACTGATCCATAGGTAAGTATAGACATGGCCTTGGCCAGCACAGACTGTTGTTTCAGCATATGACTAGGCAGTCTACTAATTGAAAGTATTTTGTAGGCATCATGGCAAAGGATAATTTGGGGGAAAGTTTTGAAAGAGGATAATAAGTGTGCTTTGTGGATTATTTCCAGGGAGTTTCTTCCAAACATGAAGGCCAGCAAGGGAGAAAGCATAATCATTTTTTTTTAAATAAAAGAAGCAGATGTCATTGTCTGATTGGAAGAAGGAACTGACTTGTCAATAGCAAGCTGGATGGATCTATACCATTTTAAAAAGAAACAAGCTAGAAAGTTACATACCATCCAAAACGTGACTATGTAAAGACAGATGAAATAACTTTATATTTTATGGCATTTCTTTGAACATCTGATTAAGATAAATGACTTTAGTTCATAATTCTTCAATGTCATGTTGTCATAGTTCCCATCACCAAGATGTTTTAAAGATTTTTTTATTAATATTGCATTCCAGAACTGAAATTACATCCTTTGTCGTTTAGTTCTTAATGGTGCAAGTGATATCTATCAAGTAGTGTTTTATGAAGCATGGGTGATTTTTTATTACAGGCTGTTTTCACAAATCTTTTTCAGGTTTCAGAAAGACTGTTCAGGGTTCATAACAAACATGGCCTATAGTTTAGAATCATGCTAATTCTCAAATCTACAATGAAGTTTACCTGTGCTTATTAGTAAAACAAGCCACTCCCTAATGTGACTGTGTTGAATCTCATTTTAATATATCATATTAATCATCAAAACTGTTTCAGAACTACATCTTCGAGGGAAAAAAGCCTGGATCTTTGGTACAGAATCATGCGATACCAGTTGCTCACCAAACATTATAATGCGCCTTGGGATTATCCTAATTTGATGCACACACAGATAAACCTCGGCATACAATATTTCACCTTGATTTTAGTGTGATGGAATCTGCAATCTGTGGCCCAATCTCTGTAAAACAAGATGAAGACAGCTGAAATTGCCACTACTGATATAAACTAGGCACCAATAGGGCAAGCTACAAACAGGGACTTCAAATTTGCAATTTCTTGCTAACTCTTGCTGCTTAACTGAAGCCATATAATGTAGCATTAAACTACAGGGGACAAGGTATACACAACAAATTGTTTAAATATGTTCTTGTTCCTGGGCACACAGAACTTTCCTTAAAACTACAAGCCACAAGGAAAACACATTGCACAGGGAAATGCTGCTCACTGTAATGAGGGCAAGTATTTCTTCCACAAATGGTAAAGGGAAGATTTACTACTAAAATTTCATAAAATGTTGTTTCCACCTTGTGTTGTTCACTGTGGGAACTGAACTAGCTCACTTGTAAAACATTTTTTCCATTAGCTAGAATCGATTCTTGAAATATTCCAACACATCCACATCTAGCCAGCAACAGCTCCTTTAACCCCTTGTATCCAAATGTAGCGTGCACTCAGGGTAATGTCAGTAAAATGCAATGCTATTTATTTAAATGGAATGGGATGATATATACTCTCTTGTCCATAGGACCATACAAAAGCTAATTTACTGGCTGAAGATAAATCATCCATAAAGCATGGAAGGGGTGATAGAGCTAAGGCCAGTACAAACTCAGCTGACCCAAAGAAAAACAGACAATGCCTTTCCCATTCCTGGGGCAGACATGTGAAGTGGAAAAATAAACAGATATCTTCCACATTTAGGATTGAGCTTATTATGAGCTATGGCAACATTAATTCAGCAGACAGTCTTCCTAGAAATGGTTTCTATAGCCCATCAAGAATTTAAGCAGAAGGATAAAATAAGGTATGGAACAGCAACTAATATAAATGGAAATATAATCTGTTGGGGGTAGTAAATAGGGATTCTACTAAATAAACCAAAACACTAGTGTGCCATGTGTAATATTGACCGTGACTTTCTTTTATACAGGTAACCAAAATCATATAACAACTTTTCACAGAGGCCCTTAATAGAGGATTAATGTGTGATCCAGGTTACATTCTTGCTGTCATATTGCACATACGGTCACTAACCAACTAACCCACACAACAGTTGTATTAATAACTAATCATGAAATCAAAGAGTAAAAAATCATCATGTTATCTCTGATTACACTGCTCTACAGCCAAAATGCTTCTGAAATAAATGTAGTCAAACTTTACTAATTCTGGGTCACTGAGAACGAAAATGATGCTTAAAATTGTTGATTGGCTCTAGTTTTCAAGATATGCTATTGGGTCAGTATATACGACCCTTGACTTGGGAATGGCGGAGGATAAGTGAGTTATAAAGGGAAGGGATCTCAATTTAAACCAGAAATGACTAAAATACATCTTTGACAGGATCTATGAATAAATCTATGACTGGGTTTGGACAGTACTTGCTTTTTAGGCAAAACATTGAATGATGCAATCTGAAGCTGGTATTGCATCATACAGGATATGAATTGCATCATGTTATTCCTAGAAGTCATGGATGATGCAATCATAACGAAGCTTACATCACTCTGCTGAACAAATTGCCCTATAGCAGCTCTAAAATCATACAGTGTGGTGCTCTTTTATTTGTCAGTGTTTGATTTTGCAAAGGGACACATTTCTGTTTAGCCAAAGTGAGCAGAGATGCCTCACTTGTGTGAACAGTGCAGATAACTTCTGCTATGTTTGTGGTGAAGTGACTTTTGCATCACAAAAGCGCAGTATAACCACTATGGTTAAGAAAGCCTATCACCTTTATTTTGGCTGCAAAATTGGAGATCAGGACAAGAGGTGGGCCCCACACATATGCTGCAACACTTGTGCAACAAATCTTCGCCAGTGGTTGAACAGGAAAAGGAAATCTATGCCTTTTGCAGTGCCAATGATTTGGAGAGCCAACAGATCATACCAGCAATTGTTACTTCTGCATGGTGCCTCCAGTTGGGAAAGGTGTGTCAAAGAAGAAAAAGTGGACTTTGCATTATCCAAACATTCCATCAGCCTTCCAGTTAGTGGCAATAAATTTTCTCGGAAACAACAAGGCAGACAACTACAGGTTGTTGGTGGAAAACCTCCTCAAGGCATACAAAAGCTTTGGTTGCAACATGTCACTAAAGATACATTTTTGCACTCTCATCTAGATTTTTTCCACCAAATCATGCGGAGCAGTGAGCGACGAGCACGGCGAGCGATTTCACCAGGACATTGCAACAATGGAGAAACGCTATCAGGGCAAATGGAGCCCATCAATGCTTGCAGACTATTGCTGGACAGTGACAAGAGATGCTCCATTTAATGAATACAAGAGACAAGCCAAGAAGCGCCGAGTAGACACTGAATAGGACTAAACTATGTACATAATAGTTTTTTGCCTTTTGTTTCATAATAAATTTTATTTATATAACCCTTTTGCTGATTTTTAAAGTGTTACATAAACAGGACAGGTGAAATATTATCATGTAAAGCAACCATAAACACATGAAAAGACCTAGGTTTACAATTTATGATTAAAACTCTACTATCTACACAATATACATAGACGTAAAATGTAAAAACTTAAATATCTTGGAAACAGTAGCCAATCAGTTGTTTTAATTGTCATATTTGAATTCAGCACATCAAAATACATAATAAATAGCACATTTTATCTCTGAAGCAGCCGACTTCTAAAAAATTGTAGACCAGTGTTATCACAGTAATTTGCCCAGGTATTAAATTGGCTAAAATAATAAACAGTGATAATTTTCAGAACTGTCTAGTTAAGACACCAAAATTAGATGCAACTCACATTATTCAAGTGTTCAAAATATAATAATGCAGGGTCCGCACCTATCCTTTGACCTGTCTCCTTCATGGGGAGCCTTGGACCTCCAGCAGGGCTCCAGAGCCAGCTCATTCTCAGTGGGATTTTATATCCCTCAGTAGTCCCCTTGGCTGGGCTCCCCATCAGCAGAGAAAGAGATACACCATTGGGCTCTGCTCCCCTTAATTGAAGCCAGAAGCCATGGTTGGTTGCCATTAACAGTAGATTATACAAATAGTCATGATTAGACCATTGCTCTTCTTTCTTACATGCTTATATCAGCAGTGAGAATTAAATAACTGTTAAGCTTCAGTGTTGGCACTCAACTGAGAAGGGAAGGGACAGCTTATACTTCTCAGAGCCATTGTTTCAGTGGTCAGCAGACATTATCGCATAAGTTACATTTGAACTCACATTTTGAAGGCTAACTTCAGAACCACAGAACAAGAGCCATCATGTGCTTTATAACAGCAGCATAGATTCTGGAGCACCAAGTGACAAGCTCCAGAAAAACTGCTGACAGCTGGCCTAAGTCAATCCTGAATTTATCTCACATGTATCTGAGAGCATAATTAGAAACTGCACTAGTTTAATATTTGTAATGGTCATGTTGCATGCTCTAACTGTCCATCACCTTATCTCTATTTTAAATGAAGATATATAATTTGTCTGCAAATTTTGTGACTTATGTATTATTTAAATAAATGTCTTGCTTTAATTTACAACATAAGACCGTTTACTGCAGTCCCAACTCATGCAAAATATCAAATAAATATATAAGTGCATATTTGGACACCACTGACTTAAAAGCAAATGTTGCCACAGACTATCCATCAGTTTCTCACGGGAGAGGGCTGGAGGATAGACAAGATGGACAAATAGAGACATGGTTCTTTGGAAAAAGAGAAGATATTTGTGTAGAAATGTTGATGCTAGATCATTGTACAGAGATGGTAAAGATGCTTGGATCCTATATCGGAAGTCACTGTGCCCTAGTGCTCCAAGGAGACTTGGGATAGACGTCAGTGGATCCTAATTATGGAAATCCAGAGATGATCATCCTTTGTTTTGACAGATCATGGCTCTCAGAAGATACTCAGTAGTAATTACAGAATCTCTGTGACAGGTGGATACCCCACCACCCTCTCTATTCCCAGAAGCACACACTAATATCACTTACTCAGGCTTTATAAAGTGAACAGGATTTTACCGTAGAATGGCACTTACTGCTATATACACACATAAATAATAAGCTCTGACAACCTCCTTAACACAAATGTGCAATACGTAATCAATGATTAATCAATAATCACAGCTGATACAAACAGGGATGCAGAAAATTGTTCTGCCTGCCAGTGACCAATGGCAAATTGGTTGGTTTTTTTAAAGATCTTGAACTATTGTACCTGCCTTTTGCTGGTAGAGGCTAACTGTTCATAAAGGAGAAGCAGAAGATAAATTGACATGGAGGCCTCCAAGTTCATGAGAAATATAGGGTGAAATCCTAACCTATTGAAGTCAATGGGAGTTTTGTCATTGACTTTAATGAGGCCAGGAGTTCACCCATAACATTTTGTAAGAGTACAGATCCAGCGGAGCTACTGAAAGACTTTGGAATTAGTTCACTGTGTTGTGAGCAAGTTCAGGAACAGGGTTTTGTGTGTGCATCTATGGGAAGACAAAGCCAGACTAATAAAATCAGTGAAAGAAGAAGAGGAAGATCAGAAAGGAAAAGGGAAATGTAATACAACATAGAACTTTCAAGCAGAGATGGGTGAACTCATTTTAGCTCATTTGAACTCACTCAAATATCTGGCATTCATGTTCGATTTCAGACAAAATGAAAAAGGAGCAGGGGAGATTAAAAACATGGGGAAAAAACCAGGGTAAAATGGCATAAAGTGTAAAATATTCAGAGAAAATGTGAAAAAAGAACTGACTGGTTGAGATTAAAAATCCAATAAAAATGAGGCACCCTATTGTATGGCCGAGGACCCTTTTGGACCAACCAACTTTTTTTTTTTTTTTTTTTTTTTAAAAGGGAATCTAGGGATATTAACACTACTTTTTATGGCTCTTATTCCTAATGCAAAGCCTCACCCTAGTCCATTGAAATTAAAGACAGAACTCTTATTAACTTCACTGGGAGTAAGTTTGGGTTCAAAATTGGAGATAATGGTGCTTAAATAAACCAAAAAGAAAACAGATTTATCTGTAACAGCACTTTCAAGCGCCTTAATAAAACAGGAGAGAGAGGAAAAAACATGAGAGGGGGAGAGACAAAGAAGGCATTGAGCCTCCAAAATAGCTCTTAAGTACTTTCTTCCTCCTAAAAGTGTCAGAAAAAGAGGAAAAGAGGGGGAGGCCCCCACTGCAGCACTCCAAAGAGCTAATGTTCTCTAATGAATAAGTAAGCTTCCCAGACTTACAGGCAAAACTTTTTTTTAAACATAAGAAAAAGAAGCAATCTTGGTCTCAGTCAAATCTTCTCTTTTGAATGACAATCATGACAGTCAGATATTAATCCAAAGAACAAACTATCTTTTGATTTCTCAAAAGATGTAATCTGGGTTTCCAAGAAATCTGCCTTACAGTTTTGGTGCATCACACAGGCAATAATTTTCAAATCAGACATAAACTTTAAATTGCTAACCAATTAAAACAAATACCATTTTCCATCTTGGATTTGTTGCAGTTCATATAACTTAGTACATTTAATAGTGAAACTACTATCACCTAGCAATTTACCTAAACCAGCTGCAACTCAAAGGCAATCAGTGTGAAGTCTAGCATCTGGAAACCAAGAGACCTGATTTAAGTTAACGCTGTATGCGCTCATTCCATGTTCTAAGAGAGGATGGACAATAACACAGAGAATTGTTTTATCTTAAATGTATTATAATAAAAAGGTAATAAATATAGCTATTGTACAGTAAGCATGAAAATTTTGGGGGCAGTGGTGAGGGGACATCTCACAAACTATTTCCTTTAAAAAGTTTGGGAATACACAAGTTTGTGACAAAACCCCCCTGTTATGTTTATAGCATCAACCTATGTAATAAATGAGGGTGTTCTTTGCCTTTTCCTGTTTATATTTTTATTAGTCTGGCCAGGTTTAAGATGCATTATTGATCTCAAGTTATCTCCAGGCAGTGAATTTTTAAGGTTAGTTTGAGGTTGAGCTGAACTATAAACTAGTGTAGTTGCTCCATGTAATATTAAGACTTTCCTTTTACTGAAACTCCTCTAGTTCTAGGGCAGAGACTATCAAAAGACATAAAAGGCAGAGATACTGCAGCTCCTGACCATACTCTTTGATTTAAGCATCCAGCTGGATGAGACGAGTACAAACCCAACTGCATGGAAGCCAGAATAGCTCTTTTAAAAAAAATACTCTAAATAGGCACAATGTAATTCCTCTTCATGGTACAATGTAAATAGACTAAGCGTCATTTGCAATGTCACTAGAACTGCCAGGACAAAGGACAGCAGCCTGAATTCCATGGCATTCTTGACTTCCAGACAATTACTCTTGGGCAAAGACGGGCCTGCTTCTCCCAAAATAAGTAAAAGTTAAATAAATTGATTTGCCATCATTCCATTCTCAAAGGTAGAATGACAAATTCCACATAGTATATTAGAAGAAAATAAAATTAATTCTGATTGAAATGAAATATATATTACTTTTCAAATGCTATGTCCTTTCTATAGAAACAGAATCTGAATTCACAAGTCATTTCAATTTTCATCAAGTGTGAGGATTCCCCTGAACATTAAATTTGTCATGTTAGCGACAAATTTGGGCAATAGCTTCCTTGATTAGTAAATATACAGCACCTTACAAGGGGAGGCTAATTCAGTGCACAGCAATTATGCTGCCCTTGTTCATTTACAAAAGGTGAAGTACTAACAGCAGCCAAAAGTGGCAAGGCCATACACACAAACATAGAAATAGAAAATAAGAACTGAGCTATAACAAAGTCCATCCTCTGCAATCACCAAGGGAATCAACAGCATGAGAACCACCCATCAAACAGTCTCTGCTCAGTGTTCCAGCTATCACTCCCACTCCACAGGTTCTAGCCAACATGCCATAAAGGAAAAATCTTTTCCTTTTGTTGTCTACTCCAAACCTTAATGGTGATGACAAACAACCAACATGTGGGAGGGATATTGTTAGGGAAGAAACAGATGGTCTCAGACTGAGAAGTCTGGTATTTAATATGCTTTTGTAACTACTACCAGTGGCTAAAAATAAAATTTTAGAAAGGGAAAACTGTCTAAGGAGATGCAATGGAGACCAGGCTTAAATTCTCTGAGGTAATTTCCTGAAGTCCTCCCTCCATCCCTTACAGGGCTCTGGGCTTCAGTTGCAGAGAGAGAGAGAGAGAGAGAGAGAGAGAGAGTGTGTGTGTGCGTGCGCACAACAGCTAGAGGATATAAATTTTAGCCCATGGGGCAGTTGCATGCTAGGGACCAGAGATGAGAGGGAGGAGAGGACAGAGTGTGCAGGGGTTTCAGCCCCATGGGGAAGCACCAAGGCTCCCCTGAGTTTTAAAATATTTACTAGAGCTAACTCTGGACAGCTCCAGCTGAATTTAGGCCCTGATTACATAGGAAATCAGGAGACCTAGTTTTTCATTCTTGGCTCTGCCAAGGGGTTGTATGTCATAACTTCTCTGTGTTGTATTATCCCTATCCATGAAATAGATTAAGATAGGCCCACTGACAGGAGGGAGTGAGGGAGGAGAAAGGGGCCCTGGCAATTCAAAAGAGTAATGGCAGTGGCCAGGAGCCCCAAACCTTTTAAATCACCCCAAGAGCCCTGTGTGGTGCACTCTGGGTAGCGTGGAGTATTCCAGGTGGTGCTAAGGGCCTGCTCCTTCTACCTGAAGCCTGACCCCTTCTGGGAGCATGGAGCCACCCACCTCACCTTGAGGGATCTGGTGAATACACTTTTCTAACTTGCAAGGTGTTGGGGAAATCAATTAAATAATGGGAAACTCTTAACCTCAGATAAAAGGTATACTATGGGCAGAATTCACATGGTATGACAGGGTCAGGACAGAAAGTAGGTATATTAGACCCAGGTTAAAAGAAGTCCCTGTTTCACTGGTAAACAAATATGGTATACCCCAGGTCAATGAACACACCTGGAGTCAATCAAGACATACATTAACCAGCGGGGACAGTTAGGTTAATCAATGAACCATAGAATAATAGACTGGAACAAACCTTGAAAGGTCATCAAGTCCAGTTCCCTGCACTCATGGCAGGAGCAAGCACCATTTAGACCATCCCTGAAAGGCGTTTGTCTAACTTTCTCTTAAAAATCTCCAAATGATAAAAATTCCACAACCTCCCTAGGAAATTTATTCCAGTGGTTAACCACCCTGACAGTTAGGAATTTTTTTCCTAATGTCCAAACTACACCTCCTTACTGCAATTTAAGCCTATTGCTTCTTGTCCTATCATCAGAGGTTAAGAAGAAAATTTTTCCTCCCTCCACCTCCTAACCTTTTGATACTTGAAAACTGTTCTCATGTTCCCTCTTCGTCTTCTTTTTTTGGCCAGGTCTACACTAGACCTGAAAGGTCAGCTTAAGGTATGCAACTCCAGCTACTTAAAATACACAGCTGGAGTCCCAGTTATGTAACATAGGTAGCTGGAGTCGGCTTACCTTAAGCCAAGGTAGGTGGCGTCCACACAGCGGGAGGTTGATGGAAGCAAACACTCCTGTAGGCTTCCCTTACTCCTCACAGTCCATACGTGACTTTTCAAAGTTGATAGCTAATGGAACAGATCTCTCTTCAGTCAGTTCCTTGAGTATTCTAGAATGCATTTAATCAGGTTCTGGTAACCTGAAGACATCTAACTTGTTTAAGTAATTTTTAATTTGTTCTTTCCCTTCTTTAGGTTCTATATTTTCCACTGACATTCACATATTAAGCATCCAATTAACACCAATCTTCTTGTTGATGACTGAAAAAAAAGAAGTCATTAAGCACCTCTGCACCATTTTCACATTTTCTCTTATTTTTTCCTTCTTCATTGAGAATCAGGCATACCTTGTCCTGGGCTTCCACTTAATTCTAATATATTTGCAGAATATTTTCTTCTTACCCTTTATGTCTCTAGCTAGTTTGAACTCATTTTGTGTCTTGGCCTAATTTTGCCCCAAAATACTTGTGTTATGTATGTATATCCTTTGTAATTTGACCTAGTTACCTGACAGCATCTCTATAGTTCCTACTCTCCAACAGCATATCCTTTTTCCACCATTTCTGGTGTGCCACTCAACTGGCAAAAGGGGAGGCTTTTAACCAGTTCCAGCCAGTATTTGATTGGCTCCAGATGTCCCAATCAAACCTAATGGTCTCAGCTGGTTCTAGCAGATTCTTGATTGCCTCCAGGTGTCTTAATAATTAAGGCCATAAAAGCAAACTATTTGACCAGGCAAAAGACAGGAAGTATGTAGGACTCTCTTTTAATTTTTAGATAATTCAAGATCTCCTGGTTAAACCAGGGTGGTCTTTTGCCATACTTCCTGGAACTGGTTAAAAGGGAGGGAACCCTGATAGTACAGAGGTAAGGAGCAAGGAGAACAGCCAATTTGATCCGCAGAACTCCGAGAAAGGTAAACTGCTGTTGAAGGAGGAGAGACTAAGTTAAGAAATCTAGTCTGTTGCCACCATGTCTGGAGAGACCACTAGAGACTAGATTTTCCCCACTGCTCTGCCAATGATGAGTGTGGCTAAATCAGACTATATCTTACCCCTCAAAGAAAGATTAGACTGAGAGATAAAGTAAGCCACTGAGATGAGCAAGTAGACTGGGTGTTGCCTTTTCCCAGATGGGGAGAAATAATATTCAGCCTACAGAAGCGCAGAACCCACAGTGTGAAATTAGGAGCTTCTTCACAACAGGTATGGAAGATCTGCATAAATGACTTCTGCACCATTTAAACCAGGCCTGGGCAAAATATGGCCTGAGTGCTGGATCTGGTCCACCAAGCCATCGGATCCGGCCCATGGAGGCAGCAGAGAGTCCCAGTCAGGCTCCCCAGCTTGCTGCGCAGCCCCACGTGCTGTGCAGAAATGCAGCTGCAGGGCTCCGGTTCTGTTTTGAAACTGGAGGGGAGAGGGGAAGTTTTAGGAGCCGTCCCAACCCCAGCACATTCCCATTGGCTGGTTTCTGGTAGAAACCAGCCAATATGAGCTGCTTGTTAGAATAACAGGCAGCTAAGAAGAATCACTCCCCCTGTCCTCAGCTCAGTGATTCATGAAGCACATGGCCAGGCAGGTAGGCTGTCTGGGAAACATTTTAAGCTCTGCAGGCAGGCTGGCTAGTTTGGCAGCTGGCAAGAAAGACTCTTGGCCACAGACTGCTTCTAGCACCCCAGCCCTTTCCTGCCCCAACTCTCTGCCTCCCCCCCCCCCCCCCAACATACCCAAAACCTCTGTCCCCCTCTTACACCGCAATCTCCTGCCTCAGATTACAATACCCTCCTGCCCTAGGTCACATCCCAAACCCCTGCACTCCAGTCCCCTCCCCTAGGTCACAACTGCCTCCTTCACCCAAACTCCATCCTCCCTCCTGCACCCCAGTCCCTTACCCCAAGCTCCCTTCTTCGCCCAACCTCCATTCCAGACCCCACATCTCCATCAATATCATGGAAGAGTGAGGCCTTCGACCACTTTCCAAAATCTTGGAGTGGCCCCCTATAAAAAATTATTGCCCACTCCTGATTTAAACCCTTGACTGCCTGTCCATGGTGGTGGGGAGGAGGAGGAATATACAGAGTGATTAGGAATCCTGGGAGACTTTACAATTAGGGTTGCCAGATGGTTTAACAAAAAATACCGAACACCCCCTCCCCCCCCCCCAAAAAAAAACCACTGGGAAAAAATTCTGTTGAGAGGAAAAAAAGGGGGGAGACCAAAGTTGTTGAGCAAAGGGTGCTGCACCTTTAAATGGCCCCGTGCTCAACACCCCCCAGAGCCAAGCGCCCCATTGCCTCTCATCCCAATGCACTCACCCCTGCCTCAGAACCAGGCCCCCCACAGCGTCCCCCATCCCAGTGCACTCACCCCTTCCCCTGAGCCAGGCATCCCCAGTGGCGGGAGCACCCCGCCCCAATCAAATCCCCCTCCCCCAACCCGCAGAGCCAGGCACCGGAGGAACGCGATGGCCGGGTAAGGAAATCTTACTTTTAAAGTTGCCACTCCTACCGCCCGGCTGGGCTGCCTCAGCTCACAGTATGTAGAGAGAGGCATCACATGGCCAGCTCCCCGGGTCTCTGCTCAAAGAGTCACATGGGCCAGACCAGCGTGCGCTACGCTCCCACCCCAGGCTGGCGCCCCCCTAACATGGCGCCCGGGGGCAAGTACCCCCTTTGGCACCCGGGGGCAAGTACCCCCTTTTGCCCCCGCTTTGCTACGCTTCTGCCGTGCTCCTCACTCCCCTGTCCCCCGCCAGATGTGGCAGGGGAAAATTGTCCCCGCCGGGCTTCTGTCCAAGGGAAACAGGAAATACTGGACATTTCACATGTCCAGTGTTTTTTTTTTTATACCAGACAGAGCCCACAACTACCGGACTGTCCGGGCCAATACCGGACACTTGGCAACCCTATTTACAACCTATGCATACTGTGGAAGAGCATCTCCTCAATTATGCCAAGCAGGCTTCTATGAAAGAGACCACAAGGATATTGAAGCTACTGGATTTATTCTTATGTAGATCTCTTGGCCACACATGCAGAGGCTGCCTGGGGGTTGGGATGCGTGTTTAATCCACTTCCCCTGTACCCTGAATCCATTTGGAACTCCCACACATTGTCTAACTTCTTTGTCTTTTGCAGGTGTCTGCGTAAATTTCACCCTTGAGGTGCCTCACAAGAGGTCTATTGTTACCTCAGGGTATCATGTCTATCCCAAGCACAGACAAAAAAAAAAAAAAAAAAAAGATGACTTTTCCAGCAAAAAAACTGCAATACAATTTACTGCATTACTGTACATTTTCAGGTGAATTAAATCTGTTAAATAGGGTCACGATTTGGAAATATATTTTAAAAGAACAAAAAAATAAAAAGAAAATACTTTAAAGTACATCAGTTTAAAATTACCTCATGGCACAGTAAGTTCTGCTAGAAGCCACTAACATGGGCAAATTAGCAATGTGTCTGAAATTTGTTTAAATACCTGTCTCCAATGCCACTAACATGTTTAAGTTATTTACAAGAAGACTTACACAGTGCACCAACATAGCAGGAGGACAGATGAATTATGCAACCTGTTTCTAAATTTGTAACAGAGAGTATAAGACATCTGTATGTAGGAATACATATTTTTTAATTCACGAAAGTGTTCGGAGTCCCCTAGTTTATCATCTGCTAGGTATGTGTTTGCATATTTGTTGCAATTCAGTAAATAAGCTCAAATCAATTTATTATTTTTGGAATAAAGAAATGAAATCTAGCCATACTTTTAATCTATGCTACACACTATCAAAGACTTTTCAAATGCCTGCATACTGAAGTGTCAGTGTTATTGTAATACACTTTTGGATAAAAAACTGTTTCAGAGATTTCTATGATAGTAATGAAAATAGATGGCTGGCCCAGAATATTATTCCATAGAATCATGGCATATGTAGTTGTTGCAAGATTTCAGGGCCCTGCTTGCAAAGAATGTTATGGATCCCAATGAGAGAGCACTCTAAACCTTTCAAAAGAATTACAACATGGATTGACTCGATAGGTCCTAATGTAACACGACAAGCATTGTTCAACCCCTCTTTGCAGTATCAAAGCTTTGATGACAAAATCTGAGTTTTCACTAGAGACTGTTACACTATACTTTAAGAACCAAAAAATTGGAAACTAATACATTCAGTTTATTCACAGTAGATATAGTTAACCTGTCTAGATATTTATACCCTGAGTTATAGTATAAAATCTTAAATGAGCTGGAAAATAGTAAATTTTAATATTGTCTGATTAATACATCTTGCATTAATCAGACCCACATCTTTGACCACTACTAAAACTCAGATAATTAACACTTCTCTTGGGAGACAAGAGTGTTAAGCTTCCTTCAAACCAGTGCTCCCAAGATTTTTTGGTTAAAAAAAATCATGGTTCTTGGCACCGAAACTCACCAATTACAGCACTGTCTCACTCTTTGTGTTGTAAGTCTACTGCATGTTTACAGTCCAAGGGAGGAGAAATTCCCCACAGCAGTGTTTTAAAATCACTGGGTTCTGGCAAAAAAGTAGTAAAAGATTACAAATGGGGACTTCCTTCTATTCAGGACTCTATTTATCTACCTTAAGGTTTTATATAGTGCCTTTCACAAAGTCCAAAGCAAAAAAGAAGTTTTTCTCCCTTCCAGCAGGATAGAGGCAGCAATAGCTGTCAATGGCAAAAACTAAAAATCATGCTTTTGCAAAAGAAAAAAACTTCTTCTACTCAAACTTTTAAATATGTAAGAACTATAATAGGTATAGTCACACATCATGACTCTCAAGTCCACAAAAGTGCCAAATGAGAGCTTTTCGCAGACTCATAAAGAGATACAGGAAAACAGCTTAATGTTGTAAAGTGCAAGCCTAAAATGGGAATGCTTTTATTACATCTTGATCCTGGAAACCTACATGTTTAAGCACATGGGAGTCCCATTAAATGTGTGTATAAGTGTTTGCAGTATCCAAGCCCCAGCCACTTCATATTTCATATCTCTGCCGATGTTATCTGTGAGGTTCTCTATCAGCATAGGTAAAGTACCATTTTTGTCCAATGGCATCACAGCTTTTTCAATAGCTTACAGCAGGTTTTTAAATACCACTTATATGAATGACTGTGTTCACACTTTGTAACTGTAAAAAGTTAACAAGGCAGGTGATGTGGTATCTTTTATTTGACCTGATCTACTCTGTGTCTCCTATGTTTTACAAAAGACAAACAAAAACTTTTGAGGTCAAAAGAACTTTGGTCAGAAACCTTTGTACATTATAACTTAATGCCTTGATACGGCAAAGAGACTCTAGAGATGTGAGCCAACTTCCACTGAAATCTTTTTATTGAATTTGATAGAAGATGGATTAGGCCCTTGAGCTGTACACATATTATTTAACTTTTCTTATTTTAATGCTGCTACTTTTTAGAATTGCAGAGTACACATCAAATCATCCATGCTTTACTTTGTTATTTAAAAAGGGTAAGTGGGATGACCTGGGTAATTACAGGCCTGGTAGCCTGACACAGATCCCAGGCAAAACAATGAAATGCCACAGATGAGGCTTGATTAATAAAAAATTAGAGGAGGGTAATATAATTAATGTCAATCAACATGGGTATACAGAAAATAGATCTTGTCAAACCAGCCTAATACTAGTTTGGATGATAAAGTAATAGTGTTGATGTAACAGATTTCTGTAAGGCGTCTGACTTGGTACCACGAAACATTCTGATTAAGAAAATACAAAATCTACATGGCACAAATTAAATTGATTTAAAAATGGTTAACAAACAGAACTCAAATATAACTGTAAAGAGGGAATTATCGTGGAACAGGGGCCCCCAAGGGCCTGTTCTTTGCCTTACTATATTTAATATGATCTGGAAGTATAACATCTTTAATAAACTGGGCAGATGACATGAATTGTGGGGGAGTGCAAATAATAAAGAGGACTGGTATAAAGTGATTTGGATGGCTTAGTAAGCTAGGGGCAAACAAACAATCTGCATTTCAATATGGCCAAAAGTAAAAGTCAGACACTGAAGACCAAAGAACATAGTCTATATTTGCATGAACGGGGGGCTCTAACCTGTAAAGTAATGACTCTGAAAAGGATTCAGGTCATATGGTGCTAAGAATTCCTGTGTGATGCCATGCTAACAAGGGCTAATGCACTATTTGGATGTACTACTAGGGTAACATCAAGTACGAGCATAGGGATTATATTACTTCTGTATTTGGCACTGGGGTGACCACTACTGGAATACTGTGTCTGTTTCTGTTATTCACAATTCAAGAACAATGTTGATAAACTGGAGAGCATCTATAATAATTAATGGACTGGAAAACATGCCTTATAATAAAAGACTGAAGGAACTCAGTCTGGTTAGCTTAACAAAGAGAAGGATAAGGGGCTACTGAAGTACAGTCTGCTAGTACCTACATGGGGATAACAAAGGGCTTGTCAAGACAGTTCCCCCTAAGCTGTACGGCCGCACAGCTTCCCATTGAGTTCTACACAGGAGCTATTTAACCTGTGCAGGGGCTCAGGGCTGCAGTGGGAAGAGATGACCCTTCCTACTGACCCCAGCACAGAGCTGCCCGGAAAACCTGAGCCCCAACCCCCTGCCTCACCTTGAGCCCACCCAGCCCTGAGTACTTCCCTGCACCCCAAAGCCCTCACTCCAGCCCAGAGCCTGTACCCTCACCCATAGTCATGAGTCCTTCCCTAAACCTGGAGAATCCCTCCTGCATGAGCCCCTCAATCCAGGCCCCACCCCCAGCTGGAGCCCTCACATTCCTGCACCCCAGCCCTCTGCCCTGGCCTGAGACCCTTTCCACATTCAGTACCCCTTGGCCCCACTCCATCACATGAATTTTATTATACACGACAATATGAAGGGTATGTGTTGTACATCACTTCTACATTAGTGCACATAAGAAAATTCATTCCACTCAAGTGGAAAAAATTAAATGGAACACTGCTTGTCAGTCTAGCAGTGAAACGTATAACACAATTCAAAGGCTGGAAGTTGAAACCAGATAAATTCAGAATAGAAGAAAACCATACTTTTTTAACAACGAGGGTAACTAACCAGTGGAACAACATAACAAGGACTGCTTACCAAGTGGATGTTCCATCACTAGACATTTTCTATAATCTTTTAATTCCCATATTAATTCCCTTTTGGTGGACTCAAATTATTTTTAAGAGTTTGACACAAAGTTTACGTATTTAAAATACTATTTTTGATCCAATAAAAATTATTTTTTTATGAGAGTTCCACAATGGTAATAGCAGTTCTGAAACAAATATATGTTAAAAACCATCAAAGAGTAGTAGTTAATAATTCACTGTCAAACTGGGGTCCCTGAAGGGCCTGGGATAACAGAACAGAGAGCATGCTTATAAAATCTGATTATGACACTAAATTGGGAGAGTTGCAAGCACTTTGAAGGACATGATTAGCATTCAAAATGATCTTGACAAACTAGAGCATTAGTTGGAAGTAACACAATTAAATTTAAAAAAGGGCAATTGATTCACTCTACTTGGCACTAGTGAGGCCCCTACTGAAGTAGTGTATCCAGTTCTGGCTGTAAAATTTTAGGAGAAATATGGATAAATTGCAAAGAGTTCAGAAGAAAGCAACAAAAGGTTTAGAAAACTTGACTGGTGAGGAAAGGTAAATTAAAACTGAGCATGCTAGGTCTTGAGAAAAAAAGACTGAGAATAATACTGATAACAGTATTAAAATATGTGAAGAGCTGTTATAAAGAAAATGGTGATCAATTGTTCTCCATGCTCACTGAACACAGGACAAGAAGTAATACCTTTTATTTGCACCAATGGGCTTAATCTGCATCACCTACTATCTAATTTCAGCTATAGTAGGAAAAAATTCTAATTGGAAGGGCCCTTAAACTCTGAAATAGATTACCAAGGTAGGTTGTAGAATCCTTATCATTGGGGTTTTCCAGAACAGGTTATCCAAATACCTGTCAGAGACAATCTAGGTTTACCTTGTTCTACTGCACATGGGGATGGAGTTGATGACCTCTTGAAGTCCCTGCTATCTCACATTTCTATGCTTCTATGACCATTTCCAAAATATGAAACTATTTTTCTCATTAATATGTGCCAAAAGTAGGTGGGATCATTTTAATAAGAGATTAATATTATTTCTTTAGGAAATTACAGATTTATTTCAAAATATAGCAAAATGTATGTATTTTCTTTCTAGATATTGGCAATTAAAAACGAACAACAACAATAAAAACAACTATCTGTGATTAAAAACTACTAGTTTTTTCTTCACTCTCTGTAGAGACTTAGGAGATTATTGTTCTGTGGTACAATCTAGCGTGGGTTTTTTAACCCCTTTTCAGACTGCTTGTTTTACTCCTTGTTTGTAAGTTTTACTTAACCTAGATATGCCACATGGGTCTGTGATATAGTGACTATTGTAAAATGCATGTAATTGTGACTTACTGAATATACAATTGAGAATTCCCAAGATAACAAACTAATAACATAATCAGAAGAAAATACTTGAGTTTCTTCCAAAACATGATTTAGAAAAAGGAACAAAAACAATCTTTTCTAATATAAGTCGTAAATTATATTCTTTCTGCTTTTATATTTATAACTCAGATGAAGTTTTGCTTTCCTATTTTATAAGCACTGAAGTCTCTTTAAAATTCAAACCACTGGAGGGGACATAAACAACCATTAGTATAAGCAGCTAATGTCTAGACATGGAATTATAGAAACTCAGACAGGTTGAAAACGTTTCTACTAACATACAAGACAATGCCAAGACATGCACCACCAGTGAGTATAAGGGAAAATGGGCAGACGTGAGGAAAAAAGAGAACAAGTAATAACAATGGTAAAGGCCAGTCCAATAACTTCCCCTGGCCATCAAGAGGAACGTCTATCCCAGTACACAGAAACTTCTGCATAGCTTCAACCTACCAGATAAGTGCCAGCTGTCTTCCCTGAGAATTGGTGTCAACTCTGCCTATGTGAGTCTATTAATCATTTATTACAAATGTTGGACATATCCATGTTACCAATTTAGTGTATCAAGATGCTACAACAACACTGGAATCATTCCACTTACATAAAGAGCAGTCTTTTGATATACAATAAAGTCACTGAGGTCCTACTTTTGATGCCTGCCTGTCAAGTCTTGGAACAAACAGAATTTGTAATTGAAATGGTGTAAATAATGCAGTTCCTCAAACTGCTTTAAATATTTCTAGTGCTATTGGCTCTTGTAGAAGAAATCTCAAATTCTGAACTTCAGTCTTGGCTGATTAAAAAAAATCTGAGTTTTAAACTGTATTTATCAATCATTTTTAGGCTGCAAAAGAACTCAGATAAATAATTTAGGATCTTCAAAAGTAATTATCATCATAGTTATTTTTAATAGTTTTGTTCTGACACAAAGTTTCTCTCGTTTTTTTCTCCATATTTTTGACCAATAGTAGCTTTGGGAAGGATATTTATGAAGGGTAGAAAAAACAGACAATAAATCAATATGCATGTGACCACATGCTCACTTTTTGGCTATGTTGAGAGAAGCAAATGGATATTAAAAAAGATGGAAAACAATGGATGGGGAAAGGCAACAGATACATAGTATAACTCCCCTGAACAGTGAGTAGGAATAAGCCCCTTCATATGACCAGCTGAAACTCTGTAGATTGCTGGATTGCGCGGGCCTGACACCTCTGGAGAAGTTATGGAGCAGCTGTGTTACGTGGAAAAACTATCAAACTTCAGGAATTCCACCTAGAAGTTAATGCTACTTCCTGTCATGGCAGCTTTCTTTCTTCATCTGTTATTCCTCTTAAAGGCACGGTAGAAGTCAAGGGCAGGATGGGTCCTAGGGGTAATATAAAAAAATCCCATATCCAAGGGGTCAGGTCCATGTTTCCATGCCAAAATCACCAAATACCAAGAGGTTTCAGGGACATGTCTTATTGCTCCTTCTAGGTAGATGCAAATTTCCCCTTCCTACCTGTCTCCTAGAGAGAAGTCTGTCAGTTTTTCAGATCACTTTCCATTCCTCCCATAGGTTTTTCTGTGAGAGGGGAGAACAGGGATCAGAGCTAGGCAGGATTTTGTTTGGCACTTCCTATCCCTCGAATATAAAATATGCTGATTTTTATTTGTGTTGGCTTTTTGTTTTGTTGGCCATGGCAAAAGATGGTAGGTATTCTCTCAGCAGTTGAATAGAAAGATTTAGAAATTTCTGGTTAATGAGAACTGCAAGTTGGATTGGATTTCTACTTTTTTGGGTTTTGAAAAATATGTACAAGCATAGACTATGCTGCACACTATTTTATATCTTCAGTGTGGCAATTCTAATGCTAAAAGAAGAAAAAATGCACAGCTATTTTAATTATATAAAATTATTTGTGTAGGGCATGTGAGAGATGGAAGCATGGGCTGGAAAGCTGAAACACACACAGGCCACCATTAAATAGCTGCTCTAAAGTAGGTACATTTTCAGCAAAAGATCTATTCATGAAATACACCTGTCCCACTGAGAGAACAAAAGGACTGAGGAGCGGGAGGCAGAAAGCTTGAACAAGAAGATGAGGGAGACAACCAGAAAAGGCGAAAAAGCTGGAAGTAAGGATGAATGGACCTGAAAAAGACTGGTTATCCAGGGAATTGGAAAAAAAGGGGGTGGAAGGAAGAGAGGATGAAATGAAAACAATAGGCTAAGAGAAGAAGAAAGATAAAAGGAAAGAAAATGAAAAAGAATGGAACCAAGTGAACAAACCCCCAAGCCATACATAATACACAATATACCACACCTGAGTGTGATTTCTCAGCTGGAAGTGGTATCTGGGATGCATGTGTAACCCACACACCTAGCAGGTGGGGTGTACTATCCCATGCAGTGGCACTGAGACCACTTACAGAGAGAAAGAATGAGTTTCCTCCCCAGCCTTAGATGAGAGCCAGCTAGATTTATCGCTCAAACTGGAAAGGCTCATGCACTAAGCTCCAGAGGTCCCAGGTTTGGTTCCACCTTTGGTGTTACACATGCAGGGACAGCTGAAGAGAAGAGTCTCTGTTCTGCTGCTGCCTCCTCAGTGCTCTACTTTCTTACTACCGATCACAGTGGTGCTGCGATCCAAGAGGAAGAGAAGGGAGAGCTACAAAGATCACCTGACCAGCACTAGCATTGCAGAGGATGGCTTGCTGACATCTGACGCACTAAAAGGGATGTCAGAGGAGAGGTGGGCTTCAGGCAGCTCTCTGAGGGCATGTCTACACTGCATGCTTATTTTGGAATAAGCTATTCTGGAAGAAATGCTCTGAAATAGCTTATTTTGAAATAAGTCTATACAGCAAATGCCCATAGAAATAGCGCTGAGCTATTTCGAAATAGAGTGGTCACACTCATTGGATGCTGAATCGCATTTAAGGCCACCCAGAAGCACTTCAGACAGGGCATCAGGACAGCAGTTAATTCCTGGAGCTGCTGCCTAAGGCTAGCTGAGGATCATGTACAGTTGTGTCTCACGCTCTTCTCCTTTGCCTACCTCACTAAGGGACAGCAAAGCCTTTTCTCTGCCTGCTGTGGCTGCCCTTGCAGACACCTCAGCTCTCTAACCAAGGAGCTGGACTTGCCTCCCAGCAGTCGATGGCTCTTACAGGTTGTGCTGCACCTCCTGCAGTTCTTTCTGCAGGATACTTTCCAGGCCCTGCAGGAACACAACCCCCAGCTCGTTGCAGGGAATTTTCTCATCTCTCTGCGGACACTGCTCATGCAGTACAACCCTACCTGCACTACCCTTGTACACCATGCACCGCCGCCTTCTGGCATCTGGAAACCAGTTCCGACTGGATCATTATGGAGCAGTTGGGTGACCAGTAGTGGCTCCAGAATTTCTGCATGCAGAAGGACACGTTTCTGGAGCTGTGTGAGTGGCTCACCGCTGCCCTCAGGTGATGGGACACTCACGAGACTCTCCCCCTCCAGAAGTGTGTTGCCATTGCCATCTAGAAGTTTGCCATGCCAGACAGCTACTGATCTGTCAGGAACCAGTTCAGCGTGGGGAGATTGACCGTTGGGGCTGTGCTCATGCAGGTATGGTGTCCTTGTGCTACTGTCCTAGGAGCAGGGAGAACTGCAGGAATGGGGCTCCTTAGGGTACGTCTAGACTACATGTCTCTGGCGACAGAGGCATGTAGATTAGGCTACCCAGCATAGGAAAATGAAGCAGCGATTTAAATAATCGCCGCTTCATTTAAATTTAAATGGCTGCCGCGCTGAGCCGATCAGCTGTTTGTCGGCTCAGCGCGGTAGTCTGGACGCTCCGGAGTCGACATCAAAGGCATTTGTCGACCTCCCAGGTATGCCTCCTGGGATGAGGTTTACCTGGGAGGTCGACAAATGCCTTTGATGTCGACCGCGGAGCATCCAGACTACCAGGCTGAGCCGACAAACAGCTGATCGGCTCAGCGCAGCAGCCATTTAAACTTAAATGAAGCGATGATTATTTAAATCGCCGCTTCATTTTCCTATGCCGGGTAGCCTAATCTACATGCCTCTGTCGCCAGAGGCATGTAGTCTAGACGTACCCTTAGGGAAGGGGGTGGTGGTGGTGGAAGCCCCCTCCCTTGGAGGTTTCTCAGTCCTGCCTTCACAATGCCCTGATGGGAGATGGGGTCAATAGAGGGTTGCTCCTGGTGTGTGAAGAGGAAGGGGGAGGGTGAGCTCGTGAACCTCCTCTGAGGGCACTGGCAACCCTGTGATTCTCTGTTTATTTGTCTCCTCCCACAGCTGGTGCGGGCCATCAACACCGTCCTGCTGTGCAGAATCATCAACCTGGGTGACGTGGACCCCATCATCGCTGGATTCGCCACCATGGGCTTCCCCAACAGCAGGGGGAGGGAGCGGTTATTGACGGCATCCACACCCCCATCTGGGCCCCCAACCAGCAGGCAGCTGAATACATCAATTGCAAAGGCATCTACGTTGGGTGGTCGGGGAAGGCACATGATGCACGTGTCTTCCACAACTCCAGCTTCTACTAGAAGCTGCACACCAGCACTTTTTTCCCCGACCACACCATCAGGGTTGGGGACATGGACATGCCAGTCCGTATTGTAGGGGACGCAGCCTACCCTCTGCTCCCCGGCTAATGAAGCACTACACAGGACACCTGGACCAGAGCAAGGGATGTTTCAATGCCAGGCTCAGCAGGGCCCATACTGTTGTTGAGGGCGCCTTCGGGTATCTGTAGGGGAGGTTCCGTTGCCGCCTCAGCCACCTGGATGTTGGGGAGCAGAACATCCCCCAAGTGGTGGTGGCATATTGTGTCCTTCACAATATTTGTGAAAGTGGGGGAAGATGTTCCTCCCAGGATAGGGGGCAGAGGCTAACCGGATTTGGCAGAGCCTTTGAACAGCCGCGCATGGCTGACATCTGGCAGGCCTATCAAGGGGCTGTGCACATCCAGGAGGCCCTGAGGGAGAGTTTCCTCATAAGGACCCAGTGCAGGGAGCTGGGCGAGACTGATTAATCACTTGTGAATCTGTGTAGCCCTGCAGTTTAGAGGGAACAATGGTCTGTGTCTCAGTTGCCTGTCATTTTGTGCAGGGTCAGAACAAGGCAATCCAGGCCCCTAGGCACATTGTGCAGGTCCATTATGGCCCTATTCCCACACACTTGGAGGAATGATGGCAAGAGTGATAACCCATTCCCCTTGCACAGACACAGAGGCAGCAGCATGATGCCCCCTTTAATTTCCTGGGAGTGGTGGTAGGGCCACAACTCCCTCAGGAACAGCAGGAGTTCTCTTTTCAAGCTTCTTCATAACCATGGGGACTAGAAGCTTTACTTTTGACAAAAATTAAAGCTGATGAGATTTTGAGAGAATCATTATGATTCCAGGAGCTGGGACCCAAGGCACCTAAAATTTAATTCACAAATGACTCGTGTAGTCATTTGCACCTGTGCAAAAGAGGGAATGCTAACAAACCAGAATGGTAGCACAGGTGCAAATGACTACACATTTATTATTTGCACTTTACCAAAGCACTCAGGTGCCTGATCAAGGACTGGGACCATACAAACACAGAAAAAGAAGATGGTCTCTGATTCAAAGACAAAAACAATAGGTGGATAAAACTCATGTCTAAAACATTGCTCCATTTATCAGAAATATTCTGTTAACAAAGATTAACCAAAAAGCAAGGTTGGACTGCATCACATGTTATTTTAACCAAGGGATCATTTTTGCCCCTAGACATAGGTTCTGTCACTAACAGCTATAAATTCAAATTACTTGGAAATCTTTGACTTCCAATGCATGACATCCGAGTCATAATGAAATCAGAACTTTAATCATGGCTCAAAATACGTAAAACAGACATCACAGAATCATTTACAGTCATGGAAGTTGAATATGACACATGGTCATTTGCGCACAAAAGAAACCGATGTGTCTCTTGTACAGAATATTCATGAGAAATTACAAATCCACATGTTTAGGACCTCAACATCTAACATTTTCCTCTGACTAATGCAAATGTAGATGTCATAGGCTCTTGTTAAAAGGTAATCAATATTTCTCTATCACATGGGAACATCTGTGTAGTCACTTGTGTCTCCACTGTGCAGGATATTAGACCCAAGGAGAGGGAGAAGAAAGATAAGCACCCAAGTTTCTAAGCATCTGTCTTTTACTTCAGAAGCCTAAATAAAACACTAAGGATTAAAAATAAGCCATTTAATTACTGAGACACTTTTCAAAGTGTCTATGGAAAGCTATTACTTGTTTAGCATGTGTTGCTTACATTTATGAGAGAAGCTTGCGTTCACTTCAGCTTGGAAACAAATTGCGTATTTTAACCACTCTCGACTTTTGTCTGCCTTCTGATTATTTAAACTTCTTGGAGTGGACAGTAGTACAATCTAAATGTTTACATTTCATTTGTTCAAAATGTACGTAGTGCAAATAGTTCCTGCTTTAAGCTTGAATATTATGGTAATTCTAAGCACATAGTCATAGACTGAGCTCTATATATAGGACGGCACAAATTAAATTTGGTGTGGGACATCACAAAATAAAATAGCCATTGTTAATTCATGCATGAAGTAAACAGATTTCCTCTAGAACTTCAGCTTCTTTAATAACTATTCTCTTGCCATACTTCAGGCCAAATTCTAAGCAGCAGGACCTTTATAAGGTTGTTGCCCCCTGAAAGGAATGTAACATATACATGAGTACTATTAACTATTTAACCCAAGACAAATCTAAGATTGCTTTAATTTCTATTTCAGCCAAGATATTATTCTACCAATCTATCTCTGACAGCACCAAGTCAGGGTAATAGCTAGATTAGGATGCACATAAATTCCTATGCTAATGGTAATCTGTATTTGGGTGTGTACATAATTTCTAAAATGGTAAATATGTGCAATTAGATTATTGGGCCCTGGCCCAGAAATACCCCTCTAGACCTCTTGCTTGAGATAGGTGGCAAAGCAACTTATTTTAAAGGCTTTGAGAGAAGCTGTAAGTTACAAATATGTCCACTTTTCCCTCTGTGCTTTAGGGTTTCCTAGCTTGTGTCTATGTGCATGATAGCCTGAATATATCCCAAAATACACAGCATATAAAAATTTTTTTTTTCAGTAGGAGGTGCAATTAAAACCAGAAATAAGCAAAGACGACCGTGAATTAAAGTCATGACTGATGTTTTTAAGGATTCTGAAGCCAATTAATTTGTATTACTCACTGAAAAACCGAAAACCAAACCTAAAAATATTCCTTATTACAAGTCCCCTGATTAACAGCCTTAAAGGCATAGATCAGAAAGGCCAACTGGAATAAGTTATAGATATTGAATTTGGATTCAATACTTAACAGGGTAAAAGCATCAACTTTATAATTTTATCTCTTGAAAAATACATTATAAGGGCTCCACACAGATATATTAGCCTTGAAAGTCACCCTGGTAAACATGTTAAAAATGATTTATTCCTAATTAAGTATCATGGCAAACAGGAGTTTGGGAGATAATGATGAAGAAAGACCAGTTAGATTTATATTAGCGAAACACTTTCTGTCTGCCATTTAATGCTATATTTAAGAGAGACTAAAATTGGAAATTGTTATTTTTAATCTTTCTAGGTTCTACAATCCTAGTTAATTAAACACAAATTGGAAGACTTTTTTGCATATTTACAATTGTTATCAGCTCCTTGTTTTACTCCTGTAAAGTAGTTTTAAGAAACATTGTCTTTCAGCTTTTCCATTTTTATCACTTCCATCTAGAATGCCTGCTGGCAAATCAGCAGCATGTCAGAAATGGGTGAAGAACATGAACATACACAAGTGTGAATTTCATGAAGTCTGTTGCTTCTTCTATGCCATATAGTTTGTGGGTAGTAAAACAATATGACTACTTAGCTCCAATACCCCATGTTGAGCATCTCATCCCAGTAGCAATTACAGCAAAAGTCCAGCCGTAAAAACCTGATGGAGATGCTGTGCAGATTCAAGAATCAAAAGCACAATTCATTAGAAGTGCTTCACTTGCTTTCTGAAGCATTTTTGCTACAAGCATATACTGACTGAGGGGTGCAAGGTCGTTTGTATTCTTGCCTTTTCCCGATTCAACAGAGAGCAAACTACTGGAAACCCAGAAACCTAAGATTACCAGATATTATTTTAAACCCCTCTGAATACTTAGGAGGAAAAAACAAACCCTAAGTCTTTTGAATGAATTATGAGCTAATAAAAAGCTACTTATGCAATCTTTAAGAAACCACTTTGGCAGCTTTCTGAAACAATTAAAAGATTCAGACAGTAGTTGCTGGTATTCTTGTTCAATAATATGCAAGTTATTATTCTAGTTGATATTCAGACATCATAACATTTCTCTTTATAGCAATAAATTCAGTTATGCATAATTTGAATAGTTTTACTCCGTTAAAATTAATGTTTTGAGCAGCACATACAAACTAAGATTGGAAGGCATATTTCATAGGTGGGGTTTGACGTTGTGGATATAAAAATGTAGCAAGATTACTCAATTATTATTTTCCTGGCAAGACAGACTTTATATCATACTAAAATTAGTTAAAATTATGACAGAAGGATATATAAAAACTAACCTTCCTTTCATTTATAATTACCTCTGCATTTGTAATGTTGTGACTACTCAATTTGGAAGATTTCATATTCTAACAAAATGACCTTTTACATACAGAGAGAATTGTTCTATAAAACAAAATAGCAACTATGTGCGGAAAAAACCCTGCAAAATTTGTATTCAAATTAAGAATGGAGAAAAGAAAGACTAATTCAATTTTCAGAAGCAGAACCAGGGATACTAGTTCAGCTAAAAATTTAATGTAGAATATTTTCCACAAAAAGAATAGATTTCAATCCTCTATAATATAATAAATTATCAACTCTTTAGTAGCATATTTTTCTGGCTTAGACAAGATATTTCATACTTATGAATTCTAATGATCAAGATAATTCTACCAATTACTTTGTTGCATTCTACTATGCATAGTCAAGTATGTAATGCAATAAACTATGCCTGAATGGTCTGTTTACCCCACAGCAAGTTACAAGGAAAACTCTTTCCCCTTAAAGGACTTGTCTCTTTGAAATGCACAAATTGGCTAGAAGCCAAGAGAAGCTGGTGCTTAAGCAACCAAGACTGAGCAGTGCCTGTGTGCATTTCAATCTCAGCCAACCGCAGTAAATGTTATTGGAGTTTTTGTGCTGTAAAATTGCTGCTTTCATGCCCACTGCATCTGACAATAGGAATCCTTGGGTCTAGTATGAGGGAGGGAGGCTCATGTGCCTTCTAGTCAGATCTCTGAATTCCTTAAAAATAGGGTTACTACTTCAGTGTGCTCTTAATGGGTTAGCAACAGCGAGATTCATGTCAATGCTGCATAGAGACAGAGAAAGATATTAAATGGGGAAGCTTTTTTTTAGTATGAGGTAGAGAACAACAGAGACATTATTCTTTAAGTGTAGCCTTGCAGCTTTTATATGCAAAGAGCAAGGTGATGAATACTGGACTAATGGCTTTAAAATCTTTAGCTAGATAACTTGAAAGTTGGCAAACCAACTTCAAAAATATTCTCTTCTTAAGACTGCATCAAAATCAGCAGCATGATTCTTTTTCTTTTTCACTGAAAGTGACTTAAATCTTTACATTTTTATATGCTAAAATATTAACACACATCATCTTTTACATTTATATTTCTTGCTCTTGCATGCAAATGGGACTAATTTGCTACAAGTATAAATGGGCACTGCTATATTTGGCATAGCATCAATTACCACCACCAGAAAATTTAGCCCAACATTTTCCCTCAAACACACCTGTAAGCTGAAATATTTGCCAAAGATACACAGTAAAAAAAAATACATAATATTAAAATACATTGCTTTTTCCAAATGCACTAATTTATGCTTTTTGCAGAACTGCCTTTTCCATCATTGTAGATTAAGAAATGTGGCTATAGTTCTGACCTCATGCTGTGAAACTGATGTACTCAGAAAACAGCTCCCATTGAAATTAATGATAGTTTTGGATTTACAAGGAATGCAGCACTGGGCCTTAAGTAGCAAAAAAATTAAACCACATCACGGGCCAAATTCTGTTCAGCAAGAAGTGTTCACAACTTCAATTGTCTTCAAAGGCATCCTACAGACACCTCCACAGTGAATGGGATTGACTAGTCATGGCAGTAAGAAATATGCCAGCTATTGTGCTTTTACCATAAATCTTGAGATGTTTGATTTTTTCTTAAAGCCCCCGCTCCTAGAGTTATGTGATTACATGAGACTCACTTTGCATTTAAAAAAACCAAGTTTCTAGCCCTTGTGACTGCAGAAAAAAATACATAAAAAACATGATCTGAGCACCTTCTAAAGGCTCAGAAACAAAAGGCAAATATAAAGAACCAAACATATATTCTTTTATTAAAATCTCATTATATTTGAGCCAACTGAATGATTTTGGGAAGAAGGTGGCAGACTCACAATTTCTAAACATTTACAGTTGGAAATATTAAATAAGTATTATACCAGATAGTAAACTATTTGTATAATCATGGCTTTTGGTTGTTGCAAGTTATAACTATTTTATTAAATGACAAAATGCAGTACAAGTTAAATTTAAAGCCTCAATATTGTCTTACTATATAACATAGTTGGGAAAAGCTATGAAAATGTTTACGCCAATTCGAGTACAGAGTTAGCATACTAGACCCCATTTCCAAAAGAAAATCGTAAGCAAAAGTTTAGCTATTATTTTGTGCAGCCCTTGAGTCTTATGATCTCACACAGCTTATGCTCAGCTGAAACAAAGCTACCCTTTATATACCTCAATGTAAAATCTAGGGATGTAAAATATCATGTAATTGAATAGTCGATTAACCTCATGAATTACTGGTTTCTCGACTATTCTATAGTCCCTAGGGGTGGGGCTGGCAGCCAGTGGTCTCCAGCCCCACTCCCGAGGAGCCCCCCTGCCACTCTGCGCTGCTGCCTCTGTATCAGAGGCAACAGTTCAGGATTCCAGGCAGGAGCTGGTCTGCGAGGGAAGCCAGTTTAAAAAACTAATTCCACTCAGGGACCAGCTGCTTGTCGCCCCACGTTGCTGCCTCTGATACAGTGCAGGGTGGCAACAGCCCCTGTCCAGTGGTGGAGCTGAGCTCCCAGACTCAGCGTGAACTGGAACTGAGCCGGGCTGCCTGCCTGCTTGGCTCCTAATATACATTAAATGCATAGCCACAGCAGGTGGAAGGTCCTGGATCTGGCCTGACCCAGGCTGCTGGCCAGCCTGGTAAAAATTTCCTGGCGGGGGGAAGGAATGCGTGTAGTGTATAGCATTAACCGATAATCTTTTGCTTATTGGTTAATTGATTAATCGACTACACTATTACATCCCTAGTGAGATCAGGAATCAGACAATTGACAAGGGCATGATTAAGTAGCAGTTGCGTCAACTGGCTCTAGCTTTATGAACTTATAATAAAAATTTAAACCCTAATGTACATATTTGATTATTTTTCTCTCCTCTCAAACTCTGTTCGGCATTTACTTTCCTCTACTATAAACTTGTTGGAACAGGTATTTTCTCAGACTTCCTACTGCACAGTGAAGCCTGAATCCTGATTGGGGCCTCCAGACACTGCAACTATGCAAATATTGAACAACAATCACATTATCCTTTATGTGGCAATAAGGAATTTCATCTTTGTAATACAGCCTACAAGCCATGCATGTGTAGGCATAGGCAAAGGGAAAATGGATGTATGTATGTCATATAATGTTCACATAGCCAAACTGCTCAGGCACAAGTTTCTTGATCTTAATCCATCTGACATTTGGAGGCAATTCTATCCTGTGCAAAAGAATTTATTTATTAGAGTAGACATCATTTCTACTGAAGAATCAATTATATCCTCAGATTCCCTTACTGTGCATGATTTCTTTAAATGTGATACAGTGTGGGGGGCGGTCTCTGTATCAGATTATATCCAAAGTGTGTTACGCTTTTGGCAGGTTGTCCCATCTGGCAAGCATTCCAATATATGAAGTATAATTTGTCGTTTTAAATCCCCCAATTCAGGAGTAGGTCAAAATTCTCCTGGAAAGATATTTTGCAGTTAGTGACACAGGAGGTGTGGGGGAGACTGTTCTTTGAAAGCTGTGAGGACCACAATCAGAGAAGAAATAATTAGTTTTGGCTCCTCTATTAAACAACAAAGATTGAGATTTATAAAAATTCTTGAAAGGCACATATGAGTTACAGAAATCGCATATTAGAACTAATTGCCCACCACTTTGCAAAATTTGATTTTGGGGAGGCATTGGGAGATGGAAGAATTTTAATTTGCTGTTGGCAAAAAGACTGAATGTTTAATTAAAGTGAACACATGTACATTTTGGAAGTTAGGAGGACAATGCCAACAGAATTTTGGCACAGCAACCAAAAGAAAAAAGAATAAAAGGATGGACTAATCATATTGAATATCAAAAAGGGATATAAAATAAATTGGCAAGTATTCAGGAACATTTGTTACATTTTAAAAGCCACTCCATTTCCCCCAAATAGGTGGAACAGAAAAAAATAGTTAATCCAGAGCTAAAAATATTGACCTTACTGCATTGCCTTATTTTGTATGGATGAGAAGAAATGCCTCCATAGCTACTGAGGAAGTGCTGCAAGCATTGCTACACAGTGACTGAAACATAACAAACCTCTGGGTCCAGATGAATTCAGTATGCATTTTTACAAAATGTTCCTGTCAAGAATGAACTTGTACCACGTTCACTGAGAGCTTGTCACATCTCTCTCTTTTGGATTAACATGTATACAGTAGGAATATTAGATTATTTATCTCTCTAAATATTGCCACATGTGCCTGGGAATGCTTGGTTTCGGTTAGGAAAAGTAGCTGGAGAATGGTTTGGCAGTTAGGAGGAGAGACTGGGTTATGGAGGGCTTATTCTGGGAAGAACAAGAAGATGTGAACAACTTCAGATGGTTAGGTTGCAATATAAATCATAAGCTTCAATAAGTTCAATTTACAAAACAGATGAGCCCTGACTTTCCAAATGCTTTAGTTTAGCTCTTGATCTCGGTCATGATCAGTCTATATTAGGTTTTAAAAAGTGCAGGCTTTGTTAATAATTTAAGCAATTCGTTAAGGAAACAAAATCAGTTTTCCCCTTTTAAAGAGATTGCCAAAAATTAAAACAAGGACACGTCTACCCTTGATGTGGCAAGATAACTTGTTCATCAGAAATATTATTGTAAGAGAATGAGTTTTGGTTTTTACTTGTGGCTCTCTCTTTGGCTGTGTTAGTTTTCACATAGCCAGTCTAAAATGTTTGCTTCTGTGTAGAAAATGAAGTCGGGTGTCTTTACTGTATTATTTTCCCTACTTTTGGTATACATATATTTTGTTCATTTTCACTCCAGCTTCATTCTAGTTTTCTATTTGCAAACCTCTGGAACAATTGTGACTTGTGTTAGGAACATTTTCCCTAGAAGTTTACAGGGTGAAAAATTATTACAAGCTAAACTTCTTAGTCCAGCACCCTCTGGGCCTGTCTGGTCTCAAACCAGAGAATTTGCTGAACCACAGGAAGTCAACAGCAGCATTACCAACACTTTCACTGCTTACTGGAATCTCACAAGACATTTAGGGGTAAATTAGAGCTAAATAACACAACACTGAGAGCCAAGACTGGTGGCTGTAAACAAACTTTATGGGACCTTGGGAAACTTGGCTACACCCATGGTAAGCGAACATCTGGCTAACTAAAATCATGGCAGATCACAAATGTGGCCAGATCAGAATGTTCTGGACTGAAGAAGTTCAACCTGTACTTAGTGATCCCACACTGTATTATTGCCACTGCATGTGGATTAATTACTTTGTAACTGCAAGAAGAAGACTTTCTATGCCAGGGGTGGCCAACCTGTGGCTCTTGAGCCACATGCGGCTCTTGAGCCACATGCGGCTCTTGAGCCACATGCGGCTCTTGAGCCACATGCGGCTCTTTGCTCATAGAAATGCGGCTCTCAGGGTTATGGCTCGTTTGGAGCTGCATGCCAGCTTTGTGCACATGCCCCAGTTCCTGGAGGGAGAAGTGTGTGGCAGTGGAAGTGGCAGCTCCAGTGAGACCCAGGCATTGGGTTAGAATGGGAGGGGCCTGAGGGTGCCTGGCTCTGGGGGAAGGGGAGAGCATTGGATTAGAGTGGGGGGAGCTGGGGAGGCCTGGGTCTGGGGGAGGGGGAGGGCATTGAGTTGGGGGTGCCTGGCTCTGGGGGAGGAATGTGTGGTTCTTTGCACTACTATCCACAGCTCTTTTGGCTCTTCGTGTCTAACTGGTTGGCCACCCCTGTTCTATGCTATATTGCAATTATAGTTGTTTAGAATTCCTCCTCTCTCAATGTATTTAAAAAGCTGCAAACAAGATCTGAGCACATCCTAAAGGCTCAGAATCTAAAGGCAAATATAAAGAAACCAATATCTTATATTATTAAAATCTCATGGCATATGAGCAAACTGCATGTTTTGGGGAAAGGGGGCAGACTCAGTTTCTGAACACTTGAAGTTGGAAATGCTGAATTGGCAATATATAATACTGCATATGCAGTTAGTCTGTTTCACTGTTATAACACTCTGAAATAATAATCAAGGTGATAAAATACCTGGCCATGTATACCTCATTTGGAAAATTTATACACAGTGATGCAAAAGACCAACTAAAGTTATCTAGTCCATCCCTCCTCAGCAAATACAGCATTGCTCCCAACAGTACATTTCTGGGTTTTGTTGTTTTTCTAGTTTTAAATGTTGTAAGCAACAGTCCCTTTGGGAGACTATTATGCATCCTAACGGAATCACTGTCAGACATGTCTTCTGCTATTCAGCCTAAATTCCCCCTTCCTTAGTTTCATCCTACTACTACTAATTACATTCCTAGGTATCTCTCTCCCATCTTTTAAAAATGTGCCTATCTTTGTCCCCACTTAGTCCATGCTTAGCCTACGAATACAGTAATACAGTTTAGCTCTTCCAATCTTTCCCCATGAGCCAGTTCCTCTATCTTCCTGATCATTTTTCTCATGCTTTTCTGAATACTCTTCAATTTGCCAGTAAGGCCTTGTCTACATGTCAAGTTACCACACAAATCAGAGTGTGAATCTATGGCACATCACTTGCTGTGCGGTAATATCCTGTGTGGCCATGTTAAAGTGCATTTAAAGGCTACATCTACATTTAAGGCAGCAGGCAGAATACAGGCATGACACATGTAGCTACAAGCTGTAGTGAAAGGTGGGCTATAGCCATACCTGTGATAGCAGCAGACAGCTACAAGGCACAGCGAAAGGCTCTAGCAACGGAGAGGAATGCTTACTGCAGTAAGGGAAGGGTGCTGAAGGATCACCACACTACATCAAAACCAGCACTGCTTGGAACTGTAAAGAGCCATGTAGGGTACCTACCCTGGAGGATCAGGCACATAGGCAAACTACTGTACTTGCCTATGCCATGTTTCACCATCTATTCTAAACTGCTATTTCTGCCTGCGTTAGTTGTGGATGCAATTTCTTTCCTCTACATGCTGCCAAGCATAGACACAGTCAAGATCCTGGGGTGTAGTTTAGCTCACTAAGTTTTCTGCTCTGGAGTAGTCTTCTTCACTCTCTTGTCCAGATCATTAATGGTGATGCTAAATAAAACTAGTTCAATAAGTGATCCCTGTGATGTTCTCCTCTCAATTTGATACATTACCTTTTAGTTTATGGTCTCAGAGCTGGTTTTCAATCCACATGACCATTTTTTGAATTAATATTTTAAGTAAGATATTCTAAGACACAGTATGAGGTGTGAAAGCAAAATAAAGTTGTGTTCTGTCAGAGGGATGACATGTCCTCATTTATCAAGGGAAGTTGCCTTTTTTTTTTTTTTTTTTTTTTTAAGTCAAGGGATAATTTTTCAAGTAGGTCAAGAGAACATGGGTTTTCTATGCATTCTGGTGAAGTATAAAGTACTTTCCTAGAACAGTGAGAAAAATGGGAGAGAAAATCATGTATAATTAACCCGAATGCAAATACTGCCCTGTTAAGTTCTCTCCCCTTTCTTATTCTCTAGCTCCTTCTGTTTCCTACTTTTATCACATTTATGCTTTGCTTTTCTCCCATAATTCTCTATTCTCATTTTTTGTCCCCCATAACCAGAATTTGTCTTCTTTTTGCCCACACAGCGTGTGGATGCCTGACCCACTTAAAGGGTACGTCTAGACTACATGGCTCCATTGACGGAGCCATGTAGATTAGTTTACTCGACAAAGGGAAATGAAGCTTCAATTTAAATAATCGCCGCCTCATTTAAATCTAAATGGCTGCCTCATTTCACGAGGCATAAAGGATCTGACGACAAAGGGTTCTGAGGTCGGCAGATCCCCATCTAGACTGCCGCTGTGCCGACAAACAGCTGATCGGCACAGCGCGGCGGCCATTTTGATTTAAATGAAGCGGCGATTATTTAAATCGCCGCTTCATTTCCCTTTGTCGTCCTTCCTCATGTACATGGCTTCGCCGACGGAGCCATGTAGTCTAGACACACCACATGTGTTAGCATAGCACCTCTTGGTGTAAGCTGAGGCTTCCTGTGGATAACTGCTAAAGGAAGCCTGCAGAGTACAAGGAGAGAGTTGGAATTGGGAAGTGACTTAAAGGAGCTAAGAGTGCGACTGAAATTACTACAGATGGATTTGCACATAGGAATAAAAGAATGGACATACCGGGTCAGACCATACGTCTATCCAGCTCAGTAGCCTGGCCCAGAGGAAATGAACAAAACAGGCAATCATCAAGTGATCCATCACCTGTTACCCATTCCCAGTTTTTGTTTTTCTTCATTTAAATCATTACTTTGGGGGTGTGGGTGGGTTAGGGATGAGCCATGTAGTATGCAGACTGCTCTGGGGAAGGAGGACTACCCCAGCCTTCTCTCACCACAGCAAACCGGGGCCAGGTGAGAAGCACCTCTCCATGGCTGCTGCAGCTCCAGCGGGCGTAGCTGAGGGAGGGATGAATGTCCTCTGGCTGAGGTAGGACCAGGTTTGTGTGGCCCCTGCGTTCCCCAGCCAGAGTAAGGAATGCAGTAAACAGTGCCCTTTCCTCCAGGGGAAACAACTAGCAATGTTCCCGTAAGAACTGCAGAGGTGGGAGGTTTGGGGCTGGGGCAGACCTGGAGCGGGGCAGGGGGTGGTGGTGGTGTGCCTAGCACACCCTCAGCCAGTTCCTTTTACCTGCCTGCTCACTCTGTCTCTTTTCTGTGTAGTTTTATGAGAAGCAATTCCATTCCAGGTACGTCCCATTTTTCTGGCAGAACCAAACCCTTACTTTGCTTTAAGTTATGATAAGAAGCAGCTGTATACAGGTTGTGCCTCCTTAAAGTAGGATTCTCTGGTCTGGCAACATCTTGAGCCCAAGAGTAGGGAGCCTTGGGGCTGGGGACTCAGGCAACACAGCACCAATGGCTCAAACAGTGCAGGGAGACCTGCAGTGCGGTCGGGAGCCCTGCGGCGCGGTCGGGAGCCCTGCGGCAAGGGGCTCTGGCAGCCTGAGAAGCCCCACGGCAGGGAGCTCAGGCAGCATGAAGAGCTCCAGTGGCATCGTCAGGAGCACAGCAGGGACTCAGGCAGTGCAGGGAGCTCTGCAGCATGGCTATAAGCCCTGTGGCAGGAGGCTCAGGTGGTGTGGTGAGTGCCACGGCAAGGGGTCCAGCAGCACAGCTGGGAGACCCAGGGATGAGGGGTCCAGCCAGGGCTGGCAGCACAGCTGGCTAAAGTCAGTGGGGTCCGGCTGGGGCCAGAAGTGGAGCCAGCAGGAACCTCAGAGGCCAGTGATGGGGGACCTCCCCAGGTCCTGCAAATTCCCTTGTTCGGGATTGGCCACGTCCCAAGGGTGCTGGACCATGGAAGTCTAACTTGTACCAAATGTGGTGGTCCCAGCTCTTACTGTTTAGGAGAAGTTCTTGAACAAACAGGTTGACAGACACACTCCCTCACAGACAAACTCTCTCAAATATATAGCAGGTAAACATTTGCTTCAAATCTTGCTATCAGCTGATAAAATGCATTTTGGCAAATCATTTGGGATATGAGCCATCAAACTTGGAGAACTATATCTCCTTAATTTGCTACTAAAGTGATACAACCAAGATACAAGTTTTTTATGTAAAATAGTTGTTACATTATTTGCTTTGTGTGATCTGCTTTAAAATGGTGGGAAAACCCACAAGCAATGTTAAAGAACCTCCTTTCTCATGTGTGTCTGTTCATCCTCTCATTTTAAACTTTTCCCTCTTCTTCTTGACAGACATGTCCAGAATTTCTCTGTATTTCATGGACTAGAAGTTCTGTTTTTCTAAAAATAATTATTTAAAGGAAGAGTTTTATGGTGCTCTAAAGAAGAACTGCTTTTAAAAATAACAAAAAGTTGCTTGTTTAACAGTAGAACAGAGTCAATGAAGTGAGCTGAGCTATGGATGAGTAGAACAATAGAAGTTGGAATTAAATTGAGGAATTAAGGGTCATTATCAGAAGTGATTGGCATAAAAGTTGCATCCTTCCTGAAATTTACATCTATCATCATGCCCCTTTTGTAGGAAAAAAGTAAACTTAGCAGAATAGGTCTTCAACAGTGTTAAAATCTTAGCTGATCTGGAGTTCTGAAACTATGAGCAACTCCACAGAGGCAAAATATCTTTTCTACAACAGGTGAACACAGGATGAAATGGAACTCTGAAACTAAAACACTATTTAAATCAACTGTAAGACTGATTTAAATAATATATTTTAGTAAAATTTTCCATCTCTTTTTTTTAACCTAATTTCCTAAATAAAATCTAATTCCCACTGGTTGATAATACAGTCTAATCAAGGCCAAATAGGTGGCTTAATCCATTACTGAACATTTAATCAGACTCTCTATCTTTTGAATTGCTATGTTAGTAAAATTAAATTGGACAAAAAACATTAAAACCAACAGTATGTTTTCAGTAAAAATAAATAAAAGTATTTTACTTTCAATGGTATGTATAAAATTAAATATAACTGAATGCAATCAAATAATAAAAGCCTATTCATTCACCACCTTCCATCCCAAATGCTTTTGCAGACAGTATACATTTAGGGATAAACTCACTCACATATGGAATGTGGCAGCTGTTCTGCACCAGCAACATTACATAACAGAGGGTTTTCTCTTTTTTTTGTGAGCATGTGCGAGTTTAGAGGAAGTGTAGTGAAGAATAAATTCACCCAGCTGAAAGTAGAAGGGGTATATTAATTAAGAAGAATGGATTATTCAGATTGGAATGTCTAGAAGGTCAAGCTGATATATGGCTAAAAACATGGATGCTGCCAGTAAGAATCGCTATCAGGACTGGATCTTAACCGTTCCAAACCTAGTATACTGTCTGCAAAAGTTATAAAAAGGACCTAAACCAATTAATGGGTTGAATCTATTATAGATAACAATTAGTTGACTGAATGGGTAAATCCCCACTATAACCTGTTTTGTGGCTGTAGGAAGAATATTTTCTTAATTTGGATTAATAACTTAAAACATGAGAAATCAAGGGAGAACAAAGAAACCACTACAGCTACTTTTCTTTCTCTAAGCACTTGACAAATAGGTGACAAATTAATGTATCCTAGTCTGACAATAGTAGGATCTGCGATCCTCCAATTGATGCGGTGTGTGAATGGACACTAATTAATAGGTTCATTTTTTTTTCCTCCCTAAAAAATTCCCAAAGGATAAACATTAAGATAAGTAAACAAAGTACTTGCAAATCAAGAGAAATATAAAAAATGGATTATATTCTCATTAAAAAGTTTAACATTTTTCAGTTTTGCCACTTCATAGCTTGAGATCAGATAGATTACTATTTACTGCTTGTATTCCTTGTGTGCCAAGGATTATTGAAATAAAATTCACTGGATCAATCTGTTCAAGGGCGAGAGACAGAAAAGTCTTCCTCCTTGTCCCCAAGTCCTGCTAAACTGGGTAACCATTTTTAGTTGACCTATTACACACAGGAGTGGATCTAAGGAGGTCTGCGCATAGAAGCAATGAGAAGGCATGGAGTAGGGTGGGGGAAAAGAGTTGAGCAGGTAGAATGGCCTCTTTAGTTAGCTGCAGGTTTAAAGAGACAGGCTCAGTTCCTCTCAAATCTTTCAAGGTTCATCTAAGAACATGCTATGGCCCCTAAACTTTAGGCTCTAGGATCCTCTATTGATCTTTTACAAAGGCCTGCTGGGAGGCCAGACAACTTTATTTTGGCCTCCCATCTCTCAAAGAAGAAATATTAATTTAACTTTAGAACCAACAGGACTTGAATATATGCATGAAGTTAAGCACGAGTTTAAATGTGCTTTGCTGACCAGGAATGGTTTGTTAAATTGGGGCCTCCCGTAATTTGAACATGCCCTTAGCAATTTAATTTCCTCTGTTCTTTCCTTTCAATTTTGTACCATATGCAAATTTCATCTGAATACTGTTTAACCTCCTCCTCCTGCTTATGGTCTAGGAACAAGACTTGTATTTTAGACTAATGCCTGCAGTTCCCCATTACACTCCTTTCCTGGACTCAACACATTGCGGTTTTTAATTTTCCTTTGTTTTCTCCTTGAGTCCATTTTTAATCTTTGTAACTCATACATAAGACAACTAGAATTAATAGCTTAAATACTCTGTAGTACTTTGCAGTGCACATACCATGAATTCTACTATCATGACAGCTGCATAGTTTCTACGTGCAGGACAAATCACATTGATTCTATGTCCATTTTTTCTCCATTTGTTGTTAACTGTAAGTGTTGAATGTTCACAGACCTTGTCATCACTCGTAAATTAAAACCTAAGTTTTAAATGTGTCTAATTTTTATTTTCTTAAACTATAATCAATTTAACATTTGAAAACCCAAATTCAACTGTCCCGTCCCCCCCCGGGATATGTAAACATAGGAGAAAAGAATTAAATTTTGGACTGCCGGCCACAGCTCTCCTTTTAAAAGTACTTTGAAGATACTAAGCTATTCCATAACAGCTCTACTACAAAGCAAAGAATAGTTTTTGCTAAATCTAGTGGGTGGTGTCCGTCCTGACTAATGTGGCTGTATGCTGGGGAGATTTGCAAGAAACTAGGGGGGGGAAAATCTTTCCTCACAAAGGTAGATAGCAACAACTGAGCGACTCAGCATTAGAGCAGTCACCCCTTGCTACTGCACTCCCCTTTGGTGGGTGGAGGAAGGATTGATGGTTTGCTTAGCTCTTTCATTGTTAAGGCTGCAGATATGTCACAGCATTGTTTTGTAATCAAATATCACCAGAGAAGTCATGAGTCATGTAGTGAATGCTCTGTAATTTTTGATAAAAATGCTTTGGCCAATGACTACCTGCAGCAGCCCCCTTTGCCCTTGCACCACAGCCCTAATCTGGTGAGGAGGGGATACTCTGGAAGGGGTGGGGAGTAGGGATGTGAAAGGTTAACTGGTGAGCATCACCTGTAAAGGTGATGCTTACTGGTTCCATTTACCCAGTAGAGGCAGTTCCCTGCCTGCTGTGTGGAAAGGAAGTTGCTCCAGCCACGCGGAGCCCACTGTAGACAGGGGCTGCTCTGGCGTGTGGAGCAGCCTCTGTCCATGGTGGGCCCAGGGACCCCACAGGCTTCTCTGGCTCGGAAGGAGCACCCCCGCCCTCCACTCACTTCCTCTTTAATCAGTTAACTGAGTAAACAATATTCTAAACCAGTTAACCAATTAAATGGGATTTCACGTCCCTGGGGAGGGGGGAAAGGCACAGAACAATCCCTCCCCACATTCATGTTGGGCATAGGAATTTCCTATGTTCCACATGGCTACCTGGTAAGGGTGTTGTTACGTAGCACACAGCGCAAAGAACAATTCAGGTTTGGTTATGCTGCCCCTCTGTCATGAAACCTGGGGCAGGAATGCAGCAAGTGGCACTGAAACCTTGTTCGTCAGGTTACAGTGTTTGCTGGGCCCAGTCTCCTGGGACACAGGAGCCACTGCTGCAGGGTGAGTACAGAATGGGCTTGTGTTTCAACACCTTCCTCCACAGGCCCTGCTTTCTGCAACAGGTCAGTGAGGCAGTTCACTGAGATCCTTCCCATGTGGTAAACCATGGACACACAGAGAAGTCACAAAGAAAATGAGTATCCTGCATTTTTCTGCACTGTGAGAAACCTGCAGCCCTACTCATTTCGTACTGGCTTTATGTTTTGCTGCATTGGCATGTCAGGCAATGTTCTGCAGACATGAAAGCGAGTGAGTAAAAAAACCTTCTCAGAATACCCTGTTGCCTGGACAAGACATCACAATCCTTTCACGTTTTTGTGCCCTTTAGAGCCCTTTATACTAAGTCTCTTTCCCCTGGACAGAAGCCCAATATCATTTTCCCATACAGCAAATAAATTCATTAAGAAGTTGCACAGTTTACTTCATTTAGAGCTGACATCTGAACTCAGAGCCAAGTGACTAGTTATTTTGGATTTTGTTGTAATGACTGGGCAGACAAATTTTCCCAAATGGTAAACTCAACTGTAAAAAAGGATGTAAAAGTTCATAAAATGTCACAATAACTGATAGTGACAAATATTGATAGGGAAAGATATGAAAAGGAAACAAAGTAAATTAACCTAAACTAAAAGACTTATTGATGCAGTTCAAGGACTATACTGAAATAATGCTTGGTTAAAAGCAGAAGATATGGAACTAGAAATTAACGAACCAAAATTGATGTATTAGATATTAGGCCTAATTGGTAGAAAACACAATGAAGGGATGAACTGTATGATCTGTCATTTACCTCTTTTGGTCCTTCAAGAAAGAGGCTTTGGGAGGAAGAATACAAAAGAATTGACAGAAGAACAAATGGAGGTTATTGGTGTGAGCGTCACCATCATGGTTACTACATCTTGCCTCATTTCCTGGGATCCCAGGCCTTTGTCATGATGACTTAGAGATGTCCTGACCAGACCAGGCCAAGAGAGGAATCTAAATGTCATTAACCACCCTTATCAGCTCCAGTAGAATCCCATATACCACATGAGATGGCATGAGATTAGATTTACAGCAGCAGCTCATAGAATCATAGGACTGGAAGGGTCATCTAGTCCAGTGCACCACACTCATGGAGGGACCAAGCACTATCTAGATCATCGCTGAAAGGTGTTTGAATAACCTGCTCTTAAAAATCTCCTGTGATGGAAATTCCACAACCTCCCTAGGCAATTTATTTCAGTGCTTAACCAGCCTAATGGCAGGTTTTTCCTACTATCCAACCTAAACTGCCATTGATGCAATTTAAGCCCATTGCTTCTTGTCCTATCCTCAGAAGGTAAGGAGAACAATTTTTCACGCTCCTCCTTCTAACAACCTTTTATGTATTTTAAAGCTTTTACTGTAACCCCCTTAATCTTCTATTCTCCAGACTAAACAAACCTAGTTGTTTCAATCTTCCCTCATAGGTATATGTTTTCTAGAACTTAAATAATTTTTGTTGCTCTTCTGTGGACTTTCTCCAAAGTGTCCACATCTTTCCAGAAACATGGCACCCGAAACTGGAGAAAATATTTCAGTTGAGGCCAATCATCACAGTAGAGTGGAAAAATTACTTCTCATGTCTTGCTTACAACATTCTTCCTAATACATTCCAGAATGATGTTTGCTTTTATTGCAATAGCATTATTCTGTTGATTCATATTTAGCTTGTGATTCTTCCTAGGCAATCATTTCTCATTTTATACCCATGTAACTGACTAATCCTTCCTAAGTGAAGTATTTTGCACTTGTCCTTACTGAATTTTATCCTATTTACTTTAGGCCATTTCTCCAGTTTGTCTATATCATTTTGATTTATAATCCTATCTGCCAAAGCACTAGCAACTCCTCCCAGCTTGGTATCACCTGCAAACTTTGTAAATGTACTCTCTTTGTAAATTCATGCAAGACGTTATCAAAAGCCTTACTGAAGTCAAGCTTTATAGCATATGTCATGCTCCCCTACCCCTCCCAACGAGGCTTGTTACCCTGTCAGAGAAAGTTTTCAGGTTGATTTGACATGATTTATTCTTGACAAATCCACGCTGGCTGTTACTTATCACCTTATTATCTTCTAGGTGTGTGCAAATTGATTGCCAAATTATTTGCTCCATTGTCTTTTTGGGCACTGAAGTGAAGCTCATTGGTCTGAATTTCCTGGCTTGTCCTTATTTCCCCCTTTATAGATAATCACTTTATTCACCCTTTACTAGTCCTCTGGAATTTCTCTCTTCTTCCATGAGTTTTTGAAGATAATCAATAATGACTCCGACATCTCCTCAACCATCTCCTTGAGTATTCTAGGAAGTATTTCATCAGGCTCTCCTGACTTGAAGACATCTGACTGGTCTAAGTTATTTTTAACTTGTTTTTTGCCTACTTTATCTTCTGATCCTACCTCATTTTCACTGGCATTCACTATGTTAGGCATCTAATTGCTACTACTCTCCTTTTTAGTGAAAAACAAAAACATCATTTTGCACTTCTGTAATTTCTGCTATTGCTTCTCCCTCCCCATTAAGTAACTGGCCTACTCTGTCCTTCGTCTTCCTCTTGCTTCTACTGTATCTTCAGGTAACTTCTTTTCCCCCAAAAAGGACAGTTATGTCCAGCTTTGATACCACCTAAGGGACTGTCAAAACAACAAATTTTTTCCTTCTAGAACGATCTTCAGTTAAAGGGAAAGGGAATACGAAATGTTGTTAAAATGAAAGCTTTACTTAGTCCTTTACCTTTCAAATGCTTTAACTGTTTTTCTTTCTTTTCTGTACCTTTAATTAAAAAAGGTTAAAAGGCCATTAAATGGTATATTTGCCATGGTACTAAGCATGCTGAGATCTCTGTATAGCAAACCCTGAATCTTGTTTAACAATAATTAACTTTGCACAGGACTGGATTATGTTAACATTTTAGGCCCTGAAGCCCAATTCATATAGCAATTCCTAAACTTCTGGTTGGTCAATTTGAGATAGTTTTAAAGGGACTAATTTTCAGAAAGCATTTAGCTTCCAGATTCTGAAAAATCAGACCTCTCTAAAATGTCTCAAGTTGAGCAACCAAAAATTACAGCACCCAAAATTACTGTTACTTTTGAAAATCTTTATCCAAGTCACTAATATAGGACTTCTAGATCTTATCTATTCAGGCACAGGGCCTTTTCAAGTGAAGGTACAAGATCTATATGCTTGGGTATCCTGTCTCTAACCAATTACTGCTCTAAACATTATACCAGAAGTTCTCAAACTTTTTCTTTCTGAGGCCCATGCTATAAAAACTCAACTGCTCACTTGTGTCACAACAATGATTTTTCTGAACCTAAAAGTAGGGGGAGCAAGCAAGGCAAATGCCTGTGGTCCCATGCCACAGAAACCCCTGCAAAGCTACATTGCTGAGGTTTTGGCTTTAGCCTGAGGTTGCAGGGCTCAGGTCCCCAAACTTCAGCCCCATGCTGTGGGGGCTTCAGCTTTCTGCTTTGGGCCCCAGAAAGTGTAATGCTGATGCTGCTTGATGGACTTTCTGCTTTTGGCTCCCCAGGGTGTGCTGGAGCCCTGGCTGGGAACCACTGCACTTCAGCACAATTCCCTCAGAACCTGGAACAGAACTTAGTATCTCTGCTCTGGAAGCGTACATCTACACTAGTGTTTCTCGGCCTTTTTTTATAAAGTACCCCCTTTTAAAAAAATAGTAAGTACCCCCAGTACCTACAATTTTCAGACACACACATTTTTTTTCTACTATTGCAACACATTTGTTTAAACAATTTAATCATAGCCTGGCTGGCGATTAAATTTTTGGGTGTAAAAAGTACAAAAATAATAAAGCGCTGTAAAACTTAAAAAAAAAAAATTCAGTTTTCTCCAAGTTTCAGTTGTGTTGATGTACCTCCCCATACTTCTCTCAAGTACCCCTAAGGGTACTTGTACCACTGGTTGAGAAACACTGGTCTACACAGCAGGGCTAAAGTGGAATTAAGCTACGCAACTTCAGCTACGTCAATTGCACAGCTGAAGTAGAAATAGCTTAATTTGGCTTCTAGCGCTACTTACACAGCAGGAAGTTGAGGAAAGAGCATTCTTCCTTCAACTTCCCTTACTGCTCGTGAAATGAGGATTACCATGAATTGGAGTAAGAAGTCCTCCATCTCAACTTTATTTCGAAATAAAGGCTTGTAGCGTAGATACGCACTATGTTATTCTGAAATAACGCTGCTGTGTAGACATAACCTGACATTCTACTGCTGTTTAGCAGATAGATTTATAACCAACTGGGAAACATGTGTGAAGTCCCCCTCTAGCCCACATAGAGAACACCAGTTATTCTTTGAGCTCAAATGGTCAAAGTCAAGCTGAGTCACTATAGGTTTGGGCAGGGCTCGCCAAGCCGCCACGAGCCCCGCTCGCCAGCCGCGCGGTTCAGCATGCTGCACATGTGCAGACTGCGCTGCGAATGCGCTGATCATGCTGCGGCGCCATGCCGGGCTATAATCTACTCTAATTGTCGAGCCCTGGGTTTGGGTATCAAGCCCTCGTTGTGCATGATAAATTCGTTTTTTCCATTTTGCTGATTTTAACAATCAGTTTAATTCATATGCTAAAAGAATCCTTAATACTCAGTTTTATAGCTTAAATTTACTATTTGCTGTTTATTATGGCATGATGAACAATCAAGTACAAGTGCCATTTTGGTCACTTGTCACATATTTTGGCTTCTTATGTTACACATTGGCAGGTTTGAAAAATGGGAGATATGGAATTATTTGCTTTGGAGTGACTGACCCCCATTCTCATCACACAACCGTTCTTACATATTGGATACAGGATTACATCTTGACCACACAGAGAGTTTCTCTATGCTGCACTATCTGCAGCAATATCTTTTAGGCAGTATCAGCCCCAATGTGTTTGTGACCTTTGTTTTTTTGGAAGTTAGCCAATAGGACATACCCCTATAATGTTGAAGCTAAGTATCACATCAGTTTAAGAAACTTTAGTTTACCATTTGAAAAGAAACACAAATGTAGAGTAGTCAGACCATCACTATGAGTTATCATGTAGAGGTCACCACTGGTATGTAACTACTACTTCTAAAATAACAAACTACTTTCATCTTATATATTACATAAGGTCAATCTCTACTCTTGCTTATTTGCATTCATTCCAGAAAGTACTCATGCACTCGCGAAAATTAAAAGAAGATACATTTAACATATTGAGTGATTTTAATTTCTTCACTCGTATCTGACTGCTCTGTACCAGGATGGAAAATAAGAAAGCGTATTCAAACTATGGACAAGTTGTCCTCTTCTTACCATGATCTGGGACACAAACTGAAACAGTACCGGTCTGTACTAGGTAAGTGCTGGTGGTATAGTCCTCATCTGTATCAGAGTCCTGAACTGGCTGGATGGCATTAGTACTTAGCAACCACCTCTGGTTGTCATGGAGACTGGGTGATGGAGGAAGGGAATGTAAATGTTCAATGACAGATGGACTAGATGAAGAGGATGGCATGGGAGGACCTATGGAAAAAATAAAAATAAAATATTTTAAAATATGGGTCAGGATATCACAAGAGATAAATGAAGTCCTTTCTATATCATTGAAAGGATATTCATGTATTAAAACAAAAAAACCAGGGTGGGCAAAAATACTTGATTGCAGCACACAATACAAATGGTTTTAAAGGCTTAAATGTCACAATATAAGGGTTTAATCTTGTGGTCACCAACTACTGCAGGGAGTAGTAACAAAAGGAATCCCCTAGACTATGCTGCGTAGTAGATGGTCCCAAGTAAGTAACTTATGAATAAAAATGTTTGCTTTTCCAGCATTTGTAAAATAAATTATTTTCTACTCTTTTAAATCTGACTTTGTTTTAAAGAGCACTGTAAGGACCAGAGGCATTAATAAAGTAAAACCTAATGCTTCTTTTTGGCTTGAGGAAATGTGTCAGACAAACATACACATGTTGCACCATCCTTCCACTTTGCATATCTGCTCTATTTTGTAGGCAGGGAGGCATAATAAAAGCATTCAGAAATCAAGATTCCTATATATTTCAGAGCAAGAATCCTACCTATGAAAAGTCCCACCTCCTCATTTTGATAGAAGAGGCAGGCAAGAGTGAAAAGACAGCATGAAATGTTATGCTTGAGATCACAGATATATAGAAATCAGGGTTTGCAATAACTGCCTCTGATGAGAAACTAGGATGTTAGCAACGTAGAAGTGAGGGATTATAGATTATTTCAAACTATGGATATCCATTAAGAGGAAAGCAAACATTAACTTTTAAAATCAGTGAAATGTTGGCCTATCAAGCTTTGTATCCACCTAACCAAAAGACTGAAATTAAGTTATTTTAAAAGAAAATCAGAGAAACTTAGGGCTGAAATGGGACCGTGAGAAGTTAAAGTCAAATCCCCTGTACTGAAGCAGGACCAAATAAACTTAGACTATCCATAACAGTTGTTTGTTTCACTTATAGTTTTTTTTTAACCTTCAATAAAGGGGATTCCACAATCTCCCAGGGAAGCTCACTTCAGAGCTTAACTCCACTTTTAGGGGAGGGAACTCCAGTTATTAGGAACAAACACATAACAGTTATACTGGACTTGATCATCAGAAACCCAGATAGCTGGGTTTCCAATGACCAGCACAACTGCATGGAAAATTTGCCAGTCTGTTGCAAAGATTGCAGATCACTCTAGACATCTGGACAGACGTTTGTGTAGAACTAGGAAGGAGCTAGTGGTCATAGTGCAAATAAGTACCAATGACAGGTAAGGATAGGAGAGAACATAAGAACATATGAACATAAGAACGGCCGTAGCGGGTCAGACCAAAGGTCCATCTAGCCCAGTATCCTGTCTGCCGACAGTGGCCAGCACCAGGTGCCCCAAAGGGGGTGGACCGAAGACAATGATCAAGCGATTTGTCTCCTGCCATCCCTCTCCAGCCTCTGACAAACAGAGGCCAAGGACACCATTTTATCCCCTGGCTAATAGCCTTTTATGGACCTAACCTCCATGAAATTATCTAGCTTCTCTTTAAACTCTGTTATAGTCCCAGCCTTCACAGCCTCCTCTGGCAAGGAGTTCCACATGCTGACTACACGCTGTGTGAAGAAGAACTTTCTTTTATTAGTTTTAAACCTGCTACCCATTAATTTCATTTGGTGTCCTCTAGTTCTTCTATTTAGGGAACTAATAAATAACTTTTCTTTATCGGCCTCTCCACACCACTCATGATTTTATACACCTCTATCATATCCCCTCAGTCTCCTCTTTTCTAAACTGAAAAGTCCCAGTCGCTTTAACCTCTCCTCATATGGGACCCGTTCCAAACCCCTAATCATTTTAGTTGCCCTTTTCTGAACCCTTTCCAAGGCCAAAATATCTTTTTGAGGTGAGGAGACCACATCTGTACACAGTATTCAAGATGTGGGCGTACCATAGTTTTATACAGGGCAGTAAGATATTCTGGGTCTTATTTTCTATCCCTTTCTTAATAATTCCTAGCATCCTATTTGCCTTTTTGACCGCGCTGCACACGTGTGTGGAAGTTTTCAGAGAACTGTCCACGATAACTCCAAGATCTCTTTCCTGATTTGTCGTAGCCAAATTAGCCCCCATCATACTGTACGTATAGTTGGGGTTATTTTTCCCGATGTGCATTACTTTACACGTATCCCCATTAAATTTCATTTGCCATTTTGTTGCCCAATCACTAGAGAGGTCCTAGAGGCCACATTTAAGCTGCGAGGTCCAGGGATTCCATGTAGCATTCTCAGAAATGATTCCAGTTCCATGTGCTGGACCAGTTAGACAAATTTTATAAGTATATTTCACACTCCATTCTTGAAGTCATTAATGCATCACATGGTTGGCTCATACTCAGTTAGCAAAACACCGACTGAGCCCCACAGGACCCCTTTATATACACCCAAGTTTCACAGCGAACAACTGAGCGCTACTCTTTGAGAACAGTCTCTCAACCAGTTGCACACCCATCTTCTAGAAATTTCATTTAGACCACAATGTCCTAGTTTGGTTTTAAGAATGTCATTTGGGACTGTAGCAAAAGCCTTACTAAAAGCAAGATATATGATGTCTGTTAGACTAGTAACCTTGTTAAAAAAACTAATGTACACATATTCCTCAGCTGTTCTATAGGGCTCATCTAGACTACGCCGAAGTGCCAAAAGAGGATATGCAAATTCTGCAGGAATTTGCATATCTTCTTCCAATCTCACTTTTGAAAGTGAAAGTAGTTTGGACACGGCTTTTTTCGGCAAACCCCCCCTTTTTCGAAAAACTGCTTTTCCTCAAAAACTGAGGTTTACGAAGCTTTTTGAAAAAGGGGGGGGGTTCATATCCTCTTTTGGCACTTCGGCGTAGTCTAGATGAGCCCATACACAATGAAAAATATTTCCTATTTAAGCATAAAACCCACACACATCTAGCTAAAGGCTAGAGACTGATATTGATACATTTGGTATTTGAAATAAAAATCCACAGCTAGTAAAGAATGGTTACTTATCCCACAATAATTGTGGGTCTTTGATATGTAGTAATTATGTGCAGGCTAGTGTCGCTATGTATGTATCTTATGCACGGAGTCCTTTGAATTGCAATGTCTGTTGGGGTTGCACATGCACCTGTCTCTCTCTGTGCTCCATGGGAGAGCAGAAAGGGAGGAGGATCCCTACATATGTTCTTTCGCAATTCAAAGCTCATTGCAGTTGAAAAAAAGTGGGGTGAGGGATCCACTCTGACAACAGCTTGAAGACCACTGTTCTTATAGATTAAGAAGCCGTACTTTCTTCCTCGAATATAGGTTGAGATAGATCCCAAAGCAAAGCAATGGTATGGTAGGAATGAGGAGTTTCAGCGTTTCAAATAAACATGGACTTCTCCTCCAAACTTGGTACCTGATTTAGCAACTATGTCTAAGGTATTGTGTTTGGCAAATATCAAAAGATTACTCTACATTGCTAATTTCTGATAGTGGCACTTGCTTGAAGTACCTACACCATATAGCCTGTGCTCAGGTGGAGTGAGCCTTGATGCTTGGAGGGATAAATGCACCAGCCAACTGGTAACATTGTGTGATCCATTTCAACATCCTTGGTGAAGAGATGGCTTGACCTTTACAATGGCCAACTACAACTGAAAACAGAAGGTTAATAGTGTAATCCTGTCATTATAGTAAAGCAAACTCATGGATACAACTAATGTGTGTAACTTTTCTTTTAGTATAGAACATGGCTTCAGGAAGAGAGAGATTGACCGACTGTTTTTGATACACGTCTGAGATCAGTTTAGGAATGAACTTACAATGAGGTCACATATTGAGAACTTCTTCCATTAGGAGAGCACAGACTTCTAATACATGTTTTCCATTTCTGTATATTATTTCCAGCAGTCTCTGTCTGAGGACTTAACCAGACTCTAAACATGGTATCAAATGCAGTGTCTTGGAGTCTAAATGGAGTGTCTAGCCTTGAAATGGAGATCAAATCCAGATGGTCTGAGAGCTGGTTTGGGGGATGAATGGACATCTGCAGTAAGTCTGTCATCCAAAACTGTCTTGGTCAATAGGCATCTATGAAAATGACTGGCTTTGTTCTTTCAATATTGGTGATCACACTTGGGATCGGGATAATCAGAGGAAAGACGCAGAGCATGCCTCTATTTCACTGATGAAGGAAGGCATCTGAGAATTATTCTAAACTGAGAACTCCTCTGGAGCCAAAATTCTGACATTTGACATTGTGTGTGATATCAAAGAAGTCTAATATGGGAGACTGCAGTGGCAGAATAGTAATCTCATGCTAAACCTGTATAAGGGCCTTTCATGAAAGGTTACAGATTACCAGCTCAGGAAATTTGATAGACTGTTGCAAACTTCCAAGGGATGAAGGCTCATTGGAGTCACTGCGTTCCAAGAACTTGGTGGTCTCCAAGCAGAGGGGCGAATAGCATGTTTATGTAATGGATGACCATTGTATTACCTGTGAGTTCTGAAAGATGGGTAGAAATGCTCATTGGCTGGCTCAAGTCTATCGTCATTAATGGGGAAAGCAACCCTATCTAGGACTGATGCCATCAAAATGTCAAAGAGATTCTGGAATTTCTGTTGTATAACTACTAATTTATCTCTAGATCTCTGAGACATAATATAGAAAAATCTGAAAAGTCTTAAAATCATCCCTTGTGGGACTGGGGCTATTGTAACGGTCTCAAAAGGCAAAAACAATTCTTTCAATGGTCACTGGGGATACTGTTGTCCATCTATTTCTTCCAGCTCCTAGGAGTTTATGGGCAGCCTGATTGCCCTTTTCTTCCTAGACATATTTGACAGTGATCCACAGCAAGATACTCACATTCATGGTCTCTAGTATGGCCAAATTGGCATGTCATATGTGTTCTGCATCCCTGCTCAATCCTAGAGAGAAAGTTTAATACAGTGATGGTGAAGAAGTGTAAGACTTTTGAACAGTGGTGCCATGGAGCAATGCCTCTGCTCAAATCCTGGTGCCAGACAGTGCTCCAATACCAACAATGTCCTTGGAGGGAGAGTGATGACGGAGAGCATATCTTTGGCCTGTAAATCAGTGTAGTTGTCAATACTAGTGTCTTCATGAATGCCAGTACCAACTTTCTGTGCATCATACCTGCCAGAGTAGTGGATTAGGATGTCTTGCCCCTTAAAAAGTGAAATTTCTCATCCTCCTTTGAGTCATATCTCCTGACAAACTCAGGCTTCACTTGGCTGTCCTTCAGTGTCACCCTTACATCAGGTGCAGTGCAGGCTATAAATGAAGATATTGTTGACAATGGAAGAGATGGCACTGAGCTCAATGCCAATGTGGTGACTGTGAGTGTTACTATCAGTAAAGAGGCAACTGGTGCTAAAGGCAGAGGCAGTTGCCCTCAGTGTTGCCTGCACCAATTTTGATGGTGTCTTTTCTTTCCTGCCTTCCTTTTGCTGGGTTGTAGGATGTGACTGAGGGATGCTTTTAACCATTCTTTGGAAGCATTAACTTCCTCTGGGTCTGATGTGGTGTACACATATTGCTCTAGTAGATGCAGTTTCAGTCACACATTACTAGAATTGAGTTCTTGAGCAAAAAGGTTTTATGCACCAAACATTTATTCAGGACATCACATGGCTGTCCATCAGAAAGAATAGGCTGCAACTGTGTCCACTGACCAGACCAATAAGTCTGCTGAAGATTGGGTTTAAACCCTATTCAGAAAGTTCAAAGTCCTTCATGTTGGTCAGCGTGAGGTACTTTACGCTGCTATATTGGAAGGTGTACATAGGTGCATGTTTCTTTTCCTCCATCATTTTTTCTGGTCGAGTGGCTACATCTGAGGAGTGTCCACATCTGAGGAGGAGTCAAGTCTTCACTGAAAAGGTATATTTTTAAGCTAGAAACAAAAAATAGCACTGCCATGGTCAGGAAGATTGAACTGCGAGGGTCATGCCCACCTCTCCCTTTATACCCTGACAAGGCAGCATGAGAAGCATAAAGCAAATGTATGGTCCCAATATACACTGCTATTCAAAAAAAGTCTGATCTCATGCCCATAAGATGCATGATTACCTACAATGAAATTTACATTGCTACATGGTCAAAGAATAGAATCAGTTTTGCAAACTCTTAATTTATAAAAGCAACATTCTGTTAGTATTCTAAGTAATTTAAAACACAGTTGATTTTGTACCTGAAATGAGATACTGACAAGTTTTTGAATAAAATATTATCCTGCCTGTAGATGGAGCACTCTGTCTGGAAACCAAGTAGCTGTATCACATGCTTTATTTAATTAGAAAATTAGCTTCACCTCCAATATCATATATAAACTGAAAACACAGCAGTAAAATAATGGAAAAAATTAAGAGGAATTTTTTTAATCTAATGGTATTCAGTAGTACAATTACACTGGGTAAACGCGCTAGTGACTCATGTTGCATTTCAGATTAATAATATATTGTCAATATTAATATCTTGAATTACCTCCTCTTTCTGTTTCCATTTTACATGTTCCCACTATTGTGTTGCCTTTTTCACTCCTTTGTTTTTGTTTCCAGACTGAATATAGCAGGTCCCACGGTATATCAGATTTCTCAAATTTAGTTTTAACCAGACTCTAAGATGTAATTGGGTGGTTTCCATGGAAGTAAAACTGCTCTGTTCTACCCACAGAACTGTTTGCTTAGCTTTTCCACATGCCATATTTCCCTCTCTGGCTTAACTCTCTAGTCGAAAGCACAATACATTACTATGTAAGGAACTGAATTTTGAGATTAGAACTTGGCTCAAGGGACAAAGAACACCTTCAATTGATCTAGTAACTCCATGCCCAACTCAGAATGGTCAGCCAAATGCAGGGTTATTAGCTGAAGTAGTAATTTGGGGGGAAGAATGGAAATTTTCAAGACTCCAAAAGGAGGCTCATAGGAAGAGTAGGAAACAAGGCACAGAACCCAGCTGAAAAGCTATTAAACCAGCAGCGTGATCCAATTTTTTTGCAGTGCATTTATGGCTGACTTTCACAGCTTATTTTTTGACAGTGGACTTATGTTATTTAGCATATATAAAAACAGATGTAAAGAACCATTATATTTCATTCATTAAATAATCACAGAAATACCTACCCAGCTATTTCAAAGATAGGGGAAGGGAGAGGAAGAGAGCTATAAAAACCTAACATGTTAGAACAAATATTTAAGGCTGATTTTGAACATCTCACACTGCAGACAAGCCCAACCTCAATAAGTTGAAGGTGTGTACCAGCTTTAGAGCAAATGAACTTGTCATAGATTTGTAATGAAACCTATGCATTTATAGTTTTCAAGATGCTCTTGCTTTCCCTCTCTTCTCATTTCATCTCTCTCTTTATGCACAACACAGGCTTGATTATGCAAACTTTAATTATCTAAAACACTGTTATCTGAAAAAGGGTTACGTCCATCAAGTTCACTGAAAATTTCCTCAATTATTCAAATGTATTCAATAGTGCTGCAGCAAAATGCCATAGTAATCCCTGAAGTTCACATGGCTAGGTCAATGGAAGAATGCTTCTATCAACCTAGATGAATTATTTGTGTAATGGAACAGGTTTAGAGTACTGTAAGCAGTACACTATGGTAGTATAATGACACAATACGGCACCCACACGGTTTTATTCAGGCAACAAAGAAGAAACACAGAATCACTGAGATTAAAAGTAGAAAAAAAACCCACCTACCTACTCAAAACAATTATTTTTGTCCAACAGTTCCTAACAAGTACTGCCTGCAAGTGAATCCAGCCTTTTGTGCTAATAAGGAAATCATATTTTTTCACCACCTTTCCTCTCCCAGTCCCACCTCAACTTTAGACTGGTCATCTGACCTTTCGATGAGTTATGACTGGCCTGTGGAAAGTCTGATGATATTCCTATAGATTTCCCAGAAGCTAATAAAACTACTATTTTGTTCTTCAACTTTCTTACTGACCAGGGATCAAACATTCACATCAACAAATGAAAATAAGCATTAAACAATGGTCTTGCTTGGAGCACGGGGCCTGAAGCCGCAGCAGCTGGTTACATGGTTAATATCTTTTTTTCATTTTTTACATCCTTAACCCTTATTGTCTATGATTTTATGATTTGTGTAGGCCTCTGTATAAGGCTAATATTGTTTCATGTGTAGGAATAACCTGAAAGACATAATTCCATATCTGGAGATATATGGTACTTAGACGTTTAAATGACTTAGATACTTTCAAACAGTTTAAGCAAAAGCATGGAAAATCTGCAGGGTTTGAAAAACTGAGCTAAGTCCAGTGGGGAGTGAGTCAAAATAGCAAAAAGAAAAAGAAACTTGGAACGGAAATAATATGTGCCCCTTCCCTCTTCCAACTGGCACAGAAAGAAATAAAACCCAGAAGAAAGCTGACTAGATGAAGTGCATTAATGCAGAAATATATCTGGAGGCAATAAAGAATAAATAAAACGCGCACACAATGTACTTCTGTTGCAAAAAATAGTGCTGTGTTCAGTTTTGGGCCCCACAATAGAAAAGGGACTTTGGTAAACTTAAGAAACTGCAAAGCTCTGCAAAAATCTGCAGTCCTAATTAATGATATGTAATCAAAGTGGCAGTAGAGGCCATCTCCCAGATAGAAAAACTAAAAAGAAATGAATAGGATAAGAGCAACCTATTGAAGAGGTGGCAAAGGGAAGAGAGCGTAATTGTCTATAATCATTTGACACATAGTAATGGAAAAGATAAGGAAGTACTGGTCATAGTGCAAAAGCAGTGACTGTGGGTAACATTTTCAAAAGCATCTACATAATTTAGGAGCCCAAGTCCCATTTTCAAAAGTGGTGTAGGCACTAAGGATCCTAAGTCCCATTGTATTTCAATGAGGCATAGGCTCCTAAATACCTACAAAACTTTTGAAAATGGGACTTGGGCTCCTAAGGCATTAGCTTTTCAAAATGTTTCCCCACAACTTGACAAGTAAAATAGAAGCTGCCTACGGTATTGAGCGGACATCCTAAACTTGTAGCTCACACAATAGAACAACTATCTGGATAGGTGTGTCCACACCAGCCCCCCCTCCCTCCCCCCACAGAACTAGCACCTTTCAAGGAGCCCAGGGTCACAACCAACTAACATAAAATTGAACTGACTTACTTTAATATTTAACATGGAAGTACAGCCCATGAAGACTCCATATCCCAGACCTGCAATGCTCCATCTTGAACCAAATCACCAGATGACAGTGAAAAATTCCATGGGGCTACCCCAACACAGAGAATCAATTAGACTGTTGCATTTCTTTTATCAATAAACTTTTATTATGACAAAGAAAACATTGACTCCAAGTAACTACTCATCTTTTATCTTCGATTTGTTATCAATCACATGCTAGCAAAGCACTTTGTTTCAAGTTGGAACAGTGCACACCTGAATTACCAACTGTATGATCACAAGATTTATTTCAGAGAAAACAGCATTGAACATGTTAGGAACACTATGTTTAAGAGAAAATAAAATTGATAAAAAAAGTAGGAGAGGCCCATTCCTGCTGTTGTGTGTGTATGAGGGATTGCATTCGAAGTTCCCTATTTGGCCCTAAAATCTATATATATATATTAAAATTTTGAATTGTAAATGACTGCTACAATACACTGTGCTAAAAAGTAACACCAGAAAGTACATAAAACTCTCATTTTATTTTACATTTTAATTATATTCCATAAATCATAGATTTCATTATTTGTTTTTTATTGGGAAAAAATTTTCAGGTATATGCAATCTAGCAACTAAATCACAGACTCATAGAAAAGTAGGGATAAAATTTAATCTCTTTCCCTCTCTCCTGCATCCCCTTGATGCAGGACCAACTATACCTTGACCATCCCCATTTGCCTAACCTATTTTTAAAGACTTCAAATGACAGAGAATCTACAACCTCCCTTGGAAGGCTAAACCAATGCTTAACTTTCCTTATCGTTAAAAAGACTATCTTATTATCTAACCTAAATCTCCTTGCTGCAGTAAATGTCCTAAATTTACTAAATCCCTGCCGTCACCATAAAAAGATCATTTGTCGTGTATATAAGAAATGGGCTGAATAAAACTTATGAAACAAATACTTCTATTAGTAATTCATGTGAAGTGAAACTTTCTTAATTATTCACTCAAGATCCATGACTATTTATAGTTTTTTCATTGTTATATAAAAATGAATGGCCATTATTTAGATTTCACTTACCATGCACAAATCCCGTACATCAGGGATTGGCAACCTCTAGCATGCAGCCCATCAGGGTAATCCACTAGTGGGCCATGAGACAGTTTGTTTATGTTGAGCGTCTGCAGAGACCATTCCTAACAAGAAGCAATGGCCAGCATGTCACTGCAGCCTGTGCCACTTCCCCCAGCTCCCAATAGCTGGGACTGGAAAACTGGAAGCTGCAGGAGGCAGTGACTACAGATGCTTGATGTAAACAAACAGTCTCTCAGCCCACCAGAAGATTACCTGGATGGGGTGCGTGCTAAATGTTGCTGACCCCTGCCATGCATAACGCACATATACAACTGCTGATACGAAGAACATTATTTGAGGGGGGAGAATCTCAGAGTTTAGTCTCCAGCTTGAGCTGTAACATCTACACAGCTCCTCTTAGTCACACAGCACAAGCCAAGTGAAGTTCAGTCCATTGACCCAGCTGCCGAAAATTGCTGACACTAGTTTGGGATTTTTGTTTTGGTTTCTTGTACTGTATAGGCTTATTGCTACAGGTCAACCTTACTCAGGTTGAAGTCAACGGCAAGCTACCTTTTGACTTCAAGGACAGCAGGATTGGGCCACTGAAATATGACCTGCATAAGGAGAGAGAGTGAGAGAATTCTTGTGTCCCCACTGAAGTAAATTTTCAGAGGGTTAAATGTGTTAGTTTGTTTCTCTAACCTGAAGCAAATACACACTACACTAGTGTTTCTCAACCAGTGGTATGAGTACCCTTAGGGGTTCTTGAGAGAAGTCTGGGGGGTACATCAACACAACTGAAATTTAAAGAAAACTGAATTTTTGTTTTAAGTTTTACAGCACTTTATTATTTTTGTACTTTTTACACCCAAAAATTTCATCACCCACCTGCCTATGATTAAGTTGTTTAAACAAATGTGTTGCAGTGGTAGAAAAAAATTGTGTGTGTCTGGAAACTGTAGGTACTGGGGGTACTTATATATATATTTTTAAAAGGGGTACTTGATTAAAAAAAAGATTGAGAAACACTGCACTACATAATAGAAATACTAACCCATGAACCAATCCCTGCAACAAGCCCCATTACCATACCAAACAATACTATCATAGACTAGGGATGTAAGTGACTAGTCAACTAGTGACTCAACTAATCACCTCCCCCACTTCTTGCTGCTTAAAAGCCCGTTTCCCATCCCCCCTAGCACCATCTTCATGGTGGGGCAGGGGAGGCAGGGAGTAGCGGGCGACAAGGCACGAGCTGGGAATCAACTGATTCCCGGCTTGCACCCGACCCCCGCCCCCTGCTGAGCTTCAGCCTTTTAAATGTATTAAGATCCTGGCAGCTTTTAATACATTTAAAAGGCAGAGCCGCAGTGGGGTTAGCTCCCAGGGCCAGGAGCTAACCCCGCTGCGATTCTGCAGTTCCCTCCTTCATCAACTAATTGACCAGTCAATGGAAATTACATCAACTAGTCGATTAGCTGATTAAACGCCATTTAAAATCCCTATCACAGACCTAACCACATCAGGCATACCACCAGGGGCTCCTTCCCCTGCACATCTACTAATGTGATATATGCCATCATATGTCAGCAATGTCCCTCTTTCACGTACTTTGGTCAAACCAGACAGTCTCCAAGCAAAAGAATAAATGGACACAAACCAGATATCAAGAATGGTAACATTCATAAACCAGTAGGAGAGCACTTTAATCTCCTGGGACACTGAGTAATAGACTTGAACGGTACCTGAGCAAAACAACTTCAAAAACAGACTGCAGCATGAAATTGCAGCTAGAATTCATATGCAAATTTGACACCATCACAGTAGGTCTGAATAGAGACTGGCAGTGGCTAGTTCACTACAAAAATAATTTTCCCCATCTGGTATTTTCACCTTCCCACGAACTGTTGGAAGTGGACCACATATACCCTGATTGAATTGGCCTCGTTAGCATTGGTCCTCCCTCATATTTTTATGCACACACACACACACACACACAGAGTTGTGTTGTTACTTTAGGCAAATACAGTGAACTACACATACGCTGCTCATCACAACAGAGAGGCCAGATATGATTTTTTTTTTTAAAGGTAATGGGATCTTTTAAAGCCAAGATCAGACAGTCACTGGTTTGCGAAAATTGGAATTCATGTTTCTTTTAGATAAATTAATCAGAAAGAAGAACATTTTCACTTACACAGAAGAGAGGCTTCAGCATTACTGAATGCAATTTACTCCATAACTTCCCAGCATGTAAATACATTTCTACTAATAAAGCATCTATAGTGTACATACAAAAATTATTGACTATACTCCCAACATTCCAGTTTCCTATTGTAGCTGTATTATATGCAGCTTAACTTAATGAAAACTGGTAGGTAGTATGTTACAACACAAAATTACCAGATTTTAGATGTTTTAATTACTTCATATAACATACTAAGTTTGTAATAAGTGATTTTTAATTATAAATCCATTTTATATTATAGACCCCCTGTATGCTATCCAGCCCATATGATTTGGCATTGGCATTTATATCTCTGCTGGATACTTCAGCTTTCTGCAGTCAACCTGTGGAGACAGTTATCTCTTAATTAAAACTCTACATGAAAATAGCACTACTGAAAAGCACATACAAAGAATGAGTATTTATAACTGCATAGTCCTTTTTTATCTATGGTTTGAATACTGGAGATAGCCATTACAGTTAGTGGGAAGAATTTCCCCAAGGTAAAACAGGCAGAGTCAATCCCTTATAAAAGAAAGATAAAATAGTACGGATCTTCCAAGAGTCATCTCATCTTGCTGAAAATAATGGTGTGCCACATGTCCCTTTAACAGCAAATACTTTCAAATATGTAAGATTGTCTATAACAAGTACCACATTTTTTATAAATGTAACTTATGGTGACCCTTGAATTAGGAAGTGAATTTTCCAAGTTTGAGATCCTTTTCTCAGTATTAATGAACTGTCACTACAACTCAGATGCAAATCTGAAATAAATATGACATCTAACTTTAACAGGCTTCTTTCTATGCAAGACTATTTCTAAACAAAAGAGGTGTATTACTTTGACATGTATTTGAACTCACAAAGTTGCAGTTTCTTCTGTAGAAAATGGAAGCTGAAACTTTGTAAAAATTCTAATGGAGTGGATTCATCTGAAAACAAAGAACAAGGAGTCCCCAGAATGGGAGAGAAATGCTGACCTTTTTTTTTTTTTTTTTTTACTGTATTTCTCTCTCTCAAGTTTTTCATAATAATCACAAACTCTACAACCAATATTGACTTGTTAAAAATGAGAAATTTATGAAGAAAAAATTATGCACACAAAGGTGCACTCATTTTGGAAATAAGGGCTTTGTGTTCTGGGGTATTTTTGGTTGTTGTTTTTTTAAATGTTAACAGCTGCTGCTCTGCAGACTGCTAAAGGCACAATCCTGCAGTTTTTATTCAGACAAACTTTCTTCCTGCCTTAAATGGGAATCTTGCCTGTAAAGAGTTTGCAGAATTTGAGCCCTAACTGATAGAGTTAGTCAGAATAATTTAATGCACCACTCTCACTGGCCACATTTTGAAAAAAATAAAAATAAAAAGCTGGTATGCGTATCACTCTGTGGCCATCAAGGCCTGCACAGCTGGAGAGAAACTCAGCATGAGTCCCAACTTAAACAAAGAAAAATATCTGTGGGTCTTGAGATTTATAGACAGATTTTATTTTCTGGTGCAACCAAAAGAAAATAGATTAGCAAAATCTCTGGCCACATCCCTTCATGCAGCTGAATTATCTTTAAGAACTATAATAATATTAATAGGGCAGCTCTTGTGTCTTTGGAACTCCCTGCCCTGGATTCTTCTAAACAAGTCACCCCCTACTGTTTCTTTGTTGAAAAGAAGCCCAGCTCCTTTTTAAGGCTCCCAGCCTAATTATGCTCAGCTGCTCTTCATTAACCCCAGCAAAAGGAATGAACAGGAGCATCCCTCAGTTACCCTCAGGGAGGTCCTGATGTCAGAAAAACTCATTCACAACCCCTGCTGGGATTTACACCCCAACATCACTGTCTGGTTTGTCAGAAGTTCCTCCTAGGAGTACAAGTGGAGTGAGTGAATCACATCTGTAGACAGCCTTCATGGGCACCAACGGACCTATCCCTTTAATCGCCCACGTCCAGCTCCATTCAATTCAAATACCATTCACAATACATTTCTGATCCATGGACATGGGCAGTAATTCTACTAAAAACAGAATTCTACTGGACATCTAGGTGCATATACGAGTGCATATCTCAGGGGTGTGAAATGCATATGTTTGCTAATAACTGCTTGAGGCTCAGTCACGAACACAGCTACACAGGAAGGAAGGCATGTAAAGAGACACCTTGCTCTTTTGGACAAGCTACTGATATCACTGGAGCCTGCACAGGAGGGCTGCAGGTGAGTGGGCAGCAGACAGAGCTCTTGCTTACTCCTAATGCACCAGCCAGCCCCCCTACTAGAGCAGAAGTAGTAGAAAGCAGACTCTCCTGCAGGCGCTACCCACAGTATAGATACAGCTATGTCAGCTGAGGAGGATGTATCTTGATGTAGCTAATGTCATTTGGGGGAGGGAGGTGGTGCTCCCACATGGACAGCAAAAATCCTCTTAAGTGAATGCTGTGTCTACATTAGGGGGCATGCTGGTATAGTTATGAGTTCAAAACATAGCAGTGACCTTGCAACTTTAGTGGATTCATCTTACTTTTGAATAATAATTTGGATCCTGCTTTTTCTCTTAGAGCTGCCCAGCTATTTGACTCAGGCAAGACTATAACATTACAATCCAGCCCTTGGTAAATACCCGTGCTACTGTTTATACAGCAAAGAAAAAAAATACCATCCTGGAAGTGTAACTGACTGACAAGTACACTGGAGATAGGGTTATGAAGATATTTATATACTGATTCTCTAAATAGATGAGAGACATTCCCTTTGTGATGTGACGGGTAAGTTGGTTAAGTGTTACCACTTTCCATCTTGACCTGTAGTAGTCCTGAGGTCTGTAAACCACTTGGGCTCTGCCATTTTTTTCAGGATAATTCACATTGGCTAAAGTCTCAAAAAGTGACCTGATGGAGGAAATGCTTTTCTAATCCCTAGAGCCATAAAAAACTACTTTTTATTATTGCAAATTTAGGATGGGGAGTGTTCCTGTGTCATATCTGGTTCATAAGTTTCAGATTTAACCCTATATTAACCTATGTACCTGAGGAGTTCCAAGATACCTAAAGCTAAAGTTAAGCAAATAATTCTGGTCTGGAAGCTGACAGGAAAATCCTTTTCAAGAATTTTAAAAATTTTACTGTTCACTTTCAATACCTAGAGACTCCCCCTTTTTGTGAACAAAACCGAACATCCAGCCCAGGAGGGAGGAAGGATAAGGGAGATTTCAAACCACTTTTGCATCCTCACAGTTCTCTGCTGCTCCAGGAGCTACTGCACCTATGTAAATTATACAGGCCTCTAGGATATCTAAAGTTGCACTTCAACAGATGGAGCTGTGTTGTTTTAAGGGCTCTAATGTAGCTATTCTAAGCTTATTCACAACTCTGGGACAAACAGTAATGTAGACAAAGTCTAAGTTATGGCAGCTTCTCTGGACTGTTTTACTGGCTGCACCACTGCTATTGCCCCACTCAGACATCCCCCTAATACCTTCAAGCAAGTTCTCTACCTCTTGATCTCTGAGAGACAGGCTGCTGGCCTTTCTCCACAATGCCTGTACTAGAGTAGTTTCCCCTAGTTAGAGATTTACAGCCATTTAGTTAGCGCAAAGGGACCAGAGCACCGATGAAGATCTCACCCTCTCCCTGAGGGTCATTTTCTGATTATGACTAACTTATACCTTTGGGTTGCAGCAACTAAACAATAGACAGCAAAAGTATACAGCCAGTTTACCAGAGGTAGTGAAGAATAAAATCTCCAGTTTTTATCATTATTTGATTTATAAGCGCTGACATTACGCTTGGCTCTTTACAGGTCTTAGTTTCTCCCCCAAGAGATTTACACGGCTGTCAGAAACACTGAAATTGTAGGTGGAATTATGATAGGCAAACTGTAGTTAACCAAACTGAATTGTGGCAAGAATCCTAAAGATAACTCCATTCCTCTTATGAAAAAAACCATGGGATCTTTAATGACCACAAATGGTTTATTAACCTTTATCCATTTGGCAAGCATATACTGTTCATAGACCTGACCCTCTCACATCCCATTCTTATGCTATGAAACAGAGAGCTAGCTTGGTCAAAAACATCTCTATACCATGACCCCCAAATAATAACTGAAAACTCCCAGTAATTACAAATTAATGGACATTAACAACAAACCAACAAGTGTTCTTATGAGCACTCCTTTCTTTAATGGTATAATATATTTCCAATCATAACATTATAGTAATGAAATTGAGGGAGGATTAAAGAATTAACAGAAAATTATTAACTGTTCTCTCACGTAGCAGGGCCCTTATGAGCAAGGGAACATTTTCTGGATACTGTCGTCTCATTATATCTAGCATGTAATTTATCTCTCTGCTGGAATACAACCTTATCAGCTTTCCTCGTGTAGGGAAAATGCTCCTATCAATGAAACAAAATACAGCACCTCGGGCCGGAAGCTAAAATGTGTTAATGAAAGTCCACAACATGATCACCAAAGGTAGTCTTACCACTGAATCAGCAGAGAATGCAGCAATGGTTAAGCAGACTGGAGGTGATCTTTAACAGTCAGATTTTTTTTTTTTTTTAAATATAGTCCTCTTGAGGTATCATTAAGCTAACTCAGACCAATGGAAGCTGGTGGTTGCTGAGTATCTCTGAAAATCTGGCCTCTTCATTTAGGAATTAGACGCTTCATATTTTTAAAATCTGGTTTTCTAGTTTCCCTTTGAACACTAAGTTTTCTAAGTCAATAGACTGTTTTAAGTTGTGAGGAAATTCCTACTGTACTTCTAATGAACTATACAGTTACATTTTTTTTAAAAACTCCATTCCGCTGTAGGCAATTATGCAACTTCAAACTGAAAACATTTTGACTGTGTACAAAACCTATTATTTTATTATAATAAACTGTTTTTATTCAAACTTAGACCTCACAGTACCTTATTTTTAAGATCTAATAACACGCAAAATTTGTAGTTTTAAAGTACAACTCATTTTGAGCTATCTACTTACATGAAAAAAGAATAAGAATGTAGACATAATAAAAATGGAGGAACACCCTCTCCTTTCCCTCTTACCATACACTTGCTTACCCAACTCAAAGGCTAAATGGAGTTTCAAAAAAATTGCGTTAGCTCTAGACCACACATGAAAAATTTCAGTCCAAAAGAGTTTTTTCAGAAAGTTATGAGCTAGAGAACAAAGAGGGTCATAACAAAAGTTCCTTGGAATGTTAAGTACAAACCCCAGTAACAATAAAATAGTCATCTTTAATTTTTTGCCAACCTGACCGCTTTTCAGTACTAAAAAATAAATAAATAAGCCACACTACTCTTTAGATTTGACCTTTTTAAAAGCAAGATGCACAGGAGGCTGGAATCAGGATAAATGTTAGCCTATAAGCATGCATAAACAAATAAATAAAATTCCTCAAAAAGAGAAAGAGAAACTTACAATTCATGCTAGGGATGTAAAAAACCCATTTAAAATGTTAACTGGTTAAACAACTTGTTTAACTGATTAACCAGCCAGCTGCACCATGCTGACTGCCAGGGGGAGGGGAGGGTGGAGAGAGAGAGAGAGAGGGAGAGGGAGGGGCTACTACAGCAAGGCCAGGTGCTGATTAACCCAGGGTAACTTAACCTTATTATACTGCCACTTCCAAAATACTTGAGCGTATGTCCAGAAATGAGAGAAATGCCAACTAGGCCATCCAAATCTCTCAACAGAGGTTTTCCATTTGTTTAAACAACTATGAAAGCACTATCCAATCTGATTATTGTCCCAATTTGAATGCAACCACTCTGAATCTAAATGGTTGAAGCCATTTTATATAAGCCTGTGAGTTTCTTAAAAAAATTATATTGTAACATTATACTTTCAAGATGCAGCTCTAAATACTTGTTAAAACCTGCCTTATAAAAACAATTGCACAAGAAGGTCTGTAAACACTAGCCTATAGAAGTATAAATTCCTTATATACTTTATTACATATATTCTCCAAGATCATCCCCTTCCACAAAATATTCTTCATAAATCTCTATGGACAACGAGTCTACCACAACCGCACACTGATAAGAAACCAGAAGCAAACTTCTTGTTCTGTTCCCCTTTTCTGTAAAATATACTCTCAATTTTAACAGCTTTTTAGACAAGATTACAATACATTAATACCCATATGATCTGCACAAAGATCTCATGCAATGAATTATGAGACAGTGACCCTTAGAAAAGCTAGCTAAAGGCCTGATCTCACCCACATGGATGCAAGCACATAAGAATCAACTTTATGAGATACACTCAGTTTCTTTGTGCTATGCTACTACATAGGATTAAGCAGGAACACTTAGAGGAAGAATCTATTTGGCTTTCCTCTAAGAAACAGACTACACAAAATGTATGACACAGACTAACAGTAGGAAGATAATGCTGCTCTGAAGATTACAATCTTTAAATCAGTCTTTTGTGCCCTGGTATTTCATGGATCTTAAATCATCTCTCAATCTTCCCATCACTGTCATGAATGTTTGATCTAATCTTATGTATTGTAAAGTCTGTAATATCAAAAAGGAGAGAGAGATTTCCTTGTTTTTGTCTGGTTATATGAGACTTAATTCTTTTTCTTTGTTTGCGTATTTATAATATCTGTTGGAATGGTTGCCTACATAATTGTTACAAACTTCAAAACAAAATCTTTTCAAAGATACCATTTTTCAAGTGGATATGACTAAGTATGTCAATTTTTATTCAGAATATTGTATATCACATTAGAAACAACTCACTAATTTTATGTGAAATCCTGAAAAATGGAACAGGTTGTCAGTCAATAAAGTTTTCATATGAAAACCTTTGACTGTTGCTTGAAACTGAACAGGAAGAGAGTAAAAAGAACAATATACCAAATTCTTCTGATTTAAAATGATGAATCAGCTACCATTCTTGCTATACAAAGTCTCAGGAAAAGTTAAACACTGCAACTGCTCTTTTGAATCAGATATAATTTCAAAAATCATGATACAAATAATAATATTCAAATTCTTATGAAATCCTCAGACCTTAGTTCATTCCGTGCTTTGCTGCACATTGGGCTACCCACATTTGACATCCTCGCCTGTCAACCACCCTTCTCTCCAAATCTTCCCATTTCACGTTGAGATGTTGAATTCACTCAGAACTGTTCATTTACATGTTTTTCACTGTCTTCTTTTCTTTCTTCTTGCATTTTCTAGCTTCCAATCAAGGGTAGTATTTGGTAAGTGTTCTTTTTTGATTCTTAGCTCATGCCCCAACTACAGATGTCTCCTTTTGTAGATTATCTGTGAAAAGGTGCTGCATCCAGTAATTTTTCTAATTTCTGTATTCATCTTCCTACCTCTATATATTATTCCCAATAGTCTTCTCGGATATTGGTGATGAAATGCATTCAGATTTTGTGTATCTTTCCTGATAAGCTGCCACGTCTCTCTGCTGTATGATGTAAAGGCAATAGCAATTGCTTTGTACACATTCAGTTTTTTCTTGAGGGAGATGATTTTGAGTTTCCAGATGTTTTTCAGTCTTCCAAATAGAGCATTTGCCTTTCTGATTCTTATTTCCTAAGAACCGGTACCATTTTCGCTGATGGTATTTCCAAGATATGTTTATTTGCATCGAATCTCAGACCAATCTTACCCATTATTTCTTTTATTTGGTATGTGCATTTTTGTAGTCTGTTGGTATCTTCATTTATCAGAACGATGTTAACAAAGTCTAAATCAAATAGCCTTGAATTGTTCCATTTCAAGCCATATATATCTCTGTCATACTGCTCATGAAATCAGCTGTGTTTTAAGTATATTAATTAAAGCTGCTGATTAATTGCAGTTAACTCATGATTAACTAAAAAAACCTTTTTATCTTGATTAAAAATAGAAGTTACTTACCTTTGTAGCAGTTGTTCTTCGAGATGTGTTGCTCATGTCCATTCCAATGTGTGCACACACATGCCACATACACAACTGTTGGAAGACTTTTCCCTAGCTGTACCTGTCAGGTTGCCTATAGCGCCCCCTGTGGTGACACCTCATGTCTCACCTGCCAATCTAGCACGCTCTTCAGTCCTTCCTGCCGGAACAATCTGACAGAGGGAAGATGGTTGCATCTGGAATGGATATGAGCAACACATCTCGAGTTGTAAGAGGTAAGCAACTCTACATTTTTCTTAGAGCGATTGCTCATATGCATTCCAATATGTCACTTACCCACATTTTATAAAGGAAGCGGTGTCAGACCTCAACTCGTTGCTGAGTGTACAGCTCTGCCAAATGTCACATCACCCCAGGACTGCTGGGTGAGGGCATAATGAGTCATAAAAGTGTCTACTGAAGACCACATATCTGTAGGGGGGCTATCTTGAATCAGGACTTGTTCTAGAAAGGCTGCCACCGTAACCTGCACCCAGGTGGAGTGGGCTGTGATAGGTGGAGCCAGTACCGTGACCAAGTCATAGCACAGCTTGATGCATGTAGTGATCCAGGATGAGAAGAGTTGTGATGTAATCGGGAGGCCCTTCATGCAGTCTGCAATGGAAATAAAAAGCTGCATCAACTGCCTGGACAGTTTAATACTCTCCAAATAAAAAGCAAGGGCACGTCTAACATCTAGGAGTTACCCTTTCCCTGCCCCTGGTATGCAGCTTTGGAAAGAACACAGGGAGAAAAATGTCCTGATTGACATGGGAAGGTGACACTCCCTTGGGTAAAAAAGCAGGATGGGGACACAGTCACACCTTGTCCTTATAAAAAAAGCAGTATAAGGAGGGCTTGGAGGTGAGGGCTCGGAGGTGAGGGCTCGTAGCTCCGACACCCATCTGGCTGAAGTAATCACTACCAGAAAGATGACTTTGTTCAAGAGGTAGCTAAAGAACAGGTGGGTCAGGGGTTCAAACAGAGGGGCCATAAGCCAAGAGAGCACCAAATTCAGGTCCCAAGGGGACAAACAAAGTGCCAGTCCAACTCCTTAAAGAAATGACCCACAACCAGATGGAAGGGAGATAGCTGTCAGATGCACCTTCCTGGGTGAGATGGCCAAACCCTGCTGCTTTGAGGAAAGTAGACAGCCTAGGAGCAGTGGATCTGAGACCTTCCGGAGGAAGTGTATCCCTGGCGAGGCATCACAGGGAGAACCTGTTCCATTTAGCTAGATGTGTCGCCCTAGTGGAAGACTTGCAACTACCCCATTAGAACCTTCCTGACCAAGTCTGAACACTGAGTTGAGGTGGTTCAGCCATTGAGCATCCTTGCCGTGAGGTGGAGCAACACTAAATTCAGGTGGCATAAGCCTGCCCAACTCCTGGGTCAGCAGGTCTGGCACCATGGGGAGTGTTATGGGCCTCTCCAGTGACAGGGACAGCAGCATGGTGAACCACTGCTGTCTTGGCCAGCCTAGTGCAACCAGAATGACCACCGCTTCGTCCTGTCGAATTCTGAGGAGGACCATGGGTATCAGCAGAACGCGAGGCAATGCATAGAGCAATCTCTCCATCCATGTCAGGTGGAAAACATCCAACACGGACTTCCTGCTTTGCCCATGGAAGGAGCAGAACTGAATCATAGAATACTAGAACTGGAAGGGACCTTGAGACATCATCAAGTCCATGCCCTTGCCCCCATGGCAGGACCAAGCACCATCTAGAACATCCCTAATAGAGTTCTGTCTAACCTGCTCTTAAATATCTCCAGTGATGGAGATTCCACAACCTCTCTAGGCAATTTATTCCAGTGTTAACCACTCTGACAGTTAGGAAGTTTTTCTTAATGTCCAATCTAACACCCTCGTTTGCTGCAATTTAAGCCCATTACTTCTTGTCCTATCATCAGAGATCAAGAAGAATAATTTTTTCCCTCCTCCTTGTAATTCCCTTAGGTATTTGAAAGTTGGCACTTCCTGTTAAGACGGGTCACAGACAGGTCCATTTGGGGACGACCCCACTTGCAGAAGATGGAGAGCGCGACATCTGCTTGAAGGGACCATGTGTGGCTGAAACGACCAACTGAAGTGATCCATGAGGTCATTCTGTTTTCCTGGAAGGTATGAGGTTAGCAAGTGGATGTTGTGGGAGATACACAGGACCCACAGGGCAATGACCTCCTAACAAAGGCGAGACTAGGAAGCACTGTCCTGTCTATTCATATAAAACATTGCTGGAGTGTTTTCTCTTATAACCATCATGCACCTGCATCTCAATCGAGGCAGGAACTTCTTGCAAGCTTGCAGGCCATCGTGAGTTCACTGACATTGATATGCAATTCCATATCTAGAAGTGATCATAAACCTTGTGTTCACACATCCTTCAAATGTGCCACCCATCCCAACTCTGAGGCTTCTGTCACCAGGAGGACTTCTGGCCACAGCCCCACAAACAAGACTCCTGCAGATACTATCTGGGGCTGTATCCACCACTTGAGAGAGTGTAGGGTTGCTAGCAGCACGGTGACCACTCAGTTGATTGAGTCCCTGGACAGCATGAATACTGATCATAGAATCATAGAATACTAGGACTGGAAGGTACCTCGAGAAGTTATCGAGTCCAGTCCCCTGCCCTCATGGCAGGACCCAGTACTGTCTAGACCATCCCTGATAGACATTTATCTAACCTACTCTTAAATATTTCCAGAGATGGAGATTCCACAACCACCCTAGGCAATTTATTCCAGTGTTTAACCATCCTGACAGTTAGGAACTTTTTCCTAATGTCCAACTTAAACCTCCCTTGCTGAAGTTTAAGCCCATTGCTTCTTGTTCTATCTTCAGAGGTGAGGAAGAACAAGTTTTCTTCCTCCTCCTTGTGACACCCTTTTAGATACCTGAAAACCGCTATCATGTCCCCTCTCAATCTTCTCTTTTCCAAACTAAACAAGCCCAATTCTTTCAGTCTTCCTTCACAGATCATATTCTCTAGACCTTTAATCATTCTTGTTGCTCTTCTCTGGACTCTCTCCAATTTCTCCACATCTTTCTTGAAATGTGGTGCCCAGAACTGGACACAATACTCCAACTGAGGCCTAATCAGCGCAGAGTAGAGCAGAAGAATGACTTCTCGTATCTTGCTCACAACACACCTGTTAATGCATCCTAGAATCATGTTGGCTTTTTTTGCAACAGTGTCACACTGTTGACGCATATTTAGCTTGTGGTCCACTATAACCCCTAGATCCCTTTCTGCTGTACTCCTTCCTAGACAGTCGCTTCCCATTCTGTATGTGTGAAACTGATTGTTCCTTCCTAAGTGGAGCACTTTGATGTCAGCCATGTCTGGAGCTGCCACAGACAGAGATGGGCGTGCCTGAGGAAATAGGTGCACGAGACCATGTGCCCTAGCAGCCTCATGAAGTTCCCATACCCTCGTGAGAGGGTCTCTCTGTAGTTCTGGGATGTGGCCCACCATGATCTGAAAATGGGACTCAGGCAGGGACAGTTTTGCTCAGGTAGAATTGAGAAGGGCCCCAATTAACTCAATTCTCTGTGTAGATATGAGGGTGGGTTTTGGCTTGTGGAGGATAAAGCCCAGGAGAGTGAACATGTCTTTGACAAGCTCCACGTGCCTAAGAACCTGGTCTTGATTAACCAGTCCTCCAGGTTTGGGAAGACCGGCACCCACTGACGATATAGAAATGCCACCACCACTGCTATGCACTTTGTTAAAACTCAAGGCACCAGTGAATGTGAACTGGTAATATCGGTCTGCCATGAGAAAATACAGGAACCATCTGTGTGCCAGGATAATAGCCATGTGAAAATACACATGTACCAGTCCCTCAGATCCAGGGAAGGGATAATGGAAGCCAGGGAGACTCTGTGGAACTGCAATTTTTGTATGAATGCGTTTAAGCTCCTAAGGTCCAGGATAGAGTGCAGACCTTGGAGTCCTTCACACTGTGGAGACAGGAGTCCGTTTTCTCTGCAAAAAAGGCACAAGCCTTCGAAAGGGCAGGTCCTGAACAGTGTGTTGGCCTTCTGGTAGGAGATCAGACACCTGCAACCATGAATTGTGCCTCATGGCAATCCCTGTAGCCATCATACAGGCCTCTGAGTCTGCTCTCTTGAACCACTGCTGCGAATTCCTGTCTCTCCTCTGAGAGCAGGAGCTCCTGGAATTTTGAAAGAGCGTTCCAGGAGTTGAAGACATATTGGCTAAGAAGTGCCTATTGGTTTGAGATCCTAAGCTAGAGGCCCCTGGTGGAATACACCTTACTCCCAAACAGAACTAGCACTTTAGCCTCCTTGTGTTTGGAGGCAAGCCCTGGCTGTCACTGGCACTCACTGTGGTTCACAGCATCACACCAAAGATCCTGACTGGGAGTGAGGGAAAAGGTGTCCATAGCCTGCTACAGCACAAATAACAGTGATTGTGATTAATTTTTTTAATTATTTGAGAAATCTAATTTAAGTACTTAGTATAGAACACCATTAGAAAGAATAAAACTAAAATGCAGATAACACATATTTGCAAATGAAATAACCAATTCATTTAGAAAAGCAAAAGAAACTAGGTGATTAGCAGAGATACAAGATAATTATTGATCATGAACAATAATACGTGACTGACACTTATTGAGCATTGTGAGTATTGTCTGTTTTCTATATATTCTTTTTCTTTCTTTTTGCAGAGGCTGACTGCATTGCATAGGTCACTATACTGATGCTCTCCTTAAAAAGCTGGGTATCAAACTATGTCTAGATCAGAGTTTCTCAACCAGTGGTACGAGTACCCTTAGGGGTACTCGAGAGAAGTCTAGGGGGTATGTCAACACAACTGAAATTTGGAGCAAACTGAATTTTTGTTTTAAGTTTTATAGCGCTTGATTATTTTTGTATTTTTTACACACAAAAATTTCATCGCCTGCCCAGCTACGATTAAGTTGCTTAAACAAATGTATTACAATGGTAGGGAAAAAAAATGTGTGTGTCTGAAAACTGTAGGTACTGGGGGGTGCTTATAATTTTTTTTTAATCGGGTACTTTATAAAAAAAGGTTGAGAAACTGTTGAGAAGGTTTTAAAAATCTACAGAAATGTACTCTATACAGTTTGAGGTTAATGGAGAAGGACATTTCAAAATGGAGTGCAGATGCATGATGGGACATACAAAATGGAATCCATCAGGCCTGTAAGGACTTTTTGCCGCCAAAACAGTGTTTTGCACACGGCACCCCATCCATGCACACTGCCCAGCTGCTGCACCCAGCACCACCTGTCTGCACCCGGCACGCTTTGTTTGCACTCAACCACCAAGAACTTTCCCGCCTCAGCTTCTTTAAAACCCCCAAGATCAAGAAGCTCTGGTCGGCAGTCTCTCCCCACCATTTGGAGAAGGAGGATCCCAAGACAGAGGTGACTGTGGTGAAGGCCCTGTTTAACCCTTCTGGTCCGGTTCCATTCCTGCCTGCCTTCCTCAGGGTGCTCTGGCCCACACTGTGGTGAAAGCCCAGTTAGTGAGCCTTAGCTACCTGCGCTCCTGGTAACACCATCAGGACTCCACAAGCCGTCTACTACCGATGTGGCGAAAGCCCTCTGGCGTGCTGTCAGACTGCTTGTGCGCGAACTCAGCTGTGCAGATAGAGGCCTACTCCATCGTGCCTTCATTACATCAAGGACGCCTCAGCGTTCCTCCTCTGACAGCCAACAAGGCTGAAGGAGTTGTAGGTCCTGAGCTTCTGCAGTCCTCAGACAGACTGAGTATTCACAATATCTGTTTATTATTTCTGTTCTTTCTCCTGTTTTCAGAGGGTGAGAGTTGGTCTGTTAGTGTTGTGTTCTATTGTGTTATCTGTTATATCCAATACAGTTCAATTGATTATTCAAATTTTAACCAGAGTCTGTGTTTATTTAACATCTTGAGAGATCAACCGGTGATAGATACGGTATTTCCAGGCCGGATCTATCTTCTGGGACAAGGCAGCGTACAAGTCAGTTAATGCAGTTTTCTCTAAGGGTATTATCAGTGTGCCTTGCTGGTAACAAAACACTGGTCTAGATCGTTAATGAAGATGCAAGCGCCTTAAGTTTTGTAACAGTTAAGTCAGATGAGCTATAGTAAACAGATAAAGTTGCATCTGTTCCAGTGATATCTGGTATATTGTTCAGTATTAAAATAATGCTATGGACTATTGTTTTTATGCTCAATTCCAGGTTGTACCTGCTCATAGCAGTCTGTAACAGCGCTTCCCCAACACAGGCTTGAGATAATATGGAAATATCCCTTTCTCTTTATCGCTTTCTATTGCAGTAGTACTTCTAGCTAAGAGGTTATTCCATAGCAATTATAATTAATAAGAAGGTAAGAATGGATACTGTATATGGAAAGAGGCTAATATAGCTAATAAAAAGAAGCATGCACAGAATAACCAAGTCTACACTCTAGTCCCGGAGGGACTCAGAGTATCTTTGCAATATCAGTCTCTTCAAGCTGTGTGATGTAACGGTTGGAAACAGTCATGATTTACTATTAGGTAAAGTAACACGAATTAAATCATCTCCTCCACATTTCTTCATTATCTGTATTGATCACTACCACCAAACTCTTCATCACCCTAATCCTGTAACCTAGGAAATCCATCTCTTTGCCTTTTCTTGTCCTCAGACATGCAGGTCATGACCAAATGATGTCAAAATATGTTCCTTCTTTTTCTCCCAATGGCTACACTCTACCTCCCATCTTGGCTACTTGAATCCCATTCCTGACACTGTTTTTAAATTCTCAGTTTCCTCCTCTCCCAATCTGTCTATAGTATTGCCTTCAAAATCATCCTTTTCAGCCATCATTTTAACCATGTTACCCCTCCCGCTGCCCCATATTTAAGTTACTTTGCTAAATCCTCACTATACAGAGAAACCTATTCAAATTTATTTCCACCTTCTTCAGGGTTGTATCTCAGACATCACATTAATTGGTTACTTTTCATGTCATACCTCCTCTTCTAACCAGGGTTTGGAGCGGAGCGGAACCTAGAGCTGGAGTGCGGAGCAGTGGAGCTGCAGGTTTTTGCCCGGAGCTGGAGCGGAGCCGGAGCACAGAAAATCTTGACTGCTCACCTGCTCCAGTTTTTTTTTTTCCATTTTCAATCCAAAATGAATGATATTTTAGCAAGAAAGTCCTAAAGGTGCCAAAAGGTTTCAGATTGTATAACAATTGATATTAACATTTACTTTACCACTTTACGTAATATGTCACAGTTATTCTCACGTCGGCCCGAAATCAAGATTTAATGTACAGATACAAAATTACAAAGTTTTTTGGAGATATGTTTTATTAAAGAATCAGATAATTATCAGACATCCCGCAACACTGTAGACTGCTCCCACCCTTGTGCCAAGGTTAGGCGAGTACGTACTCGCGTAGATTAGTTAAATAGTTAGATTAGGATGTGTTTATTTTCAACCTTGTAACATGTAGCCTCATTAATTACCAATAATTAATGTTGTAGAACAGCGATAGCACGTACTAACGCTACGGCACATACCAAATTTCATTGATATATCTATATTAAAGCGCTTTTGAGATATTAATTAAAAACTTGGAAAATATTTCAAATATTTTTACTGCAAAATTTCATAAGAAAAACTAACTTGCAATTTATAAATAAAAATGTATATTAATTATGTATATTAAAAATACTTCTTCATTAAAACTGCAAGAACATGTTAAAATATTAAAATATACTTTAATAATAATTTTGTGTAAAAAGAAAATGCGATCATTTTTGTCCAGAAAATCTAAAATAAATTCAAAGTACCTTAATTGGTTAAGATATCACAAACAGGTACATTATAAAAAAATGTAATGCTTTTGTTCATTGCTTTTCGAAGATCATAACAAGAAACATTTGGATGCGGTAGCAGCACAAGAAGATTTGGCCATGGCTTCAACAAAAAAATCAAATCTGCCCCCCATGATTGATAGCCGATTTACGGAAAAGGATCTCAATGACGTCTTTACTTTTGAATTTGAAAAGCCCAAATTTGGGCTTTTGGGAAAAGCAAAGAAGAAATCGGCAACGTGCAAGGTGGAAAAGGAAGTGAATGGCGCGCTCAAACCATGTAGCTTCAAGACAAGTGAAGCAAATGCCGTGAAAAGTTTCAACCTTTGGCGGCATGTAAAATGTAACCATCCTGAAAACTATGTGGCTCTGGTTACAAAAAAGGACCAGGAAGATGAGGCAAAACAGAAAGCTGACGTGGCTAAATGACGTTCATCTGGATCTTTGAAAATTACTGGAGAAAAGATTTTTTGCGGAGCTTCCCAAAATTGGAAAAGAAACCCAAAATTGAGCAAACAAAACTTGATTCATATTTGAAGTCCTCAAAGGTTACAGTCACCATAGATGCCAATACTTTCCGTGAAGGGCTGATGGAAATGGTTTGCTTGGGCTCAACACCGCTCACTACCTTCAGACTAAAGAACAAAGGATTCCAAAAAATTGCAGGTGAAATGGGTCAGCAGCTTGGCATTTCGACGGGGCATGATGCGGTTCATCATTTAGTTGTTAGCACAGCCAAGTCTGGTCGCGAAGAGCTCAAGAACGCTTTTGAGCAAAAATTGTGCTACCTGAAAATGGATGCGGCAACCCGTGGAAACAGAAATTTCCTTGCAATCAATGCTCAGTACTACGAAGAAGGAAAAGATAAAGCTGTGGTAAAAACCTTGGACATAATCGACACTGAAGGGCATCACAATTCTTCCTACGTGAAAAGACAAGTAAAAGCTATTTTAGAAAAATTTGGGATCAGTGAAATGCAAGTGCTGAGCATGTGTTGACAATGCAGCAAACATGACATGTGCCGTCAAAAATTTCAGCGAGGACAATGAAACCATTTCTACCTCTGAGAACAGGGATGTGGACAGAACTGAAGCTATTTTGCCTGATGAAGGAACTAAAGGAATGGATGAAATCAAACTCAGCATGGATGCTGCTGTGAAATGGGTTAATGACCCTAGCCTCATACTTCCAACATGGCTTCATGAGGACGACTCAAAAGTCCAACTGATGAGGTGTAGTATTCACACTCTTCAGTTGGCAATCTGGGATGGACCGAACAAAGAACATGCGAAGAAATTTCTGGCAAAAATGTGACAAGTCATTGTCAAACTACGAACCCCAAGTATTCGAAGTGTTCTGTTTGATCTACATGGGGTAACTCAATCATTGGATACTGTGACTTGCTGGGGTTCAACATTTGCAATGATTGATCGGCTTATCGTTTTTCAATCTTACTGTGAACAAGTGGCTGTTGCTGGAACAAGAGAACTCAAGTTAACAAAAGCTGAATGGGACGAAGTGAAGAACCTGTGAGACCTCTTGGCAAAGCCAAACCAAACAACTGTGAATCTTCAAGCTGTCGATGTAACCCCGGGAATTTTAATGAAGGAATGGCGAAAACTGTCAAAATTCTTGCAAGAAAATGGTGGACAAATTGCAGAAGGAATTCTATCCTCCATGCAGAAACGCAAAGAGAAGCTTTTTGACAATATTCATTTCCTTGCTGGAGTTTATGTTGACCCACGCTATCGGATTCTTCTTACCTCAAGGGAAATACCAAACGCAAAGGAAGGGCTCCTTGATATTGCTCGACGACTCGAAAAACAAAATCTATTGCTACATTTGAACTCGGTGAAAGAGGTGGAAGAGAACAAAACACAACAAAAGGAGTCATCAACTATCAAATTTGCGGTTTCGGAAAGTTCACATCCTTCAGAAATAGCAGGCTGTTCTCAAACGTCCGTCTCCACTCTGAACTTGTTCGAGCGTCCATCCCTGAGACGTCTTCAACCATCACAGAGAAATGGAGATAATTCAAGCACCAATTCTTCAGAAGATGACGACTTCAAAAAGGAATTGGATAAACAAGAAAGACGCCAGTGAGTTTCTGCAATTCATAATTGTAATGAAGCATTATTTGAGAGAAACTTTCAGGAAGATTGAGAGGCGATGGAGTCTATTGGTAGGCTAAAAGTTAAGTCTGTTTTTGAGGCCATTCATAGCTACCCACACCGCATTCAGGCTGCCTGTAGAATTGCTTCGAGCATGCCAAGAACTCAAGCTAGTGTAGAGAGACTGTTTTCGGCTTTAAAGTTAATTTTAAATGATCTGTGGCAGGCTATGAAAGACGACTTGATTGCTGCAATAATTTTTTACAAATTGAATTATGAATGATTCTAGTTTGTATAATTGTTGATGACATTTAAATTGTTTTAAAATTCCGAATAAAAATAATGTTTTTTCAAAATTACAGTATGCACTTTTTTATTTAGTTAAAAATTAATTTGAGTCAGAGCGCGGAGCGGAGTTGGAGCAGAGCTGGAGCAGTCACTATTGGTGCCGGAGCAGAGCTGGAGCGGAGCAATTCAAAAATTTGATTGCTCCAAATCCCTGCTTCTAACAACATCAATGCTGCCAGCCTCAATACCTTTTTCATTTCCTTTTCTTACAAAAATCTCTAGTACTTCTTCCAGGTTTGGAATGAACTTCCAAAATCTATTCAGTACGCCTACAGCCTCAGTATACTCAAATCACTGCAAGAATCCCATATCAGCATCACTCCCTTAAACCATCAGTATATTTGCATACATAAGAACATAAGAACGGCCGTACCGGGTCAGACCAAAGGTCCATCTAGCCCAGTATCCTGTCTGCCGACAGTGGCCAGCACCAGGTGCCCTAGAGGGGGTGGACCGAAGACAATGATCAAGCGATTTGTCTCCTGCCATCCCTCTCCAGCCTCTGACAAACAGAGGCCAAGGACACCATTTTATCCCCTAGCTAATAGCCTTTTATGGACCTAACCTCCATGAAATTATCTAGCTTCTCTTTAAACTCTGTTATAGTCCTAGCCTTCACAGCCTCCTCTGGCAAGGAGTTCCACAGGCTGACTACACGCTGTGTGAAGAAGAACTTTCTTTTATTAGTTTTAAACCTGCTACCCATTAATTTCATTTGGTGTCCTCTAGTTCTTCTATTTAGGGAACTAATAAATAATTTTTCTTTATCGGCCCTCTCCACGCCACTCATGATTTTATACACCTCTATCATATCCCCCCTCAGTCTCCTCTTTTCTAAACTGAGAAGTCCCAGTCGCTTTAACTCTCCTCATACGGGACCCGTTCCAAACCGCTAATCATTTTAGTTGCCCTTTTCTGAACCCTTTCCAAGGCCAAAATATCTTTTTTGAGGTGAGGAGACCACATCTGTACACAGTATTCAAGATGTGGGCGTACCATAGTTTTATACAGGGGCATCCACAAGGTTTTGAAGTTTTATTGGACAGAGTGGAGGTGAACAAGATGCTTGTCAGGATCCATGACTTTGCCACATTGCTGTATCCACTTTCCAATATCATTTGCTGTCTTTTTCTTTATAGATTACAAAGTCTTGGAGCAGGAACTGTGTCTTCCTATACGACTATGACAGGCATGTTAAATACTGGTTAATTGAATAGTTGATTAACTTCATGAATTCTTAGCAGTTACTCAACTATTCTATAGTCCCCGGGGATGGGGCCGGAAGCCAGTGCACTCCGGCCCCACTCTCGAGGAGCCCTCTGCCACTCCATGCTGATACAGATGCAGCAGAGTGGGGTGGTAGCAGCCCCTGGGCCGGAGCAGGGCTGAGCTACTAGACCTGGCACGAGACAGAACTGAGCTGCCTGCCCGCCTGCCTCCTAATGCACTTTAAATGCAGAGCTGGCGAGAGGGTAAGCCCCAGACCCGGTCAAACCAGAACTGAGCCGCGTTGCTAGCTAGCCTGCTAAAAAATTTACCGGCAAGGGAGGAGGAGGGAATGCATGTAGTCTATAGCATTAACTTTGCTTATCGGTTAATTGGTTAATCGACAACACTATTACATCCCTTATCTATGAAGCACCTAACCCATTTGGACAACAGTATAATATAAATAATAATACTTTTTGTTCATGCTTGCAGTGTGAGAAAGCCGTGATTAGCATTGGTACAGCTGCTGCCTTGTCAGTTCTGGGGCAAATCATATTGAATGGCATGTCTGCGGGGAAGCACACTTAGAGCCACTAACTGACTAGAATAGATAAAGTAGAGAGCCAATCATCTTTGCCACTGATGATTGAACAGGAATGCTGAGAAGAATGGATGTGGTAGGTGGAAGCTGCCTTCAGACAAGGGAAGAGTAGGTTATCCTCTACCATGCTCACAAGAGTCAGTAAATGGAGCTTCCTTCAAACAGAAATCCCTGATATAAACCATAACTAAGATTGCCCAAAAGCATGTAGAAAAGATTGCTTCCGGGACTGCATAAAAATTGTGAGGAGGCCAAGAGTTTTTGATCCTGGCTGCTTAACAGGGCAGAGACTTGCCTATGGAAAAAGGATTGGGATTCTGGTTTAGTATTTCAGCATCAGGGCTTCTGTCTTTATAATGAAAACGACAAGAGTCTTTGGAAAAACAGGAGAGGAAAAGGTGACGGATGCCAAGTTTCAGCCCAGTATGAATTAAAATCAATTAATCAAAATCTGAATTTATAATGCAAACACTCAAATACCGTTAACCACATTAGTGCTCTGAGTGCCCATAAACTTCTCCTTGCTTTCCACTAGCTGAGAGCTCAGTACAGAAATTTATTCTGGCCCTCCTTATTTAGCATTCTTATTCAGCTGAGTATGCCCTGGGACACAAAAGTATTACAGAACTTCACTCACCAATCAGGCATGATTCTGACCCTCATGCATTATTCACTAATGAGGAACTTGGCTAAAGTAATTTAAGATTGTTAATTACTAATGGAGGTCACACGTATCTTTCATTAAAAGGAAACTGTCAACTTTATAACACTCATGTCTGGACATTTTTACCTACTATTGTTTCAAATAAAATCTAAAATTCCTACAACTGACACAGATTGTTTTTCTCTGTTTCTTGTTTACCGTTTCCCCATATAGTGAGTTATTCCATTTTCCCTGTTGCTTCTATGAATTTTTCAAACATTATTATAAAAGAAAACAAATTATAAAACAAAATAAAATAAAGTGATGCTAACCCACAAAAATTAGCCAGAATAAGTATAATAGCTGGAACTACTTTTAACTCTTTTTTAAAAAGTGAATTGATTTCAGTTCATTATTATTATGTTGTGCCTAGAGACCCAGCCAGTTCTTGGGGTTCCCATTGTGCTAGACACTATAAACACACATAAAAAAAGCTGGTCTGTGCCCCAAGGTCCTTATGATCTAAGTAAAAGATGACAGACAGTAAGTGAGAATTAGACTAGGGATGTGAAAGTGTAACCATGTACACAGTTAACCAATGCTCCTGGGCTCATCGGTTAATCTTCATGTTTACATGCAGGTTCCTGGTTCGCATGGGGAGCCGGCTAAAAAAGCCAGTTTCGCATGCGCATTACTCCTGGGGAGAAACCTGCCCTCCCCCCCATGCTGCTGCATCCGTATTAGGCAGCAACGCAGGGGATGGGAGAGAAATGCCAGCCGCATGTAACTGCTGAAATTTTCAGCAGTTACACAGTTACTCTTAATTAAACGCATTTTAACACCCCAACACCAGACTGGGAATGCTAAATCATTTCACCAACCAGCCATCAGATGGTCAACAAGTGTTAGTCACTACTGATCTGGCTGGATTTGACTCAGTAGTCTGCATGTGAAAGGCTTCATATTCCATCACCAATTCAGTGAGCCAAACTGTCCAATGTACCACTGAAACGAGAACATTTTACTCAATCGGGTGTTCTTAAGGGAAACAGTTAGTTTAATCGCACTCCTTCAGATTTCTAGCACATCTATACACATCTCTGCTAAAATGCCTGCCTCTTATTAGTTTTATGAATTAGAATAAAGCTTCCCTATTGTTGGACTGATCATAATCGTACCTGTGTCTAATTGCCTCACGACTATAAAACTGTTACTGTTCTTCCTTAGGTTGTTTAATGTTAGGCTTCTGATATTAGAAACATAACCCCAGATTTGTACTGATGATGAACTAGATACATAGAAGGACACTCCCTTGTGCAGTTCCATCTTTACACTCCAGTAAAAGACAGATATCTGTACAACAGTGATGTATTTTATCTGTATAATTAGTGATACAGGTAGAAAAATATGCAGAGGATGACAGAACAGAATTCCAGTAAAGCATTGTTCTTGCTGACCATATTTATGGAAATGAACATGAGAAAAATTCATTTTCAAACTAAAAGAAAGAATGTGAGATTGCCTAAGATTCTTCATTAGCTTAAAATGTTAACTATAGCTCTAAGGAGTTGCTACAGGAAATTTAGCAAACTCATAATATAGAAATGAATTTTTAAATTGACAAAGAGACTTCAAAATGGCTTTTCCCTTCAACAGTGTCTCATAATTAGAGCTTCTGATTTTGAGATTCAGCCGACAAACACTGACAAAACACAGATTAAAAAAAAATAAAAGCAGAAATATGCACTTGTCCAACAAACACTGAAAATATGCTGGAAATGATTGCTTGTTTGTAAGGGTTTGTCTACACCAGTGGTTCTCAAACTTTTTGGCCCATGGCCCACCTAGCTCAATGAAAACCTTTCTGGGGACCACCAGTTGCTAATGGAAACTCACTGTTAATTACAGAATTACGCCCGAGCCATTTTGCTAGTGCTGCAGCTAGGGACAACCGTTTAATTTAAGCAGTAAGAAAGGAAATATTAAATTATTAAATAGATTAAGCATTTTAACTTTCTCATGTTTATTTAAAATGAAGTTTTATAAACTAAGTACAATATTATGTCAAACACAAAAGGTTTCAACATTGTCTTTATTTACGGCAGAGATGGGGAACCTTTTTGGCATTGGGAGCCACTGACCCACAGAAAAATCAGTTGGGGACCACAAAAGAAACAAACAAAAAAAAAAACACCATCCAAAAACCACCAACTCTCACTGATGTGACCCAAGTGTGACATCTCACGCCTCTGACACTCCAGCTCCACAGGGCTAGGGGGAAGGACAGGGAGGACTGAGGTTCATGGCTTCCCATTGGCCGGATTTACTCCTCTGGGATTCCAGGGTTAGTGGAATTTGTGAACCCCACCCAGGGTCTGTGGTGGGGACAAAAATGAGGGGCTCAGCTTACAGGGCTGCCAGCGAGTGGGATAGGGAAGAGGGTGCATGATCTGGGTGGGAGGTGAGGTACAGGAGGTGGTGAGTGTGCGAGGTCTAGGTGGAGTGCAGGAGCAGGCTGGGGGTAGGGTGTCTGGCCAGGAGAGAGGGTGCAGGAGTGGGCTCGGGGTGTGGAGTTTCATCGGGGGCAGTGAAGGAGCAGGGTAGGGGTGCAGGGTCTGGGCATATGGGAGGGGGGCACTTACTTGCTTTCATGCCCCATGCTGCTCCCAGGCATTGTGTCCCAGGCACAGCCTCCCAATGCTCCCATTGGCCGCAACTCTGGGCAATTGGAGCAATGGGGAAAGCCTCCAGGCAGCATGTCGGTGCACTGTCATGGGAGCGGGAACAACAGCACATGCAGTCAATTCTGGCTCCTCTTCTTCCCCATGAGCTAGATCCAGGGGGGAGAGGGTCGGGGCTCCCCCCCCATGCCATGAGGTTGGCGCGCCAGTGTGGGCTTCCTGCTGCGGAGAGAGGGAGGGAAGGAACGAGGGGTGGAAGGGCGAGAGACTTAGCTCAAGCTGTGGACCACCTGGAAGGTGGTCGTGGACCATAGTTTAAGAACCACTGGTCTACACAGAGCAATAATGCAGGTTACAGGGATGTGACTTCTAAAATCACTAATTTGTACATTATGTAGTCTGTGTGGACGCTGCTGCTATGCACTACAGGTTCTCTAGGGCTCTTTAACATAGCGTTGTTTGGACCAATATAACATTAAGTATGCTACGAAACATTACAAATAAATTACTCATGACTATTTACAACAGTATTCAGTGTAATATATATTATATTGTAATGTATATATTATATATAATAGGCATACTTATTACAATATATACAATGGAAAACCTTGAAAATTTGCAATTTTGGGGATCTATGTTAAACTTAAAAATTAAGTGAATAAACAGAAATCTTATATATAATATACCTAATCAAAAAGTCTAAATTATTTAAGACTTGTTTTAATTCAGGTTTTATACAGCTCTTTTATGTAATCGTTATTTTAGGGTTTTTTTTTTTTTTTTTTTACATAATCACAATACTCCACCATTTATTTATAGTGGGAATTTCTCTCCCTTTCTAATGCATGCTTCTCAATTTGTCCCATCTAAGTCGTTTGTTATGATAGGTCATAAAGGATACTCAGCAGGAGGTATTTTGAGAAAATAGGTAGTCACACCTAACAAACAAGCTTCCACTGGAAATAAATGGGGTGATTTTAATGATGGTAGAGTGAAAAAAACCAAAGTAAACATAAGCTGGTAGCTATGCATGGCACAAAAATTTACAATGAATGTAAAAAAGTGGAAATCAATCAAATTTCTCACTGGAACAATCTCTGTTTTCTTACAACAATGCACAGAATCATTAGAGCTCAATGGATAACAAATACTAAACCAAGACAGACAGATCAACTAATTAAAGCCTGCTTTTCATCTACACGCACCGAAAGACTTATTTAGAAGTGTCCATAGGCATTCATTTTTATCTGACCAAGTAAACTAACTACATTTATGTTGCCAAACTACAAAGAATGTTGCTTTTTTATGAATTGAAAAGGAAAGGGAGGGAGGTGGAAATAAATCAAAGAAAACTCATGGCCCCAAGATAAATTACCCTTGTTTAAAAGGGCAGGATTAATTCATTACATTTATAGTAGCTTCCATTAAGCTGTGGGGTAATATTAAACCACTTCAAGCCATTGGCAGGAAACAGGTAAACTAAGAACAGTGTGACTAGCCCCTTCAAAAAGGGCCTAACATGCACAGACTGAAACTTTAATTCTATCATGCAGTAAGAAAATGCTGAATAAATGAACTCTCTCAAAAAGCCATTATAACTTGGTTCCTCATTACAGATCTAATTACAAGCTATCTTTATAATGTACACCTGACAATATCATGTTAAACACTTAGCTTTAAAGGTCAGCCCAACTAAGAGAACAATTCTACTATTTATAGCAAAGGGTGAACTTTTCTTATTTAGATGCTTAAGCAACTAACCCTTTAGTTTAATGTAATTAGGGAAGGGATATTCAATTTACAGTATCCACAAGTAATGATAATTACACTGTTCCAAAAAAGCTGTTGGTAAGCATATGAAACCCTTGTAATTACATCCTGTTTTCAAAATGACTTTAGCATGGTGAACTTGAAGCATTTCAGCAAATGAAGGCCAAAGCACATAAAATGAAGACTACAGTGGTTTAGTAGCTACACTGTTTAACATAATGAACAGTACTACCACAGGGAGATCACAAAATGCATTCGATAACTCACCCCGACAGCCCATGCCATCTCCTTGCCTCTCACAATCATCCATTAAAAAAAACCATAAGACAGCAGCTTTCTCATCTCTTTCTCCAAATTCTTCAATAATGTGGTTCAGTTTCCTCTCTCTCAAAAAAAAAAAGACGCAACAAGAATCAGCCCCTTTAACTCTTTATGATTTAAGTGGCTACTCCCAAGCTTTGGCTGCTGCTTTTTTTTATAGTCAAAACAATATAAAAGAGCTAGGAATACAAAAAAAAAAAATCCCTATGTGTGCTGCAGATTAGCTAGGTCAGCATTCCACCAGGACCAAGGTGAAAAATAAACAAATAATCATGTTCACAGCAGCTGCAGCGATCAGTCTCTGGAAAATTATTCAGGCATTATGAGAGAGACGATATTAAACGCTGCCACTTGCAGCTTCACGGCTCTCTGAATATTCGCATCAGAATGGGATGAGCACTTAAGGAGTATCATCAGAGAGCTTGCCCATCTGAGCAGCTTCCATTAAGTTTTTGTCTTAGAAAGGGATAGCTGGAACCTTGCTGCCTTATAGGCAAAGAGCTTGTCATAATTCATTAATAACACAGTTTTGCTCAGGTTTCCTTCAATGAATCAGGCAAGCGACCTATGAAAAAATGCTGAGTGCACAACAGCTTCTCCAGAGACTCTGCAATAAACTTACTACCTGGCATCATTTGCCATCTGAGACCAGGATGGACAACCGTGTCCTACAAGGTCTGACAGAGGCCCTACGGAGTCTCCGAAAAGATACATGCAAAGAGAGGTAGTTATTCCTCTGCAGGATGTAATTCACTGCTTGATAATGAAAACTGAACAGTTTAGCAGTGGAGATACACTGTTCCGCTTTTGCTAAGTCTAGGGCAAAGCTGGCAATTCACCTTGATAAATCATTTATGACCAAAAAGGGGGGAAAATCTAAAAAGGGTAAGTAGAAAGTGGTAACTACAATATTGTGAGGAAAACTTAAAGGCTGACTGCAACTGTGCAGTTCTTTTAATGCATTACCGAGAAAAAGAATAATTTCCTCATTAAATTATTAGTTGCTATTCCAACTTTAACTAAGGACATATATTACACAATAAAACATTTTCAGCCTAATGCTGTCGAACTGAGGTCAATAGGATTGCATATGTGAATCAAAAGACAGGATGCAGCTCTGTCTGCAGTCCATCAAAATGTGTGGTTCTAAATGAGTCAGATGAAATCATTAAGTCCCAAATTCAGTAATATACGTGAAGTGCATGTAACAAGTGCAAGTGCATGTAATAAAAAGAAATCATAATAATCTGGAATTACTATGATAATCATGATATCTATTTAACTGCTAAATATATTTTGCACTAAATAATCATGATATATTATAATTTTTGTTCGCATTTACTTACGTTTTTAAAATATGTTTATCATAAGGTAGTAGAAAACGGTCCAAAAACTAATTGTTTTTATACAGTATGTTTAGCAAAAAGAAACAAATGTGTTAAAGATGTCTACATATTGATTTAAAAAAAAATCAATCTCACTTAAACTCATATTTTACAATACAGCATTCTCAGGTAACTGGTGATCATCATCACATTACTGGATATTTTCCTTAAACTATTTTATATTTCAAATATCCATTAAATTTTTATTTTGCATTTCATATGGTAATATTTGTTATTTGAGCTACATATACAGTATTAAATGCAGCACTATTAGCATGTCTAAAGATCACTCAATGCTGGCAAAGCTTGACCGATTGAATAGAAATCGATAATAGTATTTAATGACTTCATGAGAAAAATAAATGACCCTCACACCCTTAATGGATTAATGTCACTTATGAGCAACACAACATTGCGTAATGCTGACACAGAGCCACTCAAAGTGGTGTCACTTTTCATATGAGTGCCTTAAAACCTTATCAAAGGGAAATTGTATTTTAATGCTATTTTGGTTGCCATTTTTTAGAGGATTTTTACAATCCCATTTCATAAAGTAGAAAGCATGATCTGAATTGTTACAAGTAGCTTTTGTCATTGGCACTCGTGCTAGGTCACCTAGTGAAAGCTTTCTAGCAAAAAGAAACTCTAAATATATAAAAAAGGATAACACTTTGTAATAATACTTGTGTTTACTGTAGTCTTCCTTCTTTGAAGATAGTGAATACAGGGTGTGTATATATGTGTGCGCACCTCTCCCCCAAGAGTGCATCTTTAATATTATTGACAGCATGTTTTTCTACATAAAGGCAACTGCTCAAAATGTACATTATAGCCAATTCTACATGTGCATAACACATGTTATGCACAATGCACTAATAACATGCTTCAGTATTTAAAAAAAAAAAAAAAACGTGTTATCACACACACACTCGGAGTTATATGCCATTAACTGAATATTGCCCTCTCTGGGTCACTAAACATACTTCTAGTTCTTAAGAACATGGACATTTTATCATCTCCAAAATGTCAGTTTTCTACTCCAAAAGCCAGCACCCCACTTCATTTCCTATGACTCTATTTCCTATGAAGCTGGAGGAATGAGTAAACCATTGCATGTTGTCCTCACTGTTTGATTCTAATGTGTTACACTAACTATGATAAACTTGTTATAACATCTACTGGTTAGGTTTAGTGTGTTGCAAAGAAGTTGTGTTAGGAAATGAGTATTTCGGACAATACATACAATATCTTTAGTTTAAGAGTAAAATCAGAGGGCATTTAACATTTATTTGGATTATTTTGATTAAACCAAACCTGAACTCAGGGAATTAATGCACTGACTGCTTGAGACACTTGTTCCATTTCTGATTTTTTTAAAATTATCCTTTTTATGTTCCATGTGAAGAAAAGTGAAGGAACAGATCAATAGTGGTGTTCTAGGTTGCACATGAGTTACAATTCTCACCTAAAGCAGCTATAAGAATTCTGTGGGGGCAGAATAAGAAAGCAAACATTTTTTAGTCTTAACTCTCTCCTAAGAATATGATAACTTTCTTTGTAAATATAGCTCCATAATTGCCTATAATTGACCTTATATTGTAATCTATAAATTATGGATTGTTTTGTCAACTGAAAGATAATTTTGTGACAATTTTGTGAACATCTCATTGCAGTGATCATAACTACACTCAATATCATTTGATACTTCAAGCTACTGTATTTTTAACTTCTCAGGCAATTCAACTTTTGTTTTTAGACACTGAACATTATTTATCTAGACTGAGCATTAATCATTTTGAGTATTATCAAAAAGGAATTACGTATTGAAGGTCATTAATGGAGCATAATAACTAACACATGAAACGATACAGTGTAACAACCTTATAACAGCAATAAAGTCTTATTCAGCGATGTCACTATCTTCCTTTTCATACTATTATTAAGGCTTGTTTACGTGGGAACATCCAGGAATAATTAAACATCATTAAATCCCTGTGTAGATGCAATTAAAATGATTATAAATCAGTTTACTTCAAATCACATTGGAACAGAATTAAAGTAAACAGAGGCAACTTTAATTTTGAATGGGAGTGTTCACACAGGTGTTTAATAAAGTTTACCTTATCCACTTTAAATTCTCACTTTTAATTAATTCAGATTAGCTTTCTTGGATGTCCCCAGTTAGTCAAGCCCTCAATCTATCCCAGAACCTTGCTAAAATGAATCTGTAAAAAATTATACCCTTTGTTGCTGGTCTCCCAGTGCACCTGCTGTGCTGCATTACATTAAATTCCACTTATGCAGATGCAATCTTTGGATATACAATCTATCAATATCTGCCAAATAGGTACCACACTGTGATATTGTATAGTAGGCACTTAGATCATGATAGTGTGGTACCATGGCCAATGGTGATTACCATGTTTGGTACTTTTATCAGCACAGATGTGGTGGAGTTGATGTAGAGCACAAGGGAATCAGGCAAGAAAGGACCACGGAATTTATTTCACAATTTCTTGTATCTAATTTAAATATGGATATTTCTTTAAAGAATACAAGCTGTAACTTGGAAACTGATACAATTTAGAAAAAAAGTAAAAAACCCACAATCCATGTAGCAATTCACAAAACTAAAGCAAACATCTGCCAGGTAGAAACTGCATTCACCAACAATAATCTTCCTGTCTGTACGAGCAGTTTAATTAGAAACATTTTGGCACAGAGCCTGATCTACATGTTGATCTTTCCCACCAGAGAACTCCATACAATCCATCTTTGTGTTACACAGAGACCAAGGAACACAGCGGTAGTACTCAATTATTGGGGTGATATGGCAATATTCTGATCATTCATAATCCCAATGGTGAGAATAAAGACTCCTCGGAATAAGGAGGGAGTAAAACAAAACAAAACAGAAGAAAAATTGGAGGTTACCAAAATGGCTTATACAGTTACTGACTTGAACCTATACAGAAAGATGGTATGTGACACTGAATAACTGTTTCTTTATATCGAATTTTGTCAGGGTAAAATACATACATACCAGATAAGGCAGGATCTGTGGTCCTTGCAGTATCAAAATCCATCCCATGAAAACAGAAACTCTAGTCATCACATATACACTATAATTCACTTCTCCTGTAGAGGATCGTTCACTAGTAACCATGAGTAGTCTCAATTTTGACATTCTCGAGATCTTTAGCTATGTGCACATCACAAGAAATGCTATTTTACAGCTGTACTAGCACCTACAAAAGGCAATGCTGTCTAGGTTTTATTGATTTATAATAAAGGTTAAAATTCTCTGCAACTACAGCGGGCCAAAACTTGGTTACAGTTCTTGGGAAATTGACATTTTTAAATTTCACACATTCCATAAATTCTAAACAGTTTTCATTTTGGAAACACTCATAAATGGAGTTTCCAAAATGAAATATACTTCCTGGGACCCATAGCTGCTGACTGAAGTAGATGTGCATCTTCTCTGTTTCACTGGTTCCCACCATTGAACAGCAGTGGTAAATATAAGTAGTAGCAGTATAACAGACAATAATCATGTTGATTTCAATTAGCAGGTGCCAGAGCTTCAAGGGTCTCTGGCTCCAGGACAGACCTGCCATAGGAACTGTGTTGGGCTTCCAACCTTTTGAGGCAGCCTCTTTCTCTCTGGGCTGCCTGACTTTTGAGGCAGCACATCAGACGTGGGGGTTGGGGTGAGGGAGTCAGCTGACTAGGGAGGCTGGAAGCTCTGGTTCAGTCTGCACAGCATAGCTGTCCCAGAACCACAGATCCTGGAAGTTCATCCTATGATTTCCTGGCTTCTGGCTTCATAGCAAGGAGACAAGGAGACTGGAACCCATAAGAGTTCTCTTGCAACAGGAAGCTTTGAGATTAGCTTGAGCTGGGGTTCTCAGTACTTCATGGCTTCCAGTGAAAGCTGAGGATCACAGTTTTAAAGCTCTGTGGCAAGGAGCTTGGAAGGCCTGAGGTCCCTGATGTGCAGTTCTAGAGCTGTGGACTCTGGAGGGCCTGGATCCTGAGCCCTGGGGCATCCTCATGGCAGGCTTGTACCAGAGCTATAGGCCCTAGAATTTCTGGCTCCCGAGAAACCCATGAAGCAAGCTGGCAGGAAACCAGGGAGCATGAACTAACCATGGCTCAACTAGCATGTCTCACACCTATAATGATTCCACAAAACATGGTTAGGTTAGATGAATCGTCACTTTACTGACAAAGCCCTGTTTTGCTGGAAAATTCCTGTTCAACTCTATCCCATGACTATTTTTTAGAATCTTAACAGATTATCCCAACAAGGGCATGATTAGGAAGACAGAATGTGTCTTAATGTTTTAATTTAACCTTATTTCCATTGTTATCCTTGATAAATATTTTGTAAGGGAGAAGAGTTATGCAACAGTGAAAAATCAGTTTTTAAATGGTTTTATATGCAATTACCTTTTTAAAACATTTACATAAAGGAACATATATTTGATATGGATATATGTAAACATTTAGGAAAACAGATATTTTTCCTGAAAGTCAGTATAATTTATAATTTTAAAGTTTTACTATGGGCTCTTCTACTTCAAGGAAACTTTCTAGTAACTTATAAGTGTGTGAGCAAATTCTGTGAAATCCTGTTAGCCTGTTACATAGGGAGAGAGAGTGATCTATCATTTCTGCAGCATAGTGTCTACATTCACAACTTAACTCAATAAAGATTGTTTTTAGTTTCTATAAAGGTATGAATATTTTATGCAATCATGTAAATTGGGGTCTGTTCATTTGTACAAAGCCAACTATGCACGGAAGTCTTTTTAAGATGGGAGCCTTAGTTAACCAAGATAATAGCAAACAGTGATAACTGTAGATTATTCCTTTTTGTGGTAACAATCAGAGAGAGGGGGTATTCTAATCCCAAACTAACAAAACAATTTTGAAGTCTTACAAGTCAAAATTATGTTAACATATTTTTTTATGATATATTCTTATTTGCAAGTCTTTCTCTGGCCATCAGGTTCTTGGAGTGCAACAAGTACCTAGGCCTGGATGAGCAAAACATTTCTCATCCCTCTGGGGTGTTCCCTCCACTGCTAATCTCATCTTCACCATGGTGGGTCAGCAGGGATGTCCTGTGGAGTGGTTCCCGACACCCATCAGCCAGCTGTGCATGATTCTGGGGGGACATATCTCTGAATGGAGGCTGACTAACTACTGCCATGGCCTGCCTCTCCCCTAGTGATCCGGGGTATGGATGTAATAGTGTAGTCAATTAACCGATTAACTGGTAAGCAAAAGCTTATAGGCTAATGCTATAGACTACACATATTTCCCTCCCTCTTCCCCCCAGTAAATATTTAGCAGGCTGTCCAGCTGCCCAGCTCAGTCCTGGCTCATGGTGGGTCTGGGACCTACCCTCTCTGTGGCTTTTCATTTAAAGTGTATTAGGAGCCAGTGGGCAGGTAGCCCAGCTGAGTTCTGGCTCATGCCGCTTCCGGGAGCTCAGGCCCTGCCCTACACTGGGGCTGCTGCCATCCCGGACTGCTGCCTCTTTCAGAGGCAGCAGCATAGGGCGACAGGCAGCTGGTCTGAGAGGGGAGCTGGTTTTTAGACCAGCTCCCGCCTGGCACCCTGCACTGCTGCCAGGGCTGGCCTTACCATGAAGTGAACTGAGGCGGCAGCCTCAGGTGCCAGATTGTGGGGGGGCACCACTAGGACCCAGAGTGTAGAAAATTGTGTCTGCTGCTGTTAGTTCTCCTTTATTGGGGTAGGTTGCAGAGCAGTACCATGAGAGGAACAGAATAGGAAGAAGACAGAATTGAGACCTTTCAAAGTTTTGGCCCAAGTGAGGGGGCATGGGAGCGTCATTTGAGCTCCCTGCCTCAGGTGCCAAAATGTTGTAGGCTGGCCCTGGCTGCTGCCTCTGATACAGAGGCAGCAGCATGGAGTGGTGGGGTTTCCTTGGGAGTGAGGCCAGAGCGCACTGGCTTCTGTCCCATCCCCTGGAGACTATAGGATAGTCGACTAACCGATAAGAATTACTCGACTATTCAGTTCACCAATATTGAACATCCCTAATCCGGGATTTACCTCTTTTCCCTGTGTGTCTCAGAGGTGGACATGACTGAGGCCACCTTACAACCAAATTCCTGTGTACCATCTTAGTAACTTACTTGCATTGAGCACTCCTACATTTTTAGGAAACTAGAAAAATTTTCAAACTAGAGAACATTTGAATTCTGGAGGAACTTTTTAGTGTTAACTGGAACTTTTACATTTATAATTTTGTACATCACTAAGGATGCTATGGGAGGCTTTCAAACTCACGTTAAGCTCATTAATTTTTTTAAATAGTAAAACAGGACTAGAGTTGTGTTATTTAAGCTTCACAAGATTCAAATATCCATCTGTGTTTTTCCACAGATGGAGTAAAGTTGTTTTCAGGTCCCAGAAGTTGTCTTTATGTTTCTGATACAAATGGGGATTTCTCTAAAGACACTTCACTTTTCTAAATGACAGTCTAGTATACTCAGATGTTTCTGCTATAGCGAGAAAACATCCATATGTATCTTCATTCTTCTTTTTTAGCCATTACACCATTATGGAATTTGATCAAAAGAATTAGGGAAATCAATTTGAAATAAAGATCCTCTCAAAATAAAAGCAGATTCTCACAACATGTAGGTGATTGTACTCTGTGATTATGAGCAGAATAGCCAACTGATTATTTAATTATCTAGATCTACCCTTCAGTGTGCTAATGAACATACACAAAAGGGAAATCTGACAAGTCCCAGTAAAGATATTTTGACACAATACTCATTATTAAGGAGAATCTAAGAGCTATTTTGTTTATAAATACTGCATATTCAATGTTGATATTAATGCAAAAGGATTATTTACAAAACCTTACAGGAAAAAATAGTTATTACACAACATAATTTTGGTAGTGGGAGGATTGTACCTTTAGACACTCTAAAATAAGGAAGACAATGTACTTTCAGGTGTGGTTTTTTTATTTATTTATAGAGCCATATGAAAATCAGAAAACTTTAAATGCAAATATTATTGTGAGTTTTAAAAGTTCTTTTTAAACTAAAAAGGCCAGGGAAAACAATACCATAGACATATGTAGAGGTTCTTTATAAAAGAATAATTTCAAATCTCATTTTAATTCTTATCTCCATAAACAAAAATATTTTAATTAAAAATAATTGAACTAAATATTGAATTTAAAGTTTACAAAGCACTTATTAAACTATATGGCTACTGAGCACATCAAAGCATACTCAGGAACTTTTAGTGTGCATCAGCAGGATCCACACAGAGTACATCATGCTGGAATGCTGCATATTACACTCCAGCTTGCTATGCAGAAGTGATTGTTTAAACATGCCCTTTACTATGTTATTTCGGATCAACACACACAACACCAATAGAGCAGATTTGTTTTCACAAGATCTATATTACAATACATTTTACCCTCCAAAAGGAAATCTCTAAAATCAACAAACCAAAAACCTACAAACAAAATGCTAGACCAATGTCAAAGAAATGTATGCATTTTCAGCATCCTCCTTAAAATTAACTAAAAAACAATAGTCAAAACATGTTGACATGTAACAAATATAGCCTTTACCCTAAGTCTACACTGGCACTTTAAAGTGCTGCAACTTTCTGGCTCAAAGGTGTGAAAAAACACCCTGCCCTGAGTGCAGCAAGTTATAGCACTGTAATGTGCCAGTGTGAACCAGGCTTCAGTGCTGTTAGTTATTCCCCTTGTGGAGATGATTTACACAGAAAGCTGCACTTTCAGTTTAAAGCACTGCTGTGGCTGTGCTTTAAACTTTTAAGTGTAGAGAAAGCCTCAGTCTGATGCTTCCTTTTGCTAATCAGGAGGAGACACTATGCCTACACACATCTACTTAAGCAATTACAGTATATAGCTTAACATATATTTATTCTGATTTTTAATTTTTACTTTTTGTTTTAGTTAGAAAACATTAAATAAAGCTTTTCTTATTTTCTAAATTATAATATTTTAACTTGTGATTGGTGTCAAATTGAAGAAACTGAAATAAAAAAATATTCTCTGTACATCTGCAGGAGAGGCTATTCCAGTCAAAAGCTGGTCTGGTCTAGCACTTCAACAAATGCTGCTCAGCTTTCTCTAAAACTAGGATTCATAACAGATTATCCTAATTATTGAAAAGCTGGGGGAATACTGTCTGGCTTGCTGATGCAGCGACAATAGAAATTTACAGGAAGAGTGGAGTAAGGCTCAGTATCTGCTGCAAAAGGGGCAGTGTGTCAGCATCATGATACTGACTCATCCCCAGAGACCAGAAGGACTGGGGAGTTCAAAAGGGATAAGCCTGGCAGAAGAATCTCTTTTTTCTTTGCTGGACCAGGACAGCAGCACTCACCCTCTCCTTCCCCTTGTGGTGGCACCAATATTAGGTTTGGTCAGGACCTGCTGTGGGCATTGCACTAGTTGCGCTTTTCTAGGGGAAGTGGAAAGGAATTTTTCCCTCACCATCAGATTGGCCATGGGGAGGTGGGGTTTTAGGGTCTCTGCTATAGCAACATGGTGTGAAGAAGGCAGCGTTATGGTGAGTAGGGAAGGGAGTTAGGCTACAATATTGTAAGTGTGGGGTGGATGTCCATGGGGAGGTATTCACTAAATGGATAAATGGCTTGGTAGAGGATTTTAAAAGGAGATGTGAGTTAAAGGAAAGGAACAGAGAAGGGGGAGCGTTTTCTGGCACCTATGACTGGTACAGCACTGACCCAATGCTGCTTTCTTATAGCCCATGTTAACCCTAGTTTGGAGGGGGATAATACTAGGGTCCCAGAAACGGGTCGCTTCTGAGACCTGGATAGAAAATAGGTCTGGCAAAAGCCCCTCAGGAGTTACCTGCACTGTATATTTTATCTGCTGGGTAATCCCAAACATCTAATAGTAAAGTTACAGCCTGGTTTAAACCATATGAACTATTTCAGTGGCTACATTGTTACTTAAACACACTTTAACATCCGTACTATAAACTGTTAAAAGGTGCAGCTTCTTACGTATTTGTATGTCAACATTTTTGTGTCAGATAATGTTTCGCAAGTAAAAAAAAATGCTGTTCAAAAGCAATTTTGTCCATAAATTAGCCTACTATATTATTTATTTAGTGCTCTACAGTAGCTCAAATGCCTGGCAGTTTAAGCTGATGCTGCTACAATGGAACCATGCCTTCAAGCTACACAATCAAATGACCCACAGTCATGCTACAACTCTGTCGGACAATGCCAGCACTAGATAAAGCAAGTCAACAGTTGTGCACGATCAGTGGATCATAACAAACACTGACAGGCTCTGCTAAAAGCTTGAATATGAAATTGTAGTGATGCACTCTTTTCAGACGGGGAGAACATCTCAAGTGGAAATAAATACCTTCTCTCTCTCTCTCCTTCAAATAAAATAGAAGCTCTACAAATGTTCCTGTTGTTTAGCAGTATTTGAAAGCATGCACAATGCTGGTTAGCAGACACACAGACTTTGATAATTACAAGCATAAAAGATAAAAGTTCTTAATTCTATGTTATGGCAACCATTTATAATTCCCCAACAAAGCATCAAATCTATTTATAATATGCCTTCAAAGAAACAGCCAGTTAAAATTTTGCTCAAACCCTTTCAATTCAGTTTAGTGTGACTTCTTCTAAGCACACAGTTACGTATTACAATGGTTACATCCTATGGGACAAGCTCATAAAATAGATCAAATTCCAATTTTCCACTTCAGTATCTAGTTGTGGTTTCTCAGAGGAACAGATATGAATGTACACTTTTCAAATAATGCAAACTTGTCAGAGAGAACTGTCATCAAACCAATAAACTCTGAGGCAAATAAAATGCAAGATTATGCAAAATAATGTGATATATTTAAAGAATGGGGGTTATTTATGTTTTCCATTTCCTCTAACTTTATGATGCTATATTTAAAGCGCTTAAATGCTACAGTGATAGGTGCAATATAAAAATATATACATAGATAAGCTTTAGTTTTGCAATGCTATCAAATAAAGGCAAGTTTTGTATATGCACGAAATTCTACACTGACTGAAGTCATAGCTTCCTTGTAAACCTATAGTTTTGACTATCATAAATACTGAAAGGCCACTGAACTCATAAGTGTATTGATACCTATGTCATCCTTCTTGTCTTTGGCATCTTTTTTTTCATGGAAGCTTTAATAAGAGGCATGCTACAACTATGGGCCACCTTAACTTTGGAAAAAACCATAATTATACTGCTTATGGGAAGACTTTCAAAAATATGTATTACAAAGAAATTAGTTTAAAATTGGTTTCATACCTTCAATGCAAAGTGTCCTTTGCTTTAATACCAAACTACATTTTGTTCTTCATGTAAATACTTTGTACAATAACTTCATGGTCAGAGTCCAGGATACATATGCAGTTTACACATAATATAAATGAACATAAGAACAGCCATACAGAGTCAGATCAAAGGTCCATCTAGCCCAGTATCCTCTCTGCTGACAGTGGCCAATACCAGATGCCCCAGAGGGAGGGAACACAACAGGTAATCCTCACGTGATCCCTCTCCTGTCAACCATTTCCAGACAAACAGAGGCTAGGGACACCATTCCTACCCATCCTGGCTAATAGCCATTGACGGACCTAGCCTCCATCAATCTATCTAGATCTTTTTTGAATCACGTTAAAGTCCTAGTCTTCACCACATCCTCTAGCAAGGAATTCCACAGGTTCACTGTGTGCTGAGTGAAGAAAAACTTCCTTTTGTTTGTTTTATAGCTGCTGCCTATTAATTTCATTTGGTGACCCCTAATTCTTACGCTACCTCTAATACTGCTGTATAATTGGTAGTCCTTGGATTTGTAATGAAAAATGTATTCAGCAATCCATCCTGTTCAGCACAGCACATCTCTTAATTTAAGTGATGCCTACACTACAGCTGGAAGGTGTAATTCACAGTATGGGCAGATAAACTCTAGTTCCAAACTAGTGCACTAAAAATAACCACCACTAGCAGGGACATTGCAGCAAGGGGAGTGGCTCGGGCTTGGGTGGGCTCAGTCCCAGTGAGCAGCTCATGCTACATAGCTATTTTTAGGCTACATCTCCACTAGATAAGCTAGGTGGTGTTTCCCAACTTGTGTATGCAAATTCTTGCTAGCTCAACAAGAGTGATACTTACCAGGTAAACTAGCTACCCATTCACATCCTCTACCTCTGATCAAGAGGTAGGAAGGATTTAAACAGAGGTCTCCCACCTCTCAGGGAAGTGTCCTAACCTTTGACCGATAGGATAGTCTGAAGTTGAGCTTCCTTCATCTCTCTTCTAGCTGTTCCACTTTAAGATATATTTAAGTAGTCATTGAAGGGAGAGGGGGAAAAAAGGGGAGAAAGACTCACCCTACTCCCATGACTTTTGAATTAATTATCCAAAACTGTGTTGCCAGTAAAATAGGTAGAGGAACACCCATCTCTTTCTCACCTCTCATCCTCCCTCCAGTCTGAGGATCACACACATTGGGCTTAGGCATTTGGATGCCTAGATTGAGGCAACAGCCAAATGTCTAGATGAAACAACTTAGGTATGCTAAGAACTTTTATAGCAAAAGTGTGGGTGTAGTGAGAGTTTAGGCACCTACTGGGTAAGGTGGCAGCCAGGTGGAGGTTTTTAGTAGATCACAGTGGGACCTAAAACTGGGACTTAGGAATCAAAATCCAGGGTTTAGACACCGAAGTCTCTGCACATCTGTCCCTTAAAGCCTGCACAATGTTGTGCGTCTGCACAAGATTTTTAAATCACTTGTTTTCTGTAAAGTATGCATGGTCATAATGAATGACTTTATGACCAAGAGAAAAGGTAGCTGAGTATCTTCTGAATTAACTATTCAACAAATGCTGCCATTTTTCATTGATTCATTTATCTTACTGGCTCTAATTAAGAGAAGTTTATTCTAGCTTTCATGGAGATAAATTATGTGGATGGATAAGGTTGTCAAAGAGATTGTTTTTTTCCCCGAGGGCATGACTATTGGGCAATGTATTGAGGTTGTGTAGGAGCCTTATTTGCGCATTTCCATGCTTTGAAATCTTGGGTTTCTTTTATTTTCTGTTCTCAATAACAAGGGTTTCTATTTTTACTGCTGTGGGAACACTGTGATACTGAGCACTACAGCATTTGTAGAGAATTAATTTTCTGTGTATAATTTTACATGTCTCCTGAAGAATAGGGGCTGCTGGCAACCATTAGGGTCCACTAGATTCTGTAGAGCCCATCCTTCCAGCTTGCGATGAGCAGAGCACATGCCCCTGTGGAGATAGAGGATCTGCATGCTCTGACAGCTAGCTCGATTGTTTGGGGATGGGAGAGGGCATAGGAGACCCAGGTCTGGCAGAGGGTGAGGAAGGGCAGGATCATACCACAACACATTCTCTGGCAAGACAATAAAGAAGCTTGTGGAAGGTAAATGCTCTGGGAAAGCATCTGGGTGCAGCCATCGGGGCTCTGAGGGAATGCTTGGCAGCTGGGCTGGGCTGGGTGAGGAAGGGGGGTCACAGAAATCTGGGCTTGGGGCTGCCCCATTGCTGGGCTCTGAAGGGTGGGGGGGGGGGTGAGTTGTTCTGGTTTCTGGAGGGCCCAACCATCCCCCTCCTGCACTCCTCCACTGGTACTGGATTACTGTAGAGACTTCTTAAACTTTCTACTCCTGGAGAAATCTTTTTTGTTGTGGTCTATATTGTTGACCAATCTGTTGATGGGGAATTTTGAAATAAATTACCAAAATAATTGACACTCAAGTGATAACAGTCATATTTTGACAAATAAAATATGCATATTTTTGAAGAATTTTAAAATATTTGCACAGAATTCTTTATATTTTGGTACAGAAGTCCTCCAGGAGTATATTTTATGAGAGCTCAATTATTCTTAAATTTGCAATTTGATCCGTTAACCACAATGCTACATAATTATTATGATTATTTATTTGTTTGGGAATTGTAAGGATTTTTTTTTAAGTGTATACCATTTATGACCAGCACTAAGAGGCAGGCAGGATACATTGAGCCTCTTATAAACTTTGCAGCAAGCTTAAGTCTCCTCTATTCTTTTACAAGTCTCCTGCATCCTGAGGAATCTTTCTGATCTGGCTTATTTATAAAGCCAGATATAAAATATATCGAAAGGATAGAGCAGGCTGGGTGGGTGGCGGAGTGGCACTGTATGTGAAAGATAATGTAGAATCAAATGAAATAAAAATATTAAGTGAATCAACATGTTCAAAAGAATCGCTATGGATAGTAATTCCATACTCCAATAAGAAGAAATTAGCAGTAGGGATATATTACCGACCACCTGACCAGGACAGCGATACTGACATTGAAATGCTGAGGGAGATTAGAGAGGCTACCAAAATAAAGAACTCTATAATAATGGGGGATTTTAATTACCCCCATATTGACTGGATACATGTCACCTCAGGAAGAGAAGCGGAGATAAAATTTCTCAATGGCTTAAATGACTGCTTCTTGGAGCAGCTAGTGCAGGAACCCACAAGGAGAAGCAATTTCGATTTAGTCCTGAGTGGAGCAGGATCAGGTCCAGGAAATAACCGTTACAGGACCGCTTGGGAATAGTGACCATAATATAATAACATTCAACATTCCTGTGGTGGGAAGAACACCAGCAGACCAGCACCCTGGCATTTAATTTCAAAAAGGGAATTACACAAAAATGAGGAGGTTAGTTAAACAGAAATTAAAAGGCACAGTGACTAGAGCCAAATCCCTGCAAGCTGCATGGAAACTTTTAAAGACACCATAATAGAGGCCCAACTTAAATGTATACCCCAAATTAAAAACATAGCAAGAGACCTAAAAGAGTCACCGTGGCTTAACCACCATGTAAAAGAAGCAGTGAGGGACAAAAAGGCATCTTTTAAGAAGTGGAAGTCCAATCCTAGTGAGATAAATAGAAAGGAACATAAACACTGTCAAATCAAGTGTAAAATGTAATAAGAAAAGCAAAAAAGATTTTGAGGAACAGCTAGCCAAAACTCAAAAAGAAATAACAAAAAGTTTTTTAAGTACATTAGAAGCAGGAAGCCTGCTAAAAAACCTGTGGGTCCCCTAGACGATCGAACTATAAAAGGTGCAATCAAGGACGATAAAGCCATTGTGGAGACACTAAATGATTTCTTTGCTTTGGTCTTCACGGCTGAGGACGTTGGGGAGATTCCCAAATCTGCACCGTCCTTTGTGGGTGATGAATCTGAGGAACTGTCCCGGATTGAAGTGTCATTAGAGGAGGTTTTGGAACAAATAGAAAAACTTAATGTTAACAAATCTCCGGGACCGGATGGCATTCATCCAAGGGTTCTAAAAGAACTCAAATGGGAAATTGCTGAACTATTATCTGTGGTTTGTAACCTATCCCTTAAATCGGCTTCCGTACCTAATGACTGGAAGGTAGCCAACGTGACACCAATATTTAAAAAGGGCTCTAGAGGCGATCCGGCAATTACAGACCGGTAAGTCTAACTTCAGTACCGGGCAAATTAGTCGAAACAATAGTAAAGAATAAAATTGTGAAGCATGTAGAAGAACATAATTTGTTGGACAAAAGTCAACGTGGTTTCTGTAAAGGGAAATCCTGTCTTACTAATCTATTAGAGTTCTTTGAAGGGGTTAACAAACATGTGGACAAGGGGGATCCAGTAGATATAGTATACTTAGATTTTCAGAAAGCCTTTGACAAGGTCCCTCACCAAAGGCTCTTGTGTAAATTACATGGCCATGGGATAAGAGGGAAGGTCCTTTCTTGGATTGAGAACTGGTTAAAAGACAGGAAACAAAGGGTAGGAATAAATGGTAAATTTTCAGAATGGAGAGGGGTAACTAGTGGTGTCCCCCAAGGGTCAGTCCTAGGACCAATCCTGTTCAACTTATTCATAAATGATCTGGAGAAAGGGGTAAGCAGTGAGGTGGTAAAGTTTGCAGATGATACCAAACTGTTTAGGATAGTCAAGACAGAAGCAGACTGTGAGGGACTCCAAGAAGATCTCACCAAACTGAGCGATTGGGCAACAAAATGGCAAATGAAATTTAATGTGGATAAGTGTAAAGTAATGCACATCGGGAAAAATAACCCCAACTATCGTACAGTATGATGGGGGGCTAATTTGGCTACGACAAATCAGGAAAGAGATCTTGGAGTTATTGTGGACAGTGGCACATTATTAAATTACTATTAAATTAATTTTCATCAGAAGCAGAAAATTAAAGTAAAAACATAAAGTACTATATATATCTTTAAACTATAAATATAGCAAAGTTATCAATAACAATTTAAAAGAAGTTACTCACCCTGTGCAGTAACAATGGTTATTCGAAATGTGTGCTTCTGTGGGTGCTCTACTCAGGTCTTGGTGCATCCTCATGCTGCTGATCGGAAATTTTCAGCCACATATGTGCAGTCGCCATCTTGTGCTGCTTTCGTCCAGTAGGTGCACTCGCAGCACGATCCTCCCTCTGTTTCTTTTCTACCGGAAATCCAATAAAGGACTCCAGCAGAGAGGAGGAAGGGAGGGTAGTGGAGCACTCATAGGGACACACATCTGGAAGAACCATTGTTATTGCACAGGGTGAGTAACTACTACTACTCCTTCGAGTGGTGTCCCTGTGGGTGCTCCACTCAGGTGACTAAGTAGCAGTACCCACCATATGGAGGTGGGCATTGGACTCATTTATGTGAAGAAGCAAGGACTGCGTCTGCTAGAGTGGTGTTAGGTATTGGTCCTTTCTGTGGGGCATAATGTATGGAAGTGTGATGGGAAGACCATCTCTCTGTTCTACAAATGTCCACTAGTGGCACATTATGTACAAAAGCCATTGATGTAGCCATCACACATATGGAGTGTGCCCTAATAATCTGTTGTGGTTCTTTTCCATTAAGCTGTTAAGCCGTGTGTATGCAGCTTGCAATTTACTTGGAAACCCTTTGCACCAAGTCAGCCGATCCCTTAAGGGGACCAAACAAAGAGATGAAGAGTCAGTCTGATTTCCTTGTCTCTTTGGTTCTCTCTGGCTACGTCTAGACTACATCCCTCTGTTGGCAGAGGGATGTAAATGAAGCACTTTGAAAGTATTTCAAATGAAGCCGGGATTTAAATATCCTGCACTTCATTTGCATAATCACGTTATGGCGCTCTTTCAAAAAAGCGCTATTTTGAATTGAATCCGCAGTCTAGACGTGGTTCTTTCGAAAACGGCGCACTTTTTCGAAAGATCCTGTAAACCTTGAGGTTGTCGGCTGTCCTGAGGTTTACAGGATCTTTCGAAAAAGTGCCCCATTTTCGAAAGAACCGCATCTAGACTGCGGTTTCAATTTTGAAATAGTGCTTTTTCGAAAGAGCGCCATTATGTGATTATGCAAATGAAGCACGGGATATTTAAATCCCAGCTTCATTTGCACTTTCAAAGTGCTTCATTTACATCCCTCTGCCGACAGAGGGATGTAGTCTAGACGTAGCCTCAAAGTAGAACGCGAGGGCTCATCTGCCATCTAAGGTGTGCAAGATGGATTCTCTCAGAGAGGTGTGAGGTTTAGGAAAGTACATGGGTAAGTATATGAGTTCATTCAGGTGAAGGTCCACTATAACTTTGGGGAGGAACTTGGAATGAGGCCTGAGTGTGACCTTATCCTTAGTAAAGGTAGTGTACGGTGGGTGAGCCATGAGGGCTGCCATTTTACCCACTTGTCTCACAGATGTTATTGCCACTATGACAGCCATTTTCATGGATAGGTATTGTGGTGAGGCTCTGGCTAGTGGTTCAAAGGGCGGCCTAGTGAGTGTATAAAGTACGAGATTTCGGTCCCAAGGTTGTACAGGTGGGCATAAATTTGGACATGTTTTCCAAAGCCTGTTAAGAACTTCATCATTAGGTGTGCAAAGAGTGACAAAATCGCCGACTGGTTCATGAAAAGCTGTGATAGCAGAGAAATGGACACAGACCCGAGCTGATGGAAACACCTGCGTCACTGAGGTCCCTCAAGTATTCCAGTATGGTAAGTATGGGAGCAGTGTTTGGTTGTTATTGACGAATGCTATACCACTCCTGAAAGTGTTTCCATTTGTTTTGGTAGGTGCATCTTGTGGAGGAACATCGACTATTTAGTTGGATCTGCTTAACTCTCTCTAAGCAGGTAAGTTCTTCATTTTGGAACCATGGAGAAGCCATGCTGTGAGTTTCAGGGTTTTTATGTTCAGGTGGTGGATCTTGCCCCGGTGTTGGGTTAGCAAGTGGGGACTCCTGGGGAGAGGAATCGGTTGACTTATTGACAGGTGATGTAGGTAAGGGAACCAAAGTTGTCTTGGCCAGTAGGGAACTATCAGAATTACTGTGGCCCCAGTTGGAGCGGATCTTGTTGATTACTCTGAAGAGAAAGAGAATCGGTGGGAAAGCATAGAGTAAGGGAGCAGCCCAGCGAATGGTGAAGGCATCTCCCTCCAATCTCTTGCCCTGACCTGCTCGGGAACAGAATTTGTGGAATTTGTGGTTGGTTGCTTTTGCAAATAGATCTATGATTGGGAATCCCATTGTCAGAAAATAGGAAGAACACCACCGAGACCGAGTTCCTATTCGTGTTGTTCAGAGAAATGTCTGCTCGGTTTGTTAGCCATGGGGTGTCTGTTGGCCTGGTATGTAAGTGGCAGTTGGGTTATCTGGTTCTTGCGGCACCTGTTCCAAAATCTGATTGCCTCTGCACATAGTGAATGTGATCAGGCACCCCCCTGTTAACTGATGTAAAACATAGAGGGTGGGTTGTCCTTGAGGACATGAATGGTTCTGCCTTTTATAAGGGGAAGGAAGCGAGCGCATGCTTTGTGTATGGCCCTGAGTTCCAGGATGTTGATATGGAGGTGCATCTCGAGTTGAGATCATCTGCCCTGTACTGTTCTCGTGCCACAGTAGGTGCCCCAGCCCAGAAGTGATGCATATATGGTGATCATTACTGATGAGTCTGGGTGATGGAAAGGTATGATAACTTGGAGAGGTCCACCAGTCGAAAGATTGTAGGACTACTGGTGAGATTGTAAGGCGCTTTACGAGGCTGTGTCAGTTGGAAACGTAGATGGTCGTGAACCAGAACTGTAGGCAGCGCATACGTAGTCTTGTGAGTAAGACGACTAAAGTTGTGGCTGCCATGTATCCCAGCATTTGAAGACATGTGTGTGCTGTGGTGAAGGGAGTATGTTTGATTCCCCCGATAAGGTCACATAACGTTTAGAACCATTGCAGTGGGAGGTAGGCTTTGGCTGTCACTGCATCTAGGAGTGCCTCAATGAATTCTATCTTTTGGGTAGGCTGTAAAGTAGATTTCAGGATATTTATAAGGCAGCCCAGTTGGAAGAAGGAATCTCTAGTAGTGTTTGTCATGGCTATTGTTTGTTGACATGTGGGCCCCTTGATTAGGCAGTCACTGAGTTAGGAAAAAATAATGATGCTCTGCCTCCTGAGGAACTCCGTGACCATGGCTAAAGTCTTGGAAAATACTCGAGGGGCTGTGGACAGACCAAAAGGAAGGACTCAATATTGGTAGTGTTCTTGTCCTACCACAAACCCGATAAATCTCCTGTCAGCAGGATGTGTGGTTATATGAAAACGTGTGTCCTGAAGGTCGAGGGCTAAGAACCAGTCCCCTTTGTCCAGTACCGGTATAAAAGTTGCAAGAGTCATTCTAAATTTTCTGTTGCAGACAAACTTGTTGAGCTTTCTGAGATCTAAAATTGGCCTCCAGCCACTTGTTTTCTTGGCAGTTAGAAAATACTTGGAATAGATCCCTCTCCCCCCATATTCTGTGGGAACTAGTTCTATTGCCCCTAGGATGAGTAACTTTAGCACTTCTGCTTGTACCATTGGCTTGTGAGAGGGGTCCCTGAAGAGGGACAGGATGGGGGGTTAGGTACAGCGTATAGACATAAAAGGAACTATGTAGCTCAATTTATCAAGAAAATATTTCTCCATAGTAATAAGGGCCAACTGTTGGCAAAAGGTCTCAGATGGTAATGGAAGGTTGTGTTTGGATGCACTGGATCTCTGGGGAGGTCGCTCAGACCCCTGACCAAAACTTTGAATCTGCTGTTTGTTTGAAGTGGGTTTAATATTGGAGGACTGGTTGTGTTGAGCCCTCCTTCTATTGGGACGTTGCTTGGGCCTGTTGTCATATGGCCTCTGATGTTGCCTGTGACAGTTCAAGTCTCTTCGTCTTTGGTATGGGGGGGTATCTGCATCTTTTATTAGGCGGGGTATACATGCCTAAAGTACGCAGTGTGGTGAAGGAATCTTTCAGTGAGTAACACCTGAGCTGCTTTTGTGGCAAACAGTTAGTTCCAATCAAAGGGGAGGTCCTCCACTATCATCTGTAATTCTTTTGGAACTCCCAATGATTGTAACCATGATGCTCATTATTGCCGTAGCTGTGGTCCTAGCTGCTGTATCAGCCACATCCATTGCAGCCTGGAGAGCTGTTTTTGCTATCGATTGGCCCTCTTTGATGATGGATTGGAAATGAGGTCTCTTGTTTTCAGGAAGGTCCTGTAAGAGATCTTGTAATCTGGAGTAAATGGCGTGATCACAGTTAGCCAGAAGAGCAGTGTAATTTGATATTCTGAACTGGAGGGTGGCAGAGGAGTATACTTTCTGGCTGAAGAGAGGCAGTCATTTGTGTTCTTTCTCTTGAGGTGTAGACTTGTATTGAGGGTATTTTGAGATGAATTTGGGTGGGGATGTGAGAAAAGAAAATCCAACCCTTTTTCCAGGACAAAGTATTTTCTACCCACTCTCCGGTTGGTGGGGGGGATAGAGGCTGGTGGCTACCAAAGTAAATTGGATGGCTCCATGACAGCCTCATTGGTGGGTAATGCTATCTTTGAGGATGCAGCCGGTTGGAGTATTTTGAGCAATTTGTATTGTTTGTCTTGCACTTCTTGGAACATAATGTCCTGAGACTGGGCTACTTGTTTGAATAATTCTTGGAATTGTTCCAGGTTGTTTGCCCGTGGAGAGGACAATGCTTGGAAAACTGCCTCGTTGGGAGCTGCACAAGACTGCTGGACCTGTGAAGAGCTCTCTAAATTGGATTGAGGTAAATTCTCATCATCATGTGTTGTATCTGCCTGGGTTATTACCAAAGGAGGGGGACAAGATGACAAACGTATCATGGTAGATGGAGAGTGTGTAGCTGTATGCACTGGGGTAGAGGCTGGTGTATCTCGTGAGCGGTGGTGATGGGAGGAGCAGGGGCGATATTGGTGCCATGGCTCCCAGAGAGGCCACTGAGGTTGAAGCTGTCGCGGTGGATACAGCCATGGGTGGTTAAACCACAGAAGTTGTAGGGATTGTTGAAAGGGATGGTGCCGTGAAGCCACTGATCCTGTTGGGGATGAGTGGTGTAACGAAAGTCTACTCCCCTGCCCACTGCCATGTTCAGTTCATGGTGACAATAGTGTGGGAGAGTAAAAAAAAAATGTCTACACTTTTCCTACACGGGCTAGAGTGAGGTAATGTTGAAGAGTGTGGTGAAGCTGCTCCCTGCACCAGTGGAGATGGTACACCCGAATGCGGGGCTATTTGTAACTGGCGTGCCTTGTTAACTACCTTCTTATGCTCCAGTACCAGATCATGCTTTAATTCTGGCTGCTGGGAACCAGCTTGTTCGATCGGTGCTGGGATGCCTGTGGGTGCTGACACCGGCGGCATGCCAAGTTTTGTTGGTGCCAATGGGTAAGCTGCATCAGCAGGTGCTGCTGAGGGGGCAGTCTGCTGTTTCAGTTCTGACTCAGCTCTCTTAGCTGAGGTCAGTTTTCACTTCTCCGTGGTGCTAGAAGTAGACAGCACTAGGGAATGAGCAGCCCGGGATGTAGTGGGCAGTGATCGTGCTGGGGAAGCCCGTGGCACTTGAGAGACTCTGAGGGGAGATGAACTAGCCCTCTCACAGGGCACTGAGTGTGCCCGTGTCTCTGGGGACTTATCTCCTGGCAGTTGGAAGGATTTTTCCCAGAGGAGATTCTTCAGCCACATTTCGCAGACTTTCCTCGCTCTGGCCGTCATGTTTTGACAGTGCAGGCACTTTTGTGCTACGTGGCTTTTGAATTTAATACAGGATGTGTGCCTGTCAGAAACCGGCATTGAATCCTACATGAATCACATTTCTTGAAGCCAGGAGAGCCTGGCATGATGAACGAACATGAGGATTCAGGAGTTGGAGAGAAATGGAGTAGAGAGGAAAAAAAACGGGGAAGCGTTTTTAATGAAAAACTAGGTAAAACTAACTATACGCTGACTAAAACTATTAACAACTTGTAAACTAACTATACTATTTTTAAATTTTCTGTCAGAAAGGAGAGCACTGCTGTGACTCTGTCTTCAGCCGAGGATAGTAGAAGAGGAACTGAGGGAGGATTGCACTGCACGTGCACCTAGTGGATGAAAACAGTGCAAGACGGCGACTGTGCATGTGTGGCATGGGAAGGTAAAACCTCCAATCAGCGGTGCAAAGATGCACCGAGATTTGAGTGGAGCACCCACAGGGACACCACTCGAAGGAGAAAAAATAATTCTGCATGAAGCATTTTTTCAATAGCTTCATATCTTTTTCATGATATACAGGATAGAAGATTTTAAAATCAAAGTAAAATTATGTCCAAAATCTATTAAGACCAGAAAGGCACTTTAACATTTTTTTTCTTATTTTATGCACTTACTACCCTAACAATTCTGTTAGTCTTTCATCATCATAATTACAGGATTATGCACATCTTGATATAGAAAAGTAGAATGCGCTTTTAAAATACCATTTTACATAAGAACATTACATAAGAACGGCGATACTGGGTCAGACCAAAGGTCCATCTAACCCAGTATCCTGTCTGCTGACAGTGCCCAATACCAGACCATAATTCCATAATGACCATACCTAAATGAAAACAAAAAAATATTAAAATATTTAGAAGTTGTGACTGTAAAAATCCAATTATTCATTAAGACAAAATACAAGCTCCAAATCTTTACCATCTACAGAAAGAGAGATGAGATAATTTGTGAAGGTTAATAAATAATAACCTGGCTAATCATCAAACAGGCCAATAGTTTTTCTGAATTGGAAAATACATTTCCTGAACTTGCTTGTACCTGAAAGCCAAAAATTGTTACTGTGTACACATCCACTGTACTCCCTGTACAATATCATTTTGAATAATTATCTGAAAATGACAGTTAAGACTTGAGCAACTGTTGTTGAGAATCATCGGAGTAGAAACTCACTGTATTGATAGAAAACTCCCACTCACTTTGGACTCTAAAGTTACAGTACCTATACTACCTTTGTCAAAATAATCCCATTTATCATTCCCAGAAAACACAATTTGGAAAATTACAAGAGGACAAAAGTAGAAATAAGGGGCCCCACACATGTTCACTAATTATGTTAAGATGACTTCATAGTGGTCATAGAAGACAAAGCTATAACTTTAAATATTATGTGGAGCTAATGTTGCGATTGTTGTTAAAATGTGCTTTTAAATAGAAAAAAAATTACAAAATAAACTGCAGCTTCCTCTTGATAGCAGCTCCTCTCAACACCTTCAAATGAGTTTTACAACTCTTTTTCACTAACACTTTTCTCACATTTGAGCAGGAAGCAAATTGTGAATTTGAACTACATCACTGTGGAATACTACCTGCTGTGCTACCAAGAGATTTTAGCAACTAATTAGCACTGCCTGCAGCTAACCAGAGCCTTAAAGACTGTTTCTTCTACACCAGGATATTTTTGCTAAAATTTCCCACCAGCAGTAGCAGTGCTGGGAGAGAAACAGCTGCTAGCATTGTAAGAACTTTGCTCTCTAAGACCTGCTCTAGGTGATAAGGTAGTTAAAATTCCACTGTTCGCTGGGGTCTGATCTACAATATACTCTTGCTATTGCCATCATCCAGAGAGCTGAACCAGTCACAGCAATGGTAGGAAGTTTTATTAAGTGTAGTGTAAACAAAGACAGATTACAAAGCATTTCTTTTGCTTACCTGCACAAGCAGATTTACAGAGACATTTAAAGCAATTCATTTTCTTTAATGTTTTACATCTAGTTAACTTTCTAAAAAAAAAATCTATATAAAAGGAGCTCTCTCTAAGTTTGAAAGCTTATCTCTTTCAGACAAGCTGGTCCAGTAAAAGACATTACCTCACTCATCTTGTCACAGAATCTATTGTCAAAAGTCAGGTTTTGCTTCCTGATGTAAATTTTACCCAGTTTACATTCCCCCAAAATAAAAATTAACCTTTATTAGAGCAGATTGTCATAATACATCCACTTTCTTTTTTATTTCAGATCTCTGAGTAGAATTTGAACTCACAAAGGGGGTGGAGGGTGGAGCACATCATCAATTACTATAAAATATCCTCACAGCCACCTGGAGCCTGTAACGCAGAAGCAGTTTTCCCAGATAGTTGGCCCTCTCTTTGCACTTACTTGGGTAATCTTGTGCCTATTTGGAGGAGTTTCTTTCTCCAGTATAACATTTTCATTTGATTTCCCCCAAAGGCATGGTAGGTTCCATGCACTCTATTGGAGTAACCTTCCAGTGTGAGGGATCTGGTGTGATGATGTAAGCCCCAGGTTTGATCTCTATCTGTGAGCAAAGAAAAAGGTTCCCAGAATCCGATTCTCATACTTTTTAAGAAAAGTTGTTTATTCTGGGGGCTGTATCCCTGGAATAACTTGATCAAATGGCCCCAAATCTGGATCATGAAGAAAACCGCCCACCCCCACGAGGACTTATAGTCCAAGGCAATCTGATTAACCATACAGATGTTACAGCACTTAGCACAGTTGAGCATTAAACAGAATGCTAGTCTTCTTAACCATAACTATAGCAGAAGTGTGGCTCTGCCATAATGTTAGCAATACGACAACGGAGTGAGTACAGAAACTTCCAGGATTTGGGAAACATGCACCAAATATAAGTCCAGCTTCTATGACAAAGCAGGAAATTACATGTGCAAAGGTGAGTGATTTCAGAGCTGCACATAAGCACAATCATGACAGTAGCTGTAAACTCAAAAGAATGGCTGATAAAAACATGAATAAATCACCTGCTTATAACATACAAGACAGACTCAGGAGCATAGATGAATGTAATAACAGAAACCGAAATAGAGTAGTTCAAACAAAATATATTACAAGAAAAGTTAAAAGTGACAAGAGGAAGCCTGAAGCAGTGAACAAATGCCTGTCCTGGGAGAGGGCAAAATATCACAGAGGTGGGAAAGCTGTAAACAAGAATTTGAGGTAGTACAAAGCGGTAAGCAACCAGTCCTAGGTGATGATTCTTGTAATATAACATCAAGAAAACTATAGCAGTAACCGAGATAATAAACCTAAATAAGATAGAAATGTGTTATAGGTTCATCCTCTATGGCAGTGTTTTTCTAAGTGGTCCATGAAACCACTTTGAGAAACCTGATAACTGGCCGCTCCGGTGTGTTTATTTACCAGCTCCATGGCCACGGAGCCTCATGGCTCCCATTAGCTCCGGTTCACTGTTTGCAGCCAAGGGGACCTGCAGGTAAGGTCAGCAGTGACCCGGCCCACACTGCTTCTTGCAGCTCCCCTCGGCTGCAAACAGCGAACTGGAGCCAATGGAAGCCATGTAAATAAATACACCCGAGCAGCTAGTTAGCAGATTTCTCAAAGTGGTTTCATGGACCATTTTGAGAAATACTGCTCTATGGTTCAGACTTCCAGAGTCTGGCACTATCTGTAGTCCAGTATCCCCATGGGTGCTTCCAGGCTGAGCACTCACGGGGGAAAGCTGGGTCCCGTGCTCAGCAACTCCTCCCCTGCCTTCCCAGAGCTTCTGGAACGCTGCATCAGAGAAAGAGGCACGGTGGCTGCAGAGCCCCATGGCCAGCAGAGTGGGCTAGGAGTGCAGCCTGGCAGCCATGGCTGTGCTCCTGGCTTTGCTCCTGGCCCCCAGCTACTGGGCTCTGCAGCCACCCTGCCTCTTTCCCTAAGTGCTGTTACTCCAGTCCCCACTCAGTCAATGCGGTCTCTCCTGCTACTACCAGAGCGGAGCTCCATAGCCAGTGGCACCAGAGGAGCCACCACAGATGAACCCCGTTTCCAGCAAATTCCCTAGTTCAGGACCAGTCAGGTCCAATGATGTCGAATCAGCGAGGTACAACCTGTATCTGCATCATATGAATATACGGCTGTACACCATATCTGCCATACATCCCACCTGAAATGACACCAGAAAAAGATGTGAAATACAGAATCAGGTGGGATCACTTGAGCCAGCATCTGTAACAGTATAGGAAAAAGGAGCTGGTCTCAGACTTTGCACTGAGGACCTGAGCAGGAACATAAAAAGGTAACGTTTAGCTTGCCCACACATCATGAAATATTTGCTGAGCTATATTCTTCAGTAAATGCAGATGCTGTGGCAGTATAGTAGTAGTTCCCTCTGGTTCCCAGAACTCCAAACTCTGCACTTTCAATTCACCATTTGGCAGACAGAGCTTCTTGAAAGAGTCTTTTGGGATATGTTCAGCCCTACTAATATTTCACTGCACAGTGACCTAGATACTAGATGCAACTGCAGGAGTGAAAGTGCATACTGATGACATAACAGACTGGCCATCAGGCCACTGAGTATCAGGAACAACTGTGGAGTGTACTGGAAAGTCCAAAAAGTAACAACTTTAAAGTTAATAAGGCCAAATGCCAGCTGCCAACAACTATTATTACCTACTCAGGAGAGACACTGATCACAACTGAGAAAATGCCTGAAATTCGAGCAATTCTGAACATGCAGAGACCAGAAGATTAAAAAATAAAATAATTCAGAGAATTATTGCAAAGAATGATCAGTGATATAAGCAAGCACACATTTTAAGCAACTAAGCTAAGCTCACATCTGTGCAAGAACACAGCATGCACAAGGATTTGAAACTCATAGTAACAATGTCATCAATGATGCTATTATTAATCTACTGAAAAGAGATAAAGCTTTCCACTGACATTTCAAAAACAGGGACTATATACAGTGATATGGACTGAACATGTTCCCATAGATATGCATCATAAGAATCATAACAGAAAATAAACCAGAGTTTCAAGCTTCAAGGGGTAGCCAAGTTAGTCTATGCAGGATAAACTTAAAAAACAACAAATGGTCTGGTAGCACTTTGTAGACTAACAGAACATGTAGATGGTATCATGAGCTTTTGTGGGCACAGTCCACTTCTTCCGATGACTGGAGTTTCAAGGAAAGACACACTGCTAAAACATACATTTCAACATAAGAGATGATAAAATCATCATGGTCCCAAGTAAACATCAGCAAACAGTTCAAAAGAATGTGGAATAGCTACAGACCCCAATTCAGCAAAGCATTTTATGGTTAACTTTAAGCAGATGAGAATTTATGTGGGATTGTTCACGTGCTAATAATTAAGCATATTCTTAAGTGCCTTGTTAAACTTGGCCCGCAGTAAGGAAGTTGCTAAACGCACTCAGGATACAAGTCACTGACAAAGCTTTCATATAACATTGGTACTACATTTAGGACAAATTCATGGGCTGAATAATGACTTGGATCTTAGTGAAGAAGAGAAATTAATCAAAGCAGACTTGAAAAAAATTGCAACAGACAAATCTTTTACCAAAATTGAAAAACAGAGCTCATATTAGACTATATCAGGAATAGTCAGTGCATAGACCAGGGGTAGACAAGAGAGCCTCCACGCAGGCCCATCAAGTGGGTTAATATGTCCCGCAGATGCCCCGCCAATCCCCCGCCCCAAAGCCAGTCAGGGCTTGGAGGTAGGGGGAGCACACAGTCTCCTCCAACCCTTCAAGGGGTGCCCAGTGCTTAGAGTGAACCGCCAGCTGTTCAGCTGGTGATTCACTCTAGGCGCTACATGCTCCTTGCAGGGTGGAGACAGGGAGTGAGAGACTTCTCACATTCCCCTGCCCCCAGGCCCCGATTGACCTGTGGGCAGGGGAAGTGTGCAAAGTTTTCTCCTGCCGCCGGGGGCGCGGGTGCCTAGAGGGAACTGCCAGCTGTTCAGAGTCTGTGGGCAAGAGCCAATCAGGGTCTGTGGGCAGAGGAGCAGAGAAGTATCCTGGTCCCGCCCCTTTCTGCCCAAGGTCCCACCCCTTCCGGGGCAGCCCAGGTTCTAAAATTATTGCCCACCCCTGGGCTAGACCAAGATCCATTCAAGAAATGTCACTTTATTCATATTCACTGGTCACAGAAATGGGCAAAAATTAACAAAGGAATCACAAATCAGCTTCCGTTCCGTACCCAAGGACTGGAAGACAGCTAACATAACGCCAATATTTAAAAAGGGCTCTAGAGGCGACCCTGGCAATTACAGATGGGTAAGTCTAACGTCAGTACCGGGCAAATCAGTTGAAACAATAGTAAAGAATAAAATTGTCAGACATGTAGAAGGACATAATTTGTTGGGCAAAAGTCAACATGGTTTCTGTAAAGGGAAATCATGTCTTACTAATCTGTTAGAGTTCTTGGAAGGGGTTAACAAACATGCGAGCCAGGGGGATCCAGTAGATACAGTATACTTAGATTTCCAGAAAGCCTTTGACAAGGTCCCTCACCAAAGGCTCTTGTGTAAATTAGGTTGTCATGGGATAAGAGGGAAGATCCTTTCATGGATTGAGAACTGGTTAAAAGACAGGAAACAAAGGATAGGAATAAATGGTAAAATTTCAGAACGGAGAGGTGTAACTAGTGGTGTTCCCCAAGCGTCAGTCCTAGGACCAATCCTATTCAACTTATTCATAAACGACCTAGAGAAAGGGGTAAGCAGTGAGGTAGCAAAGTTTGCGGACAATACTAAACTGTTCAAGATAGTCAAGACCAAAGCAGACTGTGAAGAACTTCAAAAAGATCTCGCCAAACTGAGTGACTGGGCAACAAAATGGCAAATGAAATTTAATGTGGATAAGTGTAAAGTAATGCACATTGGAAAAAATAACTCCAACTATACATACAATATGATGGGGGCTAATTTAGCTACAACTAATCAGGAAAGAGATCTTGGAGTTATCATGGATAGTTCTCTGAAAACATCCATGCAGTGTGCAGCGGCAGTCAAAAAAGCAGATAGGATGCTAGGAATTATTAAAAAAGGGATAGAAAATAAGACGAAGAATATCTTACTGCTCCTATATAAAACTATAGTATGCCCACATCTTGAATACTGCATACAGATGTGATCGCCTCACCTCAAAAAAGATATTTTGGCATTAGAAAAGGTTCAGAAAAGGGCAACTAAAATGATTAGGGGTTTGGAACGGGGGCCCATATGAGGAGAGGCTAAAGAGACTGGGACTTTTCAGTTTAGAAAAGAGGAGACTGAGGGGGTTTATGATAGAGGTATATAAAATCATGAGTGGTGTGGAGAGGGTAAATAAAGAAAAGTTATTTACTTGTTCCCATAATATAAGAACTAGAGGACACCAAATGAAATTAATAGGTAGCAGGTTTAAAACAAATAAAAGGAAGTTCTTCACACAGCCCACAGTCAACCTGTGGAACTCCTTGCCAGAGGAGGCTGTGAAGGCTAGGACTATAACAGAACTTAAAAAAAGAGCTAAATAAATTCATAGAGGTTAGGTCCATAAAAGGCTATTAGCCAGGGGGTAAGGAATGGTGCCCCTGGCCTCTGTTTGTCAAAGGCTGGAGATGGATGGCAGGAGACAAATCGCTTGATCGTCTTCCGTCCACCCCCTCTGGGGCACCTGGCACTGGCCACTATCGGCAGACAGGATACTGGGCTAGACGGACCTTTGGTCTGACCCAGTATAGCCATTCTTATGTTCTTATGTACAAATACTGGCGAACGCAGATGAACTACAAACCAATCATGTGGAAGACAGTTTGCAGAAAAGACCAAAACTACTCATGCATTGATCCTGTTTCTGACCAAACAAAAGAGTTTGAATACACCACAAGAATCACAGACTTGTGCAAAAACACTTTGATTTACAGTAGGTCAAAACTGCTTAAAAATCCAAGATGATGGATTGAGACATGTTGACACTGTAATAACAACATGAAAGAACCCAAGTTCAATCACTGTATTGGTTAGAATTTGTTAAGATTAATGTAGCTGTGAGTTTAATTCGGTCAGGGAATTTAGAAAAGGAAAGGAAAGAAAAGAAAGAGAGAAGTTGTACTATAAAGAATGAAACTCAAGACAGAAGATTAATGTTGCCTTACACTCTTGCAGTATACTCTGCAATGCCACAGTTACAGCTAACTTTCCCACAGACACAGAACGAGACAAGGGTACAGAGAGAGTCAGTGCAGACAGGCCAGATGATAGAACAGCAAAAGCAGTGATGTGTGTATTTTATGTATTAAATATGTGTTACCCTGAAACCAAATCCTAAATCAAAAGCAACAAGAAACCTGGGTCCCCTAAATAATTTTTCCTTGAACCACTAGTGCAAAGCAGCTTTTAAGCTAGTAGAGCTGACTACATAAGGGTCCCAGCATAGGGTATCTTCCAAAAGTTCAAAGGCTCTGTGTTCTCTTGCTGCTAGAGTATGGGACATGATTGGCTGCGGCAGGGGCACCCTCACAACCTGGCAAAAACCAGCCACTGCATTAAATCCCTTGGGACTTTTCTCACAATCTAGGCTGCTCTAAATCACAATGTCCAGGTTCACGCACAGCCCACCTCAGAATAGGTGAGTGCAAAGGCCATTCTGCCTTTCTTCCTTGGCATTTCTCAATACGGCCAGGAATCTGCTGTTACAAAAAACTATGGGTTTCACATAGGTGACCTTTATCTATACCCATCCCATTTGTTTCAAGCTTATGGTAATTTCAAAATAGCTGACCTATAAACTGTGTGCTCTTGGACTTGATGAGGACTGTTGTATTTGATTACTGTTAAGGAGAGTGGAAGATTATTTGGCACACAAGTTACTCTCTTACACAATCACAAAAAGGGAACAAAAATGCAAAACCTCCTGAATACCTATTTGAAATTAGCTGATTATTGATGCCTGAGTTAAAGGAAAGTGGGTACAGCTGTCACATTATTGATAATAATTATTTAAAAAGCATACATACAGAAAAGTTACATCTTCCATTGCGTCCTTCTTTCCAATCCTACATAAGTTCTTTATTTTCGAGTGCCAACTGTGCAGGACACAACTTGCGTCTTTTTATCTGTTTGCTAAGTGCCTAATACAAAGAGGTTCGGATTTCAAGATACTACTGAAATATTAATTTTTAATATTAACAGCAGCAGCAGGAGTAAATGTTTCTGTGGGACTATCAGAAGTATGGTGTTGGTAGGGAAGAGACAATTCAGAAATACAACACAGTCACCGTTTATGGATATCCAACAGCAAATACTAGTAAGCCACACAGAGAGGACTCACTCTGAATTTAACCCAGCTATTGCAAGAATGGAGGGCCTTTATCTGTGCTGCTTTTTACCCAGCAAAAGACTTTACAAGTATGTGTTGGGAATATGCACATTTTATGAAATCTACAAGGAGGATACACACCATGCTGCAAAATTTCCACAGCTCCGATTTGTGTATGTAAAATGCTGAAGTTGAGAGACTGTTTTGTGTACCATCTCTCCCAATCTGGATTGTATAGGACACCCTCTCTAGTTCTAGTTATGCATATAACACCTTTGTGGGAAACTAAAAATCAAGAAATTGAGGAATTTCTTTAATGCGATCTACCTGCAGGAAAATGGAGCACAGCCAACACCATGTGACCAGCTAGTTTATGGATCACCATTTGGAAAAAAGTGGGATGGTAAACAGAGCATTCATCTGGGAGCCAAAAGGTCTTATGTTCAAATGAACTGACAATCACTGGCTACAATAATCACAGAAGTTAGAGATAGAAAAGACTTATTAGATCAGCCAGTTCGTCTTCATGGCAATGTAAGGTTTTTTCTCAATATGCTTCGTACTGTTTTGTTCATATTAGTTTTAAAAATATTAGGAAATGGGGCTTATGTAACTTGCCTAGAGAGACTGTTTCATGTGTCTTAATCTCAAAGAAATGTTTTTCTAAAATTCAATGCACATTTTGCTTTTTTAAATTTCATCTTATCACTGTTAGATATCCCCCTGTGCACCACATTAAATAATTCCTCCCCCTCTTTGCTGTTTACACCCTTCAAATATTTGTAGTTTATTCTGTCCCCATTTAGTAATCTCATAGCTAAACTGTATTTATTTAGTTCTTGTAATCTTTCCTCATAGATAAATCCCTAAACAATTCTACAACTTCTTAAAAAATATTGAGGTTGCCAAGCTAAAAATGTGCTAATGTGAAGTTTAGGCTCAGCAAATATTTCTAACTTTTTAACGAAAACACACTAAAAAGTTGCTTGTGGTGTAAAAGAAAAACTAACAGCCACACAAAAGCTGGGAACTCAAAAAGTTCTAAAACAGTGAGAAGAAACACACTAAAATTACACACAGAGTTATACACACTAAAGAGCAAAGACACCCAATGTTAGGCTTATACAAACAATTTTAGTTCTGCCCCGTAAAGCCACCCTAAAAACCAACAAGAAATTTACGGATATATATTTTGGTGAATAAGGCTAACAGCTGATTCAATCTATGAGCCAAAGCTAAGAACACAATTCTTAGCTTTTATAGCAATAGGCCTCTATAGTATAATATGAAACCCCCTGTTTTTACATCACTAAATTAAAAAGATTCCAGTTTTCTCTATGCTTTCTATCATCCACTAAAAAAAGACATACTTGGCTACATTCTGAATATAAACATTATAAACAATCTTCCATGTAAATTATTCCCTACTGTTCTCACAAGGATCGCTAAATGCCACTAGTTTTTCAAGTGTCATTAAGAGACACAGAGTACAGATACAAACCTCCTGAGCTCAGACAGTTAAATTGTGGAACTTGCATGACAAAAGTAAACATTTGTCTGGTGACAAAGAATCACAGTTAGCACTGGAGACATGTTTGTATAAACTAATGCACTATAATCCATAGTCACTTCATGTATAACCGTACAAGTATTCTGATTATTCCAAATTTAAAATGTCCATGGTCTGCAGCCTCTTAGGGAAATTAATGTATATTTTAATAGTTTGTGAGAAAAACTTCTTAATAAAAAAATGACAAATTAAAAAAACAGGCAAATGGACCAACACAAATAAGATGGAATGTTTTCAATAGTCCAGGGGAAGAGTGAAAGTCAGGCTGATCTTAACTGTTATATTTCTAGATTTTTGAGTCGTTGTGTGCTATTATTTTTATTAAGTGAAATCTTAGCTTTGGTATCCAGGCTTTAAAAAAAAAAATCCCCAAATTTTGGAATCTGCAGTGGTTGTTTTGAACCACTTTCTAAGAAACAGTAGCTGTGCATCTGGTCAACCTTACCTAATGAAGTTTTTTGTCTGGAAATCCCACCCACTGATTTTCTTTACATTTTCAGTAGATTTATTATAATAGAACCCCAACAAGTTTTCAGTCCATTAACATTCCTAAATCAATACATTTGCATGTCTTATCACAGGCAAATGATCTCTCATTTAGAGAGCAGAACATTCAATTCTAATTATACACTTACTATAACCCTCCACAGACATTAAAACAACCAAACCAGTTTATGAATCAATAGATGCATAAAATAAACATATTTCTTTCAGAGATAGGCTCCTATGTTTATTCATAAAGAACAAAAGTACTCCAAACTAATATTTTCAACACTTGCAAGTTAAGGAATATTACCTCAATTTCAAAGAAATGCCTCCCTCAATGCTTTCTTCAAACGCTCAAATCCCAGCTTAATAAAAACAAATGGTATTCCTCATTTCTTCAAAATTGCATATTTGATATCCAAAGCTTACTTTCTTAAGACACACTTTGAAATTCTGTAATGATGTATTCTTATTTCAAAAGTCAGAGACTTTTTCCAGCTGTATAAGTGAATACATTTATAACTCTGAAGTGTAATGAACTTGCTTTTGAAGTATGAAAAAAGAATGACAAATATTAGAGGCAATTTAAAATATCAAAAAAAGCCTAGTCTGATAGGAGCTAATTCTTCCCTTTCTGTATCACTTTTGCAAACTATCCCAATTACTTTTACTATCAACAGACAAGATTTTTTTCATTTATCTTTGTTATCTTTACACAATCAAACTGTAACTGAAATTAAGAAACACAGGTCACCTAAACTGTGCATTTCACATTTACAGCATAAGCAGCAACTTTGTGCTGCTCAGGTAACTTCAGCCCACTAAATTCCATGGGTATCAAAAGAAACACTTCCTGTTCTTCACTCCTACACAAGTAGTGAATTCAGGAAAATTGACAGTAATTTAATCCACACTGTGACTTGCCCAGTCAATTTGCATGTGTGCAACTCTATAGACAGAACAGATCTAGAACAGATTAATGCCCCTATGAAAATGTGCCCCCCAAATATACTTACCTTAGCACTAATATGCAAAATATCTAACTTTTTTTAAATCTCCAAATCAGTATTTAACTTTCACTATCAGGCTTTTCTATTTTCTCCTTACTGATGTGTAGTAGGTGATATTCAAATACACCTTATTGATCTCAAAGACTAATGGGCATTATGAAAAATAAAAAAAATCTATATACATTGAGTTTCCATACATCAGCGTAGCAGTCACTAGAGTTTTTATTTACTCCATTCTATAATTTTATAGAGGCAAAATATAAGTCAACATAGTATGGTGTCCAATTGTGAAAAAACAAACAAACACAAAACAAAAACAAAAAGCCAAACACAAAATCAACCAACCCCACAACAAACAAATCAAAAACACCCATTACCTTAAGTCTCTTAATATGCTTTAGTGTACCCATTACAGAAAAAACATCTGTATGTGAACAGGAGCAATCTACTTTAAAAAAGATTTTTAAAAATATATGGGTTTTGGCGTCTTATTTACATTATACATTCTAAACAATGTATATCCACAGCAACAAGATATGAAACAAATCGTTTTCAGTTGTTTAATTGTTTTGACTTATAAAATATGTTAAATGTTAAAGAAATATACAACAGTACAGGCTGAAACTTTCTAAACCAGGACTCTCAGGTCTGGCAACATCTAGGGTCTGGCAGGACCACAGATATTCCACGACCAGAGAGTCCTGGTGGAGTGTTAGCACCCAAGAGGCCTACGGACTGGCAGGGCAGAGGAAGCCCAATGCTCAGCAGCAGGGCTTCCCAGCAGGGCAGCAGGAGCCCGGTGCGCAGAAGCGGCCACCTAGCACAGCAACGGGAATTGGTTGCGGCAGCAGGAAGCCTGGCACAACAGCAGGAGCCTGGCATGTGGCAAGGCTACCGCCGCAGCAGCCCAGTGCAGCAGCAGGAGCCCAGCATGCAGAAGCAGCGGGGTTGCCTGGCAGGGTAGTGGGGGCCAGTGAGGGGGGAAAAGGGAGGCTGGCCAGAAAGCTGGGCAGTTGGGCCAGGGCTGGTGGCAGGAGGGCTAGAAATGACTTCCCCTGATCCAGCAAAATCCCTCATCCTGGTCCAATCAGGTCCCGAGGGTAGTGCCAAACCAGGGAGGTCCCACCTGTAGTTCTAGGACAACAGTAATAAAAAGTAAAATAAGAGTAAGAATCAATGCTTCTTAAATGCAATTAACTCAGGCCTGAAGTACATTAGGTCAGACTCAGATGTATTAGGTTGATTTTCTAAACAAAGAATCCACACCACCAAGCCCATTCCGCCAACTTTAAGGGCTATTAAAGTAGATTTTGGTACTTCTGCTTTTCCTGAGGAGTAATGGTAAATTTGATCTCAGATGGTCGACTTTAGGGTAATGCAAATGCAGCACTGTGAAAGTCTTTGTTCTTGGCATATCCTTTCTTCACCACCATGTGCTGTCTTGGCATAGATATCCGCATTTGTATTGCTGATTCATAGTTCTTCCTAAACAGATTCCTCTACCCACGCAGCAGTCACGTCTAAGATCTCCTGCACACTTCATGCTGGAGCTTGTTTGCGACCCTGGGCATTCGTAGCCAGGTGTGTCCCACAGTGCCCCAATGTGACCAGCCTGACCTGGACTTTCAACTCTGCTGCTCTCAAGGTGCGCAGGAAAAGTCCCATGAAAATCTAATTTCATTTTCTGTTTGGTCAGAGTGGTGAGCAGACCTCAGAGCAGGCAGCCAGCAAACCTCAGCAACACACCTGGCTATGAATGCCCAGGGTCCCAAACAAGCTCCAGCATGAAGTGTGCAGGAGATCCTAGAGGTGACTGCTGCGTGGGTAGAGGAATCTGTTAGGAAGAACTATGAATCAGCAATACAAATGCTGATATCTATGCCAAGACAGCACATGGTGGTGAAGAAAGGATATGCCAGGGACACCCCAGCAGTGCCACATGAAAATAAAGGAGCCAAGGCAAGCAAACCAGATGATAAAGGAGGTCAACAGGGTCCACACTGCAAACATTCTGCTTCTATAAGCAGCTGCATGGGATTCGGGGGGGGGGGGAGGGACCTTGACCCAGTCCATGGATTCCCCCCAAAACACTCCTCTGGCAGCCTCTGGCAACAGTGTGGAGGACAGTATGAATGAGGAGGAGGAGAATGGTCAGCAGGCAGGCAGAGTGTTCAATTTCACCAACAACCAGGACCTTTTTTAATGACTTTGAAGACAATTCCCTCCTCCCAGAACATATTGCTGCTGGACCCAGCTGGTGGAGAGGGCATTTCTGGTGAGTTCACATTTTTAATCATGCTACAAGTAGGTTAAGGCAATCGGGTGTGATCTGTGGAGGCCACACTGACTACACAGTGGGGGCTCCCTGGAACAATTTGTTAACATGTCTGGAGATGGAGTTGGAATCCTCACTGCACATTTCCATAAAACTGATAAATGTACTCTTTCATCCTTCCCACAAGGTTCCAGGGGAGGCCTGCCTTATTCCATCCTTCATGGTAGGACACCATTCCATCCAAGCCAGCAATAAGTGGTCTGGCTGGGCCCAGTGTTCCTTCTAAGCTGGGCAGCAGCACAGCTTCACAGGTGATTAGTCAGCCCTGCCCAGTCAGAGGCTCAGGGCTCCATGAACAGGGCTGACTGACTGGGCAGGGCTGACTAATCACCTGTGAAGCTGTGCTGCTGCACAGCTTAGAAGGAACACTGGCTGGGCCTGGCTGGAGCAGCCTCCCGATGGTTAACCAGTTACCCAGTAAGCATACTGGTAAGGGGCATGCTTACCAGTTAACTTTTTACCATCCCCTAAATCATGCATAAGCATGTTCTCAGAGTTATGCATATGCTTAACAGCTTTGCTAAATAGGGATGGATTTAAGCATGTGTAAGTGCTTTGTCAAGTCCTGACATTTAATATCTGGCCTATGTTTTACACTGAAAAGATGCTTTAAAAATCAACGTATTCAGTCAACAGGTTTTCTTTTTTGTACTTTCACAGAAACTATTTAAGTTTGTGAATTGAAGATGGTAATTGAAGAAATATGCTTCTCAGGATACTTCTACGTTTTAGGAGACAAACATTCATAACTTTTTTAAAGGTGCAAGAGTCAAAAACAACACCAATAATGAACCACTGTGTAAGAAAAGAATTTGATGGTTTTCTACACATACCAATCCAATATACTTTTTTACATATGTCAATAATATATTCACAATAGTAATTCTTTGAGTACATGTATTGAGCACTTGGAAATGTTGTGCTATGTACTGTCAGGTCTAAAAGTTCACAGCTGAAAGGGAAATGGTCATGAAAAGCTTCACAGTAATTAACAAAGTCTATGGTATATCAACAAAATGAAAAACAGAACGAGCTTTTACAGGTATTGGTTTCTCATATAAATCTTACTTTAAACAGCCTCTTTCAGGTTTGACAGGCCCAATATATGATCCTTCCCTCCTCTCCCTTTTCCCGTCACCAAATTTAGAATGACATTTTCTAATTTGTGTTTCCTTAACAGGGAAGAAAAAATTAAAACCCCACAAGCAACTCATTCCCACCCCACCCTACCCACAAGTGCTATAATTGTCAAACTCCCATCTGCTATGGAAATCGGTAAATAAATAAATCACAACACCGTAAATGAACAAGTCATAAGCATGTATGCAGTCCACATGTTCATTCCCTTACCCATGACTGAAATGGACAATAACTCTGCTCTCAAGAAAATGCATCAATTTCACTATCCACTGCAGACTCAGAAGAACTGAGCTAGTAGAAGAGAAGAGGTAAACTTATATGTCAATGACCCCAAGTGCGTAGCACTGAATTTAGTGGTTTGTTACACAACTTTACCTATAGATTTTAACACTGTTGAAGCACTCATTCTGAAGGGCAAATAACAACAAAACTATTAGTGAATTAAAAATAAAATGTTCTATTTTAAAGTGGCAAAATTTTGGGCCTCTTGATCTTGATTCTTTCAAAGAGAGTACATCCTCAATGCCTTTACTATAAATAAGTATCTGTTTAATACTGTGTTATGCATGAATATCAACAACATAGTACAATGAGTTTGACAGTTGATGATATGATAGCATTCTTTAAAATGGACAAACGAGTAAATCAGAATGGTGTTACAGCAGAAAAAGCAGTTATTTTTGGACCCTAGGTAATCAATTGTGCGTTCAGTATGGCTTATCCTGCACTGGGCTATCATCAATTAAATGCTGGCTGCCATTTTACATTTGGAGGTGTGTTCGTGCATGAGAAAAAGTGACTGGGCATACACCCAGTACTCTGAAAAACAGAACTTAGCTGAGCTTGCAGCAGTATATTAGCTAACCTGGCTTTTTTACTAGGTAGTCCAATAGGGCCTGCCTGAATGCTGCCCTTGAGCAGCTTCTCAGGAGGTTGTTTTAAGGAGAAAATAAATAAAAAGATTGAGCCACGGGGTTTTGGGGAGCGGAAGCACTGAAATACAGATTGCACAGCAGTGCGTTCCTCAGGCAGGGCTGCGCTCATGTGCTACCATAGGGCAGAAGCAGCAAACCACAGAGTACAAATTCACAGTGAGACCTACACAGACACCTTTTTTACTTTTTTGTGGAGAAAGCCCCTACGGCTGCTCAGGTTTAAGAGTCTATTGTAGTGATTTTTTTCCTTCACAGCAGTTACAGAAATGTGCACAGTAAGCATGCTGCACTTCAATTCAGAGTAGGTCACGTTAGCTTTGAAGTCCCCAAAATAAATTAATGGTACATACAGTACGGGTCAGTATTGAGTCATTGCCTCTCGCTCACACTGAAACCACGATGTGTACATTTATCAGTGTTACTGTGCACTGCAGGCACTCCAAGTGAGAGAAAACGTCCACACAGAATGAGGGGAACAGGCTGCAGTGGACATTAGCCCCAAACTTCCTGCAGTCACAACTGCAGACCTCTCTGTCATTTGATATGCATGAGGACCAGGAATTTAGGAAAGGATCTGTACCCACAATGGGAACTAGATTTACAAGAGCACAGCTCTTATTCAGACACCAAAATCAAAGGCTAGATTTAAAAAAAAAAAAAAAAAAAAAATCAGCCCAATGGGCACCAAACTCTTTTGAAAATTTGGCCACAAGTGTCACAATAAGAGCTCCCGGATGCGGGATAATGTTTAAAATCTGGCCCTTATTTCAACACCTATATGTGGGCTTCAGCTGTTTGAACTCCTGGCTGTACTTAAAACATTGAGAACTTGAGAATCTGGTCCCTAGATGAATCCATTTCAGCTACAGTACCTGAGCATGCCATCTGTATCTCTGCTGGAGAAAGAGGGGAAAGACAGGAGGAAAGTCTTTCTTCAAACTTAAAAATGTATATAATTGATTTGGGAGACAAGCAAAAGGTTTGTGGCATTTTTTCCCTCTGTCCAACTGACCCCACATCTCTTTCCATGCAAACAAAAAGAACATTTCATTTTATTCAGTTAATTTTCAGTCCCGTTTAAAAATGGAAGCAAAAAAGCTAATTATAATAAAATCATTCTACACCTGTGACACTAAGCATTGCTACTCAGATATGGTCCAATAACCTATGATTATTTCTTGATAACTAAATTTCTTTCAGGTTCCTGCTATCTGATCCACAGATATTGATTTTGTGAAGGAACAAAGAGGAAGGCAAAAGTTAGCTGATTATGATGCTAATGGTGTAGTTCTCATAATTAACCAAAAATTGCATGATATCTCTCTAAAGATAGTCACAGGTAATCTGAAGGCACCTTCAAGCGGAAAACTATTAATTGAAAAATATTTCATAGCTTATCGCTCTCCTTTAAAAATGCAAATTTATTTTTAGAGTAACATTTAATATGTACCTAATATTTGAAAAAAATATTCAACTCTTCTATTTTCTGCTTTCTGAGACTGGAAATTTTAGACACAAGGACAAGTCCTAGAGCTACATTTTCAAAAGTTTCAGAGGGGTAGCCGTGTTAGTCTGTAGTTGAAAAAACTTTAAACACAACCAATAGTCCTGCAGAAGCACCTTAGACTAACAAAAATATAGATGGCATCATGAGCTTTTGTGGGCACAACCCACTCGAATTTAAGATGAAGAAGTGGGTTGTGCTAAGTTGCTGCAGGACTATTCGTTGTTTTTAGAGCTACATTTGCCATCCTCTGCTCACCAAGACTGGAAATAAACTCATTTTAATTCTTTATAAGCATGTGTTAGGCTCAGCATATCCCAAACTGGATATTGCAATCAACAGGAGCATGGGAGTGGTGAGGTAGAGAATAGAGAAGTGCAGTAAGGAAAACTACAAGAAGCCACATCTAGCAGTCACCAGCCACTGAAAATCTTCTGCTAATAATGCCGAAAGTAAAATGGCATAATCTCCTATCAAGTCATCCATCATGTTACATCTTGTCTCCCATGTTAGTACAGCCAACCAGAAAAGCAACTAAACTGTACATGGCTGCAACCAAAGCACCTCTTCTTTACTCCCGTGACATTTAGCTGAGACATACAGAATCAGTACCAGATATCAGCAATCCCAAGAGCAGGGGTTATCAAACTAGAGCACTTCAGGGAGTCACACAGTTATTAGACATGGGGTTGCAAGCTAGAAATGGGATGGTGTAAATGGCTAACAGATGAGCCTGGGCAGCAAAGGCGGTAGTGCTGGCTCCCCACACTTACAGGCCCCAGCAGAGCTACTTCCTTCCCCTCGTGTGTAAACGTGTAACTGCTGAAAATTCCAGTGCTTACACGTGTTCCAAAATAAACACATTTTAACATCCCTATTGCAGGCTGCAAACCTCCACCCTAATCCTGCTTTGCCTCCAGCATTTATAATTGTGTTAAATATACAAACAGTTGTTTTTGATTTACAAGGGGGAGGTAGGGTTGCCAGGTGTCCGGTTTTCTACCGGACAGTCTGGTATTTGCACCGTCTGTCTGGTAGAAAAATTCAGAAAATACCGGACATGTGCAATGTCCGGTATTTTCTGAATTCCCGGCTGGGCGCCGGATGGAAGCCTGGCAGGGGCGGGGGAGTGACTGGGAGGCAGGGCCACGATTGGCGCTAGGAGCCTCTGCTCGTGTGCAAAAGCCGGGGGGGGGAGAGCCGGGACTCCCAGCCACTCCCCCCGCCCGGCTTCTACACACAACCAGAGGCTCCCAGCGTCAATCGCGGCCCTGCCTCCCAGCTGGGAGCCTCTGGCTGCGTGCAGAAGCCGGGCGGGGGGAGTGGCTCCCAGCCCCCGCCCAGCTTCTACGAGCAACTCGAGGTAGTGCCTGCCGGGGGCATGACCCCTTGGACTCCGGCTGCAGCCAGTGGCTGCACCACCCCCGCCGCTCCCGCCCCCTTCCTCCAGGCCCCCTCCTCCTCCCGTCCCAGCCCCGCAGCCCCAACCCTCCCCAGCTCTGCTTCCTGGCCCTCCTTCCTCCCAGCCCCCATTTCCTCCCGGCCAGCCCGCGTCCCCCTCAGCTCTGCTTCCCGTCCCCCTTCCTCCCGGCTAGCCCCGCAGCCCCGGACTCCTCCCGCCCCGCCAGCTCTGCTTCCCGCCCCACCCCTTCCCAGCCAGCCCCGCTCCCCTCCTGGTCGGTCCCTCCCCCCCCCCATGATCAAGTGTGTCCGGTTTTTTGGCGGGTTCTACCTGGTAACCCTAGGGGGAGGTCACACTCAGAGGCTTGCTATGTGAAAGGAGTCACCAGTACAAAAAGTTTGAGAACTGCTGTTCAAGAGGCATATAACTTTCTACTGAGCAGGGGAACAACTGGAAAGAAGCATGTGAAAGAGGTGCTAATCATCCAGGAAGGAGAGCAAGAGGGGGGAAGGGGAAAAGAAACTATTAGGAGGAAAAAGAAAAAAGAAAAAAAACAAGTTGAGATTGGAGGAAGGAGGAGAGAGAGAAAAGCAAGGAGACATGGCAGAGGAGAGGAGCATCCAGTTAGAACATAAGAACATAAGAACGGCCGTACTGGGTCAGACCAAAGGTCCATCCAGCCCAGTATCCTGTCCGCCGACAGTGGCCAGCACCAGGTGCCCCAGAGAGGGTGGACCGAAGACAATGATCAAGCGATTTGTCTCCTGCCATCCCTCTCCAGCCTCTGACAAACAGAGGCCAAGGACACCATTTTATCCCCTGGCTAATAGCCTTTTATGGACCTAACCTCCATGAAATTATCTAGCTTCTCTTTAAACTCTATTATAGTCCTAGCCTTCACAGCCTCCTCTGGCAAGGAGTTCCACAGGCTGACTACACGCTGTGTGAAGAAGAACTTTCTTTTATTAGTTTTAAACCTGCTACCCTTTCATTTCATTTGGTGTCCTCTAGTTGCAAATCCATATATCCTCCCAGCACAGGGAAGCTTGAACCACCACTGCCCAAGATGATAATTCAGGCAGGGGGAAGGAGTCTTTGTTTTGCATCTGGCTGGCAATGAACAACGATAGTACTGAATTAAAAATCAGAAGAACTAAGTTTTACCTCACAAATGCCCCCTGAATTACCTCTTAACTACAAATGCAAACATGGCCACTGGTTATTGAAAATTTCCAAGATACGAGAGAGCCAAAAAGGATCATGCTCCATGGGCCAGAAGTTCACCAATACTGGCAACGGAGAAAGAGCTAAGGAACTTCCACTGTCTGGTGTACTATATTTGGCAGCTGTTTGCTCTGTGTAAGAAAAAACAGCAGTTATTTTATTTGGATATTGTACACAGATGACATTATTGTTCTAAATTAATGAATATGCATAACAATATAAATTAAACATAAAATAGATTAATTGGAAAGGTTTAAATCTGTGGAAATACTGCTATTGCCCCCCTAAAGTATTTTTATTATATAAAAATGTCATGTCAGAAAAGGGAAGAAATACACACACCAGTTGTGTCAAAAATAACCTTACAAACAGTACAATGGCAATTCATCACTACCAGAATCACATTTCTGTCTGAATATGTTTATCTACTGGCACTGTTGTTATAAGTTACATCTAAAATGAATATTGCTGAAACAAGTTAGTGGTGAACAATATTTTACTCTATCTTTATACTTTGTTTACTTTGTGAAGTTTACAATGCTTTGTAGTCAGTTTCACTGTTTCCCCCGTAAAATCAATCAGTCCATGTCTCCTACCTAAAAAGCCCCTATAAATATTAACAGGAATAGAAAAAAACGGTTATGGATATTTTCATGAAAAATTTAAAATTAAAGAAGTAGAATAGGCTATTTAAAAGGCTTCTATCAGAAATGAGAACTTGTAATAATCAGTTTTCAAAAATTTGAGTCTCCCTAAATCCTTCACAGCCACAAACATTAGATATTGCCAACTGGCAAATGTCTGAAAAGTAGATATGCTTATGGTGAGAATTTATTAAATTTGGAGACTGGATGGAGTACTTTGAGCAGTGGATGACTGTAGGTGGGACTCACATGGGACCATGAGATCCAAATTTTCCACAGCCATATGTGTGGATTAGCTGTGCAAATTTTGGCCTGTGCACTTGCAAAAGGTCATGCTTAAGATATAGTACCTAGAACTTTTTTTGAAGAGACTTTTTATGAAGAGAATGTGTCACAGACCAGGCAGGTAGCAGTTCCTTTCCAAATTACTCTGGCATGATTGCATGTAGAATTAATTCTGGGCACTTTATTACTGGAAAGATATTGACAAATTGAAACTTATAAGGCAAGATACAAGAGATAAATAAATATAGCTGGTCCAAGAGATGACTAAGCATGGTGAAGCAGAAAGGCAATGAGACATGTTAACAATCTATAACTTTTCAAATGTTTAATCACCAAGGAGGAAGAGGAATGCAGCTTAGTATAAAGAGATATAAGAGCAGTAATAGGATGAAATTAAGAAAGGAAAGGTTTAAAATGAATAGGAAGAATTAGACTGTGGAAGTGGTAAAAGCCCTATGGTCTCAGACATTTAGAAGTACACTAGAAAAACACTAACGAACATGTCATAGGGGATAACTTGTACTAGAATGGAAAAGGAACAAGCAACATATTAGATCTTTTATATCTATAACAACTATGATTCCCCCGAGTCTCTCCACTTTTTTCTTCTCCCCCTCCCCCTTTTTCTTTCTGAGACATGGACAAGACTTTTTAGTAAACCAGCGTAATACAATGCTATCCTTTTAAAGAAGATGGAACATTGGGGACAGAAGAGATGATATTTACTGCGTGTCAAAAGGAAGGAATGGAGAGAGATGAAATAAAAAAGTATGTAGGACAGGAAGCAAGGGGTTGCTTAGCTAAAGAAAAGGAACAGGCATCCTTCTCTTTTATTTATTTCCCATCATTCGCATGCATATATCTCTGAAAACTGGAATGGGTTACCTAGGGAGGTGGTAGAATCTCCATCCCTAGAGGTTTTTAAGCCCTGGCTTGACAAAGCCCTGGATAGGATGATTTAGTTGGGGTTGATCCTGCTTTGGGCAGGATGTTGGACTCAATGGTCTCCTGAGGTCTCGTGCAGCTCCATGATTCTATGAAAACCGTATGAGATTTTAGCATCTTGTAACAGGTGTCCTAAGTTCTAATTTTGGAAATCTGGTCATTTTAGCTATTTAGGATCTGCATTTTATGTTATAGTTACAAACATGTTTCTTGTCTTTTGCATAAAATGTCAAACTTACAAATATCTGGTTAGCATACCATGAAAAATGCCAACAGTCATTTTGCTTTTTGACAAATGCAACATTATACTAACACATGTTTACATTGGAAGCATCTAAATCATACATTCGTTAATAATTACAGAGCTATAATTATGTTTTATTCAAGAGTCTGGATCCTGCAGTTCATTTTACAAGTTTACAACATGGGGAAAAACTGTATTAGATTTTCCATTTCAGTTAAACTCAATAAAATCTTCTGGCTAATCAATTTTTCATACCAGTCCTTCCAGAAAGTTTGGTGTTACCCAGAACATATTTTCTCACATTAGGGGAAGGGAGAACATTTGGCAGGTCTGCAAGATCTATACATTTCAATAATGTTAATTACTTAGCTAAATGGATAGGAATAAAGGAAGCAATTACCCCTTTCCAACTCATATTAGCAATGGGTATTTTCTATTAGTTGGCAAAGTAGTAAACTTCATCAGACACAGACAAGTATTGAACCCCAGTCAGAGTTCATATTTCTTCATGAGAAACAGAACATGGAACGAGGTTATAGCTGTGTTGTGCTCTCTGCATGATCAAACATATTTGTGTATTTGGCCTTATGGTTAAATTAGTGAAGATTTTATTATGGACAGAAGGACTCTTGCTTTAATGCTTCATTGCTGTAAAGCATACCTATTTGTGATTTGATGTGTTAATACAGGGATGGCCTACTGTCCTCCATTAAAATTACTGTCTGTGCTTTTTCCAGTCTAGTCTACTGCTTAATGGCTTTGACAATGTTTTAATATTCAGATACTATGATAAAAGAATGATTTTAAAATACCACTTTTACTAATATGAATTGAAAGATTTAAATATTCTCTTCATCTTGCTTCCAACAGATGACTTTCAAAATGCATTTTTAACTAAAGTGTTTTCTGAGAGAAAAAGATTGTGTTTGAATTAGGAATGTAAGAGAGTAGTCGATTAGTTGACTATCCGTTAAGCTTAAGCTTATTGGGTAGTCAAGTTGACTACTCGCATTCCCCGCCCCCCTTGCTGCCTCTATAACAGCCGGTTCCCCCCAGCACTGTCTCCACCCGCCCTTCCCCCCCTTCCCCACCGCTGCCTCTGAGCGGGAAGTGGGCGGGCAGGGGAGGCTGCTCCAGCAGCAGCCCCTGACCACAGGGGATCCCAGTGGGAAGTTGGGACTCCTCACGGACAGGGGCTGCTTCTGTGTGGACAGGCTGCTCCACTTAGTCCTGGCTTATGCTGGGACCAAACTCCGCTGCAGCTCTGCAATTTAAAAGGCAGTAGGAGCTGGGGGGCAGGCAGGCTGCCCGGCTCCTACTGCCTTTAAATTGTAGAGTGTAGTGGGGTTTGGTCCCAGAGCGAGCCGGGATTGAGTGGGCTGCCTTCCCCTATAAAAAGTCTATCGACTACAAAATTACTAAAATAACCTAAAATTAACATCCCTAGTTTGAATGCTTGCAATCAATTACTGTGGACAAAAGACGGCAGAGGAAGCCCTTGCTCAACACCTAGAGCTCTTTAAATAAATGTTTTTTTCCCTCTTCTTCCAAAAACTTTGACAGAATAGGAAAACTACTCTTAAAGCTGACCATATCGTAAATGCTACATGTAATTAATGCATCCCCATAATCCATAAAAACATTTTTCATTCTTGTTTTAAGAGTTATTGAACAGTGAAGGCGCAAGCACAAAAGTAGCAGTCATAAATTTATGAAGCACAGACATGAGATTATGTAACTACTTCACTAGACAAATCTACACACAAATTTTTGAAATCCTTTAACGCTGTTCCAGATAAAAAGGTATTTGATTTTAGATGCAATATTGCTTTAAAAATAAATTACTCTAATAGGCATGTAAAAACCTGCAACTGCTGTAGAGTTGTGACTTATCACACAGAATTTGTCTATAAAAACAAACATGTTCCCCATTGGCATAATCTCCTTCTGTAGCATGAAAGCCTAAATGTGCTTAGTCTCTGATTTTTATAGCATTTTCAGTATTAACTTATTACAACAGCTCCTGGCAGTACTACACTGGAGTTGTCATTTCCATTATGAACTCTGTTTTTCAAGCGTTCATAAATTAGTAGTTTTAATTCACATCTGGCTGAAACTTGATATTCTTGAGCCAGCTTGTATGCAAGTTTTCCTCCAAAAATGTGAAAATTAAAGGGTCTTTTTGTTACCTCAAATATTATTTTGATTTATTATTAACTTAAAAATGCCATATTATTCTAATCATAGATCTGTTTCATACTCAGTCTTTTGTTCTAATGCTGTAGGAGTAGGAGTTAGAGGTTTTAAATGTTTAATCATGGCTCAGTTACCTCTGTGACCTTGAACAGATTTCTTAACTTCTCTGATTTACTCTTCTCATCTGTAAATAGGAATAATTGATCTATCAAAAACAAAATAAAATGAAACCCAAACTCACTAAGTTAAAATGATATTCAGTTTGTACATTTAAATAATTAAAAGTTAGGAAATGCAAAAGTTAAGGTTGCATGAAGATCTTGAACTCTATCCCCAACTGCACATGCAATAAGACAGATTCTTTAATTACAAAATTGCATATTATTTCTCAAATAATGTTATATACTGTTTTTAGAAGTTTAGATGCACATGTAGCACCTTATATTAATGCATACTACTCTTTGTATACCAAACAGCCAATGGAACTCTCTAGAATAAAAGATGCAGAATGAAGGAGGAAACTCCTCCTACCTTACAAGATTTTTGTATATAAAATTACTATCAAATATTCCATCTACAGCATACAAAGGCTATCTCCCAGTTGCAGGAAAAAACAGTACAAATGTCATCTCTAAAATAAATATATGATTAAATTCACATAACACAAAGTATTAATGATTTTCCAATACAATATTTTGTTTATATTGCAACATATTACAATTATTATTACAATATATATTACAATTATTTCATACACACACACGCAAACACAAATCTATCTATGTAACATAATAAAATATGTTGGTTTTAATCTAGGCAAAATACTACAAGTGAAATCCTGATCCCACTGAAACCACTGACAATTTCCTTTTACCTTAATAGGTTTAGGATTTCAACCTGCGCCCTGTAGGATTCTGAAGGGATTGACTGTTGGCCCTATGCTACTCAACATTTTTATCATTGACCTGGAAGAAAACAGAAATCATTCCTAATTAAATTTGCAGGTGATACTAAAACTGCAGGGGAGTGGTTAATGATAAAGAAGACCGATACCAAGTAATTCACATCACTCTTTCAGCTGGTGTACAAGCAATATGTGGTTTAATATAGCCACATGTAAAGCCATTCATTTAGGAACAAAAATGTCTACATTTACAAAAAAAAAAAAAAAAAAAAAGCTTGAACTCTACAAAGGACATCAGGGTTCTGATGGATAATCAACTGAACATAAGCCCTGAGTGCAGTGCTCACAAAACAGGCTAATGCGATCTCTGGGTGTATAAAGAAAAGAATATCAAGTTGGAATAGGGAGGTTATACTACTTTGTGTATTTGGCACTAGTGCAAATACTACTTGAAAACCATGTCTAGTTCTGTTGTCCACAATTCAAAAAGGTTGTAGATAAACTGGAAGAAAGTTCAGAGAAGAGTCACGGGAATGATTAAAGGATTGAAAAACATGCTTTATACTGACAGACTGAAAAGAGGTCAATCTATTTAGCATACCAATTAAAAAGGTGGCAAAGGGATGACTTGATCATAGTCTAAGTGATGGGAAACAGATGTTTGGCAGCTGAAAGGTTTTCATGTAGCAAGACAAAGGTATAAAAAGATTGAATGGCTGGAAGTTGAAGCTAGACAAATTCAGACAAGAAATAAGGTGCAAAATCTTAACAGTTATGGTAATTAACCATTGGAACAACTGACCAAGGGTTGCAGTGGATTCTCCATCATTGAACATTTTAAAACCAAGATGGGATGTTTTCCTAAGAGACATGCTCCTGTTCAAATCAGAATTAATTCAGAGAAGTTCTATAGCTTGCATTATACAGGAGGTCAGACTAGATGATCAAAATGGTCTCTTCAGCCTTATAAACCAAGAATCTATAAATCAACTAACAGTATATACACAATGTATTAGGGAAGAACATAAATGCTATCAAGTGCAGCATGTGGAGTAGTTTAGCCATCTTTCTTTATTTCTTTTATTAACCATACCATGGACATGGTACAAAATTCAGTTAATCTCCATGCATGTTTTCAGAGAAAGATGTACTTTATTCCAAAAATGTGTGATTTTTGTAAGTGTTCAGCATTGGTCTAATGTTTCCCTTTTATTGACGCCAAAGGCAGTTTCACCAGAACCACATATAAAAATCCCACTCTATGGGTAGAAACACTGGGTCAACTGCACGATTTTTTTCTCCACACAAAAAAGACACTATTTGACACACTACTGTTATTTTGGAATCATGGGAAAGGGAACGGGAGGAAGTTAGGTAACCGGAAGGGGAGGGACCAGTAGGAGGGGCCCCACAAGATGCCACAGCCTTCCTACTTTTGAAAGTGGACAGGCCTAACCCACTCACTATTTCCCCTAGGCCCAACCCTCTGCCCCAAACCTATCCCTTCATAGAATCATAGAATACTAGGACTGGAAGGGACCTCGAGAGGTCATCGAGTCCAGTCCCCTGCCCCCATGGCAGGACCAAATACTGTCTAGACCATCCCTGATAGACATTTATCTAACCTGCTCTTAAATATCTCCAGAGATGGGGATTCCACAACCTCCCTGGGCAATTTATTCCAGTGTTTAACTACCCTGACAGTTAGGAACTTTTTCCTAATGTCCAACCTAAACCTCCCTTGCTGCAGTTTAAGCCCATTGCTTTGTTCTATCCTCAGAGGCCAAGATGAACAAGTTTTCTCCTCCTCCTTATGACACCCTTTTAGATACCTGAAAACAGCTATCATGTCCCCCCTCAGTCTTCTCTTTTCTAAACTAAACAAACCCAATTCTTTCATCCTTCCTTCAAAGGTCATGTTCTCTAGACCTTTAATCATTCTTGTTGCTCTTCTCTGGACCCTCTCCAATTTCTCCACATCTTTCTTGAAATGCGGTGCCCAGAACAATACTCCAACTGAGGCCTAACCAGCGCAGAGTAGAGCGGAAGAATGACTTCTCATGTCTTGCTCACAACACACCTGTTAATGCATCCCAGAATCATGTTTGCTTTTTTTGCAACAGGATCACACTGCTGACTCATATTCGGCTTGTGGCCCACTATAACTGTACTCGTTCCTAGACAGTCGCTTCCCATTCTGTATGTGTGAAACTGACCAGCACCAACCACAGACTTGGTTAAAGTGGATGGATGTGCCCACCATTTCCAACTCAGCCCATATCAGCACTCCCCCAAAATCCCTCCATGCCAGGAAATATTTGTGCTCTCCACTCTCTCTGTACCAGGCTGAGTTTCCCCCTTCCCTCCCATACTGCCCCAATCTCTTCCATAACACAAGCACTATGTGCCACTCATTTCCTTCTGCCCAGACTATGTCAAGGGCTGTGTTCCCTCTAAGCTGCGCGGCAGCACAGCTTCACAAGTGATTAATCAGTCCCAGTCATTCAGCTCCATGCACGGACCCCTGAGTCCCCAACTGCGTGGGGCTGATTAGAGGGCAGCTTAGAGGGAACACTTGTCAAGGGCTATGTATTTCCCCCGTCCACCCTATGCCAGGAGCTCATTGTCTCTCTTCCTTGGCTTTGTCCCCTCCAACATATCTTTCTTTCCCCAGGACTGGAAGGAATGGGGACAAGGTTGGTGCTCTCTCTGCGTCTTCCTCTACCCCCTCCATGGAGCAGGCTTTGGGGAGGCAGAAAGAAGCCTCCTTCTCTCCCCTTTCCTTCCCCCATTGGCCCTACATTTACCCCTCAGCTGTTATTTGGCTCTCTGCAAGTGTCAACTTTTAAAAGTGCATGTGATTTTTCGTTTTCACCCCAAACCATCATGTTCTTCCTAAACATGTCTAGAACATTCCCTGACATTTTGGAAGTGATTGAACCTGATGTTCATAAGTTATCGCATTACATCTAGACAAACAGAGATATGTCATCAAATTGAGAACCGGCCCTTGCTTCACTCATATACATGTTCAATGCACTGCTTGCATGATGCATCAACGGAATAAAATACCTTAGTCCAGAATTAATGCTAAGCACTGTTACTGTAATATAGTTACAGATGTGCATCTGGTAAATACATTTTTATGAAGCTATGATTGTTCTAAACTGACTAGCCAACTATTGCAAATGATATACTGTAACATTTGTTAGTAAAGGGTCATATGTAGTTTAACACTAAAGAGTTTAATGCTGCTCATGCTTGGCACAAGCACATGTCTGGAAATTCTATGAGCAGCTAGATCTGCACATAAGGAGGCATGAAAATCATACAGCAGAATCTGGTATGAGTTCTGCTAACCAGATCATACTGTAGAGATGTAGTAAACATTTCAAACAACAATTTCTTATCTGTTAATGATTTGCATAGTATGATTACTCATATACAGATAAAGAAGTATGGTGCCATCAGGGCAGGTAGAGTCCAACCTCATGTAGTCAGTGGACCTTCAGCCTTGGCTTGGGCATAGTCTCTTGTCCCTGGGAAATCTCACTGTTTAGGAAAATAGTTCAATTTACTGTCAGGGGTCCTTTTTGGGTCCAATTTCCCTATAAGAAGCAGATTTAAACTCTGAGAGGAATCTATGTCTGAGCTCAGAGGCTCCAGACCCATTGTTTTTGCCACCAGCTGGCTAACTTGGCAATACCTAATCCCAAACTTGGCTCCATATCTTGTCATGGTCTTCTACTTTCCATGCAGGTGACTCAGAACAAAGGGTCTGTTGGCAGGTCTCCACCACCGTCAGTAGTGGGATGGCAAGTGGGTGGAGGTTCCGTGTCCCCACTCTCTAGAGCAGTGGTTCTCAAACTGTGGTCTAAGGAGCACTAGAGGTCCACAGCCACCTTCCAGATGGTCCACAGCTCAAGCTCAGCCCGCCCTGCTTTCTACCTTCCTACCCTCCCTCCCTCCCTCTCTCCCCCCGCAGCAGGGACTCCACACTGGCACACCAACCTCATGGGAGCTGGGGAGAAGCCCTGAGCCTCCCCACAAGATCCAGCTCATGGGCAAGAGCGGAGCCAGAAGCGGCTCCATGTGCTGTCGCTCCCCTTCCCATGGCTGGGGAAACAGATGTGCTGCCTGGAGACTTTCCCGCCAGAATTGTGGCCAATGGGAGCAGTGGGAGGCCGTGCCTGGGAAACAATGCAACTCTACCCTGCTCCTGCTCCTGCACCATCCCCCAGCCAGACACCCTACTCCCAGCCTGCTCCTGCACTCTCCCCCTGACCAGACACCCTACCCTCATCCTGGTCCTGCACCCTCCCCCCTGACCAGACACCCTACTCCCAGCCTACTCCTGCACCCCACCTCCTGTCCAGATCCTGCACCCCCATCCCTATCCCACTCACTGGCAGCCCTGTCCTGCATACTGAGCCCCTCATTTTTGTCCCCACCACAGAGCCTGGGAGGGGTCCACAAAATCCATTAACCCTGGAATCCCAGAAGAGTAAATTCAGCCCATGGGAAGCCCTGAACATTCAGTCTTCCCTGTCCCTCCCCCTCATCCTGTGGGGCTAGAGTGCCAGAGGAGTGAGGTGTCACAGTTGGGAGCCACATCAGTGAGGGTTGGGGGGTGTTTGGAGGATTTTTTTTGCTTCTCACTTGTTTGGTCCCTGACTGATTTTTCGGTGGGTCAGTGGCCCCCAATCCAAAAAAGGTTCTCCACCCCTGCCATAAATAAAGAAAATGTTGAAGTCTTTTGTGTTAGGCTTAATATTGTACTTTATTTAAAATGAAGTTTGCTAAACTAACATAAGAAAGTTAAAATGCTTAATCTATTTAATATTTCCTTTCTTACAGCTTAAATTAAATGGGTGTCCCTAGTTGCAGCACTAGCAAAATGGCTCGGGCATAATTATGTAATTAGCAACTGGTGGTCCCCAGAAAGGTTTGCTAAAAAGTTTGAGAGACACTGCTCTAGAGACAACAGCAAGAAAATTCTCCATCTGACGCACCATGTGTGATAGTGACTCAGGGCAATGCTGGAGAACCCACAGCATACCCCTTACTCGAAAATATATATACAGACAGTTTCACTAGGGCCAAGTCTGCAGTTTGGGTGCCAGAGGACTCCTCTGGGTGAAGCCACTGCCAGCAATACTCCTTCAGTTGTTGCACTACCACCTAGGTCTGTGTCTCCTTGGGTTACATCCCTGCTCTAAAGTACTGCCATTGTTTCTCTCCATTTACATGCTGGTAATCTAAAATAGTAGCATTCATCCAACTGTAGTCTCGAGCTTGTTCTGGATCAAAATTATGGAGCACAAGGCATGGAGAAATGCCTAACGCAAAGTGTTGTGGAGACCATTGTTCTTAACTGCCGCAGTAAGTCTCACTGGAGTTCTTGCTACCAGGACACAATCTCTTTCAGCAGCTGCTGAGCTGCACTGTTTGGATCAGCTTCTGGGCCATCCACTTTTGTAACATCTGTAGCTCGCTGGTCTGCTGTTGTTGCCCACTTACACTAGTTCTCAAGGTCAATCTTGGTGGAAGCCCCCTCTCAAAGGAACAGTGCAGACCTGTTTCTGTATGAGAACACTGTAACAGGTATAGGGCTTCATGCTCCCAGTCTTTGTCCATCAGGGTAGGCAGAGTCCAACTTGGCTGTAGTTTCTTTCAGTTGCTTGCCCCTAGATAATCTCATTGCTCCCAGCTAGTTCAATTCACTCCAAAGGTTCCCTTTTGAGTCCAGTAAACTCTAGCTCCTGGTGGCAATCCTGAGGCTTCACCACTGATTGTTGACAGTACCCTCTCATCCATATCTGTCTTGCAGTGTTAGTCTGTGCCCCAACCAGATGGGGGGGGGGGGGGGGACGGGCAGCAGAAATGCCAACCATTACCCTGGACTAGGCTCCCCTTGCTACTGGAGCTCATTGGCAATCCCTAGAAGCCTGTCCTCATGGGCAAAGTTCTCCATTTTGGTAGCAGTGAGCTACCTTTTTTTTGAGCACCTAACTGAAGTTTAGATATACTCTGAAGCACTGAGGTTCTTGGGAACTTTAAGTAAGATGAAGGAACTGGATTTCTTAAATTCCTTGGAGTACAAAAGTAATTGGAATAGCCTTACAGATGTATAAGGACTGCTTTAAAATCTCTTTCTTGCCTTGGGATAGGAACAGAAGTTACAGACTGAAATCTCCTGACTGAAGTGCAAGTCGGACTCTACTTTTAAAAGGAAAGGTATGTAGGATTGCTTTTTTTTTCTGGAAAAATAAGTAAATGCAGAAAGGGAGATCTTCCAGGAGAAAATAGAAAGAGGAATGATTTTCAGGGGTTCAAAGGAATTTAAATACAAAAAATTTTTAAACACAAAACTGATACTCTGAGTTGAGCCATAAGACATAGCATGGAGTCTTAGGCAACCTACAGCTTTGCAAAATCTAAGAATTGAGAAGTGAGACTTGTTGAGAAAATCTATTTCTCTGACTCTGTAGGGAATTAATGGCTAAAGGTCTGAACCTATAGGTAGTCAGCTGCTAGACTCTTATCAAAACAGACCTGGAAAAATGGAAGGCGGGAGACGTTTCTGGTATACAGACAGATTAGCATCAAGTATAGAAAAAGAACCAAAGCCTATTGTATACCAATGAGGAAGAATGGTTAGGACTTTGTCTTAAAAAGACCCATTTCTTTAACAAAATACAGGACTATGTAGCACTTTAAAGACTAACAAGATGGTTTATTAGATGATGAGCTTTCGTGGGCCAGACCCACTTCCTCAGATCAAATAGTGGAAGAAAATAGTCACAACCATATATACCAAAGGATACAATTAAAAAAAATAATAATCCATCTTGTTAGTCTTTAAAGTGCTACATAGTCCTGTATTTTGTTTCAGCTACACCAGACTAACACGGCTACATTTCTATCCCCATTTCTTTAGTTATTATCAAACCTTGGGGCTGAGGAGGAAGTGAAGGTTGCAGAAAAAGACCCTGTTGGAGAGCAGTACCTTTCAGATGTGACAGATTAAGGTCTTGGAACTACCAGAGTAGGTCTGCAATCTATGTTCTTTTTGCCCAATCTGTGATACTGAGATCAATGGGCATCTGTTATGAGAGTGTCAGAGAAATCATGTGTCTACTCTCAATGATTCTCAGAATATAAAATAGTTGCACCAACCTAATAGTTGTTCTGGATTTAGTATAGGTACACAATCAAGCATGTCCTGTCCTGACAAAGGGCCACTACAATTACAGCTTGCACCTTTAAATTCCAGGATTCTCTGGTCCAGCAACATTTGTGGTATGGCATGACCATGGAAGTTCCAAGATCAGAGTGTCCTGGCATGCTGCAGGGAGTGGGGGCCCTGGAGCCGGCACGCAGCTCACGTAGGCTGCGAGGACGGACAGGAAGCCGGCACGTGGCTCATCTGGGCTGTGGAGGGGCGAGGCCTGAAATGACCTCCCCTCGTCCCGAAAAATCCCTCATCCAGGACCAGTCAGATCCCAAAGTGCCTGTACAATCATGATTATTTGATGGTCATTGATAGAGACACTTGCCCAAAAAAACAGGCCTGAAAATGATACTGAAAATGTAGATGGTTTGTTGTGAACCTGAGGGAATTTGTGGAACTACACAACTTGGATATAAAGTCCACCGAGAGTGAGACAATGACACTACTGTTTACCAAAGGGAATCCACTTGAAATTTCTCATATTTGGCATTGCAGCACAGCCATTTCAGCTCTAGGAGACTGCACAGATATCAGTTATATTTATAATTATAAAATATTTTAACTATAATTGGTCTGCTGGAATGAGAATGATGTCTATTAGATAATGGAGCAAAAATTAAGGGGACAAAGTGAAAGGAATAATGGATCGACCCAGATGATGATAAGAGGAAGAGAGAAGAAAGTTATGAAGCATTCCTTCTTGACTACAGGGAAGATCCAGACAAAGGTGATTCTGGCCCACTTGTTGATGAATAGTGAAAGCCTCTTCAGCACATGGACCATCACCTTGTCAGGTATCCTTCACTCAGTGGGGGAGTTTGAGAATCAATGTGCTAAGAGTCACTAAATAGGCCCTCTTGGGATTCTCTGGTGAAGTAGTGGGTTTGGAAGAGGAAGGAGGCAGAACTAGTTTCATAATCTGTCTCTACTTGTCCACTTTTAAAAGATTTGTCCTCCAAAGAGGAATAGGGAGGGACATACAAGTTGCAGGACAAGACCAAGCAAAAGATAAAGTAAATGGAAACAGGCTTCATAGCGAACTCTTTAGCTGGGGAGAAGAGCGTCTTTTTGTTGCGGGGGAAAGGAAACATGAATGGGGGAGGAAAGACAGAAGGTTTTTATAAAAATATATTCTAGTTCTAACAGGAATTACTTTGGGAAGTTCTATGACCTGTGTTATATAGAAGGCCAGGCTAGATTACCACAGTAGTCCATTCTGACCTTGGAATCTATGAAGTCTGATGGAAAATGCAGGATAAGATACAGGAGACTCTCACACTTTGTGGTTCCGCGTATTTGTGGGGGTCTCCTGTCCTGAGTATCTCATGGTCCCTGGCCCCCTCAGTGAGTTCAAGAGCCATGAGGAGCTCATGGGTTGAGGAGGGGCTGGGAATTGCGGCTCCTACTATTCGCAAATTTTGCCGTTTGCAGTAGATGAACTCATCCACCACTAATGGCGAGGGTTTCCTGCAGTTTGCTGGGTAAGAAGAGAGAATAAGACCTCTCTCCATGTGGTGATAGTTATTCTTAAAATTGTTCTCCTGAGTGGAAGCTCCCCTTTTTGTCTGTACCACTTGTCAATAGACCATGGAACTGAAGCCTACATATCATGGAATAGTAGAAGATAGAGATGGGAAAGTCTGAGTTGGTCATTCTCAGTTTTCTAACCAGTGCAGTCAGTAATTTTAAATGTCTCAAGCAATGAGACTTCTATCAATTCTATTGGAAGACTTTTCCATAGCTTCAAGGCTGTTACTGTTAAAAAATTACTCCTGCTATTCAATCTATAATTTTCCTTCCTTAATTTCATTCTATTATTTTTAATTATACAACTTTAGTCTAGATATTCTTTAAATCTGTAGACTGTTGTCTTATTCCTACTTAACTATCACTTGGTGAAGTGATACATATATTATTTTAATCTTTTCTTACATATCATTCTCTCCAGCCTCCATCATTTTTGATGGTTGTCTGTCAATTGCATCTAATTAATCTACACCTTGGGGTGCTATAAACTGGATGCCGTTTTCTTGGAGTGGGTCTGCTTCATGTAATTTTAAAAATTATTTTAAATTCTCCTTTATCACTAGTCTGATGCCTACAAAAGGTCCCTGCGCAAGTTACTACTAGCATGGGACTCTTTTCAAAGCCAGTATTTCAAAATAATTGATTTGTTCCCCACAGTCCATCACAGAGTGCCACAATGCTAACAAAACCAACATGCCACATCTGAGTAAAATAATGTCAGTTTCAAAAAAGATTGATTCTTGTGATTGGTCTGATTAAATCTTTGAATAATTGTCCAGTCAGTGTCCACTCTTGCAAGGTGAAATACATGATAAAATTCCCTTTGTAACTACCAGGAGCTGAGGTGCTTATTGAGGGCATTTAGCATCTTGCAGGAGCAGATCTCAAGCAGAAAATACTAACTACAGTTCAAGAATTTAGGGTTAGGTTTTGTTTTGCTAAAATTTTGTTTCTTCTCCTTAGAGGGTTCAATGAAACTAGAACAGCCATAGAACCGATATCACTTGAATAACCATCATATAAACATACTTACACACTTGTTAAAACAAATGCTATCGCTGCTGTTCAAACTGAAGTTGGCAACCCTTTCCTTCTAATAGCTTTAAAACAATTTGAAAAGTAGCAGAATAGCAGTTCCCTTGCACAGAAACTAATCATCATCATTAAAAGATCCTTAAAAGCAAATCTAGAATGGTCAGCGAGCCAGGTTACCTTAATATTTAATGAAGGAACATTTCCATATCTCTCAAGTTATGGGATAAACCCGTAAGTACTAAAATCTACCATCATCAGTAAAGTCCATTTCAATGTTCAGTCTATCACTGACCATCTACAATCAAAGGAAATAATGTTTCAAAACAAAAAAATGATAAAGATATATGAAGTATTCTCTGGCAGTGATAAAGCAGGCAGAGAGGTGGCTGTCATAAAATAGCCAAATGGCTTTTTCCACCTCCATCAAGGTCACTTTACTGATGATGTACTCAATAAGATGATAATGCATTTAACCACTTTCCTTGCATCTGACTTCGACCTTATCACAAATCCAAATGGCCTTGTTTAACTACCCTGGCCTTTCAGCATTTCCCTGAACAAAGATAATTAAGGAGATGTACTGCCCCCTACTATCATACGAATTGAAAGACAAATAAACTTTGAAGAGCACAGCCAGGTGTCTAATGCACTAATGTACAACATTTAAGCAGGGGGTAAAATGAAATAATGGTTAAATAACTATAAAAGGCAATTTTGTTTGATTTAAAGAAAAAGAATAAAAAATGTTCAAGACAACTTTTACAGCTCCCTAGACAACAGTTTTTCCTTAGACACAGTTTATGGCTTAGAGAAAAATATTCTCTGCAAAAATTATCAGCAATGCTGAACAAAATTTCTGTAGATTTCAATATATCAAAAGCAGTTAAAATTATTTTAAAGTTATTAATTAATTAATTATGGTTGAACGTGAAGAATTCGTTTTAGTAAAGAGAAAAACTCTACTTCTATTTGCACGGTTAGAAAATAAATACTATACTTGAGAGGCAAATAAAACCACTACAATAAACATTAAATTAGGCAGATAGAATTGCTTTAGAGCTTAAACTAAACATTTTTAAAAAATTCTTTTATATTATATTTAAAATGCACAAATACTTTTGAGGTTCAATCATGCTTGTATTTTGTTTTAATTTTCATTCATAAACTCTGGTGTCTTAAAACAGTCTATAAGATACTGCTGCTCGTTACTATGAACAATCACAGTAATCAGACTATAACTAAAGACCACTGAAACTGGCCAATAAGAATGCAGCGACATGCCAAATCAAGAATGTGATTTCCAACTAGAGTGGAACACATAAACCCTTTTTATTAGGCAACCTGGGCCTCCTAGGCATCAAAACATTCTTTAAGCTTAACATTATTAAGCTCGCATCTTCTGCATTAGCTGGAAAGAGGCAGAAAACTTACTTATTAGAAAGGTAAAGCTAGTACAATTATATTGCAATTACTGGGGTACTTTCAAGATTTAATCTAGTTTCAGAAGCTCAAGGAAAACAATGTAGCAGCATGTTAAATATGTTTAAATTTAATCCCCATGCAGAGCTACACAAATTACAACCATAATTACTTTTGCTTATTTCTGCTAACCTTTGTTATTTGAGCGATCACATTTTTTGTAAAAGTTCAAGATTTCCTGTGAAATTTCTTGTCAGAAACTCTGTTATGAAGACCAACCTCTATAACTCTGAACATGTTATACTTTAAATCTTTGTTAAGCTTACATTTTGGGATGAGAGGAAAATGTATTATTTACAATTTTTAGAAGTTTATTTAATATTAAAGCACGGAGATATTTTATAAAAAAAAAGATGATGCATAGATTACTGCTAAACCTTTCAGATAGTAAAATCTTAAATCTTGTAAATGATTCATCTGATTTCTTTGCTTAATGTCCTTTGATTTGCAGCACACAACAGGTCATAACTAACCAGTTTCCATAAACTGTGATTGGAAATTATACCCCGTATTTTAATATACACCCCATGGGATACTGTACAGCCTGTATCTATGACTATATGGGGGTGGGATGTGGCTGCTATTAAAAACATTTGGAAAGAACTGGCTCATCAAGCATCCCCTCAGCAATGGTTATAACATGAACATAGATGCAGTAGTTTCAAGTTTAGATAAACAGTTGCTTCAGATAGTCCCTGCAGAGAACTACAGAGGTTAATGTTGCTCCCAGTGCACTTTAAGTCTATGCTATAGTGTTGCATTTACAATTTTGGACAGAACTTATTGCACAAAACAAGGAGAAGGATTGTTTTTTATCATTTATAATATGTCTCTGAAACCTATTCAATCTTTACACAGCAAGTTTTCTAAACGACAATGGGCATATTTTTATTACGTCTGTTTTCATTTAATGTATGGAATCGAGACAAAAAATAATTTAGCATTGAAAAGTGTATAAATATTCATAATATACCATTTCATTGTTTCATCCTAATGATTTGCTTTGTTTAAAGAACTTCTAAAGTGCAATCCTGAAAGGTTTGAGCACCTCCAATTCTCAGTGGCAGTTGAGGGAACTTTGAATTTCACAGGATCAGGCCCGTAACATGCAGCTAAATGTATAATGTCCACAGTGCTATCATAATTTAATTTATATATAACTACTTCTAATCAAACTCTTACAATCACATATGAAATAAAGTTTATAATAGTATTTATAATGGTATACTCTACAATCAAATCTCTACAGATCAGGGGAAGTTTGAACCAAAACTGTCTGAGTATTTAGCATTAAGTATCTACTTTTTATAAAGTTACTAAATCTTTAATCACCCTTTTTTAGTTCAAGGAATGGACTAAGAAGCAAAACAAGTTATTAAAGATGTGAAGTTTTCTCATGAAAGCTGAAAATAGACCCTTTTCACTAACTGCATGAGCCTTGTTACATATTTTCCTAAGCACTCTTTAAAAAAATGAAAGAATACACTTTAGAACAGCTTCTTAAATCTTGGCCATTTTTTTCTTACTTGCAAAAATGGTAAGTGCTTAGCAGTGTTTTTCTTGTGGACTTTTAAAGGGAATGAATACCTGGAATACTGCATTTTAATCTTCCTCATAGCATTAATAATCAAAATCACTGTATTTAGACAGCTATGCCACTTTGCTTCCTTCTGAAAGAAATGCATTCCATACTGAATGGAATGTATTACTTTAGATCACGTGCCCTCAGTGGTCTGTGAAAAAGGTAAGGAAGTAAAAAATCTTAACAGTAAACCAAGAACTCAAAAACATGTTTAAATGTTTAGACAAGATTTTGCAATAAATTGCAATGTAGCTGTTCTGTAAATCTTTGTGGGAGAAGATGATTGCTCTATGGCACAACTTAGGACACTTATTATGTAGAAACATATTACACATTTATCAAAAAATCAGTAACATTTCAACCAGAAACTAGATTTGCTTGATGTTTTTGAACATTAATCGCACAGAAGAATGTTAAACTATTTTTTTCTGTTCATGTTTACACTTTTATCCAAATTGTACTGAAATATTATTTCCTTTATTTCTGCTTATTTAGGAGATATAAAATAATTTAACTATCAAGATGAGAGCAGAAAACCATGCAATAATTAAATTATATGGCCCACCAAATCTTTTTTTAAAACTAACACATTAGTACAAATATGTTCATTCACATCTTAATGATAGCCCATAAAAATCACAAAACACTGATATCATCAGGCAATCAATTCTTCACATCTCTTGTGCAGTTTATACACTTACTGTTGGATAGAGGTCTCTTGCCATCTTTGGTAACTTTTTCCATCTAATTTTAGTCAATTTATTCTGTAGATTACAAGGCCTGATGAGGGAAGGTGATTGATTTCCCTGTTTCATTCTATTGTTCTCTATCTTCAAAGCTGCTAACAGACTGAGAGCAGCTAAGTCTTTGTCTGAAGGGCTAGATAGTTCACATCCTAAATTTATCTCTCTAATGCTGAAATGTCTGCAAGGGACATTTACAGTCATACACAGAAAACAAAACAAAGTTAGCAAAGAGCAGCTATCACTGCAAAGTGTCAGGTTTGTTTTGCTGAAGTAGATGAGTCCTCCTCAAAGCCTTCAAAATTTAGGAAGGGGGTTAATAATCTAATGGATTTATCAGAATTAGCAAATGAGATTAGCCAAAAAATTCTGAAGTTCAGTAAATCTATTAAAAATTATGAATGCTAGTTAAGAGGACTTAAAAAATGAATGTTCAGTATATAGATACAATTGAAATTCAGTTTCATGAGATCTAACAGGAAAACTAAAATACAGGGGACAAAAATGCTGAAATATTATAACCACACATTGAAACTGACATAACTATAAGTAAACTGGATTTATGACATACCTTTCTTAGAATTTTTATTCCTTTCTTAAAGTCTAGGCTAACAGCAAACAGAGGTCTCTGGATAGCTCCTTCAAACATTTAAAGTTGGAGAACAAAAGGTTTATTTTAAAAACGAAAACCTTGGCTTGTACAACTCCAGACATGAATCTGCTTTCAATTACAGAAAGTATTTCCACTTCAGTGGAAAGGGATCAAATCTTCAACTATACCATCTTTAGGCAATGAATTTGATTATATTAAGCTTTAGGAATACAAAATGACTTCGTGGCATAGCCATGCATTCTGTACATATTCATTAGTTACACAGGAGAGAAATAGCTAATACTATATCTGAAAAATAAAAACCCAGCAAGAAAACGTGGCGGTTCACACAGCAGTAGTATATTTCCATAACATATCTCTGCTTTATTTTAAGGTACCCACAAAAATCTCAAATCTCACTCAAAGTAAAAAATTTACAGTTCTTTCTGAATCAACCCTTTAGCCTGCATTATATGCTCTGTTGTGAAGTTAAAATATTCTTCACAGACTTTGTTCTAGAAACAATCTGTTCACAAAAATTATACACTCCGTATCATATTCTTAGAGAAAGGTGCTTTCATAATTAGAAGTATTTTATACTTTTTTCCTTAATCAGTATACTACACCAATGAAACAGGCTTATAAAGAAGAACTATATGCATAATCTTAGCTATCTTCACTATAAATTATGCAAAACTATAATTAAATTAAATACATTGAAATGAAGTCATAACATTTAGAAAAAGAGAAAAGTTCACATTCTCTTCAGAATGCATACATTACCTTTTAGTTTAAATATTACATGTACATATATAACATATACAGACATACATACATACATACATATGGGGGGGGGGAACCCTCAGTTACATAGTAGCCACTTGCAGAAGTATCTGGTATTTAGAATGACCGGTAAAGTTAAGCCTTTGCTTCTTCTAAATCCTGAATTTGGTGCCTCAGGGGTTAAAAAACCACCTCATTTCAAATGCTAATACTGCCTCTTCACGGATTCAAAGAGAAGCAGAGCCTCCTCCCATTTCAATACCACACCACGCAAAAGCATACAAACAAGACTCCGTACGTATCTATTCTGCATAAATGGTTCATCTATATATATGTGTGTGTCTGACTCCACTCAATCTGAGAACTCACACTTTATCCTGGCTCAGCTGAAAGGTCAAAAGGGTTGGTTTTCAGTCACCCACCTTTCGGTGGGGATTCGTCGCTCTGTCTGGATGCGAAGAACAGACCCCGGCGTTTCCAAGTTGAATCAGTCTATAATGTATCATGTTACAGAGTCTGGCTTTCTCCTCAAGCACATAACAGCAATCAGACATGATAGGCTGAGGCTCCTCTGTTTACACCCAGGCAAGCGAGGGGGGTTGGGCTTGCATTCCTTAACCCTTTCTAAACTACACAAGTGCTTTTATCATTCTTCCCTCGCATACAAATACCAAAAAAAAAAAAAAAATCCAGTTCATTCCCAATACTCTTCTGAAGTCATCTCTGGTTTCCAGATACCCTAATGTACAAAGTATTTGCTTTTAAATACACAAATACTCTTCTGTGATGTTAATTTACCATATCAAAGATTTTTCAAAAAACCTAATGCTTGAAGATTTGCAGTATGACATTTTATTTACACCAACATAAAAGACATTCCACAAAATGATCTGACATTTGATAAAGACAATATTTCTATCCTCCAACTAAGTTTACGTCTCTGAATAAAGAGATTTAACCAGGAAGCTCTACTCCTGGGATTGTCATAAAGAGATATTTTCCTGACCAGATAAAAAACAAGAACACAGTCCTGCCAATATATATGCATCGCATATGTAATATAATTTAAATGCAAGCTATGAAATTTGTCACATTCATTTCGGTTAAACAAAACTGGGTGCATCTGGAACAGCTTTCCATTTATGAGAGGAAGATGGACAGCTTACAAAGAGGTTTAGCTTACTGATACAAATAAGTCTCATGCATCCCTTCACCTGATAGTGCACCACCTCCACTTCCATAAACTGCCACTGAAGTCTACAGGAGTTTTACATGCAGAAGACATGCAAAATCAAGCCAAGGTCCCTTTTGACATACATGCATAATTGCCAATAACATTAATGAGAGTAACCTGGTGTGCAACTGAAAAAGAGGAGAACCTCTTTAAACTGAAACAGAGGCAGCGCTTAGATGCACTAGAAAACACTAAATATATAATAATGTAATTCCTAGATAATATCATTTCTCATATCTATGTTTTAATTGAAGCAAAGGGTCAGCATACTGGGGGGGGAAATAAGTTTACAATGTATTCAATCTTCTTTCTGTGTATTCTTCAGATAAGAATATAACAGGATTTTACAAATCCTCCACATTAAAAATAAATTTAAAAACAAAAATACCCACAATACAATCCATGGCTATTTAATCTAATGGGGTCTTTTCATGACTTCATTGGATGCAGGATCAGACACACGTGTAACAACTTTCAACTGAAGACAACAGAGAACTTGACAAACTGGAAAATTGCAGCAATACTATGCACAAGTTCAGGACAGAATGTGGAAAATATATTAGGCAACAAGAATTATAAGCAGGGGCAACTGGTGAGAGGGTTACAGGGGGTGGGGAGCACTGGCCACATGACCAGGGCTAGGACCGCCTCTGGCTCTGCTTCTCCCTACCCTTGCTCTGCCCTCTCCCCACCTCATCCTCCCAACTCCTTGCACAAGTGATCAAGCCCAGGGGACTAGAAGGGCCAGGGATTTGGTGCTAGAGCAGGGGTCCAGTCCTCTAGCAGCATCACTCTGCTTCCCTCCAGTGAGTATGGGGGGGGTCCTGCCCCTCCCCAACTGGCACAACGGGAGAGCAGACCAAGGTGGGGCTGCGTTGCCGGGTGGCGAGTACAGGAGTGGCTGGACCTTTCCTGTGGGCGCTGCCCCCAACCGCAAACTCCCTCAAGCCCCAAGGACTCTAGCCCCATTGGCTGCTGGCCAGCCCCTTGCTCTCCCACCGATGGCGTTTTGGGGTGTATGTTTTATATTTTCTCCTTCCTGAAGGAATTTGGTTCTGTGTATTGACTTCAAGAGCAGATTGCCACTTACGGAATCATGTATGCAATGTTGTTAGGCAACATTGGTTCCTTTATGTAAGAGACACAAGGTGGATGAGGTAATATCTTTTTTTGGACCAATTTCTGCTAGTGAGACGGACAAGCTATTGAGCTTAAACAGAACTCTTCTCCAAGTCTGGGAAATGTACTCAGTGTCACAACCAAATAAAAGATGCAACACATTGTTTAGCGTAAGTAGTTAACATATTTCTAGGGACCACATTCAAGGTGGCCCTGAGGAAAATACCTGAGTTGGGCCGTACATGGGTTATACATAGTTGTAATAAGCCATCAATCCAGTGCCTTTGCTAGTTACTAAAAACCATGGACTGAATTAATAAAGTTATGAATTTAAGCTCCCAGGCTCTTTTTTTTGCATTTTTGCAGGGTTCCACTGAAGAAAAGAGATCAGATATAGCCTGATGGTTTTTGAAAAAGTGTTTTCACACAGGTGAAGATGATCTTTGTCTTTTATCATTTTACTGTGCAAGTCCAATGAAGATATTAGCTGCTCTGAGAGTGGTGGGAGGGAAGAAGAGGAGCAGGTAAGTGCGAGACTCTGGTGTCCCAATGGGCCACAGACGTATGGGGAGGGGAGCAGACAGGGGACCCATGAGGCTGTAGGGGGAAACCCAGTGGACCGTGGGCTGCAGTGCACAGAGGTGCAGGAAGCCACTCAGTTGGCCTACCCACTATCCGTGGTTGCCCATTCCTGGTTTCGGTCAATGCAGCGTCTGCATAGACATTGCATTAGTATGTTAACTTTAATGGTCTCAAAAGTGTCCAGAAATGAAAGTAAGGGGTGCCCCCCTATGCACCTCTCCAACAAGAGCCTGCCTGGGGAGCGTTCTTTAAAGAGTCAGCTGGGTCATCGCTCCTGCTGCTGAAGGCTTGTGCTGACCAGGCACACACAGCCAGGTCAGGCAGCACTGCAAGCAGATTAAAGGGGCCAGCATATGGGAACAATATGCTGGACAGTGTATGTGCTGTCCCTGGTATGTGCTTTTGCCAGTGGCCCCTGGAAAGAAACCACTGGGTCTCTCACATTGCTGTCGGTTTCCTTGCAGCAGTGCCCCCACACAGATGGCCCACATATCCCTTCTGGACAAGTAAGGATACTTGGCCCCAGGACCTCCCAACCCTCTCTTCCTCTACCAGCCTTGACTCCTGCACCTTCCCCCCAACCCCTGCCTTCAGCCTCTGGCACTTCTACCCCTTGCCCTGAGCCTCCCCACCCCAACCCCCTGGTTTGCGCACCCACCCCCTCCTACCTGCTGCCCTGCATTCCCCACAAACACACATACTGCCTCATTCTGTCACTCCACACACACATACCCCTGCCTCCTGCCCTGATTCTGGTGCCCCCCCATACATCTTAAGCCCCCTGCCCTGAGCCTCCCCATGACTGCACACACTCCAATAGGAATAAAACTGCATTAATAACAGAAAATCAGAGTTACTGATTTAATTACATATACTTCTTCATATATACTTGTTTCAGTTTTCATCAAGAAGGCGAATGGTGACAGGATGCCTAACAGTGAATGCTAGTGGAAACAGGATAGGTTTAGAAGTAAAATAAAAAAGAAGAAGTTAAAAATTACTTAGAAAAGTTAGATGTCTGCACCAGGGCATAAAATGCACCCAAGAATACTCAGAGAGCTGATAGAGGAGGTATCTGAGCCTTTAGCTATCATCTTTGAAAACTCATAGAAGTCGAGAGATTCCAGAACACTGAAAAAGGGCAAATATAGTGCCCATCTCTAAAAAGGGAAATAAGAACAACCCAGGAAACTGCAGACCAGTCAGTTTAATTTCTGAGCCAGGAAAGATAATGGAGCAAATAATTACGGAATGCATCTGCAGACATCTGGAAGATAATAAGGGGAGAGGTAACAGCCAGCATGGATTTGTAAAGAACAAATCATGTCAAGCCAATCTGATAGCTTTCTTTGATAGGATAAAGAATCTTGTGGATAAGGGAGAAGCAGTGGACGTGGTATACCTAGACTTTACTAAGGCATTTGGCACAGTCTCACATGACCTTCTTATCAATAAACTAGGGAAATACAACCCAGATGGGGCTACTGTAAGGTGGGTGCATAACTGGCTGGATAAACATTCTCAGAGAGTAGTTATACCAGTTCACAGTCATGCTGGAAGAGCATAACAAGTGGGGTTCCACAGAGGTCTGTTTTGGGACCAGTTCTGTTCAATATATTCATTAACGATTTAGATGATGGCATAGAGAGTTTGATTATTAAGTTTACAGATGATCCCAACCTGGGAGGAATTGTGGGTCAAAATTCAAAATGATGTGGACAAACTAAAGAAATCGTCTGAGGTAAACAGGATGAAGTTAAATAAGGACAAATGTATAGTACTCCACTTAGGAAGGAACAATCAGTTTCACACATACAGAATGGGAAATGATTGTCTAGGAAGGAGGACTGCTGAAAGGGATTTAGGGGTCTTAGTGGACCACAAGTTAAACATGAGTCAAGAGTGTGACACTGTTGCAAAAAAAGCAAACATAATTCTTTGATGCATTAACAGGAGTGTTGTGAGCAAGACACAAGTAGTCATTCTTCCACTCTACTCTGCCTGATTAGGCCTCAGTTAGAACATTGTGTCCAGTTCTGGGCACCACATTTCAAGAAAGATGTGGAGGAATCGGAGAAGGCCCGGAGAAGAGCAACAAAAATGATTAAAGGTCTAGAAAACATGAGCTATGAGGGAAGACTGAAAGAATTGGGCTTATTTAGTTTAGAAAAGAGAAGAGAGAGAGAACATGATAGCAGTTTTCAAGTATCTAAAAAGGTGTTACAAGGAGGAGGGAGAAAAATTGTTCTCCTTGGCCTCTGAAGATAGGGAAAGAAGCAATGGACTTAAAATACAGCAACGGACGTTTAGGTTGGACATTAGGAAAAACTTCCTGTCAGGATGGTTAAATACTGGAATAAATTGCCTAGGGAGGTTGTGGAATCTTCATCTCTGGAGATATTTAAGAGCAGATTGGACAGACATCTATTAGGGATGATCTAGACAGTGCTTGGTCCTGCCGTGAGGGCAGGGGACTGGACTTGATGACCTCTTGAGGTCCCTTCCAGTTCTAGGATTCTATAATTTTACATTCATAGTATTTTACTTTACAACTCCTCTTCAGTTTTCACTTCTTGTCAGGTGGAATACAGTCACATCTGGTCTGATGTTATGTAGCAGTACAGTATTTTTGAGCTAAAATCACCACAGCTTGCCCCCTCCCTCCCTGGGTCATACTCACAATGGATAGGACATCTGCCATGCTCTATGAATCCCAAGGAGAAGTGACAATGTAGTGCTTGTAACTTGTGTGAATCCAGGGGAGTGAATTCAGTATGCCAAGTTTCCATGTATTTTTAGATATAATGCACAAAGGTTCTAATATGAGTATCTTTTGCCATGGGAAATCAGCAGAGCGGCTCAGCCAGATGAGGAGAAGAAGGAAGAGGACCACGGAATGTCAGGTTTCAAGAGATTCTTGAAGCCTCTACTGCTTGGAGTACTGAGCAGGGCTTGGAGGATCACCCTCATGGACAGAATGAACAGGGACTGTTATAAATGAACAGAGAATGAACAAAGATACGAAAAAGCATAAGAAAAGGTGAGAGATGTACGGCAGGAGACGCTGGCATTTCTCAGATGATAAGCAGATGTACTGTGGACTTTTGTTGACCTTCAGGTTCAACACACCTCTCTCTACAAGCTCTCTCTAAAGAGAATTTCATTCCAGGTCCTCCCAACTCTCTCACTCCACATTCAAGTGATATTCTGGCCACAGCATTACCTACCATTCCAACAGGGAGGCAGTACAATCGTAGGGGAGTGTATGTGTGGGTGGCACTGTTGGCATGTGGGTTGTGAAATTAAAATGATAGTTCTTTCCCCTTCAAAGGTTCTTTTATCTGAATTTATAGAGCTTCATTCAGTTATAAATATGTCTGTTTTCATGGGTTTGGAACAAAAGTCTATTTATGGAACCTTAATTCATCTTTATTAGTTTGCAACATATGCTGGCAGGGGCTGACATCCTTCACGAATAATAGAAATAGGTACATTTGCAATGTTATATTACTATATACACAGCTCTCATTACAAGATTCATACCAGAGAGCAACCCCTCCCATCCCCATAACCCCTCCTCCCCACCAAAAAACCCCCAACTAACTAAACCAATGCCAGGAATAGCAGCAACACTCATTACTGTGGCTTACTATCAAACAGATCTTTCAAAGCCTTCCTAAGCTGTATAGCTCTTTATCAAGCTCTTCTTGTAGCCCTGATATCTAGCTGCTCAAAATCAGCAGACACCCGTTCCACCTCCACCTGGCAGAAACTTTTCTCCCTCTGCTTCACAGATATTATGAAGCACACATAGGCAGCTTAAACTGTTGGGATTTCCCCCCACTAAGGTATAATCTTGTGTGCAGACAATGCCAGTGGCCCTTCAAATGACCAAGGCACATTTAACTATCAGCCTGCTGTGTGTGTAGTTGAAGCACTCGTAGCTGCTGTTGAGGTGACTGGGGTAGGCCTCATGAATAAGAGTTAGACCAGGTCTTCCAGGATTGCTATTGGCATTTCAACAGCTCCAACAGAAATCCCATGGTTTAGAAAGAAAATTCCTACTTGCTGCATTCAGAATAGGCCTGTGTTCTCAAATATATGTGCATCGTGCACCATCGTGCACCATCCTGTGTTGATGGTGGTAAAACATCAGTGGTGATTCACCAGTGCCTGTAATATGACAGAAAAGTAGCCCTTTCTATGATGTACTCTGTGGCAACAGGTCTGGCTCCAAAATAGGTATATGCATCCAGGAATTAGGCTTTGCATATCCAAAAGTTCTGCAGCCACTACTCATCATCCTATACTTGTATAACGATGTGATCCCACCACTCAGTGATTGTTTATCATGCCCAGGACCACCCATTGCTGCCAGTAACAACTCGGAATTGTTTCTATGTCCCACAGCAAGCTAACCTCCAAGCAATTATGTTCCTCCTGGCTCCTCTGGCTGTTTTGCAAATATTGCAGGATCAGCCACATGGTGCTCTCAATGCTCATCACAATTGTGTAGAACTGTGCAGGACCCATGGTTCTCACAGAGATGGCAGGCTCATAGATTTGTGGGGCTTTTGAAAATGTGTGTGAACCATTATGGGTGTAGATAAAATTATGGGACTGAGAAAATTATATCATGGAAAGTTGAAACCATGTTTCTAGTCACCCCCGCATGACTTGCTTGCCCCCATGAGGCATTGCAAACCCTTCCCAAAATACCTTGTGGCAAGCTGCACAGTGGGATAGCTACCCACAGTGCACTGCTCTCTGCATCAATGCAAGCGGAGGTAGTGAAGATACACACTGCCAACACAAGCAACATAATGTGGACATGCAAAAGGAATTTAGTCAGTGTAGTGACTGTACTTAGATTTAACTTATGTTGACTTAATTGCATAGTGTACACTTGCCCTTAGCTGTGACACTAAGTACCTTTCACAGACCTAATTAAGAAATAGATGTAGCCGAAAAGCTTGTTTCTTTCACCAACAAAATTTGGTCCAATAGAAGATATCACCTTCTGTCTCTAATAGCCTGAGACCAACATAACTACAACACAAGTGAATGCAAATATTTCCTGCAGCAACTGAGCTTTTCTGTGGGAATCTTTTCAACTCTACTTATCTTTCTATAAGATCTGATGCTTATCTTTCTAGGAGATCTGATATATATGCATAAACATTAAGGTATTAGAAATTCGATATTCTTACTTATGTGTGAATACACACCTGAATATATGTATATTGAAATCTCATTGATTGCTTAGTTTTTCTTTATTCACATTCAAAATAAAGTCAGTATGTATTCAATTAGCTGAATATTGTGAAATGGAAGAACAAGAACCTATGAAGCTGAAGTGTGACAGCTGCCATCTTGGCCAACACCACGTGGGAACTGAATCAGAGACCTGCAGAGCTAAAAGCCTGAGAAGCTGCTTCTTGATCTACTAGCTCTAGCTAGAGCTACAACAGACTATTATTCTCTATGGATTTGGCACAGAGGGGGACTATATACCCTCACCAATAGGTTACATATTTCCTGTTATCAAAGAAAGCTTGTCCTGATCATTTGAGCCCTACAGCAGTTCAAACCCCAGTCAAACCATCGCTTTTGTGACATTCATCATGTTGTCAAACACCCTGGGTATTGAATCAGAGACCGCCAGAAATAAAAACATATGTTTCTATCGCTAAAGATGAAGAGGGAAGCCTTCTATGCTGGAGATGTAAGATTCATACCCTCTGCAGATTGATGGAGAAGGGGAGTGGGGCCTGTAACATTTATTTGCAAGTGGGTTACATAAGCATGTCAAGTTCTATCATGATCATAATATTTTCCTGAAGTGAAATTGTTCTAGAGATAGTCCCCGAAGAACAACATGGTTATATGCTTGTGTAGGAATCTGGGTGGACAGTGAGCTCTTCAGCAATACAGATGTTCCAAGAGGTAAAGATGTTAAGTGAAGAGGTGGGATGCTACTTCTTGGACTCCATTTTCACTTTAGGAGAAAGCAGCTTCTGATTCTCCATCCATACCTACCCTTAATTTCGACACAGAGCCTTATACATATGCAGAATATGCAGTTACACAGGGCACCTGAAAATTTGGGGGCACCACTGGGTCTTAATCATAGGCAGTTGGCGAAGGTAGGGCTGGGGGAGGCAGTAACCCAGCCCCTACTACAGCCCCACCCCTTCTGCTGAGGCCCCGCCTCCCCACCACAGGGAGACGAGGGGCAAGTGCGCGCAGCCCGAGCCTCCACAGCTGCAGAGCACGTGGGGGGGGAGGGGGGGGAAGAGGGGGAGGAAGCCACACAGCTCCAACCTCCCTGGTCTGGAGCACCGGGGAAGGAAGGAGAATATGTGGCTCCAACCTCCTGGCCCCAGAGCACAGGAATGGCAGGCACTCAGGGGCAGCAACACTCTGCCTCAGGACACCTATAGCAGGCAGTCTGGAGGCAGAGTGTGGGCGGGGCCACTCCTGGCAGTTTGGGAAGGCTGTGCCTTCCCCCACCAAGGTATGAGAGGCCCATGGTCTTAATGTCCACCCACTAAGGATGCTAAGGAACAGTTATTTGGCTAATCATGTAGTCGATACAATTTGTATTGACTACACAATTAGTCGATAAGAGCTGTTCTGCAGAGCCGCAGTGGGGGTAGTTCCTGGAGCCGGGTCTGAGACTGCTATGCCTCTGCATTTTAAATGTAGTAAGAGCCAGGTGAACAGAGGCTGCTCCAGCAGGGGATCCCCATAGAAAGGGGCTACTGACAGAGCCCCTGTATTTTATGTATATATAATTTTGTGTTTTAAAACATTTTGTAAGCTGCCCCAAATACTTTAAATAGAGGGAAGGGGATAAAACTATTTTAAATGCATAAATAAATAAACCTATGAAAGAGCCATTCAATGGGTAATGAAGCCATTTAACATTTGCCATCCCCAGCCATATACGGCCAGCTTCTGAATTTACTGTGTTAGACAACAAGACCTCAGTTTAAAATTTTCTAAAAATATTTCCTTATTGTATTGCTGAAGACTATAAAATCACATCTCTAAAAAACTGTCCCCTTCCTGGCTGCCATTCTGGCTACTAGTTTCATGATATTGTGTAGGGCTCCATAAATTCTATGGAGGGAGGGAGAGAGAGCTCAGTGGTTTGAGCATTGGCCTGCTAAACCCAGAGTTATAAGTTCAATCCTTGAGGGGGGCCATTTAGGGATCTGGGGCAAATCGCTCAGGGATGGTACTTGGTCCTGCTGTGAGGGCAGGGGACTGGACTCGATGACCTCTCAAGGTCCCTTCCAGCTCTATGAGATGGTATATCTGCACATATGACTATCACAGAACAGGACTCAGATGAAGTGTATTCTTGGAATCCACCCCTCCCTGCATGCTTTGTAGTCACACATTGCTTTTGTACAGTGGAGCATCCCACTGCACTCGCTTGCTTGCTCTCTGACAATTTTGGGACTCTCTACAGTGGAATTTCCTTTTTTTATATCCTATTTATGCTGTTCAATGTAGGTGATGTGTCCCCTAAATGCCACCAATGATAATGCACGTTATTTATGAAAATTCACTAGGTACAGTACCAATTAAAGTGCTTTGTATCTTCATTACCTGTCCCCCCACACAATGAAAACTCAGCATTTCTTATTGTGGTTTTGGGTGTTGTGTACTCACATTGCACAAGAAGTGGGAAATAACCATCCCTCGCTAATTTAGACAAACATGTTAATTCACCCAACATGGCATTATGCTGAATAATGATTTAAGAAACAGAAATACAGTAAAATATTGCTACATAATGATAGAATACTGTACTTAAAAACTTCCTATCTACACCTAATCTCTACATATAGATAGAAAATAAGGGACAAGTGTAAAATAATTAAGCATAAGGTATAGTCTCAAAGTAGTTGAATCAAAGATAAAGCTGAATAGGCATGGTTTTCATAGTCTGAAACCAGTGGCCCATCAACATTTTAATACAAGTTCTTGGAAAACATGAAGCACAGACATGTTAATATCATATCTGAAAGTGAAATAGTACAGCTGATTTAGAGGCAAGTAACAAAGCCATTTTATGGGACTCCTGGTGCATCAGACTCAAATCAACACACATTTCAGAATGGACATTACATTTGCATGAAATTCAAATTCTTTCAAATGAGGATGTTTACCTTAAAAATCCCCCCAAACTAAACTAACTCCCCCCCCCCCACAAAAAAACAAACAAAAAAACCCCACCCCAACCAAAAAAGAACTGACAAAAACAAAAAGCCCCTAGCTAATCCTAAAATTCTGCTATCAAGAATAAACTATCACAATTAAAATGAATGCTCTGGCATCATTCAAAACAAGGGTTACTTTATTTTATGAGAAACAAATAGATTACCATAGGGAACATGACCATTTTAAATTCTTCACTGAAGAAAAAAAAGAAGTTTGGATTTATTTAAACCCCCAAATTGATTGCAAATTTGGGTCATGCTTCTCTTATTAGATGCACCAAAATGCATCATCTCACCATGGACATCTAAAGTGATAAAAGTTTAAAACTCTGAATTTTATAATAGCATCATTTTCCTTTCTTTTTTCATATCAATTTCCCATTTTCTCACATTCCTCTCTGCTGGCAGCTGCTACTCATTGGCTTTTATCTGGCAGGGAAGCAGTTGCCTGTACAACTGATGCCAGCACTGCTCCCAAACTGGAGACTGAATGTCTAATCTCCATAATACAAGCAGCCTCCAACTGACCAACTTCTGACTTACATTTTTAACACGTGAGTCCACAGCTCAGACTCCCTTTGGATTAGCAGTCCTTTTTAAATTAACACTTTTGTGGAAAAGAGTTTTAATGTAAATGAAACTGCAACAAACAATAACTGAGCAAAAGTGAAGTTAGCTGGTATATAAACATACCAACAATACAAGAAGTCACATAATAAACAAGGTATTTCCAGACTGTCTGAAGCAATCTGTTTAGAATAAAATAGTTTTGTATAGTGGTCCGACAAAGAGAATTGGCTTTCCTGGACAAATCTCTGTGAATTGATAAGGACCACCAACAGAGCAGTCTTTCTAGTACATGAGAACAAATTCACAGAAAAAATCACTCTGTTGTTCTGCTGAATAATGAAGCTGGCATCTCATACCTTTAGAAATATTTAACTGGAATTCTGATTGTAAAATATTTTTCAAGCTTCTTATCCGAAATTACATCTTCATAGACATTCCTTAGAAATACGGGCAAAAAGCAAATTTGCATCCTTGTGATTTCCATGGAAAATGTTTCACATATTTCTTGGAATAAATGTTCTATAGCTCATAATCAAACTTATGTGTTGACACTGAGTTCAGCTGCTGCTGTTCTTCATATCCATCTTTTGTCTGTCTGGTATACAGAAGATGAATGAAAAATCACTGAATAATTGCGGTCAAAATTTTCAGTTCTCTACACTGTCAAGCAAACATTCTCTCCCTCTAGATGAACAGTCCTCCATAAAAATAAACCACTGGATCTTTTTTGTTACTGTTTTTAGGGAACATCAGAAAAAAATCATCATCTTTTGTGTAAATCTGCAGACAAGTTTCTAGCATGCAGTTTTGTAAGTTAATTGTTCAACTATAAGTAATGCATGTATAAATACAATTGCCTGACACTCAGAGCCCTGGAATGGTGGAATGAAAATTTCATGCTATTCTGACAATTGATATCAGATGCTTCCCTAACAGTTATTAATGCAATAAAAAGGTTAATTAAAATAATAAAACATTCAAAATAAAATAAAAGTTCTCCTCTTTCTGCCTGTATAAACTGCTGTTCCTAATTAGAGCTGAAATGCTCAGTTAGGGGGCACAGTTGATGGCTGAACTATACTCTGGACTCAAAATAGTAGAAAACAAATGAAAATTGTTCAAAAGAGTCACGCAGAAAACACAAAGTAAAAAAAATTCTAAATGTAAGGGCATGTTAGTGCATGCAATTACCTAAGATAATAGCCACTTTAGTCACTAAACAGCTGTTTCAGTTCAACAGACATTTCCATGTCTCTCACCACTACCCTTCAGTCTCTTGAATGCACAGTCTACCACCACCATCATCCACCTGATGAAGGTTATTTAACTCAGCTTGACTCTTTCCAGATTATAGTAATCAGGAAAAGGTCACTCAGAATGACAAACACCATCACTGTCAATGGTCTTGGGTGGGAGTAGTTCCCCTTTTTCCACCCCCAAAAAGACCATTTTTTGAAATTCCACAGTATGCACTTTGCCTATCTATTCTATATATACATTCAGGATAATCCAATAAGGCTTGCTTCACTAAGTAGGAAGCCTTTCTGATAATGCACTCCCAGGGTTGTTGGGGGATAGATGGGAACACAGAATGGTCATAAATGTTCTAACAATGATTCCTGCACAGTCCAAGAGCCTCAATGTTTTAGATCCCTCCAATGATCTTTGGCACATTTGCCACCTTGATCACAAGCTCCTGCAATACACTATTGAGGATCTACTGTGGACTTTTCAAATCCCAAGGTGGTGCTGAATTGCTCAATAACTATTTGAATAGCCTACTTCCAAAGAGGACAAACAAACCCCTCACCCCCATGAAAGAAATTCTACATGTCTGATACTGAAATGTCAGAGCTAGTTCACTACACAAGACACACAAAGCCCTCCTCACTCCTGGAAATTATGCAACCACTGTTGCTCATCCCAGATCTGGAGATTCCACTATCTGTGTACACAATCCAGACCAAAAGTGGTCTTCCATATAGTAGACTTCCATATAGTAACATCACAGAGACATCTAATCAGGGAATTATATGTGCACCACTGTTGATTCATGAACTGTTGGCCACAATATTTTGGCTCTAAATAGGTACTACACAGGAACATCCTCTGCATTCTTGCCACAACTACCTCTGCTGCCTTGTGACTAGTTTTCAAAATCTGCTTCTTGAGGAGCTGAGTGTTCTTCCATTATAGGACATGAATGTGACTTTTTCATTTCCCTTCTGCTCCCAGAAAACCTTTTGGAAACTCTCAGAATGCACTCTTTTATGCAGCTGGGCACAAGAACCTAGGACAGTTTCCCAGAGAACTGAGCAGTTGCAATGTTGGGGTTCTTGAACTGTGCCGGAATCACTGTTACAACATTTATAACCATTCTGTGTACCCTACTATCCCCAAACAAGCCTGGGAGTGCATTATCGGAAAGGCTTCCAACTTAATGAAGAAAGCCTTATTGGGTCATCCTGGATGTATATATAGGGTAGCTAGGCAAAGTGCATACTGTGGAATTTCCAAAACTCTGGTCGAGTACCTTGCCAGACAAAAGTGAATGATCTATACACAGGACAGCAGTATATACACTGTATAACTGAAAATTCAACTGACAATTTTTTCTGTGTATATATATGCTTTGCAAGTGCCCATAGGACAAATTTATACATAACATAGATGTCTACATAGTGTACAGACATACAAATATATACATGTAACTCTTAATTTTAAAAAATATATATCCTAAACCACACCACAAGAACTTGACTTAACTCAAGTCAATTGGTATTTCTTTGCCTTTTTGACAACAGGCATGCTGACATTGAACACTGAGGCTGTGCTGCTAATATGAACTCTAGTACGGGAATGTAAATAAAACAGACATGGATAGATTTCCTGAACTACCTGGAGCCAGACACAGTTAAATGCAAGACAAACAGACAATGAATGCGGGAGGAGAGAGGCTGCTGGAGGGAGTTGCCTCAAGTACTATACATCTCACAATCTATAGTTCATCTTACAGCATCTCCCATTTCATGACAAAATTTGTTATTACAGTGTATCTTTCTCAGTATTCAAAAACTGAGCAAGTGGGAGCTTGCTCGTCACTGCAAATGTTTGCATGATGATTAAATGGGTTCAGAATGTCCCATTCACTGTAATGGAACAGGATGGTACCGCTAGTTACACAGTTCCTTTAAAAAGGCTCTGCAATATCCAAGAGATAAAAATCTATCATAACAATGGTGTTCTGAAAACCTCTCTGATACAGTTAGCAATGAATGTGTAACTCCCCCTAATGGAGGAATATTTGAATGTATCACAGAGAACATTTCAATAACTCAAAATTATAGCACAGTCATTTCACTTTCCTTCACTTCTTAGGTTTTTTTAATAGAGGCTTTAAGACGTATGATCATCACTCATATGAAAGATACTCTCTCTATTATGAATAAAAGTTTTTATTTCCTTACTGGATTTTGTCAGCTAAGTCAGAAAACATGCATTTTAGCATAATTCTCTAGCATTTATTCCTTTATCACTAACATTATTTAAATAGCCACCTGCCAATAATTTTAAGTAAGTCTCTGCCAAATGTTTTTGTGGCTCCAGCCAGGTCAGAAAATTGGCATAAAAATTGACAGTGCCTTATCACATTGATTTTGGTAGGCAGGATAAAGAATCACTTCTCATACACACAGCTGCTTGTAATGAATGCAACATGTTTGAGGCCTATTCTTGGACAGGTTCCCCAACATTTTAGACTCAACTTTTCTTGGCAAGCTTTCTGGGGCCAGACTAAGTATGTCCTACAGTTACTTCAGCCAAAACTTTTCAATAAGAAAATTCAGTAGTATTGACTTCATGTGTAGTTGACATGGTTTTCAAATGTCTATCTTTTGAATCTAATCACTTTCAAGAAGCCTCTTCCCTAGTTCCATTTTTAGAACTCCATGGTATATGTTTTTTTCCCCCCTGGAACTGCAGATAAAGATGACATAAATCAACTGTTAACAGTACACATATGAACGGACGTGTGTGTGTGTTTCTAGAATATGTAACTTTGCCTGGTTTAATGTGTTTATATATAGTGAACTAGTTCTAGTGAAAGATGCCAAATTCATATTCTTGGAGTTTGTCCACAGTTGCAACAATGCAATCCTCTCCCAAAACAACATGTTGCTGTGCCTCATTTCTGAACTATGGGACTATTTTCTGGGCTGCTCCCCTCATCCATCCGAACCCACCTCATGTGGAGAAAATGTCATGGGGCTAAGCAGCCTAGCCTGAAGGGATTGGGGGTAGAGGGAGAGGACAAGTGACCCTAACTTGGTCTGAGCTATTTGTTAGATGAAAAGCCTGGGGCACCTGCTGCTGAAGAGCTCCCCACTAGAATGTGAATGGTTGACCAGGGGGCAAATGGCTGTTTTACCCCGCCAGGCCCACTGTGCCACAGGCTGGGGCACGGGAACTGGGAGCCATGCATGGGGTTGGGGCAGGGGAGGCAGCAGCAGTCCCCATCCTGTTTAATTGATTAGCCAGTTAAATCTAAGGTTTAACGAGTTAACTGATTAAATGGGATTTTACACCCCTACTCCCCACTTAAACATAAAACTTTTAATTTTTTTTTGAAGTTTTTCTGCTTAGTATAGAAAGCAGTATATCATATATGTACTATATTATACTATATTTACTAAAAGCAGTCCTCAAAAAAATTATTGCCTTAGGGTCACTTTTACTCTCCTTCATGTTGGTATAAATGAAGTCAGATCCAAGCCCCATTGGACAATATTGGGCTTAACAAAGATTTAATTATGGGCAGAAGTGGAAAAGCTATGATACTTTCCCATGGACAAAGCCACCATGACAATCTGATATGTAGAAGCATATAAAGGATATCAATATAGACATAACCCACATGCATTCACAAAATCTATCTATCTATCTATGGTATAAAAATATTGGAAATAAATGTGAAATTATAACAGAACAGCTACTAAGAAACAAAGATTACTGGCAGGAAATAGGAAACAAAGAGGAAATCTAACAAAGAAATAAGATGGGAAGATCTAACCTTTTTTGCTCACTCTTTAAAAATATTTCAAAGCACAGAATGAATAGAGGAGAGGAATTCATTGTTACGATTTCAGGGGAGCAGACAGCTTAGCTAGGCCCCTGGGCAAGGTAGGGGGCTAGCTCCGTGCTCCCGGCAGGGGCGGGGCCTCAGGCGGATGAGGCGGGGTTGGGGCAGCGAGTCCTCAGCACTGCCCAGAGTACACTGCGCCGTGCCTTCTTCCCCCCAGCTCTCAGAGCTGCCCAAAGCACACCATGTGGCACTCCAGCAGCAATTTAAAGGGCCAAGGGCTCCAGAAACTGTTACTGCCACAGTAGCAGCAGCACAGGGTGCCCACATCCTTTTGAATTGCTGGACCTCAGAGCTATTGCCTTCTTTGTTCCCTTCCCTTCTCACCCCCGGTTTGCGGGCCTTACTGACTTAACAACAATGAAGATTCAGTAAGCTGCATTAGTGAGGATGACTGTGGAAAAGTAAGAAGGATCAACAATTAAGAAACTAACTGTAATAAAGGTAGGAATGTATGTAGGAGTATTTTGGCAATTTTTTTATTTCAGAAACTCTTAATAAAAGATACTTCAGTATTTTCAAGAGTAGTGCAAATATTTTTTTTTAAAATTGGCTACTTGAATATTCTCCTGGTTTGTGTCATGTAACTCTAAAGATTTCTACTCTATAGTTCTGTAACAGAATCAGATAGTCTATACTAAAAAAGCTAATCACTGGTATTGGTATGTGAAACAATGACACTAACATCTGTCTTCAATCAGGACACTCAGAAAATGCAGGACAGAAAAATTTACTTCAACCCCATCCCCATCCACCTCCTCAATGGAATGTTTTACTGAGATTTGTTTTATCTGTCTGACAAAGTAAATTACTAAAATATAGGAGATCCTCCAAAGATTTGTGATCTGCAGAAGATGTTAATATGAATCACGGAAGATCAGAGTTTAGGATATATAAGTAATACCAATGCTGTCAGTCATTGTTTTAAGATAGCACAATTTTCGATTGTCATATGCTATTGAAAAAACAACTTTTATTATTACATCTGGACCAACTTCAGTTAGTGAAAGAGACAAGTTTTGGAGTCACAAAGAGTTCTTCGCAAACTTGAAAAACAGCCCTGTCTCTCGCTCTCTCTCACCAACAAGTCCAGAATCAAGCCTTACTATCAAAATCTTTTGAAGACAATGCTTATGAAAAACGAGGTAACAAATATTTTCATTTCACCACAGTCTAGGAAAGACCTCACAGCTGAATCACGAATTCTAATCTTCTCTCCTACCTCTTGTTTGTGTTTTAACTAACTTCTTTTGTTTGATTCTAATTCACAATTGTTCTGCAGTCAAAGAAAACACAAGAAAAAGGATCCAGTCAACGACATAGAGCATGTTGGAATGACTGTTCTTAGCTTGTTTACCTATTGGTTTCTTCTCTTACCCATGTGGGGTTTTTTTAGTACTCCTATATTTTCAGAAATAGAAACTGATTTTTTAATATTTTTACATATTTGTAAGTTCATTGATAATCCTACTATGTTTTTCCTAGAGTCATATACTATAGCAAGATAAAGTAGCTGATTCAATGTTAAGTTTCTTGCTTAATAGATTCCAGTCTGATGAAATCCTGAACAAAATGGTTGCATAGTTGTCAGCAAAATATAAACTTAAGGAACATCTCAGATAAGTCTATAGGCTTTTTTATATCATACTAAACTTCCAATGGATAATGAATAAAATACCAAATACGTTTGTAGCCTGGAAGTAAAGTTAATGCCTATGTGAAATTACACTCTGCTAAATGATTAACATTGAACTAAGAGCTCAATACTTTTAACACTGAATTCACAGGAGTGAACGAACCATAGTCATTTGAAAGATCATTTTTTTAAATGTGGTTTGACAATTTAAAGGTTCCTCAGCTTACTTCCAATATAAAACCATTTCAAATGTACAAAAAGGTAAATTGGAAAAAAAGAACTGTTAAGCCATACAAAGAAACAAAGTCTAGAGAAACAACCATAATAGCTGTTAGCTGATATAATGTGTATGTGAAACATGATACAACCAGCACTAACTTGGCCCACTCATAAGGTTTGCAAACACACAAGGGAGTGCTAAACTAGGGAAGACCTCTTATCTTACAATATCTGACAAATACACAGGCTGTAGTGTATCAGTGCAAACACAGTTATTGTTAAGTCATATTAACTAAATAGCTACAATAAAGACACCAAATATCCAGCCATGAATTAAAAAAAAACAATTTAATGTAAGAGTAACAGTGTCCAAAGGGGAGTTTAACTCAGAGGCCAACCCTGGGTGTTCATTCCCCTCCCAATCTCTATTCTTTCTTTGCTCCTTCACTCTCTGTTCTTAGTTCTCCACTGAAGGAGATACATTTTCTAGCGAAAGGCACTACAAGTTCAAAATCTGTAGATTAACCCATTTTTCAAGTAATGACCATATATGTATTTGTCACAATGGAAACTGGAATATGTAAAATGATCCTCTATCTTTGAATCATAACAAGGTCTCAGACATGTATTTTTATTCCTGTATTTGCTGTTCAGTACAGACTGGAGATAAGAATTCATTGCTAGCTGAATTGTACAGAGCTGGCTGACAAAAGTAATACAATTAGCCTGCTTTCAGAAAGGACTAGTTCAAAGTTCTAGAGAATCTAGATAAATCCATAATGAGTGTTTCTTAACTTAGTTTCTTGGGACATTTATTTTTACTGATACCCTAATTTAATTTAGACTTAATAATTTATAGCCGCTAACATATGGGGAGCATTGTGATCAGTCTCAATGTGAAAAGAAGTCCTTATGATATTCGGGGTAGTTGGAACCTGGTTATAAGGAATTGAACAACAGGGTCAAAAGTGAAACTGACAGCAGGTCAAAGTAATGCAGTTGTACATTTCATGTCTCTACTGCATTAACCTACAAGGCTACAAAAAGATCGGTTTTATGTTTTCTTGTTATGTACCTCATTCCTGTTGACTGGACTCTATTATTTGGTTTTCTCTCTACAATTTGAAAATTATCTCCCTATCCTGAAGGAGCATCCTGCAGAGCAGGTTAGGGTTGAGGCTGGCGTTGCCCCTAAAGCTCTGCCATGCACAAAGTCTACAGTAGCCTGGGGGGACAAGCCAAGAGTAAAGCAGCCTCTGCCCAATGTCTCCTGCACTCAACCCAGGCTGCCTGGTGCAGCTTGCCCACCATGATAGCTACTCATCTGATCTCAAATATCTGTGGAGCAGGGGTACATAGGACACATCCAGGCTAATGGCGTGAGCTCCTGGGGATGCACAGCTATGTCTGAAGTTGGGTAGTACTGTGGAATGGAGGCAGCAGGGCTCCCTAGACAGGTTCCCAGCAAGTCAGAGAAACAGACCTCGTGGCAGGTGCATGCTGCGCTGAATTTCAGTTTGTGCCTCACAGTGCTGCCACACACCTCCCGTGCATTGCACAGGTGCCAGTCCACCGTTCTCACCGCTGGTGCCAGAGCCTTGGGTGCTACAGTCCCTACCATAACTTATTCAAATTGTGTGACCATACTGTGTACCTGTACTTGAATTCCAATTAAGGGCACCAAAATACAAGTTTACCCAGGATGCCATTTTCTCTCGGCTGGCCCTGAAGCAGTAATTTCCTATGAGACCTCCAACAGCTATTGTTTATTTTGGTCCAGTAGTGTTCATCTGATGGGAGGTAAGAACCAGTATATTCAATTTTTACCTGCTGCATTCACTGAAACCATTTTTGAAGTCCAGGAAGCTGGAAGGGGAAACAAACAAGTGAAGGAATAATGGGTCCCAGTGATGATCAGTGTTTTCCCGTGGAAGTGGGAATTACTGTAGTATGTATATTGGGTGTACTGTAGGATGACCCTTTCCTTCTACAAGACCAGGCAGCTTTCAGAGTGGATATGGTTATGCCCCAAAATGACTGCATGCCTATGGAACTAGCTGACATCCACTTTGCATTTAACCACAAGTGCCCTCATAGGGATGGTTTGCACTCAGGACATATAGCATAAGCCAAATGGGTTTATAATAACAATGACAACCTTCAAACTCTTTATCACTTGGATTTGAAAATAAAGTTACCATTTCATTTAGAAAAACTTATCTGTCTCTCACTTGCAGTATGCCTGTGGTAAACATCCCCGTAGACCTTTAAAATCTGATTCTGAACTCCAGTCCTTTCCATCCTTCTTTGGCCTCTTTCAATTCACCAGCAGTTGCAATCACTAAGCAAAAATATCTGTGTCCAAGACAAAATTTCTTCAGATAACGGCTCAAATGCCATGCCTTACCAACTCACTATTCAAATTAAATAGCCTCACACACATGCCAACCCCCTATTCAAATTAAGTAGCCACACATACACACAACCAGATAATGCATGCTCATTTTCTTGGCTTTCTATTTCAATTGAATTTTCCATTTCCTCAAACTTTGGTCATCTCTGAAAATCACTTGCAAATATAATGTGAAGATAACATAGTACTGTAAAACCACTCTAAGATTTCATTATTTCAAAATGACCTGGACAAACTAGAGGAATAGTCTGAAGTAAACAGGATAAAATTTAATAAGAACAAATACAAAGTACTCCACTTAGAAAGGAATAATAAGCTGTACACCTTAGGGATGTTAAATTTCGATTAATCAGATAATAGAGTAGTTGATGGAATTGCCATCGACTACTTGATTATTCAATAAGGGGGGCAGAGACACTGTGGGGCTGCTGCTAAGGAGGCTCCCTGCCTGTTCCAGCCCCATACCGCTCCTGGAAGTTGGAGGTGGGATGTGGAGGGGAGAACAAAGATCTCCATAGTCTGCTCCTGCCTGCAAGCTCTTGTTGGCCAGGAATGGGGAATTGTGGTCAATGGGAGCTGTGGAGGTGTTGCCTACAGAGAGGAGCGTCTACAGAGAAATGTGTGTTGGCCCCTTCTGGGAATGTAGTGGGGCCGAGGCTGCCCAAAGGAAGTACTCCCCCCTCCTGCACTCCATGGCTCCTCCTAGAGCCAGCATCCCATATTCCCTTCCTGTCTCCAAGTCCCAGCACTGAGCCCCCGCCCAGAGTCATCCCCCTTCCTTCACCCGATACCTCTTCCCTGTACCCCAATACTGTGCCCCAGGCCACAGCCCCATCCTGCACCCAATCCCCCGTTCAAAGCTTATACCTCTCACTTCCTCTTACACCCTAACCCTCTGCCCTACGCTCAGCCTGGAACCCCCTCCCACGCAAACCTCTCAGCCCCAGCCCAGAGCCACATTCTCTCCTGGACCCCAAACCCCTGCCCCAGCACAGTGTGAGTGAGAGAGAACTGGGGACAGTGAGTGAGGAAGAAAAGGGGGGATCGAGTGAGCAGGGCAGGGCTTTGGGAAAGGGGTGGGGCCTCAGGGATTTGTCTCTCACACTGAAGGTTTTTTGCCAAAGTGATCCCCACTTCAAAAACAGTGAAGAGCAATAAGTGCAGGGAGCTGGACTAGATGATCTCTCAAGGTCCCTTCCAGTCCTATGTGTCTATGACTATGAATAGCCAAGATATAATGACTCATCTGTAACAAACACGTAGTTCTGAACACCCCAATATTTCTTCTCCTTTCTTCCCCTCTCCACAGAGAAGCCAGAGTCATCCCTCTCTCTCACACACACCCTCTCACTCCCCAGTCCTCCCAAAAGGCCCTGACTATAAACAGATATTTTACAACTGTAGCACAGACTAAAGGATATCACTGATATATCATTCATATTTACAGCGCAAGCTTCTATTCTACAAATGCAATATAATCAAGAGATTTTGTAAATATAAATTATCTTTGTCAGTGTTGCTTAGTTGGCAACTAAATACAACTACAAAATTGCACAGCTTTATACACAATTTAAAAATAAGGATACCATGATCCATAAAATACAAATGTAACCCTGAAGTAGCTACAGTATATACTATTTCCAAGCAAACTGGAGAGGGGAGAGACTTACAAAACCACATAGCTAAATATTTGCTACTGTACACCTGCAGGAGAATGAGTGACAATGTTTGATGAAATATGTTTATGATGTGTAACAGTAATTAAAACAATTATAAAAACATGTAACCGCCAGGGAATTTACCAAACTTCCTGGGACTCTGTGTGTGCTGGTAGCTAAGGGAGAGGCCAGCATTTGACGTATCTGATTATAACGAGCCAGTATTGGCTTGTTTCAAGTGGAGTTGGTTTATAATTCTGGTGGGCCACTTGTTGTCGGCTTGTTGTCAGCCTTGCCCCAGTTCCAAAGCACTGGCTCCACAGCCTCAAGCCCGGCCAATCATCAAAGAAGTCTTGAATTGTGATTGGCACAATCAGTTTTTAAAAATTGTACAAGTTTGTTGTGCCCCTTATCTGGGAGTAGTCTAGAGCCAGCCAGGGAAATGACAAGAGTGGCTGTGTAGGGAGCTGGTGAGCCTGCATGAAGGGTCCCCCTGAGAACTCGCCCCTAGGAACCTGAAAGCAAGATCCTTTATCCAGAGCCTTTCCCCTCTAAGGTGACTCCCAGTTTGTAGAGCTTTGTCAGGAAAACTTCCCCCAGCCAGGCCGAGTTAGCCCTTCATCTCCCCTCATGACATCAGTCTCCACATGTCCAGCTCTGCTTTGGCTGCTACCTGCTGTGAGTATGTCTGATTGCTGGGACAGGAGATTAAAGTTTGGATTTTAGTATAGTTTTCACAACCGGTACCTTGAGCTCTGCTCTGCCCCCCTTGTTGGTGAAGGGAAATCCTGACACCTGCATAAAGAGGACACCTGCTAGCAGTGATCATCAGCTCTGTGCATTGACTGAAGAGTCCAGGCTCCACCTCTGAACCCGAGGATCTGTCACAGAGTTGTGAATCACTATCTTTTCGTTAGCTAATCTGGGAAATTGTCTGGGAGACCCCTTACTTACAGAATGGGGTCCTCAAGACAGTGGGATAACAATTTGGGGATTGTGTTACCTGCTGCCTATTAAATCTGTGGAGGGACCTATCTTATCCCTCTTGTGAGTCTCTGGGCTGTACTGAACCCAGTCAGACACACTGCTAGCTGCTGCACAGAGGTTATCATGGTTATCGGTAAAAAGGGCTCCTACAAAGTATACATAATAACAGGAGACTAATTTGATGTTTGCAATATCAAATCACGTGACTGGGGAAATTCATGGGTATCAGCATGACCCTGAGAATCATGATGTATACTGTGACATTTATCTCCTGTTCCATATAACTATTCTGTTAAATATATTGTATGTATTTGTATTATTTCTGGTTCGTCTCCAACTATCTGGCAAAAAAGTGAGGTTTACCCTGTGATTAGACTTTTCCTCACAAGCTTCCCTGTTGGCCATACCAAGAAGAAACAAGGGGGAAGGAGGTACCACCAAATAAATTCATATGGGAAGAAAAAGAAGTTACACCTTGTAGAGTAGATGTCGACCAACTTATTTTTCCCAGCATGTGCTCCATCCCTGCTTTGCCCTAAGCCCCCACCCTCTCTGTCCCTTCCCCCACCTCCCTGCCCTCACTTCTCTTCCTGCCCATACTCCGCCCCCTCACAAGTGCCTCCTGCCAACTGCTAAACAGCTGATGTGTGACTCCACCAAACAACTGTGGCTCCTGGATGCTCAGCACCCACTATTTTTTTCATTGGGTGCTTGAGCCTGGGAACACCCATGAGTTAGCACCTATGGATGGTGTGATCCAGAAGAATCCAGGCTTGTCTATCCAAGTCCATAAAGAGATAGGCTCAAAAGGAAGTAACCAAATGGATAGCGTATACAGGTTGGCTCTCTCTTGTCCGGCACCCTCGGGACCGGACCCATCCCGAATGAAGGAATTTGCTGGATATGGGGAGGTCCCCTGCCACTGGCCTCCCAGGACGCTCCCCCTCCCTGCAGTTGGCTCTGGTCCAGCCCCAGTGTTACTGGGCTCCAGCCAGCAGGGCTTGGATTTGGGCTACAGCCTGCTAGAGTCCCCCAGGACGGAACTCCTCAGCCTCCGTGGCTCTGCTTCTCCCTCGCCTAACCAGGGATCCACGCTGGGGACAGAGCTCACCGGTCCTGCTGCTGCCCCGCCTGTCCAGGGCTTCCTGGGGACAGAGCTGTTTCTCCCCCGTCCAAATGGAGATCTCCGGGGACAGGTCTCACAGGTGCCACTGCTACCCCGCCCGGCCAGAGCTCCTCAGGGACAGGGTTTGCACTCCTGGGCACCAAGGCTCTCTAATCCAAAAACTTCTGTGGTCCTGCCAGACCACAGATGTTGCCAGACTAGAGAATCCCAGATTTTGGAGGCTTAACCTGCACTAAAAACATTTATCATGAGTTTAGTGGCTACATAATCAATCTTTACCATTCAGTTTGCAAATGAGAAGGAATGTGACCTGGAACCTTTTTAATTATACGAAACATGTTGAAAATTAAATAGTGGTGGACCTACAATTTTATAAATCTCTTTTACTTAGTCTCAGAGAGATAGCTGTGTTAGTCTCTAAGGTGCTGCAGGACCATTCGTTTTTTAATTTTTTTCAATTACAGAAACAAAAAATGTAGATGGTATCATGAGCTTTCGTGGGCACAACCCACTTCTTCAGATGTTTTTAAGCTGTTTCACTTAGACATACTATATCATTTGAAACACATTTTTAAAGGGTGTATAGAAAATATGAAGTCTTGCACAGTTATTTGAAGATTTTAAGCATCATATGACCCTAAAAGTATTTCTAACTAGGCTAATATGCATTTATTCAACTGGAATAATTTTATAATTATTTAAATCATGATTTATTTACCGCTGCCTGGCTCAGGAATTAAAACCCATAAATACCTTGGAAAAGAATTCAGTGAATCAAAAGAAATATTACACTGAACTAAAACAATCCTAAGACAGCTGAATCATGACAAATTGCTCAACTCAGAGAACATTTAAAGGCTAGAGCTCTATTACAGGTAGAAAAAAAGGGTATAGAGGGAAAAGATTAATACAGTAACTGCCTATATTTTCTTCAATTTTCTTCATTTTTCTTCTGTGAAGTTACCATTTTTGCAGCTGGTCAGAAATATCATATTCCCTACTGTCTCAAAAGGGTTTACATAACTAATCTTAACCATGTTTAAAACTGAGTACATAAAAGCAGCTGTTGAAAATAAAATATGCGTTATGGAAAAATTTACTAGTGCACCAATAAGAATAAAAACACCCTTTTTTAGGAATATAAATACATTTCGACCCCGGTTTTGACAATGTATAAACTTGAGCAAGGCTGTTGCAGCTGACATTTTGAGTACTGTAGCATGGAAGACAGATTTAATGTTAGATAGGTTCTTATAGTTGAAAAGTAAATTTTTTCTTTTCTAGAACCTGGTCCTGTAACAATTCCCCAAGTCAAACTGCATTTGACTTAAAGGCTTGTAGGCTTGGGCCCAAATTAATTTAGCTTGTAATAGCAAAAGGTAGATGAGTTTATTGGAATGTACCTTGGCAAGATAAGATAGCCTTTAAACAGCAATATATTATTTGCTACACATATTTCACATCATCTAGAGCAGTATTTCTAAATGACTGGTTTGTGGACTGCACCGGTCCCTGAGAAATCCCTGACGTAGTTTAGAAATGCAACAAGCTGGTTCCTGGCATCAAAGGAGTTGAGAAACATGTTCTAGAGTAAAAACAGAAACAATTGTGTCCACCATTTTTGAACAATGTGATTAGCAAGTTTATTTCGTTCTGTACTTTGAACTCGTCCTCCATTTATTCCAACACCTACACGTCTAGTGCAAAATGCAAATTTTATTTCTATTACCTTAAATTACTTTGTCTTTTAAAACATTTATTGGCAATGTGATCTATGTTAGGTATTTATAGTGCATTAATCTCAGTAGTGCCCAAGCACCTTTCTTTCTTTCATTTAAAGATGCTTCTGTGTGATTATTTATACACATTTGTAAGTATAAACTTTAAATACATTTAATTTCTATAAATTGCAAACATGGCTATCAGTTTTCTTCTGCTTATACTTAGGGAGCTACTTAAATTATGGAGAAATCACACATTTTTCACAGGCTGGTCATTGCATAAATAGCAAATTTTGAGATGGGATGTGTGCTAGTCCCACCCTTACTTCTGTGCTGCTGCTGGCCGCAATGTTGCCTTCAGAACTGGGTTCCCCTCCAGCAGGTGCTGCTCTCCTTTTGCCCAGCTCTGAAGGCAGCACAAAAGTAACGGTGGTAATGCCACAACCCCCCTATAGGCTTGCAACCACCTTTTGAATCAGGACCCCAGTTTAAGAAACACTGTGTACTTTTATATGCATTTACCCTATAATAGAGCGTAAACTTGCAGAAAAGATTGGATGTCACAAGTAGGGATGTCAACATGTAGTCCACTATTTGACTAACAGATAAGCCTTGGCTTATTGGTTAATCTTATCTCCCCTGCCCCCTCCCCCCACTGCTGCCTCTATCAGAAGCAGCCTCTGTCCACAGAGAGGTCCAAGCTCCCCGCAGACAGAAGCTGTTCCACCTCCCACAGAGCAGCCTCTGTCCATGGTGGGTCCAAGCTCACCACGGACAGAGGTGACAGAGCCCAGGCTTGCTGCAGACAGAGGCTGTCCATGGGGAGCTTGGACCAGGGCCGGATTAAGGGGTGGGCTAGCCGGGCAGGTGCCCGGGGCGCCTGATGGCAGTTGTAAGGGGCGCCACGCGCCCAGCCGCATGGCACCCCTTAGAGCTGCCATCAAGTGCCACATGCCCGGGGCCCACGCGGCACCCCTTAGAGCTGTAAGGTGCGCAGCGCGCCGGGGGGCAGGGCAACGCATGCTCTGTGCGCCCGGGGGCGGAGCCGCGCATGCGTCGCGCACCCGCTGCCCGGGGCGCAGGAATGGCTTAAGCCGGCCCTGGCTTGGACCCCCCATGGAAGAGACTGCTTTGTGCCTCCCCCATCCTTCCCGACCCCCCAACCCCTGGCTGCAGCCTCTGCTGCTTCTATATGAAAGGCAGTACCGTGGGGAGGCAAGAAGCCGGTCTGTGAGGGGAGCTGATTTTTAAACTGGTACAGAAGCAGTGGCACAGGGTGGCAGGGGGCTCCCTGGGAATAGGGCCGAGATCGCACTAGCTGCCAGCCCGCCCCCGGGAACCATCAAACAGTTATGTAATGCTAGGATTACATATAGTTACATGATTATTCAACTACACTCTATCTAACATCACTAGTCACAAAAACCAGACTACCAGACTTCATAATCTGTGACAATGTTTGTGGCTGCAAAATTTGGTAGATCACTTGAAGTATATCACCAAAATTTGAAAGGTATTCTTTATTTATAAACTATGAAGAAAAAGAAAAAATTAATGTAAATGCAATTCTTTGAATAACCTCTTTATTCTTTTTTCAATATTTTTAAAAAGCTACGTGTGGTTGACCATTATAATTACTACTAGTATACTGTTTTGTTAGCCTTCCTATGACATCTTAATAAACCGTCTTCAAAAATAAACTCAATGACTTATTTTTAAAGAGCATTAGTGTATTCCATATGCAATCTTTAGCTACTCCTTTGCCTTTTTGTAAACTACTACTGTTTTTTATTGAGCAGATTGTATTAGTGAAATAATTATTAGGTACTATAAAACTGAACTTCCATTCAAAGAGTTGATAACTGAATGAAAAAATTAGCCTTCATCCCCACCTAAATCCTGAAACTAAAGTTACTGCATGGTAAAAATTTATGGTTGCTGGAACAGAAATATAAAGAAGATTTTCTTCTTCCTTTCTTCCCCCTCAAAAAAAAAACCCCAAAAAACCAAAACAGAAAACCAAAACAAAACAAAAAACAAAAAAATCCTATATATCCAACATATTTTAGACATTTGAAATCTTAACATTTCTGTTGTCATCAAAGACAACAATGCCAGAATGATAAGACAACCAAGCAGTCAAATGTGCCATCATGCTTGAAAATCTCTATGGTCAGCAAACTCAGTTACAGTACCTAGAAAAGACTGCCCTTTCCTTTCTTTTTTTCTTAAAAAAAATAAAAATATTTGAGATCTGTTGGCTCACAGAAAAATAGATTTAATGACCATCTGAATATTCTGGGATATGGTGTTGATTTATTGGGTGTCATCAATTAGTGCTAGCCCATTTAAAATTAATGAAGTAGCAGAAATGAAATCAGATGAAAGGCTGCAAACTATTTTACACTTTCTTTTCACATGATACCATTCACTATTAATGATTTTAAAAGAAGAGTTCATACTCTTCATTTATACTACGCTAAAGAAATACTATAAAGCAGGGGTGGGAAAAAGGGCCTCCGAGGGCCAGATCCGACCTGCCAAGCAAGTTGATCTGGCCTGTGGAGGCCCTGATGCTCCTCCTGCCCCCAGGCCAATCAGGGCCTGGGAGCACGGGGGAAGCACGCGCGCTCCTGGCAGGGCAGGAGGAAACTTCGTGCACTTCCCCCAACCCCAAACTCTGATTGGCCTGGGGGCAAGGGAGCACACAAAGTCTCCTCCTGCCCTGCAAGGGGCTCAGCACTTAAAGTCAACCGCCAGCTGCTGCTCAACTGGCGGTTGATTCTAAGCACTGTGCTTCCTTGCAGGGCAGGGACAGGGAATGGAAGACTCCACGTGCTCTCCCTCTCCAGGCCCTGATTGACCTGGGGACAGCAGAAGGGAGCACACAAAGTCTCCTCCCACTGCCAGGGGCACGGGTACCTAGAGGGAACCACCAGCTGTTCAGAACAGCTGGCGGTTCTCTTGGGTGGGGTCGAGGGGGGGGAGACTTTGCATGGTCCCCAGATCAATCCAGGGGAAGTACAGAAGTGTCCTGGGCCTGGCCCTTCCGCCTGAGGCCCCGCCCCAGTCCAGATGGGCCCAATTTCGGAAAAGTCTCCTCCGACAAAAGTATCGTAAAAAGCTACGCAAAATGCAGTGCCCGTTTTGCGTAGCTTTTTCTGATAGATCCTCGCAGTCTAGCCATACCCTTTGTGCCAAGGCTTGAAGAAACATACCAAATATAATAAAAGTAGTAGTCAAATCACATGGGTAGGCAAAACAGAAGCAGCAGTTTGGCTTTCCTGGTAAATCTGTAACTTTAAAATGTAAGAGTACTTCAGATATAGGGATTTGGGGTTGGAATCAGGAAAGGGAAAAAGATTAATTGGATATAGATATGCTTGTAAAACGAGATGATAAAAAGGTACAGCAGAGCACAGCTCTGTGTTAAGGAATGCATTAGTCAAAGAGCAATTTAGATTTCAAATCTTAGTACCTGCATGTGTAAATGATGAGCCACTAAGACTGTATGAATGGCTGAAAATGTTAAGCTCTTGTTAGAAAAGTGATGTTGTTTCATACAACGTGGCACCAAACTTTCTATTGTCACTGCTGCAGAATGACAAGTCTTGAAAAGTGACTTGAGAAAATCAAATTTCAATTCACCTTAAAGGAGCCTTGTGTAAGTTAGTTGTCTCAAGCACAAATTGGCGCGGGGGTGGGGAGAGGGGGGGGGGGGGGAAGAGAGGCGGGACTCTTAACATAGTTTAGCCCTGTCTATATCTGTTCAACACTGGTGTCTGAACCATATTTTGAAATTGTTCTCAAATCTTTCTCTCTATATTAGACTATCTTGAGTATGATGAATAGGTTCTGCTCAGTTATGCTATGAAATATAAATATGTGCACCTAGAGGTCTGTCTTTTCCTAAAACTAATCTGTATGAGACAGATCCACTCTTCTCCATTCTGAAGTCTTTTTAGTATTGCCTAAACTATTCACAAGACAATATAATAGGAAAAAAGAGCCATTCCTAAGCACAAATATTGGATCAAATTTAGTCAATTACAGCCTGTACTGAATGGGTGGAATGCCTATACAAGCTCTTGGGTTAAACTCAGCCATGACATAAATGGTGTAAGCCAGTGGTTCTTAACCTTGCCAGTTTACTGTACCCCTTTCAAGAATTTGAAGTCCAGGCCCCATAGCCAGAAGCTCAAGCCAGAGCCCCACCTCCCAGAGCTGAAGCACTAAGTTAACTTCATATGGCCAGCTATGGTGTGCAGCCCCAAGCAATTAGCTTGTTTATTGTCCCCTACTGCTGGCCCTGCAATTAAGACCCTCCTAAATCATTATGGAATTCCCCCCCTCCGCCCCGCGGTTCACAACACCTAGGATGGGAAACTCTGATCTAGATTGGTTGGCATACCCCCTGAAAAACTGCTAGTTGAGAACCACTGATGTAAACACTACACTGGCCTTACCCTTCATTGCCTTGTATACTGTATAGTAATTTATAGTCACATAAAGCACAGCATAGGTGTAGAACATTATCCGATCAAAAAGGAATGTTATGTATCTGTACAAAGGGCATATAAATGACCTTACAAAATACAAAGCAGTGAAGAATCAAGCCCAGGTAAGCTATTGAGAAAACAAGTGTTGAAGTGGCTGCAAACAGCAGATGAGTGCTTTCAACAGAATTAATGTTTTTTTGCAAGATTGTCTTACAGTATACTAGAATAGGGATCTAAAGCCCTACCCTTAATCTACTGTATGTTATACAGTTTGGCACCACTGCTGTTGAAACCTGAAATATTTATAATTGTCAAAGATAAACTACATGTCAAAGGAATGTAACAGATGAAGCGGGATAAAAACTAGCAGGACAATGTAAGATACAGTTTGTCTCTTCTATCACTAATTTATGCCTACACCTTTCTAGTACTGGCAAGGTAAAATTCAGTCACTAATGTAAGGACTGAAGGCTTTCATAAACATGACTTTAAAATATAGATATGTATTTTCCAGAAGACTGACTTATAGAAGATCCTAGAAACTGATGTAATCAGAACAAACACAGCACAGGAAAAGCAATCTTAACCTATGCCTTAAGCACTAACTGAGAGGATCAGCAGGGTGTTCATTTGCTTGATTCTTCTCTTGAAACCACCCAAGCAAAGAAACAATTAGTGATGAGTTCTATATTATGGATAACTGTTCATCCAGAACTTGACTGAAGCCATCACCTCATGTCACATATAACATTAAGCAAACATCAGACAGTAACAATATTAATCAACACTTACCTATTAATCATCACTGAACTAGTGATGTATGTGAAGGACACCACATCCTGTCACCTGTCCAGCCTTCCAGAATATCACTTCAAATGTTAAAAAATTCTGATGTTTCCATATAATCTACTGCAGGCACTTTTTCTATGAACTCTTAGGAAAGCAGGTAAGCAGCACAATCTGGATTTTGAAATCAAGCAAATCAATTCCAAACACCAAAATGGAAGAAATACTGATGCAGTTGGTCACTATCTACTGCTATTGTTTGTGCTGTAATATTTAGATAAAGTAGTACGAATACTCTGAAAAAATACACTGTTCAAGAGCAAAAACTGCATTCTCAATTCTTTGAACAAAATGTAGGAGGGACAAGAGTAAACAAACAACAAATAATGCATATGCTCAAGAAAGCAAACAGAACTGATTGACATTAACAATTTTGGAGCTGTTTTTCTAAAGGTTGGACCTCCTGTCCCTGGTCTGGCACCATCAGGACCTGACTAGTCCCGAATAAGAGAATTTGCCGGACCAGCTGGCTTCCTTCCTCTAGCCCCCTCTAGTCCCTCCCCAGCTGGACTGTCCATTGTGCTGCCGTTATCCCAACAGCTCCAGGCTGCCATAGGCGGCTGGGGTTCTCCAGCCCCGACACTGGCCTTGCTGATGGCCAGGAATTCCCAGCTCCGCGCTGCTGCAGGTGGCCGGTCTTCTTCACCCCCGGGCCCACACTGCATGAGTGGTTAAGGTTCCCTGGCCCACACAGCTGTGAGTTGCCAGGTTTCCCCAGCTCTGTGTGCTGCCAGGCTTCTCTGCCCCCCAGTTCTACATGCTGCCACGGGTGGCTGGGGTACTCCACCCGCTTCCCCTGCACTGCCGCAGGCTGCCAGGGTTCTATGGCTGCAGCCCCAGCACTGCTATGGGGCTCCTCTGGTCCCACTCCCCTTGCTGGACTATGTATATTGCCGGATCAGAGAGTGCTGGATTTCAGAGGTGCCACGTGTACTCCAGCTCCAGTGCCATGGCAAATGGTGCCAGGTTCCTTATAATGCTGGACTACCACAATCAGTAGCATGTATGTATTACCCCAAATAGCTTGTAGTGCAGACAGCCACTGCAGCAGTTAAAAGAAAGCATGTCTCCTTTTTACTGGAGTTACAGTGCTGAAGCATATATGAAGTAGCCCACCTACTCAGAGGTTGTTAAAGATACCAAAGCTGCCTTGAGATTATGTCGGTGCATAGAGTGGTGAAATGAATCATGACACTGAAACTACCTCTGCTTCTTCCTCTGATTAGAGGAAGAGCATGATATTGTGAAGAGAATTCCTCAAAATGTGTCGTAGATCTACTGTGGTCATAATGTGTACACTAGCCCAGGGAGGAAGCAGGGTGGGCTGAAGTGCCAGCCTGGGCTCCCCAAACCTGGAGGGGAGGAAGCCCTAAGCCTTGAGGGCCAGATCCAGGCAAGCCAGCCTTAGGTTCCCCATCCCTGATGGAGCCAATCCCCTCCAGTGTACAATACTTCATTTCAAGGAATACCAATAGGTCAAAAAACTACTTACAACTGCTTCACATGACCCAGTGCAGTTCAATTTACCTTGAATTTACCACTGTCAGGTCTCTAGGCACCGAGCTTTCCTCAGGCATTGAACTTCTATGACTAATCAATACCATAGTTAATGGACTGAGACCAAGACCAGAGCCACAAGATCTCTGGGCATTCAGTTCCTGGGTATGGTATCCTCATTGGTGCCTCCAACCAATGGAGCAGAGGCTATTCTTTTGAGCTGACAGGACACTTTTGATACAGGTACTACAAAGGAGCATCAATTGGCACTTTGCTCCTCATCCTGTGAGGCAGTGAAGACACTGAGTTACCAATACAATGCTAACTTGAGAGGAACATCAGTTCAATTCAAGTCAGTAAATATACTCACTGGCATAAGCACATGCAGGATTGGGTGCTAAGTGTTCTCTAGTACGCTAACAAACCCATTTTGAAGAACACCCCTAGATAAAACAAAATGCTTTGCATTATTTTTCCAGCTGAAAAATGTGTTACGTAAACTACACAAATGCTACTACACTCTTTCTATCTATGTATGCTCTTTCTATCTATGTATGCTGTTAGCGTATGAACACAAGGAAGGTATGCACAAATATTATGTTACTTACTTTCAGTTAAGAAAATCCTCCATATTCACAGATAGTACCAGTTACAACAATATTCTCTATTTTAATTGCAAGAAATCTCTTGTACACTGAATTTTTTTCCATTTGGAAGAAAATGCAAGTGTGGCCTAAGTTTAGTATAATATAATGCAAATACTGTATTTTATATCTAATGTACACTTACATAGATATGCACAATATATACACATTTTAGAACAAGCCTGCAGATGGTGTATATTTCTACTGAAGACAATGGAGCTATGACAATTTCTACCAGGTAAAATCTGGCCTTTTATATATACTACAAAAATCATATGACATCATACATACAACCTAACTGTAAGAGGCTACCAGTAACCATCTGAAACATGCTATATTGTGCTGCTAGGAAAAGGTTGATTCATTTGGCAAATGAAATTTAATGTGGATAAGTGTAAAGTAATGCACATCGGGAAAAATAACCCCAACTATACGTACAGTATGATGGGGGCTAATTTGGCTACGACAAATCAGGAAAGAGATCTTGGAGTTATCGTGGACAGTTCTCTGAAAACTTCCACACAGTGTGCAGCGCGGTCAAAAAGGCAAATAGGATGCTAGGTATTATTAAGAAAGGGATAGAAAATAAGACCCAGAATATCTTACTGCCCCTGTATAAAACTATGGTACGCCCACATCTTGAATACTGTGTACAGATGTGGTCTCCTCACCTCAAAAAGATATTTTGGCCTTGGAAAGGGTTCAGAAAAGGGCAACTAAAATGATTAGGGGTTTGGAACGGGTCCCATATGAGGAGAGGTTAAAGCGACTGGGACTTTTCAGTTTAGAAAGAGGAGACTGAGGGGATATGATAGAGGTGTATAAAATCATGAGTGGTGTGGAGAGGGCGGATAAAGAAAAGTTATTTATTAGTTCCCTAAATAGAAGAACTAGAGGACACCAAATGAAATTAATGGGTAGCAGGTTTAAAACTAATAAAAGAAAGTTCTTCTTCACACAGCGTGTAGTCAGCCTGTGGAACTCCTTGCCAGAGGAGGCTGTGAAGGCTAGGAATATAACAGAGTTTAAAGAGAAGCTAGATAATTTCATGGAGGTTAGGTCCATAAAAGGCTATTAGCCAGGGGATAAAATGGTGTCCTTGGCCTCTGTTTTGACAGAGGCTGGAGAGGATGGCAGGAGACAAATCGCTTGATCATTGTCTTCGGTCCACCTCTGGGGCACCTGGTGCTGGCCACTGTCGGCAGACAGGATACTGGGCTAGATGGACCTTTGGTCTGACCCGGTACGGCCGTTCTTATGTTCTTATGTTCTTATGTTCTTATTTGTTATTCCACTGGGACATGAGGAAGCTGAGAATCACTCTCTAGGAAGACATGGTCTAGATTTTAGGATGTTGACTAAGCAGAGTTGAGACTTCCTCCAACAGGACAGTTAAGCCATGAGAGAATGTTTGAGCTGCTCTTATTGCAATTTTACTCTCAGAAAAGCCGTCAAGGTTGATCCCCACTCTGGGACTCCGAGTGCAGAAAGTGGGGGCCTGCAAAGAGCTTAAAAATCTTGCCTCTTCAGGCTCTGCTTACAACACCACCACTCCCAGAGTCACAGATACACTGGCTTTGAGAAATAAGCAAAAAAGCTGCCATGACCAAGTGAAACAAACCCCTTTCTTCTTGAACCCAGGAAGAAGGCACTTGGACTTCCTTCTCCAGGGGTACAACAAGCTCATCTGCCACAAAGAGAGCTTGAAAAAATAAAGAGAAAAACAAGCTGCAGTCTCTAGTAGCTGACCTCTCAGTCTGAGGCATGCAACCACACAGACAGAGAGACAGACTTCCTTACCTTCCTGGACACAAGAATCAAATCATCACCTTAAAAAAGTGTTTTTTATTACAAAACGAAATATATACTTGATAAAGTATACTTTGTTGCTAGATGTTACAGAGCAACTAAGGAAAATAAATTAAAACACAAAAAAAATCTCTGGGAACAATGCTTAGATGGTAAATGGGGAGGATAGGCATAGATTCACACAGAGGAGTTCAAACCAAACTACAAAATAATGAAAATACCCTGATTGTGACTAGATTCACTTTTTCTCTTTACTTACTTCCAATCTTTTCTTGGTTCAGTCCACTTCCATGCCCCAAATTCCTTGGAGATATGGTAGTCCTACCTGGCTTTAAATCATTCTGTGTCTCTCAACTCCTGGTTTTACTCTCCCACACAAAGAAAGCAGGTAAGGAATCTATATCCAATTCAAATTTCAGTTCTCTATCTGGATTGGTTCCCCTGCCCCCCCGCCAATACCGTTGCTAGCTACCTGAGTTTAACCCCTTAGTCACTGGGCCCTGCTCAGCACTCCTCTTATCCATTACAAAAGCCAATAAGCCAGAGCCAGAAAGAGAAGAGTTCAATTTTCCATACTATGTGCACTTTGAAAAGCAAGTTGAGAAAGGTCTCATGCTTATAATAATATTATGATACCAATAAATAAATGTAGAAATCTAAACTGCCAGAACACAGTATTTAGGTGAGCACTCAAACTTGGGTAATGTCACACACATTCCATAAGTGTTGCTTGTGTGTTACCTCCCACATTCTTGACAAACTTTACTGAATGCTCAGATGGCCAACTTTGTCTTTATTCCGCTAACAAACAATGGTTGCTTTACACCATGTTTGTAATACAAAGTAATCATAAACTTATCTTAAGCGCCCAGTTAAACTGGGTTTACTGTGGTGCAAAACCAAAATAGTGTAAAACTGCCAAAACAGACCAATACATCTGACCATAAAACTGTTAAACAATTTTAATTTCTAGTTACTAAATGAATACCCTTTTAAAAACAGCAGCATGCTATATGTTTCTTGTTCAGATACATAGTAAATGATAGTCCTGAAAAGCCAGCATCATACCTCAGAAATTACAGACACAGGATCTGCTTCAGAGTGGACACACTCAGCAGGAGGCACTCTGAACCTTCCAGAGTATCATAATGGTAACTAGGGACCAGGAGTAAATTTTGTCCTGGGAGAACAAAATCCTATCTCCCATTTGTTCCAAAAAGAATTACATGTACATTCCAGAGAATTTGGCCAAATGTATAGGATTAAAAAACTTTGCTCAAACAGCACAGAAAACTATACATTGCACAAAGTTTGATGCATAGCATACTGTATTATTGCCCCTTCTATTAACAAACAAAAGAAAATAGGGTGAATCAATTTAAATTCACCAAATCACAATTTAATTCACCAAAAAATTATTGATTTAAGTCAAGTTACCAAAAAAGCTAAAACCGACTGTGCTTAGAGTACACTTAATTTGGGAGTAAGCCCCATTAAACTCACTAGCATAAGAAAACAAGCAGAGAATGGGGTTCTCTTGGGAGAGTGGAGTGATGCTGAAGTAAAATAGGGAATAGCACTTATGGCATCACCATTATGGTCCATGGCCATGATGTTCCAAAATAAGGGGCATGTATTATGCAATATAAAATAAGAAAGTGACTCTAAGTGACAACTGGCAACTCTAAATTTCTTTTACTGCAGCTTTCTATATTGTATACTTAACTGACAGAGTCTAAACCTAGTTAACTAATTAAATAAATCATAAGGATTAGCTAAGCTAAACTTTTTTTCTAGCAACATTCAACACAGCAAATAGCTTGGGAATTTACTTGTCAAATCACACATACTAAACGGCATTGAGAGATCTTGAAGAAAGATGCATTGCAAAGTGAATTATTTAAGTTACCAACCAGTTGATCTACTCAGCCATATCTACATCTTTATCTACACCATTTTCTCCCAATAAGCAGTTTTCCTTTTGATGTTTCATTCTTGCAACTAGGCCCTACATCATCTTCTTTCGCTGCTTACACTTGATACGTTTTCCTTTTTTTAACCAGGGAACACATTTCTTCAAAATATTCCTAGATAGGGTCCCTTTGATGCTTGGAAGCCACGACAGTTTTTCTGTGGCAAAAGATTAGGAAAATATAGAAAGCTATGTGGTGGTGATGAATAATGTCTTACTTTCTTCTTTTCGGTCCACTCCACAGTTCCTTTTTATGCTGCCTCCATCCTTTCCTATCTATGGTCTCTCTGTCTTTAAGACAATGTGCTAACTCCTTTGCCGTGCTTGGCCAAAGTCCACCATCACATAAGCACAGAACAAAAACAATCCTACCCAGCTCGTGTCTTTCTTTGCATATGTTACTTTTTAGTCTGCTAAGAAACAGAAGTTGGAAACCCGGAACTTTCAAGTAGTAAGAGCTAGTAGTTAGGCTGGACAGACTAGAGTCATTAATTCATTTTTATCAGACTAAGTGTATGTGTAGCGTGTTTGTGATGAATTTTAATTGTAACTTAATTTGATATGAGAAATGTAGTATTTTATCGATGATTTAAAATTTTTTAAAAAATATGTATTTAAATTTAAAAACATCCATTTTTTATTTTTTTAAGTAATTGATTTTTATCCACCTTGAAAAGAGATTTGCTAAAGTGCGAAATTATAGAATCAAACTACCGGTTATAGCAGTCAGATATTTATAAATAGATGTACAATACTTTATTTATTATAAACACTCCCATGCATACCAACTGGCCCAATTTAGGAGGAACAGCAACTGTTTTCAGTAAGATGTTAATTATTCTACTCTGTCCCTCCACAAAAGTTCTTTTATACTGTTTCTACACTTAAGAAATTTACCAGGGTAAACACTGATTTTTTTTCTCTGTTGATTAAATTCTACCTTGCATCCACACACAAAAAATGTTTCAAGGAATTGTTGGATGGCAGCAGTTTGTAGAAGAAACCTCAGAGTATACAGGGGTAAATCCAACTATATCTTAATCTATAGCTGTCACCTCAAATGATGAGTCTACTTAGTGTGCCAGCTGAGAGTCACCTCTGTGCCTTACATTATGTACCCTCCAATGATAAACATCACAAAAAGCCCACAATAAATGTATCCATAACAAATTTACTTTTTACCTCACTAACCCCCACTACAATTCTGAAGGTCCTCATCAATTGATCCAACTCCTAACGCCTAATACTATATCCCTATAGTATTCTCCTTAACCTTTTGGCCATGGTTTTCCAACCATTCAAGGGGGGCAGAGATCTATTAGAGAAAAAGTCCAATGAAACAAAAAGATTTCTTCCTATTTTTCATCTCTGAATGTCCCTGTTTAGGTTTCAGACATTGGCAGGAATGCTTTTCTGTTACAGCTATACTATTATATTTTTAGATAAGCCCTTGTGCTTCCTTTGATTGCATTATGAAAGTGTGGTTATATAACCTTTGTAAAAGACTAATTTACTGGGGAAATACCACCCTTGACCAATTATTCTTAAAACTTACAATACATTTTCACTTGACTGAAGTGTCACCCCATTCATAACATTACACATGCCCTGGAAAAAAACAAGGTCTTGCAATGATTTGGAATCTTCCGAGTGCACAGTGTGGTAAAGTAATATAAAAATAAATTGAATCCAAGTTCACAATAGTTACAAATTCTGAAAGATTTCTCTCATTCTCTCTCAATCCTATCCATTTTCTTTATCATAATTTAGCTGAGTTGATATATTTGAGAACCTGCAATCTGTTCTCTTCCCCAATGGAGTTTCAAAATGGCACTCAAAACTTGCAAGATATAGACAAAGATTATAATTTAAATGCCAATAAGGCTTACTAAAATATAACCATAAATAATCATACTTCATGTGAATCAGATTTAGCAAGCATAAGAGGCTTCCACCACTATTTATAGTTATATTTGTAAATAGTGTGTGAGAGGAGGTGGGGGGCTAGAGAGGATAAGCTGTAGTACTATTTTCTTTGGTCTGAAACTGGATGATTTCTAAAGCTAACTACTGAATATATCGTTAGGCTGTAAGCTATCTGCCTTCAAGGCAGCTCTCAAATCACTGATTCAACCAGCCTTAAGAATGCTAATAAATGAACAAGAAGCTATTGTTCTACCCTATCAAATGGATTTCACCAAAGCAGCTCAGACGTTTCCAACCCTAATAATTTGCCCTTGTTAATCAATATCCATAAAAACTGCATTTCATAGATAAGAAATCTAGTGATGCAAGTCAGTAAACAGGCAAAGTGACAGTCAAAATCGTCATCATATAGTCCTTCCAAGAACCGTTGCACCAGCAACAATAACCACAATTAACGGCCTCATACTAGGTATCATAGAGTGAGGTACTTCTTAAGTGCCTGTTCATGTCAATTCCAGTTAGGTGTCTGCACGACACATGTACAGTTGTCAGAAAGATTTTACCCTAGCAACACCCACTGAATTGACAGTGGAACCCCATGGAGTGGCAAGTCTATGGTGTTATATATTTGACCTTGACGATCAGGCACCTCCCTCAGTTGTTTCTTACCACTGGTGACAGCTATTGGAACTGTGGTTGTTTGATTTTGTAAGTGGTCCCCTAGTTCTTCTAGTAGAAGTGTGTGTTTAGTTTATATGTGAACAGTAGTTAATTAGTTACTGGGTTAGGAGTGGGAGTTTTCTCCCCCACCCCAGGTTTCTGGTCTCCCTTGGGGTTCAAAGGATGCCTCAATCCCTACACATTAAACCTGGCAGAACTTGCTACAAGCCCATGCCAACGGGCAACCTTCATGACTCTTGTCTCAAGCATCTAGAGGGGCACACCAAATAGGATGGTGCAAGATCTGCAAAGGTTTCCATCCCCAAATGAAGAAGTGGTGCAACTCATCTCAAACAGCTATTGATGCAGGTGGCTCTTTGTCCTCATCCAGCCTTGGCCCAGCAGGATCAGGTGCCAGGGTCCTCCATGCACACTGCTCCAGCCCCCATGAGGAAGTCTGTGTCAAAGACAGACTCTGGGCATAGAGACCCTCAGCACCAGCGTTCCCCAGCACCAAAGTTGGAGAAGGTGATGTGGCACCACTCCTAAACCCCAGTGCCAAAGAAGTGACACAGGAAGATGGGCAGGGAGTGTTTGACCTTACCGAGAGCCAAAGCCTCAGACAACACGACTGCAGTGCATCCTAAAGAGCAACACTTGGTGCCAGAAGTCCAGGAGATGACCCCACAAGGGGGCTTGTTGAGTCCACTGCCAGAGAACTCTCCTGGCCAAGTGCATCAGGTGAAGGACACTGTGTTGTCTTCCACCCCAGACATATTTGAGCCCATGTGTGACTTAATTGCCATGATGGTTCCACAGTTTCCAGCCATTCTAGACACGCCCCTAGTGCCACAATACATGGCACTGTCTACTGCAATGGTCTCCAACCTTTTTAACCACAGGATCACTTTTTCAATTTTAGTATAAGATCTACCTCAAACCCAAATACCCTTGCCCTGCTTCTTTCCCACTCCTTCTTTGAGCCCTGCCCCTGCTCCACCCCTTCTCTGAGGCCTCACCCTGTTCACTCCATCCCTCCTCCTCACTCACTTTCACCAGGCTGAGGCTGGTCTTGGGCAAAGGAGTTTGGAGTGTGGGAGGGGCTCTGGGCTTAGTCCACAGTGGGGGATTGGGGTCAAGGAGGGGTTTCAGGGTGCAAGCTCTTGGAAGGTGTTTGACTGCAGGGGTACTCATGTCTGGGGCAGGTGGGTAGGTGTAGGTGGAGGATTAGGGCTGGGACAGGGGTTCAGGAAGCAGACTTTGGCTGGGGACCATTTAACTGAGACAGCATCTGGGTGGTGAAGCAGTGGGTTAAGGCAGGCTTACTCCTGACCTGGCCTTGCACCACTCCTGAAAGCAGCTAGCATGTACAGCAATGGCACCATGTGTGCTGCCCCTCATTAACAGGCACTAAGCCCACAGCTTCTACTACTGGACACAGTTCCCCATTATTGATCAATGGGAGCTGAAGGAATGGGGTCTGCAGGCAAGGACAGCATGTGGAGACCCCCTGCTCTGCCTTTCTCAGGTATTGCGGGGACATGCCAGCCACTTCCAGGAGCAGCAATTACTATAGGGATAATTACTCCTGCATTGGTATTGGTGTGATCATGAATCAAATTAAGCAGAACACTTGAGACAAGAGCTCATTTCAGTGTGAGCCAATGTGCTGACCTGTAAACCTAGTCAGAAGTAGTTTTGATGGTCACATGAAGTAGATGGTTACATTCTTGGTGCAACTCAGAATGCAGAAAAGACTATGTCCTTGCACAGCAGTTAAACCTGATTGCTGTGGATGATGTCAGCGGCATCCTACCAACGTGACTGAAGAAGTTTCCAGGAACCAATTACAATAAGATTTGTCTGTGATTGCCACACTTAATATAAAATAATTTAGTCTTGTACAGGGACACTATGTGGGGCTATCACATTCTGTTGGTGCTCTTCCTGATGTGCCAGTTTTAAAAACAACTGATGCAAACCATTGCTCACTAGTTTCAAAGCACCTTTCTGCAGCTCAAGTAAGCTATCCAGAAGCACACTCATTCCTGAAATTTTGGACCCATTCCTTCAGTGACAGAAGATAAGTGTTCATCCATATGGTTTACACCATGTCACATAGCTGTCGGTAATCACCAGCAGGTCCAGCAGATTTTCATGATGTGCTTTCCATCATTTCAGTGATTCATCCGTTGATTAGTAAGGAGAGCTGACTGGTTTTGTGAAGGAGTGTTAGAAGGCTGTTTATAGCTACTAGCCAGGCTCATGATAGCTCACAAGAAGGGCAGAAATTATTCTGCATTAGGACATCCTCTGTTTCATCAACCAGGTAAGTGATGTAGATCTCAGTCATTTTATGCCAATGTCTGGAAAATTTCTTTCATTTGTTTATATTCTTGAATTTCTCCCTGATTGCATTCTTCTGCATTCTTTGTTAATATTTCAAAGGTCTCTTTAGAAAGCCAAGGTTTCTTGTGGCAATATGTGATACAGCATTAAATATACCATGCCAGATGATCCATTTGAGAGATACTTGGATTACGTATGTATCTGACATCCTCTGTGTACTTTATGGCTTCAGAAGGATCTTCCAAAAGACACTACACGCTGTACTGTTAGTAGACATCTGGCTTGCAGTGTAAGGAGTTGGAAGATACAGAGAGATGAGTGGCAGTTAGTCTCTGCGTCTGAGTTCACTGGTGCTACTGCACCCTCAAAGACCCATGGGGATTTCATTTTGGAGCAATTTCTGATGAGGATGTGGTCAATTTCTTTCATGGCACATCTGCTGTTCAAAATCCATGTCCAACAATGATTACAGAAGTGCCTCACCTTGTGTACAGTGTGCACCACAAGAGTTGAGGAAGATTGTTCCTTCCACCATGACTTGGACACTCTCTGATTATCTTATAGACTCTCTGTTGATCTAACAGAAGATGAGTTCTTTTGACAAGGTCTGTCTTGTACCCACTGCCATTCAGTGTTGGTACAAATATCAGCAGCATTAGTTGTTCTACATAGGGGTGTGTGGTTGTCTTTGCCCATGTAAGTTTTGGGTCCAACTGGCACCAGTCAGTTCTTGACAAGGCCCCCTACTCAGGATAACAAATGACAGGCTATGACAAACCCAGTGGATGAGAGCCACATTCCCCGAACAGTGTTGAAGATCTAAGAGGCACAACTGTGGGTGCATGGACTTGTCGGGGGGTGATGATGGACATGCTTCCCTAATACACTGCCTTATGGTCTGTTGTAACCCTGTAGGTACATTGATTGCACTTACTGCTCTTTATGGCTTTTAAGACAATTACCCAGATTAGATTACTTCACCCCCTCTTTGGTGGGTCAGGTTTATTCATATTTTCCTCAGAAAGTAACTCACATATTTAGCCACTCAAATTCACACCTGCGCTGGGTCCATGTACTAGTGCTAGTGAGTTTTAGGAGGACCCAGTCCTTCTCATGGAGCTGGATTGTCTCAAAACAGGTTATTCTTGGTGTTTCAACTTTTCTTAAGTCCATTTTGACATAGCTTTGATGTTGATAGATGTCCATTGCAGTTTTTATATAACGGTTGTTCTCACAGCTTTTTAGAAACCCCAGCACAGAGTCAGGATGTATGGCCATGGTATGTAGTGCAATTTTAGATACACGAATATACTTCACTACACCAATGAGCTTCATTAATGAAATTTAAGTTTCCTTTTGTGTGACCGAATCAAGTTCCTGAAGGAGGAAAAGGGCTGCTTGGAAGATTATGGGCTCATGAAGTTGAATTCCACTTGATCAGGTCTAATGGTTTTGCTGCCCCATTTTAGGAGCTCAAAATTGACCATGAGGCAGTTTATGACAAAATAACTCCTTCTGTTGGGTTGACTGTGATGTGATTTGTGACAGCGTATCTTTTATTGCTGAATTTTCCTAAGCTAGGGATTTGTCTCATTATTGTTAATTTGTTGAAGTTGATGGTGGCAAAGAAGATTCTATGGTAATGGGCAGATTAGACATGCCCAAAGAGATAGCAGAGACAAACACACACAGAGACATGGGAAAGAAGAATTTACCATAATATTCAGTGACTTAATTCAAAATTCTGCCTTATTGTTTAAATATAGCACCAAAAACACTGGATTTGAAAGCCACGGTAAAAAGACAGATGTTGAATGGTCTCCACAGAAAATGTTTGGAATTCACATCTTTTGATTATTATAAAATACCCACACACAACACAAACTTTTACCTTGTATCAAAAGTTTAGTATTGATTGTGCAGAGAAACTTCTTGTTTCACTATAGGCTGCACTCTGGTTTAAGATCGATTTAAGTTTTAGTCCTTCATCCTTTACAAACAGCCTTCAGTTTTACAGAAATCAGAATAATATGCATGTCATTAAAAATCACTGACGGCAAAACACGATTTTAAACTCTTACAGACAACAGGACAATCTCATTCTATGAAATAAATAATTAAATATGGCTGAACATTTACAAATGACCTTTCCATTCACAAAAAGCTACGGTCTCAAAGGAACTCTGGAACAACTCACTTATGAGTCTCTCTCTAATCCATCATGAGCAAAAAACTTAAACTGATAGAGTACACTGCTAATCTATTCTGAATCCAGTGGAGCAGAAGTCTGAATGTTCCAGCTGTAGTATTTCTCTCCATCACAACAGCTAGCTGCCCGTCATGGATCACATACACTACTTATCAACTGAGGAGTGATGCTTCACATTTATATTTATCAAAAGTCATATCTCTAAGCTAGCTATGCTTTCCTTTTCACCTCCAAAGGTCCACTCTGAGTCTTAAACTAACCTGACACACAAAAATACGGAACAACTCCATATAAATAGCTGTAAATGAGACCAGTAATTTTATTATCTGAAAAATAGCAAAAGAAAGAAATAAACATATACACGAAACATCTTTTCTAATCCATATCAGCACGAAAGTATTTTTTTAAAGTAAACTAATTTAATCTAGTTTTAGTCTAATTGGGGATTTTATCATTTGTATATTTATGACTGTTACATGTTGGTCCATGTTACTTCATCTTTCAGCTCAGGCTGTAGGCAGGTGACATGAAGTCAGCCTCAGTAATTGGGCTTTATGCAAGTGAAATTTGTGGAGAATGGGGAGGAAAAATCCACACCTAGACATATGCATGTATGCCAAACTCCACCTGCATAGACAATGATCTGTAGTCTTTCCCAGAGCTTTCTATCATTTCTATTCTCTGCACAGCTGGGGGTATGAAGATACACAGGGATGTGAAGGCTGCTTCTGAGAAAATATCCCCATGCAGGACTTAAGGGACTCAGGGAGCCTTGCAAGGAATGAATTTCAACTTCCAAACACAAAAATTTGCTCTTGAATCTGCACTATTGCATATTCTGTACTTGATCCTAGTGTATCATTCCCCTTGCTACCAAAAGAATTTCTGATAATAGCAGGTGTTCAAAATACTAAATAAATCTGCAGTGAGGATGCTAGATAAGTATGTTGGTCCCCAAAAGAAATTTTATGGTAATATTTTATTTTGCATTTGCTGGGTTTTGTGACGTTAACACAGGATAAAATGAATTACATAAACGTATTTCTTTAGTATAAACAAAAAATAACTCTGGCTAAATACAAATGGAAAACATTCCTAGTAAGATGATTTAACTAAAAATACTGAGATAAAGTTTATTAATTTTGAGTTCTAGAAACTGATCCTTAAAAGCAGACACTTCAAATGTTTAAATAAATTAAGAACAACACATTTTCATCAAACACAGAAGGAGATACTATGCCAAAATTTACTTTAAAATATTTAGAAGACTGCTCATATCCAAAAAAGAAAAATACATGCTGCTATTCAAAACTTTGTGTGTGACCTGCTTTCCAATAAAAACCATAACCAATTAGGCTTTCATTAAAGTGGAACAAGATGACAAATGTAAAAACTCTGCTAATGTGTACTGCAAATTGAAACAATGAACATTACATAACGTACAACAAAAATAGGATTTTTTTGGCAGTAGGAAAGAAAAGATACTGAAAATAATTTCTAGTAGGCTTTACTCAACTGGAGTTATAATGGAACAGCTGATGATATTTGAATGTCAGTCTAAGGAATCTCTTATTTCCTCTTCAATTCCTACATGTACTATTCTAGTTAATATGATAAACACTAGTTTATGAATGATAGCTACAAATATACAAAAGCCATACCCATACAAGACTTCTGGCAATCTAGCAGGCAAATAGGTAGCCAGCTACAACTCATGTAATATAATGTTTGCATTTGAAGCAGAAACGTTTAAGTGAAAAATGGTTAAAAAATGAAACCACGGTGTACATTATTCATCCTTTATCAAGACCACAAAGAAAAAGTAAGTGGTAGAATACAACTATTATAGTCAACAGAAACACCTGATTTTGTGTCAATCTACATGAGCACACTAACTAACCAACCTCTTTTCTTCAAATTAATCTCTTGAACAGGTGAATCACCAGATTTGTTTTAATAAGTTTGCCAAGGGTTTTGTGCATTGTAGAACATTAGCCCATAAACATCAATATGTACTGTGGGGGCCTTTACATGGGGGGGGGGGAGAAACTCTTATGCTAATTATTTTTGTGTGGCACCTCCTCCCATGGTTAAAGATATCCCAGGTTATTGGGTCAAGAATCTGCACATTAAGGGTTTGCTCTTGCAAACATTTGATCACATATGTAATTCTATTCATATAAATAGTTCCAATTAACTTGAATTATGAGAAATTTATTCACTTGTTCAAATGTTTTACTTGATCAGGTCTTAAAATGTTTGTGTGTGACAAGTCATAGTAGCTCACTTGAATTAAATAAATAATCCACATTTAATTAAGTGACCTCAAATGTATTTACAAAACAAGTTAAACATGAATAGTTATAAGCATACTAAAATTAAGTTGTCTAGCAAAATACATATTAAACTATGTAAGTAATATGTACAGTAATTCCTCATTTAACACTATAGATATGTTTCAGAAAATGATCGTGTTAAGTGAAAACGTGTTATGCGCGGTCAATTTTCCCATTGAAAATAATGGAAAAGGTGGGGTTGCGTTTCAAGTGGCATCTGTTGGGACCGGGACATAAGGTTGGGGAAAAGGAGACTGGGTTACAGCAGGGAGGGAGGTGTTTGGCTCTGGGGAAGGGAAGGGGAGGAAAGGGGAGGGGGATTGGGTTGGGAGTTTGCCCCTGTGACGGGTCTGCCGGGACCCGCACTGCGTCTGGCGGGGGGGGGGGGGGGGTCGCCAGGGAACGGTGCAGCGAGTGGCGAACCCTCCACCGCTTTGCGGGGAAGCCCCGCGCAGCCGCCAGCGATGGGACGGCTGGGAAAACCCAGCCGCTGGCCTGCAAGTGGGGGCGGAGGAGAGGGGGCAAGGTGTCCGGCAAGGGGGAGTCAGTGGGGAACGGCGCGGCTAGCGGCGAACCCTCCGTCGCTTTGCAGGGAGGCGGGGGAAGCCCCGCGCAGCCACCGGCAACGGGCCAACTGGGGAAATCATGTTAGTCCAGGGATGGTCGTGTAATTCAAAAAGCGTTCCTTAAAAAAAAAATCGTGCTATCGCGAAAACGTGTTAAGCGGTCATGTGTTAAATGAGGAATTACTGTACATAAAGTTCATTTGTTCATGTCTAAATAATGGTGCTATCACAGCAGAATCTCCAGAAGCCTTCTTGATTCACTGTTCACTTTAGACACACTGCACTTGTCTCCTGTACACCATTTATACATCGCATCTCCATATTCCTCACTGTTTTACATACTCAAATGTTAGTTGCATTGCATAAAGAGTGGCAACAAAATGCATCATATCACAAGTATATCTGAGTAGTGAAGAGGCATCTACCAATGGAAATCCCAGCTCCTTCCACCTTGTTTCATAATACATTTTACACAACTATCGAGGACAGATGCACCTTTGCTTCATACCCTGTCCATTAGAAAACCATTCTCTGTCACATTGTCTGCTGTTGATAGTAGAGACTTGCCATGATTTTAATGAGATGGAATCACCCATGTTTGCCAATGTACTCCAGAGATGGTCATGTCAGATGGTATTAAATGATTTGGTGTAGTCCATGAAAGACAATCAATGTGTGATTATACTCGCTGCATTTTGCTGATTACACTCGCTGCACAACTAATTATGATCTGATCACATGCACATCATCCATTTCTGAGACTACTTTGTTGTACAGATAGTTCTTCTATCACTTGCTTTAGGTGATCCTGAATTATGCAAAGCGGCACATTACTCATGTAGGCTATCTGGGAAATAGTGACTACACTGGTTTATCTCCCCTTTCTTCAGTAAAGGAGGAAAGATTCCCTTCATCGAGCCATCATTGAAATGTTCCATCAATCACGCTCAGCAATTCTGTTGCTATGTGATCTAGTCCTGATGCTTTCCCAAGCTTCATTCAACAGGTTGAAACTCTGTGGTCTGGGACCCTCTGGTCCAGCAACATCCATGGATGTTGTGGGAACAGAAAGCCCCAGCAACATAGGTTGCTGGCAGCTCAGAGTGGAGCCTGCCAGTGGGGCCAGCGGATCCCACGTGGCAATAGAGCCTGCAGCCAGCAGAGCAAAGAAGCTGGAGGAGTTGCCGGAGCTCTGGCGGGGTGGCAGAGCTGCCACAAGCTCTGGCAGGCCACCATGAGCTCTGGTGGGACAGTGAGGCTGCTGTAAGCTCTGCCACAGCTCATGTGGTAAGGAGCCCAGCAGAGAGGCTAGCATCCTCCCCTCCCAGACCTTCCCTGGTTCAGCAAACTCTCTTGCCTGGGACCAATCAGTTCCCAAGGAGGTCCAACCTGTAATAGTATGCACCACTTCCTCTTACAACAAAGATGAAGCATACAGATTGGCAAAATAATTTTTCCAATTGGATTTAATATCTTCTGTAAGAAAGAACACTAATGATCTTTTATTATGCTTGGTCACAGGAAAACTAGTAAGAATTTTGACCACTGCAAACAAATTTTATTTGAATTTTTACTCTCTCTCTCTCTCTCTCTCTCTCTAATTCCCAAGTTTTTTGCATTTTGCCCTGATGTATACATTAGTCTCTTCAAGTCTGTCTTTGAATCTGTCTGCTGAATTCCTTGTGTAAGCTTTGCTTGCTTGGAGAGGGACTCTGTTCCACTCTAGTGGTGGCTAGCCCCTCCCCACCCTTCAGAGTGCGCCTACACAGCACCCTTAGCTTGAAATAAGCAACTGAATTTGTGTTATGCAAATTGTGTAGCTTATTTTGAGTGTATTTTGAAACAGCTTATTTCGTATGCCCCTTAACCCTTGTGGAACGAGGGTTACCAGGACATTGGAATAAACAGCCTGTTATTTCGACATCTATTTTGAAATAATGGGCTGCTTCAATAGGCACAGAATAGCTATTTCGGGATACTTCTGGTATCCCGAAATAGTTCCACAGTGTAGACGTACCCCAAGAGATTCATAAGCCTGGTACTGCCTAAGAGACTTGTGTCTTTTAGACCATGCAGTACCAGGTAATGCATTTAGCTCCAGAAGTACCAGGTTTCATCCCACTGCTGATTCCCTTGGGAGCAGGGGCGACATGTGAGAAGTACGAGGGGGTATGTGTACCCCTAAGTTCCCATAGGTAGGAGGGGCAAGGGGCCAGCCTGCAGATGGCGGGGGAATCTGAGGGGACTTGCGGGGACCTCGTGCTCACAGCAAGAGTCACGGGGAGGGAGTGTCCCATGTCCCAGCCCTTTCCAGTGTGGGGGGAGGGTCATGTGCCTGGTGGCCCCCGAGTCATGCCTCACAAGTCAGTGTTACATTTGTATTTTCTGTGTCCTGCAGTCTTCAAGCCACCCTCTTTCACTCTGCAGTACACCGCATACTCATCATAATGAACAAACCCCTCCATCACAGCTTTGAAATTCTCGATAAATCTATCTTGTTACTTCCTGGTTCTTCAATCACAATGATGAGCTTCCCTTCATATACTCCTTATATCTGGTTTGTATTCTCGTGATTTGTTTATTAAGGTTCAGGTCATTCTTTTCCTTGGTGCAGACATCAGGCACCGTGCTTCCTGAAAGATTTGGTACGGCACCATTATAATCGCATCTAGTACTCTTCAGATTTGGAATCTTCTCCCAATTATAATTTGTTGTGCCTGGGTCTCACTGTAAGTGCCTCAGTTGGATTGTGTGGCCATTGCTCTGCCATGATAGTTCTCATGGGAGAAAATACACAGCTTGGTTTTCCACTGCCTTCCCTCTGGTTTGTGCCTTCCATTTGTTAAACCGTGGTTTAACTCTTCTGTCTTTCAGTGACATTTCATCCACTGGGAAGCCCCCTATCATCCCCAGGAACTTATCCACCAGAAGCACTGTCATCTCCTGAGGCTTCTGTCAGTTGCAAGTGGTTCTCTCTACTGCCATTAAAGTAGTAAGCCTAAGCTGACACAACGTAAAATATACTTTAACTACAAAATGAAATATAAATTCACCTTTCAAGTCAGTTCTCTGTCTCAAGGTAACCGTGTATCTTCTAGAGTCTTTGAAGGTAGATTCTTAGCATCTAATGTTTTGAAATAAAATTCACACACATTCCCTGTCTGTACAAATAATATTTAATTCACTAATCTATTTAATTTAATTTAAATGTTAACTAATTTCCTAATTTGTTAGCTTATGTTAGACTTAATGTTAACTTATTAAATACTCACAATGTTTGTCTTTAGCCTACTGTGACTATCAATTTATAAGTAATTAATGAACTCATGTTTATGCTGCTCTTTAAAAAGACAATGTGCTTTATGGCATAAAAAAGAATTACTACTACTATTTATATTAATAATTAAAAGTTAAATCCTCCTGACCCTTCTGTGGCAGAAGTCCAAAAAACACAGCAGAGCCAATGTTGCTCCATTATACGAACGGGAAGACTGGAAAGCAGAGAGTCTTATACGGAGAGCTATGTGATCCTTTGTATGTCTAGGAACAGAGCTCAGCAACAGTTTTTCTACATAACAGTGCAGAGAAGATTTTGAATGTAGACCTAGGGTGTGGTGGAGGTATGACCAGTGGGTCTCAACAATTTTACTGCCTGCAAAGCCGATCGTTTTGTGGTGACTCTGACCTGACTTTCCTGTATGTGGGGAAAAGAGTTGGTCCTAGACCCACACAGGTACTTAGACAGTTCAACACTAAGCAGCAAAATGCCTAAAACTTTTAGGCCCATAAAAAAAAAAATCACTGGAATCCACAAAGCTTGCTGGGCATTTGCCAGGAGACAGGCATCCTGACATGGAAAGTGAAACAGTGTGCACATGGCTAGTGGCAGAAACAGAGGTGCCAAGAGGACTTTGGAGTGAAAATTTAGGTGTCAAGAAAATAATTGCCTAAAATATGAGATGGTGCAGGAATTTGGAATTAGGCACCTAAAGTGAGGAATTAGGCACCTAAGACCTTTGATGGATCCAAGCCTCCCTCCCTCTAACCGCCTATGTTAGTTCCCCTTGTTAAATCCTGGAATTTGCACAAGGAATGTGAATTTAACCAAAGTATTTAACCTTCCTTCTGAACCTCCCAATTGGTTAATTTTAGATGGTGCTTGCTTTTATAAGGGGTTAAATTCCCAATCTCACTCCTAAAATACTTAGTAAATCCATTTGTTTCAGAAGTGTCATATGAGGGATGAATCAATGTGTTAAGAATTGCCTTATAATGTTGTTGTGGGATTAATCTTACATAATAGATCATCAGCGCGATTACCTCTGACATTCTATGCGCACACAGTTTCAGTCTAAGCATGAAAAGCCTTCTAACGCCAAAGTATGAAAGCCATATATTGAATGATCTGCCACCATTCAATATTTAATCCTGCAATTGAAGCCACTAAAGGGATACAGCAAAGTAACAAGATGAATGAATTGTGACCTCAAACTTGCAAAAAGACAACCCAAACAATTTATCTTTCTGGCCTGTAGTGAATCCTGTAGCCAATATTCCTATCACTTCCCCTCAGTTTGGGATTTGTAGATTGATCAATGCCACATTAGCAAAGTACCTGAGAGGACATCTTGGGAATTCAGGCAATCCACTGCATATGCTTAAAGAATATTCTGGGTCAATCTGGCTTATCGTAGGCCTAAAATAAAGACCCCTTAATGAAAAATCAATTTGATTTTCACAACTGCATTCCTAAGCATCTCTGGCAAGGTGACTAGAAATAAAGCGTTTACCTGTCAACAACAAAACAACACAAATAAAATATTACATAAAATGACATTTGATACAAAAAAAGCTTCAAGTTGGTGCAGTTTTTAAAATCAGTAGAGGGATTCCTTTTAATTCTGAGAAGGAATTTATTTCTTCTAGCACTTGTATGGGAGATCTATTAATATGGCTGGCACACTGTTAATGGTCTTCAGCCACACAGCCTCAAACTAAAATTTTTTAAGAGTTCACAGTTGTGAACAAAACAAAAGATGGAGTAGGTTGAAGTTGTAATTGATTAGATGGTAGTTAATTTTGTGCTTATATTCTGTTGACTTCAGTGGGATTTAAGATATTCATAAATATAAGTATTCTTTCCTAAATAGGGATGCTTTTCTGAATCAGATTTTTGTTAAGGGTTGGACATCTCTGGTGCAGCACCTTGGGGACCTGACAGGTCCTGCACAAGTGATTTTGCTGGACCAGGGGAGGTCAGAGGGTGGGATGGGGGGGAAGGGGAAAGAAGCACCAGCCTCCCCAATGGGCTTCTTTCCCCGGCCCTATGGGCTCTGCTGTCCTGGGCCCCACCAACTCCGGTGCCCTCACCAACTCTGAAGGCTCCAGCAGACCCACCACCTTTTCTGCCCTGCCTGCTGTAGGCTCTGGCAGCCCCGCCAGCTTTGCTGCCCGTCCAGCTGCCCGTCCACCTGCAAGCTCTGCTGTCCCGCCAACCGACTCTGCTCCCAGCCGCTGGCAATCTCTGCTGCTGGGGCTCTCTGGTCCAGCAACATCTGTGGTCCATCATGTCGCCAGACCAGAGTGTCCCAGACCACAGAAGTTCAACTTGTAGTGCTATTAATATACCTAGAGGGTGCTAGGAGGCAGTGGTAGAAATATCCTTCGGTGGTCAAAGATGCTAATAATTTAAACTTCCTATGGTACTTTTCAGACGAGATGGACTGAAAGCCCAAGTGCTTTGCCCTAAATGCAGTAAGAGTACTATAAGAATCTCTTATGCCATTTAGGAACTACTGCAATATTAAAATACATACTTAAAGTTGTCCTTTTACTTGATTCTCCCCTAAGCCTTCCCACCCCAATAACCACGATGAAAAATCCTGAGAACAGCTAACGAGAAAGGTACACACTGAATGTTGTCCTAAGTGTTTCTAGAACTACATTCTTCTTCCTTGAATCCTTCTTGTGGTTTCATTTGAACAGGATATTTATCTTCATTACTTGTCCTGGTGTATTTTGTTGCTTTGTATGTTGAACAGCATACAAAGATGGCTGCATTTCAATTGTGGTGAAAGAATTATATTTTCATCATCACCAGTGAAGTCCCGTTTCTTCCCAGATTTACAGATGGAGATGTTACTTAAGAAACTAGTAGCCTGTCACTCCTCATATGCTCTACTTCAGGTGCACATGCAACCCCTGCACCTTCGATCAGAACTTTTCAGTACAGTGCCAGTTTGGCCCACACATACACTGTGAACATCCTCATGTCCCATAGGAGAAATACGTAAGGGCGGCATGGGTGAATCATCATTGGCTTCTTTACAAACACAAAGTCCACCCATGAAACATCTACCCCAGAGTTATTCAATTATTTTGTCAAGGTCAAAATTGCTAGGTCAAGATGTGGTCAAACATAATAAAAATCCCAGTAATAATAAACAAACAAACAAACTAATTTGAGCATCTATTTAAAAGTGTCTGGCGGTCCAGATGTTGCCCATGATCTGCCTACTGACTACCCCTGTCCTAAGCAGAAGGAAATGAGAGCAACACATCTCAAAAATACTCCACAAGGTGTATCGCCATCTCCAGATACTGCACAATGTGAGTAACCTCTTTGCTTGTGTTGTGTCCCTATGTGTGGTGCATTTCAAGTGACTCCTGAGCAGAATCCCCACAGGAAGGAGGGAACTTCAGAGCAGAGTCCAACACTGAAGACAATACTACCAACTGCGGCATCTAATTTAAAGGCATAGTGCACCGCATTTTTGAAAAAGGATGTAATGAAACTAAGGTTACAGGTCTGCAAATGTCAGCAACTGGAACATCCATGAATAATGCATAGTTATAGATTTCAACTCTGTAGAATGGACTAACACCCTGGAAGGAGGTTGGATGTTAGCAGTCATAATATGAAACAATACACCCACAGATCCAGCCTTTGGGTGGAGACTGTGGATCTTCTAGACTGGTCTGCAATTGAAATGGGAGACTTCTGAATTTATTTGGCCCTGTCTAGACAAAAATCTATAACCCTCCTGACATTCAAAGTATGAAAAGCAGCTTCCTGTTTGGAGTTATAAGGTTTCAAGGGAAAAAAATCCTGTAAATCAATCATCAGATTAAGATTAAACTCAGGGCACATTGTGGGTAAGAAGTTAGGACGTGATTGTAATGAGACCTTTTCCTTTAAAAATGCTTTAAAGAAGGGATCTGCCATTAACCCTTCAATTGTATCCCGTTCCATGCAGAAGTAATGGCCACCAAGAAAGCTGTTTTCATGGAAAAATGGCATAATGAACATGTTGTTAATGTTTCAAAAGAGCGTGATAAGGCATAAAAGACAAGTTTCAAGTCCCAAACTGGGGTAGGTTCTCTAACCTGTGGATTAAGGTTAATCAGATCTTGAAAAATTGTTGGAGTTACAGGGTGACCAAACACAAAAAACCTTCTCCAGATGAGTGGGGTTGTTATAGCAGCCAAGTGAGCCTTGACAGAACTCTTAGGGAGATCTGATCTTTTTAATTTTAACAGGTAGTCCAGGACAACGGACAGGAGACACTTGTCGACAGATACACCATAGGTGAAACCTCTGCCATTTCTAAATGTGTTTCTAGTAGATATTTTTCTGTTGTACTTCTGTTGTTTTCTGTGGAACCTCTGTTGAGCAAGAAGTCTTTAACCCTGAAAATCATCTAAGAGCTATGCTTGAACATAAACACATATGAATGATCATACTGTCTCAGGCGAATGGTCCATTTAGCACAGTAGACTATATTCCAACAGTGAACAGTGCCAGATGCATCCGAAAGAACAAACGGAACAGGACAATTATTGAGTGATCCATTCCCTGTCATCCATTCCTAGCTTCTAGCAATCAGAGATTTGGGGAGATGCAGAGCATGGGACTGAATCCGGGAACATCTTGGCTACTAACCATTAACAGACCTAATCTTTATAAATGTATCTAAATTTTTTTTAACTCATTTACACTTTTGGCCTTCACATCATCTCCTGGCCACAAGTTATGTAGGTTGCCTGTGTGTTGTGTGATCAAGTACTTCTGATTGTTTCTTTTAAATCTTCTGCCTATTCATTTCATTGGATGATACACGGTTCTTGGAATATATGAAGGGATAAATAATACTTACCAATTCACTTTTTCCAAACCACTCATGATTTAGTAGTCCTCTATCATATCCTCACTTATTCATCTCTTCTCAAAGCTCTCTGGTGCCAGTCTTTTTAATCTCAGCTTATATTGAAACTGTTTCATATCCCTAATAATTTTTGTGGCTCTTCTCCATATTTTTTCCAATTCTAATGCATCTTTTGTGAGAGGAGGAAACCAGAATGGCATGTAATATCCAAGTTGTGGTTGTACCATTGATATATGTAGTGTCATTATATTTTGTGTCTTATTACATTTGTTATTCTGTAATCTAGCACTTTATTCCTAAAATAAGTAGACAACTCATTAGTACCAAATAAATAGATTTCTTTAGTGAGATGACACTATTTAGCAGCAATACACTAAGATCAACTGTACCTTTAGCATGCTTTTTACTCAAAAAATAAGTATGACTCACCAATTCCTTTCTATCCATCCAAGAACTGGTACTGTGAGGTTTTACAAAGAAGCTGGCTTCTTCTACAACTCACATTACTCTTGCACATACCCATATTTTTCTTTGAAATGGGCCATTCAAATAAATTAAAGCTGAATAAATGTTTCTCTTTCTTCAAGTCTTAAGGCATATGCAGTCTTCTCAAAATAATTCTGTTCCCTGTTAAATTTACATATTAATGAGACCCTCACAGAGTTACAATTTGGCATTGTTGATGTGAACTAGTAATACACACACAAGTACTTATGTGAGAATAAGACTGTTTCCCATCTGTAGTTCTGTTCATTCTAGTGGAAGTTTCAACACAAAGATGTATTTTTTAAATTACTCATTCTCAGTCTTAGTCTTAGTATACATGATCCAGGTAAAAAGGTATGGAATAAATAAATGTCTTTTTTTAAGCATTGTGTTTTGAGCAGCTGCATTTGTAATGACAGTCATTGCTTTGTGAAAGGACTTAAGGTGCCTTTGCGCCTGTTCATAATTGGGGTTTCATCACAGTTTCCAAAAGTTCTTAAAATAGAATTATATTCTGAAAAGTGACCTTATAAAGGAAACAGTGATAAAATGGGAAAACTTCCCACCAGTACAGCACGGTTTAAAGAAAGCCTTTAGGCCAGCAATGGGCAACCTAGGCCAGTGAGTGGGCCATATTGGTGACCCTTCCTTCATCTCAGTGGGCAGCAAAATTGTCTTAACCAAAATGGTCTTCCAAAATAAGATAGTTATGCTAACTTTGCACTTGTGTATAGGAAACCCTTGCCATTTGCTGTGGATGCTTTCTTGCATCCACTGCAAATGGCAAAATTTGCGCGAATACTGGGAGTTCCCCAAGGCTCCTAAATTCTCTGTGAGGACCAGGAGCTGCAGGAAGCCCACTGCAGCTCCAGGCAGCTGCCATGGTTTCCCTGCATATTCATAGCCAGGAGCCGCGGTGAGTTACCTGCAGCTCCCAGCCCCCCACCCTGAGCCCAGAAATGAGACCCATGAATATTTGGAACCAAAAATGCGTAAATTGCAAGGTTCTCTTGTACTTAGACTTTGTGGCTGGGTCGACTGAACCATAGCAGTGCTTTGATTGGATGGAGAGGGGAGTGCATGGCTTTCACAATACTGGGTACAATCAGCACGCACCTGACTTCACGTGTGCTTGCTTTACATGCATGTCATTTTAGTCATACTGCTATGGAAAAAAACTATGTGCGTGAATGGAAACTAGCAGAATCTCACAATCCTGCACGTGAGAAATGGTAAACCCCACATAGAACCCCAATGCACTGCATATGGCCTGTGGGCCACTGGTTTCCCACCCCTGCTTTAGGCCCAGCTAGCCCTGCTCTGTAATACCTGTAGCCAATGCCAGGCCTAGAGAAGGAAGAAAAGGAGAGAGCCTGGCTCAGTCTAGGGTCACCTGGTGAAGAGGCAGGAGCTCACTGCCTCCCTACCTGAAAGAAGGGTCACTAGCCTGCCAGCTGAGGCAGCTACCCAGGAATAAGTACTGTCCCTTATCAGCTGAGGAAGATGGTAAAACCTACAAGTCTGGGCCAACTGAGGTAATTGGATGATAACAGCATTTATAGCTGCCCCTCTTGAAGAAGCTAACAGGAAAATAAAGTAGTATTTTCAGTACTAATTGGGATTCTGAGGATACATACAGATAAGAGCAATTGAATCAGAAAGGGCCCTTTTCAGAGTAAATCTATGATTCAAATCTCAGTTGGATGCCTCAAGATTTTTGGATGGTGCAAGCGCACAGAAGGTTTCTCTGAACACACAAGACAGGCTGCTTACTCTATCTGGATTCAGATACATAAGAATCTTAACCCAGCAGGATTAGTTATGAATAAGGCCTAACCAAATTCACAGTCCATTTTGGCCAATGTTATGGTCATAGTATTTTAAAATTGTAAATTTAATGGTATTGTAATTGTAAGGGTCCCGGCCCAAAAGGGAATTGTGGGGTGGGGGTTTGTCACAAACTTGTAAGGAGAGCTGTGGTACTGGTTCCCTTATTTCTGTGTTGCTACTAGTGGAGGCACTGAGTTCAGAGCCAGGCACCTGGAGAGTGGTGGCTGCTGGCCAGAAGCCCAGCTCTGAAGGCAGAAGCAGCAGCACAGAAGTAAGGATGGCGTGGCATTGTATGGTATTTCCACTTTTACTTCTGCGCTCCTGCCTACAGAGCTGGGCCCTCAGTCAGCCACTGCCACACTCTGGCTGCCCAACTCTGAGGGCAGCATGGCAGAAAGGTGGCATGGTATGGTATTGCCACTGTTACTTCTGCACTGCTACTGGCACAGAGCTGCCTTCAGAAATGGGCACCTAACCAACAGCACTGATCTCCAGCCACCTACAACTGAAGGAAGCTCAGAAGTAAGGGTGGCATACCCCCCTAAAATAATCTTGGGTCAGGAGCACCAATCTGAGAAACACTAGTATAGTACAGAGTAAAAACACACAAAAGATCAGATTTCATCAGAGGAAACCAGATTTCATGGTTGGTGGTGCATTTTTTATGGTTGTAAATTTGGTAGGGCCCCAGTTACAAGCATAGTGAAACCTACTAATTTTGTCTACCCTGCATTAAAAGCTTTCATTGGGTACAGTCTTCATAGAATGCATCTAGTCCTCTCCACAGAAAATACTCACGAAAAGCATAAAGGATGCCAGTGTCAAGTGACCACTGCTTTTTTTCCTTTCAGTAATGGAAAAATAGTAACCTTGCAGAAGTGGAAAAAGGAATTTAGGATATGGATACATGAGAAATTCAGGCATCCTCTATACACAGCCACAGAGAATATGTCCTTTCTTTCACACACTGTCCCTTTGAACTCCTATGATTGTGCATTGCGACCCCATCCACAAGCAGTTACTGCTGCAGTGGGATGATTAGTTCTGCCCCACCAGAGTAAACCTTAACAGATTTATATTTCAGAATTTTCCTATTTGTACTACATATTGACAGATTCTCCTAATCTGCTTCTATAGATCCACAGAGCCCATACCATATGGAAACCCCACAGAAGGAAATGCTTCAAATGCTTCCTAAATGCCTACCAACCAGATTCTCCATCTGCTCAAAGATGTGGAGTGGAGTATTAGGAGCCATGGAACTTTACTAACTTTTAATCTTTTTCTCTTTAACAGACAAACCATGACACCAGCCTGTATTTTAAGACTTCTTTCTAATGCCACTTGTCCTGCTGTTTTCATTCTGTAGTAAGGTAGTAAGTAACATAGGAGCAAGATTGTTAATTAGAGTAAAAAGAGATATCCCTCACATCTGAGCACTAAAGTAAGTAAAATGAAAAATATTTATTATGTGAAGTTAACCATCATAGCTATCTTACTATTACCATCATTGCACCAATGTGACATATATGTTAAACAGTTTGATGGAATGAGACCCAAGAAAACCACCATTCTACCAACCCAACATGCTAACAAAAATGTTGGTAGCAATGCTTTTTAGCTTTTAAAAATAACTTACATTCATTTTACACTAGATTGTGTTTGAATTACAGTAACTCCTGTGGTCCTAATTCACTACTGTGTATCTTGAGTAACAGAGATGAATAAGATCCTATATTTTCTAATTAGTAAGTATGTAGTAAGAAACAAATGGTTCTTTTATCACAAATATGGGGAACGGCTATGGTTTCATCACGTTGGGGAGGTGGATGTCAGATGAAGAATAAAACTGTGAAAAGGTCAACATTTAATATTTTTATCTCCATTAGGTGTCTAGAACTTAAGATTTTTTTGAGCAAGAAACTGGACAAGTCTTAGCATTTCTTCTTAACTCTATTTTAAGTTTTGTAGTGAAGTACTTCAGTGAAGTACAACAGTTTTGAAGAAGCCTTGTCTGTGCATTAAAATGTGCCACGTGACTAACCAAGAATATGCTGCTTTGATTTCAATAGAGAAACCTTATACATGTGATAAACATTAAATGAGTTACTGAAGACTGGGCCTCCTTGATTCACATTCTGAACAACATTTTTTCCTGCTACTCAATTATGCAGGAGAGTTATTGAGATGGTTTTATTTCAGGTACAATCTTAGATCCTAAAATTATTCTTGGGGGAATTCTTCACCAAAAATTAAAAAATTTGCACCAAAAAATTAAAAATTCTATTAATTATATTTTAAAACTCTGCATATTTTGTCAAATAATATAATCACAGTAGCTTCAATTTCTTTGGAAATTTATTTCAAAATGTCTATCAGTAAGTATGTCTAACAATACAGACAACAACAAAGTTTCAAGAACTGCTTTTGACAAATAGATTCCTTACTAGATATATTAATTCAGAACTTTATGTAAAAACTCATTTAAACTACAATATAGAAACATATTTCCCAGACCCCTGAGAAGCAGTGCAAAGGCTTGGGGAAATCAGGGGTAATGGAGAAAATGAGGGAGAAGGAGGAGCTATCGAGTGGACCTGGAGGTTTTGGGTGTGGATAGTAGAAATATGAAACAGGTGTTTTTAGGGCTTGGGGGAGGAATTGTTAAGGAGTTGAGATGCCTCCCCAGTGCAGATCCTGACAGACTCCCTGTCTTTCATATTCAATCATGGGCATCTGCCCTCTTGTCCCCATGTGGTTCCTGCAGCCCTCTCCCATCTCCATATGTCTCTGCCTCTCCCACTCAGCCATATCTGCCCTCTGGTGCTTTTATCACCTCCCCTCATCCCCATGTGTCCCTGTAACATCACTGAGCCACTCTCCATTCTGCTCTAGTCTGTCCCCCTGCACTAGGCCTTCTGAACCCAAATCTATGTAACCCTCCAGCAACCCTGTGTACCCCACTTTGTCTCTTCCATCCATATCCCATTCCCCCCTCACTTGGTCCTGCAGACATGCTGAGGTAAGAAAAGTAGACTCTGCTCCCATACTATTGGCAGCTAGCACCCAAAAGCCACTGGTGTGTGAAAAGCATAACTGATCTTGCAATGACTGTGGGTATTTCTCTGAAAACAACCACTCACTGTGCAGCAACAGTCAAAAAAGCTAACAATGTTAGGATTTGTTTAAAAAGGGATAGAGAACAAGACAGAATATCTTATTAAATAATGTATGCAGATGTGGCCACCTTATCTCTAAAAAGATGTCCTGGCATGCAAAAAAGTTCAAAAAAGGGTAACATTAGGATTAGGGGTATGGAATGGCTGTCGTATGAGAAAAAATGAATAAGGCTAAGACTTTTCATCTTGAAAAAGAGACTAAGAAGAGGGGATATGATTGAGGTCTAGAATATAATGACTGGTGTGGAGAAAGTCAATAAGTTATTTGCTTGTTCCCATAACACAAGAAGTAGGAGTCATCATATAAAAGTAATAGGTAGCAGGTTTAAAACAAAAAAAAGGAAACATTTCTTCACATACTGCACAGTCAATCCCTGAATGCCTTACCAGAAGATGTTGTGACAACCAGGATTTTAACAGGGTTCAAAAAATAACTCAATAAATTCATGAAAGATTGGTCCATTAGCTATTAGCCAGGGTGGCCTGGAATGATGTCCCTAGCCTCTCTGTCAGAAGTTGGGAAGGGTGACAGAGGAGGGATCACTTGATTATCTGTTCTATTTATTTCCTCTGGGACATCTGGCATTGGACTCTGTTGGAAGACAAGATATTGGGCTAGATGGACCTTTGGTCTGATCCAGTATGACTGTTCTTGCATTCAGAGGTTTTTATGACCCCTGCCCAGTCTCTCTAGCACAATGTACAGTAGACTTCCGATAATCCGGCACCTTTGGGACCTATGTGGTGCTGGATTATCGGATATGCCAAAGTATCGGGAGGTACTCCGGCGGGGGGGCTGTGACGGGTCTGCCGGGACCCGCACTGCGTCCGGGGGGTGGGTGGGAAACGGCATGGCGAGGGGCGAACCCTCCGCCATTTTGCAGGAAGGCAGGGGAAGCCCCGCGCTGCCGCCGAGAGTTTCCGGGAGGGGAGCAGGCTCCCCACCTCCCAGACTGCAGTAGTTATCGCCGAGCAGGGGAGTAAAGGGCAGCTCTGCGGGACCAACCGGGCAGCACCCCAGCTGCTCTGCTCCACGCCGCTTCCCCAAGTCCGCTGCTGCCACTGCTGAAATTGACGAGCGGCGGACTTGGGGAAGCTGCAGAGCAGAGCAGCTGGGGTGCTGCCGGGTTGGTCCCGCAGTGCCACCTCTCACCCCTCTGCTCGGCGATAACTACTGCAGTCTGGGGGGTGGGGAGTCCGCTCCCCTCCCGGAAACTCTTGGCGGCGGTGCGGGGCTTCCCCCGCCTTCCTGCAAAATGGCGGAGGGTTGCCCCTCGCCACGCCGTTCCCCGCCCACCCCCCACCCCCCGACCGGTCGCTGTGCGGATCCCGGCAGACCCATCACAGGGGTATAATCCCCTTCCCCACCGTGAGCGCTCATGGGGCTCACAGCAGCTCCAATTGTCCGGCTGGCTGGAGCACTTCCGGGTTCCAGTTGGTGCTAGACTATCGGCAGTGCCAGACCACTGGATGCCGGACAATTGGAGTTTTACTGTATTGTCTGTAAAGAAAAAAAAAAATCTGCAGGGGATATGAGTTTTCTGCATGTGCAGGATTAAAATGTGAGGTATATTCAGCTCCTCCTGGGTCAGCCCTAGTGTACAGATAACCATATAATAACACTACAGAATCAGTATTCAGACTTGATATAGTACAGCTCCACATGATATCTGTCCATGCAAGTTATTCCTGCCAGATGAAGGCATAATGTATGAGACATCGGATGAATGGAGGCATCTGTATCAGGGAGAGCATGGAGCTAGCCTCCTGATCTGAAATGTTCTCCTCTTCGGTTTGACCCTTAAAGATAAAATGAAGCGTGAAGTCTGAAATATCAAAGTCAGGAAGGGGCTAGAGGTCCAAAAATTGCATTTCACTGTTGCTGTGGGCTATATCATTTCAATATGGGTGCATCTACACAGCAGGGCTTAACTCAAAATAAGCTACGCAAACTGAGTTACATCAATTGTGAAACTGAAATTGAAATTGGGAGCGTCTACACAGCACTTATTTCAAAATAAAAGCACTCTTCCTCCGACTTCGCTTATTCTCTTACAACGAGGGTTACAGGTGTCGCAGTGAGAAGTCCTCCAGCTTGACACTATTTTGAGATTATTTTGAAATAACTGCCTGCTGTGTAGATGCAGACTAAGTTATTTCAAAATAATGCTAGTTATTTTGAAATAATGTTGCTGTGTAGACATACCCCATGTGTCTATGCAGAGCTATAAAGCACAAATTTGGCTTCCAGTATGTAGTATGCACAAAAAGAGACTCCTAAATTTAGTACAAACATCTAATATCAATATGAAAGTTCCTTGATAGAGAGCATCATTGAAGCTTTTGGATTTTAGGCTACATAACTAGTAGAATACAATATAAAAAACATATTGCTTTTATAGGTTTGAACATTCTGAAAAATTAAACATGGTATATACTGTTACAGTGGCTAATGAAGGATTGTTATTTTTGGTACTTTAACAAATATAAGTAAACAACTGAAAAAATGTACTTTGAATGGGTTCAATATATATAATGGCATTAATTTGATAAATATAATATCCTGTGGACAAGGGCATGTTAGTAAACTAAAAATTGATGTAGCAATCCCACTTTACAATGCAGAACATTTTCTTCTGCTTCCCATCCAAGGGGTAAACCAACAAAAGCTCTCAGAGTATACCTTGGCAACAAAGAACTATCATAGCTTTCTTAAAGGATGTGTTTCTGTTAACTTCTGTGTATTTACAGTGCTCAGTGACTCAAGAACATCACACAGATAAAGCCCAAGAGAAATATAGCCGTTAATAAATTATTAAGTTGCTCTCCTTTAAAATATCAGTACTGGGCAGTACAAAGGTTTGGTATATCCTGTCAATTGCACAAGGATCTTTCCAGTATCAAAAAGAAGAATTATTTGAATTCTGAAACAGCTGGCTCTACAGATCCCAAAACCCACCTGGGATCGACTTTCTGCAGCCTGTCATCATGGCAGAGGTTATACAGTGAAACAACAAGAAGCCAAAGGATATCATATATAGATACCCTTCAAGGATCTATCTTCTGCTTTACAAAATTATCTTTCAACAGTCATATCTTGACACACAGCTTCAAAATTACAGTTCTCTGATTCTGCAAAAAGGTGAACTAATATTTGTGATTTGTTTATAAAATGGAAGAGGCACTTTACTACATTTCCAGAGAGATTTTTACATTTCTTACTTTGCTTAAGTAACCCCCATCCACTACATTAAATTGCTTAATTATAAAATTATTACAGTTTGTGTTTTTACAACAGGAATCTTAAGCAACACACTTGCTTTGGCTAAGGGCACTCCTTCGCACCTTCTGTACTGACTGGATCTCACAGTGCCAGCTCTTAGTATTCAACACCAGCCTGAGCACTGAAGTCTGGCTAGGGCTCTGCCCAAAGAAGCAGCAGAACCCTTCCTTTGCAGGCCATCTAATAGGAACGCCTCGACTGGCGCAAAACATGCGATGGTTCCAAAAAAGGCACTTCATAGGTAGAAGCCAGGGATCAGAAGGCATTCCCTGGCTCAGGTTCATCACCAGGTAGCACCGACTCGAGGAGTGTCAGGGCTGACTCCCGGCACAGGAAGACCATAATCCCACCTCCATCTATGAAGATGAAGAATCTCTGCCTGGCAAACACAGCAAAGTGTTTCTGACCAGTCAGTACTGAAGTGGGGAAGTCTAGGACAGGGCCAACATAGCCAGATTCCCTGAGCATCGTCCTGCAAGCCCTTGCAGCAAAAAGTAATGGGTGGCTCCCTTCTGTCTACTAGCACGGATGCCACTGACTCTTGTATTGCCTATGATGTCAGCACTGACAGGGAGAGCAGGTCCTTGGCAGCAGTGATATCCTCCAGCACAAATGGCATTGTAATAGCACTGGCACTATGCAGCTCTTCCATTGGCAACGGTTCATCCAGTACCAGACTCACCAGTGCTCGTGCAGGGGCCGGAGTCAAAGGCATTAATCACTGAGCTGCCAGAGCCAAGGAGTGGCCTGACAAAGGTTGCATTCTGCTCTGGTCTACGTGCTTGGTCATCTTTGAGGTCAGGAAATGGGCTCTCTCAGCCGGCAGCTTTTTTTGCCTTTTGTCTATACTGGGAATGGTGAACAATGCCATGTCAGAGTGGGAGCAGCACTCCTCACCAACATCAAGGTACTCAGTGCAGAGTCTGACTGGCATGGCTTTGAAGGTCTCAGCACTGCCTCCATCACCAGGGACTTCAGTCTACTCTGCCAGTCCTTTTTGATACAGGGCTTGACGTTTCTGCAAATTTTGCAGTGGTCTCCAATATGACAAGCATTTAAAGCAATGGAGTTGCAAGGGGCACAAGGCCAGATGCCTAGCAACCGAGGCAGGACTTGGTACCAGGAGCAGACGAGATTTTACTAAAAAACTGTTTAAAAAAACAAACAAACAAACAACCAAACCTAACTAAAAAGCTAAGATGTAACTATTAACAACAGTTATACTGAGAACTATATACAAATAACAGAGACAAAGTCCACTGAGAAACTTGCAAGGGGAAGGGAACAGTTTCAGTGACCATCACAGACAGTAAAAAGGAGCTTAGGGGTGTGTGGAGTCAGTCAGACCCTTTATATCAGTGTTTCTTAAACTGTGTTCCAGGGACTACCGATGTGCCATAAGGCAGTCAGTGGTGTGCCGCGGAGAACAGAGGTTTTTTTTGTTTCCCCTCAATTACTTTCCCCCGACCTTTTTTTCTTCTTCTCAACAAAAAATCCTTGGTGTTCCTCATAAAAAGAAGTTATTGTTTGGTGTTCCTTGGTCTTAAAAAGTTTAAGAAACACTGCTTTATATCATAGCTATCACTGCATGGCATGAAAGGGTGCCAGAGAAAACCCAATGGATACCACTGAGGGAAAAATTTTCAGTGACTGTGCTTGGAGCATTCATATAACTACTTGACAATGGAGATGCGTAATCACTGAAAGAACTGCAAGTTTTCACTATACGTGATTTTTCTTACAAGATGTTATTTAGGAGGTAAAAGTCTTCACAACTGATGCCAAGCAGCTGAGAAACTACAGAAAAAGTTACACCAAAGAAATCATGGTAATGATAAAATTACTTCTCTAGACGTTGCATCACTTTTTCATGCAAGTTACTTTTTCTTGGTTTGAGGTTAATAGACTCCATAGAGAACTAGCATGCTTTTACTTGGCAAATTTCCTTAGTACCTCACACTGAGGTAAAGAACCTTTTGAAACCTTTCCTTAGTACCTCACACCGAGGTAAAGAACCTTTTGAAATTCAACAGCCACTGTGTTGCCTCCATTCAATTACAGCTCCACCACAACCATACCAATAGGTGGAAAGATGCTGAGCAATATCCCAGTAGACCATCTGGGAGTCAAGAGACCTGCAAAATGGGCAAAGAAACCTACCAGATGTGACTCTCCTTGACTCCAACCCTACCACTTTTGTTTGGACTCTGGAAGATGTTCCTTTTTGGTACAGCACTGTTCTGATTGCAGTAGGAATGTTGTTAGAGACCATTCTGTTCATGAAACCCTATATCTTCTATACTGAGCTAATGGGAATTTAGCAGAATCCCTATCAGAAACTAACCAGACCAATTTCCCAATATGACTAGTTGAGGCTACTTGTATAGCATAGCTAACTGCCTTCAGGAGCAGCAAACACTATCTCCGTAATGCTCACAATATTTGCCATCTTGGCATAAAAAGCAGCAAGCTTGAAACTCCACTTCCAGGTAAGGTATTCTTGCCTCTCTCCAAACCTGGCAAGAATGCCCTCAAATCAAGTTTGGCAAAATAATCTGAGCACAGATTATAATTTGTTGATGTATCTGAGAAACAAGATTCAGTGCTCAGTTTTAACTCCCAATGCAAAAATATTGAAGTTTTGAGGAGATAGGGACACTACAATGGAATTGCTAAAACTTTATGTACCTTTTACTCCACCATGGTGACCCACATCAAGTTAATTTGGTTGTTATCTTAAGTTGTTAACAAATACAACTCTGACATTTTTTAATTACTGAAAGCCTGAGCCTACAGAAGGAATTTCACTTTCTATCCAGCCCTTGAAAGAGCAAAGAGCCTCTCAGACAAACTGACAGTAAAACATGTTTAATTTTTAAGAGACATAATTCTGTGTATTGACAGGATAAACTGTTCTTCATTTAGCACCATTAGTCAGAAACAAAATTACCAAGAAGGTGATTTAAGTTTCCTATAGTTATAAACAAAAATATATGTATTTATTTATTTAGCAGGTCCCATATGAAATATTAGTACATACTAAGTTGTCAAAGAAAACTGCTAATGCAAGGAAGAGTGGAATGACCTTCTCTTCTGCACTTTAAGCATCATTTCTGAGGATATGCTAGACTGAGGGAAAATTGTTAAAATTAATTTTAATATTGACAGTAGCGGAGGAAGATATCTTCCAAATATCTCTGTCCTTTCCATCCATTTCTTCCACTGTTATATATCACGCCTCATTCTCTCTCTGTTCTTTCCACTCTTCTCCTAGCTCCTTTCCTATGATCTGATATACATTGAAGGAATTACATCTGTATAACTAAACTATTTTGAATTGATCTAGTTATTGATGCAAACCTCTAAAATATAGACTGACTGAAACCTGACCTGTATTGATTTAAGTCAGTAAATGACTGAATTAAAAGAAAAACAATTTAAGTAAGATTTAAATAAGTTGAAGTTCACATATTTTAAGGGTTTGCAGCAATGTAACCAATTTTAAATCAATGGAACTTTTTGCTAATGTAGATTAGCCTAGTTTCTCTTCTTATCAGCATCACTCCCTACCCCTTTCCTTCTGTCTTCTCTCACTATGGGTATGTCTACACTGCAGAGTTTTTTCATAAAAACTTCTCTTACATCCACACTGTAATCACATTCTTTCAGTAAAAAAAAAAAAAAAAAAAAAAACCAAACCCACACACAAAAGAACAGAGGGGTTTCTCTGACATTAGTAAACCTCTTTCTATGAGGAAGAAGCCTTTTTCCAAAAGAGCGCTTACGGAAAAAGGTGTGTGTGGATGGCGAAGAGGGAGCTCTTTCAATAGAAGAGGAAAAAGCATAGGTGCCCTGTGGCCACTCCATCCATAGTAATCACAGCTTAAATGCGAGATAGCGTCCACACTGAATGGATGCTATCTTTCGAAAAAGCAGATCACTTTTTCGATGCACTTTTGCTGTGCAGACGCTCTCATTTGGAAGAAGTTTTCTCAGAAGATCTCTTCCAGAAAAGCTTCTTCCGAAAGAAGCCTGCAGTCTAGATGTAGCCTGGATTGTCAACATATTATGGTTAGAATGAGTTTGCTTCACCTTCTCAGGCCTGATCATGCAGAGTCCCTGAAAACACTTTTTTCCAATCAATGTGGTGAAGTAGAGAAGATACAAATGCCCTTATATACATCATTAAACAAAATTCCTGCAAAAGACTGAAAATAGTCAAGATCAATTGCACTTATGGAATTCAACATTTTATTACTCTCCCGATTTCATATGGGCCTGATTATAGGATTCCTTCTAGTACCAATTTTAGATGCTACTGTATGAACTCATCATATGTACTCCACCTTTAGTGGCCTACAAACAGGCAAAAACAATTTTACTTTCCATTTATATAATTGGATAGCATCCAATCCAACATAAGATCGCCATCCCAAGCTGAACATATTTATGTTATGGATCAAAAACAAGTACAACTGAGATATCCAATTATAGTTTATTAGCAATATGTTTTAACTATAATTTGATGCCTGGTTTTTGGATCCAATTTATTTTTTAAAATGGAGAAAAATAAACAGAGAAAACCGAGAATTAAAAAAATAAGGACTTTTATACCACAATAATTTGCACATATAAACCAGCTTTTCTCTCAGACTAGACCAGGTCACGTCATATGCATCACTGAAATGAAGAAACCTCTAGGGGTAGAATATGGCAAACAGACAGATGGGTAAATATTGCTATGACCATTTTACAGATGTGAGACATTCAAGCAGATAGGTCACAAAGCAATCTGGTGACAGTAAACACTAGAACACAGCACCTCCTGGCTTCATACCCAATTCTCTTATTCCCAGACCATGCAGCTTCCCATACGAAGAATACAGAGTCCAGCTGAAATGGCAGAGGAAATTCAGGAAGGCTGAATGAAACTTTCCACACTGGAATTTAGCCATCAGGGCTAACAGCCTTGCTCTTAATTACAAGTGACCAGCTTGATGGTTCTAGATCTCCTCTGCAGCACAAAGCTAGGTCACAGATTCAATATTGACTCTAAAGGAAAAGTGTTACCTAATTGATTACCTTCACCCACTTGCCTAAGGACCCTGTCTTTTTCTCATGACCCTCCCTCCCAACCCTAACCCGTCTTGGCTGTTCTGAGGAGAGCATGGCCTCTGAAGCGATGTGACTGCAGGCAATGACTATGGAGGTGCCTGGTGAGGCTTGGATTTCTATGTGGAAATGATGTAGAACCATGGTAAAAGAAAACACATATTTTATACAAAAAGAAATCATCTGAGATGCATGAAAACTATGAGAGAACTATCCAAATATATTTTTGTTAATAAAATGCTTGGTGTATGAAAAAAAACCCAAAACACAGAGAACAGCAAGGAAAAATCTGAATAATGCTGATATTTTTATCTTGCTCCATAAATGTAGAAATCACTGAGTATGATACAACATCCAGAAACAGTTTTATTCAAAGTAAGTATGGAAGTTTTCTTCATAGAGTGCTAATAGTCAGGAATTACTTTAACCACATTAAAATAAAATAAAATAAAATAAAAAAGTAAAAAAATTGGATTCTGAGATCATCAGTAGTATTTGGGCTAATACAGTTTTATAACATAATCTGGAGGAACCCCAACCAGGACCAGCAGGAAATCATCACTTTTATATTTACTGTGACGAGATGCCTTAGTTACTAAAAACAAAACAGAAACCTTTGAGTTCAATTAAGTCTCTAACCTCAACAGAAGCACATTAAAGTTGTCTTTTTTAAAGAAAAATGCATCAGGAATTATTTTAATGCACTATTTTTCATAAAGCTGACATATCTCAAGAGGATGAAACAAATTCAATAGCACAGAGCTTATCAAAGAAAAAAACCCACTCTAAACAAAGGTAAGCCAATAAACTTTTGCATAAAATCAAAATATTTGATACTGTAAAAGAACAAGGAACTTTACAAATAAATAAGAAAATGACTTCAGTTGGCAATTTTTATATTGCCAACAGTTGAACTGTAAGTAAATATATGATTTATCATTTTTCCCTGTAACCAGCAATAGTCCAAGTGTGCTCCCACAAGGAACAGCATTATAAATAAGATTCATCTGGTAAGCAATCAGGGCTTAGTTTATGCAACAATATATACTCCTGAGCATCACTTTTTAGATTATTTCATTTTCATGTTAATTAATATACTTTTATGATTTTAACCATCTTTATTTGATATAAAATTACACAGCCTAAGCTTCAAACGCTCACTTTTGTACATACAGGTAAAGGTCTTCACTATGTCTTCAGATTTTTGCAGGCAAAGAACACAGATTAAACTGCCTGCTGAGGAGCAAAACTAGTTGCTTTCTTTGAGTCCGTACTCAGAGGCCAAAAGAGTACAGACTGAAACTCTCTAAACCGGGACTCTCTGGTCTGGCGACATCCGTGGTCCAGCACAGATGTTGCTGGACCAGAGAGTCCCAGTGGGGAGTGGGAGGGGGGCAACAGTAGGGAGCTCTGTGGGGCCAGCAGGACAGTGGGATCCTGCAGCAAGATACTGGTGGGGCTGGGAATTGTAGCAGAGGCGGCAGCAGCCCCGTGGGGCCTGGAGTAATGGCAAGCAGTGTCTGGTGGGCCAGGAGATATGGCACACAGCTGCCCAATGGGGCAGGGAGCCACAGCAGTGGCGGCTCTCCAGCAGGACTGGGAGTCCCAGTGCATGGATGCCCAGGGGGGGCCGAGTCAGGCAGCGACAGCAGATGGGGAGGCAGCCGGGTGGGTGACAGGTCGGGTTAGAGCTAAGGGGGCCAGCAGCAGGGGGGCCAGAAGTGACCTTCCCTGGTCTGGCAAAATCCCTCTGGCCAGGTCCTGAGGGTGCCAGATCAGGGAGGTCCAAGCTATATTTTAATCTTCAAGTTTTTTCATTGGTTGAGACAGGAAAGGAGATGGGAAGAGAGATGCTGGCAGGAAGGTCACCAATGCAATCTATCGTGACACTGTTGCAGGGCTTTCCAATACATTTGGCAAAGGAAGGAAGAAAGGAAGGGAACAATGGCTCCTCCCCAAGACCATGCAAAATTCCTGGCACCTTAATATAATGTTGCACTGTGGAGTTTAGGCAGGGGCATTAATAATGATGGTATCAGTGAAGGCAGCGGGAAGATCACTGCAAGCTGATGTGTGGGAGGATGATTTGTAAGTAGGAGAAGTTCATGAGCTGAGTTGGCAGCTAAGGCCATCTGCTGATAACTTGGAGACAGCAGGCTGAATGACAGAGAGGTACACTGAAACAGGCTTAAAAGCATCAAGATGACAAGCAGGAATGGCAGCCTAGTCAAGTTTGCAGGTATGATAAAACTCTTCAGTACTGAGAGCTGATTAGTGTTCTCATACCACCATGAAAGAGGAGAGTTGTGGGGGGAAGAGTTGAACAAAGTTAAGGGAGCATGTGGGAAAAGTTATCTGTTCATGTTATAAGACAATGGGAAAAGATCAGATTTACTGATCTGTCTTTTCTCAGGTATGTCTACACTGAAAAAACTTCAATTTTCTGAAAAAACTATTTACATCCACACTGCAATCGTGTTCTTCTGAAAGAAAATCAAAAGAACAGATGGGTTTTTCGGACATTGGTAATCCTCATTCTACGAGGATGAAGCCTTTCTCCAAAAAAGCTCTTTCGGAAAAAGGTGTGTATGGACAGGAAAGAGGGAGTTATTTCGAAACAAGAGGAAAGAGGAAAAAGCACAGGAGCCCTGGTGGCCACTCCATCCATAGTAATCACAGCTTAAATGTGAGATAGCTGTGTCCATTCGGTGTGGACGCTATCTTTCGAAAAATCAGATCACTTTTTCTACGCACTTTTGCCGTGCGGACACATTCTTTCAGAAGAAGTTTTTCTGGAAGATCTCTGAAAGAAGCCTGCAGTCTAGACGTAGCCCAGAGAAATTAACATCACATGATAGTCAGGATAAAGTTTTAACAAACAATAGTTATTCCCACAATTTTGGACTGTAATGACTTTGCCTTTCATATCCAGTACAGGTGAGAGATAACACATGACAGGGAAGGACTTTCTTGGTTCAGGGGAATCTGCTACATATGATTAGGGGAGTCTGGTCTCACCATTTTTGTGGGGATTGCCTGTCATTACATTACAGGTAAACAGACACATCTGTTGGAGTTTTGAGATTGTAGAAATAGTGCACTGCATTGTTCATCTTGCTTTCTAATGAGGACAAGAACTTTTCCCCACCATATAATAAGATTTCAATCTTTCCGCAATAGGTACAAACAAATAATCAATTCCCCTACTTAACTGCTACCAGACACTGAAACATTTAAATGGAATTCTTTTGGATGTTTATATTAAACATCCAGATATTATGTTGAACTGATGCTGAGAAAAAATTGGTCACATTTCCCAGCTTCAGAGAGACAGCCTCTAGAGCAGGGGTGGCCAACCCATTACAGGCAAAGAGCCAAAATAGTGCTGAATATAGAACAAAGAGCCAAGAGGGAAAAAAAAGTTGTTGAGCAAAAAACCCAAAAAACAAAATAAAAGGATGCTGCCCCTTTACAAAAAACCTCTGGTTTTGGCTTTTTGGCCACATCAGGCTCCCGTCGACCAGCGCCATCTCTTGCTTCCCCATGCTGGATGGCTCCCCTCCACCCGGTGAGCACAGAGAACCGGGGGCCATTTCTAGGGGTGCAGAGGCAGCTTTGCGAGCCACGGGGGAGGCTTCGCGAGCTGCACTTTAAGGGGGGAAGAGCCGCATGCGGCTCGCGAGCCACGGGTTGGCCATCCCTGCTTTAGAGATCACAAAGTCTGTGGCTCCCACTAAGTTTTGACAAAGCTAACTTCAGTGACAGTTAAAAAGAGAAGGGAAAGCATTATAACCTTAAAAATACAAACTGGCCTAAAGTTTTCAAGTTTGTCCTTGAATTTTCCCCTCATCACCTACCTATCCAAGCATTCATTTGACTTCTGTGAGGAAAATAAAAGAGGTTGCAGGACTCTCACCTAGATCACTCTATAGCTGTAAAATGGGAACAAACACCACTTCAAAATAATACGTGACATATTAATATTAACCAAAAGGACTTACAGTACAATAGCATTACTTCCTTCTCACGCCTGAAAAGCCTGTGAGGCCCAATTAGCCTTCCATCATACCCTAGGGCCAATGAACTCTAGCTGTGGTAGACTAATGGCAGGAATTGATCCTAGAGTTTAGGGCTCTTAATTGAGAACAGCCTGTTCCTACTTCCTAACAATGTAGATCTTGGGGCTGTTAGCACACACATCTGAGCAGATCTCAACTGCCACAAGTTCTCAAGACCCAAATGTCCCAAGTTTTATACAATCAAACCTCTTCACACTACCGTGAAAGCAAATAAAAAGCAAGTACATACAGTAAATGAAGAATAGGTGAAATATGTTCTCTCTCACTAAAGCGGCTATGCAAGTGAGCTGCAGCATTCCCCACTGACAGCAGTCTGAATGTTCTCTACACAATGCATTGCAATTATCCAGTCACAAACTCAGAGGCAGTACAGGCTCTGGCAGAGTCTACATGGAAGAGAATTTGGTGCTACTGTCTAACACAGGGCTCTCAAACTCCATTTATCTTAGGGCCAGTGCCAGTCCTCAAATCCTCCTAGTGGTCCAGCAGGCATCTCTCTCTGGAAGCAGCTCAGGGGAATCCTCTGTGCATTTCTCCCCTCTCCCGTCCCCTGCCCCTGCCTCCTGCCCCTGAGCAATTTAAATTTCACCTAGGGCCTCTGCCACCTCCACAGGCAGTGCAGTGGGGCTAGACTGGTTTCTAGCTGCTAGCTCCATATTGCCAGCACATCCCCGTGGCCCAGGGAAAGTATGTGCAGATCCGTCCCATCCACAGGTGTAAGCTGAGAAAATACAGGTTGCACCTCTAAAATCCAGGATTCTCTGGTCCAGCAACATCCGTGGCCCGGCATGACCACAGGTGTTCCAGGATCGAAGAGTCCCGGTGCTGCAGCAGGGTGGGAACCCAGGAGCCAGTAGACAGCTCAGCTGGGCAGGTGGGGAGGGGGCACAAGTCGGCACGTGGCTCAGCTGGGTGAAGGAGTGGGAGCTGGTGTGCAGCTCAGCTGAGCTGCGAGGGTGGGGGTGAAGGAAGCCGGCATGTGGCTCAGTTGGGCTGCAGGGAGAGGCAGAAAGCCTGATGGGGGGGGAAACAGGGGGGTGGCAGCAGGGGGCCTGAAATGACCTCCACTGGTGTGGAAAAATCCCTCACTCAGGTCTCGAGGGTGTTGGACCACGAAGGTCCAACCTGTATTATCTCATTTGTGAAACCGACTAGATATGAGTGATGCCAACCCTCCTGATTTAATCTCAAACCTCCTGATAACTGGGGCTTTTTTTTCCTGGAAGCCCTCAGTTACATCCTCACACTGGGATTCTCTGCCCCCACCAGGGGAAACCAAAAGCAAAACCCACCAGCCCCACCCCACTGGTTACAGAAGTGTCAGCTGGGGCAGCTCCCTGGCACATGCGGTTTGCATTGTGGCAGAGGCAGCCAGTACAGCTTCCAGGAGCAAGCTCTGAGGCCAGGACTATGTGGGCTCTGGGAATCTGGATGCTGCTGGGAGGCATATAAGGCTGAGTCCCTATGCACCACTGATATCAGCACTGATACCCGCAGATGCGAATACCTGTGGCTCTAAAGCAGATATCCATGGATTTGCAAGGCTCTAATGCTCAGTCTGTAGATGGCCTCTGGGCTGGGAGTTTGAGACCCCTGGTCTAAACAAACCCTGACAGCAAAAAACTATTTTGGTCACTGAAGTCAAGTGGGACTCTTCTGGATTCCTGAATTCTCCTAGAGCTAAAGAGATTAATGAGCCGTCTTTGGTATCTACAGTCAGTAACAGTGACAGGCATCAACCCTGCCACCCTCTCCAAGTGCTTCCCGTTGCCTATTAGCATTGTTCCCATGTTGTCTCATCTGAGCCTCAACAAAAAATTGTTCTTATTCAAGCTCCAATTTCTAGGCTTTGGGAAGGTAACAGACTAACATTAAGATATTGTTTCTTGAACAGGAGCCTTGAGAGAAGTCATTTGAGGATGCCTTTGCATAGAGAGGCTGAGGTTCTTATAATCTCCACAAAAGACCTTCCCCCCCCCCACACATTTCTGCTATAGATTTTACCATCACAAGGATCAAGGTCTAATTTACAATAGGGATGAAAAATCCTGGTTAATCAGTTAACCTGTTAAATGTTAGCGTAACATTTAACTGCTTAACCGACTAAGCAGGAACTGGACTGGGAACTGCTCCAGCGTGGCCGGGGCTGGCTGCTGGCTTCCAATCACACCGAAGCAGCCCCTGCCTGCAGGGCACCTGGACTGCCAGTGAACAGAGGCTGCTCCAGATTAGAACAGCCCCCGTCCGCAGTGGCCCCCCCTAAGGGGCTGGAGCAGCCCCCTGCCTGCAGCAGGTGAAGATATGCTCCAGACCTCTTGGAACTGGTAAGAATCACCAACTTAGGGTGATGCTTGCAGGTTAACTGATTCATCTTTCACATCCCTAATTTACAGGTCTTTAGCACATTCTGATCACATCAAAGGAACTGTTTGACACTGAACAAGAAAAGTTGTTAGACTTGTTCCTCCTCACTTGGTTCTACTGACCACAAATGTGGCCAATCTAGTCTGAATTAGGGATGTTAACTAATGATTAAATTATTAGTTAAGTAGCCGATGGAATTTCCATTGACTTACTCGACTAGGTGATAGGCACTTCCGCATTCTTCCTTTGAAATGTACAAGAGCTAGGAGAAATGTGCAACTCTGCATGCAGCCCAGGGCCAGTGGGAAGTCCCGCTGAATCCGGGCTGCATGCGGGTGTGCCGGCTTTGAAATGTACAAGAGTCCCCAGCGGGGGCTCTAGTGCATTTCAAAGCGAAAGCGCCCTCATGGAGCCCGGGGTCAGTGGGGGACTCCCCAGCTGATACCGGGCTCTGCGTGGCATTTCCCCAGAATCCGGGGTCAGTTGGGGACTCCTCAGCTGACCCTGGGCTCCCCACTGACCCCGGGCTCCATGCGGTGCGCTGCTGCTTTGAAATGCCATGGTGGAGTTTCAAAGGGGCAGCGCCGCACAGCCGAGCCCGGGATCAGCTCTGCAGCACTGCCCCTTTGAAATACCAGCTTGCCATTTCAAAGGCACTGCCCCCGGGCTCCATGCAGTGTTGCTTTGAAACATCACCATGGCATTTCAAAGCGGCAGCACCGCACAGAGCCCGGTACGGTTAAGATGGGGTACTTCAAGTGCTATCACTTTAAAGTACACCATCTCCCTCCCTCCTCCCCCCCGGCTGCCTCTATCTGATAGAGGCAGCAAGGGGGGGGGAGGGAATTGACTAGTCAACTCGACTAGCCGATAAGCATTTGCTTATTGGATAGCTGACTAGTCCTTAACATCCTTAATCTGAATGTAGTCAATCCTATTCCCAGTCTACATAGAAAACTCCTCACAACAAGAAACAGTTCCACTTCAGAGTAACCAAAGCCCAGGTTTACTAGGCTGTCTACTATTGGAGCAGTTCTGTTGATTAGGACCTCATAGATACCATTATACTAATGATACAATGCTGTTCATCCATAAAGGTCAAAGCACTTTACAAAGGTAGGTAAATATCTTCATTTTTGAGATAGGAAAACAGGCATGGTAAAGTAAAGTGATTTGTCCAAGGTCACACAGCAGATTGGTGGCAGAGCCAAGAACAGAATCCAAGTCTCCAGATTATGATGGAGAACAAGAATGTTTTCTGTCTCCTGTCCAGCCATTTCATACAACTTTGAATGTATTTTCAATAATTACCCTGTACAATAATCACTACCAGCACTCTGCAACATAGGAGACTTGAAACTGGGAGTCCAACATTCCATGTGAACGTCCCAACTACCAAATTACACTGGCTATTCAGGGATGGGTCGCCATCTCTAAATTCCATCCTGGACTTGAGAAACAATGAAAAACCATTGCTGAAACATTTCTCATGAGTTCTAGTTTGCCTCATTGCTTCTTTTTTAGTCCCAACTCCCATATGATTACTTCTGTAACTGTATAAACTAATCCTTTTTTCATATGACATGTTAATTAACCTTTTGAAAGCTTCAAAGTGATTTACAGAATCACAAACTACTCTATACACTGAGCCCTCGTCTACACTAGTGAGTTATTTTGGAACAACAAGTGAGTTATTTTGGAACAACGTCCACACTACCAAGCCTGTTATTTCAAAATAACGGGCTAGTTATTTCAAAATAATAGCTCCTGCTTATCATGGGGAACAACGCTTATATCAAAATTGTTATTTCAAAATAGTGTTAGTGTAGATGCTCAGCTGCTGCTATTTTGAAATAATTGGCCTCCAGAGGCCTCTCTTAGCTGCACCTGTGGCCGCTCATGCCACACCTGACAACTCCAATGCTTTCCTTTTCCTGTAGAGCTAAAGCTGCAGGCAGAAGGGAAAGGGCTTGTGGCATGAGGAGAGTTTTGCCAGCCCCATGCCAAACAGCACCCATTGCAGGAGCCGTGACTGACACCAGCACCCCCTCTGAGCCCCTGACAGCTTCCAGCACTCCCGTGGTACCCTTGGCTGCCCTGGCCAGGGACAAAAGAGAGCACCAGCCTGGACTAGTGCAGAGATCCTGGACCTCATCACGGTCTGGAAGGAGACCAACCTCCAGGATCTCCGCACCAAGAGGAGGAATGATGTGTATGGCCGGATGACCGCCAGCATGGCAAAAAAAGGACACATGCAGACCCTCAACCAGGTCCACATGAAAAGTAAACAGCTCCAGCGGGCCTACAATAAGGCCAGGGAGGAAAATGAACGCTCTGGGGCAGCTCCTCACACCTGCCACTACTACAAAGGAGCTGGATGCCATCCTGGAGAAGGGGATGATCACCTCCCCCCTTACCCATCATCCTCAAACTTGGCCAGGACAGCCTCTATGAGGGCAGGGTTGTGAAGGAAGAGGAAGGAGCAGACCAGCCAGGACACCATGCCCAACAGCCAGGAGCTGCTCCTCACTCTGGAGCCAACCCCTCCGCCCAGAATATCTCTCAGGCCTCGGACAATCCCAGCGCAGGCACATCAGGTGAATTCCGAAACTTTCCCCGTACATGCACTGGGACAGGCAGTGGGTGGTGAAGGACTACATGCTCCTCACTTGGCCTGGGGTTTGCACAACAGCCTGTGCATACCTGTGCACATGGAGCACCAGTCCTGCTTTACTCCGGCCTGGGTGGTGGGACACCTTCCCACAACAAGCCATCACTCAGGAGGGTGGGGTCATGGAAACACACAGCAGTGCTGCACATGACACATGCTTATACATGATGCACTCGGGCAGCATCCGCTTCCCGTCAAGCGTGGTGATGAGGAGACCGATCCTCTGCATGGGAACCTACTGGGGGGGGGAAGAAGAGGGGACCCCAATAACACACTCTTTGGCAGGTCGCCTCTGCCACTCACATACAGCCCCCGTCCTTCAGCAAGCAGGGATAGAAGTTCTTTCTCTGTGGGACACCACCAGTGCCGGACCCAGAGTGTGTAGGACACGGAAGGTAGCCAAACCACCCCATACTCCTCTCCCACCTGCAGGCTCCTGGCTTGGCCAGCACATTCCCATGCCTGCTTGTCTCTGGGCTGTGGGGGTAGTAAGGCTCCCCTGGGATGTCTGTGCCCCTGCAGGGAAGTGCCCACTGTCTAGGCAACAGACGGCTTTGCTCAAAACACATCGCTGTAGTCTAAACCGAGACCTTTGGTGTCAGCGCAGAGATTAGGACTAAGCTTCATACACAGTGTCTCCTGGGATAACTGCTCTTGTAACTTCTCTTCACAATGGGGCCAGCTGCGAGCATGCTGTGTCCACCACCTCCCATGCCATCTTCTCAACTCTGCGGGATGTGCTGGAGAAAACAAACTCGTGAAGACATGCTGCGGGACCAGGTGGCCTGTCTCCAGTCTCTCATCTGGAGGTTCAATGAGGAGCGGGCCGCCAAATGGGAGGAGCCCTGGGCTGACCAGGAACAGAAGATGACCTGTGGGACTAGCTGGCGCACCAGCACGAGGCTATGTGCTCTTCTTCATAACCTCTGTGATGGAGTGCATGGTCACGTGCATGGAGCAGGCCACCAGCCACCTCCCTGCCCCCGCCCCACTTGCTTCTCCTAGCCCCTCCAGGGGCCACCAGGGCCCCCAAACACATGGTGGTGAGACCTCTCAGGCAGCCAAAGCCTCCCAAGCTACCTGAGGCAGGTGCCATCCCTGAACCCTCTTCCCCCCAACCTCTTTCCAGATTCTTTCCCCTGTGGTATATCCCAATAATAATAATGATAAGTTGTGTTTTCCAAACAAAAAGGCTTTTTTATTTGCTCTGCAGGGGAGGGGAAGCTGGGAAGGGAGGGCAGGGGAACAGAGGAGTGAGGGAGGAAAGGCACACGGGCAATGCAGGGGCCCCATGTGGAGAGGCCTAGGGGAGAGTCTCACAGGTGGCCTTGGCTGAAGCTCTCCCTTGAGGCCTCCCAGTTGAGCACAGCCTCCTGATGTGCTTTCCTGATGGCACTAGTGTCTGGCTGCTCGTAAGCCCTGGCCAGCCATACAACTTCTGCCCCCCCACTCTGGCAGGAAAGTCTCCCCCTTTCTCTCACAGAGGTTATGGTGCACACAGCAGGATGCCACCATGGAAGAGATGTTTCGCTCGCTGAGGTCCAGGCAGGTAAGGAAACTCCTGAGCCTCCCCTTTAAGCGGCCAACATTAATGTCCGTGAACCATCCCTTGTTGTCGACCAGGGCCTGCAGCACCATAGAGAAGTATCCCTTCCTGTTGATATAGTCCAAGGCACGGTAGTCAGGGGCCAGGATGGGGATGAGAGTGCCGTCTATGCTCCGCCTCCGCCTCCCCCTCCCCCCCGCAGTTGGGGAAGCCCATGGCGGCAAAGCCATCCACAATGGGGTCAATGTTGCCCAGAATGACAACCCTCCACAGCAAGATGTTGTTGATGGCCTTGACTACCTGCAGGAGCATGGCCCCAACCGTGGATTTCCCCATGCTGAACTGGTTCCCAACAGAGCAGTAGCTGACTGGTGTGGTGAGCTTCCATAGGGCAATGGCAACATGCTTCTGCGGGGGGATGGCAGGTCTCAGCTGGGTGTCCTGTCAACTGAGGGCAGGGGCAAGCCATTCATAGGGTCCAAGGAAGGTGGCCTTCCACATGCAGAAGTTCTAGAGCCACTGCTGGTCTTCCCATCGCTGCAAGATGATGTGGTCCCACTGGTTGGAACTGGTCTTCCTCCACCAGAAGCAAGGTTCCACAGTGTGCAGGGGAAGCAGGAACACCAGGGCTTGGGTGAAGGGGCCCCTTCGGTTGGGGCTGGTTGTCGTCGTGCTAAAGCAGCACATGGGCAGTTTCAATGAACAGCGCCATGAGGCCCAGCATGAGGCCCGTGAGCCTGGCACTGCTTTGCAGCAGCTCAGGCTCCACGTTGGAAGTGCTCTGGCATCTATAAGGTCAACCAGAGCACACGGCATGAGTTTGGTATTCTGCAAGGGGGAGAGACAGTGGAGAAGTAGCATGTGAGGTGCAGCTATAGAGACGAGCCCCTGTAAGCACAGGTCTCAGCTAGCCTCAGAAAGCAGCCACAGAAAATGTCTGCCCTCCTAGTGCCTTTCCTAGAGTGCTTCCGGGGTTTTTAAATCCCATGCAGGATTCAACCAGTGAGGATACTCTATTTTGAAATAATTCCGAGCTATTTCAATGCTGCCTTGTAGTGTGGACGTGCTATTTCGAAACTATTATTTTGGGAGAAATTATTACTAAATAACTTATATTATCATGTCCTTAGCACCTAACCAAAGCCTACTGAAGAAGTCAATAGAAAGACACTCATTGACTTCCATAGGGTTTGGATGAGGCATTTAGAAAAAAGGCTCTCTTTGGTTTTGTCTACACTTGGAGCACTAAAGCATGACAGTGGTAGTCGCTGCACCAGCCTAGCAGAGAGCAGTAACTTGACAGTGTAGCCAGCCTTCCAGAGCTGGGAGCTATAGCCCTCGAGGTGGAGGTTTTGCTAAAGCACTGGGAGAGTTTTCAAAAAATTCTTGACCTGATGTATTCCCCAATTTGAAATGTATCCTGGAGTGTAAGGCTGATGCTTGTGGTCATTCCTGATACTCAAGATGGAAATAGAAGGTTAATTTATAACTTTCAAAATTATTTGATTACTTTCTGGAGAAATGAAGAATGATTGCAACTATCACCAGTTACTTTAAATCAGACTAATTGCACACAGCTGAGTAATAAAACCTGATATTTCTGATATTTAAGAAAGGTGTATCAGCTGCTCTACTTCTTAACTGGATATTCTATTATTTAGATTACCCCCAAACACACAGAAGAAGATGGTGTCTGGATATCAAATATTACTTTTGTTTGCAAATATGCACAATGTTTCTGTAAACTACAAGATATAAAATTTCTCCAAAGTACTTAAATATTTCTCAAATGACAATAACGAAAACAAAGTCCCAAAGCTCTGACAGATTTTTTTCCCCTATTCCAGTGATAATTACATCAATAAGCCTGATTCAGCAGATTTGTTGCTCTCCAATTCATTAATTAAAACAATTTTACAGCTACCACTGTGATTTTTCAAGGACATCAAAAACACATTCAAAATCAAAACAGCACACATCATCAGTTTTGATATGTGCACAGCATGCTTTGCTTTCATTCCAACTCCACAATTAAAGGGACATTTACTACTTACACAAAAATGGGATATCAGAGGGTTTTTTTAAAAAGATTTCTTTGTTCAGGAACATACATTAGAACACTTTTTTCAGGGGACTTGAGAAGCAAATTTTTTGTAGTTTACTTCAGTCAAAAAAAGGAAAAATATGCCAAAAGTTCTCTCTCTTGATTGGAAGAATGCATCTAAATGTAAATGCCAATATTACAGCTACTTTCACAGCAAAAGTCCGACTGCCTCTATTTTCTCAACCTGTAGTATATAATGATTCCAGGAAATGCTATTTCAGTATGACCCATTTTACAATAAAATGTGCAAGAATATAGTTAAGTCTCAAATCAGACTTGAAAACTTTCATTAAAGAATAGAAAAACACATGGAGATATAAAATGTGTATAGAAGCAGTACAATTAGTTTATTAGTCTGTTTTCTGCAAGGCAGCACTATGATTCTGAATCAGTAAGCAGTAGCAGATTACCCTTGGCACTCCTGTCATCATCTGGGAATACACAGTATTGTACGTAAATAAAATATAGTATTCACAAAAAGTAAATTCAAGACATTTGCAAAGACCTCATCAATAAGTAATAAGATTAAATGCTGAGCTATTTTGTTGTTATATAACAGAATCTTATTAGAATTAGAGTAGCATGGAATGAAATTGTATTATTTCAGATCAGGTTTCTGGGTTAACAAGAAAGTGAAAAAATAGGCAGTTTGCTTATTCTGTTGCAGGGTTTCAAAAAGGAATTCTAAAAGGATATCATCAAGATGGATAGATCTGAAATTGGTCTGTCAACCTATAGTAGGTATTTATGCCAGGCTCTTCCATCATGTTAGCTGTACACCACAGAAATTACATAACAAACAGCTCCTGGAATGAGAGTTTGTCACCTTTCTCTAGCGTATGTTGTAAATTTAGACTATGGTTTGGTTAATTGTAACTTTTTTTTATTTGGTAAAGGCGAAATCACAAAGATTAGTTCTGGAGTTAATCCTAAATATGATAACATCTATAATCGCTCTTCCCGCAGCTCTAACATAATATTTTCCAAGTCTGAATGGCTGCCCTAAGTAGTTTCAAAAGTACACTAACAAAACAAAAATCAGTAATAGCCCTCCAAAAGAAGGGCTGCAACAATTTCAAAGCTGTAGCTACTAGAACAAACAAACCATATACATATTTCATTGATCCAGGCATGTACATAACATGAAGGAATGAATGCATGTATGTATGTTGTGCTGGCTCTATTCCTATAAACCATCTGGAGAATGAAACTTTAAAGAGCAAAGAATGTGTTCATTTCAATCACACTTTTGGCTCCAAAAGATCCTGCAGGGGGAGCAGAGGAACAGCATGACATGAATATGCATATTTGCTATTTCCCAACCAATTCATCATTTTATTCTTGCTGTTGGTAGGTTTTCCAAATTAGTGGATGTGATTTTAAGACCCAATCCTTCTGGTGGGCTGACAAAAAACAATCTAATGGAATCTCTTTCGAAAAGTTACATGTGGAAGCAAAATGAGAACCTTCCATCAAGAAGAAATAAAATACCTTTGTTTGTCATAGGTGATTACTGAATGAACAAAGCCAATGAGGAGAAAAAGAACTTCTTGAATTGTACTTGAAAAGCAGTTAAGGTATTTTCTGAAAAAATGCTGATGTGTATAGGGTATGCTACCAGTTTACTTAAAATTCTGCAATTTAATCCTCTAGCAGCATTGTTTTGTGACCAAACTCTTAATCTTCCTAATATTATGCATGAATCAGTGTGGCATTAGTGGGGCCTTAGAAACGGGCATATTGCTATTGCCCTGGTAAGTCAAAAATAGTGTCTTTAGGGAATTACTTATTCCATTGAACACACTGCTTGCAACATTTAAATTATCTTCTAATGGGACTGAGTGTTTGAGTAACATAATACCAGGTTGGGTGAGACTCTGGTTTGGTATTATCTTTAATCACTAGAGGATAGAGGCATTCCTTGGGGACATGTAGCTACGGGTCACAGCCAGTACAGTCTCCAAGAAGCAATGGCCGCAACTAAGTTAAAGTGGGGTAGGGAGGAAATGGATGTTCTGATTCCCAGCTTTTTAAGAGGAAAGACACCAAGCACATATTGCACACACACAGGGTACATCCAGACTACATGCTTCTTTCAAAAGAAGCTTTTAAAAAAAAGCTTCTTTCGAAAGAGATCGTCTAGACAGCCATAACTTTTTCAAAAAAGTGATCCGCTGTTTCAAAAGAGAGCACCCAGGCAATCTGGATGCTCTCTTTCAAAAAAACCCTGTAGTCTAGACATAGCCACAGTGTCATATCTGAACCTGAGTTTGCAAACCCCTGCCATGGTTCACAATGCCTACTATCATGAATGGTTCCAAAGACTTCAGTGTGCCCTACTTATGAGCTCTTAAACTCACCAACAGAAGTTAGTATATTTCATGGGACCATCTCACCTACCTTGACTCTCCTGCATCCTGGGACTGAGCCAGCAGTAGCAATACATTTTATTTTTTTTAAATTTCAGTCAGGATCTTTCTACTGCTGTCATGGGGATAGCAAAGAGGACTGAAATCTGTAGGACATGTTCATAATTTTAGTTTATATTTGGGAGCCATGCCACATTTATTTGTCGCCTTTCAGGACTGTTATTAATTGGAGGGCATAAATCACAAAATCACTTGTACTTACACCAAAACCAAAATAGTCTAAATTTGCAACAAAAAGAAAAACCAACATGTGCCATGACAGGAATTCTCTCCCCCTTATTTTAAACTATATTTATATTTTACCATAAAAATTTAAATTCCCTGTATTATAAAAAATGCACTTCAACCTGAACCTTCCATATTTGGTGGAAACAAAATGTCAAAGAAGATAAACTATCACAACTTGCATTGTGCCTCCTCTTAAATGGTGACCTGTAACATGGCCTAGGTTAAATATATTTTGAAACCCAATGGGATAGTCAGGCCATCAAAATTTCATTAGCCTCACAGCAGTTCTAGTGCCTTCTTAAGTTGGACTGTTGACCTAGCTTTCAATAAATATATCAGCTGAAATCCTTTTTAGTAACTAAACTCTTCTTTGAAGCAGTGTCTAAAACATCAGACAGTCTGCTTGCATAATTCTACCAATGCTGAATAGTGTTTTCCCAATTTATTCACAGTTATTTCACGCATTAAGAATAAAACACAATTCCAATTTTAAATTCATGATTAGAGCCAGAGAAAAGTAGAAACCACTTATAATATTGGCAGGATAAAACCAGATTTTATTTAAGAATTTAGATATGGCACAAATACAAGTTTTGTATAAATAATACTCTAAATATTACACCACTGAAATAGTAATGTCTTTGGCTAAATGAAGGCGTGGCTACCTAGAAGTTGTACAATGTCTTTTGAAGTTTGTAAAACCTAGGATCTGGGGCAGCCCACCAAGTTCCAACATGGGCCCTTACATTAAACGGGGATATCACTAGGTTGACTCACCACTGGTTCTGGATAATTTAATACCAAGAGCCAACAAGAGCATCCCAACATGTTTAAATTTCCATGATGGCATATTCTTAAGGGAATAAACAGGATCCACAAAGCAAATCTCCTTTCCCCAATTTGAAATATGAAGACTGCCCCATAAAGAGTAGCTTATTCTCCAGGTTTGATATAGCAAAAGTCCAACACAAAGAACATTTGAGATTTCTGTCCCTCACAGGCACTCACTTCCCTCCCCTCAATGATATTGTTTTTATCAGAGGAGAACAAGAAAGTATTCCTTGGCTTCTTCTACTGTGTCATACATTTTCTCCCATGCACATGAATCTGACAACCCTGATTTAAACCACAAATCAGAGGGAGGGAAATAATTAGCATGAATAAAAAGAAAATATTGATTTGATTTCCTCTTTGCAAAATTAGGGCTACTCCTACAAATAGGTACAATGAGAACATACCAAGGCTTTTAGTTTAAAATCAAGACGGACTATTTTTTGCAAAAGGTTGAGGACACCAAGATATACAAAACTTCTTCTTACCACAGTGTGACACAGAATGTTAACTTAGGAAATAGCAATACAATTGCCTCTTCTATTTCACAGCTGAGCCCTGCCCCCCCCCCCACCCAGTAAAATAACTACCTCCATAGTTTGCATTTTACTCAATACTTTCTCCTGTTTCACCTACTTTTTCCTCTATGTTTTTTTTTATACATGATCTTTTATGGAATCAAGACAACATAACACAATTCTGGTGATGTTAAAAATCCTATAACATATTAGAACCAAGTTAGCTCAAGAAAGTTAAAAGGGATATGTCTTCTAATATTTAGTGTACTTTATTAACATGATTTCAGGTTCCACTCAACCAGCCAAAAGCAGGATAAGATACTTTAAAAAAAACTTATTTTAATTATAAAATAATTAAGTTTGATATTAACCTCTTTTCATGCACTTAACTGAAAAAACCTTAATATACAAAGACTTCTTCCCTTCAACATGCAAAATTGGTGTTTTGTGGATTTTAATTGCACAGTAATCCAGTCCCTAAAGCACATCAAAGGCCACATTCCCCTCTTTACCATGATTTCAATTGCTCTCCTCAACTAGTAAGTTTAAAGCATGATCAAATTTATTCTTCAATCACTTGAGCCCTGTTAATACGCTATTCTGTGTGCTCAGTCATCCATTCTAAGATTCTGCAACTTCTCTGAGATGTTTTCAAGAGGAATTTACAAAGACACCTTTGATTGCAAGCTAGCCTTGGGGATAAACTTTATAACTACTTGGTTTGCAAGTCCACAGAGAAAAACAGGTGACATGGTCTGAAATAAGTTAAAAATCTTTTGTTTTTTGGGTGTGCAATTAAAGTCTTCTTCAAAATTATCGCTAGAACAACACATATACCACTTGCATAATTTAACTGACTGATACTGAATATTGACTTTTCATGGAAAAAATACATTATTCACAATCATTCCTTGAATTTCATTATATTTTAAAGTATCACGTCAACTAAAGCAGAATGTAAAAGTGTTGAATTATATACTTATGCATATATAAGAACTTACCATTCTCACTGTCGGACTTGTTTTCGTGTTCAGTATCAGTCAGAGTGAGGGCTGAGTTGGAACGGCTTGATAGACAGGAACTGCGCCCTGATTTGACCCCCCTGCCCCAAAGTCTCATGGCATGCTCTGGAGACATCACTCCTTCATTTTCAGTATCAGCATCTGACCCTGCACTGATAGAGTAACCTCTGTGGGGGAGCCCCATTTCCGCACAAAATGCCAGTCCTCGTCGAGTTGCTGGTTCACAAACTCCTAACTGCCTTAGGGTAAAATTCTGTCCTGATTAAGGGAAAAAAAGAACAAAAAGTGAGAATAGTTTTAAAACCTAAAAATAAGCATGCTTAAAGTGTACAAGTTCCTCAGGTATCACTCAAAGTGTTTTGCTAAAGCTCCACATGTGTTCTGATCAAGTGCATTCTTTTTTTCCCTCCCCGTTCTGCAGTGCCCCTGTTCTGTCTCTAGTTTAGCTTTGCTTTGTCAAAAGCTTAAACACATGAGAAGTGTTCTAAGGCAAAAAAAGGGAATCTAACATGACCTGTAAACTAAGAAAGGCCAATTCAGCACATAAAAAGGATTAAATATAAATGACAGACATTTTGCTGTACCAAAGTGTAAAAGCAATAACAAGTACTTGTCAGGATCCTCTTTCTGTCCTAGCTAGAGTCCTAAACAATAAACAGGATATTTTCCCATCCAGATGTCACCTGTCTTTGCGTGGTCGGGGGTGGGGGGCGGGGGCGAGCAAAAGACTTCCCTTCAAGAATAAAACAGTTGTTAATTATATGGAAATAGGGGCTCCATTGGTCTTTCTTAAATCTTCTGACTTAGTTTAATGCCTAAAGGCAAATAAACATGTGTTTTTTTATTTCAAACAAATATGTGCAAGAATGCAACACCTGATTAAATTCACTGCTGTTTCTAGCCTCTTGACTTTTGCTACATATTCTAAGTATTTTACCAATGAAACAAAGCCAATATTTTTTTTTTAAATAGCTCTTTTTGGGGAAGGAAGGTGATTGTGTGCATGGACAGAGACATATAAGTGAATCCCAAATTATTGTATTAATAAATTAGGCATAAAACTCATGACACTTCAGTAACTTAAAGTGTTTAAAACTGTGACACTCAAAAATTACTGCTGTTTTTAATGACTATGTCTTCATCCTGCATTTACTTCTGAAATCTAGACACACATTCTATGATATACAGACACTTGACATGTTCATTGGCCTGTTAATACCCAGAATGCCCTAGCAGCCCAGCTCTCTGATATTTCACGGTAGTGCTTCTCTAAGCTCTAGGAACATGGGGAACATTTGGCTGTGCTGATAGGTGCTTGGAATACTACTGGTAGCTGTAGTTGGACAAACATCTTAATTTCTCTCAAAGCAATCACATCTCTTTTGAACATTGAAAGTATGTGTTTAACAAGACTATAAAAATAGAAAATGTAGTAAGAAAGCAGAGATTAGAAATCAGAACTTTTGTGGGCTCAGGAGACTACATATTTCCTGAACTGCTAATAGAGTTAACGTCCCTTGGACCTTGACAGGTTTTAAAAGTGCCAGCTAATTACTTTATTGCTGTGGTAGTATCAGCTATTGCAAGCCATTTTATCTCAGTCAAAATCGTAAATGGATTCTGACAATGACACTCATAAATAATGAAAATCAGTTGCCACAGTTAGCCACAAAATCAAACGGTACTTATCATGCAGTTGTGAATAGATGTCATAAGTAAAACAATTTTTTGGGGGGTAGGAGAGGGAGATGCACAGGAAGGATGGGGGAAGAACAGCAGACTATCTATAGTGGTAAGTGAGCTGCATAAAGGTTCGAATCTGCATACCTCAGTGGTGTGTGCTGCCACTATAAATACATTCACGCCACAAGCAATTTTATGAGGTTTCAGCTTTTACAAAAATTGATAACATAATCCCACGGTGTTCAACCAGTTCTACAGTGAACTAGCCACACTCAACTGGCCAAACAGCCATATTGTTCAAGCTAACTAGCCACACTCAACCAGCCAAATAGCCACACATGGCTAGTGGCTAGCATGCTGGATACCACAGATATAAGCAAATAGGCAAAGAAAAAAAAATGGTAATGGTGTCACTGTTGCAGGTAAATGTAATAGGTGACACAAAACTATTTTATTAGTCATTAGCATTTAAGTAAATACACTAAAGGAGATGGACTATATGTGTGGCTTTTTCTTGTTTGATATATTATGCATACAGGCCAACATTTCAGATGTGGAAACCTAAAATTAGGTACTTACACATGTAGTCTGAATAAAGATTTAGTCATCCTTTGGCCACAGTACGTAATACACATTGTAAACTACATGTCTAGTATACATTTTAGAGAGTTTGTCTGTTTAATCAAAAATTCCTCCTAAGCAGTAAGAACTAGTACCACCAAATTTGGTATACAGCTTCTTCTTATCATAACTTCAAGCAACATAAGGATTTGGTTGTGCCTGAAATGGGATTGCTTCTCATAAAACCAAACAGAAAAAGAGACAAAACAGAGAAAATTGGAGTAGTGCTCTGTTTTGGCACAGCTAAATCAATACTCAAGAATTTAAAACCAGAAGAAAAAGCTATTGGAAACCTAATTGACTACAGCCCTTTTTTTGTTAACACAGTGAATGATAAGAGTTTATAGGGATAAAATAAAAAACAATATACACTTGATGGAATTCTCAGTAAACAACATTTACTAAAAAAATTAAATGGAAAATTTTAATAATCCCTTTAAGAAATCAAAAATGAAAATTAACTTCATAAAAATAACCGCGCATTTTAAAAAATATAATCATTCAAATGATTACACACTTTCCTTTTATTTTCCCAACAAAAGAAACTTAATTGAGTTAGAGATCCAAGTAACGCCAGGTAAATCTGCTAGTTTTATATATGACACAAAAATTGTATATAAAGGATAATTATAAACACAACAAAATGTTGGCTCAAAGTCTGAATGATGCTTTGAAAGCAAGGTAAAGAGAAAACAGACTCACTGCCTGAGTACTGATGACTGGAAACAGACACACTGTTGACTCAGTGTAAGTACTTGCATGCCAGAACTCCCATTGACTAAAGTGATACAAGATCAAGCAATGTTATATTTAAAGATTCCAGGCACCTCCAAATGTCTTTACAGATACAGGGACAGAGGAAGACATGCACATGAGCACCAGTTACTACAGATGTAAGATGCAAGTACAGCATTTTCCCTCCAATGTAGATTGTAACTGGAGGCAATATCTGACAAAGGGCTGGACTATGGCCATGCTCTTCTTTGCACTCAGAGAGCCATATTACAACAGTCCCTGCACCAATATATTGGGTGGGAAAGACTCCTTGAGCTCTCTCCCCAGTTACCAAGACTATTTTGCAGAAGCACTCATAACCTGTTATTATATAAAAATACACATATATATATACACATTTTCTATGAGGCTCAATTACAGGCAACTTACATCATCTGCCCATTTGTCAGCTGCCAGTTTGCTTATTTTTTGGCATGTAATTACATAACAGTCAGTACTTGCTTGGGGCAATTTTTTAGTTCCCATTTTATTTTCCATTATAAAATTGAAACAACTAACAGGTACATAGTGGATCCAGAGCAAAGCTTCAATATACCTTTTAAAGAAGATAATTGCCGCTTCGTTCTTTCATCACAGCCCAAAACCTAAGATCCTTTCAACGACACAAAGAAATTTTATATTATGCCAAGGCACATTGCATACTACTGGCCCAACCCTTGACTGACTGAACTGAATGGGAGTTTTATCAGAAATTTCAAAAGGAAAAAATATCGTCCCCCGTGTAGTATCCTAAATAAAACAATTTTTAAAAGAGTTAACAAAGGAACTGCATTGTATGTATCAATACAGTTCACCTACAACATAACAAAAAGCCAACACCTGGGAGGAGCAAGAAGACTCACATGCCCCTAGATGCCTTGGGGGGGGAGCACATTCAGAAGGGAACCGCAACTGTCCAACGCCAGCAGCACCTCAAGTGCGGCTGTATTGCCTCCGGTTCTTCCAAACAGCCACATTGTTCAAGCAAACTAGCCACACTCAACCAGCCAAATAGCCACACGTGGCTAGTGGCTAGCATGCTGGGCACCACAGATATACACAAATAGGTAAAGGAAAAATATTTTACAACAAACACTTGATGGCTGAGGTTTCTATAGCCCTTCCCCCACACCCAGGACAGGGAAGGGGGTGGAGCTGGGGGTGGTACAGCCAAGCAAGAGGAACTGCATGTTCTGCTCAGTTTGCCTGAAATTGGTATCTGGCACAGATGGAGGACAGAGCACCCCCCTCCCCACCAGTAACTTGTGATGGAGATATGACAGTGAGAGCATGGGGACAGTGGGCTGACGAGTTATATAGGGAAGTCATGGGGGGGGGGGGTGTTACGTGCCCCACTTGTGTCCCTCCCATTAGCCACCTATTAGTAAAAAACATCTACATCTTAAAAAACCCCAAACATTAAAAGGTCTAGAAATTAACTCAGCGTACATCTACACTGCAGTGTAATCCAGGGTTCAAACTCGGGTACAAGCCTAAACCCCATCTACACATAAATCGTGCTAATCCAGGGCTTGGACCCAGGGTGCAAGGTGAAAATGGTACACGCCCTACTGTCTTGTAATGTAGATGCAGTCCCACTGGAATCATGCTCTAGGGGTTTCCCACAGTCTCAAAGGCAGACTTTCTTTGTCCCGAGGACAGTGAAGTTGTACCACACATCAGCAGTAAATGGATAGAGCTGAGTATCTGTGATACAAGTGGCTGGATTTAGGGCTGTGTAATGCACTGCAGATACTGGAGCCACAGCTTGGGACCCAGGATTCAACAATTGCTAACCTGAGGTTACAAAAGTGTAACAAGCTTCAGTTTCAAACAAACAAACAAACAAACAAGGTCTGCTAACTTGAGTTCTACTACCCCTGGGCTTACACTGCAGTGTAGACATACACCCTAAGGGTGTCAGTGAGTTGTCCACTCCTTTATTACTCATTTTCATCACACCCAGTTTAAATAGGGAACTAGCTACATCCACAGTTTCTTCTAAGCCATGCACTTAAACCTGGCACAGGAGCTATAAAACTGTGCACACTGACTACAGCACGGAATGATGCCACTCCCCAAGTCCTGAAACTGCCACAGACAGTGGAGGGAAGTTCTAGCATGGAGTCACCCAGGTAAGTTTGAGTCACAACCCCCCGTCTCACTTTGAGACCCCTCCAGCCCTGAGCACTCTCCTGCACCCCAAAGTTTATACTCCCAGCCCAGAGTCTGTACTTAAACATCTCTGCAGAAGTCTACTCTGGGATGAGATGTGGCATATAAAATTTCAAGCGGCTCTTTCGGAGGGATTTCAGGGCTTCCAAATAGCACTTACACCATCTTTAAAAGTTAGCTTACATCTTAACTATTGAATAGCTATTGCCATTCCATGACTAAATTATATTTAGCCATAAATTGATATTCACAACCAAGGTAAATTAAGGGGATGTTGAGATCATGAGCTCACAGCCAGTCATAAGGCAAAAGGAAATCAAGGTAACAGCATTAAATTAATTACAAAGTCTCCTACAGCAATTGTTGTTATCAAGTCAGCATTTGTCAACACTTACCATATGGTGTTACCTGAAATACTGCAGCTATTTTCTATTATAAAGGTAGGTCTACAGTTTGTATACCACCTCAATTGCATTGCTCTAGAAAGTGATATAGTTAAATAGGTGCAACCCCCAGAGGGCTAAGGATGCATAGTTATACCAGTACAAATATGCACATATAGCTTATTTCTGTACGTTTTTAAATCAATGTAGTTAAATCCATACTAATTCTGTGTGCAAACAAGTCCTAGGTATAGGGAAATAACAGCAGTATTTCAGATACTATTAATATATATTGGCTTTTTTAAATGGCAATCCATTGTGTGACAGGTATGCAGCAGGCCTGATCAACAGGAGATACTCAGAGACATCCTCAGCCATGTTAACCTCAACTCATAAATGCTGATTGCACAAAGAGCAGATCATCACTGTAAATCCCCCCTTTTCCCAAACAAAAACAATAACACTTACAGATAAAAAGGTCTCATGCCTCCTTGATTATCAATCTCCGCACTGGCTGACACCTCTTCATTTGTACTTAGACATTCACTTAAAATGACAACTCTGAACTAAAAAGAAAGTACCTCAGCCAACTCCACCATAAACCAGAAATAGCTAGCTACCAATTGCAGCAATAAGTTGTTAAAAAGCAAATACCACCCTGCTTTCTGCAAACAACTCTCTCCCTAGGCAACTCAGTAAAATACAGGTTTTTTCAGTGTGCTTAGTCTAAATTTAAACTATTTTGGATCAAGGAAGGATGGGAACTCCAAAGCAAAGGAGCACTCATGGAGAATGTTAAGCCAGCAGTTCCCCCTTTTAAGCCAAGAGAGGTCTACTTTATATACCTTCACTGATCTGTGGGAAAAAGGGACAGTGTGAAACAGGCAGATCATGGGGTAAAAAAAATGAAGCCTTGTTTTGGGTCACTCAAAATTCTGCAGAACTCTGCTCATATTTGCACCTCTTATTTAATCATCCTGCTGCTCACGGGCCCTTCACTTCAGTGTAGTCTGGTTCTTAATTTTGTCCTTTGCATCCTTCCATTCTGATCATCTTGCCTCCTTTGATGCCTGTTATGCAACTACCTTTGCTTCATCCAAATCCTTCCCAAGAACAACACACTCTGTCCAAGAATACTCATTGACAGTCTACCATAGGAAGCTATTTAATTTTTTAAAAGTTATAAAATATAACTGAGAAATAAACATGATCTGCTTTGAGTGAGAAACACAACCCTCCTTTCTGAAAATGATATTCCATTAGTTACTTATTTTTCCTCCTTTCCCACCACTACTATTTTCCCCCTGCCAAAAATCAATTTTTATCTAATATAGATAGTAAGCTCATCGGGAAGAACTTTTGTTTTTATTTGCCTGTAATTCGTGGTGTATACATGTATGCTTAAAATAAAATACTTATCATGGGTGTCCCTGAAATGCACTATAATATCTACAGTCATTTCAATGTGCATTTGCAATCATCACTTTTCCCCCAGTTGCTAGATGAGGGATTATTAATTCAGATTCAGTCCCATTATTTTTATGTTTTGGATTCATGCTCAAAATGCTATCTGTACACAAAAAATTAAAAGGCACAACTGTTTGTCATCCTGACTAGGTCTCCTGACAGTACTGTGTGTATTACACAGATTTTTCACAAAATTCTACTTGGTAGGAGCCAGATACAGAATGACCCTATCCTTTGGGAACATTACAAAGCCACTCATTGCTCAGACTCTGTCAAACCTACATAGGGAGAATTCTATGTGATCAGTAGGCTACTTTGTGACAACAGAACAGCTGTATTAACTGGAAAGCAGGTAGCATATGTTAACATTTTGTGTATGCCTAAAAATTCATGACAGCTAAATTAAAACTGCGTGCAAAACATGGACAAGAACAGATTCTTCATAATGAAGAGATGATCATGCTATGGGGCCATCCAAATGTCAGGACAACGGATGGATAAGAATCACTGAAGGAAGTATTTTGGTGTAATGCAGTCTTTTTGGCTCCTGCCAAGCAGGGCCAGATTGGAACTCTGTTTTCAGAGAGAGGCCCAGTCGCCTGTCTCCTGTATGCCTCTGATCCTCATCTTCAATCCTGGTCAGTTTCTCAGGCGGGACAATATCATAATCTAAGGTATTCTTATGCAATTGGAAGATATGGGTGGATGGGACTACGAGGCATTTCATCTGCAAAGGTAATTTGAAATATCTGGTGTCCAGGCTGAAGCAGGTCTAAGGATCATATTTTAGAAACTACAGGAACCGAAAGGGGCAAGGAGCAGCCACAGGAGCAAGACAGAGGAGGCTACTAAACGGCAGAAACAACAAGAAGAAAATAAAAGATGACATGAGCAGAGCTTACTGAGCTGTTGTCTAGAATCCAAAGGATGAGTACACAATATTTATCTTTAGAGTTCAGAGCATTAAGCAGAGGAAATACACCTACGGGGAAGGAAAGGAGAGACTGAACAATAGGCATGATACCTGCCCCTTCTGTCATGCAGCTTCCACAACATGTTTACTGAATGATAGGAATTTTCAAAGCTGCACCTGCAGTGTTGCTTGCCACTGGGCAAGAAATCTTGCTGCCTTTTGTTGAAGACTAACAACTAAGTAATAGGCTAAACCTATGTTTACACATCATTTCTCTGATTTGATATTACACATATTTGTGTCCCTTCACTCTGGCTTTTTCGTCCTTGTCCTTTGTGAAATATACCCTTTTTTTTCCTAAATCACCTCCCTTTACTTGTGTCCTGATTTATCTTGTTGTATTTTTCCCTATGATAGCTCCCTCCTTGCCAATCACATCCTTCTTCCTCCTCACTCTTCCCCAAGGTTTCTTAATCTTTCCCTCTCTTTTGACTGCTTTCACCCCCATTTCACCTCACACTTTACCACCTTTTCTCATTCACCACTGCCTTCAATCTCTTCTCTCTGTTCTACAAAGTCTCTGCTTCTTCCATTGTAACCTTAAAGTCCCTTCCCTCTCCCAAAGCCCATTAGCAGAAGTGGAGTGGAGAGCTGCCCTTCACTTCACTAGGCCAAAAACAGAGCACAGTCTTTATCTTCTGCTCCCATTCACGTTTTAGTAGTCTAACAGTTATTTTTGCAAGCAAAGTCAAGTGCCATCATTCACAAGGTAATAAATCTTTACTAGTTTTCCTTCTGTGAATCAATGGGTAAATCCTGATTCAGTTGTGGACTGCTACTCTGAGACATCTGTTTAAAAACTGTCACTCAGGCTACATCTAGACTGCAGGCTTCTTTTGGAAGAAGCTTTTCTGGAAAAGATCTTCCGAAAAAACATTTTCCAAAAGAGAACACCCACATTGCTACAGCGCATCGAAAAAACTATCTGCTTTTTCGAAAGATAGCGTCCACACTGAATGGACGCTATCTTGCATTTAAGCAGTGATTACTCTGGATGGAATGGCAATCAGGGCACCTGTGCTTTTTCCTCTTCTTTTGAAAGAGCTCCCTCTTTCCTGTCCACACATGCTTTTTTCCGAAATAGCTCTTTTGAAAAAAGGCTTCTTTCTCGTAGAAAGAGGTTTACCAATGTCGGAAAAGCCCCTTTGTTCTTTTGATATTTTTCCGAAAGAACGTGACTGCAGTGTGGACGTAAGTGATGGCCATAAGTTTGACATAGCCTCAGACAATGCCAAGCAAAGAGCATGCGGGACTTGAGAAGAGGCAAATTCGTTCCTCTTAATGTTTTGCATTAAAAAAAAATAGATGTACTTTTACAGATAATCCCTTACTAGCACAAAACTTGTTCTCTTACTCTATATGAGAGAAGTCATGAGGGCTGCCAAAGTATTGAAAAAACAGGTCTGCAGAATTCACCTGAGGTCTCTATGCAAGGCCAGAGCTGGGGTTATAGGAGATTTCTGAGCTTAACAATTCTTTGATTTCCGATTTTTTAATGTTCTCAGGTGTCATCTTCATTTTCAATGTTCCCTCTCCCAGACTAAATTTTGAAAGCCCCCATCTGCTCACGACCAAACATTACATTATGTATCTTCCTTAAAGTCGCTGATATGTTTACAACTTTCATTCTAATTTGAGCAAATATTTCTGTCTGGGAACTTGGTTTAGTTTGGGACCTTTTAATTAACTGATTTAACTTTACATCTTGGAAGCTCTGCACTTATTCACCCTAGTGATTCATCACTTTTCAGCAAGGAAAAGTTTGAAGTGAAGCCACTCACTAGCCTAACCTTTTCCCCTCCTTCCAACCCATGCCACATTTGCTTTAAGGTGTTTCTGCATTCATGCATGCATATGTGTATTAACTGCAGAAGGCAGTGAGAGGGATGTGAAGCTGTAAGAGTGTGAACAAATGATGCATCAGAGGAGGTGAATGTCCATACCTTTGCTCTTACGGTAATTGGCACTGGGTAAAAGATGCACTTATGGATAAAAGCCACATGGATATACTTTTTGAGTTGTTGCATCAAAAATTTGGGGCCTCATCCCACATTATTGTGTTAATAAAAGTCCTCTTCATATCAAAAAGAATTTTGGATGTGAAAAGAATATCAGTTTAGCCCTATAGTCTAGTGGCACATGCTAGACTGCCCAGCCACAGAACTGAATTAAGGCAATACACGGCTCCTCACATCATGACATGGGTATCCCAGTTCCCTACCTAGTGTTATCTGGGGGCTTCCATAGGGTCGGATAAGCATCTAGATAAAAAACTGTATTTACATTTTTGCACTTAAATAGTAATTATCAAGACTTCAACTGCAAAACTCCTGCTCACATTTGTGAACACTTATACAATAATTGCAATGGATTTCAACCTATAAATATAAATAAATACTATCAATGAAATAAGGATTGCATGACCACATCCAAAACGTCTACATTTATAGAAAAATGTCACTTTAGAAAGCTGAATCGTGCATTTACAGTCTAGCTATTAAGAGTTCTGTAAATCCTGTATAGGAATTTAAAGTTATCCTTGTGAACTATGGCAATGAGAGAATCTTGGATTTAAAAACTGACAATACTTCTCAATGACCATACAGGATGAGGAAAAAAGCATTACAGGACCATAAGTTGGCCCACAGCTCCAGAGTCCTGCCACCTTGGCAAGGAATAGGACCATTACCACTAGCACTCCAAATGGGGGCAGAGGCACAAGGGTACAACATGGTGAGTCAAGGCCCCGAATTAATCTATTCATGAACAATGACTTTGCATACTACCAGAGGACAAGATTCTACTAAGGAAAATGGCATAATCAATTTGCGAAATTTCTAATCCATTTTCCTTTCACAGGATACACGGACCGAATAGTAGGCCTCAGCCTATCAATCCAGACATATTAGAGTATCAACAAGGAAATCTGGCCAGATTCCCAAAGGACTTACATATTTCAATGAGAGTTAGGTGTAGGGCTATCATATTTCCCAAAGGGAAAATAGGACACCTTGTGGGGCTAGCCCAAGCAGCCCCCTGTGGCGCTGGCCTCTGTCACTGCTAGTCTGAGCCCCCAAACTACATATGGGGGTTGGCCCCTAAACCTCACTGGGGATGCATTACTGCTCACTCCTAACCTGCTTCCCCCCTTGTGCTGACATCACCATTTCCCGAGTCACAAATTCCACTGTACCTCACTTTTTTTTGACAAAATAATTTGTTCCTACTTGCCAGTCGGCAAGAACAAATGGGATAAATGCACACATGTCAAAAAATAAGGGACAGCCATGACAGGGCTTAAAAAAGGGACTGTCCTGGTCAAAACAGGATGCACGGTCACCCTAGTTAGATGTCTAATTATTTTTGAGCCCTCACAGATCACAGGACACCTGCACAAATGAAAGCCTTGACCTACATATCCTTCCTGGTAGCGTGGTTCCCTGAAGAGCTGTGTTACCAGTGACCCTGGCTGGACATGCATTCTTTGACTTCACACAGTGTAGAGTGGCATGAGTTTACTCTGCATTTGCCAGTACATCTAATGAGAGAAGGCTACGTATAGCAGCCAGGCCTGTAGACCCTTAATTCCATGAAGCCAGGATGGAGAGATTTCCACAGACCTGGGGGGTGGGAAAGACATGCTGTGTTAACTTCACTCCACTATCTCCATCTGAGATTTAATAAATAATATTAGCACTTAACATAACATTTTCAATCCAATAACCTCATTAGAATTTATAACGGCAGAGCTGGAACTAGAAACCTGATTCCCACTCCCATGTTCTAGTCAGTAGATAATGATCTGTATCCTAGGGCCTTTGAACTCACTCTTCACTACCACAGAATGTAGGGAAACATATGTCCCTTAGTTATATTCCATTTCTCATTCTTGACATCAATCTTGGATAGCTATGTATGCTGTCCACTGGCTTCAACATTACTAAGAAAGAATGAGCAAATAGCAGACATATTTACCTCTTTTTGTCTAACAACCAAGGACTTGTCAACCAGAAAAGACCACAATAGCAAGTATGTCTCCCATACTCTAATATACTTCACCTTTGATCAGGCAGGAAGTCTTTGTGGGGATTCCCTGTCCACACTGAGAGAAGTCCCTACCATTAAGGCTCAAGATCTTGACTACTTTCAACTGGTCTGTTGCAGTATAAGTCAGAGATTCTCCTCTGTAAACACAGGCTACACAAAATGCCTAATCAGGCATTCTGCGGCCAATAAAGAATGAGCTGATTTTCCACTCCGAAGGAATCATTATTACTATCTGTGGCTGCAGAGGCTGGAAAGCCAGAGATCTTCCATGGGTCATGATGCACAAGAAGCTAATTTCAACTCGATTGTTGCTTTAGAGAAAGTGTGTCCGTGGTTGAGTGAAGGAGGATTAGCACTGGCTATATAGCTAAGCAAATACAAGGAAATGCTTGTCTTAACAGCACTCTATAGCTCACAGAATAACTTTAAAAATCAACTGATTTTTATCATCTGCAAGCTGAAAACCAATTAATTTCTTATGGTTGCTTAAAAATGTTACTAGCACAGAATAATAATATGATAATATTATTTAGTACTTACAGTGTTATCTTCAAAGCGTTTTACCAACATAAGCTAATTAATCCTTACAACAAAGTAACCATGGGACATAAGTAACTACTATTATTACTTTATAGAAAACGGACAGAAGACTACATGATGCTCAAGACCACTGAAACATCCAGAAAGAACTGGATATTATTCTTTACTGAGGTATCCTTTCAAAGATAATGCTGATACTGCAGCAAGACTTCCTCTGGCATTTAATAAACATGAATCAAACAGAAACACAATGAGGTTTATTAAATGGAAGAGAGATCGGTATGGTGGCAGGGAACATTGTGTACAAGTTTAAAAGCTGGCACAGATTCTAGGAGACTAGACCAATAATGGCAGTGGAAGAGGATTACTTTGCTCCATTTCAGAAGTACAGCAGTAAGCCATAAATAGCTGTTCAGACCTTCTGGTAGCTAACCTATAAAGCACATTGTTTCAGTTCCAGAAAGAACCACTTGCCTATTTTATTGCCAAAATTAGTCAACCATCAATAAGACAGGGGATTTGGAAAAAGCAGCATGTATGTATGTATGTGTGTGCGGGGGGGAGGAGAGGGTGTTGCTGGGATTCACATAAAACAATGGTAAGAAAGAGCTATTTAACCTGTGGGTTTAAATACAGGAGTTTAAGGTTGATTAAACGTGTCCATCTAAATCCTTTAATCTTGCAGTTGACATTTATGGTGACTGAAGGAGATTGATTAATTTAGAGAGGAAAATGATTAATCTGAAAAGCTAATATTTAAAAGTAATAAACTTTAAGTCACATTATTTAGGATTTGAGTTTTGATTAATGTATACAGTCTTTCAAAACAATATATCTGCCTCACAAGTGTTCACATTCTTCTTTTTTTTTTTTTTAAATCAGTAATGATTCAAGCAAGCAAACACTGTTCTTTTCAGTCCCTTATTTGCAGGGGAAGTAGATTCAGATAGTGGGGAGATGAAAGAATTGCATTCACACTGGTGAGGACTGATAATATTTGCTATGATACAGCAGGCAGAGCACAAACCAGTGAATGCAGCTTTGCTTGACGGCATCTCATATTGCGAATTTACACCACTGGCAAGGAAAAAACTTCTGACTTTTAAAGTTAGCATCTCTTTCTTTGCTCTCAAATATATATTGGTACAGTTAATGTAATTTCTTTTTTTAAGTACCTTCATACAATAACTGTGCAATGGGGCATCTGTCCTGCATTGGCCCTTCAAGGGTAAAACCCAGCCCCAGGAGAGGGCTGAGAGCAAAGCCCACAACTGAGGTAAGTACTGCCCATGAGGGCCCAGCTGGGGGCTGTATAAATAAGGGCTCCTGGAGGGAAGAGGAGAGACCCTTGCACTAGCTGGGGGAGCAGGAATGAGCAGGCTGCCAGGGAAGCTAGGGGCTTCCTGGGAGAGAGCAGTGCTAGGAAAAGGCAGGCAGGGCTGGGGAGCTCTGGTCTGGCCACACTCCCAGGCTGCAAGGCCTGAAGCAAGGCCTCAGGTTTCTAGGATTGTGGGGAGGCGGCCAGGATAAGCAAAGAAAGCAGGTCTATCCCCTTGCTAATGATGAGTGGCCATTTCAGACTGCAGTTTGCCCCTGAGGTAAGGGGCTAGATGAAGACTGGCAATGGGTCACTGAGGCAAGGTGGGTATAGAGGAATTGGGGGCTCCCTGGGAGGGGAGGACCCCAGAGTCCAGAGATTGATAAACCACGCCTCCCCCGGAAGGGGGCAATACTCTATGGCAGTGCCCACTTCAGTGTAAAGTCCTAAAGAGTACCCCGCAGTCTGAGAGTGACATGGATCGGAGCCAGAGCGTGATGTGAGGACATGAAGGGACACCTGCCAGAGGGGAATGCCCTGCTTCCAAGCTAATTCCCAGTGCTACTGGCAGGAGATGCTGTGGCAGTGAGTGTCCGCCCCGTGACAAGGTGGTATTAATGTACTCAACCATTATTTACTGAAGGGGGAGAAATAGAATTTGAGTTGAAGACCAAGGACAGACAGTGAATTATGGCGTCTGGTGAACATTGCAAACTCATTCTTGCTGCCAGATACAAAGACTACACATGGGCTAAAATCTTAAAATCAAACCTTCAAAAATAAGTCTTGAGTAACGTACGCACTGCCTCAACAAGGTTGTACAATGGAAGATGGCTCCCTTACCTCTGCTTCTGAGATTGGAACATTTATGATAAAATATTGTAATTACTTAGAGCAAATTCCTATTTCAGTTCAAAATCCCATCTGTGCAGTCCCTAAATAGGAGCCGATACAATTCAGTGTGACTCTACACCAGTGAAAAGGTCCTCCAATACAGATCAAATTACAGCATCAGCACTCTGATATGCAATAGTCTGACAGTTTGAAAGGGAACACAACCACAATTTTAAGAAAAAAAAATCCGGACATCCAAAAGTATCCATGATATTTTCAAGGTGTACTGTGAAATTTTCACAAAATAGTCAAGTAATTGATATTTAATTTCAGAGTTATAACTGCAGCTAAATTTCTTTTCAGAGCTTAGTCCTTAAGACCTTCCAAAGATTTGTGTTTAGTGGAGTGTTATCTGTAAAAGTTGCTACACTACAATGGATTGCACTCTAGATATTGGAAATCGTGAATCTCTATTTTCATTTAATAAATTTACTTAATATCATTATATACAATACAATCAATGCTTGCATTTTATTTTTCTTAATAATGTAGCCTACCTGTACAAAACACATTTACATTTCTTTTGATTCTCAGTGTTTGACTCATTGCTATTCTTCCAGTTATATTCTCTTATTGCATTATTAGATATAGTCATGGTTACTATTTTATATAGTGTATAAAATAAATAGGATTTTTTAAAAAAACAACATCTAGATTAAAATAATACTTGCACCCTTTGTCAAATACTGTATTTATACTGAAGTCTTCTCTCCCACCCCCCACTTTTAGGAATGTTTTCAGATATTTAAAGATGGCTGCTTTGTTGTAATTCTTTGCCTACAGATATAATTTTGTAAGTTATTTTTATAGGAGTATTAGGGCACAGTCCTGCTCCCAATAGTGTCAACTGGAAATTTTCTATTATCAGGGGAGTGGATCTGGCTGCCACCGGACGCTTTATTAGCTACCTTCTGGACAAACTTTTAAGAATTGTTTCTCTTTGTATAAAAAACTTCAAGCTTGAGTTTGCACCATTCTGCTTTAGTATCTCATTGAGGAAGGTATTCAACCATGTGCTTTACTTTAAGCACTTGAATAGTCCCACTGAGTTCAACTGGACTTCTTGTATGCACCTTACTGAACCAGGGACCAAGCAGTAGTAGAATTTTTCTTATTCACATCTTTGACCTCGGTCTTGCTAAAATTATCACTAGCAAATAAAAATGGCCTCTTCCTCTCTAAAAACTATAGGGCACCAAAATAAATATCCTCTTTTTGGATGGTGAACACCTGACGATTATGTCATCCACTATTAAAAATTGGGATGACAAAGACTGCATTTTTCAATAAATAGCTAATGGAAAACTGATTACATAAAATAAAAAAATTAGGCCTGACAAATTTCTGTATAATTAAACTTTTTGCATCAACTAGATGCTCAAGGCTTTTTTTTGAGGAAATTTTTTTTTTTTTAATTTATTAAATTTGTTTTCAATTAATTGTCAATTATTTGTCCATAAAGCCATTACAGGTTATAAACACAATAAATGAAATATGATCTAACTCATTTAATAATTGAAAACCAAACCTTGTGTTCAGTGACAGCCAACTACATCTGAACAGGAGTTTATAATTTCCTTTAGTTACTAAACTGAACAAAATACATAAAAAATGGTTGCCTAAATCAAGTCACTAAATCACCCTCCCTAAAAATTCATGTCTGTTTTTTCAGTTATTTTTATGTTCTCTTGTCCCTAGAATAGACACTTGGTTTTGGATAAATCAAAGTAGTTCCAATTTTATCGTATTCCAACCTACAATCGTTTCCAAAACAAATGTTTTTAACATTTTATATTGCTGGACCAAAAATCAGAGGGCTTTTTAAAATAAAATAGCAAACATATCTGGGTCTTAAAGATATATTTGCCATTCCTTATTTATATAATTAACCTTAAATCAGGGAAACAGAATAAAGTAGGAACTAGATTTTGTGGTCTGCTAAATCCACTTCATGCCTTAATGACCAGAGATGGCAATAGGAGAGACTCCTTACACAGGGGAATTCTCTGGTGGTGTGCAACTGACAAACACTCATTTTCCTCAGCTTCTGGTATGTGTAATGTGTTGGGGGCAGGGTAAAGGCGGTGTGCTAGACCTCTGCTTTAAATTTATTTATTTTTGCTGTAGATTTTATTTCCCATTCACTTAGAAAATTGGAAGTTTAAATTAGGACCACTGGTACATGGCTCTGCACACAATGTGCATTTCTAAATAGAAAAAGAAATACATTTGGAAAACATTTTTATATTTATAAAGCTTTGGAAATATGAATATACTATATTACAGATATACTGTATCAGTAACTTGACCCCATCGAGCCTACAGGTAGTCCAGCCACAGCTTCTAAAACAGTAACAATTACAAGCTACACAACAACAACAAAACTTAAAAAAAGACCCAACAGAAATCCAATAAGGCCCAAATGTCATTATGAAAAAACATATTCCAGAATGTGGCATCTCAGTCCTATAGCTGCCAAACGTACCCTGTATTTGGCCATAAGTGTTAGCTGCTGTAGTGTAGTGCCATTGTGAAGGAGATGAAGAGAAACACAACATAAGCCGAAGCATGAGTACATTGAGCCAAGTTACACAAATGCACAATTTAGATATTTTATTTATTATAAAAAATCCTCTTAGACAATAATCCATGTGCACAGTTAGTTAATTAGGACATTTAAAACTTAAACAACAATGGTCCTGTAGCACCTAAGAGACTAACAAAAATATATAAATAGTATCATGAACTTTTGTGGGAACAACTCACTTCTTCAGATGACAACAAATATTTATTTTGTTATTGTCATCTGAATAAGTAGGTTGTGCCCACAAAAGCTCATGATACTATTTATATATTTTGTTAGTCTCTAAGGTGCTGCAAAACTATTCTTGTTTTAAGGGTTTTTTTTTTTTAAGTTACAGACCAACACAGCTACTTTTAAACATTTTTTTAAGTGTCTCTGTAACAGGGTTCCAAGAATGTCACATTGAAGTTTGTTGAGTCACTGTGGAGGAAAGGAAACAACTACAAGAAGCTCTTTTAGTTCAGAGTATCAGCAGGACAAATTGTCACTCACTTTCAGAGTCTCTTGCCTCCAGAATTGATGTTCTCAGTCATTTTCATTTATAAATTACATTTGTGAGGTATACAGCTTCAGTATAACATGTGTCTATGCTATGCCAACATTCCTAAGCTATTCTGCTATCAGAAGCTCTTCACAGTCTGCTTTGGTCTTAACTATCTTGAGCAGTTTGGTATCATCTGCATATTTTGCCACCTCACCATTTACTCTTTGTCTAGATAATTTATAAATACATTGAATAGGATTGGTCCCAGGACAGACCCTTGGGGGAGCCCACTAGTTACCTCTCTCCACTTGGAAAACTTACCATTTATTCCTACTCTTTGTTTCCTGTCTTTTAACTAAGCCCATTATTGCAAAATAAGAGGCCGCTTATTTCAAAATATGTATTCCTGCTTTCCTCAGGGAATAATGCTAATTTCCAAATAGTTATTTCGAAATAACATTAGTGTGGACGCCCTGGTGCCGCTATTTTGAAATAACTATTCCCCAGAGTAATTCAAACTAATTACTCCCTAGTGCTTCCTGGGGCTCTAAGTCAAGGAGTAATTTTGAGGCTTCCCCGGAGTGGGGACACACTATTTCAGTTGTGTAAAATTGGAAGTTAAGTTGAATTTAGTTATTTTGAAATAGTTTCCTAGGGTAGACATGGCCTCAGAGACCCTTTGGCATGAAGTGATTATCACTAACAAAGCAACTTTCCAAGAATGAAGCAATAAGGAGCACAATGCTAATGTCTCAAAGGAAGGTCGTCCATAAGCTTCAACAGGACCAGTTTTAAGTCCCAGAAGGGGTTAATTCACAAACCTAAGGAGTCTTGCTAGTCCCTTGAGATAACTGACCGTCCTATCGTGGAAGAACTATGATCTGTCATATACTAGAGTGTGGAAGGCTGAGATAGTTGCCAAATTAACCTTAAGAGTTAAGAGAGAGACAGAGACAGACAGAGACAGAGACAGAGACAGACAGGTCTTGATGTTTTAGGTGAAGCAGATAGTCCAAGATAGGTTGCAGAGAAGACTGGGATGGAGGCCCAACAAATGAACCATTTTCACCTGACCAAATAGGTAACCGTGGTGGAAGACTTTCTACTGCCTATCAAGACTTACTGAACCTGTTCCAAGCAGGCCTCCTGTTCAGAAGTCATCCAGGCAGCAACCATGCCATCAGGTGCAAGGAGGTGTGGACATGCATGGCATATCTGTATTTCCAAACTTGTGCTGTGTTTGTGAGTGACATGCCCAAGGAGATTGGCATCCACACTAGACCTGCTTGATAGCTCATCAAGAGCCACCACCTATAAAATGAACAATTGGAAAGAAGCCAACAAGTACACCTTATGAGTCACCAAGTCATGTAGGGGCATGTTTATGGACAGAATCCTTAGACCTCTCAATATCAGGTGCTAAGCAGCTTGTGTTTGGAACAAAGGAAGTACAAACCACATGGCAAAAGACTATATAAAGCATCTGCATCTTCTCCATTTTGTCTTCAATCTTGCTTCTTACTTCTGTAGTGACTTTTCTACAAACTGAAGTTCTGAATGAAGGACTATGAGTGTGCTACAGTGGGAATTTTAAGCCACCAACCTCACCAATACTGCTAAGAATCTGATATATGAACTTTGAAAGGCTTTGCATGTTTTCGAGTGCTTTACCATTTAACATTTGTTGTCTTGTTCTTCTTCCTTTATTATAAATCTTTAGTTTTAGATGCTACAGGATTTATCTGGCAGAGTAATATTTTGAGTAAGATCCAACCTAATACTGACATGGTAATGTGACCAGCCCTTTTGGGTTCAAAACATTTTGTATTGTGGGAGCTGAAGATCTGGAATGCAATGAAGGGGGCTGTGTGATTTCCCTTTTTGGCTTCCTGATAATCAGTGTAGGGGATCAGGATGGGGTGGGAACATGAGAGGAGCTGTAACTGAGAGGTCCAGAAACATATGGCGTGGTCACACTGAAACCATCAGGATAAAGTTCATCAAGTCCCATTTGATTTTTAGGAACACCTTGTCAACCAAGGGGATCAGCGGGAAGGAATATAATAGGGGGGTTTATCTGCGAGAGCAAGAAGGCATTCGAGAGGAGCCCATGCTGCGCCTGCTCAGCAAATAGAACTGATGGCATTTCCTATTCTGTTTGGTGGCAAATGGTTCCGCATGGGGAAGCCTCCATCTCTGAAAGATTATGCTTGACAACATCCAGATGAGAGAAATGTGAGAAAAATGATCTGCCAAGGTGATCTGCCAGTACATTTCAGGCTCTCGGGAGATGTGATGCCTGGAGATGAATAGCCAGCGGGCCACCTGGCAGAGGGCTGAAGATGCATTTCCCCCTGCTTGTTGATGTAAAACATTGATGCTATGTTGTCCGTCAAAACCTGCGGACGATCTGGGGAAGGAACACCTGGCAAGCCATGTGTACTACCCTGATCTCCATAACATTTATATGCAAGAAGAGTTGTTCCTGGACCATAGGTGGGTTCCCCTTCCGAAGTCTGACATGTCTGAGACTAAAGTTACTGACTGATGAGGGGCAGCAAAGGGTACCCCTTTCATTACACATCCTGGGTCTTTCTACCAAGTCAGTTAAGTGAGGACCAGAGATGGAATCATGAGTATTAAGTCCAGGTGGTGTCTGCTTGGGGGGGGTAGACTGACATCACCCACACCTGGAGGAGCGTTGCCTTGTGTACTGCATCACATAGGTATGTGCCACCATGTGACCCAAAAGCTTGAAGCAAATCCAAACAGAAGCTTCAGGGGCTAGCCGAGTTAGTCTATACAGGTTAAACTTAAAAAACAACAAATAGTCTGGTAGCACTTTAAAGAAAAAACATGTAGATCGTATCATGAGCTGAAGAAGTGGGCTGTACCCATGAAAGCTCATGATACCATCTACATGTTTTGTTAGTCTATAAAGTCCTACCAGACTATTTGTTGTTTTTGAAGTTTACCCAAAAAAACCGTCGTTATTGGGTGGATTATGACCTTTGAATTCAGCTGTAACAGATTGGAAATGGACTTCCAGTAGGGAAAGTTTGGCTACTCAAATCGAGCACTGCCCTGAGAAACTGTTCTCTGACCCAAGACCCGGGTTGAATTCTGCTCCTTTATCAACAGACCTGGCACTTGGGAGGTACTATGCTGATGGTGCACCGCATCTGAGCCTGCAACCAACCTTTGATCAGCCAGTCATGGAGGAACAGGAACACCTGACATACCTCAATGCCTGAGGAAGGCTGCTACCATTTCCATATACTTTCTGAAGATCCATGGGGCTGCTGGTAGACTGAAGGAAAGAGTGGTGAATTGGTAATGGTATTTCCCCCACTATGAACCTGAACAGTCTTCTATGACCACAGAAGACAGAGATGTGCCACAGTCCTGATCGCTACATCCAGAGCTGCTGGAAAGAAGATCCTAGCAACAGTCTTATCCCATAAGATAGCCACAAATCCCTGCCTCAGTTCCTGTGGGAGGTATCTTTAAATTTGGACAGCTAGTTCCACACATTAAAATATTCTCTCCCGAGTGCAGCTTGTTGGTTGGAAACTGCCTATCTAATAAAACCTTTTATCCAAACAGTCTAGTCTCTTGCCCCATCTGTCTCATTCATCCATCACCAACATTGCTAAGGATCCTAAGGAAAAATGAGAGTAAAGATAGTTAAACCCACTTGCTGGGACATAGTATTTCTTCTCTGCCCTTTCTGAGGTGGGGAGCAGAGAAGAAGAAGGGGTCTGCTATCGTGTCTTAGCAGGTCCCTACACTGCTTCATTTATAGGTAAGGTCACTTTGGAGGGAGTAGCAGCTGCCAGGATGTTGACAGGATGTGTGCTAACTCCTTAAGCTTTTCTATTTCTAGACCCAAGTTTGCCACTACTCTTCTCAGGAGGTCCTGCTGGGCCCTGAAGCACCGATCAGGAAACAAGGTGCAAGGTTCTGCAATCACCTCATCATCTTCTGCTTCCACCACATCCATTGCAACCACCACTGCAATGACAGCACCAGGATCAGTGCTGGCCTTTCTTTCTGATACCAGAGTTCAAGTGGTGGGAAGAGAAGCCAGGCAGTAGGGGGAAATGCCTGAGGTTCCAGTACTGCAGCTGCATCAGCCACTGGCCTAGTGGCCAGGTGCCAACAGGAAGGGCAGTATTGAAATGTGGAGGCTCAGAGGCTGGATAACAGTGGGTCTTTAACAAATTTAAGAATTCCTCTTCTGACTCTGAAGAGGATTCTTCCGCTGGATACCAAAAGAGTGCAGTATCTGCTTCCACCACTAGGCAGCGCTGAGAGACCAGGGACAGATGTAGGGATAGCGACTGATGCATGGATATCATCAAGTGCTTGCCTCTGACCAGAGCTGCAGTGGTCAGTACCAGGACAGAGCTTGCTGGACTTTGTTCCCTTCTGACCTGGGGCACCATAGCTGGCAGTGGGTTCTGGAGTGATCAATAGGCTCTGGAGCAACAGCAGATTCTTTGCCATCTGAAAGGCCTCTGGCATTGAAGAGGCGACAAACCCTCTGGATCCACAACTGATCCTAGGAGTCCTGTACCAGTCTATGCAGAAAATGTGGAGCAATCAGTGGCTTGGGAGAGAATGAGTGGCCCGATATGGATCTCACGATGACAGTCACTTGCCACTTGTCTCTTTTCAGCACTGGAGAATGTTTTTTCAGTGAGCTGTTTCTTCCTTGGCACCAAGAATGGAGAATGGTACTAGGAAGAACATGGTTCCAGGAGAGTGCTCCACACAGATTCCAAAGTATTCAGTGCAATTCAGAGAGACTCAGCTCCAAAGTTGATCTGAGGCCTGCCTCCATAAGAATGGTTTTCAGTCCAATGTCTCTGTCGTGTCTGGTAAGAGGGTTGAAGTCCCTGCAGATCTGGTACTTCTTTTTGATGCAAGACTCCTCCAGACACTTGAGACACCGTGGCTGTGTCTACATTGGCACCCTTTTTCGGAAAAGGGATGCTAATGAGACCAGTCGGAATTGCAAATCCGCGGGGGATTTAAATATCCCCAGCGGTATTTCATTACATAACTGCCGCTTTTTCCGGCTCGGGCTTTGCCGGCAAAAAGCGCCAGTCTAAACGAGGATCTTGCGGAAAATAAACCCTTTTCCTCAAGATCTCTTATGCCTACTTGAAAGTAGGCATAAGAGATCTTCTTGGAAAAGGTTTATTTCACAAGATCCCGTCTAGACTGGCGCTTTGCCGGCAAAGCCGAGCGGCATGTAAATACTACCGCGAGATATTTAAATACGCCTCGGTCTCGTTCATCCTTTTCGAAAAAAAGGGTTAAAATGTAGACACAGCCCCTATCACTAATCTAACTGGCATCAGCATAGCTCAAAGCCTGGAGCCTCGGGCATATCCAGGTCTGCGAGCAAAAAATCCCTTGGCAATAGCGACAATTGCTATCAATACTATATATGCTAACTATGAACTATATACTCCAGCTCTGATAACTATACAGAACATGACCAAGAAAGTCAAACGACTGGGAAAGAAAGTCTTCTCACAGCAAGACGAATCATTCTTGCAACCACCATGAGCAGTAAGAAGGAACTGAGAGGGTTCAGGGCCAACAGTGCCCCATGTATCAGCACATACGTGCACAGCTCCAGAGGATGTTAGTGGGCCTATGCAGATCACGGAGGGAAAAGTCTCCAGCATTTGTGCATGCGGTGCACACCTAGCAGTGAATGGACATGAACAACCACTTCAACAGGAAAAACAGGTTTTTCATTGAAAAACCCGCCTGACATAGTTAAGTGAAAATTTTCATGGATCAATTTTTTTTTCCATTGAAAATTTCTGCAGATTTTTTTCCTATGAGTATTAATTCTAAGATCCAGTTCATCTTTTTCTTCTCATTCTGGTTGTAACCATGATAGTACTCCTACCATATCCACTAGTTTCCACTTGTCACAGAGGACAAGAACAAAAAAAAAAATCTCAGCCAAATTTAAAAATAAATATCATGATATGGATACATTTCAGAAAAGTAAAAAGTGGAGAATTCTTTAGTGCAAAGAAACTTCCCTTTCTACCTGTGAAAGTCAATCTCCCCTGCTCCCTATCGCCTTCCCCCCCAAAGGCACACACAGAAGTACAGGTACTAGGACCTTTAATACAGTTCATATCAGCTATAAGTCCTATTTTTTCTTTCCAGGTAAGAGGATTTCAGTACTGTACACCTTTCATAATTTTATTTCTTAATTAAATTCATGGAGCACTAATTACAAGTGTATTAATGACAGCCCTGGATACTAAAATTCTGTATCCAGGGTTTATGAAGAGTTAAAGTGGAAGCTTCCATATGCTGTCCAACTAATTCACATCTAATCAAACTGGAGGGAACCATCCATAGGTTTAATTCTCATGTCTTTTCAGATCTTGACCTCACTGTTGAAAAGCCAACAATGGTGTAAGTTAGTGCTGATAGTTTATCTAGTCTGGATACCTGTAAATTAGAAATAGACCTTAACTATAAGCTCATTTCCCTCGCCACTCAAAAGCTGTATAACAGTGCAACATACAGTTTTTACTACCCTGGTGACTAAGAGGAGAAAGACATCACTGCATTATAATAATTCTCATTTCCTAAATCATTCAAACCACCCATTTAAACAAAAACAAACTAATGTTGTTTAGTCCCTTCAGACAGAGGTTTGTTTTTATTTTCATTAATCACCTTATATCTATGCATAGCTTTAGACACTTTATATGGCCAAAACATTCAGTGAAGTGATAATTGGATGAAGTAGGGCTCTAATAATACAAGGCAAGGATTCAGGAGATCTAAGTTCTGTTTGCAACTGGCCTGCTGTGAGACTTTAGGCAGTTAACTTAATTTGACTGTGCCTCTGTTTCACTATCTTTAAAGCAGGGAGAATAATAAACTATCAACTAAGCGTACTACATATATGTTAAGTAGCATTATTATTTATAAAACTATCATGACAACATAGCCCACTCAGATGAAGTGCCTCACTGATACACTAAACAAATTATGCATGTTAGCATTAGAACACTTTACCTACCTTGCCTGGTATACTCATCTGCTTCCCTGTGGACTAAGTCCTTTACCCGGTTTCCATACAACAACCTGGAGGAATCATGATCAAAAGCTTTCAGGGTTTCACTTGAGCTGTAAGACTTCTGTGTAGGCACTCTGCACTCCTCATTTTCTGCTGAAGAATTTGTATAACGTCGTTCTTTGTCTCTTCTGCTCTTTGTGAGGGAGCAATAAGGCCTACGTTCTTTCACATCCATACTTCATTCCTTCTGTATGCACGTCTGCCCAGCTTACTTGAAACTCTTCTCTACATTTAAATCATGTCCACCTTTAAAAAAGATAAAAAGATACATATTATGATAATGGTCATCTAATTCATGAGAATTCTCCATATCTTTCTGACACAGAAGCAAAAATCCTATTTGTAAAATAAAGATATAGATATATAGATAGATAGAGAGATGAACAGTACCTGAAACACACCTTTATGTTGTTCATGAGGCACACAATAGTTTAATTTTTCAGCTGCATGCCTGATAGATTAGGCAAGAAATCCTTTAACAACAATCGAAGTTACAGTATACGTCTAATCTGTTGTGTGCAAGTGAATGCACCAAAAACTTAAAAACTGTACTGCCAAATTCAACTAAAAACCCTAAAATAAAATCTCTACCTTTCATTTTAGGAAAACTGCATCAGTCAGTGCTTTTCCCATTTACAAATCTTTTAATTGTGTTTTTTTCTTCTTTTGAGCAGGATACATCAGTACATGCTTTTAAGGGAAGCCTGAATTTTTCCTACCCATATGGACCTTCTGTTTCAATATCTGCTTCTGAAATGTAAATTTTTAGTTTCCATATTTGTGTTGCGGTTTATATTTTAGTAAATTGGCCTCTATTGAGAACCCAAACCTAGTATTTAGGCTACTGGAACGTAAGCATAACACAGATCTTAGGAAGCAGTTTTCCGTGGTTGTGCATTTCAGAGGGATTACTCCTGGAAAAGAACTGCAATAATGTAAATTTACATTCACATTACAAATATAAATAAAAAAAATCATTTTCTACTTTTCATACCTTGAAGGGACATTAAACATAAACATATATATTTAAAATACCATATATTTCTGATAGCATGTGATGTTTTCTTTCTATATTCCCAGTTTCATTCCGTTTACACTGAATACTCAGTTTCACTTATAGGGTTTCATACACAAAGCTCAGGCATTTGGTTTTCTAACACAGCAAGAGATTCATTTTTATTTAAAATGTAAGTGGAAATGTTTGATGTTTTTAAATATTCATGTTATTTGTGGCCAATTATTTAAAAATGTGTTTACATACTAAATGTAAACAAAACCTAGGCTTGAGGATTCAAATATTTGACAATGTCCCATAAACTGAAGAGCTGCCCTTTTTTTTTTAAATCACATGTTGTGTGTTAAGGTTCTTTCCTTTGTCTTCAGGAGTCAGACTATAAGAAGATCTCTCTCCTTGGAGCCCATTTCAATTTAGAATATTTAAAGTGCCACACAATTATTTTGCAAAGCTGAGTGATGGTAACAGCCAGTTTCTTTGTGACAGAGGATTGAAATAATGTACAATGCATATCACAAAGCAATATCAAACTATATTTTCCCTCCCTGTTCAAAAAAAAACAAGGTTGCTTTGATCTGTTCACCTATTACATTTTTAAACATATTTCATTTCAAACAAACTAATTAATTGTCTGTCAAAATCACTCAGTAAGTATTTAATTTACTACTGAAATGTAATTCAAACGTTTTAAATGATAGACTTTTTTATCGTCGTCTTTAGTTTGAAGTTCTCTAGAATGCCCTCACATTTCTTGACCTATGTAAATCTCAATTTAGGAATTTCAAGATAAAATGCTACATCACGTGGAATATATACATATAAACACAGAACTAAAAATTCTTCCATTTAAGCAAATTCCCTTTTACATTTAGGGACATTTCAAATACATTTTACATAGGAGGAAAATGCCTCCTTTTTCAGGACAAAATATTTGTTTTCCCTTGTGCAAATATCAGTTGCTAGATATAGGTAAAATAATACTGTTCATTCAGTCTAGGTATATTGAAATATGCAGGTGCATGTATTGTTCCTCTTCTTCCATTGTGCAGTGTGCAGGTCATGTTTCAAATCTTTTTTATATGAAACAAACATGACTACATTTTATGATTAAATACTTTTCACCTCCAAACAGGCTACTGAATATTAAATAACCCTTTTCCTTTTATTTAAAAATAGTTCTCTAAGCATTTTAGACATTTTTACCCTGTCATATTATGAACATCTTCAGAAATAAGCTGTGTTTTTTCCCCTTCTCAGCAAAAAACACTGCGAAGTGCAGAAGCAGAGGTTGTCAGTTACTGTATCTGCACAGCTCTCACACCATAAAATTATTAATGTGATTTTTTTAAACACACAAAAGAGTTGCTTTAAGTTACCAATAAACAGCAATTTTAGGATATTCTATATTAGTGTAGACTTCATATAGAACCATCTCTTTTTTAGCATATACTTCAGGATAGCTAAAGATCTTTTTATTCTTAGAATCTCTAAATTGTGCCATGAGAAAAATCAATATACAGTATTAACCATCTAAGATGAGATCAATTTGATTTTTTAGAAGAGTCTTCAAGATTCTGCAGTATTTTTGCAAAATAAAAAACAAACTCCTGTGTGCAATGCTTTCCATGACTATACAAAGCTGAAAATCCTCTAAGATTTAATCTACAGTATAGTGTTAGGAACTACTGATCTGCTTCACACAGAATCAATGAATTCAATACAACTTCAAAAGGCAGTTTTCTGGGTTATCTACTGCCTCTCCAGGCTAAGAATGAGAAGGTTAGAAAATACAAGCTAGTTAATAGCACCAAGTTATTGGAATACTGTCATGGCAATTATACTGTCATCAGGAACTATGAGGATACAGTGGACAACATAGCCATGTTTTGCATAAGACATTTAGCTCCTGAAAAATTCTAAGTGCTCCAACAGCCCGATCCTGCACATTTTGAATTTAATGGTTAAACACATGCTACCTTTAATGGCCTTCATGAAGTCAATTTGAGCTGAGTGCCTTCAATCCCAGAGAGGAGGTGCTTAGCATCTTTCAGAATCAGGCTTTTAAATTTTAATCAGATGCTTATATAAGTGGAAGGGACTGTTGGCCCCTTACTGAAATTTAGTGTTTTTTTTTCAGTTGTCCATATACCAGGACCAAAGGAAAGGGGAAGGGCCTACAAGAAATCAAGGTCCAGAGCCTGATTGGTCCAAGGGCCAATGCTTCTGGTAAGCCTGATTGACAGAGCTGACAGGCCAATGAGGGAGTCAGGAGCCTGGGGTCCTGTCCTCTATGTAAGCAGGAGCTGCCTGAGTCAGAGCAGGACTGAGCTAAGGAGATAACAGCAGAGCTGCAGCCAGAACCAGAGGGACTAAAGAAATAGTCCAGAGCTGGAGGCAAAAGAGCAGTGATGCTGTGGTAGGGTGGAGCTGGGGCTGGGGGTCAGCCCAGAGCCAAGTGAGGAGTGCATCTGGCAAGGAGCCCAATACAGGGAGACTCACTAGACAAGAAATCTTGCAGGATGGACCTGGAGAGGGATTTTATTCCCAACAGGAGAGCCAATACTGGGAAGAAGCTTAGAACCTGAAGGTGTATGGGGACTACCAGATCAAATGTCTGATCTGCCAAATTACTGGAGCATAGCCAGGGCCTGGGAATAAGGCCTGTGATTATATGTGAAACAGACTGTGAAATTTCTTTCTGAGTTCCAGAGACTGCCGTTTGTGGTGTCCTCATGCCCACAAAGTGGGTTATTTGTTGTTTCCTTTAACTTTACACATTTTTTCCCAATGTTATTATTAGTTGCTGTTTAATTGTGTATTTGCTTTCAACTATATGTACTTACTGATCAGTGAGTCAAGGAAGTGTCCAGTGCGAAGAGCGTACCAACAGTGGGCACACCCTAGCTCTTGTCCTAAGTGACCTCAGGTCAAACCCCCAGGAAACCCTTATCAGGGTTACAAGGACTCTGCCATACAGGAGGGAGGAAGGGGACTCCTTGAGGTCAGACAGGGTTCTGGGTAAAGGGATTGGGAGCAAGGACTCTGATCCTTTCACCAGCCAATTCTATCAGAGTATCATATAAGCCAGGCAAGTTTCCCATACTATCGGGACCATTCCCCTGCTTACACAGGGTACATCTATAGAACGGAGGAACAGAAAGAAGGGTGTCAGAAAGAAAAGCTATGTCTCTATGCTCAGTGCAGCAGCAGTGCAGTTGTATCAATCCAGATGAAATATGCTGATGGAAGAGAGTTCTCCTATCAGCGTATGAAACCACCTCCATGATTGGCAGAAGTTATGTCTGCTGAAGAAGCTCTCCTGCTGACAGTGCTGTACACTTGAGCACTTATGTCTGCGTCATTTATGTTGCTCAGTAGGGTTATTTATTCACACCCTTCAGTGACATAAGTTATGTGGACATAGACTGTAGTTTCGACATAGCAGAGAGGAGTCAAAAGAGAGAATGAAGTCTGGTAAATATGCCTCATCTCTCCAGCAGTAAAAATATTTATGCACTATTCCAACTATGACACAAAACCTTCATCAAGAAAACTGTAAACAGGCACTTGAACTACAATACATGCTTTTTTTTTAAATTCAGAAGGGTACTGAATATTGAAGTTTAGGTTGCCTGTCAACAAAGACAGGTCAAGGAAAGGAAAACTTGCTGTTGGCTTTATAAGGCTTCTGGTCAGGGTTCTTGCTGTACTTCATTTTTAGAAGTACTTTCTACTACAGCACTTTCTCATTATTTCATGACATTTTCACCCTGTCATACTATGAACATCTTCAGAAATAAGCTATATTTTTTCCTCTCAAGACGACAAAGTGTGTTTTTTTTTCTTAACAAAAACCACTGATAAACAAGTGCAGAGGTTGAGGTTGTCAGTTACTTTATCTGCTCAGCTCTCCTACCATAAAATTACCTATAATGGTTATTGTGTTAACAAATTTTCCAGCAACTTTAAGTGACCCCTTAGTCATCAAACTCTAAGATGTTTTTCTTTTTTCCTTTTGTTTCATGAGTTGCATACTAGTTATCTGAATGCACTGACTATTCTCCTTTTACTATGCCTTATATTAAGCTCACATGAACTAATAAATACAGTACAAAAGCTCAAAGGAACAAAGTGACTCTAATTTGACACATGAACAGTTTTCTTGACAAATCAGATTAAACTTTTAAACTTAATAGAATTAAACCAGTTTTAGAACATATTACAGAAACATTTGCCTTCATCTTCAAGTAATACTTCCCCCATATGTCAATATTTATGGTCTACCAAATAGCTTTGTCCCAATTAATGGAACAGAAAGAGAATTTTCTTAGTACAATATTTACAAAAAGACATTCAGCTACTGAATCATCTAGCCTCAAAATGACATTAAAATGGCTAAGTCGGATGCTGCTGCTCATTTAAATAACTTTCTTCACAGTATTTTTACAGATCAAAGATTTCAAATAAAGAACCTGGCATCTCTGGCTCATGGTTACAGAGCAAGCACATGCCATGTATATAATTGTGTACTGGTTTTAATTTCCTGGGGACACCGTATCTCCTGCCATGGATGCAGAGTTTTTTGGGTTTTCATCATTCTTTTTTACTAACATCTATCCTGCTATATCTCTCAGTCTGCACCTGCTCTGCGAAGGATTATATTGTGTGTATAATAGCATACCCTGAAATACTCTGCATATACTGAAGGAAATAGACAATGTACTGTCTGCGAACGTCCATATTTCAATTTGCTATGACAACTTAAATCCTGGTTTGGTGTTTCAATCGCTGGATATTACAACATCCTGTAATCTTTTGAATCATCTGACCAAGCTAATGAAATTTATTGGTTTTAATAATAACGGGCAAATGTACGCCCATTTCTGTGCTGTTACAGCAACATTCCTTTTAATCCTATCTAAAGATAGGATTTGGGGCTACCAACAAATACTTATCCAGGGAACCCAATCCTGCATTCTTGGATCCAGGTTCAATTTTAGGTACACAGAGGAGACAGGATAAAGCAATAAATGGGTAATTTACAGGAATCCCAAACTAATGTTTTTCAGATAATCATTCAGTTTACAAGAACATACAGTACAAGTTGCCATGCCAGAGCAGATCACTGGTTTATCTAGTCTAGACTTTTACCTTCACTTCCAGTTTGTACCTGATGTTTTGGATGAATGATTGAAACTCCCATAGTGCTACATTTCAGTGTGAAACGTTCTCTCTCAATCTTTGCATGTGGTGAGCTATGGCCTCAACTACTAGAGTCAAAACTTCTTATAACATATTTACCTAATTAGAATAGCAAATGCTATTCTTGTTCACAGATATGTCTAACCATTTCTTGCAGCTTTCTAAGCCACTTGCCTTATTTTCCTGAAGCAAATGAATGTATACAAGTGGACAATGCATGGTATAAAAATATTTCACTTTGGTTATTTTTAAATGTTGCACTCCATTTTCTGGTCTATAACATGATGAAAGGGCACAATCATCAAAACACCATCATACTTCTTCCATATCTCCTACTACTGCATACCTTACCAGACTAAATGATGCAATTCTTTTTAATCTTCTCATATTGAGCATAGTCCAAATCTAACTGAAGCTTTGATTCAAACTCAAATTGCCTATGTCCCACCAACAGCATTACACAAATGTGCCTCTTCTTTTAATGACCCTTTTGAGATCTCTTCCATTTCACTTTCTTTTCAGGCTCAGTAAATCAAACTGGAGTGCAATATTTAGGAGATAGATACTGCTACCCTTATTCCTGCTCAAAGCCAAGTGGCATCCCTATTCCTGAAACCCAGAAGTCCTCATTCTTGTCCACCAAATCCCCTCTCAAAACTCATTTCTTTCACCTTACAATCTTACGCCACTACCTCGTTCTTGTACTCCTTCCGTCTTGTACTACCTTATCCTACATACTACAACATCATTTATGCATTTCATTCATTTATAACCTCTCCTTTCCCTGTTCATCCTTTGTCAGCTGTCAACTATATCTTTTTTGGGCTGGAGCAGGTATAGTGCCATGTCTGGCATCTCTGTAAAGAGACAAGCAAAATTATGGCACTACATAAATATATAATCACTAAATAATTACAACTTGAGTTAGCAATCTGGAGCTAAAAGTCTTCATATCCCATTAAAAATCCAGAAAACTATTTTTCTACTGAGCTATGTAATCAGCTTCTATCCTGGAAACTGAAATTCACAGAAATGGATGGGTGGGTGGGTAGGAGTGGGGGAAGGGAATATAAGAATGAGGATTTAAGGTATTTTTGTTTTTCATTTAAAAAAAGGAAAAACACTATATTATGTTACTTCTACATGGCGGTAAACATACTGTAACATATATTTTAATTGCTGTGATGTAAATGAGCCTTTAGGGTCATGTTAGAGAGTGTTAACTGAAATATCTAGCTACAACTTTAACATGCCTGCAGGCCTTTTAAATTGTTATGGGAAATTGCTACATTCAATTCAATAGTTTCTGCACTGAGTTCCCCTCAGGGTTATTAGGGCTCGGCATCATGATGCCAGTTTCACCTAATGCATATAATGTCTCCACCCAATATCATACTTCAACTAGATAATTTTTCTAGTATGTACATCATTAAAAGTAAGAAATGTTGGGTACAAGAGCAATACAATAATACAAGAATTGAACAGTACCTTAATTGTTTATGTCCTTTGTTAGTTAAAATTAGTTAAAAAGATAAAAAGGTACAAACTAGTTAAAAGAGAAAAAAAAATGAAAATACTGTAAGTGAACAGAATGTATATCACTACAGATTGATACGCTGATTTATGTAGTGACATGATATTTTCCCTATTATTGTCAATGTTTAATTCAGTTTTAAATGCCTAATCTCAAAAGAGGATTAGCAGACAAGAAAAGGGGCCAGAAAGGAGCAATAAACATAATTTGCCACATGAAGGACTGATAGAAGAATTAAAATTAAGGAAAGAGTAGAAAGATTTTGCTTGAAGAAAAGAGGAAGAGGACAAATGATACAGGTATAGAGAAAAATCTACAACATGCTCATATTTCTTCTAACAAAAACACAATAGTGAGTAACAATGACAAAGCAACAAATTTCAAAGATGTAAAAGGAGCTGCATTTTTAAAGCAACATATAAAATGGACATGCAGCACACACTGCCATCAAATAAAAAGAAAATAGAGAACTTAAGATGTGATAAAATAGATACTTATAAATAAATTTAGCATCCATGGTTATCTTCATAAAATAAATTACAAGGATTATGAGGTTTCCCAGACTGAGCACTTGCTCATGACAGGAGTAAGTTTCTTTCCAGATATAATATTGCAAAAAAATAAAAGTGTTATCAGAATTACAATGATTCCTGAGAAGCATCAGGCATTGGCTACTGTTTGAAATAAAATATCAGACAGACTGACCATTGGTCTTTTCTGTTAAGAGAATTCCTATCTGAATTCGATGACAATTGCTATTTTTTTAAAAAGAGAAATATTACACTTTGCATACAGTATATAATTGTTATACATTTTAGAGTTAAAGCAAAGCATTTTCACCTTTATAATGTATATTTACAAGTGTATTAAACTAAAAAGTCTTAATGCTGGGCACTACAGACATAACAGAGTATATGGCGGGAAAAAAATTAAGAAATCCTTCCATCCACAGAAATGCCACAATTCACATAACTAATCACCCATAAAACCCATTACAAACACACACTAAGAAAAGCTCAAAAGGCGTATAAGAATGATGAAATTTCCACTTCAATGATTGATAAAGTGAGATATGTCAGAAATTAACTGAGCTGGAAAAATGACACTTTGAAGGGGTGCTTCGGATGATCTGTAGCCATGATCTACCATTAGTCAAACTGTTGACTCTTAATACATGGATATTTCAGGTCATCATATCTAAAAACTCACTTCTTAATAATGGAACTCTGTCTTCTAGCATAGAAACTAGAAGTATGTCTCTCCAAAGTCCGCATTCTGAAGAAAAAATTACCTGCCAGACAAGTAGTTCACACCTTACAGCTTAAGCCTGTAAATTATCTAACCCCACATTTTCGGATTACCTAACATAGAAAATATTACATGCTCTTTAAGTATATTTTTCAGCATTACTCTCATGGCTGCAGAGCACATTACTCATGGCTGCTTTACATTATTTGCTACAAGACACAGTTAAAAAGAAATTACTTTAAAATTTCTAAAAACCTCAAATTCATTAAAAAATAGAATGTACAGTAAACACATAATCACTATTAACTATCAAGAACCCTGCAATGAAGGTCAGACTAGCTCACAAGGATACCTGGAATTCTCATGGGAGGCTCCTGACCCCCAACTAAACACCGAGATGTTTTGGGTTTTATTTTATTTTATTTGGTTGTTATTGAGACACCTATCTCTTTAAAACTATCAAAGAGACTCTCATAGCTCCCCCAGCTGATGCTACGCTCTGATGATGTGATCATCACCAAGAAAAGCTCTGTGGCCATTACTGTCCCATGTCAGGCCCCACTAGTAGGGCCCAGGGCTTTTAGAGGAAAATAGTGACAATAGCAGCTGTTCACTATACACACACACCCTGCTAAGAAGTGAACAAACAAGGGAGAAGAGTATGGCCTGGAATCAAGGAAGAAGGGTTGGGGACTGCAGCAGCAGGCAAACTGTGGAAGAAGAGCAGCCTACAAGGAGATATTGGGTGTGGGGGCATTTAACGCGACTGAGGAATTACTTAAATTGATTTCTGTTCGGAATTCAACTTGTGTTAGCAAGGATTTTTTTGAGGGAACTTGATTGCAGGGACAGTGTACATTGAACCTGACTTCTTTGGGAGGGATCATTTTATTTTCATTTGGGGGCATTTAACGGAGGATGTGGTAATCTATTTTCTTATTCGAAACACAAGAATGATGAATGAAGGATAAAAGTGACTGACAGACAGAAGAGTCAATGAGTCATTCTATTGACAGAGGATTTGGCCTCCAGGAGATAAAGATGAGGGCAAGAGTATGATTAGATGAGATTGGGGAGAAAGAGCAGGGCTGGATTATTGGGAAAGACACACAATACAAGGCCAAATGCACAAAGGAAAGAAAACCAACAGGAAGGAGGTGGCTTAATCTGGGCTTAATGTTGAAACAAGAGAAAGGGGAAAAAGCACTGAGAGGAAAACGGGTCCAAAAAGTATGAGGAGAAAAAACAGAGCAAAAGGAAAGAATAAAGAACCAACTTGGATGGACAAAGTAAAGGTAAACACAGTTTCATTTACTCTATTTTAGTGCAAAAATGGAAACTCTGTGTGAATATGTTTTTTGTGGGGACAGAGAATTATTTAGGGACATGCACACATGGAAGTTCAAGAAGGGCTCCTAAGCATAGTGGAAATTTAGGAAAATATCTGCTAAATTTGAAGGCTACTCCACATCTCCAAACTTTCAGACTTCCAGAAGGGACCTCTCTCAAGCTATGACTACACTACAAGGCTTACAGCAATACAGGAGTACCAGTGTAACTGAACTGCAAATGCTCTAAGCTGATGGGAGAAAGTTCTACTGTCAACTCAATTACTCCAGCCCTGTGAATGACAGTAGCTATGTCGGCAGGAGACAGCGCTGTCCACATGCTATGTGTACAGCACTGTCTCCTGCCAACATATAACTTATGTACTCAGGAAGGTAGTTTATTCACACTTCTAAGAGACATAACTTATACCGAAATAAGCTGCAGTGTGTACATAACCTAAGTCTGTTTATTTCTCTGACCCACATCCTCTTGGCTACTATAAATGTGGTAGTTTCTGCCTTTTTAACCCTCCCTCCAATTAAGCTGTGAGTTGTCCTCTCTTGCAAATAGCTCCAGAAGCTGCTTATGCTTAAGATTTTCTAAGTAGAAACAAAAATGAAACTGACTTGGTTCTGGTCACTTTCAGTACTGCCAGCAGACTTCCAAAAAGGATCAGTGAAAATGTATACTGACAAATGAAACCACTCTACTGCAACGTGGAAAAGCTATAACCAGTAGCAATGGCACTGAAGTCCTCCATTTGCAGACTCAGGAACATGACGCTATCTTTTATTTTATGCACATGTTCAAAAGATGACCTTTTCAGCTTCCCCTTTTCATAATATAATGAAACCTTACAGTCTGTGAAAACTAACTCACCCAAGAATGTTTTCTGCTTGCCATTTACAAATGGGTGAGTGGATTTTTCAAGCTCTGGTCATACCACAGTGGCTTGCCCTTCATAATTCATAAGCTTGCTGAAATACAACTATAATAATAGATACAAGCTATACAAAACTAGTTATATAGTTCAAATGTAACATCACAAAATCTTGTTCTTTTTAGGGTTCACATGATCCTATTTTCCCTCAAAGAGTTAGCATTTTGGTCATGAGAAAGACACGACAGCTGTAAGAGACCTGGAACAGTCAGCTTTGGTGAGGCCACATCTGGAGTAGTGTGTCCAGTTCTGGGCCTCCCATTATAGAAAGGATGTGGACGCATTGGAGAGGGTCCAGCGGAGGGCGACCAAAATGATTAGGGGCTGGAGCGCATGACCTATGAGGAGAGACTGAGGGATTTGGGTTTGTTTAGTCTGCAGAAGAGAAGAGTGAGGGGAGATTTGATAGCAGCCTTCAACTTCCTGAAGGGAGGTTTCAAAAAGAACAGAGAAAAGCTGTTCACAGTAGTCACGGATGGCAGAACAAGGAGCAATGGTCTCAAGTTACTGTGGGAGAGGTCTAGGTTGGATATTAGGAAAAACTATTTCACTAGGAAGGTGGTGAAGCACTGGAATGGGTTACCTAGGGAGGTGGTAGAATCTCCATCCCTAGAGGTTTTTAAGTCTCAGTTTGACAATGCCCTGGCTGGGTTGATTTAGTTGGGATTGGTCCTGCCTTGGGCAGGGGGCTGGACTTGATGACCTCCTGAGGTCTCTTCCAGCTCTATGAGTCTATGAACAGGATTTTCCTCATTCCAACATTGAGTAAACTTAAAAAACAACAAATAGTCTAGCAGCATCTTAGAGACTAACAAAACATGTAGATTGTATCATGAGCTTTTGTGGGTATAACCCACTTCTTCAGATGAACCACTGAGTAGTTAGTACAGCAGGCATGGTAGGCATGCTACCATTTTTTTTTTTTAAATGCTGACCTGCAGAATTAATCCTCCTAGGCTCAGGCACACCAGAAGAAACATTAAAAGTATCAAGTGAAAGTATTATAATGTTTGTTCCCCTACCCTCACAACAAGATTAATTAATTTTTCTACAGTGCTTTGGCAATGTATAGCACTATGTAAGTGTTAAATTATATCAGTATAATCATTACTAACAAATTCATGTAGCCCATGTATCCAAGCTGTGTGAAAATTATGTGCTTCTTTCTGGATTTTTCCAAAACCCTTTCCTCTCCTTTGTGCCTGCATTTTTTCAATAACTCCTGTCATGACTTCTGCCATCTCCTCTTCTCTGGCATGGTCTCCTTTTATCAGCTCAAAAACAGCCTCCAGGATCATTTTCCTTGCCTGTTGATCACACAGTGATCACACTTTCTACCAGATATCCTCTCTCCACACAAGGGACACTGATTAAAATCAAAGTGATATAATTGATCAAAGATTCAAATCAAAATTTTCTGTTTGTTGATTTAAATGCTGATTCAAAGTTGCGATTTAAATTACCAATTTGAATTATGATTTAGATCAGCAAGCAAGAAATCTTGATTACAACATTTTTAATCTTGTTTTGCATTTGTACTTTTTAGTTATATTTTTCTGAAGAAATTCTCATTGGTTGGCAAAAAAATACTATGTATGGACCAAAAAAATAAATAAAAACCTAGTAATACAAAAGAAGTTATAATTATGCCTTGCCTATACAATGCACAGAAAAATGTATCTAGTTACAGGAATATTTTAACTGCCAATCTCAGGCACAATGACAAAATCGCCAAGAGAAAGAAATTTAAGTGAAATTATTTATAAAGGAATTTGAGAGAAGAACAGAGATTGGGGAGGGGCATTAGATGGGGGAAAACTCGAAATGCCTTCAGAATCCATTCGGTTTTACATGTTTTAATCTCTAAATTTACTTCGGACCTGGGGCCAGAGTCAAACCACACTAAAGCCAAATTTTAGTCTTTTTTTCAGTGAGCTTTGAATCAGACTCTCCATGTCTCACAACCACTGTCTCTAGTATGTTCCTCTATGCTGCTCCTTCCTTGGGCAGGAGGTGATTGCTAGAAGGTAATAGGAAGAACACCCTCATGCTGTTCTCCTCTTCCCTTTGTAATCCCTGCCCTGCTGGTGGCTTGCATTGCTTTGGCTCCACTCCTAGGGCAGTTTTATCACCAAAAGCCTGTAATCGGGGTTCTGCCAGCAGAACAGAATGAGCAAATACTACCTGGGGATATTAGATCTCAGTTCTTTACTACTTTCACTTAAAACAACAAACACAAACTTAACTGGCCACAGACTATATGCTCTTTTGTGCAGGTTTCTTCCCCGCCTCCCTCCCTCCCCTACTGCTCATTTCACAATTTCTTTTTCCAGATGTTTACAGCGTGATAGGTTTTTATGTCAAACAAGTCAATGTGTAAAAATCTGAAAGCGACCTTTAAAGATATGTAATCTGTATTCTTACAAAAGTATCTCGATAAAATAAGTGGGAAGCTGATCTGAAAAAACATTCAATTGTTACTAATTAAGTTGTGCAGCATTCACTGTATAATGAAAATATTTAATAAGTGTCTACTGTACTGCATGATCCAAAATTAATTTGAACACAAATTCTACAGTACTGTCAATATCAGAAGTGATTTTACTTGCTCTACTGAATTTGAACTGTACTTTTTTCTAAACGTATTTGAATTTGAACCGTACCTTTTTCTAAATGTATTTAGCGTTCATGAAAGGTGCCAGATTGAGAACTAGTCTCCAGGGCTTTTAATTTATCTACAGAATAGGTGCAGCAAAAGAAGCAGCAGCAGCACAATCTTTTCCACAATGGTACTCATCAATGTGTCTCGCTTTGCTCCAAAGGAACTAGCTCTACAGATGAGAGTGTAGTTTAATCTCCATGCCAATTCAAATCCTTGGCTTCTTTCCTCAAATTTCCATCTAGTCCATACACTTGGCAATACAGTGTTTCCACCTACATTTTCCAGGCCCATTATAAAAGGTACAATAATTATACTTTCACATCCTCCCTTGCAAGGCCATTCCAGAATCTAAACTAAGCTATTTGGATATTTTCTGCCCTCCCATTTAGATTTTCCTTTGTTTAATTTCATTCTATTCTTCTTCTTCATTATATTCTTTAGATTACCTTAAAAAATTCCTCTCCCTTTAGAGTGTTTACAACCCTGGAATACTTAGAAACAATCCCCATGTAGACATTGAGTAGCTAAGCAATACATACAGTGCTTCTAATCTTTCTTCCTAAATGTAGGGTGTTTTGAAGGCCTAGCTCTGTACTGGAGTGGTGTGAAGGAGCACATCACATCAGTCAGAGCTATGAAGGCAGACGCATGTAGGGACAAAACCACTGAGCCTCCCCCTGAAATTGCTATGACTGATGGTAATACCAGCAATGGTATTTAGATTAGAGAGAGGTGAAGTCATACTTCAGTTTACTGTCAAGAGAGACGGTCAGCAGTGGCACTGTGCCCAGCTCCTTGCAGATGTGCAAGAGGCTCCCTGTCCCTTCTTTCCCTTCCCCACACTTTGTGCAAACACAGAGGACTAGCACAAACTTGCTCTCACTTTCTCCAGCTCACTGATTGTTTTGTTCTTTTCTGAATCTCTGAAATTTATCTATGGAGAACAGTACTCTAGGCATGGTACCACTCATTTTTGCATAAGAACAATCATGCTCTGGTCTCTGATGCAATGCTTTTCCACATGCAGCCTAAAAAATTCTAACCAGTCATTACTGGTTTAAACTGTCTAAAGTGATTCAAGACTGAGTACCTACCTCAGGACAGATGTTAGAAGCTGGACAAACCCCACATTGGTTAGTGTAGGGATATGAATGTGTACCCATTTACATGGTTAACTGATGAGCCTGTGCTCACCTGCACGTAACCGTCAGGGTTACATGCAGACTCCCTCCTTCCCCCCACAGTGGAGGGGGGAAGCCAGCTTTTAAGCTCATGGCTCCTGCAGGTGCCACCAGCTCCCCGGAGGTGCTGGCTCCCATGGAGCCACTCCCCCCACACTATTAAAAAAATGTAAGCAGTTACACGTTTACAAAAATGAACACATTTTTAACATCTCTAGTTGAGAGTTCTACACTTAGATTTCATGAACCAACCATCAAGTGTAAACACCTTAGGCACTATGACAATCTAAGCAGAGAGTCACAGACAGCCCCTGGGATACTCTGATCTATCTTGTTACCCAGATAAACATACCTTTGAGGTAGGGGGTGCCTTACATGAAGAATCACAGCAATAATCAAGTTACATCCTTTCCCAAAGGGCCAGTCACTTATCCCAGGTCAATTGCACCTCAGATCTTACACCAAAGACAACACATGTAGCCAATCTTATAATGATGTATTAAGTAGGGAAAGGAAAAGTGATTGATGAGGTTAAAGCAGGAAAAACATATACACAAATGAATTACAATCTGAAGTTTCCAAAGGTAATAGAAGCTTCTACCTTCAGCAAATGTCTATGAGGACTAGCCCAGACTAAGCAGCTGGGTACGCGGGACCTCTTGCTTATGCCCAGAAAAAACTAACCCCTTCCAGGATCCAAATACCATAGACAGAGTTCCTTTTTGTTAGTGGTAGCTATACCACTTACCCCTTGTGCTCAGAGTGGCAAGTTCAGTGGACAGGAGGAATTCACTTCCGTGACTCATCTAAACCATCTTGTTAGTCTTTAAAGTGCTGCATAGTCCTGTCTTTTGTTTCATCTTAATGGGGGAAGGCAACAAATGTCTTTTGCCCTTTTTATCATCTCACAATAGTCCATGTGGTATTGATGGACCTTTTCTGTTATCCAAAGAAGGTATTGCCTTCTGCCTATCAGCAAGTCACACTATTTTATATCCCTCTCTCATCTCATGACTTATACAATCAAAGATGCTCACAATACAGCCACTCACAAATTACCTATATCACGATATTACCATACCACAGATTTTACAAATGAAATTAATGCATGCAGCAACTCACAACTCTAATACCTATTTTAACAATGCTATTACACATAAACCAGATTGATTCCACTTATATATTTGTTAGTGTTTAGTTGAGACACGGGGACCTAGACTATTATGGTCTAGACGGTGCTTGGTCCTGCCATGAGGGCAGGGGACTGGACTTGATGATCTCTTGAGGTCCCTTCCAGTTCTAGGATTCTATGATTCTATGATCTTGACATGAGCTGCCACCAAAACAAAAAGGGAAAAGTATGAAAGCATTTGAAAGATATGAACAAGAGGCAACATTTAGCAAGGTCAAAGGAACAACAACTGGGAAAAACAGCATAAAATTCTGATTACCAGGAAAAAAGTTCCTTATAGTTATATCTATTTGGATCTGGAACAACTTCCAAAGAAACTTGTGGAAACCTTATTGCTGTGAACTATTTAAAATGAGATTGGGCAAAAAAACACTAAAGAATATACCGCAAAGAGAAATTTCACACTGTTAGGAGAATGGACAAAACCATTTAATACTGTATGCCTTTTTGATCTCCAGTTTCTATGAACCCATCTGTGCAATTACAATTAACTTTATTACATCACAGAAAACAAAAATCACCACCATAATTTGTAGTGGTACAAAACAGAGTCAGAAGCAACCTTGTTTCAAGAACTCTCATTTCTTCTCTCTGTACTTCACCAAGCTCACCACCGCTTCTCTCTCGCAGGACTGTGTTCCCATATATGTACAAAAACATTAAAAATTACCACTGAAGACTAGTAAGTGTCCCTTAATGTATCCCAGCGAGGTAGCAAGTTATCCTAACTATGTATTTATCAATAAAGATTGGGAAGTTCAGTGATGAAGCAGAGGACAAGACAACAAGTAACCTGCACTTGTTTCCCAGCTTCATCATTAGCTAACAAGAAGTCTCAAATCTTTCTACACCTCAGTTTCCCTAATTGTAAAAGGCGCATAATACTTTGGATTCTCCAGCACTCAAAGACTCAGAATGTAGGAAACAATATTGCTATTGGTAACATTAGCTACTGATAATATTCCGTGGCTAGTTTGATCCATCATACTCTAATCATTGGGTCCAAAACTGAAGAACTCACTCAAGTTCTGTTTGATCAAATGAGGACACCTCTCATTTGATCAAAGATCATAGGAAATCTCCAGTTGTCATTTCTTTTTTATTTTAAGCCTAACTTGCTCTGAGTCTGATATCATCATTTGTTCCCTGAGCTATGTCTCTCTATTTGCCCTTTTATTCCTAGCATACATCACCTGTACTGTGATACTTTGCTCCCAATCCCCAATGTATCTTTATTTGTTGTTGTTTTTATGTATGGGTTCTCTATAGATCATTGTTTCACTTGCCTAAGCAAACATATATACTGACTTTGGAAATTAATGGAGAGAAACTGTCGTGCATACTTCTAGTGGTTTTGTAGAAATACCTATTAAATATGTATAGCAAAGGTGAGCCAGTAAGAATGTGCATTGTATCTTTGCTTCAATGCTGAATTTAGACTCTCCTAGTAAAATCAAGCTCAAAACTCACATTAAAACAGAAATGGAAAGTAGTTAAACAAAGGGTATGGCATAACCCAATTTTAGATCAGTTATATTTTCATCATTTCCAAATACATAAAGAAACTTTTTCTTAATAGAATGTAGAAAAAAAATAAATTGTTGCCTTTATATGAAGTTTTCTAAACAAATTTTGTGTATGGTCCAATCTGTCAAATACAGCTATATTACAAATGAAGTCCCAGATTCTGTGGGGGTGTCAAAATTTGGACAACTGACTTTCCATCACCCACTTCTTAAATTTCCAAACAAGCACCTTCAGGCTCTCTCCCACACTTTACACTTGGGAGGGTTAACTTGTAAACTTCCACAAAACTAAATAACTGTTCTTCAAATTCCTCCTTAAAACTCTCCTTTTTCCCATATTCCTCTATTGTCTCTTACTGTCTCTTCTGCAGCCGAGTTGCAGAAAGCAAGGCATGGGGCAGAACAGAGACTTCCGGTAAGGACTCTGCCCTGCAATGATCTCAGCCTTCCTTGCACTGTGTGCCTACAATGATTTGGTATGACTGGCCCTAAGGCAGGGGTGGGGAACCTTTTTTGGGTTGGGGGTCGCTGACCAACAGAAAAATCAGTCAGGGACTGCACACAAGTGAGAAACAAAAAAAACCCCTCACTGACGGGCTCCCAACTGAGGAGAAAGACACGTCACACATTTCCCTTGCCCAGTAGAACCTAGAGGGGCCCAGCTTAGTAGATTTCTGTGTGCTCTAGCTCTGCGGTGGGCCAGCAGGGGGGCTGGAACACCAGTGCAGGCTCCCCAGTGCTTGGAGGCCAGATCCAAGCAAGCCCTCATCTCTTACCCCACCCCTATGGCAACCCAGGCAGCCCTCTGTAGCTCTGCCGTCATTGCCCCGCTCACTTCCTTCCTGGCAATCGGGCTGCAGAGGACTTCCTGCACTGCTAGAGGGGCTGTTCAACAGCAGGGTGGACTCTCTGACAGCCAGGGTCTGCTCCTCCTCACTGTTCTAGACAGGGTGCACTGCTCTATTCTCCAAATGTCAACATTATCCAAATGCCTTATTGTCCCCCAGCATGACAAAGATGGAACACAAGGAAGGGATTTGGATAAAGTGCAGGTGCAGATAATGGGTTTTCATATAAAAGGAAGTATATTGTACTGAGATTCTGTGATGGACGGAAGGGGTACTACCCTTTTCTAGACATCCCAGCCATTCAGTAGCTAAATTGCCTGGAAAGGGTTAAACCCAGAACAGTTGGGATCCAGGAAGTGTTGGCAGGGAGTCAAGAGAATTTATGGGAAGATAGTGTTGAGATTTTAATTGAAAGGGAATCTGCCTGCTTCAGCTCTTTTGACTGAGTTCAGTCCAGGAGCTAGGGGGAAAAAAAAAGATTAACTGAACCAGGCAGGGATACCCATGCCTAGAAAAGGACTGAACCTTGGAACTACGGATATGTAAGTGATCAGGTTTTAGACAGACACAATCAGGTTATTTTCTTTGTTTTGTTGTTTGGTTAAATTTCTCTGTGCTGAGTCCATGTTCTCCCCTGCCTCCGTACACTGTAACTGAAGGAAAATCCCAGGGAAGCAATTCTCTGTGCTTTAATCTGTTTTTCTCAGTTGCTCTGTAACAGCTGGCAACCACGTATGCTTTACCAAGTATGTCTTTTTGTTTTGTTAATAACATTTTGTTTTGTTAAGGTTATGATCTGATTCCTGTGTCCTACAAAGCAGAAGAGTTTATGCATGTGCCTGAGACTGAGTCAGCTATTAGAAATTACATTTTGTTTTCAAGCTCTCTCCTGAGGGAAGGTAAAAAGCTTGGGATACCCCATGGAGAGCAAGTGAGTCTTCCTGGGTTCAGAAAAATGGGTTTTGCACTTGGTGGTGGCAGCATACCACCCAGGGTCAGGGAATCGGTGACCTTCTGGAGTTTTTAAGCAGAACCCTAAAGAGACAAGTTATTTTTTAAGTTTCTTGTGGGGCCCCCCAACTTCTGCACTCAAAGTACCAGAGTGGGGAACAGCCTGACAGACTCTATCTGGGGCATAGACCATCTTTGTGTTGTGTTTGTATAGCACCCAGCGCAACAAGAATAGGATGTGGCCCAGTCTATCCCTTAATAGGTTAAATTAACGATTCTAAAAGACATGGAGTACATCCTGCACCATCTTGGGCAATCAGCCACAACATTCAAGGTTGAGTACAGGACACATAATGGGGCTTGAGAAAGGGGTCATCTTTGAGAGAGTTATTTAAATTAATTTATCACTAAATAACACTTTAAATAAACAAAGCACATAATATATTTTTAAAAACTTGAAAGACCTCATGGGGCATTTGCTTTGAACCCAAGGAAAACAATTCTTTGTTTCTCAATTTGAGGATTAAGGAATGAAGGACTGAGCAGGGTTCAACTATTTTCATACATGTGATAGTTCAATCTTTCTTTAACAAGGCAGTTTACACTTTGAGGATAAAGCATAGTGGTACATTTCCCCAAGGAAGACATTGAACATTGTCCAAGTGATTATGGAGTCCTTCCAGTTATGCTCTACCATTCCAGGAACATCTTATATCCTGCCATTTTAAGCATAGCTGAAAAGCACCATTTTGAAATGCATGTAATTTTGACCTTTTTAAACTCATCTGCCCACTGGATTATTTCGAATAGCCTTCTTTACTGCATTTAATGAGGCTCCAGCACACAATATTTTCCAAAACATAGAACTTCCACACTGATTAGAGTCCAGCCACCAAGTCTGTTATTTAAGTGGTGAAAAATACCCTACATAGGACACTGTGTCCCCAAAGCTATCGAGGATCTTAAATACAAAAAACAACTTCCACTATGGCTTTATACCAAAAATGTACTAGAGCAAACATACATGTTTTAAGTATTTTTTTAAAAAGCATAACTAAATTTGTTCACCTCTTTCAAGTCTCTCCTAAAGACTCAATTGTACTTTTCTACCAAATTTTAACAAACTTCCAGATCTCACATTTTATTACTATCACCCTTGCCCTTACTTCCACCTCCTCTTTATGTTTAACACCATCTCTCATTGGGTCATGTCAAATTTAGATCGTGGGCTCCTTAGGGAAAGCACTTCTCCAGAAGTGTAAGACACATTTTTGGCCACAGGAAAAAGGATAAGCAATAACCACCAACACCCTGTATGGTGTTTCCTAACAAGTCTTGCTGGGGAGGAACTCCTCCATACCACTCCATATATCCTGATATTTTCCAAAGCTGAAGGTTTGTAATAGTTGCTGACACTTCTCAAGTGACTATTGCTGCTGCTTCTTCCTGACCAAGTATTATTTTTATTTCTTGTACTTGCTCTGGTTTCAGTTCAACCATATTTAATAGAACTTCCCACATTTTAATGTTACATGCTTCTGTCTTGCACGTATCTACTTAATTGCAACTGGTTTTGGTGAGATCACTAATATTTAGTACAAAATTCACTAAAAGCTGTTCTCTAGTGAAGCAGAGATGCATTTGAGACTCATACTTGTTTTGTACTCTATGCTAAAACATATATCATCACAGATCAGCTTGCCTGCTTTATTTGCACAGAAAAACTCCTTAAGATAAATAAAGTTTTCTTTAAAGGACTTCTACAAGTATTTCAGAAATGTGATTTCTTGAGTTGTGAATTATTAAAGAGTATTATTTCTACTCCTCCATTGATACACCCACACATTTTGACTTCGGGAACCTTTAGTGTAGTGGTGATGATTGACATATTATGAATAGGGAGCTATCAAATTTGCAGTATCAACTCCATGGCCCTAGAATTTGAAAATTGTTAAATTTCACCATTTCAGATATTTAAATCTGAAATTTCATAATGATGTACTTGTGGGGATCCTGACCCAAACATGAATTTTGGAGGATTCACAAGCCTGTTTTATTAGGGTCATTGGATTGCCATGTTTGCTTCTGCGCTACCTTCAGAGTTCGACTCTGAAGACAGCAACCGCACAGCTTCCTGCAGTTGCAGGAGATTCCCAGAGATGGAGATGGGTGTGAGCATCTGTGCAGGGGATGAACAAGTCCTGTCCCTCCCAGCCCAGCCAGAGCTAAGGGTTCATTTGCTGGGATGCTCCTAGCAGCAGGAGGAAAATCAGATTTCATGGAGAAGAGTTTATTTAATGGTGCATGTTTCATTTTTCACAGCCATGAAATTGGTAAGGTCCTAATCATGGCTCTAACTCACAGCATCTATTTCAGGTGATATGAGAGAGCAGTGTGGTGTGATGGTAGTAACTAGGCTCTCATAGCAACACAGTACACACCACGTAATATTGGTCATGGAAACTTCTACTTTATTGATAATAAGTAGAGTAAATAAATCCCATCATCATCTTCATTTTCTTTAAAATGAATATTGGGATTTTTATTTTGGACCTCGCACAAAATATAAAATAAATAGTTAAAAGCAACTGTATGGGAAAATTTTAAATTAAAATTTGAGTGGCAAATGAATTAAACTTCATATTGTATGTTATTAAATTCAGGTCTCTTTAAACAAGACTGAGATCCTCTTCCCACACTTCTTAAATCACAAATTTTCATTGACCTCAGTGAGAGTTTTGCCTCACAGCACAGCCTCACGTGTGTAACTTTCAGTGAATGTTATTTTCACTGTTTGAGTTATAAATACAAGAGAAGCATTAAAAATCAAAATATAAGATATACACTAAATCAGCTTGATTCTAATGGTATTAGATTTTGATATTATTGTTTTGAACTACATTTGTGACTACCTGTAGTAGGAAATAGTTTTTTTTTAAATATAGTGCCTTACCCAAGTCTAGTAAAAAGACAAGAAAATGTAAAGAAGTTAATTACCATATTATGGGTTCAGAAGATCTGCTTTGTTACATAATTTTCTAACAGAGTCTTGAGAAGATTACTTGCTGAAATAGCAAATCCTTCTCTCAGAGCTTTTTTGTTCCATTACTGCAGTTCTGAAAATCTATGGTGCTGCTAAATATTAACTTGCCCCTCTTTGACCTAGATTCCTAGAAGGATAACAAATAAATGGGAAAGAGTCTACATCTGGACTTAAGAAAATAAAAAAGCCAACCAAAATCCCAAAGACAGTTTTGTGATGTGAATCCTTTGATGTGTAACCGAATCAGACATTTTGACAAAAAATTGCTTGTCTCTATACTCTGTTGCTGTCACCATTCCTGGCAATTATAAGCTTTCAGTGTTGTGAATAATTCAGAATCTCATCTGTTCCATTCAGTGTAAAGACAATGTTGAGAGAACAAGTTGACTCTTTATTTCAACTCCCCCCAACCACTGACTTTTCCACCCTGACACTGGTCTGATTGCATGATACACCTAGCGTTTGACATGCATCTCCTGACAGCTCCTTAAGAGCAGCTAGTCTATTTAGCTTAGGGTTTGAAAAATAATAAGGACACAACGGAATGACAGATATCAATGGTTATAAAACACAATATCTGCATTAAGGCTTTCTGCAGCCATTTCCAGTACTGGTATGTAATACACCTGTTTAATTATAAAACTGACAGATATTAGTCCACATATTTCAACCATATAAGATGGGTTGACTGCATAGTAAAAATGTGACATACATAACATATATTAAAATTACATATGAAAGCTACAATCTACTGCTTACAAAAGAATACTGCTTGTCACTAGACCCTTGTAGCTTTATTTAGAAAAAGCTTGCAAACTGACTGACATTTACCCTTTAATTCTCTGACAAAAAGTAAACTGAAAAGCTGTCTATATTCATGAAGCTTCATCTGAAAGTGATACATGTCAGAGAGTAAGACAATTACTGGAACCACCAAAACCAAACTCTACATATGTAAGTGCTCAATTTTTATTTTTTTTCCTCCAGAGCTAAGTATAGTTTAAGGGCTCAAATACTAGACAGTTTTTTCTAACTTCTTCAAACAACGAATAGTTTAGCAGCACCTTAAAGACTAATAAAACATGTCTAGACTGCAAGCCTCTTTCGGAAAAGAGCGTTTAGACTACAACCAGATCTTTCGAAAAAGCAAGCTGCTTTTTCAAAAGAGAGCACCCAGGCAGTCTGGATGCTCTTTCGAAAAAGCACAGTTTGAATTACATAGCGCCTTTTTTCGAAAGAGCACTTTCAAAAAAAGGCATTATTCCTCATAAAACGAGGTTTACTGTGGTCGAAAAAACTGCTGCGTTCTTTCGATTAATTGTTGACAGAACGTGGCGGTAGTCTAGACACAGGTAAAGATTTTTTGGAAAAAGGCCACTTTTTTTGAAAAATCCCTGTAGTCTAGACACACCCGCTTATGGTATCATAAGCTTGTTTTGTTACATGTTTTGCTAGTCTTTAAGGTGCTGCCAAACTATTCGTTGTTTAAGTTTTTCCAGTTACAGACTAACTCTGCTACCCCTCTGAAGCTTTTATTTTAAACAGACTGTATAATGAATGTTTGCCTTTCAGAAGGAAAACATCGGTTACAAGTTAAAATTACTTTAAAATTACTCAAGCCTGTCCTCAATCAGATTTGAACACCTAGTTACGTGTGTCATTATAATCCTCCCACTTCTCCTATTACAGTCTTGTAAGTATACAAAGCCAAAATTTCTAATGTAAATAAAAAATATCCTCATTTACAAAACAATCACACATACATTTAAGGCCTTCTTTATATAACAAAGGGAACAGATAACGAAACATAAAAAAGGCCACAAAGCCCATTCCCTCTACAAGTTACCTTTAAAGGAAAGTTGCAGAAATTCATTCTAAAACTAGAAATCTTCACTTTAAACAAATGTTAAACATGGATTTCAAAACATTTTGTAGAAATACCTGTCACTGATCTAATCCTTCTGTACCTGTGGAAACTATAACAACTGCTCTGGTAGCGTGGTCAGATCCAGATAGAGGAAGCTTCTTCAGAGCTGGGCACAATTCCCTCTCAAGATCTCTTAAGAGTCATCCTCTCCTGTTGTCTGAGTTCCTTCTCTGCTCCCCAAAAGTGTGCACAATTCTCCAAAGGAACTGGACTGGCAGTGAAGCCATGGCTCCTCTTCCTATAAATATAGTGATGGACTGAGCTGACAAACTGTGCAGAAGGTGAGGAAAAATGTAGGTTCAATTGTCTAAGAGTGTATAGAAGTCACAAAGGTACAGAACTTTACAAGATACTAATACCCATTAGCTACCTAAATATCTTTGAGTCCTATAAGAAATTCTGCCTCCCTGAAATAAAGCTATTTTTCAGGAAATGTAATGCAAATGCTCAGACGAAAGCTAAGGTTTTGTTGTGCATCTATTAACTTCTTCAAACAATATACAATATTAAAAAAAACCCAGAAGGAAGTAAGCTCAAGATAACCAGGAGCCTTCATCTACAAACAGTAAGTATTACATGGGGGAGGAGGAAGAAAGTCTGTGTGGGTCCAACTTAGAGTTGCTCTTGTGAGGTTTTGGCTATGACAATAGTGAAAACCAACACATTACCTGCTTGATTTTTGTGGTAAGTGGTTCCTTTCAAAGAGATTAATAACTTGAACCATGTATAAAATATACAATAAATATCAGTCATATTTAAGCCCTGCAAATCTATATAAATATCAAGACACAGTTTTGTTTTGGGGGTTTTTTTTTAGTTAAGCCATTATCCATCTTTCCATTAAGATTCAGGAAGTCAAAGAGAAAATAGAAATGAATTTCTAGTGAAGTGATTATCTTACATACTGAAAATATTTTATTTACACTGAAGAAATATTTAGTACCAAATATTGCCTGCTGAAGAGATTCTTTTCTGTTTGGTTTGTTCGTTTTTTTGAGCAATACACAATAAAAGATTAATTTATATCTATTAGCAAAAGATGAAGATGAAATATATTCATCCCTTCCCTCCAAGATAAAATAAACAGCGCATGATGGGATGTCGCAAATATTAGAGTATCAGGTACCAATATTAATTGCTCTGAAAAAATACAGTTCTCAGTTTTCCATTTTCATGTATACCAACTGCCAGGATGTACAGTATTTTACAAAGGATATATTGATTCCAAGATAATAACAGGTGGTAGCCTTGTGATCTTGGCAGTTTCCCTTTAGAAAAAGGATCAAGTGATAAAGTAATGTTATGATTCTTAAAGGCTACCATGCTGGCAGCTCAAATCAATCTTTTATCTTAAACTTTGGTCATGATTTCCCCTCAACTTTTTCACTGTTAAATGTTGGATCCTCTTAGTACACAGCTTAAAAAGAAAAGAAATAAAAATATGCTAAGATATAATTAGCATATTTTGATGTCTTCACTGTAGTCATTTCTGCTTTTAAGATTGACTGCGGCTTCTCTACAAGACAATTTGAAACCTCTACCAACTTATCTGACTTTCAAGTCATTCGCTGTGTGTGTCTCTTCAACCCAGTTGCTGCTATTCTGCCCAGTTTCTCATTTTATTTTTAACACGGAAGGAGAGACTGCAAATATGAATAAACCACACAGAATTCAAAAGAGACTAGCTGCAGTTAGGTTTTAGCCATTAAACAACATGCTCATAATGACAATCAGGTCCCTTTCAAAACAGATATAAGGGTAACAATCTTGAGTTTTGGAGAGGCTCTGTTAAAAAATTTAAATCCTAAAATAAAAACCTGGAAAGGCATGGAGAGAGGCACGTGAGAAAGAGGAACATACTTGTATAGAAGGTTCCTGTACTTTTTGTAACTACCTGTAAAAAGAGGTCTGCTTTCTGATAATTGGCTTGCCTATGAAGACATTCTCATGTATTATTTTAAAGAGAGGGGAAAAGTCATTAGAGGTGACACAAGGGAACACAGCAGTAAATCTGTGCCATCATTTTCAAATTTGGGGGCCTATTTAAATACCTAAGTAGCATGACTTTTTCAGAGATGCAGCGCTCCTGCAGTTCTGTTGACTTCACTAAAAGCGACAGGATGTTCAGCACTACAACTGCTTAGAAACAGAAAACACGTGATATTTTTCTTCCAGACACTTTATCCACATTGATGCTCTAGAGAATGATAGTTCTGATGCTGCTTGAAAAGCTGTATTTATTCTATCCCCATTAGAGAGGGTTAGCTTTATTGGTCTCTCACAGCAGCCTGACCTTTTTCCCCTACAAGAGAGAAGAGGTTGATTTGATGAGGAGCCAGCAACCATGGCTTTCTGGAAGTCGTGTAGGTCAGAAGACTGCAGCTATATTTTATTTTACCATTTATGTTTTAAAGCAAGATTATTTCCCTGCATTTACATGACAATGCATCATCACACATTGTGCAAAATCAGCTATCAAGCACGTGCACATATCTCAGGTCAGGATTGTGTTATACAACTACAGGTTGGACCTCCCTGGTCTGGCACCCTCGGGACCTGAGCTGTCCCAGACTACGGAGTTTGCTGGACCAGGGGAGGTCTGTGCTCCCCTGCTGGCTGCCCAGCTCCTCTCCTTGGGGCTCCCTGCCCGGTTGCTGCCCCCCTAACACTGGACTGGCACAGTTCCCCACCCTGCTGCCTACCCACTGCTCCAGGGTCTCCCGGAGTTCCCAGGGGGACCACTTGGCCGCTGCCAGCCCCGTTGCTGCAGGGTGTTCCCTGGGGTTTCAGGCTGGGGCCACCTGGCACTACCGGCCTTGCTGCTTCCGGGGTTTCACCAGCTGGGGCGCCCGGTCACCCCACCCCGCTTCTAGGGCCACCCTCCCGCCAGCCCTGCTTCAGTCAGGGGGTTCCCTGGCAGAGGCTGCCTGGTCACCCCAGCCCTGCTTCTAGCAGGGGTTTGCCGGGATTCCTGGCTGGGCTGCCTGGCCACAGGCAGCCCCGCTGCAGCCAGGGGTTCCCCAGCTGGGGCCAAGACTCCCTGGTCACCTGGTGCTGCTAACACTGGGGATTCCCTGGCAGAGGTTCCCCAAATGCCACCTGTTCCCACGGACACTGGTTTTCCCCGGTCATGGCTAGGGCTCCCCAGATGCTGCATTGCTCCTGCCTCCTCTGAGCCTCTTTGGTCCAGCAACATCCGTGCCCCTGCCAGACCATGGATGTTGCCAGACCAGAGAGTCCCAGATTTGGGAGGTTCAACCTGTATATGAAAACTCCCATCAAAATTAGTCTTAATATTCATCAAGTATAATTTCTGGACTTATGTTACATTAGAATATAACTTTGTAGCAAAATTAGAAACAAACATTTCAAGTAAACAACGCCTATCTAGGCTTTAAGTTGACCTGTTTAGCAAGTTATGAAGGCAATGCACTGTATCTACACCAGAATTTTAAGACACGCTAGTTAGCATGTAATAACCACCACAAATTCATTTACCTTACCTCAGAAGTGGCTGCAAAGTGATGAGTGCAGGGAATTGTTAAAAAAAAAAAAAAAAAAAAAATACACAAATCTTTTTATACAGGTTTTTCTAGTTCTATGGCCTAAAGCTTTCAAACTTCAACAAACAATATCACCCCACACTTCAAAAGGATTGCTACTTATACTGTTAAAGAGTTCCTGAACTGTTAAACTAAAACTATACTGCTCATAAAGAAACAAAAGGAAAGGATAATGAATAAATTAGCCATCACTTACATGTATATATTTTAAAAATGTTAAAGTGTAGGGCCACATCCACAAAGATACTTAGATGCCTAAATCCCAGTTTCAGGCCCCCCTGCGATTCACAAAACTTCAGTTCCAAACACCACGGGTGTCTAAGCTCACTCTGCAGCTAGGTTTCAGAGTAAAAGTTTCTTAAGGTGCCTTAGTTTTTGCCTGTGGGTGTTCACACTGCTGTCTGCACCTAGATATCTGGGGTACCTATTTCCCAATTAAATCTTAGAGTGATTCACAAACTGGGGAAAGATATGCAGAGGAACAGGTGCCTCCTACCTCTCAGGAGAGTGCTATAATAACTGAGCTACGGGATATTCTCATGCTGAACTCAATCCAACTCTCCTGCTGAAGCTGTTCCAGTAGGGATTATGAAAGAGTTAATGGAGAAGGAAACTGAACCCCAGGGGTCTCACTGCTCAGGTGGGTGTCCAAACTATTAGGCTATTGAGTCATTCTCTGACTCCTTCTGGCCAGTGTGGATATGTACTTACTTAGTCATTGGGGCAGAGAGTTCTAACCACAGGGCTCACAGATATAAGGTGGGCAGTTCAGTGGGGAGTGAGGCAGGTCTCTAAATCATTCGGTCAAGAAACTGCCTAGGTGTCAAGCAGGCTAACTCCAGAAGGGTAATAGAGATGTAGCCATTTCAATCAGACTGGGCATTGTCTCAACGACCTTACTACATGCATCCTGCTTCAAAGAGACTTTACCACCAGACTACAAAGGGAAGCCTCAGAACTGTCATTCATGCTTAAATTTGACACTTTACGAATGGGCCTTAACAAAGATGCTAATTATCTTACCCATTACAAAGATAGCTTCCCCAATTATCACCCCTAATATCATTATCTCATAGACACTAACCTCCCCACTCACTCCCCCCCTCTTCTAAAATCTGATTAGTCAATTTTATATGTGTTCACTTTTTTTGATTGTATCCCTTTGGTATATATGGTCATGCCAATTTTCTTCCACAACTTGATCTGAGGAAGTGGGTCTGGCCCACGAAAGCTCATCACCTAATAAACCATCCTGTTAGTCTTTAAAGTGCTGCATAGTCCTGTTTTTTGTAACTCCAGAAGGGTCATAGATCAAAGCATGTCTCCTTGCAGCCTGAATATATGTGCCATGTGAGGGAAGGGCTTAGCACACACCATTCTAGTCAGCATCTTTCCCACTGGATAGCTTAGGTAGTTCCCCACCTATTTGTTCTGGCTTTTGTCCATCATCCAAGGCACCTATCTCTCCTCATTCACTGTCTAGGGAACCTGAATGCCTAACCCAATCTTTGTGAATTGCAGTGTTTGTAATCGTCTACGCACCTAAAAGCTATGATGCCTCTCTCTTGGATTATATCACACAAGAAGAATACTTTGATTCATTGTTAGCCAAGAGTAGGGAACCTAAGGCCTTGGGACCAGATATGGACCCCAGTTTGCTTGGATCTGGCCCCCAAGGCTCAGAGCTTTCCCTCCCTCCCCCAGTACTGGGCTGCCCATGCTAGCAATGCAGCCCTCCCTCCCCTGTTGCCCCTCCATGAGGCTGGAGCATACAAAATTTAGCCTTCCTCCCTCCCCCCCCAGCTGTGGTGTGTGAGGGGAATGTTGGGAGTGTCTTTCTGATTCTCAGTCGGGGCCACATCACGTGTGCAGCCCCTGGTGGATTTTTTTGTGTGGGTCAGTGGCCCCAACCCAAAAAAGATTTTCCCCACCCCTGCTTTAAACAGTTTCATGTTTTGTTTTAACACTTTTTTCCTTTGAGCCAAGATAAATTATAGTATCGGCTTCTGACATTTCACCAAGTATTGGGAGACACATGACTTCCACAGTATTGCTGCTTGACGAGAAAAGCTCTTCTTCTAACTTAAGAAACCAAAGTTCACAAATGATCTTAGAATACTAATTTTAGGGCACTGAAGTACTCTCACTGATTTGTGGGAACCAATCTCTACAAAAGGATAAAGAAAGGTTCTTAACTCCGCTTCTATACTCTCTATCTTCTCACCACCCTATCAGAAATGTGTACAACATAGCATTTTTCAGACTGACAGCAAAATAAATGCCAAGTACATTATTTAAATGTCCAAGGTCACCATAACTCTCTCACAAAGCTACAGAAGACATTGCATTCTTAACTAAAACAGAAAAAGATGGGAATAAATATTTTTGAAATATATTATATATATATATATATATATATATATATATATATATATATATATATATATATGGCACAATATATCTTTATAGTGCTTCACGATCCATCCTAAAGCAAATGCCATGCCCTGAGGAACTTGCCATCTATTTACAGAAGTGAAAAACTAGCTTTGACAACTCAAATCATCAAGTCAAGTTAAGTAATTCCAGATTATACTGTTTGTCTTTGTCATAATCTAAGACAAATTAATTGACATGAGAAAGCATAACTAATAATCTTAAAATAAATTAGTATCATTCACCTACAAAGTCACTAGTATTACCCTTTAATACCAATTCTATCATAAAATCTTATATTATTAGGTATACTCCCCTTACCACAACAATTATTAGAGCATCTAACACCAAATCTTGAATTGCTGTATACAATAACAAAGGAATTTTTGGTTAAGTACAAACAGAATATGTGTAAGCTTAAGATATTTAAGCCGCTATTCGGTCTAAATGCATGGCACTTATTCTGAAAGCTAGAAAACCAATTACAATCCCAGAAGCAACTTCTCTCCATAATTAACTGTGTACACTGTGGTTCATTAAGGATGTAGTCAATTTCCTCTGGATAAATTACAGGTCTGTACATGTTCATAAAATGTTAAAATACAATTCACAAAAGCCCAAAGATTTAATCAGAAACATGTTTTAAACAGAGAAAGAAATTTAAATTTTCAACTGAACTATGAGGCCTACACGTCTCTCAAAGATTTGCTAAGAATATTTTTCCTTTTAAATATCTAATTAACATTTTGTAATAGCTAAGGTAGATCTAGGGTCTGGGAATCTGAAAAGCTTAGCAGACTTAAAAGTTACTAGAGACTATGTTTGTTCAGTGACTCTAGAAGAGTTACTTGGATGTACACAACACTAAAGCTCTGTGGCATGAACTGTCTGCCTTTTGATTTTTGGATGGAGTTTAAGGATTCTGTTTGAAGTGTAAAACTCTAAATAGCTTGTGACATATATGACAGACTACCTCTCTCCCAGTTCTGCTGACTACAGTCAGCAAATGCGCTTCAGCTGCAGTCCCCTTAATTTAGATCAAAAGGAGCTGTTAGTGGGGCATTCTTCATCAAGGACCCTCACTTTTGAAATTCATTCCCCACTTTGTCATGAAACAGCAGATCTGCAAGTCATGCTGCAAAGCCCATTGTTTTTCCCAGGTTTTCAAGGAGGGACGGATGGAATGAAGTTTGGAATTTGTGCACTGGGGAAAAAAAGGAAATCTGTACCTAACGCAGATCTGCTCCCTTGGTTTTGGGAAAGTTTTCCTGTTCATGTTTCCCAGTATTGATATACAGTGAGTAGAATTCGAGCTGTAGAGAGATGCTTTTTAATGAAAAATCAGTAAATGAAGGTGGTTGTTAGTAACTGGAAGTTCAAGGTGACCATCTGTACATTAGCACCTGTTACACATTTCTGCCCATATGCAGCACCTGTACTGACTTCTAGTAAATCTAGAGATCTGTGCATATTGTAGCCAAACACCACACTCACTGGTAGAAGTCTGAGGGTTTAAAAGGAGCAATGGCCCAAATGACCTTTCAGTTACCTCAGTGAGTTCATGAATTGTTAACACAAAACTCCAAAGATGTGAAGAAAGCAGGTAGGGAGTGTGACTATCCAGAGGCTCACATCAAAGAACCTGACACATCTACACATTTACTGTAGAATGTTGCAAGGTAGTTTTATAACGCTTTAATCCTACTTTAAATAATGGTTACTTATCAGTGATTGAAGTTTCTTCAATACACTTCAACATCTCCAGGTAACTGAATATATTCCAAGTCATAATTATATATAGAGGCCAATTAATTTTCCTAATCTTTGAGCTATGATAAAGTGACCCCCTCATTTCACTCTTACATCCACAATAAGTCTATTGTAGGAATTTGTAGGTAGTTTTGTTCCCATTTAGATAATCACATTTAAAAACAGAATATCCAAAACATAGGACCTACCTCCATGCAGGTGAATGGGGCTTGTGGAATTCAGGCTTATCTATGCTAAATTTAGCCTTAATTAGGCTGAACATTTGATCTGAAAGGATATGAGGACTTTGGTGCTTTTAATTCACTTTAGCAAGTGGAGCTCCAGAAGTAATGAAGTATGACCCCCAGCACTGATTTCCATTTACATGGACAAAGCCAGCAACACTGCTGCATGTTAAGCAGTCAATGAGCTGAAGTCCTCAGCATCAGTGTTAGCAAATCAGAAGATCTTGATGCCATTCATGCTGGGCATGGAACTTCTCAGGCAATCAGTTCTTCGGAACCAGTGTTTAATTATCAATACTGGGTTTTTGTTCAATCAGGCAAGGACCTTGGTGCCACATACGGTATGCAGAAAGTCATCTGCGATAAGTACATCTGCAGAGTCAGTGCTGGGTTCACAGACCACTAGTCACTTGGGCCTGAAGGGATATGGACAGCCTTACCATTTTCATGGGTCCGTATAATGCCTGTTTCATACAGGCAGCTTCCTCCTATTCCTTCCTTCCTACATAAAGCAGACTGACAGTCTAACAAAACAAGACAGAAAGACAGACAAAGGAAGAAAGTTGAGGATGCAAATACCAAGATCTGCCATGATATTTCCATTGAAATCAATGGAAGTTAGAAGCCTAAATACCGTTGACGGTCTGTGCAAAAGTTTACTACAACTTGATCAGTAAGAAGGAATCAAAGAGTTGTTGGCTTTTACACCTGCAGAATTCTATCAAAACAGAGAGGTAGGGATAGATATTTTGTCTGGCAAACAGTGCTCACCACAAGATTCCAGAAGGTCATGATGAAGCCACTTTAAGTCCACAAATGGTAATATCAAGAGACTGCTCAAGGAACTATATAATCTGTTTATGTACATATATAAAAAGATTTAAGCAAGGTTACTGGAGCGACTGAGTATCCAAAATAAGTTTTGTTTATTCTGGAAAGTCTGAAGGACAATCTGCAACATTATGAACTCACTGTGATTAAATCAGTTTATATTTTAAAACCCAGACAAATTAGAGATAGATAAAGCACATTGGCTAATGCCAGGTGTTTTAAAAGGAATGAACGGGCGATGATTTAAGGTCTGTCTCCTGTTGACCACTCACAGCTTGTGGCTATCAGAGGTTAGGGACACGCAAAGCAGAGCATTTTGGTTAATAGAAACTGATGGACCTATTCTCTATGTCCTTGTCCAATTCTTTTTTGAAACCAGCTGCACTTCTGGCCTTCAGAACATCCCCTGAAAACAAGACTCATAGACTCATAGACTTTAAGGTCAGAAGGGACCATTATGATCATCTAGTCTGACCCCCTGCACAATGCAGGCCACAGAATCTCACCCACCCCCTAGAGGTTGACTGTGCATTATGTGAAGTACTTCCTTATGTTTGTTATAAACCTATTGCCTATTAATTACATTGGGTGACCCCTAGTTCTGAGGAAGAGGGAGGAGGAAGAAGGAGAAGATGACGACATTAACTGTATTAATTTTCTCATTTTATACCCCTGTACTGTATGCCCACTTAGCAGTTTCCTTTCCAATCTGAGACATCCCTGTCATTTTAATCTTTCCTTATATGAAAGCTGTTCTAATCCCTTAGTCATTTTTGTTGCCTTTCACTGTACCTTTTTCAATTCTAATATTTTCTGATACATCAGACAATGGGGATGACATAGATATGCATCTTTGTATGTGTGGAAAGATTACAATGTATTGGAAATACAAAGAACTGGATAGGAGGAAGCTACAGACAGGAGAAATACAACTGGAAAAGAAAGGAAATGGAGATACAGATCAGGGATTTCAGCAGTGACATAATTTAAGGCAGCATTGTACTGAATAGTGATAATGGTGTTTAGGTAACAGACAGAGTCACAGACATCTGAAATATACCAGGGGAGATGTTCAGGGATTAGAGATGATACCTAGGTTATGAATAAGAGGGACAAGTGGGAAGTCTAAAGAGAGAGGGAGAGAGAGGAAGAAGTTGATTTGTACTCAAGAGAAACACTTCCAATTGAAGTATTTAGAAACAAAGACATAAGTTTGAGTAAGACAAGCAGAGAAAGAAAGAACAGAGAAGAGTCACTAAATGTATCCAGAAATATGCACACTTGAGGATAATCAGCATGTAACTGTCAGGTAAAAGAGATAAGATGAAGCACAGATGCCCATTACACGAACTTTGTGGGCAGGGGTCCCGACAACAAGGGGATTTGACCCAGAGAAGGAACCAATATTTTTATTTTGGTGTAGGACAATCAGAGAGGTCCTTGGAAAGAATAATTATTCACAAGAGCAGTAATTTGAGGAACCAAGATATGGATCTAAGACAAAATATTAGAATAAAAACAGGAGTTTAAAAAAAAGCTTTAAAGATTAGGGAAATAGCATTATTGTAACTGTGTATTGAGAGCTGAGTGCAGACAGCGTGGCATTGGCATGAATCAGGCCAATCTTAAATACAAATTCTTTACTCCTAGATGGGAAAAGGATGTAAGCAGCTCTTCTCTTCACTATTGAATTGTTCATGAAAACTATTTTTTGGGTGGTAGCTATTATGCAGTGTCTTTAAAAGAAATTACATTAAAAAAATTAACTGAATAATGTAAACAAATTCTTACAAAGCAAAGCAACAGCTATGCAAGCTCACTGCAGGTATTGTGTACATTTAATCACGTATTTAAATTATCTGACAGGACAGATTTATGTTAAATGAAAACATTACGTCATTACACATCAGCAATAACGAACTCCACGGTACAAGCAGCACAAAACATTAAATATACTGAAAGTATCTGATCAAAGACAATTCAAAGCATGCCAACATTTTTCTCCTCGCAGTAGTTAAATACCACTCTACAGGATTCTAGGCCACATTTTCCCCTTGTTCCAAAACCAAGAATTTTCTCTTAGAAATTGATCGGCATCTTAGAACACACATTTATAAGGTGACGATTTTTTTAAAAAAATCACTGCATCCTCAGCTCATTCAGTATCAGTGAGGAATAAGTCAGCTCTGTCTCTTGTTTCTTCAGCAACAAGACTTGACAAGCAAAATTCAGTAGCATTTTTATGTGCTTCACAATTTGAGTAACAGATTGAAGGCAAGTGTCCTTAATCTTCCAAAACTGCACAGCCTGGAGCACAGAACCTTAACCTATTGGTTCTTGAGCCTCACATGGCTCATAATAGCCCTCTTTATGACATACGCATCTCCGGTGCATCACTTATATTCAGATTGGATTTTAGTGTGGAAAAGGTCTCTCCAGTCTGGGTGATATCCATGAATCAAGCAGAACAGGTAGCTCTGAGCAAACAAATTCCCATATTTGTATGTATCAGCTCTATTTTCCAATTTTCCTCACTCAAAATAGATAAGGTGGAAATTGCATCCAGAATGGAGGAAAAACTCAACATCTATTACAGGAATCAGAAAAGTGGGAATGGGAGGGAAAACACAAGAAATTAAAATGTTAAAGCATAACTATATAATATTACCATGCACACATCCTACCACCACCACTTGGGCATGATGATGTTTTATGGATCTTATTTAAATCACATGATAAACTATGTCAGTTGCTAAAAGCTCAGTATCATTTGTCCAAACTGAGTATTATTTTAAGTGGAAATTACTTGAATTTAAGTATTTATTACTTGTCCCCACTGACCATAGACTAGTGTTGTAGATTTCTACTTTGGTTCAGAGAATCCTAGTGTTCATTGCACTGAATGGTTAGTTATGGGATCTCAAAGATGAACTGATGTTAGCTCCCCAGGTAAACAATTTATCTATTTTCTCTGAGTATTAGTACCCAATGCTCAAATGCATTCAGTACAGAATAATTTTTGGTAATATTGTTTCCAGTGAGGCAGCTCTAAAGCCTAAAGCTGTTGCAATTTCAGATTACTGCTGCCTTGAACATTCTTCAACACAAACTGACTAACTGCTGCAAATTTATTTACTGGTGACCTCCATAGGCTTACCAGACCTTGAGGTTATTTTAAAGTGATTCTGCTAGAACTCAAGTTCATTGACCACAGATCAGCATTATGTCATCAAAAATAAGAAGAAACCTCAAACAGAGATTTCATACGACTGAATTTCTCTCACTGACAAACTTTCCTTAAAGCCTGATAATTTTAAGCATCATGACATCATTAATATCCAGATTGCCTCTCTCAATTTATCACTCCAAGGCATACCAGCAAATAGATTAGAAATGCAGATATGTTATCTATGCTTAACTATAGATCATGGGTGGGATTTTCAAAAGTGCTCAAATTGGAGTGGTAAGATCAACACTGAGTGCTTTTGAAAAAATCCTCTCTCTCTCTCTCTCTCTCTCATATATGTGTGTATGGTAGAATACATAGACACATACTCCTACAAGTTTACTGAATAATAACTTGAGTATTTAAAAAAAGCTTCCCGCAAAGTTACATAAAACCGATGAGAGAATCGATTTTTGCCTATTTTCAAACTTTAAACATTATGGGTTTGAAAGTTCATCTTACATGTCAATGGATTTACTTCAGAAACAATAAGAAAGCAGCAAATGGGGAGATAAACAAAACTTATATTAAAACATAAATAAACAGTATATGGTATACAATAACTAGGGCATTCACTTGTGACAATCCAGTGTTTAAAAGACATTCATCTATGCCTGATATATTGCACAACTTTCTCTTTACCTAAATCTGTCTCCCCTAGATATTGGGGGGTGGGAAGGGAAACATAAAACAAAAAGGAACAGCTCGTATTGAGAAACCAAAAGAATAGCTCAGATTGGTGAAGTCCCTCTCCCAAGGCTAGCCCGAGCCATTCTTGCACCCTGGGCAGCGGGCACGCGGCACCTGATTGAAATGTACGGGGTGCCGCGGCTCCGCCCCTGGGCGGCAACCTATGGGGGGCGCCTGATGCGGCGCCCCTTACCACTTCAATCAGGCGCCCCCCCATAGGTTGGCGCCCTGGGCAGCTGCCCAGCTAGCCCCCCCTTAATCCGGCCCTGTCCTCTCCTAATATCAGAAGATGATGGCAGCTCAGCTAATTTTCAATTTCATTGTACGCTATCTTGTGTCAATGCATGTACAGTAATGATTAACCTGTAAACTCCTATGATCGGTTATTAACAAATGGTATCTAACTTGTTTTCCTGAATATGAAAAATGTCTGTACAGTTTGGCACCTAATTCCTCTTTCACTAATTCTGTTTCAATACTACTGTCAGGTCTTGAGGATCATTTAAAAAAAAAATCACTGTAGTAGACACAAACACTTTTCCTTTAACTTTCCTTACTCCTCATGGAAGCAGGATTACCGGCATCAGCCAGAGTACGCCTCTCACTTACAATTAGCTGTCTGAACTAGACTGCTAATATGGAAGATTGACAGTGGCAGCTTTGATCTTCCTCTGTAGTGTAGACATATCCAATGGTACCTTCTGGCCTTAAAATATATGAACTAAGGAGATCGTTTCATTGCGATAAAGCGATAGTTAGGAAAAGACCTTTTTTTTTTTCTCCAAAAGTGGAAATGGACCTTTAGCTAATTTAGTAGACTGTTTTCTACTGCCTCGGTATAAACTGCTGAAATTCAAAAAGAGGTGCTATCTAGTCTAAAATAATAGGAAATGTAATTGCTAGGAAATACTGAAATACAATAGTTAGGAAAGTAAAAAAGTAAAATAGTTGTGGACAGATCCAGAGGAAGACAGAATTTGCAAGGAAGCAGAGAATACAGGAAAGGAGATCTCCTCTAATAACTGTATTTGGGAGAAGGTCTGAAGTTAATTATAGATCAAGTATGCATTATATAGTCACATTGCTTGTACAACAGAAATGGGAACCTAGCATTTCAGACAGTTGCTAAAATGTACTGATTATACGCATAAATGTTCACATTATGAAATAAGCAGATGGTTTGTTTAGCCAGACACATTATACTCAGATATTACCTATCAATTGTACTGATTTAGTACTAATGAGAATCAATGGAGACAGATTTACAAGATTTCTCTGTGTACCCTTAAAATATTTTACTTCAGAAATATTGATGCTATCTTTGTGAGGAGAAAAAATGTATTTTATTATAGAAAGCGGCTTTGAAATCTGTATACTGCTACTAGCTTGGTACCTGTAACTATAAATATATTATTATTCAGAAAAAAGTGGCAATATTTTGGTTTTAATACAAAACTACAACACCTACTATTTTCTCTTTTCATGGCTTTCTAAAATTACCATTGTCCCCAATGATAGCTGAAGTAGTTTAGAGCCTGTAACATGAGCTCAATAAGTCTAAATCATGCTTGTTCCTCCAATGTGGAGACATTCTGGAGTAGGATGAGGAACAGGGGCCCATGTGATCATATTGCACTGTTTACTGAGAAGGTAAAAAAAGGGGGGGAACTTCGAGGAGCTAGGACCAATCAAGAGCCAGGGAAGGAGAATAACGAGCAACTAGCTCTCTCTTTACCCTCCTCCCACTCAAATTGTCACAATGGAAATCTCAATGTTCTCTTTCCTATCCATGCCAACACAGCACTCAGTTCTAGAATCAGCTACTCTGTAGGCTGTATCAGAGGGCTACTTGTGTTAGTCTGTATCTGCAAAATCAATGAAGAGTGCTGTGGCACTTCTAGTTGTTTCTATAGGCTATAGCAGCTTTCCTAAGAGAGGAGAGCTGAATGTGTGGAAGAGTAGAGAAATTCCCTCACTGTTCCAAAGATTTGCCCTCCCCCAAAAAGCCAGCAATTCCCACTAGTTCCACAACCAGTTCCTGCCAACATTGTCCCAACCAATCCCTACCAGTCCTACCTCAGCCACCTCATCTCTTACCATCACTATCACCCGTCAAATTGTTATGCTTAAAAGCAGCACACAGGATCTTTTTCAGGGGGATAAGACAACAGCCCTGAGGGGTCGTCAGCATGCTGATATCAGATGACTGTGAGAACAACTTCTTCCCAATAAGCATATGTCGTAGGAAGACTGATTGTGATGCTGAATGGCTGATTAAGACCTGATGAGGCAAAATGCAGCGACTTGCATGCAAGAAAAGTCCTATAAAAGAAGGGGTGTCTTGTATGGTTCTTCAGGTTCTGTCCTGCTAAGATCAAGACCAAGAGAAGCATCAGTCCGGACTGACATGAACCCGGCTCCCTCCTCGCACCTGACCTATCTGGCCAATAGGTTGGGCCGAGCAACAGACTGGTAACTATTCCATAAGGAGAAGGAGAAGGAGAGAGAGTGTGTGTGTGTGTAAATGCATATGATACTTTGTTATATTATCAATAAATGTGGCGTGTTGCCTTTTCCCCCTGAAAAAGATCCCATGTGCTTCTTTTAAGCACAACAAAAATCACAGAGCTTAATATCTCGTGTTATTTCTTCATGGTGATTTCAGGGCCAAATACTCACTGGTCTAAATGGTGGAGTTCCTCATCCCTGACCAACTTATACACAAAAACCTATTCACTGAGTGTAAGTACGCTAACTGAAATTTACCATAACATTGGGGCCAGTATTCTGTCAGGGTTTTAGAAGAGGCTTGAGGATATGCTCCTCTAACAATGAAAGGGACATGATGCAGCTTCTGTAGGTTTCTGACTGACTGTGCTGAGATTTTAACTGTGTTTATTAATAATATTAGTGCACATGAAACCTTAGTAATGTCTTCTTACATTTTTAACAAATAATTATTACACTCTTACAATACGACCTATGAGACCCTTACTGAACACAGCTAGTCAGGATCCTTTTTCTAAAAAGAAAAACATGTCTTTAAAATTATAAGCTGGTTCCTGCTGCAAAATGCCATCTACAATGGCCCGCTTATCCAGCAGTGTTTGATGTGCGATGTTCATGCTGAAGGGGGGGGATTTATTCCTAACAAAGATCTGTGCAGATAACTTGAGCCTCCTGATGAAGAGTACACACACACTGGTTTGAGACACATGCCCTACAAGCTGACAGACTACATATCACAAATTTTCTCTATCATGCATGATAGAGCTGTTTGTGGTAGGGAGATCTTGGAAAGGAAATTGAGTCTTGGGGCTTGCCAAGGGGACTTCACCTGACTGCTTTCACAGGTACACTACATGTGTTTGAAATGGCACTAGAATTGCCAACCATCTGGTTTTTACTCAGAACACCAGGTTGAAAAGTGATCCTTGTGACTCCAGTCAGCACTGCTGACCAGGCCGTTAGAAGTCCAGTTGGCAACAGTAGCCAGCACTGCACAGCTCCCAGAAGAAGCCAGCATGTGAGCTACATGAAGTGCAATACCCTTTCTCTAAAGCTTTTGCACTGGAATACAGAACAGTGATTAAACGCTGGATAAATTGCCTAGGGAGGTTGTGGAATCTCAATCACTGGAGATATTTAAGAACAGGTTAGACAGACATCTATCAGGGATCATCTAAATGGTGCTTTGTCCTGCCACGAGGGCAGGGGACTGGACACGATCTCTTGAGGTCCCTTCCACTTCTAGTATTGTATTATTCTATGAAAAAGTATGTGCCATGTTTAAGCAACTGATGAAAAACCTAATTTATATAATAAATATAGTGGATGAATTTTCAATTCCCCCTCAAGCTTTGCCAAGACAAAGTAACTGATGTAAACAAACACCATTGTTCATTTTAGACAGGTGGAGTGAAGGGTGACACTTTTAAAAAAATAGATGGCAGAACCATGATTTTGGCTGCAAGTGAAAGATTTTTGTTGATTCTATGCTTCTAGCCTTGAAACTGTCTTCCAGCTCAATACCCCACTCAATTTCAAAATAAATTTTCTCTTTCAGAAAATTGATGATATAAATGAAAGCTATTTGATTTCAAGAAAAGTTTTCATAGAGGAGGGAAATAAAGGGGGAAGCACAGATCTGGCAGCCAGGATCTGTCAAAAGGACTGCTTTCAATAGCCTTACAAAAATTAGTTATTCTCTGTGCTTCAAAATCATGACAGACCATTCCTTTTTGATAGATTAACTGACCTAGTGGATGGGGAGATGCAGTAGACATGATATATCAGTATTTTGTAAAGCTTTTTGAGACACAGGCCTGCATGACATTCAAGCAACTAGAAAAATAGTGTGTAGATTAATTACTCTAAAGTGGGTGCACGCCAGTTGAAAAGCCATATTCAAAGAGCAGTCAAAGCCTCTTTTTCAAGCTAGGAGGACATATCAACTGGTGCCCCAGAGGTGTTCTGTCTGACGACCATTAACATCTTGGATGATGGAGTAGAAAGTATGTTTATAAAATCTGCAGATGACACCAAAATGGGAAAGGTTCTACCTTGGAAAGAGGACATGAATTGATAAACTGGACCACTGGTCTAAAAATCAGTAAGATGAAATTTAATAAAATGCAAAGTGCTATGTTTATGAAGAAAAAAATCAAATACACAAATACAGAATGGGAAATAACTAGTTAGAGAGAAGTATTGCAGAAAAAGATATGGGGTTATAGTGGATCCCAAACTGCATGTGAGTCAGTGGTGTGACACTGCAGTGAAACAGGCCAATGTATCATTCTTGGATGTATTAACAGGAGTGTCATATGTAAGACATCGGAGGTAACTGTTCCACTGTACTCAGTATTAGCGAGCTCTAAAGCTGGAGTACTCTGTTCATATCTCAGCAGCATACTAGGAAACATGTGAACTAACAGGCAAGATTCCAAATGAAGGCAAGAAACATTACCTCTGAGAAAAAGTTCAAAAAAGTGGGTATGTTTAGGCTAGAGAAAAATATGATTGTAGGGGGATATAGTAACAGTCTTCAAATATAAAAAAAGTTTTTATAAAAAGGATAGTGACCAGCTGTTCTCCAGGTCCAGTGAAGGAAGTAGCAGTAATAATTAGCTTAGGTTACAGCAAGAAAGATTCAATTAGGAAAAGGTTTTCTAAATGTAAGCACTGGAATATTTTACCTAAGCAGATTGTGGAACGGACTAGATGATTGCTCAAGGTCTCTTCTAGCCCTACGCTTCTGTGTTTTATCAGTAAAAAATCCCAACACTTAGATTTGAAAATTACACGTTGGACAAAGGCAACAAAGAAAATATTCTGGCAATGTAAAACCCTCCCAGATTTTTTTCCCCCCCAACACACACAAACTCATAACCTTGCTAATGGAAATGGAATCATGATTGTTCCTACATTCAGTTTTTCTTACAATAACACAGAATGCAGTCTGTAAGATACAACATTTGGGAAGAGACACAGAATAAAGAATGACAAACTAAGAGGCAAAACATAGAAGAAGTTGTTTTCTATATCAAATTAATAAAATTTGTTTGAAATTATATATTTAAAAATCAGTGGAACTGGTGCATGTTGTCACTGAGTCAGAAAAGCAATAATTATTTTAATGCTGAAAAGATAGTGTATAGTTTTTTCTTTTAAATCAACCCTGATTTTCCTCTTCCTATTGTTACATACCTGTCCTCAGTAGGAAAAACAAGCTTCACATTCCCTGTAGGCTAGACTATGATGTATCAGCTAGATCAGTTAATAGAGAATCAGAGACTTTAGAGAGACATATGCCTTAGAATAATCAAAAATATTTAATAAATTGAGCACAAGTGGGTAAACTTATCTTCAGATATTACAAACCAAGAGCAAACCTGCTACCACAAAGAGAACTTACCAGGAGACATAGGTTGAGTGGCTGTTGAAAACAAAATTAAAAACAAATCAGTGTATACTAGTGTAAATAAAATGTACTAAAAACAAATGTGAAAATAATTATTAGTCAAACAAATGTTGTGTAGTCCCCATTAACAATAAAGTTTGCTCCTAAAATTTGCACCATGATGCTTCCAAGTCTTCAGCTTCCTCTTTAGAAACAAAACCCAAGTCCTGACTAAAACTGTAGTTCTCAACAAGGGGTACATGTATCCTTGAAGGTATGCAAAATTCTTCCAAGTGCGTACATCAACTCATCTAAATATCTACCTCAATTTAGTCCAGCCTACATAAAAAGCACTAGAAATGTCAGTGCAAACTAAAGTTGCATGCAGTCAATGTCCTATTTATACTTCACCATAGGATGAAATGCAAGTACAACATTTATATTCCAATTGACTTATTTTATAATTATATGGTTAAAATAGAAAGTATACATTTTTTCAGTAATAAAGCACTATGACACTTTTTGCATGCAAGTGTTTTTTAAGTCAGGTGAAACTGGAGGAGGCAGGGTACACAAGACAAATCAGACTGCTGAAAAGGGAACAGTAGACTACAAAGGTTGAGAGATACTTGCCTAAATGTCATACGAGAGGCATCATCCAGCAAATCATGATGTAAAAGTACATTTAATGGAACTACTTTTCTGGATAATATTACTAATACATAATGCAAATATTTATCAGGAATTCTGTCTCAGACAAGAAACTAACCAGCAAATATGTATTCCTCTGGACATGAAATAAGCATTTCCATGGGTTTCTTAAGAGCTTTCACACTTTACTGACTGTTAAATACACAGTGAATTGGTCACACAAAAATTGTGGGTTAGTCTAAACCACATTATTAAAATGAAGAGATTCTCTTTTAAAATCTGACCAGTATTCATGTCATCTCTCATAATAAGCAGCAGAGTCCCTAGGGCAATTCTATGGAGCAACTTACATTTTGATGGTTCCCCATGTATAAACCTCCCGCTTGGAATCATTGATAGGGGACTAATGGCAACATTCCACTGTTACAATGACTTCCAAGTAATTCAAGCAAGGGGGTTAACTGTGCTAAGTATAGAAATGAGTGCATTAACATGAGCTAACAAAGGGAAGAGTTTAAATACAAAAAACTAAGTCCTTTTATCTCTCCACAAGAAAACGATGAAAATATTTAAAAAGAGCCACAAAAAATAGAACCTTACAGAGTAATCTGGGTTTAAAAGACACAATTATATTATCATGTAGTCATAATACTTCACACTTATGTGCTGGCATTATTTATTTTAGAAGGGATGTCCAGATGAAATTTTGCAATACAAATTTAAAAAGGACAACTGGCAACCCCAAGCCACATGAATCAGTAATTACCAAACAAAGTAAAAATACCAGACCAAGAGAACGATTTTTAGGTGTAATTTCACTATCAGATCTACTACTGTTTGTCACAGAAATCCCCACATTGCTCTGGGATTTGAGCGCTAGTGGCAAATGCATGTCAATCACTGTGGCATCTCCTGATCCAGGAAGTGGCACAGGCATTGCTGTAACAAGCTTCAATGTCATAGCTGCCAGCACTATGAATGTGTCTGGGATCATCCAGGGATTTACAAAACTGTCCTGGACGTGCACAGACCTGGAGTCTGTTGCAGATGTAGCCGAGTCTATTTTCTGTAGTGGCCAGGAGTCACAGTAAAGGGCTAACTGTAGGTTGCTGCTTCCTATTCTTTTCTCCAGCTGAACCTTAACTATTGCCAACCTATAGCACTGAAAAAATTATTCAGGCACAAAAAGGTATGAACTTTTAAAAATGTATTGGTTTATTTATTTTTATTTTGAAACCCTTATGGTTCATGTTTGCAGTAGTTACGTGGGTTTTTTTGGTTTTTTTTTTTTTTTTTTTTTAAAGACAGGTTTCCATACGCTCAAGCCTTCAGAAAATGAAAAAAAAAACCTGATTGGAGAGAGAAAGAGGGCACCTTCAGTAGAGAAAGTAGAAGAGAAGCTCCCTGATGTTGTCTGCAAGTGGGAGAATGTTTGTCAGAAGGTGAAACAGCAATGCCATATGTAGTTTCCCATCCCTCCTACAACAATTATACAAACAGTAGGAATGAGGCCCTTGGAGTAGAGGAAGAAATGTTGTGGAAAAAGGAGATCATGGGGTTCCACAGTGGCTTCAGATGAACACCTGAACTTCTGGACCACTATCTCAACTCCAAATTATTGAGGGTTTTCCCACACACAGGTAAAAATTAAGGATCATTAATGAGGGCAAAACTTTGAAACAGGCTCATCAAAATTTATGCTATGAATTTCACCCAGATATACACACGGTGCACTCTTCAGCTGTATAGGTTCCAAAGACCATTTTATCTGGACAAGTACGTCTGAAGAAAAAGGTTTTAAACTCTCCAATCTCAATAATATTTGCATGGTTTTTCCTCCTCCCTCTTTTACTGAAGACAAATTTAAATGAAATTGATTGCTTAACACCACCACCAACAGAAAAAAACCCCTCTAACCATACAAATCCCCCACCCCAAGTTCTCATGCCATCCTAAAGGCATGTTTAAGTTTGAAACAAAACACCCGAACAGCAGATATGTATCAAAAATTCACATTAGATTAACCCAGAAAGTTATGTCCTTTTCTTTTCATTTGGGCCCATCACTACTGATGAAATTATAGTACATGTTTTAAAGCATTAACTATTTTTACAGTATACAAAAAGCTAGATTTTTGCTAAAATACCAAAAAAAAGTATAACAGTTCATTTAAACAAAAGGTCTACTTAAATCTTTTATTCGAAATGGAAATAAGAATATATAACTTCAAATACAATTGTTTGTCACTATATATATATATATATATATATATACACACACACACACACACACACGTAGATCGGCAACCACAAACATGCACGTTTTTAGAAATCTTGCATTCCAAATAAGCTGAATAACCAATATATACAGGAGGGTTTTGACACACACTTATATTTATATATATATATTCATTCATCCCTTGAGGTAGAGAAAAGCGGGGAAGTCAGGAAGAGAACAACAGAATGTCCTTAAGAAACCCTGAGCATATATAAATTATTGTTGACTCTCATTGTAAATTGTCTGTCCACTACCAGCAATCAGGGTAATGTAACGAGGGAAAAAATGTTTTTCAATCACTGTCATCCATCATCTTGGTAAACAAGTATAATGTATACTCTGCCATCTGCTAGCTATTAAGCTTGTGTAATCATAAAATATCATGTAATGTAATCATAAAAATACACTATTATTATCTACTCTTTCAATTTATAAACAAATATTTCTACCTGTCATATGATTTCATACTAGCACAGGGCTTGAACCTTTTGTAATGTTTATCATCAATCTAGTAGTCCATCTAACATACGGCTGTCTCCAGTTCAGTCCTTTTACATTTAGAATATGCTCAGTACAGCAGTACTCTGCTTGATCCCACAAGATAATTGTATGAAAAGAAGGGTCAGTAAATGAGCTGGCTGTCAGGACCCTGAACATTTCAACATTCAAGAGCTATGACACAACCACTGATCTTATTCAAACAGATTTCTTGATTGCCACCAAGGCAGAAGACCATTCCAAATTTCAAGGGAATTCTTTTATGGACGTCATCATATTTATTTTTTTAATTAGAACAGATATTTGCATAGGCATTTAACACAAACATTTCACCAGAAATAATGCATGATTGTAAAATTAAGTAGAACTTGTTAAAATGAAATCTCTTTAACATGGGTTAGAAACAATGTAATTTTAACATCTTGATTGATACCAGGGGAAAAAGTCCAAGTCTTTTTTAAAATAGGTTTGTAAGCAGAAATATTTAGAAAGATCAACACCATACCCATTATATGACTATCAGATTACTGGACAAATTTTTAAAACTACCAAATATTTAAAATGTTGATCTTTAATATGAATGGATATTGGTGGCTTTTTTTTTCCTAATGGGAAATGTTTTTGTTGATTTACTTACATTTGAGAGGTAAAATATTGTATCCATAATCACGGTTGTGTTCATTTAATCCTAGTGATTTCCTTACTAGTTTGCAATCTGTACCATTATAGAAATTGACAGTGTTTCTTTATTTCACCTCCCAACTAGCATATACCAAAAATTGTTAAATGACTGTGCTAACATCAGCTTCTTGGTCCAAGTGGTCACAGTGCACCTTGGTAATTGGGGAGTGAGGTGCAAAGGTGATATGTGCACTTCTCCAGTCCATCACCAACTGAATATCAGACCAATCTCCTAACTTGGTTATGTTTATCTTTAAATTAGTGGAACATAGGCAAATTCCAAACCAAGCCCCTTTCTCTCACCTATGCACCCATCTCAACAGCAAAGCAAGGGTGACACACAAGCTTATATTGGTTTGACACCACTAAATGTTCCATTTACACTGGTTATTCTTCTGCTGACCAACTTTAGGGTCAAAATCTGCTGGTACTGTGACAAAGCAGCTATATCATATCAGACTGTGTGGTGGCAACTCCTATATTTCAGATACCTGTCATTACAAATGATGACTAACTATTTTGAGAATCTCTATCACCACCACCATGTGCAGCCAGTCTATGAAATTTAGCACAGAAGAAGCCCAAGTGTCTTTTCCTTATCCCTTGACATTTTTTCCAGGTTTAAAAACTATTTGCATTGTTCAGGAAAATTTCTATACCTAGTAAGATAACTTATTGGGTGGGCCTTTGACTGGTCTAAAGCTAATTGATCAATTGACCAAATATTGGTCAAATATTTTAAAACACTAATTTATTAAAACAGAAAAAACAATATTGGAAAAGAGTAAGGCTCTATAGTCTCTAATAGGCTTAGACTTAGATAACTTTTATTTTTTGTAATTAGGCGTAAGAGTTTATTTGAATGAATTATTGTAACTCAGCAAAATTTGAAACAACGAAATGAAGTTCTAAATAATAATCATTATTACCTTTTCAGCAATGTAAGGTTAGCCTTTAAATGTGAACTTTATTCAAGTCTGAACAATAATACAAGAAAAGAAAAATAATTGTATCAGAAATAAAGGAAACACACTGCAACTATAAAAGAACAAAAGTAATTTTGAAATGCACATACGCTAGGTAGGAGTAGGCAAACTTTTTAAACAGCTTAATGGTTGTGTATCTGTTCTTGCTGGGTTGCGGGAGGTGACTTAATGGCTACGAACCCTCCTCTCAATCTCTCCATTTCCTTATGAGTGAATTTTTGTCTGTCTATCTAGTCAGTTTAGAGTGCAAATTTTTTCGATTATGGCTAGCAGTGTTCCCTCTAAGCTGCAGGGGCAGCACAGCTTCACAGGTGATTAATCAGCCCCGCCCAGTCAGTCAGCCCTGAGCCTCTGACTGGGCAGGGCTGATTAATTACCTGTGAAGCTATGCTTAGAGGGAACATTCATGGCTAGTGTCTTAACTTGCTTAATGTGCTTTGTAAACCATATGCATTGTGGCCTGGCATATACATAAACATATGCACAGAAACATAAAATGGTTGTTCTAGAAGACGTCCTGGGGTAACAATAGATTTAAAGTCTGATACCAGAAATCATCAGGAGTAGAGACTAGGACAGAGGTGGGGAACCTCTTTTGTGTCGGGGGCCACTGACCCCAGAAAAATCAGTCAGGGGCCACACACAAGTGAGAAGCAAAATGAGAAGCCTCTGACAGAGAAGAAAAAAGACGCTCCCCACATTCCTCTCACACACCAGAGCCTAGGGGGTACCCAGGCTAATAGATTTTGTGTGCTCCAGCCCTGCAGCTGGGTGCCTGGAGCACCAGCTCGGGCTCCCCTAGGCTGAGCCTTTGGGGCTGGATCCAGGCAAGCCAGGGGCTGAATCCAGCCCCTGGGCCTGAGGTTCCCCGCCCCTGGGCCTGAGGTTCCCCGCCCCTGGAAGAGGAGCAAAATTTTTAAAAGGTATTTTTGCATTTAAAGATGCGGTTACATATACAGTGGGGTTTACAAAAGCATCTAAGAAAGTTATGTGCATCATGCCCTGGAGTATCCCTAAAGCAACACTAATATGAGCTACCACATTCACCTGAGGCATACTGAAGTAAGCTACTTCAACTTAAAACTGACTGCCAACTGAATTAAGATGCTGATACGGGGCACAATGGGGGTGTCTGTGGCTTTGCTGCTGTATCAGCCACAGGGAATAAGAACAGCACAGGATTCTCTGTGGTAGATGTACATCACCCACATTTTCTCTATCTTGTGGTAATCCTGTTGTGGTCAGCTAAGCTGACTTTAGGAAAACTTTATGGTTGAGATGTGGTGCAATACTATCCTAACTAGGGAAAGAATTAGGCTTTCCTTATAAGTAAGGCCAAGATATTGTCATGGATATTTTTAGAGAAATTCAAGGACCGGTCACAGGCAATAAAGAACATAGCCATAATGGGTCAGACCAAAGGTCCATCTAGCCCAATATCCTGTCTGCTCACTGTGGCCAATGTCAGATGCCCCAAAGGGAGGGAACACATCATGCGATCCCTCTCCTGTCATCCATTTCCAGACAGAGGCTAAGGACACCATTCCTACCCATTGTGGCCAATAGTCATTGACAGACCTAACCTCCATGAATTAATCTAGCTCTCTTTTGAACCCTGTTAAGGTCCTAGTCTTCACTATATCCTCTAGCAAGGAGTTCCACAGGTTGACTGTGTGCTTTGTGAAGAAAAACTTCCTTTTGTTTATTCTAAACCTGCTACCTATTAATTTCATGTGGTGACTCCTAGTTCTTATATTATGGGAACAAGTATATAACTTTTCCTTATTTATTTTTTCCACACCAGTCATGATTTTATAGACCTCTATCATATCTCCTAATTTCTAAACTGAAAAATCCAAGTCTTTTTACTCTCCCTTCATATTGGACCCATTCAAAACCCCTAATCATTTTTGTTGCCTTTTCCTGAACTTTTTCCAAAGCCAATATACGTTTTTTTTTAGATGAGGTGACCATATCTGTATGCAGTATTCAAGATGTAGGTGTACCATGGTTTTATATAGGGGCAATACAATATTCCCTGTCTTATTCTCTACCCCTTTTTAAATGATTCCTAACATTCTATTTGCTTTTATGACTGCCACTGCACACTGAGTGGATTCACAGAAGTCCATGATGCGTCCATGACTTTACTAAAAATATTCATGCCAAAATGAAGAGCTCAGCTGCAGAGTACCCTCACTGCCCACCATTCACAGCAGTTGGGAGCTGCAGGAGAACGCTGCAGCTCCAAGCGGCCATGACTGAAGTCACAGATTCTGAGACTTCCATGACTTTTGTGAAAATAATCATAACCTCTTTTATGTTTATACTGCTCTAAATGATTACCAGCTTTTCAGCGGGTCATGCAAAGCATATGGGTTTATGCAAAGCAACGAATCTCAGGTAAAAGATATAAATATAATTACTTAATTACTGTATGTTAGGAAAGGTATTGTATGCAATTTTTAAAAGAGGTAACAAATTATGTATAATTTCCCCCTACCTCTGAGGCCTGTAAAATTAGACTCATGGTAAATAAGGCAGTTCAATTTTACAAGCAAAGGTATGTTAGAAACAATGCCAATAAATGTTTTAAAACCTCCTAACATATTTCTACAGAAAGTTACTCCATAAAACATGCAACATTTTCAATAAGTGCAGGAGTGGTATTCTAAGAAATTCTTTCCTGGCATTCCTTTTTTAATGACCGCTATAATTGACTCTTGAGAAATGTGACCATCCTGAACGCAGGGAATAAAACCCGCACCATACCACTGCCTACTGTCACTTCTCACTAGAGCAGCATCACAATCCATGTTATACATATGGAACATGTACAAGACACAGAGAATATATAAACACTGTTTCTCATCAATCACAAGGGCAGCACCTCACACTTCTAATGACATTACTATGAGGTGATAACTAAGCTAATTTTTCTTTCTATCCTCCATTAGGGCTCTTGATCATTTACAGCTCTTGCTCCTTTCTTTTCATTTACACTACCACTCAGTCCATTTTTTCAAAAGATACTGATGTGTGCTACTCTACGGAAGAGTTTCATTCCCATAATCATGACAAATGATAAAGCCTTGTGGACACCTTATCTTCAACAGCTATTTCATTTGTGTAGTCCCTTAGTTAATTGGAGGATTATACAATAGAAAAATAATACCTTTGTGTCTGCTCCAGGAATATATATAAGTCAGTCTAATCTGTAAAACCCTGGCCTCTACTAGTGAATATGCTTAAGGACCTTCCCAGGTTCCATATGCTCTTGGGGATATTGACATTTTCAGTATATGCAACCTAGTGCAAAGAGATCTGTTTTGTCTGTATTTTTGAAAGAATCAGCTAAAAATAATGTCATACGACAGAGAGGTGGTTTCAAAGAAAGATAAATGAATGCAATAGAAAACTACACATCTCAGTTTCTGTGTGGTAAGGGAAGGGTCAGGTTTGGGGGGTTTATTAAAGAAGATAAACATTTCACAATATGCAGAGATTTAAACATTCCAAAAATCTTGGCAAAATCATATATTGATTCATGAAACATCAAAACACAGAAAAACAAATAAAACCTAAGTGTTGATTTAAAGGCAAAGAAAATTAGCAGCTTGAGCCTGTCAGGGGAATAATGTTTCACATTCTTGAGCCACATCAGTTAAAAACTGTATACCCAGGACTTGAATTCACATTGCAGGTTAGATAGACATCTATCAGGGATGGTGTTTGGCCCTGCTGTGAGGGCAGGTGACTGGACTTGATGACCTCTTGAGGTCCCTTCTAGTTCTAAGTATTCTATGATTCGCACTCACCCACAAAAAATATCAGTTAGGGATCACATAAGAGAGAAGCAAAAAAACTCCTCCAAAACCCCCCAACTTGCACTGATGTGGCCCCAACTGAGACACCTCACTCCTCTGGTGCCCTAGCTTCACAGGGGAAGGGGAAGGGAAAGGGAGGATTGAGATTCAGGGATTCCCATAGACCAGATTTACTTTTCTGGGGTTCTGGAGTTAATGGATTTTATGGACCTTCTTAGGCTCTGGGGTAGGAACAAAAATGAGGGGTACGGTGCATGAGACAGGACTGCCAACAAGTAGGATAGGGATGGGGTGCAGGATCTGGGAGAGAGCTGGGGTACAGAGGAGTCTAGGAGTAGGGTGTCTAGGCCAGCTGGAGGGAGCAGGAACAAGGGAGGATGCAGTGTGTGGCCAGGAGAAAGAGTGCAAGAACTAGGGAGGGTGTCAGAGACAGCTGGGGATGCTGGGTCTTGGGGTGGGGAAGGGAAGGAAAGGTCTGGACATGAGGGGGAACCTTGCCTAGCTTTGTGCCCCCTTGCAGCCACAATTGCAGCCACACTGGCCCAGCCACCCCAGAGGGAGGCCCCACTGCCACAGAGCCTCCAGGGTAGCCTGTGGCCGTGGTGCCTCTGGGGCTGGCCTGTGGCCGTGATAACGGCACCTCTAGGGCCCACCCCGGTTGATTGAAGCCCCACTATGGAGCCTCAGTACCCAGAGCTGCCTCCTTTCCAGCAGCAGCCCGGGGGCAGGAAGGCCGGAGCTGAGCTCTTTCCCCCACAGCACACGTGTCACAGGTTGGGCACCCCCATTAAGGGCAGGGTCTGGAACTCCCTCACAGGCTGGATCAAAGCCCTAAGCGGGCCAGATACGGCCCACTAAGAGGCTTTTGCCCACCCCCTGCTCTACCGAATGATCCCCAGGGAACCTACACTGGCACAATGCTGCCATCTGCTATCCTCTTTAAAATGAGCAGAAAGAGGAGAATCCAGCCCAAGGAGGAAGATTGGGGGAGCCTGCCCCCAGTTAACCAAGAACAACTGATGGAAAGTAGAAGAGTTACACAACTTTGGACCTAGGGACCAAACTAGGCAGCTCCCAGACATCCCCATGATCTGTCTGTCCACTGTGGTGGTTCACCAAGAGAGAGATCATGGTGCATTATGGAAGTTGCAGTCCAGAAGAAAAGCATGCTCATGGAGGAAAGTGGGGGCATGAGGCACCATAGCTACTTCCCAGAGGCAGTGAGGTAGATTTGCCAAAGATAAATTTATGGTTTTTCTTTTCTGTTTCAATACTTGGCTAAAAACTCAAAGTTGCCCCTGAGCAGTTTCAACAAAAAATTGAATTTTGTTAGAATTTTCCAAAGAAAGCTTTTCTGACTTGCTCTATCCCACAATTAGGTATCTAATCCTCTTCCCAGGTTTCTCCCTACAGAGTATGTATGTTTCAAATTATTTTCCTTCACAACTATGAAATACAACGCTCGTGTAGGATTTTTTTTTCCTGCAGATAACATATAAGTATTGTCAATCTTAAAGATTTGGCTTACAAGATTTGATCCCTATGGATAACTTTCCATGACAACAGGCGCTCCTATTTTGAAAGCTAGGAGAATAAAATGCAATCTAAGTGATAGATCATGTACTAAGGTATACAGATTCCTCGCAAAAAATCCTGGAGTAATCAAAATTCATTTTTTTAAAGCATCAATTTCCTCCTTGGTACAGAATGGAGGCGGCTTCTTGTGGAGGTTCACCAAGACTACAATGGACTTCCCCAAAGAAATCTTAAAAAAAAAAAAAAAATCCTGTCCAAACTCTACTGAACAGGCATTTGGAAAGAGAATTACAATTTTGCTTGAAGTGACTCCATCACATGACTGGGCGCTTGGGCATAATATCTATTAGCACAATCTAATTCCAGAAATTATGTGAGTGTGAAGGAAATTTTACTAGCAGTACTGTCTAATCCTGTGATGAGAAAAGATGTTTTCACCTACTCACTGTACTTACCTCCTTTGCATATAAACAGACGTCTATATTGAAGCTGGTGGAGGGCAAAGTGTCACTGGCAAACTTCCTTGGTAAAGGAGGGTAATTAGCATTCTTTCCCACATAGTGATCTGGATCCCAAGTGCACCATAGTCTGAAGAGACCAGTAAAATAGGATAGAGGAAAGCATGCAGGCCAAGCGCTTCGTGACTTTTTCAACAACTCCTTGAAATGCAGGATTATTGCCTATACTGCACTACAGGTTCTTCTAAGATTTCTTCTGTAGGGTGTATGAGAGGCCTCCTTCTGAGGCAGAAAAATAGAATGGGGAAGAGAGATTAAACAGAAGGAGATCCTTGACACTGAAATGTTTGGTTAGCCTGTACCAAGGCAGTTGCCACCGCCTCCTGTCACTCAAATAGGAAGAGTTGCATCAGTCTGTATTGGAGTTAATGGAGCAGACAAAAATCATTTCCAGTACAAAGAGAAAAACTGCATTTTGTTACATATTGGAGAAGAATTTGACCCAAAATCTCAAATTAAACTTCTAGCTTTGGAATAGCTTCTCAAACAGTTATGTACATTTTTTAAAACAATTTCATAGTGACATTTAAAACCCGTATTTCATATATGTTATTGAAATAAACAGACATCTGACATCTCCTTCCAATGCAAAGTACATCTAGAATTCATAAATTATAAAAATCACAAAACATTGTAATAAAAAGATATTCAAAAAATTATGTTACCTTGTAATAGAGAAAGCTATTTCTAATTTATTTTTACACTGGCTTTGAATAATGTTTGTTTCAGTCTTATTTCTCACAATAAAAGTTCACATACATATTTTTTACAATAGAGTACTTGTGAAAACTCAGTGAGACTAAATAAATCTGCATGTACTATTTTGGTGTGTTAGAGAGAGAGATGCATATCAATCCTTAAAATACCAAACAGCATCATATGGGATTTTATCCAAAGTTTTATTGTTTGTATAAAAAACGTCTGTACTGACTTGTCGGTTACATGATATTCTGAAAGATTATACCTCTATAATAAGACTAAAAGCTCTCTCCTTTATTCAATTACTTATTAGATTCTTAGGAGTTCTTTAAGAGCTTAACAGAACATCCACTTATAATAGGACTGCCAATTACAGAGCAAAGCTGGTTTTACTGAAGTAGGAAACAGCCATGCAACAAAACATTAAAGATCTATGCTTATAGAAATCACTGTATTAGTCCTCTTTTGGCATATCTGTAACTCTTGGAATGTATAAATGAAGCCAAAATAACTCAGGAGGGTATCAAGTGTAGAGATTAGAACTTCTTTAGTGTGTTGGGGATTAGGGACAAACAGGTTTTATTTGATCAAAAAGGAAAGTATGCTCTCCTTTTTCCATTTGCCTTTTTCTTTATTAAAAATTATGGCCAATGCAAGGAAAATTCAAGTAATCTTTTATATGATGTTTTAATTTTCACGTTAGGACACTATTACCATTAAAACAATGATTCAGAACACTTAGCACCCTTTGGAACAACAGTTTTGCTCTCAGTGGTCCTATAGCTCCTTAGACACTAACCAAAATATATAGAATCATGAGTTTTTATGGCAAAACCCACTTCATCATATGAATTGGAGTGGATGTGCCAACTCTGTGCCTTATCTGGTAAAGACCAGACATCTGGGCCAGCAGAACAGGTTGGTGGAGCACCCCAGAGGGCAGGTAGGTGGGCTCAATGGTATGATCAGCACACTGGCTGATAGTCTCAAGGGGATCTTCTGATTCAATCCATCACACATAACTATAACACAAGTTCAACAGTGACAGGCTTGATCAATAGAAGGATAGGAAACCTCCAGGGAAAATCTAGGGAGCTTCAAGAAGTCATGTTGGTGATTCATTGGCATTTTCCCCTTCAGTCAATACTAAACCAATGCCCTAGTGAAATGCTATGAGAGCTGTACTGTTAAGAAGTGCAGTCATTAGAGAGCCCACCACAAATTTTGCAATAGTATGGAAATTAGCTGGCTAAATTCCACGTAAGTCATAATATTCTGCCCATCAGAATTCCAGTTGTAATTTCAAGTGGATATAATATTCTTCACAACCTTATTTCATTCATTTTAATACTAGTCATTTTCAGCTTCAATGCACAAAGTGAGGGAACATGAATTGTATAACAGCAGTACTGGCACCATTCCTGCTGTCAGTGTGTATCTTTGTGTGGACTTGGGTGAGGGAACAAGGAGACTTTAAAAAACAAAAACAAACCTCCAGGAAAGAAAATTGACCTTACCCCCTCTCATAACCTTAGATACAAGTCCAGAAATGGCAACCCAGTTGCTCAGACTTAGTCAACCTTGATTCAGCGCTGAATCTAGAAGGAACATGAATTTCTATCAGTCCGTTTTATACGGAAAAATGATGATACCCACACATGTTTATGACAGTCACAATATGAAATGAAACCCCATACAGAAACCAGTAGATGTGAAGAGGTATTTTGAAAGTGGTTATTAATTAATATAAAACAGAGACAATGTACAAATGATAATGTGTAGGAGGCACTTCCTATATACATCCACAAAACAATCCTATTACTCTTCCAATCCCTCAAAACTTTCATTTGTTGTGATCATTACCAAATAAAAATAATTCTTAGGATGCTGTTATACTCAGACCACTGTCATATTGTCACTGACCAATACTGTCTCTGTTTCCTAGAACTCCATCTATGTCTAGCTATTGCCATCCATTACTATACTTCAATAATAAGACCTGTTGGGTAGAAGCTATCTTTTTGTTCTGTATTTGCACAGCACCTAGCACAATGGAGTCCTAGTTCACAATACTACCATAAAAATAATTTGTTTATAGTTATGCATTTTAGGTATTTTCAGGTTCAGGTTTTTCATTCACAAACAGGAAAGTTTACTAGTCACTGAAGACTTAGCTCATGATTTCTACAGTCTTGAATATCTGGGAAAATACATTTACAGTCCTTACTAAAGAAGTGCAAGATAAATAATAATATTCTTAAAGCTGGGATCTTGTCTTTTCCATATTTTTAAAGTGTCATGCTCACTTACAACACTCCAGAAATAAAACATAAACCTGGATCATCTATTATTTCATTGTAGTATCACTTACATGCTTATTCTAAGTAATTTCTTCCCTCAAAGATAAAATAAACATCACATGTGAGCAATGTATGAGAATGTGTTACCTCTGGTAAGATACACATTCTTTGAGAACCTAAGCAGCATTGAACTCTATTTTTATTATTACAGTGGTAAAGAATTAATGCATTTCTCTCAGAAGATATGCTAAAAAGACCAAAACATTTTTTAAGATTCAGTATTAGAGTATCTACAAGGACTGGCACTACAATCTTACCAGCCACCTTAACGGATTTACAGTTGTAACTCATGCACTCCCAGCACAACTGCCAAGGAAGTTTACTTATGATGCAGCAGGAAAAAAAAATAGCTTTGAAGATCATGCTTTTAGCTGATCTCAGTATAGAGAAAGGGAAGCTTGAAAATGAAAAAAGGAGAGGTAAAAAAAAAACCAACAACAAAAATAGCTCATTTTGAATATATTAAAATTTTACAATTATGGATAAAAATGTGCAAGACTGTTTGTCTGCATTAGTATGAGAACCAGGATCAATAAGTTACAACAGTAAGAAGTGATATATATTTCTAAAAATATAACTAGGAATTGCAACACAGGAAAACATCAACAGTTATATACTTACAGCTCAGCCTTTAAATTTACAGAAGACTGCACATTTAAGCCTTGCAACAACAAAACAGTTAAAAACCTTGGGAAATAGCTTCTTTGGTTCTTCTAAAGTGAAATTCCAATAAAAGTACATCATTACAACATAAAAGTACTGTTTAGTATCATCCCAAGTTCTATCGTGCCCCAAGGTTTTCATGCACTTCGGGTAATGTGTCCAAAGAACATACATAAAATAAACAGGTACAGAATTAAAAACAGCTCCACAACTGTATCTGAAATAGCACAAGTTTAGGGGAAATGCGCACGATGGTACTACTGCAAGCTAATAAGAAGAAACATGGTTAACAACTATTTACAATGAAGCGTAAAATAAAGCCTTTAAACTGCAAGTGTAAAAAGCCTGAAAGTAATATATACAAATACTATCTACCAACTGCACAGAATGCTACAGTTATTTCATATATGTATTTTTAATAGCAGGCATTCAGCTATTCTGCATTAAAGATAAAACTAAACTCTCCCTTGGCAGTAATCATTTTCACTGTTGCCAGGTCAGTGATTCAGATTTCACAACCTCTGACTAAGGAACAGCAAGTCTTTTTAGGTCACGAGGTCCTATACAGGGCTCCTCAGAAGCCAAGCATAAAAGTCCTGAAATAACAAGCAAACACACAGGTTTCTTAATTTGCCCTGTTGGATTCCTGTAATAAGTGCTTAACAACTGCAGCCCCTGAGCAACTCTGCAGTCATCAACAAGACCATTTACCATATGATTTAGCAAACAAATATCCAAGATTCTCTTACATGCAATACACAGAATAAGAATTAACACAAGGACATGGGAGAAAATCCAACTCCTGCCTTCACAGCTCCCCTGATAGCAGATGCAGTGGGGTTTCCTTGCACAAGGGGGAAAAGAGGCATAATTCCCAGACTAGGGACTCTGTGGGTTTGGTCTTCCCATACACCAGCACACAAGCAGCAGGTGAGGTAGCCCTGCCTGTGGGAGATGAGGGATAGAAGGATCAGCTGGAATAAGGATCTAGTGGTGATGTGTAGTGGGTGCATGGGGGGGTTAAGGGACTTCCTGGATTGCTCTGCTGGAAGCCTGGAGCGAGAGGCTATTTGTGCCTCTCCCCCAGCAGATTTGGTTACTTTCCCTATCCCCTAGCACCTGGGTGGAGTGGGAAGGAGTCACTTCTGCTGGAAAGATCGTTCCAGCCAGGCCCTCTTAGGCAGAAGTGGCTCCATCTTGATCCCACCCAGCTGCCAGTGATAGGGAAAGCAGTCAAATGTGCCAGGAGAGAGAGAGGCACAAAGAGAGGAGGACAGAAAGCCTTCCTCCTCCGCCAACAGGGACTGAGGAGAGCACTGCAACTCTGGACTGGGTGCAGAGCAGGAGAGATAACTGGGCAGAAGAGACATATGAGGTCATGTGTCCTCCCTTTTAGGTCCTCCCTTTTAGCTGCCCTCCCCAAAGATGGGGAAGCACCAGTTGTCTGTCTATGCATGTATTCCACCATCCTCTTGTCCTTCAGAAGGGCTGTGTGTTGGCCTCTTCTCATTTTCTGCCCCAGGCCAAAATTTGGGCCTGAAGGTATAAAACACAAAAAATAGAGTTTATAATTTTTCAAATAATGTCTTATTGTTCATCAAATCCTCAAAAAAGCATAATTTTTCAGCATGTTTCTAGCCACCCTGGCTGAAACAGCTTTTATCCTTTTTCACTTCCCTTTATTTTATGAAGTAGGAACCCATGTTAAAAGTTCAGACTGAATTACCAGCCAAGGAACAGTCAACTATTTGCTAAGTAGTCTTCAGTCAAAATGCTTCAAAAATTGCACATTCCCAGTCAAATTTATGAAGCCCAAGTATTTGATTAATTTATGTATACTAAAACCTGAGTGTTAGTTGAGAGCTTTCACAGATTCCCAGCAGATGACATAATGTGCTGTTGTTGTCCTTGCCCTACATTTCCAACTCCTCCCTTTTCTTTGCTGCCTGGGAAATAAAAATGACTCTGCCACTCTATGGATCTCCCACCAGGAAAAGTGAGGTTACTATTATTATTAGGTTCCCCAAATGAAATCCACCCATTATCCTAGGTGCTGTTTACAGACATAATCTGGAGCCCAGATAGTTAATGGGACAAGACAAATAAAACAGGATAGGGTTGTGTAGTAGTAATATTACCCTCATGTTACAGGTGGACAATTGAGACACAGGAAAATTAAAGTTTTACCCAAAGTCACATAAGAAATCTATGGTAGAGCTGAGTCTGTGGCTATGTCTACACTACGGGGGCTTTATCGGAAAAAGCTAAGCAAATTGCATTCTGCAATTTGCGTACCTCTTTCTGATAGTTTTTCTGTCTACACTGGGCCAAATTTCAGAAATGCCCCTCTTTCAGAAGAGCCCATCTTCCTCGTGGGAAGAGGAAAACAGGGCTTCCAAAAGAGCGTGTCTGCTCATCTCCTTCCCCCCCCCAAAAAAGGCAGAAGAGCAGATGCATTTCCTGGACGCAGCAGAGTTTTTCCGGGATATCCCGTATCCCGAAAAACCCCGTAGTCTAGACATAGCCTGTGGGTACACCACCATAGAAAGTCAAACTAAAGTATGCAACTCCAGCTACCTGAATAACATAACTGGAGTTGATGTACAGTAGCTAGAGTCACTGCAGAGTCGACATCCTGGGTGGCGGTGGAGGTCGACAGGAGAAACTCTCCCGCTGACTTCCCTTACTCTTTCATCTGGGGTAAATTAAGGGGATCGACTGGAGAGTGATCAAGGGTTGATTTGGCAGATTTTTCACTAGACCCACTAAATCAACCACCAGTGGATTAATTTCACAGCGTCAATCTCCATTGTACCGTAGATGTAGCCTCAGTCCAGTACCTCCACTACTATTCCATTGTTTGGTGTTCAGAATATTTGTGAATGAAAGCAAAAGACAAGCAAATATTCTGTGGGGATGATGTCACCAGGAAGACTTGGGCTTCCCTGATTACTCAATGCCACTTCAGGAAGGAAGACTTAAAAGTGGAAATTAGGTCCACCTATCAAGGCAGAGAAGAGTGTCTTTCAATACAAACTGACTTAGTGAGTGGGGCTTTGAACTAGATTCAACAAGCGCAAGAGACAAAAGTTCACAGGTATGCCAAACAGAGACCTAGATGAAAAGGTGGAATCTGAGAGGGAGCAGGGGCAGTCAAAGGAAAGACGAGGGAACAGAGTAGAAATCAAACAGTATCTTAGATGTTTGTACACTAATCCAATAATTATAGGAAATAAACAGAAAACTAGAGATACTAGTGATTAATTACAACTATCACAATTTGTCATCACTGAGACTTAATGGGATAATACACATGACTGGAACAACTTGCTCAGGAAGAATAGGCAAGGAAAAAAAGGGAGAAGACGCTACCTTGTATATCAAAGATGTGTGTTCACCTTCAGCGAGGTTAAGATGGAAATGAGACAAACTTATTGAAAGTTTCTGGGTAATGATAAAAAGGTAAAAAGCAAGGGTAATGTCATGATAGAGTTCATTATAGACCGCCTTAGAAGGCGGCAGCAAATATACTGCCAATATATAAAAAGGGGAATAAAAACAACCCAAGGAATTAAAGTTGAGTAAGTTTAACTTTGGTCCCCAGAATGATAATGGAGCAAATAATCAACCATTCAGTTTGCAAATACCTAGAAGATAAGGTAGTAAACAGTCAGCATGAATTTATGAAAAGCAAATCATGTCAAATTAGCCTAAAAGATTTCTTTGACAAGGTTTGCAGATGGAGGGAGATCGACAGTGATAGGTGTGGTATATCTTGACTTTAATAAGGCTTTTGATACAGTCTCACATGACATTCTCAATCCTTTATTTTCCTTATTTGAGTTACTATATGGTGGATGCATAAGTGGTTGGAAAAAAAATAATTATCAGCAGTTCACATTCAAGCTTGAAGAGCATATTGATTCAGGCCCCTCAAGGATAGGTCCTGTTCCGTTCAATATCTTCAGCAATGATTTCAGTAATGGCATAGAGAGTACACTCACAAATTTTTCAGATAATACTAAGCTGGGAGGAGTTGTAAGTGTTTTGGAGGACAGGATTAAAATTCAAAATTATCTGGACAAACTGAATAAATGGTCTGAAGTAAACAGGATGAAATTCAATAAGGACAAATGCAAAGTACTCTGCTTAGGAAAGAACAATCAGTTGCACACAACCAAAATTGGAATGACTGCTTATGAAGAAATAGCCCAGAAAAGGATCTGGAGGTCATACTGGATCATGAGCAAGATCGGTACAAAAATGCTGAATAAAATAATAATTAAAAAAAAATGCACTCCACCCCTCGTTCTGGGATGTATTAGCAGTAGTATGTAAGCAAGACAAAAAAGTAATTCTTCTGCTCTTCTCTGTGCTAATTGGTGTACTGTTTCTGGGCATCACGTTACAGGAAAGATGAGGATACAATGGAGAAAGTCCAGGGAAGAGCAAGAATAATTAAAGGTCTAGAAAACATAATCTATGAGGAAAGACTGAAAAAAATACATTTATTTATTCTGAAGAAGAGAAAACAGAGGGGACATAAGTGTTTTCAAATACATAAAAGTCTGCTATAAGGAAAAGGGTGAAAAATAGTTCTCTTTAATTTCACAGTTTAGCACAAGAAGCAATGGGCTTAAATTGCAGCAAGGGAGGTTTAGTTTGAACATTAAGTATAACTTCCTGTCAGGGTAGTTAAGTACTGGAACAAACCATTCACTGAGGTTGTAGAATGTCCCTCATTAGACGTTTTAACAGGTCAGATAAACATCTGTAGGGGTTGGTCTAGTTAGTTATTGAATAGTCCTACCTTCAAGAGCAGATGGCTCACTGAGGTCCCTTCTAGTCCTAGACCGCTATGATTTTATGATTCTGGTTAGGCTTCATCTCTCCTCAAGTATAACTCAGAGGTCATTAGCCATTCAGAGTTGTAAAACTGCTATAACACGCCCATATGAAAAGCTGCCTATTAATGCTGTGGCCACTCCTTTTTTAGTTACACTTCCTCTATGCATTCAGGACAGCTTAGGGGAACCAAATGTACCAGGACTCAGATTTTCCTGTCTGAGGGGTACACTCACAAAGGAAGATGTTTTAAGTTTACTGCCCTCTCCATTTCACTGGAGTGTAGAAGTGTTCATTTGGTCCTTATCATTTTTCCCCTTTTTTCTCATTTCTGTGTTCATTCTTCCTCTTGAGGTTTCAACACATGCACCAGGTTTACAGAAGAAGAGCATGTGTCTGTTTAGAACTGTTCCTACTAGTTTTAGTAGGAATTCACCAATCTGCGCACAGTTCAACAATTCACCAATCTGCGCACAGTTAGTTGTCTGCTAGCTGAAAATGCTGGTTGGACACAGCATTTACTTTTCAAATATGAAAAGACCTAACCTGTTTGAATATATCTAAAGCTGCTTACAAGTAAATCACGTCCATCTCTTATACACAGTTTACAAATATTTGTAATGGAGAGAGATTGCGTCCAGAAGCCTTTATTTTTGCGAAAATATTTTGGCATAGCTTGGGTTCATATGTAGCACAGACCATTTTTGAAGAATTGTCATGAAAATTTACTATCCAGGCTCAAAATCTACTCGTCTGCCCTTTCCATAATGACTGATCATAAAAGAATTAATGATATTTTATTCATCCATTAAAAAAAAACTACTCACCCTAGGCAAATGGCCAGGTAGAAACTTGCTGGCTGTTCCCCACTATTATCACTTAACTGTACCATACAAAGAATAGGTCTAAGCACATTTGCTCAAAAATAGAAGGGCATGGTATGAAATAATTAAGTTTGACTCTTACACCAATCTTTTTTACTAGGCTCATCCTCCGACCATTTTTGAGATATTTATTTTAGATTTTAGTCTTATAGAGATGCCAACACCAAAGAGTAGTCATCCAGAGCTCTAGATGCCAAAAACATTTTAAACCAGAAGAAAATTGCAAATATAAAGGGTGGGTTTTTTCCCCTATCCCAGTAGAAACAAATTATGTCAGTTTTGGGCACTGTAAGCACTCTGCTAATCAGCTGGGCGGCATTTGAATCTCTCCTGGGCAGCCACCAAGCACTCAGCTTACATGGAACATTGGAGGAGAAGGGGAATAACTAAAGTAGCAGTATTTCTTACAAGCTATCCAATAATTTGTACTAAGCTATGCGACAGCTTTAAAACTCCCATACTTTCCCACTATTCAGAAATCTACCCATTCAACCACACATATAGCATGCCCAGAAATAAGCAAAATCAGGTTATTTTGGATTAAGGTTAAAGTTAGGATTCCAACCTTCAATAGCTCACTACCTTTTATAGTGAAGAAAACCAAACTCAAAGTTCTTTGCTGACCAACTTTGGTAGCATGGTGGGGAAAAGAATATGTTTACCTCAACTGAACGCTATGGGTCTTTGGCTGACTGGTAGGAAGAAGGAATAGTCTTCCTTAAGGGCCCTTTCTGCGTTTGGGTTGTGAGGGAGGGGATTTACCTGCCTAAGGGGGGGGGGAGAAACAGAAGGTGGCCAGGTTAAGTGAGGGGGCACTCACCCACCACTGGCAGAATGGCAGGTGGTGGGGGTATTTATGCCCTCTGCATTCCAATAAGAACACACTCATTAATCAACACTTAACGGGAGATCACAGAGCACTAACATATGCTGCCACTAAGGGTATAACCACACTGCACTCAGAGGAATGATGGCAACACATGTAGGTATATCCAAGCTGGCTTTAATGTAGGGAATGTGAGTACTAATACCAATGAAGCAGCATGGATTTCAGTGTAGGCTAGCTGCCCAAGTAAGTACCCTGGGCAAGCTTGTACAGCCTGTGGTGAATCCCAAGTGGCTGTGGCTTGACTGCTTTTGATATTCACATTAGCTATATTAAAGCTAGTCCTGAGATGTCTGCATGTGCTGCAATCACCACTCCAACTGCAGTATAAGAAAAGAGGCATTGCTTAACACACTAGCTGCTGAATTCTGCATTAGCTTATAGTTAAAAAAAAACTGATCAGCAACTTTAAAAGCTACTTTATCCCCCTCCAATAGCCTAGCAATTAACATTTATTGTCATGCCTGCTCTCTTTAACTGTTACATTTCTACTGCTCATCTACTCAGAAAATTTCTGTGTTAGTCTTCTTCAGCAGCTTTCCAACCAGCCAAAATGTAGTTCCATCTATGCCTGAAGGTGAAAACATGATGTGTAACTGCAATGAGGTCTTCATCAGACATGAAGTGCCAATAGTACATACATAGTGTCCCCTCCAATTTTTACCATCCATGTGTGGAATAAATGTTATGTCCATCAAGGTAATTGTGGATGTGCATCACCAATAGAAATACACTATACCTGTTGTGGGCATTCTGCTAATCAGCTGGGTGGTACCTGAATCTCTCATGGATGCCCGCCCAAGCACTCAGCTTACAGAAAACATCTCAAGGTACTTCTGGCCTTATAGTTTGTATTGTAGTCCTTCCTTCTATCTTAAAAATAATAGTATCTAGCTCTTATATAGCACCTTTCACAGGCTCTCAAAACACTTAAATGAACATTATCCCCATTTCACATATAGAAAAACTGAGAAGTGAATGACTTGCCCATGTCACCCAGCAGGCCAGTAGCAAGTCAGGTCTCTTAAATCTAAATCCAGTGTTCTATCTACTAGACTATACTCCCAGCCCTCTATGATGATAATCCTGTGTGGTGGGCAAAGTTCCCTCTCATCTTTTCCATCCATATGCAGATTTTTTCCCATTCATCTGCGGAATAATTTTATGTGCATCAAAGCATGTGTGAATGTGTACCACCAACAGAAACACAAAACCTAGCTGTGGATGCTTTGCTAATCAGCTGGGCAGCATTTGAATTTCTTCTGAGCAGGCTGCCCAAGCACCCAGCTTACCTGGAACACTGGTGGTTGAGGCTGGTGCAGTACAGGAAGCCCCCACTTTACAACGGCCCAATTTATGACCCCCCGCAATTACGACCTTTTCCATAAGTGCGGAAGGGGCCGAAATCCCCTGACTTACATCCTCGGCCCTGCATTTACGAAGGCGGAAGACGCCTGTCATAAATGTGAGCTCGAGTTACAACGCCCCCGACTTGCAATGCTATCCTAATAACTGATCACATCGCAAGTCAGGGGCAGCCTGTATCACAATTTTCTGAATGTTCAGAAATGTAGACTGTAACTCATGAGGAGATTGGGCTGCTCCAGTTACAGTTTCATTATGGGACTTTGGCTTGAAGCTGTCCAAGTTTCACTGTAGGTAGAAATCTTACAGTTAAACACAATGTATCAGTGTAGTAAACTAGAATTGGCTCCAAAAATCTTCCATGTTGGAAAAAAAAATAGCATCTAAATATTTTGAATCTGAGAATGTGGGACTTGCAAAAGAAACTCATCCTACGTTTAGACTGCAAGCCTCTTTTGAAAGGATACTTTTGAAAAAGCCTTTTTCCAAAAAGAGCATCTAGACTACAACCAGTACTTTCGAAAAAGCAAGCCACTTTTTCAAAAGAGAGCACCTAGGCAGTATGGATGCTCTCTTTCGAAAAAGCACAGTTTGCATTACATAGCACCTTTTTTCAAAAGAGCACTTTCGAAAAAAGGCATTATTCCTCATAAAACGAGGTTTTCCGCAGTCGAAAAAACTGCTGCGTTCTTTCGCTTTACTTTCGAAAGAACGCAGCAGCAGTCTAGACGCAGGGGAAGTTTTTTTCGAAAAAAGACCACTTTTTTTCCAAAAACCCTGTAGTCTAGACACACCCTCAGACAGATACTAAATATTTATTTAATAAAAGATGCAGATATAGGCATTAATGAATTCGATTAAAGCTGTCTCTCTCTGCTATAAAAAGGTACATGAAATCTCTCTACCAAAGGGGAATAACTACAGTAAACTTCTTAGCAATAATAGGTAGCAGGTTTAGAACAAACAAAAGGAAATTTTTCTTCACGTAGCACATAGTCAACCTGTGGAACTCCTTGCCAGAGGATGTAGTAAAGACTAGGACTTTAACAGGGTTCAAAGAAGAGCTAGATAAATTAATGGAGGTTAGGCCCATTATTAGCCAGGACAGGAAGGAATGGTGTCCTTAGGAAGGAATTGTGTCCTTGTCTGGAAATGGATGACAGCAGAGGGATCATATGATGATTACCTGTTGTGTTCCCTCCCTCTGGGGCATCTGGGATTGGCCACAGTCAGCAGACAGGATACTGGGCTAGATAAACCTTTGGTGTGGCCGTTCTTATGCTTTTTATTGCCTGTGACTTGTCCTTGACTTTCTCTAAAAATATCCATGACAAAATCTTGGCCTTACTTATAAGGAAAGTCTAATTCTTTCCCTAATTAGGATAGTATTGCACCACATCTCAATTGGGAGCAAAGTATAGAGCAAAACTGTGTATGCACAATGAAAATGATTCTCCTGAATACACCTTCTCTCAGACTTTATTATTACCTATTATGCCCAAGCTGGTTTTAGAATCACACTATATGTAATGTATGTTCTTCAATCTATCACAAACAAGACAGGGCAGATAGGAAGAAATAATACAATGTACAAGCAGAGTGGATCAGGCTTATTATGGAAACACGTGTTTTATTACTTTTGTTTGATTTAAAAGTTTAAAAACATTAAAAATTCCCTCTCTCTCCTCAATTTCCTCCCATGCCAATTTTCAACTACTCCTCTTTCAACATAAGATCACCTCTCTCTCCCCAAATAAATGAGTAAATATAGTCATTTTCTATTCCCAAAAATGGAAGCGCATTCATGAAGGCAAGGTCTAAACTCTCCAGAACTATGAACTGGTCAATGAATCACTGAAGAGCCTGTCAAAGAATAAAGTTTCATGTAACTCAATTTCCATAAATGATATGTCACTTTATAAAGTGCTTTATAAAAATAATGCTTTACTGGAGTACCAGGCATATAATGCATAGGTAAAATAAGTAAAATCTCTGTGTGCAAATTTTGAATTAATTTGCTTAAATGGTATTTTTTATTTGTTAACAATTCTCACTTGATCTGGTTTGGTTCCAAATTATAGGACTATAAATGGAGTAAGAATAGCCGTGTATTACTTTTGAAGGGATGTTGAACAAAGTGCCCTCTTTTATATATACAGTAAACTTCCGATAATCTGGCACCTCTAGGGCCCAGGGGGTGCCGGATTATCGGATATGCCGGACTATCGGAAGGGGGGGCTATGAGGGGTCTGGGGTGGGGTGGGAGGGATGGGGGGTCAGCACTGCGGGACCAACCCGGCAGCACCCCAGCTGCTCTGTCCCAGGCGTCCCCAAGTCAGCCGCTGCTGAAACTGACCAGCGGCTGACTCCGGGAAGCCCGGGACAGAGCAGCTGGGGTACTGCCTGGTTGGTCCCGCAGCGCCGAGGGGCCGCGCTACGGGACCAACCCAGCACCCCAACTGCTCTGCCCCGGGCGCCCCAAGTCAGCCGCTGCTGAAACTGACCAGCGGCTGACATGGGGAAGCCCAGGGCAGACCAGCTCCAATTGTCCGGCTGCCTGGAGCACTTCTGGGTTCCAGGTGGTGCCGGACTAGCAGGAGTGCCGGACCACTGGATGCCAGACAACTGGAGATTTACTGTATATATAAAATGTGAGCTATATTACAATGCAGTCACATATAAAAAGACTATAGATTTGTATCAGTTATGTTAGATCACACATTTATAGTCAAATATATTATTTTCCTGAGATAAACAAGAAATGTGTAGCTGCTGCTCTCATCTTTTTTTTTTTTTCAGCCATATTGGGATTTTTCTGGGTAGTTTATAATTCAAAATTTGTCTTTAACATCCTGATACAACTTGATCCTAATTTCAGAGTTAAAAAGCCAAAAGCAAACATTTCAGACATTTTTACAGTGAAAGTACCTCTCAAATTGCAAGAGGCTGTACTTTATCATATACCATAAGCATAAAACAAGGATTTACTTTTTAACAAATGAACAGGTTATGCAGAAAAGCTATAGTCTGATGATTTATTTATAGCTTTACACATGGTGGCCATTACTACAGCATGCAGGGTGCTATAAATTCTGCAAGAAAAAAAAAGGAAAATAAAACCATCCAGACATAGGGTGACCAGATATCCTGATATTAAGAGTTGTGTCTTATATAGGCAACCATTCTACCTCCACCCTTGCAATTCACAATTTTTCACACTTGCATCTCACCCTAAGACAGTCACACTACCCTATATTGCTATCCAAAACCAAACAAATGTCAACCTCAGTTCTTCAAACAGTTAACTTATATGTCCTTGTTCAAAGCCTGTAGGAACAAGTCTACCTTGCAGTGGGTCCCCACACTGGCCAAAGGTTAACTGCAATAAGGTTTGTATGAAACATGGAAGGGGAATAGACACTCTGTTACCCAAGATTCCAGGCACAGGGACTAATCTGCAACTTGATCTAACACCTTGCCACAAGTGGAGTGCAGGTGCAGGGGGATGAGAAGACGGAAAAGCATCAGACTACTTCTGTCCAGTAAGAAGCCATCCACATGCTTTTCTACTGCCAACTAATATCACTTGTCATTGAAACACACACACACACACACACACACACCGTTCAGACCATTTTATACCAAAAGGATGTGCAAACTCCAGTGTCAAGGTCTCTTTCACAATTCTCTGACAGCAGCCCTTCCTTTTAAATGGAGATGAGTCCAGCTTGAATGCCTCCACTAATCTGATTTTGAATATGCTGACATGTTTACTCCAACATGGAATTTGATATGTACTTAGAATTCCATCTCCCATTTAAAAAAGTGTCTGTTGCACTTCTTTTAGTCAGTAATAAGGAACACAAGCTGTGAGGCAACTCATATACAAAGTAACAGAATTGAGCTGTACCATTTATAAAATACATCAAGTAATAGTAATTGTAAAAAATCCATGAGCATGAGCGCTTTAAGTCTTGTCTTTTACTCGGTATTATTTGAGTTCATATGCAAACTTTGGGTTCCTAGAATGTAGCAATAGTCCATCATTCCCTAAAGCAGAGCTGGAAAACCTAATGCTGGGGTGCCGGATGTGGCCCCCAGCTTGTCTGGATCCCCCCACCCCTAGAGCATTGAAGAGCCTGCACTGGCACTCCAGCCCTTTCCTCCCCTTCCCCCATCACCCCTAGGGGCACAGCACACAAAATCTATTAGCCTGGGCCCCCCCAGGGTCTGGTGCGTGAGGGGACTGTGGTAGTGTCTTTCTCCCTCTCAGTCAGGGGCCGTGTGAGTGAGGGTTTTGAGGTTTTTTAATTTTATTTTTGCTTCTCATGTGCAACCCCTGACTGATTTTTTTCTATAGGTCAGTGGCCCTGACTCAAAAAAATGTTCCCCACCCCTGCCCTAAAGATTATTTTTGACCTACTAGCATCAGGCAATGATAATGCAGAATGGATAATGTTATGCCTAGATGTACTATTCCCTTCTATATCTGGTAATTAAGCCTCAGCAAATGTACTACTGGTGGGACAGAATGAAGGGTATTTGGGAGTTCCTTCTGTAACGAGGTTGCACAAGATGCATTCTCTCGCAAGTGCTCTTGGCCAGGTGTATACACCTGCACTCTCTCTGCTTATGGAGGCTCTTTGGTGATCAAAATAACCTCTACCAAAATAAACCCATTCCAGGGTACAAGTCTCAGTGCCCTCTGTGATGTCTCTCAGTTTGTTCCCACTGGAATAGAGTGGTGCCCCTAGGGCTTCCTTCCTGAAATCAATGGCTTTGTCCTCTGAGAACCTCTCTGAGCCCAGCCCTTTCACTGGGTCACTATAGTTCAATTCCTGCCCTCCAACCCACACCCCAGGGTGCCTCAGTATCTAAGCTACTTTTCCCAGTGAGGGGTTTATGGGGAGGAGGTGGTATCCCCACCCTCTACTCTAGGCTCCAACCCATTGCCCCTGTAGCTGGCAGCTGTTTGCTATGTCTGTTTCAATGCTGCGATGATTCCCTGGGCCACTTCCCCGAGTTGTCTTTGCCCTTATCTCAGGGCTCTGTCTTGTTTGCCGTGAGCTCTCTACTCTCAGCTTTCCACCATGCTACTCTTCCTCCTTTAGTCAGTCTTCACTTCTTGAGCACAACACAGTAACTAACTGCTACTCTGTTTCACAGCTCCTTCTATATTGCCTTCCCAGTCCCTGATTGACTGCTTCCCCGGCAGCCATTCTAGCCTGCTTGGAGGACCTCTCTTCTGCCTTTCTGAGGCAGGGTGTGCCAAAATCACAAAAGCCTCCAGTAGAGAGAATCAGGGCCTAACCTCCATCACACCTGTCAAAACTTGTGAACTCACCTTATATAGATTATGGGGGGAGTGAATTAAATCAATTACGCACGCAAACAGTAAAATAATATGGAAGTCAGAAAAAAGGAAGAGTTCTAAGTTATTGTGGCAAAGTTGCAGGCAGTCTATAGATAAGTCTACAACCAAATTCCACTGTAATATCCTTTATTTTACTCCCACTAAAACTTCTATGACATAGTCATTGCTGGATTTACTCTGAAGGAAAAAGGAGGAACAGTTCAACATCTGCAGAAAGCATACTTTTTTTATTATAGGTCATAAAAAGATAGTCCCATTTGAAATTTTGACTTTTGTCTGTTTCTTTGTCTTCCTCTCATTGAAAGTAACGTATCATTCCTAAAACATTCAAAATCATTAAATCCCCCATAAAAACTTATACACAAGGTGCATTCAAATATACAGGCTATCATTAAAAGTACGGTTCACACTTTTGGGGAGTTTTGTAGCTAACCTTCCTCCTGTCGATTTAAATGGGAGTTTTTAGCTCAATATCAATCTGATGGCATCCACTCACCTCATGTGCACTCCTACTACTGGGAGCATATTCATTTGCATTCTCTCAGCTTTTATGGTGCTCTCAGCCGGGCACTTTCTTTTTTCAAGTGGGTTTTCAGCAACTCAGCCAGGAGCACCACGTGGGGAGAATGAAAGCTCAGATGCCTCCCATGCAGTGGGGGGAGGGAGGAATAAGGGGGCTAGAGGCTGGTGTGTTTGGGGGGGCCACAAGGCCCAGGGCGACCCTGGGCACTAGCGGGAGGGCCTCACACAGTCAGCAGAGATTGGTCCCACCCCTTTCTTGGTGGCAGGAAGCAGAGTAGGGGTGTGAATGTTTAACAGGTGAGGCTTACCGGGTAAGGTTAACCAGTGGGGGGTTGGAACAGCTCTCGGCCTGCCACATGCAGGGTGTTGGCCCAGGCCTGAGGAGGGAGCCTGCTGTGGAGAGGGGGCTGCTCCGGTCATCTGAAACAGCCTCTGTCCACTGCAGGTCTGAGCCCCCTGCATCCAGAGCAGCCCCTGTTCACAGCAGACTACCCCCAGGCAGGGGCTGGTCTGTCTGCAGTGTCCCCCATCCTATCCCCTCCGTTTAATTGGTTAACCAGTTAAACAATATATTTAACCAGTTAATCAATTAAATGAGATTTTACATCCCTAGAGCAAAAAGACCTTGCCCCAGCCTGCTCTGCCCCCCTGGCTTCCAGCCACTTGTGTGGAGAAAGGGCAGAGGGGAACTGCACCACACACTCACAGACAGTAGAAAGTGGAGTGATGTAGCCAGGAGGCAGGGGACCAGAGCAGGCGGGGTCAGGTTGCTCTACTTCCCCTACTGCCACCAGTAAATGCGGGGGAGAAGAGATGATTACTGCTGCTGGCACCAGGTGCCTCACTAGTCCTTTGGCATGCATGGCTCAGGGCAGAGACTTGGGCGGGGGGAAGGGGAGAGGGAAGAGGTGGAGTGTGGGGGGAACCAAGGCAGGGCTAAGGTAGAGAGGTTTGTCCTAGATCTTACACCTTCCTACAGACAGCTCACCCCTGGGCTATGTGTAGTGTGGGGAGGTGTCATGGTGGAGGTGATCATGGGACTGGTGCCCTGCTTGTCCCTCCCAGTAGTCCCCAATGGACTTGGCCCTTTGACTGAGTTACACATAGTTCTGAAGTACACAGACCAAAGAATCTCTTTCAGTACACCTCCCTGTGATAATTCTCCAATATTCCTTACACTGGAATGGAGAAGTGCTCCCAGAGCTTCTTCTCTAGAGATTCTTTGCTCTATAGTGAGCCTTGCCTGACCAAAAGGTCTACAGCTGAGTAACCCTCTTAAATAAGACCCCTGCTGAGGGTTATCAAAGTCCACAATTACCAACCCTCTTTGAGATCTACCTTCAGTACTCCTTGGGCCCATGCAAACTTTCTTCTCAGGGTACTCATCTGCAGCTGGTGGGGAGGACCCAGGACTGTCCACTACACCAGGCCCTAACCTACGGACCCTACAAACAGCAGGCACCTTCTTCATCCTTTTAACAAACATGTTGCAGCTACTGTTCCTTGGGTCACTTCCACATAGCCTCAGCACGTGCAGCTTCACCCTTACCTAAGGCTGATGTCTTGCTTGAGCCCTAGCAGCTAGCCAGGAGCACTTTCTTGCTCCTCTTGTCACAGCCAGCAACTGTTTTATCCAGAAGTTGGAACTCCTGCAACAACTGGGAGCATCATTCTTGCTCCTCTGGCTCCAAGCAGTAACTAAACTTTTCAGGCCCAGAAGCTCCTTTCATATCCCCGCTGGGGTCTGACTGGCTGTTTCTCTGCAGCCTCTCTGAACATATTGGAGAGCTCAGATTGGACGCCTCTTCTGCTCTTTTCTTGGGGAAGGATGTTGTAGGACTACAAGGTCTTCAGTACTTTGGGCTTAGTAGCTCAATCAATCACATTAACTAACGTCAAGTCAAGGGCTGAGGGGAAGGGATTGTTGTTTTTTGGTAGCAACATCAGTGGGAGCAGGATCAGGAACAGTGCATCTTTGTATGTTGCCCTTTCTTGACTTACTGCAATTTATAAAGACCAACACATAATTCTAAATTTGATAGGTCACAGTTTTTCCTTTAGCTCAAGCAGTAGTGTTACCAGAGAGCTGGACTTGATATAACTGCATTCATTTGTACTCAGCCACCATAAACTAGAAGCAAGGATACCATGTAGTCAGGAATCATTTTGTCTTGGCTGAGGCAGACAGAACAGCTGCAGTGTTTGAAACTAGAATACATAAGGATACTGATCCATGAGAATGGAATGGAATGTGAATAGCTGACTGGCTCTGGGTTTCTGGGAGTGTTTTGCTGGGAGTTGCTTTGCTAACAAATAGAAATAAGTTTGGTGGTTGCTAAGGATTACTACAAGTTACCAGATTTGTTTTGAATAACCTATACAATACATTAGTTAGATTGTGTATTTTGGAGACATTTTGACAAGCCAGAGTCTGGCATACAACTCCCTGGCAGCTAGGAGGAAATCCAGCCACCAGAATTCTGCTGTTGACCACTCAATACCATCCCAGTCTTTGGGCAGCTCTACCTGGGATGCTATGGAAAACAGGTGGGTAACCTATTTTTGGGTTGGGGGACACCAACCCATACAAAAAAAAAAAATCAGGTCGGGGCCACACAAGTGAGAAGCAAAAGAAAAAAAATACTTCTCACTGACCTGGCCCCCAACTGAGAAGCAGAAAAAAAAAAACCCTCACCTTACTCCCCTCATGCTCCAGCCCAGGGAGTGGCAAGGCTCAGGGCTTATGACAGGGCCAGATTAATTTTTCTTGGGGGCCCAGGACTAGTAGATTTTATGGGGTCCCTCAGGCTCTGGGGTGGATCCAAAAATAAAGGGCTCAGTTTTCGGAGGAGGGCTCCCAGGAACCAAATTGGTGGTGAGGGTGCAGCAGCAAGCTGGGGGTGGAGGTGCAGGGTCTGGGCAGGAGGTAGGAGACTGGGGTGGAGAGGTCTGGGCAGGTGGGGGCAGTGCACAGCTCCTGGGGGGTTCCATGCCACCCTGCATTTGCCCATACATTGACAGGGGGTGGTGCCTACAAGTGCAGGATAGGAACACCAGGAGGTGGAGGCTGCAAGCAAGCACAGGGATAGAGCTTCCCTGTGCTGTCATTCCCCCAGTTTCCCATCTGGTACTGGAATTCCAATTTGCCCAGGAAATTTTCCGCAGAAAGGGGGATGTAGAACAAAGGATTGCTGCCTCGGGAAAGCCTGTTTAAGCAATGGGCATCGATCAGTCCCTTTGTCTTCAGCTGGCTGGGGAACAGACAACCCGAAACCCAAGTCAGAGTAAAAAAGATAATCTCTGACTTGAAGACTTGCCTGAAATAAGAACAGCTTTTAGGGTAAGAAACTGAAATAAGTTTTAGTGTATTAGAACTCACTATTGGTATTCTTTTCATTTAAAATTCTGTAACTTACTTGGATCTGTCTATTTTCATGTGCAACCACTTAAATTCTACTGTTTGTACTTAACACTTCTGTTTACCATCAGGCTCAATGTAAATAATTGCTCCCCGCCATGTAACAACCAGTGTGCACGTCCTCCTTTCATTGAGAAAGGAGGCTTACCTGAAAAAGCTTTCATTGTGCAAAACTTTTTACACGAGAAAGAAGAATTTGGAGCTTTGATCCCTTTTGGGGGTTGGTTTCTTGGGTGCTGTGCCCTAAGACTGCATTCTCCCAGAGCTGAAGTGGTTCAGTGTCCACATTGCTCTTCAGCAGGAGCAGTTAACCCAACTCCGTGCCTTGTCTGGGGGAGACCAGAGAATCTGGTCCAACAGGACAGGGTGGAGGGGAGCCCTAGAGAGCAAGGCAACGGGTGTTAGTGAACTGATGGTCATCCAAAGGTTTTTTTGGTTCATTTGGGGTGCTGCCTATTGAGGTATGTTTTCTGATTTCCAGTGCATAATCTAGAATGCATAAACAAAAAAAACCACCTCACATTGCTCTTATTTTTAATTATATATACATATATTCAGAAACAGAAAAATTGAATAAAATTACAGAAGTATGCAGGAACTTCAGTAAGAAAGCATAGACAAAACCGTTATAAAGAAGTACACATGACCTTAAGTACTCTCTTAAACCCTTTATTGTTGTTTGGTTGCACAAATAACAGAAGCTCAGCAGAAAAAGGACAGGAGAATATTTAGTTAAATGCCAAACCAAATCTGGTTTATAAACTTATCAGATTTATGTCTCACCATCACATTTTCTTCCAAGCAAATTATTATTGGCCGTGGAGGGGTATTTATTCTGGCTACCAGACATTCTGACTATTCTACCTGTTTTTTACCCACAAAAATGTAGTCTGCCTCTCAGTATTTCTCATGTTTCCTTTCATGTACACTCGAAAAACTCAATACACTTAATTTTGCCATTGCCTTTTGCAACTTACAAGCACATTTGTTTCTAAAAAGGATGTAACAGGATTCTGAAATAGCTCAAGCATTCTTTGGTTTATATTTGCTTATTTGGATATAGGTGAGGGAAAAAAAAAACCCAGTTTATTTTTCTGCACATTTGAATGAATCTCACAATTTACAGCATTTATAACAATTCTAATACTTCCTACATCATCATGTTTAGTTACCAATCAGAAGGATCACTTAAAAATTCTGCTCAGAAACACAAGGACAAAAAACAACTAAGATCAAGGATACTGGATTCGTCTACACTAATAAGTATTATAAATTATTTACTGAACTTCAAAGCCTTGAAACTGGAGAAGAACACTGAGGCAAATGTAGGATTTGTTTGTTTATTATCAATTATTTATATGGTATGTTTTACAGTGTAAGATGTGCAGAAAAGGCATAATTCTGAAGAACAGAGTATAATAAAAATGTTATATTATGTTAATTCCAGAAAAATTTACTTTACTGATACATCTGTACTGAGATTACAAATGAAATCACTGAAAACATTTCAATAAAATTCTTCACCAAAATAATACAAATACCATATAATTTTGAGATATATAATGTAAAATATTAAAGTTTAAATAAGTAAAATAGTATTCAAAGGCATAGGAAAAGTAAGCCTAGTCTCAAAGTATATTGCAGGGTTGAAGCTAACTCAAAAAATAAAACATTCGGAGCCTAGGATAACAAATGGTATCTGAACTAAATTGACAACAGAAATTGATTTTCTCCCCTGGGAATTCTAGGTCACATCGAAAATTAACATGCCAATCTTTATAATTGAGGTAACACTTCAAACATTTTTGGCAAATACAGACAAAAAATTTGCTCCAATTAAAAACAATAACCCTGGGATTCATGGAATGCATACCAGGAAGCTATTGTTTTTAACGTGCCTTAGGTCAAATGTGGTAAACTTAACACTTAACTGGTGCTGTCTGTAATAGATTGGATGAAACAGGTCTACAAAAGAATCAATAAATGTAAAGACTGGAAAGAATTAGAGAGGCTTGCAGACTTGTACCTATTGTCTGGGGGAATTAGATGTCAGTTTGAGTATTATAACTCTGACAAAGGTTTCCTAGCTTTAATTTACTAGAAAACATAATGGGTGATGTAGAAGCTGGGAAACACTAGTCAGTCTGAATACATTATTTAACAAACAATTTAATGAATGTTACACACATTATTATGGGGCTTACAGACTCTATACCTGCTCATTCATTTGTACTTCCCAATCTTGTTTATCAAACAAATATTTCTTTGTAAGTTGCATGCCTTAAACTTCAGAAGTATGGAAATACATTTTTCAAATATTTGGATCTACATAACCTCTGATAATAAACAGCATGGTGAAAACTAACAACTATGAGTCCCTACACAGGCTTACCAAAACTTGTCTTACATGGTGTTTGGGCATCTTTTGCACATTTACCAGATACAATTTATAGATATGTTCTACGTACTTATCTGAAGCAAGGTGGAAACATTCCATTAGTTAACAGACTATATAGACAGAACACTAGTGAATAAATTCAGGCTATGCTGAGAAGTAACAAGTTACTGTGTTGTTTAAAAAATAATCAACTGACTGATGTCAAAGGACACTGTAAGTTTGGGTCCTTTTTAATGGCTGTATTACTAATATTTTTTTTCTTGATTTGCTTTAAAATCTTCAAGCGATCTTCTATGAAACAAAATCACAATGCCCCTCAGAGTTAAGAGCCATATTGATACATATAGTAAACTAACTCCCTTATCAAAGGCAAGTCAATAAATCACAACATCATATATAATATTTCATTAGAAGTAGAATCTCTCACCCCTCCTAAATATAAAAAGATGCACTTAAATTTGTTCAGAAAAATATTTCCAGCTTTCTGAAATATGAAGTATGAAATGAAAATACAGTTGCAATATACAACATACATTGCATATGCTTTCACAGAAACTTGGAACATATGGTAGGTACTACAATCCAAAAGACAAAATGAAATTCTAACACACAATAAGAATGCTTAATGCAATAGTCCACAGGGTAAAATTGGATGTGGAAGGTTGGATGTCTCTATCCCAGGGTCCCTCTTCAAACCACAAGCTGTTCATGTGTAGCTGATACTTCAGTATCTCTGGAACTCCCTTTATAACCCAATGCATATACTGAAAAGAGTACTCAAGAGTATTTTCCCCACTGGTAAATGAGCAAGGAGCCCCATTTGTGAACACAGAGTACATTTCTATCACAAGTGTTCTGAATAAAAAGGTATTGTGACTGGTACTACTGTGATGGGAAAGTCTCACTTGGGACTACCTAGCTTATATGACAAGATGTTACTATGGTCATAAATGTGATTATCTCTCTATATAAACTTTACAAGTCTTTGCTGGTGGTGTAAGAGGGAGATTGTGTGTGTGTTGCATGCAATTTATGCATTAAACGTTTATTTGTTCTGTAACCAAATTATAGATTATTATTTTGTGTCTGCTATTATTGTTGATATGATATTAGTTTTCTATCATGTCAGGACAGGCCTATTAGGTGTATATAGTCGTATGTGCTTTCACTAAAATGAATAATGTAAATCCCATCGTGATAACCCACTAGGTCATGCATCTTCCTGAAAAAAAAAAAAAAAAAAATCACAATCAGCTCAGGAAGGCCTACATGAGTGTCTCTGGATACATCAGAAGGAGCTAAAAAAGGGTTACTTCCCATTTTTGCAAAAGCAGAATGGCAATAGGAAGTGCCTTCTGCCACAAGCTGCTGTTTATGGTACTTTTGGGCTGCTTATTCTGGAAGTCTGGGAGACCCAAGTTTGGATCCAATTCTAGAAACAGCCATGTCTCGGAAAGACATCAAATTAATTTTTTCATAGGTCACCAGTGTTCTATACTGTGATAATCATCCAGTAACTTTAGTAAAAAAAAAATACAATTATTTCAACACCTATTGTAAGTAATAAAATAGAAATTTATTAGAGCATTTTGGTTTGTTAAAGCTGGGAATTGGCAGTTCAATTATTGCAGAAGAGTGTATGCAGTCATTAATGATTTCTATCAGGAAGAAATTCTTCTCTGGCACAAGTCCTGATCCATTCAGTTTTACGAGAAAACCCTCTTTGTTTCTAGTTGCATCTTCCCATGCAACCAAACCCACTTGATGTACAGAGTTACAAAATAATTGAACCACTAAACTGAACCCTTTTTAGTAAAGATTAGCGAGAACAGGGATGGATAAGGCAACTAACAGACACCTTTAGCAGAAGGGGATGGGCGAGTTTGTAATATTTGGTTTTGGCAGGCAGAGGAGGCCTCTGGCATGAGAATACACCATCAGTATATTGAGGAAAAAAAGGAAAGTAATGGGACCCATATTTGTGGGCAGGCCTGCCAGGTGTGTGTGTGGGGGCAGGGGGGTGGAGGGCAAAGAGGGCAACCGCCCTAGGGCCTGATAATTCAAAAAGGCCCCAAGGCTCCCAGCCACTGCTGCTGCTACTACTACTACTACTGTGGGAGCAACAGCAACTGGAGCCCCAGCCCTTTAAATTGCCACCAGAGCCCCGCGTAGACACCCTGGTCAGCGTTAAGGACTGGGCTAGGCAAAGTATGTTCCAGGTGTCTCAGAGAGTGCGAGGTGAAGAGGAGTGCACTCTAAGCAATGCTGAGGACTGACTGCCACAGCCCCACCCCTTCTGCCCAAGGCCCAGTGCCTTCTGGGAACACAGAGCCAGTAGCCACCTGACCTTGTCCTGGGGCCCAACAAATATGTCTGTGTGTCTGTCTGTCCCCCTGACCATGGGGTATGTACATTTGTTTGCGATAGTAGGGAGAGGAGAGACACAGTGACATATGACATATGGAAATAGGTTATCATTTTGACCTCCAACTTGCACCATCCACTTTTCTCCTGCAGCTCCCATGCCAGTATGGCACCCTTTAAAGCTCAACAGTTTCTCTCTGAAGTTAGACCAAACAGATGCCAATGTACTACTCTCTCTCTCAACCACTTGCTCTTTTACTTCAGCCTTGCAGCAGCAAAACAGTTCTGCGCACAATTGGAAACCTGTTAATGCATCAACATGAAAAAGGGGAAGGTGCTAGAAAGAGATTGGCGAGCTGGGAGGTACCTGGGCCTTGACTAGAGGCAGATGTTGGGTCTGTCTTCAACATTAGGTAAGGAAGTGAAGAGGAAATTGGTTGGGAGAAGATAGAGGAGGATAGAGAAGGGAGCAAGCACTGGTGCCCAGAGCCCTTCCTGTTAGTTCTATAGCAACTGTCTATACCGTAAGTATACAGTTGATTATTAAATACCTGTTTGAATACCAAGCACCTATTGCATTCATCATGCTGCATGGAATATTTGTGGGAAGTCAACAATATGTGTATATATCTCACCCATACCAAAAATTAGATTACAAATATAGAGCATATATAGGTCCTCTTAAGTATTCTGTAGAGTAATAATCCATATGGAACAGTTATATATTTAAAAATATATACTATGAATACCATATATGAATCAGTGTAAGCCTCCTCTGAATATTATAGTTCTCTTTCACACAACTACAGTACCACGTTTCATAAAGTTTACAAGCAATACTTTAGCAAGTGTTCTCTGAAATGCAATAGAATACTTAAAATATGCTAAATGGTAGGAATTAGGAAATAAGAACACATACCTGGTTAAGTACTGAAATACGAATCTGACCACATCCTTCCCAGAACTACTTTAGATAGTTTGTTGTTAGCATTCCACACACTGCAGATACTTAAAAATACTGTTTAATTTTCTTTAATCCATTTCTTTTATGGATATAAAATGGCCAGACAATAACACAGCAGCTCCCATATAAAATAAATCTTTACTGTTACACAAAACCTCTTTTTAATAATAGAGTAGGGAAATATAAAAATGTCTTTTTATATAATTATACTAACAAATGTGTTAGTGAGTTTCCATTTTACAGTGTTAGAGCTTCTTAAAAAAACTGATCGTTTTCTTTCCTTCTCTATTTTTTCCCAGAATTAAATTTGTATTCAACCAAAGAATGTTCTTTCTTTATAATGGTTTGAAGTATCATGCCACTATCATGTGAACTTTTCAGTAAAAGTAACTCCATTCTGGAGACTTTCTACTGAAGATGTTCTTCCCTTTTCTTACGTCATCACCAGTTATTTTTTCCTCTATTGGTAAATACATGAAAACGGTAAGGGCCTAATCCCAGAATCATATTCACTAGGTCCATAAAAGCTATAGAACTACTTATATAAGTGTTACACAAATAAAACCCAATATTTAATATATCTTCTACTTGAGTCCATTAACTTCCCTGCAGGATCTAGGTCTCCAAAAGCACACACATCTTGCCTGCTAAGAACGTCACCAATCCCAGACTTGGTACTCTGAGTCCATTCCAAAATGGAAATGTAAGCATTCTGAATTTTCTCCTGCACTAATCTGCAAAAATTATGTTGTCAAAACTGTAAATCTGACCTCTGTGTCCAACAATTTCAATTTTTTAAAAATCATTCTATTATTCTAAAAATAAAGTGTATCTGATTCCGCTATGTGTTTCTTGTATGGGAGGTGTATACACACACACACACACACACACACACACACCCCTCCCCCCTTAATTTATTTGCTGTTTCTTTTTTAATTTTCTTGTTCATATTTGGAAAATGCAACATCAATTGGATTTTCATACTCTCCTTGAGTTTCTTATGAAGCTTCAGAGCCTGCAGACCTTTGCTTCTCATTTCCCTTATCTTTCCTCTTGCTTTTAGGCATGTCTGTGAACAATCCCCCCACTCCCCAGTGGATAAAAGGGGGAAAAAAAGCTCTGAGTATTATATCTAACAAATGTAATTTGCCTTTAAAGTTGTTTCAAGCATAGTGTAGTATTTAAAAAGGGTAACACATCTTGGAATCAAGTCATACAACAGAGATTATTTTTGTTTACCACGAGGAATGGATGTGATAGAAACATTCATACCACCCAATATTAAGCACTTTAAAGTCAGGAATTTACTGAATGCAAAGTTTGAATTCTTCTGTATGGTATAATTATGTTAAAACCAGTGTAACAGTTAGAGTAACTTTAACATCGGTGGAGCCACGCCCTAGGCATCTCAATTTTATTTAACATAGCAGCATTCAGCTGAACATCAGACATTATGTGATGACATGCAAGAGCTCCATATTTCAATATCCTGGCCTTGAACTAGTATTTCTCAGTAGACAAAAGAACACAATACGAAAAGTAAACATGATCAACATGAAGACTGACAGCAAGTAAAACCTTAACAGAATTAAGTATAATAGCAATAGCAGTGCTTATAATAATGTATCATATTAGTAGCTTCATTTTTCCTACATGTAAAAAAAATCAAACCCAGGTGTCCTGAATCACAGCTCTTTCCCTTATTCCTTAGGCTATCTTAACTCTGTTCAAGCCATATTAACTGAGATTTTATAGCAAGAACTAAACGTTTTTCTCTGGAAGAAAAATACATCTTTTTCCATTTGCTTTTAAAACTGTTAGCTAAATAAGCAAAATAATAAGCAAGCCAAATTTTGTCCCCACATACACGTAGGGCTTTAGTATAGGTCAATGTTGAGGCATGCATATATATATATATATATATATATATATATATATATATAGTATAATTATATAGTTTTAAAGTAGAAATACTGTAGTATAAAAATCACAGGAACGTCTTGAAATTGCATACTCTGAATTGTACATATTGAAAAACCTCAGATGTAATTACAAAATGAGTATTTTTTTTAATATAACTATTCAAACTCTATTCAGGCAATAAAGAGAACTGCACTGGCTAATAAATTTTAAATATATGCTAACGAAAATATTTTAAATGGTGTAAACAGTCATTTAACCCCATCATCTTTCCATTCCAGGGAAAGGGTTGTTTTTTTTGTTTTGTTTTTTTTTTCTAATTTTGAACCATCTGGTAGTAATTTAACATTTTCTCTTTGTTACAGGTTTTGGCATTTTGTCCTCTAAATATGTTCTGCAGTATGCAATATTTCTTAATTAAGTTATACATTTATGTTATCTATTCAGCTATGAAAGAAACATGAACATTATTTCCAACTTCATACTAGCTAACTATAGTCTACTATTTCAGACTTAAAACGTTACTATAATTAGTTTACAGCAATAGCCCAGAAAGTGCTAGAAGTCAGGATTAAAAAAAGTTTGTTACAGAAGTGTGAATTAAATACTCTCATTTTGTATGTAAATTAAATAGGGTAATTTTTGTGCATTTCACATATACAAGCATTATTTTCTTGTGAATTGAATGAGCACAGGTTGAGAAGTGCATTTTGCACGACAACAAAATGTCAAGTTTTATTCAATGAACCTATTCAATATGAAAATGGAAATTTCCACAGAGGAAGGAAATTGCCTTAAAGTCAGTTGGCATTATTTTGTTTCTGCTACTTGCTCTGAATGGGATGACTAGATGAATGCAATATTTGCCACACAGAGTTTTTCTACCTTTGAAGAGTACAAGGCTGTTATGAAAAGTAATGGTGGAATTATAACAGACAAGAACTTTGTCTTGTGAGACCCTCAAAATATGCTAACCAAATAGCAATGGTTAAGAGCCCTTTGTTGTCTAAATAAGAATGAATGTATTGTTCTATTTGAGGTCTTCACTGAAATTCTAACCTTATGTTCTCTGAACCAAATATCCAGAGTGACTCAGTGTCTTTGATCAGATTCATGATCACTTCTACACAATGGACCACTGTAAAGAAAACGTAAAACAGTTTATATTCAAACACTAAAGTGTTTGCAAACAATATTCTATTTATTCTGCTACACCTTCAACTTAAAACTTTGTTCAGCTGCTGATCTGATGTTAATGTAACTGGAAGAAGAGGTTATATGGTTGAGGCAATTAGCTAAATAAAAAGTAATCAAATAGATTAAACTACTATCAGGGCTGTTCCCCCACTCTGGCACTCCGAGTGCAGAAGGTGAGGGCCTGCAACAGAGTTTCAAAACCTTGCCTCTACAGGCACTGGTTACCAAAACTCCCTCAAAATCTGTGTTGTGATTCCAGGGATGGGGGAGGGGAATTGCTGCCACCATCAAGTGCTTTTTGATCCCTAAAAAACCAGGGTGAATACTTGAACCCACCTCCAGGGGTACCCCAAGCTCTTTTGCCCCAAAAAAAGAGCTTGAAAAAGAAAAGCTGCAGTCTATGGTATCTGACCCCTCAGTCAGAGGCATGCAGACACACAGACAGACCTTCCAGGACACAAGAATCAAATTATTACCTTAAAAAAAAGGAATTTTTATTACAAAATAAAAGAAACTTGATAAAGCATACTTGGTTGCTAGATGTTACAGAGCAACTAAGGAAAAAATGTTTTAAAATACCAGAAAATATCTAGGAACAATGCGTAGATGGTAATTGGGGAGGAGAGGAATGAAATCACATAGAGAAGTTCAAACCAAACCACAAAAAGAAAAATTACCCTCAACGCAACTGGATTCACTTTTCCCAGTTACTTATTTCTAATTTTCCCTTTGTCCAGTCCACTCCCATGCCCCGAATTCCATAGAGGCATGGTGGTCCTGCCTGGGTTTATATCATTCTGTCTCTCTCAACTGCTGGTTTCTCTCTCCCACACAAAGAAAGCAGGCAAGGAACCTCTATATCCAATTCAAATTTCAACTCTCCATCTCCACTGGTTCTCCTGGGCCCCCTAGCTAACACCTCTGCTAGCTACCTGAGCTTAACCCTTTAGTCACCAGGTGCTGATCAGCACTCCTCCTGTCCATTTCAACTGTCATTGCAATACACAACATGTATGTACTTTTTACATGTTTAGCATTAGCCTCTTATAATAAAGCGGTCTACAGAAGAGTACAGGCACCCTTTTACATTACACAAAAGCTGTTGCTCAAAAAAAAAAAAAAAGTCTCTGTGACATGGTGACTAAAGTCTATCCTATGCTTTGTAGTTGTTGAATCTTAGTTATCAGTGTGCATTTGATGAGGCAGACAATTCAGATCTACAGCTTCCCAATATTTAAGAAACAATAATGAACCAAGGTGCTCAAGAAATGGAAAGTCAAGGACTGGTGGAAAAATTCCAGAAGCAACATATTCCTGAGCCTAAGCACCAAGTAAAAGCTAGTTATCTATAAAAGGTTAGCATTATGAAATTCAGATGAGAAAAAACTCAGAATAGCAGTCTATAATGAATAACAGTTCTCAAAACCAGTTAAATGACCACTGTTTTGACATCAAATGCTGAGACGATTTGATTTCTGTAGCACAGAATTTCTCTGAAATATGCTAGTGTTTTCCATATAAAGCAAAAAATAATTTAGATAAGGAAAATGAGATTCTGTTCCAAAAAACAACCATTAAGAGAATGCTATCAAGCTGCTTCAGATCGCTGAAAATTTCCATGACACAGAACTTAGTTTCCACCAAAATCTCGATTTAAAAAAAAAAAAAAAAAAAAAAAACACATTTGGGAAGGTAAAAGTCCAGCAACTTGATCGAAAGTTTACAGCATGTGCCAAATACCATCTGTTTCCAGAAAAGAGGTGCATGCAACAACTTGTCACATCCATCCATTCTCCTCTCCTGACCCCACTTAGTTTGTACTCTGATACAATGCATCAACAAAGTCCATGCTCTGTCATGATTGCTACTGTAAAATTCTGGGTGTAGAGATGGCATACTAAGCAGTTCAGACACATTCTTTGTGGATTTTTGAAATTATAAAGTTTTGTACCCAAAATGACATGGTGTGTTCTTGGAGGCCACTCAGTACATTCAGAATCTTAATTGTCATTACAGCAGTGCCATTAATGACAACACAGCATGTAACAAATGATCATCCTGCAAGAATGTAATTGTTCAGTTACCACAAAGGCCATCTTCTGCTATTTTTAGGTTTGTGTAAACCTCCCAATGATGTTACTGGGAGATCTGCGGGGATTGACGGGAATATGAGATCCTAAATTTCCAGGCTCACATACCACATTTAAAAATAAAATCCAAACCTCTCAATAGAGAATGAGTTTGTCTCCTCTGTTGTATTACTCTACTTCCAGAGCTTTGACTTTAAAAGCAAATATATCAGATATCTAGATTTTAAATGCTAAAGAGACCATTAAAATTATTTGAATTCCTGCATAAAAAAGGGCATGTACTTCATCAAATAATTACTGCATGAAGTCCAACTGCATCTGGTTGAACTAAACACAAGATGGATCTAGAAAGGCATTTACTCTTGATAAAAGGACTAATAAATGGGCAACCTACCACTACCTTAGTATAAATTGTCCCAATATTTAAATATATATGGAGATATACCTATCTCATGGAGCTGGAAGGGACCTTGAGAGGTCATTGAGTCCAGTCCCCTGCCCTCATGGCATGACCAAATACCATACCTGACAGATTTGCCCCAGATCCCTAAATGGCCCCCTCAAGGATTGAACTTAGAACCCTAGGTTTAGCAGGCCAATGCTCAAATCACTGAGCTATCCCTTGCCCCCCCCCCTTTAGTTACCCTCCTCATTCAGTATTTGCAATTTACTTCCAGTTTGAATTTTTCTGGTTCTAAACAACTCTTAACCACCTTCTTGATCAACTAGCCTAAACACCTTGTCATAAGAACTGGTATACTGGGTCAGCTCAAAAAGTCAACCTAGTGCAGCATTCTATCTTCCAACAGTGGCCAATGCCAAGTGGCCCACAGGGAATTATCAAGTGAGCCATTCCCTGTTGCCTATCATCAGCTTCTGACAAACACCATTGCTGCCCATCCTGGTTAATAGGCACCGATGGACCTACCTTCCAAGAATTTAACTAATTCTTTCTTGAATCCTATAATAGCCTTGACTTCCCAACGTCCTCTGGGAAGGAGTTCCACCAGTTGACTACAGAGGGTGAAGTAGTTCTTCCTTTTGTTTTATTTAAACCTGCTACCTCTTAATCAAAGATATGTTTTTCAAGCTTCTAAATCTTTTCTGAATCTGCTCCTATTTTTCAAGTAGCCTTTGTAAACTGCTGACACCAGAACCATGACAATGTTCCAGTCCAAGCTTTTTCCTCTCTCTTTACTGCTTCTAGGATTTCATGTTCATTTCTGCTCACCCCATAAGTCTTTCCTATCTCATATCCAAGAACCCTGTTCTATAGGTCAAACAACACTGAAGCCAGATGCCTTCCCTTTAATTTCTTCTGTGTTGTAGGCCTACACTCCATCCTTGATACTACTGGCAGATGTCATGGCTGGGACTTCTTCAGCTGCTATCTGCAGGCCAGATCACTAAACTCCTTCCTACCATGGTCACTCATTTGGCTGGATATTTCCTCATTATGTAGTCATTTAAACCATGATTTTAAGTATTGTATCTTTATAGAATAAGGGATTTTGTAATGCCTGTTAGTGGAACACGGAAATTTTCCCTCACTTTTAGAAATCTCATCATCACAATTGTTCAATACTGGATATTTTGTGAAAAGAAAAATCCAGAACCAACCAAATTAGGTGGATGACTGCTATGTAATTTTTGTATCACAAAGTAAAACTTTAAATAATATATATAATTACAACACAACTTTAGATGGATAAAAGCAGAGTGATTCAACGAGACACAGGAATTCTCTAGTGGAGTTGGGATTAGAATCCAGATATCCTGACCCCTGTATTTTAATCAGAAGATCCAAAATGGAAAGGGTGTCCGTGTTTCTTAGATTGAGACAGCACAGTTCATAAAATGTATGTGTTATAATACAAGTGGAGGGTGCAATGTATGAAATGGGTCATGATGATATACAAGATCACATTCATTTCATAAACCTATGTAAAATATATTTTATTTATGAACTACTTGCATGTTTAATAGAATAGAATCAGGTATGCCAATGTGGCAAAAGGTAACTGCCCCTTTTGACCTAGCGATTCAAGACAGGCTTACTATTAAGACCCCTAAATACCTACAGCTCAGTTATTACTACTCACTTTCTTCTTCCTTTTCAACCTTTCTTCTCCCTTCAAAAGTTATACTGACCAAATGATTGCCTAATACTATTCTCTCAGGCTGTCTTCCAAAGCTGCTTCTGCTTATAGCTGGCCATTTAGCAATTATTAGTAACACCTTCAGTTTCCTTCTGAGTATAAGGCTTGGTCTAGACTTAAAAGTTCGGTTAACACAGCTACATTGGTCAAGGGAGTGAAAAAAACCCATGGCAGTAATCCTGACTTCCAGTGTAAACTCAGCTATGAAAGAATGCTTCCATCATAGCTACTGTTGTTCAAGGAGGTGTTTCCTACACTCACAAAAAAAGGCCTCTCAGTGTAGGCTGCATCTAAACTACAAGGGTTATGCCAACAGTATTATGCAGGTATAATCTCCATAATGTAAATGTTAGGTTTTAAATGCTACCTTAGTGAAGCTCACTTAAACACTGCTTTATGATTAACACTGAAATCAGTGGAGTTATATGCAAGTAATCAAGGGTAGAATCTGGCCACAGCAGTCCACACTTAGAACTAAGGTGCCTAAACACTTTTGAATCCCATTAACTGCATTTTACGCCTCTAAATACCTTTGAAAATAGAAATGTACTTGCACACTGGTTTGTAACTAATTTCCTCACTTAGCTAGTGTCTGAATTCTGTTTTCCAAACCATTAAGACTTTTCTTCAGAAGCATCCTGCCTGTCTTTATCAAACTGATATTTGAAGGTGATTCACCTCTGACTGCAGGCCTTTGTAACTTTATTTTCAAAACCCATTATTCATCATCCACTTAATTTTGATTGTTTTAGACAGTGACTCACAGGACATGATCATTGTCTAGTTTCAGGTTTTTCCTATGTAGGAACTTTTTCTAATTTTTTGACTCATATCTAACAATTCTTTATTTGCAGTAAGGCTACGTCTACACTTGCATGATCTTGCGCAAGAACTCTTTTGCGGAAGAGTTCTTGTGCAAAAACTCTTCCAGAAGAGAGCGTCTACACTGGCATGTGCTTTTGCGCAAGAGATGTGCTTTTGCGCAAGAGCATCCATGCCAGTGTAGACGCTCTCTTGCGCAAGAAAGCTCTGATGGCCATTTTAATCATAGGGCTTTCTTGCGCAAGAAATTCACGTTGCCTGTCTACACTGGCCTCTTGCGCAAGAACAGTTGCACAAGAGGACTTATTCCTGAGCGGGAGCATCATAGTTCTTGCGCAAGCAGCACTGATTTCATACATTAGAACATCAGTGTACTTGCGCAAGAACTTGGCCAGTGTAGACAAGCAGAAAGTTTTTGCGCAAAAGCGGCTGCTTTTGCGCAAGATCACGCCAATGTAGACACAGCCTAAGAGTTTATCTTAAAATGATTTCAAAGGGAGAAGTTATGCAGAGTTCTGCCTTGAATCTTTTTTGCTACTTTCTCTGAGTTATGCTGCCATTTCCTCTGGTTTGTTAAATGGCACTGGAAACAGTTTTCCTTCACTACCCTTGCAATTCAACTGTGTTCAGCATCAGTTCATCTCCTCTGTTGTTGACAACTCTTTTCAGCAACTGATCTATTTTGCATATGGAAAAGGCTGATACACATACAGAAGATATATGCCCATGACATCTCCACCTAATAGCATGAGGACAAGGAAGAGCAAATGCCAGCATTGGGGCTAAGGTGACACTTCACCATGTGAGTCCCCCACTGGTTCTGCAGCTTACTTTCTCACCATAGATTCCTTCTAGCCAAGCCCAGCCTGGAATCTGAAGAGTTCATAACATAAGGACCCTCAGTACCCCTAACAGCTATGAGAGACCTTAGCCAACTAGGCTATCACAAAGGGTCCACAAGCATGGACTCTGAATGCTTGTGCATGCTTGGGAGCTGGAGCACCCTCTGGGGAAGAAACAAAACAAAACAGTGGGTGCTCAGCATCTATTGTCAGCGCTATTGGCTCATTCCCATCCCCCTCAGTGCCTCCCATCCATCACTGATTAGCTGTTTAGCATCATGCAAGAGGTGTTGGAGCAGAAGGGGCAGAGCATGGTCATGAAGAGGTGGGGAAGGTGGTGGAAAGAGCAGAGCAGGAAAACGGGGAGGGGACAACTGCCCTGTGCACTGGTAAACCAGAAGGATTCTGGGGTCCCAGCCACTGGGTCCTTTAAATCACCGCCACAACACCACACAGTGTGCTCTAGGCATCACTGAGGGCGGGGGTGGGGGCACGCGGCAGTCTGAGTGGCACTGAGGGCTAGCTACCCCCAGTCCCACCCATTCTGCTCAAGGCCCTGCCCCTTCAGGGAGAATAGAACCATGACCCCCAACTTACCCAGGGGCCTAGCAGGGCGGGGCTCAGGACTGGGGAGAAGCAGTGAAGTAAGGGCAGGGCCTGCGGCAGAGTGGGAGAAGGAGGGAACATAAAGTTGCCACCTCTAGCCACAAGGCTGCTGTAATTCCCTCTCCTGCAGATACCTAAGTACACGGAACCTCCCCAGCACAGCTGGCTCTACACTCACATGAGCTCCTGGTGCAGGAGCATGCTTCATTCCTGTGTCCTGCCTCTCCAGAGTTGCACAATACCCATAAGATGACACTGAAGCCATCCACATGTTAAGGAAGCTCACAAAGCTACCCCAAAGTGTGCCAAAAGCCAAAATGGCCCCCCATAGCCCCACGATAGGGCAGTCACACAGACTTCCACCTTAGTCTCTATGCTGAGATCAGTTCTACCACTGAGAAATCAAAGCCTCAATGTTTTTCTACTTATTTTAGCACTGAGGGTAGAAAGAAGAGAATGCAAAATCCCCAAGCATTTTATTCTGCCTACATGTTGTTTTGGTGTTGCTCAGGAGCCATCTTGTCCATAGGAAAAACTGGGGCCCTGTTCCCACCTCTGATGTCCCCCCCCAGTGCCTCTTCTCCCCTCTCCCAACAATGGGTGTGTAGGGTGCAGGTCCTTGCTATGGGGAGGAGACTTTATCGCACCTGTCCCCCCCCCCCCCCCACACACACACATCAGGGTCCTCCTTGCCTTTTTCAGCTCTCCAGCCTTGGGGTTCACCTTCTTTCAGTACCAGGACCTACGGACCCACAACTCTACCATCCCACTAGGACTGGCAAATATCAGAAAAACAGCAAAGGGTTTCCACCAACTTCACCCATTTTATGAGCTTTAAAACTCAACTTAAGTGCTCTAAAATATGAATTGCTTGAAAATCTGCCTCCTGGGGATGCAGTCACTAGTGATCCAAATTTGGGGTTGACTGACCAAGGGGCCCTCCAAGTTACAGGCTGCTCCCAAAAAAACCTATTGCCTTCTGAGCCACTTGTTTTCACAGAGAGCCAGGTACTAAATGTCTAGATCAATCAAAGATCTCATTGTCCAGATGGTGTGAACTCAGCCACTATCAGCTATCACAGGGATGGGAAAAACAGAGTCCATCGACTTCATCCAGCCAGCCAAATCACTTGATCTGGCCAGCTGCCACCACCCCATAGCCCAGTGGGAGCATTGAGCAGGCTTCCTTCCCTCCCTGCCCCTTCACGCCACTCAAAGTTGTTGGTTGGGGGTGCCATGTGCTCTCAGCATGCCGCACCTCTGGGGGAGAGGCGCCCTTCATGCGCTGCCTCTGGCCCCAGTACAATCTCTCAGCAGGCAGGGAGAGAGGTCCACTACCTCCCATCAGTGGCTCACAACATGCAGAGCCCATGCCCGCCACAGCCAACCATTCTGAGCTGCATGTGGGAGCAAGGAAGGCTGGGAGCTTTCTTGAGGTTCTGCTCGGCTGCTGGCCTAGAGATACCTAATTAAATGCCTCCTGGCCACAGCCTGCAGCTAGCATCCCAGCCCCTCCCCAACTTTCTGCTTCTCCTTAATCCCTCCTCCAGGTCAGAAACCTCCCCTACACCTATACTCATATCCCCTTCCAGACCCTGCCACCCCTGCACTCCAATCCCGTCCCAAGCTCCCTTCTACACCCAGCCTCCATCCCAGACCCTGCACTTCCTCCATTAATATCAGGGAAGAGTGTGGCCCTTGGCCACTTACCAAATTCTTGGAGTAGACCCCGATCAAAAACAATTACCCACCCCTGAGTGAACCTAAGTATGGATATGTCAATCACATCACAACTCCATTAGACAAAAGGAGTTTGGAAATAGACACCTACTGGAGGGGTGCTACAATTTGTGAGTCGGGGTAATCAGTCTTTGTGGGGCAAGGGGAGAATCAGGCATGTGAATGCTTCCTGGGCAGGAAGCAGTGAGGCACGCAGAGGGTGGGGGGAGTGATACACTGGGCAGCAGATGTACCATGTACTGTAATCTGCATGACCCTGCTCTAGAGGTCTGGGGACTGGGGGACTGGTAAGGTTCCCTTGGTTGGGGGCAGGAATTAATTGCACTTGGAAAGAGGAGCTCTGCTGATTCCTAATCACAGGGAATAAAGAAGTCTGCAGGTTGATGGATATGGATTAAGGCCCCCTTGCCTGTAAAAAATGTTAAGTGGGGGGGGGGAGAAGGAAGGTTTCCATACAGGCCATTTGCCCAAAGCCCTGAATAGAAGAGAGCACAAGAGTCATTTCCAATATGGAAACAATTGTCACTACAGTTCGGATCTCCCTGATCTGGCCTGGTTGGACCTGAGAGATCCTGAACCAGAGAGTTTGCCAGACCAGGGGAGGTCAATGCTTCCCTGCTGGCTGACCCACTCCCAGGCTCCCAAGGCTGGGGCTCCCACTCTGCCGCTGCTCACTGCCGCCAGAGTTCTCCAGGTTCTGGACAGGACAGCCTGGCTGCTGTCAGCCCTGCTGCCACCAGGGTTCCCAGGGTTCTGTTCCTGGGCTACCTAACTGCCCACCAGCCCATCTCAGAAGCCATTAGCCCCACTGCCGCTGGGGATTCCCTGAGGATCCCTGACCAAGACTCCCCTGCTGCTGCCTGGCCCCTCTGCCACTAGGTTCTCTCTGGCTGGGGCCGCCTGGCCATTCCTGCCTGCTGCTACCAGCGATTCCCTGGCTGGGACTCCCCAGCCACCTGGCCCTGCTGGTGCTGGGGGGTTCCCCAGCTGGGCTGGGACTCCCTAGCTGCTACTTGGCCCAGCCACTTCTGGCCCAGCCAGGGCTACCGAGCCCTGCATTCGCCAGCTGGCTCCTACTCTCGCCCCTACCGTACCATGTATGTTGCCAGACCAGAGTGTACCAGATATGGGATGGTCAACCTGTATCAAACAGAAATGAGGTCTACTGAATTCCATCAGAAGGTAGTCAGTACCTGCCAAAGAATTCTCCTAATAGACTGCTGTATTTGCCACTATACACCATAGTAACTGAAACCACCATCATTAGATGGATCAGTGAACCTACCTCAAAAGGAGAATTTCAAAATTTTTCATCCTTTTTACAATCCCCAATCTCCTTTTTATTGTGCATCACATCAATACCATTACTAGGTCATATAGTTTTCACGTAATACATATTTCTTAAATATTTCACAATTTATAGTGGTTAATATTTCATCTTTATTTTAATCGTCTTCTTGTTATCTAACTTCCAGCCTACAAAAACACTCCTGAATTTCTGCTACCCATGTAATTGCTCAGATTAAAATTTGACATATTGCCATTAACCGAGCAAGTCTGAAGGACCTTGAAATTTCCACCTTGTTCCCATAAAAATTTGATCCACCTGTGTGTCTCTTTTTAGAACTGATTTTCTTATTTTTATTCTTTCTTCCTATCTCAACCTTTTGCAAGTGGCAAGCTTTTTGCTCATCTGAAAGTTTCCCATCCTTGTCATGTAGGTTTTGTGCTTGGATTTAAGAACTGAAAATTATTCTCCTTTTTGATTAGCATTAAGTATATTTTTGTTAGTTGTGTGTTTCATATTTACAGTGAAAACTAGTTACTTCTGCAAATAAATAATGGATCGCACATCAGGTTACTACTGAAATATGTTGTATAAAAATAATTCATAATGTATATGAATCTTTGTAATACAAGTATACAATCTAAAGAACACTTTAAAAAATAACAATCTTCAAATTCTGAATAAAGGATTACAAAATTTCCATTTCTCACTTTAAGAGCATCTCCCTCCCAAATTAAAAAAAAAAAAAAAAAAAAAAAAAACACCACACGAAAGGAAGACTGTCACTTTGGGATCAATGAAGCACAGTAGGAGATTTTAGTTAACACACTCCACATGCAAATGCAATTAGGAATTTTGAAATACCGAGTATGGAAAGCTCATATTTTGAAAAATATACTTGTCAAAACCACAAAATATTTAAAAAAGCCAAATGAAACGGTAATTTGAAAGATTCAACAAATTTCACAAGATTAAGGGAAAAAAAGCCTTATTTGATGTAACACCCTGCATCAATTGCACTATTCATGTGTACATTTTACTAAAAGATTGTTAATTTTCTGTTAATTCCTTTAAAGGAAGTTTTTCAATTAAGATATACTTTAAATTCAATATACAATTTTATAAAAAATACTATAAGCATATTATGTTCATTAGGCTACCAAAATAGAAGTAAATATATAAATATTAACACCACTCTTTCTAGATTAAAATATAACCTTGGTATCAGATTGTAAAGTCCTTAAAAAAAATTGGCTTTAGAGACACTCATGTTTTCATGTAGAAAAAGCAAACAATGGGAACATGAAAAAGAAATACTGCACAATTAAAATACCTTCATAGTTAGTGTTTCATTCAAAGCGAAGTGGAATGAGAAATCAAATCACCATAGCAACACTTTTACGAATCTAAAATTTACAATTACAGCTACTTTGTTATTTCAGTCTTACTTCACTGAAAGCACATATTTTGTTTATTCACTGTTCAAGTGCTATAGAGGCAACTGAGACTATAGAAACCTCTCTTTTCAAAAGATCACTAATAATGTAGTCTACTTGTCAAAAGTTTTGTTGTTTTCTGAGGTGAATTTCTGCCCATATAGCTGAACTGAGACCATCTAACCCACTTTGTTATAAACATCAAGAAAGACTTACAGTTCAGCTCCAAAAAGGCAAGGCCAAGGATTTATTGAATAAGCCAATAAGATTACTCCATGCAAAAAAAAAAAAAAAAAAAAAATCCTACAATTCAACAAATACCTAAGTGTAGTGATAACGTAAGAAATTTGGCTTCTTGGTATATCAATAATTTCACACACAATTCAGGCTTACATTTAGAACACACATAGCTCAGTAGAAACATTACATTTTGAATGTTTATCAGAAATAAATTGACAGACTGTATGCAGAAGAACTCATTAATGGATCTAAGTCACCATATTATCTCAAACCAATTTCAAAAGCCAGTTTGACAGGGAAACTACAGAACTTAATTTCATTTACAAGTTTGATTCCTACAACAGAAGTCTAAAAAAAGACTTTGGCTGGATGGCCACAAACAAACAAAGGGTACTTAAAGTGGGTACTAAGTATTCTTATCAGCTTCATTTAGCGTAAGTACTCTGACAATTCCCCCCCCCCTTTTTTTTTCCTACTCTTCCCTCCTCCATCCCCTCTCTGTGCTATTTATTCGAAAACTGGACCAACTTCTTAAACTCCATTCATCTGAAGAAGTGGGTTGTGCCCACAAACGCTCATGATAACATCTACATGTTTTGTTAGTCTGCAAGGTGCTGCAAGACTATTTGTTGTTTAAGTTTATCCAGTTACAGACTAACACAGCTACCCCTCTGAAACATCTGTGTACCAAGGAAATAATTTTGATGTTTGGACGATGTTATCATGCCACTTATGCACATAAGATTGATTTATGATATTATTTTTTACACACGTGCTGTAAAGCACTCTGATTTTTTTCTTCAAGGTTTTATGTGGTAAATATTAAATTAAAATATTAAATATTAATGTATGTATGTGTAAATCAGAGGTCCAGAAATATTTTCACAATAATATCCAAATCCTGCTGTGAGAAAAGTGACCTTTTAAATTTCATTCAGTGGAAAAAAACCAAAAACTTGCACTACTGACCTGCTAAGGTTTCTGTTCAGCTTGGCTATATATTCCAAGTGAGTTTAAATGAGCAGGCTTTATGTAAATGGGAATACTTAAATAAAAGGCAGCTCTCATGTATTAATCCAAGGCCTGGGGTGTTTTTAGAGTAGGCTGGAGACAATCCCAGACACCTGGCTTTTGAAAGACCACCAAGGGAATATGTAAAGAGGGGTCTGCAAAAGCAGTCTGAAATTAAACTTAATTCAAGACTTGATCTTAAAGAGTTTGTACTCAGCAGCTTTTAAAAAGTTTGTTTTAGTTATCATCTGATCCTGAAGTACACTCTCATCTGAAAGACACCAAATATTTTTCAAAGTTGTGAGTGTTGCACTCTTAAATAAAATGTAATAAGAAGTATCAGCCAAAAATAAATGATTTTTAACCACAGCTCAGCAATGTGTTATTCCCTTGGCAGAAATCATATCCTTGGTCTCTTGGCTCCATATTTAATTCTCCCTTAAAAAAAATCATAGAAGTGTCTCTGTCCTTAGAATTTTAGAGATACAAATGTCAAGCTGTCTCAGGAATGTATAAAAGCTGCATAACTATTGCTATGGCATGTAGAAAGGAACTACTATATCATTATTAACTCAGGGCTCAAATTCAAGAAGGAAATGGATAGACCAGCAGCACACCACATACCCACTACAGATGCTATTCTTTTCCCCCCTCCCTTCCCCACCTCCCCCAGGGAAAACTACAAAAAACATGTGAACATGAATAAAGAAATAAAATACTAACTGTTAAGTTCCATTTTCTTGCTCTACTTCTATGTTTACTTCCTTTCCTTATCAATCCAAGACCATGCGCTTTTTTGGTGATTGTATTGACTGCATACCATTTGCTCTGTTTCATCCTTTGGGTTGTTTACTTCTCTTCCCACTTATTTTCTACCCACTTCATTCATGTATCTCCTCATTTCACTTTCTTTCCATTGAATTTACTTCATTTCTTTCTCTATTGCTGCTGGACTCTCTAATCTCTTTTGCTTCCCTCCCCTATTTTCTTCACATCTTCCCCAGACCGGTCACTTGATCTCTTTCTTACTTTGCATCCACCCTGGTGCAATGCCTGGCTGTGACAAAATGTTAACAGAATGCCCCAAGTACCCGATCTGTTTTTCCTCACAACTTCCTTTTGCCTTTCCTTATCTTGTTCCCTGTTGTCCCCCCTACTTCTCCTGCATGAGCTTTCTAATATTAAAGGTTCCTCAGTCCTGCTCTGCCCCTCCCACCTCAAGGTTTTTCCCTCCAAAAAGCGAGACTTACATCCTGCAGTAGCCCATAGGCTATATTTTTCCTGCCCTTGATCTAAAAAGTTGCAGTGTAGAGGTCTAGGCTCAGGCTGAAGCCCGGGCTCTGAGACACCTCAAAGGGTGAACCCAAACATCTACATTGCCACTTTTAGACCTGCAGCTTAAGACTAGGCAAACCAAAGTCAGCTCCTTTGCTTTTTTAATCACAGTGGCGATGTAATCTAAAAAGGGCAGTAGTCTTCAGTGACTGTTCATTTTGTCATCTCTGAATTTCTTTCAGAGTAAACTCTGAGTACTTAGCCTAAATGGTCTGTGTAGTCTCAATGGCTCAGCAGCCATGGAATCAGTTTGAGAGTGGATATATCTCTAACTAATTAGTCACTCTCAATTTTGAGCCTCTAAAACTGTTTATTTCCAACTGTGCCAGTCATTTAATTTGGTAAAACACTGAAAAAGTAATAAAAACCCCTTTAAAAACCTATTTTATATGAGCATCTATCATGCCAACCTGAAGAGATTAAAAAATGGCTCAGCTCAACTCAATTTTAACAGAAAAACAAAATGACTTTTTAATATTTGGAGATGCTTTTTCAGTATAGCACCTCAATACTTTGGGTCCTTTGCATCCCTACTGTCATTTCAGTAACTTGCGTTATAGAAGGTACGCATTTGGCTGCATATGGTTAAATCAAGGTCTAAATCAGGAATGGGGAACCTTTTTTGGTTTGGGAGCTGCTGACCCACAGAAGAAAAAAAAAAAATCAGTTGGGAGCCATACACAGGCAAGAAGCAAAAATGTAAAATCAAACCCTCACTAACATGGCCCCCAACTAAGGAGAAAGACACTCCCCACATTCCCTTTGCACACCAGGGGGCCAGGCTAGTAGATTTTGTGTGCTCCAGACCCATGTGTGGATGGCAGGGGGGCTGGAGTGCCAATGTGGGCTCCCCAATAATGGGGGAGAGTCCACAGTGCTTGGGCACTGGATCCAGGCAAGCAGGGGCCGCATCCAGCCTCAGGGTCCCACCCCGGTCTAAATAAATAGAATTTCAAACAAGTCAAAAGCAAGGCTGTTAGATATATTTTTTCAATAAGCAGCTTTGAAAAACTTAGCTTTCCATATCTGTATAAAAAAAAAAATAGTTAACCATACTGAGTCAGACCAACGGTTCAGCTAGCACATTATCTTGTCTTCTGGCAGTGACCACTGCCAGATGCTTCAGGAGGATTGAACAGAACAGCGTACTTATCACATGATCCATCCCATCTTCCAGTCTTAGCTTCTGGTGGTTAGAAGTTCAGGGACATATGGAGGGATTGCTTCCCTGATCACTATGGTTAATGGTCACTGACGGACCTATCCTCCATGAACTTATCTGGCTCTTTTTTCTAACTCTGGCCTTGTCATAATCAGGAGTGCTGATCCACACCCGGTGACAAAGGGGTTAATGTCTCCTGTATCTAGCCAGGTATCAGGTGATCAGCCAATAACAATACAGGTAGGAATTTCAAACTGGAAGAGAGGGTTTTTCCTCTCTCTCCATTTGAGAGGCAGAGCAGTTTCTTCCAAGTACTGAGGGAGATGGGAGACTTCTCTCTCCAAGAACGAACTTCTTATAATATGTAATTAGGGAAAAGTTTAGCTAGTCCATCAGGATTTATTGTTTTCCTTGTTTGGGGATTTACAAATAATGTCTGAGCTGTTAATTGTGTTTTTTAATTTTGTAACTAAGGCTTTTAGCCCAGGGACTTCCCCTGAGTATCTATATCAATTGGTGGCTCTTTCCATCCAGCCACTTTACTATGCTTGCAACTGTAGTTTTATTTTGATAATAAATTGTTTCTTTTTTCTAATTAACCGGTATTGGTTGATTTGTGTGTCCTGGGAGGTCTGTCTGTGTATCTGCAGGCCTGACTGAGGGATCAACTACCACAGACTGCAGCTTGTTTTTTCTCGTTTCTTTTTCAAGCTCTTATGGGGAAAAAGAGCTTGGGGTACTCCTGGGGTTGGTTTCAACTGTTTGTGGTTTCAAAAGCACTTGATGATGGCACCGGATTCCCCAAAATCTGGGTATTAGGATTTGGGGGGGGAAGTTTCTGTACCAGAGCCTATACAGGCAAGGTTTTTGGAGTGCTCCTGCGCAGCCCCAACTCCTGCATTCATCATGCCAGAGTGGAGAACAGCCTTGACAGGCCTTCAACACAATTAATGGCAACAAGTTTCACAGGTGGACTGTGCCTGGTATGACGTTTGTCCTTGTGTTTGTTTTAAATGGACTGCCTATTAATTTCATTTTGAGTAGGAATGTTAAATATTGGGTATTTGAATAGTCTATTAACCTCATGAATTCTCATCCATTACTCAACTATTCTGTAGTCCCCAGGGGTGGGTCCAGCAGCCAGTACACGCCGGCCTCATTCCTGAGGGGCCCTGTCACTCCGTGCTGCTGCCTCTGTATTAGAGGCAGCAGCATGGGGTACGAGATGGAAGCTGGTCCACAAGGAGCGCCAGTTTAAAAACCAGCTCCCCTCATGGACTGGTTGCCTGTTACCCTGTCTGAAGGGGCGGGTCTGAGCTCCCAGATCCAGCGTGAGCTGGAATTGAGCTAGGAGCTGGTCTGAGACAGCCCAATACACTTCAAATGCAGAGACACAGCAGGGGTAGGTCCCGAAACCGTCACAAGCCAGGAATGAGCCAGGCTGCTGGCCAGGCTGCTAAAGAAATTACTGGGGAGGGAGGGGGGGGGGGGGTTAGGGAGGAAAAAGCATGTAGTCTATAGCATTAACCTTCTATGGAGACCGCTAGTTTTATGAGGGGGATAGATAACAATTCCCTATTCATTTTCTCACATTCATAATTTTATAACCTTTTATCAGATTCTCTTCCCTCCCCTTTACATCAACTCTTTTCTAAACTCACCGGCCCCATGTGGAAGTTGTTCCAGGCCCCATTAACTTTTGTTGTCCTTCTCTCATGTTTTTATATTCTAAATGTATCCTTTTGAGAGGAGGTAGACAGATTCAAGGTGGGGGCATATCATGGATTTACATAGCGGCATTACAGTATCTTCTGATTTATTATCTATCCTTTTCTGAAGGGTCCGAACATTAGCTTTTTTGACTGCCATTGCACATTAAGCAGATGTTTTTAGAGAGCTACCCACAATGACTCCAAGACCTTTCTCTTGAGTGGTAACAGCTAATTGGACCCCATCATTTTATATGTATAGTTGGGGTTATGTTTTCCAATGTGCATTACTTTGTACTTAATACTGAATTTGATTTGACATTTTGTCACCCAGACACCCACTTTTGCGAGATCCCATTGTTACTCCTTGCAGTCTGCTACGTATTTAGCAATCTTAAGTAATTTTATATTGCATACAAATTTTGACACCTTAATGTTCACCTCCTTTTCCAGATAATTTACGAATATGTTGAATAGCAGTAGAGTCAGTACAGATCCTTGGCAAACTCTGCTGTTCACCGATTAGTCCTGGGAGAATACTGCAATTGCTGCATTTGGAGCCATCTCCATTCTGAAAACCAACCATTTATTCCTACCCTTTGTGTCCCATATTTTAGCCAATTACAGGTCTAGGAGAGGACCCTCCCTCTTATCAGCAGACTGTTTAGTTTGCTTAAGTGCATTTGGTGATGGAACTTTAATGGGTTTCTGAAAGTTCAAGTACACAATATCAACCGGATAACCCTTAATCATATACTTGTTCAATCAATTTGAAATCAGTTCTACCCTGCCCAAAAAAATGGGAAGGAAAGAGTCTACACACTCTTCAGTATCAAAAGTTTTACTGACTCCTAGATTTCAAACCACCTTCCTGCATGCCAAAGTCTAATTGTCCCTTTTCTAGCTGTGAAACCATATACTCAAAGGTATCTACAATGCAGTTAACACTTGCAATTATAAAACCTGAAAGTCCTGTATGGTCTGGAACATAGCCCCTTGAGACCTTCTTTTTCTATAACCCTCAGCAGAGCAATTAGAGAAATGGGATTTTTTTTGTACTTTTGCTGCGTGAAATTCTCAATAGAAGTCAATGGAGAAAATATTTCAAAGCATCGAAGTGACTAAAGAGCCTAAGTACTCCATTACTTGCTTATTAACATTTGTAAAAAAGTAACCCTCGCTCCCTGCTTTCTCCCATAAATACAAGAAGCTAAAGTAAACCTCTATAAAACTACCCAATGATTCCCCTTAAAAACTCTTTTTTTTTTTTTTTTTGCCATGAAGCTTACAAACAATTTGGAAAAGATTACAATGTTGGAATGTTGAGACCAGAGCCTATCATGCTGACCAGTACTGTCTGTTTCCTTGAACTCCAGTCCCCTTCATTCTGCCTGAATGCGACCTCTTATCCTTTGTTTAATACTTAGATTATAAACTTTCTTGGGCAGAGATAGCTTTTGTTGTTGTTGTTGTACTTCAGGGCAGATTTTCTAAGGTATTTATGTACCTAAAAATTCAAATAGGGGCTAGGCACCTAAGCATGATATGCACTCCCAATAAATGCTTTCAAAAATTGTACCTCTTACTTGTGACCCCAAAAAATTAAAAGGGTGAAAAAATTTATCAGGGCTTTATTGGCAGTACTGTTATTAAAATCAGTACTGAATAGTCATTTCTAATATTCGCATTCTTCCTTTTTCACTTGATTATGGATTCACTTGCTTATTATTTCATTGTTATTGTCTGTCCATTAAATCTCTCAAATTTTAAAACCTGAACACGTGAGTCTATATAAAACTAAAACAAATAAATATTTAAAAATATATTATCAATGGTTTGGGGCTTAAGGATGAAAACAGTATTAGAATGATGTACTCTGAGTTACACAAATAGCAACTTATTTTAATTTACAAGGTGTGACAACTCCTACGAAAACTTGGTGGGTCCTGCACATCCTGGCAGATTTGCTTGCCTCAGAGGCTCACAGCAGCCCACAATTTTAGGCACCATGCTTAGGGCTTGAGTTTGCTGTTCACTGAGCTCTTTTCATCATTGGCCAGCATACAGTAAAACTGAGAATAAACTCCACAGTCCTTTTCCCCGAGTGGAAATGGGGAGGTGGGTGTTGGGCGGGAGGTGAAGGAGGACCTGGGCCCACCCTCTACTCCAGGTTCCAATCCAGAGTCCTGTAATAGTAGCTGCCTGTGTGTGTCCCCGAAACCTGCTATAAAAGACAGCGCCAAGATCCCTGAGCTACTTCCCCAGCACCTTCCTTCTCTCCAGTTCATCCTCCTAGTACTCAATTGTTGTCTCCTTTCCTTCTACTCTCAGTGGCGCTTTCCTCCATCCTCAGCACTACACACGCACCCCCTACAACAGTAGGCAAAGCTTCTTTTATAGCCAGTCTGTACTGGTTTGGGCTAATTACCTGGGGGTAATTAGCCCAAGTATTCCATTGCCCCAATTGCATCCGCTAGTTTTAAACCAGCCCCTCCCTGTTACTCTGGGAACAGAGATCTCCTCAGTCTGAGGTTTATATATCTCCCCCTCCACTCCTTTTTTATAGCCTTCAGCTCCAACCCTGTTACAAAGGGAGTTCAGATGTAACAAATCCCCCAGCACATGTCATTTCGGTATCCAGTGGTAACATCCCATTGAGCACAGAACCCTGCTACATATCTGAGCCAGCCTTATTGAAAGGGGTAAAATTCTTATGTATATTTTTAAAACAACACTGCATTGTTAAAGTGATTGTATTTAATATCATGCAAAATCATGCAATATTGTTTTAAAAAAAACAAATTAGCCATAAGTAGTACTTACCGGAGTATAGGATGGCTCCAGTATGCAGCAGAATTCCATACTAGCTGCAAAACCACCAGCAGAGTATAAACTGAGCGCTTTCTCAGAACAAAGGCTGGAGGGTCTCGACATCAGGAACTGCACAAGAATTAAATTAAAAGGTAAGTTTCAAGTCAGTAATATGTTGAATGTGACTTTTACTACTGCTATTTAAGATATTAAACACAACACTTTCCTACTTTTGCTCTCTCCTAGCTAGAACAACAGCATTTATAAATATTTGCATGTACCCTTTGCAGGCTCTAAGACCCTTCCCATAACAGACTTTAGAGACAAAGATGGACGAAAGCATCTTTGGCAGAGTGATCTTTATTAAGCTGCACTGTCAAGGATCAAAACTGTGATGGTACATGGAGGGGACCTTAGGCTAGCACAAAGATATGGGGCCTCACACACAGATAGTCAACAGACCCAGATAGAAGACTACATAGTAAATGCCATGACTTGTACTTTGCCATTTTTATATTTCAGATTACATCATTCTCTAATGAGAAATCATAAGATTAATGTGTAAATTACGTATCATCAGGTCTCCTCTACACCCATCCCATGTGTAAAACAAGATTATGATGTGCCCTTCTATTTGCTAGTACCCTGTACTAAAGAACTAAATGTCATCTGGAACTCCAAATTCCCTGCATATTTTTCATTAAAGCCAGGGCCTTAAAAATTATAAATAATTTTACAAGAAGATTGTGATGTTCGAGAATAAATATCTTCATGTGACACAAGTTAAGAGTCACACATTAAATATAGATTCTCTCAGAAAAATAAAATTACTACTTGATTATTTGTTTTCGAATTAAGCAAGGAAAATAAGACCGCTGTAAAATATTTCTCTGTGCCAATTTAATGCAATCCATGACCAAAATCCATGAAAATGTTGCTTCAACCACTTTAACGATTTACACAATTTCTTAATACAGTTGACTAATAAGATTTTATTATAGCTATTGATGGAATAAATCTAGCAGAGGTGGAGGGTTAACTGGGAATATTATCAAAATGCTTGTTAATTTCAGACAGCTATTGGATGTAATAATTATACGCTAAACTAATTATAACAAAAGCAAAACCTGACATGTACCTAATTAAATTTTATTACATCAACATAAAACATTATGTTTTAATACAGAGCACAGCTATAAATGTTTAAGAACCTATTGATCTGTGTATTTATTTTAAGCAAATGTCTAAGTCTAATCAAGTTAGCAAAAAACCACAGTGGAGTAGGATTTCTTCATTAAAGTTACATTTTATTTACATATGACAGTAAAATTTTCAAGACTGCCTAAGTGACTTTGGCACTTATGCCCTATTTTCAAAAATGACTTCAGTTCACAGTGGATTAAAAAAAATCAATTATTTAAAAAAATATATAAATTGGATTTTTATTTAAATCAGATTTAATTTTTTAAAAGCAGTAATATGCTTAATTTCTCATTTAAAAAGTAACAGTTAAAATTAAATCTCATCACAAACATGCTACACATACACTTACATTCTCTCAAAAATGCACTGATGGCTCTAATCTGTTCAGCCTAACTATTAGCTCTTGCTTCTTGAAAGTTCTGGACTTTAAATTCATGTTTCTCATCAGACTAAAAAGTAACATGTGCAAAGACAGAAACAAGCTGGATAGGATTGTTTGTCTCCTGTGCTAATGTGGTGGTGGATTTTGACCAAGCACAGTAGACGAGTTAGTTAAAACATTGTTTTCAAGTCAGAAACACAATATATAGGAAAGGACAGAGACAGCATAGAAAGGAACAGTGGAGTGCACTTGAAAGAAAAAAAGGAAGACATTCAGTACACACAGCTTCCTAGGCTGTGAAGGCTAGGACTATAACAAAGTTTAAAGAGAAGCTAGATAATTTCATGGAGGTTAGGTCCATAAAAGGCTATTAGCCAGGGGGTAGAAATGGTGTCCCTGGCCTCTGTGTCAGAGGCTGGAGAAGGATGGCAGGAGAGAAATCGCTGGATCATTGTCTTCGGTCCACCCCCTCTGGGACACCTGGTGCTGGCCACTGTCGGCAGACAGGCTACTGGGCTAGATGGACCTTTGGTTTGACCCAGTACGGCCACTCTTATGTTCTTATATTCAGAGGGGCCCTAACAGAGAATCCTTTGAATAAATTTGCTCCCTAGTTAAAAAGGAAAACATGTGAGGTGTAAGCAGTGCAAGATGATGATGCAGGACCTAGTTGTAAGGGGAAAATGATGTGTATGAAAATGCCGATATTGCTGAGTGGATCAACTGGTTAGAAACTTAAATAATTCACACTGCAATACATCATTCGTTAAGACTTGTCTTATAGGACAAGTGTGATTTGGCAAATAAATTCCCCAAGGTGTTTGCTATGTTGGATCTTCCTAGGAAAAAAAAAGTTTAGCTTACCTATGGCTTGTTTTAATTAGTTAACTAGATTTATCACTCAAATATATAATACAGGAAGCTGCAGTGAGAGAAATTTAGAGTTACCAGTTGCCACAGAGTTCCATTTTGTATTGCATTATACCCCTTATTTTAGGGCATCATGGACGCAGACCATAATGGTGATGCCACAAGGGCTAGTCCCTATTTTACTTCAACATAACTCAGCTCTTCCAAGAGAGCCCCATTCTGTACTTGTTTTCTCAAACGTGTCAATTACTTCAGTGGGGCTTAATTTTGGAGTAAGTGCATTCTAAGTCTTAGCTTTTTTGTTAATTTATTTAAATCAATGATTTTTTTTGGGGGGGGGGGGGTGATTTAACTCAATGGATTTAAATCGCCTTGATTTAAATCAGTTCACCCTGGTTTAGTCACCTATGTATTTTTTAAAATCTGTCCCTAAGTCAATTTTGAAAAATAGGACAGGCTTACAAGTAACATAGGCACTTCAGAAAATTTTCAATTCACAGTCAGAGTCCTCTATAAAACAAAAAAATCAAAACTTATTAATTGGATTATCAAGGGGCTGGCCATTTTTGAGCAAGTCACTCAAATTATTTACTCACCTGATCTCCAGAAAACATCGAGTAGTCCTGTGGCACCTTAGAGGCTAACAAAAATATATAGTATTATGAGCTTTCTTGGGTAAAACCCACTTCATCAGAAAGCTCATGAATATATTTTTGTTAGTCTAAGGTGTTACAGAACTACTTGTTTTTAAAGTTATAGACTAACATGGCTACTCTTCTTTTCCACAGACACTCAGGGCACCAATATTTTTGCGCTAAGCTATACTGCACAAATTGCTTGTGTTTGAATTCTGTGCAAGCTGACAATGATGCCAAATCTCATAATTTTATCATGAATATCTTAGTATTTGGTATTTTGCTTCAAGACTCAGTTTCTAGAATTAAGCAACTACGTGAAAATTGCAGAGGGTACCAACAACAAAAGCCTAAATTGTCTTACTCTCGTGGTTGTGGGAAAAAACCTGGGGTGGGAGGTGAAGAAGAGTAGGGTTGCCAGATGGCTTCAACAAAAATACCGGACACACTTGACATTACATCACAATCTACATTACATCTTATTTAGAAAATACCAGACATTTATATTTTCTCAATTTTTTTCCCTAACAGAAAGCTCAAATACTGGACTGTCTGGTTTAAATCTGGACACCTGGCAACCCTAGGGGGAAGAGACAAAGGCTCAAACACAAAAAGACAAAAAACTGCAAGTTTATCTTTTTTTAAAAAAATCTATTTTAAACCAGGATTTATGATTTGAGCCTGTTTTTACTAGCACAGGAGACATAGGACACTAACATTTGGAATGTCTGTTAATCTTCTGTACACTAACATAAATACAGCCTAATAAGTTGATTGACAGATGATGCCCAGGGTCAAGCACAGAAGCAATTTGGCCCCCTTTTACCAGAGGAAGAATGTGTAGAGGAGAGGGGAGATGATTAAGACAAAAGGGGACATGGGACTTTAAATATCAGAAGAGGCAAAAGCACCATCTCAGGTATGTACTCCCACCTTGAATTGTCCGTCCCTACCTGCCAAAAATCCTCCTCCAAACTCTAGGGCAGGGGTTCCCAACCTGGGGTACACGTACCCCCAGAGGGTACGAGAAGCTTGTCAAGGGGGTACGGGAATATTTGGTAAAGAACTAGATTATCCTAACTGAAATATTCCAAAAGTAGTAGTGTTAGTGAAAAAAGTTGTGAATTCTAGAGTCTAGAATTTATTTCCTTTCATATTGAACAGGGTGTACAGGAAGGTTTACTAAAAGCCAAGGGGGTACGGGGACTGAAAAAGGTTGGGAACCCCTGCTCTAGGGCAAGTACTAGCAAAGTTATCCTCTTGTCAAAAGCTTTTCATATGCACCTGTTTGTCCCATGACAATACTATGAAAAGTGTCTACTTTTTCTAAGTTAAGAGTGGTTATACTACACATAGTAGAAAGCAAACCTCCTTGCAGATAAGAAAACTCAGGACAAGAGGATTCTGCCTTTGTTTATTATATATATATACATATATAAATTTACAGAAAATTACAAATGGGAAGAACAAAACTGAAGACTAAAAAAGAGAAAATTGAAAATTTGTGAAAAGGAAAAAGCAAGCAAGGATAGAAAAGAAAGAGCACAGAAAACATGATTACTTATCACACTCTGATTAGTCTATTTTGTTTTATATACATCTAATAAAAAAAAAAAAATTACAAGCCACACAGTTTTTTGTGGAAAGTGCAATTTTAACCACTTAGCACTGGTGCCACAAATTTGAATGATGCTGCAACCCTATGTGTTGGGCTGTAAATGCAACTTGCTCAAATTTGGCCTTAAGTAATAAAACCAAAATCTGAAACTGAACCTGAAAATTTTAAAACAAGAAATTCAGACTTAAAGCACACACACACACCCCTCATTGTATTTCACCAGAAAACATGCCATATCTGTTATTTTAAGAAGAGCAAAAAGTAGTGACAAAAAGTTCTTGGAGACAAGGTGGTAGTAAAAACTGCATCCAACTACTGATCAAGTGGGGAAGGTAATAAAACAGGTATTTTTGAAAGTGTCATGACCCAATGGCACTCAAATAATAATCTTCTAACTATATCCATGATAAACTTCCAAATGTATATTTTAATTATTTGTTTCAGCTGGAAACAGCAAGGGGTTTACTTTCTTAACTTTAATTTTTCTAAAAATTGTTTACTTTCTTCCAGATGGTAAGATGAAATTACATAAACGTTGTCAGCAAGCTGAATCCTCAGATGTATTCATTTCTACTGCAGAACCCTCAAAACCTGTCTATAATTTTGTTACTAATGTTTGGAAACAGCTGTAGCTGACATGGCTATGTGTTGTATATGTCAGCGTTAAAGGATTAAATATTCTTAACCCCCAGTGGAGAGGGTTGAGCTGTTAGTTTGAGCTAGTGTAAGATGTGTCAGAACCTGTTACTACAATATAGATGTCTCATTATATCACTGATAAACAGAAAGGTCAAAGATGCAGCATTTAGCTTTTTCTCTATAGGTTTTTTTTTTCGTGAGGAAAATCTTAAGAGATATAAATAATTTTAAAACTATAGCATGGCTCCTGAGAAGGAAAATATTTAAAAAGATTACCAATCTGCTACTGAAAACCTTTTGTTAAACAAAATACTTTTATATTTTATGCAATTTTAAGAGATGACAGCGGGTAGTTATACAATTTAATCTTTTCAGAAAATCAAAAGCATCTCATACTCTGGTTTTTGAATATCGTTATTTGTCAAGCATTAGGAAAGCAGCATGAGTATGGATGGTAATTCAGAGTTCATATTTATGATTGTAATGTAACACCAAGGCTTCATGGCTTAATATTTTAAGTAGATTAGAGAAATTTACCAAGTTATGTTGTTATTATGGGCAACTATTAGAAGAGTGGAGTGCTTAAGACCTTATTTTTATCTCATTGGCTCAACTCCTGCCACTATAAATTTCATAGTATTCTTTTGAAGTGTTTTAAAAGGGGAAAAAAAAGTGCAGTGTTTGTAACTTTCTTCCTAATATTTCATGAGAATAATTTTTAATTGCTAGATAAGGGCTTGATTCTGTACCTTTCAAGGCAACAGGAGCTTTTCCATTTACATTTATGAGAGCAGAATCATACTCTAAATGAAGGGTGGAAGAACACATGCCTCCCAGGAAGTGAAAAAAGGGGATGGGGGAGAACTTGCAAATAAGCAACATACAGCCCTTTATCATATATTAACTTTTATTAATTTTAACAAAAGTTAGACTATAAGGTAAAGCTGCCCTAATGATTTCAGTAGACTGTGAGAGCGCATTCGTCTTAGCAACAGACTTCTCCCTATGCGTGTACAGAGCTTTTGAACATGTGCTTCAGTATATTAAATAGAACCTGGATTTTCTTTTATGTTAGCCATTCATTCCTGACTGCTTAGTTTTCAATTTAGTTTTACAGACAATGCAAGGAAAATGCCCACATCTGTCTGGTGTTAAAACAGAGTTAATAGTTAGGGGAGGAAGACAACATACAGTTTTCCCCCTCCCCCCCACACAAGCTCCACAACCGTTTTAATCATCTTCAGTTACATTCCACATCTAAATTTTTATAACCAATAGGACTTCATTTTCTTCATCCTGTCACATGGAGCTCCAGATTGTGACACAGGTCACATCTACTTAATATGTTTACATTAGAGTGTGCCAGCAGAGGTGCTGAAGTCAGTGTTTTGGGTCATCACAATGACTATCAATATGAACAGACTGTTCAATGAATTCTATCACCACTTTTCCCACAGATACATGCTGTTTCAGTCAGTGCACTACCCTTGGGAACAGGTTGCCCTCTGGCCAAGTACTGCATGAAGTATTACCACTATGATAAAAAGTGAATCCACCTGAATCTATTTGAAATTCCTGGGTTGGGGAGGAGACAAACATCTGCCAAAACACATCCCAAAAATAGTGTACAACATTTTTTGATGCCAGAATACTATTCATTACTGGCATATACAGAATCACAAATTATATAAAATGTAAAGGTTGTGGAAGTGCAGACGTCTGATTAAACCATAAACGCGTCTACATTTTTAAATAAAAACCTTGCACATTTTGTAGATAAGCATTTTCTTTGTAAAATATGCTGTGCAATTTTGCAAATCTAGAATCTGCATGCATGATTTAGCCCATTGGTTATTCTAATTATTTCAAATATATAAAAAGAGAGTTTTTCCTGATATTAAATATTACCATATTTCTAAAGTGAAATGCATAGGTTACACAAAGTAGTCTAAAGATGCAGAGATAAACTTGGGAAAATGCAGCAGACAGATAGCCATATCAGCCTGTTTTACAAAGAAAACAGCACACAAAATGACCCCTATACTAGAGGGCAGCTGTACAGCTGGCAAAACCACTGTGACATTGCTGTTCAGTCTGGATCACCTTTTGATATCATCTTACTTAAACATGCTTGTTAGCTTGACCCAGACCTTGCAGACATGTGCCTACCTTCATACTAGACAACTTAACTAAAATGTCCCTGTTGCTTACACAAGGATGCAGTATCCTGGATATTCTAGACTGATAAGGGCTGATACTTATACACCTTTCCAATATAATTTAAATTGCAAACACCCTCAATCCAGACTTCTCTCAATCTTCAGTTATGAGCATTTTCTGTTAACACTTAGTTCTCAGGCCTGGAAATGCCAGCATCTCACCAAAACTATGGAGACTGTCCCAAGCTATTACAGTCCATATTGATTCCAACAGTCACAATCAAATGGTCCTGAATACGGCATAGCCAGTTACTGACAATCCATTTTAATGTAGTTGCTTGGCATAAATTATGAAAATGAAGGCTCCTCCTGCAGCTTATTCTGTATATTACCTTCATTCCCATAGTTCAAGACCAAGCTTTTAACTCAGTCCTTAATTTACTCACACATAGCATGACAAGATTCTCCTGCAATTGGAGTTCAGTGTGCAAGACTCATCCTTGGCCTAAGCACAGGGAACTCTAAACAGCACCAAATGCAACACAAATAACCTTAAATAATATTTGGTCACACAGAAAAGTATGTCAACATATTGTCACTCATATTAAGATATCAATGACTTTGAGGAGACTCTTATTTCACGTAACTATATACGGAAAACATAGATGACAAAACAACCAGGTGACCACATGCATTAAAAAGACAGAGCAAAGAACAATAGCTTAAACCACACATCAATTTGAACTGAAAAATTCTATAGAAATGCAAGCTGAGAATCCAAAGGTAGTCTACCTACATATGACCCTCTGGGCAACTCAGAAACCACTAATTCAAATGTCCAAGGAACCTCCTTAAAAGTTGTCAGATGCTGCTTACTGGGTGGGGTGGAAGGGAGATTTAAAAAAAGCTTGGCCTAACTCTTCTGAGTGCTGTTCAAAGAGCAGCACAGTAACAAGCAGATCGGTGGTTTCTGAATTGTGGTCTATGGATCACCAGCCATTCAGAGGTGTTGGAACAATTTTTTCTAGTGGTAGTGCTGAGAACCACTGAACCAAACTAAACCCTATACATGATGGAACATCCGTGCACCCCTAGTTTCAGCACTTACGGAGCCTTCTGCAAAATATTTGCTGCTAGTGCACAGCTCATCTTGTGGCAATGGCTTGTTTCCCTTCTCCTCCGCTGCATTAAAAGACAATTACATATATATTATTTTCCAAGTACTTCTTTTCTAAGCAGTTTCTGTAGCGGCCATAGGGATGTTATGAAATTGCAAATCAGAGGGGAGGTGATCCACGAGGGCAGTCAATACTACAAAAAAGGTTTCAGAATGGTAAAAAATTAGTTAAGCTACAAAGGACTACATATTACTTTTTCCCCTCGGGTCAAGCTACTTCTCAAATGTAAAAAACATTATTCAGCTAAAGATTCCCAGAGAAAATTTCTCTCTGGGCAGCAGTAATCAGAGCTGGCATTACACTTACCCAGCCCTCCACTCCTAGTCTAAGGGAAGAAAGAGGGCATGACAGGGCAGTTTGAGGGCATGGAAGAGCTGAGCTCCACTTAGACCCAATCATCCACTGACACAGGGGGACCAGGAACATAAAAGTTAGAACCTGCCCTAGTTTATGCTCAGGCCAGCCACTCAGCTCTAAATTAGGGAACTGCAATCAGCCAATGGCCAGCCCCCTTCACTACATCCAAGTACAACTCTGATCATTTAGCATCAGGTGCACTAGTTCTATGAACGTTGATAAGTACAACGGAGATAATAATACTGCTTAGCCTCTCACTTTCACCCCCTCCTAGAGGTGGTAGAATAAGTTCTAGATAAACTTTAATTTATAAATGTCAAAATGCTAATTTCTCAGTAAAAAAGGTAGGACTAGAAATATACACATTCCTTCTGGACGGCACTCTCTTTCACTTTTAAAAACTAACTTGAGCTGATCCTAAAATAAACACTGAATTCTCCAGTGCCGTATTCCTCTTCCCCCCGCTCCCCCCCAAAACCAACACTGTGTTAATGAAAAAAGAATCATGTCTAGTTTTCAAGTCATGTTAATTTCTTGAACTTTCACTATCCTGTCAGTGTCTTTGATAATTGCCTCTTTCACAAGCAAATGTCAAAATCCTCACAGGATTTAAATTTTGATGCAATGTGGTTTTGTTGGGCGGATAAAGGAGATACTAGAAACACTTTAGAGAAGTTATCTTTTTTGTGTTTTTTGAAAATGAGTTGAGCATCACTCTGCTTATTTGTGACCTGCTTTAAAAAAAAAAAAATTGCAAAAGCATAGATAAAAAGGGATCTGAGAATTGCCCTCGTATTCTTTAAGGTGTGAAGTGACTCATCTGCAAAGAGTAAAACAACTTGTGACTAGGGATGTTAAATACCAGTTAATTGAATAGTCAATTAACCTCACGAATTCTTATTGGTTACTCAACTATTCTATAGTCTCCAAGGGTGGGGCCAGCAGCCAGTGTGCTTTGGCCCCACTCCTGAGGAGCCCTCTGCCACTCCATGTTGCTGCCTCTGTATCAGAGGCAGCAGCACAGGATGCCAGGCAGGAGCTGGTCCACAAGGGGAGCCAGTTTAAAAAACGGTTGTCTGTTGCCCCACGCTGCTGCCTTTGATACAGAGGCAACAGCACAAGGTGGCATCAGCCCATGTCCAGTGAAGGGGGAAGCTGAGCTCCCAGACCCAACATGAGCAGGAATGGAGCTGGGCTGCGTACCCGCCTGGCTCCTAATACGCTTTAAATGCAGAGCCACAGTGGGGGAAGGTCCCAGACCCGTCATAAGCCAGGACTGAGCCAGGCTGCTGGCCAGGCAGCTAAAAAATGTACTGGCCGGGGGGAGAAAAATGTGTGTAGTCCATAGCATTAACTGATAAGCTTTTGCTCATCGGTTAATCGATTATGCTATTACATTCCTATTTGTGACCATCAAAGAGAAGATCCACTAGAGTAGTCTGCACACTACTTGGAAAGCTGCATAGCTAGAGCCAAGAGGGTCATCGCATCACTACTGCAATGGATATGGACCAGGCTGCACAATCAGCTACTTTCAAGCACCCAGAGAGGTCTTTGCAAAAAGATGACTTTCACTTACAAAGCCCTTAAATCATTCCTTAACTTCTTCTCTTAAATTAAGAGGAAAGGTTCAGCATTCCTTTTAGACAAGGTTATATTTAATGGGTATATACAAGATAAAGCCAACTCTGGTTACTCCTCCTCTAACCTGTAAGTGATAGGAGAGGGGGGAGACGTAGTAGAATAAGGAGTGAGGCAACGCCTGCAAGGAAAGTTCAAACATTAAGTATTTGTTACTTACATGTTTTTATTAAATATATTCATAATTTAACTTAATCAGATGTACCTTATTATTCCAAAAACAGGTATCAATTAGTTGCAACTTCAGATTCTCCTCAACCCAGTAAAGGAAGCCAATAACATAGGCTTTGCACAGGATTTTTTTCTTTTAAAGGAAGTATCGAAGCCTCTCACATGTGACAGGCATCAGATTTTGCTACCCTACCAACAATATAAATCATGCCTATTATTATAGGTGCTACCTCGCATAAGATTAACATTTTACATCGATAACTGCATTTTTTCCCTTTATATTTCCTAAACAAAGCAAGCATGTGTTACTATTTTCTTGTTTCGCCCATTTCTGTTTTAGTCTGATCTAAAGACTCCCGGAAAAACAGGCTTCCATCTAAATCACACTTATTTTACAGGAAAACCAAGGTTGTAAACCCAGGACAATTAACAATTTAATCCTTAGATTTCCTGGACCTTCTCTGAACAATGTTTAATTCATTTGCAGTATAGTTTATGATATGCTGGATTACTTGTTTGGATTTATTTATTTTTGTATGTGTAGCCAGACATGAACCCCATCTTGTTCCCCCCCCCCACCCCAAAGAGCAAGAGAAAGGCAATCAGCCTTTGATGCCCTGGGAACGCAGGTGTGCTGCCTGTCCCTGACTCTACCATAAACAGAAACCAGACAGTAAATGGGCTAGCTGACGACCCGGGGCCTCCGTCGCCCTGATGGCTAGTACCAGTAATTGACACGCCTGCACTGTCCCAGGAGAGGAATCTTCGCCCATCACATACTAGAAGTGCCCATTGTCTGCATTCTCCCAGGTGTGAATTATGCTTTGCACCCTTCGTGGGAAACTTGACATTCAAAGCCATTTTCCCTAATTGGCCACTTGAGACCAGGAAGAAGCCTCGTGACCCAAGGGGTATAAAGAAGGGTTTAGTAGCCCACCCCATTGAGCTCCAATCATCTACACCTGCTGGCAGGTATTGATTGTCTCCCAGGTCTGCGGGGCGCCCAACCTCGCCCTACTTCTTCCCGAGGGATTGAGAGAAAGGCTGGCCACGCCAAGTCTGGAGCAGGGGTGAGAATATATACCTGCTAGGTGTCTATTTTGCATGCATTTAATAAGAGCTCAGAGAACCAAAAGGGTTTCATGGTACCTGTAAGTGACTTATTAGTTTAATTTCTGTCCTGTCCTTTGTAGTGGCTGTGTTGTCTGTAACACAGCAGTAGCATTTAACAGCTAAGTTTACCCTGTAACAATAAAATAGTAACTGTTTAAGCTTTAACCTGACTCCTTCAGTTGCTGTAACAGAACCAAGCACAATTTAAAAGAACTCCAGCCGGTCATAAGGGACAGGTATAGGGAGAGCTTGGGCGTTTTGGATCGTGTCACTCCCAGGTGACAGATCTGTTGGGGCATCTCTCAGTCTTCCCTAGACTGCCCGCTGCGAAGGGATCCTGTATCTTAGCAGCTGAAATCTGAGATGTAATAAGCTCTCCCTGTAAACTTATTGGGGCGCCCGTCAACCTCTTCCAGGTTGCCCGCTGCTAAGGGACCCCGGTCCTGGCAGTTGAAGTCTCGGGTGTATCACACACACACACACACACACACCACTCACTGCCCTGACCATCGGCTGACAGTATGTCACTGGGATAGGTTATGATTTTTCATATTTTTGGCTAGCTTTTTGCATGCAGAGGTGTAAATAAAATAGTAAAACATTTTTCTTTGTGGTACCATACTATTTCGGTGTTAGAATTACAATCCAACTACTATGGGTGTACCTCTAAGATACCCAGAGTGTTTCAATATTTGCAGAATGGAATGTTTATTTCAATAATGTATAGTAATTGGAAAATATATATATATATATTTTATACACACAGTTTTGATTTGGAGTTTGTTGGGCAATATGACCAGTTGTTTGGCAGAACCCAGATAAAAATTCAGAAGTTCACTGAGCAAAATACCATTGTTTTAATGTAGGATTAACAATAATATTACAGCTACAACGTTTAATAATCTAATATTTTAAACTGGTTCTCAAAGTCCACAAAAACAAAATCAAGTTCCAGCTAAAGTAACTTGGTGTAAAAATAATCAAGATCACCACCCCAACAAGTGTCAGAGCGGTCACCGTGTTAGTCTGTAGCTGCAAAAACAACTGGGAATCCTGTGGTACCTTAAAGACTTAGGGTGCCATCTACACTGCAGTGCTATTTCAGGATACCAGGGTATCCCAAAATAGCTCTCGCACATCTTCACGACAAGTCCATTATTTCGGGCTCACTATTCCGATGTCCGTGTAAAGCTCATTCTACGAGGAGCACTTTATTTTGAAATTTGGCATTGTGTAGACAGAGCCATATGACGAAATAAGAGATTTCAAAACAGCATTAAAATTATATACACAATTTGTATGTAGATGCACCCTAACAGAGTTATTTGGGCATAAGCTTTCATGGGCAAAGACCCACTTTACCAGAGGCCAGTATAAATATACTACATCAGAAAAAATAGGAGTCACCTTATCAAGTGTAGAACTAGTACTAACTAGGCCAATTTAGTCAGGGTGCATGTGACCCACTCCCAATCGCTGAGAAGGAGATGTGAAATCGAGACAGGGAAAATTGCTCTTTTAGTGAGCCCAACATTCTTAGTCCCTATTCAAACCCAGATTAATAGTGTCAAGGTTTTCAAATTAATTGCACCTTTGCAGTTTCTCTTGAAGTCTGGTTTTGAAGGATGGCCACTTTTAAATCTTACAGGGAGATAGAAATATTCTTCTGGTTTTTGTATGTTACCATTCTTGATGTATGGTTTGTGTTCATTCTTTTACGTAGCGACAGCCCAATTTTGCCATTGTATGTGGCAGAGGAGCATTGCTGGCACATGATAGCATATATTACATTAGTAGATGGGCAAGAGAATGAGCTCTTAATAGTGTGCCGGATGTGCTTAGCCCCTATCATGGTGTTGCTTGAGTAGATACGCAGGAAGAGTTGGCAACAGTGTTTGCTGAAGGGATTGGTTCTGGGATTAGTGTTTCTATGGAGCATAGTTGCTGGTGAGAATTTGCTGCAGGTTGGGGGGCTGTCTGTAAGCGAGGACGGGCCTGTCTCCCAAGCTCTATGAGAGCAAGGGGTCATTTTCCAGGCTAGGTTGTAGATTGTTGATGTGCTGGGAAAGATTTTAGCTGGGGGCCTGTAGGTGATAGCCAGTGGCGTTCTATTATTTTCCTTGTTGGGCCTATCCTGTAGTAGGTGGCTTCTAGGGTATCCATCTGGCTCTGTCAAATCTATTTCCTACATTGGAAGGAAGCCTTGTTACTATTTGTGTATTTGCCCTTATAGAATTAGTGATATACTGGTGTTTTATTTAGAAATAGAGAAAGGAATTAAGTTGACAAATGCCATAATATCAAGACCCACAATGCTGTATTAGGACAGGAACATACTTTTATAAGAATCCATCAATAAGACAAGAGCCTCGTCGGAGACCCAAACCAAACCCAGCTCTCAGCACCATGTAGCTTACAGTATCTTTCCTCCTTTGCGAGAGTCTTCATGTCTTCACAGTTTGTTCAGGGGCCAGTTACATGCAGACTCACAAGCTCCCATGTTTGTACCATGTGGAAGAAGCAAAAGAAAACAGGCTTCACTGTAAGCCTCCAAATGATGGGCTGGATGGGGTAATTATGTTCTGGAGTCAGTGGCAGCAGCCCAATATAAGGACTCCCTTTGGTACACTGGTACCATCTTCCAAGCCATACAATCTCCTCCAAAAATTGATATTACCATGCTTAGAGAAGATGAATCAAACCACGGACAGCACTGAGTTTATTGCTTGAACTAATGGTATCAACGTATGTACTGGAAAACAATATGAACCTAAAATGGACATATTGTAAAGAGCATAAATGGGTGAAAGTGCAATCTTCAGCTATTAGCTAATTAATATAAACATATCACCTTCAACAAGAAGACCCATTGCACCTTATAGACTAAGATGTATTGGAGCATAGCCTAGGTGGAGCACAGACTATTTGCCAGATGCCTGTAGTGGAAATTCCAGAGGCAGGTATAAATGTATAAACCCTTGATACTTGCCTCTGGAATTTCCACTACACGCATCTGACGAAATGGGTCTGGGCCCACGAAAGCTTATGCTCCAATAAATGTTAGTCTATAAGGTGCCACGGGACTTCTCATTGTTTATGCAGATTCAGACTAACACGGCTACCCCTCTGATACAGATCAACTTCAGGAACCTGGGAGAAAGTCTATCCTCTAATCAATAACTGGGAGAGAAGGGGGAGTGGCTACTCATACTAAAAGTGAAACCGATACAATGTCATATCAATTTCTGCACATAGTATTTAGAATTAGCACAATTTAGAATTAGGGAAGGCCATACAGCTAATCAAGGATTAGAAGTTACTAACTGATATTTTAAAAACAGCTTTTAAAATACCAACAGGAAGAGCCACTTCTTTAATTTGCATTAAAAAAGTCACTCGCTCTCTATGACATCGCACTCTAAGACTCTCCTCTAGCTAAGATTAAATTATGGCACCTCCTTGTCTATGTTCAATCCAGATGAGGATTTATTTTGGCATTTGGCAGATATCTATTCAGTAGGTCTCTTGAAAGATAATGTCTACAATAAACCCATCAATGTAACTCCCTTGGTAATATGTCATGCAACATGGGAAATTCTACTGATGGCCTATTACTTTGAAAAGGTGTATGATAAGGTGGACTAGGCTCTGAGGTCCCCTGATAAAGGCCTTGTGGTCCTGCCAGACCTTGCCCCAGAAGAAAGGGCAGTAGAGCGGTCCTCCAAGCAGGCTAAATTGGCTGCAGAGGGAGGCAGCCAATCAGGGGCCAGGAAGGCTCTGCAAAACAGAGCAGCTATGAGTTGCTCTACAGCACGCAAGGACTAAAGATGGCTAGATGGAAAAGTAACAGTGCCGGCAAAAGCTCAGTGTGGAAAGCTCTGGCCAACAAGTCAGAGCCCTGAGGTAAGGGCAAAGATGGCACGGGGCCATGGGGAAGTGGCCCATGGGATTAGAACAGCATTGCAACAGACATAGCAGACAGCTGCTATCTACAGGGGCCCTGGCTATGGCCCTGAGTAGAGGGCAGGACTAGGTTCCTTGTCCCCACCCATTAGCCACTATGAGAAGTGGCCTGGATACTGAGGCATCCCAGGGGGAGAAATTGGCTATAGTGACCCAGCCAAAAGGCTGGACCTAGAAGGGCCCTCAGAGGGAATCCTGGGGCACCGTTGTATTCCAGAGCAGGAACAGAGACATTACAGGGCACAGAGAGGAGGAGGTACCTTGGAAGAGGTGGGGTTTTTTTGGGTGCACACAGACTCTGTGTGTGCGTGTGTGTGCGCGCGAGCCAGATGTCTGACCCACCACAGAGCCTCCAGAGAGAGACTGTGCAAGCACATGCACTCGGTCAAGAGGCACCCCATTAGGTGGTGTTTTGGTACATTGGCAGATAAGAGCTATTTGAGGTAGACACAGCACTGTGTGGCCACAAGGAAGATTCCAACAAAATCTGTCAACATCACTGGTTATCTACCAGGTTAACCAACCGAAGAGCTGGTATAAGAAGTGTGATGTATAGTGGAGCTAACCACTAATGTGAATGATCAAATATCAAAATATTTCATGCTAATTTGTGAGTCAAGTCCCAGAATTAAATTTTTAACACCCAACAGGCACTTATGCACACATACTAATTGGGCAGAAGCCATTTCTCTTAGTCATGTACTGGGTTACATAAAGCATGGGATTAAGCACTGGGTAAGGCCCTAAATTTGTGTGATAGCATTCATTAACAAGCACACTATCATGAGGAGACATGTATCCCAGTGGGCTAGCTTTCTCTATTATATTCTTCACTTTGCTTTATATTCAGCAATATTATATTAGCAGTAATGCAAGGAACCTACAGGCTTGTATCCCATAAGACACTGGCTTCAGAAGGCTTAAGGCTGAGCCCTGTGGAAATTTGGCATGAGATTTTCTTCTGTATTATGGTGTAGAGCAGCACCAACTCTATCAAGCCAAATGGCTACTTAGAGTAGCAGAACGCTGCAATAATGCGCCCTTCATTTGAGCAGAGGGTTTGATGGTTTTTCATGGGGAGCCACACTCACTTTGCAGAGAGTTCCTGATTTTCCATGCGGCATTAGATATCCACTTACCATGGCTGGTTTGAAATCAAACCAGAGCTGACTAAGATGCCAGTGGATGGTCAAACACATGAAGCTTCTACGTGGATCTGGCAAAGGTGCTTATTTTGTCTTGTTTAGCCCAATCTGCTTCCAGGCCTCCTCCTGATCGGGAATCTGATCGATAAGTCCAAAATGAATGTTCACAGAAAGGCTTGCAGACTTGTTATGTTGCAGGATGGCACACTTATGGTCTTGTGAACAGGAGTTTCGTTTTCCTGGATCTACTGAGCTTTTGTGAAATGTAGCAGCTGTTTAGTGTATTGGTGGGGAGCTATGTTAGATATGATAGATAGCCATGGTGCTGGAGTTGATTTAAGGGTTCCTGTGATACACTACATTCAGCTGGATATCCACAAGTCATATTGGGCTGCATCTGCTCCATACTGGTGCACGATATTCAAGTACTGATTACAAGTGCTATAAGCACATGTTCTCTACACTGATGTCCATGCATCCCAGGTTGTACCTAGTTTCTGGATTATTTAGCTTTATCTTTGCAGTTACTTTCTTGGATAATCACGAAGGAGAAGATATGGTCAAGTTTCATCAAAATAGGTTAGCGAGTATAATCATGTTGCATATTTTTATCAAAGAAAGCTACTTGTGTATGTTCTGACACTTTGAAAGATGAAATGTGCTTATTTATTGTTTTTCCAGATGTGCTTAAGACTCATTTCTGAAATATTGTTCCACCTTGGAGGTCCTAGTTAATGATTTTCAATGCCATGGATCTTTGATGCATGGATTGTCACGCAAGATCAACTGCATATCCACGCTTCCTTATTTAGTTGGAGGAATGATCAAATATCAAAATATTTCATGCTAATTTGTGAGTCAAGTCCCAGAATTAAATTTTTAACACCCAACAGGCACTTATGCACACATACTAATTGGGCAGAAGCCATTTCTCTTAGTCATGTACTGGGTTACATAAAGCATGGGATTAAGCACTGGGTAAGGCCCTAAATTTGTGTGATAGCATTCATTAACAAGCACACTATCATGAGGAGACATGTATCCCAGTGGGCTAGCTTTCCTCTATTATATTCTCTACTTTGCTTTATATTCAGCAATATTATATTCAGCAGTAATGCAAGGAACCTACAGGCTTGTATCCTATAAGACACTGGCTTCAGAAGTTAGCTTAAGGCTGAGCCCTGTGAAATTTGGCATAGATTCTTCTTCTGTATTGTTGGTGTAGAGCAGCAACTACAATTTCACTTCAAGTTGATCAAGCCAAATGGCTACTTCAGGAGTAGCAGAATTTATTGCAATAATGCGTCCTTCATTTGAGCAGTAGGTATGTTTGATGGTTTTTCATGGGGAGCCACACTCACTTTGCAGAGAGTTCCTGATTTTCCATGCGTGCATTAGATATCCACTTCTACCATGGCTGGTTTGAAATCAAATCAGAGTTGACCAAGATGCCAGTGGATGGTCAAACACATGAAGCTTCTACGTGGGATCTGGCACAAAGGTGCTTATTTTGTCTTGTTTAGCCCAATCTGCTTTCCAGGCCTCCTCCTGATCGTAACCTGATCGCATAAGTCTAAATGAATGTTCACAGAAAGGCTTGCAGGACTTAACGATGTTGCAGGATGGCACACTTATGGTCTTGGTGAACAGGGAGTCTTCTGTTTTCCTGGATTCACTGAGCTTTTGTGAAATGTAGCAGCTGTTTAGTGTATTGGTGGGGGAGCTATGTTAGACATGACAGATAGCCATGGTGTTGGAGTTGATTTAAGGGTTCCTGTGATACACTACATTCAGCTGGATATCCACAAGTCATATTGGGCTGCATCTGCTCCATACTGGTGCACGATATTCAAGTACTGATTATACAAGTGCTATAAGCACATGTTCTCTACACTGATGTCCATGCATCCCAGGTTGTACCTGTTAGTTTCTGGATTATGTTAGCTTTCATTTTTATCTTTGCAGTTACCTTCTTGGGATAATCACGGAAGGAGAAGATATGGTCAAGTTTCACTCCAAAATAGGTTAGCGAGTATAATCATGTTGCATATTTTTATCAAAGAAAGCTACTTTCAGTATGTTCTGACACCCTTAGAAAGATGAAATGTGCTTACTATTGTTTTTCCAGGATGTGGTTTAAGACTCCATTTCTGGAAATATTGTTCCAATTTTGGAGGTCTCAGTTAATGCACTCTCAATGCCATGGATCTTTGATGCATGGATTGTCACGCAAGATCAACTGCATATCCACGTTTTCCTTATTTAGTTGGAGGAATGTCACTTACGTAAATATTAAAAAGGATTGGTGCAAGTACAGAGCCCTGTGGTAGCCACTGTTTATTGCACAGGGTGTGCTGGTATTATTAACCAGCTATACCCACAACTGTCAGTGACTCAGCATGGTGCATGGTAGGCGAAGTGTTTGGTAGCAGAATGCAATTTTAGCAAGTTTCAGCATCAGGACCTTAACCTATACTGTATCATATGCAGATGACAGGTTAAAAAAATAAATAAACCACAACCAACCAGTATTTTTTTCATAGCCAGACTCACTGAGTTGTGACCAAGTTCCAGCACTCACAACAACAACTATATTGTGAACAGAAGTATGCCTGTTTGACAAAGGTAACTGGCTCAGTAAAAGGGAGTATTCGTTTGGGGAGGATATGCTCAAGAAGTATATCGTCATACAGAAGAGAGAGACTAACTTATGGCTTCCCTCTTCATCAGAGGCTTTCCAGGCTTTGGAATGGCAGTTACCCTTGCCTCATGTCATATTACAGAGTGGTAATGTAGCAGTTACCCTTGCCTCATGTCCTTAAAGTAGCAGAGTACAACACTGCTAGCCACTGGAGTCCTTTGGAGCCAAGATCATTAAAGAGTTCTGGCAGTACAACAACTGGGCCTGTAGCCTTCTCTTTTTTCCCCAATCACAGCAAGTCCCTTTACTTTCTTAATGCAAACAGTGGAAGGTTCTCCTCAGGGGACTGAAAGTGTTTGGCAGAATTAATACACTCTTTCTGAATGTTTATCAAGCAGACCCTTTGTGTTCTCCACTACTTTGGGGGCTATTGTGTTTGGCTGGATTTTTGGTGGCTGGCTCTCTGTGGCCTCAAGATGCAGTAATAGTGTCCATAGATGCATATGTAGATCATTATAGGCCTGTGTTAGCTGTTTGGAAATGCTGACAGTACTTCATGTGTTGGAATGAGAATGTTACCATTCTGGTCTTTAAACACAAACATTAGCTCTGGATTGTACATTGCCAATGGCTTGAATGAAATGCTGATTATTTTAGTTCATAGTTGTAAATCTTGTGCAGATATCCAGTCCATGAGATCTTTGCCATTCATTTCATTTGTTTTATAGCCCCACATAGTTTGTTGGCCTATTAATATAACCTTGATAGAAGCATAGAATAGGAGTTCTGAGTAATGCTCATATTGGCCATCATGTGCTAGGGCACAGAAACTGAACTCATAACTTTTTGGGGAACTAGAATTAGAGTACAGGGAAGAATTTTGTCCATAATGATGGTATCAGACAACCACTGAAACATGATCTAGCACCTGCTTTTGGCAAGTTTTAGATAGAATAACCAGCCACAAGAGTGCCTGGCAACGAATTGACTTTTATGAGAATAGGGTGAAATCATAAATATACTTGTCTATGGAAGGCTACCTTAACTTCGGTAAGGGAAGGAAATACAATTAAATATATGAATATGCATTAGACATAGGGATGCTAAACTTAGTTTAATCAACTAATCGACTAGTTGATGGATTTTCCATTGACTAGTCGATAAGCGGGGGAGCCATAGTGGGGTTCACTCCCAGCCCTGGAGCAAACCCCACGCTGACTCTGCCTTTAAACGTATTAGGAGCCTACTGGCTCTTAATACATTTAAAAGCGCAGGAGGGACCCAGCACAAGCCAGGAATCAGCTGGCTCGCACAAGGTCCCTCCTGCTGTGCTTCTGATTTTTAAATGTATTAAGAGCCGGCACAAAAAGCAGAAGTACAGTGTCTGGGACTGGGCACAAGCTGGGAATCATTTGATTCCTGGCTCACATCTGGTCCCTGCTAGCCCCCGCGGGGACAGTGCTGGGGCCCACTGGCTCCTGTTCTCCCCCTTGCTGCCTTTGATAGAGGCGGCAAGGGGAAGGGGGAAGCGACTAGTTGAAAGGACTAGTCGACTAGTTGCTTACATTCCTAATTAGACATGGTAAAGTCAGCATAACATATTATAAAAGCAGCATCCCCAGGCAATAAGGGTACGTCTAGACCGTAGGATTTTTCAGAGATACCGCCAACCAGTGCTTTTTTGTGATGGTACTGCCCGGTATGCAGTACCGGCACCTTCAGTCAGAGCTCAACAACTTATCCCCTGGAGTACCGGCACCCCTTTAAAAAAAAAAAAAAAAAAAAAACCCGCACACAGAAAAAAGCACTGCCGCCAACCAAAGTAGGGTCACCCAATGCCAGCTTGGTGATGGATGGACCTGGCACCCTTGGAACAAAGGATGGTATCCCAGAAAAACTCCGTCGTGTCCAGGGAACACGTTTGCTCTTCCGCTTTTTTTCCCGCCTCTCCCTTGCATGTAAACCTGCAACCACTGAAATTTTCAGAGGTTACACATTTACCTGAATACATGCATTTTAACATCTATCTATCTTACTCAGAGCATGACAAATATAAAAGTTCCTACAGTGGGAATACTGCACCTTCACACATTGGGGTTCCCAACTATATAATTATGGGCCTGATCTTAGAACAAGAACTAGTCTACTCTTAAAAGTGATATCGGGAATTGTTATTTGCCATCTATAGGCTACACAGGTTTTCTTCTGACAAGTGTTCAATAAAGATGTTACATTTATTATGGTTTAGGTCATTATATTTTGACATGAATGATTGGTTTGCTATTCTACACTGTAGTATTACAAAGGCTTTTGTAACCGTAAAGATCAAGGCGCTTATAGAGTAGCTTTTGCTTTGTGTTGTCTCCTGCACTCATTGACTGCTTCCACAACCAAGAAAATCAGTGACGGACATGGAAATAAAGATTACAAAACTTTAGCTTGACATAGTATTTCTTGTCAACACATCTGCAAGTCAGGAGTGTTGTAGCTAGAAATTAACCAGATAGTCCTAGCCAGCTTCAAAACTGCCTTGTTAATTGGAAGTACCATGCATACTGAAGCAGAAATATGTAAAACATACAGGCATTTATGATTCAAGTCCAGATACTTCTTAAGAGTCCAGAAGTATATCCACTATTTGCTTCATCAATATCTGGAATTACCTGAAGTCATCTGCAATTACAGCCTGAACAGGTAATGACTATTATTCACTCAGGCTACATCTACATTGCACTCTCTTGTGCAAGAACATATGCAAATGAGCGACCATTTTTGCGCAAAGGGCTTTTACGCAAGAAGGAGCAGTCTACACTGCTCCTTCTTGCACAAGAGCCATTCTGCCTGAAAATAAGTGACAGAACGGCTCTTGCACTAGTGTAGATTGCTCCTTCTTGCGCAAGAGCCCCTTGCGCAAAATGGCAGCTTATTAAGTATGCAAATGAGGTGTGGTGATATTCATCGCCACACTGCATTTGCAGATGTTCTTGCATAAGACAGCACAATGTAGATGTAGCCTTAAGGTTTTACTTCCTTATCAGGCCTTACATCTTGTTCTTCATAGGTCAACTCTACTGATTGTGGTTGGTGAAGCAGAATTTATGGTACAGGAAAAAGAATGACACCTTTTATGCCCCTTGTCCTTGTCCTCTACCTTGTCGATGGTATAGTAACCATAGCTACTTAGATGCACCACACATCACAGGAAAAAAAATAGCTACTGTTTGCCACCCTAGCTGGACAAAAGTCCCCTCTTCTCTCCAAATGCACAGAAGAGGAATATCCCACGAAATAATCACAAAACCCCATGAAAAGTTTAAGTCAGAATCTTCTTCAAAATATTCCATGAGAAACAATAGTGCTCTCCCTGATGATAGCCAGGAAATCAAGTAGACTTGATGAGAAAAGTGCTTCTCGTGACCCAGAGGATCTCAGTACCAAAGGATGTATGGAAGCAGGTAGTAGAAGACACTGTAGTTCATTGGGTACAAACAGATCTCTTGAATATTAGAACTTGGCAATACAGGAGTAATCATGGAAACTGACACTGGTACCTGGATAGTATAAGACATAAGACGCATAATTTAGGGGGTACAAAATGAGGCACCAAAGAAGGCACTTTGAGGGTACCAAGGAAGGAAGCAGCTGGTGTCTAAATCTTAATTGTAGAATGTCTGCTGAAAAGACAATCACCTATAGCAAAGGAGGTCGTCAATGCCTTTTTTGAAAGATGCATGGCTTAGAAGCATTAGACACCATTGTAGTACCAGGAACATTTGGAACCTCAGTAGCTCTCCTTTTGGGATCAGAAATTTCTTCCGGTGACCAAGACCTCATAGGGAGAGCTCTCAGGCATGCTCGTCTTATTTATTAATTATGAATGAATTTTTGAACTTCGATTGCAAGGATATCTATTCTGCAGCTATAAGCGTAGATCTCATCCCCCAAAGCTTTGGTGAGCAGGATCTCAAGGACAACAGGATAGCAGTCATCCTACCCTGCATAGCTCTCAGTGACTATGATCCAGAGGTGTACTGGGCACTACATATAGATGAGCTCAGAGCTCTGGCTGGAAGCTGGTCTTGGGGATTGCTCCATCATGAGGAGTTTGAATTTTATATCCCTGTTCTTAAAGCTTCAGCTTTTAAATGAACAGCCGATTTTACAGATGGCATCCCACAAGCACTTTAGCGATGGACACTCCGGCTGCATCTAGACTGGCATGATTTTGCGCAAAAGCGGCTGCTTCTGCGTAAAAATCTTGCCACCTGTCTACACTGGCCGCGAGTATTTGCGCAAGAACACTGACTTTGTAATGTACAAAATCAGTGCTTCTTGCGCAAATACTCCGACGCTCCCACTCAGGGATAAGCCCTCTTGCGCAAGCATCCTTGCGCAAGAGGGCCAGTGTAGACAGCCACGTTAATTTCTTGCACAAGAAAGCCCGATGGCTAAAATGGCCATCGGAGCTTTCTTGCGCAAGAGAGCGTCTACACTGGCAATGTAGTACACTGGCAATGCCAGTATAGACGCTCTCTTGTGCAAAAACGTTTCCGTTAAAAGTATTTGCGCAAAATCATGCCAGTCTAGATGCAGCCTCAGTGTTTAAGATAGGAAAAATCAAAGTTTAAAGTCCAGGGATCCCAGTAAGAGTTTAAAAACACAAACAAGGAAGATAGAAACAACAACTATATCTAATAAGCCCAGTCGAGAGGGAGCCCTTGATGCTTCATCTAAGGAAGGAAGGAATCTGAGGCATGTTTGCTTGTGCTCTGTGAATATCCTTGCCACAGGGCATGAGGATGCATAGAGCAAGAGCCAGACAGGGACTGCTTCCAAAAATGGTTGATCAAAGGCATAAGGGATGCACGTACACGTGAAGGGGAGCACCTATAGGAACATTCCTCAAAGAACATGCTCAAACACACACACTTAGTCCTCAGGACTGTTTCCACTGAAGTCAATGGCAAAAGTCTCCCATCATCATTTACGGGAGCTAGACTGGGTACTAATGTACCCATAAAATCATTAACAACTATTGTTAATTATAACTGTTCTTCATACACAGCCAGCATGTGTTTTTCCCAAAAAAGTCAATTATATGGAAAGTTTGAAAGAGCAATAATGGCTCTTTTTTAAACTACATGTATCCAATTTCTTTGCCTCCAAGAGAATGTAAAGCAAGGCCTCCTTTCATGACCTTGTAGCTAAATAGTTTGACATTATCTTCAGTCTTTGTAGAAATATTCATCATTCCCTTTAAAATAGACTAGAAATTTGGCTGCCATGTAGCCAGGCTACAGAAATTGACTTGCTGGGTGGCTCTGGACAATAATAGATTCCTAGAATACTATAAGCGGAAGGAACCTCAAGTCCAGTCCCCTGCCCTCCCAGCAGGACCAAGCAACATCTAGATCAGGAGTGAGCAAAGGGGCTCCGCAGGCCAGATCCAGCTTGCGGACACCCTGCCACTCCCCTGTCCTGAGGCCAATCAGGACCTGGGGGCAGGAGGGGCACGTGAAGTCTCTCACTCCCTGCCCCCACCCTGCAACCACCGCATACCCCTTGCAGGGCAGGGGCCAGGAGCAAGAGACTTTGCATGCTCTTCCCACCCCCAATCCCTGATTGGCCTGGGGGTGGGGGAGTGCGTAAAGTCTCCTCCCACCCTGCAAGGGGCATGCAGTGCTTTCACTGGTAGAGATTTCATGTGCTCCTCCCAACCCCAGGCCCTGATTGGCCTGGGAGTGGGGGGGGGAGCTGGCAACCTCTCCTCCTGCCCTGCAAGGGGGCAGGTACCTAGAGGTAACCAACAGCTGTTCAGAACAGCTGGCGGTTCTCTCTAGGCAGGGAGGGCAGGGGCAAAAGACTTCATATGCTCCCCCAGGGCCCAATCAGGGCCTCTGGGAGGGGGAGCATAGACATGTCCTGGCCCTAACCCTTCCGGGGCAGCCCAGGGACACTTGAAAAATTAGCGAAGTAGCCCCCGTCTAAAATTGTTACCCACCCCAATCTAGATCATCCCTGACAGGTGTCTGTCTAACCTGCTCAAATATCTCCAATGATTGAGATTCCACAACCTCCCTATCCACAATTCCAATGTTTAACCACCCTGCCAGTTAGGAAAGATTTCCTAAGATCCAACCTAAACCTCCCTTGCTGCAATTTAAGCCCATTGCTTCTTGTCCTATCCTCAGAGGTCAAGAACAATTTTTCCTCCCTCCTCCTTCTAACACCCTTTTAGATACCTAAAAACTGCTATCATGTCCCCCCTCAGTCTTCTCTTTCCCAATCTGAAGAAACACAATACTCCAACTGAGGCCTAATCAGAGCAGAGCAGAGCATAAGAATGAATTCTCGCGTCTTGCTCACAACACTCCTGTTAATGCATCCCAGAATCATGTTTGGGTTTTTGCAACAGTTGACTCCTATTTAGCTTAGGGTCCACTATGACAACTCCTCCCTCCTTTCTCCCCCCTCCCCCATTTCCCTTTCTGCAGTACTCCTTACTAGAGAGTATTGTATTCTGCATGGCTGTGTCTACATTGGCACGCTTTTTCGGAAAAGGGATGCTAATGAGACCAGTCGCAATTGCAAATCCGCGGGGGATTTAAATATCTCCCGCGGTATTTGCATTATTTGCGCTTTTTTCCGGCTCGGGGCTTTGCCGGAAAAAGCGCCAGTCAAACGAGGATCTTGCGGAAAATAAACCCTTTTCGCAAGATCTCTTATGCCTACAAGTAGGCATAAGAGATCTTGCGAAAAGGGTTTATTTTCCGCAAGATCCGTCTAGACTGGCGCTTTCGGCAAAGCCCGAGCCGGAAAAAAAGCGGCAGCCATGTAATGCAAATACCGCGGGGATATTTAAATCCCAGCAATTTGGTACTGCGACTGGTCTCATTAGCATCCCTTTTTCGAAAAAGGGTGCCAATGTAGACACAGCCCATGTGTGTAGCTGATTGTTCCTTCTTAAGTGAAGTACTTCACATTTCTCCTTATTAAACTTTATCCTATTTACTTTACACCATTTCTCCAAATTTGTCCAGATCCTTTTGAATTATGGCCTATACTCCATAGCGCTTGCAACTCCTCCCAGCTTGGTATCATCTGCAAATTTAATAAACGTCCTCTCTATGCCAATATCTAAATTGTTGATGGAAATATTTAACAGAACCAGTCCCAAAACTGGCTCCTGAGCAACCCCACTTGTTATGTCCTTCCAGCCTGACTGTGAACCGTTAATAACTACTCTCAATTAACCTCTCTGCTTCAATCAGGGATGTCAACATGTATTCCACTACTTGGCTTATCTGTTAATCTTATCAACTACATGCACTCCCCCCTGCTTTCTGCCTCTGAGGCAGCAAATGTGGGGGAGGGAGTGTGGGAGCCAGTGCCCATGAGGAGCTGGCTTTAAGCAGGCTCCCCAAGAACACCAGATCCACCTGCCCCCCTGATACAGAGGCAGCGGGGGGTGGGGGGGAGTAGGCAGGGGATGGTGCTGTGGGGAGCTGGCTTTAAAGCTGGTTCCCTCCCCAGTTCCACAGTATCAAAAGCAGAGGCAGCAGCAGGGGGGGGCAGAGGAGGTTGCCACGAAGGCTGCCGCAGACAGAGGCTGGTCTGGTCGAGCTCCCCATGAATAGAGGCTGGAGCAGAAGAGGCTGGCAGGCCAGGCTGGCCACAGACAGACATTGGGCCGTGGCAGCAGCCCCTGTCCACTGAGAGCGCCGACCCCCCAGAGATGGAGGCTTCTGCCATGGGCCACCACAGATAGAGGCAGCTTCGAAGGAGCCTCGGCCCCATCCCCGCCCCCGGAAACAGCCCCTGTTGGCAAGGAGCTCAGACCCCAGGGACAAGGGCTGCTGCCACCCTGTACTACTGCTTCTCTATCAGAGGCAGCAGCACGGGGTGGCTGGGGGCCTCCCTGGGAGTGGGTCTGGGAGCACACTGGCTGTTAGCCCTGCCTCTGTGGACCATTGAATAGTCTTGTAACAGATAAGGTGTCATGTGATTACATGACTATTCAGTTACACTATAGCTAGCATCCCTGGCTTCAGTGTATAGTGTAAACTGAGGATAATTTAGCTACTTCATAATTATTGTGAATACTAAAACTCCACTGGTCATTCCCTCCCCTCACCTCCAATATGCAACTGAAAAAAAGAGGGTTATACTAAAAGTGCATTTCAATCTAACTAGGACAGTCTCATCACTCAATAATGTGAAATGAGCTTCAATGTGTTCAGAACTTTAGCATGGTCATTGAAGACATTGGTATACACAAAGTAAGCAACACGGTCACTGCCAATAAAAAAGGGAGGGAGGGGATCTTAAGTTTTACATAAATAAAATATAGCATACAAATTTCAACTGAAACTTCCTCCTCTGGGTGTACAGAACCAGCCTTACTTGGATGAGCCACAGGGCTGGAACCTGGAGTTACTCATGGTGAAGGCATGAAGCTTTTCTGCTTGAGCTAATGGCTTTCCTATGACCCCTACTTAGCTGCTTTGGTCAGCCACTAGACGGAAATGAAATCCCATGTTATACATTAATTACATGTGCTTTTCTAGCTACTGCTTATTACTATTAATGTAAAATACCATTTAATTGGTTAACCGATTATAGGAAGGTGAGCAGAGGGTCCTCCAGCCTAGCTGGAGCAGCCTTCCCTACTTGCCACTGGGCTGGAATACCCCCTCCTCTCCTGCCACAGGCAGCGGATGCTCCAGCTGGGATGCCAGAGCAGACCCTGTCTGTGGTGGGCCTTTCAGAGGTTGGAGCATCTTCCTGCCCATGATAGGTGGGGAGTTGCTCCAGCCTCACTTATTAACTTTAACTGGTAAGCCTCATCCATTAAGGGTGAGGCTTACCAGTTAAACCTTCATATTTTTATTACATTGTGCCCGTTTTCTCTAGACTGCACTAAATAAAACAAGCCAATACATCAGTGGTATCACAATACGGTACGATGGCCAAGTGCATCCATTTTTCATAAAGACTTTATATCTCTAATGACTGCATTAGGTAGGATGTTACATATAGTAGGTTTCATCTCTGTATGTGGTATATGCTCCTTTCAAGTGCTTTTTTGGTAAATAATAATAAAGTGCCAGTACACGCTGGGGAAAATTTGTCGAGCAAAAAAAAACAAACAAAAAAACGGGGACCTGGGAGGTCAGGGCCGAAATGCAGTCGCAGCCCCTTCAATTGCCACATGTCCCAAGTGGGCTTCCATCCAGCGCAGCGCGAGCAATCCCAGGGCCGGCTAGGGGCTGTGCCGAGGGAAATCAGGGTGTACCATCACAAAAAAAATGCACTGCTCCTTTCCATATGATGGTGGGGATTAAAAGCAAGCAAGAATGGGATGTGGACATACAAATCAAATCGTAAACACAAAATAACATCTAGCCTTTTTGCAATGCAAAAGTCTCAGTTGCAAATGAAGCATAGGTAGAGGAGTGTGGGGAACATCTATTATACACCAGGACTACTCAACACATGGCCCACTTGTTTGCAGCCTGTGGTGCAGTTTGAGTTTATGGGGGGGGCTCAACACCCGGCCTGCGGGTGGGAGCCAAAATAAAGTAGTCGTCAATATAATGGCCTTCCGTTGATATGCATTTTAGTAAAACTCCTGGATTGTCATTGCTCATTAAAAGTGCTGCCATATGGTTAGAAATTGGGTAAATATTGCATTTTATTAATATCAGCAGAACTGAATTAAATGGAACAAATGGTCTGGTAACACTTTATAGACTAACAAAACATGTAGATGGTAACAAAACATCTGAAGAAGTGGGCTTTGCCCACGAAAGCTCCTGATACCATCTACATGTTTTGTTAGTCTATAAAGTGCTACCAGACCATTATTTGTTTTCTCCTGTACAGAGTAACTCAGCTACCCCCTGAAGCTTCTGAATTAAGTGGGGCCGGTGTGTTGTATAATCTTGCCTTAACCTTTGTATTCATGCTGGTCAATGTAAAAAGTTATTTGCATATATATTTGCATGTATATGCAACCACACTTCAGTTGCTGCCCTCTGCATATGCTGAGAGTATCATTGTGGCCCCTGGAGCTTCCAAAGTTGAGCAGCCCTGTTATACACTATGATTCTCTTTCTGTGTAGAGACATCCAGGAATGTTAATCCAAATTAACGAACTGTATGAATTTAAAAAGATAATTCATGCTAAGGATGTAAAATCCCATTTAATCAATCAGTTAAATGTTAAGTTTAACTGGTTAACTGATTCAATGGGGGTGGGCGGAGAGGCAGTTCCAGCTCACTGAACTGAAGCAACTGCTCACCACAGCCAGGCTGGAGTGGCCCCATGTTGTGAGCAGGGGCTAATCCAGTCCAGCTGCTCCAGCTCTATGGGGCTGCAGGCCCTCAGACCCTATGGGCTGGGAGTTGGACCCCTAGTGTGGAGGGAGAGGGTAGGGAAGTATACGTGGCAGTAGGAGGGAGGACTGCTAGCTCCCAGCCTGCCTGGGCTCATGGGCTGGGAGTCATCAGCCTTGCATAGGGTGGCAACAGGGGGAGGGTGGGCAGCTGCTTCCACCCCAGAATGGTTAACCATTACCACTAAGCATCACCAACCAGTTAACTATTCACATTCTTAATTCACACTAAATTAAACCAATTTAAGCAACTCAAATTCCAAATGAGAGAGTATCCACAAAGGGGTTTAATGCAATTTAATCCATTCTTCATTTCATACCATTAGTTAATTTGGGTTACCTTTCACAAGCATCCCCACATACACAAGCTGTAAGTTAACAAATTCCAGTTTCCCTTAAAAAAATTTAGAGCATTAACTTGTGGAGGACTCATCAATGGTCGCATGGTATGACTTAGGGATGTAAATGAGTAGTCAACTAACCAATAAGCAGAAGCTTATCAGTTAGCATGATCAACTGGTCAGATTCCCACGCACCCACCGCTTGCTGCCACTCTGCATTATAAAGGGAAAAGGGGGTCATGCTGAGGAATGAGAGACCCAGGGACCAGGGACTGACCCAGCCACTTCACATACCAGCTTCCCTGTCCTTTATAATGCAGAGCAGAATTGGGGGAGGTTATGCTGTGACCTGGATCATCACCTTGTCGTGGTGAGTGGGCTTGCACATTCCAATGAACACGAGAGCAATGCTGTAGGGAGTCTTCTATTCCCAGTAGGGTCACCCATGGTGGCAAGGTCCGAGGGAGAGGAATCAGACAAAGAAAGATCCTAAAAGTCTTCAACCGCAGAACAGGTGGAGGACAGCAAGGGTAATGCTACAATGTCTGTGAAAGCGGACAAAGGCTTCAGCAGACAGGAGACTCCCAGTCGTCGTGGATTCCATGCCATTGGACATGGGCCTTCTATCCATCAAGAATCATGCAACATTCCTCCCATGTTAAAAGAAGTGACACACAAGTGCCTTCCGATAAGCACTACCATGACCCAGCACAAGCCAGATTGAGCGCTGTAACTACCTACCCTTATTGACTTATCAAGTAGTCAAAAAACAAAATCAACTACTTGAATAGGAAAGTAATCACATTTTAACATCCCTAGTATGGGTAATATGTATCAAAGAACCTGGAATGCTCGTGCAACCTTCAGAATGCTCATCCCATACTAACGGCTAGAACAGTTGGCCATCAGCTCATTCAACACCACCACTCACCAAACTCAGAGGAAATGATGTTTCTTAGAATTCAAACATTGCTCCATCACACAGTTATGGAAGGAGGAAAGATTGGGGTCACGGAACTCCTTTCAAACAGCTGTGTATGTGAAGGGACACCTACGGCCCTACTGTATATCTTAACACATTTGCAGAGTCTCAGTTACATCTCCCTTGCTTAACCCAGTCTCAAACTGCAAGGCTATTACAATGCTAAGTTTGAAACATCAGAAATAATAAAAGCAGGGGGGAACAAAAGAGGAAGTTGATCACAATCATTTCTTTCAAGTATGTGTAGCTGGTTTACTTAACCCAAACAGTTGCCTGAAACTACCTTGCAGCGTATTCCTTTTAACAACCAACAACATAAAAACCCTACAAGAAGTATACTCAAGTCAGAGGTGTCACTCCATCCCACTATGAATGGCAGCCAAGGTGTAGTCCCCCTTAATGTTCATTTGCGGATATACAAAAGCAATGAGAGCGGAGAATGCATGTACTTTTAGTTACAATCACAAAAAATGTCCCTAACCAGAAGTCAATTGTGAAGAAAAGCAGAGATTAGAGTGACAGTGATTTAGATTGGAGAGGGGGAAGTTGTGAAAGAATCTAGTGGACAAAAGAATCAAGCATAAGAGAAAATACTAAAACTTTCAAAAAAAAAAATCTTTAAATATATTGTGAGCCTTCTGAACACTGCAGTAAAAAGCCCAAATCATGGAAGTTCAATACAAAACCAAAAAGATAATTTTACATTTAGGATACACAGAAACTCATAAGACAATACATAATGGTCATGAAGACTGATACTTTTTTACTTTATATAATGTTCTGTAACATTTTAACATTTAATACGTTTATGAAGCAAATATGCAACAGAAAGCTACAACTATTTTAATATGTACAAGGGATTCAAAACTATTCTACACAATAACAACAAGCAACACAAACTGCCTGATCAAAGTAAGACTACTGTATAAGGAAAGAAATGTAAAAGCAACATTGAATTACGTTTAATAAAAATATTTACAATGATATTGTAGTCAATACTGTTCTCATATCTCATGAATAAAAATTTTAAATTTATTGCATAAACACTTTTTGGGAAGGGGACTGATCTTACAAACATGAATGTGAGAAATTTCCTGCACACGCATAGCCTAATTTTCTTTTCAATAGGTTACTCACATATGCAATTGTAGACTTTGGCCCCCCATTTTGCATCTATTGAGCTCATCCAATTTATTTATTACACATGAAGCTAATAATAGTACCAATAAGGTTTTGCGTCTCAGAGGAATAGCCATGTTAGTCTGTATTTGCAAAAACAAGAGTCTTGTGACATGTGAGGCCATGTCTTTACTAGGGGGAAGATCAACACTGCTGCAATCAATCTTTCAGAGTTAGATTTAGTGGATCCACTAAATCAAACTCAGAGGGTGCCATTGTTAGTGGCCAGTACTCCTGCTCCTGCGAGGAGTAAGGCAAGCGATGGAAGCATTTGCTCCTATTGATATCTTGCTACGGGGATGGTGGAGAACTTGATTTAATGTAGGTCGACTCCAGCTACGTAATTAATGTAGCTGGAGTTGCACATCTTAAATTCCACCTTCCCCTTTAGCACAGAACTAGCTGTAGAGAGACTAAGATTTCTGTTTGTAAACGTGTGAGCTACTTCATGAAGTTGATTGATTTCTACTTCATACAGCTAAATGCAGTGCCTTGCATGGTGAAAATATTTTAGTTTTTAAGGTACCACAGGACCCCTCATTGTTTTTAATATGGTTCTGGTTATAAAAACAGCATGGGAAGACCATTAGTCTCTAGAGTTAAAGATAACTATCAAAATACACAAATTTATACACAATTTTTCATCAATGTAATTTCCATTTAACAAGTTTGGGGTCAGGCATTATGCCTTTCAAGTTTCATTGTATTAGGCATTCATATCTGAAGAAGAGAGTTATTATACATCATCTGGTCTTTATTCTCTTCAGTCATTCTAAACCTTGATGTTACCAAGTCCAATCCTACAGACTCCTGCTCTTAAATAGCTCTTCCATGACATTAGCTGGCATGCAAGTATTCAAGAACAGGATCAAAACCCTGTTAAACTAGTCATAACATTTTCCGTTAATACTATACATTCTAAATTGTCTGGCTATATGGAAAGAGGAGATATGGCTTTAACCAGGTCACAGATTTCCTATTAGATGTCAGATCACCTGGCAGATAAAAGTACACAGTGCAAGTAACTCCATGTTTCTTCAATATCTATTTGTGCAACTTCCAACATCCCCCCTGCCCATTTTTCCATCCATGTTTTCCAGTCAGTCAGTTGCTGGAACAAAGTGACCAGATAAATGGCTTGGTACAGGACTTTAGAAAGGAGATGTCAGTTAAAGGAATGGAATGGAGGCAGGGGCTCCTATGAATGGTATAGCAGGGAGCCAACATCCCATGTAAAATGGGCTTTAAGAAAGGGGGGTTGGCTGCTTTGATATACCGTTCATAGGAGTCACCAATTCTTCTCCTATTTTAAACTGACCTTTTTTAAGTAAAAGCGGCAAGGAGTCCTGTGGCACCTTATAGACTAACCGAAGTGTTGAAGCATAAGCTTTCGTGGGCAAAGACCCACTTCGACAGATGCATGTAGTGGAAATTTCCAGAGGCAGGAAATTTAGAAAGGAGGTGTCAGTTAAAGGAATGGAATGGAGGCAGGGGCTCCTATGAATGGTACAGCATTCACCTGCCTCTGGAAATTTCCACTACATGCATCTGACGAAGTGCGTCTTTGCCCACGAAAGCTTATGCTCCAACATTTCGGTTAGTCTATAAGGTGCCACAGGACTCCTCGCTGCTTTTGCAGATTCAGACTAACACGGCTACCCCTCTGATACTTTTTTAAGTAATGTACCAAGCCATTTATCTGGTCACCATATGCTTTCCCGATGAAGTACCTGCACTGGACAGCTGCCCCACACTTACACAACGAGTTGCGATATGTAGCTTAATGCCCTTCACTCCACACCACTACTAAGTCCTTACTTTGAGAAAGCTGAGCCCCTACGCACATTTAAGGTAAGCCAATCTGGTGATAAGTGAAAAATTCCCTCCCTGTCCCCCACAGAAAGGCATGACTACCATGATGCCCACAGAAGTTCATGGCCAGCTGGTAGTTTACCACCTCAAGGGAAGGGAAAGAGGATAGTGCTCCCTCACCTGTTCCTGGGGGGGGTGCGGAAGGGGGGAAAAAGGCTTCTCATACCCAGTCTTGTCCCTTTTCAACCCCTTTGTCCCATCAATCCCAAGAGATGGTCAGTGTCACTGCACTCCCTTTTGCAGCAGCTTATGGCCTCCCGCTCCTCCCCCATAAAAAACCAAAAACAAAACAAACAAACAAAACACAGTTCCCTCTCACTAAGCAAGCCAGACAATGGCTCCTCAGCTTAAAGATATGAAGTGGCTCTTTAGCATAGGCAAACATAAGCTAAATCACCACCACTTAGCTTACAGTTAAATTAGAATGAATGTATGTGGCTATGAAACAAAACTGGCTATTTCTTAAGGCACATTTGTATCAAGTTTCGCTGGACTAGAGACATGCCACTATATATTAAAATATTTTGTAATTAAATATTTTAACATATTAAGCAAGTTTGAGAGATTAATACTATACCATTAATGCATCCATTTTGTTTACAGGGGAGATGCCCGTCACAACAAACACATACCATGAAATACTAACTTTATATCTTTTTTAATCTGATTCCTTTCTTAAAGGAGTTGCCACTTTACGGTTCTATTTCTATTTCTGCTTTTATAAGATGTATACAAATACTCCCACTGAATTCAAAGGCACGGTCTTGGACAGTTCCTGTTCATCCCTGTTGTGCAGAACAGGCTACAGAAAAGTTAAACAGTTCAGTGAAGCTTCATTTAACTGAATGTGAAAGAGTATGGCCCTCTAGATCTATCTTACTACTGGGGGGTTCGAAAATCGCAAGTAACCATTTACGAGACAGCTCTGACCCTTTGAAGGAATAAGCATTTCTGAGATGTCTAGTGAAAAATGTATTCAACCGTCAGATTTTTTTTCACAAGTTGAAAATGAATCCCAAATTTACAATTTAAGGTCTAAATTTGAGAAATAATAAATTATATCTGTAAAGAATATTTAAACTGCTGGTCAATTTATGATAAATTTGTAAAAGTTACCCATTAATTTAAGTAAATTAAGTTACTGCCTGTCTAGTGATATTTGATAAGATTACCGTATCCTGATATCACAGAATTATGATAGAATCCTTCACAAGACCATCACATCTTATCCTTAAAAAATAGATAAATAAAAAAAAATCACAGCCTCTAAAGGATAGTTCTTTAAAAGCAATGAGCCTGATCATATAATCCCTTAGTCCTATATGACTAATCAGTACTCACTAGAGTGATCCTATTAAAGTCAATGGAATTGTGCATGAGGAATACACCAGAATAGATTTGCAGGATCAGGCCCAAGAACCAGCACATAAAAAATGCACAACTCCCTTAATGTAATGTCTCCATTACAAATTCCTAATACTGAATGAATTACAATGGGGCAATCTGTAAGAATTCTAAACATATAAATGTAAACAAGATAAATGCACAATCCTAATTCAGTGGTTGAGCTCAGGAATCAGTATATAATGACATTTATCAGACTATGCAAGCAAATGAAGACAGATCCAGGGATGGATGTTAACTGGCTAGGCACAACTTTAAAATTTCTCAAAGAGGCATGATTGCCCATCTTCTCATTCCTATTATTTAGGTAGGTCAAGGATAGGTTTATAGAGCATTTATACAGGCCATAACCCAGGGTAGATTTTCTACTTCCGGGCCTGAGGTTTCAATTTACTCTGCTCCATCCTGCCAATTTCACCCCCCCCCCCCCCCCCAAATAATCCCATATCCCACAGAAGGTACTAAAGGGGGACCCAGTTTGTAAAGGGCTTCTTGTCTCCCTCTCCCCCCCCCCCCAAATCTGACATCCACCAGCAAATTCTCACATCTCTTATTTTCTGATTGCTATTTGGCCTATCATCCACACACAACATCAGACACAAGTTGCAACAAAAAACAATTACTGAACTCCTAACATCAAACCCTAAATCATATACCTATTTAATCTGAGTCTTCATGTTGCTGAGAGGAAGGTTAAAAAAACATCACTATACCCCATCCAATTTGGTGCCAATAGGAAAATTCCTGTCTGACCCCTAAGCAGATAATTAGTCAGATTTAGGGATGTTAATAGCTAAACTTAATGGGCGAGGCTTACCAGTTACGTTGAACTGGTGGGAGATGGAGCAACCCCCCCACCCGGCATGAGGTGGGGGGGAGCACTCCAGCCCAGCCAGAGGATAGTTAACTGGTTAACTTAATGTTTAATTAAATGCATAAAGAGCTGAATAATCCGTGCAGCCATTAGTTAAGAGTTATTGAAAACTAGACACAGAATTTTACATGCTTCGTTCCTATACCATGTAACTACACGGAAAAAGTGGAAAGTTCATCTTAAAGAGGAAAAGAAGCCTTAAAAATCCCTGAACATGGGCTTAACCAAATGGATGTGTGAGGAAAGTCACAGCGCAATAGCAGAGTTAGTCTGTAATTGGAAAAACTTAAACAACGAACAGTCTAGCAGCACCTTAAAGACTAAGAAAACATGTAGATAGTATTGTGAGATTTCATGGGCACAACCCAGTCAGCTTCCACCTGTGACTGGCCCTGGGCAATGGGATGTTCATGAGGAAGAGGGTCCTATTCCTGTATACACTCCCTGTTTGTCATAAGGCTGAGAGACAGCTTGCAGATACTATCCAGGTCCCCTCTGTTAATCCAGAGGGTGGTAACAAGATGGTCCTACAATTAATTAAAAAAAAAAAAAAAAAAAAAAAAAAAGACAACTGAGGAAAATTCACTCCTATGAATATTTTAACAGTTTCTTTAGTGTTAGGTTTTCTGAAAAGGCCACTTTTTCCTTTGAACTTAGGTAGTAATGGTACTACAAACACTCTTATCATTCATAGCCAAGCAACATTTTATACTTAAATATGGATCATTAGTGCAATTGACATCGAAGTGTGTTCCAAATAAATACATACAAAGTATAGTGAACAAGATATCTTAAATTCCTCATTTTTTACTACATTACAAATAGATAAAAACCTCTTCTATCCTTGGATGTCTAGAGAATTAGCTGATGGCATCTCATAGAAAAATTACTCGGCCGTCATTTTCAACTCTCTCATTTGTCTCTCCACATCAAACCTCTCCGTAACAGAGTTAAAGTATCTTGCTTCAAAGAAGAGATATGTAAAATACTTGGAAGATATTAAACTTCTGCCACTACTACACTAAAACAGGGGTTGACCTACGACGCTAATATTAAATTTAAGAAATTAAATACATATCTATACCCTTTGCAACGTAGAGTGGAAGTCTCTTGATTAAACATCCTAATTAATTTGGCCATGGTGTGTTTTATATTATAATTCGGCATTTATTTAGGAGGTCCCTTTATTCAGTCTACTGAATTTAATGACTGTACCATATTTAAATATATTGTTAAAAGTTCTAATATTAATATATTGCACCATATATAACTATTTGGCCGCTTCATGAAACAAAGCATTGTTTTGAACTTAGTTTTATTAAAAGAATAATAAAGAGGGATATGCATTTGTGAGGGCCACTTACACGCTTCAAAAACTAAATTGATTCTGTGCTAAGTACATGTATTCCATTTTTCCTATGCTTTAAAATATTTTTCTCTGTAATGTATTTTGATGGCTGCATTAATTATTCAGCTCTTTTTATGCAATTTATTGTTTTCAAGCTTCAAACAAACAAAATCTATTAACACATAAATGCATTTCCAGTTCATTCTCTACATTGGATAGATCACTAAACATTACCGACAGGCAGTAATTAAACAGGTGAAAGAGTCATAAAAAGACAGCATAAGCATGAACATTTCTGTTGAGGATGGTTCTTTCCTCACAGCCAAATCCTGTAAGGAGCTGAGCATCCTTAACTCTCAGTGACTACACTGAGACTATAAGATACTAAATAATTTTAAGTGGGGCACAACTCCGCACATCATTAAGCGCTCAAATATTTATTGAAAATATGACCAAATAAAATTTACCTGAGAAATGGGAGGGTGGGGGGGGGTGGGAGAATCTGGTTTTTCTGCAATTCTGTACCAAGCTGCATATTTAGCCAAACAACAGTGTGCCGTCAGTTTTCATTTATAGATCAGCTTGAAAAACTGGCTTTCATTCATCCCCTATTAACTGAATCTATCAAAAAACCAAATTATTCTTTTTCAACATTACACAACTGCAAATGTTATGGGTTTACTGCTATTAAACTACAACAGAATAAAAGGTGAAAAGCTGAAAATATAAATTCCATGTAATCTTTTATCTCCTAATAAAGTGATCAATACACAATGTTAAATCATGCTCAAAGTAAAACATATGAAGCCTACGTTGCTCAAAGGTCCCACTGGCCGAAGTCTTGATTTGCTAACTAGTTATGTATGAAAGGAAATCAAAGCTGAAGTCTCACCTGAATGTCTATCAGTATGACTTGACAGATTCAAGCTGTAACCTTTCAGTATTCCTGAAATAACTGGAAAATCATTTGTGCAGAAATAGCGGCCCTGAAGTTCTACCGTTGCAAAAAGTTATTTATGGGATAACAGTAAAATACCCACAATTTTGCTTGACCACTAACTGAATAATAGAACTCCAGTAGTTTTTCCTCCCTACCACTATTAAGGCATTGTATGAATGCTCACTCATTTTCAGTTCCTATATCATCACAGAACAAAGATGACTGGTTGAACCATATCAAACCTTTTTCTAGTTAAAGCTGTGTGGTTCAGACCACACCACTGGCAGGCAAAGCTTCTGACGTGCAAATTAGAAATTTCTTGCAAGGGGATAAGGGAAATACTAGAGGCTTTATAATTTCAATACTGTGAACACAAACAGACTTTCACAAGAAAAATGTACTTGAAAACTCAACATTATTTTCTGTTCTCAGGTTTTTTGTTTTTTTAAATGTAAAAGTTAAGTACACCACTGGAAAGAAATAAGGTTCATACGATCAGCATCTGCTCAGATAATGAATACTCTTTATGAATGTAAATAATTGTTTATATTTTGCTGGAGAATGAAGAGAGGACTATACGTTAAAGTGACGTTTATTAACTGCGAATTTGTCTCACTTTGAGACACCCTGATAAATCACCATACCGCCACTGAAGTCAGAGGTATGCTGAAGTACAGCAGATGAGCATTCAGCCCCCTTCTAGCTTCAGTTACTTAAGCATTAGCCATAAAAAGGGTAATCCTTTTGACACTTCCTCTTAGTTATTAAAACATGTATTATGCAGCCAGTAAATCTGATCACAAGGTATTGTTACTGGCTATAAACTATCAGTTTGATAGGACAATGTTGGTGCTATTTATTTTTCAGAGAATAAACTGTGCTTATTAGGAGGTCATCTTATTGGAAGATTAATATTTACTTAGTGTTCTGAAGAGAGACTACAACATTCTGTTTGTTAGATAAGTGAAATAAATAACGTCTGCTGCTTTTTTTTGGTGTTCAGGACACATTAATACTCCTAGTAGTTAGTATTAATGGCCTTCCCCTAATATTTAGATTTATTGGTGAAGGTCCTATAAAAATTTATAATGCACCATACATATCTGATACAATGTAACTCAATAAAAAAAGTCAATGACAAATGCTCTGTTGAGTTCAACAGCTCCAGAGAGCCTTATACCTGCATGACAACCAAAGTACTACTTCCTATTTGCTAATTTGAATAGCCATTTATTAGCACCAATAATTTCCTAGATGACTGTATTTTAAAAACGTTCATCCTTTTTAAACCAAAACAAACCATATAAAGATGAAAAAAGAAAATCAGAAGTCTATATTTTAGGGAATTTTGTTTATCTTTCACAGAGTTGGTTTATAATGAATAATGTGCTGTTTACATTGTTCAATTTCTTTTAAAGACTCTGGTCTCTCTCTCTCTCCCACCAATTACAGCACCAGGAGTATTTTTCTTAAGCTATCAGAAATTGTAAAATCTCAAATAAAGAAGTAAACCACATTGGACTGTGACTTTCCTGCTATTTAAAAAAAAATATCATTCTGATAGAAAGTAATGCAGCACAAACCACAAATTGACTTCGCTACCATATTTTATAGTATCAGTAGATAACTGATGGGTTTATACTACTGTCAGAATTCATATTTATGATAGTTCTTTCCATAGGTTATTGGCTTATTATAGGGACAATTATTTCAGCTCCACATTTAGTTATATCAATATTTTGCATTACAAGCTGCTACATTAGATTTCTGTAACTTGGATGTAAAACTTTTAACTGATGTTCCAACTAGAACTTTAATAAAAAAAAATAGAGTCTACTTTCCACTTGATGGCCACATAACATTCATGTTAGAGAATCACATGTCTGCTTCAAAATGGAATATTCCCATTAAAAAAAAAAAATCAGTTCATTTATTTAAAGTTACAGAAGTGCTAAAAAGTTTATATCCAATAGAATGTAAACTAGATGTAAAAAGTAGGTATAGAGACTAAATACTACATATGTGCCAATCAGACTTGATTCAGCTAAAGGGTCTACCTTGTATAAAGTCAGAGAAAAAACTTGGAAGTGTAGCAATTATCCACATTTACACCCAGCAAAATAAAAAAAAAGTAGCAATACTACTTTCATGTGAATCAGGCATTGAAGACTTGATTAGCTATTCCCTCTCCATAGAGAATTGGATTTACTGATTTTGAACTGCATGTGTCATCAGAAGAAAGTAAGTAGTCTCTTTCTTTGGATGACATATTTTAAACAATTAAAATTTTTGCAGTTACAACATTATTTTGCAGAAAAGTAATTCAAAAATACACTACTATTTTTACAGCAGATAAATAAGAATTCTCTCTCACTTAAATGTGTTTCAACCTATTTTTTTACTTCTTTTTAATGACTGGTTGATCAAAAATGTCCTAAACATATTCTCTTTTCTCAAACTGAAAATAGTTTTCTGTGTACACAGATTTGATGTGCATGTGTGAATGCCAGACTAGAATGGACTCTAGCTGCACTGAAGTCTCCATTACACTATCATACACTAAATACAGACAAGAAAGAATTTGCACAACAAATAACCACCATTCAGATTTAGATTCACCTAGTCCTACTGATTTCAATGGATTTGCAAGGGATGTTAACTAAGCACTAGAAAACGTTGCGTCAGATTCAGTGTCCTGAATTGTGGTTTGTTTCATCTGGTTCCATGACCCTACATTTACAATTACAAACACACTCTAAAAGTAAACACTGAAGAGTTATATTATATTAATGAAAGCCAAAATTCTAAGTAAGGCTGACAGTTGATCTTTAACTTGTCTGTTAAGTTTCAGTGTTAATATAGAAGTCTCTCCCTGTTTCTAGACCTATGACATCTTGGCACAACTAAAGAAAGTTACGAAACAGATTCAATCTTAATTCTGAATTTTCTACCTTGTGTAAGTTAAAGATCATTTTTATGTGAATAATACTTTATGCCAAATTTGCACTAGAAAAAAGTATATATGTAATGCAGACAGACATTAGTCTGGAAAAAGACTCTAAAGGTTATTATTGCAAGTGTTCTAGAGTATAGAATAACATACTGAAAAAGATTACTCCCTTGTAAGGGAGTTCTGGACTTCTGTTACAGCTATTTCACCTACAGTTTAAGATGCACACACACACACACACACACACACACACACACACACACAGAGATAACATGTGAAAATGTACGGTTCTTCCACAGATAACACAGACTTTTCCATAGTTTAATATTAAACACACTACTATGTAGTTGTACAAGTATTTCATAATTTCTCCATCTTGTGGTCTTGTGCTTAGGCAAAACTACCTCTGAACACACATATTCAGTAGTTTAATTGTAACACTCAAAACGTGCCTAATGCTATCTAAAATGAAAATCTATCAGCCATGCATTTAGCATCAATAGCGTAACATATATAAACAATTACAACTAGAGATTAAAAATCACTGGCCATATCATTATGGAAGACAGCAACATCAAACTAGAGACTTGGAACAACTCACTGTTTGTTTTTAAAGAAAGCTCTAATTTCTTTATTTTATTTCATTCCACTTTTGTTTTAATCTTACCCAGAGAGGAGTTCTATTGAACTACATATATTTGTGTCATACTCAGCAGTAAAAATGCAAGCGTGTACTTTTGGTCTATAACAAAATGCTGATAAAGACAAAGTAGAAGGTATACAGACAGAACAAAACATGCAAATATCACAGAAGGGATGAGAACATCTACTGTCCTTACTGATTTTAGAAAAGGATAAAGAATTACTTCCCCATGTGTTACCTCTCATTACCTGAAAAGGTAAAAGGCAAGAAAATGTAACACCTTCAACAGTAAAGTTATCATGCAGCAGTAGGTTTACATATTATACGAAAATCATTCACATTATTTATTATTTGGGAAGTTTAGAATATTTATGCCTTTCTAGAAGAATAAATTAGTCATCCAAAGAACATTCAAGAAATTATTTGTAAATAATACCTGTCATTCCAGATTTAAATGAAATACATGACTTTGTACACAGCCAGCAGTTTAAAAATATTAAAATATGCATGAATTAATTGTTCATAAAAAGAGTTTCATTTTCTTTAACTCTTCTATCAAGCTTCAGTCAGGCCACAGAGGGGCATCTGAGTGGTGTGGCCCAATAGTTTGAAACTCTTACAAGCCATAACACTTATTTTGAAACAAATGACTTCTCAAGATGGAGCAGTCTTGCTATCAATCACCAACAAGTTAATTCTACATAATCAGGCCGGTTTGGATGCAGACTGATACATTGAGAAACGTATCTAAAATTGATTAGAGCAGCACTCAAAATGAATGCAGCCCTCCAAATCACTTCTTTGCTCAGAAACATTAATCTCAATTATAAGGAGAGCTTCATAATGGTAATGCTTGGTATGAAAAAAGTATTAAATAAATCAGGTTTTATAAGACACAGCAATTAATCAGTTTTAGAACTAAGAAAAGGAAAGCTTTTTAAAGTGCGCATTTCTACTGTGTTATTCTTTAAAGCATTTGCAACCTCTAAAAACTTGCAAGCTTTATTTTTCAAAGAATTTTGTAACTGACAACGTAGAACCATCCTAACTATGGACTTTTAAATAAAATGTTACTGAAAATTGAAAGCCTTTATACATTAACACTATGTTTTAGTGATAAAATTCAGTGATCCTGTACTTGTGCAGCTTGCCAGCCATACTGAAAGTAAAGTGCCATAAGAGAACTTCCTTCATTCAACCAGATATTTGGAGAAGGAAGAAATTTCTTGTACCCAATCAAAGCCTTCCTGAAAATATAGTAGAATCCTACTTGATAGGCAGTGATCAACTGAGCACACTATCAGAAGGACTAATTGCAGTAGGCGAAAATGGCCAATCCACATTCCCACATCTGGTGAAACAGCAAGTCTGTTAGAATATAAAATAAATTAAGCTTCTAAAATAGAACTATAAATACCATATACTTTCTAGGCTTAGATTTAACATCTCTATTTTATGCATACAGTAGCTCAAATTTGGTCACTGTCAAACTAACCATGGAAAATATATTGTATTTGAGCATAACAAGTTCTCAAAAGTAACATATTGGGAAGATTTTTTCCTTTAGTTTTTTTTATTCCTGCATTGTGTTTAAGCAGGGATATGCATTTTCTACAAGCTAAAATTTTATAGGTCAACATGAAACTACAGTAAATTCAGTATCACTTTACAATACAAGATACTGCTGTCCCAAAGTTTTACCGTAAGTTATTTGCATTTTCTTTCAGGTCACATAGCACAATATAGTTTTCTATACACTGTCTGATCCCACAAGGTGCTGAGCGCTCACAGTCCCTACTGGGCCTAATCCAAAGCCCATGGAAGTCAATGGGAGTTTTTTCCTTCACTTTCATGTGTACGAGAATAAGGCACATTGACTTCAGCGCAGCTGACAGTGCTCAGCACCTTACAGAAATGGAGCTATAGTTTGTCAATTTTTGTCTTCATGTCATGGAAGGTACAATATAATTAATTTCAACTTCAAAATTTTATTTTCTGGAATTTGTATGGTTTATCTCCAATGAACATTTTTCATTTGCACAAGGATTTGTATCTTTAATTCCATTTCTTTTTGGTTATATCCTACTCTTGGCTATTTGTGCACAGGATAATTACTCCTGGATCAAAAGGGAAATACTAGTTTTAACTTGCCAACTGAACTATGAATGCTGCTCTGGAGTTTCCCCCTCCTCAAATTTTAAACAAAAGGCTTCATTTTTGATGGAAAGATTACTTGACCATCCTTTCAGTTTCACACATGTAAAACTATTTCACTTCTATTTATTAGTCAAATATATACATACACAGTTCTGTCTTCTAGTTTATCAGACTAAATAGGTAACAAGTCCATATTGACAAAAAAAACCAAACACCCACAGACCTCAGCACTGTAATACAAGACAATTTGAAAAATAGTGTTCTAGACATATAACATTTTATATGATCATTTGTAAGGTCTTAGAATACATATTCTTCCTGATTGTTTTGTATTTACATGAAAATTCATTATACTTCAATAATCTTCTTAATGTGCATTTGTAATCCTGAATATCAGGGTTTTTTTGGTTCAGTGTAGTTTCAGTTTTTTAAGGGGAATGATCGTGTTTATTGTATTTCTCCAAGGAACATGCACATAATATAATTTGCATTTTAAAATTCCTCTAATTAATTATCTTTTAGAGGTATGTTTAGATTTAAATTATGTCTTGCGAGATGATATAGGAATTCATTTATGCATAGAATTTTTAAAAATGTTAAATATATTTAGGCAAAACATCTACATCTAGAACAACAAGCAATAAAGTGGATACCACACAGAAGGATAACAATATGTAAAGTTAAAGGACTTCTAATGTCAAACAGGTTTATCACCTTTAATGGGTACAGATGCAGGCTACTTAACTATTCTCATATTTAAAAGCAGACTATTTTGAACCTAAAATGTAAATTTGAAAGAACTTTGAACTGCAGAAGACCACAAAGTAATCATTGATATTAGAACTTGAGATTGTAGGTCCACATATACTACTTTCTGTGTATTTTTACTTGGTTATACAGTATATCAAACTTTTTAGCACATAACCCACAGGCACTGACACCATAGACTATATAAAACACAGTAATCATCTAAGAAAGAAAACAAATACAGGAAGTAATATCATTAGATGAAAACAAACTCTCACCCTTACAATTTGGAATGTTTCAGTCACTATGTAATAACTTTACCTATTTTTAATGTTTCCTTTGCAATTTATGGAACACACATGGAAAGGACATTCCTGCCTGTTCTCTTTTTCTTCTTTAAAAAGTAACAGAAAGAACAGTAGAACCTGAGCATATTTCTGTTTTGTACAGACCACCCAATGGAGTCTGTCACTGCCTACAAACGTTTGACTAATAATACATTGTCAGAAGACACAGACTGCTATGAAAAGAAAAAAAATCTTAATCATACAGATCACACATAATATGAACCACGTTAAAATCTACCACAAGTCTAGCCGGGTCAAGCTTTTACACTTCTTCAACTTCCGTTGCTCTTCCAAAATAAAAACCTGGTCACTTCCATTTATCTTCCAAGTGCACCGAGATGACTTGAGAAAGTCAATGCAACGGCTGCGGTAGCAGATCTTGTTGCACTGGCTCTACCCTGGAATGCACTACTGTGCGAGCCCGCACCTTTCCTCGCTCAGAGGAGACGTTTGGGATAAGCAGCGTGTGTACGCTTACTCACTGCATCCTTTCAGCAAGGACGGCGAGACCACGTTTGGGAAGAGCAGCACCACGCAAGCGGAGAGCATCGCCAGCAGGGAGAAGCGCAGAACTCGCCTCAGCTCGAGCTATAAAAACTCCGCTCCTTTGCTAGGCGCGTTCCCCTCCTCTCGTGGTCCCCTTGTCCATCCCCTCCTCGCAATGGGGTGTTGAGCAGGGAACCAAACAGCAGCTGCCACTAGCCCGAGTTCCTCTGCGAGGAGGGGATGCTCGAGACGGGGGCAGGAGAGAGGCAGAGAGTCTGTCACACACTCCCACCAGCCCGGCTCAGAGCCACTTGCCGCCTTCAGGAGGGGGAAGGACACGGTCCCGATTTAAACAAGCTCCTGGCACCCTCCTCCTCCTCCGCGCGCAGCGGCAGCGCCACCCTGCCACCGCCACACACCAGCCCGGCCCCTAGGACCGGCACGGAGCGCTGCGCTCCACTTACCCGGGTCTGCCCGGCTCTCTCTCTCGCTTCTTCTCCTGCTCTCAGTATGATCCCAGCAGCGGCGCCGGGAAAGCACCACGCACCCAGCGCTTGTCCAGAAGCGGAGGGGGTTGGGAGAGAAGGGGGAGGGGAAAGCAGAAAAGAAGGGAAAAGTGTTACAAGTTCCTTCGCCTGCCCGCTGCTGCGCCCCGCCACGGCTCGGGGGTGGGGGGAGGAGGGAGAGAAATGCACAGCGCACAGAGTTCACTTTCGCCTGCTCCCTGGGCTGCCTCCCCCCGGCCCCTCTGGCTCTCTGCTCCTCTGGCTAACAGGGCGCGTGGGGGTGGGGGGAGTTGCTTGCCGCTCCCAGGAGACAAGGAGGACGCTACACTAACGTGCCCGGGAGCGGCGGCGGCAGGACCCAATTGTGCACTAGCACGGGGAACCCCAAAGGGAGCCTGGGCGCAGCAGCCCTGCCAGTCAGCCTCACGCGCCAGAGGAGCCTACCATGCGCCGCCCCAGCGCAGAGCGGGGGGGAGGGGGCGAAATCCGCTTCCCAGCACAGGGCCACCGGCTCCCGCCTGACCATTTATAATCCCCGGCGCCTCCGCTCCAGCGCCCGCCGAGTGGACAGGGACTTCCTTCTGCTCCCCTTGGCGCAGCGATAGCCCCTTGGCTGCGTTTTCCTGCCAGCTGGGACTTGCTGGACTGAACCACCTTTGCCTTCTTCCCCGCTTCTCCCCGCCGCCGCCTGCCTCGCTTAATGTAAAATACCGAGGCTCCCATGCTGCGTCCAATCAGTACATCTACTACTAGTGCAATGATTTAGGGGTCATCCATGAATAACACTTCACGCTGATGAATGGCTCTTTGCAGCTTTCTGCCCTGATGAGGGTGTCTGCACGCTACTGATTGCAAACATTAATGAACTTACAGCCTCATTATATATTCTCTCAGACCAACGCGAGGAGAGGAGTTTTTATTGGGGGAGGGGGCGCTGATTGATTGATTTTTCCATGGGGAGAAGGATAATTGTGATAAATAGCTGCATTTTTACCCGGGTGCATGCACCTCGTCAATGTAATCAAAACCTCGGGTAGTCTTCTTACAAAATACTTTTCTTGCTGTTTCAGAGGTTGGGCATATTAGGTCAGCTAAGTCACTTGAGAAGGAGAGAGCGAGCAAAAGACTGCCTGGGAAGATTGATGCGAAAGCTGAGGGGTATAATTAAGGCTTCACAAACCCAGTAGACGAACCCCATTCAAAGTAGCTCATAAGAGTGACCTGCGATTTTTATGAACAACCTCCTGTCGGAAGCGTACACCTTGTGATGAGCCTAAAGACTTTGTACCAATAACTAAAACACTGTCCTACATATTTTAGCTCTGCGATAGTACAACTGAAGTGTTTACCCTGTGGCCTTACTTGATGATTTTTCGACAGTATACTAGACTTTTAGAACAAGATAAATAAAGGCCAACACTGAGAGTGACCTGATGGTAAGTTATGAGGCTTCTTTTTAAAATAAAGTTTTCCTAGCCGCACGTACACAGGCACATAGAGACTCTTCTGCTTATTTTCTTCCTCCTCTTGTCACTCTCCTCTTCCTGCAATCTGCCCCTGCCCACAAAAAGTAGATAGTGACAATATTGGACTGTATATAACGTTTCCACCCGTCCCACAATCATTAATGCATTTTAACATTAATGTTCACATTAATATTCCTGAATATCCTTGACCTGTCCCTCCTCTAAAACAGAGAAATATCTATCATCCTAGTTTTACGTCTTTCATTTTAGGCTTAAAGAAGTTTTACACGCCAAATATGAAAGTTCACAAATGTTCACGAAATTAGCAGGTTTTTTAAAACTATCTGCCAAGGTATGCTGATTTTCCAATCTGGGATATATTTATCACCTTTCCGACTCAATAATGGATACACCACTATGTTATCCAAAAAGTTTCTTAATAAATTCCGAAAATATGCAACTACTGGAAATACCATGTAATCGGGGAAACTCTATTAGGTATGTTGTTGACAAGCAAGGTTAGCGTTACTTATGATCCACTCAACAATTCTTTATTTTCGATGGAATGTTACCCATTTGTTTCCTAGTGCTGTTAATCTGGGAAGCAATACACCTGACCATCTAAACTGATTCAGGAATGAGGGACGAGCAATGAGAACCACATCTGTAAATCACAATATATACTGTATAAATAAAGAACAATTATTCTGCACTATCAAGCTTTTTTACAGCTAGTATAATAGAAAACAAATGTCTTCGTGGGAAGCAACCAATTGCTATAGTGAAACACTGTGTTTATTTTATAATATGAATAACTTCTTTTCTCTACAATAAATTTGAAATATTACTAATTGTTTCTAACCACCTCCATATAGTTTACCTTATGTTTCTGAAGACGCTAAAAATAAACCATTGGGCAGAAATGTATACTTTCATGACTCCGGTGGTGCTACTTAAATGATGGGGATTTCGAGTAAAGAAGCAGGAAGCCTTAATATGTCAAGAAACAGTTTGAAAGTTTTCTTTACACCACTCCTATATTTGCTCATTTTAACACTTACAATAAAATGGAGCACACGGATAATAAAGATAGCTTTGCTATATAGTATTAACTTGCTTTACGATTCAAATCTATTTCACACATTTTGAAATCTTGGTTATTAGAAAAGCCATCAACATGTAAAATGTTAATTATATTACATTAATGTTATATTAAAATATTTAGTTAGATAAACATGAATATTCTTGATTTTATATCAGACAAAATTACATTTGTGTAGTATAAAACAGTAATGGTCGTTAAATTTAAAACTTTTTCAGGGAGGGGGTTGGTATAATTTTTCTTACTGATATATTCTTCTTATATAAAATGAAAAAATGGTTATGTTATAAAACTGTCAATATTCCAAATGCATTCTTGACGATGAAAAAGCATTTTTTTCTAATTTAACCAAGGCTCACGATATACCAAGATGAACTTCCTGTCACCTCTATACACAGTGAATTAAGATTCTCCTGTGTTGCAGAGATTACAAACCTTCTTCCTTATTCAAAGCTCATAGCATGAACTACTTGTCAAATGCTTGTCTGCATTTCTGAAGTCCATAGAACATTATTTTTAGAACTTTAACTTTACTGAAGTAGTATTATTAGGCTTACCAAAGTTTAATTACATTTCAGCCTTCAGAGTTTAAACTAATTTATAAAGTGTAAAGTCACATTTGTTTTAAATCTCTGTAGGCTAGTATCTTCCAAAGGCTGTCATTAAATGTGGATAAACTTGTTAAAAATCACAGTCTAGACTTAAAAATGTAATAGAAGCAGCAACTTCACGATTTTAAGATGCTAATAAGCTTGTATTTGTAGTGCCAGAACAAAGGAATATGCATTCCTTATATGAATTACACAGAGAGACTTTTTAATGTGACTATCAGTAAATCTTGCTTCTTCTCGAAGTCTAGGTGTTATTGAAGGAAGAGAGCAGAATGTACTCTGAATCAAGACACTCTGGCTCCTGCACTAATTACCAATAAAACGAGAAGATGGGGTAAATTCAAGGCGTCGTTATGTACTTCTCAAACTTAAGTTCCTCTAATGTGTCTTTTTGGAGGTGTATGTTATCACAGTCTTTATGTACTAGATAATGGCATAATACTTGGAAACACTTGCAGTCGTTAAGTCTCTACCCCTTTCAAGACATGCAAGTGTCTGAACAGAAAATATCGCAAAACCCCTTCGCTGTCTAACACCACTGAAATACAGATTATACTGGAGGAGATTGTTTCTAACCCCAGTTTGCTTTTGGGGTAAGCATCAAAACGTGGTTTAGGACAGTTAGGTAAGAGATTGCCTATATGGGATCTCAATAGCGAGCGCAGTGCATTACCCTGGATAGGGAAAAGCATTAAAAAAAAAAAAAAAAAAAAGCTTGTTTCGGCTGATCAATCTTGGCTGACCAAAATGTGTCAGTCATTATTCCCATTTGTTCTTTCATGCAATTAGCTTCGTGGTTTTTATCCTTGTATAGGATCAGACAGGGACTGGCTTAACAGCTACTTAATATTTCCTTTCGAAAATATAACAGTTGTCTCATTTCTATTGCTTCCTCAAGTCTGCCTAGCTACTGTGCATGTTTTTCACGCATGTGAAAGCATTCCTGTAGGTCATCCTGGTGTCAAATTTCACAAAGGCTCTCAGAAGATAACCTCTAGACTTCATAATTGAACTTTACTGTTATTACATCTGTCCCAGCAAATTGTGGAAATGAGTACTTGTGTGTCTCTGCCTGGCTTAATTGAATGTAGGTGTACATTGTGACTAACCCCAGACAGGCTTGCAGTTGGAAAGCTTTCAGCGTGTGAAGGTCTTAAAGCAAACTGTCCTGGGTGATGCAGGCATCAATCTAGACAAAAAACAAGCTTTGACTAAATCTAAGATTCAAAACTAAATCGTAATAAAGTGATAACTCATAACTAAATAAGTAACCACAACATACATCCTCCTTTGGGTAGAAGAAAACTTTTCTGAGAATCATATGAACTAGACAATACTTGAGTGAGTACAAATGTTAGTAATTTGTCAATACTAAATAAAAAAGCACTGTGCATATGTTAGTATGGAGATGGGGAGGGGTAAGCTAAAGGTTAAATCAGGAATACAGGAACATCTCAGATATTTCTATTAGCATGTTTTACTGCCAGAAAAAAGTCATGACATTTATTTTCCTCTGCTGTTAAATTGTGGTAAAATTATAAAACAAATATTTTAATCTGATCACCAACAAAGCCATAACATTAAATGGCTGTCTGAGGGAAATATGTCTTAATTACCTTAATTAAAGCAAGCTACATACATTCATTTTGGACCACTGAATGTACTGATTATCATACAAATGGACCTTTAAATGCAGGTCATGCTTTTCTAATACATTTGTTTGTGACTATGCCACCACTATAGTGAGGTTGTCCTCTGCTGAAAATGTTATACTTTCACTGAACATTACTGCTGCCCCTTTTTACTTTATTCTCAAAGAAGACCCTGAAGCAGTCTGCATATAATTTGGAATAAAAAAAATGACTTTCACATACAGTTACTACTTCATTTCCAGATATTGATTGAGGTAATTTTATGGCTTCATAAACAACCACATAATCATGTCCTAATCATAATTAGTAGTCAACATAAAGAGCCTTTATTGTCTTCCTTGTGCATTAGTTGCCCAGTTTCAGAGAGAAATTTCAGAGCATGTTGACTGATACAACAGCCTTCCAGAACATGAGGTACTATTGGATAACTATCCACAATCTCTACTGACAAGAATGTATAGTTTTGAGAGTCATAAGCAAATGTATAGATCTCTTATAGAATTAGTCAGTTTCCCCATTTGAAATGTATGCAGTATTTATGATTATTATTTTTCCGTGCAGAAAGATGATCTTCTGTTATAAATAAGACACAAAACTATAAAGTTTTTAAAGCTTCTTGTTGGTGTTTCCCCTTCTTTGATTGGAACATGTTTGGGAAAAAAAAATCTAATGATCATTACAACAATCCCACCCATAACTGTTCAAATGCAGCAGAATTTCAATGGAAAGGTAATTTTAAAAAATGGAAGTAATTAATAAGAAAACCAAAGTTTTCTCAATAAAACATATCACTAATAAACTAAGTCTGAAAAACAGACCATTCTAACTAAATACTCTGAAGGGACATGACAGTTGCTATTGAAATTAGAAACACTGGATGTTAATTGTTTTTTATATGTTGTGTCTAATCTGGAAATTTTAATAAAATATTATTGTTTTCTAAATTTCCTTGGACTGTTGTTACTAAAATACATAGTACTCAACATGACTGCTTTCATTTCTAGTAGACAAGAGTTCAACTAGAGTAGTGGCAACAATCTCTGTTTGTTCCTGTCTGCTCAGGAGAACTGTTTCTAATTGATCTGGCATGGAATTTAGTTGGAGATGTGTATGCTGCAACCAAAACACAATCTCTGTATGCTTTGTAAAGTGATCAACGTATGGGCCTTATTTGAAATATTTGAGGTTTCCAACCATTAACTTCAGTTAAACTGAGCTGTAAATTCAGCTCAAATAGATATAGCCTAACAACTGTATAATCATTTGTGTTTATTCTTAATCAATAAAGCTAGTGGCTAATTATATTTTGAAGCATGATATAAAGCTAAACATGATCTAGGAATATACACTGTAAAAAAAAAAAGAACAAGTTCTGTGTAGTCTACAGATATTTTCAACTAAAGACAATTTTAATTTTTGTAAAACAATGAAGTGAAGAGAAAATGTATACAGAACTATTTCCACATGTAACATTTTTAAAAGCTCTCTACTGTCATTATAGATATTTAATTAAGGAAGTTCAGCTAAACTAAAAGCAATGTTGTCTGAAGTTCCTACTTATAGAAAAATTACAGAAAATAATTAATTTACTATCACTCATGTAGTGAAAGGATCAATCATCAATTTTAAACCCACAATTCTAAAGATTGATGACTGTTTCTAAATATTAAATGAATAGCTATACTCTGTTATAGTTAATAGCACTAAGTTATGAATGCTGATTGCCTTCTAGTGCAGTCTTAAATTGCCTTGAAAAAGATACAGTTTCTTTAATTAAAAAAGCTGCACTGAACTAATCCCTCTAGCTGCAAAAAGAAAAGTTTTAAGCAATCTCTTTCTGCTCTGGGAGAGAAAAGCAGACAATACCATAACAGATCAGAAACATAAGCTATAGTGTGCAGCCAGGAGCACAGCAGGGAACTGAATACTGCTCCGACTGTGTCATTTTTTAATCCCCCATCCCAGTTTTCCCCGTCTGACCTCATGCTGAGATGAAGTTATCACAGAAGACAGCTTTACTCTCACCAATGAATCCAACCCTGGATCTGTATTATCCTCAGCAGATCAAAACACCGCTTTCATCAAATAGCATTATCTGCATAAAAGGCATGCAATTGCCTGATAATTTCACCCAAACTATGCTATTCATTTAAAGGACAAGAAGAGAAATGTAATTCAATCCTCTTCCTCCCTACCCCATGGAAAAAGCTAACTTATACTTCACTCATGGGAACTTTTCTTCTTTTAACACAAGATCCCAAAAGAGCACCATTAAAAGTCCCCCTAGTTTGCGATTAATTGTTGAAGCACCTCTGTGCAGCTTGAGTGACAAAAGTGTAAGTTATGCAGAAAACTGGCAATGAAAATTCATAAAGCTTGCTGTAGCCACAATACTGATTCCATTAGCCATGCTTCCATCAATCCTAATAATCAAATCATACATGGCATAATTTTAGATGCCTAAAAATAAGTACCAGCTAAAGATATTTGCAGGTGAAAGTGGGTGGTATGGCCTTTCATCTAAATAGATATTTTAGTTCTTTTCACTTTTATATATCTTGGAAATGATGCATCATAAGATCATAAATTTAATTATAAATATATGTCATATATAACATACATGTATTAATAGTAAGAAGGAATGATAGTTTTCTCATCTTTTAGGAGTGGAAGCAATGCAAAGATTTTACTGGCATACGTTACAAGTGGAATCAGTTAGATATGTTATTACAAAAGAATGGCAATACAACTGCTATGTATTCTTACACATATTCTACTGAAAAATGAAAGATTTTTTTGAAGTATTATTTTTCATATCCCTCTGGCTCTGAAGCATGGTTGGCTTAGTAGTATGTTTCTACCACTTCAGGCCTCTAAGGCATAGAAAAATGGTAACTAATGCATTTTAGAAACTTCTAAAAAAAACCCTAAATCGTTTTTCCATACATATTTGTGTCATAGTATAAAGGTCCACTTTGTTGTGACGTACTGAGGCTAGAAATATGTTTCTTACTTTATGGCAATGAGGTCTCTGTTTTACAAATGGTATTAATCTCAGAAATGTCCAAAGTTAGACGCAAATGCTTTATTGTGTGGGAGTGATAAGAATCTCCAATCCCTCCACAATGGTATGACACTCTTGTCATAAGACTATGAACATTAAACCATGACATGCATCTGATGAAGTGGGTCTTTGCCCACGAAAGCTTATGCTCCAACACTTCGGTTAGTCTATAAGGTGCCACAGGACCCCTCGCCGCTTTTGCAGATTCAGACTAACACGGCTACCCCTCTGATACTTAACATTAAACCAGTCCTTCATTCTACACTGAATATTTCCTATCCTATGACCTCAAATCAATTAATTGCTTAAATGATATGTGGGGTAGTGTTTGGGTAGTGAATGAGAAAACTCTTTTTCTGGCCTGTCTTTGATTTTTTTTTAACTGGCAGTTCTTTGAAGTTGCTCAGAGGTTTGGAATGCTAGTAGTAGTCTCAGAGGAGGTAGATTAGTGGGCATAGTGCAGGTGAGGCACTCAAGGATGCATGATAAATTTATCACATGGATACAAACACTACATCGAAGTGCAGAGTTACACTCTTTGCGATATATAAAATCAGATTTTACAAAATTTCAGTAGATCCCAAATGCCTGTGTGTTTTCTCAGCCTGATGAAAGACTATATCACTTGCTCCTACTTTACACCTATTTTGATAAATTGGTGTACACAAGCAAATAGAAATGAACACTCTTTTTCTCTATTTATATGAAAAAGGAGTGTTCATTTCTTAGAAAGACATTTCTGACTTTCTAAGGGAAAACTCTTTACCCTGTCTTAAGCTGTGGGGTAATTTAAGTAAGCTCAAAAGGAACTGAAACTCTGTTTCTAAACAGTATTTCATATTTCACTATAGATTGTGAGCTTATAATGGGTTTCTCTTATAATGGAAGATAGCTCCTTATTGAATGACATCATTTGTTTTTACAAGATATACTGATAGGGTAGGGCAATCAGACCAAGTTGCGAGTGTGTCAAGGAAATAGCATTACTAAGGGTTATTAAAATTCCCATGTGAGTGACCTATTATGTACATGTTAATATCCTAATGTGTGGTACTCAACATATTGTTAATGATTTAGGACCCCAAGCTTCCCTTCCATTTATGAAGTAGAGGTTAGCAGACCCACCTGGGGATGGGGGAAGATATAGAAGCAGGAGACTGCCAGTTCAGCAGGATGCTCCTCCTTCTCCCAGACTTCAAAGAGGCTCCCTCACTAGCACTTTATGGAGCTAGAGATCTGTGGCGTGTTTGGAACAGATCTCAACAGAAGAAGAGGTGGAGTTGATGTTTAAGTCATTCTGCCCTTCTTTAAAAAGGGTTATAAGAGTGTATTCTGGTGCCTGTGTTACTGCTATATACAAGAGTATCTGCATTCTCCACTCTGAGGAGAGTTGGTTCAAGGCATCTTGCCAACAGCAGGGAACGTAGGGTGGGCTAGAGAAGAGGTTCCCAACCTTTTTCTTTCTGTCCTCCCAACATGCTATAAAAAAAAACTCTACACCCAATTATGTCTCAACTGTTTTTCTGTATAAAAAAAGCCAGGGCTGGTGTTAATGAGTAGCAAGGAGAGCTATTGCCTGGGGCCTCACACAACAGGAGGCACCATTAAGCTAAGTTGCACAGACTTTGGCCTCAGTTCTGGGTGTTGAGGGCTCCGCAGGCCTGTACGCAGGAATTTCTGTGGGGGGATGTGAGTCGTGGGAGGGGTTAGTGGCTGCCCCATCCCCATGGCCCATCCCCGCTCCCAGCCTCGCTGTTGCCTTACTGGCTGATGCTAATCAGTTGTGGTTAACTGGCCACAGGCAGGAGGCTACTCCAGCCCGGCAGGGCCTACCCCGGGCAAAGAGTGCTTCAGTTCCTGCAGCGGATCCAGCCTGGTAGAGCTGCGCACCACAGGCAGGGATGCTCCAACTCTGCTAGAGCAGTCCCCCTGCCCATCCTCATTTAAGTGGTTAACTGGTTAAAAATGCCATTTAACTGGTTAACTGATTAAACGAGATTTTATGTACCTAATGCATAGGGGGTGCCAAGGTTTCTACCTTTGAGAGGGGGAAACAGGTACGGTCAGCATTAATTTTCTTGCCAATGGTCCAACAAGCGTGACATAGTAGAGGTGAACCCTTGTAGGACCCAGCTTGTATGGTGATATTTCTCCAGAATTTGAGAAAGTAGGGAATGATTCAGCAAAGCATGTTCTCTCTCTTGTTTTCTTCATCTCTACCACAGAAATGAGAAGAAATTATATGTAATTTTCCACTCTACCACCAATGCTAATCTTGGAACCCCACTCATCGCTCTCCACTTCCATCGCCCTGCATGAATAACCCTTCCAAAACCAGTCCACCAAGCCACCATTCTTTCTACATTCAAGTAATTTATTAAAATCAGCTTCTTCTACAACCACAAATAGAGTTTTAAACTTAGCTTATATACATTTGAATAAAATGTGTATAGATTATCCAGTTTGTCCTATTTGCTCTGTGAATACCTTCTAGACTTTACATTCTTTTGGGCAGGAACTGTCTTTGTTTTTCTGTGTTGTACAGTACCTAGCACATTGTCACTATGAAATAATAACCCATGCACATTATTTAAATGGAATTTAAATATTACATTTCAATATCATATTTCATTTAGTAGGAGAGTTATTTAAATAAATATCAAGCTGAGTTACAAGACTGAATTTTATATGTGAACTGCACTGAACTTGAAGATCTTAAATCATTAAGGGCCACATACTGGTTACATTTTTTAATGTAAAACTTCAACTGACATCAGTAGGAATAACATACATGGAAAAATGTGTAGCCTAACTGACAAATTTTGCCTTCAAATACAAATTTTAAACAAGTTATTTCAATTACTTCAGTGATCTGAGTTCATGAGTATGACTTTTGCCTTGCATTCAAATCCATGCAGGTTATGTGGTGCCCATAGGGAGGAGCCACCAATGGCTTTAAAGGAACTTTGTGCAAATGTAGGAACATGTGCCCCCATGTATCAATTTGTAGAATCAGAGCTTATGTTTGTGCTCTTACAGCAGATAATGTCATATACACATGAAAGCAAAAGAAGTTAAGCTCATGAGTTGAGTTAAAGGAGATGATGATGTCCAGTTACAAAGACATTTTTAAAGAAATATGCTGACCTTTCATATGAACAGCTTTGATTTAAATTGTCAGATTTAAAAAAAAATCTAATTTCCTTTTCACCATATATTCATTTTACCTGCTCTTTGCACTTTCATTGAGCATTTTACCCTTTCGTATTTAGTAATGTGCATATTATTTTACGTGATGTCAGAGGACCCAAAGCTTTAGGAGAGAGAGACATCTTGATGTTATTTTAGGAATCTAAATACATACACATGAAAAAAAATGAAATAGACAATGAAAAAATATCTGTTTCATTTCTGGTTTTAATCAGTTCCAATTGCCAGTTCTCAGATTCCTGCATAATATTGCAGCATTTATATTAACAATGCTCCCAAGCAATCTGAGCATCTGATTTTGCAGAATTCCCATTGACTTCAATGGGATCACAGATATCATACTCACTCAAATTTAAAAATAAAGAAAAATATTGATATTAGGAGTTTTAAATCTAAGTTTGGGGGCTAACCCACCAAATACTTTTCCTGTATTTGTGATGTCATAGAATTGTGGATTCAGAGTTAGTATGAAATCTTACACCTTCTCTACACTGCAGATGCTTTACCACTGCACTTGCAGCACCCCTAACTCTAAACAGAGGAATCAGGTCTATACTATGCATCTATATCAGTTTATGTACATCATTCAGGAGCTTGAAAAATACTGACCTAATCCCCAATGTAGACAGAGCAATGTTGCCAGGTGATTGTCTCCTGTCCACATAGCTACTGCTTCTGATGGAGAACCATTAACTACACTGATAGGGGAAGCTCTCCCATCAGCATAGAAGCATCTTCACTGTCATGCAACAGTGGCATAGCCAGCTGTGCTGCTGCAGTATTGTAAATGTTGACCTGCCCTGGATATGCTGATAAGAGTTTTTCTGTTGGCATAGTAACATCACCTCCCCAGTGATATTATTACAGAGACAAGGTAGGTGAGGTAATATTTTTTATTGGACCAACTTCTGTAGATGGAAAGTACAAGTTTTGAGCTGTACAGAGCAGGTCTGGAGAAGGAAATCAGTGTGCCAAGGCAAAATACAAATTGGGACAGACTATTAAACGTAAGTCACTTAAGCTGAAGTAGGCAATTGAGGGTTAGATTGTGAAGAGTTTACACATGCTGTAGTAGGCCATTTAAAATGAAGTAGGCCATTAAGGATTAGCAGGCAGTGGGATGAGTTACAAATTGCCAACAATTCAGCTATGTTGACAGAATCCTATCTGCATCCATACTGAGGGTTTTGCAGGCATAGCTATGTCAAAGGAGTATGAGTGTTTTACACCCCTAATCCACCTAGCTAGTCTGACCAAATATACATGTCTACACATGGCCCGAGAAATCTTTAGGTCCTAATTCAACAAAGCACTACAAATTGTGCTTAAGTGCTTTACTGAATTAGGATCTAGTTCTCTTGCATCCAGTTCTAGGACCATCGGCTTTACCATTCCTTCTTGCAAATAGTGCAAATGGAAATAGTGCAATCTTTTATGGGAGCCTCAAGATAGAATTCAAAGAGGTTCTCTATCCTCCCCCTCTTCTAGTCACAATCTCCCATGCAGAATACTCATCAGAATAATGAGGTATTTGGAAAAGAAGCAAATACTTACTATCAGGCTGATATGTCCATTTATTATATTTGACCAGATTGTCTGATTTCTTTCTCTCCATTTCTTTCAGTTCTTTTGCCATGATAATTTACTTATTTTATATCATGGAATTTATCTGATTATAAAAATAAGATGAATGATATGGAAATGATATTTATAGAACTTTTCTGATTAAAAAAAAAAATAAGAAACATGATTAGCTAAGTCCAAAAACATAGACTTTCCCAGGTTTGAATTCTTCCTCCAAGGAAAAAGTTGATTGTCAAAAAGAGCTCAGATGTCAGGGAGACTTGCCACCTTGTCTTCCTTACTCCTAAAAGCTCACATTTTACTTTTGGAATCAAAAGGTTTGAATATTAAGGCTGTATTTAATTTTTTTTTGCATTGATCTCCAAAGTTTAGTATTAATGTTTCTCCCTCACCTCCTCCGCTCTGTGACTAAGAAAATTGATATAGTATATCTTCAGTTCCCAATGGCTCATGGAGGATTTTAATATTCTAATAGGTCCACCAATGAACTCAATATCAGGTGAAGAAAACACCAAGAGGTTTTTGAACTGCCTCTTCAAAACTCTAGAGGTTAGATGGTTAACATCTCTGGAGAAAAATAAAGGCTTTATTAGATAAGTTTAATTAGCTAACTGTCATTAGAATTAATGAGGAAGACAGAGGAGGATGCTTTATCTCTAAGTCAACTACTGCTACCAGTATTGATTATATTAGTTCATATATACTTAATTATTCCCTCTATAGGAATTTATCTCTATTGTTTCACCTGGATAGTGACCATCAACCTCTCTCTATAACTTTAATTTTATAGGTGAGGGTGGTTTAATTACCCATTTGGAATAAAACTGTTGCAAAAGACTAAAACAGGCCCCACTCAGTCATGGCAAATAATCTCAGAGATTGGAGGGCACCAATGTTAGATTTCTTAGAGATGTAATCATGTATTCCAAGAATTCCTCTCAAATTTCTTAATCAGATGAGTTGCTGCTAAAGTCCTTACAACCACTTGTCCCTAAAAACAAGGTTTGGTTTTAATTATCCCAGAAATGATTTCAAAGATAAGCACACTTGGTTTGATGTGGACAGCATGAAGGTAGTCTGCTCTAGTATTATAGCTAACATAGTACAATGCAATTTATTACACAATTTAGTAGCTGCCAGAAGAGAATATAAAGATTTATTATATCATAAAAATAAGCATATCATACATGGAAGAATTTTGAAGCAGCAGCTGAAGCTAAACCTTCTTCCATGGGTTAGAAGAAGGTGGCCTCAGGCTTTGGTAAATATATTTCTGTTAAGGAGCCCACTTTTTTTTACCATTATTTCCATTAATGATAAAGCATGGATAGTACATTTTTGTCAGGTCTTTAATGATTCCATCCAACTACCTCTTTTTTTAATCTCACTGCCCCAGGAATGATGCAATAAGGAACCCTCTCTCTTTGATTTACCACTTGGCCTTCGGTAACAGATGGTGAAGTCCAAAAGATCTATAGGGGAAGAAGTCCCCCCTACAGGAGTATTTCTGGAGAGTCTTGATGGCCGGTCTCAAATCTTGGCTAAATTACTGTAATTAATCATACCAAATGTATTCCATCTGACTGGAAGTCTAGCATCACAATTTCTGTATTTAAAAAAGGGGACAAAGAATTTTGCTTCATTTAATTCTATTAGTCTGCTAGATGTGGTAGGGAAAATTTATTCTATATTTTTGCTATCTAAACTTGAGATGGGCATTACAGGCTAATTTACTACATGGAGAATAGTCCTTACTGTAGTTAAGGGTACTAGATTGTATGCTGCTTTGATTCTATTAACTAAGACAAATTTTGGGCAAAATTAAGAAGGAAAGGTATTCTACAGCTCAGTCTACAGCTTTGATATTTTTGGAAGCTCTACACCACAACAATATGGTTAGGGTAAAGTCCACAGAGAATGTACTAACATTTTTCCTTACTTCTAGGGGAGTACGTCAGTGATGCCTTCAAGCACCTCTTCCTTAATGTACATATTAATCATGTGGCAGATGTTTTAAAGGAAGATAATTTTTTTCTGCCTCAAATTAAGGGTGTTGTTATATCCTAATGAAATGATTGTTTGGTTACAAACTCCAAAAGGCCTTAATTAGCTATCCCTTTTTTCTATTATTGTAATTCTCAAGACCTAGTTTCACAGTTGCTGACATTTATTTTTCCCAGAGGGTGCTTCACCCCCTCTTCATCATAAAGACTTAAACAAAAGATCCTTAGCTCTGCTCAAGGGGTATTGAGTTTTATGCTCTCATATGGTGGGAATAGAGTTTCCCCAGGGCTAAGACTTTTAATGATACAATATCTCAGTTGCTCCATGGGGCTGAATTTGGGTTTAGAGGCCAAATGTTGTCCTTAAAGATTGTTTGGATTTTTTTTTGAGGAAACGTAATTCTTCCCAATTCTGCCTCTACCCCATTTTTACATGCCAATGGGGATGTCTTTTATGTTAATTATAGCGTGTGTATTGCTTGTCTTAAATTTTGAACCAAAATCTGTACTCTTCCAAATTATATCTTACTCCATTTTTGCTTTCTGGAGATGGAGAAAGAATCATTTTATTAGAGCTAGATTGCTTATTCTATTATTCACTCACTGTAATAGCTTTTAATTCATATAATTACCTACTTTAACAGCTAGTGATGATACTACCCAACAAGAAGATATGGCTATAATTCATTATTATAACTTTACCTTTTACTTTTCTGCTTTGAAGATGGCCCATGTTTTTGAATAGTTTTTGAAGATTTATCAGATTCACATTTATGTAAAGGTATAGTCTCAATTAAGATTCCAAACCATAGAGACTACTTTCCTTAAAGGCAGATATGGAAAAGTTCCTTCCCATCTTCATTTTTTGCCCATTTAAATCTGGACTCTTGGAAGCTCAACCTCATTATCTTTTTGGATTATAGAGTTTTCCAGCTTCTGAGACATGCTTTATTTTTACCTCCCTGGTATGAAAGAGAATCTTTATCACCATCTCAACATATAATGTCCTTAGTATTTTCTCAAACCCACATAATAATTAAATGAGAAGTAATTTTTGCCTTTTAGCATTGTGCCAAGAAGAAAGTTTTTATTCAGTTCTAATTCACATTTTAATATATTCTTCTATGGATGGTGCTGCTTTAGATTGCATATATTTTCCTTTTTGTATTCATAAAAGACACATGTCCATATGCAGTCTAATACAATTAAATTAGAATCTAATGGCTTGTCTACACCTGCAAATTAACCCAGAATAAGGTGGAGTATGAATTTAAAGCAGATTAATTCTTCTTGATTAACTCTAGAGATACTTAGTTGGAATAATGCCCTCTTATTCAGAAATAAGAATGTCCACACACAGTTAATATGGAATAGTTAATCAGAAATAGCTATTCTGGAATTCCCTCTCCACTCCCCAATAAACTCTTCGGGAATGTCTACACTAAGAGATAAAGTTGAATCTAACACAGTTAATTTCCTACTACCTGATTATGTGAAGTTGAAGGTCCGTGTCCTCACTGTGGGGAAGAATTGAATATAGTCTGAAGAAGTGCATCTCTGTTAGAGGGCCTACTGTTGACTCTTGACTCAGAGAGCAAGGCACCATTGGCAGCTTTGCATTTTGGGCTATGCTCACAGTATCTGCTGGGTCCAAAACTCTGCAGCGGGTGATCGGGGCTCATGTCGCCCATGTCCCAGAATGCACTGATCTACTCCCTCCCCCCTTGCATGACATAAGTGGGAGACAGTCCGCTCAGACCTTTTTGTGCCTGGGTTGCCTGTGTGGATGCCATAGCAGCACAAGCATGGAGCTGGTGTATAGGAAATCTTCCTCATAGTCACGTGTCCTATGGTGTGCCTCATGGCACTGTGCTTCAAGAGCGTACACATGTTGCTCCACCAGGAAAAGGAAGAGGACAAAGTTCAGTGTGGCATGGAAGCCCCGATCAGACATGGCCTGGTGCTCATGCTAGTGCACCTGCCAGTCAATCCTCTGGACACAGTGTATGCTGGTTCTGGTGCTGTGAGACAAACTTAGATTGGTGGAACAGCATTGTGATGCTGAATTGGGACAATCAGCAGTAGCTACACAACTTCCACATGTGGAAGGCCATGTCCCTGGAACTGTGTGAGTAGCCTGCACCTGCTCTGTGGTGCCAGAATACCTGAATGAGACCCACTCCTGGTGCCAAAGCCGAACCTCAAGGGCTTCAATCTTAGGCAATGGGGCTTATGTTACAGGACCCCTGCTTCAGGTGAAGCTCTTGGGCTTTGGCCTTGGCCTTCCTGCTTGGGGCACTGGGGCTTGCGTTTGGACTTTGGTTTTGACCCCGTAGTCAAGGCATTGAGGCTCAGATGGGCTCAGGCTTCGGTTCTCCCTTCTGGGGTCATGTATTCATTTTTGTTGTTAGAAGGGTGCATGGTATAGTGAAGTTTTAGAACCTCTGCCCTAGATAATAAAGGATGTAGCTGAGTGTGATATAACACTTGTATAAATGGTGTGCTGGATTACATCATCATCTACAATTACATTAAAAGAACGGTAAGATTGCAGTGGTAAGCATTCAAAGGTGAGGAAATGCCATATAACCTTAACTTGCTTCCTTGTGCATTTTTTTATGCTTAAGGGCCTATTTGAATTGTGCAATGATTGTTAAGGCTGCATGTCTCTCTCAGAGATCGTGGAAATCATGGATTCTGTGACTTTTGGTGACCTCTGTGACTTCAACAGTGGCTGTTTCAGCTTGCTCTGGGACTGTCCAATCCCTCCTGAGTCAGCTGCCCCCAGCCACTGCTGGGGCAGTTTCGATGTGGGATGGTGCTCAGGGCTGGAGCAGGAGGCTGGTGTGTGGGGCAGTGCTTACTTGGGGGTGAAGGGACTCCCCAGAAGCACCCAGCATGTCCCTGTAGTCAGGGCCATTCAGTGAGGTGCAGGGCCCAGGACAACCCTGCCTCCACCCTAGGCCCTGCCCTGCCCTGCCTTACCTCTTCCTACACCTGGTCTACCCCACCTCTTTCCTTAAACCCGTGCCCCTGCTCCGTCCCACCCCTACTCCATGGACTGATCATAGGCTGTGAATTTTTGTTTACTGACTGTGACCCGTTCAGGATGTCTAATAAAAATAATTTGTGAATAAAATATAGCCGCAAGGTATATAAAAAAAATTGCAGTTGAGTTGCAAACAAGCCATGGGAAATTGTGGAAAAGTAATAGTTATTACTTTTATTTCAGAGAATAAAATCCATTTTAAATTTTCTGTAATTTTACCTTAGTGGCCACCCAGGGCTAACAGTAAGGGCCCAAGGCTGACAGCAGGAACACTGGAGGGGGGTGAATTCCCACTGTCAGTTGCTTGGGCCTGAGAACAGAGACCTTGGGCAGAGTGGGAAAAAGGGGCTAAGAATCGTGCCTCCCACTGTCAGCCTCCTGAAGCTGAGAGCAGGGAGTCCAGGGCTGACAGCAGTGAGGTGGGGTTGAAAGTGGTAGGGCAGCTGAGGCTCCCACTGTTAGTCAAACTATAAAACTGCTGTGGAAGCCTAATATTGCAGTATCCACAATATGGCAAGTTAAATGGGGCCTTAATTATGATAGAGTCTTTAATTACATGATCACGTAACATTTTTCCCAAAGTTCCCCAGCCTCATTCAGTGAATATATTTTTTTAAATTCTCCTCATTCCGTATGTGTCTCCAGGTCTTATTTATTGCCCACCATTAACAGCCTGCACTGAAGTCTGAGTACTTCACAAATATTCATTAATTTATCTTTCCAGCACACTTTGAGAATATATGGCATTTTTATCCCTATTTTACACACGGGGTACTTAGGCACAGAGGTATTAAGGCCAAAATTGTCAGACATGCCCACTAATTTTGGGTGTCCAACTTGAGAATCCTGAGAGAGCTTATCAGAGTACTTAGCATTATCTAACACTTATCTTGAAAACAGAACTCCAGCTGAAAGCTGTTAAAGTAGTGAGTGCTCCACATTACTGCAAATCTGGCTCAATCACAGTACCCAGAAAATGAGGAATGCACAATTAGTGGCCAGCTGTGAACATTTTTGTTTTAAGTGATTTGCCCAACATCACGTAGAAACTCTGTGGTAGAGGCAAGGATAGAGTTAAATGTACTAGGTGAAACTGAACAGCCTCAAGACTGTACAGAACCGGAGCCATTTCCAGAGCACTGTCCATCCTGTGCACTGACTGAGGCAACAGATCCCATGGAAAAATAGCACATGATCATGTAATTTAAGATTCTATCACAATGACTAAACATCACACGGGAGAAATAAGACTCAGTGGTCTTAGTTTTGGCATCTTAACTTTAAGAAGTTAGTATTGTAAACTTAACACTTTTTCAATGTCATTTTTAGATGCAATTTCTTAATTAAAAACACACACACATTAATACCAGAAATGTATCACATGGAACCAAACTGATCGCCAACTTCAGTCATCAACAGAACATACCTCTGTCACTTCAGGAATGATAGGAGCAGTAGGCTGCTATCTCCTGTGTAACATTCTGACTCCTTTCTGTTCCAATTCATCCATCCCTGCTCCTGCCTTCCTCCTCCTCTGCACCTTTTTATACCTCACCTCACTCGTTCCCCACCCCTTCTTGTTCAGGAGTGCCATTTCAGATTTGTGTGTGTGTGTGTGTGTGTGTGTGTGTGTATGGGGGGGGGGGGTAACCTTTGCATGCTGAAATGGGGGGAGGGGTAGGAGAGTGATAGCATGGAGGGCAGACTGAGAATAGTGGCTTCAGCAGTGTTACTGAGCATGCTCAGTATAAGCCAAGCAGCAAATTTAGGGGAGGACCAACCCTGTCTTCCCTCTCCCACCACATATCACCTTTTTCCAGGGGCTACTAAGGCACTGGAAAACTCTAGTTTTTTGGCAGATAACTTAGCAATTAGCTGACAGGAGTACTGTATCTAATTCTTATATAAAGGAAAGAAAATTAAATAAATTAGACTCACTCAGCTCTAATACTAACATATTCTGACATCTTGTGGAAAGTGCTTAAGCGTCACTGGTTAGCCTTAAGATTTTAATCTTACTTTGTTACTAACTCTGCAGGGAGAAAGACAGACACACAGAGGCAGGACTCTTGGGCTTTATTTCAGCTTTGGAAGGGAAGTGAGGTCTAGTGGGTTACAGTAGGGGTAGCTACATTTGGGCTCTCTATAAGAACATCAGAATGGCCATTCTGGGTCAGACCAATGGTCTCTCTAGCTCAGTATCCTATCTTCCAACAATAGCCAATGCCAGGTTCTTCAGAAGACATGAACAGAAGCAGCTATAACCAAATGATCCATTCTCGGTTGTCCATTTGCAGCTTTTGGCAAACTGAGGCTAGAGCAGGGTGAGCAATAATTTTAGAAGGGGGGTCATTTCACAGATTTTTATGTGTCCCTGGGCCGCCCCAGAGGAGGTGGGGCCAGGACATTTCCGTGCTCCCTCACCCACAGACTCTGAATGACTTGGGGGCGGGGGGAAGACATGAAGTCTTTGCCCCTCACCCCCTCTGAACAGCTGGCAGTTCCCTCTAGGCTCCGTGCACCCTTGTGGTGGGAGGAGACTTTGCACACTCCCCCTGCCCCCAGGCCCTGATTGGCCTGGGGGTTGGGGAACTGTGCAAAGTCTCTCACTCCCTGCCCCTGCCCTGCAAGGGGGACACAGCACTTAGAGTGAACCGCCAGCTGTTCTGAACAGCTGGCGGTTCACTCTAAGCCCCACCCTACCTTCTAACCCTTAGGGTTCACTCTGAAGTACCTTGGGGTTCACTCTAAGCCCCACCCTACACTCTAAGCCCCACCCTCCCAACCTTTGCAGGGTGGGAGAAGACTTTGCATGTTCCCCCTGACCGCAAGCCAATCAGGGTTTGGGGGCAAGGGATTGTGGTAAAGTCTCTCACCCTCTGCTCCTGCTCTGCAAGAGGCATGCAGCGCCTAGAGTGAACTGCTAGCTGTTCAAAATAGCTGGTGGTTAACTCATGCTCCCCTTTCTCCAGGTCTGGATTGGCCTGGGGGCAGGGGAGCAGCAGGGCATCTGTGGGATGGATCAACCCGCTTAATGGGCCAGATCCGGCCTACAAACATGCTCTTGCCCACCGGTGGGCTAGGGACACCATCCCTGCCTATTTTGGCTAGCAGGCATTGATGGACCTATCCTCTTTGAACTTATTTTGTTTTTATTGGAACCCTGTTATAGTTTTGTCTTTTCCACCATCTCCTGGCAAAGAGTTCCAAAGGTTGACCATGAAGAAATAATTTCTTTTGTTTATTTTAAATCTGCTGCCTATAAATGTCACTGGGTGAACTTCTTGTGTTATGTTAGTGGAGATGTAAATAACATTACTTATTCTGTTTTTCTACACCATTCATGATTTTCTAGACCAGCGTTTCTCAAACTGTGGGTCACGACCTCCCTGGGGGGGGTTGCGACCAACTTACAAGGGGGTCGCAGCTGGATCCAGTTTTTTTTTTGAAAAAATTTGTGTCTCCCCAAGGGCTCTGTCTGATAAAAAAAAAAAAAACAACCCCCCCCCCCCATGAAATACCGGACGGAAGCCCAGCGGGGACAATTTTCCCCTGCCACGTCTGGCACAGGCAGGGGAATGAGGAGTGCCGCAGAGTCTAGTGAAGGGGGGACAGGAGGGGGCAGTTGCCAGGTGCCACGCTAGGGGATGCCAGAGAGCACGCGCTGCTCTGGACGTGAGCAGCAGAGACCAGCAGCTATCCAAGTGATGCCTCCCCTACAAGCTGTGAGCTGAGGTAGCCGGGCCGGGCGGCAGGAGCAGCCACTTTAAAAGTAAGGGTTTCTTCCGTGCCTGGCTCTGCAGGGTGAGAGAGGGGAGATTTGACTGGAGCGGGCTCCCGACGCTGAGGATGCCTGCCTCAGGGGAGGGGAAGTGCACTGGGATGGGGGCGCTAGGGTGGCCTACCTCAGGGGAGGAGAGTGCACTGGGATGGGGGGCACTGGGGGCCTGCCTAAGGGGGAGGAGTGCACTGGGATGGGGGACACTGGGGCCTGCCTAAGGGGGAGGAGGGAGTGCACTGGGATGGGGGCGTTAGGGGGGCCTAGTTCTGAGGCAGGGATGAATGCATTGGGATGGGGAGACTGGGGTGGCCTGGCTCAGGGGGAGGGGTGGGTGCAGTCCCAAACTGGACAAAGTGGTGCAACTTTTGCTTAACAACTTTTTTTTTTTGCTTAACAACTTTGGTGAGGGTGGGGGGGGTCACACAAATTCATTTAGCATTTTAGGGGATCGCAGTATCACAAAGTTTGAGAACCCCTGTTCTAGACCTCTTATTCCCCAACCCTGTAGTCATTTCTTTTCCAAGCTGAAAAGTTCCAGTCTTGTTAATCTCTTATATAGAAACTGCTCCCCACCCCTAATCCTTTCTGCTGCCTTTTCTGTACCTTTTCCAAACCCAATACATTTTTTTTAGATGGGGAAAGCAGCTAGGCATTCAATATTCAAGATGTGGGCATACAATGACTTTATATAGAGGCAATATATTTTCTGTCTTATCTATTCCTTTCCTAATGATTCACAATAGTCTGTTAGCGTTTTACATTGCCTCTGCACATTGATCAGATGTTTTCAGGGAACTATCCACAATGATTCCAAGATCTCTTTCCTGAGCAGGAACAGCTATTTTAGACCCTGTCATTTTTGTATGTTTAGCTGGGACTATATTGTTCCATGTGCGTTACCTTGCATTTATTAACACTGAATTCCATCTGCTCTTGTGTTGTCCAATCACCTAGTTTTGCAAGATTCCTTTGTAACTCTTTGCAGTTAGCTTTGGACTTTGCAGTTAACTTTTTGAGTAATTTTGTATTATCTGCAAATGTCCGCTCCTCACTGTTTTTCAAGAAAATTTATGAGTAAGTTGAAAAGCAGGTCCAAATGCACACCCATAAAGTGCACCACTATTTATTCCCACTCTTCATTCCCACTCTTTTAAGTGGAATACCATTATCTAATGATCCTTCAATTACTTGAATGACAAGCGTTTTGTTTTCTTAATCACTCCACCACTTCTCTATAAACTAACACCCTGCCCCAAAGGCAGAGCTAGAAGCATCTCTAACTCTGTTGCGATTAAGAGCTGCCTCTGGAGCTAGGGCACATAAGTAGACCTCAAGTATGAAATACAGAGGTTTAACATTTACGGGGGCTACAGATGCCCCTAGCTCCTCATAAATGGAATCCTTGCGCCCACTGACTCTTAAAACTCCTTCTCTCCTGCCACATACCTCTCCATTCTAGCTAGGTTGTTCCCTCTTCCTATTTTACCTGCCTGGGCACCAATAGGGGGATCACTGAGCATACAGGACAATCTCCCTGCTTTTAGAGCTTGTGCCCATCAGTATAGTGGCACTCAGCACCCAGAAGGAGCAGTTGCAGGGAAAAGCATGCACAGTCCCTGAAGCCCTGGGACAGGGCACACTCAGTACCAATGAAGCATTCAGAGAATTATGTTTCCCAACCCTAGCAAGTGTGTGCAACTGATTTTTTCCAGAGGCTTATAGCTTGGCCAAATCTGGGCATCCCATGACACAAATGTAACCACTCTCCACCCTCCCATCTTGCCAAATTTCACATCCCTGTTCTAGAGCCTCTCATCAAAACAGTTGTATGATTTTTTTTTGTCATGGCCAAAACAATTTATTTTCCATAATCACATTATTGGAAATGAGTACAATAATTTTTATCTTAAACTTTCAAGAATAATAATAAAAGTTAGCTCAAGGCAGACACTCATCATGGAAAATTTCAGCCCAAATCATCAACAAAAGGCAAGATTTTAAGCAACTGAAAATAAGGTCTTGTAATAGAAAATGTTGGACAACCTTAACTATAGGTGACACTATCAATTGTCCTATAATAAATATAAAACACCAAATCTATTATGAGTATGGACTAGTAGTGATGTAATTGCATTGAACTTCCATAAACTAATCCTCACAACAAGTTATGATTCTCTACACACATGAAACACATTTTTAACCAACTCAATACTAAAGAAATGCTAATCAAGCTGCAGGAAAACAACTGAGTGGTGGAATGTCATAAAAGTAAGTATTTTTCTTGTGGTGTCCAATGTTAAACATTTGTTCTTTTTCTCTGTACAGAAATTGTTTTGATGTACTGAAGCACAAACTCTGATTCAGAAGTGATGAAGATTGTTCCCAGACATTCTTATTTTTTCTTCCTTATGCAATTTCAATGTTAAAATTACCTGATTTCAGATTCTGTTCCTGCTGAAGTCAGTGAAAGTTTTATCATTGACTTCACTGGGAGCATGCTCAGGTCCCAGAATAAAGATGGAATAGCTCAGATTAGTTACATTTGAATTCAGACTGCCCCTTTCATGCATTTCTTCAAGTTAAAGTATCTAATAATTTTAGATAATGGATTTCAGCACTTTCTCTGTTGTGTGTGTGTGTGTGTGTGTGTGTGTGTGTATATATATATATATGTATATATATATATAATGGTATTTATTTTTATTCCTATTAAGTAGCACTAAAATGTGGTAGGTGCTGTACATAGATGGAGAAAGATACCATATCTGCTCTGAAAAGAAGGTGGGGTGGGTGAGATGATGGGAGGAAAGGACACAATATACAGGTAGATAAGAGGAGGAAAATTTGCAGCCAATAACTGAACTAACTCCAGGAGTGGAGAGTTGTTTTCCAACTCAGCTCACCCAACATTAGGATTGAAATGAAGTTTGGATGGGTCGGTATTAAGGTTCTGCATATTGCCTGGTTTGATCCTTTGCATAAAACACAATGAGTAATCTATCTCTCCAAATAATAATACAATTAATAAAATATTTATAATACAATATGAAGACCTGAAGTACTTGCAAGATTATAAAGATTTGCTACTCCGATATAAGGAGGTGGATAAGATATAGCAAATAAAAGATATGTCCAAAACACAAGGCCTAGTAGTAATGGGGGACTGTTTATACAGTTAATGTGGCAAAACACTACATTTCCGATAAGTTTTTGAAATGTATTGGTGCAACTTTTTCTTTCAGAGATTTGAGGAAGTAATCTGGGAGACAGCCACTTTAGACTTGAACGTAACCAATAGGGAGGAATTGGATGCAAATCTGAAGGTGAAGACAATATATGTGAAACTGATCACGAAATGATAGACTTAGTGATTCTAAAAAAGAAAAGAGTAAAAGTAACAGATTAAGGAGAATGGATTTCAAAAAAGCATGCTGTAACATATTCAGATTTTCTTCCCATGAGACTTACTTATCAGTTCTCTAAGGGAAAAAGGAGTTCAGGTGATCAGGTGAGCTGGCAATTTCTCAGGCAGACAATGTTCAAGGCATCTCAGCAAACTATCTCGATGAGAAGGAAAGATGGGAAGAACAGTAAGAGGTCATATGACTCCATAAGGAGCTCTTTAATGACCTGAAAATAAAAACAAAATCCTACAAACTGAAAACATGATTGCTATTAGGTATACTAAAGAATTGCACAAGCATTTAGGGCTAAGGCACAAAATAAGTTACATCTAGCAAGGGATATAAAAGGCTATGAGAAGAATTTCTTTGAATACATTAAGAGCAAGAGAGGAGAGCTAACAACTGATGGTATCAAGAAGGCCGAGATTTGAGAGCACAAGAGGGCATGTGCCCCCCAATGCCATGGGTGAGAGGGGCAAGGGGCTGGGCAGCAGCCAGCGGGGACAGTTCCTGGACGTCCAAGGGAAGTGGAGGCGGGGGGGAGGGGAGGGACTTTGCACCCACACCAGCACTCTGTCCTCCCTGCACACTCACCAGCAGTGGTGGGGAAAGCGGAGTAAGGCGGCCCCAGCTAGCTCTGTTCTCCTGGTGCATCGCTTGGGGGAGGGACGGGACTGTCCCCACACTCACCAGTAGGAAGCAGAGCAATGCTCCACTTCCCCCATTGCTGCTGGTGAGTGTAGGGGTTGGCCCCTCTGCTGGCACTGGCCCTGCTAGTTGCCCCAACCTCATCAGCTGAAAGAAGAGGCAGGGTGGGGAGGGGGGTGGAGCAAGGGCAAGGAAGAGAGGGGAGACAGCAGAACAAAGGCAGAGAGAAGCAGGGTCTAGAGTGGTGGGGGGTTGTCCTGGCCCTTGCTCAGGCCAAGGGGGGGTGTGTTACATGTCCATGTCCCCCTTCACCAGTCGCCTCTGCTGAGATGCATCATGACTATTTTGCTTTGTCACTAAAAAGATAAATTATGAGATACTCAGCACAAATGATATTAAAAACAAGGGGAAGGAACAGAAACCAAAATAGCGGAAGAGGTTAAAGAATATTTAGATAACTCAGTTGCATTCAGAGTGGAAGGTCCTGATGAAATTCAATATTCTGTACTTAAGAAACTAGCTGAGACAATCTTGAAACTGTTAGGGCACATCTACACGGTAGGGCAAAAGCCTAAATAAGCTACACAACTTATTTTGGCTTTTGGTGCGGTCTCCACAGCAGGAAGTCCAAGTTAGAGCACTCTTCCTCTGACTTCCCTTACTCCTTGCAAAATGAGGGTTACAGGAGTCTGAGTAAGCAGTCCTTCAGCTTGACAGTATTTTAACATTATGTTGAAATAACTGCTTGCTGTGTAGACATGGACTATGTTATTTCGGAATAACATTAGCTATTCCCAAATAACGCTGCTATGTAGACATAGCCCCTGTGATTATCTTCAAGAATTCATGGAGGATAGTCGATGTCCCTGAGGACTGGACAAGAGCAAACACAGTACTTATTTTTTAAAAGGGGAACATAAAGTACCTAGAGCATCATAGGATTACAAGGAATAACCAGCATGGATTTATAAACAAGAAATCACACAACTGATACCTAATTTTCTTCTTCAACAGCCATACCGCACATTGCTACCTCCTGATACAAGCTCTCAAAATCTGTCAAACTTCAAATGAAACAAGGTGTCTGCTATGCCATTATCCATGCCTGGCATGTGCTTGGAATAAAAACAGATGCTGAGGTTTAAACATTGTAGAACAAATGCTGTCACCAACTTCATAACCCTGTGCAATCTGGAAGTTTAGTGATTGATAACCTGTACCACTGCCATGGTGTTGCACCAGAAATAAATATTTGTATTAGTCAGCTCCAGTCCCCAAATAAAAATATCAATTAAAATGGGAAACAATTTCAGGAAAGTCATATCATGCACAACCTAATTTTGACTTAAAATATTCCCACGCCTTCAAGTCTTTTGTCATCTCTCTAGGGACTCATATGTAATGGTACGGCCTGAATATGACCGCTCTGGCTGCTGCCATCTTGGCACAAAATGCCTGCCTTGGGGCAATAACCCTGCAGGCAAAGTTTAGATGTCCCAGAATAGACTATAGGTCTCACAGCACAACTATTTTCCTCCTACTTATCTCCTGAGCAATCATAGTACTTCATGAAGCTTATCTTGAAGGAGCGGCAATATGCCTTTCCTGTGTCCAACTTGATCCCCAGGTAGGGTCAAAGTACTGGAAGAGCCTTCTGTTTTTCCTTCAGCGAGAGGTAACCCAACCATTTAGCCAGGACCTGAAATGTTTCCAACAGGTGAACACACTCATCTGACCTGGCTCATCTTACAAACAAAAATCACCTAAATAATGCACTATTTGACATACTCCAGATGCCTGCCCCTGTCCAGTGCAACATTGTAGTACATTTTTCAAATGCTGAACAGAATATCGAACAGTCCATGGGCATAGCCTTGTCAAAACAAAATTGTCCCTCAGAAAATAAACCCAGAAAGTCAAAGGCCAATGGGTGCACTGGCAGTATTTGAAAAGCTGATTTGATGTTACACACAGTTGTTAGCAGCCCCCAACCCACAAGCCCCAATTGCTTCATCGATGGAGGAATAGTTCACACAGAACATAATGCTGGGTCTATCCTATCAATAATAGCTAACTCCTGGGTATTCCAGGTGATAAATTAATCAGTATGTCCCTGGAGTCTTCTTGGATCCAAACCTGGGGGAGGAGGGAACCCTCAAGTTTTCTATAGGTAATTAATCATATGGCCTACCCATCTTGCCCTTTAACTACTATGAAACCTTCCCTTGAAAAATATTTCCCACCAGTTACTGACTTTAATTTTTTTGATATCATGAGTCCTACTCCCTGCAGAGGGGATCCAAAATTGCACAGTAAACTCTTCCCATAAATATGACCAATATGCCTTGTTCAGATAATCCAATGGAAGAACCCTTAACACCTCTGGCCTAATTAGCATTGGTGCCTGTACCCACTGCACTACCCAGTTTGTCCCTCTCTTGATCTTATGTTCTGTGTCCTAGACCCTGTTCCAACCGAGCCAAACCTGTGGTTGACACAATCCAACCCCAGTCCTGTTTTTTCCTTGTGATCATCCTTCAATGCATTGGCAACAATGGGCTGCATCAGTCCCACAACATGCCTCACAAATAAGAACATAAGAATGGCCGTACTGGGTCAGACCAAAGGTCCATCTAGCCCAGTAGCCTGTCTGCTGACAGTGGTCAACAGCAGATGCCCCAGAGGGGGTGGACCGAAGACAATGATCAAGCGATTTGTCTCGTGCCATCCATCTCCAGCCTCTGACAAACAGAGGCCAGGAACACCATTTCTATCCCCTGGCGAATAGCCTTTTATGGACCTAATCTCCATGAAATTATCTAGCTTCTCTTTAAACTCTGTTATAGTCCTAGCCTTCACAGCCTCATCTGGCAAGGAGTTCTCCAGGTTGACTATGGAACTGTGTGAAGAAGAACTTTCTTTTATTAGTTTTAAACCTGCTACCCATTAATTTCATTTGGTGTCCTCTAGTTCTTATATTATGGGAACTAATAAATAACTTTTCTTTAGTCACCCTCTCTACACCACTCATGATTTTATATACCTCTATCATATCCCCCCTTAGTCTCCTCTTTTCTAAACTGAAAAGTCCCAGTCGCTTTAGCCTCTCTTCATATGGGACCCGTTCCAAACCCCTAATCATTTTAGTTGCCCTTTTCTGAACCCTTTCTAAGGCCAAAATATCTTTTTTGAGGTGAGAAGACCACATCTGTACACAGTATTCAAGATGTGGGCGTAGCATAGTTTTATACAGGGGCAGTAAGATAATCTGTGTCTTATTTTCTATCCCTTTCTTAATAATTCCTAACATCCTATTTGCCTTTTTGACTGCCGCTGCATACTGTGTGGAAGTTTTCAGAGAACTATCCACGATAACTCCAAGATCTCTTTCCTGATTTGTCGTAGCCAAATTAGCCCCCATCATACTGTACGTATAGTTAGGGTTATTTTTTCCAATGTGTATTACTTTACACTTATCCACATTAAATTTCATTTGCTATTTTGTTGCCCAGTCACTCAGTTTGGTGAGATCTTTTTGAAGTTCTTCACCGTCTGCTTCTGTCTTGACTATCTTAAACAGTTTAGTATCATCCGCAAACATATGCCTGAATTTATAGGTGCTGTGAAAACAACCACCTTCATTAAATGCCCAACAGATATTACATGACTCGGGCCTCTCCCAAGCTTGCTGTGATATAAACAAGTTTATCTCCATGTGAACTCCTGGCCCCCCTCAGAGTCATCCACTCCAGCTACAGTGTGTCCCACCAGATCCCAATTTGTGTTGCTGTCCTTAGTCAAAACTGGTCATCATAATTTAACTAGGACATGCCCCCAAACATATTCTTGTGCCCACCTAACTATGTAGGGTGATTGGATGACAAACATAGTGAATGCCAGTGAAAATGGTGTAGGATCAGAAGCTAAAATAGGGAATGAACAAGTTAAAACACAATGACTTACACAAGTTAAAAGTCTTCAAGTCAGCAGGGTCTTATGAAATGCATCCTAGAATATTCAAGGAGCTGACTGAGGAGATATCTGAGCCATTAGCTATTATCTTTGAAAAGTCATGGAAGATGGGTGAGATTCCAGAAGACCAGAGAAGGGCAAATACAGTGCTCATTTATAAAAAGGGAAATAAGGACAATCCAGGGAATTACAGGCCAGTCATCTTAATTTCTGTGCCAGGAAAGATAATGGAGGAAATAATTAAGATAATAGCCACAAATATCCAGAAGATAATAATGTGATAAACAGTAGTCAGCATGGATTTGTCAAGAACAAATAAGGTCAAACCAACTTGGCAGCTTTATTTGACAGGGAAACAAGCCTTGTGGATTAGGAGGAGTGATGGATATATCTGGAATTTAGTAAGGCTTCTGCTAGAGTCTCACATGATCTCATTAACAAATTAGGGAAATACAACTTAGGTGGAGCTACTATAAGGTTAGAGCATAACTGGTTGGATAACTAGTCCCAGAGAGTAGTTATCAATGGTTCACAATCATACTGAAATGGCAAAATGACTGGAGTTTTGTAGGAATCAGTTCTGGTTTGGGTCTGGTTCTGTTCAATACTTTCATCTATGATTTAGATAGTGGCAGAGAGAGTACACTTATAAAGCTCATGGATGATACCTGACTTGGAAGGATTGCTAGTGCTTTGGAGGATAGGACTGTAATTCAAAATGACCTGGACAAAGTGAAGAAATGATCTGAAGTAAATAGGATGAAATTCAATAAGGACAAATGCAAAGTACTCCACTTAGGAAGGAATAATCAGCTACATGCAAAATGGGGAATGACTGTCTAGGAAGGAGTAAGAGAAATGGGGGGGATCATAGTGGACCCCAAACTAAATAGGAGTCAACTGTTGCTAAAAAATTAAACATCATTCTGGGATGTATTAGCAGGATTGTTACATGTAAGAAACACCAAGGGAAAGTTACTCACCCTGGTGTAGTAACTGGAGTTCTTCAAGAAGGTTGTCCCCATGGGTTCTCCACCTTAGGTGCTTGTGCGTTGCTGTGCCTCTAATTGGAGATTATAGGTAGCAGTTGCCTACTGTCAACTGCGCCCACAGAAGTGCCGGTGCATGACATTTGAAATGACTATTCTGTGTGAGCAGCCAACCATACTCTCAGTTCCTTCTCTGACCAGATATAGGTGCATCCAAAGTGGAAAAGAGGAAGGGTGGGTGGTGGAGCACCCACAGGGACAACCATCTCAAAGAACTTCAGTTACTGCACCAGGTGAGTAACCTTGTTTTTTTCTTTGAGGAGTGTCCCTGTGGGTGCTCCACATTAGGTGATTACGAAGCAGCAGTAGTCATGCTCAGTGGTGGGAGCTTTAGGAGATGTGAATCGGTGACAGAGTATTATTTGGCTGAAGTGGGTATCAGAGGTTGCAAAAGTATGAATGGTGTAATGATGCATGAATGTATGTGCCAAAGCCTATGTGACGGCTTTGCAGATTTTCCTCTCTTGATACGCCCTGGAGAAATGCAAGTGATGCTGCCATTGCTCTTGTGGTGTGGGCTGGTATGGTCATCTGGGGCTCTTTTTGAAATATTATATAGGCCAGGTGTATACAACCCGATATACATTTGGATAATCTTTGTTTCAAAATGGGTAATCCTTGAAATCTCTCTGTAGATGAGACAGAGTCTTGGAGTTCTGTGAAAGGGTTTTATGCATGGTAAGTAGAGTGCAATTACCCTGTGGACATCTAAGGTATGCAGCACTGCCTCCCTATCATCCTTGTGGGGTTTCAGGAAGAAGACAGGTAAGTATATGGGTTCATTGCAATGGAATGAAGTAAATACTTTTGGGAGAAACTTGGGGTGTGTACAGAGGACCACTTTTTCCTTATGAAAAATTGTGTACGGGGGGGTTTGCCATCAAGGCTCCTAGCTCGCCCAATCTTTGTGCTGAGGTAATTGCAACCAGAAAAGTGACCTCCATTGAGAGATGTAGTAGGGAGCAGGTTAGCAAGGGAATTGAAGGGCTTACCTGTTATTGCACTGAGCACCAGGTTTAAGTCCCATGCTGGCTTTGGATTCCTTAGTGGTGGAAACATATTGTGTAGACCCATGAGAAATAATTTGAGAGAAGGATGAGTAAAGGCAAAGTAACCCTGTAGTGGAGGATGTAGATCTGTGATGGCAGCAAGATAGAGCTAAGGGATAAATCACTCTGGTGTAGGCTTAGTAGGTAGTTGAGAATATGTGATATGCCCGTAGCTACTGGAGTACAGTTATGTTCCGAGCACAATACTGTAAAATGGTGTCACTTGTGTTTATATGTCTCTCTCGTTGCAGGTCTGCAACAATTCATAATGACCTCCTGTACAGTTTCCAGACACTGTATGGATGGGTTTAACCAGCTAGCATCCATGCATGGAGATGAAGCGTCTGGATACTGGGATGGTGTATCTGTCCACTCTGTTGTGTGAGGAGGGATGCAACTGGTGGAAAACATTGTGGAGGTGCTACGCTCATCTGTAGAAGGTATCGGTACCATGTTTGTCTGAGCCAGCTGGGGACTTTGAGGATGTCTCTAGCCCTGTCTTGTTTGATTTTCAGGATCACCCATTGGAGAAGTGGGAATGGTGGGAATGCGTATAACAGGGGTGCTTCCCACTTTATGCTGAATGTGTCCCATAGGAAATGGCAGCCTATGTCTGTGCTAGAGCAATATTGTGGGCACCGAGTGTTTGCCTGAGTGGCAAACAAAAGTGTGGGAGATCCCCACTTTTTGAATACAGGAATCAGCATTGAGGGATTGTTTTCCCACTCGTGATTCTGCGGAAAGTATCTGCTGAGGTTGTCTTCAAGGACATTGTCTTTGCCCAGGAGGTAGGTTGCAACCAACTGTATATTTTGTGGGATGCACCATTCCCATAGGTGAACTGCTTCCCAGCATAGCTGGTACGACTGGGTTCCTCCCTGTTGGTTTATATGGTACATTGTCATGACATTATCTGTGAGTATTTGTACTGTTGTGTTTTGGATCAGGTGGAGGAAGTGCAAGCAAGCATTGTAGACTGCCCTGAGCTCAAGTAAATTGATATGTTGTTTGGTTCCCTCCGGAGCCCATTGTGCTTGCATAACCTAGTGGCCTAGGTAGGCTCCCCCATCCCATCAGTGAAGCGTCCATGGTAATTGTTAGTGATGTTTGCATTTGTTGGAAGGGGACTCCCCCGTACACATCATTGTGAATGGTCCCACCATGCGAGTGAGCTCTTTATCTTGGAGGGCATAGTGAGCTGTTCGTTAATATGTGTGGTCTGTATACCGTGCATAACCAGGCCTTGAGTGGTCTCATATGAAGGCGGGCAAAAATGGCTGCAGCCAGGAGTTGGAGACAGTGCCAAGCTGTTATTCATGGGCTGGTCTGTGCTATAGATGTAAGTTTTACAATTGCTTCGAACTTCTGTTCTGGAAGGGAGGCCAGAGCTGTCTTGCAGTCTAGATGCACTCCTGAGTAGGAGTTAGTGTGCACTTTGATAGATTTATCTGGAGGCCTAGGCTGTCAAATAGGGCTCTGGTGGTTTTGACTGCCTGTTGTGTGTCGCACACTGTGGGACCCTTTAGTAGACAGTTGCACAAATATGGGAACACGATGATTCCCTTTCTGCATAGGTGAGCTGCCATCACTGTGAGGATCTTTGAGAAGACCCATGGGGGTGTTGAAAATCTGAAGGGTAGCACTCAGTATTGGAAGTGCAGGTCCCCTCTGGTGAATCACAGGAAGCGTCTGTGTGCCAGATGTATCGATATATGAAAGTAGGCATCCCAAAGGTCAAAGGTAGACAGTCAAGCTCCCTTTTCCAAGGTAGGAATAATAGTGGTGATGGTTACCATCTTGAATCATTGGGTTCAAATGAAGTGATGGAGTTTGCGCGAAGGTCTAAAATAGGCCTTCACCCTCCTGTCTTCTTGATAGTGAGGCAGTAACGGCAATAAAACCCCTTGCCCTTGTGCTCCGGAGGTACTTTTTCTATGGCTCCCAGTTGCAGGAAGCATTCTGCTTCTTGCACAAGCACATGTTCGTGAGAGGGATCCCTGAAGAGAGATGGGTAAGGGGGGGGGTGGGAGGGAGGGATAACTAAAAATGGATGCATTAACCTGTTTTGATGATTTCCAGCACCCACTTGTCAGTGGTGATAGTACACCCTGCTGAACAGAATGCAGCTAGCCTGCTGCCAAATGTTGTAGAGGATTTGAATTGCTGCTATAGAGAAATTGGAGCTGTCAGACCCTCGACCAGCACTTCAAAATGCCCAGTGTGAAGTGGATGGCTGCTGAGCTGTTGTCTGGTCAGGGACCTGTCTGCACCTACTTCGGCATGGTCAGCGCCTGTTCTCATACTGTCTGGATTGCTGGTTGAAAAGTGTCAGTCTGTATCTTTGTGTAAATTACCTTCCCTGTTTTCTTTTTGTGACAGGTATGTGGATGCTGAGTGTCCTTAGTGTGCCTTGTGAATCTTTTTAATGTATGAAGCGGGGCACTGGTTGATTCAGCAAAGAACTGGGTACCCTCAAAGGGCAAGTCTTTGACTGTAGCCTGGACTTCTCTGGGAAATCCAGAGTGTTGGAGCCATGATGTCCATCTCATCACAACCACTGAAGCAATGGATCTCGCTGCTGTTTCTACAGAGCCTAGTACAGCTTATAGTGCTGTTCTAGAGATTAGAACACTCTCATTGATGTTTGATTTGAATTGTTCTCTTTTATTATCAGGGAGAAATTCAATAAAAGATGTAAGTTGATCAAATATATTGTGTGTGTATTTAGAGAGAAGTGCCGTATAGTTGGAAATTCTGAGCTGGAGGCTGGCTGATGAGTGTGCTTACCTGCCCATCAAGTCTAATCTCTTCCAATCCCTGTCATAAGGGACTGTGTGGGCTGCTTGCTGTTTGCTTCTCTGATTTACAGCATTAACCACCAAGGAATATGGGGTGGTGGGAAAGTAAGAAGTCTGCTCCTTTGGGAGCAATGTAATACTTTCTGTCTGACCTTTTGCAGGTCGGAGGTATTGTGGCAGGCGTCTGCCATGTTTTTTGCTGGGTCCATGAGAGCTTCATTCATAGGGATAGCAAGTTTGGCATGTGGAAAAGCATGAATGAAGTACGTTTGTCAGCTTATGCTGGGTCTCTGACATGGCTGAAAGAGAGAATTCTAACGTGTCTGCCACCCTCTTAAAAAGCTCTTGGAATGACTTAAAATCATTTCCGAAGTTGGAGGCGGGGGCATGATTGTGTCATCCAGGGACGATGATGATATATGCGTGGGTGGGGGGTGAATCAGGTGTCTGGTCCTCACAGGTTACATCAACATTTTCCTCATCCTCATAGGAGCTGGAGTGACGGGGAGTCTGAGCCATAGGAGCCTGAGATCTAGATGCTGGAGATTGCTGCTGTGTTCTATAGGCTGCCCATGGGTCCCAGTAGGGCTAGTTAGATGAGATGGGAGGCACTTTGGTGGTTGCCACTACTGTAATTGTTGGGTGGGCTTAGTGAGGAATGTGTAGACATATGTGCCTGAATGGGCTCATCATCCTCATCGTCACTGGATAAAAGTGGCACTGAGGTAGCTGGGGTGGATGAGAGGCTGAATCTGGATGTATTTGGGGTGCTATTGGTGCTGAATAAGGGTGTTCCTTGCCCCAAAGAGACCATGAGCACTGCCATGGTAGTAAATGCCTGCAGTACCGGCAGAGGAGGGAACAGTATGGGCACCGGTGAGACTTGCGGCATTGGTGCCAGCTGCTTGGCTTGGGGCAGTGCCAACTGTGTGCACCACCAGTGCCGATTGGTCGGCGCCGATGTTACCATCGGAGGTGGCATGCTGGTGCTCGGTGCCAAGGATGAGTGTGGCTGGATCAGTACCATGGTGGGTGCTGATGGTACTTTGGTCGGTGTCGATGAGGTGGTTTTCTGTTTGGCCTCCATCGGTGCCTTGGAGGGTGAGTGCACCTTCTCTTTAAGGCGGGGATGGGGAACCTTTTTTTTGGGTCCAGGGCCACTGACCCACAGAAAAATCAGACGGGGGCCACACATAAATAAGAAGTTTAAAAAAAACCCTATAAACCAAAACCCCTCACTGATGTGGACCCCATCTGAAAAAGACCTCCCCACATTCCCCTCCCACACTAGAGCCTGGGGGGCCCAGCCTAGTAGATTTTGTGTGATCCAGCCCTGTGAGGAAATAGTGGGGAGGGGGGAGGGCCTGGAGCACCAGTACATGCTGGAGGGGACCCTGAGCCTTGGGAGCCAGATCCAGGCAAGTCAGGGGCCATATCTGGCCCCTTGGCCTCAGGTTCCCTGTACCTGCCTTAGGGTATTGGCTCTTGTTGGTGTTGACCCCACTAGTTGCCTGTTTTTCTGGCACGTTTGGTGCCGCTGGTACTGGGGCAGCTTTTTTTTTTTTTTTGGGAGAGCACGCTTCCTTAAAGGGGAATCAGGCCCTGAGGAAGAGTAGGACCTCTTTTTGAGCACCTGAGCCCTATCACGGTCCTTTGGGCTCGACCTGGAAGGAGCCCCTCTCTCTGATGCCACGTCAGGGGATGGTTGCCTGTACGGCGTGGTGTGCTCTGGGTCAGAAGCTGGATGAGCAGTTTCCTCTAGGTGCATTATTTTTAACTGGAGTTCCCTGGATTTTCTCATCCTGGATGTCAATTTCTTACAGTGGGGACACTGAGCAGTGGAGTGCTCCTCACCTAAGCAGCAGACATACTGTGAGTGCCTGTCTGATAAAGTAATGGACAGCCTGCAGATTACATACCTCTTAAATCCAGGCATGTCCCAGTAAGAAAAGAAAAAAAGACTTTAATTGGTTGCTGGAGAACAGCACCGTAGAAGTACACTATTTAATCTAACTATGCTAACAACAGCAATTTTTTTTAAACTAGTACTAAAACAAGTAAGAACAATAACAAACACTTAACTATTAATAAACACAATTAACTATCTGATTCTAACTCAGAGATGAGGGCAACTGCTAAGCTGCAACCAAAGCGGGCAGCAGTAAAAAGGAACTGAGGGGATGGTTGGCAGTGCATGCGGAATAGCTGTTTCAAATGTTGTGTGCCGGCAGTTCCGTGTGTGCAGCCAACTATGGGCACTGCTACCTAAAATCTCTGAATGGAGGCATAGCGGGCACACAAGCACCTAATGTGGAGCACCCACAGGGACACTCCTCGAAGAAGAAGTAATTCTTCCACTCTACTCCACACTGATTAGGCCTCAGCTGGACAGTTCTGGGTGCCACATTTCAGGAAAGGTGTGGACAAATCGGAAAACGTACAGAGAAGAGCAATATAAATGATTAAAGCTCTAGAAAACACAGCTTAGGAGGGAAGATTGAAAGAACTGGGTTTGTTTACTTTGGAAAAGAGAAGACCAAGAAGGGACACGACAACAGTTTTCAAGTACTAAAAGGTGGTTACAAGGATGAGGGAGAAAAATGATTCTCCTTAACCTCTGATGATGGGACAAAAACCAATGAGTTTAGATTGCAGCAAGGGACGTTTAGATTGGACATAAGGAAAATCTTCCTAACTGTCAGAGTGGTTAAGCATGGGAATAAATTGCCTACGGAGACTGTGGAATCTCCATCAGTGGAGATGTTTCAGAACGGGTTAGACAAACACATCAGGGATGGTTTAGATCAATGGTCCTCAAAATTTTTTTTCACAGACCACTTGAAAATTGCTGAGGGTTTCAGTGAACCACTTAATGATCTTTCCAAATGTTGTTTGTACCATTAGCTAAATATTGTAAAATGCTTTGGATAAAAACTCTATGTAAAACACCCTTGATAATAATTAACATTTTTCTACAAATAAAAACACACACCTCATATTTTAATATAAGCAGTCTTACCTTTCTAATGCAATGGATGTTCCTGTTTTTGAGAGTGAAGTTCAGAAAAGTCAGGTGTAATGTTTGTCAGTTTTAGCCTTAGGTCAGGTTCAGCATTCATCATGCTTTTGTATTTGGACTTGATGGCAGTAAGTGATAAAAATCCTGTCTTGCACTATTATGTAGTAACAAATGGCACCAGAAAATGCATTGCTTTGTCTGCAAGTTCTGCGTACTCTCCAGTTCTTTGAATCCAAAACTCAGTTAGGGAATTTTAAATTCTGACCATAATGTTTCAGTGCAAGAAAGCTTCAAGAAGTATTCTTGTGTCTTATTGGACAAACCAGAGGGCAGTTCACCGATTTCAGTTCCAAAAAAGTTTATGTATCTAGTTTAGGGATGTGAATGTATAGTCAATAAGCATTTGCTTATCGGATAGTCAACAGGCTATTCGACTAGTCGCTTTCCCCCTCACCTTGCTGCCTCTATCAGAAAGAGGCAGCAAGGTGGGGGGGGGGCGAAGAGGAGAGGGAATTTCAAAGCAGCAGCGCTGTGTGCATCCCGGGACCAGCTGGGGTGTTCCCAGGCTGCACACCTGACACTGGGCTCCCCGCAGCATTTCAAAGCAGCAGCATGGCATGGGGCCTGGAGTCAGCAGGGGAGTCCCCAGCTGAGTCCAGGCTCCATGCGGTACTGCCTCTTTGAAATGCCGTGGCAAGCACGGGGCCTGTGGAGGACTGCCCCGCTGGCCCCATGCTCCCCGCAGCGCTTTCGCCTTTGAAATGCGAGGCGTCCTATCGACTATTAAATTAGTCATTTAATTGAAATTTAACATCCCTAATCTAGTTATTTATTGCAGCTTCTACTGGAAAGTAGTCTTCAAATTGTTACTCAAGAGCAGCAAGGTATTCTTTGATGTAATTTTTTTATTTTCCTTATCAAGAATCAGTTCATTTTCCGACAGGAAATCTTTCAATGTTGGAACCTTAAAGGGAACTATCCGTGGGCCACCTGAATGGAGCTCATGGACCAGTGGTGGTCTGTGGACTAGAGTTTGAGAACCTCTGGTCTACATGGTGCTTGGTCCTGCCATGAGTTCAGGGAACTGCACTTGATGTCCCTTCCAGTCCATATATACTATGTCCATATACTTATGGGCTTCTCTCTGGGTAAGCCTATAATATAACACCTGCATAGATAAGGAAGGCAGACTCTCAATTTTCCCATGTTCTAGGCACCCCTGGCTGTTTGGGCAGCTCCCTGCTTTGCTTACTCTGTCCATGCTTACTATTGGTCAACATGTTCCTGTGCAACAGGGATAATATGTCCATGTACTCCCCTCTCAGGATTTTATCTTTAGTTGTACTGACTAGGTCATCTCCTATCGGGTCAGCCACCCTGGCATAACCATACTCAGAAGTGACTGGTGGGCTGTCCTCAGTGCCCTGCTCTCCTCCTCCCCTGCCATACCCGCAAGAACCTGTGCTCTGTCCTATGAAGTTACATTTCCTAACAGCTGTTGAGTCAAAATATGCCCTGGGGATTCATTCCCAACAGGGGTTCCATACACATGAAGGGGCCTGCCCATTTCCTGCCACCCAAACTTTAGCCCAGGTCGAGACTACTTCATCCCACCCAGACCTTGGTGCCTGAAGTTGCTGCAACAATTGCAAATTAGCTTGCAGCAGCTGTGCTATACCGTTAGTGTCCCCACCAGAGATGCACCCCGTAGGTGGGTCTACCTTGGCTTCTGGGATTCCCACTCCTAGGCCTGGACTATTTATTACCCCAGAAGGTCCACTCCTGTCTCTCCCCAAATAACTCACACAAAGACAGTTTGACTGCAGACCCCATAACTCGCTGACACCCCTGCAATCACCACCCATTGCCACAATGCAAGGCAGGATATTGCCAGCACCAAATATGCCCCCAACTTCTGTCTGCTGCAGATCATACTCACCCTTGGAATCAGTTTCATCCCAGTCTCCCGAGGTCATGGTAAATCATCATCCTGGTTCTGGGTGACCTTGTATACTTTGGAAGCCCCACAGTGCTGTGGAAGCAACCTCAGAAACCACCTCACTGACCACTTTCCACACAGCTCTGCTAACTATTCCATTAGCACACACAGCCTGCCAATCTGCATATGTGGATGCTTCCTCTCAAGCATCCCCATTCTTCAGTCCATAAATATCTCTCTGTGGGCAACAGGAACTAACACACCATCTTGGGCTTCACCAACCCCTATCTTGGTAACAACTCCTTGCTCCTGATGCAATGCTCCTACCCTGGGATCTCTTTCTAGCCCTTGAGCTCCATTCAGACTGCCCTGTGCTGGGTTTCCTTATCCCCTTTCCAGTGAAGGTACACTCTCCCCAGCAGTAACCTGCTCAGAGCAGGAAAAAATTGAAACCGATCCCCCATAATTCTACTTGCAATAGGACTTCTACCTGAAGCTACGTCTACACTACAGGGTTTTTGCACAAAAACAACGGCGCATCCACACCTCAAGAAAATTTACAGTAGGATGGTAGAATAGAGGGCTTTTTGCGGTATAGGTATAGCTCTTTCTATGAGGAATAACTCCTTTTTGCACAAGAGTTCTTGCGCAAAAAGGTGTGTGTGGACGCTCAACAGGGGTTTCTTGAGCTTAAAGAGCTTATCTTTAATTGTTAATGGCAATCAGAGCTTTCTTGCGCAAGAGTGTCCATGCAGTGTGGATGCTCTCTGGCACAAAAGCGCATCACTTTTGTAATGCGGACGCGCTCTTGCACAAAAAGTTTTTGCGGAAGATCTCTTCCGCAAAAATCTTCTTGCACAAAAAGCCTGCAGTGTAGACGTAGCTGGAGACAGCTAAGCTCCCTGTCTCCCCATTCCCATGACCCTGAGCAGTTTCAGCCAACGTTTGCCTCCATTAGGTGCAGTGCACTCATTTCTTACACTGATCAGCTATTTTCCCCAGATATGTACGAATATTTGTGTAAGCCGGGGCTGAATTACTGCTTGCTATCAGCCAGCTAAAAGGAGAGAGCTGCCCTGGGGGTGGGTGTGCTCACTCCAATTGTTTAGCTCTGCAAGATAATTAACTGTTAACTGTTGATATGTAAATACAGCTCATGCCAGGAAGGGGAAGGAATCTGAGGTGTGGCTATGTAAATCCAATTCAGCCAGGGCTGATAGAGGATCAGTGTTGGAATGGAATGTGGTGTATTGTAACTAATTTGGGGCTGTTGTGGGGGTCACAAATCATGCTACCCCTAAATGTGGGAACTGTAAAATATGACACCAGTGCTTGCAGGAGAGACACCATCATTGTAAGAGGCCTCAGAGGAACAAGCTTCCTCCCTTCCAGAGTTGAGTGAACGGAGTGGGGGTGGGGAGGGAAGGGCTTGAGTCAGCCTGCTTCATGCCTGCCAGGTGTGAGCTGTAAGCCTGGCTCAACCTGCCCCTTTCCCCCTGGTTTTAAGGACAGACCTAAAGCAGACTCCATGAGGAGTCTTTTTGCTAGTCCAATGGAAGCTGGAATCTTTGGCCAGCCTAGGTGGTTGCACAGAGGCCATGGTCAGAATGTCTGGCTCTCCCTGGGAGTGGGAGCTGCCCCAAGACTGCACCTATGCCCCTGTGCTGTGTACAGTGTGGGTGAGGTAAGGGGGAGATGTCCCCTGCCTCTGTGTAGAGGGGGCGAGTGAAGGGAGAGAGTCCTGCTGTGTCCTGCACCGGGGTCAGGAGCATGTCAAGTCTCTTCACACATGCATGTGGCTATCAGGCCATGGCCCCTGTGTGTCACAGCATGTGCCCGCATGTGCACAGGTTGCTGCGTGATCCATGGTAGGCAAGGCCCCCGCGCATCCCCCTCCCCCCAGGAAGGGGACGGTGATGGCACTTACCTGGTGTGGCCTCCCCGGACAACCCTGCTGACTCTGGTGCTGGGACAGCTCAGGGGTGCTGGTGGCATGGCACCCTCCGTGCTGGCCCCTCCGCCGCGCCCAGGTCAGGGCCCCCCGGTCCTGGCTCGCTGCTCCCTGGGGTGGCGCAGACCGTCCCACCCCCCAGGATGTGGTCGAGGGTGTGGAAGTAGGGGCAGGTGTTGGCCCCTGCTGTGGAGCTGCCCCTCGTGGCCCTGGCGTATGCCTGCTGCAGCTCCTTGATTTTGAGGCGCACCTGTTCCTGGGTGCACCTGTGGCCCTTCTTGGCCATGGTGGCCGCTATGTGGCTGTAAACGGCCACGTTCCTCCACCTGGTGCAGAGATCACGGACATTGGGGGCCTCCCCCCAAACCTCAATGAGGTCCATGATCTCCGCACAGGCCCAGGAGGGTGCGCACTGTCTACGGCCCCTGATTGGCCCCTGGGTGCTGGGGGACTGGGTGGGGGACAGCTCACTGCCACTGGATGCCCGGCTCATGGTCTGGCCACTGGGCAAGGGGCTGTCACTGCTGCTGTGTGCAGGAAGGCCTGTAGCTGGCACATGCTCAGTGGCCAGACTCTACCCCTTTAAGGGCCCCGAGGCTGGGGGAGAGGAGAGGAGTTTTCCTGGTTGTGCCCAGAGTGGCCACCAGAGCACCCTGGGAAGGGCTGGAGGCCCCCTAATTCGAAATAAGCATCTACACAGCGCTTATTTCGAATTAGCTATTTCGAATTTGGCGTTATTCCTCGTAGAATGAGGTTTAGCTAATTCAAATTAAGCGCCTCGTTATTTCGAATTTATTTCGAAATAGCGGTTTGCCTATATAGATGCTATTAAAGTTAATTCGAAATAACGGCTGTTATTTCAAATTAACTTTGCTGTGTAGACATACCCTAAGAGCTGAAATCACTGGTTTGGCCGGGAGCCAGACCCATTGCAGCCAGTGGAGCGGCTGGCGGGAACTACCGGTAGGCACGGCGGCAGGCGGCCAGCAGAGTGGCTGGCGGGAGCGACCGGCAGATGGCCGGTAGGAGCAGCACAAAGGTGGCATAGCCTCAGGCTCAAGGAGTAGAGTCATCAGGATGATGTGTCAGGGTCTGCACTGACTGGACAGAGCTGTAAGTGGGGCGTTTGTCATGGGGTACGGAGAAAGTTTAGGTAAGTGAACGGAACCCTTACCTTGTTGGACTGGTGAGCCTGAGAGGCAAAAGACATTGCTCAATCCTTTTGAGCTGGGACAGTTACTCATGGGGGAAGGGGCTACAAACTCTGTCTGTGGTATTTTCCCAACATAATGCCATGTGACTTCTCTCTCTCTTTCATTAAAAGTTTCTTTTCTACACTCAGACTCTGTGCTTGCGAGTGGGGAAGCATTGCCTCTCAGAGATGCCCTGAGGTGTGTGAATTTCCCAGGCTACTGGGTGGGGGCTCGAGCCGGTTCTGTGTGAGATAGACCCCTAGATAATGAACCCGGCCCTGGTTGCTGCCGGGCCTACCCAGCGGAAGAGTTACATTTGTTTAAATGCAACTGGCTATGCGTTGCTCTAACTTAAGCCATGCTTACAACAACACTTGCCTCTATACTCCTATAACTACAAATCTATATATACCTATTTTATCTACTTAAACATGGCACTATCAATACCCACACACATAGATTATCAGCATTTAATCAAATACTCAGCTTCAGCAGTTCCAGTTGCCCACAGAGATGTATTTAATTACAATATTTCCACCCAGTCATGCTCAGAGTCAGATTTTCTCTGATGTCTCCTTCCTTAGGGGGGTAGCACCTATAAAAGGTGTGTTCAGACAAAAATCTTATTGTCACTGGAAAATGAAGGTTCATCTTTAAGAATAGCAGCCTAAATCCACATATGCCTTATTCTCTAATATGCTAAATGTATATTTTATATGTATCTGTTACAATAAACTTATGGATTCCTGTACTTCTTTTTAATTGTACAAGTTTAGTTGACTAATATCTAAAGAGACACAACTGATCAGATGTCCCACCATTAGCATTTAAAACAAATTCCAGTTTCTGAATTTGATCTGTTCCTGATCAAAAGACTGGGGCCTTATGACACAAATGAAGAAAGCAAATTCAAGAGCTGGGTGGACTCTCCACTGAAAATGCACGGTCCCTAAATATGCAAATCTATGGATAATAAGTGAAATCACATCAGCTGATTTCAACTGACACAATAGTCTACAGTAAAAAAGGCAGTTTCTCTGGTAACTGAGATCAAGCAACATACAGTTTAAAGATCAATAGCAAAACTTGAACTACACCTGAAAGAGAATATAGAGCTAGGGTGATCTTTGGACCATAGAGCAATGGGGCATTCACTGTGGTTTATGAAAATATGCTTTATGAATAAGAATATGACATAACGGTAATATGCTTTAAGTGAAATGCCTCATGTAAGATATCATTGGAAAAGTTATATTCTATTACAGATTTTCACATTTGTATGCCTGTATACTTTTATATGCGTCTATATAAGAGCCATTATGTCAGGGATAGAATCTCTCATTAGCAAAGAGACAATGAAGCTTAGTCTTCCTGCAGATGTGTGGATCAGCCCATGAAACATGGGGATAAGAGTCTTGTCACCGGTTACTGGAACCATGTTACCTGATGCTGGAATCCAGCTTAAACCATGTACTTTTCCATGAATGGCTGAGGGAAAGTCAAAGTAAATCAATGGGCTCCTGCCTAATGCAAACCCTACTGAAGGGTGGAGAGTGAGGAAATCTAGTTCATCAGTTTTTCCAGGTTACCTCATCCAAGATGACTGCTGGAAACATCTGGGAGAAGGATTGGGCCCAGATTGAAAGGCTTCTTCTTTGAGAGACACTTATTAGAACAACTTGGAGGGTGAAGATATTACACGCAACTGGTCTCTTGAGTGTATTAAGCTTAGCTTGTGTGTTCTGTTTTATTTTGTTTAATAATCTTCAGTGTTCTGTCTGTTATCTCTTATGACCACTTCAATCCTACCTTTTATACTTAATAAAATCACTTGTTGATTAATAAACCCAGTTTAAATAATTGTTACATGGAAGAGGGGCAAGGACTCTGTGCATATCTCTCCTTACTTTGAGAAAGAGGCTGAACATGAGCTTATGTATAAAACTCTATACAGAGTAAGATGGATTTCTCTAGGATTCAGGTCCCACTGGGCAAGTCTCTTTAGCTGAGCCTTCCCATACCTGAGCTGCCCTCAGTGTCTGTATTATACTGCAGAGGGCTGTGACGAAGGTTCCTTCTAAGTTGCATGGCAGCATGGCTGCTCAGCGGCTTAACGAACCCCACCCAGGGGCTCAGGGCTGCCGTGTACAGAGCTGCCTAGCTGGGGGGAAGGACACTTCTCCCTCAGCTTCAGCAGCAGCTCTCTGCTGAGGACAGAGCAGTGAGTCTCTCCCAGCCGATATCAGAGTGAAACCTGCACAAGAGAATTATCATGTATATCAATGATTTTCATCCTCTTTTCCTTTGCCAGTCCTTAAAAAATTTCAAATGGAGGTGCAGACTCCTTCAGAAATCTTGGTCATAATCTATGGACCTCTAGATCCATGGACCCACGTTGAAAACCAATGGCATTTACTGTTCCTAAAGGACATAAGAGTCATCAACTACTTGTGGTCAACAGTATCAAAAGCTGCTGTTAGTTCAAAATTAATCAGCCTGGATCATAGCTGACATTTGTGTGTGATTGGAAGATGACAGTCTAGTCAACTGGTAGTCTCTATAACAAACCGAATTTTCTAACAGGAATAGATGCTTATAGTTTATCATAGTTTGAACTTGCTGCTGATCAGATTTGTTGATTGATTTTATTCACAGTACTATACAAATGACTATTTTTAAGTATGAACAATCATTTTTATAATATAGTACCCTCAAAAAGGCACTAAGCTATGAACCTGGATAATACTGACAAACGTATATTTTTAAATGGCTGCACAGAAGACACGTATACAAGAATTTAACCATTAGCAACATGCAAGATGGACAATCTTATCAAGCTTAACACATTTATATATTTTTTAAAGAAAAAAAGTGCAAATCAGTTTCCATGTCCAATCAAAGAAAAGAAAGAAAAGAAAAAAAGCCCTAATAATTTTATTTCACTAACCAAGTGTTAAAAAAGAATGTAACTTATTAATAATGTAGGTCTGCAAAAGAAAATGAATAAATACATTATGTAATACTGGAAGACTTTTCCGGCATTGCTCAGGTCCTTCAGGGGTGTGTGGGGGAGGGAGGGGGTGCAAGAGACATGGTTGGGGGTGGTGAGGAGAGCTTAGGGCAGGGGTTGGAAGTGTGAGGAGTGCAGGAGTAAGAGCACAGGTGTAGGGGTTCTGGCCAGGGAATGGGAATACAGGAATCAGGGCAGGGGGCTGGGAGATATGGGGGAGCTCAGGGGAGGAGGTGCTCAGGGCAGGGGGTTGGAGCATCCATCAGTTTCTTCCCAGGGCCAGCCCAGAGAGGGGGTTGAGGAGGGGGACCATGCAGCCCACATGCTGGCTTCTTTCTAGGTCCAACCCAGAAAATGAGGGCTATGCTGGCTCGCTGGCAGCTGCTCCTCAGGGAGGCTGGGGTGGCAGGGGCCATTCTGCCAGCCAGTGGCAGCTCCCTGGGGCTGAGGTGCTTGTTGACCCCCTTTTGGTCATTCAGGGGTATAACTATCCCCCCGCCCTTGCTGCCTGCAGTGGTCATTAGTGAGTATAACTGTCCCTGCTACCACCCCCCCATTTTTGTTTGATGAGAAACAATCACATTCAATGCACACCCCATTGTCCTGGCACAACCAAACCCTGACCTTGCTTTAAGTTATGATAAGAGGAAGCTGCATACCAAATTTGCTGTCCTAGCTCTTACTGGGACTCAGACGGCCACACAGACAGACACACAAACTCTCTCAAATATATTGTAGACAATCACACTAAATTCTTTTAAACTCACACCTTGCTATTCCACATGTTTTGCATGCACAATGGTAGTCTTGCCCCACTTCACAGCAAAAATATGGTAGGTGTATCATATACTGAGATGCCACACTTCTAAGACTTCATTATCATAGAATCATAGAATACTAGGACTGGAAGGGACCTCGAGAGGTCATCGAGTCTAGTCCCCTGCTCTCATGGCAGGACCAAATACTGTCTAGACCATCCCTGATAGACATTTATCTAACCTACTCTTAAATATCTCCAGAGATGGAGATTCCACAACCTCCCTGGGCAATTTATTCCAGTGTCTGACTACCCTGACAGTTAGGAACCTTTTCCTAATGTCCAACCTGAACCTCCCTTGCTGCAGTTTAAGCCCATTGCTTCTTGTTCTATCCCCAGAGGCCAAGATGAACAAGTTTTCTCCCTCCTCCTTATGACACCCTTTTAGATATCTAAAAACTGCTATCATGTCCCCCCTCAATCTTCTCTTTTCTAAACTAAACAAACCCAATTCCTTCAGCCTTCCCTCATAGGTCATGTTCTCTAGACCTTTAATCATTCTCGTTGCTCTTCTCTGGACCCTCTCCAATTTCTCCTCATCTTTCTTGAAATGCGGTGCCCAGAACTGGACACAATACTCCAACTGAGGCCTAACCAGCGCAGAGTAGAGCGGAAGAATGACTTCTCGTGTCTTGCTCACAACACACCTGTTAATGCATCCCAGAATCATGTTTGCTTTCTTTGCAACAGCATCACACTGCTGACTCATATTCAACTTGTGGTCCACTATAACCCCTAGATCCCTTTCTGCCATACTCCTTCCCAGACAGTCGCTTCCCATTCTGTATGTATGAAACTGATTGTTCCTTCCTAAGTGGAGCACTTTGCATTTGTCTTTATTAAACTTCATCCTATTTACCTCAGACCATTTCTCCAATTTGTCCAGGTCATTTTGAATTATTACCCTATCCTCCAGATTAGTTGCAACCCCTCCCAGCTTGGTATCATCTGCAAACTTAATAAGCGTACTTTCTATACCAATATCTAAATCGTTGATGAAGATATTGAACAGAGCCGGTCCCAAAACAGACCCCTCCGGAACCCCACTTGTTATGCCTTTCCAGCAGGATTGTGAACCATTAATAACTACTCTCTGAGTACAGTTATACAGCCAGTTATGCACCCACCTTATAGTAGCCCCATCTAAGTTGTATTTACCTAGTTTATTGATAAGAATATCATGCGAGACCGTATCAAATGCCTTACTAAAGTCTAGGTATACCACATCCACCGCTTCTCCCTTATCCACAAGACTCGTTATCCTATTAAAGAAAGCTATCAGATTGGTTTGACATGATTTGTTCTTTACAAATCCATGCTGGCTGTTCCCATCACCTTGCCACCTTCCAAGTGTTTACAGATGATTTCCTTAATTACTTGCTCCATTATCTTCCCTGGCACAGAAGTTAAACTAACTGGTCTGTAGTTTCCTGGGTTGTTCTTATTTCCCTTTTTATAAATGGGCACTATATTTGCCCTTTTCCAGTCTTCTGGAATCTCTCCTGTCTCCCATGATTTTCCAAAGATGATAGCTAGAGGCTCAGATACCTCCTCTATCAGCTCCTTGAGTATTCTAGGATGCATTTCATCAGGCCCTGGTGACTTGCAGGCATCTAACTTATCTAGGTGATTTTTGACTTGTTCTTTTTTTATTTTATCTTCTAAAACTACCCCCTTCCCACTAGCATTCACTATGTTAGGCATTCCTACAGACTTCTCGGTGAAGACCGAAACAAAGAAGTCATTGAGCATCTCTGCCATTTCCAAGTTTTCTGTTACTGTTTCTCCCTCCTCACTGACCAGTGGGCCTACCCGATCCTTGGTCTTCCTCTTGCTTCTAATGTATTTATAAAAAGTCTTCTTGTTTCCCTTTATTCCTGTAGCTAGTTTGAGCTTATTCTGTGCCTTTGCCTTTCTAATCTTGCCCCTGCATTCCTGTGCTGTTTGCCTATATTCATCCTTTGTAATATGTCTTACTTTCCATTTTTTATATGACTCCTTTTTTATTTTTAGATCATGCAAGATCTCGTGGTTAAGCCAAGGCGGTCTTTTGCCGTATTTTCTATCTTTCCGACACATTGGAATAGCTTGCTTTTGGGCCCTTAACAATGTCCCTTTGAAGAACTGCCAACTCTCCTCGGTTGTTTTTCCCCTCAGTCTCGATTCCCATGAGACTTTACCTATCTGCTCTCTGAGCTTACCAAAATCCGCCTTCCCGAAATCCATTGTCTCTATTTTGCTGTTCTCCCTTCTACCCTTCCTTAGAATTGTGAACTCTATGATTTCATGATCACTTTCACCCAAGCTGCCTTCCACTTTCAAATACTCAAGCAGTTCCTCCCTATTTGTTAGGATCAAATCTAGAACAGCTTCCCCCCGGTAGCTTTTTCAACCTTCTGAAATAAAAAGTTGTCTCCAATGCAGTCCAAGAATTTATTGGATAGTCTGTGCCCTGCAGTGTTATTTTCCCAACATATATCTGGATAGTTGAAGTCCCCCATCACCACCAAATCTTGGGCTTTGGATGATTTTGTTAGTTGTTTGAAAAAAGCCTCATCCACTTCTTCCACCTGGGTAGGTGGCCTGTAGTAGACTCCTAGCATGACATCACCTTTGTTTTTAATCCCTTTAGCCTAACCCAGAGACTCTCAACACTTCCGTCTCCTATGTCCATCTCCACCTCACTCCAAGTGTGTTCATTTTTAATGTATAAGGCAACACCTCCTCCCTTTTTCCTTGTCTATCCTTCCTGAGCAAGCTGTACCCTTCCATACAAACATTCCAATCATGTGTATTATCCCACCAAGTTTCTGTGATGCCAACAATGTCATAATTGTACTTATTTATTAGCACTTCCAGTTCTTCCTGCTTATTTCCCATACTTCTCGCTTTGTATATAGGCATCTAAGATCCTGATTTGACCTTGCCTCCCAGTTTTGCCCTGACCCTCCTTTCTCTCTGCCATTGTAGCCCACGCTCCTCCCATTTCTGACCCATCTCCCAGGTCTCCATGTTCTCCACTTATCTGTGGGCTTTGCTCACCTGTCCCCGTCGAACCTAGTTTAAAGCCCTCCTCACTAGGTTAGCCATTCTGTATCCAAATAGGGTCTTCCCCCTCCTCGTAAGGTGGATGCCATCCCTGCTTAGCAGTCCTTTCTGGAATAGCATCCCATGGTCGAGGAAGCCAAAGCCCTCCTGGCGACACCATCCTCGCAGCCAGGCATTCACCTCCAGGATGCCTCTGTCTCTGCCCGGGCCCCTACCTTTGACAGGAAGGATCGAAGAGAATACCACCTGCACTCCAAACTCCTTCACCTGTACTCCCAGAGCCCTGCAGTCACTCTTGATCCGCTCAGTGTCACACCTCATTATATTTACAAACTATACTGCAAGGCATTTACACATAACTATGAAGTATTATGAATAATTAAAACTAAGCTACAATTGTCAAATGAACAGACTACATTTTATGATGCAGTATGCTTGCTTCATTAAGTGTGTGTTTTCATACCCACTAATTCATAGAATTCAATAATTTGCTATGGTTCCCCATGTCATTAGTGTGAAACAGTAAAGTTGGATAGTATAATAATTTACTACCTTGTAATCTTTCACATTATTTCAGTATCATATTGACTATTACATATACATCTGAACTTTCTGCTTAATGTTTGCTTGGATTTTGATTAAGCTGTTTATTTTTCTCATGAAAAGACAAACAGAATTAATTTATTTCAAACAATTTATCAGACAGGTGATACACTCCTCTTGCCCCACTTTGATATTGTAAATGGAATTATTCACTTATAATTTACTGTACTGCACGCAAGATAAGGGGGGGAAGTCTCGGGATGTAGATAAACAAGAATATTAAGATAAAAAAGTCTGTTATTTGAAAGTGAAATTTTGATAAATTCTGTGTTATTTGGCAAGAATTGATCTCCTTTTTATTAAGATGAAATAAATAGTTAAATGTGGCCTTTCTTTATGTTTTATTTAAAATGTTAATGGAGAATATACACTGTTCAGATGATTTAGTTTTAAATCACTTTCCTGTAGAATGATGCATTGTGAGTACTGTAATATACTTCTTACAGAACATGCATCAGTTCAGTTCCTTTTTGAAGCATACTTCAAATGCCCTCTAACAGGGCATAGCAACATTACATAAATCATCTTATATGAAAAATTAACATGACATCAAATATTTATAAATATTAATGTGTATGTTAATATAACCAAAGCTGTAACAAACAATCATAACCTTGCCAAGTTTCCTAGGACAGGCGCCGCTGATAATGATATCCATTATCTCTGGAGGAATGAACAATTATAAAAGTATATGTGGGATGCTATATTTTTATCTGCTTTTAAATGTATCCATTAAACACGCCATCTTATATTTGATATTAACCCTCACCTTACACAATTTTGTAATTATTCTTTGGGAAGCAAAGCACTAAGTTTTTCTTTATCAGTTGTAAGTACTACTCTGCGTGTGCGCGCATGAGAGTGAGAAATCATGTTTTGCACATTTACATTATTTTCTCTAAAGCATGACTATGTAATGTAATGGAAAGCTAGTTTCATATATCCCCCATAAACATTAATTATTACAGTGCTTTATATTTACAGTAGGTCAAGGCTGCCCCATTTACTAAGTTTTAAATGCTTTTGTTTTATGTCATTATTCAGGCGTGTCATTTGTGCTGCTATGTAAGATTAGAAACATTAGAAACCCCTAGTTTCAGGTTTACATAATAAGTCCTTAAAATTCACTTCACACATAACATGATATATGTAGGAGGTCGCCATTTGGGAACAAGTTTGTTTGGCTGTTAATGGTTTCAGATACTTTTTGTTATTGCTATTTATATAGCAACATAAATGTACACAATGCTTAAAAGAAAATGCTGCTAAACCAATAGCTCAAAAGGAGCTCTGTTTTTCAAAAGGATATTATGCAGTTCTGTTAGTTGTATATTTTACAACATTGCAAGTGTATAGTACTGTAAATACACTTAAGGGTGTTAGCTAGAAGACTTGGGGCTACATTATTGGGGGTGGGGGGTGTCAGCTAACAACTAGGGATTTCCTTGTTTACATTTATTAAATACAAGATCCAGGAATACTTTTTCATATACCATGCATTTAAATATGTCTGCAGTCTGATTCATAGATGTACTATACTGACTCTTAGAAAAGCAAATCTATTACTAGGAAAAATATAAAAAAATACCCAATAAAATCTGTCACTGAAAACTCAGCCACTACTAACAAGCCTTCTCATCAGTAACAGTAATCATATTATCTATTTAAAAAATAAATTGCTACTTCTGCTATTATGTATAGTTAGCACAAATTTAATTTCAAAGTTCTTTACTGATGTTGACGAATTAACTTTATGAAAGCCTCTGTAGTAAAGCATTGTTATCCCCATTTAACAGATGGGGAAACTGAGACACAGAGCAGTTTAATAGTTTGCCTAAGTTCAGAAAGGAAGTGAATGGCAAAGCCAGGCAGAACTTGGTACACAGATTGCAATGTAAACATCTGTACATTTGATTAAACCAAACCAGTTTTTATGTATTTAGACATACTTCTATTAAAGTCATCCATGTGGTATCATAGGAAAAACACCCCCCCCCTTTTTTTTTTGTTTTTTTTTAGAAAAAACAAAAATAAAGTAAGAATGTTTTAAAGTCTGGATTTTAACTCAGTTGCTACTGCCACATTGAATGAGGAGGTAAAGCAGGTACACACTGTAGTATATTGAATTTTCGTTATCCCACTCCTCCTGTTGCACGAGCCTTCTACTGAAAACTCAATATCTCATTTCTATTTTTAAGGTATAAACAATTAAATAACATTTTGGAAAAATACAGAAGTACACTTTAGACAAAATAAAAAGCCTTCACTGTAGTTCACCTTTAGAAGTTCTGTCACCAGATTCTAAAATAGGCATTAGCTTCTTAACAATATGACTTGGTGTCATATCTCAGTCCTTTCTTTCTTTTAAGAAAGGATAGCCATGGGGTTAAGGTACTAGGAATCAGGAGTTCTTGGTTCAATAACACATGATGTCCCATACTTCCTGTGTGACCTTGGCACATCAGTTAATCTATCTGTGTGGCAGTTCCTCATCTATCAAATAGGGACACAAATGCTTGTTTGTTGGTCTTGTCTCTTGAAGGCAGGAATCACCTTACTGTGTGCTTATATAAAAGCTAGTATAGTTGAGCCCTGATTTTGTTTGAGGTTTCTAGGCAGCACTGCAAGACAAATAATAATAAATAATAATACACAATAAATAAATATAAAACCTTGTTTTTAAAAATACCTAAAAAGTATTTATATAGTTTACATTTTGAAGTCGGTAAGTGAGAAATTTATTTCTATGGCAAACCACTCAAAATAATTATAGCCGATTGTGTCAGTTTTCTGCTATAGATTTAAAAATAAAATCTATTGTTAAATAAAATGAACACACAATCACATTTAAATAATTGTGGCATAAATTAAGCCACGCAAAGTACTGGCACTGTGGGCCCCCACTCTATCATTAATTCATTGTGTTGCTCCTCTTTTTTATTTTTGGGTTTTGTTATTTTTCTGGGGTGTTAAAAGTACATTTCAGTCTGGCATTATCAGTATGAGTCACAAGTATTCAGTTATTTGTATGTTGTTCTTCCTAGTTTTATTGTAAGAAGGCGCCCTTTAGTGTAGTTATAGGTTATACATGAGAGATTCAAAATCTCAGAGCCTATATTGTCTATAGAATCAGAAAACTATATGCATATAATGTGAAATAAATATCCCATTTCTGTACAAAGATTCTAATTTGAATAGGACCTTTATGCAGCTGCAGATTTAATTTTTATGTATAAAATATCAATAGTTGTCAAAAATAAAGTTACCCTTGATCTGGTTAGCAAACCACAGTGACTTTTCCTTATATGATTAATAGCACGTTTCTTCTTTGCCATCACATTTCTACTCCCATCCTCTCCAAAACAAACTGTAAATTGACAGTCAAAATATTTTACTTGCATGTTTAAAGTAATGTATAATGCCTACAATTAAATAAGGGGGCAGGAATACACTTGCTCCCATACATTTTAATGTAGTTTTTGTAAAGGGCTATAATTTGCTGATTTAATAAACTTATCATTTGTTTTATATATTTTAAAATAAATACAAATAATATTTAAAAAATCAAGTTGATTAAAATTCAAAATTTTCTCACATGCATTTTATAGTGAGGAAGGACTGAACCTACAACTTTCCCAAGTGAGGGGTTTTGTTTTTTGTTTTATTTTTTGCGCTTGTGAATCTTTGCATTTAATTGTTGGTAATGTGGAAGTGTGACAGTTTGGTTTAGGCTGATTTTTTACTGAATGGTTAATAATTCTTCAATTTTTTTTAATAAACTCAAATATCAAAGTAATATTTGAAGGTGGTGATAAAATCCAAACAGCAGTACCAAAAATGTTATCTGAAAGCACTTAGTGAACCAAGAAGTTCTCTATTATACTTTACTAATTATTCAGAAAATACTGTTGTTATAGAGCAATATACTGAAGTACTTGTTTTAGTTTCCCTGAACAGTTTGCAAATTTGATACTTGCATGAGCTAATTTGTCTGTCACTGGAATAAAAAGTTCTTTGAGGCATGAGGAAAAACACCACGAATTTCACTTAAATAAATGGAGACGTAGAAAGTCTGGACTCATGGTGGACTGTGTACAGCAGTCAGCAGGGAACTGGGCTCAGAAATGAATAAGGATCCCAAGCTAGTGGAAGCTAAGCATGTTGCTAAGGTGACATACTTCATCCTGGTGGGACAGCTGTACTATTATGACGGCCTCCCATTTTAAGCTATCCATTCTCTGAGGCACAAGTCACTCACTTCGTCTGAAAGACACAATACTGCAGTATCTGCTAACAGAAAAAAATAACTCAAGGAGCAGAAAAGGTATGTATTTTGGGGGGTCTGGGCTCTGGGGTAGAGAGAAAAGAGGTAACCCTAATGATTTTTCCAGGCTACTAGTTTTTATATACAGTTTAGATGAAGGCATTCTGATATCAAGTTTTCTATGGTACTAGTAAAGATCACTATCTAGTCAGTTACTATTGTATGTTCATAAGATTATTTTCCTAATTGTAAAACAATGCTTATAGAGTTCTTAACAGCAAGGAACTAACTGCAAGGGAGAGGGGAGTGTTTCTGAAGTTGCATGAAGGGGTTTCCTTCCCTAGGTGTTACTGACAGTCGATTGTCAGTAGACAGGATTGCTGTAGGCAAGAGAGAACAACAGTCACTATCTGGAAGTAATAAGTCTTTCTTCAAGAGGAGATAGGAGGCTGTGCATAAACAGTGGGAGATCTCTGTTCAAAGTAAGAGAGTCAAGGGCTCTATTCTCACTGATTAACATGTATAGCAACAGTTCTCTGCTCTTTTATTAATAATTATATTTTTACATTTTAACGGAGGCATCTCATTTACAGAACAACTCTATTAGGTGTAGAAATACACAGTCAAGTAGGGAGGTTTATCTGTCAACTACCTGAAGAAATAATGATCACATAAATGACAAGAGATCAGAATTGATTTTTACTGCTTTTATACTTTGTCTTCTGGTATTCTTTCCCTTTTCCCTCTTTGTCAATATTTAACCTAAATAGCTAACCCCCAGATTACACTAAAACATCTTGTATTTTTTCTCTTCAGGGTGTGCATACATTTTGTGTGCACATGTATCACAAGGCACTTTGGGCACACGTGTGTGTGCTTGACATCTGAATCAAGGAGTGTAAAAAAATGCAAACTGCTATAATTGCATGATTTGATGGCTGTGATTTTTGTTGAATGTTGTAAAAATGGGCACAGAAAAAAGAGAAAGGAATTCAGTTTAAATAGCTACTGGGGATGTCTCTATTTTTGAGGGATGGAGGGAAAGCAAGAGTTAGTAGAATTTAAGTGGTTTAGATTTAGAAATGCCCTTGAAATAATGCAGCCTTTTCAAAAAGGGTTTTTGTTTCTTTATTAATATAGTGGGTTCCATTAAAGAGCCTGAATATTTTCTGGATTATAAGTTTTTCCATTACTTCTCACAGATAGCAAGGAAACTTGTACAAATGAGGAGAGCAATGGAAAGCATCTCGATTGTGTGGGTGTAACTTTATTGAAGCTAATAGAGTAATACTAATTTATTCTGTGTCTGAATTCATTCCCAACAGTATACATCAGATTATCACAACAAAATAAGCAGAAGAAATTTCCAGTTGAAACCAGTTTAGCTCAGCTCCTGCTGGTTTAGCCCAGGGAAGGAGCTCTTTTGTCTGCTGTGGTAGAGTGATTCTGGCTGGAACACTAAGATCCAGTAATGTGCAGGAACTGAATCTCCAGGTAGGAGTTTTCATTAATTGACTAGATCTCCTTTAGAATCAGGCCTCTAGCTGGCAAACAGAACTGACCAAAAATAAAATAGAATAAAATAAGATAAAATAAACAGATTGGCTCCTGCATGCAGCACTCAAAATGAGACAACTGCTCAGGAATGGTTCAAGGATCAATTTAATAATTCAATTCATATTCACCAAAAATGTTAATCGTGGGGAGACGGGGATTATTTGTAACTCACATTTTATAATATGCAGGATGCAGGTATATGGAATTATACATAGGTGCTCTTTGGAAGCTGCACAAGCAATATGTTTGCATATGAAAAACTCACACTGAGTAAAAATGGAAATGTATGAATTTTAAACGGTCATTGTACATACAAATAGGCACTTGGAGAGGTGAGGTCTCGTCTTCTGAACACAGACTCAGTAGGACTCTCTTAACTCAGTTCTGACCTTCACAATACTCTGTAACTTTGGACAAGTCACTTTAAAATTGCTTCATCAGTTTCCCCATCAGTAAAAGGGAAAACATTTTTCCTTACCTCTCTCACAAGCATTTTACAATAATTAAGTAAGGTTTATAAAGTTTGAAAGGGACAAGGAGAAGCGCTAACTTATACTGCAACACAATATTTTGTATACATGCATAATTTTTACAAGCAAGCAATGCTGCCCTATGAGGTGAGATTAATAAAACTGGGACTTCTCATCTTAGAAAAGAGGTGACTAAGGGGGGATATGATAGAAGTCTATACAGTCATGACTGATGTAGAGAAAGTAAATAAGAAAAAGATATTTACTCCTTCCCATAACACAAGAACTAGTATCAGAGGGGTAGCCATGTTAGTCTGAATCTGCATAAACAACGAGAAGTCCTGTGGTACCTTGTAGACTAACAGATTTATTGGAGCGTAAGCTTTTGTGGGCAAAGACCTACTTCATCAGATGCATGTCAAGAACTAGGAATCACCCAATGAAATTAATAGGAAGCAGGTTTAAAACAAACAAAAGAAGTATTTCTTCACACAATACGCAGTCAACCTGTGGAATTCCCTATCAGAGGATTTTGTGAAGGCCAAGGATATAACAGGATTTTGATAGATCCATCACTGGCTATTAGCCAGAATGGGCAGTGCTGGTGTCCCTAGCCTCTGTCAGAAGCTGGGCATGGGCAAGAGGTGGTGGTTCATTTGATGGCTACTTGTTCTGTTTATCCTCTCTGGTGCATCTGGCATCGGCCGCTGTTGGAAGACAGAAATCTGGGCTAGATGGACCTTTGGTCTGATCCAGTGTGACAGCTCTTATGTTCTTATATAACTTGTAGCTCCAATACAGGCACTCATGCTTGACTATTTATCCATTGGATTTGAGACATTTCTAATTGCTTACCTCTTCATTAGTGTCTGGCTATGAGATGATAGCTAGATTTTACAAATAGGAACACTAGCTTCTACTTGTTAAACAACTCTATTTACTTAATACAATGACAAAGGCATACAATAGAGTAACTGTGTTATCCTGTACCCATCTTTAAAGTACTAAAACCGAATAGTGTTCTTAAACTTTTGTACCTACCCAAACTCAAGAAAACAGTATAGTGTCAGCAGATATGTATGCATCAAGAGTTAAGAGTTTTTAAACTCTAAGCAGTTTTTTGGAGTCTTGGAGTATAAACCTGATCATGAGATGAATAATTCTTTAGATGCTGAAGTCTATTGGGAGTATATCAACCCTTAATAATTAAAAATAATTCTTCTGGTGGTTGCCCAGGAACAAGTTGAACCCTGAGTCAATACTGCCTTTATGAATACCACAGCATATTAAAAGTACTAATTTTTAATACAAAGCAATAAACTGTATCTTTTCCCTAATGACACTGACAACTAATTTTATATAGATTTACACTTGGGACCCCTAGAGGAAACACTTTAGTAATCAGTATAATGGTATATAAACAGAAAAGCTTGACACAGCTCTAACAAAGATACATTTATAGCCCCCTCTCTATTCCCTCCCCCAAAAGCTCAGCAATTTGAAATGGAGACATTGCATATGAAGCACAGAAAATATTTCTCTATGGTTACATTTGAATTAATATCAGTGTATAGGTCAACTTCAAACACCACAATGACCAAATACATGCACAGTGTACCAAAGGTCATATAAAACTGTCCCTGCCTTGAGTGCTATTTTGTCCTCCTTGTTTATTAATGCTGATCCATCTATACTAATGGATTTAGCATGAAGGGGGGTAGGGGGATTGAAAGTCACTAAATCTCAGACTTTCATCCTTCATTAATATTAATATCTTCAGCCATAGCATACTGGTACAGTACATGCTAAGAACTTATTATAGGACAAAGAGCTCTAATGCTTAATAGGCATGTGTATTCATATTTTTAAAGTTGAAATATATTGTATAATATTATTTAAAATAATTTACTACAATACTACATGAGAAAGAGGAATTTTGCTTAACTACTAGAAAATCATAGTAAGTTGTCAGACCGTGTATACAATGATAATTACAAATAATTGTAAGTGAGGAATGAGTTTATCTTAGCAAATATTGGCATATGTTAAGCTAACTAAAACAAATGAAGGCTCCATCTTGCAGTCCTTGCAGTCCTTGCATAAGTAAAATTCCCATTGCTTTTAGTTTGAGTTTATTTACAAAACCACTGCCAAATCAGGGAGTTAACACTAATTTCTGCAAACCTTTACTCACATGAGTAATCCTCAATCAAAAGCAGTCCCTTTAAAAAACAGTGGAACTGCTTGTGTCAATCAGGACTGGTCATATGAATAAGGGTCTTATTTGCATTGGGGCATCTTCTCTCTGCATACCGTCATTACAGCTCAGCCTCTGAATATGCAGTTGGCTAAACTCTCTGTACGTTAACAAGATTTCTTTTCAAGGCACCACTTGCAGTTAGGCATTTAGTTCCTACGAGAAGTAAGTGGAAATTAGGTGTTTAAATACCAATCAAAAATCTCCTGCTAAAATGCCAATCTTTGCTAAAATATAGATGCTGGTAAAATATAGATGCTGAAATTGTCTTCTATATCTGAATGACATAAGTTAAACACAAGTAACCTGAGATAGTCAGGTAGGCTCAGGATAGTGGACAGACTTGCCAGGCCTCTGGGCAAAATGGTAGGGAGGATGTACTGTGCTCCCAGAAGGGGTGGGGATTTGAATTTGAAGGTGTAAGGCGAGGGGCTAGCCTCCCCTGGCCAGCCCCTCAGCACCACCCAAAGCATGCCAGTTAAGGCTGTGGCATCAATTTAAAGGGCTCAGGGCTCCAGATGCTGACACTGATGTAGTGGCAGCAGTGGCAGCTAGGAACCCCAGGCCCTTTTAAATTGCCAGATGTTTGGGGAGCTGCCCTTCTTGCCCCACTCCCCGTTGGTGGGCCTGGGTACACCATACAACTGCATCTCCAGCCTGGAGTCTGTACAGCCCCGCTGAAGGACAAGGCAGGGGGGTGGGATGGAGGTGATACAGCCACACCCAGCAGAGCTGAAAGCTACATTGGATCCCTAGGCAAGTTGGTGGGGGTCGGATATGCACTCCCAGAAGTGGTGGGGTATCAGGTGGAAGGAGTGGGGCTGGTTGCAGACCAACCTTAGTGCTGTGGGAGTGCACCATTCTGCCACCCCTCAGCACTTAGAGTCACCCAGAGTGCACGGTGCGATGCTTCAGCAACAATATAAAGGGCCGGGAGCTCCAGATGGGTGGGAGCTCTAAAGAATTGTTCAGCCCTAGGACAACTGCCACTTTGCCCTCCTTCAAGTCCCTCATTGGCAGGCCTGACCACACTGGAGAGCTGCCAGTGTGGGGCTGCCTGGAGGCCCCACGTTCTACTTCTTTCACTACTGTGGTTCAGAAATTGGTATCTAGTGCAACGGAGGACAGAGTCTCCCCTCACAAGAAATATGGGATTTGGAGGGCATGAGGAGAATGCAGAGGCCCCAAACTGTGGGCTGTGTGGGGAGGAGTCATGCGGGGGTCATATGGGGCTGTCACATGCTTTCCCTTTAGCTAATGCCCACCCCCTTTGCGTCCCTCCCACGAGTCACTTATTTGTAACCAGCTGAATTAAAATCTACTTGCCCCGCTGGTCAAACAGAACACGAATTTAAAATCCACTTTTCAGTCTATGTGCTGCATTTAGACCATTTTTTTTGGGGGGGGGTCTATTTATTTATTTGTTTGGGGGTGGATGTAAAATGGTTGAAATAAGATGTAGATGGTTCATGTTAAATGATACCTGCATGCAATCCACTCCTGGTTTTGGTTTTACAAAACAAAAACCTATGTGACAAAATTTGCAAAACATCCCCCCAAAATACTGTAGCTCCATTTTGTTTTTCTCTTAGAACAGAAAGTGAATGGTGGGTATAAAAGGGAACTGACTTATCAAATAGACTCCAGCTGACTCACTGGTACTGTACTACTTTCCTCAACCAAATTTTCTTCAAATAAGTGTTTCATTGTTGAGGGTGGAGGGGGCGAACAAAAAAAAAAAAAAAAGAAAATATTTAGATTTGAATCTATAAAATATTTGTGGAAAATGGGAGATATAATCATTATTTTGCCACAATTTATTCTTCATTCATGCCAGTATGATGTTTTCACCTCTTACATAGAGTATCAAAGGACTACATTTCCAGCCAATACTTATATTACTTTAATATTGCCAATAGACTTTGTTATCCTAATAAAATTGGGCTCCAATAATGTTATAATTTTCTTATTTCTTTATCTATTTGTTTATAAAGTAACTTTTCTTTCACTATGGTGAGTCAGTATATATGACAAGCATTCCCATTATCATTTAAAATATGTTCAAAATACTGATGTTCATATTGACATGACTAAATTGGTGAAAATGTCATAAAATTTTAAGCACTTGATAATAAAAGATAGAGATTTAATAGAATTTTAAAAATTGCTTTTGCAAAACAAAAATAAAAATTTAAACATATAAAAAGAGGGATAGTTTTTAATACCATGTACAACAGTACAATATATGTGTGGAAAACAGATACTTCATATGAATTAGTATTTACATGTTTTGTAAGCTAAAATAATATATGCTTTTCATTATTTCAGTAAAATTACAGAATGAGTATTCAGCACTATCTTTAAAATTTCATATTGCTCAAGCTAGTTAGGCATGCCAAATCATTTTAGTATGATGAATTTCTATACAATAATTGTAAGGATACTTAAAGACACTGCAATATTTTTGAATAAATGTGAATCTAAGAAAAAATATTAATAGTCTCATTTTTATGTAAGCCATTATTAGAATTTACTAATGAGAAATCTGACATACTATTTCCTATTGCTTTAATATAAGCTATATATTATAAAGTATTTTTCTGTATTATATGGTGCTCACAAGAGCAAAGGAATTGCATGACATGGCTGAAGATCAGTGATTTATGGTCTAGAGAGTGGTAATGGGGTGGGATGAGTAAGGAATAGTTTGACCTCTTATGAACATTATGGGAAGTCAAAATACCCTGTGAAATCTCACTATAAGGAGGGCACCTACATATTTTTTCAATATATTGTGAGGGGCAGGAATTATTTAAGTATGACAATTGTACAAGGTCTCTACTGTTTCAGTGCCTGATTCTTCACTTCAGCATTTTCATTTTACTCCAGTATAACTCCATTAATTTCAGTGGAATTTCACCAGAATAAAACTTGAGTAATAGAGAGGTGAATGATATCTGTAGCATGTGTGTGGTAATTACCAGTTTTGGCCAAGTAAGCTACAGCTAAATTTAGAGGAATTAGACTGACTGGTATAGATGCTGAAATTTCAGAAAGGATTTCAGAGCCAACCATAATATACAAATCCCTTATCCTCCCCTTCCTCTATTGATGGCAATCACTAGTATTCAGATTAAAAACAAACCCCAGAAAATATTATTCTCTTGAATAATTCCTGAAGCTCATACAGTGTACTGGTGATTCAAAAGTTATTCTGGATTTTGTCATCCTTCAAGGAAGATATGGACTTTTTGAGCTACTTTTGTGCTTCCAGAGACTTATCTTTCACACAGTTTTGCTTGAGGAATGTATTAGATATTATCTGTATTAAGAGGAAAGAGATGTACAAATGTCTTATGATTTTACATGAAGGCTTTTCTATATTAATGAGCAAATCTATACATATATTGTATAGATTCTAAAAAACTGCTTTCAAGCTATCAGAGTATGTGAAAGAATTTCATTTACATGGCGTGTTCTGTGTATGCAATAAATCAAACCAAATCTTTAAGTTCATTTCTTATTTAGTAAATATATATGCCAAATTTATTTCATTCTGGGTATGACCTTGAATAGAATAATAGACTAAGAGAATTAGATGGATTACTAGATCTACAATTTGTAAACTTTTCCATACAAATATATTTTTCCTTACCAGCTAGCATTAGTGTTAAAACCATCTTCGGAGATGAAAGTTAAGAATGACTGCTACTGATTTGACAAGCTATCCATTTGACATGAGCCCAGCCAATGAATACTGTCTCTAGAATCTAATCTTGAGACAAAACAGATTTTGTTATACCGATTATTAAAACAATTGCTACTTTCTGGTGTAAAATGATGTCAACAATGAACAATCAACTAATGCCCTTTCTTTTTGGTATAGTCAAGCACTCAAAGCTACTGTGAAATAGGATTGGACAGGGCCTTTCATTTCATACGAGAATTAATTCTTTAAGGGCAGTGAAGAAGAGGCTTTTTTATTTTTATTTTTTTTACAGCAAGCAGTTAGAAATCTGAGGGAAGCCATATTTCTTTCTCAAACACATCTATTTTCCTAAGCAAGGGTCAGGCTGAAGAATGCATTCTTAAGATAAAACTTCACATGGAATACATTCAATTTTGAGCATGGCTAAAATATTGCCCTACTATTTTATTACAGACACACACTCAAGATTGTTTTTAGAGCTGATAATATGGCCACTTTCTTAGCTCTCAGCAATACCTTCCTTTATGCATTTCACAGTTAAATGAAAGGGCACAACTCTGCTATGGTGCTTACTCTGAGTTTTCCTAGGAAGAAGATATTCAAATGAAATTTTGTGGTTCGCCAATGTATTATGTGTGTATATTGTATATTTTCATTAGTTTCAACCAAGTTAACCTAGTAACTATAAACAATTAAAAGTTATGTGTGTTGCATTACTCAAATCTCTGTATTATAAAACAGTTTCTAACCATGCAGGTATATCTGCTGACATTTGACCCACTGGGCCAGATGCTCAGTTGAGTAAATAGGCACTGCTCCACTAAGGCTGGCAGTACTATTCTGATTTAAACCATCTGTGGGTCTAGCCCACTGTCTTCAAAGCACACATTACTGCAATACAAGATGAAACAATAAGTTTCTTTTTCAAAGCCTTTTAAATAAATAATCTTACTGAGCTGTGTTTGGTGCCATATGAAAAGTTTGCAAATTAAGCCAGTGAAATATATTTATCCTTTTAATCTAAATTCAGGAGGAAAATAATTGAAAGGTTATTCCACTGAGGTAACATGGAAATTCAGAGAGCATATAAATGGTACGTTCTACTACAGATTACAAACATAAAAAAGGATCTTCATGAATTAAAGTAAGTTAATTTTAGTAAGCAATATATCTTATTTTAAAGCACCTCAACAAATACTGAAAAATGGATGTTGTTTGTTACTTTACCATTTCTTGCCATTCCATAAGTCTTAAGATTCTTTAAAGCAATAGAATAAAGCTAATGATAGCACAGAGGAGACACACATAGGAACATGCTGGTTAGAGCATTTTATCCACATATTTATGTTGGGGCAATGTTGATCTTTAAATCTCAAGAGGATAAATGAAACGGAGCTAAATGAGTGTCCAGACAAATCTCTGCTTCATATTACGTGAAAATACTGTACATTAATGATGTATATTAATGGATTAAAATCTCGTTTGTTCTGGTTCACTGGTGTTCTCTGTATGTGACCCAAGCCAAACCTATCACCTACTAGGCATCTAACAGAAAGCCATGATATGTATTCACTGCTATAACAGAACTGAAATGAATAGTTTTAGATAATTTAATTAAGTTGTAGGTCTTCTAATATAATTCAGTAAGTATGTGAACTTTTAACTTGTGTTAACTCAATTTCCTTATGCTTTCATTTACCATTTGTTGGGGACATTACAGAGATTAGTCCAAGTCTTTCCAGCTCTTAATGTTCTCAATAAATTCTGATTTAAATTGACTGTCACTTACTTGCTATAATAAAGTAGGTATTTGACATCTCCAAAGGAACCAGACTACCGTCTATTACAGTCTCCTGAAGCAAACCTTTCTATCACACAAAATCAACACAAAACTAGTCTTGATAAAGGCTGCAGTAAGGAGCCATAATAAGTAAGCAGGTTGAACACATACATTCTCATAGGCAATTTCACACCCATTCCTTTTGGGAATTAAAATGATGCGGTGTGCCTTTGGTATCACAAGTTAAATAACACTATGTTCAAATTTAATTGTTGTGCTACTTAGTTACTATCAGTGTCTAAACACCCTGAGTGAAAACAAGTTGTTCAGCTTGTCAGTATTAGAATCCTACTGTGGTGAGACACAAAAGCAACAGCTGTGTTATATTTCAGTTGAGCTCAGAGACAAGCGTGGGCCAAGTGGTCTGAAAGCAAATCTAGCCCCCACATTTTCTCAGTTCAGATAACTGTAAATGGCAAATGATACAAACGATAATCTAGTGAAAATCCTGAAAACCCATGTTTGTTTTGGAAAATGTCTAAAAAATATATAAAATGTGATCAAATTATTTGTATTCAGACAGGAACCTTTTAAGCTGGAAGTTTTATTTTAAGCTTCCAAAATGTATTTAGTTAAGTAGATATCAAGAATGATACATAGGGTCAAAAACATGAAGCTTCAGCTCCAAAAGCTTCCCATTCCCATTCTGAATGTTTTAGGGCCTGCGATATGCATGACATATACCAGGGTGGCCAAACTGTGACTCACAAGCTGCATGTGGCTCTTCAACCATTCAAGTGTAACCCACAAGCCCATCAGGCCTAACCTACCAGACTGGGGGCAAGAGCTTAGGACCTCTGTCTTGCAGTGTGATACTGGAGTGGGGGCTTCTGTTCAGTGGGCAGATGAGTTTCAAGGCTTCAGCTCTGTGGTGTGCACCTGCCATACATCAGGTCTTCAAGCAAGAGTGGGACTGAAACCCCAAGATTTGGCCCCCAGCTCTTGAACTTCTGAAGACTGTTGTATGCAGTTTGAATGACCAGTAAATTTGGTCATCCCTAATCTATACCCGTTTGAAGCTCCTCACCCAAACAGACAGGACTTTCCCAGATCCTGCCTGAGATGGAGTGCAGGGAGTGAGCTTCAAACCTTCCAAACAGGAATGGTACTCCCTAGATAAGAGGGAAATAGGGAAGAGTCGTCCAACCCTGTAGCTGAGCATTGGCCCGTCACATCCTGGCATAAACAGAAGGGGAAGTGAAAGAGGTTCAGACCCCCTCTCTTCTTGAGGGCACACACATGGGAGGTGAAAATGTAGTGCAGATCGATGATCCTGCCCTTATTCTTTCCCAGCCTCCCCTTATTATTGTGCCATCCATCCACTCCCCTACTTCCCAATCTTCCTCACATAAACCCTCAACCTCTCTAACTCAAGATCCATCCAGTAAAATAATCCCACATTTGGAGCACTAATACTAATGTTCCCAGGGAGCTCACCAAGTTTCAAATCAATCTGAGTAACAATTAGAATTTTAGAGCAAATAGAAGATTTGAGTTTGAAGTGTATAACATGGTAGGAATGGAAATCCTCTAGTCATTTTTATTGCATGGGTGCAGGTGCACTGTAAAAAGATACTTTTAAAAAATACTGTTCTCAGTTTGGGTCCACCAAAGATTTACTGGATGCCATGAACTACCTTGGGCCAAATGCAACAGATTGAGACCACTTTAATTTGCACCACATCAATACTTAGATGTCTTGCTCTGCACAAAAAGAAAAACCACCTAGAGACTTTAAAAATGCCCTTTGTCAGGGCTTTAGCACAGAATCCCAAGCCCAAATGAGTCCAAATCTGAATCACTGATCCTAGCCTGAGCCCTCCTGGGGCACACCAAATAAAAAAAAAAAAAAATCTAATTCAGGCCTACATGGTTAGGTTGATATAAGCTGCCTTGCATTGACTTCGCTGTAGAAGTATCTTCTCTTAAAATTTGCCACCAGCTGACTAAATGCCTCTCTATGCCACGTGGCATAGAGTTATGTTTGATGTAAATAGGTTGATGCAGTGTGAGTGTAGACATTGTGCTGGTTACATTGACTGGCTTTCTGGAGCTGTCCCTGACAATGTGATGGGGCATATCTGTACTGAGGCACCAGCGACTGACCAATCATTGTGGACTCAAGGGGCCACATCCTCTGTTCCCTGCTGCACATGCTCCAAGTGGAGAGGTCAGATAAAGGGAGGCAGCCCAGACCAGTTGGGAGGGGAAGGGAATACATTACCAACTCCTGTAGAGATTCCTTTGCCACCCCAGGTGGCAGAGCCCAGGGACCTGGACTACTCACCCAATGGCCCAATGGTCACTGAGAGCACCAGAAGAACCACGTCACCATCTGCTGAGGAGGCTGCCTGAGCTATGCCCCATCCAGACTGAGGTAAGGCCTGGAGACTGCTTTCAGAATGTTGCTACTTCTCCCTGACCAGGGGGCCAATTCCCCAGAGTGCTGGATTGCTTCACTGCCCCAGCCAGAGACTGTAGGGCTACAGACTACTTAATGACCATGCCCAACCCAGGAGCTACAGACTGCTTGCTGCTTTGCCCTGGTCAAGGGGCTAATTCCCCTAAGCATTTGACTTTTTTGCTGCCCCTGCCAGGACTATAGACTAAAGGCTTACTCTGCCCTACCAAGGGTCTGTGGCTTGATCACTGCTACTAACTGTTGTCTGCTCACTAGATGGCTGCCAGATACAGACTGCTTCATTGGTTGCAGCTCAGAATTACCCACTTGAAAAAGAAGCCAAATGGGAGAGTGATGGAGCAGACTACTTCAATCCAGGACTAATGTAGGTGCCTCAGCCTGTCACACTCCTGGGGAGGAGGCCTGCTGCCAACAGGAAAAGGTAAGTGTCCATACACACAAGCCACTGAATAACTGCAGAGGCTGTATGAGGATGTAAGTTAGGTCAACATAATTTTGTAGTGTAGACATTGCCAATGCACATTGATTTTTGAGGATTTAGAAAAGTCAGCCTTTAAACTGATGTCATGATACAACCTTATAATAACTGTAGTGGTGCTCCTACAGCACTAAAATATCCTGTCTCCCTGCACTCCCTGCTAAATCTGTTAGACTAGGTCCCTTTGACTACATCTCCTCTTAGATCTTTTGAGGTGACTAGGTTTCCCCCAGCTTCGTTCTTGTTCTAGATTCATGGATTTTAAGGCAAAAATGGATCACTGGGATTATCCTTCTGACCTCCCATACAACACAGGCCATAGAACTAATTCCTAGAGCATGTCTTTTAGAAAAAAGCTCTCCTCAAGTATGTTTTGCACTCCTCCTTTTTCTATCAGTTACCTTTTTTCTGCTTCATCTATATAGAACTCTAGCCTGCCCATCTACTAAGGCCAAGTTTTAAACCAAACCAAACCAAACCAAACCAAAAATACACATAGCCAAGATTAGGCTTATATAGCCATATTCAGATATTTAAAGAAGTGGCTTAATTTTAAAAAGTGCTGACTCAGTGGAAATTGAGTGCTCAGGACTTTTTAATATCAAGTGACTTATTTAAGTATCTGAATGTAGAGTTAGGAGCTTAATCATAGGTGCCTTTTTTTTAAATGGCATAAAATAATTTTGTCAGTTCACATATATTATAGGAGAAAACCCTCAAAATACCACTACTTTTTTGGCGTTAGGGTCTGTCTGTCTAAACCTTACCCATCTGTCTACTCCTCATTATAAAATTCTTCTCCTCTCCTAACACAGAGAATATTTTTTTCACTTTATTTTTACAGATCAGCTTTTTCTTTTCAGTTGTTTCTGTGTCATTCTCTTTTCAAACTAATACAAGAGTCAACTGTATGTAATTCTGAAAACCACATTCTTTCTATTCTAGCTCTCTTAGCTCATCATTATTGAATGATACTTCATATTCAGGACACTCAGCAAAAAAAATTATATTATGCTTTGTTAGTCTATTTGCATCATTCAGTATACCATGCAAGTCTGAACTATCAACCATATACTATGTAACAGTATGGGTGTAATAATTATTCTGTGTGAATAAACAATTTAAATCTAAATTAACAATTCTGTATTTATCTCCTGTTAAATTTGTAATGCACTCACAATATCAAATTATTTCACATTAATAGGGAGTGTCAAATGGTAGTTTTATTTTGCTTTTGGGACATATACATGAATGTGATATTGTCATTTCATTCCGTCTGCCTTCCCCGTTCTTGGAATGGACTGAAGAAGAGATCTACTCACTGAGCACTTTAGAAGAGTATACTTGTACATTTAAATATTCTTCCTGCTCACAGGAATGGAGTGAATTTGTAATGAAGATTTACAAATTCACATCTGCAGTCACAACCGCCCCCCGCCCCCCCCCACCACGATATTTTTGTGGAGAAAGAACTTTTGGATATGTCAAAGTTTGACATTGTTCCTTAAGCTTCATCCTTAATCCTTCAAGGCTACAGACAAAGTGTGAATTTATATGCTATCACTTCTGATGCAGCTATGCAAACTATTTTTAAACTGTAGAAAAATGGCAAAATTATTCAAATATTTTTAGAAAATGGTTACTCATGATAAAATGTTTTCTTTTTCATCAAGGGGAAATTTATTGTTTTTCTTGCAAATGAAAATGAGATTGTGCATCAATAAAGACTACTTTTTCTTTCCTTGTGTATCATTGTGTACATTACAGAGTCTAAGTGAATATGCAACTTGGGTTTTAGCATTTGGCATGAACTTTTTCACTCAGAGTGTGTGTGTGTTTCTCGTATCTAGAGCTGTGAAATAATGTTACATTTTGGTTTATTTATTTATTCACAATATATTAACTTCCCTATCTTAAAAATAAAAGAATGCCATGTCTAGTCTTTTTTTGAGCTTGGTCAGAAGATGCTAATTGCAGATGTGTGTCTAAACAAACTTTTCTAACAACTAAGGCACTACACGAGTATTTGAAAGTAGACTAGAGGATTTTGCTTTTCCAAATCCTATCATCTAATCCTCTCCACTGCTCAGCTTGGAGTTCAGCAGCTTTACATTTTCATGGTGGGAAACCTGGCACGTGAATTTGAAAAAGCCATATAAAGTCTAAGTCATGTGACTTAAATCATGTGTTGGTCAACACTGAATATTTCACTGCTGGGTTGTCGGAAAATTGGAATATATTAAAATCCAAACCGAGAACTTAATACTGAGAGTGGCAAGCACCTGAATTGCCTTTGAAGTCTGAGAGAGACACAAGTTCAGCACTCCTTTCCTCTTATTAAACAGATACATATGACTAATTAAAGCTGTTGGAAAGACTGGAGAGAATTAAAACCATCCATGAGATAAAGGATCTCCTGGAAACGTTGCTGCATAAAAATGTGGTCATCCTTTCATAATAGGCAAAACTACTATTATCCCTAAGTTAAATCAAGAAGGTAAGCCCTCCAAACAGCACTGTCACACACTTGTGTTTTTTCCTTTATAGCTGTCAGTGACCATGATTTTTTTTTTTTGTAAAACTGAATATTTTGGTATTTATGTTATTTTGCAATGTAGAAAAAAATACTTCCCTGTTGTTTAAAAACAAAATTGCTGATAGAAAAAAAAGAAGCTATACAAGCTTAATGTGGCATTTTCTCAGAAATGGGAGGAGTATTTCACATAGAAAATCTGTACAAATGTTCAGAGACACAAAAATCTCTTGCCTCAGTCTATCACAGCATTCCACAAAGTGGGACACGAGCCTTCTTTGGGAAAGCCACTAGTGAGCTGCTCCGTTTTGTTAATCTTAAGGCTCCATAGCCACGGAAACTCACGGCTTTCATTGGCTCAGGTTCACAGTTTTCAGCTCAAGGGAGCTGCAGGAAGTGGCCACCCTATGGAGACGGAGTGGCTACAGAATCATTAGATAAACAAAGCAGAGCAACCTGCTAGCGGCTTTCCCAGATCATGAAAGATTGATGGGGAAGGAATTATTTCATATCATACCTGTAACAAGACAACTCCAATTTGTTATTTAAAAACCCCAAGAACTTGTTATTAGAACATTAACTTTTTGACTGCTTGTATGCAGTACTTTTTTTTTAAAAAACACCAGAATTGCACAGCTGCTCAGCAAAATCCTGCCATACTCTCTACTAGGAAAAACTGCTGACTTCACCAACTGTCATGCACTAATCATATGCAGAAAAAAGATCACTATATTTTTATTTTATTTTGTATGTTTTCGCATCTTGGCATCAATGTTAAAATAAATTCCTTATCTGTTCTGGAACAAAGAACTTAACATTTTATGATTGAAAGAAATTTGACAATTTAATAGCCTAGTCAATTTTGTTTTTATTTATAATCAGTTACACTTACATGTTTCAGAATATAGCAATATTTTAGTTACAAGCATTGTAAGGAAATATTTAGAGTCCAGCAAAACTATGTATATTAGAATTTAATAATAAAACAAAACAATGAGAATAACTTCTATAAATATTAAGTTTATGAAAATGTATCTCTTCTTTTGAGAAAGCTCCACTTTGGACAGAAACAACATTTAGTGGTTCTTTAATTAGATGAGTAGAACTAATTGGTAAGTAAACATGTAAATATAAATATATAAACATGTAAATATAAATATTACAGTAAACATAAAAAGACATTATTGACCCAAATATTTGCATTTGACTAGCAAAATACCAGCTCAGCATTTGGAAGAGTACACAGAATATCCAGTTCTAAAGAGGTAAATATCTCTTAGAACTAGCTTTTCACAGCATGGGTTTCCCAGACAAACCGAAGCAGATACAAATCCTCTAGTTAGCATTCTATAAGGTTTGAAGGGTTTTAAGGAGAGAAATTCTCAAATTACTGTTCATGGACCATTGATGGAATATTTGCAATGGGCTGGGTGGTCATGTGGGCTAGCTTCTTTTCATTTTCAGTTGCTAAACTGCATTAGACGAAAGCTGAAATATATACATACTTTCCAAATAATACTTTTTCATGTCAGCAACCACAATGGTTGCCACCCTGATGTAGCATAAACACAAATGGGAGGAGAAGTGGCCCATAAAATTGCAAATAAGAAGGCAAGAGGCCATAAAACAGCTCTTAAAATGAGTTCCACCTTAGAGGGAGAAAAGTCTTGAGAACGTCTTCCAGGGTGAAAAAGCTACATCTGAGCAATCAGAATGGCTGCTCTGTGTAACATTCACTGCTTGTCTCTTTAAGCCTTTATATTCCATAAGAAGAGGCAACCTTGTGTCAGACACAGACTACTTGAGAGCAAGTGCAACTACATTATACTACTGCTATCCATCATATTGGTTCTCACATAATGCTCAGTATTGTCATAGTATATTGTATGCTTCATAGGTTACTAGATAGTCACAATTTGCCATGCAGTTAGTGTTGAAAGCTACCTGATTATAGTGATAGTTTGGTTTATTGCCCCTTTTGTTGGGGTAAATGTAGTATATACTAATAAGAGGCATCACTTCATGTTCTGTGTTACTTGCATGTTGCATTCATTAATTTTTTTCTTAATTGCTTTCTGTCCTTCAAAATTTCTCACGGAGCTCGTAGGAATTTGCTAGATAAGGCATAGGCACGAGTTAAGGCAGTAAAGCAATGATCCTATGGGTCTATAACCCATAGGGTATTAGCTCAAACTGTTCACCTAAGGCTTTGAGGTCTATGAACTTTGACACAGATTAATGGCACGTCACCTAAAGTTTTGGGGAACTAGGAAAGGTGTGTTTGTAGAGGAATTTGTACAATATGATACTAACTGCAAGAACATTGAACTTATATTAGGCTTGGACACTTCAGGATAAAATGATGGCAATTGCTTAATTAAAAACTGACATATAAGCTTTGAAGGAGTCTCAGGCAGAAGAGGTGGGGCTGGGGCACTGCCCAGACCATGCTGCGCCTCCTTCTACCACCTGTCCTCTGAGTTGCCTGGAGTGTGCTGTGCGGGGCTCTGTAGAGTGCTGTGCAGTGTTCCAGTGGTAATTTAAGGGCCTGGGAACCATGCCCTCTTTGTCCCCACTCCTGTCAGTGGACCTGCCTCCTGAATATATAGCGTAATATTATAAAACTTGTATCCTAGGCTGTGCTTAGGGAAGGAGAGAGAGATGTGTCCCTTGGGAAGTTTCAGGATGATGGCCAATGGTGATGAGTAAGGTAATGGTGATGCGGAGGCTAACTAAATTTCAGTTTGTTCTGCAAGGAATGGGATGAGTATATGGATGCTCAGATGCCTATGCCGGTCCACTTACCTTGCTGGCGACTGTGTGAACAGTATTAATAAAACTATTACAAATACAGAGGTGTTATCCTAAGTTTGGGTGTTGAAACTATTCATGTCATGATTCTCCACTGAACAATTTTAAGAATAGTGGACCCGATCTTGGAACAAAAACCTATCAAACTTCAGAGCGTTAGCTGGGAATTCTGAAGTAATCAAAATAATTAATACACAAACAATAGATTATCATTTATATCCAGCCAGAGTTAGACTTTCTGCACATTACTAGATTATTATGTTTCACCAGTATACATTAAGGTTCTGGAAAAAAATTAATCAGCACACAATTAAATTGAAATGTTTTCTAGGTCTCACAGTATTTAGCAAAATATATCTTCATTTATTCTACTATAATTCCTTTTGAATTCTTCTTCCCCTTTATTATTCCCCTCTATTCAGCACTGGTGAGGCCACATCTGGAGTATTGTGTCCAGTTCTGGTCTTCTCCTGCCTCCCCCACTATAGAAAGGATGTGGATGCATTGGAGAGGGTCCAGTGAAGGGCAACCAGAATGATTAGGAGGCTGGAGCACATGACTTATGAGGAGAGGCTGAAGGATTTGGGCTTAGTCAGTCTGCAGAAGAGAAGAGTGAGGGGGGATTTGATAGCAGCTTTTAACTCCCTGAAGGGAGATTCCAAAGAGGAAGGAGAAAGGCTGTTCTCAGTAGTGATGGATGGCAGAACAAGGAGCAATGGTCTCAAGTTACAGTAGGGGAGGTCTAAGTTGAATATTAGGAAAAACTATTTCACTAAGAGGGTGATGAAGCACTGGAATGGGTTATCTAGTGAGGTGGTGGAATCTCCATCCCCAGAGGTTTTTAAGTCCTGGCTTGACAAAGCCCTGGCTGGGATGATTTAGTTAGGGTTGGTCCTGCTTTGGGCAGGGGACTGGACTCAATGATATCCTGAGGTCTCTTCCAGCCCTAGGATTGTATGATTCTTTCAAAATTAAAAACAAACAGAGGCTGTTTGGAAATGTTCAATCATAGCACGTAAATAAGGTATCTTCTTATTCCCTTAGGAAATATGGTTAAACTCTAGCATCAGGAACAACGAGTCTATCAAGAGAGTAAGCTAGAGGACCCAAACCTTTATTTAGTCTGGCCAATATAATGGAAACCATTTTATTTTTTTCAGCAGATACTGACTGATCCTTACCAACACACTTGCATTGAAATATATCTAAGAATGCAAAACTTTGCAAAGTACTTCAGCTAAATTCAGATTGGAGGGTTCTTCTTGATGGAGCTCATCTTAAAATCATTCTGAGTCCAAAGTATCTATGCAAAACCATTAATCTCAGAATGTGTCTAAATACTATCCTGGAGACAGGCTGCAATTTACAGTTCTCTGTGACAGACAAATAGCTAGTAGAGCTCTGTCATTTAATCCCAGTGATTTCTTTGGTAGACATAGAAAGAAAGGTTTTTATACTGCTCTGTTATAGAAGGACTACAGACTCTGTCAACACTGTATAACTTTATATACAGAAGTAATACTATGCATAGGCATTTCAATCAGCATGAAAAAATGTAGAAAGTTGGACTTTTAGATCAATGTAATTGACCTTAACTATGTGAAATAGAAAAGAGACTTTTAATGGAAAATATTTGTGGACAATACCTCATTTGTAAGTCAGCTTTTTTGTTTCATATTTTAAGTGCAAGTTGGAGCTCTCTAGTTTTACAATCTCAAGTTATCTAATAGCACATGTTTGATAGAAGTAGAGTTCATCAGAGTGATGGTCATGCTTATTTGCCTGATATACACAAATCCTGTCAAAACTCTGAAAGGTCTGGTTTGCTAAGAATTGCATTGTGCTCATTTAAGAGTAGATACACATTATGGTTGGAATACAATTTAAGTGCCTGCATATTTAATGTGTACTTCACAGTCACATATCAGACTGAAAAGTATTTCATCCATATTAAGATTTTTTTCAAGAAGTTACTTGCAGAATATTGGTACTTTGTAAATATGCAGAGTAGTCTCTGAAATGCCTACATGTGGCTCTACATAGATGCTACTTAGCAAACTACAGTGAACCAAAGTCATCTCTGGTGTAACTCCTTTGAAATTGTCCTATTGTGTTGTATTTTTTATTTGAAAATTATATTTCAAGATACACAATTGAGATGCCACTTCTTATTAATAGCATTTATGAATATACTACTTCAGTGCCATTGAAGAAATGCATAATGTCAACACTTGCAGTCATCTCAAGGGTTTCTGAGCAATATTGCTAGTTCATTACTCTCTCATCCTTTATCATATATCTATTTATATAATACAATGTTTCCAGAATGCATCTGACACTGGTGTAGGAAATTCATACAAGGATACATCAGGCTTGTATGTGGTAAATCAGAACAACAAAAATTCCTTCAAAAACATTGGAAAGATTTATAAAGGAAGCTGCTCTAGGTTACTTTCTCTCTCAGCACACCCAGATTCCTTCCTTATCCTCATGCCCATGCCTCAGGTTCCAATCTTTGCCAGTATTCCCGAGATTCCAGCTCTTTTCTTCCAGTATTGTCAGCTCCAGCAGTTCAAAAATTGCGAGTCAGATCCTCCAGAACTCATGAGGTTGGCCTAAAAATCATGAGATTCTTCTAGAGATTAAATCATGATTTTTTAGTCCGCCCTCTGATTTTAATCTCCTCCTGCCTATTCCCAATGTGCACAGTACTGCCTACTGTTACATATTTATTATGGAAGAGGATTTTGGCTCCTACTGGGGAGCTCTCACAATATTATGAAGATCTCTTACCTTTACTCAATTATAAAGGAGGACCTGCAGATACTAATCCCTCTCTCTTGCCCTCCAGGTCCCATGTCATTGTTTGTCTTGACGAACATTAAAGATTTACTCACTGATAAGGAACATCACATTGGAGCCGCACAAAAAAACAACTTTATTTCCCCCCCAAAAGTCAATTAATACCCCATAGCTTTTATGGCCCTACTGTTGCCTCATATCCAGTTGCTCTCCTGCAGGAAGCCTTCACTCAGAAGTGGGGAAATGTAGCGGAAGTGGATAGAATCCTAACTCGGCCTTGCTCGGTCAGAAGCAGCAGCAGTATGCAGAGGGTGAAGGAAAATCCTGAGGGAATGAGAAGGCGCAATCAGGGTAGCATTGCTCCAAGCAGAGGCGGGGTGTTGAACTGACTCCCCAAAATAATTTGGTAGATGGAGGGCTGAGCCACGACAATGTGGGGAGGTGAGAAGGGGTAGAGAAGGGGTATCTTCACCCTACCCCCCAAGGTAGAAGGGAGGAGGAATTACTTTTCTTCCTCATTCACAGAGTAGGAAGGCATCATCCCTCCCACATCCTTGATCTCTATGGGGGAGAAGGATAGATAGAAAGCCTGGGTTTTGTCTTTGATAGACAGAGCACTAGCAAAAGCCTTTTCTCAGTGGCAGGGGATTTCTTCTTTTGGTATGTGGTCTACCCAGAGGGGATTCCTAGTCAGCAAAGGTTGGGCTTGCTGAAATTTGATTTTGAGAAGGCTGGATCTAGAATTCAGAAGGTTATGGGTAGGAGCTGGCAAGGCAGGCCTGGCTAACCAGAGGGAAGTAGCACCTCACTGCAATGGGGGGGGGGGGCAATGGTACCCCTTGATAACCTCTCAAAGAAAGAAGATGGAAGGTACAGGGAAGCCAGCTGTCCTGACAAGCCTGTAGGGGGCATGAAGACCATTAAGCTGTACATGCAAGGCTCCATATCCTAGAATGAGTTGGGGAAGAGGAGAGGGCCAGTTTAGGAAATGGGATGGGGAGCGGGGGAATTGGTGGTATTGGGGTGGGTACTGAAGCTCTAGGAGGTTAAGAGAGCAAATGCAGAGACCAGAGAGGAGCAGGTACCTGCCAGTGAATCCATAATGGGGAGGAAATGGGCCTCATGGCATCTAACTGTGAAGTCCTAGTTAGGGAAGGGAAAGGAAAAGAGGGGAAAGATGGAGGAAACAGGAGCTCTAGGGATCTTGAAGTAGGGTGGACTGGGGGAAGGGAAGGGACCCTGTAACAGGTGCCTCCTGGGGCCGGAAGAGATAAGGGCTGAGACAGTAGGAAAGAAAGGGTCAGGGAAGCAAGTACATGATGAGGCCAGGGAATGGCTGAGTAGGTTGCTGTTGGGAACTGGAAACATAACTGGGTAGAGCTGATAGAGTGGGAGGAAGAGGAGTGCAGCTGCCTGGTTTCCAAATCACAGCAGCAGAGTTCTTAATTTTGTAGCAGGGGGTCAAAACTGCATGATTCACAATAATTAGGGCCCTACCATTTTCATGGCTATGAAAACTCTGTCACATGGACCATGACATAAGCCCTTCCCTGTGCAATCTGATCTCCCCCTTGCTGCTGGGAGTATCCTCATCAGGGAACTCCTAGCTGCAAATTTTGGCTGGACTGGAAAGGGAGAAGAATTGTCCTTTCCCTGCTTGGCTGCTCTCACTCTCAAGGGGAGACCAGACCCACCCCGAAGTTTCTGCCTCGTTTTGCCCTTCCCCATTCTCCACTACTGCAGGAAGCTCCACCTCCAGAGGTTCCTGAAGCTAGAGGAGACTTGTGGAGGTGGTCTGATATCCCCTTGTTCCTGGGAGAGACCCAGCCAGGGAGCTCTTAGCTGAGAGTCTCTGCTGGGCTGAGGAGGGACGAGGGGGGAGATCAAACCTATTTCTGGGTATTTTTTTGGATTGGGACTTCCCACAGTTACATCACCAAGAAATTTCAGATATAAAAAGCTGATAATGTGAAATTAACTATTTTTTAAAAATCATCTGGCCACGAAATTGATCAAAATGGACTGTGAATTTAAAAGGGCCTTAACAATAAGTTTGGGAAACTTGACAACACTCTTTCTCTTTACAAATCCCCTCCCTTTTAGGTTTCCCTGGACTACCTGCAACATTCCATTCCCCATGAGTTTCTTTCCACAATTCTCTCCTCACTTGCTTTTGATAGACCCCAGCTATCTCGATTGGTAAAATTGGTACCTCCTCTTCCTCACTCACGCCAAATTTTACACCTGATATTTGGCAGCTATGAAATGGAGAGAACACAACTTTGTATTCTATTGCAATGCACTGGCAGAAGACAAAATGGGCAAATATTGTGCTGAAAAATACTTACTGCTCTTTGTTAAAACACACACACACACACACACACACACACACACAGTCTATGTCAGTGGACTTCTCCTACATTAATGATGATGTTGGTTTATAGAACTTTTAAGTTTCCACAATTATAGAACTTTATAAGCCATGTTTATCCTGGAGACTGCATTTTGGTTTCACCTTACTTTAACTGCAGTAATTATGAAAAATATTGTAAAGAGAGTGCAGAGAGCTTGCTTATCATGCTTATTGCAAAACCCCCCTTCAACAGGTCTTCATATAACACCTGTAGTTGCTGAGACTTGTTCATTGAATGCAACTACTTTCTGGGTAATTCTCAGGCTACAATCACTACCTTCAGACATATCACCAACCCAAGTAAGATACCAAAAATCTGGACAACAGGTAAAATAGGATTCAGGAAAATCAGATGTGCGTGCATGCACACACACTATTTTTCCTCTGGCCTGGACCTCACATGCTTTTGTTGGCCTCATATCAAGATGAAAGGTAGTTCTTACCTTCTAAACTACTGAGTTTCATCGTAAGAAGAACTGAAATTATTCCATTCTTTGCCTTTCATTAATGTGGTAGGAAAAAAAGGTCACTAGATTTACTTGTACTATAAATTTTGATTTTAAAAATACAGAGGGGGAAAATCATGAAAATGTTATGACCAAATTGATAGTTTGGGTATTTAGTTTATTTAACTGAATATAAACATCCTCTCTTTCTTTTATAAGTCATTTCTCTCTTTCCATAGTTTTCTTCAACTAATACACAAAGATAAGTATGAGTAAGCACCAGCATATTTTACAAATTGCATATGAACTTTTACAAAGTATATTTTGATGTACCTGGCTTGGCCTATTTATATTAAAAAGATGATATCAGGAACGTTAATAACAGCTATTTTTGAGATATACCAAACTGCCAATTAATAATTTGGACAATGGTAAACATAGAGCTCAGAATTCATGGGAATTAGCTCCTGTGTTAAATTAAAAGTGATTCTTTAAATGTTTAAAGCAATCAGTGGCGTATATATTGTGGCAAGAGTCACGTAATATACAATGTAACTTGTCACGCTGTGCCAGAACGGATGCTGTCCTTACAAATTGAAAGTCAACATTTGTGGGTAAAAGTAACACTATTAAAGCCAGGGACTGATATCACTGGTTAGAACTACCCATCACGAATGTGGGAGCTGTGCAAGTTTCTCTCCTCAATTCAATCCAACCCCCTGATGTGCCACACACTTTCACATTCCAGTTCAGAGCCTCTGCAGAGTACAGGTTGTCAGCTTTGCTGAGCTTTGACAAACAGTGCAGTGGTTCTGTGAGGTGAGCATACATCCATGAGGGAGAGAACCCAAACTTCTTTTCACCTGTGACCTTTCTAGGAAAGGGTATTTTGTAACATGCATAACCCTAGACTATTTATTATGCTCTTTCTACAGGTTCAGCTTTTTTGAGTGCATGAAATTCCCCACCTTAACCTTAAATTATTCTCTCTCTGGTGACTGTTTCAGAGGCTCAGGCTTTATTCCCCTTCAGGGTTCATTCTTCCTCTAAATACTCATCATCCATAGCATTCTATAAAGAGAGTTCCCAGCAGTAGTTTTTAAAATAAAAGATGAAATGTTCAGCAGCTGAACGTTTAAGGCTCTAGTGTCAGTACCTGGAATGCCTCCTGTTGACAATGATGGTTATCACTGGGGGCAACTGAAATCTGTTCATTCTGAACTGTCTTCAGAAATCAGCCTTATCTGATTGTTCTTTCAGATCAAAAGAAATAGGAAGACAAAGTAAGCTGTGCATATTCTTTCACTCTGCACTTTGTCGTTAAAAGGGGTAGGAATCCCACTAGGACCTCTAAACCACTTTTAGATATTACTAATCTTTGGTATGGATTTCTATTTTTTCCATTTACTGCCAGCTGACTGATTAGGTTTTGATATTTTAATAGCATAAAGCAGCACTGTTAGGAATTACCTGTGGAAAACATAACAAAATCTAGATAGACAAAAGAACATTTATTGCTTGAAGGGAAATAGCATGTAATTCTCAGCATTTAAAGCTGAGATTAGACCATTTATCCAAGTGTAATATGAACACTTACCAGGTCTCCAAAAATCACACTTTGAGCTCCTCGTTTTAGGCAGTTACCCTATATTTTAAATATTTCTGAAAGCTGGGCTGACATTGCTGCTTACACCAAGTTCAGTTTCAATTACTAAATACATAACGACCTCTGTCTGTCATGCAGAGGGCAGATGAAAAGCATACCAGCCTATTCCCTGCTTAACCAGTGGTGCAAACACTATAGTTGACAAATAATCTTCTCAATATAGAGAATGTGGTGAAGTGTGTGCCAATTCAATAGCAAGGAAAATAAGAGAGTGCTTGGCATTCCCCTTAAAATGTGTTTCTTGTTGGACACAGGAAGTCACTTTACATTAAACTGGGATGTGAAATAATATAACATGTCAAAGGCTTTGTTAAAAACAAATTGGAATTGAGCTGTATATAGTACGTCTCAAGTCTCACATTCAGTTTCAACACACTAAGAAAGTCACACATGTAGAGCTTATAAAATTCTACTGGTGTTGAGGTTTTTGGAAACTTTCCCAAAACTCAGTTTGATCTTAGAGGGGAACCCTAAAAATATAAAAACAACATTTACCCTTGAGTTCTTTAAATGACATCTGAACAAGTGAACAATTTGCTTCAGTAAAATTCCATACCATTGCAATAAATCAATTCCCACAATATGTATTTTGGTATATTTTAATAGTCTTAGACTCTGGCATTAGTCAGTGAATTAGATTTTCAACTTCTCTTCTTCCAGAATGTGGTACTTTTTTTTACCATTAGACAACTTCTGGATAATGAAATGCAGACATACCTACCCCTTTGTTTTCCAGCTGTCTCTGTTTTATTGTTCAATGTCATTCAAATGACCCTTCTCTTGATTTCTCTTTTCCCATTAAAAGACAATCACACCTACGAATGACCACCTTGTCTGACACCTTTAAACTTTGTACTCACTATGGCCAGGAGTTTAGTTTAGCAATAATGGTACAATGGTTCTTGTGAGCAATATAATTTGTACGTTAGCCTTAGCATGCTGAGTCACTGCACTGGTTCTTATGGGTAGATGTTTGATATTGAAGCAAAGAACATGGATGACAATTCAATATGACACTAGGCTGCTATCAACTACAAAGTACAGAATGGCTGAAAATGCTCCCCACTGTCCCTCTTTATTAGATGGGAAATGGACTCTTCAGACTTGTTCCAAACCACACTAGGGTAGGTCTTGAGGTCACAGTCTGATATAGAAGGGGAAGGAAGAACTGTTCCAGCCTTTATTTTGCACACTCCACCCTTCCTAGAAAGAGCTGTTATACTTAGTACACTGTAACTTGACACTTGAATAAAAGAGCTTTCATCATTGTATACGAAGTGCGAGGATATTAAAAAAGCAGAGTGCTAAAAAAATTGTTACATTCTCACAGAAAACTATGAGAAGTATCAGCTCTAGGCTCCCTTGATTTCTATGCTGCCTGACTTATCTTCCCCAGGCTACTCAGGTCATATGGCTGCATGAATCCATGTGGGAAATCACAACATAAAATGTATCACAAATTGGTCTTAAAAACAAGAACAAAGAGCCCTTAATTGACCACATCAGGAAAAGGTTTTCAACCTCTTGTATGGAAATAACACGCTACTCTTAGAGATAACGGCATGCATTATGAGACCATCCTTGAGCGGTGGAAGAATAATTGGAACAATCTTTTACAACAGACGTGCTGCAACATTCAGACAGCATTGTCTAAAGCATCACTTTGGCTACTTTTAGGCAGGGAGGTTGTTACTGTGCAGAAAACAATGAGACTGGCTTTCACGAGTTATTTATTTATTTCTATTTTCCTTAACAATGGTTAAGTGCTTTTTTTGGCATCGAATGATGTATGGTATGTAGAAAAAGAAAAGAAAAGATTTTTTTTTCAAGCAAGAAAACCCCCCAATCATTTACACCCAAAATGCCTCTCAATCACAGTCAACTTTTTTCAATTAAGCTATACCTGTAATATCTTGCAAACCACAACTTCTTTTCTCTTGAAAGCATTTTCCCCTAATGCTCATGGTTGTATTGTCCCCTTCATTTAGTTCAAACTTTACAGAGTGTTGCTGACAAGAATTTTAGTGCACAGGGTATAGGTGATCTATTATTGTTGATTTAACAACATTTCCACCAAAGAGAAATAGATTTGGAATACAGAACTGCAGTTAAGTTGCACCAATCAATAAAAGGGACCCAAGAGGCTATTACTGAAGCCATAGGTTTTCTGGACATGTCCTCTTTTCCATAGCCATACGTCCTACACTAGGGGCCAGAATGAGTGAGTAGCGTAGCAGCAGCTACTCAGCTGAATTTATGCCACCTGATATTGCCCCCATAACTGGGGATACCCATCCTATACTCATCTAAAAGTTTCCATTACATCCCTGTTATATTTTCAAACAAACCCCTTTCTGGCTTTCTTTTGATGCTGCCCCCCACGTTTGGAGAAATCTCCCCATAAGCATCTGCAAAGCCATTTCATTGTTCTTCATATTCCTCCTTAAAACTCTCCTCTGCTGAGATGCCTACAAAAACCACTGACAATGGTTAGGCTCCTGGTGTGCTGAAGCCACTGCTCAATCACACTGACCAATAATGTCTTACTGTTCCCTTATGCTCCCTGCCTGTCTGTATCCAGCCTTAGCCTAAGCTCTTGTAACAGGGACTGTCTTGTGGTTCTGAGTTAGGGTTCCTGGTTGATAGTCTTCCACTTGCTTTCGTATTGGAGAAACAGGGGGGTCAAGATCTGGCATGCCATTTCTCAAGTTTTTCACTTCTGTAGCATCTTTAGCTCAAGAAATAACCCAAAGGAAAAGAGCACCAATAACTACAGAGATGGACCTGAAGAAAAAAGGCAACCAACAAGGAATTTTTCACCCAGTCACCTGATGATCTGTAGCCCCATCATCCCCACAGAAATAGAATTATCGGTATATGATTGTCTGGAGCTTAACACAGGGTCTCTGATTGGTGACTCCTGCTGCAAAGCCAGGATGGTGGAGCTCAAATCAGGGTCTCCAAAAGACACTTTCTGTTAGCAGCCTAAGTAAGAATGGTTGGCAGGCAGGCAGAGCTCGATTCAGGATCTTATGAAGGGATAAGGAGCTAGATCTGTATTTCTGAGTCACAGCAAGGAACAAAGAACCAGAATTACATTTGTTAATCAAGTGCTGGATATTGAACCGTCTAATAACTGAACATTGATCAAACTGACAGACAAATATGTGTTCATGTTGGAGATAAAAAAAGAATAGTTTAAAATGAATTGTTGTACTGTTGGAGATAGTTGTTATTTTTGTATTAGGATGCTGAAAGTTCACCTTCTACATCAGAATACAGGGTGACTTTACTATATGAAGTAAGAACAAAGTGATTTTATTGTTGAATACAAGTACTCGTTGCATAAATTAGAAGATGATATTAGGAAAGCAGAATATTCAAACTTCCTTTCTCATGCACAGAGATCTTAGGAATTAGTAAAATTAGCTGTTGGATAGAACTGACAAGTACATTTTAACCTTAATTTGGTTTTGTATGAAAGTCATAGAACCAAAATTACATATAGAAAATATTCTAAGTTATTCTATTAATTGAGCCCTATTGCTGCTGCCAACATATACCCTATGTTATTTCTTGTTGCTGACAAGAATTTTGTGTACAGGCTATAGGTAAATTAACAGTAGCTGTAGTGGTGGTAACTGGAATTTGTGAAGTCCATCTGGTATTGCAGCAGGCTTACATGAGTCTGATAAGATAAGAAAATGTCATGTTGGTACATATTAGCTCTATTTTTGTTCCCACTCCTACACCTTACAAAGAGAAATGCCTGTGTTGTTGGGTAACAATATACCCAACCAATATAAAGCATAGATGCTATGAAAATGTATTTCAATGTCTCTCTCACAGGAGCACTAAACATCCAAGTTTATACATTAGCTATTACAGTCTAAATGCAGTGTAAGAGAGAGCATCTTTCAAACAATTGATGAGAAGAGTTTGAAAAGAGGATACTTATCAGACAAGAGAAGGTTGACATACTTTACTATAGTGGTAGCTGCAGAAAGCTGTTTTTCCTGAGGTGAAAAACAGAGAATAGATGAAATGCTAGAAAAAAAATGAAGGAATATAATCAACAATGTACTTCATTAAACTGGAATATTGCTTTTGCACTGAATATTGAGTTATATTCTTATAGCAGGATGCCAACACAAATGATTACATTCTCAGCACAGAGTGTCTGAAATTAAGAACACAGACTCTTATTAGCAATACTAAGAATCTAATTCTCTGCATATTTCACTGATAATTTACCTAATAATATAAATCTAGTTTAACTCCATAAATTTCTTGTTACACCTCAACTATCTCAAGGTGCACAAAGTATACGATACACAGTTGATAGAAAATTTAAAAAAGGATTTGGCCTCTTGAAAATTATAAAAGGGTTTAGAGTCCAGAAAATAATTTACTTAAAACACTGATTATCTGGATACATTTATTATATGTATTTCTACTGCCTCTGTTTTCCCTATCCTGTTTAAATACATTTTCTCCACTGATTTTTCTAAGAAAGGCTACAGATGAAATCTATAATTGTGAATGATTAAAACCTGCTTTATCTTAACCAGGGTAAGTCTTAAGCTTTACTACCGTCAGAGTACAAAACAATAAAGGAGTCTTATACTGCATGCTGGATGTGTACACAACCCATCCATTCCTCCCAGAGCTTTATTTCAGTTTTGATTAATTACTCAAGGGTTTTTTTTTTGTTTTTTTGTTTTTTTTTAAGGCCTATGTTATCACTTTTCTCGTAGGCCCCCACGGGGAAAAATAAAAGTCAGTGCCTGAGAGGGATATTAAAGAAACCCCAAGCAATCAGTGGTGTTGTGTGCAACATTTAAACCTCAATTATCTTATTTTGCAACTCTCTCTTATCTTCACAGTTCCATGAGCTAGACACCCCTAGCTCTTCTTACATATACTGGATCTATGTTAGATTCAAGGGGAAAACTGTGTTGGTCAGGACCTGCTTTATACATTTAAATTAAATCTCACGACAGGAATAGAAATACAGAAATGGGTAAGTGTGTAACAAAATATCTATTATTATGGTGATAGAATGATACATCTTTTAAAGCATTTTCCAGTTTTGTTTTGTTTTGATTCCCCCCATAAAAATGAATTGGTGCTCCATGAATGATCAGAACCAAAATAAATTATGGTAAAGTAACTGAACTTTTCTGATGTGTAAATTGAATCATTCCCACACGCTGGTGTTTCATAATTAAAAGACCCTTTTCACTGTGGGAAATTTTACTGAATTTTGTATTAAAAGAAGAAACAAACCATCAATCAGGAGGGGGTAGGGAAACTCAAAGAGCTCAACACATTAAACTTGAAGAGTGCAGTTGAATTCTGAATGATTTGCTCCAGGAGACTAGATCTTTAAGGCAGACTACTGTACAAACATTAATGAGCAGAATGCTTATCAGATACTCTCTTCCAAAATCTTTTGTAGTTCCCTAGTAGAACACACTTTCCATTTGGTGGAAAAGCCCCGGAATATGGTTTTAAACAAACCTTTTTTTCAAGGTTCACAAGCTTTAAATTACTAGATGTTGGCTACTATTGAGAAAACTCACTGAGCTATAACCAAAAGAAAAAAAAAACAGGTACAATTCTATTCACTATGGTTGCCTTGTAAGTGATCCTCAGGAGGATCAAGATTTGCTGGGAATAAGATTGCTGCCTAACACAAACATTTCCAGGTGAACATAGATATTTAACATATCATATTTATAAACTTAGTTAAAAGCACTTGAGTTATTAAAGATCATGGCTACCACTGAAAGTTCCAAAATATTAAGCTAGAGTATTTACCATTAAAAAAGCCGTGTTATAGCATGAACACCTTTAGTCTATAAAAAAGATCAAGGTCACAATAACTAAACTCAGTATTGAAATATGGTAATTCACTTGTTAATGATGTATTTTTTTTTCAGTTCAATAAATATGGTGGAGAGAAGGGAAATAGGAGAACCAGAAAAATAGTAAGTGGACAAAGAAAGAAAAAAAGAGACGATCCAGATATTCAGCTTGTGTGAACAGACATAGGTTCACTGAAATTAGAGTTATGCTGAATACACCAACTCTGGATTTGATCCAATGTCATTAATATAACAATTTAAGGACATAATCACTGATCCAGCAGCAGAAACACTGGCAATGGATTAAAAAGTAGGGTACAAAGTACAGATTGGTCTCTTGTGATTTTTCAGTACTGCTACTATTATATCAGTTAGACATTTAATCATCTTCACTGCAATTTACGAGTCCCAGTACAAACCGAGACCCTGCGATATTTCGACTTACCTTCTCTTCTTTCTTCACTGAGATGATTTTGGTTTTCTGAGTTTAATGCAATGGTTTTATTTCAGCAGGACACAGACAATCCAGATATCTGTAATGCAAATAGATGACAACATGAATTTATCAAAAAGAAACTTAAAAATATTCTATATAAAATTATTCTTAATTACAGAATACAGTAATCATTTTCAGTTCCAAGGAGGGGCAGTTATACGAAATGTTGATGTTGTTATAGGTATTGCTAAAATGACGTTAGAACATTGGGAAAGGTATTTTTACTTGTTGCACCTTGAATTTCGAAAGTTTTCCATTGAGAAATTCTAAGTCATCAAAACCAAAACTTTTGGTGAATTGCATCAGATTCACTGTAACTTTTTTCAGGTCCAAGATGAAATTTCCCAGAGTAGCCTAGTGGATTGGGCAGCATTTACTAAAAGGTGGGTTATGACCAGGTTGTAGATAGGTCACAGGCCTGGAGCTAAGTGGAAGTCTGGGGAGGTAGAGGAGGCTTGGGAGAAGGAGACAGCACAGCAGTAAGGGAAGAAAAAGACCACGATGCTGGCTTATGACTTTGCTCCACCTATTACACCTTGGATACTAACAGTAAGAATGGATTTTTGGGATGCCACATTTGTTTTCTCTCATTTATTTCCTTATTTTATCTTGTCAGCTCACAAGTTAAATGATATTTCCTAACTGACTCCAGTCAAACTTAGTCTGTGATCTGAAAGTCTAGCTGCATTCTGGCATGAACATTGTCAATAATAATGATTTTTATTGTAACTTAGAATGTTTTCTTGTTCACACATCATCAGAATTGCTAACTCTCTCCACTTAATTATTTCTATGAACGCATACAAAAAAAAAAGATGCCAATGGAATGAAAAAAAAAAAAAAGTCAAATGTATCGCATTAGTGCCAATATCCTTTCGCCACAAGGTGTTTTCTTTTCAATGCCTTTTCAACATTATACCATAAAAATGCACTGCAAAGGACAATTTCCACAATATTTTATTTTTATGGGAAGCAGGCCAAATCTAAAGCCATCACAACCATGAATAGCAATTTTTTTAGGAAATCTTTTAAAAAGAGAGTTATCCCTTGGGTAAATGGACCAGAATATGAAAAAAAATGATAAAAGCATAATTTGAAAAACTGCCAAAGGCAAATCTTAATATGTTGTCAACATATTAGAAAGATTTCAAGGGTCATGATCTCAGTATGGAGGCAGAGACTCCAATACTCAGTAATTTGAGTTATTGGTAAGCAGCCTTCAATTTCCTCAAGTGGTCTCTGAACACTGCCAACTGTGGGAAGATTAGCAAACAGTAACAATATGTTTTTAAAGAAAAAAGGTGGAATGAAAATTTCCAGGTGAAAAAAGTACTGCAGAATTGCCAAAATTAGCATAAACTTTGTATACCAGGTCAAACTGTATTAGAAATGTGTATTAGAAAGGACAGCTACCTCTCATGCCCCCCGAACAAGCCTCATATGAAGGAAAATAGCTAAAAACATATACAACATTTCAAGTAGTTTCCTTACAAAATTCAGTAACGAAACCCATGGGAAAACACTTAATGGAAACCCACTGCCATAATAATTGTTATACGTAAGATGATGCATTTAAGTAATCCTTGAGTGGTGATGAGAGGCCACCTAGTTCCTCCTCCTGCTTTTTGGAGAGCAGGAAGGAATGTGAGGATTGATCTGGTCCTCACAGAAAATATAAGACGTTGGATAGCCAAACCATACTGGATATGAATAAGGCATGGAGAAATAGACAGGCTAGTGGCCTGAGAAAGATGGACTGAGATAATCAAAGACAGAAATGAGGATAAGGACATAGATAATGGCATATTTTCTGTATATGGAATCATTAGGCCTGTATATCTCATTTACTTTCTGACCTGAAGTAATGGCTATAACAATGCACTATCACAAAGCTATGGAAGAGAACACACTGACAAATTTTTGAATAGTCTCCATGAATCTTGTGGAAAAAAGGTCCACACAGAAATGACTACACCTAAGGTAGCTCAAGTGAATCCATCCTAACCCAGAACTGAGATCACAGTGCATGCATGGCAAAACAGCTATCCCAAGAAGCCTCACTGAGTATAGAGCAAACATTTCATTAACTCAGTTACTCAGAAAAAAGATTACCGACCTGTATAACAGAGACTATGTCTATACTACAATGATCTATCAGAAAAAGGTACGCAAATTGTCTACACTGGGCCAAATTTTAGAAAAGCCTTCTCTTTCAGAAGAGCCCTTCTTCCTCGCGGGAGGAGGAAGACAGAAAAAAAAAGCAGAAGAGCAGATGCATGTCCTGGACGTGGCGGAGTTTTTCCGGGATACCTCTGGTATCCCGGAACCCCAGTGTAGACATAGTCAGAGAGTGAAATGTTGAAATGTCAGCCAATTGTGTTCTAAAATATAACAAGGGAAAGCCATTTCCAGTCAACTCCCTTTGAACTGCTCTCTTGGGGTGCGTTCACACTGCACCGTAGTTCAAAATAAGATACGCAATTTGAGATACACAAATCTTATTTCGATGTTATATTCGATGTCTCCACAGCACTTATTTTGAAATAAATTGCTATTCTGAAACATCCCTTACTCCTTGTGGAATGAAGTTTACAGGGACGTCGAAATAGCGAGCCCATTATATTTCGAAATAACAGGCATGTTCTAAAGATGCAGAATAGCTATTTACCAGAGGTATCCCAAAATAATGCTGCAGTGTAGACATAGCCTTGGAGGGCCTCTTCCAGCTCATAATTTGGTTAACTTGGGCAAAATTTCCAGTTTTCCAACAGAATACTCAGAATTGAGCCGGCCACTCTTCATCAAGAATGCTATCAAATCAGATGTCAAGCTGTAAACCCTAGGAACTTCACCTTCATAGAGACTCAAAGAGATTTCAAACCTGTGATACAAGATCCAGAAACTGGAGAGGAGCAATTGAGGGATTACCATGAGACATAGAATATATAATAATAAAAAAGTGTCAGACTCTATTCATAGTTAAAATAGGATCTAGTTTTGTCCCAGCTGACACCCAGAATCAACAAAATCAAAAGCTGTAGCCATGTAGCTAAAATGTAGCTTTATGCAATATAATGTGTCTTAGGGTACCTTATCAGCCTTTTTTTTTTTTTTTTTTGACTTGCAGAAAGGAACAGCCTAGTGCTGTTGGTAAAGATGCATTTAGACAGACTACTTGTATCTGTTACTAATGGTAAAGCAGGAATAAATTAAAGTGGTTTATTTGTTACTATTGTTACCCTTTTATTGTTAGGAAGTGTAAAAACATGTTTTTGTACTAAATTTGTTTTTACATAAACAACTATGTAATTTTTGTTTGTGTGAATGCAGAATGAGGAATGTGTGATAGAAAATAAATGTGAAGGACATTACCAAACCAGATATTTTAGGGAGAAGCCAAGGAGAGATATAAAGGTGATTGCTGTATACCTCTATTGAGAGGTGGGTAAAGGGCCGATTAACAACTTTAAAAACTAAGGCAAACACTTATTAATTAGACAATATAGCTGTAATATAAAAAAAACCTTCAGAAAACAAGCACTTGTCACATGGCAATTGATTACAGCATGTGTGTGCAAAACTTAATGATCCCGATAAAGAAAAACTGCTATAAAAAGGAGCTGGTTAGCCAGTTTTTAGGTATATCTAGCGAAGATTCTAAAGCATCAGTCTAGACCAATAAAGCCCCATTCCTCCCTATCCATGATTAATCTGGTTGGCTTCCAGAGAGATCCAAACCCTGGACTGATAAATATAACATCAGTAGGTGGAACAGTGTGTCCATGTATGTCTATGTGAGCATATGCTAACTGTTTTGCTATTGTACTCTTATTAAATGTGGCATATTGCCTTTTCCCCTATAAAAAAAAAAATCAAAAAAAAAAAAATCCAGTGTTCTTTTTATAAGCATAATAGAGGAATATCAGAGGACAACAGTGCCAAGAAAAGGAGTCTATCAGTAACATTGGTTCTTGCTAATTTCTGAAGCAAAACCACTAACAAAATACTTTGCTTGGGCATCCCCACATTACAGAAAAGAGAATGCAAGATTGAGACAGTGATAAAGCACTTGCGCTATCAAGTATACATTTTTGCTTAACGAGTCTGCCAAAACTTCCTCTTTCCCCGGCAAGTAAGATACTGATGTGATCCAATGATGGATGCTACATGTTTGAATAGATAAGCATCCTGACACATACGGTTTTATCAGCCTTTACTTTGTCAGTTGATACAATATATGACATTTATGCTGACCATCAGAATATAGCCACATTTGGATTTTAATCAGAGGAAGTTGAAGTCTTGCAGTCTAAAAACATTCCAGTACATTGAAGTGGAATCGTATTACCTGAAGAGCTTATATGGTCCTCCTTAGTCTTTCTTTGTAAAACATCATGAATATCCCAAGTCATAATGGCTCTGATACTTATAACATCAAGAAGGGGATAGTATGAGGTGTCCAGAGGGTTGGTTTTGAGCAGACTTATACTGAAAGGTAGATGTTGGCGCAGAGTAAAACCCTAGAGTTACAGATATACACAAAAGCTAAGATAAGAAGCAGGTAACTGAATCCTGCCCCAGTCCCATATATAAATTTGAATGTACAACCAGGTACACAGATGCACTGTTGAAAAGTTCTTTGCAGAACTTCCTCTACACTGGATTCTGTTGACTGTAATAGAGCCAGAATTTCAGTCATTGTTTCTTTGATAGGATAACAAATCTTGTGGATAAGGGAGAAGCTGTAGATGTGGTATACCAAGAGTTTAGTAAAGCATTTGATTCGGTTTTGCATGACCTTCTTATCAATAAACTAGGGAAAGACAACCTAATTGGGCTACTATAAGGTGGGTGCAGAACTGACTGGATAACCACTCTTGGAGAGTAGTTATCAATGGTTTACAGACATGCTGAAGGGACATAAGTGGAGTTCTGCAAGGGTCAGTTCTGTGCAATATCTTCATCAATAATTTAGATATTGGCATAGAGAGTATGGTTATTAACTTTGCAAATGATACCAAGGTGGGAAGAGTTACAAGTGCTTTGGAGGATAGGGTCATAATTCAAAATAATCCGGACAAACTAGAGAAATGGTTTGAGGTAAATAGGATGAAGTTTGCAAAGTACTCCACCTAGGAAGGAACAATCAGCTTTACACACATAGAATGGGAAGTTACTGTCCAGGAAGGAGTAATGCAGAAAGAGATCTAGAGGTCATAGTGAACAATAAACTAAATGAGTCAAGAGTGTGACACTTGCAAAACAAACAAACATAATTCTTGGATGCATTAACAGGAGTGTTGTGAGCAAGAAACGAGAAATAATTCTTTCATTCTACTCTGTGCTGATTGGAATATTGTGTCCAGGTCTGGATACCACATTTTAAGAAAGATGTGGAGAAACCAGAGAGGGTCAAAAGAAGAGCAACAAACATGATTAAAGGTCTAGAAAACATGACCTACGAGGAAGGACTGAAAGAATTGGGCTTGTTTATTTTAAAAAAAGAGAAGACAGAGGGTACATGATAGCAGCTTTCAAGCACCTAAAAGGGTGTTACAAGGAGGAGTAATAAAAATTGTTGGCATCTGATGATAGGACATAGGACAAGAAGCAATGGGCCTAAATAGCAGCAAGGGAAGTTTAGGTTGAACATTAGGAAAAACTTCCTAGCTCTCAGGGTGGTTAAACACTGGAATAAATTGCCTAGCGAGGTTGTGGAATCTCCATCATCGGAGATATTTAAGAGCATTTTAGATAGACATCTATCAGGGACAAGCTAGATTGTTTTTGGTCCTGCTGTGAGAGCAGGAGGCTGTACTTGATGACCTTTTGTGGTCCCTTCCAGTTCTAGTATTCTACGATTCTGCATGAAACAAAATAAATGAAGCCAGAAAATTAGCATCAATCTGGACAGGTCGGAGCATCTTGGCCACTTTGAAACATGATGCAACGGAGTCAAATATGCTTGATTCTTGTCACTGAATCCACTCAACCAACAATAGTTCTAAGACTATGAGGCAGCTTTTACCAAACGTTTTTTGACAACAATGAAGCCAAACCCTTAGCACCAGCGTTGCTTGATCTATAGGGATCTAAATATTCTGATGCCATTTATCCTAATCACAGAACTACTTTGGTCTGTAATTTTCCTGAGGTAGTAGGGAAGTTTCTTGAGCATTAGACTTCTGGCATGAATGGAGCCAGGGATGATGGTGCTGCTTATCCGACACACAGAATTGACAATGTCATCTCCTCAGCTCAAGATTCAGTCAATGTGAATTAATTCAGGTACCTCTGTGCCACTAATATGGAGCATAGTCAATGATTCTATATCCCTGGCACTTGGTGGATTCAGGAATTCAAGTCTGTGATTTGGGAATCAAGATACCATTCATAAATGAGTATGAAACCACTTTAAAGGGTTATTTAAACACACTCTCCTGACGGCTTGTCTCCACTGTTCCACAGTTCACACTATGAAGGTATGCATAACAGCGCAAACTGATGTGCTGCACCGTTACTCCCACACATGGACACTGAAAGATTTCTAATTCACATTAATGTAATTCTGTTTGAAGAGGATGGGGCAGTGTAGACAAGCCCTGAGTTTCCCTAAGTAGACAAGGTCTAAGTCAACCTCAATTCTTTAGACATTGTATATAAGAGAATGTTTGAATGTACAATTTTTCAGATTAGTAACAATTTTTTTTTCTGTTCTGGAACTTTCATTTTTCTTTACTAACATTTAACTTAGGTTCTCCACTGATAAAACACATTCTTTTGGAACATTTACTACCAACATTTACACAGATGTATATTTTAAAGCCTTGTCATACTAAAATAAAATAATGTTACTGTGTATGAGTTAAAGAGAGCTAGCCCCTTCTATAGCAAGTGCCTATATTTTTGACTCAATTGCAACTGAAATATACCAATAGGGTCTCCATGGAACCTCACATGCTGTTAATTCATTTTGTTATTAACAGCAGCTGCTAGAGCTGCTGATAGCAAATAAATTTCAATAACAATGCTTCTGGACTAGAGAATATGGAAACGTACAACATTTTATTATTAAAAAATGCCATTAGTTTAGAAACCCTGCACCTCATCTTTTAATGAGTGAATGTGTGTTTGTGGCAGGTTGTCTATGGAATTCTTTCCCACTGAACACACTTTTTTTATATTATTTCATCTTCACAGTATTAAGGGTAAATCCTGCTGAGATGCAACCGCCCATTTATAGTGTGTCAATGAGCCGTCACACACACTTAAAATAATTGGTATCATAGGAGAAGGTAACATTACAGAACAGTCCTCTCTACGACATCATCTATGATCACATGTTCAAAATGTACATGATAATCAAGTCACCATGTTTCTCTATACTCAGACCGAACTTGGCATTACTGAAACTGGTCAGAAGTAAGAATTTCATGCTGTAATTATTATTATTATTCATGATTCAAAATCCTGAAGAATTTTCTTCAGTTAAACTAGGTAACATTCTGAACTTCATATTTCAGCACCCACAAAGGACTAAAGAAACTTTAATTTCCCTCTCAAGCCCACAAAAAATCCCTGAATATTTTTTTTCACTATTAAAATATTTCTTATATTGTCACTAGCCAAAAAAAAAAAAAAAAAAAAAAAGAGACCATTTAGTAATGAAAACTAAGGAAAAATGAGTTTTAGTAAAGACTACAACATTTTATTTCTTAAATTAATGTAAACCAAGAGCACATTCCCAGCCACACTTTGAGTGGTAATTCTACATAAACTAAAATAAACAATTCAACTAATTTTTTGACCTAGATTACTGCTTTAACAGAGGTAGGTATTCTTTATTTACATGAAATGCAATTAGGTCTGCTGCTGTCAGTACTGTGAAAAATGCATCTGCTCAAGGGAGGCTGTATGTCTGAAAAAATATATTTTTTTAAAAGTAAAGGATGATTGCGTTTGTGTGGCGACAATGTTCACTTTGGGAATGTAAATACCATTCACAATTTTAAATTGGTTTGGGGCTCAGGGTATCATTATATTATAGTTGTACAGAACACTTATTTAAAAGTGTTTTCTCAGTCACTTTTGATCCCACATTTAGATGCTGGACATTCATGTGTAACTGGGGAGACTGGATCTACATTAAATGACATGATAAAAAGTGTTTATGTGCATTTTTCTATAGCAGATTGTCTCTGAATGCAGAACAAACTAAATATTGGCCGTTCTGAGACAAAACCCAAATACCTCAGAATGCTAGATTATAAGGAATGTACGCATTTGAATTTGAACCATCTCCACAATCAAGTTATTTGAAGTTTTCAAACCATTAATAGCTTTTTAAGGAAGCATGTTCTTGTTGTATCAAAATATTATTTTAAATACTCAGTTTTTGAATTCAAATTATAACCCATCTAATAACAAACAGTTCTATAATGAGTACATATGAAAAGTGTCTGTGAACCTATGTTCTGAGCTCTTTCCAACACTGATCCTTATCCCTATCTGAGGACTCGTGTACAATTTCCACTGATAGGCTAGGGTGCATTTGTGCACAAACATGCTGTCTGGAATAATGCCTCGCAGCTGTGCTTACTCAGTCTCTTGGTGGCCTAATGAGCACAGCTGGGCTGCATCAACTAGGCTCCCTTAGGTTGCATCTACACAGCAGGGCTTAACACAAAATAAGCTATGCAAACTGAGCTATGTCAATTGTACCGCTTATTTCAAAATAGCTTATTTCAAAATTCGGAGCATCTACTCAGAACTTGTTTTGAAATAGAGCTCTCTTCCTCTGACTTCCCTTACTCCTTGTACAATGAAGGTTACAGGAGTCAGAATAAGTCGTCCTCCAGCTTGACAGTATTTTGACATTATTTCAAAATAACTGCCTGCTGTGTAGACGCAGACCAAGTTATTTCAAAATCACACTAGTTACTTTGAAATAATGTTGATGTGTTGACATACCCTTAGGAACCACTCTGTCTGTGTCTAGACTACTTCCCTCTTTCGACAGAGGGATGTAAATTAGACACTTTGAAATTGCAAATGAAGCGTGGATTTAAATATCCCATGCTTCATTTGCACAATCGCGTCATGGCGCTCTTTCGAACAAGCGCCATTTCGAAAGTAAAACAGCGGTCTAGACACGGTTCTTTCGAAAATGGCAGGCTTTTTTGAAAGATCCTGTACGCCTCAAAAAATGAGGTTTACAGGATCTTTCGAAAAAGCCTGCCGTTTTCTAAAGAACCGCGTCTAGACCGCGGTTTTACTTTCGAAATGGCGCTTGTTCGAAAGAGCGCCATGACGCGATTGTGCAAATGAAGCATGGGATATTTAAATCCACGCTTCATTTGCAATTTCAAAGTGCCTAATTTACATCCCTCTGTCAAAAGAGGGATGTAGTCTAGACACAGCATCTGCCTGATTGGCTGAGGAAGTTAGCAGGCCTACTCTTAAGCCCAGAAGCAACAGTATCTTACTGACTCTAGGAATACTGTCTGATAGTACTTTAACTTGGAAAGGTCACTCAGGTAATATTGTACAAAAAAGTATATGTAGTATGAACTTACTTCAGTGTAGTTGGAAACAAATGGAGTATGGAAAAGAAGGAATTGATGATGATGTAGTAGAGAGCATTAAACACTGGCGTATTGTGTCCAGTTCTGGGAACCACATTTCAGGAAAGATTTGGAGAAACTGGATAAGGCCCAGAGAAGAGCAACAAAAATGATCTAGAAAGGTCTAGAAAACATGACCTATGAGAGTATGTCTAGACCACAGAGCTTTTCCGGGATACCGGAATTTTGGAAAAGCAGATGGGTTTTTTTGGCATCCCTGTAAACCTCGTTCTATGAGGAAGAAGGAATGTTCTAAAAGAGGGTTTTTTTCCTGACATTTGGCTCTGTGTAGATGGGCTAAATGTCGGAAAAGCCTCTTTCGGAAGAAAAGCTGAAAAAGATACGCAAATTGTGGTTCACAATTCGCGTATCTTTTTCTGGCTTTTCTTTGTAGTGTAGACGCAGCCTGAGGGAAGACTCAAAGAATTGGGTTTGTTTAATCTGGAAAAGGGAAGACCGAGAGGGAACATGATAGCAGCTTTCAAGTATCTAAAAGGGTGTAACAAGGAGAAGGGAGAAAAATTATTCTGCTTAATCTCTGATGACAGGACAAGAAGCAATGGGCTCAAATTGCAGGAAGGGAGGCTTAGTTTGGACATTAGGAAAAACTTTCCTAACTTAGGGTGGTTAAACCCTGGAATAAATTGGCTAGGGAGGTTGTAGAATCTCCATCACTGGAGATATTTAAGAGCAGGTTAGAAAGACATCCATCAGGGATGGTCTAAATGGTGCTTGGTCCTGCTGTGAGGGCAGGGGACTGGACTTGATGATCTCTTGAGGTCCCTACCAGTTCTAGGATTACATAATTCTACATTACATTTTTGTACCAGAGTGACCTTTCCAATTAATTTACCATCACACAGTACTCCTATAGTCAGTAAGATACTGTTGCTTCTGGGTTTAAGATGCAAAGCTTATGGTTCTACCTCAAAAACAATTCTTGGAAACTTGGAACTGCTCTAGGTCCAAGCTCCATGACTGGCATGTGGTCCAGTGATATCAGTCTGTATGCTGCAAACAGCCACTGGAAAAGCACCAATAAATCTAAGGATCAAATTATTAGATCTAAATTTCTGGGCAAACATAAAGGGAATCATGACAATGAAGTACACAGCAGATTTTTGAGCAGTGCTGGATTCTTAATAGACAAGATAACATGGATTGCTGCAGACTTCTTTGTTTTATCAGGATCTAAAAAATAAGTAAGGGAGAAAGATGTACAAAAAGGAAAATAGAGAGAGTCAAATAGTGTTACAGAAAAATCAAATTACAGATGGACAGTTATTCTCCCGTTTGTGGATTTAGAATTGTATGGAAAAAACTGAGAGAGGAGAAAACCCCCATATTACAACCAGTGACATTTTAAAATTTATTTATAAAAAAAGGGACCATCTTTGCCATATCTATCCAGAAGTATGGCAATACTTTTGTGTTCCTAGTCTTGGAATCTAGAAATATGAAAGGCTATCAAATTATTTGTCTATTCTGATGGCTAGACTAATGAGGAAAATGTTGGCACAAATCTGTGTTAGAGACATGCAACTTCTGCCCCTCTAATTTTATCTGATTCTTTGTCACACATGATGACAATCAAAACTGGGACTTGCGAAAGCAAAAATAACAGAGTAAGTGAAATAACAGTAATAATGCAAGAAGCTATAACTGTAACAATGGTATGGATTCTAGCATATATTGAAATATTTGGAAATGATATAGCTGACAATGCAATAAAAAAAGCTCTAAAAAATGAGCAGGTAGATATTAACATACCTTAAGTAGACAGGAATTTAAAAGTGCGGTCACAAGAAGCTTGCCAAGGAATGACAAGAACTATGAACTAGGGAAACAAAAAGATGATGGCTTTCTGATATATGCTCAAAAATAAAAAACTTGACTGTATTCCACAGTCATGATAAAGTGAAATAGACATTTTTTTTACGTATTAAAAGGTCGCTCTTCCTTAAAATGTTAAGTTTAACTGATTAAAAAGATAAAGATGTACACTGTGTAATGAGTGCAAAACCAAAGAAACCGATAACCATGCTCCATGGCATTGTGAGTAATATTCATGGAAAGAAAGTTTCTTGATGGAAATTGGAAATTGTCAGCTTGGAATCCAAGATTTTCCTCTAAAGAGACTAGTGAGACTATTAGAAAAAAAATGTGATGGTCAGATGTATGATGAGGCTGTTGTATCCAGTAAACAAATATATTGAGACAAGCTTACTGATTGTTCAGTGCACATTCCTGCAGATTTACTATCTCCCTGTACTTGCCTTCTGCTCCAGCTTGGATCCTGACCTGCACCTGGCCTTGTTCCATTTCTGTCCCAGCCTTCTGTCTGCTCCTGCCTTCCTACACTCCACTTAATGTGGTTCTGACCTTTGGCTCTGGATTCCTGGCTCTGCTTATGCCTCAACCCTTGGTTCTGGCATTTAGACTCTGACTTTGGTTTTCATCCTGCCTTGATCCTGGCATTCAGGCTCCTGCTCCAACCATTAAGCTGACTAACCAGTGTCTGGTTTTCTGACACATGCAAAAACCCTCCGAGTTCTATGACATTCCCCAGCTTCTGTCTTACCCAGCCAAGAGAAAGTCATTTCTGTCAGTTCTGAGGAAAAACAATCTGTTTGGAAGAACTCTGCCAGTACTCTTGGTGTGTCAGTTCATTCTTTGTCAGGAACTAGTGCAGATATGGGAACCAGAACTTGCCTTTAACTTTATATTTACTTCATACAGATATAGTTTTGAAAGATCAGAGTCTCAATTACAATCACCTTGAACTCTTAAGCTGCAATTATACAATTGCAGAGTAAAAAAAAAAAATTGACTGTGAAACCTGCCAAGAACAAACCCATTATGAAACTTTCCCAACTCAATGATGATCTATAACAGTCAATTATAAAGTAACTATTAGCACCCTTTTCTTTTCCATTGTCTCAATTTTCTTAATCAAAGATGTATAGATTTTCAAAATCAGATGCAAGCCAATACTTGCATGCACCTTAATTATGTATGCAAATACCTGCTATGTATATGCCAGTCATGTATATCTGGTATTCTGAAGAAGGGCTCTTTGTAAGTTCAAACACTTGTTTCTCAACAATATAAGCTGGTCCAATGAAAGATATTACTTTGCCCACCCTTTCTCTCTAATGTGCCAATCAGGCACTCACACATACAAACGGCTAATTAGATTCCCAATTTCTATTCTAAAGTGCAAAATCTGTCAGAAAACAAACAAGGACCTTTCCCCACCTGATGGGCTTTTATCTTTTTTATTCTAAGGAAGCTAAAAAGAAAGTGTCATTCCACTGAATTCATTTAAAAAACTTGAAAGCCCACTGTAAACTCTGAGCGCTTGGTTCAAATGGGTTCATTGTAATTGATGCATTGTGATTTTCAATCACCCACCCCTTGTAGCACTGAGTGATTACCACTAAAAGGCAGCTGATCATTAAGGTATCTTATAACATATAGGTGCAATAGGTTTATCTATGAAAATTACAGTTTCCCTTCCTATACTTTGAGTAGAGAGAGAGAAAAAAAGAAGGTGAATTACACAGTGGGTTGTATAAAGATTGCCAACAGCGAGCCTTCACTAAAGCCATCTACAATTTGTGAAAACTTTAAGTTAGTTTTCAGATAGTCATGTCAAACTATGTATCAGATCTGATTCACCTAAAACTGAAGATTATCACCATAGGCTAAACCACTATGTGATTTTAGATCCAATATTATTTGCTCCTCTTTTCTGCACTCTTTTCAGAAACATGTGAAACTGTCAGGTAGAAAGGAAAGAAAGGCTAACTCTTAAAAGATTTTGATGGTCTACTGTTCAATATCCATGACTGGATTAACTGAAAGAAATCAAACTGTTTAAGAAGTATATGCTGATCAGCCAACATGCCTCAGGCAATGTGTTCTTACAAACTTGTTATTAATATTTAGAGGCATTGTAAGGATGTCATTTTTTTCTTGCTGATTTGGGCAGAATTGAACATGGCAATGAAAAGGTGGTATGCCCATAAATCCAATAAGTGCTTTATTGGAAATCAATGCCTTGGACAAGTGTGGCAACTGAAACTTTGGTGGGGTATAATTGCCCTTGTCAACCTTGAGCACAGTGACTAAACAACTGGAAAATAAAATCGATACCACCCCAACTGCACACATAACTATCATGTTTATATGTTCACATAGAGGAAAAACAAATCAATATATTGTGTGAAAACCTGTAATCTGTTCAGAATTTGCTCTGTCTTCTGATGTATTAATGCTATTGATTACACTGAGCTAAACTTACATCAGATCAAGGCTTGTCACTTTGAAAATGGCGACTCATAGTTCCAGTTTAAAGAAGTTTGATTTTATTCTATAGGATATGTATTGCCCTAGAGATGAACATAGAACTCCCACTGATATAAATGGGAATTCTGAATGAAAATCTATGCCAGTAATATCACTAACTCTGCAGTATTACCTTGGGCACCCACCTGCTTACATTTATACTTTAAGATTTATATCTAGGGTCCACTTTTCTAAGAACTCTGACAAGATGGACATGAAATATAATTGCAATTAGAGATGTGCTGAGCTACCAGAAAAATACATCTGGACGCTAAGTCATGAGGAATACCTGCTGATTTCCAGGTAGAGTGGATATTAACTTATCTGCATGCTGTGCATCTAGTTACTGTTTGTATTTCACAAGAGAGATCTATTACCCATATCAATAGTGGCCATCCAATTATAAACCAAGCATGTTACTTTAACTATCATAATAAATTAGGCTGCAAAGTGGCAAGTCATGAAGACAATACATCATAATTACAACCAACCAATAACAGGTTATGTGAATGTGATATCCATCAAATAGCAACACATTACACAGAATATCAACACTAGCTATTTAGACAAGGCAGACTTTTTTTTGTACACTTTCTCATGTGGATTAAAATGACAGAAACACCACTGCCCACCTATCATATCTAACATCAAAGTACTAATGCTTCTGCTTTTGAATTATGATTTTTACTGGCAGGATTTTTATTCCCATAATGGCAACTATGTACTTTTCTTTTCACCCTGGAGAATTTCATGTTATTATGAGTGAAATGCTAGTAGAAAAGTAGATCAAAATGTGGTGTTTGTCTCAGTGGAAAACTTGCATTTATTTGGAAAAAGTTTGTTCTTAGAGAAGATCTAATTTGTGTACTTTTATTGATGCTAAAAGCTGTTTTTAAAATATTCTTATGTTTCAGGTAAAAAAAAAGAGCAAAATCTGATTAATTTTTTTCAATACAGATTCAGCTATTACAAGCAAGACTCCACTAGTTCAGCCAGAACGTGGGAAGATGTTAATGATGTTCCAAGGAATTTTTAGATAAGGCCCCTTGTTGTTGTGTGCACATTACAGCATTCTACATTTAATATGGGTATCTGTGCACTATGGTATGAGTTCCATAACACATACTGCTAACAAAACAATACAATTGATGCGACAATCTACTGTACTTGTTCAAAATCATTCCCCCACCCCTCACAGAACTAGTATAGTGTCTAGCATGCACAATAAAATAATTAAAATATAAAAATCCTAGCCCACTGTATCTTTCTTCCCACAGAAAAGCTAGGAAAAGGTATTTTTCTATTATATCTTATCCCTGAATTCTTGAAAAATAAAGCAAAAATTGAGCTTTACTGTTGTACCAATATTTTCCCTTAAAATGTCACATTAGAAAAAAGGTGCACACAGAGCCATAGATACATTATCACATGTTATAAATAATTATTTACATGTTGGAGGATCTCAAAATATGTATGTTATGGATTTGATTCTGCACGATTGAAATCAATGCAAGCTCTGCAACTAACTTCAATGGGTTCAGATTTAGATCCTGAATACATTACTATTTGTGGAGTGTAGGCAATGTGGTTGCCATTCTACAACACACACACAAAGACCAAAGCCCTTACATTCTGAAGAGAGTCAGAAAGGTAATGAGCCACACTGGGAAATCTAGAGAGTTGGAGATAGCTTAGATTTTGTCAAGTCTTTTTTCCCCAATTTCATTTCATTCCATTCCCCATTACCCCTATAGCAATCTTGAAAGTCAAATAAGTTTACCATTTCAGTTACTATATCTATTTGCCCATCCTTTTGGAATATAGAGATCTCATCTAAAAAAAAATTACCCACCTCAAGGCTAACACACAGTACATCACTGATTGCCACCTCTAATTAGCCATTTTAGGAAGAATGGTCATTTGCCATAGTTCTACATGACCTTGTTACTAAAAGGCACTTTTACAGGTGCTTCTAAGTGTACTGTATTGTGGTCAATAGACTTTCTAATGAAGTTCTGATATGCTGGGACCTTCTACAGGAACATACAAATCAACTGATGTCCCTGCATGGATTCATCTGAGAGCTATTTGATTAAAACAACCGTGAATAGTGCAAAGATGTGGAAGGAAGATAAACTTATTTTTCTGGAACTTCTTTTTCTGAGCGTGCAATATTCTGTGTTCCCCAGGTAAAGTCTCCAATAGCCATATTGGGGGTCTAAGGGTGGCAGCACTTTTAACGTTCAGCCTGTGAGACTGAGCACATGGCCAAACATTTGGGCACATTTAAAAATGTTAGTATCTCCTATCAGTCACTGTGGTAGGGAAACTTTCATTTGATTTTAATTATGAAATAGAAAACAAACATGAACCTAGTATTCGCTAATTGCGAAACCTAGGTTGGACTTTCTGATATCATACAGGCTCTTGCGGACAACTCAGTTAATACCAAATGCCACAAGTCATGGAAGATGTCTTGGTATCGCTCAAACACTGGATGAAACCACTTTATAGTACCAAAAAACCCCAAAACAAATGGAGGGGCAACTTTACATATATATAATACGGTTGACATCTCATAGATTGGAGAGAATACTATTCTGAAAGCTGATTTTACCATTCTGAAATATTCTTCTGTTGGTACTCGCTATTGAGGGACAAGCTAATTACCTGGAATAATAGTGATTATATAGGAGGTCCCCTGAATATAATTTAAATTTTGCTGTATTTTCCATGGCTTATTTTCACTGTTTATGTCTTCATTTTCAATGGTGGATTTTCAAAATGGATTATACTTTGCAGCAGGTGAAGGTGCAGACTGCGTAAAAGCAGTATGTGATTTGTAATAATGGATTTCAAGTTGACCCTTAGATCTACAAGTGGCCTTAACAAAAATTATTATTTACATTTAAAATATTAACATTCAGAGAATTCCACATCTCTCTCAAGATTCTATTTTCCATATACACAGGACTAATTGAGAAAAAAACTCCACTCAGATTTAGTATCCAATCTGGATTATAAAGAGTAGCCCTCTTAATAAGCACTATTCAGTTCTGAGATTTATGGATGCTTCTTCACATTGTAGGTTAATTAGACATAGCCCTAACAGTGCCCTGGACCACTTAGTTCTTCAGTTTGGCTGTTCCAACTTGAAGAAAAAGCAGTTGCCAGAATCTAATTAGCAGCCCACCCCAATACCAATTTACTCAAAAATAAATTAAGCCCTCTTCAAAGAGGCCAAAATTGACAACCTTGAAACAAGAAATTCTCATTTTATTCCAAATCTGGTAAAGCAAATGCAACAGCATAAACTTGATTTCCTTTATGACTCATCCTTTTCTAATGGTGAACCATTTCTCTCGTGGGAAAAGTAGTTCTGTTTGCATGGCCTTTCTATCTTTTACAGGAAAAGACTAATCAAGAGCAAGGAGAATTAGTACTATTTCTGCTCATGCTTTTACACTAAGAACCAAGACCATCAAAATTTGCATTACACATCTAACTACTTGGACTATGGTTTAGTCACCATTGAAATGGACTAATTTTACACTTGTAACCTAGAAGTGAAAGATGCCATAATCTTAGACACAGAACACATACCTAGGTTGTAGAGATCTGAATGGAATCTGTGTACTTTCAATAATGACAACTTTCTCCCATTCTTGTCCTTTTTCATTGTTTTCTATCATCAATCTCCACATGACAAAGATTTTTCCTTTTGTGAGTGTCAATGCTTTTTATTTCAGAAGGTTGAAAAAGCTACCAGGGGGGAAGCTGTTCTAGATTTGATCCTAACAAATAGGGAGGAACTGCTTGAGAATTTGAAAGTGGAAGGCAGCTTGGGTGAAAGTGATCATGAAATCATAGAGTTCACAATTCTAAGGAAGGGTAGAAGGGACAACAGCAAAATAGAGACAATGGATTTCAGGAAGGCGGATTTTGGTAAGCTCAGAGAGCTGATAGGTAAGGTCTCATGGGAATCGAGACTGAGGGGAAAAACAACCGAGGAGAGTTGGCAGTTTTCAAAGGGACATTGTTAAGGGCCCAAAGCAAGCTATTCGATGTGTCGGAAAGATAGAAAATACGGCAAAAGACCACCTTGGCTTAACCATGAGATCTTGCGTGATCTAAAAATAAAAAGGAGTCATATAAAAATGGAAAGTAGGACAAATTACAAAGGATGAATATAGGCAAACAGCACAGGAATGCAGGGGCAAGATTAGAAAGGCAAAGGCACAGAATGAGCTCAAACTAGCTACAGGAATAAAGGAAACAAGAAGACTTTTATAAATACATTAGAAGCAAGAGGAAGACCAAGGATCGGGTAGGCCCACTGGTCAGTGAGGAGGGAGAAACAGTAACAGAAAACTTGGAAATGGCAGAGATGCTCAATGACTTCTTTGTTTGGTCTTCACCGAGAAGTCTGTAGGAATGCCTAACATAGTGAATGCTAGTGGGAAGGGGTAGTTTTAGAAGGTAAAATAAAAAGAACAAGTCAAAAATCACCTAGAAAAGTTAGATGCCTGCAAGTCACCAGGGCCTGATGAAATGCATCCTAGAATACTCAAGGAGCTGATAGAGGAGGTATCTGAGCCTCTAGCTATCATCTTTGGAAAATCATGGGAGACAGGAGAGATTCCAGAAGACTGGAAAAGGGCAAATATAGTGCCCATTTATAAAAGGAAATAAGAACAACCCAGGAAACTACAGACCAGTTAGTTTAACTTCTGTGCCAGGGAAGATAATGGAGCAAGTAATTAAGGAAATCATCTGTAAACACTTGGAAGGTGGCAAGGTGATAGGGAACAGCCAGCATGGATTTGTAAAGAACAAATTGTGTCAAACCAATCTGATAGCTTTCTTTAATAGGATAACGAGTCTTGTGGATAAGGGAGAAGCGGTGGATGTGGTATACCTAGACTTTAGTAAGGCGTTTGATACGGTCTCGCATGATATTCTTATCAATAAACTAGGTAAATACAACTTAGATGGGGCTACTATAAGGTGGGTGCATAACTGGCTGGATAACCGTACTCAGAGAGTAGTTATTAATGGTTCACAATCCTGCTGGAAAGGCATAACAAGCGGGGTTCCGCAGGGGTCTGTTTTGGGACCGGCTCTGTTCAATATCTTCATCAACGATTTAGATATTGGTGTAGAAAATGCGCTTATTAAGTTTGCAGATGATACCAAGCTGGGAGGGTTGCGACTAATCTGGAGGATAGGGTAATAATTCAAAATGACCTGGACAAATTGGAGAAATGGTCTGAGGTAAATAGGATGAAGTTTAATAAAGACAAATGCAAAGTGCTCCACTTAGGAAGGAACAATCAGTTTCATACATACAGAATGGGAAGCGACTGTCTGGGAAGGAGTACGGCAGAAAGGGATCTAGGGATTATAGTGGACCACAAGTTGAATATGAGTCAGCAGTGTGATGCTGTTGCAAAGAAAGCAAACATGATTCTGGGATGCATTAACAGGTGTGTTGTGAGCAAGACACGAGAAGTCATTCTTCCGCTCTACTCTGCGCTGGTTAGGCTTCAGTTGGAGTATTGTGTCCAGTTCTGGGCACCGCATTTCAAGAAAGATGTGGAGAGAAGAGCAACGAGAATGATTAAAGGTCTAGAGAACATGACCTATGAGGGAAGGCTGAAGGAATTGGGTTTGTTTAGTTTAGAAAAGAGAAGATTGAGGGGGGACATGATAGCAGTTTTAGATATCTAAAAGGGTGTCATAAGGAGGAGGGAGAAAACTTGTTCATCTTGGCCTCTGAGGATAGAACAAGAAGCAATGGGCTTAAACTGCAGCAAGGGAGGTTTAGGTTGGACATTAGGAAAAAGTTCCTAACCATCAGGGTAGTCAGACACTGGAATAAATTGCCCAGGGAGGTTGTGGAATCTCCATCTCTGGAGATATTTAAGAGTAGGTTAGATAAATGTCTATCAGGGATGGTCTAGACAGTATTTGGTCCTGCCATGAGGGCAGGGGACTGGACTCGATGACCTCTCGAGGTCCCTTCCAGTCCTAGTATTCTATGATTCTATGATTCTATGAATACTGCTCTTAAAATCATCATTCCTGGATTATTATTGCACCAATACAAAGTTCAGTCTCTCCTGGGCATTAAGTCCATCTGGGGGAAAGGGCATTGTCAATTACATCTTTTGGTGGATTGTAGGGTGAGGTTTAGGAGAGTGCACCACATTCTTGACATACTCCATATAATCATCTATAGTGAGAAGGACTGCTAATAATCAATCCCAACATGTCTGACAAAGAATGAAACTGAGCCAGAAGGGTGGCAGAGGATGCCCATAAAAGGTGGAACTAAATAAAAACAAGCCTGCTGTACCATTCACCACTACAAAAATCCTACCACTCTCCCCTTTCCTTCAAGAGTTATATATGCACTTCCAATTCTCTATTCACATAGTTTTGTACTGTGGATTGAATTACCATGAATACCACTATTTAAGCAATTAGACTGCTTTGGTACATCTGGATTTGACACAATTATGCAGGTTTTGTGTTGTGCACACCCAATGTATTTACTGAATAATTGCAGGGTTTGGATACCCCCCCCCCTTTTTTTTTTTTAAACAGAGCTACAACTTTGGGAAGTTATAGGAAATGGTGGCTAATTCTTCTGTTCTCAGAGAAGTTTTGAGGTAATAGATCCTTTTGCTGTAAGTTAAATACCAAAGCACTTTCAGTGTAGCAAAATTTAGAATTTGTAGGGAGACCGGTTTTGTGGTGGGAGACTCAGCGGGTTCTTTAGGCAGCATGTTGCATGGGTTGTAACCCTTGGTTAGCCTATAGCATGGCTATGGAATGCTGATTAAGTCTGGCTACGGAACGCTAGGTTGCTTGTGGTTTTAGCACTGATTGGGAGTGGGGTAGGGAAATGTGCAGGATCAGGTCTGTACGTGGGGTGTGTGTGGGATGCAAATGCACACCCTTCCATCAACCCCCATTGGCTGCGGTAGGGGCTGGGCCTCACTGCTTGGTGGGGTGATCAGCCCCAGCCTTCCCCTGGCTGGCCGGAGCACGCTTATTTGGGGAACCATGGAGGTAGAGGTGCATTTGCACCCTTGCAGTCCACATTTACAGAAAAAGTACCCCGAAAGGAAAATTCCTGCGTATGGTCCTGAGGATGCCTGCTGCATGATCTCAGAATGTACTGTTTTTAAAAAAAGTTTACTTAAGTTAATATTTTCTTTTTCTCTCTTTCTTCTTTATTCCCTCTCCTCATTATTTGGAATGTCCCATGTTGGAGTATCTACTTATAAGGAATACAAAATATGCACATTCCAAAGTTGTGGGGATTTTTAAATGGCCAACAGAAAAAAATAATTTTAGTGACTGATTTCTGAAGTTTATTTTGCAAGTGAGACAAAATATTATATATTGTCTGTAGAACCACTGCACTCTCATTTATTCCAATTTCTGTTATGTGTTTAACTTTTAGTTGCTTAATTTTTGTCTGATCCTATCTATTTGTTAAAATTCTGCTTGGTATAATTTGGTTTTTGACCTCCCCCCCTAATAATAAATGACTTTTATTATTAGTTCAACAGTATGAAAATGTGACATGGATATTCGCGTCAACACTTTTTTTTTATGTCAATCAGCAAGTTACTGAATCTTATCAATACACATATCTGCTGCTTCAAGAAAGAAAGAAACTTGCCTAATAAAGTTCAAGCTGGGCTAACGAAGCAGAAATAACTGCTGAAAAACCACCTGCGTTGTGGGTTTGTTAGCTGAATTCAGCAGCATGGAACCCTGTAGCTAATCAGCTCCTTTCCTTCACCAGCAGGTATGACTGGAGTGAAAGGAAAACACCCCAGAGAATTGTAGTACTAGGCATAATTAAGGAACATAACTTAAGACAAAGTCACAAAGATAATGCCTAATATTTGAACAAAAATGCAGTTCTATTAAGTTCTTTGTAATCTTTGCCCTGTAAAGACATTTTACCACACCTTTTAAAACATATTAAGCCTTTATTTATGGAGAACAGTACAGAATTATATAAAATTATGTAATTTCTATAGAATTTTATAACTAATTCTGAAGCAGGATACCAATCTTCATTAGGCCCCAATGCAGCAAAACCTTTAAGCATGTAATTAAGTCCAACTGACTCCAATGGGATCTCAAAGTTGCCAATTCTTAAGTGCTTTGCTGAATCAAGGTCTGAATTTGTATAGTTTGACTTATTAGTCACTCATTAAATTCCTTAGGTTTTTAGATTAATTTCTATAAAAGCTTCTGATTTTTAAGGAACTCTATTAGTTTCAACCCTATTAAAACATGATAGAGCTTTAAACATCTTCAAGGCTAATTTTGACTTTCAGAGTAGTATTCTCTCTCCCAACTTTATATCTAACCCTATTCTGTCAATTTCTGGGCATTCTACATTTTTGTGTTATCGATTCTAAGAGACAGCGTGCTAATTTGGTTTAAAATAGAACTACCCAGCATAACAACATAAATCCCACATCAATCTCCCTTTTATGTATTTCAAAGTGTAAACAGTGTTCATATTGAACATCACATTTATTTCAAAATGTAATGGACAAATCATAGTCTATTAGGTGAAGCTTTTGCAGTATGCTGTGTTATACTCTGGAGTTTTATTCTGTGAACACAAGTAGAAAATTTACAGAATGTAAACATTTACAGAATTTAAAAAATGGGACACTGAAGATGCTTTTTTAAAAATGCAGACCTTTATCCATAAAGAAACTTTGGAAAGGCAAAGTAGAGCTGAGAAAGCAAGAAGTCAATCTGTTGATTACACTGGTATGTGTCATAAATACAAACCCTGGCACTTATTCATGAAAATTCTTGTGTATGAATCAAGGAGGGATAAATGACTGTTACAGGAAATAGTTCGTTAATTAATTAAATTTATCATGTCCAGACTAAATTCCCTTGCAGCATCAGAGCCACCAATGTCATTCTTTCATATTTAACTAATTAATTAGTTGAAGTTGTTCAATATTTCTAATAAAATAGCAGAGCTATTATTATTCAGTAAGTCTGTAAATAATGTCTAAATGGAAGAGACGGTATATATGAATGGGGACATCCAGCTATGGGGTAACTAAGGTACTGTGTACTCACCTCTTAACAGGAACCTAATGAATAAAGTTTAACATTTGTATCTCAGCAATAATTTATCAACAGGTCTATTATCAAAACAAGGGAAAAAAGCTAAAGCAAATTAGCTTAATGTGCATATACTGGATAAGACAGAATACTTCTAAAAACCCAAGAAGATAATAATACCCATATGGGATATGTTTTTGGCATTTTTCATATAAATTGGACAGTTTTAGAGGATAAATATGGTACAAAAGTTCTTATAGGCAATTATGTCTTTATAATGCTGGTGGCTGACATCATAAAACTATAATTTTAATTGCTATTAATTGCATTAGGTCTACTCTTATTGAATACTTAATACCATCTCTGACAGTAGTACTAATTTATATACTTTAATGAAGCTTCATGTTAGAAGTTTAGAATTATAGATATATTTACCCAATATTTAAAACAGCACATTTTATCAATCTCTTTTTAAAATGATGTTCTCTTTTCTTAGCCTTGTATGATAAAGTAACATGGCAGCTTCTATCAGACACTTTTTAAAATACACTATGTGGGTCAGGATTTACTCCATATTTTAACAAATATATGTACTGCAAATACTTTGTTTAAGGAGAACTATGGTTGGGAACTAGTAATCAGAGCTAAAAAGCATAGATTCATGTAAATAATACTATGACAAATGAGAATATACCACCAATAAGACAAGACCCTGACATGACAAGTGACATATCCAAAGCCATATTCACCTCTGACATAAAATGGAACTGTTCTGTGGATGAATTTGGCCCTATGTATTTATCTCACACACAAAAAAAGGATATAAAGTGACTATAGAAATGGAAAGTAAGAGATAAATTAGAGAAATACAGAACACATTTTCAACAAATGGAAAGAAAGAGTTATTCACTTTGCAATTCTGTGCTAACAGTCATTACTCTAGTGCCACTAGTTACTGCATATTGTTGCTGTTAGTGTGATTAGCATTACTAAATTATGAGTAATTCATTAATCTCTATCAGGGCTAGTTTCAATATTTGTGAATTAGTAATCTGCCCAGTTGCACTAATAGTACAATACATCCATTATTGCTTCTCCAATTTGTTTTCTTGTTCATTTTCTAAAATTACATAGTCTACTGAAAGTGGCAAAGCCTCTATACAAGGGATAAATTATTATTGAATGGGGTAGGAGATTGCTTTAAAGTATTCCCAGACCTTTTGTAAATTTTAGTCTGTTGTCAGAGCTCTGCAAGGCATATATAACAGCATAAAGAGCAAAAAATTTAAGACAAAACATGCCATTTATTTTTGTCTGAGCTATCAAAGCTCCTTATAATTAAGGTGATGCCCCTTCACAGATCTTGTGATGATGCAGAATGATTTTTAATAGTTTTGGACTAACATTTCCACACACACTTTCAAAGACACCATCTAACATAGTTGTTGGCTATAAGTCACTAGTTACACTCTGCTTTCCATGGATCATGTATCAAGTTTGGGAAGTTTAAAAAAATATTTATTTCCCCCTTTTAATATTTAAATTACCTGCTTTTCAATGATCTGGTCTTTCCTGCCAAAATTTTACCTGTAGGTACCAAGTACACAATAAAAGTTTTATTAAAAAAAACAAAAAGTCCCTCAGCCTCTGGTATATTTTAGTCTGGAAAAACAATAAATAAAAAAAAAAAAAGTGTCTGTTTTATCAAAGAAAGCTTTAAACAACTGTTGCGAATTTAAAAATGAAATCATTTTAAAAATACAGAATTTACGTATTTATATACATATTTATATATTGTGCATTTTTTAATGCACCCGGTTGTCCATATTGCACCCGAAACACATAAGAATCTTGCATCATGATACAGCCTTTGATGTTTTATTACTTATAGAAAAGCTCAAACTCTGCATTTTCCAACCAAGAGACCCTACAACTGCTGTAAATGAGAATTTTGCCAGCATCTGAACTGCAGCATTAGGCACAGACTGCCTAATGCTGTATAAAATTTGATTCTAGGACTGTTTGTTTTTAAGATTACAAAAAGAAAATTGGTATCAGGGGGAGTTATTCACTTTAATAAACTTGTTTTTACTTCATTATTTATGAATTACTTAATTCAATAGCTTTAGTTGTATGTAAAGTGTCACACTCCTAGTTTGTCCAGAAAAATACTCAGGTTTGCTTTGCTGTTCACATTCCATACCAGATTTTTTCTTAAGCTAGAGATGTTTTCAATGCACCATTGTAGGTTGGCTGGCTTTTATTGTTACATAACTGTTTTCCTAGTCCTAGCTTTTAGGATAGCGGTCTCAGTTTCAGGGCTTGTCTACATGGTGAATTAATGACCTCTGTGGAGGTGTGGTTGCCAAAGTATTGTGCATATAGGTTCTGGTGGTGTGCTTTAATGTAACACTGTTTCAAACAGCAGTACATTTAAGAAAACACTACTATGTTAAAGCACACTAGTGTAACTTTAATGTGCATTAGCAGGACCTATGTGGATCAATTAAAATATAACACATTAGTGAAATTTAGAAATTACAGTTTTAGAGAGGGGATTACTCTAGCATGGTGGCTTTCAAAATTTTCAGCCTGCAGCACATCCCACTCAATGCAAACTTTTCCACTGACCACCAGCTAATCACTCAGGATGACAATATGGGTGCAGGAGTTGGATGAGGTGGAGGTCTGTGCGGGAGGAGTATATGTTAGGGGGATGGAGGTAGGGGTCTGGACATGAAGAAGATAGGGGGTGTTTACCTGGCCCTGTCACTTCCAGGCACCACCCTCCTGTTGTTCCCTTTGGCCAGGATTCTAGCCAATGGGAGCAGTGGGGAAAGCCTCCAAGTGAGAGGTTTCCTGTACTGCCATTCCCACAACCAGGAGGTGGAGGAAGGGGAAAAGGCAGCACACAGAGTTGCTGCTTCTCCCTACAAGCCAGATCTGCCCCACGAGATTCAAAACTCCCCTTCTGCAGCAGGAAGCTGGCGCTGGTGTGCCAAACTTGCGGTGGGGGGGGAAGGGAGCACATATGGTTGGAGTGCCAGTGTGTGCTCCCTGCTGTGGGCCGGGGAGGTAGAAAGCAAGTCCTGAGCTTGTGGCCCACCTGCAAGATGGTTGTGGACCACGAGTGATCCATGGACCACACTTTGAGAACCACTGCTCTGGCATGTAGATGGGTGCTTAGAAGAGTGAAATATTCAGGTTACCTAAAGCTAACAAAAAAATTGCTTTTTTAGCTTTCAATATATATATATTTTTTACACAGTCTGAGTAGAATTTGCATTTGAAAATGTGCCTGATCTCTCAAAACAACATTAATCTAATGTTAGCAGAAATGGAGCAACCTGCCTATTATTAAATTTCCTGTCTTTTCAATCCTGGTTTCCCATACACTTTAGTATAAGTGGGGAAAACAGGACCATCTTTTAAGAAAATTTTTAAATATTTTTTTAAATAGAGGGCAATTTGGCAACCAGCCAATGAAGCAAAATTACATGTTGTGACGATGGGTAAGTGGCATGAGAGGCAAAGACAAAGAACGATTGTTCAACTGAATAACCACTTTCCATTCATAGCAAATCTGAAATTAACCTGGCAGATCAAAGAATAGTGTGTCCTAAAGTATTCACAAGCCAGGAGATCCTATGTCTCTACTAAGTTTTCATGTGATTTGCGAACAGTTTCCTACATCTTAGGCACAAACTTGTGTGCATGCATTCTATGTAGTATCTGACAGTGCTGAACTTTTGAAAGTCTAGTGAAAATAAAAGAAAACTAAAATGCTGTATGTGTGATGCAAACATTTATTCTGTAAAAATCTTAAGTATTCTGAATGTTTCTCTCAACTGCATTGAAATATGTTCCTATCTCTGTTTCTAACAGAGAAAGAAATGAGAAAACAGTTCAATGGCTTTTTAAAGCATTCTTTCATTTAACATCCTTAAGGACTGGAGAGTAGAAGCTCTGGTTAAAAGTCACCAAGTTAAGGTAATCAAAACACTAGCCCTTTGGAGTGTTGGAAATCACAATAGACTTTAAGGATGCAGAGAGAATGTTATGATATGTTGTGGTTTCTTTACACACTGGTTTGCAGTATGTAAGAAGAGCCCTATTACAATGCGGTATGGAAGAAAGAATGCTGCAATACTGAAAGAAAGAAAGAAAAAACCCAAAGATGTGACCAATGTAAAGATAAGAGAAAGGAAGACAATAAATTTGCGGATTTAAGATGAAACTGTACAACCTGGTAAAGAGTAGGGAAACAATGAAATACAGAGGAGAACATACAATACAGGATAAAACAGGCAACAGAATAGGAAAGAACATGGTAACATTCAAATAGACAGATAACTGGTTTATTAAAAGCTTCTGCCTGTCTCTCTTTGATTGCAATGAAATGAACTTTCTTCCATACTTTGAACCAACCTCACAACCAACCTCTTTTTAGATTCTAAATTATTCTTGGTGTTTGTTTTTTACTTCAGGTTCCTTCCAGGACCGGCTTTCAAAATTTTTCCAAGAATGCCTGGTGTCATTATGAGAATGCCAGATCAATTTCATTTTGCCATCTAAAGAGTTTTAGAAAGGTTATGATTAAGCATTTGGATAGAGAGTACTATCACATGAGGTTGTTCTACTTAAGGCACACTATCCCCCAAGCTAAGGAGTTTTCATATCCAGGCTGTATGGTTGGTGGGCCAGAAAAGGGTTAAAGCAGTGTTTCTCAAAGTGGTCTGCAGATCCACTTTGAGAAACCTGCAAACTGGCTGCTCTGGTTTGTTTATTCACCAGCTCCACAGCCATGGAGCTTTGCAGCTCCCATTAGGTCTGGTTTGCAGTTTATAGCCAAGGGGAGCTACAAGAAGCAGCGGCTCAGCCTACACCACTTCCCACAGCTCCCCTTGGCTACAAATGGCAAATTGGAACCAATGGGAGCCACGAGGCTCGTGGCTGCGGAGCCAGTAAATAAACAAACCAGAGTGACCAGTTAGCGGGTTTCTCAGAGTGGATCTGCAGACCACTTGGATAAACACTGGGTTAAAAAGGGATAATGCACATGGGTACTGGTTCTGTAGCCAGTCTCCTGAAAAAGATCTCAGGATAGACTCTCTTTAGCACTGAATCTTTGCTTGGGGATCCTCAGAAATTTCACCCAGATACACCCATGGTTCTAATTTTCCTTTAACTCACTGTAGCACATTGGCCATTTATTGCCTCCTGTGAGTGCCCCCTCATGTCTAAGATTTTCTCTGTGGGCATCCTACTGCTATTTCCCTTTTGTCCAATCTCCTTTAAGAACTCCATTTCCAATGACCTTCTGAGATCAATCCTTAACTCACAATTCACCTGTTTTTCCCAGCTTGGCAACAGAGTTTATCAAAAATGGAAATAAAAAAAATCAACTCCCCTCCCACAAAAAAAAAAAGGTTTTTCAATACATCTGTCCTTCTTACCTCCCAGGAATAGGCTTTGTCTGACTAGAGCGCTGCAAGAACCACAATTGCTCCTTATCCATCTCCAACTCCAGAAAGTTTCCTGTTTCCTGAGCTTTCCCAGTTTACTACCAGACTTGTTTAAGCAATCTCTGTTCTCTCAACTACATGCTGCCCTAGCAGCTGCCTACTAAATCGAATTCACCTGATCTCTCTCTCATAAGGCTCATTTTATAATCAAGACTGGCTTAGTGAAAGGCTCTGCAGCCCATGGTAAAACCACCCAATTATGCTTATACTGGTGTAAAATAGGCATAACTTCACTGAAGCCAACAGAGTTACACCTAGACAATTGTAACTAAGAGGAAAACCAGTCTTTTCACCAAAAAGAAAAATAACCCAGGAGGCTGAAAATGTTCTGTTAAAAAACAAACACAAGGAAAAAACCGACAAAAACTGGTGCATGTTGACTATGAATGGCTGTTTAATTTGGATTGGAGCACAAACAATGTTATTTTAAGAAAGGGAAAAGTATGGAGAACCTATTCTGTACATTTTCTGTGAGAGGAAAAGAAGGGTGGAGACTATGAGCAAGATAGAAAATGGTCTCCTGGAAACCTGGCAAGATGGGAATGACATACTGGAGAGGCTGAAAGATCACAGTAACATACAGAAAACTGAGTGAGGAGCAAAGTGATATCAAGAAGCTTTGTTAACATCAGAGTAAAATGAAGGGGGAGAGTGTTGGAGCAGCCGTGGGAGCTATTATATTGTCAGTGGAAATATCTAAAGCGAGAAAACCATAAAAATACAGAAATGAATTTTAATATAGAAATGTAGGTCAGAAAGCATGAAAGGTCTGTCTCAAACTTCCCCAAAAGGGAGGAAATTCACAGTTCAGGAAGCAATAGGTCAGTGTCAGAGGTGCCGCAAGTCAGTGGGTGATCTTACTCTATTCTTAACATACCTCTCTGAGTTTTTGACTCCACTAACGTAGTGTGAGAATCCGGGATTCCCACAAAAGTTCATTTTATGGAGAAATTCTCTGTGGCTTCATGCTGCACATCAATGTCTACATTTTTCATTGACAGAAAAGAGCTAAGAGCAGTTTATCAGGAAGTATCTCTCTTGATGCAGATCAGTAGAGAGAGAACAGAACTGTCTTACAGGAAAAGTAATTAAGAAACTGAAAATCCATGTACAATCATAATCCAATGCCATTAGTATTTCAGCTGTTATCTGCCTGATTTTGTTGTTAATCAGATCAGCTCAAAGTTTCAACTGATGACTAGAATGGACATTACTACATTAAAGTGGGTCTTGTGCAGTTTTGTGAATAGATTACTGCAATCATATTATGGCAAACTCTGTTCTCGCCCCAATCCTATGAAAGATTCCAGATCAGTGGAGCTGATGTGGTTGCTGTACACAAGTTGGAAGGAGACAGCGAGAAGGTATTTCTGAAGCCTATGCACAGGAGATAAACTGACTGCTCTGTGGTTCACAGATCCCAGGACTAGGGGCTTCCCTGCACATGCGAGGATTTGAAGACTAGGGTAGAGTAAGGGACAATGGCAGGAGTGGGTGAGGAATCTGACAGTATGTACTGTGGCAGAATTCTGTGCTTCTGGCAGATAGTGTTTGCTTCAGAGGCTTGCTGTGACCCTCCACACAGCGTTGTCTTTTCTACAGACGTGTGTCACAACTTACTGAGCCATACTTAGCATAGGCTAGTCCACAGTTTGGGGTGAATATCCCTCCATAGTCCTAGTCTCTTCTCTCAGGGGCAGGCTCTGTAGTGGTGTGGGGAGGGTTGGGGGAACCTGAGTCTGCCCACTACTTTGGGTTCTGACACAGAAACCCTAAGGCAGCAGCAACAGACAGGGTTTTCTCTACTCCAAGTCTCATAGCTTCTTCCCTGGGTCACTTTCTCATAGAATCCCTCCTAGTACCTTTTCTCTGATATCTGAGTGAATCTCTCCTGCTCTTCTACAGCACTCTGCCTTGCTCACAGTCCACAGTTTTTACCCAGTGCACCCTTTTACTCCCAGATCTTGATCTCCACGCTCACCCTGTTTACTCCAGGAAGAGGGAACTGTTCACCCAGAGCCCAGCATATTTGTCCTCCATTAGAGTGTGGCAGCCAGCTGGTCTGGGTCTGTCACAATAGATTCAACATCTACTGTTCACTGAAGAAAGGGAGAGAGGAGAGGATGAAGTGACTCAAAGCAACTCCACTGACCTCTACCTCTCTATAGCTCTGCGCTAGCATTGTGTGGATGAGGCTTCCTCGGGATAGCTGCTGTTCAGGAGCATTTGGCTTACTGAAAAAAACCAAAAACCCTGAGAGAGAGAACTGATTACATTTACATTTTCTGAGATAATGGAAATAATCACAACTATTACTGACTTCAAAGTCCACTTAATTATTGAACTACTTATTCCTGGCTAATTCACCATGATGCCAAAACAACAAGAAGTCCTGTGGTATCTTATAAACTAACAGTTTTATTGGAGCATAAGCTTTCGTGGGCAAAGACACACTTTGTCAGATGCATGTAGTGGAAATTCCAGAGACAGGTATAAATATACAGACACATGAAAACCTGCCTTTGGAATTTCCACTACATGCATCTGACAAGGTGGGTCTTTGCCCACAAAAGCTTACGGTCCAATAAATCTGTTAGTCTATAAGGTGCCACAGAACTTCTCGTTGTTTATGCAGATTCAGACTAACATGGCTACCCTCTCATACATGATGCCAAAGAATTCATAACCCAAATATCCAACTTCTATTCACAAAGTTAGACTTCAAATAAAAGATTCATGTAATGGATGACACAGAAAACACTGCGTTCAGGTGTTTCTTCTGATTTGAAAGCTACTTAGGGTAGCTTTATTTCAGAGTACAGGGTACAGCAGCGTTATTTCAGAGTAACTGAAGTTATTCTGAAATAACATAGTGCACACTACAAACCTTTGTTTTGAAATAATGTTGAGCTAGAGGACTTCTTACTCCGACTCACGGTAACCCTAGTTTCACAAGGAGTAAGGGAAGTCGAAGGAAGAGTGTTCTTCCTTCGACTTCCTGCTGTGTAGACAGCACCAAGAGCTGAATTAAGCTATTTCAGCTTAAGCTATGCAATTGATGTAGCTGATGTTGCATGGCTTAATTCGACTTTAGCCCTGCTGTGTAGACGTACCCTTAGGGAGAGAGAGTCAAAGATGGCAGGAAATAAAAATAATTTACTTGTAAAGACATAAAGGTAGAACAGTGATGGGCAACATTAAAAACCATCCATTATTTAATTGATATTCTTAAATCAATCATTCCTAGTAATAGAAATATAAATCAGAATGACATACACTTTTCCATAGGACACACTAGTTACTTGGTATGTATTTATTATATCATACATAGTCTTTGTTTGGTTTTCAAATATTCTAAGTAATGCAAATGATTTCTGTTTAAATAGATACATGGAACATCTGAATTAAAGACTTACATTGAGAGCTCTCACAGGTAAATCAATGTTTTGACCTCCCAATCTTATAAGAATCAATTTGAACAATAGTCCGGGACACAGTAAGCCTTGTTGCACAAAAATTGACAGGAAAGAGGGCTGTATATAAGATAAAGTTGGGAATGCATACCAAAAGTCAAAGTCAATTACTATTGCCAGCATCCCTGATTGAACATGTTTTAATTACAAGTTCCAGTATGTATAAAAGCCCTAACAATATTTAAAATTGGTCATTAGTGTCAGCAAATATATGGCTATAAAATAAATAGATAAATTATCTGACTGAGACATTGGATTTCTAACATGATTATGACTCCAGTGGAGATAGAATTGACTAGTTAATATTTTGAGAGAGATTTCTGATCTTCTGAAAAAAACAAAATAGTTTGTTCAAGTATGATGACAACTACACTAATAATGTATCTCATGGCACACTATTTAAAATCATAGAAGTCCAATAATAAACATATTTTTAAAATCTTTACATGATATTCAATTACTAAATTTTCACCATTATTATTCCCATATTTGTACATACAGTGTTAGCTGTATGTACCATATGTATCTAATTTCAGTCAGAGAAACTAAAGCAGGATAAAATTTCCTAAAATAAATTTGGTTCCATCACAATTGCAAATATATTTTGAGAAGTAACCCAGACAAATCAACATTAAATCATGCAGCAAAGCCTCAGTTATATTGTATCCAATCTGATATAAAACATTTCATAGAATGAGAGGAAGAAATGCACCATCTATCCATATAAAGATGGGGCATCTACAGTTTTTTATTAAGTAAATAAAGTAGATAGCTATTTATATATTTTTAAAAAAATAATTGGAATTATTTAAGGTAATGAATTTTAGATGACTTTTCCAATCCTGGCAGAGAGACTATGGGTACAGCTAGACTGCGGCACTATTTTGGGATACCGGAAGTATCCCAAATAGCAATGTTGCGTCTTTAAGCACACCCGCTATTTTGGGCATGGTTCCACGAGGGTTCAGGGATTTGTCGGAATAGCACCAAATTTCAAAATAAGCTCTTTCGACCTAGTGTCAGAATAAGCTGCGCAAATTGCATAACATATTCTGACAGAAGGGTGCTGTCTAGACACACACTATGTGAGCTCTAAATTTATCTAATTTTACAAACATCAGAGTCCAATGTAGTTTTCATACTATGTCCAATGATTTGCTTTTGTAAAGCATTTTAAATAAGACATTTACTTATCTTGTTTTACATTCTACAAAACTGGAAAGAATAAATCAATGCTGAATTGACTAACCCCCTCCCCCCGCCCTCCAAACTAATAAAATCAGAACTGTTGCTGGATCTGGACTGAATAAAACAAAATTCACTCTGGGCAGTTTGCCATCATACAGGCTAGGTACTACTTAAGATCCACTTAAATCTTCAAAACTTAAGTGGAACTTAAGTGGTTCATAAAGCCTTGAGCTGATCTACTGCCCAGAAGTGAATTTCACCCATATAGGAGACCTAGAACTAGGATAAGAAAATAATGTCACAATCAGGTTCCTGCCACAAGATCAGGGGATATCACAAATCAGAAATCTAGAAAACCCAGAGAGATAAAGCCTTCTGATGTTGCTTCTACTTTACAAGTATCATTATGTGCTATTAGTTATCATTTATAATGTATAGATCTCTAAATGTATAAAATACTTGGTAATAAGAAAATGAAGAAAAATAATAAGTAAATTAAATTCCCTTTCCTAGAGTGGGCATTAAAAAGTGAAAATCAGTCAATTCAGGGTAACTTAAAAAGCTAGTAGAGACCCCTGTGATCATTTATTCTTCGTGCCTGCAAACCACAGACCACAGAACCAAGCAGTTCCTGCCAGTAGTGTAGTGAGAGGAGGAGTGGGGGAGGGCAGTTGCTCCCAAGCACCATGCTAGGGGGATGCCAGTTTAGTCCCCCCTCTGCTCCCCGGTCATCCCTCGGCTCACCTGCTTCTCCTCCGCCCATCGCCACCAGCTGGAGCCTCCTCCCCGCCTCTCTGCCCCCAGCCAACCCCTCCTCCATCTCTGCCAATGGGTTAGTGCATGCGGAGGCCCAGCCCCAAACTGGAGGGGGCCGGGGAAGATGTGGTACAAGCTCCCCCCCACCAGGGTCAGAATCAGCTGTGTGCCAGGTTTGGGGCCCTACTGCACAGCAGGGGCGGGGGAGAGGGGGTACAAATTTTCCTTTGCCCCCAGGCGCATAACACCCTTGCTACGCCTCTGATTCTTGCACCAACCTCATAACTTCGGGCTAAGCTACAGCATACCTGTTAGAAAGACACTGAAATGATTTAAAGACTTCAAATGATGGCAAATCTACCATATTCCAAAGGTCAGTTTATTGTACATGTCTTACCAGGAAGTCTGGTAAAAGGAAAGCAGTATAGTTTGGGAGCAGGAAACCACACTGGGGCTCCGTCCGCAGTGTCAGGTTTTTTGCGGCAGAGGAAATGAAAATGAAGCACTCATTAGCATTTCTCTTGCTCTCATTTGAATATTCTCGTCCGATTCTTTTTGCGGAAGAGGTTTTTGCGGGAAAAAATGCAGTGTAGACGGGGCCATTTTGTGCAAAAAAACCCTTTTGTGCAAGAACCCTTATTCCTCATTTTTTTGAACTTGCTGTTTATGCCCTGGAAAAGAAAATGCCCTCTCTTGACCTTAGTTTCCTGATCTGTAGAATCATAGTAGTAATGCTTGTGTAACCACCTTCAGGCAGAACCAAACCTGGGACTTTTGGAACATAGTGTAGGAGCCTTTACAGCTTGAGCTTATAAAGCCAGCTAGTTCTCAGTTTAGGCTGTAGTGTTCACTCATTCTTATCTCTCCTGGTAAGTGATCTAAGTGTCACTACATGTGACAGTGAACCACCCCATAGACATGTGGGTTACACTTGCTCTTTTTTGCAATCTACAGATGAAAAGCACTATGTAAATTAAATACCTCATCACCAGAACCTCATCACTAATGGCATATGGGATTCACAGAAGATATAACTAAGGAAGATTTTTGCAGAAACAGGGTTCAATTTAGAATACATTATTAAGGAATTTGTTTGCCATAAAGTACATGGGTCTGGTAAACCAATGACTTGCAGTATGGTCACAATTCTGTGTGAGATTGCATTGAAAAATTACCTAGGACAGCCAGAATCACTCAAAATGGACTAGAGAAGAAAAGTGGGTTGTTTTTGTAATATCCTGGGATTGACATGATTATAACAATGTTGCATAAAACGATGATGTCTTTTCGATGGTCCTCAGCTAAAAAGATGAGAGAGGTTTATGTTGGACATTAGGATAAACTTCCTAACTGTCTAAGGATGTTATGAATCTCTTCACTAGAGATTTTTAAGAACAGGTTAGACAAACATCTGTCAAGGATGATCTAAATGGTGCTTGGTCCTACTGAGGGGTCAGGGCACTGGACTTGATAACCTCTCAAGATGCCTTCCAGTTCTAATATTCTATGATTTGATGACCTTCAGAAGTGCCAAAATTAATTAGGACTCTCATTCCCATATTCAAAAGTGACTGAGACTCAGTCCTATTGTCTGTCAGTTGGTTCTTTTGTGATGTTGCTGTGTAAGTAAAACTCTAATATCATTTTATTTGTATTATATACATATTCTCTTACCTGATAAAACAATTTGTTTCTGTTCTAGAAAACAGCCTGAAATTGGGGCCCCATTATTCTTGAAAACTTAGTGTGCATATATATATGAAGAGCTTTCTGTCTAAATAAACAAGACAGACAAAGCAAGGCTTATTATTCCCCTTTAATAAAGAGGGTCGGTTAGGTGACTTGCCTATGGCTCCACAGGAAGTCTATGGAATAGTTAGAAATGAAGCCGGATTTCCTGATCAATACTTTAACCACAAGACCATCCATGCAGAAAGTTAATATGTTTCTTCAGATTCACTCCTTTCTACATTACTGAAACGGCTTTTTATAATATTCCTGGGAGAGATACACACAGGTTTATTTGAAAGGGACATTTTTAAAAGGTTTAACACTGTAGTCCCAGTCTTAGAATTTAATGTATTGACAATAATGAGGGGAAATAATTAGGCACTCACTAATTAATTGTTAATTTAAGTTACCTGTAATAAATAAAACAAAGATAAATTAAGATTATTCTTTTCCTTGAAACTGGCTGGTTAACAAAGCCTAAAGAAATGATAAATAAAATTTGAATTCCCTTTGTAGTTGAATTTCATCTTGCTTCACTAGACTATAAAAGCACTGTCAAAGAGAGCTACTCATTAGTTCAATTTAGAATAATTTCAGAAAGCAAATCTCCAAGCATCCAATGATATGAGTTAGACAACATCCTAATCTCCACAAGTGTTTGTAACAGTTGAATGAAATCAGCCTGTTATCAATACTGGCTTTCACTGTTTTAAAAAAAGAAAAAGATGCATTATCTGTGGCCACATAGAAGAAAGGACTGATTTTAAGAGGAGCACTACATGTGGAATCTACAATACAATATCTGAATATCCTCTTGTATTTCTATCTGTCACAGAGTGTCGACATGCCAAGTATAATAAACAATACATAAGTAAGAGCCACGGTGACCTGCTGTATGTTTATGCTTCAGCACCTCAATTCTGGCATTATCCATCTAAGAGGTTGGATCAAAGTATCTGTCAAATCTTTAACCTACCAAATTTAATTATATCCACCTGTGACCTTAGGATTTTCCAGCAGAAACTGTATATCCAAGCTCAGCAATCAGGATGAAAGAGAAAAACTTCTGAATACAGACTTAAAACTTTAGCTCCCTATGGTTTAAACTGAAAGACAATGTATCTGCTTAACATCAAGCAGTTTTCAGAACTCTCCTTGACAAGTTTTTTCCTTTCTCCATGATTCATGGTATACCCTTTATCTGCTCACACTATGTATCTTTTAAAGTTCAGATTTTTTTTAAAAAGTCACTTTAGCAAAAGCCATGCTAACTAATAACTGAAATAAAAATAAAACCGTTAAAAGAATACATTCTGCCTCCAAACTGTGCATTTGTAGTCATACCTTTTTAATGGCCACTGTATAAAACAAATCCTGAAAAGAGACCTCCTATGTAACAAAAATAAAGCACGCACATTCTCAGGGACAGGGAAAGAATGAATATTTTGAAAGTAAAAGACAAGGCATTCTTTCATCAATGTATGTAAATTTGGTAGATTTAACAACAAGGTTAAAGAGACCTTTCCCATACTACTAGCTCAACCCTGTGAGAGTTATTTCAAATAAATGTCCAAATGATATTCAGCCATATCCCCTCTGACTCAATGCCCAATTTTCAACATGTTATCTTCATCTCCTTCCGGTGCCTCAATCCAACACTAGAGCAAGAGCAGCAATAATCACAAAAGATAGTCTTGTGCCTAAAGTCCTGGACTAGAGTATGAGCCTAAAAGATTTGAGGTCAGTTCCTGACTTTGTCATAGACTACTTGGGTGACCACAGGTAAGTCTTTCAACCTTCATTCACGAACCACAATATGAAGATGTTTTCCACTGGATAGATTGTCACAATGACAAATCCCCGAATGCTTGGGATGTGCTAAGTTATTGTGGGGGCAGATAATATTTCAATTTGTCAATGGTGGATTTGGCCATGATTGCCATTTTGGGTTATTGTCTGAATAGGGTCTATCAAAGTTATCAGGAGTAGAGAAGAGTACACCCTTGTGAAGTATGTGCTCAGAACCTTGCAGGACTGAGCTTCTTGTTGATTTTATTATCTGGACTGTGCTAAGAAGCTATTGCAGAAAATTGTTTTTACTCTAAAGCAATTTAGGAAGCTGAACTGTTGGGTAAGACCATGCAATTTGTACAGTCACTTTTTAGAATATGATTTCATGTATTTATTCTCTTCATCCAGATAATTACATTTGAGTTAATTTAGACCAGTCTCTGAAATGTGCATTTTTAAACCATAAGTCAGTCAAAAAAGTTAATTCAAGCTAGGGCTTTTTGAAAACTTGTTCTATTTCCATTTTTCTAGCAGATCCAAAAGGGCTGCATTGCCGGATTGCTCATCTGCTCAACACTGCTCTTATATAGGGTTCTACAGGGTTTTATATGGTTACCTGTTCTTCCCAACATTAATATGAAGCTCTAGAAGGATTAATAAAGTGTGATGGGTTTTTCTGCATCTACTATACTAAGGTTTATTTTGTTTGAAAGTTTACTCCCTGTCAGAATGACAGCTTACTCCCTATCAGAATGAGAGTGAGGCTTGGATGAAGATTTGTTAGCTGAGGCTTAATCTGGAGATGGAGACAATATTTATATGTTGGGCAAAGCAAATGGAAAAATGGAAGAGATATTAGCCCTCTTGACTGAAAGATTTTTCCAACATTTTATCATTCATATTCACTGTTTTTCCTTTTTGTTAAGAGATCCTTATATCTAGATACTTGAGTCACAGCAGTGCTTACTATTGCCTCTTTGTATTTATCTGCTGTAGAATTTTGAACTAGCGCCGCACTGTAGCATCTGAGAACATGGCACGTGACATTTTCATTCAGATATGGAACTTGCTAGAGTTATCCATTTCTCTGTGATCACAACATTTGACACTGCAGTGCATCAGTGCTGTGTCCCTTAAGATCATTCAGGCCCCATGAGATTATGAGGCCCCTCTGGGCATGTCTACACAGCAGTGTTATTTTGGAATAACAGATGTTATTTTGAAATAACGTAGTGCACGTCTACACAGCAAACCCGTTATTTCAAAATAAATTTGAAATAACAGGCTTCTTACTACAACTTCTGTAAACCTCATTGTATAAGGAGTAAGAACGTCAGAAGAAGAGTGCTCTATTTCGAAATAACTGCTTTGTAGATGTGCCAAAAGTCAAAATAAGCTATTTCAACTTAAGCTACGCAGTTGACATTGCTTATGTTGCATAGCTTATTTCAAGTTTATCCCTGCAGTGTAGACAGTGAACATAGTGTGCTGGCACTCCAAGGGTTAATGGGTTCCATGTAAAAAGTGTATGTTGCTTGCATATTTTAACTTTCATGTTTTTCTTTTGAATGTTTTTCTTATATCTATGTTTACTCTTTGACCTGTGTCTAATGCATGTTTTTGAGCTGAGAGCTAGCTAAGCCTCTGCTGGTGCTTGTCATATGCTGACAATATTCAATAGTGCATGCAGTATTAAAACAACTTCATACAGACAAGGGGAAAAAATGTATCAGTATTCACAGTTTGTTATCAGAATACCAATCGTTGTCCAGACATCAGCAGTAAGAAACTTAGAAGGGGAAAAAAAAAGCAACGATATTGTACTTCACAGACACATTAGTGACAAAAGAGGACTCAATAAGCAATTTTCTCAAACTGAATGGGTCTCAACTAGAAATTCTAGACAGCACCATCAAACTCAAACAAACAAACAAAACAAAGATGACTGGAACTGGATATACTGTAACTCAAAACTGACTAGAGGATGAAACTTTGAAGGATGGCAAAAATAGCCCTCAAATTTCTGCTAGACATGGTGGATCCAATTTGGGGAGACAAATATCTTGTGTTCAAGGCTGGCTTTCATCACCTTACACAGAGAGTCATTTATCAGAGAGAACTCTGGACCCTGCTTCTGAGAAATGTGAGCTACCACCCGCCAACTTCACCTTGACACAATGATTATATTCCTATATTTAGCTATCACAAGCATGTTAATATTCACAAGCCTCTTTACATTCTCACTGAGAAACTTTTAGCTATGGATTTTTCAGGCTTTCATATTCCAACTAGCACGGTTTACTAAGTACAATTACCATTAAATTGTAATTATTTCTTTCTATCAAATATTTTATATTTTAACTAAATTGCTAGGTGCAGCTCAAGGAAGATGGGAACTTAGATTCCATATAACTGGCCAAAATTCCATTGTCCATTCATTACTTACTTTGTGCCACAATAGGTATTTTAAAGTTTGCCATTTGAAGCTATTAGACCTGATTGTCCATTTTATTCATCTCCACTTTCATTCATCTTTGTAAATGAACAAAATCACAAGTCAATCTCTGATCTAAGAATATTTAAAAATATGTTGAACCATTCCCCAAGAAAGAAAGAGTTGAATGCTAAAAATGTTGACTCTCATGTCATTAAATACTCAATGAATGTATTACTCATTTTTAAAAATTAATTTATCTATAACAGATACATTAGTGCTTTACATTTGATTTTATATAGTCTGAAGATTAAGGCTCATCATGTATTTGCAATTCTTAAAGACAGCACAGAGAAGGAAAATGAGCAAGTATGTTCAGAAGACAAAATGTCTAACAAAATGTACTCACAGTTTGACACCATCTACTCCAACAAAGATTTAAATTTTACCTCGTTATAGCAATAACACATTGTATCAAGAAGAAATCAATTTTTAAAAAGTATTCAATAGCAAAAAAAAAACCCCTCAATGTATTTCTATGTATCCTATGAAAAAACAGTTTCCGCAGACTGTCAAGTTAGATCAGAGGAAGAATAGAGGCTTATGCAAGCAAACAGAAAATGGGCCGACTAAGACTTCGCTTTCAAAAAACCAAAAACACTTCAACACAACTTAAAAAAGGACTAGCAATTGATAGCACAGAAAGTCGTAATTGATGTAAGTGGATTTTCAATATGCCAGGTTACTCATTCTGTTGTGCTTTTAGTTTGCAAATGGTAAAAATCTTGAAATTAGAGTTCTGGCATTTGAATTAGAGATCAGCTTGGCAAGAAGTCAGCACCTCACAGTTCCCAATCAGCAGTAGTGTCTTTATTTGCACTCACTTTTCCTGGCTTTATTTTGGAAGTAGACTGCAAGTATCTTATTCTTTTTAGAATGAAAACACCACGTGTAACTTGTTATACCAGGTGCCTTGGTTTGGCCCATCTTCCAGTATCCCCACTCTAAGACTCCTCAGCTAATGTAGGCTTCTACTTGCAAGGAAACTGCTGCCCTTCATTCCCTCACAAGAAAGTACATGAGACCCACTGATTAGAACATCTCAAAGAACCACAGGGTATGTCTACACATCAAAGTTAATTCGAAATAACAGCCATTATTTCGAATTAACTTTAATAGCATCTACACAGCCAAACCGCTATTTCAAAATAAATTCGAAATAGCGGAGCGCTTATTTCGAATTTGGTAAACCTCATTCTACGAGGAATAATGCCAAATTTGAAATAAGCGCTGTGTAGATGCTTATTTCAAAATAGGGGGCCTCCAGCCCTTCCCACTGTGCCCTGGTGGCCACTCTGGGCCAAACCAGGAAAACTCATCTCCTCTCCCCCAGCCCTGGAGCCCTTAAAGGGGTAGACTCTGGCCACAGTGCACGTGCCAGCTCCAGGCCTGCCAGCAGTCGCTGCCCCTGACCCAGTGGCCCCACAATGAGCTGGTCAGCCAGTGTCAGCCATACATCCACCGCCCAGTCCCCTTGCTCCCAGGAGCCAGCTAGGGGTGGGAGAAGGCGGGCACCTTCCTGGACTAGTGCGGAGATCATGGACCTCATTGAGGTTTGGGGGGAGGCCTCCAACATCCATGATCTCCGCACTAGACAGAGGAATGTGGCTGTCTACAGCCCGATATCTGCCAGCATGGCCACAAAAGGCCACATGCGCACCCAGGAGCAGGTCCGCATGAAAATAAAAGAACTACGGCAGGCGTATGCCAGGGCCACATGGGGCAGCTCCCCAACAGGGGCAGACACCTGTCCCTATTTTGATGCCCTGGACCGCATCCTGGGGGCGTGTGAGGGTCTGTGCCACCCCGGGGGGCAGTGATCCGGGAGCAGAGGGCCCTGACCAGGGCACGAAGAAGGAGCACCAGGAGCTGCAATGGAGCGTGCCACGCTGCCAGGACCCCCTAGCCGTCCCAGCAGCCAAGTCACCAGGGTCATCTGGGGAGGCAACAACATGTGAGTGCCATCACTGTCCCCTTACTGGGGGGGGGGGAGGGGAGGAGGGAGACCAAGGACTGCGCGCATGGGCCTTGCTTACCACGGATCACGCAGCAACCTGTATATGTGCGAGCACGTGCTGTGCCACCCCTGGGCAGATAGCTCCAGCTGGCTGCCACACAGGGGCGTTGGCCTGTTAGGCACACGTGTGTGTGAAGAGACATGACATGCTCCTGACCCTGGGGTGGGACACAGCAGGATGCCCTCCCTCCACAAGGCCATTCTACACAGAGGCAGGGGACATCTCCCCCCCGACCTCAGCCACGCTATACACAGCACAGGGGCATGGGTGCAGTCTCGGGGCAGCTCCCACTCCCGGGGATAGCCGGAAATTCCGATCATGGCCTCTGTGCAAGCACATCTGCTCTGATGATGCAGGGAATGGACATCCTTGCCTTGCAGAGGGGGGCTGGGCTTCACCCACTGTGTCCCCAGGGAGAACTGACCACTTCTCTTGTTTCTCCACAGCCGCACCAGCTGTGCATGCAGGGCACACCACCCCACCCGGGACATCGTCCCGCACCCGTGGGCTCCGCAGGTCCACCCGAACAGTGCAGGGGTACTTACAGCAGCATCTGGGGGCACTGTGAGCCCTGCACCGCACCCTCCAGAACTGGGTGCAAGAAGACTTGGAGCTCTGGTGGCTTGCCCAGGGCCATGCCATCTGCCAACACCTGCAGGCCCTCCTGCAGAGTGTGCAGCCACTCCAGCGCCTGCTGCCTCCCCAGCTACTGCTCCTCCTCCCACTCCTTCTCCCGCTTCTCCCTCCACACCCTCCTCAACCTCCACACCCTCCTCCCCATCCCCCTGGGGATGCCGAGGCCCCCGCATCCGCTGTGCTGGGAGACAGTTGGCCTGGCGAGACCCCCACCACTGAGCTTCCCCTTCCCCTTCTTCCCCTTGCTTCCCCCTTCCAGCTCCCTCCTCCCAGGTTTCCCCCTCCCCTCTCCCACCCTCTCTCTTCCCCTCTCCCACCTCCTTTCCCCAGTCTCCCCAGAATTTCATTCCCCCCCCCCCAGTTTTGTTAAATAAAGAGAGTTTGTATTTATGAAAAAATGAGTTTTTTATTTTACATTAGGAAGGGGGGTTGTTACCACTGTAATGTATTGACAGGGATAGAAGGGTTGTTTTAACAGGGAGTGTATGTGTGTCAGCTATATCGAACTATATTATTCCGATAGGCTTAATCCAGAATAATGATAGTCCAGTTGGCTTAATCCGAAATAAGGAAGGGGTTTTTTGTTTGAGGTTTCCTGCCACTTTTAAGCTTTGCACTCCTTCCTAAAAGCTCTGCATTCCTTCCTAAAAGCTCTGCACTCCTTCCCAAAAGCTTTGCACACTGCCCGAATAGGAGTGCACTCAGCCCTATGTATCTTTCCCGCCTTTTTGCTTATAAATACCCTGGCCATGATCCAGTTCGGGTTCCCGAGTTCAGTCCCGAGTTCTTTCCCTTCCTGTCTGCCTTCGGGTTTGTTCGTTCTATCTGAGTGAATGTATTGTCTGTCATCCCTGTCTGTCATGAGAGAATGAGAGATTGGATTAGTGCCATTGTGGGCCACATGCTGTCGTCAAGTTAGCTGCTTGTGGAGAAGTCCCTGGTAGCCATTGCCCACTGGAAATCTTCACTGACCAGACCAGAGCGGAAGGCCTGAAATCTGCTGTCGTGGGATCTCCTCACTGTTCCTCTACCATGGCTTGCAATTAGCCAAGGCATTGAGGTGGTGAGCACCGGCTGCTTATATTCAATCTATTGTAATGTATATACCTTATGTACTGGGGATTTTCTATCATCTTTCTCTTCTGGGATAGGGTGGGCAAAATTGGTCTTTTACGTGTTGTCCTTTTCAAATTTACGTGTTGTCCTTTTCAATATATGGTTTGGCCCCATATTTTGTCTCAGACTCGTTTGTTAAACCAATAACCGGTGATAGATATGGCCTCAGGCAATCCCTTCTTCTGGGACTTGGGACAATTAACATCACCGAGTGTCAGGGCGTGCCTAATTAGACCTTTTAAGTTAATCATTACTGCGTCCCAGGGTAACAGGGTTGTGGGGAGAGGGGGTAAGTGGAAGATTGTGAGGAAGGAATGAGGCACAAGCCCCAAGTGGGGCAGACCAGGGAGGCTCTTAGTGCTCCTCAGGGTGGAAACTCTCCTGCAGGGCCTCTTGGATACTGACAGCCCCCCGATGGACCTCCCGGATGGCAGCCTGCAGAAAGTGCAGGCAGGCTCGTAGCAATGCGTCCACGAGAAACACCAGAGAGCTCAAGGGCAGCTCTGGCTCCATGTTGTAGAGTGCTGTGGTGTCCCGAGTGGGGGCAACCAGAGCACGCAGAGACCAAATGCTTTGCTGTCCCTCAGCGAGGTAGGCAGCAAAACCTGAGAACTGGCTGCCCGGGGGTAGGAGGGGGAGGGGGAAGGGTGTCCCTTTAAGCACAGACCTCAGATAGGCTCAGGCAGCAGCCCCACACAGTAAGTCCCAACCTGGTGCCCTGCTGAAACTGGTTCTGGCCAGCCTTAAATGCAATTCAGAGTCCACTCAATGTGGATGCGCTATTTTGAAATAGCAAAATGCTATTTCGAAATGCATTGTGTGTAGACGAGTTATTTCGAAATAAGCAATTTTGAAATAACACGGTAATGTAGACATACCCACAGTGACTGTAGGCACAAAAACCCAACCAAGTGAATTCTCAGCTTCCTCCGTCCACTGAATATTAGACACTATGAATGTTATACGTTGTATTCCATACAGGTGGACTTTGGCATAAATTTGACATGCCATGTCCCAACCAAATTCCTACTCTAACCCCTTTCAAAGTAGAGAATCAAAAGTGTCCCGTGAGTGATCCACTGCCAGCAACATGTGCACTTCAAACTGCACCAAATAGTTAATACCCAGGCCCACTGACAGGGTGGAAGGGAGCCAAGGGGGCAATTGCCCCGGGCCCAGCAATTCTAAAGGGCCTGGGGCTCCTGGATGCTGTCGCAACTACTGTGACAGCAGAAGTGGCCAGAGCCCCTGCCTCTTTAGAATTGCCACTGGAGCTTGGATGGCACATTCCAGAGCTCCATGTGGGGCAAACTGGCTACTCTGAGGGCCGACCAGGGTTCCATACCTGCTCCTTCCACGAGCACAGAACTGCCCCTCCTCATTGTCCAGGGGCCCAGCGATCCTGTCAGTTCTCCTGCTAAAACCTATACTGGACTTCTTGATTGACTGAAATGAGTAGTTCAGATGTACAGGATATACAGCAATCAAATCAGATAACACAGTGTAGATCCATGGGGTTCCTTTTTTAGCTAAAAGAAATTTGGCTTTAGCTGCCTTTTAGAAGCATTCTAAATCTAACCTACAAAAATATTCTTGAATAAACCACATTACTAGATGGAAGTGAAAGCTGCTTTCAAAATAACTAGAGGATAATGGGGGGGAAGGTGTTTTTTTTGTTTAGTATGTGTTTGCCATAGTTTCTGCCAACTCCGCAGCCCCACTCTCCCCCCCGCCCACCACCAAGGCCCTGTCCCTTCTGGAAGTATAGAGCCAGCCCTCCTCATATTGCACAGGGGCCCAGCAGTTCTTCCAGCCTCCCTGCAACTCCCACCTAAAGTAATTAAACGCCTTATTTTACCCATAGAATCATAGAGCTGGAAGAGACCTCAGGAGGTCATCAAGTCCAGCCCCCTGCCCAAGGCAGGACCAATCCCAACTAAATCAGACCAGCCAGGGCTTTGTCAAGGTGAGACTTAAAAACCTGTAGGGATGGAGATTCCACTACCTCCCTAGGTAACTCATTCCCGTGCTTCATCACCCTCTTAGTGAAATAGTTTTTCCAAATATCCAACATAGACCTCTCCCACTGTAACTTGAGATCATTGCTCCTTGTTCTGCCACCTGTGACTACTGTGAACAGCCTTTCTCCGTTCTCTTTGGAACCTCCCTTCAGGAAGTTGAAGGCTTCTATCAAATCCCCCTTCACTCTTCTCTTCTGCAGACTAAACAAACCCAAATCCTTCAGTCTCTCCTCATAGGTCACGTGCTCCAGCCCCCTAATCGTTTTGGTTGCCCTCCGCTGGACCCTCTCCAATGCGTCCACATCCTTTCTATAGTGGGGGGCCCAGAACTGGACACAATATTCCAGATGTGGCCTCACCAGAGCCGAATAAAGGGGAATAATCACTTCTCTGGATCTGCTGGCAATGCTCCTCCTAATACACCCTAATATGCCATTAGCCTTCTTGGCTACAAGGGCACACTGTTGTTGACTCATATCCAGCTTCTCATCCTCTGTAATCCCCAGGTCCTTTTCTGCTGAACTGCTACTTAGCCATTCAGTCCCCAGCCTGTAACAATGCTTGGGATTCTTCCGTCCCAAGTGCAGGACTCTACACTTGTCCTTGTTGAACCTCATCCGATTTCTTTTGGCCCAATCCTCTAATCTGTCCAAGTCACTCTGGACCCTATCCCTGGCCTCCAGTGTATCTACCTCTCCCCCTAGCTTACTATCATCTGCAAACTTGCTGAGGGTGCAATCCATCCCCTTATCCAGGTCATTAATAAAGATGTTGAACAAAACCGGTCCTAGAACAGATCCTTGGGGCACTCCGCTAGAAACCGACTGCCAACCTGACATTAAGCCGTTGTTCACTACCCTTGGGCCCGACAGTCTAGCCAGCTTTCTATCCATCTTACAGTCCATTTATCCAATCCATACTCCCTTAACTTGCTGGCAAGAATATTGTGGGAGACCATATCTAAAGCTTTGCTAAAGTCAAGGTATATTACATCCACTGACTCTCTCTCATATCCACAGAGCCAGTTACCTCATCATAGAAGCTAATCAGATTGGTCAGGCATGACTTGCCCTTCTTGAATCCATGCTGACTATTCCTGATCACATTCCCCTCTTCCAAGTGCTTCAAAATGGATTCCTTGAGAATCCCCTCCATGATTTTTCCGGGGACTGAGCTAAGGCTGACTGGTCTGTAGTTCCCTGGATTGTCCTTCTTCCTTTTTTTAAAAGATGGGCACTACATTTGCCTTTTTCCAATCATCTGGGATCTCTCCCAATCTCCAAGATTTTTCAAAGATAATGGCCAAAGGCTTCTCAATGACATTTGCCAACTCCCTCAGTACCCTTGGATGCATTAAATCTGGACCCATGGATTTGTGTATATTTAGCTTTTCTAAATAGTTCCTAACTTGTTCTTTCCCCACCAAGGAGATGGCTGTTCACCTCCTTCCCATACTACGTTGCCTAGTGCATTTGTCTGGAAGCTGATCTTGTCCGTAAAGACAGATGCAAAGAAAGCATTGAGTACTTCAGCTTTTCCCACATTATCTGTCACTAGGTTACCTCCCTCATCCAGTAAGGACCCCATACCATCTCTGATCACCCTCTTAGGGTACATCTAGACTACATGCCTCGGGCAACAGAGGCATGTAGATTAGGCTACCCGGCATAGGAAAATGAAGCGGCGATTTAAATAATCGCCGCTTCATTTAAATTTAAATGGCTGCTGCGCTGTGCCGATCAGCTGTTTGTCGGCTCAGCACGGTAGTCTGGATGCTCCGCGGTCGACATCCAAGGCATTTGTCGACCTCCCAGGTATGCCTCCTGGGATGAGATTTACCTGGGAGGTCGACAAATGCCTTTGATGTCGACCGCGAGCTTCCAGACTACCGCGCTGAGCCGACAAACAGCTGATCGCTCAGCGCAGCCATTTAATTTAAATGAAGCGTGATTATTTAAATCGCCGCTCATTTTCCTATGCCGGGTAGCCTAATCTACATGCCTCTGTCGACAGAGGCATGTAGTCTAGACGTACCCTTATTTCTAACATGCCTGTAGAAACCTCTCTTGTTATCCTTCACGTCCCTTGCCAGATGCAATTCCAATTGCGCTTTCGCCTTCCTGGTAACTCCTCTGCATTCTCAAGCAATATATTTATACTCCTCCCTAGTCATCTGTCCAAGTTTCCACTTCTTGTAAGCTTCCTTTTTGTGTTTAAGCTCACCATGGATGTCCCCGGTAAGCCAATCTGGTCGCCTACCATATTTGCTTTTCTTGCTGCGCATCGGGATGGTTTCTTCCTGTGCCTTTAATAAGGCTTCTTTAAAATACTGCCAGGTCTCCTGGACTCCTTTCTCCTTCATGTAAGCATCCCAGGGAATCCTGCCCATTAGTTCTCTGAGGGAGTCAAAGTCCGCTCTTCTGAAGTCCAGGCTGTGTATTTTGCTACTCTCCTTTCTTCCTTTGGTCAGGATCCTGAAATCTACCATCTCTTGATCACTGCTTCCCAGGTTGTCACCCACCTCTACTGTCCCTACTAGTTCCTCCATGGGATAGTCTCACCCAGCACTGAAAAATAAATAGTAGACATGAACCAGATTCTATCAAATGCTAAATACCTCCTCAGAGATGCCAGGGTATTCTTCACTTTGTAAGATCTGTCACTATATAGAGGGAAAAAGTAAACCATTTTTTAAAAAAAATGCACATTAAAATACAAGATATTGCAAAATAGTGTGGGCTTAGGGGGAGAATATCAGGATCAAAATATACTTAAAATGACCTATAACACACATTAGCTAGGCTAGATTTTTTAAAAAACTCTCACTCCTTCTGAACTCCAGGTTATATGCTAGACACTGTTGTTCACACTTGCTACTTTGCCTTGCTTACAATTAAGTGCTGAGAAATGTTGACAGCAAGAATCAGGTTGCTTTAAGCAAAATGTACCACTGATCCAATTATTTTAGAGTAATAGGCAACTACAGATAATTGCTTATACACACACACACACACACACACACACACTAATTTGGGTCTCAGTGCTCCCTAATGCCCACTCTCATAGATCCCTGAGCACCCTTGGCTTGCTTAAACTGCTAGAATCATAGTCACTGGCAAGGTGTTATCTTTCGCAACTATCTTGAAAACCTATTACAGAACTGTGTCAGCAGCAGGTGGTATTCTGTATGACCATCATCACTATAAAGTGTTTAAAAGAAAATCTGGGAGCACAACTGATTGGAGAAAAATAAAAAAGTCTGATGAAACAATACTTGTGTTTTAAAAAAGTCCTAACAAACCAAACCAAACCAAACAAACATGTTTAAAAATTCCAGTACAAATTGTTACAAAAATAATCCTATTGAAAGAGACTTGTGAGTTGGAAATGGACACTGTTTGTATAACTTAGAGACTTTACAGAATTACAGAGGTTGAGAGACATCCCCACTGTTTTACCAAATATAAACCCTCTTCACTCAAAGACACCACTAGTTCTCTAGACAAAATGACATTCCAGGCTCAGTTGATGCTGAGCCTGTTTTGAGCAAAGACTGCCAACCGTGTCAAAATGTGCAGGCTTTTGTACTATACAGTGTTCCAAAGGATTTAGTCAAGATCACTAGACTCAGTTCTTTTGGGACTTGACTGGGATTTAAAGCGCATCTTCCAGAAATGGTTGGCTATCATACAAATACTCAGAATTACTTTTTTTTGTGATCTGTACTTCTCTCTCTCTCTTAACCTTCTGGACACGTGTTGTTAAAATTCTTCCGAGCAATTTTGAAAATGTGCTCTATTGTTAGATGATTCATTACGTGAGCATAAAAGCAAAACAATCTGCTAAAGAGTGGTGGTGCCATTTTAAGCAATTTGTTTTGTTTGTCATTCTAAAAGAATAGCTACCCCCCCACAACATTAATGCTAAATAGATGGCAAGAGTACAAATAAAATACAAGAGTGTTTACAAATGGCTTTTTAATTCTTTCTTTCTAAGCTAGTGTCAAGGATGAATCAAAATGCAATATAAATACATGCATTGCTATAAATGTTTTGGAAATGATGCCTAAAGTCAGTGAAGAAAAATGCCATTAAATTTTCCATGTAGGTATCATGCCCTTGAACTTTGACTCATTAGTTGTCAATATATAAAATTAATAGCTTCTAAAAAGCTGAGAATTCAGTTAGTTGGTTTTTGGGCCAACACATAAACAGTTACTTACCTTACAGTAATTGTGGTTTTTCAAAATATTGTGATCAGTGTGGCTTCCACTGTAGTTGCACATATTCCTTGCGAAGGAATGAAGGGTGCAGCATCCTTCAGTTTCCTTGCAAGTAAAAGTTTGTGTTAGTTGAGAATTCTGAAAGGTGGGATGAAGGGCAGGCTTTTGGATCAGCATGGACTAGAATATCACGAAGCTCATAATTAGTTACTATTGGGTAAGCAAGAGTTCTTTTTCTTTTGAGTAGGTATGAACACAGATCCCACTGTAGGTGACTGGCATATGATAGCCTTCCTGTATGGTGGAGGGTGGAGTGAGAAGGGCCATAAGGGTTATTCCATGATGGTAATACCATGTCCAGAGGTTAATGGCTTCCTGACAGAGGGGTGACAAGTTTGTACAAACTACTTATTGATCAAGTACATTGCAGATGTGTTGGTTCAGTCCACAGTGCAAATCCTGAGGCTGTTTGGTGAAGGTAGAAAAGCTATGCAAACTAGCCCGGTTGTCCTGCGTTCCGGGGTGTTGATGTGTTAAGGGTTAGGCCCCTTCCAACTTGAGATGGTCCAGATGGGTTGCCTGACCTGTCCCTGATGCATATACACAATTAAAGGAAAGGACAGAAAATACCATCCTTCCACACATACTCCTGGCTTCTACCATCTTAGTTCTAAAATGATGTGAGGCATGACCACAACTTATTTTGGTCAGATGGTGATCTTTGTAGGAGAATAGATAGACCTGGGCCAGAGTTGGAATGGCTGCAGGAGAAGTCTGGTAAGCAACATCAGGTACATGCATGACACCATATCACCTAGGTGCCCCTCATACTTTTTTTACCATATTAGTTCTTTCTGCTTGTATTGACAAGAATTTGTCTTCACACAGTTACGCACTCACTAACCTAGATCAATAAAGGCGCTTGTAAATTCTCTCATCTACAAGGAATAAGAGACTTTTTATGTTCAAAAGCTTCAGAGGGGTAGCCGAGTTAGTCTGTAACAGGAAAAACTTAAAAAACCCAAATAGTCTAGTAGCACCTTAAAGACTATAAGGTGGTTCCCGAGTTTCTTTGTGAGAGTGTAGCATAATCTCTGGCTGTAGTTTGTGGGATACATAGATTGCAGTGGGTTTTTCACCCTCAGTCTCTTAGGCATGATGTTCATTTTAAAGACTTTTTATAGTTCAACAAGAAGTCCAGCTGAGTGAACAGGGAGAGGGCATTGTTCAGGCTTGCAACTGTCTTCTGCTGGGATATGCCCTTAATCAGCCAATCCTCAATGTGTTAGTAAGGTGAATATCCTTTCTTTAGTCGCTGGAGGTTTTTAAGACGTAGACATACATCTCCCGGGAATGGTCTGGTTATTACTTAGTCCTGCCTCGAGTGCAGGACACTGGACTTACTGATGTCTCTTCCAGTCCTACACTTATATGATTCTATGAGATCTGCTGCTATTACCACTAGCCACTTTGTAAAGACTCTTGGTGCTGTGAAAAGTCCAAAAGCAGCACACAGAACTGGTAATGATTGGGCTCCACTGTGAATCTTAGGTACTTACTGTGGGATTGATGAATGTCTAAGTCAAGAAGTAGAAACCAATCTTGCACCTGAAGAGAGGAAATGATGGAGGTAAGCATTGCCATCCTAAGGATGCATATGCATTTGTACTGTCTACTCAGGTCTAGAATATCTTCTTTTCCATAGGAAAATTTCAGGAGCAGAAGCCTCTTGTCGTGGGAACCATGGGTACCTCATCTATGGTTTTGTAGCCTATCAAGTTGCTTTAAATGCCCCCCTTTTCTCAGACTTGCAAGGAAGCCTTATCCTCTTTTGGGAGCTTATGTTGCTTTCCCAGTGGCTTGTGGAGGGGACTTGGGCCTGCCCAGGACTCTGGGTCCCAATTCAGGGACCTTGTAAACAACAGCCACATACAACTGCTTCCAATTCATTGCTTCTGTTCCCTAAGTCCTTTTCCCATGTAGTCCCTTTCTCTTCTACTTAAGTCAGGGCTGAAGTTCTCAGCTCCTCATCCTCCTCCCTGGATGCATATGCCACCAGAACCCATCTTCTGGTTCTCTCTTCAGCTCATGTGACCAGCAAGGAAGGGTAAACTCTGGTCTCAGCCAGGAACTGACCTGCATAGGCCCAGCAGGTCTTATTATCAGAGCCTAATGATGGACTGTTTCTGTGCAGCCTTTCTAAGCAGGTCTGGAGAACTCTCTCTACCAATTCTTTCCTATGATGGGCTGTAGTAGAATATCAGGGCCTCCACTATGGGGCCACAAAGGGCCACATACATTCCATCACACAACCCTGTAGTGAATTATTATGCATATATCTGACCCAGAGGATCCCTAAAAAAACTCTGTGCATTCCCTCTGTCGGTTCTTTGCCCACTGGTGTACAGGAGTAATGTGTGACAATTCTGGTAGGAGTCTGGGGGCATACCAAAAAATAGTAATAGTAACAATGTTATTTCTTCAGCATCATTTATTGCACTGGCTTCATCAATATGACATAGAAATTTTCCTTTGAGGTTTAGAGTCATCGTTTTAGACTGAAGGCAAGGGATAGTATGAAACTGACCGTTATGGAATAACATAGAACCAATTAATTTATTTGTTCTCAGGTTACTACGATGGGAAAATGTGTTTTGGGGAAAATCCAAACTAGAAATTACTGTGAATAATCTAGATATCTAAATTACTTTTAAACCATAAAACAGAAGCCAGAATTTTATTTAAATGTATGACAACAAGCAGATATAAACACCCAGGTTTTTACTAAGTGTTTATTTTGGCGATTAGTAGAATATAATATTTCATTTTATCAACACTTTGATTTTTCAGTGGGCAACAAACCTCCCTGATAATAAGTAGTGGATGTTCACATGCAAATCTAAATTCTATCGCCATAGAGTTTTTAACAAACTTTTCTGTACTAGTATGTCTAAAATAAAAAAAAAAAAAAAAAGAGATGTTCTCAAATAATGAACTATCATTTAATTTATCTTTGAATTCGCTTGATCACTTATTATATTAATCTGCTTAAGAGTGGACGATCAATGATATAGCTACACATGCTGGGAAAGGTGGAACTAGAATAATCACCATACTAAGTCAAGAAAGAATGTGTGACTGGATTTACAAATGAGGGCTATCATGGTTTTCATTTTCCATTTTTCCCAGAGTGCTAAATACTATCCTCCTTATCTGTGAAGAAATGTAACCTCTCTAATAGCACAATGTAAATTTAAAAAAATGTAATGGACCTGCACTTAGTGGAGTTTATTTATGTTTCCCAAGGAGGCAAGTTGATTTTTATTTTCTTTGAAGGAGGTCAGGTAAGGAAAAAAATCAGTTAAAAATAAAGTAGTAATGTAATTGCTGGGAAAACAATATATTTTATAAGAGATCCAGGAACTTAGTACAATTTTATCATGAGTTAGGTTCTCAGCTGAGATTTTAACCCTTGCACAAGCATTAAAACTGGAATGATTAGTGCATAGAGCCCACTACATTGACTTTGTCTATCATTCTTCACAAAAACCCACACATTTTTAAAGAACAGTTCACCACTGGACCTAAATTCAATGGCTTCCCAGAGACCAATTTCTACTGTCAAATGTTAATATGTTAGTGTCAGCACGGTCATATGATTTAGATTGTTCGGACATTAGGGGAGGTTCATCACTATTGTAAATTATAGTAGTTCCCAGTAATGATAAATGTTGTAAATCTGCTGATGTATTGGAATACTTAAATTATGTTGCACTACCATTTTCTGTCTGTTTAAACAAGAAAGGAATCAAGATTCAAGTTTAATTAAACATTGAAATATTTTAGAGATATATAAAAGCTATCCAGTGATTTTTTTATTCTTATTCTCACAAAAATAAATTGCACATTTCATTGGGATTTGACCCTAATTAATCCTGCACTTTCTGATCCACACTCTTGCTGAAATAGTCTTATCAAAAAGAATTCAAGCTATGGGCAAAGATAACAATTGGTCATTAACTTGTGCATGTGATGTTGGCTGTGGTCCATAGACACTCTATTCAAAACTCTTTTTACACAGTAGTGTCTGAGGTTTAGTGCAATGCGGCAAGGGGACAAACACAAACTATAAAGATCAGCATCTTTAAACCATCTACACGTGAGCTTACAACCTAGCAAATAATAGTGTAATTCTTACGTGTTTATCCTGCAGCTGGCATTCTGTCATATGGTACTGTATGTGGCAATTTACATTGGATTATAAGATTTTGATATCATAAACAGAAGAAAATAGGACTTAAGTTATTTAAAAGGTTATTTTCCCCTTTTCCTTTTAAAGGGACAAGACAATTTATTCCTTTTACTTAAGAAGCAATACTGTAAATAGATACAAAACCTACATAAGTTTAGCTTTTATTTTAGATCCATAAAATGAGGATTCCTTTTTCCACAGGTAGGACCTACAGGACATCTATAGAGGCTGCCATCCTATCTTCACCCCCTTTCTGTTTATATTGCCACATTGAAGGAAACATTTGATGATTTGGTGGGTCCTCCACCAGTCTTCTTTGTTGATACAATAGATGGGGCAGCAAGACACTTATACTTGCACTCCCACAGCCCCTCTCCTGAAGAATTAAGGAAGGCCATGTTTCTGAAACGTTAGCAACCGATTTTATCTAATATACGTTGTAGATAATTTGTGAATTTGTCTGAGTGACTGTCCATCTGACTGCGAGTCCATTTAAGAACTCCTCCTACACATCTCAGGGGGTCGTCGTGTTAGTCTGTAACTTTAAAAAAAACAAGGAGTCCTGTGGCACCTTAGAGACTAACAGAATATATATAACACGACGACCCCCTGAGATGTGTAGTATCATGAGTTTTTGTGGGCAAAACCAGAAGTGAGCTTTCCCCATGAAAGCTCATACTATATATTTGTTAGTCACTAAGGTATCACAGGACTAGTTGTTCCACCTAAATGGTAAGAGCTAGTACCACCAAATTTGATATGCAGCTTCTTCTTAGAAGCAACATCAGGGTTTGGTCATACCAGGACTATGGAATGAGATTGTAACACTCCCTCTCTCCCAGTACCAACCTAGTGCACTGCTGAATATTGATTTTGAGGAAAGAATGGAGAGTCCCCTGCTCTGAAATAACACTTTCTGACTCATACAAATAGTGATGTGAATAGTGACTGCTTAAGTTCTGAGAGCTGATGAGACTGCACAATATGTCATTTCAAGACATCCTGATTCCCCCCACCATGTTAGAGGAGATATGATGTGTGCATGTAAATATACCTAAGAGAATACTATTAAACATTAATGCCACAAGGAGAGCTCAGCCAAACACAATCATATTTGTGCTAACTACAAGGACATTGGGTACAGTTCTCAAACATTTCCTGCCGTTTCCAACTTGCTGGATTATAAAGTCTGGCTAGTCTGTTATTAACTTGATACTCATGATGCATGAACACATCATTAGGCTGCTGCTGTTCTCAATCTTTTCTCCCGGACATTGCAATTTTGTCGCTATAGAACAGAGAATTTCCCAAGTTTGTTAATCTCCTTGGAATAAATGAATGAATAACCTCCACTAAATTTTTTAATGCGCTTTCAATGGAGTATTTACAGAGCTGCTGTTAGATAAGGTTAGTATTCATGAAAACCAAGAAAGCATTACTTCTTTAACTGAAAAGAAAGGTCCCAATTTAGAAATACAGTGTGATTCAATCCTAAAAGAAAAACTATACAAATGGGTTAAGTAAAAACAGCTGTTTTAAAGATCACATCTCAAATTGCTTTCCAACCTTAAAGGCTTGTCCTGTTCAAAGTAAAGGCTGTGACTACTGTGGAGTGAGCTACTGTGAGATATTAATGGGCCACTTTGTAAATGGATTAAAATGTCCATTACAAGACAATAAAATGTGGTTTTCATCTAACGCTGTCCACCCACTAGACTACATTTCTTTTAAAGAGGGTTTGAGAGGCAGAAGCAATTATTAGATCAGATAGACTGAACAGGGGGAGAAGAATTTGTAATTTAACACTGTCTTATTCTATAAAATTTACCAAATGGTTTCACATGGCCAAAAAAAAAAAAAAAAGAAAAAGAAAAAAGGAAAAGGGATAGAAACATTTTAAAAAATTGAATAAAAATCAAACTCAGTTCTTACTGTAAACCAGTTGTTCTCAAACTTTTTATCATTTTACTGAACCTCTCTCGAAGATAATAAACTCACAAGTTTTATTTTGATGATCAAGAGATAATTTCCATCATATCTATCAAATAGAACTGATCAGAAAAAATTTCAACAAATTGGAAAACCCAAATATGTAGAAATCAAAACACTTTGTAAACTTATGTTGATTTCAACAACATTTTGTTTCTGGATAAAAATAATAATAAAAACAAACCCTGGAACATTTTTACATTGTATGAAAATGGCCAGATTTTTTTAAATGACTTTTTATTTTGAAATTTTAAGTAAGCAAAAATCTAAACTACTTGTCTGAATGAAACAGATTGATCTGAAATGATTTTTTCATTTTCTTTTGAAGAGAATATCGAAATATTTGGAGTCTGTTCCGAATCATTGGGCCTCATGAATAGGCCATCAGAGACACATCTCTTTCTTTGCATCTCAGTGAGGGCCACGTGGCTTGCAATCTTTGTGCCCTTGAACAGAGACAGTGTTTGAAGTCTCAGAGTAGTTAGTCCCTGTCTGTTAGTAAATGAGTGAAGCTAAACAGCAAGGCTTAATATATTAAACAGTTGCCAAATGAACTCCTGAGCTAGGCCAGAAGACAAAAGAGGTTTCTGGTGCATCAGGTGCAAGCTGCTGGCCACCTGAAGAATGACATAGTTGAGATGACTTCTTGAACAACCACATTCAGAAGTGGTTGCCACAGACATCACAAGGGGAAGGTTTAAAGATAAGAGAATTTGAGAAAGCAGAAACCAAAGAAGCAAACTGGGAATTTGTGAAAAAGAGGGAAAGAGATCCAGGAAGCATTCAATCCAGCTAGAAACACTAAATCTTTATCAGACTGTAGAAAGATGTGTTGGGAGTGATATAGGAGACTCTTCCCTTTAAGTTCCACATGCTGATAATCATTTTGGCCCCGGGGTGGTCTGCCGCCTCTCATCACTCAACCTTCCTGCCACATCATATTTTAGTCCCATCTCTTCAAGGATAAAAAAATTCCAACAAATAACATTGTTATGTTTTATACGCTTCCCTTATGCTGAATTGTTCTTATCCTCTTACATCAGGGGCCTTCATGACATCTGCCCCAATGGTTAGTAGGATAAAGCAGGTGTTTCAAATATTCTTGGTTCCAGTTCTACTCCTGGGGGAACTCTGTTTCACTTTCTGGTGGGGAAGCAAAGGGAAGCGTCAAGAGAGTTCACTCACCAATTCCCAGCAATGCAGCCAGTGGATAAGTAAATCAGTGTCGGAGGAGCGAGGGTCTAGGACTTGGGATGCCCCAGCTGGATGCTCTGTTCCTCTTCCTGGTTTAGCTGCTAGTCCCAGCTGGGTTGGGAGTGGAGGAGGAAGAGATTTCCTCTCTCCTTGAAAGGAAAAGCCATGGCTGGGCCACACCTGTCCCCTGAAACCTCCTCGTGGCTACTAAACACTCTATACTCCTCACCCTGACAAGCTCCCCTCACTCAGATCCCCCCCGCAAGGAGCCACATTCCACAAGAACCCAGAAACCCCTCCCCCACTGAACACCAACCACTTTGACTGGACCCCCCGGAAGAGTTCCATTGCTGCTACTCTTTGAAACCCCCAAATGAGCCCCCGTGCATCCATATCCCCTAGCACCTGGACACCAACAGAGCCACACACAGGATGCTTTAATACACACCTGTATCCTCTCCTCCTCACGCACTTAGCTCCTCCAAATCTGGATCCTGCCTGCCTGTCCACACCTGGTACAAAGGGGCGCAACTGGCCCTTGCATTGTCAAGGGTTGGGTGCTTTTTAAAAAATGTGGAACACAAGAGTGTGAATGCACCCCCCCCACACACACACCCACATAGTCTCCCATGAAAGCAGGAAAATCAGCCCCAGCCTTTCCCCGCTGGTCAGAGCATGTGGGAGGGAAGCTCGGGCAGTGCACTGCTCCTGCCTTTCCCCGGCCAGCTGGAGCATGCTTACTTGTGGGACTATGGGGTGGGGGTGCTTTTGCATCCTTTGCACCCCCCTGCATACAGGTCTGCATTAGTCCTAGAGAGTTCTTCCCTCTCTCCCTGCAGCCTCTCTCATATCTATGCTGCCTTTTTAAATAGTTATCACCCAGCTCCTTCTTCAATAGGGGTTTTATCTTTAAATTAAGCCTGGCCCATCTCTAGCTGCAATAAGGTAGTTAATTGACTTCAGGCCCACATTTACTCTTTTATTACTTGAATGGGGTAGACACCCAGGAATTCAGCAAGTCAAGTACAAAGCAATGCATCTCCAGCAGAACGGAACAGAGTTACAAGAGACAACTGATGGGAGTCCTTGCAGTATATAACAAGTAGTTACACCAAGAGAAGCTTGTTGGGAATCTAAAGGAGGCAAACAATCATTACTGGAAACTCCATACAGGTTGGATCTCTCTGGAACAGTCCCAAATGAGGGAATCTGCTGGACCAGAGGTGGTCCCCTGCTAATGGCTCCCCAGACCATCTTCCCTCCCTGCTGCCGGCCCCAGCCGCCCCCCACCCCTACCCCACCAGACAGCTGCGGCCCCAGCAGCCCAGACTGCCCTGGCCCCAGCCCTGCTACCAGGACTGCCATAGCTGCTGGGTCTCCAGCCCCAGGCCCTGCTACTGTGGCTGCCATGACTGCCGCATCCCCAGCCCTGCTACTGGGGCTGCTGCAGCCCCGCTATGCTACCACGGCACTGGCGCCGGTCCCAGTCCCAGCCCTACTGGGCTCCAAGCCACCAGCCCTCTTGTCACTGGGGCTCACAACTGGAACATGGATATTGCCAGATGAGGGAGCCCTGGTTTTTGTAGGTCTAACTTGCATTAAAGAAAGTGGACAGAGATCTCAGCAAACCAGACAATGACAACAGGTTAGTATGCTATTTCTACAGAGCAAACATCTGAGACGTAATCATGAAACTAAACAGGATTATGAAGTCATGCAGCCAGTTTCCACAGCTGATAATACACATTGAAGCCACTCAGAATCATGGAACTACACATCTTACAGAAGATTTCAGGGACATTGGAAGGAAATAGAGAAAGGTCTACATGATAAGCTTGGAGATCCATCCATGAATAAACAAAGAAACAAATAATGGAATAAAGAGTTATCTGCATGATTGGTGTGAAATTGAATGTTTTGTGACATGTTGAGGCACATGCCACAGGAAGAGAGGGCTGTAAAAATGGAATGGCCTGATTAGGATTTATCAGAGGACTAGTCTTCTCCATTGGAGGTGATCTGGAGCAGCCAAGAGGGCATTAAAATAACAATGAAAAGGGAGAGTGCTAAGTAAGCATATGTAGCAAAAACTGAGTGTGTCATGAATAAATTCAACAGCTGAGACAAAAAATGTGAAGTAAAAAAAATTTTCAGTTGCTTATATACCAAAACTAAGAATCAGGTTAACAAGCAAGAGGAATGAGAAATTCCCTTTAAAGAGAAATTTGGTAAAACTGGAATTACTCAAACTTGATGAGTCAACTTGTATGATTAAAATGTTAAAAATCACTCATTGTAACCTGCTCAGGAAGCACATAATGCAAGAGGTGTGTGTGTGTGTGTGTGTGTGTGTGTGTGTGTGTGTGTGTGTGTAGCAATGTACATCACAGATACCATTACTTACAGTTATTGATAACAGAAGCACAGAATCTTGAATGCTTACAGATTAGCTAACTAATAAGGCCTAGGATGTGGTACTTGAGTGGGTCTCTTATGGACCGCAACATCAAACCAGGGAACAGCATACATGGCATCTTAAGTACCCATCTGTGTTGTGTGGAAAGAGAAACTCTTATGGACAACTTTTTTTCAGAAGACTTATGCTGGAGATCTCATGCAGGCAGTAGTAAAACACTAGTTTTTAATAATTATGCATGATAATTTAAGACAACAGGTATTGAACCTAACATCAAGTACTGGGTAACTATATTTTGGATCTCATTTTGATGGAAGAAGATGATATCACTGACTGGAAGTTGGTAGCTTTCTATTCCCCACTGATCATGAGCTGATCATATTTAATACGAGCAAACAGAGGACAGTCCTAACAAATTGTCATCCATCCACCTCCTTCCCGCCTCCCTATATCATATTCACGTGCACACACATTCATGTGCAGTGCAAAAGAGGATAATTTCCCCAAACTGAAGAAAATTATGAGCAAACTTGATTGAAAACAAAATTCAGACAGAAAAATATGAATAAAAAAAAATCATGCATTCTTTAAGAAAAGTTTAATAGATGGACAAAAACCTAAGATTTCACAGTCAAGATAGGCTAGTTTATCCTGGTTCACTGGTGGAGTAATAGCTGCAATTAAAAATAAAAAGCAATATATAACAAATGGAAAAAAAGAGCAAATATGTAGTAATTAATATACCATAAAAATGATGAAGTATAGAAAATGAGTAAGAGAAACTAAAGACAAAAAAAAAAAAAAAATCTGGCAGGGTTAAGGCCAGAAACAAAGATGGTTTTAAAATGTTTATTTCTAGTAGATGTTGTCTGTGTACAACCTCCTCGGTTACTAATAGACTAGAAAGTACTTTATCATCCTCCTATGTTATTTTGTTATGAGTATGTTATTTTGTCTCTTTCCAAATACAGAAAAGCAATAGTTATAGAATACTTGACCTAATTGTCCCTCTGGTCTTAACAGTTATGAATCTATTAATCAAGTTTTGAAATTTCAAAATCTTTTGCAAAATGGAACTTCTGCTTTCTGCACAGATCCAATATCAACTATTAATCAAATATTAAAATATTCAAAATTAATATCCTCACCTTGACAAGTTTCTGTGGAATGGATGAGCTTGTTTCTGTGTACATAACTATCAGGTTGCAGAAAGACTGACCAAATTTGAAATTGGAGAGAGACTTGTAAGCCCTCCCTCCTAGAAAAATGGGGTTCCAAGAGGGAAGAGAGGTTCAAAGGAATTCACCCTGGGGGTGGGAAAAATGGCAAGAAAAGGTCTCAAGGGAATTCAAATGGAGGCTTTTAAGCCCTACTTTGTTCCTCCTTGAAGCCCTGTCCCCCCGGTTTGTCCCCTTTTAGTTTCCCAATGTCAAAGCCTTAAGGTCACTTTCTTATGAACTATATATTCTAAACCTGCTCCATGCTGGCTGGGAACTTACAGAGGAAGCCTTGAGGGCAGCAGAGAGAGAATCCTCCAGGTTTCTGACGAACTTAGGAAGCCCTTCTTAATCTCTGAAGTCCTGCTGGATGCATGAGAAAGCTTTTACTTGGAGTTGGAATAAGCAGACTGAAAAGTAAGTCCTACGTAGTGATTTGAATTTCCATACTTTCAAGACTGCAAATAAAATAGACAAATATTTCAGGCCACACTGAGACCCTGAACCAGTGGGGTTTGGGCTGTGCAGCTTGAGAAAGTATTTGGTTAAAAGCATCATACAGTTTAACTAAATACACTACATAAAATTTTTGCAAATTCAATAGAAATACAGTAGTTTTAAAAGGAACTTTTGATTCCCACAAGTGTATCTTTTTTTAATCTCTGCATCATTTGACTGAGCAAATTAGGTCTCGCATTGACTTCATTTTATTTAACTACGTTTGGATATAGCTGTCAGAATGCTTTACTTTAGATTTTGTATACTGGTACCATCATTCCTCTTTTCTGACCATACAGACCCTAATGTTAAACAAACTACTCAAATCTTAATGCTAACTGAAGACTGCAACCATTAAGTGCGAACTTGTTGTATATTTGCCCATTAACTGTCAACCACTATCTGTGCATTTGGCATATTTCAGAAGCACTGCTATATGGCATTGTACAGCGTATGGTGCTGAAGTTTGAGATTTCACAACTTCTGAAAATGCGATTTTAGCTGTTGTGTCTACATCCTACATAATCAGTAGTGCATAAAATTCCCAAAGCTTAGCAGTGTTCTATGACACTGGAATCTTGGGGGGAGGGAGAGGGAGATGTTATTTTCTCTTAAGGAATATCATGTGATCAACATTTTGTACATTATGCCTCATTTTTCCTTACTTTTCCCACATTTGTCTCTTGTATTAACCAGGTGTCTACAATTGTTCTTAATAAATCTTGGAACACTAGGGAAATACGAGAAGACTGGAAGAAAGCTAATGTTTTGTCAATAGTATTAAAAAAAATAAATAAATAGGATGGCTCAGGTATTTAAAGGCCAATCAACCTGACATCAATCCCAAGCAAGATAATAGAGCAGCTGATACAGGACTCAATTAATGAAGAGTTAATGGATGTTAATATAATAAATGCTAATCAACAAAGGCTTATGGGAAATAGATCTTGTTAAACTAACTATACACCTTTTTATGAGATTACAAGTATGACTGATAAAAATAATAGCGTTGATGTAATAGACTTCTGAAAGGTATGAAACCTAATACAACACAGCATTTTTCTTAAAAAAAAAATAAAAAATGAAAGTGGCATACATTAAATGGATTAAAAACTGACTAATTGGTAGGTCTCAGACTGTAAACAGGGAATCATCATTAAGAGGGTGTTTTTTCTAATGGTGTACTGTAGAGATTAGTTCTTAGCACTATGGTTTGTAACATTTTATTAATGATCTAGAAGAAAACATAAGATTATCACAGATAAAGCTTGCAGACAACACAAATTGGAACAGTGGTAAATAATGAACATAATAGGTTACCAATACCAAGTGGTCTGGACTGTATGGTAAGCTGGGTATTAGCAAACAATTTTAATATAACAAACTGTAAAAGACTGTAGGCCAAACTTAAAATATTGGGGCCCCACTTTCAGAAAGAAGTGATGTTAAAAAAAGATGTTTAGGTCATGATAGATGACCAGCTGAACATGAGTTCCCTGTGCAACACTGTGGTCAAGAGAGCTATTGTGATCCTTGGATTTATCAGCAGGAAAATCTTGAGCAAGAGTAGAGATGTTATTCAATTCTGGAAAACTGTGTCCAGTTCTGCTGTCCACAGTTCAGGAAGGATGCTGATAAATTGCAGATGATTCAGAGAAGAATGATGGAAACGATTGAACTCCTTGAGTCTATCTATTTAGCTTAACATAGTGAAAGTTGAGGGTTAAGATTTGATCACAAACTGTAAGTACCTACAAAATGGAAATGAGTATTTGATAATGGGCTCTTCAATCTAGCAAGCAAAGGTATGAGAAGATCCAATAGCTAGAAGCTGAAATTTCCAGTAGACACATTCAGACTGGAAATAAGGCATATTTTTTAATCTTGAAGGTAATTAATAGCTGAACAATTTGCCAAGGGCCATGGTATTCTCAAGCACTGATATTTTTTAAAATCTGGCCACACCGTGTGCTCCCTGGATGTTCCTCCATGCCACCTAGCAAGGTGTGCCCACAATTCAGGGATCACTGCTGTAGACTCTAGTACAATACAACTGAACAAAAATAAGTGGATATATACAGCAAATATGTTTATGTGGCTATTCTATAATTTCTTTGTTGGCTTCAGATTCATCAATAATAGAGCAGCAGTAATTGGAACTTTAATTCAATGAAACTAGGATTTTACCTCACTGGCAAATCAAACAACATAAAAAAATTAAGCAATGAGGATCACTTCAATAGTTATGATGAACAACAGCAATAACCTCTATAACATTTAGCATTTTTAATAGCTCAGTTTATGAGCAATCTCTAGGCTGAATATGTTCTCAAGCCATTTATCAAATAATTTCAGACAAAAATGCCAAGTGATCACTATCAACAGTTCAGTAAACTCTAGTTTCTGACATGTTATAATGTGTAATAAATTGATCTAAGGAAATCCTGGCATTTGGATGTCTGGAATGTATACTTTTTACATACACTTGCCACCACTTATTTTTACAATTCTGAGTCTTCGCTTTTTCTTTTATACTATTGTCAGCTCTATTATTTGCCCATAATAATTTTAATGAAGTTCCACAAACATTTTCTTATCTCAGTCTTTTATGACAAACCTCGACCATTTTTATATTTCCATGTGATTTCACACCTTTTATAATATCTTTTATTCACAGATGATTGACAATTGAGGAGAAAAAGTCTGAAGTCCGGTGCATTTTTAAACTTAGCTAGGAGATTCTAGACCACTCAAAATAAAATAATATCTTTTTATTTTCAGATGATTGGATTTTTATGCAGATAAATCAAATTAATGGTCTAAACCCCAATCACAAATGAAATTCGGAATGGATCTTAAAAGTGTAGATATGTGGCTCTCTCTCTCAAGCTTAGCAGCTAATTATTTTTAATAATGCTAGCATAGGAAGTGCAGACAGAACTGTGATTTCTTTAGAAGCTTGAGAAGAAGAAAGGGCTGGGAAAGTGAAAATTACTGCTAGATATCCAGAGCTGGAACGTCTGTTTGGATCTACTCCTTTTTCCTCCTTTGGGTGGCATCAACTGAATACATCAGATAAAATAGATTGTCCCATTTACCCATGCAGTTCATAAGACCTTAATCCTAACAAAGTCATTTTACAGTTCAGATAGTAATCTAAACCAGACCCAGAATGTTAACATAGCAGACTATCAGTAAGTCTGAAACGAACATTTCTGAGAAGTTTAGGAAGGATGTAAACTTTTTAACAGGCACCATTTTTCTGTAAAAAAGAACACTTTTAAGTAATTTATTCATGTACTTTAATTTCAGTATTCACATTCAGTAATTCTTTGTCCCAAAAGTCTGACTTTTTGCTTGTGTGTACATATTTATTAACAAACCAGACAAATTGAATGGTATCACGCTGTAAAAATAATGCTACTCAAGTTTTTAAAAATGAAGTACCCGGGAGAATCCAGGAATATTTATAGAGTACAGGTTACAAAAAGTAAATCCTGATCAGACAGACAGAAAAAAAGGCCTGCTCAAAAAAATGAACCACCTTTGTTTCATTCTGTAACACAGAGTAAATAGGCCAGGAACAAAGCACAACAAAGCTATCATATACAATTTAAGTCATTTTCATTATCACAGAAGTCACAAAGGGTATGTCTACACTTGCAGCCTAATTCGAACTAGGGCTACAAATGTAGGCATTCGGGAATTGCAAATCAAGCCTGGGATTTAAATATCCCGCGCTTGATTTGCATCTTCCCAGCCGGGCGCAATTTTTTTTTTTTTTTTTTTTTTTAATTTACAAGCCCGGCCCCTTAGAGGAAAAGTACAGTGGCAATGTTGCAAATTTCTCAGAGCTCCCTTCTCCCAATAGATTTTCCTGTGGGAAAGAGGCATTTACCTTCACAGACCTTGTAATTTCTTCAGATGGATAGCATGTAAAGAAAAAGTTAATTGTTGGAATGACCCTCCATGGGAATAGAGTGGCACTGAAATGGCATTTCCCTCCCTAGTTCCTTCAAGACTTTGAAAATACCTCTGCATAAGTACTGTTATGGATAGGTTAAATATTGCTCAAACTAGTAGGTGTAACAACTCCTCCTTCATTTGGGATAAATGTAACACACAGTTAACGTTCTTCATGGAATCAAATAATGGAAAACATAGCAACTGTACCCAAACCACAGAAACATGCAACTCCCCAAAGCAAAGACACTCGCAAGGCAGAGGTGGGCAGGCAGGTTTCACTGGACATTGCTCTGTGTAGGATCAAATTAATCCTTTGTTGGCCCCAGCACCAAGACTGTGGCCCAACCCTCACCCAGGCACTTTTCACTGAGGCCTTGTCTACCAGTTGCATGGGAAGTGGGGAAAGCACAGGAGTTTTGCTTGTCTGTGAAAAAGAGGCAGAAATGCCAGAGAAGCTTAGCATGAAGGAAGCACCAAGCAAGCTACAGAGGCACTAGTGGCATGGCTCTGAGAAAAACAAAAAACAAAATCAGCGCTAACTTTTGGGCTAAGAGCTAGCCAACGAAGGCATGGAGCTGTGAACAAAGAATCAGTTACCTGCTGTTTAATTCCTGCTGTGTTTAGGGAAACAAAAGATTTTGTACATTCTGTGCAAACAAGATTGCATCAAAGATAACAGACTCTAAACATCAATTTCCTCTTCTTCAATAAAATATCTTGTTCTAACTGTGGAAGACAGGTTCTGAGCCCCATCAACAGAGCAATTAGGTATAATCTCTTGTGATGGAATCCCAAGAGAGTTTTTCTTGAAAAGAGCCCATTACTTTTAAGGCCCTAGGGCACTATCTTGCCACTCCCAGTGTTTAGTAGGGATGTAAAATCCCATTTGATTGGTTAACTGGTTAAACAAGGGGGTGGGCAGGTGGGCTGCTTCAGCCAGGGGAAGCGGACAGCACCGCATGGGGCTGCAGGCTCCTGGGCCTATGCGTGGAGGCCTGGTGGGGCTGGAGCAGGCCCCCACCCATGGCTTAGGAGCTGATCCTGGGTACCAGTCAGCTGTTACTCAGTAAGCATCACCTGCTAAGGGTTAACCAGTCACCTGTTCATATTCCTAATGGTTTATTTGTAATTTTTTCTTCATCTGTCTTTTCTGTGGGAGAGAATGATCAGGTAAATATTTGACAAAATCTTTGGTTTATTTCCTTTTGGAAGAAGTTCAACATTTCCCCTAAAATGAAAGCCAGTTCTTGCCACACCAATCTTCCATTAATGGCAACGAAATTTATGCATGGAGGGAAGTCTACAGTTCATTACCTGGATTTTTCCACTTTACTAAAGGCAATGAAAGTAAAATGGACTGGCCTCAATTTATTTTCTATCCTGCTAGGCAAAGGAAAACCTTCATAGGAGTCTCAGACATCTCCAGATGAGATATTTTTCTCCCTCTCAAGAATACAAGGAAAACTTAATTTTAATTTAGTCAATTTCAATAATTACTTTCACTAATTCAGAGCTACGTTACATAAAACCTTGATTAATTTTTCAGATAAAGTAAACTTAATAAAGGAAAGAGAAAAAAACATGTTATTTCATATGTAATATAAGTATATAACATAGAAGGACCAGAAGCAGAACAATAAACTATGAATTGTAAAAACAGATGTTTCAGAGACCTTCCCCTCAAATCTAATAGCATTGGATAAAAAACAATAAGAAAATTAAATACTAAGAAATATAATTTAAAAACAAGAAAAACTTGAGCCAAATTCTGTCAGTCAAATGTATGCAATCTTAGTGAATTCAATAAATTGTAACTAATGTCTAAAGCTGAATTTCTCAGAAATACCCTTAGGAAATTAGGGATGTGAAGGACTAGTCGACTATTCGATAAGCAAATGCTTATCGGATAGTTGACAGGATATTCAACTAGTTGCTTCCCTATAAGATAGAGGCAGCAAGGTGGGGGGGAAGAAGAGGAGGTACTTCAAAGTGACAGCGCCACTTGAAGCCTGGGACCAGATCCCGGGCTCCATGTGTCTCTGTCACTTTGAAACACAGCGTGCAGCCCAAGGTCAGCTGAGGTGTCCCCAGGCTGCACGCGTTTCAAAGTGGCAGCGCTGCATGGAGCCCAGGATCAGCTGGGAACTCCTCAGCTGACCCTAGGCTCCATGCAGCTCTGCTTCCACAGCATTTCAAAGCAGCAGGGCCACACGGAGCCTGTGGTCAGCAAGTCCTCAGCTGACTCGGGGCTCCATGAGGCGCTTTCACCTTTGAAGTGTAGCAACAGCTCTGGTGCATAAAACACCACCTCCCCTGGACCACAGAATAGCAGTCTTTTCTGGATGAAAGGGACTGTTGCCAAGGTGTTCTAGTACTCCTAACTTCTGTATTCCTGAATGCTTTAATTCATGGGACCATCGCTAGGCAAGCACATGTTAAGCTGCTCTAATTATACTGGAGCCTGACAAACTCCAGTGGCTACAGGATCAAGGGAGTTTAAATGTGGTCCCAAGCACATTTCTACCACACCAGAACAGCTGGTCCCTGGTGTTTAGGCAACCAGTCCCCCACCCCCACCAGTTCTACACTTAATGAATAGTTACTTAAAATGCATTTGAGTTGTGATCCAGAATATAGCCTTGTTTTCATTTTACATTAATCAGTATTTTAGTTAACCCAGCTTAGATTTTATTTTATTATCTTGAAGGTTTAATGTACTATAGCTTATCATTTATAAAATAATCACTGAGAGCTCATTAAAATACTTTTCACATTCAGTCTAAAACCAAATTCATTTTTAAACCCATTGTTCTTAAACATTAACTGGCAAAATCTAAGATTAAACATTTCAATTGTACTTTATGTCAGAGTTACCACCTTGTCTTCTTACTGAAGGTAAGAAAATAATTTTTATTAGATAAAAGTTTGTCAAAAATAATTTGTTTGAAAAAAAGTTCTGGTCTTTAATCAAGGCTAACATTAGCTTCAGTAACTATTTGATTCATATGAACACTGCTAGAATGGCTAATACCAATTCCAAAGGGTGCTATAAATCTGTTGACAGTTTACTAAATATGCTTTGCCAATAAGCAACAATTAAAAGCTTCTGAGAAAGTGCCAGCGTCTAAATACACATTAGCATTGTGTATCCTGCTGCTGTTTTTCCTTATCTGAGGCAATATTTCACCAAAGATGGCTGTTCAAATCATTTGGAAGATTATCTTTTCTAAATCCTCAAATGTGTACCGGCAACTTGTTTTCCATGGAAAATATAGCTTTCAAGATATTCATTAAAATAAATATCTTATCCAATATTTGTCTCACTTTTAGTATATTGTAATTTACATAAGGTTAAAGTTTTCTATTATATTTTCTTCATCCAGTAGAAATTAGTTTGCTGCCTACAAACCCTCTTCCCCTCTTCTTTGCTCTTTCCCAATTTCAATTGTTTTACTGCCTCTGACAGATGACCTCTTTTGTGTATCAGTATAAATCCATAAAAACAGACAAAGTTCACTTCCCAATGTAGCAAAGAGCCTCACATGTTATTTAGATGGTTTCATAAAATCTAAGAGTCTTCCATAGACACCTTGGAAGGGATTGACTATCAGTCAAAGATTCTCCTGGTAAAGAAATTGAATATAAAACTCAATGTACTTTTCGACATATTAGGTATGGTCATCGTTACTTTCTCATCTATCATTTAATAACCTTTCAGTGCATGAAATGCTACACATATGGATTACCTTGTCATATAATCAGCTTGTTAAATAGATAAAATGTTAATTTTTGGCTACTTATATAGTTTTGGTTTTGGTCAGAGAAAAAAATCAAAAATAATATTTCTTTTACTGAGATACACTTCAGTCAAAATTGATATCTTTTAAGAATAAAAAGTTTATGCTACAGTTTTTAGAGAAACAAACAAACAAAAAAAACCCCAGAATAATTAGCCATGGAAGTTGCTTCCTTCTTAAAGATTTATTTGATTTCTCTTTGTATTTTCAATACCAAAAATGAGTATGACACACATTCTTATCAACTTTGGTCCATCTTTTATTTACCATGTATTATAGTAGACAAATCATCATTTATTTTCTCACTGAACTGTCACCACAACAATAATTTAAAACTAGGTAACAAACATTATGGTTTGTTAGAACTGCTAACGATTAAATCTTAAGTGTCTAAAACATACAAATATAAAACAGAATGTAATTAGAGCTATTTAAAGAACCCATTTTTAACTTAGATTAACCATACTTTCCATTTGCTAGGGATAAACACTCATAAATGAAACCCATTGCGGAGCAAGAAGCAATTACTTCAGTTTAAAATATTAATATGCACTGCCTTTTAAAAAGCCGTAGAAAATCATTTATGTACTGTACAATATAATCTCAATTCATACTGAGAATGTTAGCATTCTGAGTCCTGAACCAACTGCAATCATCTTTGAGGTACAAGTTGTTCTTTCCCATTTATGAAATCCTAAGACTTCTTTTCTTCAATTAGCAGTACTTTCAAAACAATCTTTATAAAATATATTGTACTTTTAAGTTAAAATAAAAAAAAGGAAAACAGCACTTTTTTTCCTTGAAGAGCAGACTTCCTCTAAATGTTCATGCTTAAAAATAACTGAGACAGTCTTATAATACAATCTAATGACCGACATATGGTATGCTAAACCTAGACAGTCTAGAAGGGAAATGACTGCAGACTGTAAACACATCCCTAACCACATTTTATTGAAGCACTGCCTACAATCACTCTGTGTGTGTGTGTGTGTGTGTGTGTGTGTGTGTGTGTGTGTGTGTCTTGAACTGTAATAATTAATCCATTGCTAAGCAGTGCTTATAACATCTTGGGATAGGTAGTTTCAGAAACTCCACACAATGCTTTAGCTTTGATGCTACGGTTTTATTCTGGTTAAATAATTATTGGTATGTTTCTGAACATGTCCTGTCAATTCAATTTTTCTTTAGTAAAATATATTAAGATATAACGTTTAGCTGGAATTACATTTTTTTTCCAATAGGACATGAAGGCACCACTGAGTACTTTGTGTTCCATGCAGCAATAGAACTACTCCCTCAACTGAAAAGGGCAGAAAGCAGATCCATTAGAGCTGAAGCTAGATTAGTAACTTCTCACACTCGGTCTTTGAATACCAAATATTACATTTTCAAAGCCGTGTGAATAGAAATCCAGATATCTGTATACAGGATTTTTATACATCCTTCCTATGAACTATGGAATGTGTCACCTTGCAAAAATCCTCCATATGTAGTAATCTAGGGATGAGAATGTCAAGCTTTATGTTTGCCTCTGGCACTATTCTGAGCTGCTACTAAACCATAATCTATAATATTCTAATTTTTACTAATTTCTCACTTTAAGTGGACAGAATTAATTGGCAATATTGTTTGGTAAATACTTGATGGCTGAATGGGTTTAATAAATTGTTAATTATTTTATCCATTTAAACATAGTATTTTTACATTTATAATTGAGTATGGAAAAGGCAATTAGCACTCCAGCCATGTGAACAGTAAATTATGTGTAATTACAGTGAAACTGCAGATAAATAGTAACATATTCCTTGTAAATTTTAACAGTGTGATAAATTAAACCAATTACAGGTAAACCAATAATGTTTGTTAATTAAGCAGTTATGAATGGGAATCTATGCTTTGCATTCACAATAATGTAAAGTAAGGCTACTTTTCTTAGTTTGTGTTTAAATTGACTATATAATCTTCTATACAGAGAAAAATTCAAGTTCATTAGTGCCATTCTCTTGATAAAACATATAGCATTGTTGACATTAAAACAAGATTACTATTTTACACAGTTGCCTGACCACCACAGAACATTATGCAGAAAAAAATAATGTTAGAATCATATTTTAGATACAAGAGAAAAAAAACCAGATAATCAAGCATTGAAGTCACAAGTTAATGTAACTTCAGTGGTGAAAATACAATAATAGATCATTTGGAAAGAATCCACCACAAGGAAATAAAAAAATAAAGTTGCTTGCACCGTGCCTTTAACTGGGGGTTTGCAGGTGTTGTCACACTTGCAGGGGGAGAAGGAATAGCACTTTAGAGGAGGAAGAAGAGAGAGGCATAGAAGTTCTCACAAAAGGGGTGGGCAAATGGGGTGTGGTTACACAAATTCATCCCTCTGTGGACCAGACTTAGAATCTCAAGAAGTATGCTATTTATCAGGAGCTAGAATTCAGGATGTGACCGAGAGACTTCCAAAACTGATCAAACCTTCAGATCACTACCCCTTCCTGCTTCTCCATATAGGAACTAACAATATGGGCAAGAATGACCTTGACTGGGTCACTGCAGATTATGTAGCACTGGGAAGAAGGATCAAGGAATTTGAAGCACAAGAGGTGTTCTTGTCCATCCTCACTGTTGAAGGAAAAGGTCCAGGTAGTGATAGTTGAATTGTGGAAGTAAATGCATGGTTGCGCAGGTGGTGTTGGAGAGAGGGCTTTGGTTTCTTTGATGATAGGACTCTGTTCTGGGCAAAAGGATTGCTAGGAAGAGATAGGATCTACCTAACCAAGAGAGGAAAGAGCATCTTCACGGGCAAGCTTGCAAACCTAATGAGGAGGGCTTTAAACTAGTTTCATTGGGGAATGGTGACCTAAACCCTCAGGTAAGTGGGGAAGTGGGATATCAGGAAGAAACACAAGGAGGAAGGAGCAACAAAGGAGGGCCCCTGATTCGAATGGAGAAGGTAGGGCAATCAACTAGTTATCTAAGGTGTTTGTACATGAATGCAAGAAGTTTGTGAAATGAACAGGAAGAATTGGAAGCTCTGGCACAGTCGAAGAACTATGATTTGATTAGAATAATGGAGACTTGGTAAGGCATAACAAGTGGGGTTCTGCAGAGGTCTGTTTTGGGACCGGTTCTGTTCCATATCTTCATCAGTGATTTAGATATTGGCATAGAGAGTATACTTATTAAATCTGCAGATGATATGAAGCTGGGAGGGATTGCAAGTGCTTTGGAGGATAGGGTCATAATTCAATTCAAAATGATCTGGACAAACTGGAGAAATGGTTTGAGGTAAATAGGATGAAGTTTAATAAACACAAATGCAAAGTACTCCTCTTAGGAAGCAACAATCAATCAGTCTCACACATACAGAATGGGAAACGACTGTCTTGGGAGGAGTACTGCAGAAAGGTATCTAGGGGTCATAGTGGACCACAAGCTAAATATGAGTCAACAGTGTGATTCTGGTGCAAAAAACCATGATTCTGGGATGCATTAACAGGTGTGTTGTGAGCAAGACACGAGACGTCATCCTTCCGCTCTACTCTGCGTTGATTAGGCCTCAACTGGAGTATTGTGTCCAGTTCTGGGTACCACATTTCAAGAAAGATGTGGAGAAACTGGAGAAGGTCCAGAGAAGACGAGCAACAAAAATGATTAAAGGTTTAGAGAACATGACCTATGAAAGAAGACTGAAAGAATTGGGCTTGTTTAGTTTGGAAAGGAGAAGACAGAGGGGACATGATAGTGGTTTTCAGGTATTTAAAAGGGTGTCACGAGGAGGGAGAATAATTGTTCTCCTTAGCCTCTGAGGCTAGGACAAGAAGCAATGGGCTTAAACTGCAGCGAGTGCAAAAAAATGAGGAGTACAGGATCTTTTGAAAAAGGGTTTTTTCCCTTGAAAGAACCGCGTCTAGACAGCAGTTTCACTTTCGAAATACCCTTTTTCGAAATAATGCTGTGACGCGATTATGCAAATGAAGCGTGGGATATTTAAATCCCTGCTTCATTTGCACTTTCAATCTGCCTAATTTACATCCCTTTTTCAAAAGAGGGATATAGTTTAGACATGCCCTGAGAATAAGTTCTGAGTGGAGGAGAGGCTTTGTTATGGTGGATAAAGAAAGGAATTAGGAATTAGGATACTCAGTATGTAAGTGATGCAAATGCCCAGTGCATATAAATGGGGAAGATATACAGCAATCAGATAAATGATTTGGTAAAGGATTTAAAAACGAGGTATTTATTAAAGGAGCAGAACATGGTGGAGAAGGTTTGGGATTTTTATGACTGGTACTGCAGGAAGCCAACCCCCTTTCTGATACTCAACTTAACTCTCCTTTGGGAAGGGGGAGTATGGTAAAGTTCCAGCAAATGGTGGGTTGGGGAAAGTGGATGATAGAAGCTGGCTGAAGGAAGTCCCTTGAGTAGACTTTGAATGATCATGGAGTTATTGAAACTGCACCCTTTTATCCGGAGGGTGATCCCAGACATCTACTGAACTTTTTTTTTTAAAGGATAAAGACAGGCTTGAACCAAAATTTTGGATACATTGTGCAAAAATAATACCGATTGAGTCACTACAGTTTGAAGCAAAGAGAAAAAAAAATTAAAAAGTTGTCAGTTCATGAGATGCCCATAATCTCTAGCTTAGTTCTTGCCAGTTTCATTTTATGGCTGCAAACATCTCAAAATTGGTCATGTACAGACCAATTTTGCAATTTTTATAGATTAAAATGCTATTAGAACAACTTCAAACTTCACCAACCAAACTCACTGAAGTACTCAAAATCAACCACCCTACTTGCAGACAACAACAAAATAAACCAGATTTGAAGTTTAAAGGTTATGCTTCAAGGCAAACTTAATATTTTGTGTAGAATCTGAGAGGTTAAATTAGTCTTTTAAAAGAAACCCTGTTACTATACTTATCTACTATAGAGAGTTAGTCTCTGCAGACTATCAACATTATATAAGGATTTACCTTTTATTTATAATTTTAACAGATTATTGTATTTGATATTGATAGGATTATTCATCTTCAATTATATTAGCAAAATCAACCGTGTAAGGCTACTCAACAGTATTTTTTAAACTTCTATATGAACACAGTATTGTTTATTGATTTGGTGCTTGTTCCCTGAATTCTATAGGCATAGATGAACCTTTATATAAACAATGTATGTATCATACATAAAGGATTGTAATAGTTACTATTTATTTGCTTCTATCAGATCCCTATGAAACCAGAAAGCTGGCAGTAGAACAGTATAATTTCTTTATTATTACCCACATAAATATAAGACCTGAAGTTTAAGCAATATTGAAAGACTGCACTTCAAACAGAGGAAAGACAGGACATTTAAGCTTTATGCGGTGTATGCATAACTACACATGGCAGTGAAAAGCAGGATGTGCTATCTAGCTACATGCATCAATGGAAAACTCTGGCAAAGGGGAGACAGTTGAGGAAAGACTTCATGAGCTCCCACTGCTGGAATTTCTCACTTGGAATTTCACATGAGGAAGGTGGCAGTTCTGGCAGAGGACAGGCAGCAGAAAATGGCTGAGCCTTTCCCTGCTGCCTTCCTCCCATTGCTGAATTTTTCTCTGCAGCCGGGGGAAGAGCTCCAACAGCAGGGAGCTGGCAAAGAGTTTTCCCTTTGCCACAGTCCTCCTGTGAGGCGAGGAAACGTTCCATAGTGGGGAGCTGCACAAAACTTTCCCAAACGCCTCCTTCTGCCAGAGCCTTTCCAATGGGGGAATCTTCCTGTGGAGGGGAGAGTCTTTGACAGTGGAGAGGCAGTGCAACATTAAACTGAGAAAAATAGCAGTGTACAGTATGGGTTAGTAAAGAGCTGTGTAGTGTATGTACTCAGGTACATAACTACATCGTGCAGGCATATCTTCTTGGACTGGTCTCCACTGTGGAGTTACACCTGCATAGCTACATCTCTCAGGCATATGAAAAAAACACACCCCTGTCCTGAGAGAACTAGTTAAGCCAACATTACTCCCAGGGTAAACAGTGTTATGTCAAAGGAAGAATTCTTTTGTTCCACCTCTTGGGGAGGTGGATTATATATAATGATGGGAGAACTCCCCTCCCGCCTGCCCATTTTCTGTAGTAAGGGTCTATACTAATGCATTGCAGAAGGGCAACTATAGTTTTTTTAAGATTAGGCAAGTGGAGTTGGCTATGTCTAAACTGTGCCTAAAGAGGTACACTTCTATTTATACCTGTACTTGTGGGACTGTGTATTACTCTATACACTAGAGAAAGAAGCATGCAGCACTTAGATCAGCAGTTTTCAAAGTTGGGATGAGGCACATCTGGGTAAGCTATTGACAAGCCTGTGACGCTTTGTTTATCTAAGTGTCTCTAGCTATTGAGCCTCACAGCTCTCATTGGCTGTGGTTTGCCATTTCCAGCCAAGGAGAGCTCCCGCAATGTGACTTACAGGAGTGGTAATTGAAGGCAAAAACTTGGGTACATTGCACCTTTGGGTGCAGAGGCTCTTGAATTTCTGCAAGTAGCCAGTTTCAGAAGCTGGATACCACTGGAGAATTCAAAAGGACTCTGGGATTGGGATGCACCAATTGATAACCTGCCTAGAGAAGTTAAAGGCTGGCATAGCCAGGTGGAGAATGCTCGAAAGACTGGTGATAGTAACAGTGGCAAGGCACAGGGTAACACAATAGGTAACATGTCCCAAAAGGCCTAAGGCAGGAGGGGAAAGGAGCCGGCCAGCAGCTGGTGGTTCAAAGAAGGGAGGAGTGGATTGGCATCTGCAGCAGAGGTCCAGCGTCCCCCCCACTCACTGGCAGCAACATAGCCCCTGCTCACTATGCTCTCCCAGTGCATTGATTGGGGAAGCACTGGGAGAGCAGTGGGAGAGCAGGACTTCCACCCACACTCACTGTCAGGAAGCAGAGCGAGATGGCAGGGAGCAGAGCGAGCTGGGGCCGCATTCTTCCACTTCTCCCACTGCTGCTGGAGTGTGGGGGTGAGGGGAACAGGACCCTGCTGTCAGTGCCAGACATCTGGCCCTGTGATCCCCCGGGCCACATCAGTAGGGGGAAGATGTGGAGTGGGGGCCGAGCAAGGGTGGGAAAAGAGGAGGGGAGAGGATGGATCAGGGACAGGGGAAGGCAGGGCATGGGTTAGAAGGGGTTTGTCCCCGTCCTTTCTGGGCTGGAGGGATGTCACGTGGCCAGTGTTCACTCATGTCCCCCCCCAGTTGCCCCTTTATACCAGAAGAAAGAAGCTCTTTCATTGGAAGCAGAGGGTAATAAGGTAATCCAGAGTCTTGGTTGCCCTGAGAATTGCCACAGGGGATTCTGTGTACTGCTCCCTCCAAAGATATTGCTCCTGCAGTGTCCATTGGCTGTTGTTCCTGGCCAATGGGAGCTGAAGTGCCAGCAGTTGGGGCAGTGGCAGTGCACAAAGTCCCCCTGGCTGCCCTGGCATCTGGGAGCTGGAAGGATATGCCATCCACTTCTGGGATCTGCAAGAGTAGGCTGCTTGGACAACTAAAAGTCAGGTTGGCTACCTCAGCTATGCTGAGCAGTGATGCCAGGGTCCCATTTTAACCTGGTGTCTGGGTTCAAAACTGGATTCATGGCAACCCTACTCTTTTTCTCCTTGTCTTTTTTACCTCATAAAGAGGAAATAAGGCCTCGTTCATACATAAGATGCTTTGTATTTTGTATGATGCCAGCAGAGTGCTCCTAGTGAGGGAATGCGGAGATATCAGCAAAATTGTGCTTTGTATTAATAAAGTAAAATCTTCCCCCCAAACCCAAGCAAACCAAAATATACAACTAAAAGCACAGTTTTATCCGTATAACAGCATCTAAGCAGGTATAGCTAAGTTGATTAGAGATCACAATTCCTTAACGCCCCCATTGACATAGCTGTAGCAGCTGAAGTCTATAGTGCAGATGGGGCCAAAAAGAACTGAAGGCCAGGAAGAGCCTTTAAGTCAGTTTGTTTGCCTGTGAAGGTCTAGCTGACAGCCTGGTTGAAATGGAGGCGGGGGACAATGAATTTGTCTGTGGCCATATTTCCACTTGCCACGATGGAGATCAATTCAATTTAGCAGTTGTAGTTAAGATCAATTAAATTAAATGCTGAGGACAGCTCCAGACGGTAGTTGCAAGGAGTAAGAGAAGTATTTGCTCCTGTTAACCTCCCTCCGTGAAGACGGCGCTAAGCTTGGATTAAGGTAAGCCGACTCCAGCTATGTATATTACGTAGCTGGAGTTGCATATCTTAACCCAGCCTTACAGATCTAATGTAGACCTGGCCTCAGTATTTATGACCTTAAAATATTCAGTTTCAAGTTCAGACAAAGTTTGGATATGTATCCAATCTTTTTAGACTAGAAACAAAAGGACCATTCCAGTGTATTGAGTCAATCTAGCCATCTATAGCATTTTTTTCCTATACCACCATTCTCTATAGTACCTTACAGCAAAATCTCAGTATTTAGCATTAATAACTGGAAGATCTACTGGAAATAAATTAGTTCTGCTAAATAGTACATAAATCACAGTGACCACACAAAGAAATAAGAATACTAGAGAAAACTGGAAAATATTTCCATTTTTTAAATAAATAAAATATAGCCCAATTGTATCTGTGAATTATTCTTCTGCCTGAATGCACAGAGCTAGAGCAAAAGAGGTAAATTAAAGAAACCAGGCAGGAAAATACATTCAATGGCCTCAATTCCCTTCATACAGTAGTCAGCTTTATAGCCATGAAGAGGAACTCCTCAGCCCTAACCTTGCTGGCAAGGCTGTTTGACAAGACTGAGAATCTGGAGGAGATGAAAAGAAATGGATCAGTTAAAAGGCGCTGTCCTAGGGAGAAGGAGAGGGGAAGTTCTCTGTGGCAGCCTGCAGCCACTGACATACTCAGTATATTTTCTCTGCAAAAAAGAGGTATTCTTAACTCAGGTTAGCTAACCTGAGTTAGCTAACCAAGGTTAAAGACAAAGTAACTTTGTTTTTAATTGGATTTAGTAACTCTAGCTAAAGTATACAGGGGAACCTGGTTTAAAAGTCAAGTTGTTATGTCTTCATTCCATTTTTAATCTGAGTTCGGAATCCCACCCAAATTGAAACAGAGGCTTGGACCTGTCATGTGAAAAAGGTGCAGCTGAGAGAATAGAAAAGGATTAAAGAAAAGGTAGCTAACCCAGGGAATATAACAGATACTTTAGAAAAAAGGTATTGTCTTCAATTATTTTGATAATTATAGTTTTGAATTCTTTATACTACAATCCACTTACTAGTATATTTTGTAAAAATAATATGGATCTTCATGACTATGATTCTGCTCTGACATCTGTATGGAAAAGGATTTACAAAGCTTCCCCCATGCCCTAAGTTATAAGGTTTAAATGAAGTATGGATTAGTGAGGCTCTACTGTATTTAGTATTACAAAATCAGTCCAAGTAATAGAGTGCATTAATTACTACAAGGGATATATGTATTAAATTGTACGAGACACTCCTCATACACAGAAACCATTTTTCCAAATATAACAGCTATTTGAAGTATCCTCTGTAGACACCAAACCAAAATAACTGGCATTTTAAAAAATAATTGTAGCTATGGCTATAGACATTTCAGATCAGACAGTCTGCTTCTTTTAAGGAGAAAGTCCAGCCCTATTCTAACTAACTATTTTAAAATTGCTCTATTTTTTGCCTTCTCCCTTCTTATTGATTAACTTCTGCTCACTAGCTGATTAGGATGCCTCATCTGCTGACTCTTTCCTTCCTCTCCTTACACACACCAGATGAAATCCTGGCCCATGGCTTCAGTGGAGCCAGGATTACACTTAGATGCCTCTAATTTTCTTTGCCTAGTATTTTGAAAATATGTAATCCTCTCCCTTCCACAAGTTTGGTTTGTACTGTGCTATTTTTCTGATTTTGAGGTCTACATTCTATCAATCCCTCTACCGCTTCTTCCTTCCATTGTTGATAGCTCCTTCTGTTGCTTTTTGTAACGAGTCTCTTCCTTTGGCCTTCTTCCCATGATCTGACAAGCTTGCTCCTGGTTTCCCTTATCTTTAGGGGGAAAAAAATCTTCCTTCAGTCCCTTTTGCTTGTCGTTTGCTTCCACTGCCTAAACTTACTGTCTTCTAGTGCACTGGATTGTCTGATCATACCCAATCTGCCTTCCTTTCCTCTCCACTCAATTGAAACCATCTTGACAGAGTAACCAATTATCTCCTACTAACTGAGCAAAAGGGACATTCTGTATTATTACTTACTTATTCTTTCATATTGTTCCTTTATTTCTTTCCTATAGCTTTTGTGACTCTAATTTTCTCTTTTTTCTTGATTGCTGGCAGTTCTTCAGTGTGTTCTTTGTTGGCTCTTTACCATTCCTTCTCTCATCATCTGTTGGAGTTGCTAAAATTTCTATCTAGAGAAGATCTATTCTCTCAGTGATATCATCTACTAACATGGTTTCAAATAATACCTCTGGTGGGTGATTCCTAAATGAACCACTCATAACCTCTCTTTACCTCTAACCAATCCTGCATCTTTATCTGGCAGACTCTTCCCTGGGATGTCCTGCCGTCAACTCAAAGTCTGACTTTCCAGTACAAAGTATTTTTCTTCTTCATCCCTGAATTCTAGTGCCTCACTTCTCTATCACCAGTGACAAAATACAAATAGTCACCCTTAAAATTCAGTGCTATCTTTGACTCTTTTTTCATTCTCCTCACACAAAGTGCCTTGTGCCTCAATCTCTTCTCTCTCACCACCCCTATTAAAACCACTGTCCATTCCTTCCTTATTTCTAACTTCAGATGAAAGACAGAAAGCATTTTTAATGAGTAATTAATAAAACCTGTACCTCAAGACTGACACGCTCTCCAATTATGAACCATAACTAAAAATGATTATGTGCCATTGTACTGTCTTCCTTTAGTAAGCACTCTGCAAGTAGCCATTTACCAAACCATGATATCTAAGTATCAGCCAGTCTTTTCTTCCAGCTTTAATGAATCATTAGCTGAATTACAAGGTTAAATTATATATTGGTTTACACACAAGCATTTATTTCTAATGTCCCACCATAAGTCGTATCTGCACTTTCATAGGAAAGTTAGACTCAGCAAACATACATTATGAGATTTTTATGTGTCTCCTTACTATAAAACACAAGCAAAATTTCCAGATAGCAGAGGTAACTGCACTAAATCAGCCATTTACTTTTAACCATAGCACAAGTTACATTTATTATAGCTATGAGCTCCCCTCACAGAGTCCAATTCCAGGCTGCCAGCTGTTCCACATCCAGAAGGCTTTCAGAGCCTTAGAACAAGTTTTATTTGTCATCATTTCAGTCAAGAAACATATCTTTTCTTCACATAACCTGGCAAATGCCAGGAGAGGAAAGCTCAAGTACAGCAGCAGAGGTCAGTCAAAGAAAATAGAAAAAACACAGTGGGTGTTTATTTGTGTTTGCTTCAGTGTGAGGATCAGGGTTGTCAACCACCCTATTAATATATTTACTGACATAGGGTATAATCTTCACTGACACTGGCTATTGTTTCCTGACATTGTCTGTGGGACTCTATTGAGAAAGGACTAAGGTATTGAAAAGCTGGTTTTGTAAACGTAAGTGTATTAAATAGAACTGTTTTAGTGGATGGCTGACTTAAGAGGGACTTCTTTGCACAGCAGGAGATCTCTCTCGCTTGTCTAGCGTGGGTTAGCGGAGCCACAGAAGCACTGTGATCAGCGTCTGAAGGAAAAGCAGTGCCTCGTCTCAATAAATTGACATCTTCCAGCCAATTAAGGAGTAGTGGTTGATGGGCTAAAAGGCAGTCTTATTGTTCTCCTCTGCCAGGTGCACTGAGGGGTTGGGGAGAAGGATGTGAAACTGGTACAAATGGGGTGTTTGGACTCCACTGGAAATATGAAAGCACCGCACCCCAAAAACATACCTAAATCTTGGGAGAGAGGGGGGAAATTTACTGAAAAATGTTGATAGTCAGCATTCAATATTAAACAATATAGATTAAACTGAGGACTATATCATATATTAGTAGGCAAACATAAAAAGGTATTATCATAATTCATGAATCTAATCAATTTATAGGCTGACTGTACATTTAGAGAAATAGCTACAGTTGTAGCTGATATTTTATACTTAAAAGTACATGCTACCACAAATACAATTCATTACTTCCATCCTAGGTATTCTATTCTAAATATTATTTTAACCAAAACATCACACAATGTAAAAACAAAATCTATAATACTCTTAATACCACCTTAATGTTAGGGATAATGAAACATTGTAAAATAAGGAAAAAGTTGAATTTGGATTAATTAATGGGCTTCTACCCGGTAAACATAAACCTGGAAAGTCTCTTAAGAGCCTCCTGTGTATTCTTGGTAACATACTTAATTCAGAATAATCTAAAATGTCATTTTTATTATTCTGTGTATTAGACATTGCTTGAAATTAAAAACATTAATCAGAAAATTGCTGTCTTAGCCAAGGAAAATATTGCCCAGTCTCAAATTTAAATATTAAATTATTTAATTTGTAATCTGTGGAGCACACAATATCTGCATCTAGTACATGTTTATCTGTATATCACTGTATGTGAGTATGCATCACCGCCTTTAGACTGTAAGCTGTATAACAATATAATAAAATCCCAGAAAAACAGAGCTCAAGGCAGAAACTTTAAAGTTTATGGTATATGTTTTTGAAAAGCATCTGGTACCGTACCATTAATAGGAAAGCGTTGCTAAATATTTAAGGATTCTAACAAGGACCTGTTGAAGCTGTGGAACATTTAGGGCCTTATTCTGCAACTTCTTGCTGCCAGTTATAATAGTCTATCCACATGCAAGATGTTTCAGGATTGGGGCTTTATTTGAATATGTAAATAACCTAACAGTGATTTTTTTCCCTGAAGAAAGCAGACAGACATTCACTGCAGCAAAGTTGCTAACAAATGTCAAGTCATCACAAATATATAAATTAAGTAAAAAGTGTAGTTCATCTGGATTCTACACACACCATGTGAAGTGTCAAGAAGAATGCCTTATACTAACAAGTCATGCGCAACATAACACAGAAGTGAAATGCAGAATTCTTATGTTCAAGAATCTGGGGCATATATTTAAAAAGGACACTGTCAATTTGGAACTCACATTTTTGTCTCGTTACTTAAAAAAAAAAATCAAACTTATTATTGGTTCAACTGAAACCTAAGATTATGGGGAGGCAGTGGGTAGAATTATCCACTGTTCATCTTGTTTGCTTTTTGGGATAATTATTTTAACTGCTTCTCCTAAAGTACCAGTTACACAGTCAGCCATTTTCTTCTTTTGCCAGTGAGAGTTTTTCCATACAGCAATAACATTTTAAGTTGACTATGTTCCTAGAAGAGTCTAAAATTCAAGACATCCTTATAACAAAATGACCTTGTTATTTATGAGAGAAAAGACTCTACATATCACTTCCTGGGCACATTCTGTTTTAACAGATTTGTGTATTGAACAATGCAAAGACTTTGTCAATGAAAATGTTTTTGTAGTTCAACTCCTGCGGATGGCAGATGTCAAATTTTGGACACAGCTTGAAAAGCTGACCACACTTTGAGGGAGTGGTCCTGGGGAGTGAGAAGTTGGGGACGAAAGGAAGGGGGAGAATTTTTTCCTGTGATTACGAGGGAATCTTGGAAGAAGTAGATCTCTGTTATTGCTTTTATAAAAAGGGAAGTATGGCATGTGTAAAGTGGAAATACCAATGTTGCTCACTAGATTCAACAGGGGTTTTCAAAGGTGGGTCACAAGCATGCCCTGGTAAGCCACTGGTGGGCCATGAGACACTTTGTTTTTCTAAGTGTCAACGGATATGGAGCCTTGCGGTTCCCATTGGCTGGAAATGATGAACCGCAGCCAACAGAAGCTTCAAGAAGTATAGTCTTATGTGGAGATACAGTCCATCTTTCATGTCCTTAAACACAGTAGAGAAGAGGAGCCCCAAAAGAGGGGCAATAACAAATCTTTGCTTCTTTTTGCTTTTCATCTCAAAGAGGTCTGGAGTAGACCCAACAAACTGAACAGTTGCTCTCATATTGCTGTGGACTGAATGTATAAGAATTAACAGGGTTAGTGACCATACTATTTTTTCTAGTTTTGCAACTAGACCTGCTCTGCAGACTACAGTCGAATGCATTGGTTAGGTCCATGAAGGTGATATAAAATGGTCAGTTTTGCTCTCTGTATTTTTCTTGGAGTTGACACAGAGAAAATGTGTCTATAGTTGATCTTCCAGCCCTGAATCTGTAGTGTGATTCAGGACAGATATTATTTGTCATCTGTTGTATGCACAGTGAGACTTTTGTGAAGGCTTTTCCTTCTCACTTAGTAGCAACATACCTCTATAGTTGTTTCAGTCACCCTTTTCACCTTTATTTTTATATACAGTGATGATGTTTGCAGGTAGATAGTTATTCCTACTATTAGAAAACAGAAGAATGACAGCTGTGCTTGGTGGGATATGCGTAGACCCCTTGAATCCACAAGGCGTCGGGGTAATACATACACAGGCCACATCCTGCTGATCGTATTTATATAGAACTTTTTGCTGAAGTCAGTGCATCAATAAGGTGAGCAGAATGTGATCCATAATGGGCATTAGTTAATAGCTGATTAATAGCATTTTAACAAGGCAGCTTTTTACTGGTTGGATAAATTAAACATATGACATGAATCAGGAAAAAAAAGCATATGATAGTAGCTTTAATATATCTGTTGCCATCTTTAGGCTCTATTATGTTATAGTTATTTAATGTTTTTCTACACTAGGACAACACAAACACCATGCGAAAATACTCAAAGGGTAATGAAAATGTGTGTCTGACAGTTTCTTGATAAAAAACTACACTTAATAGTGAACGTGAGGAACAGGACAGAATATTTAAAAATTAATCCAAAATGAGTCCTATTACTACTTCTTGATGTACTGATACAGTAGTATTACCCTGCAAGTTCAAACTAGGACGCCTCAGCATCATTTTTAGGCAAAAAGGTAATTTACAGAATACATTAACGTTAAATAATATACAGTTTAAATAGTATTTCACAGATTGTGGTGCAGTTTATTAATAGTTATGCATTATATATACCCAACTCTTTAGATCTATGCATACTGTCATATTTTAATGGAAATGAGAGAACGAGAGATTTTTCCAATCTCCCAGAATGGTGCCACTGATTCTGAAGAAGATGGGTTGGTAAAACTTATTAGATTGCTGATAAAGCTTACCATTTATAATATATCAAATCTGCTGCAGCAGCTCTGGATTAAACAATCTGACTTTAAAAGAAACAAAAAGAGTCAACTTCCAAATAGTCATCTTCTTTGCAAATATGATAAACTGCTGACTATTTGCTCAGACTCCCTGCCAGGAATAGGATAATATCATCACTATCCCTTTTCAGATAAGTTCTTACTTGTTTGTTACACCTTTTGATGGTTTATCTGCTGTCATCCAATAATGGATAACTTTTCTAGTGAAGTCACTCATGTCAGGCCTGTAAATGAGAGCATCATTGGGGGGAGTCTGAGCAACATGGCCTGGAGCGCATGGTGTTGAAAGAGATTATTGAAATTTTTTAAAGTTGTGTCTTTAAACCACAGTTGGAATAGATGGCACTCATTTCACTCTCTTTTTTAAGATGTGTAGGCAGTCTATGGAAAAGATTATGACACTAGTTTGAAGAAGTTGGTTGCCATCCAAAGTGGTTGCCATCCAAAAATTGATAACGGAGAGTTTCCAACAGATCATAACTAAATTCCAATTGGCTGTACACACACACTATAGTAGTTTCTATCATCACTATCATCCCATTACAATTACTTAGTTTCTTATTGCAATTTACTCTGTATTCTTAAAACACACACACACACACACACACACACACTCAAAGCGATAAAAGAACATAAAAAAAACACATTAGTAAAAGGAATGCTAAAATATATCAAATACATAAAAGCAAAAATGGGGCAAAACATTCCTGTATAAATTAAGTTTTATGGGTTTCTCATTGAATTTCAAAGATCTTCCAGATATTCTTTAACTGACATAAAAGGCCACAATCCTGCAAAGGAAATCAAGAAACTTCTCTTTGCAAGATCAGAGTTTATGGGCCTGATTCTCCTCTTACACAAGTTTGATATTGTTTTAACTCCATTTACTTCAGCTAAATGTCTCCCAATGTACACTTCTCTGAGATGGCTAAAGAACACTGGGAGGGAGAGGAGTTTATCAGCAGGGGCTACAGATTGGCAGGAGCGCTGGGAGGGAGAAAAGGGAGCTGATCTACAGGGCTGTCAGTGGATGCTGAGTACCCACTAATTTTTTTTCTGTGGGTACTCCAGCTCCAGAGCATCTATGGAGTCTGTGCCTCTGATCCAACACACTGTACACTCACAGGCACTTGTCCTGCCAGTCATCTGTCCACCGAGGGCATCTTAATCATAGCTGGAGTACTACACACAGAGGCTGTGTCTAGACTGGCAAGTTTTTCCGCAAAATCAGCTGCTTTTGCGGAAAAACTTGCCAGCTGTCTACACTGGCTGCTTGAATTTCCGCAAGAACACTGACTTTCTACTGTCTGAAATCAGTGCTTCTTGCGGAAATACTATGCTGCTCCCGTTCGGGCAAAAGTCCCTTTTGCGCAAAGCAAAAGGGCCAGTGTGGACAGCTCAGATTTGTTTTGCACAAAAAGCCCGATCGCGAAAATGGCGATCGGGGCTTTTTTATAAGCAGCGTCTAGATTGGCACGGACGCTTTTCCGCAAAAAGGGCTTTTGCGGAAAAGTGTCCGTGCCAATCTAGACGCTCTTTTCCGCAAATGCTTTTAACGGAAAACTTTTCCGTTAAAAGCATTTGCGGAAAATCATGCCAGTCTAGACACAGCCAGAGGGATTATAGGCTCAGACCCATTGTGTGCACCAACATGGGCTACTATGAAAGAGCCTGATAAGACAAGGGTAGGCAGCTCTCAGGAGCCAGTAATGCAAAACCCTCAGAGCCTTGTACAGCTGGATCCATACAGTAGTGCTCTTAGAAGCAATTTTTATAGAATACCGTGTTAAGCTGAAATTATGGAAATTTTATTTATAGTTAAACATAGCCCACACAGAATCTAAATTTTTAGAACCGTCCATGTTTACGTCTTCCAATGTGGGTGATTAGAATTAATTGCCATGCTCTGAAGACTTACAGATGTTTAGAGTTTTAAAATAGTTTGAAGAGACAGCTGTCCTCTTCTCCAATTGGACCCAGAAGAGAATTCAAATGCCAGAAGAAGTGTATTTACAGAAAACTGGTATGTAAAATGGAATAGTACCAATGGTTGTGTCAATTTAGAAAGAAAGTAGTAATTTATAAAGTATTTAAAAGTAAAACATTTTAAACCAAAAGAATGAGGTCTTTCTGTCTCCCTCAAGCATCATCATTCAAAAATAGCTGAAGGGATTTTTCTGTTTGTTGAGAGTGATAGAAAACAGGGGGCTGACAAATGGAAGTAGTGTCCTCTTATTGCTTGTCATAGTCAAGCAGCAACTGTGATTATTATCTATAATTGTTTGATATGAAACATTTTTATTGATTTAAAATACAGGTTGAACCTCTAAATTGGGACTCCCTGATCCAGCAACTTCTGTCGTCGGGCAAGACCACAGGTGTTTCAAGACCAGAGGGTCCCAGTGGAGGGCTGGTGGCTGGGCTCCCCACTGCTGGGCTGCCTGGTGCACCACAAGTGGGCAGCCAGGCACAACTCAGCGGGGTTGCCACGCGGGGCCAGAAGCCCAGTACGTTGCAGCGGGGCTATCCTGTGGGGCCAGGAGCTCAAGGCACCGCTGTGGGGCTGCCCTGCGGCCAGGAGCTCAGTGTACTGCAGCAGGGCTGCCCTGTAGGGCCAGGAGCCCAGTGCACAGGGAGTTGGGCTGCCCAGAATATCAGGGAAGCAGATGGGAGGACCAGCAGGGCAGAGAGGCTGGTGGCAAGGGGGAGCCAGGCAGGAGGCTGGTCCAGGGCTGGGGGGAGCCGGTAGCAGGGGAGCCAGATATGATCTTCCCTGGGCTGGCAAAATCCTTCGTCTGGGAGCGGTGAGGTTCAACCTGTATTTTGATTTGATATTTTGCTAGTATGACATTAGGACACTTTAACGCTCTGCACCAGCAGCCTCAGCAACAAGTGCATTGAGGGAGAAAAACAGAAACAGACATCTGTGTGAATGACAGAGTTGGGGAATAACTCATGGATTAATTTGGGCCAGCATTTTGATCAGCAGGAAACCCATCTTTAGGAATGACCTTGGGTCTGTGACCATAGTGTAGGAATTCATTTGGAGGACAGGGAGTCAATTTGTAGCTTAAAGAAGTATGGAAGTCACAGATAGAAATTCAATGAGAAATTAAAAATATGAAGAGTTGATTTGGATTCAGAAATCAGACCTCTGTGCGGAAATATGCTGGTTTTCAATCTGATCCATAATAGGCTAGTGGTTACTCCCAACCTGAACTTCAGTTTAACTTAAATGTTTCGTTTAATAGTTTTGTTTAAATATTTTTATCTGTTGAACAGCAGTATATTTGCATTAAAATTCCCACTCCTCTCAGTCCTATTTAATGTTTCAGGGACAATCCATGTATCTAACTTTCGAACACAACAATTTCATAATGTATTTGCCATCCCTAGTGAATATTTCAACTGCAAAGAAAGCCTCTGGTGTGTTGCCATGAAATGCAAAGATGTTGGCTGACGGTCATGACTGTTGCAATTGGGCAGGGGGATGAAATAGTATTGACTGTAAAGATATTGCTCCTCTGGTGTGAAGTTTTGATGAGCCGTTTCTTTGACAATGAACAATTGGGGCACTGAAATCTTTAACTCTACCATGCTGGCCACTGTTCTCAGCAGTGGAATGCAGTACCTTTGTACCTAGGTCCTGAAATCCCTAGTCTGTGCTTGAGTCCAAGCCAACAGAAGACAAGGGCTCCACTGCCATTCCACAAGGACAAGCTTGATTGCATTTGAAATTAAAACAGATAAAAGACTTAGTTTACCTTAAACAATAATAATAGGTATGGCTATCTACAACTTGGTTTAAAGTCAAACCTTTGATACAGCCTTAACTTCTTCCTAATGTGGTAGGGATTTAAGTTTAATACATTACTATAAAATCGTTTTGTGATACTCCCGAAAACAAAATGACAATATATAATGATTGTTAACATCTACAACCCTCTTAACAACAGTTTAAGTCCTAGGTACAGAGGCAAAGCATTTCACTGTTTTCTCCCCTCCGTACAACAGCTTAATGTTTAACTGGCTTTTTGCTTCTGATTTCCATTTTTCTCCACAAAGATTTGAGGAATAGAACAGTACCTCCTTTAAATTCTATATGCTGGTGAAATGACCCGTCTCTAGCCCCCAACTAACCCACTCTAAACCAAGCAGAATTACATGCTCACATAACTGAAATGTATAGCCTTTGGGCTGATAATTAAAACATTATAAGGCTATCAGTGGATGCTCTGTATACATTAAAAAATAGTGGTTTATGATGCAAATCATCACATTGTTACTCGAGACATTAACTTCTTGACCATGCTGGTGTAGCATCAGTCAGATACAATGCACCAAATTCATCCCTGGTGTGAATAGAATAGTCACATTATTATTATTTTTGTAGTGGTTTTAGCATGTAAAAACAGTAAATCTGGCCTGGAGAAACAGAATGGATTGGACAGGAAATTATGAAATGAAAATTGAAAAGTCTAGATCATGCATGAAGGAATGACATGCATAATGTAACAAGATAAGTGTTATTCTGGAACCTCCAAAGAAAAAGGCAACAGGCTAGATCAAAGATAACATGGAAACACATAAGAAGTAGAATTAAGAGCTATGAAAATTATATGAGAAGAAGCCAAGACTGCAGAAGACCACCAGCAAAGATGGAAGGCAGTGGTGAAGGTTCTGTGTGGCACATGGACTTGGCAGGCATTGCAGGGAGAAGAAAGATGTACAGTAGCACTTGGAAGCTTTTAATCATGAGTGGAACTCTTTGTGCTAAGCATTATACAGAAACGGAGGTGGAGGACAATGCTACTCCAAGAGCTTAAAATGAGATGTAGGATAATAACCAACAAGTTAGTGTAACAGACTAGGGAAAGAAGATTATGGAAACGGGGGGAGGGAAGGAGGAGGAAAGCATGCCAGTATATAGTAACTGCTGTGAAGTGCACAATACTTCTTGTTTGGCTTGTTGTATTTTTTAAAAAACTCTTAGATATATAAATAGACTGGGCAATTATCTAGCTCAGCAGTTCTCAAACTGTGGATTGGGACCCCAAAGTGAGCCATGACCACAGAGCTATTAAGCCCTATGCAAGGGGCTCAGAGCTACAGAAGCTCAGAGATGCCTCAACCTAAGCCTAAAGCTGCCAGAGTTGGTGGGGAAGAGCTAGTAGGGAGCAGCCGTGGCTGGTGAAGGAGAGCACCTCTCTGCTGGTCCCAGTACAGAGCCACCCAGGTAAGTCCAAGCCCCAGCTTCTTACTCCACATTGGGAATGAACAGTTTGGGGTGCAGGAGGGAGCTAAGGGCTGGGAGGGATCAGTCTCACTTCAAAACCCACATTCCCAACTCAGAGCCTGGATCTCATTCTGGATGCCAAATCCCAGCCCACGCCCCTCCCCAAACCTGAAGCCCCCCTCCTAAACCCCAAAGCCCTCATGCCCAGCCCCAACCCAGAGCCTTCACTCCAGCCAGATCCCTTGCACCCCAGCCCTCTATCCTAGCCCTGAGCCCCTCAACCTCAGCCCCACATTGGAGCTTTGCACCCAGCCAGAGCCCTCACACTCCTGCACCCCACCTTCTACTCCTGGTCTGAGCCTGCTCCCACACTCAGAATCCCTTGGCCTCACCCCCATCACAAGAATTTTGTTATGTATACCAACAAATTTTGTTATGTGTACCAAGGTATGTGTTGCACATCATCTTCACATTAGCGCACATAAGAAAATTCATTCTGCTCAGGGATGGAAAAAATTAGAACGAACACTGGCCATGATCCTGTTTAAATGGGGTCATCAAGGGCTGGCATTAGATTTGAAGGTGCCCTAGGTTGAAGCCTGAGCCTCACTGCCTCGGAGCAAAGCTAGTCCCCACCAGTCAGGGTAAAGGCCCACACCCAAACTCCACTGCCCAGGGCTGAAGCCGAAGCCAAAGCTGAAGCCAACAGACTTCAGCACTTGATGGCAATACTTAGGGTTATGGGCCCTGCCTGGGGCTGAAGCGCTGCTGGATTTTGCTCCCTCCCCTGCTCACACTTTGGACTCTCCTCCTAGGGTCATGTAATAGCTTTTGTTGTGAGGAGGTGGTCCCGGTGCAATGAAGTTTGAGAATCCCTGTTTCTAGCTGTTACCAGTTGGTGTCTTATTGTAGGAGTAAAAGTCATGAAGAGAGGCTTGAAGGAGGAGAGGAAAGTGGTTTAACAACTAGTTCAAGGACTATATGCCATGCATATGGGGCAGTATAGGAAAAAGGCATGAAGGTGCCTCTGGAAGAAATGGATCAATGAATGGTAGAGGTTAACAGTTATTTGATGAGACAGAAGAGCAGATAAGAAGTGAGAGTTAAGCTGTGCAGGGCCTTACAGATAAGAAAAAAAAGCTGTATTTGATGTGGTGGATGAAAGGAAGCCAGTGGATGCACTACAGGAGTTTGGAGACAGCTATGTAGTCAGAGCAACAGGATAGAAAGATGATTTTAGCCACAGTTCATGAGATAAAGTAGTGTTAGGAAGGCCAGGAGACTGCAGTAATTCAGGAAAGATGACAGAAGTTCAGGTGAGAATTTTGGTGGTGTAGACCAAGAGTAAAGGTCAGCTCTTAGGAATGTTACAGAGAAAGAAATGGGAAGATTTGTATGTATTCTGCATGTACAATTCTAGAAAGGGGTAGGGTTACAGCTGACACCCAGATTATGAGCTAAGTGGCTGTGATGGATGGTGGTACCATTAGTGGTGATAGAGAATGGAGGACTGTGGGAGAACCTAAGGAGCTTGATATTAGTTATATTAAATGACTAACAGCAAGACATCAAGAATAGATGTCAGAAAAGCAGGCCAAAAAGCATAACAGGCCAAAGTGAGTCAGAAGTGAAGACAAAGATTTGTGAATCATTGGTATGGAACCATGTGTCAATGAGACCGCCTAGAGAAACAGCATAGAATCAAACTGGAAGTAGACAAGGGCATGAAGAGCCCCTCTAAAATGAGTAGAGGACATATTGAAAGAATCACAAAAAAGGTAAGACAAAGAGTGTTAGGAAAGTCAGTAATAAAAGCCAAGGATGTACAGCCAAAAGTGTAGTCAAAAGTCCAGAAGATTATGGCTATATTGTGATGAGACAGGGAGGGAATCATATGAGAGGGAGAGACTGAATAGAAAGCTGAGAAAGGGTGGAGATAAAGAAGATCAAGTGGTCAGTGGACATGAGAATAAGTTAGAAGAGAACCCTTGGCATTAGTGACTAAGGAGAAAGTGTAATGGGGCAAAGGCAGAAAAGGAGAGATTAGGCTGGATTTTGTTAATCTCCTGAAATATTTTTCAGCAAAAAAGGCAGGGCAGTGGGGAAATCAAAGGTGGTAAACAGGGAGCAGAGATTGCTAATATGAGAGTTTATAACAAAGGAGATTCCACTTAATATATTAAACCAGATCAAAAACTCTCTGCACTTCCAGTTGTGGGAGAGAGCTTCTTAAAGAGGCTTTGATCCCTTAGTCTTTAGCACCAATCCATTCTTAATTAGGGTACTCGGGAAGACCAAGATTTTAAAAAGCCTGCTATTAAGGAAATGGAGGAGCTAGCAAAGAAGCTTTGTAAAGCAGTTTAGAGGGGCAGTGCATATGTGCGTGTGTGGGGGGAGGGAATAGATACACGTAATGTTCTTTAAACTTAAGGCCAGAACCACCCCGTGATAAAAAAAAGAAAACAAAGGGACAATTTGCAAGAGTAAAAAGAGAATGCAGGCAGAAATTCAGCAACAGAATGGCTAACTGGTCTACTGCACTCAATGCAGCATACATGGGTACATGGCATGTGCGTGTATTCAGTGCCAGGAGCTCCTGGCCCTCAGACACTGTGTACAGGTTTTGGAAACCAGAATGGCTGAACTGGAGGAGCCAAAGGAAACACAAAGGTACATAGATGAGACTTTCCAGGACTCAGTAGAATGTGCCCCCCTTCAGTCTGGCAGTATGCGTACTGATGAAGAGGATAAAAGTTTCAGGAAAGGAGAACATCGAGCTGGGGCAAAGGGAAACGAACCCATAGTTGGGACTCTCCTTCCAGATGATGTTGTGGTACCCTCACACTGAGGATACCTCTCCATTGGAGGGAACTCAAGGAAGAGACCAGTAATAGTAATGGGGATTCTATCATTAGAAACATACATAGCTGGGTTTGCAATGACTGGGTAAACCACACCATGACTCTCCCCGATATGAAGGTTGTGGATCTCTCAAGATAGCTAGACAGACTTATTTGTAGTGCTGGAAAGGAGCTAGTAGTTGTGGTACATGTAGGTATTGAGGACTTAGGGAGGTTAAGAGGTCCTGGAAGTCCTGGAGGATAAATTTAGGCTGCTAGCCTAACTATCAGATATGCCGGAAGGGGACATCGGAAGGGTGCCACCGCAGACCCCTCGTAGCCCCCCCTTCCGATAGTCCGGCTCTGCTCCAGGCGTCTCCGATTCAGCCGCTGCTGGTCAGTTTCAGCAGCAGCTGAATCGGGACGCCTGGGGCAGAGCAGCTGGGGTGCTGCTGGGTTGGTCCAGTAGCGCTGCCCCTTGGCACTGCGAGACCAACCCGGCAGCACCCCAGTTGCTCTTGGGGACGCCTGGGGCAGAGCAGCTGGGGTGCTGCCGGGTTGGTCCGGTAGCGCCAAGGGGCGGCGCTACCGGACCAACCTGGCAGCACCCCAGCTGCTCTGCCCCAGGCGTCCCCAAGTCAGCCGCGCTGAAACTGACCAGCGGCTGACTCCGGAAGCCCGAGGCAGAGCTGCTCTGCCTCGGGCTTCCCGGAGTCAGCCGCTGGTCAGTTTCAGCAGCAGCTGAATCAGGGACAGCTGGGGTGCTGCTGGGTTGGTCCCGCAGCGTCGAGGGGCGGCGCTACCGGACCAACCCGGCAGCAATCCAGCTGCTCTGCCCCTGGCTTCCCGATTCAGCCGCTGGTCAGTTTCAGCAGCGGCTGAATCGGGGGCAGAGCAGCTCCAATGGTCCGGCTGCCCGGAGCACTTCCGGGTTCCTGATGGTGCCGGACCATCAGGAGTGCTGGACCATCAGATGCCGGACCAATGGAGTTTTACTGTATTATTATTGTTAGTTATCTGCATTGTGATAGCACCAGGCACCTGAATCAGGATTAGTGCCTTTTTGTGCAAGATACTGTGCAAATACACAGAAAGATGTGATTACTGTCCTTGAGGCAATACTACCTTTATCTTAATATAATATGGATGCCCAGTCAACATAGTATTCATTCAGTGCAGTTAGGTGGTACATATACTTTACTGTTTTTCTACAATTAATCTAAAATCCTATATTAACCAATTGAAAATATTAGGGTTCTAGCTTTGGAGGCAGTCTCAAATACTTTAGCATGATTAGATGCAGATAATTACTACAGAGACCCAAATTGTTTCCTTTTGATTTTAACTCCTTATAGTAAATCTGAATTCAAACAGTCATCTACATTTCGTTGCTGAATGCACAAAATGCCAAGAGCAATGAAAAGAAATAATAAAAATAACTGGCAAATATAATGAATTCATTTCTTGTATATATGTAGAGGAATAATCAATCCATATGTTTCTCTGAGTTGGCACCACCCTTTAAATGTATGAACAGAGAGAGAGAAAGAGAATATACTAGCTTACCTCCAAAGGCAGACAATAGGACTGTGGATGTCACTGAAAACGTTTAAATTAACACTCACAAGCTCGGATATTTAGATAAAAATAAATTTAAAATATGACCCAAGGACACATCCCCCTCTATAATATCCTACTTTAACAGTAGAAAATTTGGATAAGAGGCTTCCCAATATTAAAGAATTAATATTCCAAATAAAAATGACTTTTAAAAAGAAAGAGTAAAAGGTTGATCAAAACAACCATCAAAAGACAGCAAACTGAGGAGTAAAACCCAAAGGATTGACTAGACACTTATTGGAAAGCAAAAGAAACATTATCTGTTCCCCTACAGATGCCTCATTTACATTCACCACTTTAGCATGACTGACAGAGTAAAGAACAGAGACAGCTCAAGGGTTAACCTATAGTTTATAACATATGGGGTATCAACATCTACAAGCCCAAAGACTAAGGCTTTTTGCGAGGCTGAAATATACTGTATGCATTATGTTGTGCACCTTTTCAAGCCACAACCCTTCCTGCGCAGGCTCCCACAAGTTAAAAACCCTGGCTTCAGTTGGGCTTGATGACCTTGGTCTCCTGTTGGCTCAACTCAGCTCTAAATGCCACCTCTCTGCTTTATCTATCCACTCCAAAGCATTCAGGTGAATGAATCTGCTCAAGTAAATCAAACAGCACTGGGCTGTTTACATAAATACCCAGTAAATTAATGCTGTACAGCTTTCACTCCCACAATACATCGAAAAATTATATATAACCCTCCCACATGAATCAATATTGGCTCCACACAGAGTCCATTGTGTGGAAGCAAGGGGCTGAGGCTTCATTTCTCCTGGTCCTAGGATGAAGATGACTGAAGAATAGGAAGCTGCTACCAGTCAGACTGAAAAACAACAGTGGTGAGACCTCTGCTTCCCACCTTGGCAGAAACTCTTGTATGCCACCACATCGCTCTCTGACTGGGTCTACAGGAGCATCTTTCATTATAGGCTTTCCTGGGTTGGTGGTTGTGGGGTACCAAGCGCTCTGTGAGGGTGGCAGAAGTGCCTCTCCATGCACACACAAACAATTCATTTGGAAGAAATCCAGTTTTAACTCTGTGTTTTGACAGTCATCCAGTTATTCTTGCAACCAGGGCTAGAATATTGTAGGGTAAACTGAGGCAGTCCATAGTATCTTGCTGAGAACTGACAACTCAAATCCAAAATCATTAGGTCAGGCCTGGGAAGCACACAGACAGCAGTTAACTTGACCCTGGTTGTCCTGGCAACTACATTCCAAAGGGGCCTCACTCTGATAAGGCCTGGCTGGTATCAGCCAGGCTGCGCGGTTTTTCTTACTGTCACCTGTGATTTCAGATTAATCAGCTTGGATCCCAAGGACTGTGCCAACACAAGGAAGGAGTCATCTCATAGTAGCCATCACAATTTCAGCAAAACAAGTTAACATCAACATGTCCATTTTGGGGCTTCCATCCTGTTTATGTTGGCTCATTTAGCTTGTTAGGAATAAGTACCTGTTTTCATGATAATATGTTTAATTGGCAATGGGCGGAGATACTGTGTAACTTTCTTAGTTCATTGGCTTATGTGCATATCTTATTTCTGCTGCTAGACCTATCAAATCATTTCCCCTCCGTCCATCTGCTACCTATATAATCTAATGTATGTTTTGGTTAAGGCAGTGCTCTCCAGGCTAACACCTGGTTGGCACTCCACCAGTGCTGTGTGTTCAATAAATCCTCTGCTTGTTTTCACCTGCACCCAGTGTGTCCAGAATTATTCCCTACAAATATTTTATTTGTTATCAAATATTACATTCTGCAAGAGTTTCTGGAATATGTGGGGTAAAGGAAGATCAGCCTAGGTACTGAAGAGCTTATGGTTTAAAATCACACATCAGATGATTACTTCACTTTAATTTAAACATTTATATAGGGATTTTGGTGCCTAATCTTAAGAACTCAACTTTGAAAATGTGTCCCATTAATTCCATGAGCAAATGTAAACTAAATCTGTGACCATTGTGGGAGAAAAATCAAATAACTCCAATTGTGTCTAAGGGGGGACTGTGCAGGAAATCAAAACTCTCTAAAAGAAAACTGCTGTAAGGGTTAAAAGTTTTCCAGGCCTCTCTCCCTGTAACAGAGAGAAATCATCTTAACTCTAATCAAGACCCTTACAATGCCTCCTATCTCAACTTCATGAAGACCCCCTAGTCTGTCACAATTTGTCATGTAAACCCTTATCTTTGTCACAGTTTGCCTTGTAGGCTCCTCACTCAGGTTATCATGTGCCTTTGTACTGTAAACTTACTTCTAGCATACTTGGTGTAAACAGAAACCTCTCAGAGTACTTCTGCTGAGACTTTGATAAGTTAAAGAAAACAATCAACAACTAAACTGTCTGAACATACTGTATAAAGGATCCCCTGAACCTTTCTCTCAGGGCTGCTGCTGCTCTCACTCTGGTAGCTGTCAGCCTGCATGCATGCATAATAAAGTTTTCCTTCTAGATTTCTCTCCTGCCTCACTGCTTTGACCTCCAGCCTCGGACCCTTCTGGGGACTCTGTACCCCAGGGGGGAGCGAGATTTCCCCAACACCATCAACATTTATATCAAATATAACAAAGATATAAAGCTTCACATTTTAAAATAAGTATACTCCAAATTTCCATCTTAGGCACGTATACTCCCACATAATTATTTCAGGGTTGTACACAGCCAGCCAGGAATATATACATACAACCCCAATTTGTGTGTTTATCTAGGCATCTGTATATCTCAGTTGACTACAAGCAAGAATAGATTTTGTGCACACCTGTTTTAATGTGTATGCCTAAACTGATAAGGAATAAAACCTGAGTTGGGATTCAATTTTGCTTAAAATCCCTGATACTGCACGCAAAGGAAATAGCTAAGTGACACCACTTGGCTTGTTTTTCTGATGTTGCCAGAAAATTACAATTGGGGAGCTACGGGGTTGAAATAGGAGTACCTGTATTAATATTTTCTGTAAACTAAAGAATTACCTGAAAAATATATCTTTTATCCTAGTGTATTTTATTAACACAAGGCAAGTTAGTATACGTAGAAGCACAATAACAATCTACTTCAACGAGTGTTTTTGTGAGGTTTTTTTATTACTGTGGGTAATTTGTTAGAATTACAAAGAGCCTGGCATGCATCTTTAGACCTATGCTCTTGGCTCCCTCTACTCCCCTACTCATTGGTATGGTTTGGCCCAGGCATAGGCTTCCTTTCAGCTTCTTCCCTTTGAGCCAGTTTCTGCTCAGTTATACCAAGGTAAAAACTTAGAATATATACGTGAATTTAAAAGAGAGATCTAAATGAGGGTAGTATGAAGCTTTCTGTCCAGAGGGGAGATTTAGGAGAAACAAAATCTTTGGGAGTTCTCCCTACTGAGTAGGCAGAGGAGGGGAGGAGAGCTCAGACCTCCTTCCCCCCACCCCCAAGTGTGCAGTATTCATCCAACTCCACTAGCTAGTGTGGAGAAGAATCGTAACTCTGCTTCCTTTTTGCCATTTTCTGGTAGCAGAGAGGAGTACCTACATTCAGGAGAGCACAGGAAATAAAACTGCATCTGGCTCTTGCTCAAGGACAGTGGAGGACTTCTGTAGTCTTTTCCAGGTGCTTATTTATGCAAGGACCAGGCATAAAATGGCTCTAAATTATCAGTCAGTTCATACAAAAACTAAACTGAGACAGGAGGTTGAGTACCTAGACTTTTCAAGAATCAGAAATCTACTCATATTGCACATTTTAAAAATATTTAATATGATCTAAAATTCTCTTCAGCTTCTTCTGAACATATACCCACAATGCCAATGAAACATTAAGCGATAATTTGTACAAGTCCCTTACTGTTGGAAGAAAAAAATTGGGTGTATGAACAAGGTATGTTTATAAAACTCTTGTAACTCAGCCAAAATCAAAACAGATTTGCACCATTCAATGGCAGGCACAAATCCAACCTATTTCTATGCCAAATCCTGAGTTTTTTTTCTTTGTACTTGTTCAGTGACTAGCCAGAATTGTTGAAAAAAAATGGTTGCAACTTTTTTATTATGGCGGCTAAGTTTTTGTGGCCAGGTTTGTTTTCTCAAAAATGGTTGAAAAAGTGTTACACTTTTTCACAATTTTTTTTTAAAATCACAGATACCTCTGGAGGAGGACTGATTCTTCATAGAAAATTTCTGTTTTCTGATGCAGCAAAATGCATATACTCAGCTCTTCAAAGTCTCATTCCTGTGCACAACTTTAGTTCCAACCTCAGATTTTAATAGTAATTATCATAGTACCCGCTAAGGTGTGTGCCTGTGCGGCCGCACACAAAATTCTCCGCCCACACACCTACTTTGCAGAGCTGCGCAGCAGCACTCCCCTTCCTCCTGGAACACGAGTGGCACGGTAGTCAGCTGTTCTTAGCCGAGGCCTACTCCAGTGGCCGGGTTGGAACCTGCCATGTGGAGGGGAGAGCAGGGCCGGGGACTACTTCAGTGGCCAGGGCTGGGACTTGCTGCATGGCGGGGAGGGTGACGGGACCTGTTGCATGGTGGGGGGCTGCGGCCTGCTCAGGGGGGCCTGCTTGTGGGTCCAGGACCTGCTCAGGGATCTGGGGCCGCATGATGGGGGACTGGGCCACTCTGGCATCCAGGGCAACATTGGGGGGGGGGGGGGAAGGGAAGAGCAGCTCCAGTGACTGGGGCCAGCTCCAGCCCTAGCCCTTCCCCAGGGCTGGAGCTGTGTTCAGGGCTGTAAAGTGGCTTCCTGGCTGCTCCCTGGGTTGGCCGTTTGGTGCTGCCCAAAGCTGGAGCTGGGCTGTGGTGTAGCTGCTCGTGGGGCTGGGGCCCCCTTCACCTCTCTTCCCCCCTCCTGCACCTCTGTTTTGCCCCTAAGAGCCCCCTTGCTTTCCAACCCTCTGTCTCCCCCCAACCCCGTATGTCACTGCCCCATCCCTAGCACCTCACTTCCTGCAAATCCTGGGTGCTGGCTGCATCTTTTCTCTGCCCCAGGTGGGGACTCACAGCAGCCCTGCAAGGAGCAGCCTCGGGCACTCTGTGCCCTGCACACAGGCTGCCCAGGGAGCAGCGATCCTTGGGGAGGGCACATCTCACTTTCCCCCAAAAGGTAGGGGGCACTACCTGGGATAATCTCTTGGGGAGTAGTACCACTAGTGAGTGCCACAGTGCCACACATCCGAACCAGTGCACATGACCTCATTGTTGGCACACAAGGCAAAACTCATTCCACTCATGGATGGAAAATCTTAGAAGGAACACTGGTAGTTATAACACAACATATAAATTTGTAATAAAGGCTGAATGGTACATTAGATTGATTTTGTTGAGGTCAGAATTCAAGTTATGCGTTAAACTGAGACTGAGAGTTGGATCATGTGGGAAGTGAAAAGAATATTATTATGGAGTAGAGAAGCCCAAGCATGTGATGCTGATAATCAGTTTGGAATGAAAATAGATAATGAAAGCTATGCAAATGTGCAATACATTAACTGAAATATTAATTTAAATGTTAACAAATTTGCCACCATACAATTCCTGTGTGTCTAATAGCCCTGATTAAAAGTTATTTATAAAGAACACCTCTTTATCCCACTCAAAGTATTCCGCTCTAAAGGACATTGTTTTAGGAAAGACGCAACATAATTACATTTTTAATGATTTTTTTCTCATTAGAGAGAGACCTGCATATGCAAAATAGGAAAGTTTCAGTGAACCAACAGGAAAATAAAGTTGTAGAGAAGCACAAAGAATATTGCAAATCAAACAGGATCTATGGATTCCAAAACTTTTGCTTACGGTTAATAAGGATAGAAACATTCTGTATAAAGTATTTTGAAAGTAATTTTTAATTTTCCAGTAACAGGAATTGACAAAATTTCCCTCTGACTATGGGAGAATAAAGAGTCATCAAGTTCCCTAAAATATTAATTCCTGACCTGTTTGGGTTTGAGCCCTTTTTTTGTGTGGCTAGGATCCACCACACATTTACCTTTATGCACTGCATTGTCACTGTCATGGCCGCACCTGCCTCACAGCCATTCTCCCTCCTTTTCTCATCTCCTGGATTTTTGTTTGATTGCCGAGGGTTGTTTTGTGTTTGCTTCCTGGCTGTCTGCTTTTAATAGGAGCCTTTAACACATGCAAAAACTCTTGTTTTTTGGATCTTTATCCACTACCAACATGGCGTTCACTAATTTTTGATGTTTACTTTTCCAAAGCTATACATGACTCTCCCCTTATGTGACACGGATTACAGAATAATTCAGCACTAGTTAATCTTATGTTTCATAATGTGGGATTGTTCAAGTGTTTAATAAAAGGAGTGCGTAGCCAAAGTCAACAAATCACTAACTTCTGCCTTGCCTGTAATTGAAGAATGCTGTCATATTTTGGCTTAAACCTGCCGAGGGACATTAGGAACTGCTGGCAATCATCCGTCACTAGTGCATATCCTATCTGGGCATTTGGACAAGACTCAATCACAAGACTTGGACAGGGATGTAGTGTGAGGTACAAGACATTCCAACATTGCAGTTGGTGAAGGGGCTCCTATTAATGCAACAGATTAATTACACTGTTTCTAAAGAGCTAGAAGCAATGCCATTCATTTGGTATATTCTTGTAAGACTATTTTTTCAGGTGATGTTAATGTGTGAGGCTCAGTTAATGTATATCATCTGAGGCTTATATGCATGACCTACTGCATATATGTTTAACATAAGCTAAAAATCAGATTTAAGACTTTATGGATCTCATTCAGCAACAGCTGGCTTATTAAGAGTTAATAAGCTTGTAATACTAATGACAGCTGTCGGGCATTCTTTTGTATTAGAGAGGTTTGTGCTTTTCAAGCAAAATGTTTTGGGATCCATTCCTGAGGATGCATGTTGACAGTTTAACAATTGTGCTATTTCCTTTTGTATGCACCACAGCTTTTTATATTTTCTTCTCCCTCCCTTCTTTTCTTTGCAAAATGTAATAGGCTGGTAGTGCTTGGTTGAACCACTTGTCCCTGTGTTAAGCAGTTGTTGATTCTGCTAAAGAACGTTGTTGTGTGTTCTGCTGACTCATGTTAGTGTGATAATGAGTCAGATGCCTATGCAAGACAGGAGGTTGGCGTTCCATATTTGAAATGAACTTTATATCACTGTTAATTTCTGTGTTGACACCAAGTCACAGGGAGAGAGAGAGTCTAGACTCTACATAATGTGTAGGCTGCATTGAAGACAAGTTCAGAAAGGGAAACCTCATTAAACAATGTGTTCCTGGAACAGCAAAAACTGTATTAAATGCAAATTAATCTTTCACACAAGTTTGTTGCAAGTGAGAATATTTTATGTGGGTTTTTCCCTCTGAGTCCAGAATGTGGCATCATTACTCAAAACACACACATACATCACTTGGCTCCAATAAAGACTCTTTAATGACATGAAACCTGGTCAATTGTTGCCATATTACGCAAATGTGCTGTTCTGTACCAGATTAGCTCATTACACTGCAAATAACCTCATTAATTAATGTCAGATTAACAGACTAAAAAAATCCTCTTTTCGATCTGGGGAACATGGAAAAAGCCCAGTAGAAGTGCAAAGGAGATCCTTAAGCTTTCAAATGTTTCATCCATTAAACTAATATAGTTGGAACCTAAATATTTAAAGGTGAGAAAAATAAAAGTGAGACAGATCTTCCTTACCAGAATGGAATTCTTCCTCAGTGAAAATACACAGCTCATGTAGGGGGAAAAAGATCTTTAACTGAAGAGGATTAAGGCAGCTATGCCATTCTGTAGTCATAATTGAACAAACTGATATCTCAAGAAATGAATCTCAAATTCAAAATGGATCCAATGGACAGCAGTCTGAAAAGATGGCTTCAGTGATTCTGTCAAATATGTGAAATGCCATAAGAATTCAGCTGGCAAAATACATGAAGTAAAATAAAATACTAAAAGGGTGCCTCGATATAACAGACCAAGGTAAAGCTAAAAACAATTTGAAAGTTGTCTTGTCTGATTACCTACAAATTTACTGGAGGAAGATCCTATTAGATTCCTCACCATGAGATGGAACACCCTAAGCACTATGTTTAGATAGTGCTAAGAACTCAGTTTACATGGAAAAATGCTTTAGCATTTGGGGCAGAGGGAATAGGACCGTGGTATAATATTATTCCTCAAGGTGACTGATATTAGAGTGAAAGATTGTATCAGTCAATCTGCCAAAATAAGAATTTTATACAAGGAGCAAACATTTTTAGATTCCCAGCTGTTATGCTAAGTGTCTAGAAATATTACCTTTGGGCTGATTATTTGTTGAAACTGGAGAAGCAATTGTATGGAAACCAAGGCTGCTCTGGATTCAATTCTAGAGAAAATGATTTTTGGAAAGAGAGTGTGTGTGTGTGTTGAAGGGGAAGACAGGCAGCAAACTTGCTTTAAAAGGAAGAAAGAGCTCGAGCAAGAGAAACTAGACTTGTAATTTTATCAAATAATGGAGCCTTGAATGCAGTAAACATTTTTAATTAACATGATGTTTTATAAGGTCGCCAATTTGAAAGATTTGTTAAATGGTAGAACCAAGTTTGCTAGAATACTCCTATTTACATTATACTTTTAGTTAATGTGTAATGTAACATAAAAAGAATGCAATGAAATCCATTCAGCATACAAATTGTGTGTGCATATATAAGCACACAATCATTATTCACATAAAATGAATAGTAGCTACATATTTAGGTCTAAAAGGTGTTCAAATAGTATAATTAAACTCATTATTTAACATCTCTTTCAATAATTATCAGACCTCTAAAATCTATGTGGAACCAGAAAACCAAGTTGTGTGCTCATTGGTTCTGATATTACTGGATGTAGATTCTGCAACTTACAGGCAGATGAGGGGAGATATTTAAGAATAGATGGATGTTGGGAATGAAAGTCTCACCTCTTTTTTTAAACTCACAGAAAGTGTGAATTCAAAGTGTTCAGAAGCCTCAATTTAAAAACTGTATGTATTCACCATGTCCAGGTGAGTAAAAGCTTGAGTTGTCTGGCCAGCAGCAGATTGTAAAGAATATTTTTGCCTGGTTTCCGCTGCTAAACAGTTACGAGTCAAGACTGACCCTGTAGCAACAGAACATTTATTATTTTATTCAGCATCTTACATATCTATATTGCTTTACATTAAGATAGGGCTTTGCCCTGAGAAGCTTTCATTCTAAAGAGTGAACATCAGTAACATCAATACAGTTTATTTACTGGACTAAACTGCTCTCTAAACTTCGCCTAATGTAAGAGTTCCTTTTCTGGCTGTTTCCGACTGTCATTTGGGAACCATATAAAATCTAAAGCTTATGCAAATAGTAACTAATCAGTCAGGAATTAACAGGAATTTTCTGCTGCAATTGTAACAGACAGCTGTCAAACGTTTTAATAATAAATGAATTTCCAGATCTTTAATATGGTTGTATTTATTATGAAAACAATTTACAAAACGTGGGTTGAGTGTTTATTTAGTCGTCAGTGACCCTTAATTAAAACAGGTGATGTTTGCAGTGTTTAAGAATAACAGCAACAGAACTCCAATTAGCTGTCAAATCATCTGGCAGAACAGCTGTTGCCTAACTAGAAGGTCACTATTTTAAACTTGGACTCCCTGCTAATTTCTTCATTCATTGTCTTTACCTTTGATTTTAGTCTTAAAATATAAAAAGTGTTACCTGATTATTTTCTTTCTGGGAATGACTTCTCCCCCATGAAGTGGGGGAGGGCAGGCTCCAAGTCTCAGTGTTTCCCGTAACTGGAAAAAAATAAATGTTGGAAGCATAGGGAAATACTCCAAGGCTATGTCTACACTCACGGCTTCTTGCACAAGTAATATGCAAATGAGGCTAAGCGTGGAATATCGCCGAGCCTCATTTGCATACCTAATGAGCCACCTTTTTTTCAGAAGAGGCTCTTGTGCAAGAAGGAGTGTCTACACTGCCCCTTCTTGCAAGAAAACCCTCTTGCGCAATGCCGTTACACCTATTACTTTTCAGGAAGAATGGCATTGCGCAAGAGGGTTTTTCTTGCGCAAGAAGGGGCAGTGTAGACACTCCTTCTTGCGCAAGAGCCTCTTCTGAAAAAAAATGGTGGCTCATTAGGTATGCAAATGAGGCTCGGCAATATTCCACGCTTAGCCTCATTTGCATATTACTTGCGCAAGAAGCCGCGAGTGTAGACATAGCCCAAGTGATTCCAAATCTTTTTCTTGGGAAGATGGAGCGCCCCAGAGGATACCATGTTCTTTGCCAAATTACTCGATTATCCACTTAGGAAGCTGGGCTGGAAGCCTGAATTGGTTTCTTTTTAAATTGGATTGAAGTCATCCACACTGAATACACTTTCTTCTGGGAAAGTAAGTCTGTGACACTGACCCTCACCTGCAATGCCTCTGAAGGTCTCTCACATTAACTTGTACCTCTTGGCATTTTGTGTGCTGTTTGTTCTCCCCTTCCTCAGCTCAGCACTAGTCAAACAGATGGAAGGAATTTAGCAGTGATTTCCTTCTTTAGATAAGAATGTCAGGGGAAAAAAAAATCACCACCTAACTTTTGGAGTGGCAGGGAAGAAAACTGCTTACTTCTGTTTCAGAAAAATGGTAGGATGGTAACAGATAAGATGGCAGTACTGAACTGCTACTATGTGTGCATAATTAGAACCAGAGAGACTGAAGTGATGGCAAAGTGTGACCAATCACCACAATCCTGTGGACAATACTGGTGCTTCTGGAATTTACAGGCAGAGGAATGCATCCCAAATATCTTAGACTATGAAGAAGTTAGGATCCAGGTATTCTTCCTCACCATAAATCGGAAGTAGATCATGTCAATAGCTTGTTTCAGCAGAGAACCACCAAAGATGGAAACACAATTTGTTGTTTGTTAGAGGTCGTGATGGGATGTCTGCTCCACACTGGCCCATAAGGGGTTACTAGAATCCTAGCAAAGCTGTGCAGCAGACAGCCAATCATACAGTGGCTGTGAGGAGCAGCCAATCATTGCCAGAATGGTTCATGTAAGAATGGCTGCAGGCAGAGCAGTTTCAGTGGTTGCCTTGAGCTTGAAGAGGGAATCTCAGCATCACAGCAGGAGAAGGGAGCACGAGCTCCCTTGACAGTAGTGCTGCTAGCAGTGACCTCAGGGTACTAAAGACAGTGCAGGTTGGCTGCAGGGATTCAAAAGCTGAGGTCCTGAGGCAAAGGCAATGAAGGTACTGGGAGCACTGTGCAAGTGGCTTAGGGAAATGAACTGAGCAATCAGAATGGATGTAGCAAGTAATGGCAGTCTGCAGGGACCCTGGGCTGGGACATGGAATAGTGTCCAGGTCTGCCCCTTCCCCATCAACGAGGAAGTCACCTGAAAACTGACTGCAGTTACCACTGAGGGAACTGGCTGGACAACAGATTGCAGTTCCCCCCAGAACAGGGGAGAACAGAGCACGATATGGCCAGAGAGTTGAGTCATGAAGACGACACCATGGTCCAGGAGTGACATGGAGGAGATGTGGCAAGACACCACCAGAAGAGGGTGCACTGGCTAATAGAACTACATCCTTGGACAGCTAGCGTGAGGCATCACAGTGGTGAGCAAACTATCACAGAGGTACATATTGTTACTTCACAGTAGGAAGCTGAACCAAAATGTATGTATGTATGTGAACACTCCTCCTATTTCTCCACACCCCACCCCATTCCTAGGTATTGCTCAAAGTAATTATTACATATTTACTTTGCAGCAGCAATGGGTAACCAAGGGTAGTGAGTGGGTCTGATGAGTGGCTCTCCATCTCAGTGGTCCTCAGGATTGAAAATTGGGTGTGTGCAGTATGACCCCAAGAATAAATATGTTGTAATTATTTCTCCTTCTTTATCATGCCTTTTTAAACACAAAGTAATCCATTATTAGGGGCAAAATAAATTGCAAGCAAAAGTAACAAAGAAGTGGAGGGAGCTTCTCACAATGTGGTGTGCAATCAAGCATGTACCTCACATATGCTCTTGCACAAATGTGTGTCACTTTTCATTTTGCCAACAGCTGCTCCAACCTCCCCTTTGCTCCAGGCACCTCCCCCACTGCACTCCTTCCCTCAAAACCCCCACCTGGCCTCTTCCCTGCCTCTGCCCACTGAACACACCCCATCCCTTCTCCTCCTCCACCCTCCCAGGATTTCTGGAGTGCTGTGAATTGGCTGCTTTGCACCCTGTCCCTGCTCTTCCCTCTCTCTCCTAGAGCTTTAATACCACCATTCAGCTGATTCACAGCACTTCAGAAGTACTGGGAGAGAGGGAGAAGAGGAGGTAAGTGTGAGTCCCCCAGCATGTGAGAGACGTGGGTGTGTGTGTGTGTGTGGAGGGAGGTGCACAGGCCACATATAGAACCCTGCTGGACCACGTGTGGCCTGTGGGCTACAGGTTGCCTACTACTGCTTTCCAGTGTCTTTGTATTTAAACCACCACTTGATGCAGGAATCAGACACACATTTCAGAGGGAAAGTTCCTCTCTCCCCCTGATTTTAAAATATAACAACTCGCAATAAACAAACTGGATATAAAGTTTTTGCTTTGTTTGTATCTTATTTTCCTAAGAGCCTGTTCATGGTTGGCCCTTTTTAGGCATGCTAGAAAGGGAGAAGGAACTCTCCCCAACGTAAGAGTACCCATAACCTGCCTCCCAGTACTCTTCTGCACGAGGGAATGAAGGGAGTCACTAGGTTGCTGATTCTGCCTGTGAAGGCATGCTCATCATCTTCTCTCCAACATGCACAGTAAGTGTTGAGACAGTTGCTCTGAGGCTGCATCTTAATGTACTTTCCAAGTGCCTCTGGGGTTTCTCATAATTTCAGGATCATGTATATTTTCAGAAGGTAACATTGTAGTTAATGTAAAAGCAATACAAGTATATAAAGTCACAATGAATAATCTAGACATACTATAACAGACAACTATCCAAAGCGTAACAGTCACCCAGCATACTAACAGATCTATATAAACAATACTCACATCCCTCATTTATGCTAACAAGAATCACACTAAAGTAGTGTTTGCCTACCAAAAGTATAGAGAAATATTTATTTAAAAATAATATATTTCCAAAATTATTATTGAAGAAATAGCTAAAACACTCAACATACCTGTGATGCTTTATCATTGTGACTTAACTCAATACAGAAGCATTCAAGAAAGTAAGAACAATTTAGACGGGGAAAAATTCAATCTATATCAAAATCAATGGGAACAGCAGGCCACTATGTTTGCTGGTTTTAGGTAACATTCAATGTCTATTTGTAAGTAGGCAGAGTGATTCACCAAGTGAAATAGCAAAATAGAATTTTAGGCTGCCCATATTCCTCCTTAAAGCTATCCTCAGGGTGTCCAGAATGTACTAGTTACGAGACAGAAAACAAAATACCCTACTTTTACATAGTCAGAAACCTTCATAGTGAGCTGTTAGAATATGTAGCATCTTACTAATATAGTGTGACTATGAAAATGAAACAACAACATAGTAATTGCTACCTTTCAGTTGTAACATCTGTGTTAAGTCTCTAAAGAGGTCTACCATGAACTAGATATTTTAAGAAGGCAAAAGTAGATTCAAACTGACAGACTCAGATCGACTTGTGTGCTCCTAGAGTTAAACTAACAGGGCCTCCTATTCCTGACAGCCTAACTTCTGAGTGCTTCCTTAACCATTACAGGTTTGTCTACACTGCAACAAAACATCATTGGCTGGGCTAACTTGGGCTTGAGGGACTATAAAATTGCACTAATGATGATGAAACTTAGGTGGGAACTCAACCTCTGGGACTTTGCAAAGGGTGGGGAGGAAATTCCAGAGTCTGGGTTCCAGTTCAACCCCAAACGTCGACACTGCAATTTTATAGCCCCACAAATCCAAGTCTAGGAACATGAGTCAGCTGGGGGTGTTTTATTGCAGTGTAGAAAAAGTGCTGCATCAAGGTGCTGAACTGAATAACTTCCTTCAAGACATTGTTACGTCCTGTTCCCTATGGGTACGTCTACACTTGCTCCCTAGTTCGAACTAGGAGTAATGAAGAGCGGGGATTTAAATATCCCGCGCTTCATTAGCATGATCTCGCCGGAGCTCTATTCCGATCGCCAGCTGATTCGAAAGTGAAAGTGCGCGCCGGGACGCGTTAGTTCAAAACAAACCCCTTGGTTCGAACTAACGTTACTCATTTTTTGAGGAGTAACGTTAGTTCGAACCAAGGGGTTTAGTTCGAACTAACGCGTCCCAGCGCGCACTTTCACTTTCGAATCAGCTGGCGATCGGAATAGAGCTCTGGCGAGATCATGCTAATGAAGCGCGGGATATTTAAATCCCCGCTCATTAGCAATTCGTCGCCATTTGCATCCCTAGTTCGAACTAGGGAGCAAGTGTAGACGTACCTTATATGAGTATTTTCTACACTTTTCTTTCTTTCTCTTGAGAAATGTGATTGGTGTACTATGTTTAGTCCATGCCTCATCATCTTTCTCTGAGCACCTCTGCAAGGAAGTGAGAAAGCCAAAATGAAAGTTAACCATCTGTTTTTCCATTTCACACACACGGAGATCAGGATCTGTGCTTCACTCATTTGCATCTGAGTTACTTGCTCCTATTTCCCTTCTGAAATTTCTTCCAGTTACTTACCCAACCTTCCTAATAGTCATTTAATTCCTAAATATTCCTAGTACTTCATTTTTGTTTTGGTCTCTATGTAAGACTTTACTGTGAATATTTCAATGGGGATTTTAAAATCTCTTTGGTGTTTAACATTCTTTTTCCTTCTGATTATCACAACCTGGTTGTCCTGGTTAACGATGGTCTCCTAGTTACTTATGATACATCACATTCTAAGGACAATTTTCCTGCTTTAATTTTTTACAGACGCTCTTGTTCTCTCTTTCTTACCCCTTTACAATTCATCTTTAATAGACTGATTTTGCATTTAAGAAAGTTGGCCAAATGTCTATAGTATCCTAATATTAATAGTCAACATGAGGAATGATTCAAGTACCACATCAGTGTTCCTTATTGCCGAGTTGTTGTTAGCTCTTCTCATTGGCTTCAATGCTCATACAGTGCAGGCTTAATCCTTAAGCAAACTGAAGTTATTTTTTAAAGTCATAGGCACAGTTCTATATGAAGATGTATGCTCACCATTACTGTTTAAAACGGTAAATTGGAGATCTATTTGAATATATAGAGTATGCCATTAATGAATACAAACACATCAACACAACAAAGGATATCTATCAATCATAAATATCATAAACAAACATTGAACTAGAAACATTCCCATGTAATGATCCAATTATCTAGGAACATATTTAGGAAGTATTGCATAATTGTATTCTGAGTTTTCCTAAGCTGTAATAGCATTGCATCCTTTACTTAAACACATTTCTGGTAACAGAGCTAGGCTAAGCACTAGAAATCAAGTGGAGAAAAGGGCAGTTAATAGATTTCTAAGTGCCATAGAAGCAAGGATATGGGTCAGGAGATCAGGATACAGCTAGAGTAAGGGAAAGAAATCTCTCCCCCCAAGTTAAAAGACTCAAATAGTCACTTATTAGGTCATTGCTAATTTCTTCAATGAGCAAACTACACCTCCACATAGCTTCATCTTTTACCAGCCTGTATTATTATGTTTGTGCACATTCAGGGTATGTCTGCACAGCAGGGCTAAACTTGAAATAAGCTACGCAACTTGAGCTACACTAATTGCGTAGCTTAAGTCAAAATAGCTTATTCTGAATTTGAGCACATCTATACAGCACTTATTTTGAAACAGAGCACTCTTCCTCTGACTTCCCTTAATCCTTGTAAAATGAGGGTTGCAGGAGCTGGAGTAAGAAGTCCTCTGGCTGGACATTATTTCGTCATTATGTTGAAATAGTTGAACGTCTACACAGGAGCACTTTATTTTGACATAACAATGTCAGTTATTCCAAAATAACAGTGCTGTTGTGTAGATGTATACTTAGTCATGCTGCCCTGGTCAGACACTGAGGAGAACTTTTTGCCACAGAATCTAGCACATATGGGACCAGCAGTGTAAGGTTTAATTATCTTTTAACTGCCTTCAAAAATGTCCACAAAGGAAAACAAATCCAAACATTTCCGATAGCTTCCTTAAAAATAAACAAGCCCCCAAATGACCACCTCTTCTAGTCACTGCATTCAACACAAGCAGTAATTTACAGAAGTCTTACACAGAGAAGCAGCAGTCAGTAACATACAGTTAACCACCCTGTGTAGAATTTAAAAGAGATAATGCATTTCTGGTAATCACAGTACACCTTTTGGCTTCAGTCAATTGTCTGCACATTTTTTCCATTTGATGGTATATTTGGGTTACAATCACAAATACAGTCACAAATGGCAGTAACGGGCTTTTGAATATCAGAAGAGGGAACTGATACAGCAAGAAAATAGTAAAACTACAGATTACAAGGTGGTCACCACTGCATTGCTTCTTTACGCTGAGCTGTGTGCCCAATCAGATGGAGCAGCTACAATCTGTACTGGCAGCAGCTTCTTCCTGAAATAAATTGATGGAGGAAGGGAATTTGTAGAGAGTTTGGGGAGGGGGAGGCGGTAACTTGAACTGTGATTCCAGGGGCCACTTAGGCACCTGAAAACTCTAGTTTAGTTTGTAGGAATAGTTTGATTTCTGCTTTTTGGGGAGAGGAGGGATAGGATCTGGCAAGGCGCAGGCCAGTACCTCTTGGTGGAGCCTGGAAAGGGAGCACAAGCTCCACCCCGATAGTCCCTTCAGCTGGCCACCAGCATGTACAGATTGCATGTGTGTGTGGGGCGGGGGGAGATGCCACCAAAATTATAAAACTCAAAGGAGGGTTCAGTTCAAAGGGTTTGAAAACTGTTCAGTGTTGAAGCAGGGGACAGCTAGAGGTTAAGTGTTGGCAGGAGCATAACTTATAGTGCAGGGAAATGGGGTAACTAGGAGCTGCATGCTGGACAGGGTATTGCTCAGGGTGCAGGCAGAGGCAGTGTTGGAGGGGATACTGTTGCTGTGGGGCCTGGCTGCACACTTAGTCCTAGCTAGAACAGTGGGGAAAGCTTGGCTCCTTGTGGCTGTATGCGCACCGGGCTGGGCCATGATGAGGTACATGGCTACAGTGGGCACTAAGGACTACACCAACCTGAGCCTGAAGGACACAGCAGCTGCTATCCAGCCAACACAGGAAAACTGATCTGGACATAGAAAACACCTGGTGTCATTGCTTGTCCCCTCCCACGTGTTCCTCAGTTGGGCATGGGGACAGCCCCTTACAGCAGGACTCAGGGAAAGAGCAGAGCCAAATGGAAGGAAGAAACCTGAGTGCTTCCCCACCACATCACCTTTGCCACATATCCAGTTTGGAGGGGCTATGTCCCCCAATCACCACCCATAGCAGCCAGGGGAGGTGCCACCCTGGCTCCTTAAATGGTGCCCCAGCCCTCCCTTCCACTCCAGGTCCAAGCTTCTTCCTGTCACCATCCTTACCCTTCTCTCTGGGTCCTCTGCTTATGGATACAATCTGTTTTGCCTTGTGAAACAGCAGTGGCAGTTTGAGTACCTTTCCCAGATTTGAGGAAGAGCTCTGTGTAAGCTTGCAAGCATGTTCCTTCACCAACAGAAGTTAATTCAATGAAAAGTATAACCTCCCTCACTGTCAGAAACCATGGTGGAGATGTTCAGGCATAGTAGTTGGAGCCAGGAGGATCAGAGTCACAATCAGGAGTCCAGAGCGCACACGGTTGGAGCAGGATCAGAAACATGGCTGGAGCAGGCTAAGGCTTGGGCAGTTTGTTGCTACTGTCAGAAGAGAGAGTGTTCTAAGATCTGAAATGAAACTGAGTAGACCGAGATGCTATTCCTCCTGTGGTGATTATATACCTGCCTTGGGAGTCACCAGTACAGTTTCTGCCTTGTAGATGTGCTGGAGTCCAGCACAAGAGACATATTGTCTCTAGAACATTACTGGAAATTTGGGAACTGACCAGAAGTTACTGCATTATATACAAACGGAAATGTCATGAAGCTGAGTCTACAGACTTGCTTTGCTCAGTCAATGATCAGCTTCCATACCACAATAATTTCCTACTTTTTGTTATTTGAAAAATCAGAGGGTTTACGGCTGTTCAGTTCAGAGATTTTTAATTTATCAATTGTTATAAATTCCAATGTGCCATATTTTTCACTTGTATTATTTTTCCTTCCCTAGAATCCTAGGGATTCATTTTCAATGGATAGTGTAGACCACATTCCCTACTAACTAACAAATACCCAGTGTTTCGGTAGATATTTGCTATTTCTATGGGCTTTTTGCTTGTTAGCTTGTATTAATAAGTCTTCAGTGATGTAATGAAGCAAGCCAGTGTGGTTTTGTTAAAAATGCATTCCTTCCATTTCTTTAAAGAAATCTGACATTCTTTATATTCAGCCAAAAAAGACAAGGGAAAAATGTAGCAAAGAACTTAGACTACTGAAAGAATATTCAATCCTTTGCTCTTTGTGAAGTTAATGCATTCAATCAAAGGTTTAATTCTCTCTTAAGCTTTAGTTTTGCCAACTTTTCAGAGCACAACACTAGAGCTGAAATGCTGTCAGCTAGTGCTTTGCAGAATTCCATTGTGACTGCAGCTATTTAAAACAATATCCTGTCATTTCTCTACCATTTAGCTAACATATGTGCAAAATGTAATAGCTTTTATCAGTATACAAACAACTCAATGAAGTGAGTAGCATGGATCAGAATGAGAATTATGGGTTCATTCAAAGATCATGGTTCACATAGCCCTAATGAAAAAGATAATAGACCAAAAAATGGACTTGCTGTTACTGGATACAATTCTGCCGAAATGAGTGAGGTTATGACTAGTTATACCAGGTCAGGATTTGGCTCAAAGCTTGAACAGTGATATAAAGAATCTATGCATGACCACTTCAGTGACAGTAGACAGGAATCCTACTTGAGACAGTGAATTAAAACTGGACCTGCATGGAGCATGCACCAAAGAGCCAAATGTTTAACAAGAAGTTTAATAACCAAACAGGCAACCGAAGGAGTTTATAGCTAGAAGGAAATGTAAGCTTTGTATCACTGAACTACCTTGAAATAATTTGTAGAGCTAAGAAAGCAAGGATTGCTGCAAGGTCATGATGTTAAATACTATCACTAAGGTTACTTATCAAGATATATTATGTTCCAGAGATATTGTGACAAACCACACAGTCTTAAAAGGCATTAAAGGCCAAAGATGAGGAGGTAAGTATAAACTGAACAGATAAGTAGTGGTTGTAGGTCTCAGCAAATTTTACCATGCTCAGATTTTTGTCTACATGCTGAATATTTCATAGGCATCTTGCAATCCTTACATTCTTCAATGACAAGACGACAAAATGCATTTTACATCTGTTAAAGACATCCGATTGGCATATATGTTGAAATACTGGCCCAAGAATGACAGACAAAATGTTCTTCAAAAGCTGTAGCCATAAAATATTTATTCTTCTTTCTTTCATAGAGCCAAAGTTGATGGCTATCTGACACAAAGTGCCACTAATAGCTCTGAACAAAATTATACTGCTCCAAAGATTATTAAATGATTAGTCTTGGAATGTGAAAAAGGCCTTGTTTGACACACATGATCACAAGAGTACAAGGTGAATTTTGTTCAATAACTAAAAAAAAAAAAATAATAATTCTCTCTCAGTGTAATTGTGAACAGGCAAACTAGTGTCTGATAATTACTGAGAAGTAAATATCTGACATTTAATCAGTGCTTTTGTATGAAAAGTGTGTTTTAAATACAAGTATATGTGTATACTAATCTCAGGTTTGTATAGCTTATCCTCAACAAATTCTATAGTTTTATCTCACAATGTGTGTTTCATGAAACAAGTTAAAAATTCTTGTCAAGGACTTGTGTCTCCAAATATTACTTAATTCTTTGCAAAGTCAGATAGATGGATGCATAGATAAAAAAGAATCTGTAGTCTGCAAATGTCTCCGTAGGTTGTGAAGTAAATCAAGATTCTTCAGGAGTACTTCACTGAGCTGATTAGTTCTTTGGTGAAAGTTCCTAGAACTTTCATTACTCCATAAAAAGAACTTTGCTACATTAGACTGTATGTGGGAATTTTACACACGGAAATATGTAACCACCAGGCAGGACTTTTGCCCCTTTAAGCCTGATAATCAATCATGGTGACTACTCCATGACTGACAAACAACCCCAAACAAATACTACACACACATTTACATCATAGAACATAATCTCAATGCCCATTTACAGCCATCTGCACTTCAAAATTTTCCTATTACTGCAAATCTTTCATTTATATTTGATGTTGAATTGTCTGTTTCTCAGGATCAAAGACTAAAGAAATTCAATATAGACATGTAACAAACATTTGCTGAAGTGGACTTTCAAAAACTGAGAATTCAGAACCGAGTTTTTTTGCCTTCCAAAGTAGTAGTGACTAATTTTCTTTTGCTTAAGATACCAATCAGGAAAAGGGTGAAAAAAATCATGCCAAAGTAAAATAAGCAATGGTGTTACCCCAGATCAATCAGACATCAGCTTTTAAATACTGAATTGAAACTAGAAGGCTGAGGTCTGACAGTCACATGAAGAATTCTTATTATGAAAAGGCACTTTGGCTAATAGATACTTTTACATGTGTGGAGCCAAACTTGGCCATTTTGACAGGGATACCTTGATAAATAGGTATGACTGCCTTGAGTAGAAACAATCATGGACATTGCAGCATTCTTCACTCTTAAGATAGAGTTGCAACAGAGACTGATTAGAGCACCCAAAGCTGGCATGCATTTCTTCACCTTGGTCCAGATTTTTTTCTACAGTAAAACTCAAAATGCTGTCAGATTTGATGTGGCATAGCAGTTTTGCCTAGTGGGTAAAATTTTTAACACTGTAAATTGTGTCAGGCTGAAATGTGTCATATACTGATTCTGATGAGTGGTCCGTAGTAGTTTCCTCCCCACAAAATACCATAATTTAGTTTTTGGTTGTTGCAATGGTAATCAAATGATTCTTAGCCCATATTTGAGCAGCTAAGGTATGATTCCATTATTATTTATTTCAAGATGCTGAATATATTTTGTATAAGTATTATAATAAAATTTAGCCAACACATGTGGAAATGATTGTTTGTCCAAACATGTTAGTAAACTGATTAGGCTTCAAAACTGGTAGGCAATACAGCTCTATCAATCATGATTTCCATACAGACAGCACAAAATATGTAATTTCACTTCAAATTATTTTTATTTTAGATTAAGAAAAACAATTAAAGAACAAGTATACATTTTAGACTCATTTTTAAAATTGATTATGTAAAATTAGGTTCCTCTGCCAGCATCTCCAAATAACTGGTCTCATTTTCAGAGGTACATATCTCACTAGAGTCTATCACACTGATGCAAAGCCTAATAGCTTTTGGATCAAGCTCTTTTACTTAAAAACAGCTTGCTTACAAAATCAGACATAAAAATACAGAAATGTCACAGTACACTATAACATACTCAATTTTACCATATAATTGTAAATCAATTGGAATATAAACATTTATATTTCAGTGTATTGTAGATACAGTAGCATAAACAGTCATTATATGAAGGTATAATTTGTACTGACTTCACTAGGGCTTTTTATGTAGCCTGTGGTAAAATTTGGCAAATACTTAGATCTCTTATGTACCCCTGGTTGAGAACCACTTTTCTATGGGATTGGTTGATAAGCAGAACCTTTAAGAATCAGGTTTCATATTTACATGATTAAATATGAAGTTTAGACATTCATGTTTCAAAACTTGGCCTTAAAAACATAGACAAAGCACCATGTTGCTACCAAGAAGATATGTAGGAAGTCTCATACATTTAAAAATAAAGAACTCAGAAAAGAGAATCATAGATGCATAAACCACAGCTGAAATTATCTCAATATTTCAAAATAGGATGTTGTTTCCAGCCTGTAATTAACTCATCCTGGTAAGATTTGCTAAAAACAATATTTATTTAATTTAAAAATACTCATCTAACAGGAAATAACTGATTATGGGAAATGTAATTTCTAAAAACATGTCACAGAAAATAAATGGAACTATTAACTGATACTCAAATAGAGAATCATTCCAGTTTGAGAATATTAATTTTAAATTTCAAAGGACACGTTTAAGTCTATGGAAAGCAAAATTCTCCTTTGCTTGAGAAGTCCAGGATGGCGTGGATGTAGACAGTACACATGGTCAGACTTAAAACTTGTTAGTTGATAAATAACGTTACTTGAGTATTTGCCATATTTTGTGGGTATTGTCTATTGTAAGTATACAGAATACTATTATGGCAAGACACCGCCTCTGCCTTACTGGAATTAGCATTTTCCCCTCTGGTGGTGGCAAGGGCTGGTGTAAATCAGCCCCACACTGAACAGAGTTTGTCTTCTTTTCCTTTGTTTACTTGTCAGCATTTTCAAGGCAGGCCAAAAGAGTACTCCTGCATCAAATAAAAAAACCAAACAAACATAAAACAAAGTAGGATACCTTTATCTGCGCCTTCTCTGGTAGGGATGGTGTGTGTGTGTCCTTTGTTTATCCCAGAATATCAGTCCTTCCCCTAAACAGGTACCCAGTTTTGCTTGTTTCCCATGCAGGGAATCTTCTCACACTTGAGGAACCTCTCTTTCTTTCACCAGTAGCCTAGCAGAAGTGTGTCTTTTCTTCCTTTCTCTCATCCCCAGAGGAAGAGTTTGTAAAAGTCTCAGGCAGCCCTTAATTGGACTCAGGTGTCTTTAATTGACCTGAGAGTAACCCCTTCTCAGCATATAGGAAAAAGGGCATTTAACATTCCAGGACTAACACACCTGTCTTCCACCATGATCCTGCAGCTGCTCAGTCTGACTTTTCACAGCCACAAACACCAAGACAAATTTATCAAGTTGTCTAAGTCAAATTGGAAGAAGTGAAAAAGCAACCCCAGTTCATACAGACATCAGCGTAGACTAGCCAAGGTTTTAGAAACTGTGGATCAATTCACACATCTCAGCCCCATGTTCTTTAACCTGTGATGATGAATAAACTGTGCACATTGTGTCAGTACAATAAATATTACCCAGGCAGATGACATATATGCTACCTTACAGAGGGCATTGGTAGTAAATTAAGTATGCTATTAGTGGCAGCTAAAAAGGAAAAGATGTCACTGAGGGTGAATCTGTGGAAATAAGGCAACATGTAGCCTTTGAGGAGACCAGTAAAGGTCTATGAATATACAGGTTGGATCTCCCTGGGCCAGCACCTGACTGGTCTTGGACAAGGGAGTTTTGCTGGACCAGGGAAGGTTGGGGTGCGGGGGAGGCACCAGCCTCTCTACTGGGCTCCTCTCCCCAGCCACCTGACACTGTTGCCCCTGGCCCCCTGGCTGTGGCAGCCCAGAGGGCTTTGTGGCCCCGTGAGCTCCAGCAGCCTCAGTAGCCCGCCCCCCGCCTGCACACACAGCCTCTCTGGCCCTGCCCTTCTCCTTCTTCTTCTTTCCTGGCCCCAGCAATTGCAGGCTCTGTACCCTCACCCTGCTGGCTGTGGGATCTGGTGCCCTGTAGGCTCTGCTGTCCCACTGGCTCCGCCGGCTGGCTCTGCTCCCAGCTGCTGGAAACCTTTGTACTGGATCATGGATGTTGCTGGACCAGAGAGTTCCAGACCACAGAGATTCAATATGTACCAAGGAAATCAAGGAAGGGCAGCAGGCATGGTATATAATAATATTAAGAACAGATGACTGTAAGATGTGCTATACAAAACATCTTGACTCCAAAACACATTCTCACCATCATTAATCCACTACTAGCACAACTCATAAAGAACATATAAGTCAGCAATTCTATTGAACACATCTCGTTATGTGAGGTAGAATCTCTGACCTTAACATGAGCAAACCAAAGTATAAGTACTAAATAACACTTGCTTGGTACACTCTTTCAGCAGAAGGTAATAGTATTAGCTTTACAACTCATGCAAGTGCTTGAAAAAGAGATATATGACAGACAGCTTCTGGGGAATGATGTTTCCTGCAGCATGCTTTTTGAAGTTATGCATCCAACTTCTAATGCACAAATATTTGTGTTTGGAACCTAGCCAAGATACAATAATTATTTTATATTGCTTGCAATAGCTGCACCTGCATTTTTTCATGAGAGCTTTTTCCTACTGCTAAGTGGAATTCTGCTCCAAATATCCAGAACTAATTACATGCTAAATCATGTTCTGAAGACCTCTGTATCCCTAGCTACATTTTAATTATTTTGTGAGTCACTGTTTTGTTTATTAAAAAACCTACCCCCCAAAAAAGACAAAATGGGCTTCATTTTAAAAATACGTATATTTTTCTGATAGTGTTTTCTATTCATAACTTAAAATAAATATTAAAATACTGTCATTTTGAGTCTATATCCCGTGCTTGCATAGTATTTCATCTTGTATATTGTATCAATCTCTTCAACTTCCACAATACAAATTACTTTTAATGGCTTCAAAATTAGTGAAAGTGTATGGAATGTTTCCACTAACATTTTAATACTTAATCAGATATTAGACCGAAGAGCTGATTCCCGTGTTGAATAGCCTCATGATTCACAGTAAGGCAGAAAACCAAACTACTGATGACATGATTTAGATTATCAGAAACAAATGAAAGTTAGATTATGCTACTTTGCAATGCCATGATTTAGATTGATAACACATATAGATACATTTTTGCCACATTTTCCAAAATGGAGTTATTTACAGAACCCTTATTTCAGCTAGAGACTTCATCTCCATGCTGAGGACACTTAGCTCTGTCTCATTTTCATTGGACCCAGACACAATTATCGCCAGAATGTCTGATACAGATTTGGCTGTGGATGAAAGCTAGATGGTGGGAGTTTGACTCTCATAAAATAGAGGTGACTCACATTGCTGGAGGAAGTACTTAAAGGTGATAAAGAAATCTAACAACTGCTCCATCCATTGATGGAGTTCCTGCCCAGCCACTGTCAAAGTAGTCCACTGTCTCAGAGGCTGCGTCTAGACTGGCATGATTTTGCGCAAATACTTTTAACGGAAAAGTTTTTCCGTTAAAGTATTTCTTATGCGCAAAGTCTAGGTGGTCCCGGAGTTATCGTTACAGCGATGCGCTTTTTGCGCAAAGCGCGTCTACATTGGCGAGGCGGCTTTGCGCAAAAGCAGAAGCCTGGAACCATTTTGAAGAGGGCAAAAGGGCACTAGCCCTTTCTGGGGGCGGGGGCTGGAGCTCCTTTGAGACACGTGCTTAAAGGGATCTCCCTGGACAGCCGTTTCTCTCCTGCTGTGAGCTTTAGGACCTCTTGCAGGGACTGACAGCCGTAGCAGTTTTTGAGGTTGCCCTCTGCCTTTTTGGACACCACTGCCTTTTGCCTTTTAGTGCCTTTGCCTGTTTTTTTTTCATCTGCCTTGTTTTTTGTGCCATGGAACCAGGGGTGGCCATGTGCCTGCTCTGGCCCCTTCCGGCCATTTTGGAGTGCCTGTAGCTGGTGCTCCATGCTGCTGCCCTCCTCTTCCAGGACCTGGAGGTGCAGATCGCTTTGGACTCCCTCACCATGGAGGCCATGGCGTCCCTGTGGCATCCTCACCCCGGCGTGGAGAGGCCACTGTGGAGACTGGACACCAGTACGGACTGGTGGGACCGGCTGGTCCTGGGGCAATGGGACGACCAGCAATGGCTCCGGAACTTCTGCATGCGAAAGCAGATGTTCCTGGAGCTATGTGCCTGGCTCGCCCCCGTGCTCCAGAGAACCACCACCCGGCTGCGGGCACTCATCCCCGTCGACAAGAGGGTCACCATCGCAGTCTGGAAGCTGGCCACCCTGGACAGGTACCGATCGGTGGCACACCAGTTCGGGGTGGGCAGATCGACCGTCGGTGTCGTCATGATGGAGGTAAGTCCCAGGGGGAGTGGGGTGGGGGGAAGGTGCTGCACTCCATGCCCGGGGCAGCCAAGACTCCAGGCTGGGTCACCCAGGGGTTTGGGCCATTCCTCCCTTGCACAGGCCTGCTGGTGGGGGGGGGGGAGCGTTGTTTGTGTGTGCATGAGCATGGAGGGCATCATGGGGGGGGGCAAGGGAGTGCACACTCACCCTGCCTTATGTGATGTGTTCCCCTGTGTTTCTCTGCACCCTTCTGCAGGTCGTCCATGCCATCAATGACGTCCTGCTCCCAAGAGTCATCCGCCTGCGCGACGTGGACGCTATGGTGGCCGGCTTCGCTGCCCTTGGGTTCCCCAACTGCGGGCGAGCCCTGGATGCAACCCACATCCCCGTCTGTGCCCCGGAGCATCGAGCGGCCCATTTTATGAATAGGAAGGGCTACTTCTCTATTGTGCTCCAGGCCCTCGTGGACCACCGTGGCCGCTTCCTGGATGTTTATGCGGGCTGGTCTGGCAGGGCACATGACTCCCGCATCCTATGGAACTCCGGCCTATTTCGCAGGCTGGAGGCGGGCACCTACTTCCCCCGGTAGGAGTTTACTGTCGGGGATGTGCCTATGCCCATCTGTGTCATGGGGGATGCGGCCTACCCCCTGCTGCCCTGGCTAATGCGGCCCTACATGGGGCGGCCGGACCACAACCGGGCCCGGTTCAACGACCGCCTCAACCGGGCCCGGAACCAAGTGGAGTGCACCTTTGGCCGCTTGAAAGCCTGCTTCCGTTGTTTGCTCACCCGTCTCGAGATGGGTGAGCGGAATGTCCTGGAGGTAGTGGCCGCGTGCTGCGTGCTCCACAATTTTGTGGAGCGGAGGGGGGGAGGCCTTCCTCCCGGCGTGGATGGCAGGTGAGGGCCAGGCCTATGAACAGCCCCGCACAGCTGCCATCCGCCAGGCGCACCAGGATGGGGTGCGCATCCGGGAGGCCCTGACGGACATGTTCTCCCAGGCCCCATAGTAGGGTCGCCTCGGCCTCCCTTTACAACTCCCTCCCATACCCTCCCCTTTCCCCTCCCCTCCTCTTACCTCCCAATAAACACCAAACACAGTTGTTTTTTTTAACACAAACTCATAAGTTTTTATTTACAATGGGGAGAGGGAGGAGACCTTCAACTGGGAGGGGGAGGAGACCTTCAACTGGTAGGGGGAGGAGCTACTCCTGGGGGGGGGTGGCCCCTGCTCCTGCTCCTGCGGGGGCAGATCTGCACATGGGGGCAGGCCGCGTCGGGGCAGGCAGCACGGGGAGGTGGGCAGGAGGGGCAGGGACAGGAGCAGGAGGGGCAGGGGCAGGAGGGACAGGAGCAGGAGGGGCAGGGACAGGAGCAGGAGGGGCCATTGCAGGAGGGGGCAGGGGCAGTGCTAGGGGAGGGATGGCAGGTGCATGGGGAAAGGCCATGCCATAGTGGACGGCATGGCCAATGTGTATTGTGAGGGTGGCTATTGAATCCGCCATGCGGATGCACTGGGCCTGGAAGGAGCCCCAGGCCTCCTGGCGCCACTGCAGGTCTGCCTCCACACGCCGAGTGATGGCTGCCTCGATGCGCTCGACGGCCTGCACGTGGCGCCGAAGGAGCTGGTCCCGGTGGCAGAGCCGCCGCCTTGGTGGTTGGGCGGCTGGGGGTGCTGCTGCTGCCGCTGCTGCAGGGCTAGAGGGTCCCTGGCTTGTGCTTGGTCCCGCTGCAGGGAACAGAAGAAAGGATGGGTCAGTCAGGCAGCCCGGCCACTGTCCCCACACCTCATGCCCTCCCCCCCTGAGCTCAGGTGACACCACAGTAGTGTGGCTTGGGCCCACTCGGTTACCCCCCTCCCCCCGTGTTGTATGTTTGCATACAGGACTGCCCTTGGAGTAGGGTCCTCCTCCATGTATTGTAACCACCGGTCTGTGTCCTGGCCCCTTGGAGGGTGGGAGGGCGCTTGTGTTGTGTTAACCTGTGGAACTCCCTGCCGGTGGAGGCTGTGAGGCTTTGGGCTAATCAATGGTGCTTGACAGGGAGTGAGATGAATCCCCACACAGTGCCAGGGAGCACATCTAGCAGACGTGGTCTGGGCTCTCAGATCCCCATCACGTGGGATGTCTCCTGGACGGAACCAGGAGAGTGACTGGGGAGTGTACCATCCTTGCAGCAAAACTCAGGCGGCCCTAGGGCCGGCCCGAGTGCTTCCTCCCTCCCCCTCCCGCTAGCCCTCACACACATAGCCCAGGGACATGTGTGGCCGCAGTGGGGACGTCCCTCAGGGGGCCAGCCAAGGCACCAGGAGCAGGCGAGGGGCCCAGTGGGGGCCAAGCTCATGGGCTGTTACGCTGCAGTTTTCCCAGGAGCAGCTGGCTGTGCCTCACAGCCAGGCATGGGACAGTGTGCCGTTCTGTGTGCTGCACCCTTGCGGAGGTGCGAGCTCTGGCCTGAGCCCCTGGGGCTCTGGCTGGTTCCAGCTGGCATCCACCCTTCCCCCCGGTCCCGCCGGATGTGTGTGAGCAGCACGGTCACAGGCGTGCCCTGGAGCTGCCTGCTGCGGCCACATGGTTGCACGTGCTGCATACTGCCTAATGCTACACAGCCCGTGCAGCTCACGTGGCCTGAGTGACATGATCTCCCCCCCCGGCCCTTGTGAGTGCAAAGTGCAACACTCACCAGTGGATCCTTCCCCGGCCGCCGAGGACGCACGGGACACGTCGGGGCTGCTGGAGGGGGCCTGCAGGGTCGCAGTGCTGGCCTCGTCCTCCGACCCGCTGCTGCTGTCTCCTTCCCCCGCCTCGGTGGTCCTGGTGACGGGGGGGGCACACGCACGTATCCACAGGGACGGCTGGTCCCTGCGGTGCTGGCTGGCCCAGGATGGCGTGTAGCCGTCGGTAGTGGGGGCAGGTGTCGGCTCCTGCCCCCTGGCCCTCGCTGGCCTGCACATAGCCCAGGCGCAGTTCTTTCACTTTAGCCCAGACTTGCTCCAGGGTCCGGGCTGGATGTCCCTGCTGGGCGAGTGCCTGGGCCATGTGGTGAAATATGTCCGCGTTCCGGCGACGGGAGCGGGTGTCGTGCAGGGCCTCCTCCTCCTGCCAGAGATCCAGCAGTGCCTCCAGCTTCCCCGAGGACCAGGACGGAGCCCTTCTTTTTGGCCCCTTGGGGCCTTCTGTGCTGGGGGTGTGGGTGCTTGATCCCCCCCTGGAGCTGCCATCGTGGTCTGGGTGGCGTTGGGGACAGCAGGGGCCGCGTGGCAGAGCTGTGGCCAGAGGTCCCAGAAGGGCTTCTGCCTCGTGGCCTCAGCAGTCTGGTCTGCCTTTAAGGGGTCTCGGGTTACCAGGAAGTCAGGAGCTGGCTTGCAGCTACGGGCGTCGAGCGGCCACTAGGGCTTTTTCCGTTTAGCCTGCTTTTCCGCAAAACGTCTTAGCTGCCCGTCTACACTGGCCCTCTTGCGCAAAATCATTTCCGCAAGAGGGCTTTTTCCTGAACAGGAGCGTCAAAGTATTTGCGCAAGAAGCACTGATTTCAGACAGTAGAACGTCAGTGCTCTTGCGCAAAATCAAGAGGCCAGTGTAGACAGGTGGCAAGTTTTTGCGCAAAAGCGGCTGCTTTTGCGCAAAATCTTGCCAGTCTAGACACACCCAGAGTGTCTTAATATACTTTTTTACTGCTTCCATATATGCCTAGGGTGCGTCTAGACTGGCAAGATTTTGCGCAAAAGCGACTGCTTTGCCAGCTGTCTACACTGGCGCAATTTAACGCAAGAGCACCTTTGTAATGTACAAAATCAGTGCTTCTTGCGCAAATACTGACTCTCCCGCTGGAAAAACCCTCTTGCACAAGTGTTCTTGCGCAAGAGGCCAGTGCAGACAGGAAGGAATTTTTGCGTAAGAAAGCCCGATGGCGAAAATGGCTGCCGGAGCTTTCTTGCGCAAAATCGCATCTATATTGGACATGGATGCTTTTGCGCAAAAGCACTTTTTGCGCAAAAGCATCCGTGCCAATCTAGATGCTCTTTTGCATGCGGAAATACTTTTAACGGAAAAACTTTTCCGTTAAAACTATTTCCGCAAAATCATGCCAGTCTAGACGCAGCCCTAGATTATATCCATGTCCAGAAGTACTTTTTGCATCACTGGGCTTGTCTACAGGGCACTAGGATGGTAACTGTAGGAGTGTGAACCTTAGAGCACTCTAATGTACCCTAAGTTGTTGGCACTGCAGTACCAAGTACACAATTCCCGAGGACAGTGATTACATTATGCCCATCTCTGTCAGGTTCAGACTTTGCCCTAATTATCTCTTTACTGTTACCTCTACATTCAGCTACAGTAAAAGACGGTCACATCCCTTGTTGTAACTGTAGTTCTTCATGATGTGTTGTTCACATCCATTCCAATCAGGTATGTGTGTGAACTGCATACACGGTCATTGGAAACTTAGTCATACCTACTCATTGGGTCAGGAGCCTCCTGGAGTAACACCTTCATGGTGCTCAATATATGACCCTGCTGACCTACAACCCCAATTTCAGTTCATTCTTGCCAATTCTCTGAAAAAAGAGGAAGGAGGTTGAGTAATAGAATCGACATGAACAACACATCTCAAAGAACAACACTTATGAGAAGTGAGTAACTGTCTTTTCTTCTTTGAGTGATTGTTCACATTGATTCCTTGGGCAGCTCATGCCAGGTGTGGATGCAGTCCGCAATTCAGGAAGAAATATGCTGCGATGAACCTGGAAGCACCTTCACCTGGGCTGTCACCACCACAAACAGTTGGCTTGATTTCTTGAAAGGCTTTGGGTGCTCGATATGGAATGCTACAGGTTGTACATATTCCTAAACCAGGATTCTCTGGCCTGGCAACACTTGTTGTTTGGCAGGACCATGGATGTTCCTGGACCACATAGCCCAGGGACAGTGAGGTCTGGCGGTGGGGCTGGGAGCATGGGGTGAAGGCCAGTGACTCGGCTGGGAGCCCCATGGCAGTGGGGAGGGGGAGGCGGAGGTTAGGCTAGAGGCGGCTGTGGAGCTCTGGCTCCAGCAGCAGCAGGGCCAGTGGTAGCAGTGCAGCTCCGACCCTAGTGGCCGTGGTGGCTGTGGAACTCTGACTGAAGGTGAGCCTGAGCCTGGGGACAGCAGGGCCAGGCATGGGCCAGAAGCAGCTGGCATCAGGGAGGGGCAGCGGGCTTGGAGGCCAATGGCAGGGGATCTCCCCTAGTCCAGCAAATTCCCTTGTTTGGGACTGATTAGGTCCTGAGGGTGCTGGACCAGGGAGTCCAACCTGTAGTGTGCACCAGACATCTAGTGAGTGGAGCCCCTGTTCCCATGCATTAGCATGGAGCTTGGGATAGAAGACTGGCAGAAAGATGTCTTGGCCAATGTGGAATTGGGACACCACCGAGATGGAGCCTGGACAGTGTTTGTGGAAAGAGCAGAATCTTAGGCACTTCCTTTTGCTCACAGTGGCAAATAGGTCTACCCGGGGAAAACACACATCTTTGGAAGATGAAATGTATGATGTCTGGAGAAATTGACCAGACATGGTTGTGAAATGACCTGTAAAAGATGGCATAGTCAATCAGCACAACCACACATTGTCCTTGTATATTGGTCTGGACATTCTGGTAGGTGAGCACTCTGAGAGCCTTTACACTCATGTGGAGTAGGATCTTGGACTGTGACCACCAGCCTTGCACTTATAGATCACCCTAACCGAGGTTTGATGCGTCAGTTACTAAGGTCATGGACAGTTGAGGGACGCTGAATGGGATACCAGCATAGGGTATCTAAGACTCATCCTGGCACTGTAGAAGTCAAGGGTTTAGGGATGGATTCAAATCTCATGGAAGTTAATAGGACACTAGAAAACTGTAAGTATTTATGTCGTAGACTTTTCCCAAGAACTGGAACTAACCTCTATGATAGTCATCCAGTGGGAGCTGAGAACAAGGTTTCTTAGGTGGTGCATCCATGCCTGTGGAATTTTCTTCCACCACAAATAACATTTACTAAAGGTAACATTTAAAAAAAATTGCTAGATGCTTCTCTTTACTCAGCCTTTACGCCAACAACTAGTTCTGGAGTTATAGACTTTTTGCTTATTGCTAGAACTTTCTCTGCTCTCTCTCTCTGTATTGCACTCTCTCTCTTTTGCACTTGTTATTTGTAACGTTAGTAACTCAATTTAAGAGCTGTAAATTGCTTCCAGACACCAGAGTGATTGACACCTTGCTTTTAATGTATATAATAAATGACTGTACATATCAGGGATCTTTGGAAAATGCAGATAGAAAAATATGGCTTGTTTTTGTTCTGAAAAAGGCGATTGTTGCATGATCCATTCCATGTTCAAAAGCTTCAGGGGGTAGCCGAGTTAGTCTGTAACTGGAAAAACTTAAAAAACAACGAATAGTCTAGCAGCACCTTAAAGACTAATAAAACATGTAGATGGTATCATGGCATTCCATTCCTTAGGGACACCCAGGGTCACATCCATGCCATCTTGGCTAATAGTCACTGATGGACCTATCCTCCATGAAAATAATCCCTGATCCTAATTCTTTAGATCAGCTGGTACAGAAGCTGGATGGTGTATGAACTCCAGTAACAAGCCAGGGACAAAAGAAAAGAAACAGATGCTTTCTGAGAAAGATCTTTATTCAGATGGACATCATTTACTAGTGTTCATGGCCACAGCTTCTTATGTAGATAATCTCCCACAAATGGTAAAAAACTAAAAATAAGAAAAATATTTATTAAGAAGACTATAGAGAGTCCTTGCTTGTGCTATACTTATCTAAAATAACTACAATTGTTAAATGTGTTGGACAGAAAAAATGAAATTGCCCCAAGTAAAAATTATGTTTCCAAGTACAGAGATTGTTTCAAAGATGTAAAAACCCATTATGTCATGATTCTACACCAATTTATTTGCAATTGAACAGTGTATTAGATTCAAACATTATCATTTATTGCCAATTGGAAAGAAAAATAGAGATATTCTGTGTGTCTAGGGAGGGGTTTTGCAGTTTGGCACATGTGCTGGTTCTTAAATTAAAGTGTTTTGCCAATAGAGCTTGCCTAAGAGTGTGCGGTAGCCCAGTGTTCTTCTAATTTAGATTGCCGGAGGCCATGGGCTCATTGAGTGGTTCCATTCATGAAGAGCAGATGATGCATGACAAAGCTGTAATGCTCTTAGGAGGAAGTAATCTATGAAGAGCTGTACTATACCGGGGGAGGGAGGGGTTAAATCTTCCAAACAGGGTACAAATTGTAGACATTGATTTGAAATAAATTGTGACTGATGATCAGTCGATGACAATTTCCATAATCATTATGGCATCAGTAATTTATCAAAGTAACGCTATTTGTGTCCCTGATGTCACATTTATCGTGCAACTGAGGGACTGAAGCACATGCTGTGATTTTTAAATCTCCTTGTTAAGACCTGATATTTAAAAAATATTTCCATTGGTAAAATAATAAATGAGATAGCTAAAAATGAATACAAGAATTGTAAAATCCAGATAGGATTGTAATAAAATATTTTTGACAAAATCTTCCATAGTGAATGGCAAAGATTTTACCCTTGCAGCCTTCTAATGAAATCTGATGTTCAGCATGGTTTAGCAGCATGCTTTGAAGGGAATATTACAACATGCTAGGTAAAGCAACCTGTCAAAAAATCTCCTCTTAATCCTTTTAGAACAATTCAAAAATGTGTATGTGTACTTCCTTTTGATTACACTATTATCCAGCAACTAGGGATTAGTGTTTTCTGGAGTGTTTACTAGATCGTCAAAATGGGCATTTAGAGTATCTGCTATTTGAAAAAAGCCTATAACAATATGTCTTTTCCTATGTATATTTCACAGTAGATTAATGACAATATAAACACCAAATTCCCTTGCTAGCTTTATATCAGATTATCAAGAAACGGCTGACACATGTACTGTATGTCACAGAGTCTCTACCTGCACTTTGTCTTCAACAAAAAAAATTTTCATTCAACATTCTGAACGAGTTTTAGTATAAAATCTTTTGAGATAAGGCGAGATTTCCACTGACCTGGAACAAGTTAAAAAAAAAAAAAGGTGAAGTATTCAAAAACTTTGTCCACCTATGCTGATCAATATTTTTCTTTGCTTTCCTTCCTTTTCAAGTTTAATTTTCAAGAAGCTGGTGGCTTTTGATATTCCAGGTAAGGAGGAACATATTCCTTTTTTGATCTATGGTCTCCAAGCCATCTGACTTCCACACATAATATACAGTGTTCTCTTGGCACAACTCCAAAACACTCCACAGCATCCAATCATTTTGGTGGTAAAAATAAATTGTACATACCAATGACTTCTTCCAGTCCTTGAAACAACAGGTAAAATGGATAAGTGCTACCAAGGAAATTTCCCTGGCCAAGAGAGGCACAACACATTTCTTCCTACTCAAGTTTACTTATTTTTATTCATTTACATTTGCCCTCAAATTATTCTTTTTAAAACACCTTGCAATAATACACAATACATGCCCTATGATTTTGTGTAACAACCTAGTATTATTTGTATGGGGCATCCTGTTTTGCAGGTATTGATTCAGTTGGGAGAGTATTAAGTTGGTTTTGCCACCTCTCAGATGCAGATGCATTATATTACCAGGATATAACGAAAGGAGAAGGGGCAAGGAGAGAATCTAGATTTGTGGGCAGAGCAGTTGATAGGGAGAAACAATAAAAGAGGTCATGCTAGTGAAGCTTGGGGGTGAACTTTAAAGCTACATTTTGTTATTCTTAAATTTTGTGAAAAGGAGGTAAGTATGGATGTGATACAGTGTATGGCAGGTTGGAAAAGGCACCTGCTCACACACACTGTTAAAATGAATCCATCTGGGGATCTGGCTTAAGTCTGTTACAAGGCGTGTTTGTTAGAACGAACAAAGAGAATACATTGTGTGAGAGAAAGAAAGGACAAGCTTTTTTTTGTTTGGTCATCATCACTTATACTGTGAGGTTATAAAGTAAAGCTGGCTTAATGTAACAACTGATTTATATTGAGAATTTACACATTGCTAATGTACTTCTAACATCAATGTTGATGATTATTGTAAAAGTTAAACCCATCTCCAGAAGATTACAGACTACCAATAAAAGGAAAAGAACATAGTACAAAAAAGACAGGCAATCTAAATCCGCTTTAGTGAAATTAAGAGTACCTTATAGGGTGCACGGTGAACGGACTGTTAAATAATAATGCCCAACCCCATACAGCTTCTTAAAGGTTAGTTACAAAACTCTGTCTTGTAAAAAATGTCCATGGATAAAGATGTACAGTAGTTAGAATAAAATAACTGGATATTCATCTTTAGAATTTATTGTTGCCAATATATTTAGTTATTCTTGGTTTTCCCATTGTTTAGCACTTAGAACTGGCCTGTGGGAGCCATGAAACTAATTGATACAGTCCCTTGATATCTGAAAAAACAGAGTGAAATTTGTAATTGTCAGGGCAAAGGACTTTTGAATTCTAATTCTGACTTTGACACAGACTCCCTTTCTGGCCTTAATCAAGTCTCTTAATCTTTCTGACTTTGCTTCCACTATATAAAAGAAGGATAATAAAACTTGCCTACCTCATAGGAAAATTTGATTATTAGTAGCATTTCAGAAATGTTATTATTTATAGTACTAGATTTGTGGCTGTGTCACAAGTTCTGAGCAAAGGACACCATATACTTGCAGACCAGAACCAGTCTGTGGATCAAAAAGCTATACTCGGATTCTCGGTTTCTTTCTTCCTCTAGGAAGAAGTAATTTGTCAGCCTTTCCTGCACAGATCATGATTATTATTATTTGTATTACTGTAGTGCTGAGGAGCCTCAATCATGAACCAGTTACCCACTGTGCTAGGCACAGAACAAAATAAACAGGTCCTGTTCTAAAGAGTTTACAATGTAAGTATAAGGCAAGGGACAATGGATGCATATAATGTAAGGAAGCAGAGCCAGAAAACAATGTGACAACAGTGCTCAGCTTCATAGACAATGATCTTGGCATATAAGCAGTTTGACTGTTGTCACATTTTTTGTAGCATCACAGCAAAGAAGAGTTTTAAGGAGGAACTAAAAGGCCATGAAGGCTCATAGTTTATGTTTGATACAATAGAGAAGAGACAGTCAATGGAGGGATGCAAATAAAAGGAGTGATAAGGTCAAAATGATAGTCTAGGAAAATAATCTTTGCAGCTGCATTCAGAATGAGCAGGGTAAAATTGCATTTGTCAAGGTTAGAGAGAAAGATGTTGCAGTAATCAAGATGCAAGTGGATGAAAGCTGCCTGGATAAGAGTTTTAACTGGTTAGATGAGTAGGAAAGCTCACATCTTAGAGTTTGTCTTCACTTCATCTGCCAGGGTTCGATTTAACAGGTCTAGTAAGGACCTGCTAAATAGACTGCTGATGGAGCTCCTGGAGACCCTGATATGCCACTAGGTCATGTGGAGTAAGGGAAGTCGATAGGAGAGTTTCTCCTATTGGTCTCCTGTAGTGGGGATGGCAGCAGTCAGACAAGCTAAGATACATTGACTCCAGCTATGCTATTCATGTAGCTGGAGTTGTGTACCTTAGTTTGACTTTCTTCCATAGTATAGACCTGGCCTTAGAGAGGTATCTTCCTTAACTGCACTGGCTAGCATGTTGTGGCAGATCAGAGCCTCACTCCTCTCCCTCACACATAGGATGGAATGCAGAGCATCCCCAGAGACTGCTTCCCCTATGCAGTGAGGAAAAGCAAATGCAATGGAATAAAAAGGTGTTTTATGCGTCCTTATCCTCCTGTGATGGTATACAGGACAGGCCGCAATCTGGCCCATATCTGCTAAAAGGACAAGAGTCCTTTGATGTACAGTGACCAATAAGGTGATCAAAGTGGAGAGAAGATAGTTGTATTTTCTGAAGGAGAGGGTGGCTGAAAAAAGCTTGCCTATCCAAATGCTGTCTCTACCTTCAACTCTCCAGAAATGTTCAAAAATGTTCATGAAAAAGCAGCAAATAATATAATCTTTATATTTTCATGAAATTATAACAAATATAACTCAATTTTCAGTCTTGCCACTGGTGATAAAAAATTTCACCCAGCACACTTACTGATTTGGGTACATTCAAACAAGGAATTCTAATGTGTGGGTTTCATCTATACAAAAGAGTGTTTTGTACAGCTGTACTTTGTCAATAACACAAGTGGGATGTCCTTACAGGATAATTCCCCCCATCCCAGAAGTGAATATGTTATGCCCCATGCTACAAGGAGCTATGTGCAGGGAGGTCCCTTTGCCTGTGTGAAGCCCCATTTAAGTCAGCAGGGCTCTGTAGTGGCCTTGGGATCCATCAGCAGCCTCCTCAGAATTTTACTTTGGCTCTGAGAAATTCTGGTCACACTCTTTCAGAAGCACTAGTTTGTCTTGTTATGAATACTCTCGGTACACTTCTGCAAATTATCAGAGCTCGACCCACTATGGATCAAGCTAATAGTGACAATTTCAACATTTTTTTAAAAAAATGAGAATGCATTGTTTCTACTGGTGAGTACATTTTATTTCCCTGCCATGTTGGACAACCTGGAAATGAACCAGACATTCACCACTACTAAACAGGCTTATGATTTAATAAAGGCATAATAAACCTCTTTCTTTCCTTTATAACTGAACAAAAAATCCCATCTAACATTCTGTGATCTAGGCTGGAAACAAATTTCTGTGACAAATGCATCCTCATTATCTGCAGAGATTAGAAGCTAGTCTAAGAGACTTACTTAGAACAAATCAAAAACACTTGGTATCCATGCATTGGTTTTACATACTAGTGTGACCTCTGCAAGAGATTGAAAGGTTTTGAACTTCAGCACTGTCAGATCCATGCAATTTAAAATCCCAATAATGTCAAAGCAGATCAGATGAACAGAAGTGGTTGAAGCAAAATAAGGTGAAAAATACAAAGAGCTATTAAAGAGAAAAGCATTAAAGCCACAGCCCTTAAAACACAAATAAATAATAGACTGAGTGGTAGAAAATAGCATATTGGGACAAACCTCCTAGGAAAACAAATATTTACTATATTTATAGTAGATCCACTCTGAGCCTAGGAGAAAGGTTCTGAAAATATCAGGTTAAAAAATCTAGATTCTAATTCACTCTTCTAAACTTTAGTTGTTTTCTTCAATTGATACATAATACATACTTAAAGAAATGCAGCTTAAATTTCTCAGAAATGTTTTTATGAAAGTGTCTTCTAAATTCCTTTTTGACAGTTTTCTGATTCCCAGGTGATTTTGCCTAATAGTAGCCAGTAGAAAAAATATTTTTGTTAAAAAGCTAATCTCAGAACACCATATTTTATTATTTGCTGATAATATACTTTGACATTCAACCTACATTAAAATGTAAAACTTGTTTATCCTAGTTATAATTTCCCTATACAGTCAAATATAATGCAGTAGGTCACACAACATGTATTTACAATTTCTAGAATTTAAATTCCTTGAGTTTCAGTTTCTTCTACCCTAGCAAAATAAATAAGACTCTGAAAGGCCAGATGTTTTTGAAGATTCACAAGTCACTAATGAAATAATAAGAGAAAGAGACCCACACTTTTAAAAACAAAGTACACCCAGACAGACCAAAAATAGCTGTGCCTGACAGATCTACCTCAATGTTAATGTGTGTAGATTTGTTTTAGTTTTTTTATGTTAATTCAGAAATTATCCTTTTATGATTGTCAATAGATCTTAATGGTCTATTTGAAAATTTTAAATGCTCATTCACAAAAATTTCAACAATGTCTGTGTAATGTCATACAGCAAGGCCTGGCAGAACATAACATACATCAATTTGAAGGATGACACAGTATTCCATTAGCTTGCTTTCATTTTGACTTTTTAAGTGGCTTTTAAAAACATTTTTGAATTTTTAAACACATTAAAAAAACACCATAATGCATTTTAGAGCATAAGTATGTAAAGTAGATTTTTCTGTAGCATAATTGAAATCTAATTAATCTTTCCCCTAGAGATCTTTTAAAGTCAAGTGTAGTGACTTAGAATAGGAGGAGGAAGACTGTTATCAGAGTCATCATCATTTACAAATATTTCATCTGAGACTTCAGTGGAATATCTGGAAATATGTTACAATGATTTGACGTGAAGGTGTTGCATTGCAAAGTTTTTTACTTTGCTTTGTCTTAATTTCTGCATCTGTAAAATAGAGATAAGAATATTTACTAACAAAACTCCGGTCATCTGAAGAAGTGGGCTGTACCCACAAAAGCTCATGATACCATCTACATGTTTTGTTAGTTTATAAAGTGCTACAAGGCCATTTGTTGTTTTTTAAGTTTATCCTGTACAGACTAACTCGGCAACCTCCTGTAGCTTCCAAACTATGTCTACACTGCAGGCTTCTTGTGCACGAATGGCTTTTCTTGTGCAAAAACTTGCGGAGCATCCACACTACAAGCCCATTCTTGTGCAAGAAAGTTTACAGTAGATCGCCAGAAGAGAGGGCTTTTTGCGCAAGAGTTATTCCTCTCCCCATGAGGAATAAGCCTTTTTTGCACAAGAGCTCTTGTACAAAGAGGCTAGTGTGGACGGGAACAGGGATTTCTTGTGCAAGAAACCCCTATGGTTAAAATGGCCATCAGAGCTTTCTTGCGCAAGAGAGCATCCACGCTGCCATGGACGCTCTTGCGCAAAAGCACATCTCTTGCGCAAAAGCACATGGCAGTGTGGATGCGCTCTTGTGCAAGAACTTTGCTGAAGAACTCTTGCACAAAAAGTTCTGGCGCAAGAAGCCTGCAGTGTAGACATAGCCCTATAATTTTTGTATGGATGCATTAGTTGCTGTTTGAACACCATGCTAAAGGTGTTATAGTAGTAATGATGAACAGGTTACAAAAGTAACTGAAATTTTCATGAAAACCACAGTAACTCTAGGAAACATACTAGTATATAACAAATTTTTCCTTGGTTTTACTTATGTATTCTAATACATTGCCTTCATATATTATCATAATTATATATTTGGAGATTTATTAAAATGTATTGTAAAAACAATGAGTAGTCCTGTTGCACCTTAGAGACTAAGAAAAATATAAAGGAGGATCATGAGTTTGTGTTTTTTGTTCGTCTCTAAGGGTACGTCTAGGCTGCAGAGTTTTTCTGGAATACCTTTGGTATCCCGGAAAAGCTCTGCTGCATTGAAGGAATGCATCCGCTTTTAGGAAAAAAAAATTCAGAAAAGCAGACTTTTTTTGGCATCCCTGTAAACCTTGAACTATGAGGAAGAAGGGATGTTCCGGAAGAGGCTTTTCCCCCGACATTTGGCCCAATGTAGACGGGCCAATTGTCAGAAAAGCCTCTTTCAGAAGAAAAGTGGAAAAAGATATGCAAATTGTGGTTCGCAATTTGTGTATCTTTTTCTGATAGAACTTTGTAGTCTAGACACAGCCTAAGATGCCACAGGACTACTTGTTGTTTCTAAAGTTATAGACTAACACAAATAGCCTCCAGACTTTTAAAAATGTATTGGTCACATATGAAAAACATGCATTCAGTACAAAATTCAAAACCTACAGAATATAACAATGTCAACTTATGCATTTTGATATCAAAATAATTTCTGTGCTGCCATTTAGGATATTAAACCTAGAGCCCTGTGAAAAAAATGTTTTTAGAAAAATTTGAAGACACATAAGGGCTTTGCTAGATTTGAAAAAAAGTGTAAATTTTGCATATTTCCTTTTTTAAATGAAGGAAAGACTTATTCTACTGTCTAGGATGGTTGGGACTTATCTAGAATTGAGGAATCTTTTGCTCGGCCAGGCTTTGGAGACCAAACATACGCCCACGCACAAAAAGAGGAACTTTCTAAGCAAAATATATAATGTTTACTTTGGGAGGGGAAATAATCTTACACTCTTCAAGTCACAGCTACTTGATTTTCACATCTCTGCTCTAGAACTCTCAATTACCAAAGCTACTTACTATTTCCACATTACATAAAGTCAAGTTCCTGTCTCAGTGCTTCCAGTTGGTAGGCATCTGCTCTTGGGTAACACTCATGTAGTAAAGAATGGTCGGCAAAGCAACATGCTACATGTCTCTAAGGCCTTTCTCTCTCTCTCTCTCCACTGTTTTTATTCATTTCTGTCTCCAAGAAAGTATTTCAAGATCATGCAACATACCAACACTTCACTCAATCTCCTACCTCAGTCACATCAATATTAAAAACCAATTCATCATACATCAACTATTAAAAAGAACTAAGTATGACAGGAAATTCAATATTATTCTCAAGGATCATATTGCTGTGTAAGAACAAAAACTGACATAAGTACAGGTTTGATTGAGCCCTAACATGAGCATTTTTTCTCATGCTATCTTTTGGTGTAAAGATACACAAATAGTCATATGTCTGTAGTACATTTAATTACAGAGCAACACTCTTTAATTTACTTCCTGTGTAACTCACTGTTTTGCACAATTTGATAAGAAAGGCATTTTACATGTTTCTGTGTTGACTGTGCAATTTAAGGATATGAGATGAAATACCGAGACTCTATGAGACCATAAACTCAAATCCTGGGAGGGCTGATTCAGGCTTCCATCTACCACCTGAGGTAGTCACACTGCGTTTTCATGCAATTTATTGCATGGATTTTTTTTCAAATGACACCTGAAAAAATAATGTCCAGAATTCTGCTCTGTTGGCTGTATCATCAAAGCTGTAAGTGCCATTGCTTGCAGCAAAAAGATTTTCAATGCATTGTGAACCACAGCTATTTTTCTCACAGCATCTACAGAGTCTGCCACCTGAGCCAGCAGAGTTTGTAAGTGCCATTAACCATATCTATTTCTCCTCAAGTCTTACAAGCAACACTGACTCTGCCAAAGAAATTTGAAAATGTTGTGAGCCACAGCTTTGTCTCGAACAGAACTTACAAACTCTGTCATCTGTGCCTGCAGTGCTTTCAAACATCAGAATATGGATATGTAGATATTTCCATCATGGGGTTTACGAGTTCCACCAGCTGCATCCGCAGAGATTGTAAGCACTATGAATCGCAATCATTTATCTCACAGGACAGACGACTGAATTACCTTTACATTCTTAATAATCTGCAGCTACTTGCTTCACTGAAATTACACATACAGGCATAAATCCATGCAAAAAGACTGTAGTTTTAGAATGTGCATAAATGTGTAGAAATCTGTGCTAATTTGCATATATTTACTTAAATTTAACAAGATATCATCTAGACTGGGGGTTTGACCCGTTTATTGGTATAGGTGTAGCTGGACCAGTGAAGTCCTGCATGCAGACAGGCAAAGCCATGATTGGCACCACTGGGCCTTAGCCTAGGATTTCAGGTAGCAGTAAAGTTCACCAGCATAAATAGTAAAATCGCTTGTATACATTAAGGGTTCCACTGATGCAGATTCATCATCTATTCCCAATCTAGGAAAAAAAAAGCAAAGACTTTCCCAATTCTTCAAATTAATCTCCTGTCTCTAAGACACTCCATAGGAATGTATTTACTTCACCCCTTTAATTACCCACTTCCCTCTTCAGACTGAGGTCCCTCCATGAATTAGTCTGTCCCCGTACCCTCCTAATACCCCTCTTAAGATTTTGCTGCTGCTCCTTTGCTCTAATTTGCTTTTTTGGCTGCTCTGACTCTTCATTCTCCTCCGTGTACTGGGAGAGGCTGAGAATGTTCATTTCATTTTTTTTTCTTCAAACACTAAATCACATAATTTGAAAAATCTCTTTCCATTAAGATTTCTCTCAGGAAAACTCAACTGCCTAATTTTAGTGGAAAGCAGATACAAAAGGGTGTAATAAATTCATTCATGTAATAAATTAATTTAACTATTCAAACAAATATCCACCAATTTTGTTTGCATTTTTTCTTCCAGCTCTAGTTTTCAGCTCTAAAGAAGCAGGATTAAATTTGTCCGTATTAGTACTTTGTGTTCCCCATTTGAAAAGTGGTGCAGGTATGAAAAACAATAAAGGTTTTGGTCCTCATCCTTTGGGAGTTGACATCAACTCTCTGGAGGAGTTGAATATTTAGTTTGGCCCTGAATTTGGCACTTTTTACATGCACAATTATGGCACATAAATGGAGCATTGAAATCAGTCTATCAAGATCTAGATAGGTACAATTAGGTGACTAATATATAAGTGAGTTATTTTCAGGAATCTATCATTGGGTACCCATTAAATTATCATTCCAGAATCAACAAATATCAGTTACTCACACCTTCACACAAAATGGAGGAAAAATTGTGAAAATGGCAAAAAAAACCACACAAAAATAAACCAAATGTAATAGGCTCGTTGTATGATTTGATTTTTTTGAAAGATTATGAACATGTAAACATTGTAGAGGGCTTATTGATCCCCAATACTTAAATGTTAGACCATATGAATAACAAATTATATGATATAAAATATGCAAAATAATAGTACATTTCCCTAAATAACACTAATAAATTGCAAAGCTTAGCATGAAATTGAAAATCGCTAATGGAACACTGTACAATACGTTGTAGCAATGTGCAGTCAAAAAAAATCATACATAATGTAACAGTACAACTGCTAACAGCTGGCTTATAGCAGACAATGTAAACTTATTTTTTATGGACAGGGGAATTGATCTTTGAAGCGGTTCCTGAGGAGAGTCCACTTAACCCGAACAGCATCTTGGGAGAGTATTCTGGCTTACCCCAAGTTTTATATACATATTTATAAGATACCTAGTAATGATTCATTTAAATTACACATGAGACTAGGTTTTATGAACTTTAACTAGAAGAGGTTAAATAAAAAAGTAGGTGTACCACAACCATATCTGAATTTGGGGGGATGAGCTATGTCCCTTTCATTTGCTTTACTGAAAAAGAGACCACACTTCAGAATTTACACCTCTGAAAGAACATAGAGGATATAAACTGGCATGGAAAAGTAACAAGTATGAATAGCTTTAGAAACCAGAATATGATCTTTAATACCAGAATATGATCTTTAATATACTATTTTCATGATCTCAGTTACACCATTATGAAAAACAACCAGTGGTTAAAAGAATTTCCAAAGTTCATAATTGAAAGAAAGTGTACGCATACATAAATGTTCCTACATTTACAAGTATACAGAAGAAAATTGTATAGACAAATTTTTAACTAATATCCTTCCCCCACTTCTTTTTCAATGGAGATTTTCCATTGAAATGTGAAATGTCCTGCTTTTAATGAATATAATTCTATGCGGAAACATAGATCTAATATTTTTAAACTGAACAATCATAGTAAAAGTAAAAGGGAAAGAAAAAGATTAAATCCTCAAAATAGCAGATTAGAAATCAGGTTTTAGCTTATTAAAAGATAAATATTCCTATAATATCTGCTTTAGTTCTGTTTTCTTTTCATATTTTAAACATGGAATATGATCACAATTAAAATATGAAAATAGTTTTCATAGAGAAAACAGGCATTCGTAGGCATTTACATCTTTGCCTATTTTATTAAATGTTTTGTATAAGTGTTTCCTATTTTAGTCCTTCATTCCAAACACTTATATACATACATTATCTCATACCTGTATGAAGAATCAGATTAAGTAGAAACAAAAGGCTCTAATTCACCCTTTTATTTGGTCTTCATATCCATTTTAGTCCCCAATCCTGCAAAAATCTCTTTGACCTTAGTAAAGCTCCAAAGAGGAGATCTTGAGAAGTCATCTAGTCAAGTCCCCTGCACTCATGGCAGGATGATTTTTTTATTTAGACCATTCTTGACAGGTGTTTGTCTAACCTGTTCTTATAAATCTACAGTGACGGAGATTCCACAACCTCCCTAGGCAATCTATTCCAGTCATTAACCACCCTTAGAGGCGCCCATATAAAGTTTTTCCTACTGTCCAGCCTAAGCCTCCCTTACTGCAATTTAAACCCATTGCTTCTTGTCCTGTCATCGGTGGTTAAGGGGAATAATTTTTCTCCCTCCTCCTTTTAGATACTTGAAAGCTGTTAACATGTCCCCTTGTCAGTCTTCTCTATTACAGATTAAACAAACTCAGTTCTTTCAATCTTCTCTTATAGGTCATGTTTTCTAGACCTTTAATAATGTTTGTTGCTCTTCTCTGGACTTTCTCCAGTTTTGTCCATATCTTTCCTGAAATTAGGTTCCCAAAACTGGACATAATACTCAGATCTGCCAACAGGAAGTGGAGAGGAAAAGGGCAGTTGCTTGGGACCCAGTGATTCTAAGAGGCCTAGGGCTCCATGGCAGCGGCAGTGGATGGAGCCCCAGGTCCCTTAGAATCACCACAGAAGCACCATGTCAGGTACTCCATGGGACTCTGAGGGCTGTGGGGCATCCAGTGCCGTGGCCTGGGTGGCACTGAGGGCTGGCTGTCCCCAGCCCCAGCCCTTCCATTCAAGGCAAGATGGGGCCCCTCCCACACCTTGCCCTGGGGTATGCAGTGGCTGTTGGTCCAACTGACAGTATTCCTGTTGAGGCCCAATTAGCAGGGAGTAGAGCAGAAGAATTACTTCTCATATCTTACTTACAACACTCCTGGTAATATATCCCATGATGATATTTGCTTTTTTTGCAACAGTGTCACCCTGTTGATCCATATTAAACTTGTGATCCACTATGACCCTCAGATCCCTTTCCACAGTACTCCTTCCTATATAGTCATTTCCCATTTTGTATGTGTGCAGCTTATTGTTCCTTCCTAACTAGAGTACTTTGCATTTGTTCTTATTAAACTTCATCCTATTTACCTCAGACCATTTCTCCAGTTTGTTGAGATCATTTTGAATGTTCATCCTGTTCTCTAGAGCACTTGCGACACCTTCCCAGCTTGATATTGTCTACAAATTTTAAGTGTAAGCTTTACGCCATTATCTAAATAATTGATGAAGACATTGAACAGAATTGGACCCAGAATTGATCCCTGCGGGACCTCTGCCCTCTCAATTTGGTCTTCCTGCATGACTGTGAACCACTGATAGCTAACTACTCTCTGCAGACATATGGGTCCACCTGAATGGAAGCAGTTGAAATTTTGGGGCCTTAAAGGTCCTAATACCCCTTTCTTGTGTATCAAAGATTGCATTTCAGTAGGCTCGTTGGACAGGAAACAGAATAAGTCCCTTGAGATGATGATGCTGGTGGGGTGCCCCTTCACACTGTTCCTAATCTATTCCAGTTTAGACTCAGATGATAACATTACATACGTGGCAATACAAATATAAACAAAATATCTAAACAATGTATTAGGAAAAGGCATGGCATTACTATGAGCTGGGAAATAACTTACTTCAGTATTCTGATTACACAAATTTAATGTTTTCTATATTCAGCTGTGACCCCTTTAGTAGCCAGAATAAACTGATTTTACATTTACAGTAGAGGTTGGCTGCTCAGACAAGTTGTGTAATGTAGTAAATGAATAGAGTAATTAAAGTAAGTACTAGCCTATTCAGCAATAACTGGAGATCTTTTTTAAGCTAATGGATTCTTAGTTTTTGCTGATCCAATTACTCTTACAACCCAGTCTGGTTTTTTAGGTCCTGTGTTTTCTTCCTGGTTATCAGAAGTTAACAGAATACAATCAGGCCTTTTGCTTTTCTCTTAACATTCCCAACAGTGCTAACAGTTGTTGTGATCTCTTTAAATACTGCTTGCCACATAGCGTGGTGATATTTTCAACAAGTCTCTATTCATTATACCTTTCACTAACACATCTGCAAGAGTGATGCTGAAATTTTCACAAAGCTATTGTGGCACTAAGCTCCTGTATATTCATGTCCTATACATGACTGCAATGATATTTGTACAAAGTATGCTTTGAGAACTATCATTTGAAAACTAGTAGCCCACTCATCATTAATAGTCTTACATGATGTATGTATGAGGTAGGTATTAATAAATATGGATATTTATTAGCTAGTGCTAGGATTCAAGTGTGTCTAAACTAGGCATGTCAGGAGGAATTGGTAAACAGGTCTGCCTCAGATGAAGAAATAGAGGTCCATTTTTACCTATTGGGTAAACAAAGTTATTACGTTAACAAGTGGGAGAAGAAAGACTGTGGTGTGTCTTTCACCACCCTCCTAACAGCTTAAATATACTTTATTTGAGGGGTAACCTTTCAAAAAGGTTACCCCTCAAATCAATTTCTAAAGGTAAAAGAAAAGAAATCAATTTCTAAAGTATAGTGGTTTACAATGATGGGAAGGGTGGACTCTCAAGTAATTGAATCAATTGATTGCATATAATATTATTGTATTATAAAGTGATAGAGTGAGGTATTTTATGAAAGCAAATGGCACACTTATGATTAATATCATTATGAAACATACACATTAATGCTATATGAGGAAATACAGATACTTAAAGATATTAGGCTTTAAAGCATGTGGCCAAACAAGGTAAAACTAGTTCCCTCCAACACATGAGAGATGGCAGCTATTTATCTGTCTCATATGTAAATCTTTGGTATTTATCTCTAGACAGACAAGGGAACAGAGCTCTTGCAGGCAAAGAAAGATGGACCCTTTAACCAAAGGAGGGTGAGGGGGAGAGGACAGTGGAAGTCTGGGAATTGAATACAGGTAAGAGAAAGCATCTTGAACAAAGCTTGTACCTTGCTAGATTAAGTTTTAGACATTCAAATGTGTTTACGCTCTTATTTGCTTGCAACCATTCCTAACTTTATTCCTTTTACTTAGCATCACTTAACCCATATCTTATTGTTAATAAATTTTTTATATACTATAAACAAAGTTAGTGCTAAGACTAAATGGAAGAGAATATTCATCTCAGTTAAATTAATAAGTTTGTGTTTCTTTAGAGGAACAAAGTTATTTTTTTTGAACTTCCCAGCAGTAGTTTGAACATTACAAAGTGCACAATTTTAGGAACTTTCGGGACTCAGAGTGTGTTGGAGTCACCTTGCTGGTCATAACCAAGGTTGTTGGAAGTGAGTCAGGGTATGGCACTGCAGACAGGCAGCTGGCATCAGAGTAGTACACAGACTTGAAGGTGTGATCTGCTTGTCTGTGGATCAGTTATAAGCATCCCAGGGTGGGAGTTACAGCAGCAAAGCATTGTAAGGAACTTGCTACGCAAGTGTTGACCCAATCCCTCATTATTCTGTATTGCATCCTGAACCCTGTAACAGCTACCTCAAATTATTCATCACATTGTGAGAACTTTAAAAGAGTTAGAATTCATCCTTTGGATAAATTATTAATTCTTCTACCCCCAAAAAAGTCTCTTTCCCCCCCAATTATGAATTCCACGTCCCTGTACAAATTTCCATCAATTATATATTCTCCACCCACCTAAACCCACTATACATGTTCCTTTCGACTCCACTCCCTAGTTAAGCAGTTCTATTCCAAGGCTATCCTGAATGATTGGGGAGATACAACAATAGAGAGGATGAGTAAAATGGTGGAATTAGATGCTCCTGATTGCAAGGGAAGAACAGTTGAATGGGAATGGTTTTTCCTAGACAGTGCTGGGGTGGTGAAATTTCAGAAGCGAGTAAGGCTCCAGAGTCAATATCAATAGCAGCTCTTCACACTCAGGGATGGGACACAACAGATATGATTAACCCATGGAATTCACTGCCTGACAAGATCACTGAGGTCAAGGATTTAGTAGGCTTCAAAGAGTGATCGGCCATTTATATGGATAGTAAGACCATCCAATTATACATCAAAATAAATGAAAACGTAAGTAATATAAATACTCATTCTTCAGAAGATAAAATCATCGCTAACTGGCATTAGGAAGAAACTTCCTAAAGGGTTATTTATTACATAATTGTTCTTTATGGATTTTCTTGCATATTCCTCTGATGTAACTGTCATAAACAACCTAAGACTGGACAGGACAGGTCAGATCACTGATCTGATCTAGTATGGCAATTCATCAACTTTTTTGCATAGGGCTGACCTGCAGGTTTTGGGGAAGGATTAGCTAAATGACACTTGGGGTACACTCCAAACATATCTGATTATGGCTTACATAAAGTATATCAGTTTGACAAAGTGTGAGTATGAGAAAGAGGTAGATAGAGATAGATCTTTTAATTTCCCCATGTCTTTGCTCCACCCAGTTACTTGTTTCTTTCAACCATCACAACCAGTGTATAACAGTGAACATCATCAAAGCTTTCTTCACAAGAAAATATGTCAGAAAACTTTTAAGTTGAAAGCTAAAATTCTTCTTCACAAGGTCCAATGACAACTCTGTTAATAAGAGGCTTATGTGAAACCCTCTAGCTCATCACTGATCTGTGATGAATAATCTCCCGCCCTTATCCTCTATATATCAACAGAGAGTAATTTCTGTTAGCTGAGTAAAAATAAGTCTCTCCCCATTAGCTTCCCTGTTCATCTGCAAAAGCCAATGATTTGATAATATGAAATAATTCATAGGTAGTACATACTGACTGGGGCTTATGTTGCAGGCTGTAACACTCAAAAGAGCACGGGGAACAAAAAATGGAAAGATCCTAATTTAGACTCTCATTATAAAGAAAACAAATGAATACCAAAAAGAAAGGGAGGGTCAGGCAATCGCTAGCAAGTATTAGCACGATTGTAAGTCCCTGTGATAATTCCTACAATCGGTGAAATGAACATTTTTACCACCTATCCATCCCTACTTAATATGCTCTCTTTTTCTAATTGTATGGGTTCCTTAAAGTTACAAGTTAGAAGTTGTTAATTGCTCAAGATGTGCTTTTGGGCATCTGAAAATGGTAAAAATCTGGTTATAAAAGAAGTGAACAGATGTATGGAAAATATCTAAATATATAACTCAGTTTGTTGTTTAGTGGGGACAGAAATCCTGAGGCTATTTCAGATGTGAATGGGGGACCCTTTTCCTCCCTCTCTCTCGGATTCAGAATTGTTAGGCTCAAACAGTGAAAAGATTTGCTAATATATGAAAGCCTGGTTCATGTGAATTGGCTTTTAAAAAAATTTATCTGTGTAATAGGACTATATATTGCTAATAAACACAACAATATAATGTTGTGCTCCACAAGGAAGAGTTTTAGCATTTTGGAAGTTGTGCTGTGACTTCAGTATAAAAAGAGAAAAACAAAACAAACCAAAAACCTGTTTGTTTCAACTCTGACTTTGCAATCCTATCTGTAATGGTGACACAGAAACGTAGGGCTCATCTACATGGTACCACATTACGAACAATAAGGGTGTGAACAGTAGAATGCTGCAAATGATGTCCTGTTAGGAACAAAAAGGTACCTAATGAAGATTCTTGAGCCACCAGAGTTTACAGGGGCAGAAAGAGTACAGCACATTAGAGCATTCTAGTTTACACTAGGGCATCATTCAGACAAGTCCTTACTCTATATGTCTCATTCAATGCGTCCACAAGTTTTTCTGCCAAAACTGCTACCAAGAATGCTAAATATGATATTAGCTTTTGTAATATACATATTTGCAAATTAGGAATTCAATTGAGACACCAACTCATTTCACAAAGACCACACAACAAAAATCAAATAATCATAGAATCATAGAACACTACAACTGGAAGGGACCTCGAGAGGTCATCAAGTCCAGTCCCCTGCTCTCACGGCAGGACCCAGTACCGTCTAGACCATCCCTGATAGATGTCTATCTAAACTGCTCTTAAATATCTCCAGAAATGGAGATTCCGCAACCTCCCTAGATAACTTATTCCAGTGTTTAACCACCCTGAGAATTATGAAGTTTTTCCTAATGTCTAACCTAAACCACCCTTTTAGATACCTCTAAACCGCTATCATGTCTCCTCTCAGTCTTCTCTTTTCCAAACTAAACAAACCCAGTTTTTTCAGTCTTCCTTCATAGGTCATGTTCTCTAGGCCTTTAATCATTCTTGTTGCTCTTCTTTGGACCTTCTCCAATTTCTCCACATCTTTCTTGAAATGTGGTACCCAGAACTGGACACAATACTCCAACTGAGGCCTAATCAGTGCAGAATAGAGCAGAAGAATGACTTCTCATGTCTTGCTCACATCACTCTGTTAATGCATCCCAGAATCATGTTTGCTTTTTTTTACAACAGCATCACACTGCTGACTCATATTTAGCTTGTGGTCTACTATGGCCCCTAGAAACCTTTCTGCAGTATTCCGTCCTAGACAGTCGCTTCCCATTCTGTATGTGTGAAACTGATTGTTCCTTCCTAAGAGGAGCACTTTGCATTTGTCCTTATTAAACTTCAGTTTGTCCAGATCATTTTGAATAATGACCCTATCCTCTAAAGCAGTTGCAACCCCTCTCAGCTTGGTATCATCTGCAAACTTAATAATCATACTCTCTATGCCAATATTTAAATTGTTGATGAAGATATTGAACAGAACCGGTCCCAAAACAGACCCACTTATTATGCCTTTCCAGCAGTATTGTGAACCATTAATAACTATTCTCTGAGAATGGTTATCCAGCTAGTTATGCACCCACCTTACAATAGCCCCATCTAAGTTGTATTTGCCTAGTTTATTGATAAGATCATGCAAGACTGTATCAAATGCCTTACTAAAGTCTAGGTATACCATGTCCACTGCTTCTCCCTTATCCACAAGACTAGTTATCCTATCAAAGAAAGCTATCAGATTGGTTTGACATGATTTGTTCTTTACAAATCCATGCTGGCTGTTACCTATCACCTCATTATATTCCAGGTATTTGCAGATACATTCCTTAATTACTTGCTCCATTATCTTTCCTGGCACAGAAGTTAAACTAACTGGTCTAGTTTCCTGGATTGTTCTTATTTCCCTTTTTATAGATGAGCACTATATTTGTCCTTTTCCAGTCTTCTGGAATCTCTCCCGTTTTCCATGATTTTTCAATGATGATAGCTAAAGGCTCAGATTCTAGTATTCTAGGATTCATTTAATCAAGTCCTGGTGACTTGCAGACATCTAACTTTTCTAAGTGATTCTTAACTTGTTCTTTTTTCATTTTATCTTTTAAACCTACCCCATTCCCACTAGCATTCACTATGTTAGGCATTCCTTCATCATCAGACTTCTTGATGAAGACCGAAACAAAGAAGTCATTAAGCACCTCTGCCATTTCCAAGTTTCCAGTTACTGTTTGCCCCTGCTCACTGAACAATGGGCCTACTCTGTCCTTGGTCTTCCTCCTGCCTCTAATATATTTATTGAAAGTCTTCTTGTTTCCTTTATGTCTGTAGCTAATTTGAGCTTATTTTGTGCCTTTGCCTTTCTAATCTTGCCCCTGCATACCTGTATTGTTTGCTTATATCCATCCTTTGTAATTTGTCCTAGTTTCCACTTTTTATATGACTCCTTTTTTATCTTTAGATCACGTAAGATCTCCTGGTTAAGCCAAGATGGTATTTTGCCATACATTCTATCTTTCCTACACAGCAGAATAGCTTGCTTTTGGGCCCTTAATAATGTCCCTTTGAAAAACTGCCAACTCTCTTCAGTTGTTTTTCTTCTTAGTCTTGCTTCCTATGGTACCTTACCTACCAGCTCTCTGAGCTTACTAAAATCTGCCTTCCTGAAATCTGTTGTCTCTATTTTGGTGTTCTCCCGTCTACCATTCCTTAGAATCATGAACTCTATAATTTCATGATCACTTTCACCAAAGCTGCCTTCCACTTTCAAATTCTCAACCAGTTCCTCCCTATTTGTTAAAATCAAATCTAGAACAGCTTCCCCCCTTCCCCAATAGCTTTTTCAACCTTCTGAAATAAAAAGTTGTCTTTAATGCAGTCCAAGAACTTATTGGCTACTCTGTGCCCTTCTGTGTTAGTTTCCCAAAATGTGTGTGGATAGTTGAAGTCCCCCATCACCACCAAATCCTGTGCTTTGGCCGATTTTGTTATTCATTTTACAAAAACCTCATCCACCTCTTCTACCTGGGTAAGTGGTCTGTAGTAGACCCCTAGCATGACATCACCCTTGTTTTTTATCCCTTTTAATCTAACCCAGAGACTCTTAACAAGTCTGTCTCCTATGTCCATCTCCACCTCAGTCCAAGTGTATACATTTTTAATGTATAAGGCAACACCTCCTCCCTTTCAGCTACTGCCAGCTTGGGTTATTTTCAAAATTTGTAGGTGCAAGGCTTATTGTTCTCTTACTAATCAGTGCCATCAAGTCCTCCTAATTTGTTCACTTGATCATGCAGCTAGTTCTTAATATTAACAATGCCACAGCATTAAGACAGCTTATATTCAAGCATCATTACTCCTTTATCGTATGAGTTTTGTCCCTGATGGCTTCATAAGTGGAAAAAAATGCAGTATATGATAATGACGACATCCAAGACAGATCACTTTTCTTCATTAAGCACTGGAGTCTTAAACCTGCCAATTTTAGCTTGTTATAAAATACATGCTCCCCACCTCAGGAACACATCTTTAAACTCATAACAAGCAACATGGAACTGATTGTATTGGTCACTAGGAACAGCTGACTTTGCCCATCATTTATAGTAGCATTAGAATGGTACGCTGGAGCTACATTATTCACATAATTACTGTAGTTATGACATTAATGACTCTGTTGGAGTCTAAATGTGTGAAATGAAGTCACTAACAAGTGTAAATATCTTTAGTAATAAAGTCAATGAAAGGTCACTACTCTGTGCACACGAATGCACACACATTCAAAGAAAGCCAGTGGGAATTCTGTTCTCAACAGAAGATGTGCAGTTTGATGGTCTGATATGCTGACTACTGTTACAGATTTGTGATGCATTAACACCGATAAATTTGTCATATTTTTTCAAGCAAATGCCCTCCAGTCCTGATGATGTTATACTGAAGGAAAAAACAAATAGGGCCTCTTTTTGTTCAGCTGGCTCTTATTTTAAACAAGAAATGAATAAAACGAAGGTAGCTGGGAAATTTAGTTCAGTGTCATACATGGCAAAATATTTAGTGGTATATCTGAAAGTTGTCCAATCCCCTGGTTTTGCACTGTTGAATGGTACAAGTTTGCCAGCTTCAGGCAGGCTAAAAATACACTACAAGCAGAGGGCTGGATCTTCAACTGATGTATGGATGCAGATTTGCAGTGGACACACCACTTCTTAGAAAAGCATACAAATATAAAGTATAATGGGGGAAAATGTATTCAAGTGTCTTGGAACCTCAGAAACTAGTTTCAAAATGTGGGAAAAGGTATTACACCTTAGCTATTTCAGCCACTTGTACTTTTACTAAAACAAGGTAATAGATAGGTATGGATTATTTTAAATTATTTATAAAATTCTACAAGTGTGCATGGTGCTTTACAAATGTATGTGACACAATGATCCTGACTAAGTCCTGAAATCATATGATGTCACCAGAATCTCAGTTTCTTGTTTGTTTGTTTGTTTTTTCAAATGTTTCTGGACCTCATGGCTGAGGGGAGAAAAAAAGAGCCAAACATAACCAATATAGTGATGGTTGCCCAAGTCGGCAGACAGCCTAAAAGTGTAGGACAAAGGTTGCCAGCCATCCAGTTTTCAATCAGAATGACCAGTAAAAAAGGGACCTTGGCAGCTCTGGTTGGCAAAACTGATCAGACTGTTTAAAGTCTGGTTGACATTGTAGTAGGGCCCAAGGCTAAGGCAGGCTCTCTCCTGCCCTGGCTCCATGTGGATCCTGGATGCAGCCAACAGGAACCACAACCAACAGAAGCTGCAGATGCAGTACCTGCAGGCATGGGGGCAATGCATGGAGCCTCTTTGGTCACCCACCATACACCTAGGGGATGCAAGGACCTGGTGAATGCTTCCTGGGAATCGCAGTAAGTGCCACCAGGACCCCAGACCATCAATTCCTTCCTGTACCCCAACCTGGATTCCTCTCTCATGCCGAACCCTCCTCTCAGAACCCACACCCATAGCCTAAAGTCATAGAATCATAGAATCATAGAACCATAGAGCTGGAAGAGACCTCAGAAGGTCATCAAGTCCAGCCCCCTGCTCTAGGCAGGACCAATCCCAACTAGATCAACCCAGCCAGGGCTTGGTCAAGCCGAGATTTAAACACCTCTAGGGATGGAGACTCCACTACTTCCCTAGGTAACCCATTCCAGTGCTTCACTACCCTCCTAGTGAAATAGTTTTTCCTAATATCCAACCTGGACCTCTCCACCACAACTTGAGACCATTGCTCCTTGTTCTGCCATCTGTCACTACTGAGAACAGCCTCTCTCCATCCTCTTTGGAACCTCTCTTCAGGAAGTTGAAGGCTGCTATCAAATCCCCTCACTCTTCGCTTCTGCAGACTAAACAGACCCAACTCCCTCAGCCTCTCCTCATAAGTCATATGCTCCAGCCCCCTAATCATTTTGGTTGCCCTCCGCTGGACCCTCTCCAATGCATCCACATCCTTTTTGTAGTGGGGGGCCCAGAACTGGACACAATACTCCAGATGTGGCCTCACCAAAGCCGAATTAAGGGGAATAATGACATCTCTGGATCTGCTGGTAATGCTTCTCTTAATGTAACCTAATATGCCATTAGCCTTCTTGGCTACAAGGGCACACTGTTGACTCATATCCAGCTTCTCATCCACTGTAACCCCCAGGTCCTTTTCTGCAGAACTACTACTTAATTGGTTGGTCCCCAGCTTGTAACTATGCTTGGGATTCTTCCATCCCAAGTGCAGGACTCTGCACTTGTCCTTGTTGAACGTCATCAGATTTCTTGTGGCCCAATCCTCCAATTTGTCTAAGTCACTCTGGACCCTATCTCTGCCCTCAAGCGCATCTACCTCTCCCCTAGCTTAGTGTCATCCATAAACTTGCTGAGGGTGCAATCCATCCCCTCATCCAGGTCATTAATAAAGATATTGAACAAAACCAGTCCTAGAACTGAACCTTGGGGCACTCTGCTAGAAACCGACCGCCATCCTGACATCGAGCCGTTGATCACTACCCACTGGGCCCGGCCTTCTAGCCAGCTTTCTATCCATCTTACAGTCCATTTATCCAATCCACATTCCCTTAACTTGCTGGCAAGAATATTGTGGAGACCATTATCAAAGCCTTGCTAAAGTCAAGGTATATCACATCCACTGACTTTCCCATGTCCACAGAGCCAGTTACCTCATCATAGAAGCTAATCAGATTGGTCAGGCACGACTTGCCCTTTGTGAATCCATGCTGACTATTCCTAATCACTTTCCTCTCTTCCAAGTGCCTCAAATGGATTCATGGGATCCCTTCCATGATTTTTCCAGGAACCGAGAGTAAGACTGGGGCGGCCTATAGTTCCCTGGATCGTCCTTCTTCCTTTTTGAAGATGGGCACTACATTTGCCTTTTTCCAATCATCCGGGATTTCTCCCGATCTCCACGACTTTTCAAAGATAATGGCCAAAGGCTCCTCAATGACATTTGCCAACTCCCTCAGTACCCTCGGATGCATTAAGTCTGGACCCATGGATTTGTGTACGTTTAGCTTTTCTAAATAGTTCCTAACCTGTTCTTTACTCACCAAGGGCTGTCCATCTTCATCCCATCTTGCGTCACTTAGCGCAGAAGTCCAGGAGCCGACCTTGTCCGTGAAGACAGAGGCAAAGAAAGCATTGAGTACTTCAGCTTTCCCCACATCATCTGTCACTAGGTTACCTCCTTCATCCAGCAGGGGCCGCACACCCTCTCTGATCACCTTCTTCTTATTAACATGCCTGTAGAAACCTTTCTTGTTATCCTTCACATCCTTAGCCAGTCGCAATTCCATTTGCGCTTTCGCCTTCCTGATAACCCCCCGGCATTCTCGAGCTATACATTTAAACCCCTCCCTGGTCATTTGTCCAGGTTTCCACTTTTTATAAGCTTCCTTTTTGTGCTTAAGTTCACCAAGGATTTCCCCTGTAAGCCAATCCGGTCTCCTACCATTTTTGCCTCTCTTGCTACGTGTCGGGATGGTTTCTTTCTGTGCCTTCAATAAGGCTTCTTTAAAATACTGCCAGCTGTCCTGGACTCCTTTCCCCTTCATGTCAGCATCCCAGGGGATTCTGCCCATCAGATCTCTAAGGGAGTCAAAATCTGCTTTTTTGAAGTCCAAGGTGTGTATTTTACTACTCTCTTTTCTTCCTTTGGTCAGGATCCTGAAATCTACCATCTCATGATCACTGCTTCCCAGGTTGTCACCCACCTCTACTTCCCTATTATTTCCTCCTGTTTGTGAGCAGAAGGTCAAGCTGCGCACGGCCCCTGGTCGGATCCTTCAGCACTTGCGTCAAGAAGTTATCCCCAACATTCTCCAAAAACTTCCTGGATTGCCTGTGTACTGCCGTATTGGTTTCCCAACAGATGTCAGGGTGATTAAAGTCCCCACGAGAACCAGGGCCTGCGATCTGGAAGCGTCTCTCAGTTGTCGAAGAAAGCCTCATCTACCTCATCCACCTGATTCGGTGGCCTGTAGCAGACACCAACCACAACATCACTGCTGTTGTTTGCTCCTTTAAACTTAACCCATAGACTCTCAACAGGTTTTTCTCCTCTTTATACTGGAGTTCAGAGCAATCATAGTGCTCTCTTATATATAGTGCAACTCCTCCTCCTTTTCTCCCCTGCCTGTTCTTCCTGAACAGTCTATACCCTTCCATGACAGCGCTCCAGTCATGCGAGTTATCCCACCAAGTCTCTGTTATCCCAATTAAATCATATTTCTCGGACTGGGCCAGGGCCTCCAGTTCATCCTGTTTGTTGCCCAGGCTTCTCGCATTAGTGTACAAACACCTCAGGTAACCAGTTGATCGCCCTATCTTCTCCATTCGAAACAGGGGTCCTCCTTTCTTGCTCGTTCCTCTCTGCATTTCTTCCCGGTATCCGACTTTCCCACTTCCCTCAGGGTTTTGGTCACCGTCCCCTGACGAACCTAGTTTAAAGCCCTCCTCACTAGGTTTGCAAGTCTGCCCACGAAGATGCTCCTTCCTCTCTTGGTTAGGTGGCTCCCATCTCTTCCTAACAATCCTCGTGCCCAGAACAGAGTCCCATGGTTGAAGGAACCAAAGCCCTCTCTGCGACACCACCTGCGCAACCACGCATTTACGTCCTCAATTCGACGATCCCTGCCCAGTCCTTTCCCTTCAACAGGGAGGATGGACAAGAACACCACTTGCGCTCCGAATTCTTGGATCCTTCTTCCCAGCGCTACATAATCCGCAGTCACCCGCTCAAGGTCATTCTTGGCTGTATCGTTAGTTCCCACGTGGAGAAGCAGGAAGGGGTAGCGATCCGAAGGTTTGATCAGTTTGGTAAGCCTCTCAGTCACATCCTGAATGCGAGCTCCCAGTAAGCAGCACACCTCTTGAGATTCCAGGTCCGGACGGCAGAGGGATGGCTCAGTCCCTCTTAGGAGGGAGTCCCCGACCACCACCACCCGTTGTTTTCTTTATCCCAACTTCCTGCCCTCACCCAGATCCCTCGCCCATGCACCAAGTCCATCATCCCTGGTATCACCCAAGAGCCTGCATCCCCAGATAAAGCCTTAACCCACCTCCCATATCCTAACCCTCTGCCCCAGTCCAATAGAAGTGGATGATGATGGATGAAAGCAGGGTCTGGAACGATGGGGGCGGGGGTCTTGGGGAAGAAGTGTGGCAGAGGTATTTGGTTTTCTGTAATTAGAAAGTTGGCAACTCTCCATTAATCAGATGTAAGCTACCCCACTTATCTTAATGGGTCAACTTTAAAATCTGCTCCTCTGATGGAGGAGACGGAGCATTTTTGCTGACACTGTTCCAGCAGATGACTCTGTTTATAGAGAACCCTCTTGTCACACCATCACAATTCTGCTGAGGTGTTAGAGGATTCCGTCCCTACACAGATTTCTCTGTTCAAAAAGTCAGGGATGAAACTTTCCTCTGCCAGAAGGGACCCAGCCCACCTGAAGATACAAGAATGGTGGCCTTAGGAGGGAGGCTATACAGGAGTGGTTATGGATTCGGCATTAGACCAGCACATGGTTCATGAGGAATGTCTCTGCTACCGGCACTTCAAGCAGGGTAAGGCTATGGCACAGAGAGGGACTCCAAAGGGTCGCAAAGGAGGATATGCCTGTGTCCCCAGACTGCTGAATCCATTCATTCAGGAAGCTAATGAAGAGTGAACACACCACCTCTTCCAAGAAAGACACAGGAACAAAAATTAATTCCTGTTTTGGGGACCTTTGAAAAAATCTTTTACGATTTCTTGAAACTTTTTGCTAATAGGGATATGTCTTCTTTTTAGAATTTCACAGCAAAGAACCAATTACTGTTGAAAATTGCTCACCAAGTATTCTGCCCTGCTCCTGGTCCTTCTGAGCCTATTTCCAGAGTTTTATTTTTACCACAGACAGTTCCACAGCTTTCTGATGTTGAGCAGTAATTAGCAAAATTCACTGTGACCTGACCTGTAGTTAGAGAGCATTTTACTAGTTTCTGTTAAATAGCGGAAAAAATGGGGTGTGTGGTGGAGGGGTGGGCACAGTGGTCCTGGTGGATTGCTCAATAGTGCTGGAATGGACATTGTAGTCTAACTGATCTTTGGAGATTTCAAAATGCTTTAGTGAAAGGACTAGGGAATTGAGGTCAGTCGTAGGACATATTCTTTACCAATTGGAGGAAAGAGAAAAAATGATTATTGGAGTGGAGGAATTGCAATAAAAGTGAATATTAAAAGATTTATGTATATCTTAGTCTAATTGTCATTCATACAGTCACTCTGGAGACACAGACCTCCGTTCCACTGCTTGGAACACCTGCAAGAGAACTTCTCATATTCTAGGTCCAGGTAGAGAAGCAAGGAAAAGAGATCACAACACATGATGCTTCCAAACAGGTGGGCCAGGAGGGACAGAAAATGGAGCACAGCTTTGGCTTCTCTCACCAAGTGCACAAACTTATGAAACTGAGGTGGGCCAAGATGGTGAGGGATTAAGGTGGTGGAGGGAAGTAAGCTGCAGCACATAATGGCTAGTTACTTCCCAGGAAACAGGAGAAGTCCAGGGAAGAAATTGCTCCCCCCCCCCAACTCTCTGAGGTGGCTCAGCTGTATGCTATCTCCTACACATAGTTGAGTGAGGAGCTAGATGATAACTGAAACCAAGCTCATGAAGGCTGTAAACTCCAAGAAGGCAAGGCTTGTTTAAGTTGCTCCAAATTTGAATGGAGTTTGCAACCTCATGCATTAGGTCATGATGACACAGTCAGATTTGGCCTTGCTACCTCACTGGTGTGACAGAGGAAAGGGTGGGCTAAAACTGAGTGACTAATGACAGACCCAGGTACACTCAAATTTGGCCCCATACCAAAATCACAATAGATGTGGCCACACCTTTTGATAAAAAAAAATCACAAGTTTCTTACAACCTTATGGACTGTGTAATGATTTATCTGGGGAAAGGGCTAAAGGCACATTACTTGAGACATTTAAACTGGAATGAACAATGTATTTGCAAGCTTATTATGGGAACAATTCTGTAACGTCAGGTGGGAAACAACAACATGATCAGGTAATACATGTCTGACGTCATGCTTTTCTATGCACAATATAATGGCTTCAGACAGGTGCTAACTGTATCACATTTAAACTACTCCCAGACTAAGGTGGTAGAACTGTACAGTTGCATTAGCGTGTTTCAAAGCTTAGGTCTACACTAGATCAGGCAGGTCGGCTTAAGGCATATTATCCAGCTATGTAAAATGCGTAGCTGGATTCGGCTTACCTTAAGCCAAGTCACCACAGCCTCTACGCTGCGGAAGGCCAACAGGAGCGCACACTCCCGTTGGCTTCACTTACTCCTCACAGAATGAAGAGTACAGTACGCCAGCTTATTTTGCTGCAAATATAAGAATAATTTTGCAAGTTAGTATTTTACGATATTATTAAAAAGAACATTTTTGTTTGAATATTAACTAGCAGATGTAAGAAAAATATGGATGTATGATTGATTAAATGAAACTTTACTAAATAAATGTAAAAGAGGGAATTTGTATTATGATTTGGATAGCTCTCGTATCTCATGAGTTGTTCCATAAAATTCCCATCTTTTTTATAGCTGTCACTTTACAGTAAATTATAGCCATTAATACATCCTTTTTTCTTTTCATTTACTACTAGACTTGAACATTGAAAGATTTGAGTTTCAAGTGTTTCTAGTTTTTCATTTTTAAAAGAGGAAGTAAAACTCTATTCTCAATTAAGATCATTCATGTGAGTATTTCAGTATCAGTGAGCCTAAAAGTAAATTTAATAACAACTGAATTTTTAGGAACCTGGGCACTTGGTTAAAAAGAATAAAAAATTCTGTATGGCAATAGCAAATAACCAAGCTAATCTTTACTTTTTATTACTAAATGAAAAAGAAAATCCAGACAGCCCCTCATAGGATTTCATTAGAGTTGCACACAGGTCTGTTGCAGGACCCTTATTTTAAAATGTCTTGAAATATCTGTATCTTTTCAAAATGCAGCAAATAGATGTTGCTTCCCCCTCTACACAAAAACCATCACTTCAAAAGCCTTTGATGAATATGAGCACAATCAAGGGCATATGAGATAGCTGCCATTTAGTTTAGCCAAAGCAATCCATGCCAACAGCAATAAACCTATCAAACTGTCATAGAGTCAAGCTGTGAGAAAAAGAGTCTGGTGATTATATGCAATAGTTTCCTTCAGTGGTTTTATAATTTAAATTTTTGTAACATTTCAAGATCCCAATACTTATAGTAGGAATATTTTCCTATAGAATATTTTCCCCCGGAGTTACTATCTGCAATCTAGTGTATTGGCTTTTTTTCCCCATCACTGAATCAAGCACAGAAGCTCACCCGAGAAGAAATATTGTGATTACATTCATATATAAATTATTTAAAGAGGTTCAGCCAATCAAAACAGTGATTTAAGTATCTATTTTCTGTGATGCATGCATATAATTCCCATTAAAAGGACATAGCTATGGTTGAGAAGCCTGAAATTGAACCTACTGCTAAAAAAATTACTTGAGCCTGATGGGCTTGTGTCCTTCAGTAGTGACCATTCTGGGCAATGGAAGTGGGGGGCAACACGTATCCATTGTGATGGAGGATGCAAAGTGAGAAAAATTAGGTAATCATCAAGGCTAGACAGAGGCATCAGATACACACAGAAGATCAAGGAAGTTAAAGACTAACTCTGCTTTTTAATTGTTCTGCCCTAACATGCTGCATTATTTATGAGAATCCTTCAAGCAGATGGAATTTTTGAAGCTCAATGACTATTTTCCTGATATCCATTTTATGGATCAGAACTGCTGATGGCATTTCACAGTAGTACTGAAAAGGGTGCACTGCAAGCAAGCAGCAGGGGCAAGAGGGAAAGGTTGCTCTGCTCTGCAAAGCAGAGGGAGTTAGAAATATGCCATTTAAAGAGGGCAGAATAAGACTTAACATCAATAAGAAGCCAGAATGAAGTCAGAGTAAGAGACCCAAAGGTGAAGTTTTCCCAAAATCCCATGTTATAAGAGATATTATTTAGCAAAGGTCTGTAACTGAAATACTCACTATCTTCTGATAGCCTGGACTAATTCTGAAACACCTGAAGATATGCCAGACCACAGCACTGCTTAGTTTTTCAGCACTACATGCAAGTTAAATGTGTGGGTCTCTCTCTCTCCACCAAATCCCAGTCCCTCCATTTCATTTTCACTTGATTATCCCAATATCTGCTTGCCCCCTCAGGCTGTGAGTGGACACTCAAAAAGAACAGGGCAGCAATTGATTACTGAAAATCATTAAAGAAAACCCTTCTCTGATGACCGTGGGAACATTAACAGGTGAGCAGAACTGCATAACCTGATATGACAGCTCTAGCACCCACTCTGATAGAAGTATTCCAGCCATTTGTGGCTGATTCTGCTTCATCTTGTTCATGCTCCTGGCCAGCTGGATGGTATCCCAAGAGAACAGCTTAGTGGAGAGGTCATGTAAGAATTCCACTTCTGCATAGCAGCACTCATACTGCCATCAGCACCACTTTATGGGAGAGAATTACAGGCAGTAGGCCCAGATTCCGCAAAACACTTAAGTACTGAACTTCCACTGGCTACAATGGAACTAACATAACCACTTAAATTTAACCAGATCTTCAGTTCCTTCCTTAAATGGGGCTCTAGAGAGAGAAGGCTGGCCAGCTCAGATATAATGTTTATGGTGCAGGAGGGTGTGAGAATATGGGAACTCCTTGAAAAGCAAGGTTTATGTCACTGCAGGTTATAATAGTAAGTAGCATTGACTAATGGGTATCATTTTATTACTTCATTCACAAAAGGTGGCAATATCACTATTTCAGAAAAACGACAGCTTTGGAGAATCATACCATGGTACTAGTATGCCATATATATTTCCGATAATAAAACAAATTCCTAAGTTGTATTTTTATGGGTGATACTCTTTAGAATAATGAAAAAAGTTGGTTCCAGTGACTTAGGAAACATTACAACTATTTTTCTTTCTTTCTTTTTACAGTTTGTTTTTCTTATTCTGACTTTGTTGCTGTTGTTTGCCTTGTGTTTTAAAGTACAGCCTAGTTGGTGCAATCCTACAGGATTCATAAATACAAGAGAAGACTGTAATTCAGCTACCCAATATTTCAAAATAGACCTACTGAATGAATTCTTTTTGTGTAAGATAAGGATTGAGATAAAGCGCTCACTTAAAATTTTCTGGAGACTGATCTCAGAATCTTGAGGATGTTTCTGGTTTGTACTTTTAATTCCTTTCTCACTGCTGTCTCCTTCAGTTGTAACTTTCCTTGGTGGCATCACAAAAGGTTCTTTATTCTTTCCCTCACTTTGTTTATTTCTGGTGGACATTTTTCTGCATGGTATTTGCATACTAATATTTCACTTGTTTTTAACATGTACATTTTTGCATACAAACATTTAATATAGCACAGCAATATATAAGAAATCATTCAGAACTCTCATATTTCTTCCTTTATTATCGCCTCCCCTCTGTTATTTTGGTCATAGTTTCTGCTCAGCAAACATTCTAGTTTCCCTGTAGTGAATTTTGCATGGGTATACTCAAACCTTGATTCTTATTACCAAAAAGTTAATTCAGTTAAAATGGATTCATGAAATATCTGAGCTTCTTTTTTAATATTTAACAAATATTTATTTACTTTGATAGGAATTTTTTTCTCTCATTTTGTTATGTCATAGTCAGGATCTCTTTGGTTAATTTTAAGCTATATTAAAAAGAATTTTAAAAGGAAAGAAATTAAAGTAACCCAGGATAATAAATATCAGAGGCCTCGACTGCAAATTATGTTTTTTTTCCTTTGACAAGTGTTACTCACAATTTTGTTCTAGTGGATATCATAATACATTGAATTCTATGCTTTAGGACAGTAAAGCATGCTTTTGTTGTCCTTGTTAGGGCTTGATACAAAGCTTACTGAAGTCAATGAGAATCTTGCTAAGATTAGTCTCCTACCTTGACTCACCATACAATAACAATATAATTGCAGATCATAGTTTTCATTCTGCTATATAAGTACATTCTTTACCTAAAGTATACTGTGTGTTTTGTAAGCATCTTTAAAACTTTTTGCATCAGTTGCAAGAAAGAAATTTTAAACATGTACCTTAATCTGTGTTGGACAGTAAAATAATGTACATATAACACAAACTCTCACAAATCCTAATGGCCAAAAGGCTGTTCTTTTAAAAAGAATTTGGTTTATTGCCATTTGATTTTTGCCTCAGAATCACACTCATACACGCTGTTCCTCAACTTCTGAGATCAAGATCTGTGAACTATCATCTCCCATTTAAGTATAATTTTATGACTCAAACTTTAAATGTTGAACAAGAGAGATTTAATCAATTATTCAATTACTACTACCAAAGTTCTAGGATCTTAAAGTACAAATAATGAAAAAGAAAAGCTAAGAAACTGCAATATTATTGTATTTAGTTTGGCAAATTTATCTTTCCTTTATCTGTTTAGAGTTTTTATTTCACCGTGCAAGCAAATTTCAACTCTCAAGTATTTTTCAGGAGAACTGCCAGAGCTGAAGGGGGAAGGGGAAAGAGCTAAGATTTCAAAAGGCTAAAATATCTAAAAGGACATTTTTTATGGTTTAAATGTTTTTTCTGTAAGCCCATCAAAAAAAGTTCCTCTGTTGACTTAGTCCTAAAGTACAAATACATAACAACAAAGTTTAGCAGAATAGAATGGCTAGGAGAAATGTTGCTCAATTTATATGGGCATGTGTCTATCCCTTTACATACTATATGTATGTGTACACACACAGCAATGGCTATATGTATGTGATAAATTCTAAAGTCATGCAATAAATTGTGGGAATCAGGCAACTGTTATTGCTTCATTACATTATTTTTACTAAACCATTTTTTCAGGGATCACTGACTTCCAGCCATCTGAGAAGCTTTCAAATAAGTATATTTTTTAAAAGCAGCAACCACAAAAATGCTGGCTTCTAGCTATGCAGGCATTTTTACCCTGCCTGAGTGCATCAAAGGTCAGCAGGAAACCCTCTCCAATTTGCTTATCCTCCCATTTCAGGTCACACAGTGGTCAGGTTAGTGGGATTCAGTATCACCTCCTGGGAAATAACTATTTGTAGGAATGTAGGAAAGACAGTGCCATATTTCTCTTTGTGGAGTAATTCAAACCTGTGCAAAGTGAATGGAAAATGGGCACAAAATAGTACCAAATCATAGAGAGTGTCAAATGCTCCCATAGTGCTTTACTCTCAGTTTCCATTTATTTTACACAGATGTAACTTACCACGCAAGACAAAAGGCAGGGGAGAATCATCTGTAAAAGTGGCAGTGGGTGGACTGAAAGCCTAAATGCTGCTGGCAACATCTGTGTGGGATCTTCTAGCCAATTCAGTACATATACATACATGCTCTTGGTGAAAGAGACAAGCTTTTGAGCTCCACAGATCAAGAGCTCTTTCATCTTGTCTTCGCTATTACTGTAACCTCAGTTTCACAGCCCTTTATTTCTGATGGAATTACTTTACACAAATAAAAACAAAGAAATGACATACTGTGGGGAACATGAGTAAGGGAGTAAAATGAGTGACAGTCTTCAAAATGGGCTACAGTTGACAGTTGTGGTTGCTGCTTTATTAGGTACATTCTTAATTGTGTCTGGTGAACTCCAGACATCTGAAATTTACTTGAGATGTGTCAGTCATGGTTACCAATAGACTTACGCAGTGTAGCATCAATTGCCCTAACTAGAATCATGAAGGAATTTTCCTCCTACAGCAAACTGGGCAGGTAACGGAGAGCAATGGAGATTGCTGCTTTTCAGAGGTGCACATTTCTAATACTCACAGTGTGATGTTGTTAGACTATTTGAAGTGGTTCCACAGGATATGGCCACAGCGTGCTGCACTTTGGCAATTCCCAGCTGGTGTATAAATTCTTTAGAGCTGGGACCAAAAGCCATAAATTAGAGTCGTCTCATTCCTGGCTTTTCTAATCTATCCTGGAGCTAGAAAAACTGACCCTAGAATCACAGAACTGTAACTCACTGCCCCACACAGCTAAGAGTCTGTCCCACTGTCTTTAACAGAAAATGGAAAAGGACTTTAACAACAATTGTTATTATTATTTTTATATAATTTATATAACTATTGATTATTATTACATATGCAATTACTGAGATCGTGCATATTCAAATTGTGGCTCCAATCTTGCAATCAGATATGTCCAGGAAAGCCCTATGTTTGCATGCCCAATAAAGCCTGCCTGCACAAATTTCATTGCAGGGTCAGAGCCTAGGTGTGTGTAATTCTACAACTCTTAGAATCATAGAATACTAGGACTGGAAGGGACCTCGAGAGGTCATCGAGTCCAGTCCCCTGCCCTCATGGCAGGACCAAATACTGTCTAGATAGACATTTATCTAACCTACTCTTAAATATCTCCAGAGATGGAGATTCCACAACCTCCCCTGGGCAATTTATTCCAGTGTCTGACTACCCTGACAGTTAGGAACTTTTTCCTAATGTCCAACCTAAACCTCCCTTGCTGCAGTTTAAGCCCATTGCTTCTTGTTCTATCCTCAGAGGCCAAGATGAACAAGTTTTCTCCCTCCTCCTTATGACACCCTTTTAGATATCTAAAAACTGCTATCATGTCCCCCCCTCAATCTTCTCTTTTCTAAACTAAACAAACCCAATTCCTTCAGCCTTCCCTCATAGGTCATGTTCTCTAGACCTTTAATCATTCTCGTTGCTCTTCTCTGGACCCTCTCCAATTTCTCCACATCTTTCTTGAAATGCGGTGCCCAGAACTGGACACAATACTCCAACTGAGGCCTAACCAGCGCAGAGTAGAGCGGAAGAATGACTTCTCGTGTCTTGCTCACAACACACCTATTAATGCATCCCAGAATCATGTTTGCTTTCTTTGCAACAGCATCACACTGCTGACTCATATTCAACTTGTGGTCCACTATAACCCCTAGATCCCTTTCTGCCATACTCCTTCCCAGACAGTCGCTTCCCATTCTGTATGTATGAAACTGATTGTTCCTTCCTAAGTGGAGCACTTTGCATTTGTCTTTATTAAACTTCATCCTATTTACCTCAGACCATTTCTCCAATTTGTCCAGGTCATTTTGAATTATTACCTATCCTCCAGATTAGTCGCAACCCCTCCCAGCTTGGTATCATCTGCAAACTTAATAAGCGTACTTTCTACCAATATCTAAATCGTTGATGAAGATATTGAACAGAGCAGTCCCAAAACAGACCCCTCACGGAACCCGCTTGTTATGCCTTTCCAGCAGGATTGTGAACCATTAATAACTACTCTCTGAGTACGGTTATCCAGCCAGTTATGCACCCACCTTATAGTAGCCCCATCTAAGTTGTATTTACCTAGTTTATTGATAAGAATATCATGCGAGACCGTATCAAACGCCTTACTAAAGTCTAGGTATACCACATCCTCCGCTTCTCCCTTATCCACAAGACTCGTTATCCTATCAAAGAAAGCTATCAGATTGGTTTGACATGATTTGTTCTTTACAAATCCATGCTGGCTGTTCCCTATCACCTTGCCACATTCAAGTGTTTACAGATGATTTCCTTAATTACTTGCTCCATTATCTTCCCTGGCACAGAAGTTAAACTAACTGGTCTGTAGTTTCCTGGGTTGTTCTTATTTCCCTTTTTATAAATGGGCACTATATTTGCCCTTTTCCAGTCTTCTGGAATCTCTCCTGTCTCCCATGATTTTCCAAAGATGATAGCTAGAGGCTCAGATACCTCCTCTATCAGCTCCTTGAGTATTCTAGGATGCATTTCATCAGGCCCTGGTGACTTGCAGGCATCTAACTTTTCTAGGTGATTTTTGACTTGTTCTTTTTTTATTTTACCTTCTAAAACTACCCCCTTCCCACTAGCATTCACTATGTTAGGCATTCCTACAGACTTCTCGGTGAAGACCGAAACAAAGAAGTCATTGAGTATCTCCGCCATTTCCAAGTTTCCTGTTACTGTTTCTCCCTCCTCACTGATCAGTGGGCCTACCCTCTCCTTGGTCTTCCTCTTGCTTCTAATGTATTTATAAAAAGTCTTCTTGTTTCCCTTTATTCCCGTAGCTAGTTTGAGCTCATTCTGTGCCTTTGCCTTTCTAATCTTGCCCATGCATTCCTGTGCTGTTTGCCTATATTCATCCTTTGTAATTTGTCCTACTTTCCATTTTTTATATGACTCCTTTTTTATTTTTAGATCATGCAAGATCTCGTGGTTAAGCCAAGGCGGTCTTTTGCTGTATTTTCTATCTTTCCAACACATCGGAATAGCTTGCTTTTGGGTCATTAACCATATCATTCCAATTTGGCATCTTGCTGCTGTAATTGGGACTTTAAGAGTTAAATGAGGAAAGGCTATATAGATACTTGACTTTTAAACAACTAGCACATCAGGTGGTGCTATTAGTGGCATTCGGGAAGCTATGAATGATATTAGTGTATTGCATTCACTGTAAATATTGATCTTTATGCTCCTAATTGTGCCTTCAATCTCTTCTTCATGAGGATTGCAAATGTGTTCTGAAAGCATATCTTGGTCTTTAAGGATCTTCTTTCTCCTTCTCTTTTTAATCCTTTTCTTTTCATGTATGATCATGTCCTTTCCTATGGAGGACTTGAATGGCAGATTGCAAGGAGCTCTTCTCAAGATGAAACAGCATACATGCTGTGCAGACTTGTACTTATAATTTACCTGAAACTTCTTTAAAAAAAGAATCACATATATTTGATTCCTGAAGCCCTGTGATTAAGCTCTCCAGAGAAAGCCTGAGGTGCATATAGTAATGATGTTCGGATGGGTAAAAACACTGAAGTCTGAAATCAAAGCTACAACTTGAGAATGGTGTTTTCAGTGCTACTATTAAGAACCATAATTTTGGGGAAAAACAGGTCTGTATAGTGGAACCTGGTTTTATTTGTCACCACTTCTTGTTATTTAAGTATTATTTTATTATCAGCATTGGTGTTGTCTGCATAGACTTTCGTCAACATTGCAAAATTATTGCAATGTTCTCAGGACAAACCTTCCTCATTGAAGAAAAAACAGTGCTAATGTGCAAAATCATGTCAAGCACAACTTTGCTCTTCCATATATTTCCTAATGTGCACAAAAATGACAAGTAAGCAAACTCAAATTACACACAGGCTGGGTTGGTTGTTTCTTGATGCACGTCCTCCCACTTCAAGTCACCTGAGTCATGACAAAGAGATGAATTGTATGTGTGATTTGCAGGTTGGATGAGGGGCACCAACCATGAGATTTAAAACTGAATTAGCCTCTACTGGCATGCTGGCCATCAGAAGTGAACTAGGATATGTCCACACTTCAGTGGAAGAGCCACAGCACAGCCACAGCTGGCCTTAGCTGACTTGGGCTTGCAGAGCTCATGCTCCAGGGCTAAAAATTGCAGTGTATGTGTTTGGGCTCGGAAACTATGTGAGAGGGCTGGGTCTAAAAGCCTGGGCTCTAGTCTGAGTCTGAATGTCTATTCTACAATGTTTAGCCCTGTAGCCCAAGCTCTGCAAGTCTGGGTCAATTGACCCAAGCTGCAAGAGTCAGTGCCACATGTTTTTTATTGCAGTATAGAGGCTTTGCTGAGCCAAGAATGAGGGGAAATGGGACTATAACCACTGTCTTTTCTGTCTGCATGTGAGCACTCAGCGGTCAGCACTCAGCCTCAAAAGACAGCTGCTGTTGTCTGGTTAAGAAGCTTAACCAATATTAGCTAGGAAATGGAGGTTGAGCCAAGAAACCACTGAGTGATTGTACTTCTGGCCCTGTCTTGCAACTACTTCCAAGTTCGTGTACCAGAGCCCAACACTGTCTGAAGATCATGAGACTCAGCACAGACACAGTGGCCCGTGTCAGGGAAAAGTGATGCAAGCTTATGTCCGTTTGTGATAGATGAGCCCCTTCCCAACCAAAAAACCAGAGGAGTAGATCCTGTCTTATTCTGCCATCTCACTTTCTGAAAGCTGTTTTTGTTCATAGAATGTCATATTTCTCAAAAGTAAAATCTATTTTTTTCAAGGAAATATGATAGTCCCACCAAGAAAGTACTATTGCTACAAATATTTTATGTAGTAATAGGGACACAGAGAGAGTGTTGTTCAACACAAACATCATCTTTTGTTTAATTTTTGAGTTATAGAATAAAATGTGTTCTTAGTTTTGCTTTGCTTATTTTTCAACTCCAGTGCCAATAAATGTGGCTCAGGGATCAATTTTCTTTTTGATATACTTTAAAATAATTGGCTTTTCTGATTCATTTTCTGCATATAGTAGGAAATGTATGAATCCTTGAAGTTAATCAAGTTCACTATAGACTTTTGGGATATATTTTCTAAGAAGCACATAATCTGGTTAAATAAAGAGAGACAACAAATATGTTCACTGTAGTAAAAGTATGACTTCATTAAGACAATTTAATTTAGAATAAATATTTAACTTTAAAAAAGTATTTAGGGCAAGTGGTCAGTGAGGAGGGAGAAACAGTAACAGGAAACTTGGAAATGGCGGAGATACTCAATGACTTCTTTGTTTCGGTCTTCACCGAGAAGTCTGTAGGAATGCCTAACATCGTGAATGCTAGTGGGAAGGGAGTAGTTTTAGAAGGTAAAATAAAAAGAACAAGTCAAAAATCACCTAGAAAAGTTAGATGCCTGCAAGTCACCCAGGGCCTGATGAAATGCATCCTAGAATACTCAAGGAGCTGATAGAGGAGGTATCTCGGGCCTCTAGCTATCATCTTTGGAAAATCATGGGAGACAGGAGAGATTCAGAAGACTGGAAAAGGGCAAATATAGTGCCCATTTATAAAAGGAAATAAGAACAACCCAGGAAACTACAGACCAGTTAGTTTAACTTCTGTGCCAGGGAAGATAATGGAGCAAGTAATTAAGGAAATCATCTGTAAACACTTGGAATGTGGCAAGGTGACAGGGAACAGCCAGCATGGATTTGTAAAGAACAAATCATGTCAAACCAAACTGATAGCTTTCTTTGATAGGATAACGAGTCTTGTGGATAAGGGAGAAGCGGAGGATGTGGTATACCTAGACTTTAGTAAGGCGTTTGATACGGTCTCGCATGATATTCTTATCAATAAACTAGGTAAATACAACTTAGATGGGGCTACTATAAGGTGGGTGCATAACTGGCTGGATAACCGTGGAGTAGTTATTAATGGTTCACAATCCTGCTGGAAAGGCATAACAAGCGGGTTCCGCGAGAGTCTGTTTTGGGACCGGCTCTGTTCAATATCTTCATCAACGATTTAGATATTGGTGTAGAAAATACGCTTATTAAGTTTGCAGATGATACCAAGCTGGGAGGGGTTGCGACTAATCTGGAGGATAGGGTAATAATTCAAAATGACCTGGACAAATTGGAGAAATGGTCGGAGGTAAATAGGATGAAGTTTAATAAAGACAAATGCAAAGTGCTCCACTTAGGAAGGAACAATCAGTTTCATACATACAGAATGGGAAGCGACTGTCTGGGAAGGAGTATGGCAGAAAGGGATCTAGGGGTTATAGTGGACCACAAGTTGAATATGAGTCAGCAGTGTGATGCTGTTGCAGAAAGCAAACATGATTCTGGGATGCATTATGCAGGTGTGTTGAAGACACGAGAAGTCATTCTTCCGCTCTACTCTCTGCGCTGGTTAGGCCTCAGTTGGAGTATTGTGTCCAGTTCTGGGCACCAGCATTTCAAGAAAGATGTGGAGAAATTGGAGAGGGTCCAGAGAAGAGCAACGAGAATGATTAAAGGTCTAGAGAACATGACCTATGAGGGAAGGCTGAAGGAATTGGGTTTGTTTAGTTTAGAAAAGAGAAGATTGAGGGGACATGATAGCAGTTTTAGATATCTAAAGGGTGTCATAAGGAGGAGGAGAAAACTTGTTCATCTTGGCCTCTGAGGATAGAACAAGAAGCAATGGGCTTAAACTGCAGCAAGGGAGGTTTAGGTTGGACATTAGGAAAAAGTTCCTAACTGTCAGGGTAGTCAGACACTGGAATAAATTGCCCAGGGAGGTTGTGGAATCTCCATCTCTGGAGATATTTAAGAGTAGGTTAGATAAATGTCTATCTAGACAGTATTTGGTCCTGCCATGAGGGCAGGGGACTGGACTCGATGACCTCTCGAGGTCCCTTCCAGTCCTAGTATTCTATGATTCTATGATTGTGTTGCAACAAAACTCAGAAGGAAATTAAATAAGATAATTAGCTATATAGCCTTATTTATCATGTGTAATTAAGTTACTTATTGATACTGTTTAACCCTCTTCTTCCAAACCCCTAACTGAAGATTTTCTAAGTCAGGATTTATAAATTATAGTAATTATGTCTATAAAAAACTACATTAAGACAATTTTAAAATGCACACCTTTGCACTCACAAATTTAGGCCTTTGTCTTAAAAACATGCATGTGCGCACCTTTAGCTGCCCAGGTATTCCAGATTGAGAGAAAAAATACATGAGTTGCAAGCACATCTGTGTAGGAAACTGACAAAATGGGTGCACTCTCTTGTGGCTAGGTGTGGCAGTGCAAGTATCCGCCCCCCTCCCCCATTACTGCCAACTTGGTCTACTGGGTCCCTTAATACCTTGTGATTTAGCCCACTTGGAAGGTACCTTTGAGCCCCTCCTCCCTTTTGGAATGAACCAAGATTTTCATTTGGTATTCCCAGGGCCTCACACTAGGTTAACAGCCAGCTTCAGGCCCAGTAGTCTTCCTGGAACCTGATATCTTTTCATTAGTCTTCCTGATGTGATTGTAGGGAACCCAGTACCTTCTGCTAATCTGGATTCCAGCAAGGGATTATGTTTTTTTTCTGGTCAGAACTCTTGCTTCTTCTCCTGGCCTATTACCTAACTGGCCCATCATCTCCTCACAGGGCTCTCATTCTCAGCAGGAGTCTTCTCCAGGGTCAAGCCCCTAGTCCCAGTAATCAACCTATCCAAGGAAAGCTAATTAAATTAATGGAAATAAAGAGTGACACCAGTTTCTCTCTCCTATCAGGAGCCTAGAGCTATCTGTCCTACTGCTCTGTACTTACAGGCAATCTAAGGTACCCTGGCTCTCTGCTGTGCTCCTCTCTGGGGCCTAAGGATTAGAGGTTTGTTCATCTCCCTAGGCTATGGACTCCTAAACTGAGCCTTTTTAAGGCTCCTCCTCCAAGACTGACATGCTTTGCAAGCGTGGCAGGGCTAACAGAGCCCAAAGCTACTCTTTAACCCCTTTTTGCCTAGAGTGGGATTTGCACAGCACCATCACCAAGATCATTGGTCTATTCTGGCAGGCCTTTGTTTGAACTGAATCTGTGCTCCATTTATTCTTAATCTAGCACTGATATTAAGATGACATAGCAGAATAGGTTTCACCTTTTCTTTACCCTAAGCCCAGGGGTTGGCAATAATTTTAGAGCAGGGGCTAAATTAGAGCAGGGGCTAAAATTTTTGACGTGGTTGTGGGCTTCCCTGGAAGGGGCGGAGTATTGGGCAGAAGGGGCAGAGCCTTTAAATAACAGGAGTTGAAAGGGCTCGCTCCTCCCCTGTGGCTCCCAGGTATCATGTTAGTTGGAAACAGGAGCTATGAGCTCTTTCAATTCCTGCTGTTTAAAGGGCTTGTTGCTCCCAGCCAGTGGCGGCCCGTTCATAGGCGCGAACTAGGCGGTTGCCTAGGGCGCCAAGTTAAACGGCCGTTGAGGGGTTTGGAGGCGGGGGCGCCGATCGCACGCCAATCGCATGTTTCACCTAGGGCGCCAGTTGCCGGCAGCTCGTCTAGGTCCGCTTCTGCTCCCAGCCTCGCTGCTAGCACATTGCCTGGGAATCAGAGACACGCAAGTCACTTCAACTGCTACTGTTTAAAGGGTTTGTGCCTTCCGTAGGACTGTTTCCTGACACCACAGGGAAGGTGCAAGTCCTTTTAATAGAAACAGTTGAAAGGGCTAGTGTGTCCCTGGCTCCCAGGGGAATGGGCTAACGTAGGGCCAGAGCTGAGAGCCCTTTCAATTGCTTCTATTTAAGTAGCTTGTGGCTGCCAGGCAATGCATTGCCTGACAGACGCGGGGAAGACGCGAGCCCTTTCAATAGAAGCAGTTGAAAGGGTTCGCATGGCTCTGGCTCCCAGGCAACGTGCTAGGGAGTGGGGCCTGGAACAGCTGCACAGGCTGGATCAAAGCCCTAGGTGGGTTGGATCTGGCCTGCTGAGTGGCTTTTACCCACCCCTGCCCTAGCCCTAAATGAGTGTGCAGAGCCCACAGTGATAGATGGAAGCTTGTGGCAGAAAATTTCTGTACACTTGGAGATAGGGTATAAAAATGGGAGAGCAGGTAAAATAGGTGATGTTGGATTTATAGGTCCATGGGTCTTATGGAAACCCAAAGGAAACTAAAGATAATCGTCCCCTGACTTAACTTCCAAAGGAGCATAATAGTGGAAACAGCACTTTTTTCTTTTAGGGTGAATTTCCCTTTAGTACAGCAGCAACTGACTAGTGATATACAATTAACATGAGATCATTGTCATTAATAAACCATTTCAATCAAAAAAGGCTAAAATAAGCCTTTGAGTAGGGCCCAGTGACAATCAAGGAGTTTCAGGATTTTTCTAGGCAAGTGCTCATAGAAACTAGTTTTTATGAAAAAGGCAGGGTGAAGTGCAAGAGTTCATGGCCCCTGCTCCAGGAGGCAACGCACCTACCCTAGAATAATGAGTCACTGCACACGTGACCCACTGAAGGTTGTGGCTGAAAGGCATTTTTAAACCAATATCCCACAGCGTGTTTCTCTCTCTCTTAACAATTAATATTCTGTCTCCTAACAAGAACACCAATTATGGGAATTCCTATTAATCTTCATTTAATATTGCACATCCCAACCATATCATTTTGTTTAGTAGAAATATCAGCCAAAATAATTAAAGCCACACAAATACACCAATATGAATAATACAATATTGTGCATATCCCACCCAATTTTCAGCTAGGAAATTTGCTACTGGATGAATGAAGTTGCAAATGCTTTCCAAAATAAAAACTGATTTTTTAGCAGCTCTCACCTTTATTTAAAGAAGATGTCTGCTACAGTTAAACTACAGTGTTTTTACAATATCAGAACTGTTGCTTTTTGTAGAAAATTAAATTAAGTTCTTCTTTATTTAAAATGGGTTGGGAACTGGCTTCTAATATTTTGAATACTATTCATCTCTCATCACAAGTATTTTTCATATTGATCTAGTGAAAGCTACTTAAAGTGAAATCCAGTTTAAATAAGGACTTTTTGAAAACAATTACTCTATAAGGAATTTTATAGTGTCTTGGATTTTATGCTGTAGGCATCTATAGAAGAAATCTATAGAAGAGATTATGCTGCAGGTAAATTAGTCATAATATTTCCTAAATTACATATAGGCTGTGTCTACACTGGGCCACTTATTCCGGAAAATCAGCCGCTTTTCCGGAATAAGCTGCGAGCTGTCTACACTGGCCCCTTGAATTTCCGGAAAAGCACTGACGATCTACTGTAAGAAATCAGCTGCTTTTCCGGAAAAACTATGCTGCTCCCACTCGGGCAAAGTCCTTTTCCGGAAAACTGTTCCGAAAAGGGCCAGTGTAGACAGCACAGTAGTCTTTTCATAAAAAAGCCCGATTGCGAAAATGGTGATCGGGCTTTTTTCCGAAAGCGCATCTACATTGTTACGGATGCTTTTCCGGAAAAAGGGCTTTTCCGGAAAAGCATCCTGCCAATGTAGACGCTCTTTTTCCAGAAATACTTATAATGGAAAACTGTTCCGTTTTAAGCATTTCTGGAAATTCATGCCAGTGTAGACGTAGCCAATACTGTTCTAAGAAACTATGTGAACTGGCATTATCTTCTTTAAATGGCTCTGAATGCACATATCTTACAATTTGAGACATAAAAAAATCAATACATTGATATGCAATCATAATTAGTGCATAGATCATTAAATATATATTCATCCCTAAGAAACAAACAATTAAATAAAATCTATTTCTGAAGAATAAAAAATACTGTAAAGAATTTTGTAATGTAAAATATACAGTTAGAGCATAAATAGTATGCTTTTCCCCATATCTGTTACTGTCCATTCATACTCCCTGCATATCTTGAGGAAAGATCTGTAGTCAAGATTTCAAACAAAACTTTTGGTTTTCCAAATATTTCATAAGTATCAATGAAGTCTAATACAACTCCTATGATAAAGGCTGTATTTATTGCTGTATTTTCTCTAGTGCACAGATATGGAAATCAAAGCATAGTAAGGTTAACCATCATGACCAAGGTTACACAATGAGTCAATGTGAAAGACATAATTAATTTTCTTCTCTCAAAGCTGAACACTCACAGGTGGACTATGTTGCCTCTCCCTTGACTGTCTGATACTGTGCCGTAGGAGGTATACAATATTTTCTTACTTCAGCTACAGGTGTCCTTTGAGTTATAAATATTCTGATTATAAGGCAATTTAAACATACTTGGTATTCATGTCTTGCAAAATCTTGAAAAATGCTTTTAATAGTTATAGAAGGACAAAGTTTAAATTATATAGTTCTCCTGATGATGGCACATATCCAACATTCTTTCACCATATTAAAAATCATAATTTATTTTACAATTTGGGAAACAAATTTCAATTTCTGTGTTTGTCCTCTATTTGCTATTTTGATATAAGTTAAAATTTTAGATTAAAATTTGTAGATTAAAAGACTAGGAGAATACTGTAAAAACAATTAAGTCTTATGGTCTAAAATGTGAAATAATTGCCAGTGATTGCTAATAACTAATTCCCTTCCTCTAATCTAATCTCCTAATACAACATTAGTTTGTTCACCTTCTGCTAAAACATCAAGCATACTGCAAGACACAGGATAGACAAATGATCTAATACACACCTTCCATTTAATTTGACATCATGAAATATTATCAGAACAGGAGAAGCATCTGATATTGGATTTTCTCGGTTTTAAAGGCTTGAGTTAATCTAACTTTAAACATTGAACTGCAACACATTTATTCCATGCATAAAGATACAAAAAACCCCACAATCTCTACAGATTAGATTTTCTATTGGCAAAATTTGTATTATTAAACCTCTTTCCGTTTCAGACAAGTGTCCTTGTACATTTGTTTTGTTGGCAACCTCCATCACTTCACATCACATATTCCAACACATGTATTTCAACATTTCCTTTGCACCCTACTCAATAGAGAGCGAGCTCCCTCAGGTTCTCTCTCTTTTAGCATCTGCAAAGAAACTGAGCACTGGAGCTACTCATGTGATAAACTGACAACTCAAATGTCAAGTTGTTTTAATCAGTCACATGAATAGCAGGTTTTAGGCTGATTCTATCTGTGGTTTATGCCAAGGCTTTGGCTTAGTTTTGCTGCAGAATGTGGAATTACCATGTAAACTAATGTGAACTGCTTTGCCCATTAGTTCACCAATTTCATGTAGATTACCCTTCACCTGTTAGCAAAAAAGGCAATGGTGCATATTATTCTCCCCTCGATGCACATCCCATTAGCCTTGAGAGGAGAATACATCCTCCCTTGTGTGTATCCAAGATGAGATTCACAGAGATTTTCATTTGTGTTAACAAAAGGATTGCTCCTTCTCCACAGCATGTGTTATTTCTCTATTCATATGAGAGGGAAGCCACAGAACCAAAGTTCAGAGCCAATATGAACTTCTCTAGAGGTCAAGGACATGAAGATTCAGGGTTGTGGTTAAACCCCATCTCTAATACACATTTTGTTGTGACTATCAAGCACCATATAAGGACGTTCTGCTGAGTATCGACCCTGGAGAAATGTATGTTTTCATCAGTCTAATGTATCTGTAAATACAAGATCTTTCCTAACAAACAGGAATTTCCCCCATCAATATGCAAAATTAAATTTTGTAGAATAGTTAAGCCTTTGGTTTAGATGAGCTCACATTCTAATTAACAAGGCTCCAGCTGATGTGCATATATACTAAAATTTAAATATTACTGTGGATGAACATTGTATGATATCCAAAATATCCTGCATTACACAAGCAGAAAAATAATTTTATAGCTAAATGGACATGTAACTTTTTAGTCTATCTGGCAGTGAAATCATATTTAGTGGTAGGAGAAAATAATTGAATAGATACATTTCATTTGCTATATATCTAAGTCCATGAAAGTCAGTGATAAGAGACATGGTATACCGATTTTGCTATGGACCTTTAAAATGTAGGTGGGTATTACACCAAGTTCACATTTTCAATATCATGATGCAGTTTAGAAATATAAATTGTTATCTAGAAACCTGTGAAACCAACAGAATTGTAATCAATTTTTTATCTGTGCTTAGACACTGGAAATCAGTGGTGGATTTTCTGTCCTCATTCTGCAGTTCTCTTGTTAAAATATTTAGGTGGCTCCCATGAGAAATACTATAGTATACCTAGATTCAACCTGTTTACATTAGGAAGTGAAAGTCTGATCTTTGTATCCTGTTAGCCACAAACATATCCCAGTTGCATACTGTCACTTCCCCAAGGGGTTACTGGATGTCACTCTGCAGCAGTTCTTGAACGTACAGTACATAGTTCTACTGAATGGCTACAGGGACCAGTAGTTTCATCCTTTTTCATCCTTGATTAAAGTCTAAATGCAGCAAACATTTTTACATGTTGTAGTTTCTGTTCTAGAGGGAAAATACGAAACCAGTAGTTTAACTATATTCCCAATATGATACTCAAATGGTTCAGCTAGGACGACAAAAAACACTAACAAGCTGGGAGAAATTTATGATAGCATATTCTGGTTGAACAGCACACTATACAATACATGCGAACCCTAAAATGTGTTTATATTTTAGATCTAAAGGTTAGTGTATATGAAGTGTTATAATGCAAATTACTGTACAAATCTAACAGCTGGGTACTGTAAATTGACACAACGACCCAAAGAAACATTTTTATGTAAAATAGATGGGTGATCTCATTTTGATTGCAGCACTCTTGTGTGAATCCTTTTAAAGATGTCTTAATCTGAGGATTTTATTTTTGTAGCAAAGCCATAAACATTCTGTCCAGACATAATTTTTCTCCCCAGATTTACGGATAAACTGATGTGCAATGAAAATGACAACAAACATGCCATTTGAAATGAAGCTTAAAGCTTGTTTCCCAGTATTCATGTAGAATACTTTCTTCAGGCTTACAAGTATTCATAATCTGAAGACATGATTTTGAAATATTTAATGAGGATTCAATGACCCAGAAAACTCAGTGTATGGAAATAGCTTGAATTACTGAGCTTTGTTTATGAGTGTCACAGAACTATATTCTTTGTGTGTATACATATATATAGATATAGATATAGATACAGATATAGATATAGATATATATGTGAACAGTTAGACTGAAGCTTTTTAATGAGAGCCAAAGAACTATATATATATTTACACATCTTGCTCTCTATATAAACACACACACACACACACACACACACACACACACACACACACAGAGATACACTTTGTATATATAAGTTCTGTTGCTCTCAACCAAGCCTCAATAATTAAAGCCGTTCATATATATATGAAGAATGAAATCTTTTGAGAGTCCTTCTGCCAGATCAGAGTTTAAAATATTATATCAATTAGGAAAGTAATGTGTGTCAAATATTTGCTGCCTTACATAACATCTTGTGTTGAGATAAGTAGAGAATTTTCTTCTACATTGTTGCACAGCCCTTTCCCCTCAAGAGGGCTCAGAGTACAGTATGGCTAAAATAGCACTCTTGTGGGGAAAATTGTTGGTTTGAGTGTGATAAAAACATCCTCCTGACAGACATAAGTTTCACCCACAAAAGTGCCAGTGTGGACAGCTCTAGCTCTTTGGGGAAGGTTTAATTATGCCAATGGGAATGAGCAGATCTTAAAGCAGATCTTACAGCAGGGCAGCTGCAGAGGTACAGCTGTGCCAATGTAAAGTCCGTAATGTAGATGCAGCCTAATTAGTTCATAACAGAAAAGAATGAGTTACTTACACAATAGTAACTGTGTGATGATTGCTTGCCTGGATCTACAATGTAAGTGGTGTCTCCACAAGACAGGGCTGTTTGACAGCTTTTGTACATCAGCTCTTTTCAGCTATTGTACTTGGTAGCTCACAATATATACAAAGACTCAGAGGTCTGCATTAAAGGTGCTTCAGCTGTCAGGCCTTCTAGTCTCCAGCACCTCTATGTTTCCACTAAGCACTCAGTCCACTTGGTTCACATTAAAAACTTATTTACTGGGATGGGCAGAAAAGGCTGCATAGACCTTAGACTCATTAGCTTAAACAGTGAGAATTAAACAATAATAGAACAGTCCTTTGCTTGGCACACAGAAGAAGTTCAAAAGAAGGTTAGGGCTTAGAAGACCTAGAAACCAGAACATGCCTCTTAGTTGATTTGTGATTTGAGGTACTTAGGTAACTTGAAGGTATCCTGGCCTGAGTTTGGATATCTGATATATCACCTTGGGGGTGCCCTTTACAATATTATTTTGCATTGATACAGTGGTTCCTATCATCAGGCTGCTCTGTCTCTGCTTGCTTGGATAAGCAATTAAATTAAGCTCTTTATGCACTAGCTCTAATAACCTAACTACTTACAAATGCAAAGTACCTCATCCCCACTGCCCAAGGTACCCTCTCTCACAAACCCATTCTTGATCAACTCTTCTTCCAGCCGGATGGATCATCCCTCTCCCTTCTCTGAAGACCCTCAGTTTAAGCACTTGTGGCTTTTTGGAAAGCAATGTCTGTTGGGTCTACACACGCATCCTACTTATGTTCTCCTGTTCATGCTTGTTATGTAAAATGGACACAGCTACAGATGCCATGCAGTTCCTTCCATTATATCAGTAACCAGTTGTAGGACTCCAAACTAGTGGAGAAATCAGGTAGGTAATTTGGATTCATGCAGAGCCATAGTTACTATAACTAAGTACTGATTACAGAGAGAACCACTATCATACTTGTAATTCCTAACTCTAAGTGGCCATCATTACTAGAAACAGCCACATTTTTATACATGATTTAAAGGGAAATGGCAGACTTCTTGACCTAAGGCACCCTCTGACTTCAGTGTCATTGGAAGCAATGGGAAATAGCGACCAATTTGTCTAAGGGCAAAATTAACAAGTTTGATGGTAGAAATGAAATTATGAGAAATTAAAACATAGCAAAACTCCACCTAATGTCACGAATATTGGGGTAAAATTGTGAATGTTGTGACGGCCACTTAGAGTTAGGAACCTGGAAAGGGAACTGTGAAGAGCAATGTTGCCTATCTTTGCAAATTTGTCACCAGTCTCATTGTATTTGGTGTTTTTCTTAAATCCCCAGTTCCTAAATTAACATGATTCAATGAGAACTTCATATTTCGTTTTAAAAAATAACCCTCATATTTTTTAGAAAAATGTTTGAAAGCATCTCTCAAGTGAAGCTAAAGCTACAGAAAAAAGAAGACAGTTAAAATGGACCTACCATTTATTATTTAAAATCTCATAATTTTTAAAGCCAATTCTGATTTTTAAAAGCCTGGGTGATGATTATTTAATTCTTGGGGCTGATGAGACCAGAGGAGACAGAGGAAGATGGAGGGGCATGGGACTGACTGATGGTGTAGCCAGGGAATGTTGTGGGGGTCACATGAAGCTAACTGATAGCAAGAGGGCAGAAGATAAATGAAAGAGGCACAGAGAAATTTGGGAGTGGGGATACTCACTGGGGTGCAGGGGAATAAGAGAAACATGAAGCCGACCAAGGCCTATAAGTTAGTGTTAGGGATTAGTTAGTGTTAGGGCTAGGGGGCTAGTGTAGACATACCCTAAGGGACTTTGGATGAGGTAGAGAGTAAGGCCCTACTCCTGCCACAGAAAACCTAGTAGTTTGTGTAGAGTATTGGCATATCCACAGATAGTTTCGACAGGTCAGAAGATGAGATCTGATAAAGCTAAGTTTAAACTGTGAGCAGCTCTTCACTCCTGTCCAGCATCCTGGGAGGAATCAGAGGAAATGCAGATAAAAATATTTGGCTACAAAACAAAGAGGAAGGTGTCATTTAGAGACCCTAAGTGATTTCCTACCCTGAAGCAGTAATAAATGCTCACATTTTCAAAAAGTCCATAAACAAAAGCTATCGAGAGACTTATGTTTCTATTTGTGGTCTTCACTAGGCAGAAGGAACTGAGAGGTATTTGGGGCTGTGTCCATTTATATTCTATCTAGTGAGGATATGAGAACACAGTTGCAAAGTATGCAGAGCTCCAACATACATTACTTTCCCAAAAGTTCCAAACTTGAATTACTATCTGCAGTGGGATCCATGGAAATAGTGCTCAATGAAAAACTTTAGGACTGGGACTGGGCTAACAATTTAGACTGTTCTGCTAGCACTACAAATGGGAACATTTTCATTTAGTCCCATCACGAAAAGTTACCGGGGCTCTATTTATGCAATTCCAACACTTCATATTATAATGCCAATTGTATGCACTTGAAGGAGTTTTATTTATTTTTTAAACTGAAACAAATATGTACCTGGATCATGCCTGAATTTTCTCTCTAGATTGTCCATCCAGCCCTTTTGGAACTCATGCAATCAGTTAGCAATTTTATTATGTGAAGGTCAAAACCCAAGAAGTATAATTAAACAGCTTGGAAAAGAACGATGAATGAGATATTAGTAAATATGAGTTTATTATACTCTCTTTAAAATTTGAGAGCTAAAGGTCACAAATATTAAAGGCATAATGTTACATGGGGAGAGAAAAGACCGTCTGTCAACTCACTTCATACCATTGAAAATATATTATAGCTCAAGTAATCTAAAAATAAAAAGAGGGTAAAATTTCAAGATAAATGGATTATTAAGATCAGAGAAGCTTTCTGAGATTAGAGAAAAGAAAATGACCTCAGAGCATAAAACTAAAATTATAAAAATTACTTCTACACTTTTTAGAAGTGACATTTAGTAGCCTCAATAGCAGTGATAGTAGAAGTGGTCCTATTGTAATACAGACATCTGAAACTTACAGTCATTCACAAATCTCTGTGTATAAATAGCTAGTTTAACATGTAACATGATAAGGCACACAAAGATTGAATCTTTCACTGACAATGCAAACACTGATATTGAGAAAACATCTAATTTAGTGGGCAGAAAACAGGTGTGGGAAGAAATAATCTGAAGAAATAGAAACAGTGGAAAAGCTACTTAGCTTTTGATCTTGGACAATTTGAGGATGATTCTTTAATGATAAAGCTTCAGGAACTCTGATGCAAAACCTCTCTTTACACAGCCTGCCTCTTGAATCTAAGTGCTAAACGTATGGTAAGGTACAAACACTTATAAGTAGTCCTCTAAAGACACAACAGGGTTCCATAGACTGCACGGAATCCAGTGAGTGTTGAGCTGCAGCATAATCTTTATATCCTGGGAGGTTACATAATTCCTTCCAAGTACTACAGACATTTATACATCTTGTCCAGCCTCAGCAGACACTTAGAGTCCACCTCACAGGAACACAATGGCCATAATAGTACCCATCACAGAAGCTATTCTCCTCAATTGTACAGGCACAGTGAAACCATGCGGCCAAAGCTGAGCCTTGAAGTGGCTGAAAAATTACAATCAATGAGAAGTGTTTGTGTCACAATTTAACAGCCACGCAAGGAATGGCCATCCTGGTGTCAAGACAGCATGTGCATACTATCAAAACTAAAATTGCTCACCTGGAGAACTGAAATGCTCTCATTGTAAGACAACAGGCTGTACTGCCAACTCTCGATACTTTTGTGTCATCTGTGACAAAAACCACCAAAGTGAAAGAACAAACTTCAAACATTTTAATCAAGGTCAAAACACTTTCTGTGGGACCAGTCCACAATTTTACAGTCTTCATTTGATATGCTCTGCAGACAGCTTAAAGAAATGCAGATAAAAATTCAGTTTCATTAAATGTTACTGTTGTTGTAAATGCACACTCACCTGCGTTACCAGTGTGATATAGTACACCTCTTAATCCTGATAATTGCAAAAAGTATGTTTTCCCAGTGTTAGAGGTGTAAAGCAGTTACAGAACCTTTTGTCTGACAGATGGGGAAAAAACACCCAGCTTTAATTAGCCAACCTAATTCTGGTGATAACAAAATGCCACCTTCCTTCCCTCCCCCAGCAATAGTTTTTGGAGAAGTCTCATGGCATAATATCATGGTTACATGAATGAGGAAACTCTCCTCTCCATCTCCTTGTACACCACTTTGGCAAAGTGATATTCCCCTGACCCCCAGTTGATGAATCAGTGGGCTGAGGCAGTATTGCAAATACTAAGAGCCAGAGTGTCACTCTGTTCTCCAAAAGCCAAGGTTGCTAAGTTCTAGTAGCTAGCTTGCTCTCCAACATGGTCTGGCAGTAAACACTAGCCAACGGACATGCCTGTGTATGCAGAGGAGCACATGAGGCACTCTCCTAGAACACCTACAGTTACACCACTCTCCAGCTTCTTAATGGGTGGCATAGCTGTGCACTGACCTTTACTGAGAGCTGTGCCTTAATGGTACAATCTGGCCCCATATGTTGCAATTGTCCTCAAATTCTCCAGCAGGGCTTAAACCATCCCATTGTCTCTTAAAAGCTGATATTTATTAAATAGCTTCCTTTCACACTTTAGCTGCTCTATTTAATGGTAAAGTACTTAAGTTAGTTAGGTAATGCATCACAATGAGTGTTTTGATATGCTTGACTTTCCTAGATTCTTTACTGACTTGCTGCACAAGCTTTCCAATTGCTTGCATAGCATAGCTAATGCAAATCTACAAATATTATCTATCAGATTTTGTGGAAGTATGTACAAGTAATTGTCAAATAATGATCAAGCTTTGATTAAATAAATATGCTATTGCAGTATTAGTTAGCACATAATTTAAATATGGCATGAATAATTTGTTAGCATATCTGTCATCCTATCTCAGTAGATTTAAATTGTGGATCAATTTGTTGAAAAGTCACCCTATTTTGCAAATTTGACAGCAATCGCTATTTCCTGAGTGCATTTGACATTATTTTATACATTGTTTTATGCCAATCACATTTACAGCAAACTGCTTATTACTTCATTGCTGAAAATGGCAACATGTATTTATTTAGCTTTTTATTTTAGAATCAGCAGGCTATCGCTTTGCTTTATTAATTGCATCCAACCTTGAGGATTATAAGCACTAGTTTCAAGTTTATCTAATTGCTGCTGCTCAAAAAATGAGGAATTAGTAATGCAGTAGTTATCCCAGCTCCCTTGAGGAGTTATTGTTCATGTGGACTTTGTCTGCATTTGTCACTGGAAAGGAGAGGCTCTCTGACATTTTGTTACTGTATATAAAGTAGGTAGAAACTGTAGCATTCTAAATCTTCCTGAAAAGCTTTTACTTAAATACAGACTAAATGTAAAAAAAAAAAAAAAAAAAAGAACTATTAGACATATGAATTAAATGCAAAAATTCAGGAAGTGACACGGTGGCTAAATTAGCAACAACTTGGTGTTGACACCTGAAACACTCCCCTTTCTCCTATGGAAATTTAATGATCACCTAATACAGGAAACTGAAATGGCAAGAGAAGAGGAGCTGGGATTCACTTTTTCCTTTCAGCTGGCCCAGAAGAGCCCATCTTCCTTCTTAATAGCTTCCCCAATTCCATCTGGATGTTGCTCAATCTGCCAATGCCCTACCTCCCCCCTGACTCTGCAGATTGCAGAAATGATGATAGTTAATGAAATTACCACTAAGGGCATGGGTATGCAAATGAAATGGGGCAATATGGGATTGAGTACACTAATTTCTATGATAAGGCACTAAGCATACCCACTGTAAACTCGATGTTTAAAGAATCCTAAGCAAGTCAGACTGAGACTGAGCTCATGCAAATGCTAAAAGCCCTGTACCTGCTTTCCTGAATGAAGGATAATGACAGTGCTAGCTACATGTTAAACCAGAGTACAGAAATTACTGCACTGACCTACGGTATTGTTTTCTCCTCCTGACCTAGAGGGACCCTAACTGGGTACTTAAATGAGTCAACTCAATTCTTCTTTGGCATCTGCCTCTTTATCACAAGGGCCAAGGCTGATAATACAACATAATACTCCATTTGTTCTAAATCCTCAGATACACATACAACATTATGTGATTTAAAAAACAACCTATATATGCAGTGCAATCCAATACAGATAAACAGAGAAATTTATCTTTGCCAGGACCGTCACTAGAAAGAAAATTCGCCAATATTTTTATTAGTGATTAGCCTAGGCTGGAAGGCAGAATGAACAAAAAGACATATGCAAGTCCTGGAGGATATTAAAAAAACAAAACTAAACTAAACTAAACAACCAACCAAAGAAAAAAACCCTATAGCAAATAAAAAATCCTGGCATTTAATGTGAAAAAACATCGTTTATATGTGGGAATAATTCCCATTTCCCCAGTATGAAAATGGTAAGAAAGCTGAGGGGGACCACCATTATTATATTCGCTGATGACAGTCTATGAAAGAGTACTGGAGAGGTTTCAATTTCCCCATCTCAACACTACAAAACAAATGAGGAGGTAGCATTAGGCAGGATTTTACAGTGGATGGACTTAAGGCAGCATTAGTATTCACTGCTAAGGTCTCAGTTAATTTTAAAGGAAGCACTTATATCCTTTGGGACCCGGAAGACAGCTCTCAGCATTCTGAAAAGAATGAAGACGATAAGTTCCAAACAGGACAGCTGATGACAGTATAAAGACTTGTCCACAATTGCTGAAATTGTAACAAATACTTTTAGTATTTGGGGTACATCTTACCCAGCTTTTAATTTGTTTGTATTAGGGATATGGAACCTCTGGCCTGCAGGCGACACGCAATTCATCAGTGTTAGCCACTGGTAGGATGTCAGTGTGCTTACCTGAGTGTCTGCAGGCACGGAGCAGCGCAGCTTCCAGTGTCTGTGGTTCACCATTCCTGACTAATGGAGGCTGCGGGAAATGGCACGGGCCATGCCGTGCCTGCAGATACTCAGGAAACAAATTGTCTGGTGGCCCACCAAAGGCTAACCCTAATGAACTCCATATGGCCAGTGTGCCAAAGGTTCCCCACTTCTGGTTTCTTTATTAAGAAAAGTGGAATATATGAAAGGAATTAGAATGATGTGATTTGTTCTTATTTTTAACAAGGATGTATAAATGTATAACTTTGAGGTTACATCTGGTGCACTGAATGAGCTCCGATATAAGATCATTAAAGGGGTTAAAGCAGAAGGAATTAGGGGAAGTGAAAAAAGAAATAAAGTCAAGGAGCAGCTAACCCTGGGGAAAAGCTTATGTAATACCAGCAGGCAGAATGGAACCAGGCACCTCTGGAGCTTAGTGCTGAGGCTGTAGAGCAGACTCATTATTCTAAATTGGGGTGGGAGCTGTTAACCCACAGAAAAATCAGTCAGGCTACACAAAAAGAGAGGAGCAAAAAAACCCAACAACCACCCCAAACCCAGAGAGTCCCAGTACACCGGTGTGTTGCAGGGTAGGGTGGGAGCCCCGGTGTGCTGGGGGGGAGGGGAGAAGCAGGGTGCGGGAGCTCAGCACTTTGGGGTGTGTGCTGCGAGAGACTGGGACACTGCAGGAGGGGTGGGAACCCATTGTGATGAAGCTGGGGGGCGTGGAAGAGGCAGAAGCCTGGTATGCAGCCCATCTAGGCTGCCTGGGGGGGCTGGGAGCTGGAAACTTGTTGCACTGCAGTGGGGTGGGTCAGGAGCCCAATGCACAGCTCAACTGGGCTGTGTGAGGGAGGGACCTGGAAGCCCAGCACGTGACCCAGCTGGGCTGCCTGAGGGAGCTGGCAAGCCTAGTGGGGAAGCAGAGAGGGCAGGAGCTGGAGGTGGTGGGCAAGAGCAGAAATGACCTGCCCTGGTCCGGCAAAATCTCTCATCTTGGACCAATCAGGTCTCAAGGGTGCCAGACCAGGGAGATACAACCTGAACTGAGTTTGCTAGTTGTTTTTTATGTAGCTTGTTGTAAAACTAAATAAATAACTAGATGAGTTCATGTACCCCCTGGAAGATCTCCACATAACTCTGGGGGTACACATTTCCCTAGTTGAGAACCACTGCTCGGAAGGACACAGGCAAAACTGCTATTCACATTGGTGAAGCTTTCCCTTCCTTGAAATCACAAACGGCAGCAGTCCCTGCCTACACTAAAGTTGCACTGCAGTGCAGATACAATGAGGGCTGGTTACTGATGACGGCAGTTGGGCAAAGCTTCAGTCTACATTATGACAGAATGCTAAACAGCATGAGAATGTTCAGCCAGTAGGTGTGACAGGGTGTGTAAAATACCTTATTTAAACTAACCTCAGCTGTACCTAGCCCGATATTTAAGAGATTTGGGCCTATGAGAAGAGAGGAGTCTTTGCAGGATAAGATCCATCTTTGGTGCCTTCTGTCCTTTCTGCAAAGAAGAGGTGACAGGATTAACTGGAGAAAGCTGTATTCTGTGCATTGACATTGCAGCATTTACCCTCAGTTATGGGTTGAAAACCACTCACTGGAGCCACTTAAATGCCCTGGTACAGGGAAAATCAACTAGGAAGGGGCTAATAAGTTTGGAGCCTCTCTCTTAAATCCATTCTTGTATTTGCCCTCATTATTCACTTGTGTGTCCTGATCAACTCCTGTGGTTGAATATATGCAAGTTTACACATTCACATTTACTTTTATTCAGCTGCAAACCTGGATTTGCCAGCCAGCAGTGTGTTTATTATATCAGAAAGTTTATATTTTCACAGTGTAAAGAGATAGACGTTTGCACTGTATCCCAATGATCTGATCATTTTAAATGGTAAAAGTCATCAATAAATCCCTTCTTTCTGCCTCCACGATTATTTTAATATTAGCAGTTCTTGCAGGGATTGCAGGAGGGCTTTTCCAATACTATACTACATTTTAAAGACGATTTAACAGGTGGGCTCCAACCGGTAAGTTAATTTCTGCTGCAACATACGGGGGCAGTAGGCGTCCTAGTCATCCCAGCAGGATGGCACCAGTAGAGACTGGGTTGCCAGTTTGCCACAGTGGAGGAATGGGTGGGTATCCTATTTGCCTTTATGAGAGATATCGATATTAAAATGGTGCAACAGGCAACCAAAAAACACTGAATGTAGGAAATGGAGTAGTGTTGGCATGAGAGCCATTATAATTCTTGAGAGATGAAGAGGGCACTTAACCAAACACTCCAAAAACCTCAACAAGTTTGTGTTTCATTTCAAAACATTAGGGCAGATCCAGTGAGTTCTTAACCAGTTCTTAAACAAATTGGTTGGTTCAACCCTTATAAATAATAATGATTCCCAAGTTAATTCTACAAGATAGATAATCAGCCATTTCTGATTAGTAGATAATTGGCTCTGAGGCTAATCAACAACATCTGCTATAAGTTAAGATAACAGTATACCTAAAGGCACAGTATTTTGGGGGAAGAGAACCAGTCTGTTTTTTATATCTGGCTTTGCTGCTGCTCAGATGTTGGGTGATTTAGATTTAGCCGACATGCATATTACAAGCTCTTAGAACAGACATACATGTACTTAATAATTGTTCCTCCTGTACATCAAGGGTGAGTACAAAAAATGATAGTATATTTTGCTTTCAGTTCATGTACATAATTCCCACTGAGTCTAATGAGCATGTGTGTCTGCAGCAGGAAGAACACTATACTCTCCTCTGTGTTTCCTCCTTAGACAAAGAAGAATACGCAGACCAGAGATATTACTAAAGATAAAGACCAGAACAAGCATGTTGTGTGCCTTTGTCTGTACAATTCTCTGTGTTTATTGCAAACGAAGGCCACTCAGCACCATGTGTTGCCAGAGCTCAACTCTGCCAAAATATTAAAAAACAGAAGGGATGTGTGCAGTGATAAATCTTTATGACTCTTGTCTAAAAATGGGCAATGTTTTTAGGGTCAGCCCTGTTTACACGCTTCATAATCTTGGCAGGAAACTCACAAATTCCGTAGTCTCATAACTTGGCCTAAAATATGAGGTGGAAAAATATTCTACCAAAACAATCATTTTAAAAAGGTGGCAATGAACAATCACATTTCTTCTCATCATATGTATTCTGTTGGACTAAAACACTGGTGCAAACCCAGCATTTTCTTCTTTGTATGTATGGGAAAGCCTCTTCTTTTGAGAGTTAGAATAGCTTTCCAAGACTTCTGATTTAAATTTCAAATTCTTGAGCATAGCCAGGGAGTAAATGTTTTTATCTTGGAATTGGAAATTGTGTTCTTGAGCTCTATACCAAGTGAAAATATTAAGCATTTTGTTGTATCCACTATGTGAGCCAAGTTCCCCACTGTGTCTTCAAATCCACAGTGAATGAACCATATTTGGATCTGCTTATCAGGAGGAGACATTTAGAAAGACAATGAGTCTGTCCTGCTAGACGGAGGCTCCTGATGCTTTTAGATAGGCCTGTGGTGAACTGCAAAATGGGCCCTAAAATCAGGCTGACATGGTCGCTTAACAAGCTGTGGTATTAGCTGTTGGCTCAGAAAATTTCTAGTGACACCCACAGGGCTGATGATGGCAGCCATCATAATTAGAATGCATGAATCAAAAGCACCAGGTGAAGATTTTGCCTTGGAAGAAAGAAAAGACAGAAGGAGGGAATTACCATGCCCTTTGACTATTAAGCTGATGCATGCAGCTGGATCAGTGACCAACAGTGGCTGGCTGGATTATGCTATGGGGATGCTTGCTACAGCCTTATACTTCCCACAACCAGTGGTTTTCAAAGCAAACACTGTGAACTGCTTCAAAGAAAGTGATACAGCAGGCTGCAGGGGAAAAAAGGTAACCCCATTAAACACGGAAAAAAAAGATTGTAGGCTTTTCCTCATATTTAGCAAACATCTCTTTCTGAAAGTTAATCTATTCTATTAATTCCATCAGTCTACATTAGCACCTAGAAATGACTGAACTGTAATGTTTATTGAAGTAGGACATCTATGTAATCTTAACTGATATGACCTTGAAAGGGATTCATTGAACTTTTGTATGACTGGATTTTTTTTTCAACCTTTGTAGGCTCTTGATTTTGAAATCTGCCTAACAAAAGCTCTTCCAGGAAGGCTGTTATTACAAAGAAGCTTCTCAATAGGGAGAAGTGGGCTAATTGCAAGCTCTCCAGCAAAATAAAGAAAGGCTTTGCAAACAACTAGAAAACTGAAAAAAATGCACTACATTGCTGTTAGCAAAAAACTGTGGGGAAAAAACATCTGAAATGACAAAGATGTGTAATATAAATAGATGTTATAAGACTAGCTGGAAGAGGCTGCATAAGATTTCAGATAATTCCTAAATAGTAATTGCTAATCTGACCTTGATGCAACAACAGAAATTCCATTAGCTAACAAATCTTGACACACAATTACACACTGCAACCAAATACTTTCCCATTTATTTTGACAGACCCTACAATAATCCTCCATCCAACTTTATTCTGTGTTTTCAATGGCTTTTTTCAACTCCAATGTTTTACTTCTAGTGAATAAAGTTACAAATAAAAAAGTATAACTGCAGATTATAAAGTTGCCTACAGTACTTGTTCTTTATTTCTGTCTTGGAAATATGAGTCTGTTTGTTTTTGAAAGTAAGGTGCACAATGAAACAGCTTCCTTCACTTTTTATATGATGTAACTGAATTAGACCTCTCCTATGAGCATCCACTCTGGATTACAAAGATCCCAAAGGGAATTGCTACAATACATTCTTTTGTGTAGCTTCTTGGACATATAAAAAGCCAACGTCGTTACGAACGTCTAATAATTATATGGAAAACATCACAATACTTGGAAGTTAAGATTTATGGCAGCATAGGACTATGTCAACTATTCCATGTAAATCTTAAACAAATTAAAGAGATGATATTAAAGAGATACTTCAGCCACACTGAGAATAGGGGCCACAAAAAAATTAACTGAAGTAACTGGTAGAGAAGCAGTGAAAGGGAAGGAAATTAAAAATTACATGAAAGGAATTAGAGAAGAAAGAAACTCTGTGGTGTTTTTTTTTTGTTCATATGCCCTAAACTGAGTCTTCTCTGGGATGTGTGTGTAAATGTCTTCATTTTGTCTATTAAGTAGATGAATCTGCTCCAGATTTCCTAGATTTCAGTGACACACAAAAGTGCGTATTGTCTACTTTCATGTTAGTGCTAGTTGGCATGGATGTTTTCTCTCTCTCATTCAAGCTCCATTTGGAAGCAATTAACTTCTCTGTATTAGTTATAATAAGCTTCTCCACATCTAGCTCTACATACACTGTGTCAGCACCAGTGGTTCACGGTTCTATTCAGTAACATTGTACACATGCTTCTCAAACTAAATTATGTTCCATAATTACACTCAGTTCCTTATTCTTGAATACTTCCCTTTTGTCCCCCAACCAAATGCAAAAGTCTCTATGCCCATAAATTCCTGAATTTAAATCACTACTTCACTATTTTGCATTTTAATTTTTTAAAATGAGGTTACCATGACTGGCTGCAGGGGGAGGAAGAAGAGAAGCAAATGTTTTATTTAAAAATGCCATTGTGCAAATCATTCACACTACACACCAGAAACAAAACAAAAACCCAAACAAGCTAATTATAAATATGGCTTCCTATATGGAACATTAGGGTAATTTTAAAATAGTTTACATTACAGAAACTTATGTTAAATGTGAATAGAAATAAAGATTCTATATTAAATATACATATGTGACAGAGTACTGGGAACCAACAGCTGAGCCAGCATTTTGGTCATTTAAACACCAATTAATTCCTCCCTGGGTAGACCAGACGGGGTTTAATTAGTGGATTAGAATGGGCTGGGGGAGGACTAATGAGCAAATTGGCCCATTAAAACAGGAGGTATAAGGAGGCATAGAAAGGAAGTGCAGGCAGGCAAGGCAGGCTAGTAGTCACAGAGCTAAGAAAATCTCTGGGCAGAGAGCTCTTTTCCCTGTCCTTTCCTGGGTAGACAACCCAAGGAGAAACTCACACTGTAAATAATTGTGGTATATTGATCAGTATTGTGGTGAGAAGAGCAAATCTAAATAAAACTGCACTGGGCTATTTTACTGAGGGTCTCCAAATGTGTAATCAGAGCAGGAGACAGGAGTGGAAGGCCACCCTGTCATACTTTGCTATGAACTTATAAAGGGGGGTCAGACTGTGCCTGGGCTGGCTTGTACCAGAGGAGGGCAAAGGGGTACAAAGAGTCTTTCCTCAGTTCACTGTGAAAATGCAAGACACTATACGGCAGAAGAGCAGAGCATCTATTGGTTAGCAGCACACACTACATCTGTATAAAAGAGTGATAGAGCTGCTGCTGCAAAATGCACTCTATCAGCTAACGTAGGGCTCACACTCTAATGGGGCTCTTCCATAGCCCCAATGCAAGTCTGTGCCTTAAAGGCATAATCCGAGCCCTCTCTTAGTATTGCACAATATGCTCATTTTTGTAATACTTCACTAGGTGTATATGTTCTTTGCTCTGTTGTATTAAGCTGATAAACATGATTTCCTCTGTGCATTTCATTTTGTTGCTATGCTTCATAACTATACAATTAAAAGGTGCCTATTTGCACTGGTACGATATGCAAATACAGGCACTTCTAGTTATCTGCATGTGTCAGATATGCAGAAAATGGACACATGTAAAATTGACATTCTCCTCTTTCCACCTCAACTTTCACCACTATTCTTTTCTGTCATCGCCAATGGCAGCTCCTGGACTTGCTGTCCTGGATCCCTACCCCTTAGTCTCTTGACTTGCACTGTTCCTCCATAAGACAGGACTATGCAGCATTTTAAAGACTAACAAGATGGTTTATTAGTTGATGAGCTTTCGTGGGCCAGACCCACTTCCTCAGATCAAATTGTGGAAGAAAGCTCATCACCTAATAAACCATCTTGTTAGTCTTTGAAGTGCTGCATAGTCCTGTCTTTTGTTTCAGCTAGACCAGACTAACACTGCTACATCTCTATTACTGTTCCTCCATAACTTCTCTAAGATTTACCTGTTTCAACTCCAAGCCTCATGGCTTATTATTGAATACCTGTTTCAGGTTTTAAACTTTGTTTGAGATCAAACCCTTAAACGCTGTTTCGTGGGGCAGTGAGCATTTTCTCCTACTTGTTTTCACACCAATGGACATATCAGTGTTTCCATTTTTTGTCCACGTTAGCCATCTATTTTTGATAATTTTACAATTATTGCATCTATTTAGAAAATAAACTGTTAGGCAATAATAGCACATTATCATCAGGGCCTCAGCGCTAATTTCTGCAGTGACCACCAGATTCCTATGGTACATGTGCAGGATTGCATGGGATGTCAGAATGCTCTGACTGCATAAAATACATAGAAAAACATTCAAATGAAATTTTTTTCCTGAAGCAATCATCAAAACAAAGAGCAGAAATACTAAAATACTAATGAAATATTTTTATATTTTCTCTCTCTGTGCATTTCACAGTGACATAAAATCTCAAACTGGCCAAAACATGTAGTTCAGGTGAACTGCAGAAACTAGAGTATAGGTCCAGTGTACTTCATAATACACAATTCTATGACTCTTTATTCACTTCTCCTGGCTCTTAGGAGGAGTTTGGGGCACTGACCCTCCATTCATTTCCTGACCACTAGGATGGGTTGGGGGGCTTTAATTTCAATCTACCCCAAAATCATTCTGTTCAATCATCAACAAATGCACAAAACCTTGAGTCTCTTGCATCAGAGAAAGGAGAACAAATTATGTTAAAGACTTATATGTCATCTTTATGTTATATGTTGGTTAGATACCAAGCTGATAAACATCAAACAGATTAGATTAAAGAGACATATAAAACAGAAGAAACCATGTGCCTCTATTACTCCCTCATGTTTTGGCAGCAAATCACAGTGACAGAGTGGAAGGGGCATCTGAGGCCTTCCTTTTCTTCTCCCCAGATGAGTTGTGGTATCTCTTGAGATCAGGTTCTTCTCTGCCTTTTTAACTGAGCAGAACCTCAGGAACATATTTCCCCCTTCCCTTCAGAAGACAAAATAAAGGAGAAAATATTGCCACATTGGTTCCTCAGGCAGAGAGAGAAAGAGATGAACACAGTACAGCAAATTTTCGTGCTCTTCTTAGCAGGGAGGCTCAGATGTGGTCAGGCAGAGCAGGAAACGTGATTTCCACAGGGTGTCAGGAAGCAGCCAAATTCCACAGCAGGAGATGGTTTCTGTGGCTGTTTTTGAGACAGCAGAACTGCACAAAACACTAGGCTCTCATTATAAGGTTGTACAATACTCAGGAGAATTTCTGCTGCTACTGTATTAACAACAAACAAATGGTTTGTACATGTCACCACAGCCCTGAGTTAAAATTACTGCCTTGCATTATGCACAGTTGTGTGTGCATTTTGTTTTTGATAATACATAGAGAAATCAAAAGGATTTGTTGTATCAGTTTTCTAGCTCCATGTGTAGGAACAGAACAGCATGTGATAGGCATTGTGACATCATTGAATTGTACAACAATTGGAAGCTTGAGGATCATCTTATTTTTCAGCTGGTTTGTAAATGTTTCAGCAATTTCTCCTACTTCTTTCATGTAATTCTTTAGTAGATTTGTATCACACACAGTCATTCTTAATATATTTGATTTTTTTGATCTTCAATAAATTTCTATGTGTTCCTCTGAGAAAAAAAGCTTGGTTACTTTGAAGCCATTTCTCTGCTTGCCTGTACTAGGTGAAATTCTTCTTAAAACAATAACTACTAGAGATAGTTAAGTCCAAAGCAGACTTAACTCACAAAGGGATCTCACAAAATTGGGTGACTGGGCAACAAAACAGCAATTGATAAATGCACATTGATGCACACTGAATTTCAACATGGGAAAACATAGCCTGAACTACATATATAAAATAATGGGAACTAAATTAGCTATTACCACATGAGAGAAAGCTCTTGGAGTCACTGTGGATAGTTCTCGGAAAAACATCCATCCAATGTGCATTGGCAGTTGAAAAAGCTAACAATCATAAGAAAGGGATAGTCTTTATATAAATCCATGGCATGCCCACATCTTGAATGCTACATGCAGATACAGTTGCCCTATCTTATTTTATATATATATATATATATATATATGTTGGAATCAGAAAAAGTTCAGAAAAGGGCAACAACAATGTTTAGGGGTACAGAATGGCTATTATATGAGGAGAGATTAATAAGATTGGGACTTTTCAGTTTGAAAAAGAAGTGACTAAAGTGGAATATGATAAAGGTCTATACAATCATGCCTGATGTGAAGGAAGTAAATAAGGAAGTGTTATTTACTCCTCATAACACAAGTTCTAGGGGTTGACCAAATTACATTAATAGGGTTGCCAGGTGTCCGGTTTTGAACTGGACAGTCCAGTATTTGAGCTTTCTGTTCGGGAAACAAATTGAGAAAATATAAATGAGAAAATATAAATGTCCTGTATTTTCTAAATAAGATGTAATGTAGATTGTGATATAATGTCAAGTGTGTCCGGTATTTTTGTTGAAACCATCTAGCAACCCTAGACATTAATAGACAGCAGGTCTAAAATTAAAGGGAATATTTCTTTAGAAAATGCATAGTCAACATGTGGAATTCTTTGCCAAAGGATTTTGTGAATACCAAAACTGTAACAGGATTCAAAAAAAGAATTTGATAGATTCATGGAGGATAGGTCCATCAATGGCTATTAGCCAGGATGAGAAGGGATGCTGTCCATTACCACTGTTTCCCAGAAGCTAGGAAGGGGACATAGGTATGTATCACTTGATGATTACCAGCTCTTTTAATTCCCTCTGGAGCACCTAGAATTGGCCACCGTTGGAAAGCAGTATACTGTGCTAGATGGATCTTTGTTTCACCCAATATGGCCGTTCTTTTGGTCTAAGTGTAATATTATCTCATTAGAAAGCCATTAGAAAGTGATGGTATATATTCAAAGATGATATCCTCTACTAAATAACATAAAGCTGTAAAGCCTGGCACTGCATCATTATGGAGCCATATGCCCACTTACAAAAAAAATTCAAATGCTGTATTCCAACTATCCTGTCTTTTTGCATTACATTCTAAACTCTTTTAGGCAGGGACATTGCCAGATGTTTTATTTGTTCTGTAAAGCAGTTGTTATATTTTTGGATACTGTACAAGTGAATATATGAAATAAGAATTTCCTTGCATGAGGAACTATCCATCCAAACTATCACCTCGGCTATTTCTAGGCTTTCACCTTTATCTAAAAAATAAAAAAATAAAAATCTTGTTTCTGAACTGTCCGTGTCACCATTTGACATCAGATAAATTGGGGCCTTCATATTTAAACTAGGCAATCTAAATCTGCTGGGAATGTTAACAATTTCAGAGAAATGTGGGGTTTTTTTAACCAAAATTGATAGGCTTGATAGGATTTCTGTGGGATTTTTTTTTGTCTTGTTTTCATATCCACTTGTTGCAGGGCCCATATTTATCAACTGATATCAATGTAGGACAGAGTAATAGTGATTCAAAAATGTTAATAAGGTAATTTTAGAGACTAGATATCGCAGTGAAATGTTAAAGAAAATATTCTCATTCAAGATCTCGTTGGTTCATGTTGTAAAGTGGAAGATGGCTTCACAGCTATTCTGGTCTTCTTATATTGGAAAAGCTTTACCCGTAATGATGTTTTGGGGTTCACCAAGGCCAGTAAGGAGGTTAGTTGCCATCTGCCCGTCAATCCTGGGTGTCTTGTGGCTGTGGAACTTTATTTCCGAGCTCTGACTCCAACAGCATGCCAGCATTCTAGAAGTCTCACCCTGGCTTTTCCCAATTGTTAACTCCTTGCATACTAACCTTAGTTCCCTTCCAGCTTTGAATTCACCCCAAAATTCATCCACTGCAGGAAAAAAAGTCCTTCCTACTGATCCCTCAGAGAGAGTGTTGTATCTCTGCTGTTTTCACAGAGATACAACAACATACTAATCTGTTAGTTTTCACTGAACTTACATAACACTGATTGATAATGAAAGCAAAACAAATTGATTAACAAAAGAACATGGATTACGTGATATCAAGTAAAAGAGACAAAAGGTAGAGATGACTGCAAGAAAATAAAAGTGAAAACACTCATCTAAAGCATAATCTAGCAAGATGCAGCTTTGTTCAAGACAGTTTCTTTCAACCAGTCTCCTTACCAGATTTTTATTGGTCAGCCATGGAAGACCCGTGTCCCAGAGATTAAGTTGCTTGGTTTCTTTGTCTCCTAGTATGAAGATGGAATCTCTCTCTTGGATGTAATGGGGATATTTTTATCTTACAATTCACAAAGGTCTTGCAGGGATTCAGCCTCCTGTCTCTCTGTCCTCATGTCTCATTCTTCTGTTTCACATTCAGAATCAAAATAACCCCTGCCAGTTTCTCTCAAGGCTTTGTTTACTTCTAATATGTAAATTGAGTAAACCCAAGTTCCTTTGTCCAGGGAAATCCTGTATATCACCTTTATCTAGGCTAGACTGTCCAGTCTTAAACATGTATGTTCTAGTACAGGTTGAACCTCTATGATCTGGGACTCTGGTCAATGTTGCAGGACCGGTGAGTCTTAGCCATAGAGGTTACCTGTGGCTGGCAGCGTGCAGGGCCAGTGGCCTGGGGACAGGGAGCCTGGCAAGTGGGCCAGAGGCTGGAGCAGGGACCTCTGCCAACTAGGGTGCAGAGCCCTACTGGCTGGGGAGCAGAACCAGCAACTGGATGCAGGGAGTCCTGCCTGCCATAGCTGGAGTGAGACCAGCCTAGAGAAAAGCCCCTCTGGCTGAGGGGCTGGGAACCATATCTGTCAGGGAGTGGGACCAGCAGCCAGGGGCAGGGAACCCTGCCTGCCACATCTGGAGAGAGACCAGCCTGGAGAAAAGTCTGCTGGCTGGGGGCAATGAGGCCTGCTGGCCAAGGCGTGCGGAGCCCTACTGTGGCAGGGGTAAGGCTGGCCAGGGTGCAGATCCCCAGCAGCCAGAGCTGAGTTGGTGACCTAGAGAGGAGGCAGGGAACCCCACTGGCCAGAGTGGGACCGACAGCCTGTAGAGGAGCCCCACTGGTGGGCTGAGGGCAGCAGAGCCCAGCAGATGTGCTGGAGGTAACACAGTGACCGAGGCCATAGCCAAGAGGGGAGCACTGTGGATGCCCAAGGCCTGACTTCCCCTGGTCCGGCAAATTCCATTTGGAACTGCTGAGGTCCAACCTGTAACCTTATTCAGAGAGAATCCATAACTTCACATACAACATTAACATGTGCATTTTACAATTATATTAATAACCTGAATAAAGAATGAGGAGTCCTGTGCACTTTAAAGACTAACAGATTGATTTGAGCATAAAAAACACTTCTCCTGAAAGTTATTAGCTTTCATATGATACCGCAAGAAGCATATTTTGTAAAAATATTATTGCAGTTGTTTATAGATTGTGAATATAGGGGTTCCTAGGGTCACAACCATCCCCCCTTTTTACCATTTGATGCTATAAATCTGTCAGCATTCTCTTCAGAAATATAATAATGAAATGTAAATGATACCACACTTCAGACTCCTATTCTTTTAAAAGATTTCATTGGTGACTGAACTGCAGGAGTTTTTTTTCTTCCAGTTGTGAAGATGAGGAATAAAAATGACTCAACTAAGTCCTTAGATGACAAAGAACAGGAAAATAAGAGAATCAAATCGAACAATTACGAGCTTTGTGCATAAAAGAGCTAAGCCAAGCTCATACAATGCAAAAATAGTTTCATGAAAACAGCCTATGATGAAAGTTGTTAAATCAAGACACTTTCATGCTCATAACAGAACAATGTTTCTAAGACAAGAAACTAGAGAGACATGGAGAGAGGAAATGGAAAAACAGAAATGAGGAAAACCAAAGGAAACGGCAGAATGGGTCTAGTGCCTTCTCTTCTACTTCAAACATTTTATGTTATCATATTTTAATTGCCCAGATGATTGTGACTACATTTCAAGCCATAAATATTTTATCTCTTTCTATCACATCATAATAAATCATTTGATAATGTTTGTGTCTTGTATTCAAATGTTGCCATTATGGTAACTAAAGCATATTTGTGGCTAACCTGAAATCTTCATTGTGTGCTAGTAAAATGTATGAATATGTGTAACCCTGTGTAGTTCAGCTCATTTAGTCAATTGTGCCATTGCACTTTACCACGATAGGATACCCAAAAATGTACTTGTGACATTCATCCTCATGAATAATGGCCTTTTCTCCTTATCAAATCAGAAACCACAGGCATAGTGGAACTTATTCCTTATTCTTATCTAAGCCTGGAATGACAATATCTCTGTCACTGTACTTTAGTTTTATCTAGGGTGAGAATAAGATTTCCTCAGAAAGAGAACAGATAGTTCTCTCAAAAAAACAAAGCTACATTAGATACTTCTCATATTCTATTCTTAGATATTAATTAAGAACAGGATGTACTTGACATAGCTTCATCTGTATGCAATGAATGAATACAGAATATATAAATTTAAAAATTATTTGTAATACAACAAAGCATACTGTGGTATCTGGACAACTTTTCAGGGCTTACATTGAGACATAACTGATATTAACAAGAGAGATAAAACACAGCTCCTAGGCTGCCTACAGCTTTTAATCTGAACTGTCAGCTAAGAGTTTAATCAGTTGGGAAAGGCTGAATAAAGTGGAACATTTTGTAGGTCTTTCTAAAAGTAGCCAGGGTGCTGCTTAATGGTGTTTTAGTAGTGGAAACAGGTGCTCTCAGATACTGTCATAGTGCAGATTAAAAATTAAGCCTGTCCCTAGGTTTCATTTATAGAAATTAACAACAGTACAACATCAAATTCAATTCAAGCCTTCTCCCTTGGTTTGCAACTTCTGAGGTTTCTACTACAGGGACTGCTCAGCCCACAGCCTAGATCCTTTCTTTCTGGATAGACATTCCTGATTACATTTGCCCAATTTAATGAATCACAACATATCTCAATGAGTCAGGAGAAACAATGCAACAATGTCCAGCAGAATTAATGCATGCTAATATGGTAAGATGTTTTAGGCAAACAAAGAAAATGATTCCAGAGGTGTAGGCTCAATAACTTAAGTGTCCTGCTTCCAACATCTATAGCCATGGAGATCTTTGGATAGAAGTTTTTGCTATATATTCCAAAGTAATACTGATATCTTATTCTGCTTAAAATACTACAGAAAAGTTAACAAGCCTATGATTTTCATTGACACCTGAATGATATCCTAAAGTTAGTAATAAAGGAAATGTCATTTTAGGACAACACATTTTAGGTAACCTTTCTCTGAGAATGTCCAGAAGTAGATGTGCAGCTCCCCTCTCCAGCCAAAACCATACCTAACATGCATACTAACAGGACAGGAAATTTTCCTCGAATACCTGCCAATGATCACAGGTTATAAAGAATGAGGTTTGATAGCTTTGTAACATTTTTCTGCCCCTTGAAACACCATGTACAATTATTCACAAAATCTGTAACAAAAAAATCTTAATTTATCAGCCTTAAAAATAATTTGGGGGAAGTCATTTTCACAGGTTAATGACATGCCACATAAAATAATATTTAGAGTGCATTTGATTGTGCTATGGAAAAGAATAAAGGAAACATGCAGCTGGTCTCCTGCATACTATTCAGCATCCTTTTACTTTTCTCCCTTGAAAAACTAAATATGAAGTTGAATGCCCTTTTCTGCACCTTTTCTTCTTCTACTATCTGGCTTTTAAGAGGAGTTAACCAAAAGTGAATTTAACAGCCAAGATGAGGCTGTGCCATCCATTTATACAACAGCATTACAATATTGTCCTTATTATTCCCTATACAGCCCAACATATTCTTTTTTGACCTCTGCTACACATTAAGCAGATGTCTTCATTGAGCTGTCTACAGTGATGCTGAAATCTTTTTCCTGAGAGGTTACATCTAATTCAAAACCCATCAGTGTGTAAAGTGTATTTGAAATTGTACCTTCCATGGTGCACTACCTTACACTCATCTAGGCTGAATTTCATTGTGATGATTTTCCTGGTTTTGTTAGGTCCTTATGGAGTTCCTCACAATTCTCTTTAGTCTTGTGTAATCTAAATAAATTTGTATTAGCAGCAAAAGATTCTCACTAGTCACTCACTCTTCTAGGCTATTAAATGTACTGAATAATACCAGTTCTAGTACTGAACCCTGAGGTACCTTACTGTTAACTTCCTTCCACTGTTAAAAGTAATGGGAAAAAATCCTGTTTGACTACTCTTTTCCACTAAACTTACACCAGAGAAAGACAATCTGGATGTTTTTTCTTAGTATATTTGTGCAATTAAGCTGTATAGATCTTTCACATCCCCTATAATTACTGAAAGCTACATTTATCATTCTGTTGACTGTTCATGTTTACACTCTTAATGATTATATATAAAATACATATGATATTCACAAAAATCTGGCACATAATTTGCTTCTAGCCCTCCTTCACCCATCTCCCCCCTTCAAATGTTGTTTACCTTCTCAGATTGTGGGCACTTCAGGGCAGGGACAGTGTCCCTGTGTATGTGAGCAGACTAGTGAATTTCAACTAAATGAATAATGAAAAGAAACAAGCTAACAGTGAGTTTTTGACATTTTCTGCTCATTAAGCTGAAGTATAGCCATTCAGAGAAAGACAATTGATAGATGAGTTTGCCATTCCTTTGCGTAGGACCCTTTTCTCCCCATGCAAAACAAAACAAACAAACCCCCAAAACAACAAAAACAAAACAAAACAAAACAAAACACCTCCAAACAAACAATAAAACCAAGGCCAAGTCCTGCTTTGATATTGTACCTGCCACTTTGCTTAATAGCACCATTTTCAATACATGACACAGTGAAATCCTACCTCTGCTGAAATCAATTCAGACATAATCTTTAGTTTCCTGATTATGCATTATTCCTTGAACATCTCAGACATTTATTTTCATAATGGGAAATATCTGGCAAGACATCACTACAATACTCAACAAGCTTCCAAAAAATCAAGTGAGATCACAAAGCTTGTATGAAGTACTGTTCATCCTACTCATACAATTTTCAATGGCATCATGATCCCATTGCTTCACATAGAAAATATTGCATGCATGCTCAATGCTTAACATTTTCAACATTTAGTGGCAAGGCAAAGAAAGCAGTGGCCCCTTTGGTTCCCTACAAGATAAACATATATGAGGTAAGAGCCTCTCTCTCACACATTTTATTCCATAAAGATACAGTCTTCAGCCCTATACATGCCTCTGTTCTTCATATAATCTGCAACTCCCTCCCCTTACACACACATCAAATCTCAGTCCTCCACAGACTAAAGCACTAACTTAAGTCCATCTTTTTATAAACTATAGAGCCTATTTAGCTAGAGCAAGACAAGCTAAGGATCAGTTACAATAGCCTCCATTTGCTCCCCACTCCGTAAAAAAAATACTATCTCAACAAAAAATTGCAAAATTGATTTTAAAGAAATGAAACAAGACTCTCAGGCATAATCTGGGAGGGTAAACACCAAATTACAAGCTCCAAACTCCGAAACCCCACCAGGTTCTTTATATATCATTAAATAAACTGTAATTAACTTTAAGGACGATGCCTGCAGCCACTATCTTAAACTAAAATAAAAGAATACTATTCAGACAGGAGAAAGACTGGCTATAAATTGCTCACTGTTTGGGCATTACAAAGTAACGTTGTCAATCATCTTTACTGAGTGTTATGAGTCCAATTAATAAAAGCAAACATATATCACTTGGTGTAATTTCATGATGTGGCATTTGATCCCCCAAAGGATTTCAAAAAATATTGCAGAATCAAAATTCCAATAAAAATCAGCCTGATCATACATAAGCCAATATGCAATGGCCTTCGGACTGCTCCATCTGCCTGCTGACTTTAACCCAAGCAAATGTCACTTTCTTTATGATATCTTATATATTTCTGTGGCTGTTTATTAGGTATGTATATGTGCGTACCATAGCTTCTCAAGATATTTTTAAATGATGTTGAAATTGTCTAACTTGGCATGCATTAGATTTGAAGAAGTTTTATAATAGCATGCATTATGATTATGCATTTTCATTTTTTACATTTCTGGATCTATTCACCTACTAGGTCTTAATATTTTTGACATAATCCATTTGAAGAGGTCTGGTGCCGCCCCTTTTTACCTCTTGTTTTTTAGAGAACAGATCACAGGATTCTCATTTATATACTTAGTGGAAAAAGATCTGGTTATAAAATAGGATCTTGAGGACCTGGTCAAAACTCATAATTTCTGTCCTGTGGGAAACACCATTTTTTTAACCTGGTCCTCTACCTCTTTCTCCTTAACCTATGAAAAGGCAGTTCAGCTGCATGCTCTACTGCATGCAGCTTAAAACCTTTAGCAATGTTCGGGAAACACTTTGAAGGAATCAAGATTCCTTAAGAAGAGCCCCTTTAAATGAGGCTCTCAGGCAATCCCACAGCATCTACCCCTAACGGTACTCCTATCTGACTGTAAGCCAGGTGCCTGATTATTGTGTGTCTCTCTACCTGGACTGCAATCTAGAAAACAAGGTTATACTTTCAGGTAAAATGCAAGGTTTCTTTCTGCCTTCACCCAAAGTGGAAGCTGGAATTGAACAACTGGTGTCCTGCACCTTTGGCTGTTGTCTGTTCCTCTGGGCCAAGAGCACAATTTGTGTGTTAAGCTGTCATCTTGACTACTTAGTGACTGACCTTTGCTGCTGGACTCTTTCTCTAAACAGAGCAGCAGTTGACTACACTCTCATGTAACATATATTTTGACATAGTAGGAGGTCTGAACCTGTTACCTAAGCAACCACTGAGACAAAACCTGTTTCTTTGGCAGCCACAAGTACGACAAATTGTTGATCTGCCTTTTTGCCACTGCTTGGATAAAGAGCCAAATGGCACTAACATAGCACTAAAAGTCACAGAAAAAACATAGAAATGGTACTTACAGGGTTCCACAGGCTGTCTATCAAAATCGGAGGTTCATGAATCCATAGACTTTAAGAAAATAAGAACAGACATTCTGGGTCAGACCAAAGATCCATCTAGCCCAGTATCCTGTTTTCTGACAGTGGTCAATACCAGGTGCCCCAGAGGGAATGAACAGAACAGGGAATCATCAAGTAACCCATCCTCTGTCAGAAGCTGGGAATGGACGACAAACAGAGCCTGTTTCTGCCCTTCCTGCCTACTAAGCATTGATGGATCTATCTTCCATGAATTTACCTAGCTCTTCTTTGATCCCAGTTATAGTCTCTAACTTCATAACATCCTCTGGCAAGGAGTTCCACAGGTTGACTATGCATTGTAAGAAGTAATTCCTTTTGTTTGTTTTAAACCTGCAACCTATTAATTGCATTTGGTGACCCTCCAGTTCTTGTGTTATGGGAAGGAGTAAATAACTCTTCTTTATTCACTTTTTCTACAACAGTCATGACTTTATACACCTCTGTCATATCCTCTTTGTCCCCCTTTTAAGGCCAGAAAGTACCATTAGGTCATTTAATCAGGCCTCCTGTCTATCATAGGCCCTTAAATTTTAAATGTTTAGCCTTCTATTGAACTCAGTAACTTGTTTGATTAAAGCATAACTATTTGGCTAAAGTGCATCTTTCAAAAAGGCATCTGGTGTTGAGCTGAAGATGTACAGAGATTGAGAATCCACTATTCCCTTGGCAGTGCTGCTCCAATGTTTAATCACTCTCATTGTTAAAAATGTGTACCTATTTCCAGTTAGAATTTATCTAACTTCAGCTTCCAGTATTTGGTTCTTGGTATATGTTTCTCCCTTAGAAACTGGTATTTTCTCCCCATAAAGGCATTCACAAATTGTAATCAAGTTACTTCTCAATCTTCTTCTTTCTAAGCTAATCAGACTGAGCTCTTTTAAGTTTCTCACTAAAAAGCTTTTTCTCTAGCCCTTTTCTGTATACTCTCTGCTGCCACCTAAAGAGGTAAAATTACCTCCCTACTTCACCTCATTAGTTCCCTATTTATAAATTCACAAAATTAGCCTTTTTAGCCACACCATTACATTGGGAGCTCATCACCATGCCCACTATTACACATAGATCCCATTTAGAGTCACTGTTTTACAGGATGCAGTTCCCAACCCTGTAGATATATCCTGCATTCCATGTTCCTGGCTATATCAATTAATATTTGGCTGTCTTAAAACAGATTTTGTTCAAATAGGCACTATTTAACAAGCAATCCAAATTACTCTGTAAGAGTGAGGCATCCTTATTTACCAATACCAATATAATTACTATTCTAGGTTCTGAAAACTATTTTAAAGTACTCCACTTGCCTCCAAATTTGGCAGCACTCATAGACATAGGTCAAGCTTTGTAAAAGCCATATGTTTGCTACTCTTACTAGAATTTATAACTAGACATTTGCTATGTTTGCTTGTCTTACTAGAAATTTCAAAGTGCTAGTTTCCCCCACTTTCAGAGGAGTTTAAGAAAGAGAACTTGTTTTCTACTTGGAAACTATTTTTATGTATTCATATTGAAGTAGCATTGTATAGGCACAATATTAATCTTACTGATTGGCATGCATTAGGCAGCCAAGAGGCCATGTGAGAGAATTAAAAGTGATCTCTTAGACCAGAATTACCTAGCAAGAATGTCAAAATGGCTTTCCCTACTGAATGTATATGCCTATTGTAGAAATATAGCATGGATGCTCTGCATAAGATTTATTACATCTGTGCGTTCTAGCTACACAATGGATGAATCTGGTGCTGATTATATTGGACTGAACCAGATTGAGAAGCAGGTTTCTGAGGTTAGGGGAGACAGGCCCAGTCCCGTATTTATCATCATGGAATATGAATATCCCAGAAGTGTTTATTCTGTTGGATGATTACATTTACATTTCTCACATTCTGCAAGTGAGAGAGAGGCTTTTATTGAATAGAATCCTGAAAGTTTAAAGCCATTTTTGTTTAAGAAATATCAAAGGTAATCAGAACACTAAAAACTGTAAATGTTTACAGTCACATAAAACTATCAAACCTACATAGGTACCTCATAAAACCATGTTAGAGATCTAAAATTTGATAACTGTAATTGACAGTTATGTTTTTGGATAAGAGTTGGTTAAACACAGCCTTTTTTATTGGAGACTAAACTACTTCTTTGCTGGAGACCCAGTTATTGATGATAGAAGCTCCCAACTAACAAGAGGCCTCAACTCTGTTAAATCAGTAAGTGATCAGTTGCTTATGCAGTGCTGTCACTATTACTAGTGCTTATCAATCACTGTGCCCACATCTCAGTGACACTAAACAGTCTACTAAATATTGAACATGTGTTTATGGTAAATCTCATTCTTAAATGTCACAACCAAAACTTGCTACATGCGGTCTATGAAGTGTTTGAGACACAATCTATTGCCACTATGCAAGCTACATTTTTGTTTGTTTTAGACATAAAGAATTATGATCATGATTATAAATAAATAAGAAGGAAGGTTTTTAAAAAATAAAATAAAAATAAGCCACTATACAACTGTGAACAATTGATTTGAAAGATCAATTAATCATGGTGTTCTGAAAGATTTTGTTAATACTGATATTGTTTTCCTGATGGGGACTGGCACATTCAAGCCAAATACTTCCATGGTTTAGGGATCACCTGAAATACCCAGTCAACAACGTCTGTTTTAGGAGGATTTTTTGCTGGTGAGTTAGGACCTGATCTTTCACCACCTGGAAGTTAATGGGAAACTTCCATTAACTTCAGAGAATGCACGATTAGGCCCTTATTTGCAACAAACCATTTTCCCAACCTCAGTTTCCTATCTCTCGGTAACCTGGGCCAAATCTCTCACATGTCACTTAAGCCACTGTCTTTGTTTTTCTCCCCTGCAGCACTTCATTCTAGAATATTTTATCATATGTTTACAAATGTAAGGTTTAAAATACATTCTATACTCAAAGTGCTACAGCAACAGTTTCTTCAGACATGCAAGAGAACTGAGCCATCATGGAACACTCGAGTATATTAATCACTTCATACCAGATATTAATGGGTGTACTGAAAAATACAGGAGTCTACTTTTCCTAACTTCAATGTGCTTCACTTTGCAATTTCAATATAGCAATTTTCTTTGTATTCATTATAAAGCTGGCCAAATCCTGGAAAAACAGTGGCATGGTCCTGCTACAAGGACTGGGCACCAACCATTTAGAGACTATATTGTTCCCTATTTTAAGCTTTAATGATAATTAAAAAAAAAAACCCTTTGTAAACAGGGATGAAACAGAAGCAAGAGAAACTTTAGATGTTTTGAAACTTGTTTTTTTTGTAGCTGCAGCAATATCCCAGGCAAACTGAGGAAGGTATTGCAAGAAACAAAACGGTTACAAACGATAAAATAAAATAATGAAGTGTAAAGGAGAAAAATGGAAATAAGTGAGGAGAATGAAAAATCTGGTGATGAGTAGAAAGCAAATTTCTCTTTTGGCATATGTATATCAAATTTACTCCTAATTTGCAACCTAAGTGATCATAGAAGGAGAAGAGGTTGCAAATCAGCCAAAATTGTTTCTTTTTACTGTACTTAGAAATGGACTTAGTTGGCAGCTTTTGTCTAACTCTACAGCTAGCTCATTTTTTGTCAGCCTGCACTGCCTCTTAAACAAAAATATGGCTATTTAACAATTAATTAAAAATACTTTAAACAAATTAACAACTTTAAAAAATATCTATTTGTATATCATGCAAATAAATTTTCGGAATCACATATTAAGGATGCATAGTATTTTGCAATTAACATAGGTGTAGTTAAAATACTAGACAATATGTATCCCTTTATTTAAAAAATTACAGTATTCTATATCAATAGCGCAAACACTACACTATATGAGTCTATCCACCTAGCTATTATTGTGTTGTGTTTGGGCTTTTAATGTAGAATACTGCAATATTCTTGTATATGGAGAGAAATCCATACACTTATATAAAACAGAACTAAATTTAATTGTAATTAGTGAATGTGTTGTATATTTACCCTCTCCCCTCACACACACAAGTGGAAATTTGATGTTTTGATACAAAGATTTTCTGTAGTATTCATCTTTGAGACCAGATTTAGTGAAGAGCTTTTTTTTTTTTTTTAAATTCTCAATGACAAATGATATCAAAAAGAAAGATAGGCAGTCAAATATATTCAAGCTTGTACTTAGCTAGAAATCAGGACATTGACCAATTAAAATGACTAGTTTATTTATCATTTAATTCTATTCTGCAAGGTACAGTCATTCAGTAAACATATCATCCTAATATAGTTTAAAAAGCTAATAAGCTGCAGGCCCTTTGGATGCTTTCAGTATTAACATACATTTTTTCAGTCACTCTTTTGATTTTACAAATGAATACCACAAAATGATTCATGCTAAACTGCTCATGGTTTTTGCTTTAATACTGGTGCTGTACCCATTCCAATCAAGTGAATAAGTCTAAAAGTGAGCATGTTGATGTAATGCATTCTGCTTGTTTACTCAATACACATCTGATGATGGTGTCACGGCATGCTAAACAAATGTAATGGATTCTCTCTTTCACTTTTATTCAAATCCATGTATTGTCACTTTCTGGAAAATACTCAGAAACTGAGCTGGAAAGCAGTAGCAGAAACGGCAACTGGCTGTCAGTTTGTCATTGTTCCACAGACAAAAGGCAGAACTGTCACAAAAAAACAGCATTTATTCATTTCAGATTTGTGGCTCAGGGCTGGGAAAGGGGAGGTGTCATTCATAGTAATTGCAGAACACATAAATAATAATACTAGCCTGCAAATCATATATCAAAGAAAACAGTGGGAGATGGCAGTGATGGAAGCAAGAAAATGGATGCTTCCAGCACAACCTAATTTACTGCCCTTTTAAAAAATATATATTCCTTCATAACAGCAAAATGGAATATTTTGTGTTTGCCTTCTGTGCTGCAGATAGGGAAGATGGAACTTCTAAATCACACATTTAATGACTTATTTTACACAAATTGCTGCGCAGCGCTCCACATGTGATTACTCTTTGTACTCAACTGTTGTCACTTTTATTAACTTAATTTTACTAATTAGAAACCATTTAATGTTGATACGCATGTCATTTGTTCCAGACATTCTGCTCTAAAGCAGCAGCTTGTTAAAGGAGATAATACTACCACATGAAAATACTTCAAGTTGGCCTTCACATACAAGATGATTCTTTTATCCCACACAAATTAATTCAGCAATTGACAGGTAAGACTGCTCAAGAGTATTTCCTATTAATGCAATCACTGAAAATCAAGGGAAATACCAGTTCAGACAATATTAGTATCCTAACCTCCCACAATTCACATGCCTTAGGTGTACATAAATGTACTCAAACACACTCTCAAACTTCAGAAAGCCAATTAAAATCTATTTCAATTCCATCGTACTATCGCCCATAATGTGCATAACTAATTTCTCACAATCACACTCAAATATCAAGCCTGAAGTCTGAGATTAGAATTTTGTAGGAAGAAATGACATATTATAGGTGTTTGTGTGTGTGTGTGTACACACCACTATGACTGGAGTTAAGGTGGCATGTCTGAGTGTGATTTTTGAGACAACTTTTCCATCTGGCAAAGCCTCCTGTCGATCCCTCTATAGAGACATTAGCACTATTGTCACAGTCTGACTCCCAGTGGTAACCCCTTTCAGTGCTGTGAAAGGCTGGCAGGACACATAATTGGAGAAGAAATACAAACCTTTAACGAGGGGCCTGATGGGGGCCTCTCACCCTCATACTGCCTGGCTCAAACCACATCTTCCTCTTATTTCATGACCCACTTCCCCAAGCTTTCCACAGAATTGAAAAAGAGTTCACCAGTGGGAGTTCGAGTCTGACAGAACTCTTTCTCTGGTAAATGTGCAGCAGATGAAGAAGATGGCTCCTCTATAGCTTCTCAAGCAATTTTGCCTGTGTCATGATTTGGGGTTTGGTCTATAAAACATAAATTCTGGTTGGTGTTATGATATCCACCATATCCTGCTATCCTGGAAAGCATGTCTATCCCCGGGCTAGCGACAGTGGGAAATACCTGATATTAATGATGTGCTTTGAATGGACGACAACATGCTAGCTTGTCTAGCAGGAGGATGGTGAAAGGAGTGAAAGGTAAGCAAACAGAGCAAAGGAAGGGAGGCATATAAAATGGAAAATGGTAGGAAAGAAAAGATCCAACCAGTTAAGAGCAAAAAAAACCAAACTGAACCAAGGGGAAGAAGATTCTACATTCTAGCACACAAGCCATACAATGGAACAGAACAATTCTATGGATGCTGATCCCACTCCAAAGAATAGCCTGGGGAGTTGAGGAAACTGAGGCAAGGAATGACATGCAGTGTTTATTATTTTGTATGAACCATCCTCTCTTCTACTTTTTAAGGGATAAATAAAAGAGCAAGTGTGTTCAACTTCCGTGTAAAGTGTAACTGTGCTAAATGCTTCACAACTACCCTGTGCATCTGGAGACAGTTAAACTGTACACTTACCTAGGAATAGGGTGTGTCTGAGTACAGGAGAATCTGAATGCTCAGACATGTACCTAGAAGGATAAGGCTGCTGAGCAGTGGCATCCTCCTCTCTGAGGGGGAATATTATATTGCAGGGCTGCACACAGAGTGTTCTTAGGGACCTGTGACTGGGGCAGTGGCTAGACTTCATTTCAGATCCTGGGGGCTTAAAACATCCAGGGATACAGGAACCAAGATGCTTAGAAACCTCTTGCAGAAGTACAGTGGGTGGCTAGCAGAGGGTGCCCAACCAGGTCTGAGATAGCTTCCCAATATGTTCCAGTCCTTAACAACAACAGAGGTATGAAAAGAACAATGAGAAGAGAACTTACTAGAAGAACCTATAGCTCAGCTATTGGTCCAGTCTCCATGTCTGGCAAATTTCAGATGACCCACGAGAAAGGAGCCCTTCCTGGACAGACAAAGGTGTCAGCATCAATATTTCTTCATGCAAATGTTATCAGGTTAGTGGGAGGTTGGGAGATGTCTTAGAAGGCAGGAAGAAGAGATAGAACTCTAGAGTGAGCGTTTGGCAGCTCTCTGTTCATTTGGCATACAACCGGAGTGGGCAGACATAGGCAGCCTGAACAACTGTCGTAGAGCAGTAAAAGGATATGGGGCAACAGGGCTAGGGAGCTCCTTTTTGGGCATGCTGCCTCCGCAACATCAGTGGCTGTTTGAAGAGTGTATTGAGAAATGGAACTGGGGAGTCACAAGGAAGCATAGAAAGGGCAGGACACAACAGCAGAGAAAAGATGTTCACAGCAGATTCTAAGACAACTAACTGGTACTATCTGGCATGGATGAAAACTAAGTTTTTTCTACTTTGATTTTAAAATTCAAAAAGTGGCAAATGTGTGGATGAAGTTTTACATTTGTGTTAACTGTGATGGTGCAGAGACAGGGAACGAAGAATGAATGAATGAAATGTGACTGTAAGGGTATTATTTCAAAACTGTCTGATTGCTTGTTCTGGAGGTGGCTAAGCTGGGAAGCTTTCATTCCCAATCGGAATTCCTTGAGAGTACTCACGTGGGGACATCCAAGGATGAGGAAACTAACTAGCAACAGACGTCTATTGGCACACCACTGGGGGAGGAGGAAATATCTCTTTCTCAGAGAGGACCCTGGCAGCTGATTACTTCTGGCAGGAGGCAGTGCTCCATCCCTGCTCCCCACCAACCCACCATGGTTCTGGTGATGGTGAGGCAACATTAAAGGTCATGATACCTGTCTTACTGCACTTGGTTTTCGATCCAGTTTGCTGGCTGAATGCTTTGAGTCCAGTGTTTTTAGCTATCAGTGATGAGGAATCACCCCCAAAGGAGGAGAAGCCATGAACCCAAAGGGTGGGAGGGCTGCAAAAGCCACCATTTTCAAGAGGAAATTTAGGGAAGTGGTGGTTGGAGACTCTTCTGAGAGGGATGGAGGCACCCATCTGTTACCCTGACATAGCATCCCAGGAGGTATGCTGCCTGCCAGGGCCTCATATTCAACACATTACAGAGGGACTGTAATCAACTGGCCCTCTGACTACTGCCCCATGCAACTCATCCATACATGAGCACTAATGATACTGCAAGGTATCACCCTGAGCAAAACATAAGTGACTAAAGGATTCTGGGAATATGGATGAAGGCATTTGGAATACAGATGGTGGCCTCTTCAATCCTTCCAGTCAAAGATAGGGGCCCAGACAGAGACAGATGCATCCTGGAGGGAATACCTAACTGCAAAGATGGTGTCACCAGGAGGGCTTTCGTTTCCTTGACCATGGGATGCTGTTCCAGGAAGGACTGCTAAGCAGAGATAGGGTCCGCCTGTCGAGCAAGTGGAAGAGTGTATTTGGACACAGACTGGCTAACCTAGTGAGGAGGGCTTTAAACTATGTTTGATGGGGGATAAGTTACCAAAGCTGGCAGGTAAATCATAAAATGGAGACCTGGGAAATAGGTCAGAAATTGGGGGAGTTTGGGCTGTAATAGTGGGGATAAAGGAGAGAAAAGGCACCACTGGGGGGAGAGTAAAATCAAATCAGTAACTTAATTCTCTGTATACTAATGTGAGAAGTATGAGGAATAAGCAGGAAGAACTTGAAAAGCTAGTGAGTAAATACAACTATGACATAACTGGCATCACAGAGATTTGGTTGGATAAAACACATGACTGGAATATTGGTGTAGTAGGGTATAACTTGCTCAGGAAAGATGGGCAGTGAAAAAGGAGGAGGTGTTGTCTTATATATTAAAAATGTATATAGTTGGACTGAGGTTGAGATGGAAATAGGACAGATTTGTTGAGAGAGAGTCTCTGGGTAAGGATAAAAAGAGTTGAAAACAATGGTGATGTCATGGTAGTGGTCTACTACAGACCACCTAACCAGGAAGAAGAGGTAGCTGAGTCTTTTTATTTTTTGAACAATTAACAAAAGCATTCACAGCACAGGATTCGGTGGTGATGGAGGACTTCAACTATAAAGATATCTACTGGCAAAATAACAAAGCGAGGAGTTAACAAATTCTTAGAATGTATTGGAGACAATTTTTTACTTCAGAAGATGGATAAATTCCTGGGCGGGGAGGAGAGGCAGCTTGGGTGAAAGCGATTATGAAATGATAGAGTTCATGATTCTAATGTAGGAGGGAGAACAGCAAAATAAAGAAAATAAATTTCAATAAGGCAGACTTTAGCAACCTAAAGGGAGTTAGTCGGTAAGATCCCATGGGAAGGAAGTCTAAGAGGAAAAACAATTGAAGACAGTTGGCAGTTTTTCAGAGACATTGTTAAGGGTGCAAGAGCAAACTATTCCACTGCATAGGAAAGATAAGAAGTATGGCAAGAGAATGCCCTGGCTTAACCAGGAGATCTTGAATAATCTACAAATCAAAAAGGAGTCCTACAAATATGGAAACTGTATTCATCCTTTGTAAATTGACTTAAACAGATAAAAGTATATAGAGGCAAAATTAGATGGGCCAAGGCACAAAACTAGCTCAAACTAGCTAGACACATAAAGGGTAACAAAGAAAACATTCTATAAATATATTAGGAGCAAGAGGAAGACCAAGGACAGGGTAGGACTATTACTTAATGAAGAGCGAAAAAACAATATCAGAAAATGGGGAAATGGCAGAGGACCTAAATGACCTCTTTGTTTTGGTTTTCACCAAGAAGTCTGGTCATGATTGGATGCCTAGCATAGTGACTGCTAGTGAAAATAGAATAGGTTCAGAAGTTAAAATAGGAAAGGAACAAGTTAAAGGTTACTTAGACAAGTTAAATGTCTTCAAGTCACCAGGGCCCAATGAAATGCACTCTAGAATGCACTCAAGGAGCTGATTGAGGAGATAGCTGGGCCATTAGCTATTATCTTTGAAAGTCACGGAAGATGGGAGAGATTCCAGAAAACCTGAAAAGGTCAAATATAATGCCCATCTATAAAAAAAGGAAATAAGGAGAATCCAGGAAACTACAGAGCAGTTAGCTTTGCGAACAGGAGCAGCAAACAGGGAGTTTTGAGAGGGACTTCTCCAGGTAAAGGAGGAGCAAATATGGGACCCTTGAGGTAAGTGGCTGTCTGTAGTGTGTGTTTGTGTGTTTGTGGGTTACTTGCTGTGTGCTGAGCTTGTGTTTGTCTGTTTGTTTTGTTTGTTTGTTTGAAGGAGCATGTGCTGTGGCCGGCAGTTGGAAGCTGTGAGCTTCTAAAGGTTTGCAATCTAGAAGCCTCTGTTAATTGGCTGAGCCTTAGTCAGGGGGCGGGGCTATCAGGAAGGCCAGGGCTTTATAAAGCAGTGAGTCAGCGACCAGGGAGCTTTGCGAACAGGAGCAGCAAACAGGGAGTTTTGAGAGGGAGTTGGGAAGGGGCCAAGGTACACTTGCCATTCTTTATAGTTTAGTTTAAAGGTTTTAATCAAAATTTTCTGATTTAACTAGAAACCCTATCAATAACCTAGGTAGCTGTAGGAGAGAATGCAGGCAGAAGCCTAGCAGCAGAGTGGGGGCTATCCTGTTTATTGCACTCAGTGTAGCATGTATGATCACCTGCCTTACGGGTGGGTGGCGTATGTGTACATTTGGTGCAAGGAGCTCCTGGCCCTCAGAGACTGCATACGGGCTTTGGAGCCAGGGTGGCTGAACTGGAGGAGCTGAGGGAGGCAGAGAGGTACGTAGACAAGGCTTTCCGGGACACTGTAGAATTGTCTCACCTCCGGTCAAATAGCCCCTGTGCTGTTAAGGAGGATGAAAGGCTCAGGGAAGGAGAACAGTCAACAGGAGCAGAGGGAAACCTTCCCATAGTTGGGACCCTCCTTTCAGATGTTGGGGTATCCTCTTGCACTGAGGTTATCTCTCTGGGTGAGGGAACTCCAGTCAATAGGAAAAGGCAGTTGTTAGTAATGGGAGATTCGATCGTTAGAAATGCAGATAGCTGGGTTTGTGATGACTGGGAGAACCATATGGTGACTTGCTTGCCTGGTGCGAAGGTTGCGGATCTCTCGAGACATCTAGATAGACTTATGTGTACTGCTGGGGAGGAGCCGGTGGTCGTGGTACATATAGGTACCAATGACATAGGGAAGGGTAGCAGAGATGTCCTAGAGACCAAATTTAGGCTGCTAGGAAAGGGACTGAAATCCAGGACCTCTATGGTGGCATTCTCAGAAATGCTTCCAGTTCCATGCTCAGGGCCAGGTAGGCAGGCAGAGCTTCAGAGTCTCAATGCATGGATGAGATGATGGTGTAGGGAGGAGGGGTTTAGCTTTATAAGAAACTGGGGAAACTTTTGGGATAGGGGGAGCCTATATAGGAAGGATGGGCTCCACCTAAACCAAAGTGGATCCAGATTGCTGGCACTTAACATTAAAAAGGTCACAGAGCAGTTTTTAAACTAAGAGATGGGGGAAAGCCGATTGGTGTGAAGGAGCACGTGGATCGGAGAGAGACATCTCTTAGAGAGAGTCCATTGATAGAGATTCTCTAGGTTTTAGTCAGGAGGAGAGGATGGAAGAGGATAAAGTATGGGCCAGATCAGATGAAAAACATGCACATAAAAAAGAATCTGACACATCAGAAAAGGGCAGACAAATAAACAGTGACAAGTTTTTAAAGTGCTTGTACACAAATGCTAGAAGTCTAAAAAATAAGATGGGTGAACTAGAGTGCCTCATGTTAAAAGAGGATACTGATATAATTGGCATTACAGAAACCTGGTGGAGTGAGGACAATCAATGGGACACAATCATTCCGGGGTACAAAATATATCAGAAGGACAGAACAAGTCATGCGGGTGGGGGAATGGCACCATATGTGAAAGAGAATTTAGAATCAAATGAAGTAAAAATCTTACATGAATCAACATGTTCCATAGAATCGCTATGGATAGTAATTCCCTGTTCTAATAAGAATATAACAGTAGGGATCTATTATCAACCACCTGACCAGGACAGTAATAGTGACTATGAAATGCTAAGGGAGATTAGAGAGGCTATCAAAATAAAGAACCCAATAACAGTGGGGGATTTCAACTATCCCCATACTGACTGGGTACATGTCACCTCAGGACGAGATGTAGAGACAACATTTCTTGATACCTTAAACGACTGCTTCTTGGAGCAGCTAGTACAGGAACACACAAGGGGAGAGGCAATTCTCGATTTAGTCCTGAGTGGCACGTAGGATCCAAGAGGTAACTATAACAGGACCGCTTGGAAATAGTGACCATAATATAATAACATTTAACATTCCTGTGGTGGGAAGAACACCTCAGCAGCCCAACACTGTGGCATTTAATTTCAAAAAGGGGAACTATGCAAAAATGAGGAGGTTAATTAAACAGAAATTAAAAGGTACAGTGACTAAAGTAAAATCCCTGCAAGCTGCATGGACACTTTTCAAAGACACCATAATAGAGGCCCAAATTAAATGTATACCCCAAATTAAAAAACATAGTAGAAGAACTAAAAAAGAGCCACCGTGGCTTAACAGCCATGTAAAAGAAGCAGTGAGAGATAAAAAGACATCTTTTAAAAAGTGGAAGTCAAATCCTAGTGGGGTAAATAGAAAGGAGCATAAACACTGCCAAATTAAGTGTAAAAAAGTAATAAGAAAAGCTAAAAAGGAGTTTGAAGAACAGCTAGCCAAAAACTCAAAAGGTAATAACAAAATGTTTTTTAAGTACATCAGAAGCAGGAAGCCTGCTAAACAACCAGTGGGGTCCCTGGACGATCGAGATACAAAAGGAGCACTTAAAGATGATAAAGTCATTGAGGAGAAACTAAATGAATTCTTTGCTTCAATCTTCATGGCTGAGGATGTTAGGGAGATTCCCAAACCTGACCCGTCCTTTGTAGGTGACAAATCTGAGAACTTGTCACAAATTGAAATGTCATTAGAGGAGGTTTTGGAATTAATTGATAAACTTAACAGTAACAAGTCACTGGGACCAGATGGCATTCACCCAAGAGTTCTGAAAGAACTCAAATGTGAAATTGCAGAACTATTAACTATGGTTTGTAACCTATCCTTTAAATCAGCTTCTGTACCCAATGACTGGAAGATAGCTAATGTAACGCCAATATTTAAAAAGGGCTTTAGAGGCAATCCCGGCAATTACAGACCGGTAAGTCTAACGTCAGTGCCAGGCAAATTAGTTGAAACAATAGTAAAGAATAAAATTGTCAGACACATAGAAGAACATAATTTGTTGGGCAAAAGTCAACATGGTTTCTGTAAAGGGGAAATCATATCTTAATAATCTGTTAGAGTTAGAAGGGGTCAACAAACAAGTGGACAAGGGAGATATAGTGTACTTAGATTTCCAGAAAGCCTTTGACAAGGTCCGTCATTAAAGGCTCTTACGTAAATTAGGTTGTCATGGGATAAGAGGGGAAGGTCCTTTCATGGACTGAGAACTGGTTACAAGACAGGAAACAAAGGGTAGGAATAAATGGTAAATTTTCAGAATGGAGAAGGGTAATTAGTGGTGTTCCCCAAGGGTCAGTCCTAGGACCAATCCTATTCAACTTATTCATAAATGATCTGGAGAAAGGGGTAAACAGTGAGGTGGCAAAGTTTGCAGATGATACTAAACTGCTCAAGGTAGTTAAGACCAAAGCAGATTGTGAGGAACTTCAAAAAGATCTCACCAAACTAAGTGACTGGGCAACAAAATGGCAAATTAAATTTAATGTGGATAAATGTAAAGTAATGCACATTGGAAAAAATAACCCCAACTATACATAGAATATGATGGGGGCTAATTTAGCTACAACTAATCAGGAAAGAGATCTTGGAGTCATCGTGGATAGTTCTCTGAAGACATCCATGCAGTGTGCAGCGGCAGTCAAAAACGCAAACAGGATGTTAGGAATCATTAAAAAAGGGATAGAGAGTAAGACAGAGAATATCTTATTGCCCTTATATAAATCCATGGTACGCCCACATCTTGAATACTGTGTACAGATGTGGTCTCCTCATCTCAAAAAAGATATACTGGCATTAGAAAAGGTTCAGAGAAGGGCAACTAAAATGATTAGGGGTTTGGAATGGGTCCCATATGAGGAGAGATTAAAGAGACTGGGACTTTTCAGCTTGGAAAAGTGGAGACTAAGAGGGGATATGGTAGAAATACATAAAATCATGAGTGGTGTGGAGAAAGTGAATAAGGAAAAGTTATTTACTTGTTCCCATAATATAAGAACTAGGGGCCACCAAATGAAACTAATGGGCAGCAGGTTTAAAACAAATAAAAGGAAGTTCTTCACACAGCGCATAGTCAATCTGTGGAACTCGTTGCCTGAGGAGGTTGTGAAGGCTAGGACTATAACAGGGTTTAAAAGAGAACTAGATAAATTCATGGAGGTTAAGTCCATAAATGACTATTAGCCAGTATAGGTAAGGAATGGTGTCCCTAGCCTCAGTTTTTCAGAGGGTGGAGATTAATGGCAGGAGAGAGATCGCTAGATCATTACCTGTTCGATTCACTCCCTCTGAGACACCTGGCATTGGCCACTGTCAGCAAACAGGGTACTAGGCTAGATGGATCTTTGGTCTGACCCAGTATGGCCATTCTTATGTTCTGTACCAGGAAACATAATGGGGCAAATAATTAAGGAATCTATTTGCAGACACCTAGAAGACATGAAGGTGATAAGTAACAGTCAGCATGTATTTGTAAAGAAAAAATCATGTCAAACCAACCCGATTGCTTTCTTTGGTAGGGGAACAAGCAGGTAGATGTGGTATACCTAGACTTTAGTAAATTATTTGATATAATCTCACATGACCTTCTCATTAATTAACTATGGCAATACAATTTAGATAGGGCTACTATAAGGTGGATGCATAACTGGTTGGATAACCATTCCCAGAGAGTAATTATCAATGATTCACAGTCATGCTGGGAGGGCATAACAAGTGGGGTTCAGAAGGAATCAGCATGCAAAATACTCTACTTAGGGAGGAACAATCAGTTTCACACATACCAAATGAGATATTACAGTCTAGGAAGGAGTATTGCAGAAAGGAATCTCAGGATCATAGTGAACCACAAGCTAAATATGAGTAAATAGTGTGACACAGTTGTTAAAAAAAACTAGACATGATTTTGGATGTATTTCCAGGATTGTTGTAAGCAAGACACAAGAAGTAATTCTTCTGTTCTACTTGTGGTGATTAGGTCTCAACTGGAGTAGTGTCTCCAGTCTTGGGTGCCACATTTTAGGAAAGACATGGACAAAGTGGAGAAGGTCCAGAGAAGAGCAACCAAAATGACTAAATGTCTAGAAATTATGACCTATGAGGGAAGATTGAAATAACTGTGTTTGATTACTCTGGAAAAGAGAAGACCGAGAGGGAATATGTAACAGCTTTCAAGTACCTAAAAGGTTGTTATGAGGAGGAAGGAGAACAGGGCCATACTTACCCATAAACAATATATGCAGTTGCATAGAGCACTCAAAAATTTGTGGCACCACTAAGTCATGGGCTATGTCTAGACCACAGGGTTTTTTCCAAAAAAGTGGTCTTTTTTAAAAAAAAAGTCACCTGCATCTAGACAGCTGTCGTGTACTTTTGAAATTAAATCGAAAGAATGCAGCATTTTTTTCAACAGCGGTAAACCTCATTTTACGAGGAAGAACGCCTTTTTTTGAAAGAGCTCTTTTTGAAACAGGGCTCTTTTGAAAGAGAGCATCCGGATTGCCTGGATGCTCTCTTTCAAAAAAGCGGATTTCTTTTTCAAAAAAGTTGTGGCTGTCTAGACAATCTCTTCCGAAAGAAGCTTTTTCTAAAGAGTCTTTTGAAAAAGCTTCTTTCGAAAGAAGCGTGTAGTCTGGACGCACCCTTAATGTCCACTCACACACCTCTTCCTGTCCCTGTCTGCGGCTTTACTTCCTTCAGAAAAGATCTAGTTAACATGAAAGTGAAAAAGCCTGTCAGAAAGAAGTATTAGCAGAACAGTGAACCTTTGAAAGAGCAATTCAAGTGCTAATGAAACCATTTAACAGGCATTTGCCAACCCAAGGAATATACTGTCAGCTTCTGAGTTTACTATGTTAGTCTACTTGTTTAAAATTTGCTTTAAAATCTTTCATTAGTTTGTTGCTGATGATTATAAAATCACATCTCTAAAAATCACATCCATCCCAGCTGCCATCAGGCACGGGGTACCAGTTTAATAGTATTGCAGTTTATAGCCCTATAAATCCGACAGATGACCCTGGCGAGAAAAATTATTCTCCTTAACCTCTGATGATAGAACAAGAAGCAATGAACTTAAATTGCAGCAAATGAGGTTTAGGGTAAACATTAGGAAAAGCTTTCTACTTGTCAGGGTGGTTAAGCACTGGAATGAATTACCTAAGGAACTTGTGGAATCTCCGTTATTGGAGATTTTTAAGAGCAGCTTAGACAAACACTTGTCAGGAATGGATTAGATGGTGCTTGGTCCTGCCATGCATGCAGGGGACTGGACTTGATGACTTCTCAAGGTTCCTTCCAGTTTTATGATTCTTTTCCCTGAGAAAGTTAACATTTTTTTCCAAAATGTCATAGAAAATTTAATTGTCCTCTGAAAAGTAATTGTGCTAATGTTGTAGACTAAATTCAGACAATGAACATGAAAGAGAAAGTTTTAATCCTCCTATAAGAGAAATATTCAATACAACCTTGTTATGCTATTGCTACCAACACTTTAACTATCAATACACAGACAAGACCGTTCCATGTTATCTCTTTCCAACAAGTGACAGCAGTGATTCTTGATAGTAGTGACCTGAGGATTCCAAGCCCAATTTATCCAGAATTGCTCTGGCCATGTGATAATAGTAATAAATCATAAAAAGAGTCATTCTTCTAGTTCTGAACAAGAACCTTTAGTAAAGTGAGGAAGATAGAATTTTCTATATCTCACTGCAATTCACACTCGATTTTCTCCTTGTGAATCCCCTCACACCATGTCTTGCTGCTATAGTTTTAAATTATATGGCACAAAATTTCACAGTATTGATCTTCTTTTGCATTTAGAAAGCAGAATCTGAAGTTTAAAACTAGGAATACATGACAGTATGATTCACTGAACACTCCAGTCTCTCATAATAACTCTTAATGTTATTTTTTTATTTTTAAAGTGAAAATGTTCTCTCCTCAATTTTAGTAAAAACCTGGAAATTTACTCAGGCAAAGCAGTGGCTTTTTGTTATTGTGTTTGTTTTGTTTTTTTCGTTTCTGGGAAACTGTTGAGAATTCACGGTTCACTTTTTTGAAGTGCTTAACATAGCCATAGCTTCCTATTCATGAATGAAAGTGTATACTCCAATTTTATAGCAACATGACTATAACTTGATTTCAGAAGTCGATGTAGTTACTTCCTGACAGCTTGCATGTAATTGTCCAAAGTGACAAGCACATACAATAATTACACAGCAGTCATAAGCTGCACCCAAATTATATTAGAATGGCATTAGGTTCAGACAGCTCTCTTCAAAAGAAGGCAGGTTTAACAGGAACATTTAAATGTAGTACATACACAGAGCAGTAGTATGCGTCTCAAGTTATTTTCATGGCCAGCACAAAAGTGGATACTAAATCAACCACAGTATAACATGATCACGCTGCAGTTAGTGCATGTCACTATTTATCTTTGAGAAAATTTGTGGAATCAAAATTTGCATGGTCTAGTTAAACTTCACTGGTTGATATATCTAACATTTAGCTTTGTAACAACAGTTCTGACAGTAGCACTGCTCACAGCAAACTGCCACTGTCGTTTGTTCTGCTCCAGTGCTACTTGACTGTCACAGCCTGTCATGTGGGAAGAAAGCACTAAATCTAACCCCATGTGACAGGGTTTAATCATTCCTATTACTCCTGTTGGCTGTTTAGGCCACCTTGAAGGATACAGCATATAGTTTTACTGTGTAATAGTTTTAACCCACAAAGAATTCTTGTTCTCTAAACCAGAAGTGTTATGTTATAAAGTAGAAAGCTGGGTTGATCTGACCAGGATGCTGAAGCACAGATAAAGCTGAAATGAAAAGTGTTACTAAATTAAACACATTTTAAACCTCAAATCATTGATACACTATGGCCAAAATTTGCATCTCTTTGCACGATTAGAGATTTTAAATTATCTCCTTTTCTTGGGGGTTTCTTTTTGCTGGGACTTCCAGCTATGCATGGATTACAGTAGCTCTCCTGAAGTATTAGAGCATGAGTGAAATTTGCCTGAACGCCTCCCACTCTTCCTAGTTCCAGGAGGACAGCAGTCTCTTTCCCCATAGAACCTTACATAGTCTCTCAATAGTACATGGACATTTGCATTTTTAATATATTACACTCCTAAAATACCTACATTTAATTCAATAAGATTTAATTATATACAATAATTAAATTGTTTATATGACTTTATATGAACTTTGTTATTTTATCTGGGGAGTCAGACTCATTCCATCTTGCAAGCAATGTACTTTTTGTGGTCATGTTCTACTTCAGGATAGGTGACTCGGGTGAGTAATAGTATTTTTCTCTGCAACCAGGAGTCCCATTTCCTGTTCTAGTATACCTGCCATCTTAGACATACTAATGTCTTCCCCATCAGCAATAGATTTGTTTGAAGATGTACTTCTTATGAAATCCAAGATCAACAAACTTAGACCAATAGATTGCACTGTGAACTGAATTTTGTTTCCAGAGTTCTACTGTTATTGCTATTTACTTTCCCCAGAAAACCATTGTGAACCAGTCCTGGAGGTTTTTAGCATGAAACTTCATCTTTATGTTCAATGAAATATTTCTTCTGATCTTAGAGCTACTAACACCAATATGTGCCAGCTATCTCACTTGATCTAAAATTGTGTAATATGTCTGTTTTGATAGGTCAAGCGGAAAACATACATATACCCTGATGGAGTAGATGCCTCAGAGGGTTAATAATGGAATATAGGGACGTTGACTGTTAGTTCTAGATCTGTAGTGATTATTCTTTGGCTGTCTATCTGAAAGAAATTGGTGGCCTTTTCCAAGCTCCTAGTAGATGTCTGCATCAGCAGAGCCAAGAACCAAATGGTCATGGAACCAAAATTATGTTCACACTACCTGAAATTGAACCTCTAAAGTAGGGCTGAAACACCTTAAGTGGGTGGCATGAGAAAGCTTCCCACACCTGATTCTGTACTGTGGATAAAATTACTTATTTATTTGCAAAAAAAAAAAAAAAAAAAAGTGTGGTGGCAAGCTTTCATGCCTAAGTTTTTGGGGTTTTTTCCATCAAGGATCTAGCTAACAGGAACCCAATTTGGCTTTACATGCTCAGACACAATGTACATATGTCATGGCTCCTTCCCCACTCTGGCACGATAAATGCAGAAGTGGGGGCCAGCAAGCATACCCCAAAACCTTATCTACCAGGCTTTGGTATAAAACTTCCCCCCAAAATCTTAAAAACCTAGATTTTGGGAATAAAACTTCCACTGCCACCACCCAAATTAATAAAGAAAACCAGGGGAGAGACCATTTGGGAAAATCTCACCCCTAAAGTAAAAAGCAGGACACCACCATTAACCAATCCTAGGTTAATAAAAAGAAAAGAGAAAACTTTTATTATTACAACAATATTCCTGTTGCAAGCATAATGACTAGATGGAAAGGTAACAAAATATATACATGGAGAAACTCCATGGGCCTAGAACTTAGTTACAAAGAAAAGCCAAAACATCTTTTAAACAGTGCCAGACATCAGATCCCATACCCAAACCTTAAAACAATAAAACCTAACGGATTTATCTAAACTTTACCCTACTTACAGAAAGTGAAGAATTGTTTCTTGGAGAGAGAGAGACATGTTTGTTCCTTTCTATAGCTGCAGAGGAACTCACCGAGAGACAAAAGAGGGAAAAACCCAAATTCCTACCTACATTCCTATTGGCCACTCCACCTAGCTATGTGTAGTTAACCCCTTCGTCCCCAGGCTGCTGGCTAACCCTCATAATCACGACAACATACAAGCAGCGTTTCCACTTCAATATGCTTTTGCTGCCAACTTAAAAAAAAAAACCCTCAGCGATCATGCTGAAAGACTGAATGTTCCTCTACATTCTCCTCTGAGTTGAACAAACTCAAAGGACTTTTATCTTAGATAAAAAAGAGTTGCAGTACCTATGGCAGATGGTACCACTTGTTCATGTCTAATTTTAGCCTGCAACTCTACCACACAGTTGAAGAAGAGGGCATAGAATCTTATATTGTCACCGAGCTGAGGGGGTGGGAGGAGACAGAGAGAGCGAGAATAGTGCCTCTGGCTCAACTACTAAGCCTATAGAGGAGAACTCAAACTTAGTTGGTATGAAATAATTGTGAGATTATCTGAAATAGCTTCCTAGCCAGCTACATACAGCAATATTCTGGCTGCTACAGCCGATTCATCTGCAGAACATGCTGGGTGCCAATTCCTGAATTATTGTGGTCCAGACAGGGGATCCATTAGTTAAAGATGACACAGCACAAACTCTCACTACTCTGTTTTTTTATCTCTTTGTCTCATAATTGAACAGGATATTTTTCCTTGCTTCTCCAGCCTTTGGCAACAGTTCTGGATGCCAATGAAGCACAACACCATTATTGTAGTCATTTTGGGAATAATTTCTTTGCAAGATGAACACCTGGCCCACACAGTTGGGATACCTTCTAGATTAGCTTGTTCAGTTACCTGTGGGAATTTTGATAACATTTGTACATAGCCAAGCAAGAAATATTTCTGGTCTTTTTTACATGTCTAGTATTATCAACTAAATAACATAGTTAATACTCCCAAGCTTTTGGATTCTGCTATTTCTATTTTAAATAAACCAATAGAATCTACTAGACAAGGATATCAATATGAATCTTTGGATATGAATCTTAATAGGAGATTTTCACATCAGGTATTTGATTTCATCTCTGAACGCTGCAGTTACTGTGGCGTGAGTGGCAGCAGGAAATGGCTTTCAAACCCTTCCTAGCAGATGGAATAAAATCTGTCAGGTTATTAAATTACTACATTACTATTTTTAGTTTCTATTTCCAAATCTTTTTTATTCTTTCTTCTTCTGTCATATGACATGTCATTGTTAATCAAATCTCAAAAACATTTTTATTTTGGAAACGAAGCAGGCATGACTGACACTTTATTACCCTTTGCTCTGCAATATTTTCTCTACTTAACTTGTTTTATTTGTCCAGAAACATATGGGATTATTTGCATAAATCCTTAATATGTTTCATGTGTTTCAGAGTTCCAAAAATGGGTAAGAGGACAAAGAGGCAAAGGCCAGGTAGGTATGCAGGGAGTTACAGACATTAGAAGTTTAGAGGTAAGTTTAGAAATCTGAAATTGTCCAACTCTTTTTGTTACTTCACTGTACCTGAAAGTAAGATCTCTCTATAAATGAGTTCTTCTATGATAACTAAGGTAGCTATTTATCACTATGGAAGAAAATGTAACACAATGTTAAATGTAGTAGTAAATGGTCCAATGCTGAAAGGAAATGAATGAGCCAAAATTTTAATAAGTCAACAGGAATAGCAGTGATAATTAACCTTAATCAACAGTACCCAAACTTTATTCAACAAAGGGCTGAATTGGAAACTAGTCAGAAGTCTAAGTGTCACTCTTAATTTGCATAAAAATGGAGCAGAGTAGACTATAGCAATTCTCAGCTTTATCACTGAAGTCAAATTCAGAAAAACTATTGGCCCCAACAACAAATGCTACAGCTTGATCTTAGTTTATGGGGGGGAACCCATAGGCTGCAAGGATCACACTCATGTTAAAGACAAAAGATTCCTTAGTCCTCATTTGGTCTTCCTGATCTATCAGAAACATTAACATGGTAGGTACAGCTAAAAATGGAAATTCACCTACCAATCCAATATTGCTACACATCATATTAGAGAATGGTTTATTTGCCATCACAAAACTGGTTCTCCCTTATCAATTATGAAGATATAGTCTTAGATCAGCACATCTTTCATTACAGAATATTCCTCTTCCCTCCAAAGAAAAAACTCTTACGTACAAATCCTAAAAAGGCACACAATTTGATAAGCCATTTCACCCAGCATGATACACTACAAAACAACTTCAGAAAATGAAAAGTGGCTGACCATTTAAAAATGGACCTATACAATGAACATAACAAAACTACTTGCAGGTTGATTATATTATTACCCCCAATGAAAGGACAGAAAATATACTAGCTCTAAACTTTTTCAAAATTATTCCACTTATTTGATGTTTTGCAGATTTTTAGACTCTGTAGCAGATACAGCCAGCAGGAGATTTTTCTGAAGTTTAGTTTAATTCTCTCCTCATCAACATGAATGCAGAGAAGAGACTGTGAAAAAACACAGTTTTAAAAAATAACTAACTTTTTTGCCATCTAAGATGAATGTTAAGAACTTTACAAATGAAGGACCTTCAGTAAGGAAGCCAATAGGGAGTAAAGGGAAATAAGACACATCACCCTGTTGAAAAGTAGATATATTTAAAAATAATAATAAATAATAATCAAAAACTTTCTCCACTAAATCCTAGGATTCTGGCAGACTTTTCCTGGTGATAGGATTTTTACTTGTTTGTCATTAGTTAATTATTCCCAGTTAAAGACAAGACCTAACTGAAGTTTAATTCTAAATTCCTCAGTGCCATCTGTCTTTAGCTTCTCTCAGAGAAAGTAGTAACAAAATTGAATCCTGCAGGAATGTTTCTTAAAGCAGTACCACTACAATAAAATCTATTCAGCACCTAAACAAAGAAAATATACAAAAAGTTAATCTTTTCTTTTGGAATTACTCTTTCAAGAAAAAGTAGTCTGGAGTGAGAAAGGAATATGTGTACAGTAAAAATGATCATTTAGAAATGTTTAGTATATATTTTGAAATAGGAAAATAACATTTTATAATTGCAATAAAATATTGCAGTGCTTAAATTACAGAGTAGTAATTCATGCCTATTGCACTCAACAGCACTCGGCCTTTGGCCTCTGCCTAACAATACACTAGAAAAGAATTATTGCGTTGTATTTCACATCCTGTCATGTTTTATTGCTTAATTAAAGCACAATGCTCCTCAACATGACAAGCAATTGGACTATTACCATAATAGATTATAAACCAAGCTAACATATTTTACCTTTATAACCTGTGCTTCCTTTTTTGTACACACATTACATATTGTCTGAAAAAAGGCACAGCTGCTTCTTGCTTCTTTGTCTGTCAAGTGTGCATAGCAGAAAAATAAATAGGGACATGGATCCTCCCAGCTGGGGCTAAGGATGCAGATAAGGACACATGAATCCTGGAAATGAATGTGTGGTTGTGGAGTTGGTTTGAATGGGAGAGCTTTGATTTCCTCAACCAAGTACATAAAAGGTTGTTACAAGGAGGAGAGAGAAAATGTTTCTTAACTTCTGAGAATAGGACAAGAAGCAATGCAGCAAGGCAGTTTAGGTTGAATTTTAGAAAAAACTTCTTAACTGTGAGGGTGGTTAAGCATAGGAACAAATTGTCTAGAGAGGATGTAGAATCTCCATCAATGGAGATTTAGAGCAGGTTAGACAAACATCTCTCAGGGATGGTCTACACCAGTGGTTCTCAAACTTTTTGGCCAGTGACGCACCCTGCTCAGTGTAGACCTTTCTATGGACCCCCAGCCAGTCACCCGTGATGACAAAATGGGTGTAGGAGCAGGCTGGGCGGTGTGGGTCTGGCTGGGAGGTTGGATGCAGGAGCGTAGTGGGGGGAGGTCTAGCTGGGAGGTAGAGTGCAGGAGCAGGCTGAGGATGTGGGGGGAGGGTCTGGCCAGGAGCTTGGGTGCAGGACTGGGCTGAAAGTGGAGGGGATCTGGGAGGAAGACAGGGTGCAGGTGTGGGGCGAGCATTGGGGGTCTGGTGGGTGGGGGAGTACAGGAGCCGGCTATGGACTGGGGGTCTGGGCACAAGGAGAATGGGGGGCGCTTACCTGGTTTCTGCCACTCCCAGGCACCATCCCCCTTGCTCCCATTGGCTGTGATTCCAGGCAATGGGAGCAGCAGAGCATGTTGAGCCCCCTACCCCACAGCAGAAAGCCGGCGCTGGTGCTCCAACCTTGCAGGAGAGATGGGGTTATGAGACTGAAGCATCAGCACAGGGTCCCTGCTTCTAAGAGGGAGAGGAAACCCCGAGCCCACAGCTTATCTGCAAGACAGTCGTGGACCACTAGTAGTCCACAGACCACACTTTGGGTGTGTCTAAACTACACCCCTCTGCTGACAGAGGGATGTAGATTAGGCACATCACTATTGCATATGAAGTGGGGATTTAAATATCCCGCGCTTCATTTGAATAGAAATGGCCGCCGCTTTTTGCCAACGCGGCACTTTGCTGGCAAAAAGCAGCAGTCTAGACGGGGATCGGTCGACAAGGAAAGCCTTTTTTGACTGATTCTGTAAACCTCATTGCACGAGAATGTCAGGTCTTGTGTAGTGGGTTGGAGTGGCCACCCACTGACCCTGAAGGGGAGGCACCCCTCCCAGAGCCTTGGTGGACTACACATGGCCCTAATGAGCCACCTGGCCGGAAGGGGCCAGAGAGGTAAAAAGCCTGCCAGCCAGGCGCCGACCACTGAAGAGGCCAGAGGACTCCCCTACACTTCGAGGAAGGGCGCTAAGGTGTGGTGAGGTAGAGAGCTGGCATGGGTCACCAGGCCCCCTGCTGCACAGTGGCCCGGAGGACCAGCAGAGGCCAGAGGGCTCCCCTGCGCACCGCGGAGCAGAGCAAACGCTTGTGGAGATGGTGAGTTGGCGTGGACCACTGGGGCCTCTGCTGCACAGCGGCCCGGAGGACCAACAGACTTCCCCGGACATCCCAAACACCCTGCAAGCCGCTGAGGAGTGGCCAATGGACCTGGATCCCTGTGACTCCACGGGAGACCTACACGACTGCCAGGTATGTGCGGAGGGGGAGGAGGGAAGTGGCCCAGGGGACAGCATGGACATAGACTTGCCCGGATCAGAGTGTTTCGGGCTGGAGCCCCCGCTGATCCAGCAACAGTAAACTGCTACCTCTAGGGCCCTGGTCCGGGGCATAGTGGAGTGAGCGGGCCTGTGCCTCCCCACCCACCCACCGCTTGGGTGGTAGCCTCCCCTTCTCTGCCATTGCTGGCGAGCTGCCTGAAACCCTCCTGAGCAAGGAGACCTCACTTGTGTACTAGGCCTTGATAAGCCACTGGGCCTTTACAAACTGTTTTCCTGCGGCCCCACCCTGAACCAGGGCTGGGCCTTGATTAACTGTTGGGGCTTATAGACTGCTTTGCCTGCCACCCTCCCCTGACCAAGGGCTGGGCTTATAAACTGCTACCTGCTGCCCCGCCCTGACCAAAGGCAGGGCTACAAACTGTTTACCGGCAGCTCTGCCCTGAACTAGGGCTGGGCCTTCCTCACCACAGACTTGGGAGCCTGCTCTGAACTAAGGCCGGGCCCCTGCCTATCAATTGCTGGCCTGCCCAAGCCCAGGCCGCCTTTGTTATTGGTTGCCCCGCCCTGAGGTAAGAGCGGGGGAACCCGGACTGGTTATTTGATATATTAATTTCCCCCAGAGACTGATTCGGGTGTAGTGGGTTTGAGCGGCCACCCACTGATCCCGAAGGGGAGGCGCCCCTCCCACAGCTGACCAGCTTACATCTAGACAATACTTAGCCCTGACAGAAATGCTGGGCAGGGAACTGGACTAGAAGACCTCTTGAGTTCCCTTCCAGTGTAATGATTCTAAAGACCATGAAATGCAGTTTCAGGAACAAGGACTACTGGGAAAAAGATGGAATCCACCTGACCAAGAATGGGAAAAGCATCTCCTTGCTGGCCTAGTGAGAAGGTCTTGAAACAAGATTCAAAGGGGTGACAGAAGCCCACAGATATGTGTTAAAAATGGTGAACTCAACAGAAGGCAAACATAAAATTATAACAGAAGCAACGGAAGGGAGAACAGGGAAATCTGCTCAGTATCTTGATGTCTATAAACAAATGCAACTGGTTAGTATGAGGAATAACAGGAAGAATTGAAAGTATTAATACATGAGCTCAGGAGTGGCCCGAGGCCGGCTGCGGCAGCTGGCGCCCTAGGCGGAAAGCGCGATCGGTGCCCCCGCCTGCACGGCCGTCAATGGCCGTGACGTAATCACAGGGCGCCCGGGCCGGCGACGCCCTAGGCAACTGCCTAGTTTGCCTAGGTTCATGGGCCGCCCCTGCATGAGCTAAATTACAACTTAATTGGAATGACTGACATTTGGCAGGATACATCTAATGACTAGTAGATAGATATAGAGGGTCCCAGGAAGGAGATCCAGGGTACAGGGGAAGAGGGCTTGTGTTACACATTAAGAATGTATGCAGTAGGTCAGAGACAGATCAGCTGAAAGAGAAAGGGCGGGGGGGGCAGGGAAATCCAGGGACAACACGAAGGCAAGAGTATATGTTAGAGCATCATATCAAAGGGAACAGATAAATGAGGCATTCTAGAACAAATATAGGTTGGACCTACCTGGTCCAGCACTCTCTATACCTGATTGGGAGACAAGGGAGTTTGCCAGACCAGGGGAGGTCTGGGAAGGGAGGTGCTGGCTGGACTCCTCATCCCAGCCACCTGGGTGCCTTTCCTCTGCTTGGCTCTTCTTCCCTGTCTCCCAGCCCTGTGAGCTGCAGTAACCCTGCTGGAGCTCCCAGCCCCATGAGCTGTGGCAGCCCAGCTGGAGCTCCCAGCCCTGCCAGCCTCACAGCAGCCCTGCCACCCCACTGGCACTCCCAGCAACCCTGCCAATCTTTTGGCAGCCCCGCCACCCCACTGGAGCGCCTGCTAGCCCCATTGGCCTCGCAGTAGCCCTGTCACCCTGCCAGAGCTTCTGCCAGCCCTGCCAGCTGCAGGCTCCAATCCTCCATGAGCTCTGCCCTGCTCTCCTCCCCCCGCCCCCAGTTTCCCTGCCCCTCTAGCTGTGGGCTCTGGTGTCCCACTCCCCTGCTGGCCCCGCCAGTGGGCTCCACTCCCAAGCCGTCGGCAACCTCTGCCACTGGGACTCTCTGGTCCTGCTGGACCACGGATGTTGCCTGACCAGAAAGTCCCAGACCACGGAGGTTCAACTTGTAATAATAGAAGTATCCAAAACCAAAGACCTGGTAATAATGGAAGACTAACTACCCAAACGTTTGTTGGAAAAGTAATAAAGTAGAACACCAAATATGCAATGAGTTCTTGGAATGTGTTGGGGACAACTTCTTGATTCAGAACAAGTGGGGCAGCCATTTTAGATTTTACAGGGAGAATTGGGAGCAAATCTGAAGACTGACAGCAATTTGGGTGGAAGTCCTCCTGAAATGATTTCTAAGAATAGGAAGTAGTGAGAGTAGCAGGAGAAACTCAGAGAATAGTAGGTAAGGTCCAATGGGAAGACAATTAAAGGAAAAAAGAAATTTAGAAGAGTGGGCTGTTTCTCAAAGTGACATTAAAGGCACAAAAGCAAACTGTGGTTTCTTTGCAAAACACAAACTAATTATTAAAACATATTCTACTTGAAGAATTTTTAATGATTAATGAGAAGGCACTAATCTGTCTCTGATTTCTCATATTGATCCTGGTACTACTAAAGAAAGTGACTGATAGTTACCGACAAACCATTTGAAATATTACTAAACATATTTTGGATAAAACCCTGCTCCATTCATGTCAATGACAAAATTCTCCTTGACTTCAATGGAACCAGAATTTCACTCACCAAGAATAATACAAAAAGCTCACATAAAAGGAGTGGATAGGCCGTAAATTACATTATAGCATAATCTAACTAATTAACACATTATTGTTATTTTAAAACATGTCTAAAAGGTGCTAGATGCTAGACAAATATATAGGAATAAACTGCCTTTGTCTCTAGGAGATCACCATCCAGAAATCTGTGTGACTATGAGATTCAGAAATAATACATTTTCTCAACAACTGAATGTCTCAAAATGATACCTGTTAAAGACATTACGAGAAAAAAATATTAATACTGAAACTACATCCATAGCACTTGATAGATGTACCATGGTGAACCTTCAAGTTCATGAAACATCAAGGAGTCACTTAATGAGGTTCAACTGTATGTACTACATATGCCTGCAAGGTGACTAGAATGTCCCTGCAATTGTAACTGCTGTACCTGTAAAATGACACTGATGTGATTATGATATAACTGAAACAGCTGCAGTCTTTGATCATGTGTTGGCAGTTTATGTACAGATGTGGAGAATGTAATAAGGGCAGATTTTATTAGCTTGCATGGTATTCTGTTATGCTAATAGTTCCAGTGTAGGCTTATAATGTTATGCTGATTGTAGTTTATTATTGTAACTATTCATAGTGAAATATGTGATATTCATGCGTTAATTGGTTAACATAAGCAAAGGAAGTAAAATTGTCCTTAACTGGTTGACACTCAATATTTTTGAAAGTTGATTTTACAGTCAAAATACTGCTATAGACATAATATAAAACACATTTTAACTACAACAAGAAATCTGAGTTTGAAGCAAGGTTAGTTGCCAACATAATGAACATATGCTTAATTTTCCCACTAATAAATATTTCCACAGATACCATGTCTAATGAAGCACAAAGTAAGCTATTGCCATTTGATAATTATAAATACACAAACTCTCAAAGAAATATGAGCACTGAATTAGATCATTTTATATGAGAAGGTGGTATTGTATTGTAATGTCACAGGAATCGTCTTAATATACTCATTCCTTAAATAATTTGGTACAAAGAGTAACCAAATGCTCTCTAGGGTCCTCTGAGGTGCATGTTTCTTGTTAATAAAATCAAACTGTTTTAAAAAGAGCAAATTTCTTTACATTTGTTCTTTGTATTCATAAAACATCATGCTCCTCACAACCTCCATTTAATTATTGGGAACATTATGCAGCCCCCAGGCTAAAACCTATACTACTTCTAGATAGGTGAGATTAATGCAGCCCTAGACTTGGACCCATAGAAACACAATGTTTTTATTCAATGGTCTATGTGTGATGGTGCCCACCAAAATGATTGTTAATATAGATGTAGATGCAAAATGTAACACTGACAAGGCAGGGAGCTAGGATTGCCATGAGTCCTTAATAATTTGTGGTGGCAAGCCCTTAGATTTGTGGTGTGTGTGTTGTCAACTTTCTGATTGCAGAAAGCTAAACATCCTCACCCCTGCCTGACCCCATTTCAGAGGCCTTGCCCCACCCTTCTCTGAGTCCTGACCTCCATCCTCCCTCCCTCTGCCCCACCTTGGCTCACTCGCTCATTTTTACTGGGCTGGAGCAGGAGGCTGTGAGGGCTCCATCTGGGAGTGTAGGGTTTAGGGTACAAGAGACTCTGGGCTGGGACCAAGGGGTTTGGCATGCAAGATGGGAATCTGGACTGGGATGCAGGAGGAGCTGAAGGCTCCAGCTGGGAGTTAGGAATTTGGGGTCCAGGAGGGAGCTCTAGGCTGGTGGGCGAGGCAGAGGAGTTTAGACTGTGTGAGAGGACTCTGTTCAGCTCCTAGAAGTAGACAGCATGCTGCCCTTGCCTGCTGGTTGCCACCCCTGCAGGACCCATTGGCCATAGTTGCTGGTCAATGAGATCTGCAGAGCCCCCTGGCCACCCATCCACTTAGGACCCAGAAGGACATGCTAGCTGCCTCTGGGGAGCTACACAGGTGGGCATAGAGCCTGCTTCCCATTGTGGCTAACTGCACTTTTAATGGCCTTGTTACTATGCTGACTAAAGCTGCCAGGGAACCTTTTTAACAAGATGTTCTGGTGGAAAACCAGATGCCTGGCAACCCTTCGAAGGGTAGGTGTTTTAATGTTTCATTGGATCCATTTAGGCATAATCCATGACTTCTTTTAACTTCTTTTCCAATTACAATGAAGCGTGGAGAGAAGATCTTCAGATAATCAACATACTTTTCAATTCAGAGTTTGCTTGTTAGATTTAATATTCTTCTTTTTTCCAAACAATGCTTCACTTTTGTCATCTCACCCAGGAAATCATCAGTACATTTCAATAAATATTTAGGTTTCTCCTTTTATTTATATATGAATGTAACATGCCTAGTACCCTTCCCAGTGTATAGCATCCTTAGGATTTCCCAAAAATTCTCTCTGCAACCTATGACACTTCATGCTTTGTCTCTTTTGACGGGCCACAGTATTTTGCTCACTTTGAGTACCTGTGACGGAGCGCGATCTCCCTGCACTCCGAACACCCCCATTGCCGCACTCTGGGGAGCGCAGAGCCTGTCTTGCTGCTTGTGCTGCATATTGGTGTGCCACGGCACAGCTGGGCAACACCGTGAACCGGAGTGGGATGCCTCAGGTGCTTTACGAGCACACCAAGAATGACGCAAGAGGGGCGGGGCGGCTGGAGCTCATAGCGGTGACGTCACGGAGAGGGGTGGGGCAGGAGAGACAAGGTGGGAGTTACAAAAGGGAAATGGACACAGGGGAAAAGGGGGGACGAAGGAGGAGAGAGATGACGGTTGCTGCGAACAAGTGGGAGGGAGAGTGGCAGGGCTCGGCCGGCTCCGGTGAGCCATCTGCTCTGGTCGAGAAGATGTCCGGGAGGGGTGTGGATCTCCCCCAGCTGTAGCTGGGGTAGGAAGTAGCCCAGGGTGGGGCTTCCCTGCTAAGGCCCGTGGGCTGACAAGTTATGGCAGGAATCCCTGTCAGCTGGACAGGAACTTGTCTGTGCCTGTCCTTAGGGCCCTGGGCTGGGACCCGTGAGAGAGGGCGGGTCTGGGTCCCCCTACCCCATCTGCCAAGGGCAGGTGCCAGAGTACAAGCTATTGGAAGCTGAAACTCTAACAGACTGCCGAAGAGGCAGGGTGGCCTGTGAAAAACTCTGAGCAGAGGGCCAATTAGGAACATGAGTGGGACCCCATGAGAGAGGGGGACTAGCCCGCTCGTTCACACTACCCAACTGAGTATCTGCCTCCTAACAAATAGTTCACATACCCACTTCAGATGATCAAACAATAGCATATTTTACTGGCAACTACACAAAAACAAACAGATAAAGTAACACACAGTTAAAATCAACATGTCCCTATGAATACTATGGAAAGCAGAACTACACTAGTAATTATAACTTTGATGCACAATACTGCAGGGTGTTTAACTTTCTCCAAGGACTTATGCCATAGAGAAGACCAAATTACATTAAACTCATTCTATGCGGAACTGCATTTTTAATTAAGATGTGTGGTCCTGGAAGTGCACAATGAGGGACACATACTAACTACAATTCCCCACTGAAATTCTCAATGATTTCTCTGGTAGCTTTGCAGATGCAGAACCTGCAGACATATCTCAGCTGTTCTGTGTGCTCCCACAGCATAAACTTCAACATCCAATGGTCTTATACATGCCTATCCAACGTCTGGTGTATCTCAGCCAGCACACTAAGGGTGTGACTACACTGCAGGACTTAATTCGAAATAAGCTATGCAAATTGAGCTATGTCAATTGCATATCTTATTTCAAAATAGGTTGCGTCTACACAGCACTTATTTCGAAATAGAGCACTCTTCCTCCAACTTCCCTTACTCCTCATACAATGAGGATTACAGGAGTCAGAGTAAGAAATCCTCCAGCTTGACAGTATTTTGACACTATTTTGAAATAACTGCCTGCTGTGTAGACTCAGACAAAGTTATTTTGAAATAGTGTTGCAGTGTAGACATACCCTCAATGTTTCAATAGCAACTATGCGAGTGAAACAAGATAGACACAATGCTCTCACAATATTACATAGAAAAATGAAAAAAAGACAATAATACCTTATTATTAAATAATCATTCCATATATGACCTCTCAATCCTCACATCAAAGGAAAACTACAACATTTTCAAAAGCTGAGCCTGGGAACTTAACTCCTTAAGTTTGCTAGAAAGATCATGGACTGAACAGATTTATGACTCATTGCAACAATCTGTCACCCTTATTTGTCCTTTGACAGTAGAGGTGTTAACTGTCCACTTCACCTTGAATGGTCTCTTGCAGCATGTGTTAACATCTGTTCCACCTTGAATTTAGCTATGGCCTCTGAATACCTTTCCCAGAGGTGAAAAAGAACTCTTTGTAAGCTTGGAAGCTTGTTTTTTTTCACCCACAGGATTTGGTCCAATAAAACATACTATCTCACCCAACTTGTCTCTCTAAAATCCTGGGACCAGCACAGCTCCAACAACATTAAAATGGACAAAGTTTTAAAATGAGCATTTCTTTTAAAAAGATCCTCAGTGAAAGGAGTTAACAGTGTTGTCATTTAGGCTTAATCAAGATGAATATTATGCCCCACATTGTTCTAGAAATTTCAGACTGTGTAGAGGTTCAGTAAAATAGCACTGAATTGCTTCACTATTTAGCAAGTTATCTTCACAATATCAATAGGGCTTATACCGTTTTATAATTAAATTTTAAATTCTTAAGTATATTAACCTGCCACGAGAGTCTGGTAAACACAATAGGTATATCAGATCCAGCCCATGGGCCCTTGTGTGCAACACTTTAGAACTATAAATTTTCTAGCAATTTGACAATGGTGACAAATTTCTGTGGAATATCTCTTCCCTAGCAAGAGTGTATATGTACCCAGAGACCCTTCTCTTTACTTTTTGAAGCCCTACTGTCAAAAGTCTCAATTAGCAGCTGGAGTTCAGTAATTGCCCTATCAATATACAGACAGTCTTCAGGGTTTTTTTTTTTTACAAATGCATTCTCTTTTCATTTAAATACAAACAGTTCTATTTCTCCCCAATCCAGATCTTAGTCAATCAATAATCACAGGTTTCCACTTCATCTTTTTCAAAGTGGAAAATGTTTGAGGATATGTTACCATTCTTTGTTTGAAGCACTGCACACATAGTCAAAAAAAATGTTTTGACTTGTTTAACAATCCTAAAATAATACTTTTGAGGCATGCCTAAACATCTTAGAAGCCCTGAGTGGACACACACGTATAATTAGAAATAAAATGAACCCCAGATAAAAGTAAAAAATTATTGGACAATTTCTTACTTATGTAAATTTGATCTTAATACAAGGACTAAAGATTTTTACTGAAATCTGCAACATAAGGCACTAAGAACAAATTTTATGAGTGAAAGGAAAATTAAAAACAAGGACAAATAACATTTCATCTTAAAATGGGCTGAAGTTATCCCAAGTAAACAAACTAGACAAGTTACCCAAACCAAGCAAATTACAAAGTGAGTTGTTTCTTTTGCTATATGGACAGTTTTATATACGCTGTGTGTGTGTGTGTGTGTGTGTGTGTGGTTTTGGTGGATTCAGTTCTAGTTTTCCTCCTTGATTGCTTCCAGCACCTTCCATACTCCATCTGCAATCTTTCTCCTCAGTCAAATATCTCTGTGATATATCTGAGTTCTCCCTGGTCTCTCTGTATCCACCCTGCTCTCACTGGTATCTCTTTCTTTAAATGGACATTAGCTAAAGATGAGCATATTGGATTTTGTTCAGTGACTTCATCTTAACTGATTTGCATTGTAATATAATCTTAAATTAAATGGCAAGCTGTGGTAAAGTATATAAACACAACACTGGGATGAGAAGGGGTTAAGGAGCAGTTCTGGGCCCAACTGGTCCTGGTCCATTGCACCTGCAATGCCTGTTTCAGCTGAGAAAATCAGATAACTCAGAAAAAATGGATAGTAGGTAAACTAGGGAGATTGACACTGTGGCAGTCCTTGCTGCAGGAAAGGGACCTGCAAATGGCAGCTACCTAGCTCTACAGCAGTGACTACTATGTCCTTAAGGATTAAAGAATGCTTTGTTCTTTTTTTTTCTTGGTTTGTTTGTGAGATAGTAACAATGCCCTGGACTAGAAGTGGTAGTAAGTGGCCCATAAGGCAAGTCTTGGTATTGTAGCCACTCTTTGGGCCCGAGGTAAGAACCCAGTACAGAGGGAGAACCCCAGGGGGATAAGAAAATGTAGCATAGAAGTGAATGTGTGAGGTCTTGGAGTTGGGCAGGAAAGTCTTTTTTTGAGGGGTGGGGTGGAGTGTGTGTGTAGATATTGTACTTCTGTGCTTTGTTGGATTCTGTTACCTCAGAAAGGGATGGATTTAATTGGTGACCTGGACAGAAGAGTGAGTTTCTATCTACTGAAAAAGAAACTGTAATCACACCATAATTACCAGCAGTAGAAGATGCTAGAGACGAAGAAGAAATGTGACCTAGAGACTAATCCTTATGTGGTATCTCTGGTAAGCCCAGCCCTGTCATACCAATGTAGTTCAGTAACAACGAAAATGTTCTTACATTTCATTTCCTACAAATAAATGAGTATATACCTAAATAGCAAAATCACTAAATCAGACTGTTGGTGAAAAATTAAAAGAGGACCTTCTATAGACAGAACAGATACTTTATTCTTACAAACTGTACATGACTTTAATATTATTACAGAATACGCAGAGTGCACTTCAGACACTAAAGCAAAATTAACAATATTCAGAACACGTCTAAGTCTTATTCCATTGTTAAGAAGTTGCAGTTATTGAGTAAAAGTAATAAATAGTAATATACTCTCCATAAAAAGCTGAGCCTTAAATATCTTTATATTTGTTTGAATATGCAATGACTTTATATCATACATCAGGATTTCTGCAGGTTCTTTTGAGCCAAAGACTTAGGGAACTAACAATTAGCTAAATATCTGAACGACAAAATCTGGCTTTGATTCCAAAAACTACTGTTTAGGGAATATGCATGTGTTGCTATGCAACACAATTTAAAATCAACAAATGTTGCCAAATTATTTTTGCATAAAATAATAGACTTGTAAGATTTTACAACTTTTAATTAATGAAGTTTGTGGTTATTAACATTTAAGTACCTATGTTAAAAATGCTGATTTTTATAATGAAAAACAAAATCTATATCTTAAAACCGAATGGAAGAACCGCCTCCCATGATAATAAATGTTCAGTAATTTGAAAAGTTTTTCTCCCTTGGAAAAATATACAACTTAGTGAAATAACATTTTATGCTGGTCTGCTCACCTACCTTCTCTGATGAGTTGGCTGTGGAAAGACTGTGTAGATGCAAAACTCAATTAGTGTAATTTATGTATCCTTGAATGTCAATCATCACTGTTGAGAGGTGGGACTTTCAGGCTCTCTGTGCATTAATTAAGAGCTCATCTCAGCAGACTAATCTTTCTACCTAAGGACCAAAAAGTAAGTTTTAATTAGATTCTAAAAGACAACATGTCATATACAAAGTAAATGTTCTTTAGCTAGTGTGTAAAAAAGGACAGTAAGAGGACATTATTAATAACAATATAAAGGGCATCAGTCCCTTGTTCACATTTAACTTCATAAATACAGAAGTATTTTCAATGTGCACATTGAGTCCTGCTTTAAAAACTGCATCCAACTCTTGTAACAATATGCAGAGACAACAGAAGATTGACTAGGTTGCTTGGATGCCAACATTATTATTTGACCCCTGTCTAATTACTGATGCTGAGCTGATGTTGATTGAGTGCATCTAAAGAACTGAAGTTAGAATGTATTTCTCTCTGATGGCCAGCTTTTTGTTCCAGGCTACCTTGTGACAGAATATGCAATGGGCAAAACAATGCAAGCTCAGCAAAAGTGAGTGAATGGACTTGCACACGGCATCACTTTCACAGCCTGAGTGATGGAGAAAGTATGCAGTTGTTGGCTGGCCCTTAAATTTTGGAGGCTCAAGAGAGGTTAAAAAACTAGCTGGGCTCACTGGTGTCAGCTGCTTGAGAGATGCCTCTCTCATTGAATGGCCTGTATGAGGACTATCAAATATGCTGCTAGGACTCACTTGGGAAATATTATATAAATAATATATTACATCATTTATAAATGAAGGGAAGGAAAACAAATTTTGAAAGCTGGTCTGGAAAATAAACATGTCAGCTAATAGCTTGTGCATAGAAAAAAAAAGGAAAAATTAAAAGAAAAATAAGTTTACACTTGAGAGAACAAGAATAAACTCGTTTGTCAGACACTGAAATAAGGAATATAATGAGAGTAAAAAACCGAAACAAAAGAATACAAAAAGAAAGGCTGCTGTAAGAAGTCTTGGAAAGAACAACTAAAATGCCAAACTCAAAAATGAAATTTAGAACAGAGGAAAAACACAGAAAAATAGGATTTCAGGCAGATGCAAAAAGAAGCTAAAATAAACTATGTGCACACTACATGACATAATTAATAATAATTATAAAGAAGGACTCTTGCATAGAGGAACAGTACAATAGAAAGATGCGTCAGAATGTGGGATAAGGTTTATTAGCTGTCCTATAAAGACTAAATGTGAGTTCTAGCGTTCTTCACTGCTATTGTATTTCACAGCTTTTTACAAAAGGAATACATTTGGGAAACACAGCCATCATGTATGCTATGAATTTACTACCTAACTAGTATACCTGACAGGTACTGAACAACAGTAGCAAAACTGACAAAACAAATTGTAGATATTACATATATTCCATGTAAACGTTATTTCCTGTAAACAATACTGTACGAGGAAACTATTACTACAGTGTAAGAGTAGTTATCTGTGAAATAAAATAAGAAAAAAATTAGCCAATAATTTATGTTAATTTTGACCATAAAAATATTTTATAATCCTCTCCCAGTTCATTCTCTCATATACTCGTAGCCATTTATATAGTGATTGTTTATACAAGAGGGGAAAAAAGAACTCCCCAGGTAGAGGTTGGCAGTATGACTCATTAGATTTAAGAAACTGATAAATAGATGGGCTAAAAAACCACACCCTTACATACAATGTGAATACACTGCAATACTCCTTGAGAACATTTATATTAGAAACTAGCTCTATTATTAGAAATTCAAATTCATTGTATGAATTAAGAGTATTATAAAGTCACATAGTACAAACGACTGGTTATATTATATGGCATACCACTTTAAATATATGTGGTTTTTTGAGCTTTGAAATCTTGTGAGTTTTCCACTGGTTTTCTAAATTATCCCACTCAGTACGATAGACTTTGGACAGGGACATGTTTAATATTCACTAACACTTGTGGCAGATATTTTTTAATGGAAAGGCAAAAGAGATAAGCCTACGGTATGCTGTTTTTACTCTCTTAATTGAAGTAAAGTACTGAGTCTTGTTATCTGCAGCCTCCTATTAGTCATATTTAGCACATTCCTTGTCAGCTGTGTCCCTTGATTAAGGTGATGGCAGAGATAATGAACACATGACACTTTGGAATAAATAGTAATTCTTTGTTCTCCTAAACAAAGATGAATTTTATAACTGTTTAATTTGCTATCATTCACAAGGGACAATGTCAAGAACTGAACCACAGGATTTTTAGGTAAGTATAAATTGAACTTTAGCAGCATGGTGCCTCCTAACTCCCTTTTTTAGTTTTCTTAGTTTGTTCTCTTCTGAACTCAATTGGTGGTATGCTGCTTTGGAAGCCAGCCATAAAACAAGGCTAACTCGAACAATACAATCTAGATGATCTACTCAACTGTGACTGTGATTTGTGACCTGTCTTCAGGTGAATCAAATTCGGCCACAAAATCTTCTGACATGCAGCTATCACAAGTGCCTGAGAGACTGTCAACACAGTTGTACTAAATATTCTAAGTGAAACATGCTGAGAACCACTGGATTTCATGTGCTATCATGAAATAATCATAAAAGGTGTTTGAGCTTATCTAGAAGGACTCCAGTACATGAAAAACAAAAGTATTCTATTTTCCTGATTTGTTTCTTTTTTTAATGGTGAGGGATATAGCAAATATTCTAATTACTACAGGTAATTCAAACAACAGGACAACACAAATTTTAAAAAGTGTCTACTAATTCTTTTTTTAGACAGCTAGGCTAGGTCTACACTGCAATGTTAAATTGGAAAAAGAAACGCAATTTGCGGTATGCAAAATGTGTATCTTTTCCCGATTTACTTTCAAAAGAGGGTTTTCTGAAATTTGGCGCATCTACATGGTGCCAAATTTCAGAAAAAAGTGCTTTTTTGACATGCCTTATTCCTCATAGAACGAGGTTTACAGGGATGGTGAAAGAGCACATCTGCTTTTTCACAAAAAAATTTGGAAAAACGGACGCGTTCCTTAGATGCAGTATTGTTTTTCCGGGATACCTCTGGTCTCCCGGAAAAGCAATGCAGTCTAGACGTAGCCCTACAGTTTGATTTTTCCAAGGTACTGAGTAATGGCTGCTATTGCTTAGTTTCACAGAAAATCAGATTGTCACAAGTTCGTTGGCTTCTTTAAATTAAGCAGATCCAGCTCTCCTCAGCTGGAACTGATGCTCCCAGTCTGGCCAATTAACTGGATGGGTCAGCACATGAGGCTATGAAGAGCCAAACTGCCAATAAGGAAGGAGGAGTAGGAGCAGGAAATTCCGTAAGAGGTGTTGCCAAAGACTGGGGGCTGGGTGGTGGTAGTGGAAGAGGTGGGAATCTGTGAAGGGCAAAAAGGCCTCAGGGCTAAAAGAGCAAGGAAGAATCATGAAATACAAAGGACTAAGAAAGCCAAAGGGGAAAGTCCTCTGAGAGCAGTGTGTGTGTGTGTGTGTGTGTGTACCTATGTTTAGAGAATAAAACTGTGCCTAGAAAGGGATTCCTGGTGTAGCAGCTGATCGTTTGCAGGCTAGGGAAAAGCCAGCACCTTACACACCTGGGGTGTGTCTAGATTACAGGGTTTTGTCGACAAAAGTGGCCTTTTGTCGACAAAACTATACCTGCATCTACACTACCGCCGCGTTATGTCTATAGTAAGTCGACAGAACGCAGCAGTTTTGTCGACGGTGGTGAACCTCATTCTATGAGGAATAACGCCTTTGTCGACAGAGTTATGTCGACAAAAGGTAAGTGTGGACGCAGGGAAGAATTTATGTTGACAATAAAGGCCTCCAGGAAGAAGCCCTGGTGGACACTCCTGCCACAGCTTTCAACTCTATTGTTCCTGCCTGCAGCCATCTTTAAAAGGCACAGGCACCCAGGATTACCATTCTGGCAGCAAGCCAGCTACAGCCAGGACCCTAAGACCGCGCAGCTCTGTCAGGTCAGGAAACTTGGAGCCATGTCCCAGGGACAAGCCCCCTAAGATCCTCCTGGCCCTTCCAGGGACACATCTCCCCAGAAAGCCAGGGGTACCAAACGCCAGGCACCCTCCTGGTCTGGGCCCAAGATCAAAGCCCTCTTGGAGCTGTGGTCTGAGGAGGAGGCTCTTCAGCTCCCACAGTCCAGGTGTAGGAATGTTGACATCTACACCAGAATGGCTGATGGCCTGGTAAGCAAAGGCCACTACCCCCGCACCGTACCCCAGGTCACAGCCAAGGTGAAGGAGCTGCGGCAGGGGTATGTCAGGGCCCATGAGTGCAGCTCCCGCTCCAGGGAAACGACACACTACTGTGCCTACTACGAGGACCTGGACCGGATCCTGGGGGCAGGGGAACCCCTGCCTCCCAAGAGGCTTGTGGAGTCTGGTGTAGAGACCCCTGTGCAGCAGCGGCCGCAACTCCAGGCAGACGACCAGGAGCTCCAAGAGGAGGAACAGGAGGAGGAAGACAGCACCAGGATCACCCAGGAGGCCTCCCAGACAACTTTGGACCCCAGGGAGGGAACATTAGGTGAGTGCTGTGAGGGTCCAACACACACAGGGCAGGGCAGGCGGGAGCAAAGTGGATGGTGCAATGCTGTGACATGTCATACTGATCACAGGCTGGGGGGGAGGGCACACCCATGGCCGCCCTGAGGGAGGGCTGTCCTATCCCTGCACCCGCATGGCTGCAAGGCACCACCTGCTGCTGCAGGCAGGGATGCCAGGTGCAGGCATGGGTTGGGGACGCTGGGATTGCCACACAGCTTCAGGCCTCTCAACAATCTGCGGGAACCCCAACTGTGGCCTGACACTTGTCTGTGCTGCTTGGCCATGGGATGTGTGTGTGTGTGGGGGCAGGATGGTGGCCTGCACACCTTCTGGGATCCAGAGAGGCTGTGGCTGCTGGCCAGGCCACACCACGCCTCACTGAGACCCACATGAGCATCCTCTGACCCTAGGACAGGCACTAACTACTGAGAAGAAGGAGGGCATGCCTTCTCAGGGAAAGTGTGAGCATGCATGACTGACGACTTTTCCCTCTTGTCCTCCACAGCTGGACCAGCTGACCAGGAGGGGGGCACCACACCTGCCCCACCACCCAGACGGCTGCAGGGAACCCATCAGCACTGGTGCACGTACTTGGACCTGGTGCGCCAGCACATCTTGGTCCTGCGAATGATGCAGGACACATTTAACCAGAGGATGGAGGCAGAGTGGTGCAGGCGCTTGCTGGAGGAATTTGCCCAGCAGTGCACTGACATTTGCACTGCTATCCGGGAGGCCATGGCCTTCCCCGGTCCTGTGCCTGGTCCTGCTCCTCCTGCTCAGCCTGCCCCTCCCTCAGCCCCTGCCCCCAACCCCTGCCATCCCAGACCCAGGTACAGACCCACCTCCTGCCCAGCCCCCTACTGTCCCAGCCTGCATGCACGGCCGTGTGTGAGAAGACCTCCGCAGCCAAAGTGCCAGGGGCTCCTCATCAAGGCAGCACCCTCAGCCCTGAGCCTCCCTCCCCCCTTCCAGGTTGACATTCCCCCTTCCCACCTGTGAGAGTCACTGAGGGAAGCACTTTACTTTGTTTACAAACACTTTATTTTTCTGAACAAAAGAGTATTTTAGTTTTTCAAAAAACCAACAGTGAAATAAATGTTGGTGTACACATTTTTTCACCAACACCTGTTTTTGTTCTCAGTGTGTGATGAAAGAGTACAATGTGTGAATGTGGGGCTGAAAGGGGATTTGGGGAGGAAGGCACTGGGGGCATGGGGCAATCCCACATTTGAAAGGCCCTGGGGAAAATCATCGGCCTCCTTGGGAGAATTGCTCCCTCAGGGCTTCTTGAATGCGCAAGCCCAGCTGGTGGGCTTGCTGGATGGCAGCTGTCCAGGGCTGCTCAAAGTGCCTCTGCTCCACATCAGCCCGTGTCCCCCATGCAGGGAGGAAGGCCTCCCCTTTCCTCTCCACTAGATTGTGCAGCACACAGCATGCTGCAACCACATCAGGGATGTTGTGTTCCCCCATGTCCAGCTGAGTGAGCAAGCATCTAAATCTGCCCTTCAGACGGCCAAAGGCACACTCCACCTGGAAGCGAGACTGATTCAGGCAGGAGTTAAAGAGTTCCCTGCTCGCATCCAGGTGGCCAGTGTAGGGCTTCATGAGCCAGAGCATAAGGGGGTACGCCACGTCGGCCACAATGCATATAGGCATCTGCACATCCCTGACTGCATAGTTCCTCTCCAGGAAAAATGCCCCAGCCTGCAGCCTGTGGTACAGGTATGAGTTCCAGAATATGCAGGCATCGTGTGCCTGGCCTGACCACCCGACACAAATATCTGTGAATTGTCCCCAGTGATCAACCAGGGCCTGCAGCACCATGGAAAAGTAGCCCTTTCTATTAATATACTGTGCTGCTCGATGGGGTGGTGAGTGGATTGGGATGTGAGTCCCGTTGAGTGCTCCACTGCAGTTCAGAAAACCCAGCCCTGCAAATCCAGCCAAGATGGTATGCAGGTCTCCGAGGCGGACAGTCCTGTGAAGCAGCTCCAAACTGATGGCTGTCACCACCTGCAGAAAGGGACAAATACAAACACACATAACAGGGCATTAGAGGAGTTGGGTGAACTGATAGAGGTGCTCCCCCCACCCCTCTCCTCCCAGACCCCGAGAGCCCCCCCTCAGGTAGCCCCCCCCATGGCCCCCTCACCACTGCAGGGTGAGGCCAGGCAGGCTTCTACCACTCCCACCCCATCCCCCATTCCCTGTGCCTGGTCCTGACCGTCCCCCTTATCCGCCTGCTCCCACCCCCATGGACTGTCCCCCGAGAGTGACTTACCTCCATCAAGATGGCCCCAACGGTACACCTCCCCATGCTGAACTGATGTCCCACGGAGTGGTAGCTGTTGGGGGTGGCCAGCTTCCACAGAGCAATAGCGACTTGCTTCTCCAGGGGGGATGGTGGCCCGCAAGCAGGTGTCCTGGAATTGCAGGGCAGGGGCAAGCCAGGCACAGAGCTCTTGGAAGGTGGACTTCCGCATCCGGAAGTTTCGGAGCCACTGGTCATCATCCCCCTGCTGCATAACAAGCCGGTCCCACCAGTCATAGCCTCCAAACTCGCCTCTCAAGGAATAAGTTTGGGGGTAAGGGCAGTAGGGCTGCAGCCTGAGTGAGGGGCTCAAAGTTGGGCTCTGAATCCAGCTCTGCTGCAAACGTCATGATGCTCTCATGAAGATGCAGCAGAACTTCCATCATCACAGTGTGGGGCCATTGCCTGCACAGGGGCAGCTCAGGCTCCATGGCTAAAAACACAGTGCAAAGCAAAAAACAAAACCTGAAAATAAACTGCTGTGGTGTCCGAGGAAGCACAGCAACCAAATCAAAAACTGTAGCAGCTTTGCTTTCCCTCTAGGAAGTAGGCAAGCCAGAGCAGGAGCAGAGCAACGGCTATCTAGGAGGATCCCTTTAAGTACATGACTCTGCAAAGAGCATGCAGCAGGCCTGGACTTTAAGGCTGCCCCTGTGACCTGCCAGAAGCACTTCCGGGTGCCTTCTTTTGTCGACAGAGCGTCCGCCAGTCTGGATGCTCTTTGTCGACAAAGCGGATCGATTTTTCGATCTGCGTAATGCAGTCTAGATGCTCTTTGTTGACAGAGGCTTTGTCGATAAAGCCTCTGTTGTCAAAACCCTGTAGTCTAGACGTACCCCTGGAGACTAACGATGCAAACCCAGAACTCGTGGACACATAAGAAAATGTGATTCTATCTCAAAGAAGTTTAAAATATAATTTAAAAAAATAGAACAGTTGCACGTAACTGCATTATTCCCTAAACTGAATCTAATGGCTATGTTGCTTCTTGTACAAAAATTGAAAAGCACATATCTAAATTATTCACAATGCACATTACTGAAGAGGAAACTTTTATAAAATCATCTAAGTTTGTGAATGGTTATGAAAAAATAATATAGAGTCAATTCATTATTGAGAGACAGCAGATACTGGGGCCTTGCAGGTTAGCTTTCTGTTGGGTGATAAATTAGAGATGGAGATTGGGTATATTCTTATTGGAAGTTGTTTTACAAATAGGGTTACTAACTTTCAAATTGCACAAAACCCAACTCCCTTGCCCTTCTCTTTCTCCGAGTCCCCACTCCCCGCTCTCTCCATCCTCACTCGTTCTGTCCCACCTTTGCTCATTAGTCTGGGATGCGGATTGGCATATGGGAGGAGATGAGGGTTCTGTCTGAGGGGATGCAAGCTCTTAGGTGGAGACAGAAGTGAGGGATTCTGGGTGTAAGAGGAGGCCCTAGACTGGAGCAAGCAGTTGATGTGCAGGGGCAGTAAGGACTCCAGGGAAGGGTGGGTATGAGGAATTTGGGGAGTTCTGGATTGGGGCTCAAGGGTTCTGAGTGTTGAAGGGTGTTCCAAGCTGGGGCATGAGATTGAGGTATTCAGGCAGTACTTACCTCGAGTAGTTCCCCAGAAGTGGTGACCTCTCTCTTGGCTCTTATGTGCTGGGGCAGCCAGGAGGCTCCATGCGCTGCTTCTGCTCACAGGTACCACCCTTGCAGCTCTCATAGGCTATTATTCCCACCCAATAGGAGCTGAGGAGCTGGCTCTCAGGGCAGGGTCAGCACACACAGCATCCGTGGCTGCTTTTAGGTCTAGGAGCCAGAGGGACATATGCTGCCACTTCCGGGAAGCCACATAGAGCCAGGCACAGGCCTACCTACATAGCCAACCAAACTTTTAATGACTTGGTCAGTGGTGCTGACCAGAACCAACAGGGTCCCCTTTTGACTGTGATTCTGGTTGAAAACTAGAAACCTGGCAACTCTATTTACACAATACACACCAGGCCTTGAACAGGAGTGATAAAAACACAGACATCTTCTTTTGGTGATCACAGCCAATATGCTGATGCCTGGTTCATATTTATTCTTTTTAAGGCATGGAGAGCTTATATTTAACCACTAAAATATTTTAAAATATATTACATAACACAACAATGAACACCTACTATACACTTCACCTATATATAGGCTCTGAGGTGGAGACAGAAGTGAGGGATTCTGGGTGAGAGGAGGCTCTGCCTGGGGCAAGTGGTTGATGTTCAGAGGGAGTAAGGACTCCAGGGAAGGGATGGGTATGAGGGATTTGGGATATAGGAGGGAGTACTTACATACTCTGTAATGCCACTTCCAGTCCAGAACCCACCTTCCAAAATGGAAGATGATGTCTGGCCTCTGTAGCCATAATGCACATCCTTATAGAACAGTAATAGCTACTTCACAGAACTCCCCGGAAGCAAGCCCTGCTGCCAGAACACTCTAAAGATATTAAGGCTGAAGGTAAATTCTCTTCCTGGCAACCACAGGTCCCCCACGTAAATACAGTACATTTATTCAAAGACTGAATAGTGCTTGTGCACTATGGTATGTCTATATTATGACTTAGAGGCTCTGAGCATAGCCACTCCAAGCACAAGTCCACCTGAACCCCATGAGTATGTACTTGGGGCAGTTGGCCCATGCTACCTCAGCTAACCTCCTATTTTCAAGATGTTAGCTCAGATGAGAGCCAGAACAAGTATGTGTATGGGAGCTGGGAATCACTCTGCTAGCTCATAGTGTAGATATAGCCTAAGAAACAGAACTTGTAAGACTACACGTAGCGGCACCTCCTGGTGACTCCTGCCATAACTGTGTCATATGTCGTGTGATATTTATCTGTAAGCTTAGATACACAGGAGTCACCTGATGACTCCTGTGTATCTAAGTTTACAGATAAATATCACACGACATATGACATTCTGAAACTTTCATAAATGTTCACTATCTGCTACTCTTGGTCACCATCTTTCCCATTTCCAAATGCAAAGATTGCTAGCATCAGAAACAACAAATGCTTCCAGGACAACAAATATTTTTAAACTATTTACATTAATGTAGCTGTCTTTAATGAGGTAAGTATTTTATCCTTTTTTGAAACAATGTTGATCTCAGTGTCTACCTTTGCTTTTCATTTTATCTTTCTTTGCAATTTAATCTGTTTCCCTCAACAGGAGACCAGGAGAAGAAACCAGCACATTATGGATCTGATTTAATTCCTTCTGACTTTGTATTACTTCCTACGAGGCCAGCCCCTTGTGGACTTTTAGAAAGCGATCCCTACGCCACAGTTAGGAACTGCTGACAAATGATACTATTTGAGGAACAGTTTGTGAACCTATAATTAAAGACTATATGGTAATACACTCACACAAAAGGGTTGCATTAAAACAACATGTAATTTCCTGACTTCAGTGCTTTAAAAATCATAACTTTCTGTTAGTATTTTAATGCATCATCATGGGTTTTTGTTGAGGCAATGGTGGTGAGCTGGAGGTTTTGAGGAACAAAAGAAAGTTTTTGAAATCTTATCAAGGTTATATGGAATTAAAATAGAAATGTATTTGCCACCTTGTAGTAACTGCAAACTTTCCCCCCCTTTCCCACCACACAGGTAAGCTTGATGGTGGGAAAATATTTGCCAAATGTACACAGTTCTTGATGTACCCCAAAAATGATATTACATTTGAAAAGTTCAGACGTGCTTTTATATATTAAATCTTAAATTTTGCTCAGCGCAGTTCAGTTCTATCCCAACAAGATAAGAATTGTTCAGCTTGACTTTTCTTGTGTTTAGTAAACCAAAGCATAGAGAAACACAATGGATGGAGATTTTTCTGTGACCAAAGATCTCTTGTGAAGGAGGGTCAGACTCAGATCCTTAGTCTATCAGTTTATCACACAGCCTGGGAGTCACTTTGAAAATGATTCCATTGCAGTCAGCAACACCCAAAATGCGGATGGAAGTCATTAATCAGGCAGCCATACCTTAATGTTTTCTACTGCTGAGACAGCGACCATTGCTGACTCGATGGATAAGAGAGAAGTTCATTTTAAATTGGGATGCACCTGTATGTGATAACTTTGGCTTCAGCATTTTGCTACATCAATCTCCCCTGTTATTCCTTCCCATTTGTCACATCCCCCTCACCTATCCTAATCTCAGTATCTATATTCAACTTTACTTTATACAGATATTTCAAATCCATATTTTTGAAATGAGAAAATAAACTGATTTACCCACATGTCCAGGGAATTAGTTTCTTGGTTGTTAACCATACAGTCGATTGAAAAGCTAACAAGTATATGATACTATTACCCTAGGATCCATACTAAGGGTTCTGGAGAGAACAGTAGGAGAGCTATGAATAGGAAAATGCCTAGCTGCCTATCTCCAGCCAAGTTAATAGATTTGTTTTTTCACCTGAGAGGCTAAGATCAAAAGAACATTAAACTGTTAAGAACTTCTGCCTTGGAAGATGTGAGTGGGCAACAGCAGCTGCTGTGGTGGTGGGAGGTTAGGGAGGGACAAAGACAGGATTGAGGCACAGAGCAGAGAATGTAGCAGGTTTGTGCAGCTGGGGCCGAGGATGTGCAGGATGTGTGTGAGGCAGCTGGGCTTCGCTAAGCTTTGAGAGAGCTGATAAGCTTTAAGCAAAACGCAAGCAGGTAAACCTTTGGTAAACTTAACACTGTTTTCTGCTTGCTGTGTGTACCTTTGGGATGAATGGACAATATGGAAGCATCTGTTCTGAAGAACTTTAATCAATTGCTGGTCACAGATTTCTGGAGATAAGTATGCCAATTCCAGTTGGGTCTGTCGTGTTAATATGGTTGAAAACAGAGAACTGCTACCCTGGGATGCTAGCTCAGAGCGGGCCCTAAGAACTACAAGGGTCAACTGTGGAAGAGATGAAGTTTGTAAAACTTGTCACATGAAGGATGCAGTCATGGAGGACTGGAAGGGCTGAAAGCAACTGCTCACTCTGTAACAGTATGAAGGGATAAGAGGGTACTGTCCAGGCCCAGCCAAAGAGTTCGCAGGGCCTAAGGCAGCACGCTGTGTTTGGCTGAGCCACACGGCCGTGTGGCTCCCAGTCAGGGGCAGCAAGTGAGCATTCAGGTGGGCGGGGCTGGGAGCTGGGCAGCGTGGGGCCCTGAATGTGCGGGACCGTGGAGCCCTGAATGCACGGGGGCCCAAGGCAACTGCCTTGCTTGTCTTGCCCAAAGTCTGGGCCTGGAACTCCAGTTTAAACTGGACAGAATCACATTGGGAGGAATGCCATTAGAGAGAGGCCTGTCAATTGGAAGAGGTGGAGAAATCACAGATGCACCTTGTCTCTGAGCCATCACAACAATAAATAAGGTAATCTGTCATGATCAAGCCAATTGGAGCGGAACATTATTCTGTACTGCCTAACATATCTAAGGTTACAGATATGTTCAATATAGTCAATTGATTTGTTTGAAATAGCCTGTGATGTTATAATTAAAGGCACAGTGCCACTTATGCCACCCAGCTTCATTATTGCATATGCAGATAATAAAGCTGGGTGGCATAAGTGGCACTGTGAGTACCAAAGCATTACTGATTTCAAGGTGTGTATTACTTACTACCCAAAGTACTCCATCAGTCCTCTCCAAATAAGGCATGATACTCCCTTCCCCCCCATCTATTAAAATCAATGGAGAGGCACTGGAGAATGTTGATCATTTTCTCTACCTTGGAAGTTATCTCTCATCCAAGGCAGATATTGATGTAAAAATCCAACATTGTCTGAGTTGTACCTGTGCAGCCTTTGCTCATTTACAGTACAGGGATTTTGAAGATCACGCCATTTGAACAGATACCAAGCTTCTTGTCTATCAAGCCATCATTCTCTCAACACTATTGCATGGGTCTGAAACCTGGACCAACTACAGACAACACTTGAAAGTCTGATGTTACCTCTGCAAAATCTTGAAGATCAAATGGGAAGACAGGTACACTAACTTTAGTGTTCTGGAAGAGGTAAAGACCACCAGTATCAAGGCAATGATCATCCATCAGCAACTTTGCTGGGTGGTCACATTGTTCGGATGCCAGGCCATTGCCTCCCAAAACAGGTCCTGTTTTCTCAGCTGAAAGGATACCGTAACATGGGAGGACAACAGAAGCATTATAAGGACTTGCTAAAGGATAGCTTAAAGAAGTGCAACATTGACATTGACACTTGGGAAACACTCACCCAGGATCGCTCAAAATGGAGAGAAGTCCTATGCAATGGCTCCCTGCAGTTTGAATTAGCCTGCAGACAAGCTGAGGAGGAGAAGAGGTGCAGGAGGAAGGGGAGAATGGCTTCAAATCATGGTCAACAGCCTCCTGCTGTACCTGGAAACATCTGTCCTTGTAATAGAATTTGTGGTTCAAAGATCGGCCTTATCAGCCACCTGAGGGTCCACAACTCCCATGGAAAATGATCACACTCCGCAACGAGTGATTGCCCATCATCATCATCATTACATACATGCCGCCGAACCCTATTGACTCTAGCCGATAGGCTGTACAACCCTGGGATAAGGGCTAACTATAGATGCTGGCTCTTAGGCCATACTGCCTCGAGACAGGGACTGACTACAATTTTCTTTGGCCATTAGGCCATAGAGACCTGCAACAGGGGCTGACCACTACAGGCTTTAGCTACCAAGCCTTTCTGCCCTGAGTTAAAGGGCCTACCCCTATTGACTTTGGCTACCAGGCAGTCTTGCCCATAATGAAAGGGCCATCCCCTACAGACTTTGGTTAGTAAGCCATGCTGCCCTGAGTTAAAGGGCCAACAAGCCCTACTGATTTTGGCTACTTGGCAGGGCTGCTCTGAGTTAGTGGGCTGCTCCTCATTGACTCTAGCCATCAGGTGGTGCAACCATGGACCAAGGGTGGGTGCTCCTAGATGGAGAGAGAGATTGCCAACAATTCAATGGCCGACTAGGTGGCATCCACACCCCTGTATAACGTCCCCTAAGGGACGTCCATCATAGCAATTCTCAGAATGTGGGGGCATGGCTGACCATCCACTCTAGGTGGCTTCCAGTTGCCATGATGACCTTTGGAAGCCATAGACAATCAGATGTGAGTATTAGAGCAAGGCTGAATATGGCTGGCTGGCTGGCAGTCTGGCCCAGGATCAGGGGGAGGAGTGTAAAGACAGCAATAAAGCCACTTTGCTCTCTAATAAGTGAAACTGAACCACTGCCCAGGTCTGGGGTAGATATTCATTTTCAGTTGAGAAAAATACAACTGTTTCTTGGATATAGTGTCAATCAGGAGGATTAAAAAGAGCAGGAAATGGATTCCTATGAATTTTTAAACACCTGATGAAAAATATTCCCTGCTAGTCTACTAAAATAGTCATAAGGATGCACAGTGCTCATTGCAGGATCTAGCCCATTATTTGTAACTTAGATTGGAAGTAGGAGATGGGGGGCAGGAGGGGAACAGATACACAGCTATCATTGTCATAGCTACCATCTCTCATGAAGATGGATTAATTATGCTGAAGGGACAAGCTCTCCCATGAGCACAGTAACATGTACACTGAAGTGCTACAGTGGTGCACTGCACCAATGAAACATTTTAAGTATACATCTGCCCTATGCGTAGATCTGTCTCAAAGAAGCACTCACGATGGCCTCTGCAGCTACTCCTAATGAAACAAAACTGTTTCAAACAACCAAGTGTCTAGTTTTAATCAAACCAATATGAAACTAGGAAATGCCCTGGGAAAACAGCCTTGAAAATTCTTCAGACAGTGAAATGTGGGAAAATGTCCAGGATAATTTTTAAAAAGACAAACATTTGTCACTTGCACTCAAAGTTTCAATGAAAATTCTGCATTTTTATACACAGAGATATTGTGAGTGGTACTTTTGCAGCCAATAATTACAACAGCTCTAGGAAAAGTCAATTGGTCCACCCTGATTTTTAAAAATGTCTGTATTAAAATACTCACAGAAGCAGACATATTTATTTGCTCATTATTTATTATACTTTGCTGTGAGTTAAACTGGAAACTGCAAGCAACTTAATATATGGATTTACGGTACTTCTGTATCCTCCAGTGAAATGCTATTTGGTTGCTTATAGCAAAAGTACTTTTCAGTGAATCACAACATATATTCCCCATTCCCGCAACAGCAGTGAAATATGAAGGAGACTGAGGAAGACTATTATTCCTTTTCCTTTGTTGGTGAACAGTAGTGTCACAAAAGCCATTCTTTCAGAGCAGCATTCTTTCTACAATGATATGAATATATTTTGCACTTAAATATAGTTTTAGAAAAAAAGTCAACAGTAGAGTTTTAGTGGCTGATCTGAAGCAGATCATAATCAATTAAAGTAGGTCAGTTTTTTATGACCTCAGAAACACACAAAACAAACAAAAATGTGCTTGCAATTTAATTAATAGCTTTGGGTTTTTTGCTGCTCGCCACAGTCCCAGTCAACCAAAGCAGAGACTGTCATTAACTTTTCCTCTCCCTGCACTATCTTCATTGAATAGGAAAGATTTTCACTGAAGAGCAATAAAAGATAAAAGTATCACATGCTTAACCTTGCAAATCTCTTGAAGCTGAACTCGTATCAATGATTTCTGCAGCTGGATCTGAATTCTCTCAGTTCAACACCTCAATTTGGGTCAGAGGCTATAGCAGCTATATGAGTCACATCTGCAGATCATATGGCTATGATCTCTGTTGCAAATTAGTTAGAAAATATGTGCTGCAAATAAGTACTGGAAAATCAAGATTATTACTCTTTATATAGGATTTTTTGGTGGGAGGTCAGGGCAATGTAGTAAAAGAGCTAGTTCAGCTTTAAGGTATGACCAAAAGCGATCTACTGGATGGCTATTGTAAAACTACCCTTTAAGCAGGACAATAATTGGCAAGAACACCTACCTGGAATCAAATTTGTGAGCTCTCTCTCACACAATCAAGCTACTATGTAACTTAAATGGTGTTTCAAGTCTGATAAGAAAAATAAAGTAAAACACCAATACAGCCCACCACACACTGAAGAAGGAGAAAAGCCAAAAGAAAAGAACATACGATAGAAAGGTATGGATTTCCTTTTAATCTGTATCAAGCTTATCCTTAAAAACAATGTGTAAAACAGAAAGCAAAACAAAACAAAATGGAAATCAACCTCCCGCCCCCTCTCCTGCAATGTTCCTTTTATTCTAGAGTTAATGGAAAGCCATTTGGCTCACAGATATTATGGTTTAATAGTATTTTTCTGACATGCCAGCCATAGTGTTTCTGCATATTGAACATAGCTAATAAAAGTAATGCATGAAAATAATTCTCACAGGGAAACTCTCTCTTGCTAATATGATTCATAAAAGATGATCAGCCAGACAGAGTTGATTCCTACTAAAAATATTCTTTTGCACATTTTTTGTTATCCTTGATATTTATTCAGTGAGTAAACAGCATAAGCTTTACCAGGGCAGCTTGTATTTACCAAGCTGTATATGATCATATCATGTGTCACCCTACTAAATTAAGTCCAAGTGGATGCTTGATTGATTCTGAAGTTAACCTTATGGCTAGCTATCAAGTCAGCAAAAGTTGAATTGTTGCTTATCAACCCAGCTTCTAGCTAATTAGGACTAAACAGCATATTTGAAGTTTGTTTCTCCAGAAAAATTTATTTAGAGCCAGAAAGTCAGGAATTGCATATTGAAATGTGTTATGTACTACAGGTTGTACCTCCCTAAACTGGGACACTGGTCCAACAACATCCATGGCTTGGAAGGAACATGAGCATTCCTGGGCGAGAGAGCCCTCAGGCTGGTGATAGTGGGGACGGGGCTGCGGCAAGCCAATCAGCATCAGGATGGGTGCAGCCTGGCAGAGGCAGCCCGGCCAGGGCCACTATAGCCTGCCAGACGGTGTGTGCTGCCTGGAAGCAGGCCAGGGCCATGGGTCGGTTGGGTGGCATGGGGCCAGGGCCATGGCAACCTGGCAGCAATAGTCTGGCCAGGGCCACGGCAGCCCAGCCAGCAGCAGGGCCAGAGTGGGACAGCCCAGTCAGGGGTGGGGATTGCCAACAGGCAGGCTGGTTGAGATGGAATAAACCAGTGGCAGGGAGAGTGGCAGGCTGAGGGGCCACAGCAGGGGACCTATCCTGGTCCAGCAAATTCCCTTCTTTGAGATCAGTCAGGTCCCAAGGGTGTCAGACCAGGAACTTGTGGTATCATTCCACTGTTGTATTTGGAATTCCCATATTTTCCCTCCTCAGTTATGCCTCTCAAGGGTTTTTCTGCTCAAGATAAGGAACTGGCCTAAAATATTCACACTGAATTGGTTACTGTAGCCATCAGCAAGACACATATTCCACAAACACTTTGGTGTAATTCAGTGGGCTCCCTTTGCTGATGGCCAGTATGGAGTGGAGCAAGGTCATGACCCTATTTCCTCCTCAGTTCTGTTGGGCAGCTTCTCTCCTAGAATAACAATTTAAAGTAGCACCTCAATTAGCACTACGAGAACCAGGATAAGAGGCAGGCAAAAATGAACATATCATAAAAATTATATTAAAATATTACAAAGTCAAGCACTCAAAGTTTGAATGCCAGAATCAAAGTTCCCTGAGCCACCTTAATGCAATTCCTTTGTGCAGGTGTATTGTAATTCCATCTTTAATTATAATCACAAACTATTTTTTTCAACCCTGCTCCGGCCTCATTCAATGCACAGGATTGACCTGCTCTGAGGATGAATTAGAGTGTCATCTCTAGGAACCCCAGCTCATTTGTTGGAGTTGTGTTATGAACCAGGTAGGTGAGTGCAAGAAGGGAAAAGATAGTTTGCTGGTTAAAGCAGTTGAATGCTGCCCTGGAGAACTCAGTTGTATCTGCTACAACTGTTGTATCTGCCTCTGCTACAGAGTCTCTCTGTGATGCTGGACAAGTCACTTTAAACCAGACTTCTCATAGCTGGTTACTACATTTTATCTTTTGGATGCCTGACTTGAGACTATGGGATGTAATATGCAGAACTGCTGAGCATTCAAAGCTACAACTTAAATTAATGGGAGCTATGCTTTGAATATACCTGTACCAAGTGTGGACATTCAAATAAAAGAAACATTTGGCCTTAATCACTCTGCATCAGCCTCACAACTGTAAAAAAAAGAGATATAATAGTGTGCCCTCAACTCCCAGTGAGGATATAAAAATAAATTCGTAAATATTTTGAAGCCCCTAGATGATGGATTTAAACACCACAGAAAAGTTCACAAGTAAATTAATAATTCTGTATTCCATGCAAGGTTTGAATAATATACAGTAAATAATTCATGAGGCCACACCTCATGTTTATAAATGATTATAAAACAAAACATTGAACTGCTTCTCATTTAGTGAGCATTATCCATCCTGTGCTCTAAATGAAGCAGGGGTCCTTGGCTCTGAATTTCTTTGATGTTTCTGGGCACTGGAAAACACTCCACATTACTTTATAAAATTAAGCTACAAAGCTACATGTTATCACTGTTTGCTATTTTCTTGCAAAAGGAGAAAGGATTATCAGATGAATAACTTGTATTTTGCAGTTTATGATAAATTGGTGAGGAGTGAAAATAACAAATACTGAATAGTTAGTAACTGGATAAAAGGCAATGATATTCATGACTGCTCTAACAGCTGCTTTTTATCAGAACATAAATAATTTCAGGGGCAACAAAAGGGATTGTTTGGCCAAACATGCTTGTTCTTTTGGGGGATTATGTAAATGCAGTATTTCTGCTCTTTTAATATATTGGCCTGTCTACTATTTCTTGAGAATCCAGGATAGAGATTTTATGTTTTGATGCAGCTGCTTTTGTGCAAAATAAACTACTCCTTACAGTAGCTCAAATGTACGTTGTCTACATATGTATACAATTTTGCTAAGCACCATTTGTGACTTCAATGGGAATTGAGGGCTCTCAGTACCTCGTAGAACTGACCATTTGAAATGTATGCAAGCTAGTCTCCCTCACCAATAAATTTGTGCCAGTAAAACATATTACCTCACCTACCTTCTTCCTTGGGAATGTTAGCAGTTCAAGTGTAGGAATTTTGATATTTTACATATTTGCAAAATGCCATAGACATTTATGATGCTCCTATATGTAAATATTTAATAATCATATTTAAAGAAAAAATGAAATGCACCATATGGTATAAGAACCTAAACCTATTAACAAAATAAAAGGCAGATGTACAGAAAATGAGATGTACAGAAAAAGAACAAAAACTTGTTAGCATTGGCTGGTATTTTTGTGGTGAAACTACTGTCTTTGTTGGAGAGCTCAATCATGCTTTTAGTATGCAGCTCATAGAAGGGGTAGTATAGAAATGCACCATTACAGAGGTAAATGTGGGCAGTATTATGCCACAAAGAAGCATAAAGACTCCTGGGGCTCCCCAGATACTATTTAAAATGTGTTGCATACTAACTGTTGTGCCACTAGCTAATTCTGTTGACTGGCATGAGAGGCATGACTGATACACTTAGTGCCTGATTATGTCAACCTTACTGACAGAGGCCAATTGTTGCTAGCTGCCAAAGAGTTCAGGTCTCTGTATCAGCAACTCCTAGCAGCCCTGACAAACTCATTACATCTAACACACTATTTTGATGGTATTTATTCATAAACAGCAACCTGTAAGGAATCAAATGAAAGCTGGTGCCATTAATATAATTGAGAAATGCATGTACTCATAATATTAAAGCATTATGTGTACTCATTAAAATACGTTTTAAACTATGTAACAAGGCAAAGATGACAAACATGTTTACTCCCAAACAAAGCATGCCTATTTACCCATGCCAGAGCAAAATTAATTCTTCTGGGGTCAATAGGGCTACCAGATATTGTGGGGGCCAAAAATTAGGGGATTAGTGTAAAGGATGGGAATGTGGGTTGAATCAGGATGGTAGGTACAGTGTGGGAGGAGGTGAGGTCTGTGATTGGGGGTGCAGGCTCTGGGGTGGGGCTGGGGGTGAAGCGTGTGGGTACAGGAGGGGCTTCCAGGCTGTACTCTAGGGATTTTTGAGTGTGGGAAGGGGCTCTAGGCAGATGGTTGGGGTGATGGTGGGGTTCAGGCAGGAGTTTGGGTGCAGGAGGGGACTCAGAGGTTGGGGGTGGAATGTGGGGTCTGGAAGGAAGTTTAGGACTTTGATTATGTGAGAAAGCAGGAGGTGGAAGTCTGAGAGGGTGCTTGGGCAGGGAGTTGAGGTACGGGCACTTATCTGGGGCAGCTCCCATTTAGTGAGGGAGGGGAACAGGTGGTGGCTGTACATAGCTCACGCTTGCTTGTATGCACTGCCCCCCCGGAGCTCCCATTGGTTGGGAATCATGGTTAATGGGAGCTGTAGGTGGAGCCTGCAGGCAAAGGCACCGTCATGACAGAGCTTTCCAGTGCAGCACTCATTATGCCAATTTGGCACTGGGGGGAGGGAGAGAAATGGCAGCCCATGGAGCCACCTCTGCCAGGCAGAGTCACTCTGGAATGCAGCCTGGAGGGGCTTTAGTGGCTTCAGCCTCACTTCCCCCCTCCCCCCCCACACTTCCACATTATCTCAGGGTGCTGTGCTGCAGTCACTAAAGCCCCTTTTTGTAACCCAGCTATCACCTTATTCTCATATAAATTTAGGATTGTAAAACAGACACAACCGGAGCTACATTTGAATTCCAAGTCAACATGCAGGTGAGCACTTTGGAGAACAAACAACAGAGGCATTTCCAACATTTACTGGACTGGGAGCAAGTAGCTGGGGAACAAGAAAGAAGTTGTGGTTATCCATCCTGGAGGGAGCAGTAATGACTGTGCTTTTTGCATCCACAAATGATGGCTCCCAGCCGGGAGGGATGATGATACTAGAAAATTGGTATAGGTGAGAAAATAGCTGAGACCAGGATTTTACCCTATTAAAGTTAAGGTTTAAGAATGTGTTATGGTTTTTTGTGTAACCATATCTGTTTCCTCTATTCTTATTCAGTAGCTCTTATATCTTAAATCTTTGTTAGTAAACATGATTGTTTCACATCAAAATATATTTCTGTGCTGTAGTATTATAAATGAGCTGCTCCTGAATGATACCAACAAAGCTATGGGTATTCTGTTCCTTTTGGGAATAATGAACCCAATAATTACAGTGACTTTCCAGAGAGAGAGGCTGGACACAACAAGGGGTGCTTCATAGGAGCTTAGGGTACACCAAATGTTAACAAGGAAAGCAAAGTAAATATTGGCTGGAGGAGGTTGTTCAGACAGCTGATAGACTTAGGTGGGGGTATCAGACATGATACCAAATTAAGCATCAGCAAATCTTTCCAATTATCGACACAAACTCACTCTGTGTTTGGTCCCAGAGAAGCTTATGGGACCATTCCCACAGGAGTCGGGACTGGGCATCTAATGTCCAGGAAAAAAAAAAAGTTTTGCAATGCTGTTATAGCCATGTTGAACCCAGATTATGAAAGCGACTAGGTGGGCATGGTAAATCTTTTATTGGACCAACTTCTGTTGGTTCTTGTTTCCCCCCGGCCTCCACCTATAAAAGCTAGTTCAATAAAAGGTATTACTTCACCTTTTTTATTTACCGGATCTTGCTTATATTCATACATGCAGGGGCTGATTTAAACAAATTAGGTTTTTCACAAAGCCGTACATTTAATTTTAAAAGTCCGGATTTATTTGTTGGCATAATATCATTTTTTAGCCATTATAATTTCCCATCTGAATGTCAGCTCCTTATCAAAAGATCAACAACCTTGATATCTAGCCTTTTTTCCAATGCACTTTTCAAGTTTTTTTTTAATAAAGGACAAAAGGTTGCCATTCACAGGGACCAATTCTTGCCTGTAACACTAAATAAGGTAGCACCACTCTCGTCTTTTTTAATTATTAAAGGCCTTTTAAGTGAAGTTGAAAAGACTACAAGGGTGTTCAGTGCAGAATGTTACAAGATGGAAAGGTACAGAATCAAAGACTTGCCTGCAGGCAGTAAGGGCCCTTGTTACAGCAGTTCTTTTCCCCCCTCACACAATTTGAATACTTGCTTGAGCCTTAGATTTCAGTGCATACAGCATTTATTTCTATTTTATACTTATATCCCGTGACAGCACTATTCATGTGGAATGCCCTGACATCATTTACTCTAGTCTTAATACAAATGAGTTGGTTGATATCTTTTGTGATAAACTGTTATGCATTAAAATTCTTCTCCGTGTATAAGCTTCTAATTGTCACAATGAGAGAGGAGATTGCTAAGATCCTCAGACAAAGGGAATGTCTTGCACCTTGTAAGCGTGCTTGGGAACAATTTCATCTTCAAGTGGAGAGGGAAGAGAAGTGTGAAAGGAAATAGTGAATTCACTGTGTTTACTTTCAAATGAAGAGTCTCTGACTTTCTACAAAAAGCACTATATCTGCATATTATAATCCTAGGGAAATTGTGCAATTTTTATATGGCTCCAAATAAAACAATTGCAGAATTCTTCCAGGACTAATAGATGTATTCATCATGTGGTAGTTTTTGGGTACCTGAGAAAGTGCCATAGTTCTCAACGAAGATATATTGTGAGGTGGAGGGACAGCTTACTGGACTGCTCAAGAAAGGGACTGACTGTGAGATTCTCTGGGAACAGTTAGGTCCATACTGGTGCCACCTGTCAGTATGTCTACACAGTGGAGCTATTTCGGGATACCGAAGGGATAGCTATTCTGTGTCTTAAGAGCAAGCCAGTTATATCAAAATATAATGAGCTCACTATTTCGATGTCCCTGTAAACCTCATTGCACGAGGGATACGGGACTTTTTGGAATAGCACCTTATTTTGAAACTTGGTGCAGTGTAGATTAAGCTATTTCAAATAACATCAAAATAAACTACGCAATTTGCATAGCACAAATTGCATAGCTTGTTTCAAGGTAAGGGTGCTGTGTAGACGCACTGTGTAAGAGATGGGTGGTGCTCAGACAAAAACAGAATTAGACCACTGAGCAGGGACAGCAGGCTATGAAATCTCATGGTGAGCCACAGCTGTCTGGACCCTCTGGGAAGTGGAGGGACCTTTCTTTACTTTACTGCATATGGGAGTTTTAATTTTTTTTCTTGAAAATCCCGAGAGCTCAGTATGAACACCTCTAGGTATGGGAGTGAGCCTCTCAGCTTAGGTTAAAAAACTGTGCTAGCAGGACTCATGCTAGCACACTAAAATTTCCTGCATAGACCTGTAGTAGCAGCTCAAGCTAGCCATTCTAGCCTGCTTCTGAACTCAGGTGACTATCCCAAACTTTTGCCAGTGCTGCAAAGTTTATGCAACTATTTTTAGCATCTAGCACGAGCCCTGCTAGCACAAGTGTGTCGACCCTGGCTGGAAAACTTACTTCTCTGCTGCACTGTAGGCATACCTCCAGACTAACTAGAGGTTAGACACCCAGCCATAGCTCAAAGATGATGGACCAGTTGCTTTGCAGGGAAAGTGGGAAGAATCAGGTGTTGCCCAATTACAGCATAGGTACATATATTTTATTTATTAATAATTACTTAAGAATCCCCAGTTATCACTTTGAGGGTTGACAGGTTCTTGTCCCAAGAGCAGACCTATTATTATTCAAACCTTTGTTATCTGGCACTCTGTTAACCAGAAAACTTTGTTAACCAGCATTGCCCCCAGCCACAATACTGTCACATCTTCAGGCGCACAGGCCTGGCTTGCTTTACCATGATTGGTTTAACATTTTTTTTATTTAAGAAGTACTAATCATCTTTAACTCAAAATAGAAATGTGAGACCAACTGCCTCACACTACAAAACTACCAATATTAAAAACTTGAGTTTTACTATTATTGTCCATTGGTTTTTCCTAGGTTGATGGGACCCTTAGATAACTGGAATTTTTAGGTAACCGGAACGCCCTACTCCTCAAGCGTGCTGGATAACACAGGTTTTACTGTAGCTGGGAACCGTGATATGCACAGTTATATTGAGCTCTTTTATATTTACAAATAGTTTATTAATACATTTAGCATAGAAGATACATCTGAACATCCATATACTCACACCAGCCCTGATAGGACAATAGTCATTATCTTCCTCATCACTATCACCTTCCTCATTATCACTATTGTCCATCATTCTGGCATCTCCCAAGGCCTACATCTCCTTCTCCTACTACCCTTGGCTGGGATGCAACTTTTATTGTATGATATGCTGACAGGAGTATGTTTGATGCACATTCATTAGCAATATTGTATTTCCCCTTTCCTTATTGTATATCCACGCCTTACTAATGTCAGAGTGTCCTCTTTTAGGTTAAAACATGAATGACTTCAAATTATTATCATATACCTCAGTTCATTACCACCGTCCTCTCATGGTTAGGTATCTGTGGATGTAGCTCACGTACTTGTTATGTACATGAATTTATTGCCATCACAGTTTTATGGATGTACTCTTGTGGTTGGTTGTTCCTTTAAACACTCTGTTTTCAGTTCCCTGATACTTGGGGTTTTCCTTTGTGCCATTTATCTGTTCAAAGTTCATAAGCCTCATTCTAATTGATGAAGCTAATGTCTTACAGGATATAGATCGCTGTGTTTTTTGCATTACTGCTGAATACAATGCAAAGCAGTGAATATAACAAAACAAAGTAGTCCTTTGGGCTACCCAGAATTGGTTGTGGGTTGTAGGGCTGTTCAATTTTGTGTTCTGTCTTGGATTGTTATAAGCCCTCCCAGAAGGAAGAATGGAACTGCTTCCTTGATACTTATAGCTAGAGGGACATTGATCTCCTTCAGGCTGAGTCTGCTGCAAAAGGAAAGCAATGAGGACAAAAGAAGGGCCCATACTCTGACCCCAAGGGGGCTCTCTAGAGATCCCCTAGGATATGCTGCCTCTCTGAAAAGGTCATGGGGAGAAAGAAGCTGGACACTTCTGGGTTATTGTTTAATCCCCTGTTCTAACTCTTTAACCATGGCTGATGAGAGGAAAAACTATTATCACTTTTGCTGGGGACATATTTATACATCACGATTATTACATCTTGCAAGCTTGAGTAAGTCCAGTAATATGCCTTCAGTTCCCAAACAGAGTACCAGATCTGGACCCTGTGCCAAGTCCTTGACATGTAGGTGAATTAAGGTTACCACAAAGGAAGGGATGGAAATTCACTTTATGAAAGGGAAACCCAAAATAATACTGAACTAGCAATGCTGACTTCAAATCATACCTGGTTCTAGGCTTCCTATAGCACAGTTGAGGAAGTGGAAGTGGGGTGTTGTAGCCTCTGGTGTTTTTGCTGGTGCAATAGCCCCTAAAAGGCTATTATAAACTTGCACAAATTAGAGCAGCTTTAAGGTTGCTCTAATTTGTGCAGAGAGCCCAGCTGGTCCTATCTATTCTCAGGAATGCATAACAACATTTTTGCACTTCAAGATCTGACATGTGTAATAAACCTACAATTTTAGAAATAATATACAATGAAAATAATATTTCAGGAAAAAATGTCTATTTTGGGGATGAAGGGCTGCCAAACCTCCTAATTGTACCTTTTAGAGTTTCTTCCTTTACCATAAGCTCAAATTTATTTATACTAGCAGAGGGCACCTAACAAACATGGAATAAGCCAGCATGACTTGAAAAAGGGGAACATATTTATCTACTTCCTGAATTCTTATTGGAATTCCCATAAGAATGGGTGGAGAGAAGGAGCATTGAGAGGGCAGGCTTCATAGCATGCTCCCTTCCAGGCCTGTATACTGTACATCTTCAGGGTAGAAAATAACATGACTCCTAAAGAAAATATACAGTCTTGGAACATATGAACATAGCAGTGAAGTATGGAGGATATGGGAAGCAGAATGGAGGCTCTGGGATTCATGGTGATGTGCTCAGAAATCCATTTATTGGATACCACAGCAAAAACTGCTACTATAAATGGTTCAAATACATTGCATTTGTCTCGCCTACCACAGAAATTCACTTGACATTCTATAGTTTTCACAGGTGAAATCCAAGATAGCTCCCAGCTATGCATAACTGCAAACAGTTTTGCATATGCATCCAGCTCCTGTATCCTTTATATGCTCCAAATGTGTGATCTAGCAAGATGCCCAACAATGAAATAATTATAAGTATGCTGTTGCCTGCATAAATTCCTATTTACTTAGAAGTCAGCAGGCAATCTCCAAATTCAAATTTACACATCCCTGAACACATAATGTGTGTAGAGGGATCAGAATCAAATCAAAGCTCTAAGACTCAGTATCAGGAACAGCTAATACACTGGAATGCTCTGCAAGTCTGTTTATCCACAAAAGTTAGGACAAAGATGTATTAATAATCCAAACCTAAAGGAAATGTTATAAACAGTAGCTTTTGTTTTTTGGGGAAAAGTTTTACATGACATTATGTCAGTGGCTGATGGAGGTCTACTTTTGGTATAATTTTAATGTTTATACAATCTGGCTTTACATATTTTTCAGTTGCTTTTCTACTAAGCTTTGAATGAATAAAATATATCTTGCAACTACAGTGAGAGCTCCCTAAATCACCACAATCTTCAGATAATTCAGAGCAAAATTGGATATACAGTCTCAGTGTATTTTATTTACTGTATAATTAGAGTAATTATTTTACTTGGTACAGTAGTATAACCATACATAAGTGCCACAGTTGAATTGAGATCTTAGATAAATAAAGACTATCCAATTAACTGACTGTGGATACATTATTTATTTGTACAAGTTATTGATGACAATATAAGTCATGAGTGGTGGAAAGAAGCAGAGCCACAAGTGAGTTTGTAAAGGACATCAATAAAGAGGGGGAAATGAATAATGTATTGAGATACAGAACCAGTGGATATTTGCTTTGTATGGTATTTGTTTTAAAGATATATATTATATTTAAAGGTTACTTGACCTTTCAAAAACATCACACAAAGATATGGCATTGGCCCCTTTTAATTTCTTTGTTTCTCCTGCATGCTATAATAATTATACAAAAACAATCAATTTCTCACCAGATGCACTTTTCTGCATGTATGCTTGCTTTTCACTTAAAAAGTATTTTTTATCTCTCATTTATTTCTTCCACAATTGAATTGCAGTTGGTCTTGGGAACTAACATAGACCTTGATTTTTGTAAACATTAAGCATGTAAGTAGCCATATTCTTCAGTGAGACTACTCATGTTCTTAGAGATAAGCAGCTATATAACTGGCTGCGATATATGGCCATAAACCGCACAGTGGTTGTCATTAAAAATGGTAAATAAGTTGCTGCAGTATTTCCCTTTGCTTAGAATAGGGAATAACTATAACATTCAGAGGTGCAGCCATGTTAGTCTGTAACTTTAAAAACAACAAATAGTCCTGTGGCGCCTTAGGGACATCTACATTACAATGGTATTTCCAAATAAGTTATTTCGGAATAATAACTCCTGAAATAACTATTTCAAAATAGCACATCTGCACTACAGAGAAACCTCTAAATTAGGCCGAGGCAGACTGTCCTAATGTAGATATGCTACCTCGATTTAGAGACCCAGGAAGCACTGGGGAGTAATTATTTTGAATGGCCCTGGGGAGGAGCTATTTTGAAATAGCAGCAATGGAGTATCCACACTACCACTATCTTGAAATAGCAATTTCAAAATAAGTGTTATTCCTTGTGAAATTGGGGGTTATTATTCTGGAATGAGAAGCCTGTAATTTAGAAATAATTTTGAAGTAACGGGCTTGCTGTGTAGATGCTCACATTGTTATTTCAAAATAACTCAAGTTATTTTGAAATAACACTGCAGTGTATACATGCCCTCAGAGACTAACGAAAATACATAGTATCATGAGCAATTAGAGAGACTCAGAACTGGAATTCATCTACAAATTTTGACTGTGTTACCCTGGGCTTGAATCAAAACATTAATGGGCTAATGCATTACAAAGCCAATTTCTCCTGCCTGTAACATCCACATTTTCACATCAAAAGCTATGAATGGGACATATCCAGCCCACTTAATGAACCTCATTAACATGCGTCCTACAATTGACAGCTACATTTTTTGCTGTTATATATATTTTGGTTTCTGTTATTTCCACTTCAACACATCTGAGGAAGTAGGTTTTACTCACGAAAGCTCATGACACTATATATTTGTGTTAGTGTCTAAGGTGCTATAGGACTAATCATTGTTTTTATAATATCCAGATACTCCTGTGTAGAAATTGTTACTAACTGCTGACTTTTAAATGATAACATTGTATTCTAGATGAGAGCTATTTTTTTAAAGCCTTGCAATTTCAACCCACTTACATGTAACTTCAGAAAGGGGAACTACACATAAATGAGGAGGTTAATTAAACAGAAATTGAAAGGTACAGTGACAAAAGTAAACTCTTTGCAAGGTGAATGGAAACTTTTCAAAGACACCATAACAGAGGCTCAAATTAAATGTACACCCAAAATTTAAAAACACAGTAAGAGAACAAAAAAAAATGCCACCGTGGCTTAACACTTAGTAAAAGTAAAAGAAGCAGGAATAGATAAAAAGACATCTTGTAAAAAGTGGAGGTCAAAACCAAGTGAGGAAAATAGAAAGGAGCATAAACTTTGTCAAATTAAATAAAAAATATAATAAGGAAATCCAAAAAGGAGTTTGAAGAACAGCTAGCCAAAAACTCAAGAAGTAATACCAAAATGTTTTTTTAAGTACATCAGAAGCAGTAAGCTTGCTAAACAATCAGTGGGGCCCTTGGATGATTGAGATGCAAAAGAACAGTCAAAGATGATAAAGTCATAGTGGAGAAGCTAAATGAATTATTTGCTTCAGTCTTCACAGCTGAGGATATTGGGGAGATTCCCAAATGTGAGCCATTCTTTTTAGGTGACAAATCTGAGGAATTGTCCCAGATTGAGATGACATTAGAGGACGTTTTGGAACAAATTGATAAATTTAACAGCAACAAGACACCGGGACCAGATGGCATTCATCCAGGAGTTCTGAAAGAACACAAAAGTGAAATTGCAGAACTATTAACTGTGGTTTGTAACTTATCCTTAAAATCAGCTTCTGCACCTAATGACTGGAGGATAGCTAACATGATGCCAATATTATAAAGGACTCTAGAAGTGATTCTGGCAATTATAGATTGGTAAATCTAACGTTAGTACCAGACAAATTAGTTGAAACTATAGTAAAGAATAAAATTGCCAGACACATAAATGAACATAATTTGTTAGCGGAAAGTCAACATGGTTTCTATAGAGTGAAATTGTGCCTTACTAGAGTTCTTAGAGGGGGTTAACAAATACGTGGACAATGGGGATCCAGTGGATTTAGTGTGCTTAGATTTCCAGAAAGCCTTTGACAAGGTCCCTTGCCATAGACTCTTAAGTAAAGTAAGTTCTCAAGAGATAAGAGGGAAGGTTTTTTCATGGATTGATAACTGGTTAAAAGACGGGAAACAAAGGGTAGAAATAAATGGTCAGTTTTCAGAGTGGAGAGAGGTAACTAGTGGGGTCCCCCAAGAGTCTGTCCTGGGACCCATCCTATTCAAATAATTTATAAATGATCTAGAGAAAGGGGTAACAGTGAGATGGTAACATATGCAGATGATACTAAACTGCTCAAGATAGTTAAGACCAAAGCAGACTGTGAAGAGCTTCCAGAAGATCTCACCAACCTAAGCGATCAAGCAACAAAATGGCAAATGAAATTTAATGTTGAAAAATGTAAAGTAATGCACAGTGGAAAAAATAATCCCAACTATACATACAATATGATGGGGACTAATTTAGCTACAACTACTCAAGAGAGAGATCTTGGAGTTATTGTGGATAGTTCTCTGAAAACATCTACTCACTGTGCAGTGGCAGTCAAAAAAGCAAATAGAATATTAGGAATTTAAAAAGGGATAGAGAATAAGACAGAGAATATCTTATTGCCTCTATATAAAACCATGGTACACCCACATCTTGATTACTGCATACAGATGCAGTTGCCTCATCTCAAAAAAGATATATTGGCATTAGAAAAGAATCAGAAAAGGGCAACAAAATTATTAGGGGTTTGGAATGGGTCCCCTATGAAGAGAGATTAAATAGATGGGGACTTTTCAGTTTAGAAAAGAGAAGACTAAGGGGGGATGAGATAGAGGTCTATAAAATCATGACTGGTATGGAAAAAGTGAATAAAGAGAAGTTATTTACTTATTCCCACAATAGAAGAACTGGGGGTCACCAAATGAAATTAATAGGCAGTAGGTTCAAAACAAAAGGAAATTTTTCTTCATGCAGCGCACAGTCAACCTGTGGAACTCCTTGACAAATGATGTGGTGAAGACTAGGACTTTAACAAGGTTTAAACAAGAGCTAGATAGATTGATGGAGGTTAGGTCAATCAATGGCTATTGGCCAGCATGGGTAGGAATGGTATCCCTAGCCTTTGTTTGTCTGGAAATTGGTGACAGGAGAGGGATCATGTGAGGATTACCTGTTGTGTTCCCTCCCTCTGGGGCATCTGGTATTGGCCACTGTTAGCAGACAGGATACTGGACTAGATGGACCTTTGACCGTTCTTACGATTTTACAGAAGTAGAGTATCTTTTGTACAGAAACACTGTTTATGCAGCTGGAATCACCATGAAGAGCAAGAAATCCCCCACAAGATGGGAGGAATTATATAGGTTCATTCCTGTATTATAGTCATCTATAGTAAATAAATGAATATTCTGTATTTATATACTGTGTCCCTCAATATGGTATCTATAGTCCTTTGACAAGAACTGATTTTCTGAAAGTATCAAGGTATCCACCCTCTGAAAATCAGGCCTCCTTTAACATGTCTCAGGGTAGGTACCCCAAAATTGAGAAAAGCAAAATCATTAGTCTCATTTGAAAATCTTGAGTTTAGTAGCAAACCAAAATGTTGGTACTCATCTAAAATATGGATTCTTATCAAACTCTTATTGGATCTTCAATTAAGCAAATCATATTAGATACCTCACAAGAATATATTCACTCTTTAATATTTCACTTGTTAGTTGTATGGATTTTCTTTCAAAACAAGTTTTATACTAACCTAAGTTACCATTATTTGGATAGCTGAAAATATTTCTTGCTGTCCTAAAATCCAGGAATAAAATGACTGTTTCAGCTCCTACTATGGAAATGTCTTCTTTTAATAATTGATATAGTAACCTCTTCCAACCGGTTCTCTCTGGATAAATCTGGAGACCTCAAAACATATTTGTCCTGAAACATCACTTTTTTAAAAAAATCATAAAATTCTTGCTAAAAGTGATAAGTATTAGCTTCCTTTTCTGGACTTTGCACCAAAGATGTTCTTTTTGCAAGCAAACTAAAGTTGTAAGCAAAATTTGTTCAATATAGAAGGCCAAACAGAAACTGGATCTGCTCTTTGAAGTCTCTCCTTTAAATCTAATATGCAAATGTCCAAGGATGTATTTTACAGTGCCTCCAATATTTAATGCAAAATTGTATTACGTTTTTATTTTTAAAATTATTTTTTATTTGATCATGTTACAGATCTCAACTTATTTTTATTCCTTCTGTGGTTTCTTTAAGCTTACCAAATGCTAGCAAAAGTACAGCAAATGTATGATCCTCAGATATAATAAGATTGTATAACTTAACTATAGTCCACGTCTCCCCTGGAGCCTAAAGATATGAGCTACACAGAGCTCTTCTTCAACTCTTTTCTTATCTCCTCCCCTCCATGAGCAGCTTCTGATCTGGCAGATAGGTGACAGGCAGCACAGACTTTGGAAAGAGTTAAAAACTAGCAAATCCTAGAGATCACATGGTTGAGGGGTTAAAGTAATGGAGTGCTATTCTATGGGTAGAACAAGTGACAGGTAGTTGCTATTTCCAGATACTTTGGAGTTGGAGTAGGCAAGACAGGTTTCTGACATGTTGCACTCTTTATAACAGGGTTGGGGACCACGGACCCACAAAAAAAATCAGTCGGGGGCCGCATAAAAGTGAGAAACAAAAAAACACTACAAAAACACCCCTGACCGATGTGGGCCCCCAACTTAGAAGCAAAAAGGCACTCCTCCACATTCCCTCACGCACCAGAGCTGGGGAGGGCACAGGTTAGTAGATTTTGAGAGCCTCCAATAGGCTCTGGGTTGGGGGCCAAAAATGAGGGGTTCAGTGTGTGGGAGGGGGCTGCCAGGAAATTAACTGGGTATGTGGGGTCTGAGCTGGACAGGGGTGTATGGTCTGGGTGGGAGGTAGGATGCAGGAGGAAAATGGGGGTCTGGGCAGGAGGGGGTTGAAGGAGCAGACTGTGGGTTGGGCAGCTGGGAAGGTGATAGGGTGCAGGAGCAGGCTAGGGGTATGGAGTCTAGGCAATGCTGGTACAGGGTCCCCAATGTGGGCAGGGGGAGCCCTGAGCCTCAAAGGCCAGATCCAGGCAAGCCAGGGGCTGGATCTTGCCCTCAGGCTTTAGTTTTTCCACTCCTTTACAGTACATTCTGACTGAGGCATTGGGGATGGGGAAGGCAGCCAATTTATTATATGGTGAGATAAAGGACATATTGAATACAGGCATGGGGTACTGGGGAAAAACATGTTGTCATTATTCGTGTAAAGATACATGCTTTTCACAGTTCACATATATGCTATTTGTCTGTTTAGAACGTAAGCTCTTTGGCACACTGAGTGTCATTTAAAGGTTTATGCAGGGCTCAGCACAATGAGGACCAACCTGGTTGCGGCCTGTAAGCGCAACTGCAATAGCAATGTAATTAAAATAATAAATCATAAATCAAGGGTCCAAATTTTGACTGGTGGCTTTACCTCTATTGCAGTAATAATAATAATAAAAATAATAATGATGATGATAATAAAGTAATAATCGGTTTACTTTTGGTCATAGTATCCACAATGAACCTACGTCTTGTAAGACAGGCTAAAAGGACAAGAGACCAAGATACTATGGGAGTAGCTGAATTTCAATAAGAAAGTTCCTACAAATAAATTGAAAGAGTTAGAGTTCTTTGATAAAACTCAGATATCTGCATGTCAGCCTCCTCCAACAATTCCCATCCCATGATACATATCTACCCAATGGGTGACGTTACTACTCACCCTGACAAACTAGATTAGCCTCTCCCCTCCCCTCCATTGAACAATAGGGCTACACAAGGAAGTTTGTTGCTGAGCACATATTCTGTAAATGAGAACCCTCTGGATCTCCCTACGCATCTGTGCACAATTAGCAGTCACAATTTACTGTTACAGGTTGAACCTCTCTAGTCCGGCATTCTCTGGTCCTGCAACATCCGTGGTCCAGCATGATTTTAGTTAGATCAAAGGTCCATCTAGCCCAGTATCATGTATTCTGACAGTTGTCAATGCCAGATGCTTCAGAGGGAGTGAACAGAAACAGGTAATCATCAAAACCAAAGGAAAAACTATGTAGCACTTTAAAGACTAACAAGATGGTTTAATAGGTGATGAGCTTTCGTGGGCCAGACCCATCTTGTTAGTCTTTAAAGTGCTACATAGTTTTTCCTTTTGTTTTAGCAAGATCAGACTAACACGGCTACCTCTCTACTACCAGGTAATCATCAAGTGATCCTTCTCCTGTCATCCATTTCCAGCCCCTGACAAACACAGGCTAGGAACACCATTCCTACCCATTCTGGTTAATAAGTATTGATAGACCTAATCTCCATGAATTTATCTATTTCTTTTTTGAACCCTGTTAAAGTCCAGGTCTTCATAACATCCTCTGGCAAGGAGTTCTTCAGGTTGACTGTGCACTGCATGAAGAAAAACTTCTTTTTGTTTGTTTTAAACCTGCTATCTATTAATTTCATTTGGTGGCTCCCTAGTTCTTATGTGATGGGAACAAGTAAATAACTTTTCCTTATTCACTTTCTCCACACCTGTCATGATTTTATAGATCTCTATCATATCCCCCCTTAATCCCCTCTTTTCCAAGGTGAAAAGTCCTAGTCTTTTTAATCTCTCTTCACATAGCAATCGTTCCAAACCCCTAATAATTTGTTTGCCATTTTCTGAGCCTTTTCCAATGCCAATATATCTTTTTTGAGATGAGTTGACTACATCTGTATGCAGTATTCAACATGTGGATGTACATGGATTTGGCCATACCATGGATTGGCCATAGGTGTGGCCAAGCTTCCTGTGGTCCTATAAAATTTATTTTCAGCCACCAGTCCTGGATTGCTGTGCTGTTTTTTTTAGCTCTAATTTAGCCCTCAGTGTCTTCTAAGACCCCAGTAAGCAGTGGAAGTGTTGCCAATGCTACAAGATAATATTCACCTCTTCTGTTCCGGCAAATTCTCTTGTCCGAGGGTGATGGACTAGAGAGGTTCAACATGTATGTTGATTCTCTACCTCACAAAAATCTCACCTTTCCTAATATTTAAAAATATAATGGTCATCCTTTGCTTCTTTAGGATGAAAGTCACCCTTGTGCAGGCGGCCAGCACAAGATCTACATACCACTTAAAACAAGGCCTCAGTACATGTGTCTACACTTCAAGTTTCCAGCTTGAGAAGACACACACACAAAGGAATTATTTCAAAATAACTCCCCTTATTTTGGAATAACAAGCAAAGTGTCCACACTACTAAGCCCGTTATTTTGAAATAAGGGTCTGGTTATTTCAAAATAAAAACTCCTGCTTTCCATGAGGAATAATGCTTATTTCAAAATAGTTATTCTGAAATAGCAGTAGTGTGGACACTCCAGTGCTGCTATTTCGAAATAACTACTCCCTGGAATCATTCAAAGTAATTATTCCCCTGTGCTCCCTGGGGGCTCAAAGTCGAGATAGCGCACCCACATTAAGGAATCCTGCCTTGGACTAATTTCAAGGCTTCCCTGTAGTATGGACACACTATTTTGAAATAGTTATTTCAAGAGTTATTATTTCAAAATAAGTTACTTTGAAATAATTTCTTAGTATAAATATGCCCTCGGATAAAAATTGAATGTACCACAGCAGTTCCAGAGAGGAGAGAGACTAGTCACTTTGAGTACATGCCTAACATCTCTGTACAGATACAAATATTATTAGCTGATTATAATGGACGGTTAAGTACCACTGTGCTTATTGTAAGGGAATCTACACTTTAGGAGGAGGCCTGTATTGAAATTATGCAGAACAATCATCAAGTTTTTGACATGTAAATTGAATAATTGAAGTTTTATTTATATTTTCATGCTTTATAATAACAGCAATTATCACGAAGTTGTGAATTTTATAGCAGGGAATAAACATGGAGCCTTCAAACTGTTATGGCTCTGAGCCATTCATGCATGAAGTACAGTACTAGTAACATGCTTAAAGTGAAGTATGTGCTTAAGTGCTTTCCTGGAGAGGGACCTATGTGAACAGTACATATGCAAAGAGTTTCAATGAAGTCAGCTTGTGAGTAAGAGTTGCCTGTGTGCAGAGATGTATGGGATTTATAACACTGGGTTGCCCATAGTATAGAAACATGATTGCTTCTGTTTATAGATGGGGAAACTGTGGCATGAGGAGATGATTGCTAGAATAACAACAGTGTCCAATAGCCTAGATCATGGGGGTGGGAGTGGGGGGGAGGCTATTTTGGTCTACTTTTCAATAGATTACACAGCAAATTTGTGGTAGAGCAAGCCAGGAATGTAAAGCAGACCCTCCTATCCTCAGTCCAATGACTGAATAGCAAAAATACTTCCATTAGTTGTACTCCAATTCTTTAAAGTAGTATAATATGTTGTAGTGTTTTTCTGGTACTATATAGCACTAGGTGTTTTTCTGGTACCAATAGCACTATATAGCACTGGGTGGACTTTTTGAACATACATTTCAGAAATACACGTGGTGTACTTGTAATGTGCTTTAGCAGGAAAATCCAATCAGCCTGACTTGAAAGGGTTCTGAACTCTTTGCACCTGATTGTGCATTCAGTTCCCTAGTGCAAATCTGTTGAAGTCAATGGACTAACATCATTTCAAAATCAGTGTGTAAACAGAGCGTCTTCATTCCCTCTTCTGCAATATGAGCTAAAATACATGCACAAAAGTCATAGTTCATTTTGCTGCCATATTCAGTGCTGTAATCACGCAGCTGAATCAGCTTTAGATTTTGCAGGAGTATAGCTCTGAAATTCCATTAAATTGGTATGCTAGTGAACTCATCCATAGAGTCAAATTCTGCCCTCAGTTATGGCACACTTGTGCAATTCCCAGTACAGTCCCAACTGAAGTTATAGGGTGTTTTACATGTGTAACAAAACAGAATTTGAGTCAGCTCTGTAGTAAAGTAGCATCTTTGGACAAGTCATCAAATGTGCAAACAATCTATTACAATGGAACCACAGAAAATGCTTTACAAATTGAGTTCATATTTCAATGCAGCTTGTAAACTGGAAGTGGAAATCATGCTAAGTTAGTTCTATAAATTTTGTTTGAAAAAGCAGATTGATTTAAATGGCTTCTTAGATTAAAAAAAAAAAAAAAAAAACAACACACAACAAAACTCTGCAAATGCTTTTCAAATCAAGTTCTTAATGAAATATTTAACCAAAATCAGCATAAACTACATGGAACAAATTCCGCACTGTAGATGCAAGTGTTTTATGTGGTGCATTTTGTTCTGACCCATGGGCAGTGTGGCAATAGTTTAATATTATGAAAACTGATTTATTTCAGGATCAGACAATTCATATAGAATCTAACCTTGCCATGCAGGTAAAAGCACTTGCCATTGGCTATTACTTAGCCTGACCACAGGGCTTTCTGGAGACAGCAAAAGCTTTATAAGTGTCAGCTCATGGCTAAATCAATGTTTATGCATGATGTACCTTTGAATAGCAAACACTTGCTGCCTGCAAGCTAAACAATGTTTTTATCTGTTTGCCTATTTTTGGTCCTTAGACCACAGCACAGGGTG